>CM060579.1:5944516-8837016 GCA_030625065.1 Alectoris magna | reverse complement strand
TGTGTGCTGCTTCAAGTGGATATGAGAACTTCTCTATCGTTTGGTGAAGTATTGCATGCATCAGTACCTACAAGCAAGACTGAAATAGGCATGCTTGCAAGCTGATACACAGATTGGTATTTCTATTCTGCAGGTAATTTTTCTTTCCACTGGCATTGAAACTGAGGCTGCAATGAAATCAACAATATTTCTACATTTATAGAAACTATTAAACTTTTGTGGTGGTCTTTATATGGAAACTAATGGGCTTTCTGTGAGCACTGCAGAAACATTGCACACGGGATAGAACAAAAAGCACCTTTTCTTTTTATCATTCATTTTATCAAGTGCTGTGTGATTGGAGAATATGTACTCAATGCTAGCTCTCAGAATGGAATGTTAGTCCTCATCTTGCAAAGCCTGTGTTAACGGAGGACACTTAGTATCTTGAACAGGGAGGATTGTAATCCAGTTTGATCTTTCTGAATTGTGCGTTATGATACTGAAGTTTTTGCTTTGACAGGTTGAGTACACTTTGCAATGAAACCTGTCCTAGGAGTAATTTGAAATGTTACCTATCTTTTAGAAAGTGGATGAAGAAGTTAGTTTGGAAAGGCTGAGTAATTAGTCACTCAAAATATATAAAATTGGTCATTCAGAAGTAGTCCTTCAGATACTGAACAGAGTTTTGCATAATATTATAACATTCTAGGCTTGTTTATGACTTTGTACATTTGTTTTACTACTGCCAGGTGCTAAGCTGCAAAAATGATTCCAATGGATTTGTACCAAGCAAAGTAGTTAAGTCAGTACCTGAAAAAAGTTAGTCCTGAAGCCTGAGCATGCCGAGTGAGAAAGGACTCAGAACTGTTCCCTTTTTGTCTTCAAGTTAAGCAATCTCAGCAGTTGCTGCATTTGTTAGCATCTATGAAGGAGTTGAGCTGGAGATGCTGTTTTCTCTCTTTGTTACATCATTGAGAACATTAGTGGTACGTTTTTCCAGTTCTGATATTTGCATTTCAGAAAATATGGTGCATGGCAGCAGTGGTAAAAGTATGGAAGACAAATAACAGAGAGCTGCCGGTTAATCTTTGGAAGGGGCCCAGGAGGTGACTTGATTTTGGCCTGAGAGTTCCTGGGATGGTGTTGGACTCTGAAGTCTGTGTGGGAAAGCCGTGCCAAAAGCCAGTGTTCAGAAGTGAGACAAATTTAGAATGGAAATAGAAGAAAAATGGGGTTCAAGTGTGAGGAAAAGTGGCTGAAGCCACTTTCTAAACAGTTTCAGTTTTTTTCATGTAAAATTTGAGTTGGTATTCAAAGTTTAATAAACACAATTTGATTTTATCGCAAATTATTCAATTGAGAACAAATATTACTGAATACAATTGTCTGGCCTTTGTTATACAAGGGGTCAGACTAGATGATCATAATGGTCCCTTCTGGCCTTAAAAACCTCTGAATATATGAATAATTTAAAACCTGTCCTTCCAGCCCTTATTCGTTGAGGTAGCCATGTTGAAATCCTTCGGGGACTACTCGTGTGAGTAAAGGTTGTGGGATCAGGCCTAAAGTGAGTAATCATTATCACCTATGTTTAAATTCATTGATAAAACTATAAAATATTCACATCGAGTAAAGATGAGATCCTTTAAAATGGGAGATGCTTATGCAGTAATATTCTACCTGTTTAAACTAATCATTATCAAAATGTTATAGAAATTTTTCTTTTTTCAGTCTCCTGAAAATATTCAATTACTTACTGGTGCTGTAGGTCGGTATATGAACAATTTCAAAAATTAGTAACATGTAGGAAGTATCTTTGCTCTGTCAAAATAATAAAAAATTCCAGCAATGTGGTAGAGGTAAGTATATTAAAACTGCTGTCAAGTCATCTCAGTGCCCTTAATGATAATTCTCGTTATGGTTGGTTACGATGATGTTTGTATGCACAACAGTAGTGGCAAATAGGTTCTACTGTTTGATCAGGACACTGATTGAAACAGGATTAAACTAAATATCAGATCAGTGGTGTGGTTATGTTCAGATCATCTTGAATTCTTGTAGCCAGATGCAGAGTCTATGAAAGATTTCTAGAGGCTGCTCTTTCATTCATTGTTTTTGTTGATTTCCAGGGTTTCCTTGACTGAAAGGAGCAGATTTCCTTGATTGGTTTTGACAGAAGCAGGACTTCCTGGAGTTTGGGCTGGGTGGTGGTAGATGGAAATACAACTTTTTAAATCTTTTTTTTTTAATTTCCCCCCAAACTAGAGAGTCTTTACTATACAAACTATAGTCTTACTATACTTACACTTACTATGTGTGATAATTTCTTTGAAGCAGGCATGACCTTTTATGGGCTCCCTCATCTGACACTGAACTGTAAGATCACATAGTCTGCCTATTTCTTTTCTGGAGACATAATTTTATATGCAAACGTGGTTTCCTAAAGAAGTCAGCTGGTGATTTGTTACTGAAGTAATGCTAAGTACTCAGTTGTGGTCTTCTGCATGGTTTTCAGGTCCGTATGCCTTATATAGTTTAGAGCGTGTATTGGTAGGGTGCCCAACACAATACACACAGTAACTGTGGGCAAGAATGCTAGCAGGTGTAAGAGTACTGCATTCAGAGTTATATATCATAGGAAAAGAACAGAACATGTGTTCTGGATGGTGTTGTCTTTTAATGCTTTACTATCAGCTGTGAAAGAGAAGTGGTGTGTAAGAGTGTACAACTGGATCTTTGGGATTTTTACATAACCTAATTTCTTGACAGCGCATTTTCTCGTAGGTGCTGTTGTGAGGCTTGTATTGGCATACTTGGTGTGAATGTGAGCCTGAGAAATGGGCACTCCCAGGTTTTAGAATATGGCTGGCTGTTTGCCCCCTTTGGGATAGTTCAGTTTTGTTACGTTTCCTTACCTGCAGAGAGCAGGTAACACCTGCTAGTGTAGCTGATAGGTAACTTCAACAGCAACTGGCTTTAAAGCACTTAGAGAACTTCATGCTCTTCTTTACAGCAGTGAGCAGGATCTTGGTTGTTGCAATCAGAAGACATTTGTGAGAAAGTATGTCAATTTTTTATATTCGATAACACTGTGCTATGCATACTCATGGCATTTTTCTTGGCAGCTGCATTCAGTTTTTTAAGTAACAATTCTACACGTGTTGTTTTCTTTCAAATAGAGTAGAACTGTTTACTTCTCAAGAATTACGTATTTTGCTCAATGGTTGGTTAGAATTCCTAATCTGTAGCTTCCTTCACGCTGAGGATGTCATTAATGGAGAATTTATGCTTGAATTTATGATGAGTTTATGGAATGACTCATTGAATACAGTGTAATATTCCCTTTGTTAACCGGTGCAGGAAGAAGTTGTACTCTAATGTTATTCTCTTATGCTTTTTAATACTTAGAATTTCTGCGAAAGATCTTGTCAGTGAAGTCTCTTAATTTTGCAATGAGAGATGGTAGAATTTTTGTAACAATGTAGATGAATAAAAAGTGATGTTGAGGTCCTTTGCAAAAAGGCAAAGAAGTTGTTCGTGGCAAATTCTTTTCTTTGCGTCTTAACTGTAAAATTCTGCTGCTCTCCTTAAACTGCTTGCTTTCAACAGCATGAATTTCTTCAGGCCTTTTTTCTTTAACAAGGGACGGGAGTTGATTTTTAATAACACTTAAAATTCATGGAAGTAGGCTTGCTTATTTATTTATTTTCTGCAGTGGCCGTCATTTTTGCTTTGTTTACAGCATCATTGTGATTAATCTTTCCTTTTTGTTTCTTGTCTGTGCCCGGTGCTGCAGAGGTGTCCATAAAATCTTGCACCCAGCTAGAAGAGATTGAAATTTTAAAAAGTCAGAACTGTTCTTCCTACCCCTGACAAATAAATGCCCTTTTGGGACTAAGCTACAATGCAGATCAATAAAGGTGTAATGTGGTTACACGGGTGGAATTTGCTTTTAGTTTTCAGAGTGGCTTTGGAGAGCTAGCCTTTTGTCTTGTAATGTATTATGTTTGTGTGAATGAGTTCTTATGCTTTGCAATGTGTTCTTACCACGAAGATCACATCTAGCCAGTTCTTTTCATGGACGTGAATAAAAATCTAATTGGAATTCTACCTTCATAATGTTGTCCTATGATGACAAAGTTTGCATTTGATAAACAGAACACATTTTTTAGACAATCAGGTAGATACTTTTAAAAAGTATTTACTTGCACGTATTTTTTGAGAAGGTTGGACAGTGAATGATGCAGGAATGATTAAAAAAAAATCACGATCTTGCCTATGTACATAATCGGTACGTACTTTGTGAGCACACCTTGTTAACTACCCATTGCAGACCCTTATTGGTGCTTTTTGAATAATTTGTTTAAACTGTGCAGTACAGATTCCTTATTTTAGCACTGAGGCATACAAAGGCTTCTTTTAGCAGCCTTTAATTTTGTACTTATGTATGTGACATAGCCTGTGGCTGTGATCTCTACTGTGAATCTGCGGTTGTTTTGGGATGAAAGAAGAAGGCAGCTGGAAACTCAGTAGCTACATCTAGCTGTCTACCTAGAGAAGGCCTTGATTTCAAGTTTATCTAAACAAGCTCGACTAATCCCAACTATCTAGGGGGATCCACTGTCAAAACAAGCAGCATGGCCCTAAGGCAAACACAACCATACAGAAATGAAGGCTGGGACTTCCAATACTCCAATGACTGCATACTGGAGGCTTTTTTTTTTTTTCCCTGAAAGAGTAAGAGAGGTGGAATTTGCATAATGCCTTTTCATTGGAAACTTTTGGAAAGCTGACAGAGGTCCAGCTTATAGCTCTGCAGCCACAATACAGAGTCTATAGGAGAATCCTTGAATGACCTAACCATATTGAAAGAAAAAATGAAAGCATCCAAGTATAGCCAAGTGAGTGTGGAAAAGAGGGCTGCTGCATTGTCTAACATCTGCTCTACTTCTCGTTAGTTTTGTTCTTTGGTATTCTATGTGGACTTTGGAGAAACCTAAGACAGCCTAACACGAATCCTATAATCTTCCTTCTGAATATTTATGTAGTGTGCCAGCCTCTAAGCTGTCCTTTGCATCTTCCTACTTCCCCCTCATTTTCATGCTCTCAAATGAGGCCAACATTTCAAAAGCTAAATAAATGTTTGTGAATGTTTATAAAAGATTTGCATAAATTTCTCCTTGTTTGACAAAGATCACTTTTTTCTTATGCCAGTTCTGAAATTTTTTAAAGGTTTCGGTGCTTGTCTTGACAACAAAGTCCTGCCTCGGAGGACAATGATTGCTGATTAAGTGGGTATGTGGTAGCAGCTGAATAGAGCATTTGAGGCAATGTGTAAAAGAGTCAGTCATCTTAAGCCAGAATTATAATATTTAACAAATGTTAACCAATGGATATACTTAACTCCATTTCTTAATGTGAGATACCTGTGCAACTGAGTTACAGTATGAGGAGTATGATTATTTTTTCAAACTTAATTTTTCCTAAATGTTGAAAGGAAAATATTCCTCATCTTTAATTGCTAGATGTTTACAGTTCTAGTTATCTGATATTGGCGTTTCTTGTCTGTACCAATAGTTCAGTGTTTATTGCACATAATTGGCCTTGATTTTAATGCTTGTTTATACAGTTTTTCAGTTCTTCATGATTTGGGTGGAACAATTATTCTTATCACAACAGCTGTAGATTTTTGTTTTTCAACATAGCACATTAGCTGAAATCCAACTGTCTCAGAATAAAACTAAATCTCGGTTTACTTGGAGGGATTTTAAAGGCCTTTACTCAAGACCCGTCTTTGCAAAATTGCTTAAATATTTAGTTCAGCTTTTTTTTCTACCAAAAACCAAGTAATAGTCATTTTTTGTTCTTTTCTTCTATTAGTTGAGAGGTTGAAGTTGTCATTAAGGCAAAAACTAGAGCTACTTCTCTGACACAGTTTTTATCACATCTGCTAGGCCTGTGTCCCAGGAGGAGCTGTGCAGAGCGGTGAATTCAGCATAGGCCCATTATCTGCTGTTTTTGCGTATGTTGTAAAAGGAGTGAGACCTCAGGGAGGCTTGGAGCCTCCTCCCGTGTAATGTCCAAATCAGATTTGAAGGACTGGTGGCAGGAAAGCTTTGGCCTTGGGGTGTGAATTCTAAGAAACAGAGTCACAATTAGGTTTAAAAAATTCAGGGATTTTGAGCTTTATCATGAAATGTTTTTAGTAATGCAACGAGAAAAGTTTCCCATCTGTGCACATATTTTCTATGTTTAAAATATTTAAATAATAGCAAGCCTCAATATAATTTAGAAATGTTATTTATTTCTTGCAGTTAATCTTATGGTGATTTTGTCCACGTGTGTTTTCTTTTGTTTTAAACAGCATTTTCCTGAGGTCAGTGAAATGATGCCATTTCATATTGGGCATCATTTCACTCCTGACCTCCACAAGGGAAGAAGTGACTTTTGTAGGAAAAAAACCCCTCCTCTAGTTCAAGCTTAGTAATTACTCAGAAAGAGCTACTAGAATTGTGAAGCACTAAGGAAATAGATGAACTGGTCCTGGACAGTTGTGCTGACGTACAAAGAGCACTAAAAAAGTAGAGAGAAAACTAAGTTGAGACGATATAATTGTAAATGATGCATCTGTGTTCTTTTAAAGTGGAAGAGCTTTCTAAAGAAGTGATTAAAATTGATTCCCAATATATTTTGTCGATTGTCAAAACTGCTGATGTTTAGCACTACTGCAGGATGTAAAATGATATCGTTAGAACCAATGCAAGATGAAATTTGATGTGTTTTGTGAGCCAAGGTTTTCTTCTTTTAAGAATGCATGTTGTCAGTTCTGGAAAAAAACGGATTCTTTAAAATGGAGAAAAATTGTGCTTTTATGTTTATTGTTCTTCACTTTCTGTGATCTGATACCATGCAAAAATCGGAGCTCTTTGTTGCGACGCAGCCTCTCCATGCAGGATACCTTACTTTAATTTAAGAATTCATTTTATAAAGCTGTTTGAATGCTTCTGAATGTTAAGAACATGATTTCATGGCACGATTACATAATTGATGAGAATAGTCTTTAATAATAACTTTAGGACAATTTGATATAAGCCAACATTACTAATAAATGCAAATTAATGTCTAAACCTTCAGAAGATGAGATTTACTGATCCCTGATTGTTACTCATTGTTGTCTTTGTTAGTGGATGAATTTTTTTTGTTCTAGTGTTACTTTCTTAGATTTATGTTCTTTCAATAAAATGCTGATGCAAGACTACATTTTCCTGGTCATTGTAAGTAGTTGCTCTGTAAAGTGTTGTTTAAGGTAGGAGCAGCACTTGTTACTGAGGTGCTTCTTATTGATGTGCATAAAGATGTTTCATTTCCTAGGAACGCATATATGAGATTCTGACCAACTCTGCATAAGCAAAAACAAAGTTCACATTGTTGTAGGCTTTGCACGTTTCCTTTCAATGCTCCGTGCGTGGAGTTGTTGCTAGTTTTAAGTTGGTTGTTCGGGTGCACTGACATCTGTTTAGAGTTCTTAATCCTGTTGTTCCATTGCAGTGGGTGATCTAAATAATTCTTAGCTTCAAATTATGCAAAGAGATGATTTAAATTTGAAAGCAGTTTACAATTTTGTGATAATAAGGTAGATTAAAGAAATATTCAAATTTAAGAATAGTTGAATAATGTTTTACTTAATGGCTTAGCACTCCTATGCTGTATTAACATTTTTAATATTAACATTAATCAAATATTAACGTTAATCGAACATTAACATGTTCAAATTTGATTTTGTTTCTGAACAGAAGTAGTAAATACACAAAGCCTTTCAATGGTGAATTTCTCTGAGTACCTCATTTCACTTCACAGTAGCTTGCAGTTTCTAAAAGTAAGTTGCTTTGTTCTGTAGCTATCAGCTAAAATAGCTCTCACAAAAGCATCTGCAGCTCAGGCCCAGGCAGAGCTCCATGTCCCCAGTGAAGTCAGCCCAGTGCTTCCGCAGCCCCTCTGTACCCCTCCCTGCTCTCCTTCTTCCCTCCTCAGCCCGGTGAGGTCTTCCTGCAGCTTTTTTGGTGGCCCTCCATGCAAACAGGATGCGTTTCACGCTGCTTTCATGGATTCTGGTGGTATTTCTGGCTGCAGAAGACACACTGCTTGCATTTACCACCCTTTCTGTCCAGCATTTTTCTTGTGACAACCTCACTTGTACTTTCTCTGATTGGAAGTTAAGGATATAAACCAGTGTTCATCTCTTTCATCACTGAGTGATGTCTTCTCTCCATGCCAAAGCCCAGCTTATTTGCAGTGCTCCATTCTTTAACAATATTTGAATTTCTGTCCCATAAAAATGTATGTACTTCATGAAGTTGGTTTTTTCTGTGACTTTCTGTCAGCTAAAGGTCCTATCTGTGTTCTGGATGGTCTGTTCAACTTCAGTATGTTTTCTCTCTGGTTTCCAAACAGGTTTTCCCTGTCGTTTTTTTTGTGGTGTGTTGCTTCCCTCCTCTGATTTGCATTAAGATTGTAGTGTCTTGTTTTACTCATGTTTTTCAGAGATCTTCCCTGCCTGTGTTTTCATTTTGTTTTGCTTCAGCTTCTACTCAGACTTCCTGTTCCGCTTAGGGTCACCCTGTCGCAGCAGCCATCTCTCAGGGCAGGTGTTTGCCAGCCTGCTCTGCTGTGGCTCTGTTGGGTCCATCCACTGCCCACGCTGCAGTACTTGTCAGCAGTGCTCCTTTGAACGAGAGCGGTAAAGCAGGCCTGGGTGTACGGGAGGCTCTGAAGTTGTTCCATTGGCTTGAAAGTGGAAACAGTGGAAGGTTTAAAAGTAAGCCTTAAGAAACAGCTTGTGTATTAAATTTGCAATTAAATATGCAATTTTTTTTCCACAATGTTGAGGTTTCTGCACCATTTCTCATCACTAGAGATAATTCAGGATGTAAGCCAAATGGTATTTAGCAGCCTTCTTTTCCCTGTGCTTTGGAAGTGTATCTTGTGTGGAGTGTGAAGGGAGAAAGAAATCATTTCAGAGACTGCCTTACCTCCATAAATTGCTGTGTGACACAAAAGGGCTGAACACTCTCTTCCTGGCTCATTTATTTTGAAAACTTTGCTACTGGAACCAAACTTAATCAATGAGCTCTGTGTTGTCTCCGATAAGTTATGTACTGGCTTTATTGATTGGGAAGGATTTTAGAAAACCCATGTGGGGTTTATAATGTCAGCAGTGTTTTGATTATGAAAAGAGTTGGAACCTTGGGACACGGAACCAGGTGGTGTATGTCCTAAAGCCACTGGTGACACGGCTGGGCTGAATCCCTCAGGGGACGCAGTTCATGCCCTGCACTTTAACTGTGTTGGCTGCCTGCTATAGATGCACTTTTTGCTCATTAAAATGTTAAAAATCAAACTGCATGTAAGAAGATTTGTGAAAATATAAACTTGGGGATTGATCCAGAAAACTGGCATGCGATACCCTAGAGACGTGGGTTTCAGCTACTGGGTAATTTACACTTATCAGCTGTGTGTCCTGGATTGTATTGTTTTGTTTTCTTTTCAGATGTTTTGTTTTACAGGCATTTTGTAGGTTTTTCTTTGGAAAAAATAGGCATAGGGGAATAAAATAAGAAAAAAGTCTATAGATACTACCCTTATCTTTCATGTCAGGTAAAAACATAAAATGGATTATAAGATGCTGGCAGGGAGGAGTTCCAGGTTTTGTTTTATGGTGGGTTTTTGTTTGTTTGGAGTCTTAAAGAGAGAATGATTTTTTTCGAGGCTGTGAGTAACCGATCGCCTAAAGGTGTATTTTATGTAGGGATTGCTAAGCTTTAAAACCCCGCAATACTTAATCGGAGGAGGAAAAAAAAAAAGGCATATTTATATTTATATTAACAAGCTTGTTACTTGAGCAAAAATAGGGTAGATCTCTAGTAATCGTATGCCTTACATGCAAAAGATGAGCATTTGTGCTAATTAGAGCCTAATTCTGTGTGTGATTTTTAATAGTTAAAATTTAGAACTAAGTCTGTGATTAACCTGTGTTAGTCTTGATTTTTCAGTTGTAAGATAACACATAAAAATAAGAAAAAAAGCCATAAAAAGAGGAGTGGAAAGAAAGTTTTGAGTAATATATTCTATTATCCTCCAGTAACACGATGCTGATGAGACGCTAACATGTTTTATCACATGAGTGTTTATACTGGCAGTTACAGTAAACATTCAAATCTTTATCAAAATAACGGAGGGTATTCTCTACTTTTATGTTATGGATGATTTGTTACCTTTTAACAATTGTATTTCAGAATTATATGTAGCTGCTACATACAGTGAAGTCAATAAATATATCGATAGTCACCTGACTCTCCTGCAATTATAATTTCAGTTGTTTTACAGTTCTGGTTTTTTTTTTTTTTTTTTCTCTTTTGTGGTTTGAGCTTTCAGCAGTGGGTAAAGGACAAGTGAGGAATAACACTTGCAACCTCAAGGTGCAGTTTTTGTGCATAAGCAATTGGAGTTGTGCGGGAGACTGCCAGACCTTGTGGAAGTCAGTGAGACTGCGCAAGGATGAATCCAGTCATGTTAATGAGATCTTTACTATCAAGGCTTTTTGTATGAAAATGCGTATTTCTGCAGACTTTACTCTGAAACCTGCGTAGTTGCTTCACAAGTTTCCTCTGTTAAAATTGGAAGGAGGATTTTTTCATTGCTTTACATGCCATCCTTCAATAGATTCTTTCTTGTTCTTTAAAAACAGAAGGTTGTTAAATAATCTATCAATAAACTGTCAAGAAGTCAAGGTTTCCATATCTGTTTCTGCCTGAAATCTTAAGAACTTGCTACATTCTCAGTTGTCAAGAGACCTCTGAAGAATAGTTCTGGAGCAGTTGAGCTTGAAACCAATGCTAAGAATGGGATGTGCTTGTTTGAATTATGTAGGAGGAACATGTTCTTGCAAGAGAGTCAATATGCTTTCCGCTTCATTGAATAGGTTATTAGATTGATGTAGTTTATTTGTTTAATGATGGCGTTGGTTTTAGAAACAAATGAAGCGAGAAGCGTCAATTTAGTTATTGGTGATGATTTATTACTATAGGCCAGAAAAGTGTTGAATTTATCAGGTTTGCCATCTAGTCAGGGTGATCTTGTAGCTGCAATCAGAAATATATTTGATGTTACAGGTCCTGTGGTATTTCACTGTGAAGGAGAGTGGACAATGAACTGACTGGTAGTAGGTCTGCAATCTGACTTGACCTTTGGAATTTGAATATTATAGAAGGATCCAGTGTAAACAGATTACTTCTGTGTGTGAACACAACTATTTGGTATATGTATTTTTTTTGCTTCTTTAATCAATGTATTCATTTAATGGTGTGCAGTGGAGGGTGATTCATTAAAATATTAATAATGTTTTCAGTTTTCACAGTCCTGCTTTTTTATTTGAGATCATACATATATTTAGAATGTTTAAAAGTTCCCCCTGTGTGGTGCTGTTTTGCACCATTTAGAAAACAGTTTGTAGTTTAAACAGTTTGTATTTATTTTAATACACGTTATTTTAATCAGTCTTGTAACACTCACATTTTCATTCTTTCTAATAGCAGTAGGCAGTGTTAAACATTCCTGCTAGGAGACCTATTGGCTTTATCTTTTGTTATTTATCTTGCTGATGTTGGGAAGTATTCTCTAATCCCCCAGACCTCTGTTCCTAGGTAACAGTCAAAAGCTGTGCCAGCAGAAGTGGTCCTGCCAGGCCAAACCCATGTGGGTTGGTGTTATTCACTATGATCCATATGGTCAGGGTAGAGACTGTCCCTAGAGAAGTGTTAACACTCAACAATCCAACCTCCTCCTACCCTTTGGAGAATTGCTGGATGGCTCCTGCTGCCTGCCCATGTGTGAATCTTGATTAATTTTTCATTTTTAATGAAGTTTGATCATGTTTATTATTTCACATGATTGACTGCCTGGTACTCCTTCCATGTAATTGATAAAGCCCATATTTCTTCATCTGTCTCGTCTTTCTTCAGGGCAAAGTTGTGAAATGGTGTGATGTGGTTAATATTAGATTTATTGGTCCCATTAGATGTATAAATTCTCTCTTCTTTTTTTGTTTTCTCCACAGGAAGTTCTACAGACTTTGACCAAGTTTTGTTTCCCGTTCTACACGGACAGGTAGGATTAGATTTTCAAACTTGACAAGAAAATAAGCTTCCCAATAAAACCACTGCAGAAAGTAAAAAAACATACTGCTCTTAACTTTCTGTCTGCTTGACTGTGACTTAAAGCACCGAAGTGCCGATTCTGGTCTCGGAATCCCTTTGTCCTGCAGTTTTTATGGACATCATAAGAAAAAAAAAAAAAGTTTTAAGTTTGAGCTGTGCAGTGGCAGCCACGAAAGTGGGCTTTGCTTTATTTCTGTGTAACATTTGGATGTGAAAATGCTTGGGTAGTAATTGTCAAATATGCATATTGGTATCAGCACTTCCTGACATCTGAATTTTATTTCTCATTTGCTGAAATTTGGGAAGAATAATAAAGTGCTTTACATTTCAAGGCCTCGATCTTAACTTGAATGCTGATGCCTTCCTTGTGACTTCTTAATTCCAGTTCTAATTTTTTGTGAAAATTGCAGTCTAGTTTCTAATGGAGAAGAGAAGAACTGTATGTGGCTGAGAATATTTAATTCTTGTGATTTAGGAATTGGCAGAAATTTTTTAGTTTTTTAGGTGTTCAGTTTTGTTCTTACTGTGAGTCAGGTCTGATGATTTTGTGGAGAGAACAAGCATTCAGATTTTGAAAGGGTGCACCGCAGCCCTGTAGCAGCGGCATTTCATTGGTTAGAATCACATGTCTGAGGTCAGCCACGTGGTAATCCGGGGTTGGAGGAAGCTGAAAGCTTGAACAGGTCGTGCAGGTGATAATGTTCTCTCAGCCCTCTGGGCAGTCCCCGCAGGTCAGGGTTGAGAGACGTTTGTGAGGCCCTGCTGGCGACAGCTGACATTGGCAACACCTCTGCTGTGCCTGATTTGTACATAAAAAGAGAATTTGAATATCCTGGACTGTCAGCAAGAGCTTCTTAACTAATGCTTGTTGGCTTGTGTGACCTCCGAAAGCCACAAATTCTCCTGGTAATTTGGAATCGCTTTTTACTGATCTTTTTCCCTTGCTTAAGGGAAGGAATTGGGGAAGTAGATGTATACATTTTTCTCATGTGCGTGTTTAAGGTTGCTCCCTTTATACTGTGGACACGTTTATAGTTACAACATATAGTTTTGTTGTACCTGGGTTTTGTTATTGTTTTCTCCTTTTTTTTTTTTTTTTTTTTTTTCCCCAGCTATATAACATTTTTGAAAGATAGAAACATTGAAAGCCCATATGGGGTGCACATGAGAACATAGTGAAAAGTAAGTCTCATTTTGGGACTCAGCTTTTTGACTGAGCATCACAGGCTGACACAGAAAAGCCAGCCTTTTTGAAAACTAAGAAGGGTTTGTAGCCTGTGGGGTATACCTAAAATTTAAAATAAAAGATGTCCTAAGTTGTACCTGAAAGAGATGTCTGTCACATCTCTTCTAAATGTGCACTTATTTATTTGTACATGTTCACTTACGAGTGTGTGCTTGCAAGTACATGAACACTTGCTGTTGTCCTTCGTGATGTAAATTTGGCTTAGGTTTGAACTGTGTGTGAGAACTAAGGAACTAACCTGCGTGTTACAGCAACAGTCTTCTGTCACTACAAACGAATTTAGTGGGACCATGGCAAAGAGAACAATATAGTACATTTTAATTGAAAAGCTTTCTTCAGCTTTCCAGGTTTACAACCAATTGATAACAACCTGTTCATAGAGACTTTATCTGGAACTCAGCAAGTGACAAATGTACAGTAATTGATCTCTTTCTATTAACTGTTAATCACTAAGTATTTCTTTATGCACTTCTTATACTGCATTTAAAAGTTATTGAAAGTAGTGAGCAGGTAGCCCCATAATGAAGTTATCACAGACAGTGCTTTAATATTCTCCTCAGTCTTCTCAGTAAACTGTTTTCCTGCTCTAAGACAGAAAGAAATAGCTTCTGGAAGAAATATTTTCTTCATCTATATGTCTGAAATGTCCTTAGCAGCTGTGACTTATGGAGTTGACTTGTACTCTAGGGATCTTAACCCTCTCTGTATGCCTCAAAAGTAGTATGTTGGGATCAGGTCTACAATTACTGTAATTCTAAGTTCTAGGTGATTTTATTATTCTTTTTTTTTTTTTTTAATATATTTTTGTTCTTTCTAAACAAAAGAAGAGGGAAACACCAAAACATTTTTCAGGATAGGCATTCCAAGTATTTAGGTACTGTTTCCAGTTAAGTAGATGGCCTTTTTTCAAGCTGTGACAGTTTTAGAACTGGAATTTCTTTGTTATGTTGAGATTTTAAAAATATCTTATCATAATAGTGGAGATATTAGGTCGTTGTTCAGATACCTGAGGAACATGGGTTGGAATTATTCTGTCAGAATAATACTCTGTAGGGCATTTCTTCAGCATCTCTGGAAAAACACTCAATATGAATGAAGAGGTTCTGCTGGATGATCATCCATGCTTCGCCACTGATGAACAGAGACTACTTTTCCTTTCACCAACTCAGAGCCCAAAGTAGTGTGAGATCCTCCCACAAGGTCTTGCAAGAATGCTTTGGCTAGAGTGAGCATCAGGAAAGACATCTTTAACCAGGATGGTGAATAGGTTATTTTACACTATAAAGAACTAACAACTGAAAGTTGAGCAAGGCATTTTAGGCATGTTTATTTTCTGTGAATCACATAAATGCAAAAATCTTTACGTTTGCTGGGAAGGATCTTACCAACTTGTTGCAATTGCGTGATAAACAAGTTTCTCCCTGCTGCTAGTGAAGCATGCTTTTTTTTTTCCTCCTGTTCCATAGTTTTAATTGTCAGCTAGAATGCTTTTCTTGCCCACACTCTGCTCTTGGCCTTGTTAAAATTAAGCATATAATCCCCTTCTAAAACACCATAGTAAAATCACCATAGTAACATTACATCCAAGCTTTACAGATAAAACTTAACACCAGTAAGGGATTTTTTGGTATACCCTACCAGCTCAGCATGGTTTATGGAACTGGCTGTTCTGTTGACAGTTAAACTTCTGTATGATATTAGTGCTTATGCTGTCTAATTCTCAGGCTACTGAAATGCTCTTAAGTGTCTTTCTTTTTGTCCTTCTGTGAATATGGAGCACTTAGTGTGGATGGATCCAACTTCGCTTTGCGAAAGTCTACTTTTCTTTATTTTCTCTAGATATTTGCTTGTTTTTGGGGCTCGTTACTGTGATAGTTAAATGGCCTGAAATTTTATTCTGTGGGGTTTCTTTTGTTATTGAGTTGTAAAGATGCACATGTAAATTCTATTAATATTTCTCAGTTCTCGCTGAAAAGACAACCTGAAATAAGTGTTAATTCATATTGCTGAGATATCAAATTGAAAATCTAGAAAGTCCACTAATAATTTTATTAGTCGCAGCTTCTCCACTGAAAGTCAGCATTTGTGTTAAGTAGTAAACTTACATCTCCGCAGTGTGACTGCATCACAATAAAGTGGCAGGAGAATTGGCTTGGTTTATGTGGAATTTGCCATCACTTCACATGAGTGTTTGGTTAACTTTAGACAGATGTGGTATATCTTATATATGTCTTTCATTTTGTTAATAAATAACATTACGAAAGTATTGTGCTTTAAATGTAAAGCAGATTTTTTTGGTGTGACCATTTTGAGCATCACTTACCTGAATTTTCCAATTCAGACATATTTTGCTACAGTGATACTTCCCACTGGGGTCTGAATGGCAGCCAATATCCATGGAAGTTATTAGCTCATTTGTGCTGCTCTTGAAGAGCCATTAAGATCCTACAGATGAGGCAAATGACTTGAAAAATTGTATTAAAGTCTTAAAAAATTATGTCTACAGTCATAGCTGGCTCTAGTGCAGTATGCTTTTGATCCCAGTTACTTGTTTGCACACCGGTGTGTTCTTTCCTTTAACTGATTGAAAGCTGCTAGAGTAAAAGAGAGTCATCCGGCATGGGCAGAGTTGCTGGATGCTGAGGAATGGTCTATTTGGCATACTTACAAAATTGGTAGATAGATATAAGACTTCAGCAAGTCAATATCCAAGTGTCAAATAAGCTCAGCATGTTATTTATGAAAGATTGTCTTGCTCTTAGAGTAAGACAGTTTTCGAATGAAGAGTATATGGCTGCATGACAGAACATGGGTTTTGTTTGTACTGTATGTACTGCTTTGAAAATAGCTTATAGTTGTATCCTTTTTCGTTTAAAGATAAATGCGTAGTTTAGTATCATCCCACACTAAAGCCACTTGCATATTTAAGTTCCTAGAGGATATACATTTTCTGACATAATTTCTTGGAGGGAAAAACAACAACAAAAAACCCCCAAACACAACTTTCTAGTAAAAGAGGAAATGCTATAGGAATTGCACGCTTAGATTAGACACCTTTGACTTGAAGTTAGCTCAGCATTAAATTTTTCTTTTTTATTCTTTTTATTTTCAGCCATGCAGTTAGCCAAGTTGGACAGAACTTTACATTTGTCCTTACAGACATTGACAGCAAACAGAGGTTTGGGTTCTGTCGCTTATCTTCTGGGGCCAAGAGCTGCTTCTGTATCTTAAGGTAAGTCTGTGGTTTAGCTTTTGGCAGACAGGGAAGCAGTGTTTGACTTTGCATTGTTACATTGCAATTACAGTTTCCAGCTGTTCAAAATTATTTTCTTATCTGGTCCTCATAGTCACTGCTCTATTGCAGAAGCGCTGCAAGATATCTTGCACTTGGAGTGCTTCTGTAGAAAACTGTATTTGTTTGTAGTAAAATTTCTTGAATTAACAATATGGAGGAAAAAAAAATCAATGTTTCTTTGCAGTAATTTGTTATGACATTGCATAATGGCAGATGTTATCTTTCACTGTCAGAACTGATCTTGTTAAGACATTTTGTGGACGTTTGTATATGCAAGTTTTATTAATGATGCATCTGCTGGTAGCTGAGGAAATATCTTCAGAGCTGATGCTGTCCACATTCTGAAAGTTTGTATGTATGAGCTTTATGTTGTCCTGTTGAGGGTTTTGTAGTGTTTGCCAAATAGAGCTGGATGACTGATGGTAGGAACAATGCATTTAGAACAAGAAGTTCTAGCCTAGTATTTATGATCACCTCCTGGGGACATGTTGAAATAGTCTGTGATTTTTATTTACATTTTCCGCAAGAATTGATGCAGGTGCAGTCAGGCTTCATATCTACCAATATGCTAGTTCCATTACGAAATTCTATGGAAATAAAGATTTCTACATGCTGCCCTACCTTTGTTTTTATTTATTTTAAAAATAAATTTATCAATCTGTCTTCTGCTTTTTCATGTTCATGAGAACTTGAACGTTTTGGCGCACTGACCTAGGCAAAGAGAGTTGAGATTTCACTGTAAGAAGAGCCAGCTAGGTGACTGGATGGTGTTGAAGCAATCGTGAATGAGGATTCTGTTCTCAGTGATTGTAAACTTCTGTCTCAGTTGTTTCTGATTTGTTCTTCACATGGGAGAATCCAGTGTAAGAATGAGAAGAGCTTGTCCTTGGTGTACAAGTACTGCACATCGCGCATGGCAGAATGGGACCTTCTTGCATGTGCGTTATTGAATGTGATGCCTCTGGAGTATTTTGGGGACGCTGTTGCAAATTATAAAAGAAATTGTCAAGTGCAAGGACATTTCTGCCTTTATTGAGTTAAATCCAGAAGTGCCGTGAAATAGATTTTGATTGTTGTGTGTAATTTAACATGAGTACATTTGTGCAATTTGTGTTGGCACTTGACTTGTAAAGATATCAACTGTTCGTTGTCCTGTACTTCAGCGTTACATTGGCAGCAGTGATCTGCTAACTATACCTTCACTGATAAAGTGTAACGTTTGGAAAAAATAGCGTGAAGTCTACCAAAATTACTAATTACCTGTGTGGGAGGAGGGATGACAGGTGCTTTGTCAGTAGCTTCTTTCATTCCATCCTTTCTTTAGTATTTTCAACTATTAACGGCTATGGCAATGGCAATCCTGCAAGGTGAACCAGATACCGAAGGCAGAGACATGTTTCCCTAGATCCCCTATGTAGACAGGAAGCTAATTTGCTTGTGTGGGGCGTGTCTGGTTACATAAAGTAACTTTTCTTGATTAATGATAAATTAAAGGGGAGACACAGTCTAAGAAATGAGTCTAAATGATTAGTGTGAGTCCGTTCTTGATCTCTCCTGGATAAGAGTTCTTTGCTGTCAGCTCCCTTATGTTGAGTGAATGCCAAGAAGAAATGGAGGAGTTATGTTGGCGCTAAATGCCTTCTGCTTCAACTCATAACTAAACTAAAATAAAAAAAATAATTAAGAACTCAACCAACTAAAAGAAACAACCAAACGAATGCAGGAACAGCAGTAGGTGAATTGGGATTCAGCTTCATTCCTGTTGTCTCATTCTCCTGTGGACTAATGAGAAAATGAAAGATCGTGATTAATGCAAATGAATGTAAGTTTTGGAGGATAATGAAGAATATAAATAAGCATCACATGGATTTACTTTTTCTGTTCCCAGAACTGCAGCAGCCGTTGTTAATGTGAATCTTCTTGGTGTCCTTCATGAATGAAATTAGAAATAGCTAGGATTATACAATTCTAATAATTTAGTTTTAATAGCAGAGTTAATTTAATTCAGAAGGGATGCTGCTGTAAATGGGTGCATCAAAATATGCTGAAGAAAGTGAGAACTTTATGAAAAAACAAGTAAAGATGAAAAGAACGCTTCTTCGTGTGTTTATTTTTAAACTATAGGTTGTTTAACATGTGGGACTGTGTGCGGTTCTCCACTCTGTTTTTTTTTCTGCCAACAAACTGATTGCATTTGCACCTGCACCTTCTAAGTCTAGACAGACCTTTCGTATTAGGAACAGTTGTTGTGTAAGCAGTGGACGCTGAACGCTAAGCCCAGCAAATTAACGCAGTGTTCACCAAGAGTCTTGAAAACTTTTGTGACTTCTCTACTTGAAGATTCCCTACCTGCTTCAGCACTTTTGGCCTAGACTGCTTAATTTTTTTCTTCAAAAGTGTTTCTGAGTTAAAAGTATTACATTGCCTCAGTGTACTTTATTGGAGATTGCTGGCAGCGTTCTGTTAGAATTGTATGTGCTGTGTCTCTGGCAGATACTCAGTGGAAAACTGGATGGCTGCAAGCTTCAGGTATTCCCTGCTGTGCTCAGTGACAATATGTGAATTAAGCAATATTGTTTGTTATTGGAGATAATATTCACATGTTTATTGGTGAAAGGCTTGGTGTGTCTGGCCACGGTGAAAGGGTTTGGAGGTGGAAAATTGCTAATGTTTTGGTTTATCATAGGAGAGGAACAGAAAAAGGAAATTATTTTCAGTCAGCTCGTGCTTTGAAAAAATGTCAGCAGAATTCTGGAAACAGTTGAAAGCTGTGACAGCTCTCAGAATGCCGTAACTCATAGCCGGGACCTTGAGATGTGAAGTGATCCAGAGACTTTTCACGTGCATGCAAAGCACAGTGAGGCACTTCTAGGAGTTCAATAGCAGCAATGTTATCAGCATGGATGTTGCTCCTGTGGCCAACAGAAAGCCAATTCAGTTTTGCAGTGTAAGTCTTTTGGCTATTTTAATCAGTGCCGTTTAATAATCTGCTTTCAAAATTGTTGCAAGAAATGGCAACATATTTTTCCCTAATATTTATATATTTCTGTAATCTCTTTTGTTCCTGCTATGGATATCAACATACAGATTTCTGGAAATCTCTGATTGGTAAGTTGAGAAAAACTGCATCATTTAGGTGTTCTGGGGTTTTCCTTTGCTGTAGAACCATTGACTCTCTCTCATATCCATTTTCCTCTATGTTTTTTTTTCCTTTTTCTTTTTCCCTCTTGGTTTTTAGCTAAAAACAAAGCTGCAGTGATCTAATACTGCTTGAATGGCTGGGTTGCACAGCTCTGTGTATGAGTGTTACTTTCTGCATTTCAGACAGCAGAGGGCGAACAAAAGCGCAGAACAATTGTCACAGATGGTCTGGTGGGTATTTTGGGGCTCTAAAAAGTGAAGCAAATTAAAAAAGCCCAGAAGCTCATCCACCACGCATCAAAATCTCCTGGTTAAATTGGTATTTTGTACTGCCTTTTTCAATGCAATGCATTAGAAAACTTTTAATATTTTTCCTTTCCAAATGATGAATGCACAGTATGTTGAGAGCTAGTGTCGAAACTGTGAAATTGAGTTATAATCTGGTGATTTTAACATCATAAGAAGATTTCAGTACCTAAAGATTTCTTCTTTTTAAGATGCCTTTTAAGGACTTCAGGATTTTGGCTCAAATAAATCCTTGTGGATATTCATTAAGATGCTGAAACTTTTGTTTGTTTGTTTGCTTTCGTGGGGGTATTTTTTTTTTTTTTTTTTGCTGCTGTTTTGGTTTTGTGTGTTTTTTCTTTGATTTGTTTCTATAGATTTGCTTTAGTACAACTTTTGCAGTGGGCTTTTGAAGGTGAATGGTAGAAATGGTTCTGAATTCGATGAAGAGTTGTAGCATTCTATTAAAAAAAAAAAAAAAAGAAGGCATAGAGAAAGTCCTGTACTCTGCTTCTCATACAATTCTGAGGCATCCTTTTAACACCATTATCAGGCATGTCCCACGCTTCTGTTCTGGAATTGATATGCTGTAGTTTCTCATATATTTTAAGTTTGTGTGTGTGTAGATGAAATGCTCTTTCATAGGGTGAAGAAGTTTCATTAACCTCGGTGGTGTCAAAGACATACACATTTGTTCTTGAAAGAAAATAATGTAATATAATTGCATAATTTTCTGCTTTCTTGTATTCTTTAAGTATACAGATACCTTCTGATTCTTAAGAATTTGCATGTTGACAGTTAATTTTAACTTCATCGTTGCTTTCAGTCTCCTTGCTAGTTGGTCTCCTCAAATTTCCAGCAGCCCTCTCTGTGCAGAGTTCTCCTGAAGCCGCCTTGCTGGCTGTGTTGTGGGCGCTGCTGCTCAGCGGGCTTTGTGCCTTCAGCTAACTTCTGTACCTAGAACTCGAGCTGCACAGACACTGATGGATTTGAATGTTGTTTTGGTGGGAAAACAATATGGAAAACAACTTGTATTAGTGTCAGTAAGTGCACCAAAAGTAGTGCTGTGTTTTATTTCACAGTCTGGTTTCTTGAAGATTGGGTTGAGGAACTCTTTTGGTTATGGTCTGCTTCTGAGGCGGGCAGAGTAAAAACCTCACAGCTAAAGTTACTATAAGCATGTTAGTTCTAATACTTAAACTGTTGCTAAGTATGTTTCTTACAGTCTTTTGAATGTTCCGAAGATATGTGTAGATAGTGTATCATAAAGCTGTGAAGCTGCTGCTATGCATATGAAGCTTAAATTCTTGAGAGACGTTGAATGGAATTCCTTTTTTTGCCTTTTTTCCCCGAGAAAAGTTGTAATTAAAAATAGGTGTAAATTTTCATTACAGCTGAAATTTTTTGAATATGTTGTAGACTCTCCAGCTCCTGGCAGCTCTGTCCTTCCATGCGGTTTTGAAGGAAGAAAAAGTTCTGCTTTAAGAATACATAACATGTTGATAACTCAGGCTTTTTTTTACCATTCCTGCAGGATGTTTATAAAACCAACAACTTTGTAGTTTTCAAAAGATTTTTTTACCCTTTGTCATCTGAAATATTTCCAGAATTCGGTGTGAGGACCCAGCTACTGATGTGTGAGAAGTTGTTCAGGATATGGAGAAAAGATTCATTTGTTTCATCAGATGGCTCTTTATTGTATTTCTGATTGTTTAATCCCTAAAACAAGCGAGAGGTGTTACTTTGCGTTAAAAGCAGTAACATGAAAAGATGAGTGAAAAATACTCCAAAATAAAAAGGTGTTTAAAAAGCAACATCAGTAACCTCCCTCAAAACTTCTGTAGTACAAAATAGCAGTCAGAATAAACCTGGGTTTTACGTATGTGAAGAACTTTACTAGGCTGTGTAAGAACACCACTAAATTGTTAATCCAGACTGGATTACTGCTATGGTACAGTACCAGTATCTGTAAACTTTTGTATTTTACTGATTATGTTTAAATATATCTTCTGGGATGTCACAAAAGCATTGTAGCTCATTCATTCTTAAACTGGGAAGCCAGACAGAACATCTGCTATAGTTCTCCACTTCCACAGAAGTTGAACTCAGTAGAGCTCTGGCAGCTCTATGCAGGTGAATACATTGCTGTGTTAACTGCCATTTCTACACAAATATGATTTTGGTCAGTTTAATCCCATATTTAATTTGAAATGTTTCTTAGCTTCAGAGGATATGAGAGCAGCTCTGGAAGGTGTTAGGTAAATGCTGCCAGGCCATACAGAATCACTTCTCCCTCAGACGCTGCCTGCCTGTGCTGCTTTTTGTCTTCCTATCATAAAGGGTTGCAGCAGTAATAATGAAACATTCTAAGAGGGGAACATGGTCACTGATACATGAATGAGATGATAATAATTACTGCTTTGATGCCACGAGGGAGGTGCATGCTGCTGGAGAGGCCGTGCTGGCCCAGAGGCCTGGAGGCTTGTGTGTGCTGGAAGTCAACTGATGGAACTGGAGAAAGCAGGAGTTCTCTCATTCCTATCACTATGATAGGTACCTTGTGGGGTTGGAGTTTTTTTTTTTTTTTGTGGGTTTTTTTTTTTTTTGTTTGTTTTTTGTTTTAAAGTAACTAGTAAAATTTCTGTTTTGTCTGTTAAACTGCTAGCTATAGCACCTACTTCTGATTTCTTGAAGGAGTACTAATAAGCTTATGGCTTTTATATTACTTCACCTTCTGTTAAAGTTAAAAAATAGGATAAAACTTATAAGATAAATAGATTTCCGTTGGTTCATCAACTTACTGGCCAGTTATTGGTGTAAGAAGGTGCTACACCCTACACCCATGTGGAACTCAGATTTAGATTTGAAGTTTTCAGTGGGTATTCAGCTTTTGTACCAAAATGAGAATCATTCTTCTGAAGTGAAATGCAGAAATGTTGGTGTGGAAATCCCTTTCAGCCAAAATAGTTAAGCTCTGCACCACTCTTTTTCCAAGATAAAAAGAAATGGATCTATAATAGTTTGTGGCAGATGGTAGAAAATGTAACTAACTGAATGTGATTCTGTATGGAGTTATTTGAGGTTTTTGGTGCGATTTGTTGTGAGTTCCTCTCCTCCCCCCCTTTCCTTTCCTTTGATTGCGGTCTTTGTCCATTTATTCTTAGGATAGAATAAGATTTCTGAGCAGGGGCCTCTCTTGTGGTGCAAAGTGAGAATTGTTTTTAATTGAGCAGAAACATGTGGAAGGATCAGGAATATCTCAAGGGATTACAGAAAAATTCCAAATTTGTACTACTTACAGCTTGTGTTTAGAGCAGGGTCTGCTGGGAATAAATGTTAGTTAGTGTGACCTGTGACCTTAAAAACTGTTGACATGGATTTCAGCCAGAAACTAGCCACAGAACTCCTTTGTTAAGCTCATTCATAGCTCCTTGAAAACTCTAGTCAGTGAAAGTTGCCAGCTCAAATCTAAGGAAAGCAGGAAAGCAGAGCCCTTTTTTTTTCCTTCAAGCCCCCTCCCCCAACCCCCCCTTTTTTTTTCTTCCCATGCTTTGGAAACAGTGGACGCCCCTTAACCAGCAAGACTCCTTTAATAGGACTGCATCACCTAAACTTGATTGGAATTGACAGCTTCCTGGCTCAGGCTTGCCAACTGGCAGGGCACTGATGCATAGGGGACAAACAGCTTTAAGGGCCTGTATACCACTGTTTGTGTATGTGCCTCCAAAACGTAACACGCTTCTGTTGTGGTACCTTCTAATCTAAAGAAAAAATATCCCAAGTCTATTGCATTACTTCTATTTTCACATCTTTCAATTATCTTGGGAAAAGACATTGAAAAAAAACACAAACATATATTTATAAATACATATGTATATATATATATTTTTAATTATGAAAGAATTGTCCTGTTGTCTGCTAGAATTTTCCCCCTGCACTGATCAGACCAGAAGCCACAGAAATTTATGCTTGAGGGGAAACAAAAATGACACTTGGATTTTTGTAATTCTGACTGTGCTTTATGTTTTCATTTTTCTTTTTTGTACTTAAAAATCTGATTACCCCACTTTGAAATGTTGACTTTACAAGTCCTCTGCCATATCCACTTGCTTCTTACAAATTTTTCCACTTTGGTGGATTTTGTGCATCCTGAGATGATTTCGTGATGTAATTCCTTATGTGGTCTTCTGTGCGACTACTCACTTGGCTTCAATTATATTTTTGAAGTAGAACGTACCTTCACGTGAGTAAGTTATGTTGCTGATATTCTCATCATTAGGTATAGATAGGTGCACAAAGGATGCAGGAGGAAGAATACAAATTTTGCTTAATTGTAAGTAGAAGTATGCAAAAAGCATCATCTTTGTGAAGCAGATAGCTGGTAAACTGGGATTAGAAGTGCTTAATTGATTTACAATGAGACTTTATGCTTTTTTTCTTCTGCAGGGTAAAATCATGTTGGTTCAATACCCTTTGAACAACCTGCAATGTTTAACCACCCAAATGTTACGGTTTTGGTTGAAGTATTTCGCAAAGTCTTGATTTTATGAAAAAGCAACTTCATGAGGCTGATGTTTCTCTTGGAATAGCTTTCATGGAGTTTCTTTTTGTTCTTTAAAGAAAAAAAAAAGATAAAAATGTGAATCAACCTCATTTTTGTGCAAGGACAGGGCTGCGTAAACCAGTAATAGTTGTTTTCTAGGGATGGAGAAGTGGGGTAATGGAAGAATTGGAAAGTGCTTCCCCCTTGCAGATCTCCTTTTCTACTGAAGGTATAAGATCCTGGCCCCCTCTCCTCAGTATGCACCATCTTTGAGTTCTTGTTCTGCTCCCGCAGATTTGTAACCTGGTTATATTTTCTTAGGCATTGGTTTCAAAAGTGTACATTGCTGTCACTTGTTTTCCTGTTTCCCCTTGTCACCACTGTATATATAGACAACTCAGCCTGTATTTTGAATATCTTGGAATTCACCGGAAGATTGGGAAGGGGGTTTGCAAGGAGAGCAACATGGCGCCAGGACTGCCAGGATCAGTTCTATATCCAGCAGTGACTCCAGTCAGCAATTCTTGTGACTGTATTTAATTTAGTGTAGTTTTTGTTTAGCTTAGTGTATTTTGAACCGTGTTAAACTTTTTAGGGGGAAAAGTCACAGTCCGCAGCAATCACAATACTATCTGTCTACTGAAGAAGTACTGTGCAACTGCAGAAATGAGTTGTTAACTGTTTAGGGCCAGAGGAAGTATTTATTTTGCTAGTTTCAAAGCTGTAATTAACAAAGCCCAGGCTGCAAGCAGTGACTGTAGATATTTATTTATTTTACTTACATACCCTCACTTCTTTCTCCCCCCTGTTTTGCTGTTAAGATTTCTGCATGGACATGGAAAAAAAAGTCCCTATATCACTATATAAATAAAGGAAAAAAAAAAAAGTCCAGTCTTATAAGGATTTACCATAGTTATATATTAAATAAAGTGGTAATACAGAAAATCAATGTTTTGCTTCTGTATCTGTTGGTACAATACTTCTAAGCCTTCCAAAAACATGTTTGGTAATGGCTGGAAATGATACGAAACACTTTTTGGACAGTCTATTTGGTCTTTGTTCTGTATCGACCCTGGAATCCCTGTACTTCTTAAAATGCTTCAGAGATGAAAGCAAATAGCAAACTGATTCTATTACACGTTGGCAGAGGCCAAAAAAAGTACATGTATAAGTCATGAGAAATTGGATCCCTCTGATTCAACAGTACAAGAAAATTGTACCTAATAAAAATGTTGTTATTCAGCCTCTGTCTGCCTTCTTCATGGATTTTTTTTTTTATTTTTTTTTTTAAATTTCCTTTTTGCTGTGAATTCAACACATCCATTAATGTAGCATCCATTAATGTAAGAGGTGAAGATTCTTTCTCAGTTTCTTTGCATGGACCTTATGGAGAAAAAGGCAAACAAGACTCGTTGCTCAAGTCCCACCTTGCTTCACAGAAATTACAGGCTAGAACTGTAGGAAAACAGTTAGACTTCCTCTTCTGTGTTTGAGAGGAAATTGATCTAAAGTGGCTTAGAAAATGTGAGAATTCCATGAATGTGGTGTGCAGGGTTGCAAAGGGTCTCCAGTTGTTGCAGGCATTTTGCTTTAACTTGACGTGTTTATAAAACAGTTTACATCTTAAAAGTTCAGGGTTTTTACCCCCACTGATTTGCTTAAGCAAACACTGGCTTTTATTTTCAGTTACTTGTCAGAATATGTACGGAAATGTGATGAACCTAGTAGAAAGAGTGCTTGACATCAATTAAATTCAGCTATCTGCTTTGTGTTTCTCTTCTGATATGGTTTTCAGTACAGTTTTCTAAACTTCCTGTAATTTTTTCTCATTTTCCTTACCAATCTTAGAAGATAGAGATGAGCTATTTTAAAACATTGCAAGAAAAGAGGAAAAGCATTTTTTATTATATCTGCTTATTTGCTTTCGTTTTCATCCCTGCTGTATCAGAGACTGTTTCTCAGGTCTGAATGGCAGCCTTCATGGTTGCCTAAATATCTTTTCTTGTTCTGGTATCTTTTAAAAACTTTTGGAAGTGTCTCTAGGGTTATTTTAGCTTTCTAAAATGGTAATACCTGCAATGCTGAATAAAATATGCTTACTAAAATACTCTTAAACAAGGAAAGGCATTTAATAATGCTTTCTTTTTTTTTCTGTCCCGTTGCTAAAAATCTTCAATAGGAGTTTATAATAGCTTTTCTTGGTCCTCTTACTATTGTTATTCTTAATACTTACTCAAAATTAATATCATGGGGGCGTGTATTTCATAAGAATCTGCTGCCTTCTGTGTGTGTGTATATAAATATTTTTGTTTATAGGCATTTTCTAAAGAGTGGTGTCACAAACTAAGAGAAGACGTAGAGAACCCTGTTGATTCTACATGTGGATTGCATTTTCTTTTTTATTAATGTATAAAGTGTGTACAGTATTTCCTCTTATTTCTTTTCCTTGAAATTGCATGCAGCATCACAATAATAGCTGTAGAAACGCATTCTGTTGTTCTGAGTTTTAAGACCGCTGTTGAAAGGAGTCGATTCCACTGAACTCTTAAATAATAATTTCTTATTTTCAACTAGATGTACTTGGTAAATAACAAGACAAGAGGGAATTTATAAAGTGACACTCAGTGAAAAACTTATGAGTTTTCATTATGGTGTCAGTAGATCCGTTAAAAGCTTTGCTAGCTGAGCTTGGAATTTTAAAGTATGGTTGAACTGGTTTAAATATTTTTGTTGAAACTTAAATACAGTAGAACCCTGCTAAACCACACAGACAAAAATGGCATCCTGTGTCTTGCCAGAAATGGACAGGCCTGGAGTAAGGTCTTGTGTTTGTAGGTTTCATTGTTCTAAGCATACTGCGGTGTGCTTACTGTGTTCTGTAGTTCTTCATAGTGACAAAATAAGTCCACCTGAAAACGTACTTTCTTCTTCCAGGCATTTTGACGCTTTTTCTTTTAATTTTTGTCTGCATTTCAGTATTATTGATTTTTCACTGAGTCCTCTGGTAGTAATGGCAAGCTGTGCCATGCTGTCGTATGTGATACTAATGACAGTATGAAAAAGACGGAAGAAGACAGAATTCTGCAAGTAGTACTGAAGTCTGGATTTTTCTGTAATGCCAAATGTTCTGAAAGAGTTTGAGGTCTCTCTAGGTAACGAAAGGACACTGGTATATTAATTTTCAGTGAATTGAGAGACCCAGTATTTCCATTTTCGGCTTCTCTTCTGCCTTACCATGCGCACCCTCACTCCTCTGTTCCGTTCAGCGGTGGCACGTGCCTCATGGTTGAAATAGAGATGTTGAAGGCCTTCTGCAGATGCTTAATGCTTGTGACTGGGTGATGATGGTATTTGAAACAGGAGTTTCCCTCACTGCAAACAGCTATGATTTGTATCCATCAAGTCTGCAGTTTGATCTCTATTGCAAGATGCTTTTTTTATATTAAATACTATGAAGTATGAATGCCAACCAGTCTGCTTCCTTGATACATGCATACCCCTGTCCCTTCTGGAGAGCCATACCTGATGTGTTCCAGTAGGGGCAAATAATGAAAGAAGGAACATCTGGAATAAAATGCTGAATCCCTGAGGCAGTTGGTTACTATTAGGAAAATATCTTGTCTTTTCTTCACTGAACATTCTAGATAAGCCATTCCTGCTGATTGATAACTGAATATATGAGCTGAACAAAAGGAGTGCCCTGGGAAATACGTATCTTAGAAATAAGCATTAAGAGTAAATTTTCCAATCATTGAACTTAATTACCTTCTTGTAAATAAGAGGTTGCAAAGAATATTAATAAGAACACACTATTTGGCTACTGTTCAGTCATTTTTTACTGTTCTTAATGTCTGTTGGAGGAAAAAATGTTCTTCATTATATATGTGTATATATGCATAATTATTGTTGTTGAAAGCTTAGATGTTGTGCTTTAACACTGTTGTTTATTTCTGTCCTGATTTGGTAATAAGCCTAAGCTGTGTATTCGCATTTATTTTGTAGGGGGATAAATTTATACCACTTTTGAAGTTAGTAGCAGCCAGAAAGTACAGGGAGTTGTTTACAAAAGAGTCCCATCGATTCTCCTTTTCTGTGGAAGCATTCAAGCAGCAAGACCTGCACAGTCTGTTTGGCACAGTAGCCGCTCTCAGCTGGCCCTGTGCCCTCCTGCTGTTAGTCAGGGCAAAGGATGTGCCAGATCTCAGATTGTAACGGAGCAGAGCCTGCTTGCAAATCTGCTTGTAGTTAGCCTGGGGCCTTTTGGCAGCAGACTACAGCCGAATGATTTAGTTGCAATCCGTTTTCCTTAATATTTTCCATCTGGCCAACAATAGCCTATAAAGGCAGACGCAAAACAGAGTTTGAATTATGAGGAGCGTAATAGCAAAATGCTTCCAAATCTTACTCTAGAACCTGCACCAGTGGATCGCTGCTGTTACTTTGGCAAAGGAAGTTTGTTCCGAAGTGCTATCGCAAAAAAGTTGTTGACAGAAAAGCATAATAGTTCTCAAGTTCAAAACTGTAGAACAGAGAAATGTGCATTTTGCTTGAACTCTTAATGTTCCACTGCCTGCGCCTTCTGTTGATCCTGAGCAGGAAGCGAAGTGCTCCCAGCATGGGCTTCCTTGTGCTGCCCTGGCATGCGGCTCCTGGATTGCATTGTGGGAGTGGAGATCATGGAGATGGGGAGGGCATGGAAAGGACCTCGACTGTGGAATTGCTGTAAGGCATGCGGCAGCAGGTTGGGGGAGTTGCCATCCTACGATGTTATAAAAAAGGTAATGTGTCCTAAGCTCTCAAATCTACAGGAATCGATTAATGCCTTCCAGAGCGAGCTATTGCCATGTGTGTGCTTTTTGTCAGCTCTTCCAGTTCTGCTCAGAACAGAAATCCTTCTGTGACTACAATCATGCTAAACATACGTAGTTGTCCTGTTTGTGTGGGGTTTTTTTTTGTATGTTTGTTTTGAAAGTTTATAACCTCCAAGAAAATCTGTGAACTTGCTTGTACTTGTACAGCTTCACAAGTGCAGCAGTCCTGGCACTTCAGCTTGCCCTGTGCGCAGTTTATCACCTTCATGATGGTATGGTTGGGGCTGTAAGGTACTCGTCTGTTTCTCCAAAGATGGCAACAAGTCATGCACAGACTCTCACAGACCTTGCTCACAGTATTTACAGGAGTGTTAGAAATGGATTAAGCTGGGAGAAGACTCCAGAATGTGATTCACTTTCTGACTATACCCTGGAGACCAGGCAAATCCTTCTCTGGGGGTGCATGTTTCACTTTGCTGTTTGTAATGGGATCTTGTTTAGGTGACCATTTAGAAGTGTTATTGGTTGTCTCACCTGTGGAGCCAGAACACAAGCAGTCTGTGCTGAATATTTAAACACTTAAAGTATATACATATATATTCCACATAATAATGTAGTATGACTGCTCTTTCCAAGCCTGGAGTTCTTAACAGTACACTGTTTGTTCTCTTTTTAATAGCGATGTCCACGTGCTAACAGCAAAAACTATAATGAGATGTGCAGGGACAAGGGAAAGGTATAACTGTATTGCCCTAGATTGAGTTTACCACAGATTTGAATTACTCTGTGTATTTCCTGAAGCTATATAAATTAATGCGGTGCTCTTATCTGAGAGTTGCTCCTCTGCAACAAGTCCTTTGTTCTTGTTTCATCTCAGTCTGCTGCCTGCTGCTTTTAATCATAGCAGTAGTAAAATTAAGGATCTGAATTCATGGATGTTGCACTCAGGGAAGCGCAGTCAGAGGCCCCAGTATGTTGGCTGAGAAGCACTGCTATAATATAGTTAAGCATTCCTGTTTTGTATAGTGAAGGAAAAAGCAAAATGAGGGGCAGGAGGAATATGTGCAGAAAGGAGAGACGAATCCTCAAAATGGTTTTAGGAAAGAGCTAGAAGTAAGGACGGACGGGTAAAAGATGCTTAATTCATACTTTGGTTGAAGAAGAAAGTTAGACCACTTAAAATTTTATCTGTCGTTTAAAATTATTCCACATGTGATCATTCTTTGTTCCATTTTCCATACCTGGCTTAGGGTAAATGTTGCCAAAATAAATAAATCTTTAAAAACAAGACTCCAAAACAAATCAACAACCCTCCTTTCTCCTCTTCCCTCTACATCACCAATCCAAGGGAACTGTCTTTTAGCGTATTCAAAGAATAATGAAGGTGTGTCAAAGGAAGCTGTTTTGAAGATTTTACCAAAGCTTTAATCTTGATGGCAAGTCAACACACTTCTGTGAGATATCAGTGATAAGAATCACAACAAAAAGCGTCAGGTGCTAATAATATTAATGTATTGCTACCAGTGGAATTAGATGAAGCCGAGAGTCCAGGGAGTCTAGTCCAGCTAGTTCACTGGTCTTACCTACTGACCAGAAACCAATTTTACTTAATTAGGGCTTCATGTCACACCTCCTTTACTTGCTGAACAACTGTAACAGAAGTAATTAAATCACGTCACTTTTTATTACCTTTGGCCCTGGCTGACTGGTTTGAGAACTTACATTTTAGTGCTTATACAAAAAGAATCAGCACATCGCCTTTGGGAAAACCTAGGTGCCTGGCGTCAAAAAAGTAGGAAGTGGTTCAGTAGAAGACAGATAGGTCTTCTGCAAGCGGAGCGCTTCTTTGTTGCTGTCAGAAAGTTAAGAGAATGCATCTTAGGAGTGAGACCATCCTGTACTTGGCAAATTCCTCCTTCAAAAATCAAGGTCTGGCAGGAACCCTCAGATTATGTGGTAGTAACTGGAGAAGCAGGGCTGTTCTGAGAGGTAAAACTACGGGCAGAAGCCGCATAAGTTGATTTTTTGCTTGTTTTGTTTTTTTTTTTTTTTTTTCCCCAACAGAAATCATGATTCAGCCACACTGAAATAATAGGTGGAAAGACTTTACATGGCTTTGTAGAATCAGTGTTATCTGGACTGTGTGTGTGTGCAAAATAGAAACCTTAAGTTACAAGCGCAGATGTTTATCATCATCCTTGATATAGGGACAGATCTTCCTTCACGCCTACACAATGCTTGTGTTATTTACCTAGCCGTAATTCACCTCAGCATGTTTTAAATTCATTTATGTTGGTGCTGCAGCCTGAGTGTTCAGAGAATAAAGTGATAGTGAGCAATCTCCTACTTAATGATTTGTTTAAACTGATTGCAGGATGTCTCGTAAATAAAGATCGGGCACTCCAGCCAGCTATAAAGGACCAGAGTTTTTTCTGCTAACTTGTGTCACATTTATGGGATGCCTGATGATCGGGGTCACCCGTGGTATTTCTGCAAGCGGAGAGTTGAGCACTAGTGCGTTTAATGTGCTTATTTGTCCAATAGCTAAATGAGTCTAAATGCTCATTGCGAATCCTGAAACAGATTTGGTACTGTAGTCATAGGCAGCCTGCAATCCTGTCAGGCTCTGAGTTGGTTTTTGCCAACTGATGCGTTTGTAACATGGGATGCTTGCTGTAAGGAAGCAGCAGTGTGCTGTAGCACATTGGGCGTTTTACTCACAGGGAACACTGCTGATTTATAATACAAAGTTCATAATTCTACTGAAATTTTAGATCAAATTCAGTACTAGAGTACATAGGCCAATAAGTATGTATGATTGGCATCTTTAATGAAAAGGAGCTGTTTTCTGGTCAAGGAAGAAGGGTTAATTTGTGCCGGGATAAAAAGGGTGTTTAGGATCTGCTGTTTCAACCTGTGATAGACTTAACACTACTCTTTGATCCCCAAATGAAATGTGATGGATTTCAACTGATGCCAGATGTCTCAAACCTAGTGGGATCTCTGACTGTCTGCCACATCTAGAGTTCTCTCTTCCAGCACTTTCATGTGTACTTCTAAACGTGGTTTGAGAAGAGGTTCCTTGACAAGTTAAGCCTTTGGAATCCTTTCTCTGTATTGTCACTTCAGTGGCGATCTTTAGGCTCTCATGCTTTCTAACACATCCTGCCGTTTTAAAATCAAGCCCTGTGTGCCCAACCATTATTATTTTTTTGGTCTGAGGAGCATACTGCAGGTAATGCCTGTAACTTTTCTCAGTTAAAGGCTATTCTCTGCTCTCTCCTTGTTGACATTAGCCAAAGAAAACATTGTTCAATGCATTGCTGTTGGCACTGAATGGAATGTAATTGTTGGTGACTTTTTAATTCCAAGACTATCTAGTTGCACTTGATAAATCTCATACATTATCTGTCAAACACTTCACTGTATCCATCTTCTCACCACGTTTGCTTTATGGGATGTTGTTTGCCTGTGGCTTTTAATAGGAGTATAATGTCTTAATTGTCAGTATTTGCCTTGTAGATGCAAACAAAATTGTTTTCTTTATGTACCTTTATTTTGTGTTGCTACATTAGAACCTTCCTTTTGAACTTGCATGCTTGAGAAGTTGCATTCTCAGAATTAACAAACACCACTACAAACACCAATAACAAAACACCACTACGAAACCCACAGAGATTTACTCTGTCTTCTAAAAAGGGACAAGAGGCCTTTTGTTGTGCTGGGGAGTTTGAGGCTTGCTATTTCATTTTACATCCACTAAAAAACTTCTTTTATTTATTTTTAAGTGAGCGCTCTTGATGCTAAATCTGAGAGTGGAGCTCTACCTGGTCAGACATGCTTAGATTAGCTGGGTACAGTAAAAACTGCAGCTTTTCACTCCATAAAAGCTGTGAGAGACATGTATAGTAGTGCTACTGTGTTGTAGAGCTGATCAAATGGCACAGCTCTTTTCTTCTGTCTTGAGCCTGTGCCCCAGGCTTTAGAGATGTATGCACTCTCCAAAATCCACTTACAGTTTTACATTTCATTTCAGCAGACCCTAGGTTCTGCCTGTTAAAGGAGATCCTTTCTCTTTTCTGCATGTGGACTGACTGGAGAAATCTCACTTGGCAAGGTTTCCCAATGCTGTGAATAACTTGTATGTTAGAAGTTAGAATCTTTGATTATTACTTTTTTTTTTTTTTTAAAGGGAGTGACCCACCAGAGTGAAAACGGAAAGTTCCTGACAGCAGAGCAGAGCTCAAAGATTGTTCTGAAGTAAACTGAACAGAAATTATCCTGTCATAAAATTCAATAAGTTTTCTTAAATTTCGCATTGACTGGTAAATCACATGAGAAAGGAATCCAAGGGCACTACAGGTACCTTTCCAAAAGCGTCACTTTGCGTTTTACTGCTGTCAGCACACCAGTATAATAGAATGCCAAAAATCAGATTGAGGAGTTTGGTATATTAATTAGCAAACACTCATAGATCATTTTAAAAAGCACCCCTTGCCATTGGGATTACCAGTGGTTGCACTGGAACATTGCATGTTCTACTGCTGAAATTCTCAATGTTTCCAAATTCCTTAATGCTCCACAGGAGTCATTTCTGCATTTAGTTTTCGCAGTGCCCTCACACAGGCTGGTATTTTGAATTGCTTCCTCCTTTGCTGTTGTCTTACAGTAACATCAGAAAAGATTTGCCTTTTTAAGCTGACTTCACTTTCTGACAGTAATTCCTGGTTCCACACACGTTGGCCACTTTGTCAGCCTCTCGTTGCACTTGACCTTGGATGTGCACGTTATTCATGAGATAGCTGTGCTGATTTAAGTGGTACACACTGTAGTCTCTGATTCCCCTTCATTGTAATGAGCACTCAAAAAATATCCAAAGAAGCAACGATGGTGAAACTTTCACATTTCAAAGAAAGCATATTTACTATCAAAACCACTATTCATTAGTAATGCTTTGTAACTGAATCAGAAAGGTGTATTTTGTTTGTTTTTTTTTTTTCCCCCTGAGGAAATGATGCTTTACTTGATAAAGGAATCAACTGTATACATGTGTAGACAACTTTCTTGGAGATTTTTCCTTTGCTATTCCCAGAGATTCTGTGTTTTCTTATTTATTTGTTGGCCAATTCTGTGCAATTAAATCAGCTACACCTTTACATGTAGGCAGCCGTTATAATGCGGCTGTCTTCTTGGTTTTGTGTACTTTCGTGGCTTGAGCATTCACTGGGAAGCATTTGGTTGGTGCTGATAGCACTGGAGCATCTGCACAGCTTGAAGCCCCTCAGCTTCCTGTCAGGGAGCCCTGCGTGTTACGTAAGAGCCAAAGCACTGATGTTATGAAGGATATTTCTTCAGTCTCTTAAATATTTTCGGAGGAGTGAGTTTACTTTCATTGCATATCCCAAAGTGGGGAACTGCATGGCAGACAGAGTACAAGAGCAGTGCGGTGGAGCCTGCGGTGTTTTCTCATGTAACTTTTGCCATAAGATGAGCAACATGTGTGGTTGTACATACTGAAATTTTATTTCCAGGGTTACCTATGTGAAACAGACCAGAAGAGAGTTCGGGCAGATAATTGATTAAAATCAGGCAACTCTTTTTAATGCGGTCTTGAGGCCTTTCCTGCTTGTTCATATCAAATAGTACCTATGGAAACAAAGCGTTAGTTCCTATTAACGTTCTGTTGTGTGATTCAACTGGAAGTAGAGTTTCTTTGCCAGTTTAAAAAAAAAAAAAAAAAAGATTGCAAACAATGTTAGTAATTTTTGTTTGTTTTTTAAGCTTTTGTACTAAGTGTATAACGATAGTAGGAAGAAGATCCCAGAAGTGCAGCTTTCTGCCCAGTTTCATCGCTGTTGCCAGTCATAAAACAGTGCTGTAGAAGGAAGTTCTGCTCAGACCCACCAACTTCTTGCTGTGCAAAGACTTTTATCTGCCTGCGTGTGCTTGCACGCTGTTCACGCGCGCATGCACAACCCGGGGCAGCTCCTTCGTTTCAGGGAGGAGGGCTCTGCGTTCTGCTCTTCTGGCCGCTGCCCTTTCTGGAGGTCAGAAATGTGACCTCACATGTGCTGCTGTTGTAGCTTTTTCCTTTCAGACGTTAAAACGCACAAGTGGATTGATATGTTGAAAAATTCAAAGCTCAGTTGACTGCAGTCCAGCATTTTCATCTGTGCAGCAGCTCATGCTGGGTGATGACATTTTCTGTTCCGCGTAACTCGTGTGGTGCGGGCTGCGCTCTGCCCCTGCGCACAGCTGCCGTGCGGGGCCGCTGCCCTCTGCCTCCCGGTGCCAGCGGGTCCGCGGGGCGTGAGGGGCTCTGCTGCTTCCTGCAGCCCTGAGAGCCCCTTCCCAGCAGCGCCCGCCAGCCACACAGCTGCTGCGGTTTGTTACTGCGCTCATTTGTTTCTTGTTGTACATAAGAAATAAAGATCTTTCCTGATGTCTCAAGCAGTCGTCGGTTTTGCACCAGTATTATTTAAAATCTTTTTGAAAACGTTTGTGTTTACAAGCTGCAGTGCAGCACTGTTGTCTTAACGTTTTGACTGTCCCTAATTGCTGTGACACATGTAACTAATGATGTTTTGTGCTTTCAAGGAGCGCACTAAAAAGGTGATGACATATGAGTTTCTGAATAAGGTACTGTGCGACTTGTGCAGTGGAGTTTGTGCAGACCTTATGTAGCATAATAAGCAGCTTTCCTGTGCCCATGTTTGTTTCCCGTCAGACTGGCCTGTCTCCAGCAGCGAGCTGCATCGCAGGAGGAGAGCAAAGCAGAGCACCGACCTCGCTGCCTGCTTGGGTCAGGCTGGAATTGGCTGTCGTGATTTGTGGCAAATGTGTTGTGCGGATGGACACACACACACACACACACACACACGTGAGGAAATTGAAAACATAAAACTTATGAGTAAATTTGAGATTACCCTTTTTTTGTTCGCTCTGCAGCCACATTCTGCTTACACTTCTTGGAGGCTTTGAACTTCAGATTCTGTGAATAATCTCCCATCCACCACCTTCTTCGTGTTGTTTGAACAGCTGTGTGTGTGTGTGTGTGTGTGTGCATGCGTGTGCGCGTGCTCGCATGCTGTGGTGCTCTGGGCAATTTCACCGCAGAGCTCTTCCCTTCCTTTGTTTAACCTCTGACCTGTGAAAACAAGAGTTAATCAAAACTTCTAAGGTAGCTAAGAGGAAGGGGAAGTGTTTGGTTACAAATTAAATATGAGCAAGTCATAAGCCATAAATCTTCAGCAGTGCTACCAGTTGTGCTACTTCAGCTGCATGTGGCACAGAAGGACTCTGACTGAATTCCGCCCTGTCTCTGTGGCAGGAGCTGCTCAGAGGCATAACCCACACCTTTCTTCTTCCTGACAGATATCTAGGAGGAGCTTCAGATAACTGTTTCTTGATCTGTGATAGCAATTCAGTAGTCTAAATGCAGGACTCTACAGGACTTAAAAGTTTCTTAAAAGTTTAAAACACATTGAATTGAATTGAATCTAAAGTTGTGAGCGCACCTCTTTGGCCCTTTAAAAGTAGAAGGAACTCCCACAGATTCCAGCAGTGTAACTTCTTGTGGTGGTAATAAATTTGCCATACAATTCATTTGTAATAGATAGGGTAAATACATGGATATTATAGTAGAGTAGGATGTTAGAGCTTAAAGTGATTGATTATGTGATATATTCATTATGTCAAACTTGGCTGAAGTCGCTTTATGGAAGCTTTGCAGAGATTCATAACTGATTTCTTTCTACGTTTTTTATCCTATGCGTCATACGAACCCAGACTAAATATTTAGATCCTTAATAAATACATTGATTTTTTTTCAAAACTGCTTAGTACTGGCTGTAATTCTGTTTATTGAGACATTACTAAACTTTTTACCTGAAACAGGAGCTTTTGGGAGATTTCCAGAGTGAGTATCTTTTCATTGTTGTTGTTGTCTTGCGCCTCTCTTGAGCACAAGCGTAAATCCCTCTGTGTATTGTGTTGTGTTGAGGTCTGCTTCAGACACTGACTTATTTCCTGAGCAATTAAGCAGAACTTAAATGTGCCTTCCTGAAATAAGTTGTGGTTTTCATTCTGCTGGGGAGCTTTCTGTCTTCCTGGTGTTCTGTTTTTTTCATCTTCTGACTATCTTTGGTTGATAGCTTGCAAGGATTTGTTTCCTGGGTTCTTAATCTCTACTTAGCAGATAGGTTTTGAGGGGATTTCTTGTTACTCTTGTAATGGCTTTTAACTCTACTGAAGTTTATTTAACTAAACAGAAAAAAAGAAACCTATCTTCTGCCTAATCCTTCTTGAATGTTTACAATATATGTCAAACTTAAATACTGTTTAAAGTGGTAATTGTCTGTCTTTCTGCTCTATTCTAATACACTGTTTGGAAAGATACTTAAAGCATATTTATTTAGATGATAACGCTGTCATATAGCATGAAAAGTTAAGTTTCTTATCAGCGTATTTTGATAAGCTACTTACATGTTACAGTAGCATTTTCAGTCTTCAAACAAATGATAATGATAGAGTGCCGTTCACTTTATCTGTCTCATATATAGCTTCTCACTTCATTTATTACTAAAAGCTGTACCGTTAGGAACCACAGGGCACTCAATTCTTTATAGATGTCAGGATGTAGCCATATTTTATAAAAACTTTAAGTCTTGTCTAAGTCTATCGAAATAGAATCCATTTGCTTCAGAAGGCATCTGTGATTAAAGGAAGAGACAGTCTGTGCGTCATGTCAACTTTCCTTCCCATTCGCTGCAGCTGAGGGGAGCTGAAATAAAGAACTGTGCCATGAAGATGTGGTCCAAAATCAGACCAAAGCAAACTGGTGAAAAATAACATCTTAGTTGTCTTATTTTATTGAGTGGGGATGTAAAGGAAATGAAAAAGATGGGATTTTCTGGGTGTTGTGTCTTTGTTTAATTTAATGCTTTTGTAAGCTATTAGCAGATTTACTTCTGTTTGATGTAACTTAGCTGTGCTAAATGCGGTGATATAGGATGCAGAATAAGATTTAGTAGTTATGATGGTTTATTTAAAAAATCAAGATACTGGTTTTGTAATGTAAATAAAATAAATAAAGGAGTCTGTTGTGTTGCTGTTCAAAACCAAAACAGCTGTTTATATTCAGTTTCCTGGTGTTCAGCAGCCATACTGAAGACTAGTAACTAGCTGTACTTTTTGGGTGATGATTACAGTTTTAAATATTCTACCACACCTGAGCACGGATAAATTTGTGTGCAGTTACTTGGTGGATCTGTGTAACAGTCTGAATGTTTGTTATGGACGGGGTGAGAAGAAATTCCTGTGAACTTATGGCATTGACTGACCTGCTCTCAATGTTTATTTACAGCCAGTACTCAGGGCACCTAGCTTAAAACTGAGTGGTTGGAAACTCTGGGGGGGAGTTATTATTGAAGCTCAGTTGCCAATGGAAGGGGATGCTTCAGCCTTCTAGCAGTGCTCTCCTTCACATGGAGTCCTTGAGCAAAGGTCCAATGTGATTTCCTAACAGATATTTGTAAAGTGTGTGCAGTGAAGACTGTTGTTGAGGATGCAAGTATATATAGCCAGCAATCTTGGATTTATTAACTGAAGTTTAACAAGTTAAATGTATGCTTTTTCTTCTTTTTTTTGTTTTGTTTTGTTTTGTTTTGTTTTTGTGTGTGTTTTTTTTTAGTTACCTACCATGGTTTGAAGTCTTTTATAAGCTGCTCAATGTCTTGGCAGATTATTCAGCAAAAGGACAGGTATTATTCTAAAGTACTAACCCTTCTCTTCCCTGCCCCAATATCAAACGTGGGAGAGAGACTGAAAAGCAAGATGTTTTAAGAGATGCTCATGTCAGATGTGGTCATGTGAATTTATGAATCTCTGTCGTGCAATTATAGCAAAGTACATATTGAGCTAGGCTGAAAGTTTGTTAACCACCAATGAAAAATAAATCAACTTTTAGATTATTTTTGAGGAAAGAATACATTTAAGAATGTGTCTATGGATCCTACTCAAGTTAATGGTTTCCCTGCAGTCACTTGCACTGCGCAAACTCTTTGATGACCTGAGCTGTATTCACCACATCCATGCAATTCCCAGATTGTGGTGCTTCATGCACCTTGGGCAGATCAGTGTCTTATCAAACCTTACTTGTCATGAAAAGTAAGTGAAGAACTAAGCTTACTAATGCAAAATGCTGACACACGTAGTATAATCTGGCCTAGCTCTTTTAGATGCCGGTTTTGCTTTTAAAGCAAAACAATATAAAAATCAGTTTTGAGATAATGTAAGAATATGAACTAAACTATTAAAATTTTATTCTAGTTTTATAAGAGGTAGTTCATGATACAGAGAAATCACATGATTGCAATATCTAGCCTAGTTTCACGTATTAAAACATTGCAAGTATAACCTCAGGTTGCTGCTTTGATTTATTTTGGAGTAATTAGTTTCCATTTGTCAGAAACACTGATGTTTGAGGTATGGTCATGTAGGATTGCATCTTCACCTATGGGGGCTAAATACTTTTTGTTTTAGCCTAAGCTAACGAGTTGTTGTGAAGAACTTGCAGTGAAAACTGGCTTGCTCCAAGCTGAGTAACTCTGTAGTGATATATTGGTGACTTAGTAGGTTGCAGAAATATGTGAAAATGCATATGTGGGGAAAAAATAATGTTAAAATGAAAATTATAAAATCAGACGTCAGAGGAATTTATTACTGTTCATAGTCTGATGTATCAAGCCATTCTAACACGTACCTGTTCTCTAGCCCCCCCATCACAGACATTATCCTTCTGTTTTCCAGTTAGTTTGTTGTAGTAATGTGTACTTTGTTTTCCTTTGTTTTCTTGTTTTGTTCTTTTTTTTTTCTTATTTCAGGATAATCAAAGGAGTGAGCTTCTGGAAACATTTCATAAACTTAGCATCCCTGAGCCAAAAACCCCTGTTCAGCTTGGATTGGTAAGTGAGGAGTAAAATAAGATGTAAAGTGAGGTGTTTAATTTTCATTGCTTGCCATGATAGTGAAATGTCCAAAGCAGTTCTCCTTTTTGGAGCTTGGCATGCAGATATTGTTTTCCTATGAGGACTTGGAGCTGTGAAATTCACCTTTTCACATCTGGGGCCCTCTGTTTCCCTTTCCGTAACCTCACATGTCTTTGAAATGCTGTTCTTTGATTGGAGGAAGATTGTGCATACTCCCCATGGAAATGTCTCACCATATCGTTTGCGACCTGCTAGAGGTCACAGAGCCACAGCATGACATTTATTGTCCACACTTCTGCAGAGCTCTTAGACCATGTGAGTGTGCAAGGGGCAAGACTGGAAAGCAGTCCCATACGGTTGTAACAGTGTTCTGATTGTTAGCTGTTAATTGCGTTTTCTAATTCCTTCTTCTCCTTCCTCCAGGAAAAAGACTCACAAATAAGGTTTTATTTCGTATAAATATTTTGTGAGAAACTTTATCAAACACCACTGAAAGAATAGATGTGGGATTTTATCTAAGGGATTGTGTTCTGAAGTTAGTCTTTTGGGTTGTCTGCATTCAAATTAATTCTTGTAGAACCACCTTGTGTACCAGGTTGTAGTGGAAAAATACTAAAGATGCACGTTGCTGCAGTTGCCAATTAGTCATTTGGAGTTCACATGGAAACTAGTGATGTGTGCAGCCAGTTTTCTTCTCCCACTCTCTTTGCCTTTAGTCCTGCTTCTGAAGTATTTTTTGGCAACCACCAGCTTACTCTCATCACTTCACTCTGTGATGTCCATCGACAGGTAACAGTTGTTGGCCTTGCTTAGGTCACCAGCTGGCAGTAGAAATGCCCCAGTCCTTTTGGGGCTGGCTGTTTTATGAACGGCATTTCTCTTTGACTGAAGGAAGAGCTGTCTTGAAGGCCAGTGATCATTTGGGATATTTAGGTTTTTTTTCATACCAGTGGTTTCAAGGAATGCTGCTGTCCTCCCTTCCCTCAGACATTTCATGGGCAGTGAACCGAGAAAATATATCCAGAAGCAGCTGAAGGACTGCTTGCTGGGGTATCTTTACACGTTTTATTTTGGCTGTTGCAAGCCTGTTTTGGGATTGGAGTGAGGCTCCTATGTGTGATACAGTTGTCTTCTATTGCTGTGTCCCTTCATTACATCTTTCTAGCCAAAGTAAAACAGTGATGTATCAAAAAGCAAAAGTTGTGTTTATAGAAGTTCATTTTGTTCAGCGTAGCTGGTACACCCACTTGCTATTTCAGACTATAGGCTGTTCGTGAAGCATTGAAATGTATGGGATGCATACAAGAAAACTGAGCCAACTGTGGAATTATGCCAAGGATATAAAACCCTATAAAGCTTCAGCAAATAATAAAAAGTCCTAAGATTGTAAACATTGTGAATACAATGTAAACTGTATTAACATCAATTTACAAGAACAACTTAGTTGCATGCTTTCTTTTCCTTTCCCAGTGCTGTAACCAAGAACCATGCAAGTTGTGTGTTATCAGAATGGGAACTGGAGTAAGGCTGTTTTCTTGGAATGCAGTCAATTAAAAAAACATAGAAATTAACACTATAACGGACTGTGAAACTGGGAGATCGGTTGTCTTTCAGATTCTTTAAGGAAGATAAAAGTGGCTGAGAACTTCAGCCATAATTTTACAGATAGGCATAAAAACGTAGGATGTGTGTCTTGGAAATTTCCATAACTGTACTATTGTCTTTAATGAAACTCACTAAAAAGTTAGAAAAGGACCTCCTTGCAACAACAACTGGGTTGTTTCGTGGTTTGTTGTGCAGCTTGCAGTGGGCTATGGAAAGCTAGTTTGAGTTACAGACTGCCTTGGATATTTCTTGGCATATGTCATACATTGTGCAAGCCTGTCTGTGTCAGTATCTCTGCAGAACAAAGCAGTGCAATCTCTCTCTTTGGGAGTATTTGATATACTTCTTATCTGATTACATTTCATGTTGCATTTGGGACCTGAGATTGCAGCTTTGGAAATTTGGTACAAACAAGTCATCTTGATAGTTGGTAACGAATGTTCTTTTCTTATTACTTGGTTGAGCAACTGCTAATGTGAAGCAACAAGTTTAGAATGCTTTTGACAATATCAAAATAATCACTATTTGCTCTTCTTTTACAGCACTCTTACTTTACTGTGCCTGATATCAGAGAGCTTCCTAGTATACCTGAAAATGTGAGTATAATAGAGGACCATGCACTTTATTTTGCTGCTGATACTAAAAAGCAGTGGTAAATAGCTAGCATTACCTCTGTTTGGCCTACTAATATATTGCATTCAGTAAAATACTGCTGGTTGTTGAATTAAAATTTAGGTGTTTAATTTATACTAAGTGGTGTGAGAGAGAAAAAATGGTGTTTCTAAGCGCAAAGGTACAGGAGGGAAAGGCTTATTGAAGTACATCTACATCGTACCAGAATGAAGTTTTTAGTATTTGCCATTCTAATTAAGCAAAGGTATCAAATGACCGAGTGAGTAGCAAATTTACAGAACAATTATCTTAAGCTGTAAGTGGAGATCGTTATTCAAAAAATACAAAGCCATGTATTATTATCACTCAATTATTACAAGCTGTTAACACTCAATAATTTCTTTGTCCTAATGAGTGGGAAATTTTTTTCTTTTGCATCCAGATTCAATTTTGTTCTCTCCGTGATGTTTCCATAGTTGTGTTGGCTTTCTTGATGTATCAGAAGCTGAAATTAAAAGCTAAATTTGGAAAGTAATTATTATTATTTAGTAATTTGTTTTTTTTTCTCTGTTAGAGAAGGAGCATGCTAGTTTCAAATAAATTCTAGTTAAAGAAGAAATTTTGGAGCAATATGTTTATTGTTGTTTATTCAAGTGTCTCAAGGGTGTAATCCAGGTAGTGGAAGAGTTCAATGTTTCAAACATCTACATTGCTAGTATTTAGTAAGGATCAAATACCAGTTTGCTATTGACTTGGCTTGTTCTTCAAGATGCTGTCGGTATATTCAGACATCATATATCCTTACTTAAAATGTCTGTATTAATTCAGAGGAACATCTAGGTTTGTAGACTCTTGTGTTGCTTTGAAGCTACGTTTCTAACTGTTGTTGTGCAGAGTTGTCATTCTTTCGTTTGTGATAACATTTTCCTTCTGTATCATGTTTAGGCTATAACATTGAAGGGTTTGTCATCTATACTTGTGATTGCAAGTTGAACTTTATTGAAGTACTGATGGATAAATTGATATGGACAGGAAAAAAAAAGGAGATCTGTCATTCGTACAGTGAGACCTTTCTGAAAGACTGACATAGGAGACTGGGAAAATATGATCTGGTTCTTAGGTGGTTTGCTGAAAATATATACCTGGATTATTTAGGGCCACTTTTTCTGAGACTTTTTAAACCTGGCAAAATTTTCTTGTATGCTTTTCTACGTTGCTCAAATTTGTAACCAGATGATAGGCCTGTGGGAAGACAGTACTAGCATTTGCTTCTCTTCGATATTCTTTAATATGCACCTGCTACATCTCCTAGCCAATTTTCTGTGTCTGACATCTCAGTTTTCTTGAGTATTTCGAATTCTGCCTTAGCGTCATACACTTAAGTTTATGGCATGAAAGAAGGGGGGAAAAAAGAAAGAGTGAAGGGAATGATTAGGACATTCTTTCTCATTTGTGGATGATTTGCATAGCAGATTACACATGGGGCTTTTTATGTCTGCTTAAAAATGTTGTTGGTAGCTTTTCTGTATCGTAGGCTTTCCATGCAGACATACATCCTCTCAGTAAATCCCGTAGATATGCTTTTTGCTCGAAAGTGATTTATTTTTACAGAAATATGATACATTAGCAGTAATTCAAGAATCAGTTCCTGAATCTAAAATGGCTGTCAATCTAGTGTATTTCCTGTCCAAATCCAGACATGGTTATTTGTTTATAGGAGTAATATTTTACATTAATCTCTTCTATGCTGATCATCGCAAACTTTAATAATTTTTATTTGGTAAGCCTCAAATCTCCTGCAGAGCATCAAATGAAGTTCATTTCCATTTTACAGGCTGGTAAATTAAAGGCAGGAAGAAATGAGCAGTAAGAAACTAGTGACAGGATAAAATGTAGGTCTTCTGGCTTAGACCTGCTTTAACTGACATAGAGCAACTTAACACATGCACTACAGCTATACTTTCTGAAGCCTTTACTAAGTGTTTGTGCTCCGTTCGTTATGTCTGCTGGTAGTGTTCACTTTATATTCAAAGGTATGAGTCAGCTTCCCAAAACATTTGAGCAGGAGATGTGATGAATGCTCATGAATCAAAGGCAGTTGTAAAAGCAGAGGCCTTGGGCCAGAAGGAGTTGGAAACCCTTTGAAAGCCGAATGTTCAGCCTTCACAGAAAGGAGTGCTGTGTGATGCTAAAAAGCATCCTCTTTGAATCATTGAGTGGTGCTGATGTGCCTCTGAGGGAATGTGGCTTTTGCTGCAGGTATTTTGTGCACTGATGTCACAGTGAAGGATGGACCCTGCACAGTGTCTGGGGTGAACCAGGGCACCTCTGGGAATAGAGGTGGAAGAACATTTTGTTCGTTAACACGTGTGTATGCATGCGTGCACATCCAAGTTTAAAAAAATAGGGCTCGTTTTATGGCAGAAAAATGTTAAAATTCAGATCCGCTGATCTGACTCCTGTTGCAGTTGACCATTTTATATTTCTTTTATCTGTTTTTCTTCTTCCTAATAAGTATCGTGTAATTCATTATGAGAATTTTATCTATCAGGTCAGCTTTCGTGTAGAATCGCAGCGTATTTGGCAATAGTACAAGGACATTAAATGAGCATGAATCTCCATTCATCAGTTGGACTGCTTTATTCAAAATCCTACCTATCTTATTGATAATTACATTTTAAAACCCACATTAGCAAAAGTTTTAGTAGTGCCAAACTTTGAAGTCGTATGTAATGATTAATGGAGTCCTACACAGGACTGTTTGGAATGTTAACATACTTGTTGCAGTTATCCGACTGTGGCACACCAACGTGTTTGATGAACCACAAAGCATTTAGCACGGACACTTCAGCGCCTGCATTAACTTTTTCAAAAGATTTTTTATATGCAAAGTTTGTAAATACACTGTAACTTCAGAGAGAAATTGAATTAATTGCAGGAAATACGGCACAAATTCCTAGTAATAACTGTTTTATTTTGGAAATTCTTATTGCTACATCTCTTATCTCAGTGCCTGTTTTTTAACTTGTCATACTGGACATCTTTTACTGTCTGTTTTCTTATTATCCTCCTTCACTTTTTATTTCTATACTTACACTTTGTTCTGGATTGTATTGTCTGTGTTATTCTGGTCTCTGGAGTAGCTGCAGGGCATTATAAAAGTATGTTAACTGCATAGCAAATGACCTAACTCATGTTAGACTTCGAATTTGTGATATTACAAAAAAAAATAAACTTATTTAGAAGATGAGGGATTTCCAGTAGGAGGATGGAGAAGGAAACTTGGTTTCATCGATTGATCTGTCCAAATGAACATTTACAGAACTCCTGTAATTGCCTTTCAGCAGCAGTGTAAACTGCTGAAGTGTAATACATGTTTTTAATATGCTTGAGCTTTACTCTTTCTTTGCAGAGAAGAGAGCCCTTTGTTTTTCTGCCTTTAGTGAAAAGTTCTTCATTAGATGACAGAGAAAGAAAGGACTATTCTTGATCTGAGGAGTCACTGTGCACGTCCATTTACTGGTACTAAATAGCAAATGATCAAAATTGTTCTTCAAAAGAACTTACAAAGGAACATGAGGGAATGTTATAGCCATTCCTACTGAATTTTGAGGAGTGGGGATACCAGATCCTGTATTCTGTTATCAAAATCCCACTCTTTTTTCTTCTTAGAAAGGTTTAAATCCTAGGAAACAAAGTACGCAACAATTATACTGCAAATTGGAACGCTTTCATTTGTATTTATTTAACTCATTCATGGTTTTGTCACTTAGGAGACATGTCTTTCAAAATACATGTGTAAGTCCCAATTTCATCTTCAAAGATGACAGCTTTCTTATAAATACAACTTAGAGCTAACACGTGAATTTCCCTAGTATCAATACATTACCATGCAGCCCACATGCTTTGCAGGTGCTGTTGGCAAATTTCTGAGCGCAGGGAAGACTAAAGCCGTGTAAATCTTTCCATCTGAAAGTACGTTTCTGTGTCAAAGCCACTATTACACTACGGTAAACTGGAAAGAATAATCACAGACCCATTCTCCGTGTCTGTTTTCCCTCTCACTAGTTGATACTTTTGCCTTGCAAACATATACATGCATGTTCATATCTACCTGCGTTTTCAGGCAGAATGTAGGGATTAAGTTTTCCTTTTGCCACACCCTTCATTTGGGTGGCTTCTAAAGAAGTTCAGTGCTGCTCGAGAGCTCTTTGAATTCACACTATTTGCGGTAATTGTGTCGTCATGAGTTGTGTTTTGGTGTCGTGGAAAGATGGGTGAGAGGCGGAAGAAGAAATGTAGAGAAGACAGCTTATGTTTAGACAAAAATATCATGCTAATCAGCACAGATGGGATGAGAAATACAGAAAAAGTACATGATAGTTTAATAGGTTTTTGGCAAAATGTGTTGGCTGGTTGTTTTTTTCGGTTGTTGGTTTTGTTTTTTTTTTCCTTTTGACTGTACCTGTCTGCTGCAATAGCTCTTCTATAACAAGACCTGAATGACTGTTTTATGTTAACATGTTTGAAGCTAACTCTAATGAGCTTAGTTTTTACCAGTGTAGATGTGGGTACAAAAATCTTCCAGATACGAGGCTTAATTTTTCTTTGGTTCTTTGTGTTTGGATGGCAAGCTGTGGAACATATTTCTGCACAGTATGAAGCATCTTGGCAGACTTCTCAGGCCAAGTATTGGTGGGTTTAGAGTTATCTTTGGATCTGTCAAAAGTGCTAATGGGCTTTGTTGAGCTTCTTTAAGTTTCTAAATCATATTTGCTTTTTGCTTTTCTGTGCTTTTTTATTTAAGGATGATTAAGATTGCACTTGAATTCATGACTAATCCAATTTTGCTCTCACATGTGCTTTTTGAACAAGTCTGCCTTTACTGTGTAGCGACCCTTTCGTACCCAGAAGCGATTTGGAAACAAATTACCAAGATCAGCATTTTTGCCTGTGTTAACATTTCCACTACTGAAGCTTTTTTAATTTCTCTGATTTAAGAAAAGAAAACACCCTCTGTAAACAAAAGGCTTTTTTTCTTTTAGTCGGCCTCGCACTACGCAGCAGAAGCTTTTATTCTGGGGGAACATAACACATTTGGACGGTGTTATCTACCTGATAGCTTTCTAAACTTGTTGGTAAAAAATCTTAGGATTGCGTTTGTAAGTTTTAATTCTACTGCTCATTAGAATAATCTCAGTTCCTTAGCAAATAATACAACGTTCATGCCACTGCAGCATGTGCACAGAGCTGTTACACTGGTAATGATGTCTGGGTGCTGTTCCTGGCTGATGGGATGGTGTGTGGATGAAACTTGCTTTTTTCTGTTGGATTTTTTTTCTTGCATTTTAGCTTTTTGAACCACTGTTGCTCAGGTGGTGTATGTGTACCTTTTCAGCAGCATTACCTGCGTGTGTCTTGGTCTTCCTATCTGTGCTTTAGAGGCAGTTTGCAAATGAACTATGTTTACAATATTCTGGTGCTGCAGTTATTTTTTTTCCACTGTATAAATATATCAATCAGACAGGTAAATTTGGTTTTTCAACTGTCAAGAGTACAGAGAGATCAGATGACCTGTATAACTGTTCTTAGCTTGTGCTAAGTGCCCATGTGAATTTCCAGTGATAAGAATTACTTTGGTATAGACTGGAGTTACCCTTTCTTTCCTTAAAATACTTGAGTTTGTCTCAGTAAAAGTGTCATATTAGAACATAATTTTTGTGCTTCATCATCACATTTTTTGTAGAAGTGACAGCACATATTTTCTTTCTCTGAGAATTATCTTGTATTTTAGAATTGTGTATGAAGCATCCTCAGTTTTATTATTCCATGACCTATCTCCTCAAAAGTCAGGAGAAAGATACTGCTAATTAAAAGCTGGTGTGACACAAGGTGACCTACTGTGTGTAGCCATGTACTCTATGTAGCAGAACAGGAGGGATGGGGTCTGTTGTGGGTTTTTTTGTTGTTATTTTTAAATGGGAGACTTCGTTTTGTAATATCATGAATCAAAATTATTTTATCTCTCTTCCTAGAGAAATCTGACAGAGTATTTTGTAGCAGTTGATGTCAACAACATGCTGCATCTCTATGCCAGTATGCTGTATGAACGCCGCATCCTCATTTGTTGTAGTAAGCTCAGCACTGTAAGTAAACTGCAGAATAATTTCTTTCATTCACACTACTGTTTTTTTAAATAACAGTCATACACAGGCAATAAGCTGAAATATGTAGAATGTGAAGAACGATGTTTAAAAGTCCCTGCTGAAAACATGGTTTTGAAAGTTGTTCTTCCTGCATGAGAAAATATCCAGAAACTTGTGAAAAGTTCTCTTCTTGTTGAAGGACACAGTAAGCAGAGATGAAACCCTGCTTTTATATTTAAGCATAACTACAATCATTAATTTCCATATAATTATGTTGACTGGCATGGAGTTTTTCTGGAGTTCTAGAAAAAGAAATGTACATTGATATGCCACTAGCCATTCAGATTATTTGGGTTTATTTACTAAAGAAATATCTGTATATGTATTTTAATACACAAAAGCAGTAAGTACATGAATGTGCTTGACCTGCAAAAAGGGGCTGGAGATGCTATGGAGTCTCTGTCCTTGGAGATATTTTAAACCCAACTGACCAGTGCCCTGAGCAAAGAGCTGCAGTTGGTGATGTTTTGAACCCCAGGGCAGATGGGGTCAGATTTGATGATCTCCAGGGCCCCTTCCAGTCTTAGCCATGCGACCTAAACTCAGTTCTGTGGTTCTAAATGATGACTTGACTCAACTTCTTTTCCCCTCTAAAATTCAAATGAAAAAGTTTTTTGATGCATGCTTTGTTGGGCTTTTTGGTGAGTAAGGATACTAACGTTCATGCCGCAGTGAAGTCTGTTTTTTATGATTTATTTGACAGAGGACAGATAAATGACACTATCATATACATTTTCTAGTAACCTTCTCTGGATGGACCCAACAATTGGACTAAAATAAGACAATCCACTTTTTTTTCCCCCTTTTTTTTTCCAATTTTGTTTTAAAAGGTTTAGTCTTAATGCTGCTTAGGCTCCATCAAGGATCTGAGAGATAAAAGGTACTGAACACTCTGGAGTGCTCTCTTCTGAAAATGACTGCACATCAAAACCAAGCATGAGCTTGATTTAGTTCAAAGTTTTGTGTTAGGCATTTGAAGGTTTTTCAGTCAATAATATTGTGATTTTTCTTTCTAAAAGAAAATGTTAAGTTTTCATTTTGTTTGCTCTGTAAATGGATATTGATTGTTTTCCTTTATAAATGGTAAGCATGAGATGGTTTTAATAAACGCTGCTCTCTAGTGCTATGGCCTAAGTACTCAAACAGCCCTTTCTAAAATACAATCCTCCATGTCCATTTGGTTGGTTGTTACCTACCCTGTTACTGTTTGACCATGACCTACTTCGTGATTGAGGTGAAAACTGCTGCTTGGAATTGTAAATACTGTGTGAAAGGCAGAAGCTATAGGATGTGAGATACAAGGCAGAAAAAGGAAAGAGTAGATTACATTAGTTATTCTCATATTCCTTGGTAAGGTAAGTAAAACTAGGAGAGTTAGAGTAAACTCTGGAAACTATTAATAATTATTAAATGTTTACAATCAATCCCACATGTAACTGGTAGAATTTGAGTGTTATGTAGCTCAGTATCATAGTGAACTTGTAAAATCTAATTTTATGTCTGCCAAGCATTCTAGGTCCTCTCTACTAAAGTAAACTAAATAAAATTTAAAGAGGTGATTGTTTTATAAAACTAAGGAATGAAGAGAGTAGGGAATTAACAGAGAGGGGGAAAGCATAGCTATCCAAAGCATTTCAAAATGTGCGGTTGGTTGGTTTAATCTCTCTCTCTTTGTGACAGAGCCTGGGAAGAAGAATTACTTACCTGTCACTTTGCCTTCCTTAATGAGCCATTTCACAAGTAGGGTTGTGTTTTCTTTCCTATCTTCTGCTTTTCCTCTTCCTTTTGCCTCTGTCCAAGATAAAAGCATGTCTCGTTCTTTGGTAGGGAGGGGTATTCATACTGCACATTCTTATCTTACAACTTTATATATAACTGCTCCAAGATTGGAGTGACAGTGTAAGACAGGTTTGAAGTGTTGGGCCGGAGCCAGTGATTCCTTGCCTGCACGCTCTGCTCTGCATGTTCCAGCAGTAGGAACAAGCTGCATTATTTTATTTCAAACTGTGCTCAGCGGAAGCCAAGACCTTGTAACTGGAAACGTACCAAACTGAGAATTCTCAAAGTAGAGGGAGGGTGGTGTGGTGGTGGAGAGGGGATTGGTTTCTTGGTGGTTTTGTTCTGTTGGGGTTTTTTTCGTGTTGTTGTTCGTTTGTTTCTTTTTTTTTTTTTAACAAAAAAGCGGGAGGATCCGGGGTGCACTTAATTTCTTTCCATTGTGAGAGATGCAGCACGCTTCATTCTTAATGCTTAAATATAATATCAAGTAAAAGAGTGAAAATTAAGTAGTCTTGAGTAGAAAAGTCTTTTATGATAGAATCAATTCATGCTATAGTAAATCATGTAAAATTTGAAATATCCTTAATGCCATTTAGAGGTAAGTGGGTCTGTATTTATTAACTGGTTTATAAACCACGTGCACTGATCCCCTGGACGATTTATTTCTGTTCTCTTCAATTTTTTCTCTTTTGTTTTCTACAAAAGGAAATTCAAGTAATTTCTCAAAATATTAATTACTTTTTCTTGAAAACAACAGTAACAAAAAATACTCCACGGTCTAACTGCTCATACAAAGCCAAATGTGAATCAGAATGCATAAAAACGGTTCGACAGGAAAGTATCTACTGGTGGGAGCGTGCAGTTACAAAAAGGAAACAAGCTTTCCTGTAGCCCAGGGCTGTCTTCCATCGTACCTTCCCCTTGCAGCCCTGTCTCAGGAAGGATTGTTGACAGTGTGTGATGACAACAGGTTGTCTCACGACATAAAAAGATGGCTTACATGAAACTAGATGATTCTTAAAAAACTTAAATTTGTGAAATTTGATCATGTTTCTGTTTGGCTCCTTCTTACTGGAGTGAATTTCATTACTTACAAAGCAGTATTAAAATAGAGTATTATTACAAAGCAAAAAATGCCATTCTGGCATTGATAGTCTTTTGTTCTTGAGAGCTGAGAGGTTGCCATTTCACTTCTCCCTTGTCACAGAGTGTGCGAATACACAGCCTCTTCTTCCTTGATAGGTTTATGACATGTCTCCGTGCTCTAAGGTTAAGGAAAACACAACATGTGATCAGTAACATTCCCTAAATGTCCTTGTGATACAACGTAGCTAAAAGCTTGCACTGTTCTTGTTCTATGGCAGTCTTACAACTACTCTTCTACATGTGTGAATTCTTCCCTCCCTAGAGCTCTCTTGCAGCCCTTACAGCCTGCTGCCAACATAGGTTTTCACCTCCATACACAGTCTTTACAACAGCCTTGCTTTCGCTGCTTAATTCTCGTGCAACTCAGTCTTCACGTTTCTGCTGTGCTGTGATGCAGAGAGATGATTTTACTCTCAGATGTTGGTAATTCTTTAAATATTACGTTTGTAGTGGTGTACTGCATGTGTAACACTAGGCAGTGTATTGCCATCAGCAGGAAGAGAGTAAAATATACTGGAAAATGGCCGATTATAATTCAACATCAGTTCATAATTTTTATATGTATGAAAAAGCTCCATTGATTAATTTGATTTTAAAATCTTAAAGGTAAAATTGCAGAATGTGGTTCACTAACTCAGTGTCTTTTGTACATAGCTTTTTTTTACGTTCTCTGGCAACAGCTGCAGGAAGCTGAGGTAGTGGAACTAATCTTATTTTAAAATGCTGGATTCCTATAGTTTTGACAGTTGGGCATTTCTCAGGCTGCCTTATTATTAAGCTCCTGTTTTCTGTATGGCAGTCACTAATCAGGTGAGGTCTCCAGCAAATATGCTATTTCTTTTTTATGAGTCCTTATCTTGGCAGAGTTGAAGGACAGTAGCAGTGCTTACTTGTGGTAGTGTGTTATTTGAATTCATGCCAGATAGCAAGGTGGGAGTACATCTCAAAAATAAGTGACAGGTTCTGCTCAGATGTCTGCAGTGTTGAGCATTATGTCTGTTTAATCTTTTCTTGCTGAGTTTTAAAACCAATGGAAGGGGGATTTGGAAGGGGCCTTCTTGGATTACTGAGTTCAGTCCTCTACAGCATCAACCAGGCTATGTAATGATGCCAGGAAATAATCCATTTAAACCTGATAGAATCAATTCTTATGTAAAAAATAAAATTCTTAAGCAGTTTTGGTTTTAGATATCTTTTTGATTTGGAGAAGAGAAACTGAAGGCTTGTAGAACTGAGACAGATAATTTCCTGCAAAGCACTACAGGGGTTCTCCCCAGGGCTGGACTAGCACTTTCGTTTGCTATTTTTGAGCTTTTTAACTCACTACCTGCCAATGTCAAAACCATTCTGAATGAGTTTTTAAACATCAGTGGTTCAAACGATTGGTGGAGGGTAATAAGATGGAGATACTTTCTAAGTAATAAAAATACAGTCATTGAGTTTGATGTGGTATATTCATAAGAAAACTATGCTACTGATATTGTGCCTTCCTGAGCTTAAATATTTTTCAGCTTGTTTGATAATTTCAGTGCATTTTTATTGTATCAATGGATGGTAATTGCTGGGATCGGGATTTTATTTACCCTTACCATCATTTTCTTTCCTTTGAGTTTTTATTTCTGTATTCCTTTTGCTTTATAAAACACTGGGTGTTAATTTCAGGTTTTGTTTGTTGAATGAATTGTGTTTTCAGCTATTTAACAAAGTCAGTCAATGTTAACCACCAAAAACAAGCCGTGCTTTATCCGCCGGTACCCTTTTTTTAATGGGAACACCGAATACTGTCTAATAAAGCATGTTATAAAACCAAATTCAATTCTTTACTTTTTTTCTCATATCATTAGCTTTTTAAGGTGTTTTTGTTTGTTTGTTTGTTTTGTCTGATTAATGTTCTTCCGTTAATCTGTGTTTTTCAGTTAACTGCTTGCATTCATGGATCTGCAGCTATGCTCTACCCAATGTTCTGGCAACACGTTTACATTCCTGTTCTGCCCCCACATCTCTTGGACTACTGTTGGTAAGGCTATATATATATGATATATATGTGTGTGTGTATGCGCGTGTGTGTATATATATAAAATCTAGATTCACAACTGCTTTCACATTCCTGTATTGCAAGTCTGAATTCCTGTTATATGATGATACTGTTAGTCCAAAAATACATATGTATATTAAGGAAGTGGCGAACCTAGTAAGTAAAAAAAAAAACAACCCAACGTTAATGGCATCAGATAATTGTGTATTAGTATGATGAAATACACTGATGTGACTGGTGTCTGTGGAATGCTGCATCTTAAATATTTTGTACTTGTAAATTGTTTTCAGCATATTTGTGTTAAATCATAGAATTTGAATTAAGACTCTGGAAGTAAAAGATACAGTGGAGAACACACTTTAGTTTTTCTACTTAACTGAATTTCTTTTGGGGGATGGGGAGAAAGCTACTCATTTCCCTATAATCATCTTTTCATATTCTCATTATGTATTTAGAATGTATTTACCTTATTTTAGGGGAATGTCTGTAATTCATTTGAAAACTTATTCTTGGTCATGATGGTTCAGATCTTGGCACATCCCAAGAGCAATCCCAAATATTGTCAAAGCTGGCCCTGTTTTGTCCATGAGCTTGGGGCAGCTGCCCTCCTGAGATCTCTTCTGACATAAACTGTTCTGCGATTCCACGCTGTCTGTGTGGCTTAAGAAACCTTCTTTGCTGCTAACATCTCCAGATAAGTGTGCCATTAGGTATCTCTTGGAATTGGTGGTCAGTTGTTCAGAAGCCTATCTGCAGCACCTCTCAAGCACTCTCTTGGTTTTTAATTTCTTTTCTGGCACAGAGTCAAACAGTTTAGCCTAATCAGCCATAACGTAACATCTCCCATTTGCTGCATATGGGACTGGAGGAAGAGAATTCTGAGCAATTAGCAAAGGAATTTAAGATACTGCAGCATTTAGTTGCTCAGCCGTTAGTCACTCAGTTTGTGTGACTTGCTGTTTTTGTTCCCACTGTGTATGCAGCAGGCAAATGAAGTTTGCCCAGGAAGAGTGGCTGCCCCCTTACCTCAGGTGGCCCAGGGAACTTAAAATTTCAAGCCGTGCTAGAGAGTTAAAAGAATAGTTGCCTGGGCATGCAGGGATGGAATTAGGAAGTCCAGAGTTTGGCTTGAGTTGAAGTGAGGAATGTATAGGGTACCTGGAGGCTTCCACAGTTCTAGAACCAAAAGGAAAACACTAAGGAAAATGTGGACCTGCTGCTGTATGGTCACACCATTGAGTGATGGAGAACACAGAAAAGGCGGAGGACTCGGTGACATCTTTGCTGATAGGGTGTGGTGCCAGCCTGCCAACTCTGTGTGGAGCAGGAATGTTTGTGGGAAACAGGTGTTGCATCCCCTGTGTAGGAATTGAATTACTGAGCTTAAGTAAGCAGGACATTTGCTAATTAATGGGGGAGGAAGGATTTGACCAGAGAGTGCTGCTGATCCAGGAAGTTGTAAGGCCGTGCTTCACCGTGCGTGAAATGCATTGGCAGCGAGGGATGTCCTCAGAGAAGTGTTACACATCTTTAGAAGAAGCAAGAAGGAAGATCCAGGATACTACAAGCCGGTCAGCTCTGCTTCTATCCCAGAAATAAGTATGGAACAGGTCTTCATGAAAGCGCCACCTCTGCCCTCTCTCACCACGTGCCCTGGCAGTTTAAAAAGTCCTCTGGAAAAAAAGGAGCTGACACGGACTATGTCATGCTATTTCATATTTGGCTCTTCGGATGGTGATTTGGGGGAGGGAGGGTGTTCTGTTGGTTTTCTTATTTTAAGAGTGATACTGTTGTGTGTGACGTTTTCTCTGCATTTAAGCAAGAGGAAGGAGCTACCAGGGATAACTAGCATTTTTAAGTGCCAGGAGCTGAAACATGTAGATTTAAAGGAAGCTCGTTCCTCTGTAGAATATTTAAATGTTAAGTATGTGCCTATTGTGAGGATACACAGAATGGAATCTAAAAACTATTATCTCCTGTAGAAATGAACCTTCAATTTACTCACTGCACAGGAAGGGCAGGTTCTAGTCATTTGCACTGCCAGCAGGTGCCCTTTCTCTGCATAATGGGCTTTGCATGTGTAATTAACACATGAAGGCTGCTGCTGCCAGTTTTTTCTTCAGGTACATGCTGCTAGGAGTTTTCAGGACCAGGATGTGGACCACAAGAGGCTTTTTTTGCTGGGTTTGAAGATGTGATATTCATTGACTTTCTGACAAAGCCATGTTAAAAAGGGGCTGAGTCCAGATCCCACAGCTTTGTGCAGAGATGTGCAAAAGCAAACACTTGGGCAGTGTACCCAGAGATAAAGACATGAGACATTGAGCTCTACTTGAATGAATTCTTTCATGGTGTAACACCCTGCCGTATAACAAATAAGCCAGCCAGTGTATGAAAAGTATGATTTTAAAACACATTATTATTAAGTTGTAATTGCATGCTCACAACAGATTGCCTTAGCCTGATACGAACTTCATTGGGAGAGGTAGTCACATGCACAAATTGTTTGAGTAATTAGGCTTAATAACAATTTGTGTGCCATAGTGATACTTCTTAAAATAGAGTCCATTTATTTCGTAACTGTGAAATTGGAAAGGTAATTTTTGCCTATCTGTTCTGAGGAATCAGCTCCACTCTGTCTGGTTTAAGGCGACCAGATGCCTATCAGCATCTGTCTGTATGGGGAAATGACCTGAAACTATTTAAAAACGCAAGAGTTTATTTTAATTTAGTTTTAATTACTGTCTTGTTATTTATTTCCCAAATGTGAGGTAAGAATTTTAAAGAGCTGAAATGGAAACTAAGGAAATTTGAAGTGATGTGAATTTTTCCATTCTTATAAACGCAGAAAATGACATTCCTTCAGTTCACTGTTTGCTGTCCTTTGGTGCGTACTGACTGTGCTGTTGGTGCCTCTGAACCTCCTTCTGAACTCCATGAAAATGGCTGAAGGGTGTGGGGTTGCTATATTACTTGTTATCTTTGAAAGTTCTTGAAAAAAAGTATATTCCATATATGATTATTTGCTTTTAATCATTTGAGTTTCAGTGGAGTCTTTTTATGTAAAGGAAACTTTTAATGTCCCGACTGAGATACTCCATCTCAGTTCCATGTTTGTGAAATTTGAAATCTGTTACATTTCCCTGGGGCAACACGCATGATGACTATTGGATCTTTCCAGAACTACAAAAAAGAAACGCAGCTCTGCTTCCAGAGGCTGGGAAGGCAGAATTCTGCGACTCTCCTCGTGGCATTTGAAGATTCTTTTAGCCAACCGCACATGAGAGAAACTTCAGAGTGGGGAGAGTTCCCTTGAGCTGTTGTGAGAAAGATGATGAAGGAAAAGGTGGATAATTGGATATTGTTACGTGTTAATGATAACTCGGCTGCCAGCATGCTTACAGTGAATGTCTCACTGACGTGGTTAAAGCTCTTTTTTTTTTCTGTAGCATAATGTCCTTTATCTTTGTTTATACGTCACACACTTTCAAACCACTGTGGTTTCTGATTTTTGCAGCTTGACCTTTGCTAATTTTTTTTAGCTTACGATGGAGAAAGAGATTAGTTTTATTCCCACTTCTCTCTTGAAAGGACTTTAAAAAAAATTAATATTTATATTCATTTGCACTCCTTATTCATGTACCTAACAGAACTGAAAAGGCCAACGCCCCATCTTCAAAATGTTTGTTCTCCCTACGCTTGCTCTTTGTGCTAGGAATGCAGAGCCAGTAACAGTGGCTCATGTACGTGTTAAAAGTGATTTCAGTCATCTGACTCCTAGTGCGTTGAGGGGTGGCTCTTTTTCTTTGTTTTTTTTTCTAATTAGGAACCACTCTCAATGTATTTCCAGCCCAGGGAAAGATTTTGGGTGGAGGAAACAGAAAATTGGTGGGAATTCTATCATTAGAGTTCACACCTTAATGCACAATTGCATCCTCCTTTGAATAGAGAACAACAGAGGAGGCACATGAACTGTTGCCGTAGGAGGTGGGACTGCATGCCAGCAGGTGCCAAATGCACTGGTTAATGGGCTTCTGCCACCAAGCTTCAGTAATCAAGCACGTGCAGATACTTAAATTTGGCCAGATCACATCCATCTATTTTGTTGCTGAGAATTAAATATTTCTTGATGTGAAACAGTCTATTAATTTTCCTCACTACTTGTTTCTGTTTGGTTTTCACGTGGCATAAAAACATTCCCACTGTGTCTGTTTTCTTTCTTTTTGCTCTCATTGTCTGTGTTTAAAATTAGCCTATAAGAAAATACTGTCTTTACTAGGCTGTAAATACTGTCTTTACTAGGCATGCTGCAGCCTAGCATGTTCTCTCAGTCCAGAGCTTTATCACTGGTTATTATGTGTGCTTCAACCAGAAGCAGCAGAAAATGTTCTAAGGTGGTTTAAAGTGCCTTTTATATTAGATAGATCTCTTAGCAGCCAACATTGAGAGATCCCTTTGCAGAGCACCCTGACACAGGGGCTGCACAAATGTTTCTACTGGTGCAGAGGTGCAGTTTTCCCTTTCCCCTGGAGTTGTTGTTGTTGTTTTTTGGTGTGTATTTTTTTAAACTCCCTTTCTCTCGTTTTCTGAATGTGTGCATTGCTCAGTGTGCGCCTTCAGGAAGGTGGAGAGGGGAACCGAGGGGCACATCCTCCTGCTGCTTGGGAAACAAAGGTTCCTTACTCGTGAGCCTCTGAGTAGCTTTTGGTGTAACCTGCTTCATCTGTGTACTCACTGAACGCTGCTGTAGTTACTCTTCTGGTTTCTTAGCTGTGCCTCTTCTACATCACTCCAATTTATGCAGTCAGGTTTCTAATTTGCATCAATTACCCTGATAAGTTTGGGATTGAATCTTTCACATCTCAGTAAGTAATCTGAAGAGAAATCAGGAGACTGCTTAAAGCATAAAATGCAGGTGGCGTGTGAGCAACGCCCAAAGTCAGTGTTTGTATATCAGGACTTGAACTCAGTAAATGTGATCTAATCAATTTGCCTGGAACTATGGAGCAAATTGGTGCAAATCCCAGTGTAGCTGTAAACTATGAACTTTCTTTGAGATCTGTAGGTTTTACATCACGTTTTCTGGTGAATTGCAGGTTTGTTTGGTTGGTTTTTTTAAGATGAACTTTTTTTGTTGGTTTTATTTGCTGTTGTTGTTTTTCACTTAAGAGGAAGCGTCCCTCTATTTCACCTGATTCTCTTCCAATTAGTTGTTGCCCACCTCTTGGGAGCATAATTAAGAGGTCTCTAGTTAGCCTAAGGAAACGAATTAAAGAAATTGTAAAATGCAGCTGTAATAAATGGGCAATATCTCGCCATTAAGTCCACAATATCCATATTCATGCTTATGCATTGCTTCTTTAATGATTTGGTATTTACCTATATAACTCATTTGATTGTAAATAACCCTGCAGTGGCAGGAGAGGAGCAATAGCCTCGATCTTTGTTCTAAAAGGCTTAGGCAGGCTTTTTGTTTAAGCAGTGAATGTGCACAGCAGAAATTGATACTTCTTATTTTGCACTTAATGGCTGTTGCCCGCCGTCAAACAACTTTGAGTAATTGCAAGCTGTGGCTGTAGGAAGCCCCAGGACTTGTCGAGCAGTGTGTAAAACTGGTCCGTAGGTCAGTCTTTAATCTGTCACGAGTCTCAGAAGGATTAGATTGCACAAAGTGTTTCTCCTGTTTATACGAGCAATGGATGTTACTGAAGCTGGCTGGAAAGTTTTGGAAATGCGCATGAAACCTGGTAAAAATGGCTTGAGACCTGAATGGCAGTGGGGAAGGACTGCAGTAGTGTGGTCTGGATGGTGAGGAGAAGTGCACAGTCTTCTCTAGTACAGCATGGTAGCTGAGTGAGTAATGGCACGTGATGAAGCCTGATGTGAATCTTCATTCACTTCTGGTGTATTTCTTTCTCGGTCACGTTGATGAGTGATGACAGAAGAATGCAATCTCTTTGGTAGACTTGATAGGAAAGAATTATATGCTCTTTACCAGAATTACATTATATTGTGCTTATTTATGTTTGCTTAGTTAATCTTTTGCAAGTATAAGGAGCTATCGCAGTGAATTATCCTTAAAATGTTTTTGCTTTTGCTCTGTGGTTTATATCTCATGGAACAATATTTTTTCTTCTCAAAGATAAAGTTACTCAATATCATCTTCTGGGCTCTACCTCATTCCCTAGCTGAAATCTCTGCAACTATTCATAAAGGTAACACAAATGTTGCAAAATTAGCACATTTTTAAACAAATTTCTGCTTTGAAGTTTCCTTTTTCTTATTGATCAGCAGAACCTGAGGGTTTTTTATGAATGAGTAAGCTAAAACTGCTCTTTGTAGTGTTGTAGTCAAATTGTCCTGCTGCTTTCTCTGGCCTGTCCAAGTGCAGAACCTGAAGCACCTGACTGGAGTCCTTTAATGCACAGCAATACGAGGTCACAGGAAAAAAACAGCTTTCAAAACCTGACAAAAGTTGGAGTATTGTGGCCTTCATACCATCCCTGTAATAGCTTTACATGCTGTATTGCCTTTACATATGATGACTTTCACTAGAAAATTGGAAAGGCAATTCGTTGCATCCAAAGGTGACCCTTTTGTCTTAAGGCACATCTTTCTATTAGTTCCCTGAAATTTTATTGGGAGTGCAAGGTTTTCAGGGTTTAAGCATTTGCATTCTTTTGTTGGTGAACTGGGTAATTGGAGGATGGACACAATAGTTAATCCAACTTTTACATGTTCAGATTTTCTTATGCTTGGTGACAGGCTCTGCTTTTGGATGCATTAGTAAAATGGCTGGTTTTCTGGAATACTGCACTCTTCCTGCTTCCTTTCGTTACATTAGCCAAGGTTCTACAAGATGAGACGTTTGCAGTCTTAAGACTTCCTGCCGAGGTTCAGACTTTGTATTTTTGAGATTGAAGCTGTCGTGTTTCTGAAACTACTTAATTAGAAACACATTCATTTCAGTGCGTACTGGAGGAGCCTTGAACAGCATAGCAAGGCACACGGGGAAGTTGAGCATTTGTGCAGCTGGCAGCCAAACCAATGGTTTATACTTTGAATATGAAATTACTGGGTATTTTCTTGCTCCTGGAATGTGGCCATTGGAAATGAAGAGATGTGGGTGAAAGAGAGAGTGTTTGTCACAAATAAAACATGCAAAATGACAAATAAATACTCCTCAGATGAGCAGCAATCCATATGCACTAAGTGTGTATCATGTTGAATGGTAAAAAAATTGTATCCAAGAACTTGGATATATGTTTTGGTTCTCATCTGTGGAATCCCCAAGGAAGCAGAGGCTTTGGGACTTGTACCAAGTTAGTTCCTGAGTTAGCAGTGCCTCTGGGCTGTGACAGAGTGCTGTGTTGGGTGAAACTTGGCTGAGGGCGTTCCTGCCAGGCCGTGCAGTTGGGTAAGCTGTGATGCAGTACGCACTGCTTCAAAACTCGTTGGATTCTCTGCAGTTATTTATGCTATTTCTGTTTGTCTTCAAATGAGAAGAACAAACCAATGTTTTCATGCAGAGTATGTAGTACAGAGGCTGTTTACTCTCTTGGTGCAGCATCCAACAGAGTAGCAGTTTTCAAGGTACGGTAGTAAACATGATAATTATTGATATGCATATCAGAAATTGTTACTTTTCATAAAATTTTTCCTCACAAAAATGAGAAGCAGAGTGATTTTTGCTGGTGTGCAGCAGTAGTTCTTTCCCTTACAGAACAGTAGGCACCCGTCTATAAAAGCAATATGGAAGATATTTTAAAACAAGGCAGAACAGTGACATTTCTCTTCTTTCTCATCTGAAATTGAAAATGAGCTCTTTGAGCTTCTGTATCCAAAACCAAATGAGGCTCTATTTTAAAAGTTGTGTCTGTCTGTGCTTTCAGTTTAACAGGCAGTGTATGCCATATTTGCAACTAGCAGTTCTGGCATCCTCTTTGATATGTTCTAATAAGCAATGCAAATATGAGCTTTTCCTGATTAGCTGAGTGGGAGTCCTGTAGTAAAGCTTAATATTAGAAATGCTGTCTATACAAAGATCCAGCTTTCATTCAGTATTCTTCCTGTGTTACATAGTAGCCCATATTGCTGTTTGCTAACATGATTGAACAGAAGTCTGAAAAGATCAGTCTTTCTTAACTTTCTGTTTGATAACAGAAGTGTCACACCTATGTTTGAAGCTATAAATTTGGCCTAAGAACCTCTCGAGGTAGTTCGTTATTGTGTTCTGAAAGGGATCATGATTCCAGCATGTGCCACAGTAATTACGGAGTTGATCAGAATCTTACAAAGTAATTTTTACATCCTTGCTTTATGAATGTAAGTATTTCAAGATTTATACTTAGTTGAATTATTTAAAATGTGTCTGAACCCATAATCAAAGGGTTTAAAACTTACACGGCTGGGTGGTATGCATTCACTGAGCTAACCATTCAATGCTACAACTGAACCAGTCTGCTCAAAGAGTATAGAATTATTTGAAAATTGTACTTTAAGAGATCACCTTATTTTGTGTGTGCATGTGTGTGTTTAATAGCTGCCCTTATGTACTTGTCTTAACATAGACACTTAGCAATTCTGATGTCAGAAGAAATTAAATCTTATGGTAATGAGGGAATATTGCATAGTAAAAGAAATCTTTCAAATATGGATTAAAATTTTGTTAACACGTGGTTTATATATATATATATGTATGTATATATCCCAAGGTCTAATCCAGCATCCTGGTCTTCTGTAGCTAATTTTATAAGTCATATGTGTTAATCCACTGCTATGAGAATGTAAAGCAAGTTTTTCCTCCTCTTTGCAGTGCCCCAATGCCCTACCTCATTGGAATACATTTAAGTTTGATGGAGGTAAGTCTTTCTAACAATTTCTGAAAATACATGTAGTTTTATGACTTAGACCCACATTCTCTAAGTAATTTTACATTCATTCATATGAATTTAAAAATGAAATAATCCCATTAATTTATTTAAGAGTGTACAGACAATTGTAGTTAGGCATAGGTAATCATGCCAAATCATAAGGATGTCCTCCTTGGTAGCTCATACCCTCTGGGTGTACTTTGTTTGCAGTTCAGCAGTCGGTGAGGAGCTCATGGTGTGTTCCCCTCTCCTTTCTGTTGCTTCGTTTAGTCAGCTTTCTGCCTCTAGTTTTGTTCTGTATTCACAAAGGCAGAGTTAATATTAAACCAAAATGTTGACAGTTATAGTTCTCTTTTAGGCATTTAGAGACAGATTGTATTTTTTTTTTTTAATGTTGAAAAGACCTGAAAAGAAGGAACTTGCTGTTAACGTTAACACCAAACTGGCAGAAAAGCAACCCTCACAGAAAGCGTCACATATAAACAATCCATAATAATTTGTGTGACTTTAAACCAAACGAACAACAACAACTAAAACAACCCACACCCTCTTAAAAGTGGAAATAACACATTTCCTTTCACTTCCCATACTGGAGAAACACTTGATGACTTTCCTTAAGAGTATCTGGAGCACATAAGCTATTAATTTAGATGCCTATGAAAATGCTTGCTCTTATTAATTGTGCCCCTTTACACAGGAAGCCGTAGTGCTGTGTATGTGCTTGATGAGGCATTCCTTCTCAGAAAGCGCTGCCTCTTTGCAAGAACTTAAACGCAATGCTGAGCTGGAAGGCTTTGCAACTGCCCTTGGAAGTTAGTTGGTTTGTGCCCCTGTTTTAGATACCTGCTTATTTGTTTAGGGTATGTAGCAACTTATGATTCTGATTTTTTTCGTCATATAAATTGATGCATATTACTAGAATGTTTGTTTTTATAATGCCCATAAAATGTGTTACTTCTCTGGAGGTACTGATCAAACATTTTCTTCCATGGGGGCATATCTATGAAACAATGATCCTCTCTGTCTGCATTGTAAAACTTCTGTATTACACTGTGTAGCTTTCCCTTTTTTTTCCCCAGTATTAATGTGAAGTAAATTCTTAGAAGTCACTTTTTCATAAGTTAGGTAGAACCTTCAGGACTTCCCCCCGCTGCTGATTGTACACAGATAAGTTTTGATGCTCTTTACATTTCTAAATAAAGTGCAGAATTTTAGTGCAACGTGTTGGTGAATAATCGATTGATCCAAAAGTCAACATGCACTTAGTATGTTTTTTGTTAAAGGGATTTCTGATAATTTCATTTGAACACTGCGTAGGCAGGACCAATGTAATATCTAGGGAGCAGCCTAGCATATCGTTTTCATATGGAGCAAGAATGTTTCTGCCCGATATCTGTGTCAGGTGATCATCGCCATGCTTATTAGGGTCCCTCCAGTAAGAGGCCTGTTAGAGGGTGGGGTAACATCTTAATGCGGGCGCTTGTCAGCTTTCACAGATCATCTTCTTTCACAAGGAGCTACGTGGTCAGCCTGGCAATGGGTGTAGAAACAAAAAACTAATAACTACTTGTTAGAGTTGCTTTGTCTCGCTCCTGCCTTGCAGATTGAGATATTAGCTCTTCCTTCATCTAGGTTTTTCACATTGCAGGGCTCTGTAGGCCTTCCAAACTCCATCTGTAAAAACTCAAAAAAAACCCCAACAACCGAGCTGCTCTTGGAGCAGCCAATTTTCATCCATTTCTATAGCTTGCGAAAAAATCTGTTTAGTACTAAATCCAGTATGGCTTTTGAATAGCTGGAGATTCTGGAACACACGCATATTGGCAAAGTACAGTTATTCAAAGTGCCTTATGAAGTAAATTAAATAAATAAAACTGTCTTCTCTCCTGTTCTTACGGATAAATTGAATGCTTCCAGATACAGCTAACTGTGTTTTTGCCATTGAAAAATAAAATAAAATCACACAGCGAGCTGTTGTATTTGCTGTTTGTTGACAAGCGCTGTGTAATTTGTCTGTGCCTTGGGAGAAGGAAAGGTGACATTTGTCAAACGAACTACGCAATAACTAGTTTACCTCTTAGCCTGGTTTGGGTGCTGAAAGCTTATTTTCTTTGTCCTTTTCCTCACATGTAGGTTTATTTGTTAGAATAACTGGTTAGTTGCAACAGCAATTTATTCGCATGTTCCCGCAGTTGTGTATTTTAAAAAATATGTTGTATTAATTTTTCCATCTCAAAAATGTTTTTATAAACTGCAAATAAAGTATTGTCTTTATGAAGAATCCATTTTTCATTAAATGCTGAAGTTTCAGCACTTTGTCCAAGTGTTTATTCATGTGCTCTAGATTCAGAATAAGGGATTAATTCCTCTTTTTCCATTCAAGTTAGGACAGGCGGGCTCTTCACCTACTGTAGAGCCCCATGGGAGTAGCTGCGGTGTATGCAGGCTCACAGTTCTGCTCCAGCTGCTCTGCCGAATTTGTTGCATAGACGTTAGTGGAGCCTAAACTTATGCACAGAAAGCTGTGCTGTAAAGGGAAGAGAGACTTTGGAATGTTCCGGCTTTGGTGTTGCTTCTGTGGACTTTTGCTCTCCCTATCTCACAATGGAACCTCTGGCAGAAATACCATAGCAGTTATAATGCTTTAAACAAAGTACACCGTCTGTCTCACCTCAGAAGTTTTATTTCAAACCATTGTGGATCTTAAAGTTAGTTTGCAGTCTCCTGTTATATGGGCTCTCTAGAAGGAACAGCTCTTCTAATGGAAAATGACAAATTTTTCTTACGATTAAAATATCAAACATATCCATTGACTGTTAAATCTAATTTGCTGTGACTGAAATGTTCTCCAGTGAGATAAGATAATCTCCTGTTATAGGTCAGAGGGCCCTGGCTGATATATGACTGAAAATCTTGGTAGAAAATGTAGAGCTGTGTTTTGTGCTCTTATTTTTCAGCTTTTCTATCATCACCTAGTTAGTCATTCTTTATAAGATTTCCATTTAGCAATCCATAAAGTGACTTCAAAGAAGACTAAAAGTTTATAAGCTGTTGGATAAGCTAGGCTGGAGTTATCACATGAATAATGGAACATGCTTACAGAACTAATTGAATTCATATTAGGCGAAGATAAGTACTTAGCACCGATAAATAACGAGATAGGGAGCTGAAACTCCATCAAACGAATGCATCCCTTTCATAATCTTACCTTATGTTGTCCCTGCATGCTAGGTGCTATTTTATTGTTAATATTACAGCGAATCGACCTTTGTGCTACACGCAGCATCAAATCGTGCTGGCAGCCTTCTACCTCGTGTTGTAGCAAATGGTTTTTCCAGCAACTGTCTGTAGCAAAGGCCCTTAGCGTGATGGCGCTGATGGCAGAGGAGCGCCCTTGACCTGGTACACTGCCTGTTGGAATTTGGGCACATGTGGATCTCATTAAGCACAGGGAACGGCTCTTTTAGCTGTTTGGTTCCGAGCTGCTGGCGGCAGAATCTGCTGTGCCAGGCTTCTAGCCATTGCGTTACAGCAGTGCCTGGCCTGGCCTCCCTCTGGTCAGGGCCCAAACAGAATGTTTGGAAGTGACATTAAAACTTAGAGAAGTATTTATTAATTATCTATGTAGTTTTAAGTTTCCAGTCACTCGAGAGCTTTTCCTGAGACTTTGGAATCTTAATTCTGTTAAAATTCTCCAGAATGAATTTGTGAGTGAAATTTGGTCAAAATGGGTTTCTAGCATCCTTTCTTGGCACCAGAGAGAGATGCGCATTTTAAAACATACCAAATTACTTATTAAACTATCTTTTATCCAACTGTTGGAAGAAATAAAAATGATGCTGTGCTTTTATAAGAGATTCTGGAGCGGATGGACTCCCGGCAGGTAAGTGTTAATGTGACCTGTGCAGTACCAGGGTGGCACAGTGGTAGCTGCAGAAGGTTTTGCAGCCGCTGTCCCGCGGCGTTCGAGCAGCACCGGTGATGTCTGTCACTCAGTTGGCAGCAGCTGCCTGCGATAAGGATCTGGAGAATCACCTGTGCAGGATCAGGGTTCAGCACATCAAGGTCGGGGCAGTGGCGGAAGAGTGGAAGATGCACGGGGGGGTGCGGGCCACCTGCTGTGCCCAGATCAAAGGGGCGCGAGGTCAGGGGGCACAGCCAGCCTGGCCGGGCCTGTCTGCGGAATCGCTGCTTCAGGTTGTAAATCTGAGGGTGATTTCATTAAGTCCTTCTGGCTGCTGTTGGGGCATGAAATAATAAAATTTTATATCCGCTGCCTTTCCTGCTTCTGGCAGCCAGATTGACACATTGTTGTCTGCAGTGTTGTGGTGTTCTTAAGAAAATAAATGGAAACTATTAACTAATTAGAGGCGAGTCATTAAGCAAATGGATTTTAGACTAGTGAATCATGCTTTCATAATAGCTTCACGTATAACATACAAAATAGCTATTAAAATATGAGGGTTATTTTAAGATTCGAGATAATTACTGGAAGGGAAATTTTCTGCGCTATTACAGTGTTTTCAATGTATTGATCTGTTTGTGTCTGGCCATCAGACCTCACGGTCGCTTTGGTTCATGTCTTGGCACTGTTGTTTTTTAAAGCAGCTATCCAGTGCCGTTGTTCATCTAACTGTGACTCGGTGGTTTTATGGTAGGAGAAGCAAAAGCTGCCAGCAGTAAATGGTGAAAATAAAGTGACGTTTAGAACAAATGGTATTAGTATTATTGATGTATATTTCTTCTAGCACACGACCCAAGTACAACAGAGGCACGAGGTGCACATTTCTATGAAGGTCCTCAGTATTTTTGCTAACTTTCACGTGAAACATTTAAATTACTTCAAGCGTGGCTGCTTGTGAGCAGGACAGGTTGCACTAACTGCTGCTTATTTACTGACCTAGTGTTTAAGGCCCCCTGGAGTTTGTTTGAAAAGTTAAGAGATTTTCACAGTAAAGGTGCCATTTCTGAAATTTAAAGTGCTCTTTTCACCAGGAGATAAGTTCTCTCTGATTAAGTCAGTAATTCTTACTAAGCCATGTTTATAGAGGCCATAAACAATGGGTTCAGTGTGCTTGTTAAACCAGCTTTCCTTACCTCTCCACTCTTTTAAACAGAGACATATAAAATAAAAGGCAGGTGTAGATGTTAGTCTGATTTGGTTGCGTTCAGATGATTAATTATGGCTACAAGGAGTCCAGGAAGGATGGTTAAAAAAGGCTTGCAGTTGTAATCTGTGATGTTCAGTTTCACCGAATCACTTCTTTTGACCCAGCAGTGTGCAGAAAGTTTAGATAAACAAACTGTAATGTTCATATTTCCTCTTGTTTTTACTTCTCCACGTTTTCTGCGAAATCTGGACGTACCGATTACAGTCTGCTCTATCTAGCAGGTATCATCTCACTTGTAAATTCTGTTTTCGTATTCAGGAAGTTGTGAAATGCGGAATATGACTGTTGTATACAGCTTAGTGGCTGCTCTTCTGTAATTTGAGAGAACTGGGACAGCTTGCAAGGCATACCTGTGAAATAACCTTCATGTTGTTGCAATTTGTAGTGTGCAGTGGGATTTAATATGAAAACAGCAATTGGACGCTTGGAGTTTTTCCTGAAATTCCGGCAGAGTAAATGCTTTAATTTCCAGGTTCGGCTCGGCTGATACGTAATGCAGTTAGCAAAAGAACCATTTGATTATTTTCAGAAGCCCTTATATCTATCTGAGAATATCTTTATTAAAAAGTATGGCGATATGAATGATGGCTAAAACAGGTCGTGGTGAATCAATCAGTCTGCCTTTCTCAGGGATAAGGCACAACTGGACCACTGAAAAACTGCATTTTTTTTCCAAATGCAGTGCCAGAGAGATGCTATAAATCAAGTTATTCTCTGGTGTTTTATTAAATTTGAACGTTTGTCTCCAGGGAAATCCACCGTCTTAATACGACTATTGAGGTGTTTAAAGTGAGGTTGTGCTCTTTACTCTGTAAAGGCATAGCACAGCATTTAAATGTTACCTTGCCTTTCTGATACAGTCATTTCTGAGCTGTATGTGGAGGTGATTACAGTGATCAGCATTTATAGTCCATGCACTGTGAACTGAATCCCATTGTACTATATGCCTTGGCAGATGCGTGCTTGTGGAAAGCCTATACAGCTGCAGAAAATCCCAATGTTTTGCTGAAGGGAAAGTTCGAAACCATCACCAGAGTTACAAAAACACCCATCGACAAGTTGGAGCACATTTGTTGCTTCTTTGGCAGGAATCAAGAGAAGGTTTTAATTTCTTCTGTCTTGTCCTACTAGCAGTTGATTTTGACAAGCTTCTGGCTTTAGTTAAGTACCTTGCAAGACCTTTTTGTATGGGCTTTTTAGACTCCTCTGAGTATAAGTGAGATTTTTAATTTTCTGAAACAGGAAGGAGCAAATCAGTTTGTCTGGTGCTTCCGGACTCCTAGAAGGAGCGAGACTCCTGGACTGCTTTAGAGTTTATCAGATGCAGCCAAGGGAGTGACCTTTGGTTCCTGAAATGGAGAGGAAAGTACCTTGGTTTATCATGCGGTACTTGTGCTTTTTGTATGGAAAGCATTAAATGTAGGGTTTTCTTCCATTTAAGTTAAAGAAAATCCTCACAGAAGACCTCAACTTAAATGTCTACAAAATGTTTTTAATAGTTATTGGCTTTTTTGTTTGTTCTCCCCCCACCACTCCTATAACTACACAGCAGCTTTATTTATAGACAGAGAACTGAGCCTTGAAAACTGAAGGTAATTATTTAGATGCCTAAGGCTCAACGTTGCCATTGTTTTAGAGCTCTAGTTCCTTTCTTTTAAAGAAAACAAGTCCCTCCACCCCACAAAATCTTAATTAAAAAATGTGGATGTGTTTGTTCATTTTCTTCCTTGATAGCACACATTTAGTACTGCGTACCATAAGTATTTGGGTTCTTGAATGCTTGTTTACAGTGCAGTGGGAAAGTTCCTTGATCACCATATTTTGCAGCTACACTTCTTCTGGTTTTGAACTTACGAAACTGAATTTGCAAAGGGCGTAGCTGTGTACAGCTAGTAAAAACAAAAAGCCAACAACCAAAAAAGCAAGAAAAGAGCAGTATGATTCAATTGACTTGATAGTGGAAATTGTGTCAAAATAAATACTTAAAAATTGTTCTTGATTCTCTGCATTAGAAATGAAAGATTCAGCACTTGATTCAGAAGCCGAGCCACATCCTTTACTTAACACATCTCTTACCTACTGGAAAAGCCACTAATTATTGTTATTTAAATTAGTTTACAAATACAGAAAAATAAGCTTCAGATCTTTACTTTGCTGGAAGCTGTTCAACGTACAAACAGCGTATCAGAGTTAAGATGAACATCAGCAGAGGTGCTTGAAGGAACTCTGCTTGAACAATCTCAACCAGTGGTTGTGTGTTTCCAAACATTTCAGAATGAGCAATCTCAGGAACTCCCTTCCACAAACGGAATGTGAATTCTTTAACGCTCTAAGATGAAAAAATAAATCAAGCAGTGACAGAAAGACAGGAATGTTGGCATTTTCTTTAACTGCTCGAGTATTGTAACACCGTGATGTCGTGCTGTCAGTTGTGTACTTTATGCATAGGAATTAACTCCTTGTATTTATACCTTCCTTTCCCTTCTCTTGAATGTGCTTACCTTTAGAAAGTGAGAAACATGGCCCTGGAAGATGTAGTGATTCTTAACGTAGACACCAACACACTGGAAACCCCTTTTGATGACCTTCAGAGCCTACCTAATGATGTGGTATGTATTAAATTATCTTATTCAACCATTCCATTACTTAGAACTGTAAATCCGTTTGACCTATTTGTACCTTCAGGTGTCTCATTGTGCTGCTCTTAATACTTTGAGTAAACTATTCTACCTCACTTGAGTTTTAATGAACATTGTGCATTTTTCACCCTGAGCTTTGATACTAAGTGGGCTGGTTCATATTCATTTCTATCACTGCTCAATGCAAATAATTAAGAAACTTATTTTTATTCTCATTGAAACTTCTGGTAATTTATTTTTTAGTAGTTTGATAGAAATGTAATATTAGTGCTGCATCTATCCCTTTACTGGGACAAAAATACATCCAGCTTGCTACTTGCTGCTATAATTATCTTCAACAAAGAGTGGAAATGTGAATGTGAGTGTAAGAAGATATTTTTGAGTCAGAGGGTGACTGTTTAGGAGAAAAGGGAAAATCTGTGGGGCTTTTTGTTGTTTTTTTTGTTTAACTAGTTCAAAATATTGTGCTGGCAGTAAGATCTGTACCTTTTTATGTGTAGTTGAGAAATAAAATTGATATGCAGGGAGCTCAATATAAGCTGGTCTGTTTGACGAAAAATTCAAGTAATGGTGAATACCCGGTGCCTCCTACTGTGACATCCCGTCATTTCTCTATGATCTGTGAGCCATTCTTCGAAAACAGTGAGCTGTAGATAAAAGGTCCGTCTGATTGTGAACATGTTGGCTTTAGTCAAGCATTTAGTCTATAAAAGTTACTTCCATGAATCTTTCTGGCTTTTTATAGTTTTTCATTTTGATTTCACTCCCAGCATCCAAATCTGCCAGCTGGTCATCACTCATGTCATTATCCGCAACCCGGGAAATGACAGACTTGTAAATTTCATGAAATTATGTAAGAAATGTCTGGATAACAGTGAGTGCTGGGCCTCAAACATGTATATGATTTGTCAACAATCAAGTATTATATTAGACTTTATGAGACTTCATTAAAGGAGCTGTTGTAGGCGCACTGTAGAACATCAGAAGAGACTTCACCAATAAACACAGAACTTCAAGCTTTGGAATGTAGTAAATTTTAAGAGACTTCCTTCCTTTCGTTATTTACTTTTACTTTACTTTTTTAACAGTAAAGAGTTGTGTTTTATTAGTTCAAATTTCTTGATTCAGTTTTCCACAGGTCTGTTTAAAAGCTACGTTTTGTCTTGGAGGATGTTTGGAGCATAGCACAGGAAGTGCTGCCAGCAAATTCAATTAACTGGCACGGCTCACAAATAGCATGTAGGGTGTAATTTTTTTTTTTTTTTTTCACAACTGCTGCATAAATACAGCTGGGATTAATATCTGCTGTAACAAAGCCTAAACCTGAATTGCGTTACTTTGTGTAATTAATGTTTGGGATCACTGTTTATGTCTTACTTAGCTTCATTTCATTATTTTTGTTACCTAGATAATAAAGTGTTCTCCTCTCGGTCTTTCCCTTTCCCTCATACTGCTTAATATTTGGCTTTGACCACTAGAGAGCAGCTGCTCTTCTTTGCAAGAATTGAATTTCTGTCAGTTCTTTCATGCATCATGTGTTTGGAACTGTAAGTGGATCAAGTTGTTCATCTCAGCAGGGAGACTCTAAAGCCAATCCATTATACTTTTTTTTTTCTTGCTTTTTCTTATTTTTTTTTTTCTCTTCTTCCCTGGAAGGATGGGGAGATTCTGAGTGTGTGTTCCCCCACGGATCTCAGTCTAAAAAGATGCATTTATGATCTGAGAAACTAAAAATGTCTTCAACAATTTCATGCTCATAAGTGGCTGTTTTGTCAGACTGTTCTGCCAGTTTTCTACTCAGTGTGAGCAGCAAGTAATTCATGCGCTGCTGAATATGCACGATAGTTACTTTGCTAAATTAAATGTACCTATCTTCAGTAGTGAGGACAAACATCTGTGTGATGCATTTGCCATTGAGTAATTAATCCAGTGGAAAAATTGTAACGCTCTTTTTATTTTTTCCCCTCTCCTTAAACAGCCTGGTAAGTAAAACAATGCCTTGAAGCCCTATGATTACTTTGGAGTTTGAAGTAGTGGACCATGCTCAACTTTCAGGATAGTGATGTTGCTACCTATACAGCTGATTCTCAGCAATCTAGGATAAACTTTCACTACTGTCACTTCTGCTGTCCAGATGAACAGGGGCTATAGTGAAATGTCTTCCCAGTTAACGTTTGTGCTGCAGGAGCAGGACAGTATTGAGACTGTTCTGGTGGAACCAAATTAAGTCATTTCTTTGCCTTGGTTACCTTGGCAGTACCTGGTAGCAAGCGGAATTCAGGTTGGGTCCCTGAAAATCAAGGTGTGCACTACTGTGTTACTGATTAACTGAAACGTGAAAAACTGTCCCTCCGTCACCTTCTGCTGCTGATAGCTCGCTGAAAATCTGGCAGCATGAGAGCACCCTGGGAAGTAACTTTCCTTTAAAATAGTCAATATTAAAAAAAGAGATTTATTAAGGACTGTGATTACAATAAGTGCATCTGCTGCTGACAAGTCTCCTACACCACCGTCTGTGTTGCAAGGAATAGCAAAGAGAGGGGGTAGTAATTTTTTTTTTTATGCAACCCTTATGGATTTATCATGTATTTCCAAATAAGTGTCATCTTCTAGGCTTAGTTGTAGCCAGAGCTTCATATTACAAGGAATAAAGCATAAGCTGACTCTGTCAACTTGTAGTTTTTATTAAATGAAGCCCTGCTGCAATGCCTAATGTACAGTATACAGCAGTAAAAAGATCTTACATGTCTGATGACTGTGTATTGTACATTTGTACTGCTCTATGAATATTTTAGGCTTTCAGTAATTTGGTTTTGTCCATTCATTAGCAAATTGCTACAAGTGGGAAGCCTGTGTTACAGTTTTTCCACTTAGTGGGATATTAACTGCTTACAGGAGAGCAAGAAGTGCTAAACTACAACTCTACAGGAAAACCATTTCCTTAAAGGTGAATCCATTTTTATTTCTTAGACTGTGTTTGCAATAGAATGTTTCTTGCTTTATTCATGTTGACAACTGAAAAGCCTTGGACCTAATTAAAAGAATTTCCACTAGCACCTTTACTGAACCATTTCATTATGCTGCATTGCACAGATTGCATTTTGAAACATGGTGATAGTTTAAATCTGACCTTTAAACCTGAACTGCCAGAAGTATAAAAATCTTCTTTAAAACACTCTCGGGGTAGACTGCATGTATATGTGTCTGTTTGGCTAGAAATAATCTTCATATTGAGTGGTCACAGTCTTATTTTTATAAAAGTACTACTGTTGCTTTTAGGCAAGAGAAAATCATAGTTCTGTTTGTGTACTAAGCAGAACTTTGTACTGTGAAATCTAATTTGTCCTGTGTGTTAACTTTTACCAGAGTTAAAAAATGAACTTTTTTTCTCTTACTTGTTAGTCTCTTAACATTTAGTTTTCTTAAAATTATGACATTCCTATTGCAGTGACTTGATAGAGGGAATAAATGAATGCATACGTAGAACAGACATCATACAGCGTTAGATTTAGTCTTACGGGGGAACAAATGATCTGAAAGCTTAAGGAATAAGCAAAATATCTATCAGCATTCTATAGAGAAACTGAAACACGGTTCTCCAAACTTTCAGTTTGTTGTGCAGCTGAGAATAGTCTTTTCCTTCTACACAGATGGAAAGTTCTTTATCTTCACACTAATGGTTAAAGAAAACCACATATAAAAGTGTTTGAAATGGATTTAGAAGCTTTTCATGGACAGAGGCATTTTATTTCATTTTTAAGATCTACCTGTAAATGATTTACTTATCACAGGAAATGAAGTCCTATTTCATCTTTACAACTATCATCAGACTCCTTCAGACACAGAAGAGTTTGGTGTGTTGTTCAAGTTTTAAAATCTGATTAAGCTGTTACACGTGGAGAATATCAGAAGTCCTTGAGAGTCATGATCTCACTGAGCAGCAGTGAGCTTGATTTGGGGACGTGGTAGACTTTCCACTGCATCTCTCATCCTGTATCATGTCAGTATGTTCTCATAGGCTCATTAGCGCATGGATCATTGACGTAAGCCACAGCATCCCAATCTATAAACAATGCTGGGCATGCTCTTGATTATTTCTGTTACCTTAAATAGCCATAATGAAAATTCTTCTATAACTGAAGCTGCAGGAAAAAAAAAAAAAAAAGAAAAAGAAAAAGAAAAAAAGGGTAAAAGCAAATCTTTTAAAAACTGTTTAAATAAAAATAGGTGGAAATATCTAGTTTTATGTATTTGTGTATTTAAAACCTCACAACAAGATGAAGAATTATTCCCTTCCCTATGGAAAGAACGAGTGATGTGCTTTCCAGAGAGGTAAAACTGAAGCACTTGAGCAGTTGTTCCCTAAAACCAAATTACTGAAGGCAGAAAAAACTCATTTGATATAATTTTGGAGATATGGATGAGGCCAGAATAAGCTTTTTGTTCTGAGATGGAGGATGAGGTTCTGGAAAGGTCTTGGAAGTTAATTTGAACATTTGAACCATTGGTGTGTGTTTTATGAGCTATTGTCCAGACTCTTGGAAAACACGGTCAGTTGCATTCACTGTGGCAGAATCTCCCAGTTCGGTAAATTGCACTCCTACAATATCTGTCTGGTCCAAAGGAGTTTTTCAGAATAGCAATTGAGTTAAGGGAAGTCTCACTTTTTATTGATAGAATTATTTCTTTAAAGTCATAATACATATTTTCATGGAGTCATGTTCTTGTGCAGGTTGGGGTGAGTGGGGCTTTCCTGCATCCCTTGGGAGTGCCGGCTCCTTCCTGCCTTCCGCGTGACGGATCGCACCGCACTGAGCTGCCTTAGAGCACGGGTGGAATTTGTTTCAAGAATGAATGCCCGGATTGTTGTTCTTGTATTGCTGGGTGTTCTGTGAGATCTGTCTCAAAAAATTACCTTGTCCTAGTTCTGTCTTCGGTACCAAAAGATTGCTACTGACATAACTATTTGTTAATGATTTAACAAACCCGATAACGGTTGCAGCACAGGCTCAGCAAGCTTGATGTTCATCTTTGAAAGGTTTTTTATCTCCTTTCACGGCCTGTGTTTGGGAGAGAAAAATGCTGTCACTAACAATAACGTAAGTATAAAGTAAGGTACACCACCTTACTTCAGCAGCTCTCAGCACCAGGAAAGGTATCAAACTAAGAACCTCCTTGTGGGTCTGAGCAGTGCTGAGTGCAGAGAACAGCAGTGGATGACCCTTACAACTTCAGCTCTGGTGTACCTAGAGAACATCTGCATTTGGAGGGCAGGGCGGGCACACGGGCAGCCTGGCCTCCACAGGAACAGCACATATTGCCTGTACTGAGGGACAGAATGCTGCTGTTGATGTGGGGCCGGAAGAAGTGGTGGGCTCGGTGCTGCCCTGCACTGGGTGCCCGCAGTCAGGTGTTCGTGCGGGGGCCTCTGTGTGGGGCTGCAGCCAGTTCTGGCCAGTTCTGGCTGGTTGTGACTGGCTGCAGGGCACAGCCGTGCCTGCAGAGCGGACGGTGCCTCGGGGAGTGCAATTGTAGGAAAGGCCTTCTAATTCCAGTTTAATATCAGTAAAAAGATCTTTGTGAGTCTGAAGTTTAATTTAGCTAATTTTTTTTTTTTTTTTCATGAATTCTAATCAAGAATGGCACAGAACTCCATGGGCTGCCTTGAGAACAGTGTTGGTGGCCTCTGTGTGGGAGAGAGGGCTGAAATGAAGCTGTTGTCGTCCTGATGGTTCCATAGTAGTCATACCTGGGAGGATGAAAATGGCAGAGTAATGATTTTATAACAGAAGACTTCAACTCTGAATTAATGATGTCCTTTTTTGTTGTAACTGTTGTGGTGAGAGCTGTGTCCTGTGGTGTGAAGCTTTGTTGGTGATACGAGAGTCACCTGCACTGGTGGTGTGATTTCAGGTTTCTGCTCTGAAGAACAGATTGAAGAAGGTTTCTACAACCACTGGAGATGGCGTTGCCAGAGCTTTTCTAAAGGCGCAGGCGTCTTTCTTTGGGAGCTACAGAAACGCACTGAAAATCGAACCGGTAAGTGGGGAAGAAGTCGGGATGTGTGGGGTGGGTGGGGGGGCTGACAGTTCAGAGTGCATAACCCACTGCCTGAGGTCTGTATTTTGGCGGCCCGGATGACCAACAATTGAAGAAATACAACAAGCATGATCAGTCACATGGGGAGAAAACCTCTCAGGAGAGCGAAGGGAGTTACTTCCTTTAGAAGGGAATAAAATTAGAAGAAAGATGATAAAAATTTATTCATTAATGATCACAGGAAGCAACTGCTCAGCTGACCATTTTCTCTCTCAGCAAAACCTCAGTATTCACTGTACTGTTTTTAAAGGCAGTAAAAGATTTGTTTCTTTTAATCTGATATATGTGTAAATTTGAAACAAATAAATGCCAATTATGGGGTTTAAGAAGATAGTAAAAATTAGCAAAGAAATTGTGCTTTTATAGAAAAAAAGAATGTCTGGATTTCTAACTGCTGACACTAAATGTCCTCTTAGAGAAATTCAATCTCGTGCTTCTGGTTCAAACCTGATCTGTAGTTAGCAATGATTCCATGACATCTGAGCGGGGGAAAGATTTTTCAGTACTTGATCCTTTATTTTATTGCTTCTAGTGAGGCATCTGCTCCTGGCTTACTGCGAGTGCTTCATGGACTTAAGTACAAGTAATTCCAGCCAAATTCACTTATTTCCATGTTTTGTGACATTTCTATGAGGTACTTACGAGGTTTCTATTAAAGTGTGTGCTTTAGCTGATAGACAGAGTCAAGGTAGATGGTGTGATGAGCACTGAGGTGTAATTTGTGAGATACATTTCAGAAATATGGCAAAATGGGACAAATTAAAATACTAAATGTAGAGTGCACTGCAGAACACTTCCAAGAAGTGCTGTATATATTCTGTTCCCGTCCCTAAATCTAAATCAGGGGAAATTTAAGCGTGTGCAGTGACAAATCTCAGTCTGGTGGTCACAGGGTTATTTGATCTGCTGCTGTTTAGACCACTGGCTGCTTCAGAGGACGCCTGTAGAGGGGAAACCATACTCTTGCTTTAATGTCACCATCTCATCTACAAACATTTGGAGGAAGGGCAGAAAGTTGGTGGTACCTGCGGAGAGCTTGAATACCCCTTGGAGTTGGTAGAACGCATTCTGTGAGTGGGGAGGGTGAATGAGGGGAATGAGAACGAAGGCTTGCTAGTTGAACAAAGGTGTATTTTGTGTTCTGCTTTCCTATGAATACAATTTTTCTCCATGCCAGACGTTTTTATTAGTACTTGCCAATCTAATTTTAGTCATTGTGTGAAAGAAAGGAAGTTGGATGGCTAGCACAGTGTTTCTTGAGGTTGAAGATGTTTCTATTATTAAAATCTCATTATTTCTGTTGTTTGTTTTACATGCTATTCTTAATGCCAAAGGGAAAAACTACTCAGTCTGAATTTTAGAGTCTCGTTATCACCGTCAAATAAGCATCGCTCCAAGAAGCCATATTCGAGGTTCAAAAGGGACTTTTGAAATCAGTGTGATTCCTTCCGCTTCTTACTTGGGAAAATGCATGTATGGTGTGCGGGGGGGGGGAGGAAATAAATAGCACCAACTTGTATGTGCATAGTTGGGTGTAAGTATTGTGCTTTCAGAGGTGAAATAGTGGCAGATATTTGAATTGTTGTCCATACAAATAACAAGGATGTCAGGGAGACTTCCCCTTATTTACACAGGCCGTCTTGTTCTCTGATGCTCCTCCCCGTAGTTGCCAGGCAACTCTGGGAATATTGGTGTGTGCTTTGCCTGGGTGTGTGTGAGATTATCTAGTTAAGGAATTCGTGAAGAAAAATAAAAATTTAAATTGCTTTTCTGGAAATACCATCTGGTATTTTGAAGGCTGAATGTTAAAGATGAACATTCCAAATTAGTTGACAATGGCACATCCCTGGAAATAGCAACTTCAAGGGACAGCTAACCTCAGAAGTAGAAGAAATTTAGTTTGTATATGATTTCATCAAAGAAAACGTGTAAATATAATTGCACAGATATATGATGAACTGTAACCTTAAGGATCAAGAGCTGAAAATTTCAAAACATTACTTCCCAAGTCATTTTATACATTAAATATCTGATTTCTGATTATAAATCTTGATATCATGTCCTATGTAAAAATAATTTGCAAAACATAGCAAGTGTTTCTTTCATGTGCTGAAAACATCGGGATCAAATGACCTTGGTTCTGTTTCCAGCTCTGCCACAGGTAGCTTGTAGGGTATTGAGTGGGTCGCACAACTACTCTAGACTTTGCTTCATTTTGAAGTATGCCAACAGTGAAATCGGTTGCTGAGAAACTTTTGTTGCTCTCGGGAAAACCATGTTTCATAGTTAACTCAAAGCTCTTGGAAAACTTCATCTCAAGAAAATGCAGCAAAGGTGCACACATTAGTACATAATGCAGCAAAATGATCAGAAATGTACTCGTTATGTTCACAAAAGGAAATGTGAATATAATAGTAAGTCATCATCACTGACAATTTGGAACTTAACCAACATCTTGCAGCTTAAAGCACTGTTTTCCGGTGTGGTGCATTTGGATGCTGCACTGGAAATACCACTCTTTGCTCTCACACAGTTCCACCTTCTGCACGGCAGTTACGTTCACTGTCGGTGGCTCAATAGCTCAGTTTGCTGTGTTTGTGGGCTTTGTACAAACAGGTGTTCAAAGTGGTTACAGCACACAGTTGAGATCTTTGCAAAAGAAATGAGGGGGTGATGGGAGTTTCTTGTTCGATGGATGCGGCAGCTCTTTGCTTGCTGTCCACTGCTGGGTCAGTCTGCAAAGACCGCAGTGGAAGCCATTGCTTACTTGAGCCAATTTAATGCTTGTTTGGAAAAATTATTTTGAAATTGTTACTGATTTCAACAGTTGTAAATCAAATATTTTTGATATTTCTGAGACAAATACAAAAACCACTGGCAGACATAGCTACTAAGGGAAGGACAGAGCATATCCTCAGATATGTCCATTTTTGTTTGTTTTTCTCATTGCCTTCATGTCAGTGTAAATGTGTGCCATAAGCAATACTGCCCGCAGTGTCATTTGTTGCATTTGCTGTCCCACAACTCAAGAAATGTGGCTGCTCCTTTAAAATTATTCATCCTAATTCAAAGAACTGATAGCTTTGCCTCCTTCCGTAGTTTTCGTAAGGCAATTTAATTGCATAGACCATCTCATCTGGTAGGAGTTGACTTTCTGGGATAAATGGTGTGAAGTTATTTTTCTTTAGTCTGTGTAGGTCCAGAATGTGTCATATAGCAGACTTGCAGACTTTACATTCGTTGTATATTTAATTGTTAGGAGCTCTTACTCTGGAAGCTTCTAATCCAAAGCTTGTAATCTTAGATATTGTACTTCCAAACCAGCTCAAACAGGGAGTCACTGCTGCTGTGACCCTTCTGAGGAGTTCGGTAGCTATGACTTCTGCATGAAAACACATATCCAGATAGTGCAAGCTGCAACTGTAATCGTAAATGTTGATGTAACATGATAGCTGATTCATTTATGTTTCCTACTGTGCATACATGTATCTGGAAATTGCTTTAAGCCAGATAGATGGTGTGAAAGTATATCTCTTACACGTGGTGTACTTACATCTCCGCAAACCTCTGCTGCTGTCAGGTGCAGTAAATCACTTTAGAAGTGGTGTGTTTACTTTGGCTGTATTGATGCAGATTGTTAATGTTAAGAATGTTACTTCAATCTGTAGCAAGCAGTGATCCCATTGTCAGCACTTTGTTCAGCTGAACGTTTTTTATTAAATTCCCAATTTTTTGTTGTTTGCGGAGGGGGTGTTTTTATCATACTGCGGTACCTTCAGGTTGTTTGTAGCACTTAGAAGTTGTGTGTATGGGTAGCGGGGGGGGGCGTTACTATGAGACCTGTTCTCTGCGCGGCGGGTGTTGCCTGTGCACTTTGCTATGCTGACACCTAGCGGTTAGCAGCAGCATTTCGTTGGTCTTATTTCACTGATAATCTTTGTTAAACAAACATCATCACATCTGTGATGTAGGTAAGTTCACTGCCTAGATTCGCTAAAAGCAGTAGCAGGTCGGGTGTGATGCAGTACAGTGAATTGGTTTTAGGTTTGTCATGCCCATATAGGTAACGTAAGCCACATGAGGTGCTTTTTCACCCAGAACTCGTGTGGTAGCTCAGCAGCAGGCTCCAAGTTTGGCAGTCTTCTGAAATGGCAGGCTTTGCTATGTGCTCTCTGGGTATGTGGTCCATCCAGTAGACATTGCAACAGGCCTTATGTATGCTGAATACAACTTACTTTTTCGCTGGAAGGTTTGAAAAGCTGGTTTACTTGCTCTGGATAATCTAAACATTTCAGTTTCCAGATCTTTGTTCCTTTTCTATTTTGTTGCTAAAAATACACTATAAGGTGAAAAATTGTGCTTTTCTTGAGTGCTGCTATGTTTTAATAGATAATTAAGGAAGTTAATTTTAATATTCGTAATCCAAATAGATATCAGCAGCTATGTGCTGCTGCAGGTAGCTTTCTCTTCAACTTTACAGTTTTGATTTGATAATTCCTCACTACATGCAGACACTGCAGAATTTGGTGTTTGCTTAATGACTCAGTGTACGTGGCATGCTGAACTGAGAGGTATTTGTAATACAAGGTGAAATAAAGCAAATTGTTTTCCTTCTGATCTGCCTCTGAGGAAGCCTGTCTGCGCATGAGATTCTGATGTTTGTCTGGATTTGAATCGTGCTGCCCTGGTTTGTTTTTAAAGTTGATTATGGATTTATTAATGCAAATATTAGAGTGATGAACTCTGCCTTCTTTGTGAAGCTGTTTCTTGTATTGTCAAACCTGTGTAAGTCTGATTTTGATGGAAATGACAAGCATCTAGCATCTTTTACACTGGATTCATACAGTAGCAGTGTATGTGGGTACTTGCAGTGTGTGCCAGTGTGTGGCTCTAATTTGTAACGAAGTCTCTGGGGGGGTGAGATTAATACAGTTGCCATAGTCGTAGTGAGAACTGCAGTCTGTATTATTTGGCTTTTGCTGTTTTCTTGAGTCCAACAAAATCCTTTATTGCTCTGCTCTCCTTGAGAGGCCCTTCTCTCTATCTGCAAATGAATTGCAGTGGAGCAATAACAGTGCTATCTATTGAGCTTTGCGCTCTTTCTAAACAAACCAAGTCTGAAAAGTGAGGAGGAAAAGAGCAAAGGAAACTGACTGTATTGTAAGTGTACTTATAATTTTATGTGGGCATTGTGAAAGCAATGTCAAACCGGGAAAAAAAAAATTGGTTTTAGCATCATTGGAAGAATTAATTTATTTTTATACCTTCGTGATCGGTTAATCGGTATTTCTCAGGTTTATCAGCCTGTCCAACCATTCCTTGTATAACTGAATAATTTCTGACTAACTTCAATTGTTCTGGATTGAATGGATTTAAATTTGACTTAAATATTCTTTAGATACATCCATCTCAGATTAAGCAACATCTCAGAGGACAGAATGAGTGTACTTTTCCACTTCCACATTTGCTGTGGACTCTCTGTGGTGCAATGAGTTGGTGATTTATGAAGTGGGCAACTGTGTGTTTAAGACTTTATGAAACTCTTTGTAATCTTAATAAGAAACTGTACCTATTGAAACTGTATAACTCAGTTTTCAAGCTGCTTTATCTGAATTACACTGTATGTATGTATGCATTACTGGCTTAGTTCTGTCGTCCTTTCAAGTCCTGCTAATTTATACGTTGCGAGAGGGCATCAAGCTCCCTTGTGGGTGTGGCGAAAGAGGTGCAGACTCCGTCGTTGGTGCAGAACAAAAGACGTTTCTTGTAGGCATTTAAAGCCTTTTATACCTGTGAAACACAACAGTTTTCCCGCATAACCAAGACTGGTTTACATGTAAGGGCCGGGCACCTTGTGGGTGTTTATGCCTGGCTCAAATTATTGTTGAGCTTTACCACCTATTGGCAATACAGCGACCTTCCTCACCCCATATTTATATTTGAATTCTAAACGGAGAAGATGGCGTATTACTGTTTTTCATAATCGGAACTTCAGTGTAAATTTTCTGTGAGCAATTGTGGGAAAAAGAAAAACGACAACAATGTGAATAGAAAAAAGAAAATGTTTTCTTTTATAACAGTAACATTCAACTCATCGTAAGGAAATGAGCCTTTTCAGTTTGTGCTTTCGTCATAGCTCTTCAGCAGTGTAAGGGCATCTGGAGAAGTGCAGGACATTGGACTTTCATAAGGATCATGTAATAAAACAAAGGTATCTCCTGTATTGCATTTCCTACTTTCTGGCCTTGGTGCAGGAGTGTAGAGACGTCCCTGGAGAGTTGTTCTCTGCCCTTGTTCTCTGCTGACAGTTTCTGTTATCCAGTCTGGTAAAGATAGCAGTCATGTGTCTGCGCTGCTGTGTATCCACACCTCTGGAGACGCGGGTTTCAGTGGCACTTCCCTTGGCAGTTAGCTGGCCTCTGAGCTCCCCCTGTCTGCAGGGCACACAGCCTTCCTGGCCCTGCTTCCACCAGTGCCCTTGCAGCACACAACATGAAGATGTTCTCCAGTTCTAATGTTGTGTTGGTGTAAAGATTTCGCAGTGTAAGATACTTCAGATGTATTGTTGACTTATCAGTTATAAGTAGGTATTAACTTTGATTCCATCCCCATTACAAATTCCCTCCTTGGAATCTGGGCCAGTATCACAGTAAGGATTTTTCCACACTCTGAGGATAGTTTGGTCATCTTTCTTTTGGTTTTTGCACCTCTAAGAGTTTTTATGCTTCTGGGAAGTACAATGACAAATCGATACGCATCAAAGCAGCAATGTGATGCTGTGATGTAAGGCCAGCGCTTTATTTTATATCAATCTCTTTCTCAGACAGGCACTGTCATTTCCTTTAACAATTCCAGAGCCGTGAGATCTGAGTGGGACAGATGTCGGAAAAGGAGAATAGGTAACATGTGATGCAGAGTAAAAAAGCAAATGCGATTTGTCCGAATGGAAGTTGTGTTGGAATGTGTGTATGCAGGAGCACAGAACGTGTGTGTTACATACTGGCACATAATTCACTTTGAAAATGCTTTGTAGCATTTGATGCTTTATCTTCTGTGAAGTCTGATTGTTGCCATGGTGATTTTTTTTTATTTTTTATTTTTTTAAGTCATTCAGTGGAAGGGTAAATAGTTGTTTCCAGCTCCCAGGAGCTGCCACATCTCAGTCACTTCCATATAACTACCACTTGCATTACTTTTTTTTCCATCTAGATGTAAGCGTTAAAGATATGCATTGTACACGGAGCAGATGGATCCTTTGCATGAGAGTTGTCTTGGTGTGCCAGAGTACTGTAGGAGCATTTGTTCACAGGTAGAGAAACCAATGAAGGAAGTGCACTGGTGAATATGTTGTGTGTGTACAAACTGCTCAGAAAAAAAACCACTGCAGGGCAAATGGTGAGCAGAAGCATACATAAAGTACTTCACTTCCAGTTTTGTTGTGATCCTTTTCAGACAGCATCTTTGGCCCATATAGTTTTGCATTTTTATTTTGCTTGCTGTCATGTCAGCTCACTGCCATGTGCCTGTATAGATAGTCAGGTAGTGCCTATGTGATGGTAATAGTCAGGTAGTGCCTATGTGATGGTAATTCCCCAGTCTCATCCTGCTGGCTTTGCTGATAGGAGTGCAAAGCAATAGAGTATAAAACCTGAGTTTTTCACATTATAAAAGTGGAGATAAATTGAATTCTTTTATATTCTGGAATTGAGACTTCTTTCCTAGTATGAAGACCTTGTGGTGATTTGTGAGAAAGATGTTTTAGTTACTGGGGAAATATTGTTTTGTTTTGTTTCTGAGTAATTTGTACTTGCGTTTCCGTCCTGTTGCTGTGTTCTCTCTATCAGCAGTACTATTGCTGGAGACAGACTTCAGTCTTTGCTTGTGCTGTTTTTTACCTTAAAAAGGCTTTCCCCCCCCCAATAACACACTTACGGTTCTTCAAAATGCATTCAATGTTCCACATCTTTTTAAACATAAATATATATAATGAAACTTAAAGGGATTATTCATAATATCTTGAAACAGTTTGAAGTAAGTACAATTTTTTTATACCTTCCAAACTGAGATGAGGTACTGTGCTCTGCTGTTCTGTGTGCTGCAGCAGGGGGAGGAGTGACAAGAGAATTAAAAATCACTGAGATTCTGAATGAAAGGTAATAAAAAATTATATTTGAGAAAAGTTATCACAGCTCTGCTGAAAATGGCACAGAACATAGGAAAACTTCCATGCAGAGCATTTCTACCCTAGAATATGTAGTCAAACTTTCCTGTCCACCATGTGTTACAGTGCAAAACCAGAAATGGTAGAATGGAAGTGTGCCCAGGGTATGGATCGTGTTCTGTGCATCTTAGGTGCACAGACAACAGCATCAGGTGAAATTTTAAGTTTCTTTGAATGTGATTCACTGAGGCCTGACTTCACAAGACTGCTGTTGAGATTATCAGTGTTTACCTGAACATGCTGACACTGAAGCTTCTGCGTTAGCTTTGTTGGAACCTGTGAGCGTGCTGAAGAGAAGCATCTGTGTTTTGTTGTATGAGTGACTTTGCAGCCTTAGCAGATGTTACACGTGCAGCCATCAGGCTGGGTGGGGTCAGGCTGGGGCTCTTCTGCCTTGGTGCAGGGGAAATAAAAGCATCTGTTCAAAAGCCCCCAAATCTTCCTATTACCAGGGAAAGTTGTAAAGTGAGGAGCAGAACCATGATGTTTCAGCTTCACTGGGGAGGATTTGAACTCTCAGCTGATAAATTATTCCTCTGTGCCTTTCACACCTGATTCTCTGGGTTTTGTACTATTTTATACATTTGGTTTTGTTTCTCCTGAATTTGTTTCAAGCCTTTGTTAGTTTTTGTCTTGCTTTTAGCCTTTACTTTTATCGCGTTTTCTCTTGATACTTTACTTATAATTGAGAGTGCACAGCCTCAGCAAGCAATGAAGCAGTGTGCAAATGCTGCCAGGCAGGAAAAGTTGAAGATATTTCCTGAACTAATAAAGCGCAGGGGACTTAGAGTAGAACAATGAAGCAAGTAAACAAACGCCAAGGATAAAATAACACAACCAGTGAATTCGGCTTCTGTCGGCACTCGTGTCTGTATGTTATTGAAATGAGCTATGAATAAGTTGCATTTTGTGTTGGCAAAATAAATAAATCTAACCAAAACAAAGAACAGAAAACACCCCCAATAAACCAAAACCACCAACAGAAAGCAACAAAACCCAATTCCGATTGGTAGAGGAAGAGGGGAAAATCTGCATTCTCCCTGATGTGAGCAACTGGATGGCTCAGCATCAGTGTATTTTCTGTGTATTCCTGCAAGAGGAGTTGGCAGAAAAGACTTGCAAAGCAGTCTTCAGTAGCAGGCAAACTTGATGAAACCATGAAAAAAAAATCAGAATATTAAAACAGGTTAAGGGCAAACTAATAGCACCTAATAATAACCGAAAAATCATGCTGCTGCGGGCCTTCACCATGCACACCACAGATTCTGTAAGGTTTGAAACATAAACTTTTGTAGTACAAAAAGAGGTATTTAAGTAAAGTGAGGGACAGTAAAACAAAATTATTTGCAATGATTTGCATAGGTAAGTGATAGAGCTCATTCAGTGAAAGCCTAAAAGGATACAGGTGTAAAGACAGAATGAGACATTTGTATGCATGACATAGTTGACAGCTGAGTGTGATTGATTTCCATGACAGACAGCATAGGAGACCTGATCTCATTCAGACTTGTACTTTAACTCAGCATCACATTAAGGTATTCTGATGCTGCCCTGGGGCTCAGCAGAATCACATGTGAATGAAGCCTCAGTGCTGCTCTCGCTGTCATCTTGGCTCTGCAGTCCTGGGGAGGGATGGGCGCACTGCTGTCCGGGGTATTCGTCTGGGACTCATCACTTGCTTAAGGCTTCTGGAAGGGAAGATGCAGAAGGGGACTAAGCCTCGTTTTTGGTTTGGACTGTGCATATTGTCAGAGAACTGGGCAACCTTTTCCACCAAAATGTTGATTTTATTGTGGACAGAGCATTAATGAAAGATCAACTCTGGCTCATAGCCAGGAAGCTGTACAGGCAGAAATCATGTCAGCAATGAGGACCACCACCTTTTTCTTCTTTCTGTATCTTAACTGTAAACCCTGCAGAGGGCTGTGCTGTTCTTTAAAAACCAAACAACTTCAGTCTAGTACCACATCAATTGACAAGGTTTCTTCATATTTTTTTTTGTAATTTGATTCATTGTGTTCTGTTCCTTTCATTCAATGATGCGTAACTTTTGGCAATGACAGATATTCTATTGTGACTGAAATATGCATTTTGTAAGTCGTAGCTTTACTTAGTATTTAAATACACTGTGTGTGTACAGTGTGCAAGATTTATGCAGAACACAGCTGGAGGTATTCTGCTCAGAATTCCTATGGCTTAAAATGTCTCTTTCAAGTTTGAAAATGTGTTGTGAAGTAGCTACCATTATGATAATTGGAAGTTCAGCTTCTCTGTCTTGCCTCTATTATTTTTTTGAATACAATTAACACATCACACACACTTCACCTGGTCTCTCCTCATTTACCTCTGACACTTCCTTGATATTTATTTAGACACATGTGGTGTTTTTGCTTTGAACTCAATAGTTGGTATATTCACTAGATTTTTTTTTTTAATAAACATTTTTCCCGTTTAAAGATATACAATTAGTTTGCATTGTTAGAGAAAAGTATACATATTGATGTCAATTTTTGTCTTTTACTTATTTGTTAGATGATCGGGATGTAAATTGTATAAAGATTGTAGAGATAACTGTGATTACTTTCAAATCAAAATACCTGCTGAGGAGTTGCAGGAGCAGCTCGTCTCATTGTAGCTCTCATGAGGGAACGGTGCAGAGATGTGCAGAAAGTCATCTGGAGAAAAACGTATGGCTGTCAACACTAAATATTAAAGAAATATATGAATTATACATTTAATTCCAGATTGTTGTATTTTCTGTAGGGTAACAGAAATACAAAGCACAGAACTCAGTGCTTTCTTTAAATTAAGCTTTATTCTGTCACGTTCGGCTACGATGCTTTTATCACCGAGAACAAAAGTAAGGCAGTGCATTTGTTTGAAAAATCGAGAAAATTTCTTAAACTGGACCCAGTAAAACAGTATTGGCATAGTTTTTGTTTCTTAAATAATTGACATATCTTGCTGTAGCATATAATTTGTATGTAGCTATTGGCAATTTAACCTCCGTATCCTCCAGAATAAAAGCTGGGAATTGCATGAACCAGTTCTTAACATTTTGGGAAAGAGGAAGAGGCTGTCTCTGACAGATCGGATTTTAGTGATATGGAAATGTCATAGTACTGTATTTAAGTTGTGGAAATTGGATTCAGAGGGGAGGCTTATTATTTTAGGAACATTCCCAAGGCTTTGAGGTTTCATGAGAAAATAAATACAAAATTGTCTATATTTGGTCCTCATGATGAAATGGAAATTTGGGGTTGTTGCATTAATTTTAGCAGCAGTTTGGAATGAATTGGTGCGGTGTTTCTGTTCAGTTCCTGTTCACTTTCCATTCCTGTGATTACTGCTTTCCAGAATATTTGCAATAACTGTGCTACCAAACATGCCTGGTATTTGTAAATTAGTGTAATCCAGGAAAAAGGTATCATTGAATAATGATATTATTATTATCTATTGAATAAGAATTCACTGCTTTGTTTTAAAACTGTATTTAAACAAGCATGATCAACTAGAGGCTTTTCAGATCACAAGGTCCGTGTGCTAGTTCAAAACTGTTCCGAAAAAAACTGGAAAGTACGCTGTGTGTTGGAATGAGCTGGATCTGCAGCATGTTCTTGTTCTTGTAGGAGGTTTGCCTCTCAGTTCTCGTACACTGCAGAAGGCCTTCCTTGTTTCCTGCAGCACTGCTAAGGTATGAAGCATGTATCCACACGGTGTAAGGCATTTTGAAATGTTGTCTGGGATAGAAGATGTGTGGTTGTGACAGAAGACAAGAATGAGGTGTGCTGGTTGCCTCACTGCAGTGGGCACTGTGGGGAGATCTGTTGTTCTGTTGTTCTACACTGGCATGTTTACTGGGCTGCTTAGGGAAGGGCGTGACGCAGGTGTCACTAAAATAGGGCATTTATGAAGGACATTTCTATCACGAGAATGCAAAGGGAAATCAGTACTTTTTTTTTTTTGAGAAACCTTTGGCTTGGTCTTCCAAGTTTTGAAATGCGTATTTAAAATAATCTCTGTGTAAAACCACTTGGAAGAGCAGGGTTGGTTTTTTTTTTTTGTTTTTTTTTTTTTAAATGAAATCATTCTGTGATAAAATATTTCAAGTACTGGCTAAGCTGTAAAGCTTAGGGCTGATAAACAAAGCATCTGAAGCCAAATGGCCCTGTAGCTAACCCCAATTAAAATAAAGATTTCATTGCGCTCTGTCCTGACAGAGAGGGAACATATTGTTGCCTTTAAGGGAGTTTGGTTTAGTTAATGAAAGAATTTATTTCATTTTTTCAAATACAGAACCTAATTAAATAAGTTTCAACTTGACTTGTAGTTGAGGACATTTTAACTCCTTAAAGGTTACTTTTGTGTCCCTAGTGTAGCTCTCATTTGAATAAATTCCAAGATAGCAGTTAGTTACGTGGTTTATATCATAAGAAATTTTATCGTGTATCTTGTGTGTGAACCATATGCCTGTTTTATATATATGTACATAGATGTTGTTCATTCTAAAATTAAAAGGCTTGTTACTGATGTTGCTCTCTTGAAGCATTCTATTTAGCATTAAGTATTACTCAGTAAGTTATACAACATGCAGCCTTCACAGTGATGCAGAGGCAAGAATGGCAATTCTTTGCTCTGAATACACTTTATAAGCTCTCAAGGGTATACACACGTTCCTTAGAACTGCTATTCACTGGAAGTCGAAGATGTATCATACAATTATTTTTGGTGAAGCTCTCAGAGCTGTGGTTAAAATTTGTGTCTTTAGAACATTTGTTGTTAGCAGGGATTATTGGTGAAAATGAAAGCAATTTGTAGGAATTACAAATAGGATTAATTTGCCTTTCTTAAAGATCTGTCTGTATTTGTATAGTGAGGTTCATCCTGCGCTTGTCAACCAAATTCTCCACTAAAAATATAAGAAATAAAAAGCACTGTTCTCAGAGATGCTATTCTTCTTACACATACAAATATTTCATACTCAACACTTGAAGGTCAAAAAAGTTATAAGGCTGTCATTTACCTTACTTACTGGCCTGAAAGTTAGTAACTAAGTTACTGATGTGTCCCTTGTACTGGAATCTTGTGAGAGTGGTTAGCTTTTATTGGGTGATGGTGAGTAAAGCTCTTTGGATGCGCTCTTGATAATTTTTCCAGTGTATTAATTGCAATCCAAAGCACCCAACCAGCAATATTCATAAAGTGCTGGGTTCTTCTAAATTAGTTCTGACAGAAGCTGAATCCTGGCAATGCAGTTCATGTAAATAAGTCCAGGTAAATAATTTTCAGTTGTAACACATAAGTAAATATTTTCCCCCAAATGCATTACATCTAGCCAGAGTTCTAGATATCATAACTGCACTAAAAATTATGTTTCCTATTAATTATTTTGCCATACCTTATATTGTGCTCAATTTTAATTAAATTTGAATCACTCTTCTGCAGTCATAACTGATGTGAACGTTTTCCAAAGTCTAGTATATCTACAGGACGCTTCCCCTACGTCTTTTTCTTGCTTCTTGTTTTTCATCTTGTCCAAATGCTGTTCTCTGGACGTCTTTGGTGATGTGTGAAGGAGAAAATGATACAGCAGTTTGACTGGCAAGTACTCAAAGAGAAGAAATCCATTGTATTTTGTTTTCTTTTGGACCACCGATTATAAGCATTATAAGAAGCCTTAAAAACCTATCTATTTGATAAGAGTTATGGGGTTTATTTGATTTTATTTATGTTCAGTGCAATGAATACAATGGGTATCCCACGTTTAGTTTTCAATATGCAGATACTGAATCTCTAAATATAAAAACTAATTCCGTGACACTGCAGCCTGCAGTTCTTGCTTTTCTACCTTCACGTTAGACACAGCTTTTACTTTGATATCCCAGAGTCTAAAAAATCACTTTTTTTTTGCTTAAAAAATTCAAAACAGCGTTAGAACATCGGTCCTTATCATTGCATAGGAAGGTCTGTAGTATTAATTGGTTGTCAGATCCCTAAGAAATAATGGATTAATGCACTCGATCATAGTGCCCTGTTCAGAATTTGAAGTTTGCTGATGTCCCCAGCCTCTCCATTTAACACAATTACAGATATGCTTTCAGGACGTTTGAGTGCATTGCATTTCATTAATATGATTTGAGCAGACAACACTAAGTTGCTGTTGGGCCTTCTCTGACAGCTAATTACTGAAATGAAGTGTGTAAATGACTAAGAAACAATGGAGCACTTGTCAGAAACATTAAAACAATGCAGAAATAGTGCCAAATGCTAGAGTCACTCTGTGTGTTTTTTTCTGGCCATAAAGAGCAGGCTTGGGACATGCATAGCTGTGGTGGCCAGTTAGACCCCGGGGAAACAAAGTTGGTCATCACTGCCAAAAACACAGTATGCTTCTATTGTTGCATGATTACATTTCTGCTCTTTTATTCATGCACTAGAACATACTTAGCAGATTGTTAACACACCTACCTTTTGCTTACAGACATCACTTTTGCGCATTTTCCCCATAAAATGCCTAATCTAATTATTTAAATATTGGAGATTCTGTGCACATCAGCCAATTTTGTAATTTTATTTGCAGGAAAGTGTCTCCCAGACAAGTTGGAGAAAGTGGATAGGGAGTGATTTTGTTTATTCCCATATGAATAAACCGATGAGGGTTTGTAACAGGGAAGGTCTGAAGCAAGCAGAGAGGGGCTTTTCTTTGTACAATACGTAGCAGACCTGCCGGGTGAACCTTTAGGGCATGATACTGAGGAACTTTGTATCAGCTTTAGGGGATGTTGGAGAGGGGCCTCTGTTTGGGTGTATTTAATACACAAGCGACAGGAGACTCCATTAATAAGCATCTGCTTGTGACTCCACTGGAGACAGATAACCAGGGAAACAGCCTGTTCACGTGATCAGTTATGGCATTTCTTTACTAAAACTGCAATTTTCTAATTTTTTCCCCCCTCTTTATCCTAAATTTGAGGATCAACCACAAGAAATGCTGTTGCTTGAGTATTATATAACTTGTTAGAAAGAAAAAGCAACAGCTTGTTTCTGACACAGTGGATGAGGCTCTGTCATCCCAGCTCCCTATGGTACAGTCAGGTACTTTGATAACAGGTTTGTTTCAGAAGATTTTATGGTTCTGTTTAAGAAATGATGTTGCACCTTTGGTCTTGAATACCTGTATACTTTCTCCAAGCTTCTTGTATACCCGTCCTTTTGGAGTATGAGAAACTAAAACCACAGTGCCTTCAGTACCGGGGAATGGGCTTATCTCCAGGCTTTTGTTAATCTGTTATTACACAGTGTATTCTTGTGTTTATTTATATACCTGCAGAATTATTAAAAGCAGTGTAGTACAGGTTATAAAGTATTTTTGTCATCCTGTTCAAGTGGTTTCTGCATTGTTGTAAGAGAAGGTGCTGGTTATTGTTGAGATATTTTTTTTCTGCATGCTGAGAAGAGTCTTGGATTACCAGTGTCTGTTATTTTGATGTGTTCAGCCGTACCCTGATTGGCAGTGAGAGCTGGTGCCACCTGTGAGCAGCTCCCACAATTTAATCTGTGCAGCTCAAAGTCCACAGGTAATATGAAGACAAGGGGGTTCATATTAAATATTCTGCAACCCTTATGACCTCGGTGATACTTGCACATTCTCTGGTTTTGCAAGGGATTTTTCTTTCCAATCCTTAACCATTTCAGTTAGTAAAGGTAAACAGAATAAACTGAGCGGTTTTCTACATTCCATTGACAGTAAGAGGCAGTCTTTACCTTGATCTAATCACTTTTGCAATCTGGTGACCTATACAAAGTTACAGCCTAGTTTCTTAGTAGGAAAATGCATCCTTTAAACTATACAGCTTTTCTTGAAAACTCAAGAGTTGTAAGTAATATGCTTCAGAGATCTTGGTTTAATATTCTTTCAAGAGCAATTCAGGGATCTGCAAAGGTGAGTTACTGCAAACATAATAAATGTAATAGATGTGGCAATGTATGTAATGCAGATATTGAGGTACAGTACAGCTAATACAGTGCTAGTGAGCAAGGTGATTTAAGAGGCGTTGTTACAATGTGTAGCATGATTGACTTTATTCCAGTTACTAATGTCTCCGGGTTCTCCTTAAGGAGGATTCCTTTAGATTTTCTTCCTGCTTGCAAGTTTTGTGTTATTGGGTATTTGAAGTTTCTCTATGGCCAGTACGTCCAGCCGTGGGGCTGGCAATTGGGTCCTGTTGCAGCAGGAAGGGGAAGACGCATGTTACTGATAGCAATTAGGCAGGCTCCCATTCTTACAGTTAAAATGTTGAATGTCTGTCTAGACCTAGTTCTTATCCCTCTTACTGATGCTGATCTTCTCTGTGCGTGGTACAAGCAGCTGATAAAAGGTTGTGAGGAAACCAGTGGTTTTGGAGGGATGCTGTGATTTGGAGGCTTGAAGCATTCCAGAAGATGGAGTGAGGTGTGATGCAAAGCACGGCAGTGTTTTGATTGTAAGGACAGCACATTTTTCTGATACACAGCAAAGATTGTGTTAGCAAAAATATTCATCGCTATCTACTATAGATAAAAAGATTCTACATAAACTTTTGTTTAAATATAAACTTGATAAAATTACCAGGCTATAAGGAACAACAACACACCAAAGTTTTTTCTTGTCAGCATTTTTCAGTGCATGTAGTGCAAGTAGAATGCTTTTTGAGGGGAATTAATGTAAACTGCCCTGCAAGTTCTGGGAGTGGAAATCATGTGGATACCAGGAAGTGAAAAAAAAAAGTCTCTCTACCAACCCTGTGATCAAGTAGTAAAATAACTGTAATGAAAAATACTCCTTGATGTTTTTGAATTCAAATCTAAGAATTTTGGAGGCTGATTCAAAATAGAGAAGAAAGGACAGCAGTGGGCTGCCTGTTCAACTCAAGCGTTCACGTTGAGGTGCTGCAATACTTTGCCATCCTTACAATTCATTTTGCAAAAACAAGTTCCAGACTGAGCTCTGCTTTCATGTATTCTCTCTCCATGGAAATTATGTCCTTTTTCTCATTTCAAATTAGATGAGTACAACGAAATCCTTATTTTACATATTTATTAACAAGGCTTTCATCCCTGTGGTATTGTAACTTCACCGCTTTGTGCAAAGAAATTACAGAGAGAACTTGCAAACATTGAGGAGGTTTATGCGATCACTCTTTTTCAAGCATTATCAAGCATTATCAATTATCTGTGTTCTTGCACATTGCTCCACCAACCAGTATTTCATAGTGCTCCTTCCATCGTATACTATTGATATTATTACTTCTTGTAATTAAGCGAGTAACCGCATTTTAGACCTCATGTAAAGTTCAGATCTGTGTGGACATTTGTTGTTAGAAACCTAATGTGTGAAGAAATGACATTGAGTCCATTTTCTGGCTTGGTGAGAGTTAAGAGAATTGTTAGCATCACCAAAAAGTATTTGGTCAGGTACTCAGGTGCTGGAAATTTTCTTAGCAACATTGGTCACCCAGGAACATGATCATCTGCTGTTCTTGGGTGGAGATTACAAAGCTTAATGATTAGCTTCTATAAGCTGCAGCTGATGCCAGACTCTACCCCCTTTACACCTAATTAGCCTCATTAATGAGCTCTTCTGCTCTCCGCAGAGAGGGCTTCCTCCTTGGAATAGGAGGCAGAAATACCTCACCCAGGTAGATGTGCTGAAACCTTTAATTATTGCTCACACCTGCAAAGCCCTGTGTCTCTGAAAGCAATGTTGTTTAGCTGAAATTGTGCTTGTTTACAGTGACCACACTACAAGGTATTAACTCTTTAGCACCATAGGAGTTGTTTCTAAGCTTTAAAAGTATTAATGTAGAGTAGAAATCTAAGTGAGCGAAGATTTTATACTTACTGAAATCGGGCATGTGGGGGAGAGGAGAGGGGCATGTGACAAGAAGTGTTGTTCAAAGTTCCTGAGTATTTATTTTGCTGAAAAATTTACCCTGAGAAATGAGTTTGAACTGCTGTGGAATGTGAAATCTTGCATTACTAGAACTAAGAACACTGTTAGATGACTTTCATTCCATGGATGTCCAAATTTGCAGGTGGAGAAATATAATTTTATAGTGCTAAGAATAAAACAGGGAAAAGAGCATGAGTAGAAATCAGTCAGTTGAGCAGACAGTGGGTGACATCAGAGTCTTTGATCTTTGAGGATACCATAAGAATGGACTTCATGATTAGCTCTTCTTGGAATATGCAGAACAAAATGAAGTTTTGCTGTGCTGGAACAGCATTGAGTCTCACCCACAGAGCACGTCGTCCTGCGATATGCTAGCTGCAGAAATTCATGTGCGTTGTTTCATAAATGCAATTTGAAATGAATGCCAAAATAAGGCATCACAATGAAGGATCCTGCAAATATTTGGATACTGTTTTGTCAGTTAGTCCTACTTAAAACTGGCACGCGTGGCATCAAAGTCTGTGGAGCCTTCTTGACAGAAACCCCTGCAGGCCTAGTTGTGTTTCCTGAGTGAGAAGGCCTGAGGTTGTGGGGCGGGTGAGAAGGACTTGTACAAAATACAATTAACACTGGGGGTGTGTGGGCCTGGAGGGGAGCCCTGGCCCAGCAGGCAGCTGCCCAGCTGCTCTCTGTCAGAACAGGTTAGCAGTGTGGCCAGGCCCTGCCTGCTGCTGGGCACCGCACAGCCGTCTCCAGGACAGCTCCGGGAGCTGTGTGGATGCTGTGTGCCCGGCCAGATGTGTCTCTGCACAGGTGGTCTAATTAGGTGGCAGCTTTCCCTTCACAAAAGACTTCAGAAATTTTGTGTTGTTTCCATGTCAAAAATATGTAGCTGAAATAATGAGAGCTGGGAGGAGTAATGTGGTCAAAAGGTAAATAATTCCACTTGCCACAGACCTGGGCTTCAGTGTGCACAAGCTGCATGCTCACAGCGATGGAGAGCAGATTCCTTTTGGCTGCTTTGTCACAGATTGAGCAAACCCTGGGGGACGAGGGTGGAGATAAGATAAATCTGCTTTTGTCATCCTCACACTTGATGCAGCCTTCTCTTTCTGAACATGTTGGAAGCTGTCCGAGGACTGGGACAAACTGCACATCCCGCGCTCAGCACTTGCAGTGTGCAGCACTCCCAGCTCTGAGGCTGGATTTTTTTATTTTTTTTTTTTACCCCCAAATAGTTGAATAAAAACTGCAGAAAGTGAAATGCAGAGGGAGACCATGGGGAAACAAAATCAAACTGAACTTAAAAAATGGATCTTCAGCCTGTTGCTGTTCTGGGGAAAGGGCTTTATTCAGCGCAAATCATAGAGCAGCTCCGTTAAAAGTAAAGGAAAAGGACCACGCTTCTGGTGATTGCACCAACGTGGCTGTTTCTCTAAGCTTGGTACGTTCTCCCATGGTTAAGTCACAGCCTCACTCTGAGAAACCAAGAGTGGTGAAAGGAAAATATAAGAATTCTCCCTGAGTCCTTTAAAGGGAATGCTTTACTTTGCTCTTCTCCACCTGTGAGGAGAAACACCTTGAGTTCATGTCGACTTGGTGTCTTCGTTCTTTCCAGACCATTTTGTGCAGACATGGAATGCAGCAGTAGTGTGCAGCAGTCACTGCAGTGTGAGTGGCTGTGGTCTGGCAGGAATTGAGGTCTGGCTGATCCCAAGAGCAGGTATCTTTAAGAGCAGTGACTGGAAGTTAAGGGTTTATAATCCATCATGTGGTAACTAATACAGCAAGTGTGCATGTGCATGCGTTTATATGTTAATGACTGATCACTTAGGTTTCCCCAGAGATTGTTGCAGGACTAAAGCAGAAAGGAATGAAACCTTTTCTAGTGCTCCTAATGCAGTCTGAAGTGATTGCTTTTCTGGCTGGTTTTCATGGCAGTAGTTGAGGTTTCCACGCCAAACTAGCAAGTGGTATAACATGATGACAATTCAAACCTCAGTGAGTTCTGTTACAGTAATAGCACAAACTGCCAGATTCTATTGAAAGGAGGTGATGTGTATCATGTTATCTCACGTGCATTAGTGTACTACCAGAGACTAGATCTCAGTGAAAATTTAAAGTTAATTCCCTTTATTTATAAGGTTGTATTTTGTTGCTGTTACTGAGCTAAGTGGGATTTTCATTACGTGCCTTTGTGACTAAAATTTCTCCTTTACCCTGCATTACTGAAGTTTAAAACCTGTTTATTTTCCTTCCACATCTTAGCTACGTGTTAAGATATTTCTGTCTTCTGTTTGGTTTCGGGGATCATTGTACAACGCAATCAGATGCATCGGTGCAAAACATGTATGCAGCGTTTTTTAATGGGTGAATCTTGGAAGCTTCATTGTTTTGGATAATTGTTGGGGTTTTTTTTATGTATCTAAGGAATCAAAAGAATTCATTGTTGTGATTTGTCACCTCTGGGCTCCTTATTTATGAACACTCTTTGTTTATGGCTAGTCATTCATGATTTTTGCAGAGATTTCTTTATTCCTTTTAACAATATGTTGAATTTTAATAAGTGAAACAAAGAAAAGGTCATCAGGCATCTCTTGGGAAATACTTTGTGTAGACTGACTTCTATATTTTGTCATAGTATAAAATAACTCATAGAAAGAATTGCTCTGCAATTTTTCTCCTTTTTTGTGTTGTTGCTAATGCACTACAATAGCTAAAATAGAAAAAGGCTTTTTTCATTATAGGGAATTGATAGCCACTTTGCATGCAGAACATACTAGCTTCAATGGGAGTGCTGCTCATGGAGTGATTGCAGAACTAGGCCCTGAAATTACCTTGCCAGCTAATGATAAAATCGCATGCAGGCCACAGGGGTTTTTGTGGAATAAATATAAGAGTTGAACAATATACAGTACACATTATACCAGTAATTTAAAGCATATCCAGGACAAAGAGAGAGTTCCCGGTGCAGGCAGCATCATAGAGATTTGCTGTATCTGATAAAGATTAGGTTTCTCAGCTCATAATACCATACTATTACTTTCCTTTTGTTAGTCTTTCAACACCTACACTCATGCATTGACACAATATCAAGTAGGAAGAGGAAGAATAGCCTTATATTTAAGGTACTGAACAGGGATTAAAGAAATTTTGGTTCTTTTTCCTGCCTCTGCCAGAGACTTTTGTGACCATGTAAAAGTTGCTTATTATTTTCTTGCCTCTATTCTTGATCTGTGAAATGGTGATATATTTTTTTTTTTATTTTTTATTTTTTTTCATATTTTTGTCTCTCTCTTTCCATCCTCCCCCTCCCTCCCAGCCCTAAATGCATTATTGCTGGCTTCTTTGCACTTTGTCTTCCAGGGTTCTTGCTTGAGCTCTGGAGGCATGAGGCTGTATTAGTAGCTGGGTGAGAGAACAGCTGGCGCGTGTGGATGATTCAGACATCAGAGCAGAGAAGCTCCTGTAAAAAAAAACAGCTTGTCTATTACAGGAAAGTACTTTTCAAATTTGTGAATATGTACTTGGTCTAAGAAGAAAATGCCAGCTATGCTAAGAAATTAAAAAGGGTTAAAAGGAAAAGCAAAAAATGATTTAGTTATTTTCCATTGTCACTTTTTTTGTTAGTTTCATCTTTTATTTAAAGTTTTCATGCAAAGTTTGTCTGATGCAGGAAGTTATGGGCTGAAATAAGTTATAGAGGGGGTAGTGTTGAACTCTGCTGCCTTTGTCAGTATCTGAGTTTCTTCTCAGTGCTATAAAGCAATTAAATCTTACTTTTTATTCTTTCATACAAAGGTTTCATAGTGATTTTAAGACGGCCAACGTTTTTGGATCTTGAAGGCATTTTGGTTTTTGTAGAATTAATTACAGCTTAGTCACGCATAATAATCATCATAACAATAATGTAACAATAATGTTAGCAAAGGCATAGAAGAAGCACTTAGGGCCACAGAATACTCATTCTGTTTTTACATTCAAAGTTGAATTGTGTGTTCAAATTTGCTTCATCTAGCTGGCAGACTGCTGGTAAAAGTGGCTGTAGGATGCAGATCTGTGTCCTTTCTGAGGACCCTTCTGTTTTATGAGTTTTGATCAGGAATGGATTTGTTGATATGAATCTGCTTCTGTCTGCAGTCAGAGCCGGCTGGTGTCTAGTTTTGTGCAGAGAATTACGTGAGCACTGAGAATGCTTACAAGGTAAAATTTTGAAATTTGTTTAGTTTGGGTCTGTGTACACCTGGTTACTGCCGTGTGGTGGTTTTTGTCGTGTAAGCATTAAACAGAAACTAAAAAAAAACAACATGCCTCTATATTCCTTCAGATTTTTCTGATTTCTGTTTGTTAGTGCAGAGTGGATTCTACTTTGTCATACAACCAGAAAAATCTTGTGTGCCTGTTTAATGCAGTCCAAGCTAGGAGTTCCATGCCATGTCTCACTGCCCTTGTGAGCTGAGGTCCATGTTAAAAACAAGGCTCCCAAACACTGTATGGGTGCCTTTGTCACTGGCACAGCTTGCTGCCCATTCCTGTACCTATGAGCCATGGCACAGTTGTAGGGAAAGTTTTGATATACGAGATTTTGAAGACAGTGTTGATGTGAATGAGTGTTATGATTGATGTCAGTGATTTGCTTGACTTGCATTCATTCTCCCTTTTATTTGTTCTTCAATGATATAATTACAGGGGTTATATCAGACCATGTGCCGAAAAATGACAGCAGTCAGAGAGGAATTTCAATTCACCAGCACCTACAGGAGAATTTAGGGAAATGTACCATTTTGTTTGATACTTTTAATAGATGATTTAATAAGATTTACGATACACATGCAGTAAATACTATCCTGGTTTTGTTTTTTTTTTTAAAGTCAGAAAAAAAGTTGACTCCAACTGTATCTTTGCCCACAATAGTTATCTGCTCTATTGAGGAACATGATAAGAAGTCCAGAATTGGACTGATGATGGAAACAGACATTTACATGAGGCAGTAAGTGTTTGAGGAGTACAGTCTGGGTTGGTAAATACGAGATTTTGAAATACTTTTCAAGATTACCCTTAGAAATCCTAATTTATCAGACCTGGTAAACTGGTTTCTTTTTGAACAGAGCCTTAATTTACTTTTCTTTAGAAGAAGTCTGGTCAAATCTCTGAGCATGTGATTTCTTTGTTCCTGAGCAGCATCTTGAAATGCTAATAAAGCTCTGTACCATTTGCTTAATGCAGAGTGTTTGATCTATGCTTTCTTGATTCCATTATGACTGAGGCAGATGCAAAGAGCTTTCTTGTGCTGAATGTATGTACTAGTTACAGGGAGGTTATTTGTCGTTGCAAATGCAAGCTGAATGAGGCAGTGTCCTCTCAGGTGTCTATCACCAATTTCAGACTTTCTTTATGGAATCCTGCTGGCTGACTGATCATCCTTCTTCAGCTGTGACGAGCTAATCTTTCCTTGACATCGTAATCACAATTCTTGAAAGGCCTGCAGAGCTGTGGCTTGCCTTTGGTCGCTGTTGTATCTGACATTGATAGATATATCCGAATCAGTGAGACTGTTCTCGTATCTTTAGTTTCCTTATAAGTCCGGATGGAATTAAGAATGATTATTCCTAGAATATCTCTACAGGCTTCACTTTGTCACCTGCCGCATAACCAATTTTAGTAAAGGATGTGGTTATTTGCAACATCTAATTGGTAATGCAACAGTGATATATGGATCTCTTACACATAGCTGTTCTTGCTGTATGTTTGGGTTTTGGCTGCGTGGTGTACTGACACCAGACTTAGAGCTTGTAGACCGCCAGACTGTCAACTTGCACTGCACCTTTAAATTCCACCCACATTTTATCATTTCGTGGGTAGTATACAGAGCAGCTTTAATGGCTTGTGTATTTATTAGAGAGGTTTTGAAGGAGCACCTACGTGGCTTAAAGGCATGCATACAGCAGCACAAAATTCATTACCCTGCACCACATGCTGACCATGATAATGCGGAGGAGATTGCATGCCTCTTCCATGGCGTAACTTGAGGGTTTTCTAAACAGTCTTCAGTATCTTTATTTGCTTTTTCTTTCTTTTTTTTTTTTTTAAGCCTTAGAATTAAATTTTTTGAAATCTTTTCTTCTCCAAGAGCAAAGAGCTGTCTTTTTTTTATCTTCCTGTGCTGTCCAACAGGTGCATGGTGGCCTTGAAGCCCTGTTGTCCCACACACGTTGGGTGTCCGTTCTGTGGTTGGAGTGGAAATAGTCGGACTTTGTGACTTCCCTGGGCACCTGTGTGTCTTTCCAGAGTTGTTGGTGTTTCCCTCTGTCCCCACCTCCTTGTCTTTCTCTGTCCTGTGCTATCTTCTCTGTCACACGTAGTTTTAGTCCTTTCTGTTCATTGTGAAGGCTGGTGCAGTAACAACATAGCTGGCCTGTCTGCAGGCGGGTAGTTCGGGCAGTTCGGGTCTGGTTCTTCTCCCTCTGACAGTAACTGTCTGTAGGAGCTCCTGCGACTTTCTCTGAAAGAAAGTTCTGCTTTTTGAGAAGTGATTGTCCTGAAAGCCCAAAATGTCACTGTCAGGCTTTTACAGCGTAGGTGTAATTTGTTTTTTATATTGGGAAGTTTCTTTCCTTGCTTTAAGATTGTAGATTATGTTTCTTTGAAATGCGTGAACTTCTCTGTTCTAAAACAGTAATAATGATGTTACCTAAACTTGATGTATAGGTGTATTTATCTAACTTTGCAGATAAATCAGTTTCCTTGCTGGGTTGCTTTGTCTGCACATTCAGAGTATTTGTGAAGATCCTGTGCTTTTAGTTGGAGAGAAGAAAAATGGAAATTTGAGGTGTTGATAAATCAAGCCCTACATTCTAATTGTTTGAAATAGCAAGTTTAGTAGTTGATGTTTTTGTGAGAAGTCATTGTAATTGTTTTACCTCTGAACAAGACCACTGATTTCATCAAATATCTGTGATTCTTAGCTTATCCCCTCTCACGTAATGTCATCTGTCAGTAAAAGCAGAGCTGATAATTCATAAGCTTCATAATTTACAGCTAACTAAATCTGTCAAGGAAATAGTCTGATTGTCCACCCTGCCTTTTTGTAATGAAGCTGTGGATGGAGGTTAGCAACAGTGTGTTCACCCTTCTGGAGGTCGTGGAGGATGGGAGGTACTAATGCGTTCTGAGCTGAAAAGCTCACGCTTGACCTTGATGATTAAAGTTTTTCCTATCATCCAGCAGCAGTTGAGCCTGAATTGGCTCTTAAGAAGTCAAAAGGTCTAATCAACCTAATGAACAAACTCAGTCATTAGTACTTTGGGGAAGGAAGTGTTGTAGCACTGTACTGCTCTCCCCAGCTGCTGTGTGTGTGCTGTGAGGAGCAGTGTGAGGCTCAGCTGGGCACGAGGAGCTGCCAGCTCTGGGCACAGCAGTGCTGCGAGGAGCTTCTGCTGGGCAGAGCCTGCTTCTGTCCGCAGTGCTCACATCCCTCTGCCGTGGGACAAATGTTACATTGTAGGTTATAGGAAAAGGAGCTTGTGTTCTTTATTGTAGTTTGAAAGTGAGGATTAAATGAAAGCTAAACCTTCTTGTAGTGAGCTACAACTCCAATCTGATCATGGGCTAAATCTATGCTTTTCTTTGTGGTATTGTTCCTGCTGTTTTCACACTCCAGATTTTGTCTATGTTAGCCACAAATGGTTTTTGTGCAGCCTTTATTGTGTTCCAACAGCTGAATTTGGGAAAGCATTTTTCACACTGATCAAGTAAATACCTGCTACTGTCAATCAAAGACAGGTTGGTATTTTTAAAATTAGGTTAACCATTCTGCAGTGATAGTTGTCACATAAGAAATCTGCTTTCTTCTCCAAAATCTTGGAAATTCTTTGGCTCCAGGAAAAGGTGAACTGTCCTAGGAGTGGCTCCTATCTGAGAAAGACCCAGCCGGGCTCATACGTTTGTTCAGACGCTCACTTGGGATGGGTCCTTTCCTCAGGTTAAGAACACCCTGCGACCTCTGGCATTTGTTGGCCGTGGGGTTAGGGGTGAGGTACGTCACACAGTCTCACGGTGATTCTGGTGCTCCAACTCCTTGGGGTCAGGAGCAGTTAGCTTACTACATTCTGATTACTTTAAGCCAAATAAATCCTTCACATTCCTCATGAATTGCATTAAAAACTGACAGAACTGCTCACACCATTTGGTGACAGTGGCAGGGTCAGTTCGGTGGCCACCTGACAGCTTCCTGCAGAAGCTGATGGGGAAAACCCCGTGCCTTCCAGCAGAGCAGTGGGTGGGGCTGTGAGCAGGCCCTTGGGTCACCTTGCTGCTCTGCCTTCACATGGCCAATGGCAAACCAGGTTTCTAATACAGAAGGCTTTTGGAAATGCAGTGGTAGCACACGTTTAAAGGTGTGCTTTCGGTTTTTTTTTTACTATCTAATGTTGATTCTAAACTCTCAACAGATTAAAAAAACCAACAAATACATTTTAACATGGTCATGAAAAAGCTTTCAAATTAATTATACATCAGTATAATTTTATCTTGCTTTGCTATTTTCTTGGTTTTAATTCAGAAAATATATTTGCTTGCTACACTGAGTATTTGTCGATTTAAGTGTGGAGGTAATTTGTGCCCTTATGGCAGATGCACAGCAGACTTCAGCATTAACATAACTCATTAAAATAAGATAAAAGTAGAGCTGCAAAACAATCCCTGTCTTTTGCCAACAAGGATGTGAAAAAGGGAAATTTCACTCAATTCAGTATATGAAAGTGTAATCTTTCTGAACTGTGGAAAGAACTGAGTAGACATTACTGACTTGTTTGTGCACGTTAACTGAAAAAAAGATGAGCACAATACACAAAATGTAGGTGGCCTTGTGTCGTATTTTGGGAGCATTAAGTACAATTACCTTTTTGGCTGACGAAAGGTCCTTGCCTAATTTTATTAGTATGTGTAGAAAGCAAATGTGTTTTATTTTGGTGACGCATAATTTGCCACAGTTGTTTCCAACCTGTTTTTCAGTTACCAGATTAAAACCTGGAAAAATCCTGCAGTTTACTGAACTTAATGCAAGTTTTATTTATCTATTTATTTTGGAAGGAGGTAGATAAAATGGAGACGGTGTATTTAAATGGATTCATTAGAAGCTTCTTCTTAATCCTCTGAACTCTACAGGGTGAACCCATCACTTTTTGTGAAGAAACATTTGTGTCCCATCGTTCTGCTGTCATGAGGCAGTTCCTTCAGAATGCCATTCAGCTCCAGCTCTTTAAGCAGGTACTGGCTTCTTTGCTCTAATGTAGAAGCAGAATATTTTACAATGCAGCTGTTTTTTATTTCTTTATTGTACAGCAAGCATGTTATTGTTGAATATGACGTTACTGCCTCAAGAAGACTGAGTAAGAACATCGATGTACAGACAAATGTTATTTTTTATATCATTTCGTTTTAGTAAACATTTTGCCTTTTTTTTTTTTTTTTTTTTGTATTTTCATTCCCTTTCTGAGTCCCTTCCTTATGAAAACATTGTCCTTACTGCTGCAAATGTAGAATAACATCTTTCTGGAAAACACTCTCTTTTAATGTTGATATTGTAGTTTATCGATGGCCGCCTGGATCTTCTTAACTCCGGAGAGGGCTTCAATGATGCTTTTGAAGAAGAGATCAATATGGGAGAGTATGCAGGTAAGCAAGACAGTCCTTTAAAGTAATTTCAGAGATTGTCCCTGACTTACTGTTTTTGCGCTATCATGACGTAGTGTCTCATTATTTGCGCTCACCTAATTAACAGTGATGGCTCTGTAGGTTAAAGTATCTTAAATTTTAAATTTTTGTGTATGCTTGAGGAACTTTGAGTAACTTATCATAGTCTGAGTAAAATCTGTTTGGCCTCACAAAACCTCAGCTTTACCATTTGGTTGAAGTACTACTGAAAGAGTTATTGCAGTGCCGGACACTGAAAAAACCTTGTCTTTACCCAGAGTCACCTAAAGTTTCTTTTGGCAAACTTAAAAAATCTTAGCATTCTCAAATGCCTGAAAGAAAGTCCAGATAAAATAGAGATTCCTGTTAGCAAGTAAAAGAAAAAATGTAAATACCTGCTCAGTTTTGGGTTTTGTTGTTTACAGTAGAATGAAAGGGTGATTATCCTCTCCTGTAGTATTCATACCGCTAGAACAACTGAGTGCTATCACTTTGCATTTCTAGCTTGTTTTCCATGTTGGAGAGTTACACTTTATTTTTGTGGTTCTGTCCAGGTAGTGACAAATTGTACCTCCAGTGGCTCTCTACAGTAAGGGTAAGCACACAAAACTCTTCTAACAGGCATTCTAACTCTCACTGGACCACCGGACAGTTCTGTATGGCTGTAGTGAAGAACAAGACTAACTTGTTTCCTGCAGGGTTTAGCTGTGATGAATCTGAGCTTAGCTGTGAGAAACTAACGCACTCTTCAGCTGAATTAAAAAAAAAAGAAAATATACACTAAAATCAACATAGGAATTCTCATGCTTTTGAGCACCACTTCTTACCTGTCTTGGAAACAGATAGAAACAAGTTATTGTCATTTGAGAAAGTAGTGTGTATTATCCCTCCTTACTAATTAAAAAGGAAAGAAGAGGGACCATTGCCACTGCAAAATGCTACTCATAGTAGTAATTGGCACCTGATTTTAGGCATCTCTTTTAATGCCTAAAATATGATGTATCAAAAGGTAAAATATTTCTCGTTTAAGGGAAGGGCCAGTTTCTTTCCTGACAGACTTGTTTTTGTACCTTTCTATTTGCCTTTTTTTCTGGTTATGAATGGAATTACGTACCTTATACAAAAAGGCTGGGCCCAGTATTATCTTGATAATTTTGAATGAACTATACCTTATGATAGTAATGTAAAAAATCTCATAGTTTAGTTAGATGGAAAAACCTACATACGGTACTATACATAAATACATAGGATGACGATTTTAAAATTATAGGGATGGTGAATGGCTGACAGTTAACATGAAAATCTGTGTAATTACATTTGGAGTTTGATATTTTTTGTTAAAGATCAATTGTTCTGTAGAAACATATGTAGCAATTTTAAAAATTGTTTGCTTATGCACCTGATGTCTGGAAGTATGATTTTGCACAAAAATAGGAAAACACGAAGTTTTATAAGATTTGGTTCTTTCAATTTTGCCCATTTCTTTTATCAAGCGAGGTACTGTTCAGCAATAGACATTGGTGTGTGGAAGATGTATAAAATTACATTCTGTCTGACATAGTGCTTCCTTATGACTTCTATTTATCGCATGCAAATCAGCTTCTCTAGAATTGCTTAGTAGTTAGATTTCTTTCTCCTTCAATTTATCCCTTTATCCATTTAGATCTTAGAAAAGCAAAATTTAAAAAAAAAAAAAAACCCACAAAAAACCAAACAACATTCCAATTAAATATTTAGGGTTTCCTGAAACTCACTTTTGTGCCTCAGATATTGACTTGGTCGTATACTTTTTTCTTAAACATGCTTAGGATTTTAATGCAATTTGCAGGACATTTTGAGGGTGAGTGGAACAGTTGTGTAATACTGTTTTATGAGTTGACCTGTTGTTACTACAAGAAACTGACATCTTTTAATTTGAAAACTGCTCTGTTAAGCGGAGTCAGGGTTCCTCCAGTAAAACAGAAAGAAAGATTCAATCTGTTTTTACTTTTCTTCTTTTTCATTTAAGATTGTAATACTGAGCTCTGCAAATACACATAGGTAATGCTTTGTTAAAGTTAAGAATGATGTTAAGAATGGACTGCTGTTGGCGTTAAGGAGCTTTGATAAAATTTATTCCATTGTTACTGTAATTGTAGAAAGGAAGTGGAGCCATTTTAAACACAGTAAAGACCAAAGCTAACCCTGCCATGAAGACTGTCTATAAGTTCGTAAGTACCAAGTATTGGCTTACTACTGAGATAAGAGTATAATTATAATCCTGTCTTAACCTTTCAAATGAAACTCAAGGCTTGAATTCATTTTCTTGGACTCAAAAAATTATTTTAAATATGTATTCATTTCAATTTCAAATTTAAATAGAAAAGTCATTTTGAAATTTAAACATAATTGAAATGCAGAGGAGAATGAGAACCTGTGATTTCTTTTGTAGGTATAGATGATACATTCTATTTATTGAATACAACTGTTTCTGAGAAATAGTGCCTATATGCTCTGCTAAGCAGCTCTACCATCTCATCATTACTCAGTTGGAAATCATTGTTGCCTCAGGTTTCTCCGCTTGCAGTTTCATCGAAATAAGGGAATCCTCTCATTTTCCAAATTGTTCCATCTTTTCTGAATGTCAATTAATTTTCCCTAGAGATTTCTTATACATACTTATTTAGAGTCCAGCTTACTGAGTTATTCTTTAAATGAAAATGTTTTTGGTTCTGTTAACAAACACCTGGCATGTTACTGTATTGTCATGTGTGGCTGCCAGTTTCACTGTGCGAGGTAAAACAGCACAGAAACGAGCGCGGATTTCTGTAAGCTCAGTTTTAGGAAATAATGCTACAAAAAGCATTGAGATAACTATTTTTCTTTTCCTGCTTTTCTCCAACCTGAGAGAAATGAGTAGGATGAAATTGGTTCTACTAAATGGAACAGACATCCAGGAAGAAGTTTGCAGGTATTGATCATTAACCAGTAGCAAAGATAAATAGGTAGAGGGAAGGACAGGGGGTGTAGAATGCGAAGAGATGAAAGATGTCTCTGGCATCAAAGCAGAAATCAAAATTTCTGTAAAATTGAATGTATGCTTAGCATTTCTTTATCATTGTTTTAGCTTTCTGTTTGTTTCAGTATGTTTTCAGTACCCTGTTTCAATTTTTTCCTTGCCATTTTTAGTAACTGGAGAAGGTGAATCTTCATGTACTGATATCAGGCATGGTTACAGCTAGAAATAGAAGGAGATTTTAACTTAAATTAATTTTTCATGCAGGCAAAAGATCATGCAAAAATGGGAATAAAAGAAGTGAAAAACCGCTTGAAGCAAAAGGTACTTGAAGTTCTTATTCAAAATGTATAAGCACCATGTATGAAACACTTAGTCACAAAAAGCATTATGTGATCAATAGGAAGCTGTTTGATACAGTGTTGTTAGCACACTTCAAAATGCATTACCAGCTGTCCTGGATTTTTCACACTGTTATAAATATTCACAGACCAAAAACCAGAGCAAAACAACAACAACAACAAAAAACACAACCATTTTCAAACACATTAAGACTCTGACTTAAACCCACAAAAGCCAGAAAATAGAGTTTTCTATTTGGAGTGGTTCATCTCCTGTCCATTTTGCTGGGGCGTTATGGAAGGGGACTTTGCATGAACTGGGAGATCTTTCTTACAGAAATGGCAGTGAACTTCTTCCAAATGGCGGATTGTTGTCATTTCTGCAGTAATCTCTCAGGAAAAACAGCACAGCGTCTCTCACTGGGCAAAGGTTTTGTACCCTTCATGACCACGTACTGTAAAGTTTAGGCAGAAGGAATTGAATTAAGTGTTTATGTTCAATTCAAATCTGAATGTTTGCAGCAAAAAATACTCAAACTGTTTGTTGTTCTCTGAATCTGTTTTTGTTTGTAAACAGTGCAATTCCCAGAACACTGAATTGTGTTTGAGGAAAGTGTTATCCAATTTTCGTTGCTCCTTTTAAGCCAGAAGCATGGTCGTTCTGATACATGCCTTATGGATGAATGGTTGATTCTGCCTTGGTTTACTTCAGATTCTCTGTTTACTCTTTGAAGCAGAGCTACTAGAGAGTTTTGGAAAAACAAGATAGCTGATCTGTTAATATAACCGAAGTTCTTATTTAGAATTTGTTGCATAACAGGGTTGTGTGTGTGTGTTTAGTCTGTGCTAGCAGTAATTTTTTCACCAAATTTCTTAACCATCATCTTAAGATGGTACTGCAAATGTTTCCATATAACGCAAGTAGAAATTTGCCTTAACATGCCCACAGAATATTGATACAATGGCATTCTTCTGCTGCAAGGTTGTAAACTCATGAAATTAACTTTGTGTACAGTGCACAGTCTGTAAATACTCTAGCAAATTGTGAGAGGTTTGGGGAGAGATAAAACTGCTTCAGACGCTTTTAATTCTATTTCATTTTATCACATTTACTACTTTATATGTGACCACTTACGGTATAATATGAAAATATTAAAAGAAACATGAAACAGTTTTCTTGTGCATGGAAATTTATATATAATTCCATGTGTTTCACTCCTGGACATAACCTTCATGAATAATAAAGTGCTTGCCCTTCTTATGTGCATTTCTGAAGCAGTTGGTGGTGTGTAAAATAACCAGATTGTTTTCCTGTATCTTAAATGCTAATATAATTGTATGCTATTCTGTGACATTTGTATAAAAGGCTGAGAAACGTTCCTTCATTGCTTTGTTTTGTTATTTTTGTCTTCCTAGTCCTTCAAGCAGCAGGCATTCCCTTTTAAAAAACACATACAACATTTACAAATAAATGGCCCAATTTTGTTTCACCTTCCTTACTATGTGGCATTTCTATAACGTAATGAAATGTGATTGTTCAATATACATTTTCACAAGAGCTTAAAAGGCTTCTATAGGTTGCTGACACTGTTCTACCTCTTCTTTCTTCAGTAGATCTGTTCTTTTCTTTCCCATCCCCTTCTCCATATTGAGTGTAATATGAGAAAGTAATTCTAAAAAGATACCTCTCTGTTCAAGGTGATAATAGCAAAAATTGGTTTGGCCAACTTCATGTATTTTTTTTAATCTAGATGTCTATGCTGCTCTATTTCTAAATCCATTAGGTGGAAATGGGTAAGGGCGCACGTTGTATTTTTCATGTGTTTGCTTGCAGTATGCACAGATGTTTTGTGTTTGAAATTCTGGTGTTGTTAAATGCTATTTTTTTTCCAAATTTGGGGTGACAGTCTTTCATATTCTATAGATAACCCGAGGTTATTTTAAACTGAACATACTGTCCACTGCATTTTAAAATATTATTTCCCATTATTAATACAGAAAATATGAAGGCCACTGGTAAGGAAAAGTCAAATATAAACATCCTTTTTGCAGTTTTCACTGCCAAATGCGAGCAGCTTCTGTACAAGACAGAATTTAAAAATGCAATAAAGCTAGAGGTCTGCTTCCTACAACTCTGCATAGCAATGATGACCTCTTAAATATAATCAAGAGCCCATTTTGCCCTTGGTCTGCTCCAGTCTTGGGTTTGAATTGCAAATGGGAAATGCAGGATTGACCTGTTGAGAGGTCACTGTGGTGTGTGTAAGGTCCTTCTTTAATATGATAGTAGAGATTGAATGGGGTTCTATTTCCATCCCTTGTTCATTTGTGGTACAGTATTTCAAAGCAACAGAAATAGTTTTCAGAGGATTCTTATGAGTGATAGCAAATAATTGTTAACAGATACAGCATGGTAGCTTTATTTTATATCTGCTACAGAACTTTTTTCTTCTTTTTCTTTCTTTCGTTTTTTTCCCCCTTTTGTAAAGGCTGCTTTTTCTGTTTTACAAATGGACCGTGGTGGTCAAGTCACTCTGTTATTGGTTCGTTTGAAGCTTAACTACATAGAATTAGGAAGAAGGAGGAATGCGAATGGTACCATCCTCAACTTTCAGTAAGGAGAATGTAACTCACTGAAAGCTTATGGATAAGACAATTTATATAAATGGTAGGGCACTTGGCATTAATGTATTCAACATTATTTTACTTACTAGAGCCCCGTGTGGCTCTAGTTAATGTCTGTTATCAATGGGCTGTTGTCAGTGCTTTATTATCAGTGCAGCTGGAAACATCTCATTTAGAGGTTTATAAAATAACCCAAGGATGTTTTGGCACGTGCTTCTTGTGCTTCTAATAGACAATATTTGTATTCCATTATATGAGATGCCTAGAAAAATTAATAATGCATTTTTAAGCAGATGAAAACCTTATTCAGCTTAAACTATACATGCCTAGTTATATCTTGCTTCTGCTCTGAAGTTCCACCTTTAAGATAAATAGGTAGCAAAGACCGTCCCTGGGCAGATAGTTGTTAGGGGAAGCACCATTAACATACTGAGTTAACTACAGTGTGATAGTCTTTATCCAATAATTCATAAAATGTATTCTTTTCCTGAAGTAAAAGGTCTTTTTTGTTTTAACAATATTCTTAAAATATACTTTCTTTTTATTAAAAAGACACTGAGGCATTGTTAGGTTTTTGTATTTCTGGACTTTTTTAAAGTAATGAATAACTTTATCATTTTTTTTATGCCATCTGTTCTGGGAGAGAGGACTCAGGCTTTTTGTTATCTTGAATGATAGATGGCTTAAGCTACTTCTGGAATGTCTTACTGGCTCATACAAAATCCCATATTGGAGACGTATCAGAACTGAGCAGTCAGACCTAGGACATTGTCCACACATGTGGAACCCTTACTTGGGATGTGTAAAATCAGGTTTCTGGCTCAAATGTTTTGTCATTGAAGGCAGAAAGCAAACTTTTGAGAAGCAAATTTTACTTTGACGACTGAAGTCATTGATTTGTATGCTTCTTCAGAGTTTTGAAAAAATGAATATGTATCAAACCAGATAAATCTCATGTATACGTTTTAAGAACTTTGACAGAAATCTGGTGCCGTTTCTTTCAAAGTCTGCACACCAAACAGTGGAAATACATTTTAGGAAAATATTATTGTTTGTATGCAATTAAACCGTTAGAGAAGTACAGCAAGTAAAAGCAGCAAGGACTTGCAGTGATTGTTATACGTCTTAGGGCATTTTGCTTAATGGCTTTGGTCTGTCTACACCTTCTCTTTCCTTTCTCACTGCACGCATGTCCAATCTTTCGCATCTACTTTTAATGTTTCTGGAATGCCTGTTCTGGGAGGTGCTTTGCTCTCCATTGGTTCCCAGCTGTCTGCTGCCTTGGTTAGAGCCACAGCTACAGGGCAGCTCAGCAGAGCAGTGCTGTGCATTCTAGGCGGCTTTGGATGTGTTGGACCTGTGAGCGGTGTGCGCACAGAAGGCCCAGAGCCTGGCTTGGTGTGCGTTTAATATGGCTAGACTGTATTAAAACTTTAATTGTGTTACATTTCAGAACAGTTGTGTTGCCGCCACAGGTGATGTGATTCCAGAACTGACCAGACCCCTAAGTAGTTTGGTGCTGTTTTGGAGCAGAAGTATGAATTTGACAGAAACTTATTCTCGTTGTCTTCTGGCTTTATTGCTAATTCAGTGCACATGGATGTGTTTTATAAAGACAAGGTAGTATTGTTATTGCGCTGCCAGTGTGGGAGAGGGGAGGAAAAAGTTTTTCTCTCTAGTTTGACCTTAAGAAGTTGTTAATTTCCCCATGATCCTTATGCCCATAGTGGTGAACCACTGCTCTGCTGGCTGGATCTGAAAAGGTCTCTCAGCCTCTCTGTGGAGCAGACAAAGACCCTTAGAAAGTCCATCCAGCTTTTTGTTTCATTTGACCTAAACACATTAGGTCAGTCTGTGTCCAAAGGAACCATTTCTAATTGGCCATCAGCTTACATGTCTCATTATTGTACCTTAGCAAGACGGAAACTTGAGGGGGCATGTCAAAGGTCAGTGAATCAAAGCAATGTGTGTGTCAGCAGCCAACCTTAGGTCAGTCTTGCAGAGCTACAGTGTGTGCAGGTTTCTCTCTATATTTACCAAGCATTATTTCCTTGACATTGTTGCAAAGAGATTTAAGGTTTGGGGCCCACTGCGTTACAGACTGTCTCTCAACTGATTTTCAAACTCTTTTCTCTTCTGATTCCTTGTGTCTGCATGCCTTTGTCTTTTTCAAAACCTGCGTTAGCCATACCATCCATGCACTTTCCAAGTCGTGTAACCTAGACTGATGGGTCACTTTACTTCTGAAGATGAGGAGTAACCTCAAAAGCAAAACAAAACAAAAAAGCATCCTGCTGCGCTGCAGTTTGTTTTATATAATCTCCTGCAGGCTTACTCAGTATGCACAGACTCAAAGATGAGATACAAAGTTAACTAAGCTGTGAGTTTGATCTCTCCTTGCTACTTCCACAAGTAATTGTTCTATTACAGATCGTTCTGTGAAGTAGGTAAGTAGAATTACTGTTTTCATTTGAAAAAACAAAAGAAAACAAAACAAAAAAACCCATAGCAACCAATCAACAAATGGAATAGCCCTGTTCCTAGGTTTCTGTTGACTTTGTTCATAGAATGAAAATTTTGGGCTATGTTTTGCTCTCAGTATATATTTTCTAGCTTTTTCATGTTTAAGTCAGACTCTTTATTGAATGTATCTGCATGCAGCACTGGTATTTGAAGGACGGTGCGGTTGTTTACAATACCTTTGATTTACAAAATGCAATGAAATGTTTTATTCTAATGAGCTTTTCTTTCCTTGCAAACATAAGAGTGGGTGGTCAACATTATCTTCTAGTGTTCCTCCTTGTGCTTCTTACTATTAATCAAGAATGTTTTCGGCCATGCTATTCACCTTTTCTTCCATACAGGACATAGCTGAGAATGGGTGTTCAGCAGCACCGGAGCAGTCTCTACCAAGACCAGCACCTTCTCCATTGGTTGAAAAGAAGGACACTAAATTAAGAGAGGACAGAAGACCAATCACAGTGCATTTTGGTCAGGTACGTGTTGGCGTTAGGTTTTTAAACTGTGCGACTCAAGAAAGAGGAAAAGTAATTCAGAGAAAGCTCAAAAAGCTCAAAATAACAAATACACCACATGTTTGTTTGTTTGTTTTGTGACTGGGTTATGCTGTTATGCATTAATTTCTGTTATATCTGTATAAATGGGATTTTAGAAACCTGTTGCCAGTGGCTCACGGATTCCTTTTGTTCATATGATGGCTTCAAGGAAAATAGATCCTATGTCAATTTAGGGGAGAAAAAAAAATTAAATTATTGGAGCAATTTTATAAGATATTTTGCAGTTCATTTTAGCATGCAGAGTACTACAGCCCCCAGGACTGAGTATGTATAATTTAAAATGATCTCTGTTACCCAGACAGATCATTAGTGTCAATATGGAACATCCAACTATTAAAGCATTTTAGCATTCTTTGAAAATTAAAGGTGATGAACTAAGATGAAAAAATCAATTAATAGCTTATTTATGTGCTCCATTTCAGCATTGACAACTGAGATATGCACATTAGTTACTCTAAAAATGTTTATTTGAGTATGTTTGCAGAAGAGTGAGTGTGTTTTTAAGAGCTAATTATTTAGAAAACGTTGAATTTGCTGTGATTATCATGGAAAAACATACAATATTTACTACCAGTTTGCCAGTGTCCCCCTATTAAGTGCTGCTTGACTCAAAAGTAACATTATTTTCTTTCAAATGTTTTCTTTTCCAGTATGTATCGTGCGTGTATCTAATCATGATCAAAAAAACAGAAGCTAGTATTTAATTTTTCCTAAGGAAACATAATGTGACTTTAAAAAAATATATAAAATGGATGATAATTACAAAATGTGAAGCAAACCAGACTTTTAGATAAGTATTTATTAGTATAAACTGCACGGTCTGGTTAGGTAGTAGGCAGGAGGACGTAAGATGTAATCATTGCTCAGAGCAGTGTTGTCGGTATCATTTTAGAATTTGATTTGTTTCTTTCAGAACTTGTGCCGGTGTGCGAAATGTAATTTCTTGGGGGCGCTTTTTCAAAAACAGATTCTCTTCCAATTAAATATTTGCAGTAGCCATTTGTTTGTCTGTGCAATACAGCCGAGAAGAACTGGGACTACTGGAGAAACGTAGCGATCTCAATTCATTTAACGCAGAGATTTTATGAAAGATGAATGGTTCGAGCTTTTTAGTGATTAATGAAATGAATAATCAAGTGGAAATTGTGAATTTAAATTCATGAGATTTTTGAATGGTCACTTTCTCTGTGTCAAAAGGAAAAACACATTCGCTTTAGTGAACCTCTGGCTGTGGTGAACGACTCGCTTGCTGAATGCCTATTGCTGACATTACGTTACAAATGCTGCTTTCCAAAAAATAAGCCAGCTTTGCACAGTTGTACGGCCATCTCACTTACAGCCTTTGTCCTTTTGCAAGTCCTTTTTTCCCAATAGCCCAATGCCAAACTGAAAATTAAATCATACTTTCATTCGAAAGGCAAAGATGTTCAGGTTTATGAAATACAAATTAAGGCTTTTGAGAGGGAAAAAAAGCAGCATTTACTGTTTAAATGGGAGATGGCTTCTAACTAGTGATTAAAGGGAGAGATTTTAGTGTCACTTTTAACTCTGTCTAGAATACAGTAGGTGGGAACAATTAAAAAGCCACAAGAACTCTGAAATAAGGGCTGTTTGTGCATTCACAGTTCTTATAAACTGAAGAGGATGAAAGAGGCTTTTTTCTCATTGTCAGTTGCTTTCTATGTCTGCTAGTATTATGCTGGTATATATGGCAAAGGCAGACTTTTTTAAAATGCATGCATGCGGATTAGGGTCAAGCCCTGTGTATCAGTAATGCAGTAAGCCTTGTCCATACCACTGCAGTGAGAGAGCCTACCAACAGCAGCGAGATGCTTTAATTGAGACATGCTGTCAAAGTGACAAACACATTTGCATACAGTCTATTTATTTTCGTTGGAAAGGTCTGCAGTCTGCTGTTGGTTGAACATTCTTAATCAGCTCGCTGTAAGTGAGCCGGCAGCTAGCTGTCCTATGCTAGGTGCTTCTCTTCATTACATGACAGATTAGCTAAAGGGGGATGGGCTAGCAAGCCAGTAGCAACCTTTAATTTTAACTCATTATCTCTCACCATATAGTGAGTTGGTTTTCAGCTTTTCCAAATACAGTTGTGTATCTGCAGTCCTTAGAGTACAAAAAATACCAGTAAAATATCTTAAATTGCCTCTGAATGTATAGCACTTCAACTGCCAGTTCTCAAACATTCAGCAACAATTACCTAACTGTATGAGATTTTGGAGTGTAATACCTCATTTTGGTGAGTGGTTATCAGACATTGTTTAAAAGGGTTATTTATTGCAGAATTGTCTTAGTATTACAGAAACCAATATTAAAACGTTGTGCAAAGGCTCTCCTTGGTTATGAAAAGGATTTTAGCCAGATAGCCTAGGACAAGGACAAGTGATCTTGGTAAGACTACATGAGGAGACTGCAGTGGAAGAGTGCGACCACAGCTCCTTCTCTTTGACTTTGTGTGCTCTTCGGTTTACACAGGGTGTAGCTTTAATGTGAGCCCTCGGATCAGGCCGGTATAAGGAACTCTCAGGGACTCTGAGGCAATGCAGTTACTCAACAAATAGCGAGAGCAGTACAGACCGCCAGGGCTTAATGAATGGGGAGAAGGGGGAGCAGTTTTCCAATCACTGAAAAGATTCCAATGAATAGTGTGTAGTACTGAGTAATACTGCCTGGTTTGGGGAAATCTGAGGTTCATTTTAGTAGAAAATACTCTGCTACAGAGAACGTCCCTTGTCAACTTCTTGCTATTGCTTGCCTTCTTCCTGCTTTTTGCCTTATAACATGACCAAAACCTACCTAACACATCCAAACGCATGCTGCATATTCAGCCTCATGCCTTGCTGATGTGGGGCCGTGTGGCACTGCCATGCAGTACAGGCACTGCCGGCCCACAGCTTGTGGCTCAGCAGCGCTGTGGGATGGCAGTTAGAGCTCCATGTACACACTCCTGCTTTTTGGGTAGCATACATATTTATCTTTGCCATTTTTTCCTGTGTGGAAAATAAATACTGTGTCCTGTGGCTGTTTGAAACACATTCCTTGTCCATGCAAGCAGCTATTAGGGGCTTCTGTGACAGGACCCACAGCTTGAGGTCTTCTGGGATACTGGACTTCTTAGGTTTTGTGGGTTCTTTTGTTTTAAATATGTCCTTTTGTTCTCACCTTAATGGCTACAGAGATTTTAGTTCTCTTTATTGTCTTCAATTTTATCTTTTTATGTTCAAAATACGTTTTCATGATTTTTTTTGGATTGCATTTATGTTAATGCTGCGGGGATCGGGTTTTTGCTATGAATTTCACTTTCCTTTACTGATCTGTTATTGGTGGGAAAACTGCAGTGGTGAGGATGCTGCAGAGAGCATAACGTGAACAACCTTCAAGCTCTTCCGCTCTGTGATTTTCATTTACTGATGATTGATCTGTGTTGCATTTGAATGTTGTCTGTTTTAGAAGTTTGCTGTGAATGTTGTCTGGGGAGCTTTTAATATCTCTATACCCTACATGAGCATGACTTCTTATTTGCTGCCTTTATGCCACCAGGAAAAAAAAAAAAAAAGAGAGAATAATGCAAGCAATGGAGTAGGTCATTGACATCTGCTTTCTGCAAGATTTAGCAATCCTGACAAGACGTTTTTGGTTGTTTTTGGGTTTTTTTTTTTGTAGTTTTGGGGGTTTTTTAGAGGCAAGTCTCAAATGTCTGCTTCAAGTCTGGGAAATGCAGGCATCTCCTTAATGATGTTGATTGTATCCCTGTTTCAAGTAGCTTCCAAAATTGCTTGCTGAGTTTTCAATGAGCAGAAGGCTTTCTCTGTTTTTTTCTTATGCATTTAGTTTTTGCACTATCTGAAGGAGAAAGTAAATAAATAGAATGGATGATTTTGCTGAGGGAGGAAGGTACTTTAATATCCAAATCTGATAAAGAGGCCTTTTTCTTCAGAAGCCTTTTTTTTACTGGGCCACTCGTACGCCAGAAGAGCTGTGATAAACACCTACTGTGTCTGTGTGCCACAGCCGTGACAGGAAATGGTCAACGATTTTTTCAGTTTTGTGACATAGTAAGCTCAGAGGACACACTGACTGGTCACTTGAACTGCTGCAGCTGTGTGTCCTGGTGTGTGCAGGTGTGGCTCCACTGGAACTTGTCACACTATGCAGTCTGAGATGGTCCAACACGTGGTCATACGGTTCAACAGAGCACTCATGTTTGGTGGTTGCAGCTTTCTTCTTGGGAGTAAAGGGAGCACTTTATTTTCCAAAAGCATACTTGGGTTTTACACATCCTTCTTCTAATGAGGTTTTTACTAACCATACTGCATCCTTCCCCGGCCACCCCAATCAAATCTTCATGGTGCTCCTATAAAATTCTGCATGACTGCTCCTACAAGAACCTCCATGTTCTTGGTAGGTCACTACCTGTGCCTGGTATTCTCATCAGTCTTTGAGAAGTAGAGTAGGTAAACATAAAAGTGGGTGAGCCTAGCTTCTTTTCCAATAAATCTAAGCTTGTTTCTCTGCAGATTTTTACACAGCCAGTAATCTAACTGGTCAGGTACAACCAAAGCAGCAAATGACGACAAGCCGCTAAAGTCATTCTTTGGTTGGGAAAGAATGTTGTTTCATTAGAAGCAAGTTATACTGGCAGATCTGCTCAGCTCTCTAATTGTTTCTAGTACAGTTAGAATGTCTTTTATCAACTTAAGCTTATGTTTTGGTTTCTGTGGCTTATTTTTATTTACCGGCAAATGGAATATTTTATTTTATTTATGGGCAAAAATGTAAGGCTTAATAAAATTAAAAGAAACTTCTAAATACATCTCAGTCATACTACAATGTGTACGCTAACTAGGGAGAATTAGTATTTCAGGGGTCGATGTTAATAATGAAACAAATGGAAGAATACTCATGTTCTCATGTGGTAAAGCAGCATATCAGACTGTGGAGAAACTTGTCCAAAACCTTAAACTTTCTTGGGCCATGCAATTGAAATAGTCACCTTATTTGCTGGTTTTTTGTGTTTTTTTTTCATTTGCTGTGAAGGAACTATGCAGAAATGTTCGTTTTTTCCATTCATGATCTGTGCCTAGACATGCAAAATGAAGAACTCTGCTTTGTAGAGTAGGTTTCTTCTTCAAAAAGATTAAAGAGCATTAAGAGGTCAGGGGGAGGATGGGGAGAAAACCAGCCAGCTACATTCCAGAAATGCAAAACTGGATCAGTGAGGGCAGAGGCAAGCAGAAGGAGGGATTAACTCCTGTGTAAAAGAGAGCGAGTAAGGAAGGGAGGAAGGCTGCTTTGCCAGACCCTGTGACTCCCTTCACACCCAAGTGCATTGGAACAATAGCAGATTTCCCCAGATCACAGCAAGCATTGTGTAGCACTGAGGTAGAAACCAAAGGGGAAAGGGGAAAACAAGTTCATTTTCTAATATTCGTGCAACTGTATGCTGTGACTGCAAAGCCAGCCTCCTCTTCTCCTTGCCACTCTGAACTATTCCGACAATAGAGATACCTTTGTTAACAAAATGAGCTTCCATTCCTCTCTTCCCCAGTGGTGAGCATTATGGTTTCCCTCTTCCTTTATGCCGAACCATGTAGAGTTTCCTCCCTCTCTCCATTTGATTCTCTGTGCATTTATTTAAAGTATAAGGTTTTTTCTTTAAAATTCTTCTGTCTTCAGAAAACATGTTTTCTATCCTCATTTCCTCTCGCTTATTTCTTTAACTGTTCCTTTTAGAAAGGAGTTCACTGTAACTTGGTGGAAGTCACTTTGCTAGAAATGAAAATGTATCGTCCATCTAATGTCTGCTTGAGAGAACTCAAATGTTTGATCAGGTTCTTAGGTTACAGTGTTTGTAGTAAGGGGAATAAAAACAATGTCAATTGACAAGGAAGTAATTCCTGTGATTGAAATTCTGCTGTGTGGTGTGCAAGATTTTCAGAAATGGCAATCCACAGGGTACGAATTATCTAACTAAAAGGCTTGCACTCTTGTCATGCATGTAAGTATTTGACAAGTGATACCTGGTTCTCACTTTAGGAAGATATATACACCACCTGCAGTGCATACCCAAAAGCTACTGCCTCTGAGACACACATTTGCCAGTATTTTGTAATGAGCAACCAGACAGGTATGTCTTTCGCAGCTACTCCAACATAGCATGCGTGTAGCTTATACTATGTAGGAATTCAGAATTTGCAGTAAGGTTTTGTGACTCTACTCCTGCATCCAGCAGAACTGTTCATCCACAAAGCATATTCTGGGCTATGGCTTTTAGTATTTGCCAACTGCCTTGGCTTTTCAAGCACTTCTTAAACAAGGATGATCAGAATAAATTTACTGCCCTGAGTACATTCAAGTTATATGCCATAATGGTTGGATGCATGGAGAAAATACTGTGGTTGAGCTGACCTCCTTAGTGCTCTGTGACAAGCAGTAGCAGCTGTAACGTGTCTGTGCAGAATTTCCTTGTTAGTCTTGTTATGTCGAGGAACCCATAAATATCTTGTAGAGAGATTCTTGGTCCATCACTGCTGGCATGTGGAAACAAAATTGTGCTTTATAAATAATACATACATATAAAATAAATACGTCAGTGCATGCAAGGCTAACCAAATCATCTAGATTGACAACTTTAGAAAAAGCTCAGAGGCTTTATGGATGACTTGCATAGTGTATCAGTGTTGAGCAGCATCCAGAAGTTTCTTATGTACTACATGAAGTGGATAGGCCAGAACTGTCTGAATTGACCTCTAAATCACTTGATTAAACTAGAACATTAAAAGGAGAGAGTATGTGGAGCATGTGATTCTTCCAGCTGCTAGCCCCTCTGTGATTGCTTGTTTGGCCAAGCATCTTTTGGATTTGCCCTTCAGAGCTGAGCTGATTAAGACCTAGTAAAACGGTTGAACAATGCCATGCTACAAATACAGGAACCATGTACTTATGTATGTTTACATGGAAGAAAATCACCCTGATTATGCAGATGTCCTGATGAATGATGAAGTTGAACCAAGCAGATAGTCATTGCTGTTTTGGGTTTCCTTAAATAAGAGACTCTCTCTTTCTGTTGTTTTTTTTTAAATACAAGTATTCTACTTACTAGAGAACAGTAGCTGTTAATAGATAACAAGGGCTATACGCATTTTCCAACATTTCAAATCATGTGATTTGAGCAGTTTACTTGATTTGAATCCCAGTATCAGGCCCCCAGAAAGCCCAGTGTAGAACTGACAAAATGACCGGTTAAAAAAGAAAACAGATGAAAAGTGTGACTTTTTTTCTTTATATTTAAAATCACATTGCTGTATTTTCCAGTATTTTAAATGAAAAATATATGTAGTTAGTTCCATGTTGACAGTGTCCTTGAGGATTTGACAGTGAGATTTTCCAGCGGTTGCTCTTCGTTAGAATCCTGGTGGAGTTTAATAAGGCAGCCGAACTGCTGGCACCTCCAGTTCTTGTTTGTTCTCCGAGGGCTCGGGGCTGCTGCAGTAAGCACATCGACCAGGGCTGATCATTACAAGGGCGTACGCCACCATGAATAAAAATGTCACACGTTTTCCCATCTCACAGCAGTACAAAATGTCAGTCCTGTCAAACAGACATTGCAGGTAGCAGCGAGCAGTCAGTACAAATTGGGAAGCCGAATATTCCCCCAGCTTTCTGATATTCTTCATTTGAAGCGAAAGAAAAACAGTTGTTAACCTATTAGCTGTGATTTTAAACTCTGCTGAGATAGTAGATGGATAGACTTTAATACATGGGGATAAATATATTCATAGGGTCTGGGATTTTTTTTTTGCAACATGTGCCTCCATCTATGTATGTTGAGAAATAGAATAAAAAGAAGCCACTGCAAATTGCACTTAATTTTGGTAGAAGTACTTTGGAAATCTGAAAGTCTGCTCAGTGAGATTCTCTCTCTCTCTCTCTCTCTCTCTCTCTCAAAACCCTTCCCTATTTTATCTCTGTGAATAGTTCTGAAAAACCTCCTTGCAGTTTTACTGGCAATCCGGAAGGGGTGCAGTGCTGTTCAGTATGTTTTGGGAGTTTGCTTTTTGGTCCTCTCATCATGCAGTAATATAACCAGAGGTTGGGCTTTCTGCACAACTGAAAGTTATGCTGCTTTCAGACTGAGGTGTATTGTGTGACGTGGAGTCCATGGGGTATGCTATTTTCTGGGTGTTAATTTGTCTCATTACCATGCACATACCTGTATGTTGACCAAGTTATCCATCTGGGATTTGAGGCACTGAGACCATCAATGCAGGATTCTGCCATTATTGCAGGGAGAGAAAAACATCTGCTGCAAAGGATTAGGTGCAAAGAAGAAATATGAAAAAAAAAAAACTGGTACAAAGTCATTAGTGGTTGTTCTAAGTACAGGGAGAGCAGATAAAATGGGCAGCAGTGGTCTGTCTAAAAGCAAGTATCTCAAAGAAATCTTAGTCCGGTTGATAAGCAGAAATGCCTTTGGTTTTGTTCTGATATTTTCTCTAAAACAAAAACATAACATATGCATTTAAGTTAGTGAATTGTTGCAGATTACCCCTTTAGACAAAGAGCTGAAGCAAACTGCAGTAAGGAGGGCGCAGAGAAGAAGAGTCATTGCAAAGCACTATAGAAACAGATTAGAATGATTAGAAACTGTATTAACGCCAGCCTGCTCCTGACTTATGTTGTATTGCTGTCCGCAGTGATTCTTAGTCACCTAAGCCACACTAGATTTGGCTAAAATACTTTGTGTTCTGTACATGTGTTTCTGTGGGAAGAGATGCTCACTGCATATAGCTTAATTTACAGTGGTTATCAAGCTCTGTTCTGCAGATTCTTAGGATCTGTGCCAGTTAAATAAGAGGCTGTTGACAGTTACCTCCTTTGGAAAATTTCAGGGATTTTCCATCTGCAAAGTGTTGAAAAACACCAGTTTGATACAGTTAGGGTTTTTTACAGTAATTTAGAAGAACTGAATGCAAGGTTTATTTTCAGCTGCACAGTAGATAAGTGAAATAGGAGAATGATGTGGTCACAATCTGAAACTCCATTGGTATCATCTTGTGTGGGTTTTGTATTGCTTCTTTGTATTGCACGTGATCTCCACTGTCACTGGAGCTAGGTGACAAGTCTTTAAGACACAGATACCATTACAAGTTAACTGCTACTGCTGTATATTCTTCCTGCCAACATCTGGCAGGTACCCTACAAATCCGAGATTTAAAGCAAACTGTGTATGATGTACATTGTAATATTTAACATTCTTGAAAATTAGATATTCTGGGATTATTTGCACTGCGTGTCATATATATAATCAACGTTGCCAAATGAGAATGATTTATCAGTGCTCTGTGTCTAGATGCGTGGGGTTTTTTTTAACCTTTGATAAGGAGGACAGAATTGGTCTCATCCAAGAGAGAGGAAGCAAAAGTAGGCTTTAAGAAAACTCCTTCTTTCCCTTCTATAAAGTGTGAGTACCAAGTGACCTTGGGTTGAATCTTTGGCTGTGTCCCAGGACACTGGGTGTGACTTAGATGCCTGAAATAAGGTTCTTTGTTCTCCTTTCCTTGGGGAAACCACGAGCTTATAGGCTACTTTCACTTCCTTCTTTGAATGTATGCTTCTGTGTTATGTAATGGAAGATTCCTGGCTAGAAAGGTAAGGGGGTCGTTTTCTCATTAGACTAATCAAAGGGTTTAATTGTGACAGATTCTCTTCCCTTCCATGAATTCTTGGCATAGCTATAGGCATTGCCATGTTGTTTTGCCAGATTTGTGCTACCTTCCAAATCTACAAATACAGTTCAGAGAATGAGACATCTCTTAAAACATGGAGGTTTGTTTTTTGTTGTTGTTTCTTTTATCGCAGGACCCAGCAGATTTCTGTTGAAGTATTTTAGAGTGTAAATTAAAAATATATGTTGTAAAGCATACACTGTTTTTGTCATACCAGTTTGTGAGCTGTGCATATGGGAGTATGTAAAAAGTAGTGTATGTGCTGTGCAGGGATCTGAATGGGTAATAAAACAGCTGCTTCATAGATTCCATCTGCTTTCTGTACTGAATCTTTTTAGGTACCATACACTTTTCAGTGTTGTTATTTTACCTCCCTGCCTCCCCCCCCCCCCTTTTTTTTTTCCTCTCCATTGTATGTTGAGTTGAGGTTCAGCATATTTTTCGAAAGTCAGTGATCCAAATCCTTTGCAGCATGATGTATTTGAGCTTGGGTACATTCAGGACAGTGCATCTTTATCCCATGTCCCATTGTCTTTAAAACATACAGTTTATAAATCAGCCCTGAATTTCTGAAGAAATTAAGATGTCTGTGTAGAAAAGCTTTGCTTTGGAAATCGTTGGAAACACACCTCACTACTAACTTGAGAGTGAGAAACACTTCTTTCTGTGTGAACTGACAAACCAGTTTTCGTACAGTTGGGTTTCCTTTACGCATTTATTTCTAGTTGCACTTGTTGCATATGAAATTGCACCGCTAATTTACTGATAAAGGCTCTGTTTTTAATACCACCTTACAAAAATCTCAACAGACATCCAGTTTGAGATAATATTCTGCTCACGAACTCTTACTTCACAATACAAAAGTGATCTTTTTGGGATGTTTTCTCTAGTATAAAAAACTAAATTGCTGTATTGTGAAAGTTTCTTGGATATATAGTAGCTACTTAATGATCTGTGATATGTATAATTTTTAAATAGTATTTTTACGGTGTAAAAGTGTATGTAAGATTGTTTTCTTCCTCCAGCATCTAACAGCTTAAAATTGCTTGTCTTGTAATTAGAAAACAGTGTCATATCTGCAGTCGTAAAATTGGCTTCCTGCAAATTTTCTTTGTCTTGTTCCTTCAGAAGTATTTAGAGTAAAACAATTAAGAAAATATCTAGAGTAAAAAAGTATGCTGGTAAACAGCTACTGGTAAGAAAGTGCTAATTTAGACATTTCTCCTCTTTGAAGAAAAAACCACCATAGTATACATATTTAGGGACATACCTAGGATAGCAATTTAGCAGCTTTTAGCAATGTAGCTCTGGGCTGTTTCATCCTTATAGCACAGGTAATTAAGTTGATAATCCAACACAGCTTCCCCTACTGACCTTTCAGAAACAGAGTGTTTTGCTGCATTAACAAATTAACTTCTAATCAGTGGCTTTTCCAGTAAATATGGTCTTCATATAATTAAAGTATACTTGCTTGTCCCGTTTTGGTGACACATATTTATATCGACATTAACAATGGAGCTCTGGCAAAGGACAGATAACTGTTACCTCTTGGTGGGCCTCCATCTCAACTGCTCCTCCCTGCCCTTTGTCTATGCTCTTTTCAGTGCTTCAAATCACTGGCTTTTTAAGTCTCTGTTAAGGACTGTCTCCCCGTCCCTCTATAATTGAGAGAACACACTGCTGTTAATGTGGAGATTGTCTTATTGTTCTTCTCATGTCTTCTTAAGGTTTCAAAAATGAATATGTAATGCGATACATAGAAGACTTCATGCAAACTGAAGCATACATAGAGAAGGTATTAGGGGGAAAAAAAAGGAGAATAATAGCATATTGTTTTCCTGCTTCATCAAATAGTTTGTCTAAGTAGCTATGTCATAAGTGGGTGTCTTTAAATAACTAGGTAAGTGCAAATTTCAGATTTTTTTCAGCTGTTCCATTATGATTCTGAAACATAATGGAAAATAAGTATGTTATGTCACATAACAAAGTTAAAGATACTTTAAGATTATGCTCTCAGCCTGAGCAGGTAAAGTGGGGAAATACTCAGTGCTACAACTCAACGTCTGTGACTGAATTGCATAATAAGAGATGCAGAAGGGCTAACAATAACCACCTCAGTTCACTGGCAGGTCATTTCTCTCTATTTTTCTTTGATTTCGTGCTTACTGTCTTGGAGTATATAGTTGGAAGCTATCACATGGAAAAACTATAGCCTCCGCTCTCCATGGCATGTGCCGCTTTTTCCCCACCCACCTCAAAAGTATGAGCTGAGTGAATGTGTACAGTCTGGCAATCAACCAATTGGTGCAAGTTATGAGTTAATGGGAAAGTGTGGTGAGATGCAGGAAGAGCATGAAAATGGTCTGAAAAAGGGTAGGCTGGTGTTGACTGTGACACAGCATGAGGGCAGAAGAATGAGAATGTGTGTCAGTCTGGAATAAAGACTATGCTAACAAGAAGTTAAAAACTGCTGAAATGTGAATCTGGAATCTTCTTTTGAGAGAAATTCAGTAATTTCTGTACGCTTTCTTTTTCTGTGTGAAGAACCCAACTCCTGCTGCCAGTTCCTGTTCCCTCTGTTGAGCTGACAGGCTTTTGTCCATAGGATGCACTGCCATGTGCTGCGGCCAGCAGCACGGTCTGTTGTCTGCTCAAGCAGGCATTTGAAGGAGTTCCTGCACACTCCTCACTGCAGGCTCTACTTCTCTCTTTGAGTGCTAATATGTGTATGCAAGATACTGCAGAAAAGACATTAACTTTGATCTTGTTCTCAATATCAAAGTTGTACTTTAGGATGATTTTATTTAGAATCTCATTAATTACCAGTGGGTTCCTTGTCCAACAGAGCATACCTTAAGATACCATCTGTGTGAGGAGAGTCATGCTGCTGGCTCAGTCAAAAGCAGCTCAATTGGAATAGCTCCAGCACAGTTACAAAGCAATAAGTTGGCCAACTGCTAATTTTAAAAGTGAGAGACCAAAATAAGCACCTCAGTGCACTGCTCCTGTCTTCACTAGAACTGTTGATGATGCAGGGATTTGTTTTCTTTACTATAACAGTGCACACTTTTGCTGTAGACAATTCATTCAAACCTCAATCCACTACAGTATCTAAGCATGTGCTCGTCTGTTTATGAAAGGTTTAACTGACTTAGTTTTCCCTCGTGCTTTTAAATGTCTTTGCTGGTTTGTGGGCTTTAGAGTGTAAGTTTTGGCTAGCACTAAAATATCTCTTGGGATTCTCATGTAAGCTATTTTGAAAATCTTGCTTTGCAGCATTCTTTCCATTTGTCCGTAGGACATGTGGACCTGTAGGTCAGAATCCTTCTTAAGCATCTATGTTGTCTTAGGTGAATTTTGGATGATCTGGCATGGAGTGTTGATTGTACCACCTTTAGTTTAACATACCAATGTCAAGGAGGTAGCTATAGCTTCCTTTTTTGATATGGCACTTTTAAGGTCATGACATTATCTCTGTTTTGAAAGTAATTGCATGTTGTATGGTGAGTATGAAGTTAGATAAATCATGTCATCCACTCCAACTGCTTTTACCACAAAATAAGAGGTGTTTTCATGTAGGTGACTATTTAATTTACCTATGACTTAAGTTTCCACTTTGATACAGCAGCAAAGACTCCGTCCGCCTCGGCCACCGCCTCCAAAGATACAGCGTTCAACTAGGCCCGTGAGTAGCTGGGAGTTTTGTTTCACTGCCACAGCTTAACACTGCCTGAATTGCTCTCCTAGTAGTAATACTAAACCTTGGTAGTTTGGATTGTCAAACAAACAATGTTTGAATTATGCACCTAAACTCCCTTCTTCTCTGCTACGGCACAGCCCTGGGACCTGCATTTATTCTGCTTTTCTCTGACGAGTTCTGCAGCTTTCAGTCAGTTCTGCAGGTAACTGATGCTGCTATTGCAATATTTGTTTTACTTTTGTGGTGATTTCTTGAACAGAAAGTCTTGCTAGGCTGGGATAAGTTTTTAGCCAGTGAGTTTTTGAAGACTTGCACTAAGCTCAAATATGAAAGGAAGCAGAAGTCTGAAGAGATCCTACCAGTTCTGCTTTAAATTAATTTGAGACGCTTTATTTTTCACCATGGAATAGATGAGTGAATATACATAAAAAAGCAAAGTCTTTATTTGGACAGTGGAATATTAGTACCATGTTATGGATGATGTACTTTATATACTTCATGTTCATTTAAAATTACCTGGAATGAAAAATGTTGGCCATAAGAAACGAGTCTTCCTCGGAAGAACTGCATGGAAATTGTTCTCAGTGTAACTCCTGTGTTAGGATGGGATACATTATCTAAGCACTTTTTCATTCAAAACACTATTGCAGGCTGATTGTTAAATGTTAACTATACCAGATGCTTCTGAGAATGGAGACTGTGCTGGGTCTGTTTCAGTAACTTATTCATACGGGAAAGTGACATCAGTTTAGAGGGGTGTTGTTTTTGCAGCAGCCTTGAAAGATATTTGTTTCTATTCAGGACTTTTGCTTTATGAATATAATTTCACCAAAAAGCAAAAAGACCTTACTCCTTGCTTCCTTACACAGGAAGGTGTGTAAGAAAAAGAGAGATGCAAGTTTTCAAATCTAATCTTGCTAAAACTTGTTGAAAATGTGTAGTTTTGGATGAGCAGGCAACTGGTTAACAAGTGCACTTGGGTGTGTGTGAACTTCTGATCTTTGATGCATGTTCCTATGTTACATTCCAGTAGCATGTTTTTCTTTCCTCCCTCTTTTTAACTCTGGGTGTTCAGCTTAACAGTCATTGTTATAGATTTGTGCACTGAAGATTTCTGTGTTTAAAAGGTAGCATTGACTATGCTTGTGTGTGTTCTCTGAAACATAATTTGTATGGGAGGCCTTCCCAGATTCATTACACTGGGAACAAACTTTCCGTGGTACAAAGGGGTTCCCATACTGCTTCTTGGTCCTCTTGTTTTGTGCTTGGCAGGGGAAGCCCCATGAGGGCTCGCTGCAGTTTCTCTGTACTGAGGTTGCTGAACAGTATTGTTCAGATTGAGTAATTTATTACATGAAAGTCTTGTTAAGACTGTTTAATCTCACTGTAGTGCATTAACAGTCCTTGCTATTATGTGTTTGTGTCAACTATCTTTGCTCCCAATGTGATTGATAAAAGGTTGGAAATGTAATAAAAGCTCCTGTTGCACTCATCTCGCTGTGTCAGTGACTGGAACAGAAATTCTTCATTTGTCAAAAGGAAATTCAAGAAAAATGTAAATTATTATAATCACTCCCAAAACTATGCTTGTACCAAATGTATGTAAATTTGTTGTTACTCTGAACTGTTATTTGGCTTTTAATAGACGAAACACATTTTTTTGTGTGTAAATATTATTTTGTGCAGGCTGATTTTTCCCTCTTACAGTCTTGGCATATATTGCAGAGGTGGGTATCAGCAAGTAATTCATCCTAACCTTTTACAGGAAGGCCTGGATGAGAGGCCAACTCTCTGCTTCTCCAACCAAGTCAACATAATGCCAGAATTGCTGAGAAATTGTTACTGTTTTCAGGCTGTATCTGTTACAAGAAAGAATCTGTGGGAATTAGTCCTTGCAGTATGAGTCATTACTAATAGTGAGAACAAAAACACAAACCAAGGAAGGTTAAAGAAGCAGAACAGATATGTTCTTTACATTCTGTTGTTTTGGAAATGAATTGTAGTGATATTGTGAGAGGGTGGTTGTTTGTAATTAATAGAGATCTGTTAGAATTAATAGTAGCTGTTTGGAAACTTCATTCAATTAGCAAAAGTTGTAATATGATAATTATTCATAAAGTTGATAGGGACAGTAATAAGCACATTTAACCCTGTGCTGAATGTTTACCTTTATTCTCTAGGCTCTGTGCTTGTGTAATTGGATTTCTTTCCTACTTTTGCATTTGATATGCATTTAACCCTGCCTATTTGGCTAAAAATCCAGCAAGGAATTGGCTTGATTCCTGATTTTTCCCTGCAGTCCCTCATGAACAATACTCAGAATCCTACTTAGCATATCACCCTATGCATTACTGGTCTGGTGGCCCCCCCGGAGGCATCCAAAATTCTCATCTCTTTTGCTCATCACCATGGCTCCCCCAGGATACCAACCAAAAGGTGAAAGTGTTCACAGCATGATGACAAGCCAGCGTTACACACCATCTTTCAGCTTAAATTTAATTAAGAAAGTTTCTTTCGTCCTCTCTTTTTTTCCTTCTTGTTCTCCCCCCCCAACCAGTTCCTCTTGCTTCTCTCCCCCTCACCCTTGCACACACTCTTTCTCTTGCTCACTCTCTCTGTTTTATCAGCCCTAATGAAGCAGTATTCCTCATCGATCCTGCTGATTGCCAGCCCATTCCTTTTGTTTGTTGGCACCGAGCCATTCAGCCGCACTCTGACAGCTCAGCTTGTCTAATTAGCTCTGTTGTTCTTTTCCCCATGTTTCACCACGTTGCAAGTTCAGTTGAAGTTGCCACAAACTTAATCCTTCCATAAATTCACATTCTTAAACTGTCTTTATTGAAGAGAGGAACAGCCTTGTGTGGGGACACATCTTCAAGACCTTAACATCTGACCTTTGTATAAACTCTTTTTCCTAAGAAATTGCGGCAGTACATCTCTGGATTTCTTCATCATACGTGCTCTATACCTTTTTCTTTGAAATGAAAATTCAATACAGTGATCTTGCTGCTAAGTTCTGCATACCGTTGTGCAGTGCAGAAACAGCGCTCGCCGTTCAGTGGCTTTTTCTTGGCAAGAGAATCTGAGCTATATGTTCCTAAAAAAAAATATAATTAAAAAAGAAAACAACAAAAGCCAACCAACCAAATGAAAACAAACAAAACCAAAAAACCCAGAGATGGGGGCGCAACCAGTGCTGTCATTGCAAACAGATTCATCAGTCATCCAAAGAGTCCTTGGATCGTAGTAAAATACTTTTTATATTGTGGCTATTAAAGGGATCACAGGCCCAAGAGGGCAGAAGTTGAGTTGTATTCTGTACCTTGTCGAGAGCTTTGGAGATTCTTGTTGGTTAACATACAGTGGAGCCAGCAAGGCAGACTCCATTCCAGGTTGGGTAGTAGTTTAAAAGAAAATTTAAAAAAGAAAAAAAAAACCCCAAAACAAAAAAAAACTGGAAAGTTGATTGTGACCCTGACCCTGCAATTGTTCATTCCTGCGTTTGGCTCAGAGGAATAAGTTCACCAACAGGATTACTCATTAGTATAGGTAAGCGCATGTGTAAATTTTGCCCATTTAGTGATCAGGTGTGCTTATTCCTTTCTTTGAAGTTTAGCTTGTTTGCTTGTGGAGTTCACGTGGGTAAATTCTGAACATCAGAAGATGGTGGAGATGTTATGTGCAATTCAGCTGGCGAAAACATCACCTTCCACAGAAAACCTTTGAGTGTTATTGCAGACAACAAAAGATATACTAGTATAACCTCAGTGATGTCAGTGGTAATGTGTCTGCAAAGGTTTTTTTGATCAGCTACTGGAAGGAGTCATATTTTTAAAGAAAAATAGCATTTTTTCATTTATATTTACTCTTAAGTACAGATTTTTTTTTCAGTGCTCACTTTTACAGGATTATTCACTTGAGGAGCTGGCTGCCTGTGTACAGGTGGACAAAAGGACTGATGAGCTGAACAACAATTTCCAGTATAACTTGCAATGCAGACTTTTCCAGTTTCACTCTGTCAACTCGCACTTTTAGATGAAGCTTACATTTAGGAAACCTTTTTATCAGAAAATTACCCTGTACTAAACAGGACAGTAGAGCAAATTTTCATTGACTGGCTAATAGTCAGTGGAAAGCATGTATGTGTCATTGGCAACTCAAAACATGTGGGTTTTTGCCCTTTAACAAATTGTGGGACACTGTAGTTTACACCCAAACCAATGAATTTGTAACACTGTTGAAGCATAAAAGTTTAAAACTGATTGTGAATGTAAGGTACCTTTAAGGTAATGGTAGTTATGCATATTTTGCCATTTATGTCTGTTGCATGATCAGCTTTTGAAGTATCTGATGAAGTGTCTCTGTATGTGTATGTAATAGGTTCGTCCTCCAAGACCTCATGTTGTTAAGAGACCCAAGAGCAACATTGCTGTGGAAGGACGAAGGACTTCCATTTCTAGTCCGGAACAGTAAGTACTTTGCAGCTCTTCTGCTCTGCTTCTCTTTAGTTGCATTGATGTTAGCAGACTGTGTGGTCAAAATTTAAAAATTAAAAAAAAAAAAAGAAAAACCAACTACAAATCCACAGTGATCTACAATCCAACATTTTAAATTTTTAGAGCATTTTAGAGGAGTGAGAAAGCATGCATTAGCACTTTTCAGACGTCCAGCATTGTGACAGTACACTCTTGGTACAGGAAATCACACTGGAACTGGACTTGGGGTGACAAGATGGTTGCACTGATCTGAACTGTCACAGAGATTTCCTCGTCAGTCATCTCTTAACTGCAGCACAAATTGCATATGTCATGGCCACTTGGAGTTACTTGCTTATGTTCTAGTCTGTGGTGGCTTTATTCTCAGTAAAGTGAAATGCTTTAGCTGATGCCCAAGATTCTAGGATGTTTGTTGCATCTGAAGAGAAGAAAATCCCATAAAAAGCAAAGTGGTTGGTTTCGTTAAGCACTCCTTTTCCCACATGGAGACAACTCCTGTTCATCAGGAAAGGAGAGTTGGAGGTTGGGTATTTTCCCCACCCACAGCCCCCTTCCAAGTTATATGTTTGGAGCTTTTTTTTCCCAGTCATTTTAGAATGGAGTGGAATTCTGACTTTTGGCTAGAAATGAATGGTAACTTTAAATTCTACAGCTACATTTGTTCATTTTATAGTGGAATTTGGTTGCCCTCTTGTGGAGTAGATTGCAAATCCTGCCAAAGGGCGGTTACGGGGCGGTAGATGTCTGCACAAAAATGATTGGAATTTTTAAATAAGTTTTTTCCTTAATATTTAATATGACTCACTGCATGGTTAATATATCAGGTAGAAGATAATTGAGTCACTGTGTATGTTTCTCATGAAGTATTATGCATGTTTCAATTCACAAGCTGCTCGATATTCTATTGTGACTTCCTGATAACATTTATTTTCAGTTCCTGGCAGTGTCAGAACAAAAATAAAGAAGCATGAATGACAGACATAATATTTGTGCTAATGCTAGTAATATGCTAAATTACAAATATTATTTTTCTTGATTTTAATTGATAGCTGTTAATTTTAGTGAGGCTGTACATTTCAGCTGTTTTCACACATTTTATATATTTTTTGAGTGGAAATTATTGGTGGTGATCTACCAGAGATAATGATGGTTCTCTCTGTAGCTATAAAGGTGATGTATTTTTCTCTATGATCATTTTAGTACTTAGAGATTTTTCCATCCTATCAATGTGAAAGAAAAGCAGGTAATGTTCCTAGAACCACGGGCACTTGCTGTGCGGTGGCAGGACTTGATCTTTTCCTTGCCTGCCCCAGCTTCAATATTTTCTAGTTCAAATTCAGTGGCACGGCAGCTACTGGTATATTTTCATCCTTTCATGAGCTTCAGGCGACAAAACAAATGTATACAGAACTCCTTCCAGGCAGTTAATTGTAGACTATCACAGTCAACCAGATATCCGGTAATGTGCATGGTTAGTTTTAATAAAAACAAGTTAGAAAGGCAGGAGGACAAGAACTGTGATTCGGGATGTACAAGTGGAGGAAATGTAACGTTCGAGGCATTGACAGATACAGATCTCCAGCACAGGAGGTAGTGTACGAGACTTTGAATTCCTGCAGTTGGCAAAATCACAAGCCAGCCTGAATTAGTTGTGATGGCAGAAATATCTGAAAGATCATGAAAGTGACTTGTAGCCCCTTTGAGATAGGGAAAGAACCACTCATTGACCTTCTTCCTTACTGTTTACCTCAAAATGATATTTTGAATAAACAAATGTATTTTTTTTAAGTAATTAAAGATTATAATGACGTTTTCCACAAACAATATTTTCTATCCCTTTACAAAATAATTTTCATTTATTGTTCTAAACTAAAAATATAACATCAGTTCTATCTTCAAAAAACATCCATTATTTTTCTCCCTCTTGGATAATACTGTAATGAATAAAAACACTACAGTTTGTATTTCTGCTGTTGTAACTTGGTAGCATTCAAGTACCCGTACTGTGGATCGGAGGAGATTCCGTGAAAGCCACGGCAGCACTGAGAGAGTGCTTTTTCTTGACCTGAATTTAACCAAAATATTTAGTTTAATTGCATTGGTTCCAAAGTTAATTATCAGCCAGCGATGATCAGGAGCTCGTATGTAGGATCTGCTTATGAGGAGAAGCATCTGCTCTGGGAGAAATTTCTTTTTTCTATTTAGAACTAGCACTACATTTTTGGTCTTGAATTGATTGATCATCTGAGAGCTTCAGAGCCGTTTCCCAGGCAGTGTGATCGCCACTCAGACTGGGGCTTGCATCCTGCTCCTGGCTGCTGGGGACGCAGTCCTGGCGCTGTGGTACAGATCACAAGCAAGCTTGTTTCAGTGCAGCCTCCTTTCTTGCTGTGATGGTGCCTGTTATCTCTGAACAGTAAACTATCATGTAGATGTCCTTTCAACTGTTAGATTTATTAATGCATTTCTTACAATATTAGAAAATTTGCATTTTATGTTATAGGAGTCAGTTTTTTAAATCTGTGCAAATAATATTATTAGGGCATGGATGTGCTCATTTTCTAACCAGTCTTCGATTAAAATGCAGGAGGGTGGGAGTCTTGTCAAACCTTCACAACCTTCACAAGAGCTGGTAGAATTTTTTTCCCCCCATTACAATTTTCAATGATTTTCTTCCCATTTCAATAGAGACCTGGTGTTTCTGTTTTGTTTTGCAATTAGATAAAAAAGCAAGGTTTATAATGTACAAAGATTCTTTCAAATTGCCATTAAATCTAAAATGTATTGTTTAAAAAAACATTATTAAGTGATAAGGTAGCAGGAAGAACCTGAGAGCTCAGAGAACACAGGATTACCGTTTGAGGCAATATTAAACATGTGGGACATATCTCCTTAAACACAAATTAGCTGTTCACAGAAATAAGGTGTTGCATTTTTAACAGATAAGCAGTTTTTCAAGAGCTCTCTTTTACACCACAGCAAGATTTCCTATTAAGTGTAGAATAGGCTTCCAGAGAGCTCTAGGATCTGTTCTCTAAGTACTGGCTCACCGAGGAGCTGGCATCTAGGGCATGCAGAGTGGGAGGAAATTAAAATAGGAAATCAGAGGGTCAGGCTCACAATTAACAGCATGTCAAAAGGGTCTTGGGCTGGCTAAACCCGTGTCAGTGCTGCAGCAGTTCATTATGACTTTCCAGAACTCATGTAGGACTTAGAGAAGCTAATGGTTTTCTCTTATATCATATGAATGAAATTAGGCTGCAGTGCAATAGTAGGTTATTACACTGAATTTAGCATGAAGTCAGCATGATGGCTGTGTTAAATGATACAGGCTCATAAAGCCCATTAACTTCCAGTTGTTGTAACCAGGCTCTCAAAGCTCTGCCATGCAGAATTTGTGCTGTAAAGGTTTTTTTATGGCATCGCTTCAAGCAAGGGTCTTTGCTTAGGAAAAAGCTAAACCCACAAGTACTCATTTGAACAAGGTTGGCTGGAATCCAAAGGACAGTCCTGTAGACTGTAGCAGATAGACTGGTTGCATGGCTTTGATTCTTCTGCCACAAGAAAATTGATTTAGAAGAAGCTACATTCAATAAAGGTGGTGCCAAGAATGCAGATGGCCCAGCAAAAGGACAGCAAATGGGGAAGATGCATACTGAGAGCAGTCGTGCTCTTTGTACATGGCCAAGCAAGAACCTTTGGGAGCCTTCCCAGATTCCTTCCTGTCTCTCCCAGTAGATATTTTGCAAGAAGTAGTTCTGGTGCTTATTTCTGCCATCTACCTACCAAATGTGTGCAGCTTGCCTATGATGAAGAGAGACGGCTATGATATCTGTAGGGGAAATTGGTGAATGTGTACTTATTATTGAGAAATAGGATGAAAATGTGAGATGTCTTTGTAGAATCTTGCATCTAGATCTGTCAGAGCAGGCAGAGGTGTCATCCAGTTTGTTCGCACTTTAAATCCTTTGTTCCTTTTTCCAACTTTGTAGAAAATGCATAGAAAGTTGAGTCAAACTCTGAAACAGTTACCTGTCCTTACTGCTCATAGTGATCGCAGCTTGTTTATTTCTGCTATCCAATTGGATTACCCGTGATATCATCTTTTTTTAATACTTTAACTTAAAAATATGCTTTACGGTAAACATTTTAATTTTTCTTGGACTACTCTGCTTCTATGAAAATTCACAGCATGCAAAGTGTCGCTTTAAAAAATAAAATATTTTACTCTTTCTATTAGCTGGCACTCAGGTGTGCTGAGTGCTCAGAATATGCAGGAAGGAATTCCAGGGATAGGTTCTGTGCTTTGTTCATAGTGAGGAGTTACAGGGTAATCCCCTCAGTCCCAAATCTCTTATTTCATACTGGCAAGAAAAAGCCAATGCGTCCAAACCCTCATTCTTTTCATTTTACTGTCTAAGAGGGACAAATTCCTTAATTCCCTGGAGTAGCGGCGCAGCTATTCTTTAAATTACAAAGAATAAATCTTTCCTCAAATTTGGGAGGCCCTTTTCAGGAGAACGATGACATCAAGCCCAACATTGCTCCGCTGTATCATCTCTGTAATCAGGAATAAGCATAACAGTTGATAAAATACACAGATTTATTTTTTTCATAACTGAACTATCTTTTAAAATGATTACAGAATTCTCCTTATTAATGCCCAAATCCAAATCCTGTTCTCGCATTTTGAGTATGTATTTTTTCTATCTCAAGTACATTTAGGTGTCAATTAAATTTGAAATATCTACATTTGTCAGCATTTCATTTTTGGCCAGTGTGATGTGCTGCTGATTTGTCCATGCATCCTGACACATGAAAAAAGCTCCTGAGATGCAGATCTTCCTCATTAAAAAAGAAACCCATACTATCATAATGGTACGCAGAGCCATGGAGCGCATCCCCAGCTTTATTGCACTGTGTTTCTGACATGATATTTAAAAAGGAACAGCCACGGCTGTCAGTACTGTCATATGCTAGTGCTAACCGAAGACATGTTAAACTAAACATTAGAAAGAGATCAGCAAGTCATCTGCATGGTAACTCAGCTAAGAGATTAGGTAGGCAGGAGCTGGTGCAGTCATGTGGAGATGATGAGGGTTGTAGCTGTGACGGACACATCCTTTCTTCCCTCTACGGCTGCAGCAGCGCCTGCCTTGTAGCCGGGCTTGCTGTGACCTGCCTTTCAGAGACAGCTCTTTGTGTATGAAATCCTAGCAAGTGGTGGGTGGCAGACTGCAGGAGAGTTGGCGAATTGGGTTAATGAGGGAATAGGTACTTTTTTTGGATTCCACTGCCTCAAGCTAATAAAAAATTTAAACCTGGACAATTTAAAACTGTTCATCCCTTATCTTTGGCCAAAATCTGTTTCAGAGCACACTGACACCGAAGCTGCTTTCTTTTTTCTAATTAGGAGAGCCCACTTTCAGGAGTCTTGCAACAGCAACAAAAACGGTGCATGTTATCTTACTATAAATGTAATCCTATTGCACTGATCTGCACTGAGGGGCAACTGATGAGTTAGCAAAAGAAATCTTACCGTATTTCTTCAGAGCTGCTTTTCTTCATACGCACACGCAGGCACAGTACGTTTGAATCTGGCGTGGTCTGAAGGCAAACAAAAGGTATCAGAGGTGGTGCTGCGAGGGCAGCTGCACCTGAGCATCTGTTGGATGCCGTTACCAGACGCACGGCCTGGCACGGGATACGTGGACATTCAGCATCACTCTTGATTCCTGGAAAACAATTCTAAATTTGTTGAATGATATTAAATGTTAGTTTACTTGGCAAAGAGAAAAAAACTGTGTGTGTGCGTATAAGTTAAAAAAAAAATCTAAATGTTCTAATATAAATCTACATACTCTTTAAGCATCTTTGCTTTCTAAAACTGTTTTAGATGGATTCTTTAATGCAAGTTGAAGCCTTTGGATAGCAGTCTCCCTTTTAGCAAAAAAGAAAAAAAAGTTAAAAAAAAAAAGGCAATTTTTTCCTAATGCAGTGGCAGCTCCCTCTCTTTCCCTGGATGCCTATTATAGCATGAGAGGAAAAGAACAGCTATGCAACAGCTTTAATTGGAGTACCACAGACTATGATTTAACACTATCAGCTGCATCTGCTGCCACCGCTATTTTAGACTTTTTATTAATTAGCTCTGACCTGATTGTGAGTAACATTTATTCATGGTGGCAGTTTGGGTCCTCTTGAGCTGTCGCTTGCAGTGTCCAACTTCTCTTTTTCTGACCTAATGTTTGGGTCTGTTTCTCAGAACAGTTACATAGTTATTTAACAATTAGACCAAAGAACTAAGAAATACTGAAGGCTGATTATGAATACAGGAGTGACTAAATTTGTACTATAAAGGTAACAAATCAAATTCCTTTTCTTCCTATGCTTTTGGTCTTCTGCATCGTATTCTCTTCTTATCTGTGATGTACATGGCTGTGAGATATATGACCATTGTTCTACACCGCTTACAGGGTCACGACCTGTCCTTTGTTCCACACGATGAGCCTGATGCTGCTTACATTGAAACAACAAACTTTATTGTGGACCCTCAGTATTAGCAAAACTAAGCTCCCACATCTCAGTTGTCAATCATGATGTACGTTTTGAATCAGCCCAGTAGCTGGGATATTCTCAGTGATATGTGACTGACAAAATGTTGTCGGCTGAACTGTGGGTTTTTGTATTGGCTTCTATTGCAACAGGGATCTGATTGCAGGTCTTAGCACCCTCCCTACCCAACCAGATAACCCTAGATGTTTTTAGAAGAGTTTCATTTTCTGCCTAGAAAGTACAGCTCAACACGTGTCTGCAGAGCTCTTTGCGCTGGCAGTCAGTCACGTTCAGAAATTACTTAGAGCCTGTGAATCACTTGGTTTTCTCTCTCCTCTGCAGTTTTCAATGTGACAACTTGATAACTTCCTTTTCTCTCCCTGTTTCCCTCAGCCTTGTAAAGCCAATGCGACACTATACAGTCTTCCTCTCTGAGGACTCTTCTGATGATGAATTTCAGCAGGAAGAGGATCCTGTATCTGGCTTCTCTGAAAACTTTTTCTTCTCTGCTCCTTTTGAATGGTCTATCCTTTATTCTTTCATTGTATTAATTCAGTCTTTAAACGGTGTTTTTTGCATTGGTCAGGGTGCCTGCTCCTATACTTGAAATTTTGGAAATAATCTTGCAATCTTTGTACAGCACTTGATGAATGTTCTGCATTTCTCCTGCTTGCTTTCATATTTAAGGGCATGCAAAATGCTTCTGCATGAAACACTATGCAGTAATGCACAGTTTATTGTGTTACATTCAAATTGGGCTCTGTAGGAGGTTCCTTCCACTTGCCCTTTGTTCCAATGTGCTGCTTGTGTTCCTGTCCAAACCTTCTGCCGTTCTTCCTCGTACAGTGCTAACTGTGCTTTTTGGATTGTCCTGTGAGCTTTATTTCAGTGCAGTCATCAGCTTTTTCCAGTTCCACTTGCGTGCTCCCTCAGGTACCAGCTCCTCGGTGACTCAGAGGAGTCACCATGCAGAGGTCCTCCAAGGGTTCTGAGTACAACCTGATCTAGAATTATACAAGAAATAGCAAGCTGTTTGTTGGGTTTGTGTGCAGGGTTCTTCAGCGTTTCGGTATTTTCGCAGTGTGATTTCATGCTTAGCAGATGAGCATGCAGAATGTGAGAGATTAAAGATACAATCAAGATTTGCAAGATCACCGTTTTCCTGAGGACATGTACCATCAGCTATCTGTCTTGTACTTACATTATTACATTCTTGTGTTGCTAGCTGAATGCCTACTACTTATTTGTTGATGAAGGAAGGAAGGACTTTATAAATTTGCGTGATAAGGATGTATTATAATAAAATACGGAAAGAAGAGGAGGATTCTTCCGTATTATCCTTGGCTTTGGAGGTCTCACAAATATTTTCTTTTAATTGAAACCTTGTTTAAATGCCACAGTAAAATTGTCTGCCAGTCAAATGCCAGTCACTTCAGATACGTATGTCACTTCTTGTTATTAATTGGATGTGCATTATGCTGCTGTTCTCTGTACACAGAGCCTATATGCAAATCTGCTGCTGTTCATTTCTTTTTGCTGAGGTACGTACAAGAAAAGCAGCTCGCTAACTCGGCCTTGGCTGTAAATGTAAAATAGGTGTCTCCATAATGGATTGTGTTGTTTCTTGATAACGTGACACCAGTACAAACATTGGAACTCTGCACAGTGTTCCCAATTATTGCAGGAAAACACTGAATTATGTTTTGTGCTGAGTTAGCTTGAAACTGAGAATGTAAGTGGCTGCAGAACACGAGCACTTTGTGTGCTTGCTTTGACTTCCTGTGTGCGAGGCCTGAGCACAGGAACAGCCATCTGCCTGGGTGGGAAGGGCCAGGCTGTCACAGCAGAGAGCTGGCATCCAGCTATTCCTGCTTTGGGAGACTTGGCTTATCAGTCTGTCTGTAACTGCATCGCCACAGCTTTCCTCCAAGTACTTCCATTTTTTTTTCCCTTCTGAAAACTCCTTGAGTGCCAAAGTCATCTTTGTGTGTCTGCCCTCAGTCATTTTGCTCACATGCCTGCTGTTTGTGAGATGCTGTATGCTGCATTTTGCTACCCAAAAGCAGTCTGTAAAGCCATCCAGCTCCTTGGTAAATAGTTGGTTTTAGAAATAAGAGAGAGACAGTCATTTGCAGCGTGATTTTTGTTTTCCTGTCTTGTAGGCCTCAGCCGTACCGGGCTCTGAAAGAATCTGATAGTGCTGATGGGGAAGAAGCTGTCAGTCCAGAAAAAGCAAAAAAGCCTCTGCCTCCAAGCCCTCTCCTCTCGAGCAACGCCACAGAAATCAACCTGCTTGAAGACATTTTCCCTAACTTAGAAGTAGAAACACAGCCTCAGCCTCTCAGCCAGGCTAAGAGCCTGGAGGACCTGCGGACTCCAAAAGAAGAGGCAGATCAGCGGTGCACGTTTGATTACCAGGTTTGCACAGAGTTCCATTTGCCCTGGGGAAATTTGCGAAGAACTAGGGTTGTCTGTCTTCCATTATTCCTTGAATAGTATTTACGCAGTACTGAGTAGGTGCATCCATTTGTCCATGTGTTTCAAAGTTCATTTCTGAATTAAGAAATTATTGAAATGAGACTCAGTTGAAAGATGGTGGCTTTTTTCATTAAAACATCAGTTGGACAATCTAGATTGCTGAAGAGAAATATTCTTTGAAGAACTTCACTGAATGTATACAGCTGAGAAAGTGACAAGTTCTGACAGGAAAGAAAAGGATGCAATTTCTACCTTAAAATAATATTTAATATAGTGTTACATCCAGATATTTCATTTGACTGCTTTTGCTGTACAATTCAAGTTCTTCCACTTCTGTACCCCAGATATAGATGCATGCTTCTTACTTGGCTAACAACAGCTGCCACAGTATATCACAGCTGAACAACTTATTAGAGGCAGAGCTGTAATTAAAACTGTAGAGTTCTGCTTCTGCTTTCCTGCCTGTCCTTCTAGGCTATATGCAATTGTCCCTCTCCTTTCAGTGTTCACACTGTGGACAGATCTTTGTCCACTCATAGCTGAGCAGCCTGTCTTCAGGCTGATCCATGTTGAGAGGAGATCAGTGAAAGTTAGCATTGTTTTCTTGCAGAGAATGGATCTTGCTGGGTCTGAGAGGAACAGGATTGTGCCACCAATGAAGCTGTCTCACCCTTACAACAAGCTGTGGAACATGGGTCATGATGACATGGCTATTCCTACCAAGTACTCCCAAAGCTCACCAGAAAGGCCCCTGACTGCACTTGGTAACGTACCACCAATCACAAGGAGACCCCGGAGCAGAGACAGCATTCTGGCTCCTGCGGAAAAGGATGACTCAAATCCTACTGCTCAAGGGAACATCACCATACCTAGGCCACAGGGAAGAAAGACTCCTGAACTGGGGATAGTGCCACCACCGCCAGCACCCAGGGCTTCCAAGCATCAGACTCCAACTGGGCCGACAGAAATTCTCAGCACTCACACTACAGGATGTAGCCAGTTGGTTTCAGATCTTATCCCAGAGCCCTTAGGAGTTGCTAGGTTGTCCTTAGAACCTGAAGTCCAGCAGCCTGTAAATTATTCCTCTTGTTCATCTCAGCTTTTGTCCGGTGCTACCAGCACTGCAGAGATGCTCCAGCCTGTCAAGGTGAAGACAGATAATACAGGTAATGAAAGTGACTACCTTCTGAATCTGCTGGATCCATTAAAAACAGCCAGCTGGCAAAGCAGTGGCCCCCAGCAAGGTTCCTGCAGCCTGCAGAGCTCAGCCACTCCACTTTCTGGAGCTGGCTTTGCATCAGTGGCAAGTGACTTTATGCCTCCTCCAGCTGCGCCGTTTGTCCAGTCACTCAGTTATCCTTCTCCAGCACTGCCACCTTTTTTACAGGCATCTCCTAATCCATTTACACAAACGGTACCAGGACCCCCGTCAGTGTCTCTTGTTAGGCCCCCGAGGGGCTCTTTCACCCCCACCTTAGGTCATGCTTATAGTTCTAGCTTCATAACACCTAATTCTAGTTTCTATCCACCACACAGACCTCAACCAAACATTTCAACATTGTCCATGCCTAACTTGTTCAGCCAGGCTCCAGCGATGTCACCAGCTAGCTCCTTACTGCTGCAGAGCCCTTCTCCAGTGAGCTCTCTACAGTCAGCATGTTTAAGTGGCCCTTCTAAAACCAGAACGTTACAGGTGGGCAAGTCCAGTTCCAAGGTAGATACCAAACAAGCACTAGCTCTTCTGTCTAATGAACCCCCTTTGATCCCTTCCAGGCCAGCTAAGGGCTTAGAGTCAGTGTTACTGTCCTCAAAATCTGAGGAGACAAAAGATCCATTTGAAGATTTGTTAAAAAAGACCAAGCAAGACGTGTCATCCACACCAGGTAAGGTTGAACAGCTCAGAAGGCAATGGGAAACCTTTGAGTAATGTTCCCAATGGCCTTTTGATGTCCCTTTGGAATTGGCAGAGGGTGTTTTTGTGGTGGATTTTTTTGTTTGTTTGTTTTGTTTTTGAGCCAGCATACAACCAAGCATTTCTTTTATGGCTGCAGGACCATTGCCATGCTGCAATTCACACGACTGCTTTTTGCCCAGAATTTGTTCTGCTGGGGAGTTCCCATGTTGTCCTGATCCCTGCAACTGTTTCCTCACTAAACACTAAACCACGACTCTTGCACTGATCAAAGCATGAAGGTGGTTGGGTTTGGGTTTGGGTTTGATTTAGCTTGGTTTTCCACACATAGCTTTTCAGACAATACTACTGAAGCAGAATTTACTCCATGTATTTTCAGCCCTTAGAGCAGCCTGCAGCATGACACAGCACACCATAATAGTGTTTTCTTGCTGCTTGTCTGAATGGTGTTCAGCTCAGTTTTTCCTGTGTTGCATACGTAGCTGTAATATTTTGCTTTTCCGTGTGGAGTGCAGCAAACCAACCCAGACTTACGGGCTGTACTGAGTTAATAATCCATTGGGTTCCAAGTTTGTCCTGTCAGACATTCGTTTGGGTCATACTACTGGCTGAACCTTTGTTGCAAATTTTTCATTTCCCTCCCCCAGTGTGCTGGCACTGAGAGGTGATGGGCACCTCTGGTGTAGAACTGTCATCGTTCTTTGTTACAGCAAAACCATAGCACAGAGCAGTTGCTCAGGGTTTGGTCCTGCATCCCTGTTGAGAAACTGGAAACACCAGCAATTGATTTTGTTTGTTTGTGTTTGGTTTTTTTACTTTTTTGTTGTTATTTTTTGTTAAATATATCAGATAACAGAGTCCATGAAGAGTATCTTAGTTCTTACGTATGTGTATGTTAATATTATATATAAGCATTATAGATGGCAGTATATGAATGGGATGTAACAATGTCTTCATTATTTAAAAAAAAAAAAAAAAAAAAAAAAAGAGGAAAAAATGGAGTTTAAAAGTCCATGGCTCATGAGTTTGAGTTAAATGCCAGTGTACTGACAAGACGGCCCAAGTGCAGTGAGATGAAAGCTGCAGTGCTTGTCTGTACAGACAGAAATCAGACTCAAGTGGAGCTGAGTAAGTAATGTAATGCTGGAAGGCCAATCCCTGGCAGCTGCCCGTCACTGCTGGACTTCAGAAGTGCTGACTGCTACCTTGAAGCAGTAGGATTTCATTCTGGTCTGCAAGGCTCTCCACTCCTTCAGCCTGTCTTAAAAACCACAATCCTTATCCTGCTTTTGATGAGCACCGTTTGCTGGATGCTAACTGGACCACGGAAAGGACTGTAAGGCCACAAAGTACAAAAATGTAAGGAAGAGGTGGAAGGGTACGTTCATGCTGATTTTCTAAGACACTTATCTGTGGCAATAGTATTCTCAAGAAATTTCATCGTAATCTTAGCAACTCCTTTAAAACCTGCTCTCTTTGCAGCGGTCATTTCTGTTTTACTTAAGTGGTGCTTTTTTTTGGATTTGTTTTGTATTTGGGCAGTCACGTTTAAAACATTACTCCATCGAGGTAATCGCATCACCATTAAGCCTTTGATAAAGGAAATCGTTTTGAACACACGGGGAAATTCTTGTAAGCTTTATCTGAATTATTTCCGATGTATCTATTTTATTCATATAATCTTGGAGGTTTTCTTACTCTGGTGTGTGGAAATGGCTGTCTCTGCGTTTGAGTCTGTGCAATACAAAAAGAAATACTCCTAATATCTGAAATGCAAACAGTTTGAGGAAGACCATAGTGTTGCATTAATATTTCTGTAAAGCACTGTTACTCTTACAAGCCATTCAGTTGAATTTGTATTTTCCTTTTGTGTTGGAAGACAGATGGTTTTAGTATTGCATAGTAAAATATTTAAAGTCTAAGACAATAGCTCCATTTCGTTTTATACAAACATTATATTTACATCCAGTCTGGAATTTGCAGATTTCCGTTAGTGCGAGTTAGATGAAAAAACCCCTTCCTCACGTGTGAGGATACAAACAAGCACCAGGTAGCCCTGCAGATGATGTGCCACTTCAATCTCACCTCTTTTTCTTTTTTTTTCCCCTTTTTCTTACCACACACTGGTTTTTTTCTCACCTGCAGTGAATGGTCGGTGCTGCCTGCATTTTCTCTGCTTTTTACATGTGTGTGAAAAACTCAAACAGGAGATTGGCATCTGCTCCATTTCTTTCTGTTTGGGAGGTGGTCAAAGTCTGTCAGTAACGAATGACTGCCATTTTTCAGTGAAAAGTGATATCCCTTTATCCAGCCGTAGGAACGGTGGGTTCGGTGGCACTGCAGAAGGCAGCGTGTGCAGCAGCGTATCTTTTGTTAAATAGGAATGTGTGGCGTGCTGCCTTCAAAAGAGCGTGTGAGTAAACGATGGCTGAATGTTTCCCAAACTGTGTCCATTTGCGCGACAGGATTTGTGCTAGTTTGTAATTTTTTAATGTGTTTTGTGCTTTTCACATGCTTACCCCTTAGGCTTTGTGACCAAACTGGCAGATTTAATTGCTCAGTAGTAAACACGAAGCCTGTTGGCTGCTGCTTCTTACAACATCCAGGTTTGGAAAAATCTGCTCCACTTTGCTTGTGACTGGTGGAGGCCAACAGATGTATGTATTTTTAAACGTCTGCGCTGTGATGATGAGCGCTGCTCTGGTCCCCCAGTGTCCTTCGGAACTGCAGAAGTTTGTGGCAATGCAGGAGATGAATTCCCACCCCAGGAGCTGCCTGGTTCCAGCTCTGTGATAATCCTGTGCCCATGTTTTCAAATGGCGCAGTGGATTGCCCTCATAAAGCAAACGTGAGCGTGTGATTCATCGTGCAGCGCTGCAAAATTAATTGCTTGAAGAGAGTTAAGAGAGTTAAACATTTTGGCAGAGTAGAGGCTTCATGTAATCTCACCACTCTCTTACTGCATAAAACTGAAACAAGGGCAAGTTAGTTAATTTTCTGTGGAATGTTTGCTTAAGTTGGCAGAAACTGAGTGTATTTTCTCAGAAAGACAGACTGACATTTGTCTTCTCAGGAACACGCACCAAGCTTTTTCACATCTTTTATAACTTAAATCCATTTTGTTTTGGCCCATTGCTCTGCGGTAAGCATTTTGATTATCTGTCTCTGGTTTCAGGCTCACCCTGTTGTGTTTATTGCAGCAGTTACCTCAGTGCCAAAGTGGTTGTTCCACCCCGTGATGTTGATGCGTTGCTCTTACATGGCAGCAAACTGGATGTGCAGTTTAGTCGTGTCAGGTGTACCTCAGTGGCTCTGGGTGTTTCACTGCACAGGGACGCTTACAGTACCAAGCAGGCAGTGCAGCCGTTTCAGTTATAGTCATTTATTTCCACATTCTAGCCTCCTTTCCAGGTGCTCCAGTTCAGGCTGCTCACTGAGCTCTGCCTGTTAACGGCCCTCCTGCCAGGAAAGGGCTTGCAGCTGTCCTGCAGCTGGAGCAGGGCACAGCAGCTCCTGTGGCACTGCCACCAGACACTGGCACTGCGGAGTGAAGATCCCAAGATTGCGTGGGGTAAGTGGTGTAGGTGCAGCTGTACCTCTGCGCTGCCATCACTGACAGCAGCACGGCCTGAGCCCCTGGTCCTTACACAGCACATCTCGGCGTCCACCCCTGTGACGCACTGGCTGAGGACAGACATCAGATCAAGAGCCCAGCTGGCCCCACCTCCAACTTCTGCCTCTGGCCCTGCAGCTGGGGATTACAGAAGAGGTCTTTGGACTCATGGAGGTAGGAGAGATCTGTGAAGTATTTTTACAGAGAAAATGTTCTTCTAAATGCTTGAATGGGAACTTCCTTTGACATTTAGTCCTGGCTATGGGCAGGATCTCTCCAGCCACACGGGGTCAGATGATGTGGTAAAGACTGACATGTGCTCCTTTCTGGTTTTTGCCCTTCTGCTGGAGAGTGCTGTACCCCATTTTTCCAGAACGGAGTTTCTGCTGCTGCAGAAATCTGTCCTGACTTAGGCTGTCACGTGTATCAGGGCTCTAAACACAGCCTGGCTTTGTGTCGTTGCTCATAACTGCGCAGGTGAATAGTGTCACTGCTAGCTCTGCTTAGCCAGTACACAGTGTGCTGCTACACACACACTTCAGGGTAGGTTAACAGAGAATGCAACAGGTTTCAGTAGCTCCCTTCTGTATTTCTACAACAGGACTTTACGAGCTGCTGTGCAGATTTAGTGCTCAGAGTTTAGATTTAGTGCTCAGAGTTGCTGTGGTGTGTGGCAGAAATCATCATCGTGAGAAACTTAATTTATGCAGCGCTGAAGCTTGCGGCTGTGCAAACTGCGTTACAAACCAAAATCGGCAACCCAGAGATGTAAAAAGTAATGGTTTGCCAAAAAGTAATGACAGGTCATGGTAACGAGGCCTATTTTATACATATTTTTATTCAAACTTATTTTGAGAGAAATTCTAAATTATTATTTTTTTTATTTTATTTTTTTACAAATTATAAAATTTACAATTAGAAAAGAAATCAGGATCACAATTAACTACAACAAATCCAGTTTTGTGAAAAAATATATTCAAAAATTAAATATCAAAAGGAAGTTAAGTTCATTATGGAAAAAAAAAAAAGCTTTCATAAATTATTTTGCAGAAATGCTCAAGACACTGACGAAGTATTTTTACACTTTTCCCAGTACTGGCTTTGGGTGCTTGAAATATAAACGTCTGCTCTACTAATCCCATAAAGCAACCGAGCAGCAGCCTTCCTGCTGACTGCCCCAGGAACAGCAGGAGATGCAGACAGATTCCCTGCTTGCAGCTCGCTGGGTTTTAGGTGTGTGCTGTTGGGGATGTGCAGCTCCTTACTGCCTCTCAGGGTACTTCAGTAGCTTAGTAAGAGTCAGTTCTTACAACAGTTTGGTTTTCCTTCTCAAATAATACAGGTTAGAGTAAAATCTGTTCATTCAGATCCTTTTGCTGCTTTTGTTTTTCTACAATTTTAACACAAAAGAATGGAGCAGACCTAAAAAGTAGCTGTAATTCTCATCTGGCACCAACCCGGAGGTCAATCAGGCCTGCTTGGGGAAAATCAGAAGCATATTTTAATCTTGTAGTAGCTGATGGGAGGAAGAAAAACCACACGTACCTTTGCAATTTAAGTAAAGATTATGCAGGAGGACTGCGGCAGGACATGGGGCTCTCTGCCTCAGCCCACTGATATGAGTGTGGCGTGCGCGTCCTTTCTCCCCAGGAAATAAACCCACCCTTAGCTTAAGGCAGGGCAAGTCTCAGACCAGGCCTGCATTTTTGCTGCGGTAACCAGCTCTGCAGAGTTCTTCCCCTTCAGACCTGCTCTCCCAGAAAAGCGCTGCCTGCTTCATTGGTTTATCCCCTGTCGCCCAAATGCTGTCAGGGAAAATTGCACTCGCTGTTTTCTGAAGGTGTGCAGCTCAACTATTTCCCCTGTAGCAAGGTGACGGGACAGTGTAACTGTCTCTATTCTGGAAGTATATTAGACCCCCCTAAATAGCATCTGGAAAATACACAGAGCAAATCATTCTCGTTAAAATTAACAGCAGCATTGCTAATAAACAAATGAAAGCGACAGCAAGCTCCCTGAACTGATGTTAGGTAGTTTCTGTAGTTATCAGTACTATCCTCCCAGCTCCCTCCCAAACCACAGCCAGGGTGGGATCACCACACGCTCTTTCAACTTTTCCTAAGTATTAGAGGAAAAGGGACCTTACCTATGAAATACTGCCTCACGTTCCAATGGTTTTTGTTCTATTTTTTCAAAGTTTTTCATTCTTCACCTTATTTCAACAGTTTCACACATGCAGAAGACCTGTTCTTAATTGGACAGACCTGATCAGTAGTTTTGTCTCTTCCCTTTGCTTAGAATTACAGAAGAAATTAACAGCTACGGTTTGAAAAAAAATAATAATGTGAGAGCAAAAAGAGCGTAACAGGAGAGCGCTCTCTTCCAGTGGCAATGAGGGGTGGTGCGCAGATTCACACGCTGCTTGTTAATGGTATTTTGGAGATAAAAAAGCAGTCACTATTTTCTAAATATTTCACACGGATACTTGTAGTAATTATCCTGAAAGCCTGCTGATCTGAGACCTTATTTGGCCTGCTCTGCTGTAGTTCTTTCTGCAGGCTTTACTACATTATGCTGGAGGAAAAAAATAGCGCGCTCGTCAGCTAAAACAGTAACAAAGGAAGTAAAGCCGCAAAATTAATATCCCTTTTTATAGCAAAAGTAGAACATGAATGCTGTGCTACAACCCAGAAAGTAGTTCCATATTAAAGTTCAATATATTATTTATTTAAATTCCACTCTTCTGTATCGATGAGCCCAAACCTGGCTGTCCACAAGGGTACCGGTCTTGAAACAACTCCCTTGCCCCTCTTCACACAAGCATCATCTAATGTTCAAATGCTGAATCTCTTACTAAGGACTGTTGTGTGGCCATGCTATGTAATGCCAGCTCTTGACTCAGTAGTCTGCTCTGTGTGGATGGCAGATACTAAGGCTAGGAACAGATGGGGAAAAAATCCAGCGTGCTCACTTCAGTACCGCTGTCAAATCTGATCACAGAAATGATCAGGTTTTATACACATAACCATTCTAATTTCACAAAAGGTAATTCTGTAACCGGTCACTCAGTCTTAAAAAGGCACTTAATGTATTCCTATGTTTTAGTCTAATCTTAGGAAAAGATTTTAGTGTCTGCTATAGCATAGTGGTACTTAACTCTGGTCCCATTACGGAAGGACAGCAGCAGCTCTGGGAATTATATTCCATCGGTCAGCCATCAGCCTTGGATTTACAGAGGGAGCACAGGCACGTGTATTTTTGAAAGAAGTTCTTCATACTGTGGGTTGTTCCTCACCCTTACATGGTGTTACTTACCTGTCTGGTGCAGTTTATATTATAGCCTGCAAGGCAGTGACAGTTACAACAGATAGGAGCCCTTGGATGACTGCGGGACAAAGGCAGGCAGTAAGGCTGGCAGCGTCACTTGGCCCTACCGCCTCACTGACCTGCAGTACTGCATTCTGTTAGTGGTTCTAAATACCCTCTCTCTGCTGTGCCACAGCCGCCACCACTTCTCCTCCAGCAGCCCCTCCAGGATGTTTTTTTTCTCCCTGGGCTCCCAACAACCACTGTCGTTGCTCACAGACCAATTTCCTACAAAGCTTGTATGGAATGAGCTGTAATAACTTAACTTGACCAGGATCTTTCAAGCAGTTGAATATTACCAGGTTAACAGAAGGCAGTTACCTGTGTCCTGTGAAGGAGCTTAAAGCAGAACAGACCTGTCCTACAAAAAAAACACAACACATTTCAAGACCTAAGACAGAAATACTGCAGCAGTTCCATGATTGTTAAAGGACGACTTGTGACCCTAGTTCTTATATCAGCCTCTCTGTTGGTGGCAGCTTGATTACGTTCCACAGTTCCACTCGAGCACCATCCTTTTCTTGCCGGCTTGGACTGTATCTTCCCTGAGTTGCTCGCCTCCTCTTCATGGCAATCACAGTGGCTGCACCAACTGCAAGGAGAAGGGCAGTCCCCGCAGCCCCAACTGCTCCCACAACGGAGGAGTTGCTAAGGTGTGCCCACAAAGGCTGCTGCGGTAGAAGAGGGTGTTACTGAGAGCCTCCATGGGGACAGGCTGCATTTCATATCCCTCATCCCAGTTCCCATAACCTCTCTCTAAGCTACCATCAGAACGACAACAGCAGTGCTTGACTGGAACTTCCCCCCCCTTTCACTGGCTTGGAACCACAGTCCCCTACAAGTCCAAGCAATACAGAAGCAGTCTGGTGACTCTTCCTGCTCACCACTTCCCCTGTGTGAGGCCTAAGTTCAGTATTTGGCAACAGACACTGCAGGTACCTCCAGCACTGGTTCACAAACCTGCAAAGCTCCAACTGTACCTCTGCTGTGTGGTACCCATGGGAATGTCTAACATTACTTCATAAACCAATGATTTCAGTAATTTGTGACCATTCCCTGTAACACTGTGTCCGTCACAGGGCAGGAGGTCTCAGCTGCTGTTGCTGTTGAAAATTGCTTTTTGAGAACAGATTTGAAAACCTCATATGCCTGAGCTGAAAAAGCTTTGAGTACATTAAGAAGTTGTTGACAAAAATAGAACAGTACGTACAAACCAGTCATAAATACCCTCTATCCAGTTCTTCTTACAAGTATATACAGATCTTTATCTGTAGGTTAGTGCCTAATGTAACCCTACCTTTTAAAACAGTTTTAAATATGCCACTGCTACGTGAAAAGCGTAATGGAGCCAGAGGAGCTTCAAAGCTGGTGCACTTCAACAGCTTCTGAGGTAAAAGCATGGGACAGCCCATGGGGCAGGAAAGAAGGAAGAGGCTCACTGTGAGCCAGTGGTGTGCAGCGGACTCAATACAATGAAACCAGCTGGAACAGCCACCACGTATACAGACTGCCTTGTCTTTCTGAGTCCAGGTCTTCATTACCATGCCTTAAAGAAACTGAGATAAGAGTGGATCTGCTGCTGCAAGTGCTGGAAAAAGATCAAGGTCAAGGCAGACCTTGCAGGTGTGTCTCCTTGCCAGGGCAGTGCCTATATTAACCGCTCTTCAGGTGGCACCTTTAGGACACTGTCCATCTCCAGCCGAGCTCCTGCCACTTCTTGCTGACTTGGGCTGTAGGTTCCCTCTGATTGGCGCCTCTTCCTTGCAGTGAGAATCATGAATATGAGACCAATACTGAGCAGCAGCAAAGAGCCACAGGCTACAGGGACAGCTACTTCAATTAGTGGGGAGGGAAAGAAAGCACCTGGAGTCCCTTTCTGTAAAAGAAATTAATGGAGAAACAATGAAACTCCAGTGGTTACAATAACCTGTCCAACAGCTCAAAGTGGTCAGAATAGAGGGGAAAAAAGAAAAAAGGCAGATGATCTGTACCCTGATGGAAAAGGAGAGGTACAGGGCTTGAGGGCATCTGCACAGAGAATGCTTATGTTCATAAGCACAGCAAAACACGTTTAAACGTCTTTTTTTTTTTTTTTTCCTGGATTACTTCTGGTATAAAGGAAACTACCAACAGCTTCTGAAATTTTCCTCTAATTCGAAGTGGTGACATCCATCAGCAATATTCTCCAACCAAAGCTGCCAGTTAACGTTAGGACAGAGTTACAAACACAGATTTACTGGTGGAACAGTTAAGTCAGTCAAGCGGGCACACTTTTGGCATGACCACAACAAAGAAAAGTTTGCTGCCCAACACAGTAAATCCCAGCTGGCATGGGGACAGCAAAACTAAAAGCAGTTTTTGAGACTAATCTCGGGGCTACACAGTTTCTGCAGAGAAAAGCTGTCCTTTGCACACAGCTTGCTAATGAAGATAACTACTGCTGCTCTAACTGTAACAAATGGCTGTGAGTTAGGAGCCTGCCCAACAATTCAGACAACATTAGATATTAGCTGAAACTATCCAAATAACATCACGCTCCCATTCTCTTCTTTCTATACGGTTTTTCACAGCAGGACAGCCCCATAAGATCCAAATCAAAGTAGGAATCTTTTAAGGAGCCTCTGTACTGTTGTAAGACTAAAATATGTAGGTGTCACCAGCATGATCTAACTAGCAGTTGTTCAAAAAATTAAAACCATAAAGTTAAACCAGACTAATGTGAGTTTTTCAGTAACGCCACAATTTCCATGAGCAGGACAATGCTATTAAAGAAAGTTCAGGGATGCCTCTGATGGCAGTGCAGAGCATTCATTCAGCAATTGCAAAAACAAGGACAGGCACAGCCACCTTGATGAGCTTTATGACATTTGAGAGCAAAAGATTTTAAATGATTTAAGTACTGAATGGTGCGCTCAAAACTTTTAAGTTAGAAAGAAATACTTAAATGTCCACACTATGTAAAAATACAACGAAACAGACTTGAAGACAGCTTGCAGCAGGAAGAAGGGAGATGTTAAGTCAGTGCGTGGATGGGAGATGGAGGACATAAAAGGCCCAAGTACAGAGCAGAGAAACAGTCAAATGAGTATCTATCTTCTGACAGCTAAGGTGAGAGGGAACAACAAGAATTTTTTTTAAATGTGGAATTTTATCATTAAAAGAAACCTTGAACAATAAGCCTAAAAACAAGAAACGTTTCTCTTTGTTAAAAATCCCATCTGCTAAGAATCCAAGCTTGAATATTTACTGCTTTTGGATGCCAGTCTCTGCCCACATCACAGAGCAATACATGACAGAAGGACTATTCCCAGACTACCTGGAAGCCCTTCTTCCATTTTCAAATGACTGAAGTTTAAATTGATTCTGAGAATGCCAAAACTCAAGCCGTGCTCTAGCAATTAGTTCTAGTTTTGCACAAGCATGCAGATTAGTTGCACTTCACCAGTGCTTCAGGAGGGAGTTTTTAGCAGCCTACCCTGCTGTCTGTTGCATGCTCCTTATATGCTGCTGTTGGGGGGAAGGAGAAAGAGCAAGAGGATCCAGCCAAGGCCTTTGCTTCTACAACAGCATACGTGCCTGTTAGACATTGCCTGTCCTCCCTGACGCCACCAGAGGCACCGTCCTTAAAAGAGGGAAAAGGCTGTTCTGCAGAAAGCAGTGGGTGTGATGAAAATGAACCCAGGGAAACTACAAGAAGTGTCTGGGGAGATAAGAGACAGATACCTGAAGGAGTCTATACGTACAAACTGGAAACGTCAGGACTGACCTTATGGCGCATGCATTATGTACTAACAGCAACAGCAGCAGACTCCACCGTGGTGCACAGCCTATTCCATGCAGTATGGGTTAGTACATTCCCAGGTTACCAGACAAGCTATCTGCCCATGCAACAGCTTTACAGAAAAAAAGCAAGTGTATGATGTAACAGCTTCAGCACAGGAAGGATTCTGGTCTCAAACAGCAATGCTTTGCTTATGCAGAAAAAGAAAAGCATTGCAGAAACTGCCTGTCCAGGCAGAAGTAGACAGAGCAGATAGAAGCATGCTACTTATTTATCACATTCAGCTTGATGGATCTGACTGTCATCTCTAAACAAATTTCAACGCAGATGATCTTTGCAGAGAAGCTACTTTGTAACTAAGCTCATCCAAGACAAAATGCCAGCTTAAATTCCATTCTCCAAGAAACCGTGGGAGGGAGAGCAAAGTGGTGAATAGAAGAGGACAGAGTAAAAACAATAAATCTTAACACTTGAGATGCTATCTAATTGTTTGGTGCATTACACAGCTCTGACACACTGTGTGAACTCTGCTGGATCAACCATTCCTGGTTTTCCTGCAAATTATGCGTTTTATATTACCAGTAGCTTCCTACTTAATGTAAATGGGGGAAGCTTTTATTCACTGTCAACTTGTCCTCCATATTCCTGCCTCTTCTTACGCCTTACTTATTTACACTATTGAAGGTGTACACAGCACTCCACAAGCATTACGTTTGCTGCTGGTCATTTCCAGCTTTGGATCAAATTTGTCTTCGTTGTTCTTATTTGAAAAAGGTATAACTAGGATATCTGATTTTCTTTTTGTACCACCGCTATGAGCGTAAGGCAGATATAAGTAATATCGCCTTTTGTAGTCCAGCTGCAATAGCCTGATTATTGTCCGAAGTACAAATGTAAGGAAAGTCCAAGAGACAGCTCTGTAAACCATTTGGCTGCCTACATGGATACTGAGAAGTATTTGTTGCAGTTAAATGTTGAAGACTGGCGCACAACAGCAGTGCCACGAAATTGTTTCACATTTCAAGTTTCTTTGGCGCCAAGCGTGCTTACCAGCGTGCGTTAGCCAAGACACACGCAGCACACCGGCAGTTTCACTAATACCCTGGCACCCAAGGATTCTACTAAGCCTACTGCTGATGCTTCTCATAATTCAAAGTTCGGAAGAACAGAGGAGAGCTTCCAAAAGCAAAAGGAAAGAAGTGCTTACGTTAATGTCACAGCGGTCTCCAGTGTAGCTGGCACTGCACAAACACTTGAATTTGTTCTCAGAGTCTTGACAGGTACCTCCATTCTGGCAAGGGTTTGGATCACATTCGTTTATATTAATTTGACAACTGGAAAGGAAAAGCTATTAGAGTTAAATGAAATTTCTCACATACATTGTTGTGTCATAGAACACGAGATCAAACAGCCTACAAAAACCTCGTTTATCTGAAAACTTCCTGTTATATCTTTTTTAGGTGCTTTCTCCAGAGTCCAGCAACGTGGAAGTTTTACACGTACTAATCCTCCACATGTCATTTCTGTATGATTGAAGCCAGTACGATTCTCTAGCACAGTTAATTAATCCTCATGAGGCAAAAAAAAATACTCGGAAGTGGTGCATGCTGTGAAAATTGATACTGTTAACAGTATAATATCAAGCCCACCTATTCTAAAAATAAACTGTATAGTTTGGAGGAGTTCGTTATTTGTATGGCAGAAGGATATATAAGAGGATGAAGCATTTGAACCAGTTTGGCTATCCCATGGATGTAAAAATCAGAGCACAAGCTCCACTGCAGGCATCAGAAAAATAACACTTACTTCCTTCCAGTGAAACCTGGCTTGCAAGTGCAGTTGGCTCCCCAGGTCTCAGTGGTGCACTTGCCACCATTCAGACAGGTGAAGTTCTTACCACACTGCTCAGGTGGGAACGGCCATCTGGGAAAAGCAGAAGATCACCTTTAAAGACATCAGTTGTGAGGAAGGTAAAAGCATACTCGGATACAGTGGAGTCTGAGCTAGCAAGGGTCATAAGTACAGTCGCTGGTTTTTCTAGGACGGGCTTTGACACAGTCTGAGAAGGGAAAAGTCTCAGAAATAATCCATAGTAACCAAATATTACTTTAAGCACCCCCCAAAAAGGGGTTTGTACTGCTCACAGAATATGTGGTAGCAGTGTGTGTCATCAGTACTGGGACCCTTCTCACAGTTGCCTGTTCTTGCTGAAGAAGATAGAACTGGTGACAGGATATTGTTGGAATACCAAACTGCACCGCAGCTAGGCCACAAAAAGAAAAGTGCAAGCACCAGATAATTATCTGCAGCAGAAATGGAGTAAACAACAGGAAATTCAGCCTGGGTGGATCGGAGAACTGAAGTTCGACCATTTAAATGTTTATCTCAATATTCGGTTTAAACAGCACAAATAAATGGAAGTCTAAAATAATACGTTGATTCCTACTTCCTTTAGCAACACGAAGCGTATCTTTGTAACTAAAATATGCTGGAATTTTTCCAAACCAATGCAAATGCTATAAATATAAACATTATTTGAAAAAATTCCCCAAAAAAGTGCCCAAAGGAAAAGTCCTGTTTATATGGGGTTTCTCAATCCCGATTCAAACCAAGCAAGGTACCCACTCGCAGCGAGGTCCTGAATACTGTGCTGGGCACTTGCAGGAGTAGCCATAAACCCCATCGATGCAGGTAGCTCCATTTTGGCACTGGTGCCGCACACAGTCATCCACGTTGATGTCACACTTCTTCCCAATGTATCCCCGGAAGCATTCACACTGAAAATCTGCTAGTCTATCAGTGCAGTTCCCATGAACACATGGGCTTGACTGGCAGTCATCAATATTGGACTCGCACAGCAGCCCTTCCCAGCCAGCACTGCAGGCACAGCTGAAGGAGTTGAACAAGTCCTTGCAGATGCCAGCATTGCTGCAAGGGCTGGAAGCACAAACATCAGCCCCCGTGCAGCCTAACTGGACAGTTCTTCTGCTGGACTGCTGGAACTGTTCTGGCTGAGGATATGAGAGATGGGAGGTGAAGGGCAGGTAGATCCCTCCTATCTTCACTTGTCCTAGGCAGCCTGTGAAGTTTTCAGCTAGAACAATCAGTGCGTTGTTCTTTAAGAAGTCCAGGTTCCCAGCATTTCCCTGCAGAGTCATATTAACAGACCCATCCAAATGAGCCACCCATCTGGAAGACAGTGCAGAAGGCTCCTCCATGGACACAGAGATTGTGTGCCAGGCGCCGTCCGTGACAGCATTCTGACTCAGGAAGCTGACGCCTTCAATACTATTCCCACTCCTGATGTCAACAAGCAAGGAGGAGTTCTTAATAGCTATCTGGAGGGAGTCCACTTCTTCCATAGCCCGAAGCAAAACAGCGTCTTCGTCTCTGGTTCTGAAATCCACGAGGAGGCTGCCCAGAGTTCTAGTCACTGATGTATTGGTGGTAAATTCAATGGCAGAAGAACTATTAAATGTTGCATTAGCCAGACCTATAAATAAAGGAATAGTGCACCAGGGGTTTGAAAGACAGTAGGTGTAGTATTTGCAGCAGGCCAATGCAAGTTTCCTGGCAAGTTTCCTCCCTTAAGAATCATGTAAGCTTAGCGTGAGTAGGATTAGAGGCTCAGTGGCTGGCATCATTAAAGCTCTTCCTGTTTACAGTTACACTTCTAATAATAATATCTAGCTCTTATCTAGCAATTTTTACTCATTGATTTCACAGCACTGCACACAAAACTATCACCTTTTTCATACAGAAAAACTAGGATGTAAGTCAGGAAAGCAACACATCAAAGCTGCTGAAAATTGGCTAACATCCTGAGTTCCTGGACACTTGGAACTAAGAACACCCCCTCCAAAGCAGGGAATCATAAACTAACTACTTTTCTTCATTCTCTTTGGTTCTGTCTTAGTTGAAAACACGTCAATTGTCTTAGTTACTGAAACAATGTAAGACTCTTGGAATGGATGAACATTAGAGAAGATAGCCCTTGCACTGCAATGCTGATAAGGCAGGCAATTACTCCCTAATAGAGAGCAGGCTCCTCCCTGATCAAGTCTCAGTAACAGAAGAAAACATCTTTGAGTGCCGCCTTCACTCTATGGCGTACCGGTGGTAAATCCATGAAGTACGTGCTGCCTGCAACAGTACTTGGCCACCATTCTTAGCTTGCTAATTGCAGCATGTGTTTATCGTAACAGTGAGAACTAGGAATACTGGTTGTAGACCCTAAGGACTTTACTAACACATAAGCAGGATAACAGTACTCACACACATATCCTGCTGGAACATCTACACAGGTGGTAGCTTCAGGACATGGGTCGCTTTCACACCAGACTCTCTCTTCACAAAACTTCCCAGTGAAATTTGCTGGACAGCTGCAATGGAAATCATTCCAAGTGACAATGCACCTGCCACCATTCTGACATGGTTCAGACTGTAAGGCAAAATAGCACAATTTAGGAGCAGTATAATTCATGTTTAGATCGAAGAGAACCTGGTGGAAGAAGATATGACAATTGGTGTTTGAATTGAGAAAGGGTAATTAAAATAGTGAATAAACGGCAGCAAAGGAAGTACAAGAGCCTTTATGCAAGCAACTCCTGAGACCCCCGCCTCTCCGTAAAACAGGGCTGACCAACAAAATCTCTCCAGGTAGAACTCCATCGGGTTAGAAAAGAACAGCTGGCAGCACATCTGCAAGGACACTGTACTTCACAGGGCATCTCATCCACACAGCTACTGGTCTGCAGCATGCTGCTTCAAGCTGTTGCAAACTCTACATATTCAGATGCGTACATGTACTACTGTAGTCATGGTTGAGACACCACCCTCAAGCCTTCTGTGAAACACGTGGTGATTCTGAGCATATCACTCCAACCAGTACAATGTTACTGATGGTGGGAAGAAGGAAATGTCCTTCCTTGCTATTATTTTTGTTGTTATGGCCTCTGATATTAATCATCTACCAGTCTGTTATTCTTCAGGTGGGCTTTTTGGTTCTTTTTGTGGTGTGTGTATTCAAATCAAAGCAAATGGCTGCCACAGTTAGGAACATAACAGGGCAGGAGTTTTTCCCCATAGTTTAATTCTAGAAAAGTCTGTAGCTCTCAGATTTGAAAAGTTATATGAAGAAAAAAAAAAAGGGCAAAGAAAGATCAGAATTACATCACAGGAGTGAGGCCTAAAAGTGCAGGTGTCCTTTTTCCCTGGTACCAGCAACAGTCAAATTGTTCTGCAGTCACACACCTACAATAAACAACTGCACACATGCAGAGAGAAACAAGACCTCCTACCTTGCAGGTGTTATCAGAGATGCATCCATTTACCAGATTCATATTTTGAGTCCTATTAAGTTCATCTGGCAGACTGTAGTTCTCAACCTGAAAAAACTCTACTTTGCGGCCGTTCAGTTGGATGTCTTGTAAGCAGCCTTTAAAATACCCTCCCCACAGGTCAGTGCTGTCTGGGTCAGGACGTCCACCAATAGACACTTCGTAGCCAGTTAGAAGAGGCCTTCCTACCAGTTGTCCCAGCTCCACATATGTGCCTGTTCGGTGAGCACCAACAATTCCTCCTTGGAAAGACAGAGCTACCAAATGTCTTCTCCCATCAACTAAATTTTCTGGAAATGTCACAGTATCTGTAGATAACATCTCAATCTTTAGCTTGCCATTCTTCAAGTATATAGTGAGGCAGGGGTCCGTTTCATTGCTGATTTGCAATAGTAAACCATTGGGTTTCAGACTACGAATGAAAAAGGAGATGTTGAAGTCTGCACCAAGGTTGTCAGGAAGGATGAAAGAGGAAAAGCTAGTAGAATTCTCCAGGCCAAATGTTACTGCTGGGTGTTCTGGAAGAGAAATGAAATGAAATGTACACCAGCTCTGTGACACGGTAACAGCAGAGCAACTTTATACAAAAACAAAAAACAAACAAAAAAAGGACAATACCGTAAGTCTTGCGGGAATAAAAAAGGGCAAATAAGTATAATTTTAATTCAGAAATGCTATCTTGTTTATAAAGCAATACATTCCCATTCACTTGAAGCTTGAGCTCAGCTTCTTACAGTGAAACAGCTTCCCTACTCTCCTACAGTTATTCAGATCTGATAAAAAGATGAGTCGGAGCCTCTGGTTCAACAAGGAATAACATCTGTACCGCTAATCTGATCATCATTTGTGCAGGAGCGAGTAACAGGGGATCAATAAGAATTTTCTTTACAGAGGGTTTTGCTTTATTCTTCTCTCTGGTCAAATAGACAATATTGCTTCTGGAGGTACTGTAAATGCTTATCTAGTACCTTTGAAGCACCAACTGACAAAGGAGCTGGCAGATGTAAATCACATGGCACTTACCATATGAGCAAGCAGGGCCTCCATATGGCCTCAAACAGTCACACCTGAACGTTGTCCAAAGGTCCACACACAGCCCACCATGAAAGCAGGGCTCGGAGAGGCACCACTCAGTGCGGTCACAGCCCTGTGTCACAGGGGAAACCTGGCTCACAGGGAGAGCCACCGGGAGCAAAGCTTCAGCATCCACCTGCAAGTCTTCCAGGCAGCCAATAAAGCCCTGCTGGCTCTGCGTGTTGTTGGCCAGTGGATCCTCAGCACCTCCAATATACATGCTCAGGAAGGCATGTGGGATTGGAGTGGCGTTGTGTGGGACAGGAGAGCTCTGCACACAGACACCTGCATCACAGGAGTCGTGCCAGAGTTTGAGCTGCACGGTGTTCTGCAGAACAACTTCAGCTTTATGCCAATGACCATCATCAACTCTCAGCCCCTCCAGCAGCAGCAGGTACTCATCCTGCCTCTTCAGTTCTGCATGCAGAATGCCATCAAAGAGCTCCAGGAACAAGTATTCAGCTTCATGGCCTCGGTAAAAAAGGATGGCGCTGGGCAAGGTGGTTCGGAACCGGAGGGACACACTGGCAAGCTGCTCTCCTGCTACCTCCCTCCTGCTCTGATTGTTCACGGGCAGCTCAACGAGGAGATACCCTCTGGAAGCAAAGGAAAATGTTGTTGGTGTTGAGCATGTGGCATCATAGAAACCAGGCTGGCACTGGCACAGGTGGCCGTGGCTGTCAGCTTGGTAAGTCGGGATACACAAGGCCTCATTTTGGCAGTCATGTGTCTGGCACCCAGTGAGCTTGACAGAGCAGTTCTTCCCTCCCCATACAATGCCATCCTGGCTAGGGGCACAGTGGCAGGTATAGTCAGCAATGCCATCCTCACAGACAGCTCCATTCTTGCAGGGACCCTCCTCACACTCATTGATGTTAACAGCACATTCCACACCTGCGAAAGAGATTTAGAAATGGGATCTCACTGCAGGGGATTGCAATTCCCTTCCCCAGAGCCAGCCTGCTAGGCACAGCAACCTCCCCAGTGCTGCTGCTCTCTAAGCCATTCTCTTCAGGAAAGCACAAGAAGCCCAAGAGCTGCCAGCAAGAAGCCCTGCACTCACCGCAGAGCGGCCTACGACTAACGTGAGAGCAACAAAAGGTAATTCTGTGCTGGCTGTCCAGACGCTGCAACAAGTGCTGTTTGTAGAGCGACAGCCAGTCAGACTGCGCCATCCAACAGACTCCCCTGTCCTCTCCCAGACAGTCTCAGACAACACAGCTAATAAGCATGCAGGGAGAGCAAGCAGAGGATATTAAAGGGACAAGACAGCCCAGACAAGGATTTTATGCATCTTCCATACATAGATTTGGTGCGTTTAAACTCAAGTCTATACATCTGACTGAAGCATGTTCTAAGCACCATTGTTGGGGCATCTAACTAGACCACCAGCCAGGAAGTTACTGGAAAGCCACAGTTAAGAAAGTTCAAATTCCAGTTTGGAAAACAGTACCAGACAACCCTCATGTTGTAAAACATTCACAGAACTCGGTTCATTACAAAAGAAACAACACATGCTCCACAGGCACTTTGTCCTACTTGCACCAAGCTGATTTCAGTTCTTTCCAATCCAGCAGAAGTGAAGTGGATGAAGAGTACTGTGTGGCAGTGCGTCTCCTCACGGCACATGCGTCTGCACAACAGGGCTCAATGAAATTACAAACCATTACACTCAAATCTAGTTAATGAAAATCAGCTGTTATTTCACTGAGCACCTCCAGACTGACATTAGCGCCCTCCTGAACCAGTTCACTGTTTATCTAGCCCATAACATTGGTTTTCACTAATCTTCAGAGACAGTCACACAGATAAGCCAAGCATGGATTATCCTGATCTAATAGCATTACACACAGAATCTACCTAGCAAGCACAACGAGGACAGCAGAAAGAAAAAGAAGGAATTCACACACAAAGGAGGGGAATCAAAACACAAAAGACATTTGTAAAGAAAAGCCACTAGACAGAATAGGCATGTCAAAGAGATTAGAGAGTTGCCTGAGGGAAAAAGGGATGAGGGGAGACGGTGTGTTAGGAGTACTGGAACTGGACTTGATGGCATGATAAAAAAAATTAACAAAGATATGAAGCTTCTTGAATTTGTTTGCTGATGTTGTGAACTGCTGCACACTCCAGCAATGCCTCACAGCCAGTCTTGCACAAACATCCGGTACTGCTGTCTAACCAAGCTGCTTTACTCTTTTGAGAACACACACTTAGCTGCTGTTGGCAGTGCCATCTGCATATATGTGAAGGCTCAACACCATCTTCCAGTTCCAATACAAGACCTTAACATGTATGTGCTCTTAGTAGCACTGAAACAGAAACAGGAAGCTCTGGTAATTCTGCTCTTTTCAGCTATGCTAGAGCTGTTCTGCCAGCAACAGTATCTCAGATCCCTCTAGGACACAGCTATATTGTTCTTAAATTAAAGGAGAACTGTTCTGTGTAGTGCCTCTAGAAAAGCACTGAATTTGGCCAGTAACATCTGCCTTGAAGAAAAGCCCAGCTGATGGACAGATTCAGAAATCCTAATACTACCTCAGCCATTCCTTTCTTCTCCAGCAATTAATGCTCAGCACACATAACATGATCCTAACTGTTGAGGAAATGGAAGAAGCAATGGCAGAAATGAGATTTTGGCACAAAGCTCTGACCACACTTGAGAGAAAAGTGCTGGAATAAATAAAGCATAATGGATGTCTTTAGGTCTGGAGAACCGTAGGGTGGGAGAAGATGGAAGGAATTAAGAAACCACGTGGGGTGGGTTTTCTGACTTATCAGTGGATCGATTGAAGGGCTTTCAGAACAGTAAGAGGCAGGTTTGCAGTAGGACTTCAGGGGAGAGGCCATTGAATGGCACTGGAAAGATACTTAGGGTCAGCACAGTCCCAAGTGTTTGAGATGCCACCCCTTCTGAGATCAGAGCAGTCGCATTTATTTCCTAGGGCAACAAGGAGAACATAGCATCGTTCTGAATAACAAATGGAGACAGGCCATGAATTTGTTTCTAAGATGTCTGGCTGGACCAGCAGCAAACAAGAGCCCCCTTTTCCTATCCATCTCTCCCTCCTAGCCTGCACACATCCCCTCTGGCCAGCACTCTCCCCAGGAGCAGCAGCAAGAACACCTGCCTGTGCTGCTGTTTCCCAGCTCCCAGCTGACACCTGTGGGTGAGTGCTTCACACCAGGTGGCAAATTAGTCCCTATGGTGAGTGCACAACCCCAGGCTGGTGGCTAATTAAACACCAAGCTTTCCCATGGGACACAGCTGGTGTGATTTCTATATCATTTATTTAAAATGGGTGAAAAGAATGAGCTGGCAACTTCAGGTCTTTACATGCTCCTGTCTAACCTCACAAGCAAACGCTCAGCAGCAGGAGCAGGGCAGCTCTTCCTGGAGGAATTAAAAACAAGCTTTGTCTCTGTCGCCCTCATTGTTTCTGCGAGCAAACAGCCAGCCTTCACATGGCTAAAGCAGAAAGAAGAGATCTCTAAAACAACAGAAGGTATCCTTGCCCTCCTAGTAGCCAGTGCAGTGTCAGTTTTGAGTCTGAAGCGGTTTTTAGAACTGGTAACTGTGCCAGAGTTGTAAAAATCTAGCAACAGTTTTTTTTCCAGTCAGTGTGACCCCGTGCTTAGCAGTTAGCCCTGTTCTACATCACTGCTCCTTATACAGCTTGCAATAATCACACCCTTCATCAAGCAGCTGGCCTCCCTCTCTCCTTCATTATCACCAATGATTTTTGTCAACTATGAACATCTTCCATTTGTCAAATTCTTAATTACGCCAAAATAAAATAGAAGGAGATTTCTACTGAATATTGCTTCCGAGATGCCAATTTCAGCTCAGCAGAGAAGTGTGTTATTTGGGGTCTGGCTGCAGATCCCTGAGTGTAAACAAAGCTGGAGGTTTCAGGAAAGTGAAGGAACTTTTCCCGTCTTCAGAAAAAAGTCAACATTTTTGGTTTCAGCCATTGCAGTACCCAGAAGTGCAGATCATTTCACATTATCCACTATTCTGTGATTTAAAAGAAGTTAAAAACTAATTTGCTTCTCTAAGGAAAGCTTAGGCATCCTTTCCTAGGTGTGCACTTAAAGCAAGTTCCCCTCACTGAGTCTCCTTTGCGCCCTCTAAATTTCTAAGCTCAAACATTTACTTTTGTTCCTATTATTGACAACACTGTTTGAATAATCAACGTGACCCGTTACATTATTATTCTTTAAAACGTGTACTGAGTTTCTCATATAGTTAAGGACTAAGAAATGCAAATCAACAGAATTAATTATCTAAAAAAATAGCAAAGTATTATTTAAAAGGCTGCTATCTGAGGACGGTTATTTTCAAACACTCCCTTCCAACCCAAGCCGCTCTGTGATTCCAGATAATTTAGCAGTGCTCGGTGCGCGGTCCCAGTAACCACAGGGTCGGGAACATACAGTTAGAAGTTGCTGAGCTCTAACAGCCTGCAGCATTTTCAAACAGAAATTTATTCCCTAAATTCTGAAGGGTTACTGATGTGCTAAGAAACGTTTCATAGCTGCATTGTGCAAACCCATACATTCAGCTTCTCTGAATGAAAGTAATGATTTCTAGCTGCTATTAATAAGCAAAGATTCATTGTACTATAAGAATACATATATTAAAAGAAAAAAAACATATAAAGAAAAAGATCCTAACTTAGCTGTCACTTGCCAAAAAAAACTTGAAGGATGGGGTCTATTCATGGTCTCATTTCTTGAACCGAGAGTTCAGTGGGGCTTCCCAGCCAACGCTGGACGTCCTTTCCCCTTAAGACAGCTGAATTCCTAGCAACCTTTCCCTGGTGCATCCTAATTAGGATTTGTATTATTACCAAAAGAAAAATGGGGGGGAGGAAGGGAGGCGAAGGGAGAGATGGGGAGAGAGAGAGAGAGAGATTGAGAGAGAGAGAGAGAGAGAATTAGCAGCAACAAACAGACCCGGCCACAATTATATTTGCACAATTACTGCCATTTCCATGGCAACACACTGCTTTGACCTCTCTCCCACCGTGCACTACTCCTCAAGGAGATGTGGGGGAGGAGACACAGAAGTGCACAGGCCAGCTAAGGGTTTGTCCCCTGAGCTAAAGAAGAATTACTTCTTGATAAAGGAGTTTTAAATCATTAAAGCAAAAAGGAAAATGGCAAAAAAATTCCATCCAAAGAAATCTAATGCTTCAACAGAACTAACAGGAGACACTGACATGTCTACAAAGTACACCTGAGTGCAAAACAAGGACCTGTGCCTCAGAGCGGCACCCCAGGTTGGATTTCTGCAGACAGCTTTCAGAGCAAGGCAGAACTGCAGCAAAGATGCACACGGAGTGCGCTGACTGCGCCACATTTATCTTGAGGCAACTAGGAAATTCCTGGCCCTGAAGTTTCCAAAACAAAACTTTAGGTCTCTTCAAAATAAAAACATTCTTCCTTTCTAGTGAATTCTCGTCCTCATGCCTCCAGCTACCATTAATCGCACAGCAGCTCCCTGCCCTGAGCAGGCACGCAAACATTCAGGACACATTGCAATTACTGTATAGATCTCATTACCTGCTAGCAGAAAAATTCCCTTCAGGATCACGCCAATCAGCACAGATTTCATGGCCGACTCCTTGTGGACATTTGTGACAGTAAAGGAAAAAAAGTGGGGGTGAATGGGGGTGGGGAAGGGCAGAAAGGCTGAAGTGAACTGGCAGAATGTGTGTAAGCACTCCCTGATGCCAGTCAGACAAAAAGGGATTGGGGATGGAACTAACCAATATAGCAGAGACCTGCGCTGCAGTGAGATCTAATCCAGCCCTGCTCTAAACCTCCCCAGCTGGCCTCTGTCAGTGCTGACATGAAGAATGCGTACTTGCAGTGCTCTCCCTCAGTGCATTACAGTAATACCCTGCAGTATCCACAGCATTAGCTCCAGCAGCAGAAAGTCAAGAGACAATCTCTTGCCCTTGCCACCTCCCACGTGAACATGCCAAGTTCCATGAAATAAGGACAAAATATGGACTTTTCTTTTTACGGGCTAAGACAAAAACCCATATTTCCACCACCAAAGCATATGAATAAGGAGAGTTCCAAATGCAGAGCGCAGCCCCAGCCCTGCTGTGCATTCAGCACTGGGACCAGCACTTCACGCAGTCTCCTTCCTCCTTCTTGCACCACTCTGTGCATTTGTGTGCACGAGCATTTCCACTGCGCAGCATTCACAAAGCAAGGTCTCAAGCTTTAACTACCACATTTATGTGATTTGTAACTGAATGGAAGGAAACACCCAGCTTTGTGCTGACTGCACCAGTTCAACCACAGGACTGATTCACAGAATCAAAGCTCTCTTTCTCCATTAGCAATCTTACAAAATTAGCTGTTGCAGTTTCACTGAGGATCTGGTTTCAGAAAAATGTGGCTGCTTTCAAATGGCAATGTTCCTGGAGGAGGACTTGTACTCCCGTGTTGTGAGGAAGACTGGGAATGTGGTCATTTCTGTGAAGAAATGTTATCTGGAAGCTTCCCTCCTAAACTCCAAGTCTTTGTTAGTATCCACCTAAGGTCCCAGCAAACAAAAACTCTCCATAATAAGAGTATGGGAGCTGCATTAGCAGTATGACTTCAAGATATTAAAAGAAAGCATTCCAAGAACTCTTGCAGTTTGTTTACTTTCTTCTGAGCTAATTCAGTCCAAACATACCAGTCAACGTACCACGTACCAGGGATATGGTGAGGATCTGTTGAAGTCAAAACTTCCCAGATAGGCACATCTGGGCGGTGTAGGCATAGTCCCGTCCTCACACAGATTTTCAGCGCTATCTATAGTAGCTAGGGTGACCCTGCTGCCCCCTTCAAATGCAAACAAGTAGTTCGTGCTCATTCAACTGTCCACTGCAACAGTGTAACAGCTGTGAAGAGCCGAGAACATTAGTTCCCTTCAGGAAGATCTATATTTTTATTTATACATGCATTTAGACACACACATACAGAGTCTCTGTATGCTGCTGATTATATAGAATATAATCAAAATAATAGAATGGAATAGAATTAGAATAGAATTAGAATAATTATAGATATATAATTAGATATAATTAGAATATAATATAGATATTGAATTCAAATCATGGAGCATAAATGAGCACAGATTCTGATCCCCCACATCTTCCCAAATTCATTACGTTGTTAGGAACTGCAGTTGCTTCTTTTCCCAGGGTCAATTTAAGGGTATATTTAGACTGTCTGGTGTTCCCAGAGACAGATAACGATGATGGGAAAATACACTGCCATGAAAATTCTAGGTAGTACACGTTTATGTTTGAGATGAAATACTTATAAGAGGTATCTTCCAAACCAGCTTCTGACAGCCTTTGAAGGATTCTAAAGAACTGAAAATGAATTGAAAATGATCGGATGATTCATTTTCTAGACGTTTTAATTCCCCCTTCTTACTGCTGGCAACCACGCAAGTTACGAGATTCAGTCATGATTTGTTCCCAGTCATTTGTAAAACTTCTTGAGGGAGGACAGGATAAAAAAACAACACTGAATATGTCAGAGGCTTCATAACAGAAAAATGGCAGAAAATTAAATGTTAACTTTGGACAGATTTCCAAATTTCACTCATCTCTTAGAAAGCAATTAGCAACTTTCTCATTCTGTTGGTAAATGTGTCCCCGAAATGTAAGAAATTATTTCCAGGCTTCAGGGACAGCCACCCCCACCTTAAAAAAACAGAAACTCCATCTGCACAAAGTGCACGTGGCAATTCATGTACTGCAAGTGGTGGCTCACCGGCACATCAATCCATTATCACTGAAAATAATCATCTCTGCTGATAAGCATTTTATGTGAGAAATCAACACACTGGGTCTAGTCTGCTGCCTGGAATCCTCAAATCACCTCTCCTGGCAGAGGCCGTGAGCAGACAGCCATCTCACCTGCTCACAGTACCTACATGGAGTGCTGTTCTGGGACACCACTCTGCACAAGTATTTGCCTCTCTGGTTCTGAAGATTTAATTAAGCTGGACTTCACCCATTTTGATTCGTAAGGAAATCAAAGTTAATTTATCTGAGTCATTCCACCTCTAGTAATCCTCTCCAAAGTCTAACTGTGTTGAGCTAGCATATCTCAGGCTGTCCGCTAGTCAGAAAAATGATGTAAAGGGATAGCTCAAAACAGACTGCATGGTTGCAAGTATCAGCATTTCAGAAGATGTTTTTGATCAAACACATCTGGTACAACAAGAGGGATCCAGAAGTGTACGTGCTTCCAGCATTGTCATCAGATGACAAGAAAGTCAAAAGGTCTCATTAAGCATGGAGCTACGCCTCAGAAGGCAGATGCAAAGTGGAATGGAAAAGGAGCTAGAGGTGTGTGCATGTCTCATCAAGTACACCCTTGCTCCCTTCCTCTGCAGTACTGAAGTGTGATTCTGTTGAAGGGGTAGCAAGTCCTTTAATCGCTGATGCTCCTTCAGCGGAGGCCAGATCTCTAAAACAAATCTGGCATCAGGAAATACCTGCCAAAAAAAAAATGAAATCTGTCCAAGTGCCAACCTGTATCACAAGGGCAGTTAGGAAGAAGCAGCATCTCCCGTACACTTTGTGACTCCTGACCCAGAAATTCAAGCCTATTTGATCTGGGCCAGCACTCTTGCAAAGGAACAATTTACAGCTATACAGAAGGTGTCCTGCTTCTTTAAGGTTGGAAGACAAAGACATTATGGCCGAACAAAGTGAAATGGTTGGGAAGCGCCCCAATTACTGCTGACAAGACAACCCTTCCCAAATTTACCACCACATTACCTTCTGATTTCACATGGAAGTACAAGCATTCCTAAGCCATGTGCTAAAAAGCTCAGAATGTAACCATGATCACAAGGTTCTCCTGCCAAGGGAAGGTTGCAATTGAAATGATGGTGCTCTTCCCCTCTCCTTCAGGCTGACCAATGCCACAGCCTTTCTGAAGGCAACTTCAGCAGGAGCAGAAATATGAGGAGTGCTCAAGTCATTCAAAACTTGTCAAAGAACAAATTAGTCCAGTTCCACTTCAGTGATTACATACTTGCAGGTTCTCATTCCAAACAGAGACACCAGTCTTATTTTTTTTAATGTCCTGGCTTAACCCACGGCCCACTGTACACAAGATGGATTGACATCGTTCCTATGAATAAATAATTCATTTTGTCTTTTTTTTACTAAAGATTGACTTTTCCTAATATGTTTTTTCTCTTGAACACAGTTGACACACTTCCAAGACTACACAAGACTCATTCTCCTTCTTACCTCATTTAGTATCCATGCAATCTTTTAATTCACACTTCTTATATCCTCTCAGGGCACATCCTCTGCTAAAGCACAACCTAATGCACCGGACTGACTCTCGGGACCTATTATGTAGTTCTCCTTGGAACGAGGCACTGCTTTTCCAACTACTACATTTCAGAGGAAGAGCAGTTCACCTCCCTGCAGCCCTATAGCCTGAGACAGCACAGAGGCAGTTAATTTGCAAAGAATGAATTTCTCCTTACTCACGTTGTTATCCCAACACCCCCTAAATTCCTCAGATTGAAGAAAGAAAAATACCGAAAGAACCCCCTGCCGCCCCAAGAAAGCATTCTTCAGCAGAGTAGCAAGTTCACTTTAATCAGCGGAGGCAGCTTAAACCCAAGTTCATGGTAGATCTAAGCTGCCACAGAAATGTGTTTTGAGCAGAAACATTATGGGAAGCTTTACAAAGTTGTTCTGTGATCCTAATATGAAGTAATAAGCTGTTTACCCAGCATGACTGTACTGGGATTAATTGACAAAGGAGGGGAGATTAATTGCTATTATTTCCCTGTCAGCTTCACTCCTCCACATGCATTCGCTGATCTCACAGAGACTGCTCACAGCCTTTCACTGTGTTAATGTGTCAGAACTACCTCAGATGAAACAAAGTCCTTTACCAAAAGCAATATCCAGAAGAGCAACTTGCTTCTAATCCCCTTCAAGTACTAATGAACCCAAATTTGATGCAACAGAATGAACTCTAGCACTCCTTCGCCCATCATCCTGTGTTCCTGTCAGCTTTTCTACCCATAAGCACACTGAGAACTGGAAAGGATTAAACAGATCTGCAGTGTGGCAGAGCAAAATGAAATCCTGAACTCTGTGAGGGGTGCGGAGGCAGTGAAGGAGGAAAAGGGAATAGGGCACGCATGTGAGTGGGAATTATGAGAAGCAGGATAAACTTTAAACCATCTCTTTAGACAAGATCTTAGTTCATGAGTGCAGCACTGTGACTAATAAAAAGGTAGCCATTAAAAAACTGTCAATAAAAGCCTATTTTCAAAGGCCACACCTACAAAAGCAATTTTTTCTTGACCTAGCCTAAATTAGGAATCCAAAGCAAACTAGATTCACCATGAAATCGTACCAAGAATTCAGCCCAGTTAACAGAACACATTAACTAGAAGTTGACTTGAGATTCTGGGTGTGGAAGTACCTGTGGTAATGGGTCTTCCCAGGAAAAAGTTGGGTGGACTTGCTCCAACTTTGCTCAACCATTATGACCACGGAGAGAAAACAAAACTTTCCCGCATAATACAGACCTAAGACTCTGGAATGCTGCTACCTGCTGTTCCAAGAAATCAAAAGACAATTTTATACTGGCTTCAAGTTTTTCTTTTTCCCACGAGATGGCAGCCTAGGAACACTGTAGAAAGGTTACATCCCCCTCAAAAATACACGAATATTAGATTGTGCTGAGGACCACCTTTCTTACAAACTGCTTTTTGGTGCAAATTGTTCAAAATGGAGAGTACATACAGAATTGAAAGATGCAGAAAACTGAGAATCAACATGCTAAACCGATTTAAGAGTCAGCATCAGTCAGCAGTGCACCCTCCCAACAGAGCTGATGCTGTGTACTCACTATCCCCGAGTTTCTCAGCCAGAAAACTGAGACCCATTAGGGTCAGGCAGGGCATTTGTATAAGAATCTAAACTCCCTGCTCCCTTGTAAACAGAGAAGGCTGCATTTGCTCACATCACAAAGACCTTTTGACCTCCTAACACAGCAAATTACTGCCTTCAGCCAAAAATCTCTGGCTCTTATCATCCAGGAGTGTTAGCGATGAGAGATGTTTTACAGATGTTTTATGTGCTGATGATCCAATCTGCTACAGTCAGTAGCTTGTGACATTCGAAGTGTCATGCACCTTTTAAAATGTATTTTGTTATGTTTTATTTTAATGTTCTTTTTGTTCATTTTCATAGTTCATGTATAAAAAACACAGTTCTCCCAGAGAACTTTCACTCCTGGATGCAGGTCTCCACATAGCCTGTTCTTAGACTTTTCCATAGAGATGTCTGTTTCAAATTCTAGTTTAGAGTCTATCAACTTGCTTGCTCAAAATCATGTAGTTTTGTTTTTTTAGCACTGACAGAAATGTTCCTCCCAAGCTACTGAGCTCCACACAGTTTCTCTCAGTCCTGCCCAGCAGTCTGGGCTACTCTGTACTGCAAATCCAGTCCTGCAGCCAGACAATAACACAGCAACTCTGCATTAGTTAGCCAGACTGATCAAATTCCAGCCACCCACCTTCACCAATCTTACCTGAATAACCTGGCAAACAATGACAAAGAAAGCCATCAACAAGGTCCACGCAGTGACCTCCATTCTGACATGGCTGGGACTCGCACTCATCGATGTTAGTAAAGCAGGTCTCCCCTTTGAAGTGAAAATACAAATTGCCAACATTAGTGCACGCATGCATCAGTGAAGGATACAAATTGAAAGGCAACTGCATTCATGATGTTTTGCAGTTCTTCTCTGTCCTCTAAAAATGCAAACGAATTCTGTAAACTGTGCATGTCACTCCTAACACTCCAACAAATTCTATCATTCTATCATTGAAACAATTATGCAAAATGAAGCGAGGAAAGCTTAAGTGATTTGCCTGTGTCAGGAAAGGGAACAGTGGCAGAATCAGAACTGCTGCACAACAGTGGACCAAACTCTTATCTTTTTCTTTAAAAACAAAAAACAAAAACAAAAAAAACCCCCACAATAAAGTATTATTGTTAGTTTCTCTTCCAAGCATTTTCCCCAGCTCTTAAATCCATGTTTTTATAGATATTTCTAAACCAGGGGAAAGGGTGGGTGGTATTTCACCCATCATTCCTATCTACTCAAACCACTGTCCATCTGTAGCAGAAAGGAGGCAACATTTACCACAAAGCCTACCTGCAAAGCCTGGCTGGCACCAACAGAGGAAACCGGCTGCTTGGCTGTAGCTGAAATTGCTGGGGAAGTCAGGTTGTGATCCATAGTAGGACTGGTTGGATCGCTCAAAGCATACACCCCCGTTGTGACAGGGATCTGTCGCGCACTCATTAACATCCTCTTCACAACGCTGCCCGGTGTAACCTGCAGGAGACATCTGTGTAAGCATCATGCACAACTGCACTAAAACGAATCACCCAAATATTGTGGCTGCCTTGAGGATGAGAACAGGAGCCAAAAGACATCGCAACTCATTGCGTAAGGACTCCCGGAGTCCTCCAGTTTCTCCAGCACGTCAAAGGAGGGAGCCAGATAACCAATTTGCAAGAAACTATTACTTTATTATAGAAAAACACACACAGGTGCTGACACACAAAACAGATTTCAAACTTACCTGCCCAGCAGACACAGCTGTAGTTCTTGATTCCTTCAACACACGTGGCATTGTTCAGACAGGGCTCAGAGGCACACTCCAGGATATCCAACTCACAGTGGTCCCCTTCAAAGCCTGTGTCACTGCAGTCACATTGGTAACTGTGGGGCAACAAAACAGAGTGATGCAGAAGCTCCTGATTTTGTTCTTGAGCTTGTGTGAGGAAAGAGCAAATCGAGCTGAACTGGAGTTAGTCTTCATACACATTTGTGGGCAGAGGAAAAAGACTCCTCCTTCTGAGCAAACAGGCCACACTAACGACAGAGCAGACCAACCTCAGCAATCTCTAAACCTGCAGTATGCCTGTGAAAAGGCACACTGGCACACAGGTACATTCTCACCAGCTGCTTGTATTGATCATGATCTGCAAATCACTTCCCTTTGCATCTAATGTCAGATGGAAACAATAAGAGGAACCATTTTCTACCTTCTTTTAAGCCTCTGAGGAGTTCTGCTACTGGAAACGCCCCTCTCACAACATGCTGCCATTAATCACTCCTTCAGTTACTACCACTGGGATGTACAAACACTAAATCCAATTCTCTCCATAGATTTCTACTCTAATTTTGGTAGGTCACACTAAGCAGAATTTTACATCAGTACTGGTATCTAACTGCACAAACGCTGATTTCTCACCTGTTAATGAGGTCATGGCACGTCCCATTGTGCTGGCATGGCTGGCTTATACATTCATTGACGTCCACCTCACACTGGATTCCCTGATAACCGGGCATACAGGTGCAGGTGTAGAACCCAATGTGATCACTGCACAAAGCCCCGTTCTGACAAGGGTATGAATCACATTCATCTATTTCAGCTTCACAGTTTATGCCTTGGTTAGAAAAGAGAGAAATATTTGTGTTAAAAATCCATTGAAGTGTACCTGCACTGCTTGCATTTCTGAGCTGGAATTGCAAAAGCCATGTTATCAAATCCAACTGGCCAGCACAGCCATCTTTTCTAATTTTGCTGTAAAAACACTGAGAGCTTAGGAACAGTGTGCAGTTCTTAGAGATTAAGGACCTTTCATTATTACTGGAAAATGGAATTGTTTTCTCTAGACTTCTGGATGTTAGTCTTAAAACAAAACTAGAAGTACTTTCCAGAATTTACAAAGCTTTAGTTTCTCTCACTTGAGTTTGCTGAAGCAACCGACTAGACAGCACTTCACAAATGACATTCAATTTCTGAGTAAACCACATTGATCTGACTTAAAACTCTAAGAGCTGTTTTGATTGGGAATCCTTTCAGGGCGGAGAGGACAGGGATGAGAAGAATCACACTGCCAGTTAGGGTTATTTAAACCTTTTTATATTACATAGCTCTTACAGTTTAAGTTAGACACGGTACTCTTCACTTGTGTTGTGCTGCTATTAACCAGACCCAGTGTTCTACATCAAAGGCAGTTGCATTTTGGGAACGGGAAAAGTGATCACTACCTGGTTCTCCAAGACATTGATCCATTTGTTTAAATAATATTTGTAGCTTGCTTTGAGACACCTAGAAAAAAAGCATTAGAGCAATGCAAAATGCTAATTACAGTGATACTATATTAATAAGTCATTGTGTTATGAAATGTTACTAAAATTTTGGCATTAGCTCTATGTATTAATAGCCAAAAGTAAAAAGAAGTTGGGCATTTTTGGTCCAAAGTCTCAGCTTTCACTGACAGAATAAGACGTCCCATGCAAACTCCTATGCAACTTATCTTGCCATTCTACATTCCACCACTTGAAATTGTCTATGACCTGACGTCATCTCCACGTGTTAGTCATTGCAGTGGCACCTGCCAATCCATCTAAGCTCTGCTTCTCATTAAAGGCTCAGGAGGTACCGGAGTGGCCATCCTAATCCTCAGGAATGTGGGCCCCCTAATCTGCTGATTCAAACCTGTCAATACCCATGCAAAACTCCCTTCACCCAAATTCCAGCTGAAAGCACCAGGAAACAACCTGCCTTAGTAACCAGGAGTGCTAGAACCTCTGAGGTCAGGATGAAGCACTAGGCCATAAAGCTCATAGCCAACATCAGAATAACTTGGAGTACAAACTCCTCCTGCTGCTTGAGTTATTTTATCACTTCCTTATCAGCGGAATCCCATAATCCTTAATAGATGATTCAAGAAGAGTCAAAGGACTGATTTATAAAATTATGTTTGATACCCCAGATCAGTAGCTATCTTAAGGCCTACAGAGAAATTCTGCTTTTTTCCTCCCAAGTCTCTGTTTGTTTTTAGCAGAGTGACTCAGCATCAGGCACATTCCTGATGTTGCATTCCGCTGGTAATCAGCAGCATTCCTTCACAGCAACCAAACTCTTGAAACACTTCAATCTGTGACAGTGAGGAAGGCGGAGAAAGTTCATGTGCTAAGTGGTACCAGGCAGAAATGGGCACAGAACAACCACATTCCACTCTGATAGCAGGGCTAGAAGGAGAACCTCCCACTGCCTCCTTCACAGATAACTCACAGGTGTAGATTACTCTGAGTCATCAATAGCATGGATGCACATAAAAGGGATACTTAAGTCACATGCCAAGAAACATTCTCCAAACATCAAAGAATTGGAAAAGAAGTGTCCAAATGAAAGCCAATCTATTCTAAAGACTACTCCCCTCAGACAAATCCTGCAGGACGGGACAAAGAACTACAAACCAGTTGAACAGTTATACTTGAAAACACTAACTGTACTCCTCCTGACACTAAATCTCTTTTCCTGTATATCTCCCTTTGTTACATAGTGAGGCTAATCACACCTACATGATATCTAGTGCTCCTAGCCTCGGATAGTGCCCCCACATTCATTCTTAGATCCATGCTTCTCAGCATCTGTAGTGACCATGGAATTCAGCCTCAACTATTGCTTGGAAGCCACAAACACTACAACATTACTCCAACACAGAACCAGCCACTCAGAAAATCTGAGTTTTGCAACAGAGATTTAGTCTCATAGCTGTAAAACAACAGCTTCTCATGACAGCTACTAACACTACTAAACTTGTCAGCAGCAGGCACATTGTGGCACACGAATAGCAAGATGTAACCCAACCAACAGGGTAGTACACGAGCATGAAAGGGTACCTGTGTAGCCGGGGATGCACTTGCACAGATAGTGATCCATCTCATTCAGGCAGGTGCCATTGTTTTTACAGGGCCGGGATGCACACTCGTTGATATCTATTTCACAGTTGTATCCTTGGAACCCAGGCACACAGAAACAGCTATACTCATTCACCCTGTCTCGGCAGATGGCTCCGTTCTGGCACGGGTTGGAAGCACACTCGTCAATGTTGTCTTTGCAGTGGGCCCCGGTGAAGCCAGGTTGGCAGATGCAGGCATAGTCCCCAGGACCCTCGACACATGTCCCGTTATTTAGGCAGAGGTGGCTAGAGCACATAGAGCTTTGGCAGCCTTCTCCATTCGGTCCCGTTTGGCATTTACAGGCGTATCCACTTACACTATCTACACATTCAAAACGAGGATCTTTACAGGGATTGCTTTCGCACTCATTAATATTAACGCTACAATCAATACCTGTAAAGCCAGGCATACAGACGCATTCATATTCCGGAAGTCCTGGGGTCTTGTTGCAAATCATATGGGCAGGGCAATCGTGTTTAGTGCATGCATCATAGAGGAGTTCACAGTTTATGCCCATGTAGGCTATGGGGTGCATGGGGCAGGTGCACTGGTACCCCACTTCCAAATCCTTACAGCTCCCACCATTTTCACACGGGGATGATAAACAACTGCTATCATTTTCAGAGTATGAAGTTCCTGTTGAGAAAACAGACATTTTGTTAGCTAGCATTAAATCGCCTAAGAAAATAAAAGCTCTTCTACCAATCACCACACACATCTCAGATACTGACCGAGGCTTAATGTCTCAGCTGCTGCTTCTAAGGATTCTTTTATTTTCTGAGCTACTCCACTAGTGATGGTACCAGAGAAACAGGTAATGCTCCAGGTGAGAGTCCTGCCTTTGCTTCACACTGAAAGAGGAAGCACTAGCACTTAACCTACTTTTTACATGCCAGTGCACAAACAGCTCTTTGCCATTTTTGCCATGTTCTGTATATTACTGTGGGCCGTCCAGCGACAGGAATGTCTCTGGGAAACCCCGCACCTCACACCGACAGGTAACAGTGGCAGGTATCAAACAGCAAGGAGCCCACATAGCTCTGACTCTGCCCACAGCTCTCTGCTTTCACTGCGGCGCTGCTTTTTGAGAAAAGCTTCAAGATGCTGCTCTCTATTCTAAGCATTTGCCAAGATCGCACACCATAGCATAACTTCTCAGCTGACCTTAACCATTCTCTCATTCAGGCCATTGTTATCCCAGCCCATTTCTGGTTATATTTGCCTTGCTCTGGTGCACCTTCTACACACTCAGTTGTTAATCTGTGTCAGTGGTTTTCTATCAACTCAGTACCCCATCAGCTCCCCAGCCTTTGTATATGAAGGTGGAGGCATCCGGCTTTAGGGCCTGAAAGGGATTTATAGGAGACTCTGGTTTACAAAAGCCTGCCCCTGCCCTGACCTCCCCCTAATTCCTCCCACCAGAAAACTGTGGTGATTCTAAGTCTTCTTTTAAGATGCAGTATTGATGGGGGAGGGAGGGTGTTCAGAGATTTAGACAGCCCCTTCTATTCCCATCATCGTCTCTATTGCTCACCCCTCCCCTTCCTCTCTCATATGATGCTGAGGAGAGTTGCTGAGCATTGCACTGTCCAGCAATCTCATTATTCCACCATGAACCCTTTTATTCTCAGATTCCCAGTCAGGCAGAAAACAAGGATGACGGAATCTGCCTGGAATTTCTGTAGCAATTAGGGTGGGAGCCCAGGAAACTATTCCCAAAAGATTTACTAGACAGGAGATATGAGCTTTTGTAAACTTAATGAGTAACCAGCCCCAGCCTGCACTTTCCAGAGGCCAGAAGTACAGTCTGTGACAAGAGCCCAAGACCACTAATGTGTTCAGAATGATTTCTCTGATTTGCAACAGAGATCATCCAGAAACAAATTCACATTTAAACAAACAGTCGTCAGCAAGCACTGCTAGTGTAGAAGGCTGCATTCACCATTTTCTGTTTCCATTATAAGCAGGCAGTCTAAACACTTCTTGCAAATAAGGATGCATAAAATTAATTTCATGTTACCTTCTTTTCCAGCGTTCTTCCCCAGCAGGTACACCTTTCTGCACCTACTCTAATTTGGTTCATCGTATGACTGCATTGCTCAATAACCTGTATTAGTCATTAATTCTGGCCCATGACAACCAAAACATTTAGTCAAATATAAAAGGGCTGAACTACACAGATACCAAGTTAAGCAAATGTGAAGTTTCTTTAAGAAGTCAGAAGGCCCTCTTGGTTTACCAAAGAATGGTAGCTAATTAACAGATAAAACCCCCGTCTCCTTGAATGTCACTACAGTTACCAACAACAGCAGAAGCCATCTTGTTATGTGCATTCATAACCAGATAGAATAATAGAATCAGTTATGCACAGGATGGCATAGAGAAAAGTCATTTCCTGCATTGCTACTCTATTAGATTTAGCTTCTTCCTATGACCAAATGTTACTTGAATTAGGTCTAAAAGTGATGACATCAGTAGGACCTGGGACCTCACTGTGGAGAAAAATGTTCCCGTTTTTGGGATTAGTTATTAATAAACAGTGAATGTTATCACATTGATCCACAGATTCTGATTCTGTATGCCACGGGTCTCAATGGTTAACAAAATTTCTTTCTCCTGCTTTCTGTATTTTATCTTCTAATTGTAAATTTAAAACATTCTTGGCCTCAGGCAGAAGAGGCAGTTGGATTCACTGAAGGCAGAGCCAAGTTGAAAGCAAAACCCCTCTCTCTTCACTACTTCCCAACTCATCTCAGCTCTTGCTGAACAAGGCAGTGGTCATTACAGGAAATGCTGCACCTCTTGGAATTTAAAATCAAACAGGTCATTAGCAAAGGCTCCTTTCCACTCCCTGTGAGAGCTCTTCGGCTGGAGATGCTGGAGATGCTTCAAGCATAACACTGGAACCTTTCCACATCAAAAGATGTACATTACCTGTGTGCGTCAATTAACCTTTTCCCTTAACAGACTGATGCTAGGCAAGGAGAAAGGTCATTACCAGAGACAGCAAATTTCTCAAAGCAAGAAAAAGAGGTCTCTCCTCTCTTTGAGGTCTCTCCTCACAGCCTTAAGTGCCTGGGAGAGCCAAGCAGTTGGCTGCTGGTAGAGATGCCCAGGCAACACTAGCTGAGATCCTGAAGTAGCATTGCTCACAGGACATGGATGGAACAAGCTGAGGAAACTGCAACTTGTCACATGAAATAAAACGGTATCAAAATCACTTCAAATTATACTGTGAACTGTACCTTGCAGATAGTTAACCATGCGTTTCCCCTGCCCAGTAGAGGCTGCAGGGGCACTAACAACACTAACTCCAAGAATATATCACGCATACTAATTAAACTGCAGTATTTCCCCTGGACAAAACATGTTCCCAGGTAAACACAGCACAGTCCCAGTACTCATTCAGTGGTAATGCTAAAAGTTTCGGCTAAATGATTTGCCACAGACAAGACATTAATCCTCAACAGAATTTATTATGAAGTGATCTCAGAAAAGGAGGTCTCAGCAGTAAGAAGTAAGTAAAGCACTGGTGACATCAGCAGAAAGCCAAACACACTGCGTGCAAGATAACCTGCACGGCTACCAGAAATGCAGGCTGTCACCAAGGCTGAGAAAGAACATGTATGATTTTTTATTTTTTTTTAGCTCTGTTTTACATATTTTCATCAATCTGCTCCAGGACATGCAGTAATTCCTCTCAATTTTGGAATAGATTACCATACGAATGTGAATCATACATGAATATGCAACCGATGCTAATAAGCACAACAAATAAATTAGCCTTTCCGACCATGAAAACAGGCAATTCAGACCACACTGTTTTATGAGAGTATGAGACTAGTCACCAAAAGGCAGGAGTTCATAACTTTCCCCAGAAGCTGTTGGTGCTGGATCAACAAAACAAACATCCAGGATTTCTCCTTTACCTTTCACAGGAATAACACAAATCAGTGACATTTTTAAGTGAAAAAATAAGAAAAAAAAATAATGCGGTAATGCTGTCCTGCAATCCTACTCTGAAATGAAACTGGAGAAGACTACAGTGTCTTTGAAGAACACGTTCCAGGCATTTAGGGTTGGATTAGGAGGGACTTCAAAGGCCAACAGTCAGATATAAAGCATTCCTTGAGCTTTCTCAGGATAGGTCTGGTTTTGCACTTTAGAAATAGCTGACAAAGGTTCTCCCTAAAAGATGGAGTTTGTGACCTTTTCTATCACTTTAAGGCAAACGAGTTGTTTCGCCAGGCTTTGTTTTAATAATTGACTTTAATCATTTTATACTTGATAACTTTATTAAATGTTCTCGTCAAACAGCAATTAAAACAGCCAGGTATATATCAATAAAATTAGAAGCAAGAAACTAACAAGACAGCTGGCAGCCTGAGACCCCTGCAGGAGCTCACCATCTCTCCCCCTGAGAGTCCAGAGGAGTCTCTCACTTCACTGTGCCAGAACAAGGTGCTCTGCAATGCCAAAGAGCTGCGACACTCAGAGACTGTGGGAGGAAGATGCCCTCAAGGCTGCTGTCCTTTTAGTTAAAAAAACCACCACAACTGCAGCTTTGTTTATTCTGCTGTCTTACATGTTTTGAAACCTCCGCGGTAACTGTCCCACAGCATGAGTTGCACTGAAATCAATTCTTTCACAGACTTCCCTCTCCATTCCAAACAAGAGTTGCTAAGACAATACACAGAATGTATTCACAGCTCATGATGCACTGCTTCAGCATTACTCACTGCCTTGTATCTTCTGGTTTTGCTTTTCACAAGTTTGGTTTTTGAAGGCCTCGGGGAACTGTGACAGATGTTGGATGCTTAGGGGCTGGGGATACACCTGGCCTCATGGAAGATGCTCAGTACCACACCTTCACGAACAAAAAAAATCTCTCTCTCTTTCACTTTAATTTTAGCAGTTCAAACTGTTGCTTCACAAGGCACCCCTTAGCTGTCACCAACCACATACTCATTGATAACTGACTACCTTAAAGGTGCCCTAGAGGCCACTTAGAATTCCAAGAGAGAAGTGGCATGCGTTGCCTTGAGATTAGCCCAGAGATTACCTTGCTTCCTTCTCACTGAAGGACAGCACTCACGCGTGACCAATGTTGTGACTGTTTTTTTCCCAAAAGATATTTTATGCCTCATGCAAATAAGACAATATTTTCTCAACACACACCAAAAAAATGATGATCAGAATCAGCAGTAACTACTGAAGGTATTCCTCTCTGAACACCTGCTCACACATGTGCACAGCACGCACGGTACATTCTCATCTTGTCACTTTCTCCTGATTATAATCTCTCATAAAAGTATCCTTAATCATAGACACAAATGACAAGAGTCAGGATACCAGAAAATTATTTCCTGATGTGGCAAAAACAGAACGTGAGCTTAGGCAAGTCAATTTAATTTTCTGTATCACCCTGTCCAACTTATGAAATATTTTCATTTTCAGTACTTCCAGGTTCTGAATCTTCACCCGCTTCTCTGATCTCCCTGAATCGTTTCAGGAAGCAGAGAATGCCTAGCAGGAGGAGGCAGTCCCTACAGCCCTACGTGATGGGCATTTTACCCAGACTACGGGAACACCAATGACAGAAGGACCTGTCCTTCCTATCTTCGGGTCAGCCGGAAGGCAAGCTTTCTGAGACAAAAAGATAAGAATCTAGACAGGTCCAATTTTTCTCACCCACCTCAGTTTTTCTCTCCCAGAAAGCCAGTACGATTCACATCACCCAGATGAAAAGTGCACAGCTTCTTCTGTGGGATGTAAAACGTCAAACCGAAGCTGCAGAGCCAGGTAACCAGGCTACCTGTGTCTAACCAATAGCATTTCCCCATGTCTGAAACCAAGTACAGCTGAAGAATGTACAATCTGCTCCTCAAGGACCTATTTACGGGAAGGAGTCCCAAAAGGAGGAGAAAGGAGATTACACGCTTCATCTCCTCAATTAGCACTTTTGTTTTCTACTAAGCAAGTTCTACCAGACAGGATTTAGATGCAGTGTCCTCTATTATTTTAATGATTTACTTTGGGAAAAGACTGCTTATTGCCTACAAGTTGTAATTTATGTTTCTGAAATTATTATTCATCCATTATGCATTAAGTATGTTTTGTGCAAGGATTTGCCCTGTTAAGTTCTTTGACTTTCAAGATATTTTACATCTTATCCTTGATGATTATCATCTTTGATGAAAATTTATGGCAGACTCAAGAAGAAAGGGGTTTCCTTCAGATATATCTCAGCAGCCCTGCTTGCTATAACAACTTGAAAAAAAACAAGGTACAACCAAGTGGTGAGAAAAACAGGCTTCCCAACAGCAGCCCCTAACTGCACCACAGTAACTGAGCTAGAGGAATCCTCAGAGTCTAAACTGAGCTAAAAAGCTCAGCCCAATGCAGTGCTCACCCCAGCACGTTTCCTGCTTGGGAAAGATGCTAAGGGCAGAAAGGGAACTCCTCTACCTCAAGCATCAAGGAATTTAGAAATCAGAGAATGAAAAAAGGAACAGAAAGAGTTATGTTTCCATGACAACAGGAATGCATGTGCTTATATTAGCAAATCCCTGCTGACCTCTGCTGATCTTTCCCTGTCCTGGTCAGTGTAAAGGATTAGTGGCAGGGTGCACACTGAGACCTGTTCCCAGATTCTCCTCTACAGAAACAAGGCCTGGGCAAGCCTGAAAAGGGGCGTTTGCACTGTTTCCTTTCTTCCCTGACCCTTGCTAACTTCAGAAGGATAGCGCATCTGCTATGGAAAGTAGTAACTGAATGAAACCAAACCCTTCCTTATGAAGTATCTTCAGTTTACCTGTACAGGGAACATATAAGGACTATGAGCAGGCACTTAATGCATCTTCAGAAGCCCCATGTCATGCTCAACACAGGACAATGTTGCTAGTCTCAATACAAACTGTATTTTGGGGTGTTACTAAGTTGTCAGCCTACTTCATGCATTGTTCTTCTTTACTGGAGGCCAGCAGGTTCCACACAACGTTTACATGCCAAGTTTTTGGTATGGCAAAGCTTTAATGCCAGATATGCACACATTAGCATAAAGTATTCACAAAGAATTTATAAAAGCCTCGATGACTAGATCTTCATGAAGACAAACATAAGAAGATGTGGCTCAGTTTTCCACTGTGGAATATGCATAATGTTTCCCCCATCAAAGAAGCAGAATGCTGATTTCTGGCTCTCTCCCACCCAGCTTACCCAGTGAATTGCTGAAAGGTGCCAAACGGTGAGCAGCATCAGTGCCCATATTATGACCAGAGGCATTAACTGCATTAATTAAAAGTACCACTTCAGGGAATTAAACTTACTCTTAACACAGAACAAATAGCCAGCTAGATCTTTTTCATTATCTGTTCAATGTTTTAACACACATCTGAAGATGTACCTTCTATTATCTTGCTTCTAACACCTGGAGAAAGACACTAGTTACAAATAAATGTTTTATGATACCATTGAATATATTGCCACAGTAACCCTTTGATCATCTGTTCTTAACACACTCCTTTATTTCCCCTTGATAAACACTCCTCCAAGCTAACTAACCTTCATGGCTTACACATCCTCTGATCTCTCAGCCATTTCCACAGATCAAATACAGAGACAGGGGGTTTCCTGTGTACTCAGTTAACCAAAATGAGTCACAAGTTTTAATTTCCAATTCTTATTTCAATATGCTGACAATCAACAATGTTGAAAAGATCATATTTCTTTGTTCCCAGGTTTAGAAGAGAGTGTGTGATTTAAACTGTCTGCATGTCTGAGCTAATCTCAAGAGCTTGCAGTAGAGCAGACAGTGAGCCGCCCAAGGAAAGGTTTGCCTGCACGTGCTCTCCCAATAGGCATCCAAAGCATGTTCCAGGCCAAAGGTATGTGAGTTACTGTGCTTGCTGGGGAAACAGGAATGAGCAGACACTTGGTTCTGTTCTCTAGAATCTCCTATGTTCTTCAGAACACAACAAATTAAGCTGAGAGCTGTTCTGGTTATTACATAGAAAATTGCAGTGAAACTGGAATGACATGCAGAGTCTGTTCCACTCCCTCTGGAGCTTATTTTAAACAACTGGAGATAGTGTGGGTCTGGAAGCAGAGTGCTCTTATGCTTACAGCTTGCAATTGACCATCTGGACAACCAGAATTTTATCAACACATTCTAAATCAATAACTTAAGCCACTCGATGCTTCAACAACATTTATATTTAGCCAATTAAAAATAACTAAAATAGTCATATGCCTCACAAGGGCAAGAAAAACCACTTCCTTCCTCATGGCCTTAAAAGTGCTACAGGTGCTACACAAATACCACCATTCACTACAGTTACAATCTAGCAGAATTCCCCTTGCAAAGCAGGAGAAGGCATAAAGACTGGAAAAGCAGCTTCCCTTGAACGTCCCTGGCTGTACTGAGACGTGTCACCCACCTGCACTCCAAAAGGACATTCTCAGTAAATGACTGTTCCAGAAAGGAGTTTCACCCAAAAGCTGTGAGTGCAATGATCAAACAGCACAAATCCCCAGAAACAGGCCAGCTCCTGGCAGCCCCATACTGAGCAATACAGTAGGTGCAATGGGCCTTCCTTCTGCACAATACAAAACCACCGTAATTGCTTCACACTTCAAACCAGTAGCTATGGTTACTAGATACAAAAGACAATCCTGCTGCTTCCCCGTGGCCAGAGGAATTCCAGGCACTTGGAGCCCACACAAAGAAGCTGGTACAAGGGAAACAAAAAGGAATCCAGACTAAAAGCGAAAACCAAAACCAGTCTGACTTTCATAGTAGTAGTCAGACGTGACCAGAGCAAAGTAAATTTAGGGAGGCATAAAGACTGTGAGGAATGAAAAGAAAGCTGAAAACCTTATCCAACACTCAGAAAGGACATAAACATCATCCAATACCATGAGAAGAACCCAAATTCAGTGTTCAGCAGATATTAGCAGCAAGAACCACATTTTTGACCATATTTTTACCTTCCCTTTTTCACATCACTTTTCACTGTTGAGTGGCAAACAAACAGTATTGGCCACACAGTGCTGAGAAGAGCAGGAGGAGGCCAGTTCAATCCCAATCATATTTTCCAGTAAAAGGTTAGACACTTTCCTGACATGACCTTATAATCCCCAGATGACTAAAACAGATGTCTAGGCCCAGCAGATCTCCAGACACCTATTCCAGAAGAAACAAATCTCTTTCTTAGAGAGCCTAACAAATTGTATACAAAGGTGACTTCTGAAGCACAAAGACACACTCACATGAACTTGCAGAACCTCAATATGCCATGGGCTATAAAATAAGCTTTCAATGTGGAAAAAAACAATTAAAAACAATCAGTGTAACATACGCTGTTACATCATCACTTCTTGCGCTTTCTTCAAAATTTCTAAGGGAATTCTCATGCGCTGTTTTCTTCCTCCACATTTTGTACCACAGATGCCTGACACTTGAGCACGCTGGTATATTCCCCTCTATACAATCCTCTTTTGCCTTGACATCTCTCTAAAATATATAGAATTAGAATAAAGCTCTGTATTTCTTCTGTGCGGGCACAATGGTGAAATCCATAACTTTCCAGAGGAGAAAATATCAGCTGAGTACTTAAATTACATGAAAGTGCACACACTTTCAGCTCTAGAGAATAAATTCATTCACATGTGCACAGGGAGAATGACAAAAGGAGACGAGAAACAAGTAAAGTAAATACAGTAAAACTTATCTGCAACAGAATGCCTTTTATCTTCCTGATAAGAAATTTTCAGGCTCCATCTAATTGTGAGGGTGACGTTTTGTCAAGTTACCTTTACAACACAAGGGCAGATCACAGACTTGATCCAAAGTTACTGCATATTAGCCGGGCAAGAATTAGGCACAGAAGACAAAAACTTACCCCAAAATAAGAGGAAAAGTGGCAGCAGGAGAGCAGCATTGTATACCCTGGATGTAGTTTTCTTTAATTCCATGACAAGTCTAAGAGTGGCTGTTCTAAAAACCTCAGGGGAGAAACAGTAGTTGCAAGCTACTGATTACCAGCTCTCCCCACATCACGGATTTCAGAAAGTTTTCTCTACCCCAGGCACCCACTCCATACCCTGCCGAACTGGGGACTAGCACTAACACCGTGGACAGAGTCCCTGTTCACTTTGAAATGTTACTCATGTTCCTGGAACACAGAGAAAATGCTGCCTGGATCGCATGGATTGAACTGCATAGGGCAGCACAAGCCGGATTTACAGGCATGGCAGCTGAAGCTTATCCATGCCCCCAGTCAGAAAAGAGTCCCAGGCTGTCAGAGGTAGCAGGAAATTGGATAACTGGGAGAGTCACAGTATAAGGAAAAAAGAAAAAGGGTTCCTGGGTGTTTTTTCTGCTTTTTGAACTCCCTCCACAGGAAAAGGAACCTTGTATCTTGTATCGCTGCCACTGGAGCTCAGAACTGTCCTGGGGACTGGGGGAGGGCTGAGGACCATTTCTAGGATGCAGGTTTCTAAACAGTCACTACTTGAATTCCAGGTGAAGATCTTTAATACTTTTCCAAGAAAAGATGACTTGTTTGAGGAGAAGTCAAAAGACACAAAAATCTCACTGCTCATTCCAAAGAGCAGAGACATCAGCCTTCACTGCTGTCTCGTGAGATGTGTGAACCCACAGGATACACAAACTCACGAAAGGTAGAGGAACCCTCTTTTCCTAATTAAGGAACAACTGCAGAGATCAACAGAAGTACGTGAGTAACACAAGCAGCAAATCACACCTCCACACTTGGATGTGCTTAGTTTTAGAAGTGGAAAAAATCGCCAGCGTCCATTGCCTTATGGGAGTCACTGGAAACAGACAGAGCTCACACTCAATGGTGACCTGCTAAGTACCTCTAAACCCACACCACAATTGGATTAAATTAACCCTAATGAGAATGACGTATATTGCCTCACCCCTCCACTGACAACTAAAAATAGAAGGCAGGTAAGATGCCATACAAATTCCTAGTTTAAAAAAAAGAGGGCGAGAATTGGTGCAGACAGGCCTGTACTGTCTACTTAATCCACTGCTTTATTGGTTTCATTCATTCCCAAACTCTTATCAATACCTGTGCCAGACTTCAAAAGCAAGTGCAAAAACTGATGAAAACATAGTTCCACATTTTAGACAAGTTACATATTAAAATATGGGCTCTTTTCACAGGCATTCTGCTATTAAATAGAGAATACCAGAAATAGGCTCCAGCCACAAGGTATGAAGAGGTAAAGAGTTCAACAACGCCCCAAATAAGCTCAAATTCACACAAATCTCCCCAATTTTAACTTGAAAACACAGGGTAATGTGCAAGAATAAAAACACTTCCAAGTTGGTGGCAGGGCTCCATGTATTTAAATGCTATAACAGAAAGTAAAAGTAGCTAAAAATCAGGAGAAGCCTCTCTTAGGGTCTCACGTGACACTTAGAGGGCACAAAGGTGAATGTGAAACTACAACAGTGGTTCAAACTGAGATGTGAGGCTTCCCAGTGCTTTTGCTGTTACGTGTTTGCTGACTGTGGAATGTTACCTAGCAAGAAAAAAGAAAAATAAAAAAGCAACCACCTCCTAAGAACCTGGGAAAGCAACAACAATCCTGCAATGAGCAATTTGTATCATCTGCACATCCTTACAGAACAGACAGGATGATGGGCCAATGCAGTGAAATGGACTATTACTACATTGTTTCTACCTTCAGTGCAGAAGGCAGAACAGTAACAGCAAGAGCATTTTCACTACCAAAACACAGACACAAATGGTTTGGCTCACCAACCTGACTTGGAATGCTCCGAAGATGATATATCACATGTTATCAACCTTATCTAGACCACTCTGTTCCCATCTCCATCTCTGGTGTCTTCAGTCTGTTTTCTCAAGATCAGCCTCACTGAGTTTTTTTTTTGCCAGCTACCTCAGCCATCTGGAACTCATTTCTTTCTCTTTAGATTCTCATTTTGCTGTCAAGGACTTAACCAAGCACTGACATGTACAGAACCTTTTTGCTCAGAACTTTTTTTGCCTCACCTGCTTAAATTACACTGCACTACTTTTTTACACTGCACTACTTTTTCCAGATCAAAGCATATACACATGAATCCACTGCACAGTTAACACTGGAAGAAACCACTACTCTTCCTCCACCCCCCCGACAGAGACCTGTTACATGCTAGCAAGACTCAGAAATGAGCAAACGGTTTAGCTGAGGCTGAACAACTAAGAAGACCAAAGAGGAGCATTACTAGTGGCTGGGTGCATTTGAGACAATGTCTCGTGCAGCAGCTTCCTGTGCAAACATGCAGTTCTTACTCCAGAGCCTTTCATTTTATCAATATTACACCTGTAGGAACACTCTAATATTTTTGACGCTACCATTTCATGCATTTGTCACAACAGGGTTTGGATTTAAGCTACCTGGGAAATCACAGCAGAATGCAGTTCTCAGCTAAAGCCTTCCACAGACAGAGGTGTCACAATCTCATGCCTGTACTGCTGCCAGATATTGCGAATTCTACAGTGCAGAGTGTGTTAGGAGGGATGATTCTCCTGAAAAGGGTCGATTTATTCTCTACAGCCACTGATAACACCCCCATCACCTGCTGGGACTTAAGGTTCATTTAGCATCACACTTTGCTCAAGCTACCGAAGTCTGCATGTGTTATAAGATACCTTCTTTCATTATAGTAAACCTTAATCCAGTGCCTGCCTCCACATATATTATAATTTAATTTTTCAACATTCACAAACTGCAATTGTATGGGGTTTTGCCAGCATAAATGGCAGACCTCTTCTGTGCTGGGCCCTTGGGCTTACAAAAACCAGTGTGGGTATTAACCAGCTTAGTCCAATTAAAGGACTTTAATGCAACTTTGCTAAGGCCCTGATTTGTTAGGCTTGACTACATTTGCAAAGAAAGAGCACAATTGGGTGGATTTGTTATCTAAAGAATAAGCCCCAAGTCCTTAGTCATCCTTGCTAAAGCCTTCTCCAAACTGGTCATGGATTGTGCTACCTCTGCACTGCTGCAGTCCAACGTCACTATAATCTGCTCTTTAACATAGTATTAAAATTAGAGCCAAAGGACACAGCTGCTTTCGTCTGCGTAACACTCATTACGGGAGACTTAAGGACACCAAAACAGCAAGGCTTCTATTCTCAGCTGGTAGGCAGTAAACTTTGCAAGCCGGAAATGCATGCCATGAAAATGGGGCAGCAGCAGGCAAGCTGGATTAGCAGAAAAGGGAGGATACAGGTTTGGGGTACCCAGCAGAACCTGTTTTCTACATTCTATACTCTTCTGTAAACTTTCTAGAAAACAATCCTATTTATTTTTCTACAAACAGTTCAGAATGGACTGCACAGTGAAGTACGGAAATAAAACAGCCAATGCTTTCCATTCTAAGAACTATGTATACTTGCATGTACTGCACAGCTTTTCCTCACACAGAGGGTTAAATAATATGCTAATATTACAGACTGGGGATTACAGATGTGTGTGATATGGCAGTCAGTGTCACAGACAGAAGCTGGTAAGAATGCAGTTGTTCACACCTCCTGCCCTGTGCACATACTGTACTAAGAGGGCCTCGCCTCTCCCTCCCTACAGTTCTGGAACTTCACCACCAAACACAAATATTCCATGTTTCTGAACAGAACAGCACAACACAAAAGAATCAAAATTTCCCTTTTGTTTTTTCTTTCCCTCCCTGTTTTCCTCTGAGTGCTACTAGGCACAGCTCCATGTGACTGCACGCTTGGAACTAGGCAAGTTGAGCTACCTAAGAAAGAAGTTTCCAGTTCCACTCAAAACAACTGTGAGGCAAATAAATAAACAAGCAAACAATCCAGCCACTGCTTCAGTACACTTTTCTGCTCTCAAACACAGTGGAAAGGGCAGGGTATATTCAAAAAGACTTCAGGTTTCGGAATTCCAAGCCTACAGACAGACCAATTTCACAAGCTGAAAGGTTCAAATACAGTTTGATGTAATACAGATGACGTAATGCTTGAGGGCTCTCTGGGGTCCAATCTCCCAACATTTCCCCTCGTAAGATAGTTCCCCTTACAATTCACGTCACCGATTTTCCACTTGGCCACTAGATGTCCCTTCTGCACTGCACAAACTCACAAAAGACTACTGGTGTGAGAACAGGAATTGAAAATAATGTATTATGCATTATGAAAATAACGTATTGTGTGCTACCAAACAAACACGACTAGAAATATCCTGAAATGCAGCAGGACTGTGCCAAGCAGCACCCTGAGCACTGCAAGGCCCACTGCACCATGCACACGTCAGACAAGCCAAGAAAAAGCTTTGTCTGCAAGTCAAAACTTGAAAGTTGCTGCTAAAAGAATCAGACTCAATACATCCTAATTACAATTTTCAGACATAATAAACTTCATCAATTACAGAGTATCTAGTATATGACACTGGTCATTCTTGGACAACAGCAAATAAACTGCCGACATAAGAAGACATAGTAGAAAGGCTGCTACTTCTTGCTACGTAACAAGTGAACAGAGAAACATGAGGGATGGTCAGAATTCTGACCCAGCCTCACTTTCCTGGAACATAATCATTATTTCATAGAAAATCATAGTGGAAAGGAAGAAGAGCAGTCCAGGAAGATACAGGTAGAGCAAACATTCATGTACGGGAGTTTCATAGGAACTACCTGTGCGGGCAAAGGCCGAACGCAGCAAACACCGTACGGGAGTTTGGCGGTGCCCCCCCGGCACAGCCCGGCCATCCGGCGCCACCGCGCGGCACGCGGCTCTCCCTGCAGTGATGCACCAGAGACAAAGAACAGCTCATGTCTGCGGTACAGCTCCAAACAAGGGAAAAAGTCTCTGAAATCCCACTGAGAAACTGGGACAACACCGAATCCTCTTAAGAGAAATGGTATCTTAACAAATTTATTCTAACCAGTTTTACCAGCAAATTCTGAGAAGACACCCTTTTTCCTGCAGGCTATAGGTCTGGAGATAGGATTCAAGAGGACAAAACTGAAGCAGACTTCCTAAAGTCAGAAATCACCTGCTCTGCACTGCAATATCGGCCACGTGCAGATCATTACAACACGTCTCATTTCAGAAAAGAGTTAGAACTGTAAGAAGAATATCCAGTACATGCAGAGAGTCTTATAGCTTCTTCTCCAGCATATAAGCCCGTTCACAACACACACAGACGAGGCCACAGTAAAGATGGAGCCAAGCTTCTGCCAAGTTATCTCTAAGAGAAGCTGCAGAAGTCAGGCTCTAACCATGCATGCAGCCTTTGATCTCTGTGAGTCTCTGCTGGAGCTCTGCAGGTCAGCTTGGAGGCCCTTTGATCCTCTTTCGCTGCTCACAGCTGCCCCAGTGGAAGCCAGCCCCTTGCAGGAGGCCTCTCTGGGCAGCCAGCGCTCACAGGAAGCAGCTCACTGGCTGTCAGAGGTCCTGGGCAAAAGATTCAGCAAGTAAAATGCTGCAGCAGGAGGTAGCACATGTCCAAGATGTTGCCTGAATCCAAGAGGATTGTGTTGAATATTTATTATGAGGTCTTTTTTGTCAAAATGCTCTGATGCTTGCAGATGTCCCTTTTTACTGACGAGTGCTACTTAGAGAGAGGCTTTCGGGCCACTCGGGGGCAGTGCCGAGTTTTCTGACCTACAAGCCAAAAACCAGCTTTGAGAGGCAACCTTCTAAATTAGCATGTTTGTTGCAACTGTCTGCATTGCTGGCAACCCTGGAGCCACGCTGGTCCCTAGGGCACTTAATAGGCTTCAGGGGAAAAGCTAAATGCTCAGGCAGAACCAGCGCTGCGGGCCATCAGAGCCGAAACAAGGAGTACACGAGTGATCCCCACAGCAGAGCCTAGGGTAAAGGAGCCTCCTAATAGCAGAAAAGATAGCACTCTGTGAAGGTCAACGCAAGGGGGAGAAAAGGGAATTCTGGAAATGTCCCCAGCTGGACCTGAATCACAAACACATGGAGCTGCACTAGGTGAGCACACAGTGAGTGTGTTCTGAAACAGTCCAGTCTCAGAGTCCCCTCGCATGCTGTATATGATGTGGGTACCACGGAAAGGACACCTCTGAAAACTGCATAAACCAGCAAGCACTGCCTCATTTGCCTTCCAAGCGCAAACTCTGACCTCTCACAGCCATCATGCACACAGCAGGCTCTGTAATGAAGCCTCCACAGAAAACTGGGCATGTTCACCACAGCAGGCAGTAAGACACAAGGTGGACGCAGACCACAAATCTGCCAAATACTGGAGAATTTTCTCCAGGATGACAAAGACGTGGGGTTTGCTTTTGTGCATCTGCACCTTAATTCTGCTATGCTTGCACACTTAATTAAGCCTAACCCCTCAGTTCTTTTGAAAATAGTCTTGTTTGTACCTGGACAAGGGTAGGCTGAAGCTTTTAGGACTTCAGCACTTCCTTCTCTGCCCTGAGGGAAGCTCTAGTTCATATTACTTCTCTTAGGGAACATGGTTTGTGCACATTTTCTACATCATTTCTTCCAACAGCAGGCAAAGCAGGTTTCTGCTGAGCTTTTGCTAAAAGGTAATATTGATCTGCAACAGAAGCATCTGAATCTTTAGCTCTACTAACTGGTGAGCTGAATGTGCACATGAGTTCATCAATATGTCTGAAACAACAACTATGTGATGGATTCTGGAAAAATAAACAAATAAAATTGTGTTCTGCTGCTGCTTCCACTTCGGAGACAGAAGAGCCCATATAAGCACGAGCACTCAGAAACTTACAGTATTGAGTGATGTCAGCAGATGAAAGCAAACACCTGGGGAACCGCTTTCTACTTTTCCAACCTATTTCTGAACAAAGCCACAGGAACAGAGAACTGGTAAATCCCTGTATGAGCACAATGGTGGCTTCACCAAGAGTATAATTATTTCAGTAAGAGCAAGAATAAGCACCAAGGCAGCTCTCTTGGCCAGAAACACGTAAGGCTTCTGAGGCTGCATACAAAATATTTAAGAGGATGGATCCAGAAACTTCCCAAGAACTATGGCAAGAAACCTGGAAAGAATTCTAACATTTTAAATCAGATGTGTGATGCCAGTCCAGCCTTGCCATTCACCAACGATATATATCTCTGGAAAGAAACATGATAATTGACAGCTCATTGGAACGCTATCCATTTTATCCCTGAGAAACTCCATTGCAACTAAGTCACCCCTATATTTATCACAGCAAGAAGCAGCATCTTGTGTATTTAAAGAAGATTCCATGCCAAGGCCAATTTGCCAGAAAAATTTATTGTGCTTGAATGCCTTGTGAGATGGAAGTCACAGATCTGACAGTTTAAATTCTCGTTTGCTTTGGGAGTGGGTGAATATACCAGCCTGGCTATACTGTTTGAGTATATGGCTGGGATAAATCTCTGCTTCCAATTCAGCTTTAGCTCCTCCTCTTTCTATTAAAGGACTTGACTTCAGAAAAATTTCCTTTCAGTATCTGTAACCAGAAAGCAAGCCAAAGTATAGGAGGATGAGCTCCCTGTAATAGTAGAACAGTGGCAGAAAATTAATTTCACTCCATGGTATTTGGATCATTCTCTGGATCTTTAGCTTTGCTAGCTTGTACATTCAGCGAGTCACAGATGTTTGGTAAGAGCCTCTCAATGCTTTTCAGAAAAAGCCTTTGGCTGAAAATGTAAACTCCATTTGATCCTAAATCTTTTTTTAATGCATGACTCTGAACCAAGGGACTTTGCATATTTCTGCTAGTCTCACTTCTAAAAGGTCAGGAGGGCAATGACTCTGGAGAAAATGGAATCTGAGAAGCAAGCAGAAAATCTCTTTAGATGTGTGTGTTCTGAGAAAAAGATAGTCACTGTCCATTGGGGTAGATGAGACTAAATGGGAATATCTTCAATTCTAGTTCCACGTCTCTCTGCAAAGCTTGTCAAACCACAGGTTCCTTTTCCCTCTGTATTTTCTTTTATTCAGACCAGACAACATAACAACATAACATACATAATAAGTAACATAACTTATGTTAAGTTACAACATAACTTCATGTTATGTTGTAACATAACAACATAACATGAAGATTAAACATTACACAGAGCCCAGTATTTCTGAGACTTTACAGATTTATTTGGTTTTGAAAGATACAAAGACCGTCGGCAACACTACCAACTGTAAGGTCTGTATAACATTCCCTCCTGTAACCCAAGGCATACAGTGACTTCCCTGAAACCTGGAATGAAATAATGACTACCTTGAGGGTTTTTTTTTTGTCAGACAGCCTTAACCCCAAGCAGCACTCAAGAGTGCACACTTATGTGAATGATCCAGCACTCTGACTATAGCAACTAACTTTCAATAATACATCAATAAGAAAAAAATTAAAACCAAAACGCACAGGTGAAAACTAGGAATGACAACATGTTGTTTTTCTACCCTGGAACAGTTTCCTCTCTTTCATTAAGTTCAGTAAGAGGTTATGTCCTACAAACATGATTTTAAAATTGTGAATTCATTCTTGGCTATTAAATATTACATTGCAGCTGTATACTAGTACCATTTTCCTTGTTTACCTCCCCTCAGTCACTAAGCTCTACAGACAATTTCTGTTAAAATCATGAAGTTGACACCTTGCATGCCCACCACTAAGTCTCCACTGTAGTTAAAGCTATGGTGAAAGTCACAGCTCCTCCTCTTCGCATGACTTTAAAGCACACAACCTGCCATGACACGAGCCAGTAAAAGCCATGACCTGCTGATTCTGCCCAGCAGAGGACTTGGTCTCCTGTCTTTTTCTATTGCTTCACACAATCAGTTTGTCAGTTATGAGCACACCTTGTGGGCTGAGACAATCTCACTGCTAGGCCAGAGCAAGTACCTACCATTGAGGGACCAAAAGAACTTTTTTGAGCAATGACTCAGGAATCACCACAGCAGCAACAGATCGTGCTTCCATGCTCACTCATCCATCCTCAGCTGAAACTGAGACTTTGTGAGTAAAAAAAAAAAGTCAACAGAAACAAAAGAGTGAAATGGACTCTGTTCCATCAGTGACAGCCTGGTAGGTGCCAGGTGCCCAACCCACAGAGCCCAGCCAAGGACGAAATGGTCGTTCTCTATTAACTGTGGTGGGTTGCTGGGAATTTTGAGCAGATGTTAATAGGATGAATACATACTAGTTGTACAGTCTCAGAATGATAATACCCCTGGCCACCAAAAACATATTGATCTTCTGAAGCACACAGTTAGAACATCTAATAGCTCTGGTGGCAGCAGGGAAACACTCAGGAGACATTAAAAAAAAAAAAAAAAAAGGATGCAAAGATGCCATAGGACTGTACAGTTTTGTAAGTCAAAACAGCTGTGGGGTATGCAGGGAATGTTATGCTACTGCACATACAGACACATAGTGAAGTAACACAATGCATGTGGATGGAAAAATAAATTTACAGAATTTGTAAGATTCTAATGGCTCTAAAACATTTCTTCTAGGTATTATGTTAGAACAGGAAGAGCCTAAAGAGGGAAAAAATCCACACAGTGGGGGAGGAAAAAAACCAACAACAAACAAAACAAGAAAACGCAGAGAACAATGCAGATGCTGCTCAAAAACAAAATCAAAGGGAAATCCTGTTTTAATAACCTTGACTGTTATTAGTAATGCAAATTAGGCCTTTGTTCTAAAAGGAAAACTAATTTCTAACCTGCAGTGTCTTTTTTCAAATGCAAGACATTTGAAAGCTCCTTTTTAAAGAGGGCTATATAACCAGAAAACTTAATTCATTCTCTTTGCTTTGGTAATTAGTTCAGCACTACACATTCTGTCAGAAGCGAAATGCTGTCCTCCATTTTGCACTCGAGGGCCAAATGGTCCAGTAGCACATACTCTGCTCCACAGCTCTGATCCAGTTTGTTTTCTTCACCTCACAAAAGAATGCAGCTTTTGAAGGAGAGCGAGACTCCAGGATGACCAGACTGCACAGCACCTGCTTGTTCACAGGTGTTTTTCATTTCTGTTAGCTACACATCAGACTAAGCTGCACTAACAGAAAGACCATTGTAAAGCTGACTCTCAGCAGTGCCACCGTAACAGCATAATATAACTGTAAGAGCTCTGGTCTATAGCATTATATATCCACCGAACCACTGAGGACATTAAGCAAACACTTTGAAGAGATGAGAAAAGATTCCAGTTGTCCTGAGCTTCCCATTCTCTGACCGCAAAACCGCACTCTCATACCAAATGGGGAATGAAACTCAAGAGACATTTTAATCCTGCACCCCTGCTCTAATTAATAATCCTCCTTATCAATATTTGATGCAGTTGTTTCTGTGCCTCCTCTCACTATTACACTTTTCATAAAATGCTCTGAATTATGCTGATCTGTAGCAATATAATAGCAATGTCCTCCTTCCAAGGTAGTACAGATAGAAATCATGGCATCTCCTCTCCTAACACAGTTCCTTTCCAGAATCCCATTTTGTGATTAGTCTACAAGACTTTCAGTTGTAGCATATGCAATTACGTAACAACTTGTGAAAAGATATGTGGACTCCTCTAAACAAGGCCCCTGCTTCCTTTCCTGGCCTGCTAGACTGCCATTTTATAGGGAAAAAGAAAATCATATCCCAAGAAACATACAAACACACAGATGCTGAGTACAACAGAGGGCAGTTGTTGTGTGTACTAGCATGGAGAGCCATAATTAATAACTTATACAATGATGACAAGAAAAACCTACCTTTTTCTTGCAAATTAAAGCACTGAGGAGCCAGGAGTGGATTAAACTATGCTAAATGTAACAGAAATGCCCATTCATCATCACATTCATTCATGTCACACAAATTTTCTTTGCTATGTACGTGATTAGATATGCTATTGTGGTTGCGTATCCACGGGTTAACAGTAACCTGCTGCTACCCAATTGCTCACTGTTACAGTTCCACATGAGCACACCCTCTCTGCTTTGCATGCATAACTGTAAATGCAGTAACTCCCTAAACAGATGTTGTTCACATGATCTAGAATATTAATTCAGCAATTGAAAGTGCTTAAACTGATGATAATTATTTAAGCAAAAGGCAGCTCTAGAAAAATTGCATACAACTACATGAGAAGTAAAGCATTCTCCAGTCCAACTCTCACCGTTTACAATGCAGAAGCCTCTTCAGAAAATAAAACCCACAGACAAAACTCTCCATCAAGGCAGAATCATTAAGTTTGGTTCCTGCTGAAGAACTGAGACACAGGGAAAGGCAGTACAAGCTCGTGGAAATAGAACAGGCTTTTACTATACATTCTTCAGACTTTCATTTCCAAATATTCTCTTGTTCATCAGTAAGGGATCTTATTTAAAACAATGAGAAGTAAAAGTACAGAAAATGTGTAAGAGAATAATAACCTTCTGATAGAAGAGAAGCACTTGTAGAAGTGCTGTACATGTTTTGGTGCCACCTGGTCTGCCATCTCCACAGGACAACTATTCTCAAACAGAGGTAGGGTCCAAGGCCCGACTCACACCAAAATGTTGGCAGCTTTAGGTGGTGGAACATAAAGTTGAGATACTAAAATGAGAAGATTAAAAGAAAAGTAACAAAGAAGTGTTGAAGTGTTCACAGAACAAGGGGTAGAAGACAACATACCAGAACACGCCTGCTAGCTACTGAACGTCTTCTACACTCACCATCTGACTCAAAGCCCAGCAAATTAATTAAAGATCCCTAGCAATTACAGTAGGTTTCAGTTCAGGCCCACCGAGATGATGCTGCTAGGAAGCTCAGTCCTTCCACATTACAGAAGACTATGATAAACATTATACTGCCAATGTCTGTAAAAATTACAGAGAGACGGAGTAAATCCTGACCAAGACTTGCCCAATGCACTAGAAATACAACATAATGTAAGCTTCGTGGGAACTTTTAATCTCATCTGTTGTGTCTTTAAAGAACGACGAGATTGCATTTTATTTTTTTCACAGTAATGATACAAGTACAGTACAGCAAACAGATGGAGGTGTCATAAGTGAAGTGTGAAAAAGAAAATAAGCGAGAGTCCCACTGCTGGAGATCATCATGCTGTGAAGTCCTGCTTGTACGGATCTGTCAGAAACATGGCTCAGCTCCCACAGGCTGGGATAAGCAATGGGATAAGCAGAAGTCCTTAACCTGAGAGACAAATGATCCCCAGGGATGGACTGGTTCACCACACCACTAAGCAAGGCACACTGCAGAACTGGACGTGCCAATAACTGCATGCAGCAGAGCTGCGGCCTGCAGACTAATGGCCTGGTGTTACAATCAGCTATGCCATGACAGTGGGTACAGGAGCATTCATGCAAATTCTGAGTAGCAGAGCTCTTGAGAACCATCAGGTGACAAAAATAACACTCTAGCCTTTGGTTTTTTTTCCCCCACTTATCAAAATAGTGCAGAAAGTACAGAAGATGAAATGTCCCACAAGCAGAAAGAACGAAATAACTATATGTTATCAACACACAGTGGAAAAGGCTTAATCATAACCACGTGAACTATCAAAGGCTATGGATCACCATCATGCAAAAATACGCAAGCAAGTTTTAACTGAGCACTGCAGACTTTGAGGGAAGTACTGCTTTACCTACTAAAAATGTTAACGATACGTTAAAATTTAGTCTTTTGGCAGGATGTCCTTTGCTAAACCACTCTAAATGCTCACCTGTTCAGCTAACGCAGAAGCTCTTTCTGCCACGTGATATAAAAAGGGCATTAATTTTTCAATTCTGCTTTTGAAGGATGTTTCAGGTATTGATTTTACCTCATGCTCAACATAATTGATGCTTTCTTCATAGCTACTAATCTCCTGGTGCTCAGAGCAGAGAGAGGCAGCGTTTTCCACATTTTCGTGAAGTCTCTGCACAGTTTTGCTTGTTTTAAAACACAGTGTTCTCTGAACAGATCTTCAAAATGTGAATCTTTTTCTGTTCATCGGTGTCTCTTGGGGCCCTGAGTGGGTTGTGATAGCACAGACACTAGTTACTCAAAATAGTCTGTATCCAATCACTTTGCTTGATGGTGATTAAACACATAAAATGTTACTCATCCAGTGTTTGAAACAAGAAGGCCCAGGGCACCTAAGAAAAGCTATCCTTACAGAGCACTGCTCCCAGACCAGACCAATGAGAAGTACTCCAGTGGCACCCAGTCACAAGCCACTACTCTAAAGAGAAGAAAACCAGAACAGAAAAGAACTGTAAGAAAGTTCAAGAGGTAAGACTTTCTTTCGTAAAAACCTTTTTACTTCACATGTAAGACAATCTTAGTTGTAGTGCAGTATGAGAAAACAGATGTCATACAAACTCTTATTAAAAACAGTCCCTACTTTGTAACACTCTGAAGGAAAAGACAAACAAAGGCAAAGGCAAGGCAAACGCCATCTCAGGCTCCCCAGGTATTTTAAATATACAAAAGTAAATGTGGCTTTATACTCCTTTAATTATACATTGCATCTGAATTATGTATTGAACAGAGAGCATACAGGAATTCTGGTGGAAAGAAACAGCACTGTGCAGTAATGTTTCCTCACCCAGGATAAGACATAAATGTGCCCTACAAAGGTTCACTCTAGTTGAAATGAGTGCTTACCAGATAGAATCTGCACATCCATTCTCACTGCAGGAAATTTACCATAGCCCTCTCAGAAGAACGTTCACATTGCTAGTGAGCAAAAACTTCCTCCTGTATCCTGCTTTTTAGACCCAGAACTGTTAAAGAATAACATAATACACTGGTACTTATCACCTTGAGTACTGTGTTCAGTGTTGGGCCCCCCACCACAAGACGGACATCGTAACCCCAAAGCGTGTCCAGAGAACGGCAGTGGAGCAGTGAGGGGTCTGGAGCGCAGATGTGATCGGGAGCAGCTGAGGGAGCTGAGATGGTTCAGTGTGGAGAACTGGAGGCACAGGGTGACCTCATAGCTCTCTCCAACTCCTGACAGGAGGTGGTAGTGAGGTGATACCAAGTTCTGCCTATAAGGAATATATTCATACACATATGGTTCGTTTAGATAAAGACTCCTATATCCGTTCCATCCTTAAACCTGTCCCCTTCTTTCTTTCTTTTTTCTTAAGTGTTCTTCATTTTAAACATATAGTTGTATAACATACATACTCTTTAGGGAATTGGTAGTAGATAAACGATTAATTCTCTAAGATAGTTTATATGGTAGGTTTGTCTTACTCACTTGAGCAGGCACACATCAACATGAAATGTGCACCCCCACCCTGCTGCCTCTTTAGATTAGGGCTACATCTTGTACCGGGAGAAATGCAGATTTTGTTTTACTCTGAGAAAAATATTCTGAAAATCCAGATCTACTTTTGTATTAAGAGCCTTTCTGCTTTTGTCTTCTACTTTGCACAATGTCCTCCTTCCCTTGAAATGAGGACCACGTAGGCAGGCTGATTAGCAGGGCACCTTTGCTGCCAGACCTCCTCTGGCTGGGGCCAGCGGCAGGCAGTGCTACCTAACTGCCACTTGGTGGCAGAGGCTAAATACCAGAATCACATTTCTAGTTCCCAATGCATCATGCACACTTACTCGCTCAAGGTGACTCTGAAGATCACATCTTGCTACCTCATTAATTATTGCACATTTACTGACAAGTTAAAGACACAATAAACTTTTTCTTTCCGATTAATCACTTTGAATTTTAGTAGAATAAGCAGAATTAGCTTGTGGGGTCTGTGAATTTAACACATTTATTTTCTGTTTCCTGTCTACGGCATCATGCCTCACGTGAGTTAAAACATCAGACACCAGCAGCTACCTTTTTAAAAGAAAGAGCATAAGAAGTTCTGACCTACCAAGCTCTTTGCTTGAAGTGAAAATGAATTTACTGCAATAATCAAATTAAGTTTGTTCTACACTCCTCTTCCAAAGATATCATGTCTAATCTTTAAGTCTTTAGCAGATAACTCAATTACCATTTTATTCAGAGCAACTCTAAACACAGTATATATTACATTGTGTGATTTTTTTCACAATGTAAATAAATGATGGTCCACAAACAGATGCTTCTTACTGTCTACTTCATGAAACCTAGCTTATCGTCCCACTTCTGAGGAAGCAGCATCTCTTATTCCTCTTATGCTGCAACAGCTCTCATTCTATGGCCACAACCTTCCTTTCCATGAGAGGGGAAACTTCATGTCTTCAGCACCTTTGCCCAACACAGCAGTAAGCTGCAAGAGCTAGCCTAAAGAAACAGCCCTTGTTCAAGCCACAAGGACCTACCTGAGCTTAGACGGTATTTCCTTTCCTGCATCTATGTTCCCCCCTTTTTGTTTCAGAATCTTTTCAAAACCATCATAACACTGACAGCCTCAGAAATACACAGACCAGTAACCACGTTTTTCATTTGTAAAAGGAATGGAGAATTTCACATTTGCGGAAGGATAGGGCTGAACACTATGAGCAGACTTGATGCCTAACTTTGGCCACAATATTCTTTTTGCTTCGTACAAATGTGGTACCTCAACCTTTACTCTTTTCTGCCCACATCTCCAACTCCATAATAATTCTAATACCAGTCACAGAAAGTTACACACACAGTTGCAGAACACTTTTGCTCCACACTCCAAACCGCAATGCTTCCCACTAGACAATGTTTAGTGAAGCAGGATTAGGAACAAGGCTCTTTAAGGGCAAGTAACTTTTATCAACTGTTTTCTTCTGACAGGAAACTTTGTACAGATTGTACAAGTTGAAATTTAGGACAGAGTTTATAAACCACAGGCATTTAACCTCAGCAATAAATATCTCAACCCCTGAAAAATGATCATTTCACCTACCCATAACTGTTATTGTTTGTTTAGCCCACACAAGAAAACTCTAATCTAGAAATACTGGCATAATTAAAGATTATCTCAGAATAAACAATTTCATAAAACTTAGATGGAACTTCATCTAGCAGGCTTAGCAGGTTAGCCAGGCTGGCTCTATGCACACCAGCTGCACTTCATCAAATAGGAGCACTCTATTTACAAAGCATGTGTTAATCCAAATATTCTGCGTCTCTTCTGACACACTAAGTGATCACAGAGCAGAGCATGGATGCATCAAGATGCTTTGGTAGGGGTAACTTTCAGGCTCCAGAGCAATTATTGCTGCTACTGAAGATATATTAGTTTTCCAAATAAATATGAGTTTAAAAAAAACCAGAGCAGAAAGTAACCATACACATAAGAGAGAAACCAACTGTTTTGCATAACTTACAAATTCGTAACAGAAGTAGTTACTGCAGAGATTGAATGTACTACATCAAACTTCCATTAATTCAGAACTATGTCACTTGGAATATTACTTTTTCATCCATTACATTAATATTTTCCAAATCTAAGTCACATCTGCCGGAGTGGTGAAATCCCCATTCACCTCTTCTTTCAGAACAGGTAAGGAGTTACATAACTGGCATCCCATTACATACCCAGCCCTACTTCATATTTGAGTTTTCCAACCCACACATCTACTCCTGTTTCCAGAAACATGTCTGGTTCTAGAATTCCTCCTCCCCTATTCAGGAGTCTTCAAAGAAATCTTTTATGCCAACACTGAGACATCCTGGAGTCTTCATTCAGTGTGAAGAAGCCCAGACAAATACATCCTGATCATTACATCCACAAACTTAAGACTGCATACTCAACACCTCTGCACTTCTTTCATAGGTGCTATCTGATAAATTTAGCAGACCTACATTTCCTAAAGAAGTCACTAAAAATAAACATCATTGTCAGACCACTATCTACTGTAAAGAAGTAGAGAGCCATCGAGTATGAGTCCACATCATCTTTGTCTGCTTTCCTTATTTACTGTAATGCTTCACAGGTACATGCTTATTCCCTCTGTACATAACACGCTTCATACATCTCATACATACACTCAACACTTTCTGTACTTTCCATACATAGACAACAACATTCTGTTATTGAGAACACAAGTTGTCAAGAGGCACCCTGCTATTGCTACTGAAAAGCTATGACAGTAAATAAATGCAGCAGCAAAATGAAGATACCAATTCAGTGACGACATTGCAGCCCTGTGGACTCCACTGTCTTGATACAACACAGTATGGTAGCAGTCAGTGCTTTGCCCAGTAGAATTTAGGTTCTGTGGAGGCATTTGCTAGTCTGGCCATCTGCAGAAGTTCCTTTGTGAGTTGCTGTAGCTTTTTCCTACACCAGACCTTCACAAAAGCTGCAGAACATCCCTGTATTTCTACACCACCAGTTTCACCAGGTCAGCCAAACAGGTTTTCCAGTTTCTGCTACACCACAGATAAAACTCCCTATAATACAGTACACTTTAATTCTGCTCTGAGTATTCCAGGCCTGTGTTCATTAGTTTGGGCTATTTCCTATATTCAAATCTCGTGGACTCTTCTGTTTTTCACATACTTAAACACCTAAGTTTTGCTAAAGCATCTTCTGATTTTCATTCCTGACGGTTTTTGCTGTATTAGACACATAGAGCATGCTATGCAGCTTTAAAAAAAAGCATGTAAATGCCCTTAGAATGGCTCAACTGAATGCCAGATGGTACGTGGCCCTGGAACACAGGCCCTGCTCATTGTAATGCTACCTGCTGAGCACAGCCACCAGCATTCAGACTATTATAAAAAGGGCATTACTGTAACAATGACAAAGACTGAGCACTACTTGCACAGTGTCTAAATGCGCAACGCATACTACAGTATTTGGAGACTGACAGTTCAGGTATTCTGTGTATTTTAACCAAACTTCATCGCCCTTCGAATAACAGAATGCCTGAATTAGTTGGAGAGTTGTTTCTGAGAGAGCAGAGTTTATGATTTCAGTCTTTTTGCAAAAAGCACGCATGGGTTCCTCTGAAGACCAGTGTGATGACAAACCTTCTAAAAAGAGGAATTGAGAAGATCAAACTATACTTGCTCAGAAATCATTTTACCTTTGCAGGATTTGAACTACAATTAGAACGCTGATGACCTGTCAGAATGGAGACCAAAGCAGAATTACAGAGAGCAGAATGGCTTTCAGGATAGGGATAAGTCACAACGGGCAAACCTCTGGAACCAGATCTTTCCAAGTTTTAGAACACTACAAAAATAAAAACAGAAGATTCTACAGGAAAAAAAGAAAAAAAAAAAAAGTTAATTAAAAAAATTACATCAGCCCCTGCTATGTACTTTCACTCTTTCCCTTTAAATTTTCCACAGGACATTGTTTTTTTAGCTGCTAATTCTGTGACCTTGCTGGAAGTCACCAAGCCAGAGATCAATTAGCGAGTACAGAACAGAGAAGCAGCACTGACTGCATTCTGCTTGTCCCCTGGGAAGAGCAGCTATGCTTCAGGGTAAAAGCAGCATAAACCTGGAAGACTGTTATCCAGTGGGAGTGCTGATACGCAGGCTGCTTACTAACTGCAAGATGCAAAAAGCAGCAGGACTGAAAGGAAACAGGAAAATCTCCTTTCTCCTTTGTTGTCACCATTTAAAATTTTCCAGTAATCTGAAAATAGTTTAATTTTACATACAGTGAAATTGTAGACATCTAGTGTAATACAACAGAACACCACGCTGGTTTCAAACATAAAAGTTAGGAGTGCTTGTTGTGCCCATAAGAAATTATCCTTTACAAGCGTGCTCTTCACACATCCAATTTAGTCATTTATAAAAATCAGGAAGTTAGTCTGTAAAGATTAACTGTGAACACACAAACAGAAATTAAAAGAAACCCTTCATGAATCTAAAAAGAGCTTTCCTGGGTTTTTCTCTTCCTTTACTAATAACATTATCAGCAATATTCAAGCATGACTGAAACACCTATCATCCGCAACACACCTTCAAAAGCACGTTGCTCTGCCTTGAAAGAGAAATGCCTTATAAGGGATGGAATTCCTTTAAACAAAAAAAAATACAAATAACAAAATAGCAAACCACCACTACCAACCACCAATCAACCAACAACCAACCTAGTTTGTTCTAGTAGTAATGAAGCACTGAAGCTGAGCAGATCATGATTCTTCACTTTTATGTGGATTTTGTGGGAGTTTGTAACCCAAAGAGGTACCGAAAGCATTTTCAAGCGAGGTGTGTAAACTCTCAGATCACCGGTGTCCCCTATTTCCTAGATGGGATGAACCAAAACCCAGAATGATCTGGGGATTTTCCCTGTGCCACCTACCAGTTACACGTGTCCACACCACCATGCGTGCTACCGAAGACATCATCTCCAGAGAAGCAATGCGTGCACTCTGCTGTCCCTGGTGATGCACGACTCTTTGCAATCCACTTCAAAGCTCTTGCACACACAGCAACCTTTTTGTTATGATTTATATCTTTCATACAGGAGATTCTACAGCAGAGAACCTAGCAGAACCAAACTTAGTTGTTGTCTCTGCACCTACCAAAAGCTGCTCTTTTGTTTGTTTGTTTTACACCACATGTAAAAGACCACGTAGAAGAGAGACTTTCAGAAGTGTCAGAAGGTAGGAAAAATGGTAGTTGGTGTTTTCCAAGTATACTGAGGTGGTTTGTCCCAGGCAATGGGATATCATCTCCAATAAATCTTCAGTAAATTATTAGTTACTGGTCTCGTTCTCATCCTGCAGTACAGATAACCTCAGCAGTGATTTCCATAAGGAAACTCCATCGTTTGCCAGCAACTGTAACGCTGTCAGTGTAATTCACTGTTCTGTACAGACTCTCGGAAGGAACATGAGACATCAATAGTTCTTAAATAAGTAATTAGAGGAGCTAAAATCGTTTAGATTATCAAATAGCAAGCGGGACAAATAAAAAGCTACAGCTCCACGAACATGTACATTTAATATAGATTTTTATATGCAAATTTCTTTTTTTGTTGTTGTTGAGTTAAATGATAGGCCACACATGAAAGCATAAGACACAGAACAGCAGGCACCTGCCTCCCTGCCTTACCCCATTACAAAGACAACCCGTCTTACTTTAAAATCTTTTACTGTCTTTTCTCAGGGTTGGTCTTCAAACTGCAGCTTCCTCAGCCTCAGCAGGGAAATTGGTCTTCTACATTGTCAAGTATTTCATTCACTTATGTCTAGACTCCTACTCACCCCTGGTTCTTACACAATGGCTCCACACTCCACGTGTATAGGCACCTGCTTCCTCAAAACAACTTTCTCAACCCATTTCTTGTTGAAAGACCCTATGCTACAGCTGATTACAGTCTTCTGAAACTAATGACTTAACATGGCCACTTCAGCCTTGCACTTGGACAGGTAAACCCTCGGAGTTTCTTTGCTACTCCATGATTGCCATGAGGGCGTCTTTTTTCCTACCAAACACTTCAGGCTGCTGAGGGGATCATCTTTACAGACTGGGCTCAACTTTCCCTTAAAGGGGAAATCTGATATACTTCAAAATTGATAGTCAGCACTTCAGTCTACATAGCTCATATGGCACAGACACACAAATCTTGCTGCTGTTGCAACAGCACATGGCTCACTTGCTAGTAAAGGCCTAATGAAACCTCCAGCTACTGCATATCCTACATTTACATGATGTCTTGGCATAACAAAGTTTTGAAGGTATACACCTAATGCCAGGAATATGATCTGTACCTGGTGCAGATCTGTTTCCCATTTACCACCTTCATCTGACAATACCAGCTAGTTAAGCAGCAGCATGCAAAGTACTTGGGGTAAATACTCTCCGATACTGAAAGCTTACTTTCAGCTCATGCAGCACGAGGAACGGAGCAGGGTAATACAAAAGAGACAAAACAGATTACAAAGTCTTCTCCCGTGGTTCTGGTTAGAGGCTCTGCCAATATCCATTTGTTAGATACAGCTTTCAGCATCCTGGACCACATCTGTTCAGCTACTCAGAAACAAACAGACATCAGAATTAAGGACTGCTCTGTCCCTGTGCTGAGCTACTGGATTTGGGCAGCACCACGTTCAGGGAGTACTCACAGCAGCTTCATCAAGGGCAGGACTTTATGCTAAGGATACAGCTCATGAACATTTTCCAAATGCCAGTGAGTTCCTCTTATAGTCTCACAATATTTTTTTATGATGTTACAAAACTACTGCTTTAACCACAGTTCTCATTAAAGCAAAATATGCGGACCAGATTTCTGACCGTGGTTCAAAGCTTTTTATTTCTATCTGATAACTACTTTTATTCCTAAGAGTTCCCCATTTTCTGTTGATGAAAATGAATCTTGGCAAAAGATTTTTACTCCCCCCTTTTTTTTTTTATGACTATCTTGCCAGCTGCAGTCACATGAACTCTGACTCCCGTCCTAGGCTTCAGGGTCACTGATGGACACTCAGCTATTGCTTTCAGCAAAATACACAGATCAGAGACAAAACCAGATACAGGCAGTAGAAAACATGCAGTTACAAAACAGAAGAGCAAAACCAAAACTTTTTGTACCAGAAACAGACTGAAAGCAGAAAGAAAAGCAGCATTTAAGAACGAAAAAGCCTATTCGCTGTTGCTGTTCTATACAACACCCACAGAGATGGGAGCTGGGTTTATTTTTGACAGGAGCACAATCATTAAAGATAAGCCAAAAGTATTTAGAAAAATATGGGTGTAGTACAAAGGCTTGTGCGATGAGAGATATTTTGCTTTTAATCTTGACCTGGAAAACCTTTTCTATGACAGGGCCTCTTCTCAGTGGAGTCACAGTCCTGTCTCGTTACTCTGATTATCAGTGATAAAAAGGCCACCCAAGCTGTTGCTACTTTGGAACAATGACAGGTTTTCAATCCTAAACTTCAAAGGAAAAGGAAAACAAAAACAAAATGAGAACCAACCTAATACATCAAACCAAGGACCAGCACTACGCTCCTGTCTTCCTTCCTCCTGTTCCATCATACCCTTCCCTAATGCAATAACCCTCACAAGTGTATAGTCTTCTAGAAAGCCGCAAATACTCCTTCACATACACATGAAAGTACTTCTCCTTGTATGCAGTAGGTGAAAGCACTTCCTTTCATAAGAGAAGACAAATGTTAAACTTGGATCACATATCTATGCTCCATTTCCCAAAGGAGAGATGCTAAGGATCAGGAAATTTCAGATGATCATTTAGGGCCCCACCACTGTTAGAAATTTTAATTAAAGGCTTTTTAAGGTTAGCAATATTGCTTGTTTCCAGCACTGCCTATCACATAAGGACTGCTCTGCTGGGTCAGATCACCCTCATGTGGAGCATGGCACTGTGTCTGAAAGCAGCAGTAAGAGACATCACCTGGAGAAAGCATGGGAGCCCGGCCACCTCCCCGGCATGTTCTCTCTGTTTTACCCTCAGTCTGCAATCACTGCATTAGTGATGTTAGAGGGTATGAAGTCAGAGATTACTGCTTCTTCTCACTTCCCTTTCTGTAGGCACTGACATCATACCAGCACCAAGAATTTACTAAATTCCACCAACTTATGTAAACACTTTCAGACAGGAATTATTTTTTCTTTCCTCCACACTGACATATTTTCCCACGTGCAAACATGTGCCCTCTTCTGTGCTAGTGATAAGCAATATGAGTCCTTCAGAGGGCTGTGCCATCTTTCCCCCGTGGGAGGATGCAATTGGTATTTTGAGGAAACATCAGATTAACTACACAGTTTTAATTGCTCAGGTAGCACTCCTGGAACACATGCCACAGTTAAATAATATTAGCAGAAAATACATCTGCGTGCACACACTCACATCTTAAAGATGACCATTTACTGCCATGAGATTTGTATGGCCACCAGTGGAAGAGTTTTAATTATACATGCAGCAGTTGCCAGATGGTGGTGAGAAGACGAGCGGACTGCAGCCAGCCTGGCCTATGAACAACTCAGATGCCAGGATGGCCACAAGGAGCCACGCTGTGTGCTTCTTTTACAGATGGTTCGGGAAGCTGCTGATATGCAGGTTCACTACAGACAACTTTAGCTGGGCTGGTTCTAGCCAAACAAAGGAAGCAAAGGACACAGAGATGGGGTCATACCTTAGGGACAGCAATGCCGAGTGCTGGTATGATGCAGAGAAATTCACTTGCTAATGTGAGAAACATTTCACACCACCACACTCAGGAAAGCCAAGGCACATCAGACAAAACAAGAAGTCAGAAGACTAACAGGTGGAAAAACACATTTTGGAATAGGCCCTTTTTTTTTTTTTTTTTTAAACCAAGACCTTTGTTTTTAATAATTGATATAAAATAGCAAATGACTCACTAATTGCACTTCTAAATTGTAATCCAACCTGGAATCAATCACACATGGCATAACTTCTGTTCTTATTTGAAGCTAAATCCACCTCAGTGCATGCAGTAGTCTCTAATAATTGCATTAGTCATAACCTGAAAGTGTTTCCCACTTACTTGGTTCAATTTTGCTCGCTTTTCAGGTTGATCCTCATCCCCATTGCTAAAAGGAGCTCTGAAATGTTACCCCACAGAGACTGCTTTGAGATTTGATGAGCACCACAATTCACTTCATGGTATGATTTCTCTTTTCACTGTCTAATCTTCCTCCAATACAATTCTATCACCTTTTCTTCCAGTTCAAAGCAAAACAAGTACCATTCAGGACATACTAGCAAGCACTCTGTCAAACTCAGCACAAGGTAGGTATGCAAAGAACTGCCAGATTTATGCATACAGTCTTTTGTTTTGCAGCACAGGTTTGAGATTTTTAAGTACCCTCTACCCAGAGAGCCCATCTGCTTCTTTTCTTTTTCTGATGTTTCTGTTTTTGAAAGAGTACAGACCTCATCAGCTTTTGTCAGAATAGAACTCTCTGCTACATCATCCCACTAATTAACCAACTTGTCACTGTGGGACAAACAAAAATGAAGGCTAAAGGGAACAAAACAATTAAACCTGAGGTCAGTTATATAAAAAACAGAACGTTGATTGTGAGCAAAGCAGGATGCCCAAGGAAAAGTGAGATAGCATTTGAGTACTACCAAATGAGAACTTAGCTTTCATAGGATGCTCACTAACAAACACATTACAGCCCACATTAAAGCACATTACAGTTCCTAACATAGGCTGAGAACCCAGGCTTAAGTCACATAAGGCACAGAGCTCAAAGAAGAGCCGCTTGGTTAAGGCTCACTTATACTTTCAGAAGATGAATACCTATGCACTGATACACCTACCAAATGTTTTCTGCCCTAGCAAAGGGCATTTCAGTGCTGGTATCATCCCGTGTTTCTCTTCCCTCACCACAAACCTTCCATCCACTTGTCACTGGCTGGGTGGATGGGGGGAGAGCAGTAGACATAGTCTACCTTGATTTCAGTAAGGCTTCTGATACTGTCCCCCATGACCTCCTTATAACAAAGCTGAGAAAGTACGGGATAGATGAGTGAACAGTGAGGTGGGTTGAGAACTGGCTGACTGGCAAAGTGCAGAGGGTCGTCGTTGGCGGTGCAGTGTCTGGCTGGAGGCCTGTAACTAGTGGCGTCCCCCAGGGGTCTGTGCTGGGTCCGGTCTTGTTCAACATCTTCATCAACGACTTTGATGAGGGGATAGTGGCCACCCTCAGCAAGTTTGCTGATGTTATGAAGTTGGGTGGATTGGCTGACACACCTGAAGGCTGTGCTGCCATTCAGCAAGACCTGGACAGGCTGGAGAGCTGGGCAGTAAGAAACAGGATGAGGTTTAACAAAAGCAAGTGTAGAGTCTTGCACCTAGGGAGGAATAATTGCATGCACCAGTACAGGCTGGGGGATGACCTGCTGGAGAGGAGCTCTGCAGAGAGGGACCTGGGCGTCCTGGTGGATGACAGGTTGGCCATGAGCCAGCAGCGTGCCCTCGTGGCCAAAAGGGCCAACGGCATACTGGGGTGTATAAAAAAGAGCGTTGCCAGCAGGTCAAGGGAGGTGATCCTCCCCCTCTACTCTGCTCTGATAAGGCCTCATCTGGAGTACTGTGTCCAGTTCTGGGCTCCCCAGTATAAAAAAGACAGGGATCTCTTGGAAAGAGTCCAGCGGAGGGCCACAAAGATGGTGAAGGGCCTGGAGCATCTCCCCTATGAGGAACGACTAAGTGAACTGGGTCTGTTTAGCCTTGAGAAAAGAAGGCTGAGAGGGGATTTGATCCAGGTTTATAAATACCTGAGGTGTGGGGGCCATAGTGGTGAGGCTGGACTCTTTTCAGTAGTGCGTGGGGACAGGACAAGGGGAAATGGGACGAAGCTAGAGCATAGGAAGTTCTGCACGAATGTGCGCAAGAACTTCTTTACGGTGAGGGTTTCCAATCGTAACAGGCTGGTTTTCTTTTCATGTGTTTACCTGTCCTGAACACAGCTTTAATCCACTCTCCACTTATTTTTATGCTATATGTATTATAACTCTTTAATTTTTACCTCCTGCTATTGCTGGTGTTCTTTTTTTTTTTTCCCCCCTGTATAAACCAGACAGCATTGTGATCTTCCATTTTTTCCCCTGTGTCTTTTGACATGCTGCCTCCTTTATTTACTGCTCACAGAGTAAATACACAAGATGTGGAAGTGGCTCTGGACATTGTTCTAGGTTATATGGAATTGTTTCCAGCTTCGTTCTTGTCATTAAAGATGACATTTCCTTCAAAATACTTCACATTTGAGAATCATCATCTTAACTTACCACCCTTCTAAATCCAAGTCTCCTTTATGGAAAGTAATCAAACACTGCCAAACTTCAAAGCACGCAAACAGTCGCAATAAATGTATCAGCAGTCCTGCTGAAATTAAGTATAGAACATGAAATAATTTGGTTTTATAGATTAAAAGCAGAGTCAGACAAGTTCCTTTTTCAAATTCTGTGGCTTTTTGTGTGTTATTTTTAGTTCTTGGAACCTTATGAGATTGATTTCACATATAAAGGTAGCTTTTTCATGAAGATTTGTAAAATATATGCCTGATGTAACGTTACTTTCTTTCAATTCACAGTCTGTCCTCAGATACTTTTGCACAAATCCCATTAACTTTAGTACATATGCCTAAAGGCAGAAATTGAAACCTGTAAAGAACTGGGTCACTGGACAATGGCAAGTCTCAAACAGAGATTTCTTTTCTGAGCTATTACAAGAGAGTATCTCTTCCCTCAGGCACTGTAGGAACAATCCCATTTGTCCACAAACAATGCCAAACACTTGAAATTTGATAAGTTACATTTTATCCTTGCTCAGGTAGGATTTTTTCTCTTTACTGTAGCTAATAGTCGTTTAGCCCTCAATGTAGCATTTGTAGCTGATGCCAGCCATCCAAGGACATCCTCCCAGGAGGCTGCCTCGCTGCAGGTTGCAGTGCCTCATTCATGCCAACCTTAAAATCAGTGACTTTCAACAGCTTCTTGTAAAGAGTTTCTCCATTTTTCCGGGGATTTTTTTTTTTTTGGTCTCTGTGAAAACTGCTTTCATACGTTGGTCACACAGCAACTCCTGCTTTGCTTCTATTTTTTATTTCATACTGGTAATAAAATTTCTTTATCAGATTTATAGAATGCAAGATAACCACACATGAGATCTACAAGCTATAAAAATCAGTGCAGGCACTGAGATTTTTACAAAGTACATTTAATGCCTCAGTAAATCTGAGTGAAATAAATAGTCTTAGAAGACTTCAGTCACTTGCCACAAGTATTCTCCATACTAACATCTCAGATCTGTACACTGCTTCCATATAACTGGCTACATTCAGACCGATTTTTGGCACAAATCAAGTCCTCACCACTTACTGACTATACTTAGAACATTCATATACATTCATATTTCTTCCATTTTATTTCACGAAATCTAAAGAAAATCAGTAAACTTTCTTCAAACATCAGATGTCCTTTTCAGCGTTAAACAGATAACCTTGTACTGCAGTGCCAAAGCTATTCCAATTGACCGTATTCTAAATTAATCCATCATTCCCCTTTCCTCTCTTTCTTCCCCTCGCCCTTGGCAAACAACTAGCCCAAAGGACAACTCCATGGAAAAGTTTAAAATTCAAGAAAACATACAACTCATACCTTACCTGAAAATACCTTTCTTCACTATCTGAGATGCAGTCTCCCATACATTTTTCTCTCCTTGCTACATTTCCAGCTTCACTGCACAGTTGCCATTCTTCCACAGTTGCCCGTTCCCCTGTCTCCGCCATCAGCCTTCCTTCAGGCTACATTGGTACTCTGTCATTTGCTGCAATCAATTTCAAATAAAAATGTCCTTACATCAAGTCTTTGGAACGTTCCTTGATTATCTAGCTGTTACTTTCTTGCCCCTTGCCAAAGGCCTACTCTACAAGGCAACAGGAGACTTCGGTAAATTCATTTATTGCTTCAGAAGTTCTGAATTCTAGACTGGAAAGCAGTAATTGAGATTCGTTAGATATGCTTTCCCTTTTAATCCTCCTTATGCACCACTACTGAAGTAGAGCTACGTCTCTTCAGGACTACGGTGACAGCTGTAGACACAGCCTTGTGAAGAAGCATACCAACTACCAGCAGCTCAACTTGAACCTCCCGCTACAGGTCATGTTTCCATGCATTTGTGTTTTCTTCTTCCACTGCAATGCTGCAAACTGCTGTTCTGAATGAAAGTTACTGCTTATCTTCAGCACTGCAGAGTTCCAGAACCTACTGCCTTTGCCAAAGTTCCTCACAGGCTGCTTTAGCACAGCATGCTATGCATTGATTATGCTAGCAAGGAGCTCCCCAGTAAATTTCTTTCATCTTACAGCCTATAAAGGATTAGTTCTGAAAATCGATAACATACAGCACAATTGACATGTTCAAAGTTGAAAAAGGCACTTAAACAAGAAAACCTCTTAGAAATTTAGATGCAGTCACGTAACCAGCTCTGGGAGAACTCATCCCTTACACTATACACACTTACCTTGGTATTCCAAGGCTGCTAAGTCTGGAGGAAAAAAAAAAAATATTTTTGCACAAATTATGAGTCAAATATCATCTGAGGCCATGAAACATGAAGATATTGGCCATCTGGATGTTGAAGCAGAAGCGTGGAGATACTCTAAAACACACATACAAAGGAAACAAAAAACCACCAAGCACCAGATTCAGCCCTCCCTGCTTGTCCAAAAGGCTCCGACAGGGACTTCTCTGAAGGGTCTGAAAAGCATTTCTGAACACTCCAACAGCAGTGCTGGTGGTGGACGGAGCTCTAGAGCTCTCTGATGTCTGTAGAATTGTCATAAGGCAACTGACACCTAACTTGAACCCAGAACACGGGTCTTTGTCTCCATCCCTAGAAGAGAAAGACGTAATTGCTGCCTGCTGTACCCCTCGTGCAGCCCAACCTGCCACATTCACCACAGGAAAGCATCGATTTTAACACCCTCTGACAACAGCTGAGGAACCCAGATGGAGAGCAGAAACCCACCAGGAAACACTGCTTCTCAGTTCAATTCGGGCAGCTGCTCTCTTTCTGCACTGCTTCAGATTTCAGAGCAGGGTATAAAATCCGTGAAGCACGCACACTGGTGAAGGGGTGTTGGGACTCTGCCTTACCCCTCACCTCCTCCCTCATCTTTCCCTCAGGCCAGGCCATGTCCGAGCCCATCGCCCCACGGGATCAAGATGCCCGCGGTGAGGATTACCCTCACGGCCCTGGGCCGTTTGTGGCGGGGGGTGGCGTTAGGATCCCGCCACCAGAGGAGCCCGGAGCGGGCGGCGGCTCCTCGCGCTCTGAGGAGATCTTTGGACGCGCTGAGGCACCTCGCGCACACCTGCTTCCCGCCTTCGCCTCGCACCAGGCCCGCCGGGATGGGGAGGACCCTACCGCGCCGCTTACGTACTCTGCGCCCGGCACGCTAGCACCTACGGCATTTGCGCACCAGGAACTCTCTCAGGTGCAGTGCTCGCGCTGACGACATTACGGAGAATCCGTAAGGAACACCGACCTCTTTGAGGGGCTTTACGTAAGTGGCGTTCTTAGGTGTGGGCCTGGCCGCTCCTCACCCGCACATCCGCGGGAGCTGTCTGAGCTGCAGAGAGCACTTTCCTCAGGGGACGGAGAGGATTACGCAGGCTACGCAAGGAGTAGCAGCTGCAGGTAGGAAATCGGCCAGGCCGGGCCGGGAACCTTTACGTCAATTCCGCAAGGCTGCGCTGCACTGCCGCGAGGAGGGAGGAAACGGCCGGCGGGGCGCCGCTACGCACTTGGCGCGGCGGGCCGGCATCTCCCTACGTCGTTGGCGTAAGGCTCTCTCTCAGGTGCAGGGAGGGGGCGGGCTCACGTTGCCCGGCAGCCGCAGCCTATGGGGGCGCCGGGCGCTGTCACGTGCCGGAGCCCCGCTCGCCGCTGCGGAGCCGGAGGAACCGGACGGGGCCGCGGAGCCGGGCCGGGGCCGGAGGGCTGCGCCGGGGCCGGCGGCGAGCGGGGTGAGACGGGTGGGCGGCGGGAAGGGCCGGAGGCGGCCACCGGCGGTCCTCGAACGATCCCGGGGGGAGGCGGGCGCCGGGCACCGCTCCTCCCACTGCACCGGGCACTGCGGGCAGGAGGCAAGGGCAGGGCGGGGGAGGGGAGGCGGCGCGGGGCGGGGGGACGCTGGTGCACGCGCGGAGGGTCGCGGCGCGCGGCGGCCGTTGGGGGTTCCGCTCCCTCAGGCGCGGCCGTACCTGGCGGCGGGCGCAGGTGCGGGGCGGCCGGGGCCGGGCGCGGGCGGGCGGCGGTGCGGAAGCGTCCTCGGACGGGGACGGAGAGGCGGAGGAGGCGGGCCGGCTGCGGGCAGGTGCCGGGGGTCCTCCGCGAAGTTGGCCCCTGCCCTGCTGCCCGCGGCGCTGAGCAGAGCGCCGTCAGTTCGCGGCTGCCGGGTTTGTGTCCCCCGGCGCCGGCTGCGCTCTGTGAATCGCGAAGCCGATGGTTCCTGTGGCAGTGAGCGAGCCGGGAGGAAAAACGGGGTCTTGAGCTTCGAGCTGAAGTAGAAACGCGCGTTACCTGGCGAAATGGCATTATTTATTTACACGCCCCTGCAAATGGCGCTGTGTGATTTGCGGAAAGTAAGAAAATGTCCTGCGCCGAGAGCTGCGCCCGATGGCACCGAATGGAGCGCTGGAAACGTGTGTGAAATGCAGCAGTCCTGCCTGTGCCCGGGTTCTTAACTGTGTGCTGCTGCCCTTTGACTTCTGTAAAGTTTAAAACAGAATTTTTACGCCTCCTGTAAAGAAGTGTGGCTAACGTAGTGAAAGACTTCAGTGGATGTTCTTGCCATGTGGTAATGTCAGGTGTTCTCCATCTCTTGTTGTAAGAAATGTGCCCACAGCTGTGGCTGTGAGCTCTGGGGACAAAGAAACAGAAAATTAAAATCCTTACCTTCAATCGTGCAGAGTAATTTAACGCTCTTGGAAAGAACAGAGAAGGAAGGGCTCTCGGAAGAATTGGTCTAAGTGGATTTTCTTTTTGGGAATGCGGTAACCATTTTTGGGACACCCAAAGGAAGCAATGAAGGAGGCAGGGAGGGCCTGGTGTTGGCAGAAAGGAAAGGAGATGGACACGTGCTGCCTGGACAGGGGGTGTAGGGGAGGCCTTTGGTACGTAACAGGGAAAAGCTTTTGGGGATGGGATGGGAGGAAGGCCTGTCTGTGTCTGTAGGGATTGTGTTGGTGTACTCCTTTGTATGTGCATGGTGGTTGCTCGTAGACTCTCAAAAAGCAGAAGCATTCCCCAAGAAGGTGAACAGTCTGCCTCTGAGATGGGCCATCAGGAAAGATGGGTTGCAGTTATTCCTGCAGGTTTGGGGAGGGAGAGGAAGGCTGTGAGAGCAGCTGGGGCTGCCTGAAACCTGTGCTACGTTCTTGGCTGTGTTTAGGATGTGTGTTTCTTTTCTTTTTTTTTTTTTTTTCCTCCTCTCTGGAACTTTCCAGCTTTCCTCCCTTCTTCACCAACGTGAAGCAGAGAAATGGGGGAAAGAGTGGGTATGGATTGCTAATGGTATGGTTTTAATATCTGCAGTTTTCTGTTTCTCATTATCTTGTCATTGATAGTGCAAGTCCAGTGCTGTTTTCACATTCCTTGTGGAATCTTTTGTCCTTGCAGAATGGCTTATGCCTGTTTGTAAATTAAAAGAAAAAAAGGGGGGGGCTGTTCTTCCACATGAATCATTATTATTGAACTATTAACACTATCATCTCTCCACGAAAAGGATGCTGATGAAGCACCAGCTTGCAGAGGGTTCAGGAGCTAAATGCAAGGAAGGAAGGAATCCAGGACTGAATTTCTTGAGGAACTCGAGGAAGGCTTTTTCTAGAAATCCTTTTATGCTGGGGGAGCCCCAGGTGATGAAGTACCTGAATCCAGCCTCATGGCTTCTCCTAGGAGATGGCATTGCAGATGCAATTGGTTTCATACCAAAGGTTCAGAAGGAACTAAGAGGAAAGTGTAGGCAAATGGAAGATGATTACAGAAGATCGGCCCCACGTGTGCAGATCTGTATCCTTAAAGCAGAGTCTGAGGTTAGCTGAGCAGTTGTATAGAAAGCCATTGGGAAAAGCAGAGGGCAGAAGACATGCCTTCTGTATGTGTTTGTGAAGCAGTTTAAATTGTGGATGTGCAGATCTGGAGAAACTGTTTCTAGCTTGTAAGCAGTATTTTCCTCGAATGTTCATTCAGTAACAGTGATGCTTAAGGTTGCAGAGCTCTTTTCTTTGGAAGCCTTTTGGTGTCCCTCAAAGGTCTGTGGCTTGGCAGGTTTTTTTTTCTTTTAAACTGTCTGTCATCTTTAAAGTGAATCCTGTTGAGGTGGGGGGGAAGAGGGCTGTGGGAGAAAAGAAACAAGTCCGGGCTGCTTCATGTTGTGAGAAAGCCTCACTGGTAGAATCACAAAGGCTACTCTTTTTCCATGTTGCTCTGGAAGCAGCTGAACTTTGTAACTTGGCATGTAAATAGAGCTCTTTGAAGAGCATGTCCATGGCTGGAAAGAAGGGAGGGGGAGATGCCCTGGCTGGTTAACAAGCTTATGTGTGGAAAAAGCCACCGTGATTGGTATTACGTGTCTGTTAAAACACTAGAAAAGTTTTCAGAGTCTTGTCCTTGGTTGTGGTAATGCACGTAGATATGCTGACACTTCTAGATGTAAAAAAAAAAACAAACGGTAAGGTGGCAGTTTGAGTATTTGTACTGCCTGGGCTGGATGAGAGAGCATCCCTGGGGCAAGTGTGAGGAGGCAGCCCTGGCTGTCTGAGGGAGGTGCTAGGGAAGTGAGAACGCTGTGCTTCAGTCTGTGCCCTGCTATGCTAACTGGCAGCTGTTGGTGAGTTAGGGCTTAAGATAAGTGTAGCCATGCCAACAGAGGACTTCAGCATCACATTTCTGTAACTTAGTTTGTATTGAGGTCAGGGAGAGAAGGCTTTTCTGTTCTAACAACATATGCGTGAGGAAAGCTTGGCTGATGTAGTGTCCTGGATTTCCTATAAACTGAGCAGTATTGGCAAGTGAGGGTTATTTTACTGCTGTATATGCAGCAGCCATGAAATGAAAGGGAAAAATCCTGTTAAAAGCAACATGAAAATTACAATTGCAGATTTAAATAGCATAAAAATGCAAATCTCAAACATTTCTGAGGAAATAATTGTTTTAGTACAGATGCTGTACTTGAACTGTGCATGTGACAAATGCAATTTTGTTGTACAAAGTTTCTGGAAAGGAAAGCCCGAGATGCCCTACCTGAAAATGTTTCCTTCTATTTCTATTTAAAGCAGCGGTTAATAAAAATGACAAGACCAGAAACAATATTTTTTCAGTTGTTCTTCTGCATTTCTTGGCACTTGTGAAGTTTTTCATTCTGATGTGCGAGCCTTTCGCAGAGCAGTGACGACAGAAGATGCAGATAGTGGTGCACTGTGTCAGCTCACACACAGATCATGTTCCCGCTCAACTTCTTTGAATAACTCCAAACTGATGCCTCTGTAAGAAAAAGCGTGTGTAGGAATTGTTATGAATGATATGGGTAAGTTAAACTGCTTGCAGGTTTTTTTTCATTTTTTACTTTATTTTGTAGCAAGATTGCCTTATGTTGCTGGACCTTTAAGTGTCAGGGAATGAAAGGGGACTGAGAGTTTTGGACCCCGCTCCATGTTGGTCTGTTGCCCCGTATTCATACTTTTGCTTTGCAGTGCGTATTTTGACCTTTCTGTTAATTTCCCACGCAGTAGAGGAAGGTGCTAGTTATAGGGGAAACATAAGAAAAAATTCAGAGCATGTGGTTTGTTCTGCTGCTACTGAAAGGTATGTAAAGCACGGTACTGGACTGCTCTGTCTGCCCTCTGCCAGCTAAAACCAAGAATTGAGACTAATCCTATGTGTGGATTTTCTGTGCAGCCAACCGGAGCTGCTCTGTTACTGGGCCATCTGCACATTTGCTGATTGCTTTCTCAAGTAGTAAAGGCCATGGATTATTAAAAGCCATGCCCTCATTGTTTCACTTCATGGAATCTTTCCACAGCTATGCGAAATTTTTCTCTTTTCATAGTAAAACGCTTTCTTAATATTCTGGTAAACTGAAGGTATTGGTGGATATTGCAGAGGAATCATGAAATCCATTTGCTAACAATTTTAGGAGATCTCTCGGATTGTGGAAACAAGTGATCCTGTTTCATGGGTTGATTTAAAGCAGTTCTTATACTGTGGCTTGGCAAACTATTGAAGAGCCTCAAAATGCCACTTGTAATTGACATAATAAAATGCAAAGTATATGCTGTTTTGCTAGACTCTAATTTATCTGTCGTAAGGTTTGTGTACCAATAGTAGTAAACTCTTTTTACAACAGTGTTTCTCTTCTATGTAATATCTGCATAAGGGAATTAAATTACTCTTAATTGTATGCTTAAAAATAAATTTGGGGCATGTCTGGCTAGCACAGTAAATTAAATTTTGCTACTTCACATTCTTACTGCCCATTTACTTTAAATTGACTTTATTGAAAAATTAAATGTTTGAATATCTGATTGGGAACAACACTGCCATTAGTGGGTAATTGTGAGATGTCACAGAACCTGGAGAAATCTTAGAAAACATAACCTGTTAAGGTTTTAGACCTTAAACCTCCTGATACAGTTAGAAGTGAAGCAATGACTGGAGCTGAACTTAACAGCAAATGAACTCGGTGAGGAACTGCTGTTGCCCCTTACGCACTGCCCCACAGTAGGAGCAGAAAAGGACGAGCTGATTTGGAAGGCCGTTATTTCTCCCCTTCCTTTTATTCTTGGGAGGGGAGACACTTTCATTAAATGCATTTCTTGTTTGACTTGTAACACAGCAAATGTGAGCATTAGCATAGTGTTTAAAGCGTTGGGCCCTGCGGTGTCCTTAAGTATCCTCTGAGGTGCAAATATGATGTTACACATGGAAGTGTTTCTCCCAAGCAACTGTGTTATGGACAACTGAATTAACCCTGAACAGCCTTCCCCTAATCATAGTTCTCAGCTGACAGTGTCTGCTTTCCTGGAAAAGCATTCAGGGACTACAAGTGAGCATGAAGCTGCGTGGAGCTGGTTTTGGAACAAGTATTGCCTGTTTCTAGAAATGAGCTTTAGCTAAACAGTCACAGAAGATGAGGAGACTGGAGGCTTGGGATCAGGATCTTCATGGGCACACAATGCTGCTGATCTTGTCTGGTGAGACTTCACTGGGAAGTGACTTATCCTACTGGCAACAATACCAGGAATTATTTTTTTTTAGGGAGATGGATCTTTAGCAGTGGATTTCGTTGGGTCACAGAGTTAATCTCGAAGGAGGCATGAAAAGTGTTGCTATTTGTTGTAGGGCATTGGATGCAAGGCAGCATGATGCACCCCACTGAATTTAGTTATCATTGTTGAAATGGGTAAAGCTTTAGAAACTTCTGTGTGGTATCCTTATCCCGGGAAATGCTGTATGATTCTATGGCTTCTTGGCTTTTTATATAAAAGCATGACAAGTGTGCCTGGTGGGGGTCTCCTGTTAATGAAAGTTAGGAATACTGCAGATGCACGTCAGTTGCTCGACTCTGTACCTTGAAATGAACTGAGATAAGAAATTTCTCTGGCCTCAGTTCCTTTCATGAAGAACAGGTGCAGTGGAAAGATGCAAAGTTTCCTCCAGTTTTTCTTTAATCTGGAATGAAGTCCTACCTAAGTTCCCGTTGGAGCTAGCAGCTGGATCCTAACAAAGCAAAGGAAGTTGAGCTCATCTTAGTTGCCTCATGAAGACTTAGGACATCATTAGGTAGAAAAATGAGATTTCAGATGCAATCTCTGATATTTTCTGGAGTTATATGTCAAACATATATGGTATGGACTTAGAGAACTTGGACATCTGCTCCTCTTCTACTTTCAGTCTCTTCCCTCTTTGAAGACCTGAAACGTTTCCATCACAAAAACTGTTAAAGCTGCTAATTAATGAATTTGGACAAATGGCTGGTTGGACTTGGTGACCTTGTGGGTCTTTTCCAACCTTGGCGATTCTAAATGTGGTGACACGTGTTCTAGCAAAGCCAGGAAGAAAGGCAAATACTTAGAAAAGGGGCTTAAGACAAGGCTGATAACTGCTCTGCTTCTGGTGGGTGAGGGTGAAATTGCTGGCTGCCAAAAATACGAGCTGAGACAAGTAGCTCATCCTGCTCTGAGCCCACATCTGCACATACCTCCCTGTCTCTACAGATGGCCAGGAGGCTGAAAAGAGAACACTGTTGTCTAAATTTGTGTAAGAGAAAAGAATCACTACTCCCACCTTGAAAGTGCATAAGAACCTTTTGTAACTGGAGTATTTTTTGACAATTTAAAAAGTTTGGTTGAATTTTCAGTCCTCATAAATTATGTGAATCCTGACACTGTAGCTTCTACATACATTTTACGTGTTTCTGTACTAAAAGGGGACTGACTGGGACTGGACTGTTCCTTTCAAAACCATCCTGCTAAGGAATACATTTGATTTAGAACACTTCTTTGCATGCTTGTGCTGTAACAGCTAATCAGTGTGATACTTTCCTATTTTAGATATCACAGTACTGTGTGTTTTAGAGAAAAGAAACTGTTGCTATCTAAATAGTGATGATGCTATTTGAGGTAATTACAGTAAAAGGTAACATGCATCTTGAGCAGGTCTCCGATTAAAAACTGAATGCTCCTAAATAATGACCATGTCATGTTGTTTCCACCTTAACCAGAACACTGAAGAACCTGAAACTGGAGGCTTCCTGACTCTTTCAAAAACAAATGAACAAAGTTCTGTTGTTTAATTTCTTGCTATGGGTCTGGAGCCTCAGCTTCATGTTCAGTTTCAGCGAGAAACAAAACAGGATGGCAGAACTGAGAAAACTTTCAAGAGAGGGCTTGAACAGAACTACTGATAAAGCTACAGTTGTTGAGGAATTGTGACTTACTAAATAAGATTCTTTAAAGGGAAACAGTACAGCCTGCTTTGAGTGTTAGTAAATTGCAGTTCTTAGTCAAACTTAACTAGTGCATAGGTGGAACGTTTTGTGCTCTTTAATATGGAATCTGCAGTAGCGTTAAACTGACTGCATGTTACAAATGAATCTTCTTTTTCTGTGTAGTTGGGTAGTAACATAACTCTGTTTTGGTTTCTGTTGAGATGTTTCCAAATGTGCTTTTAGTAATGCAGCACAAACATAGCATTGTCATAACAGCATTCCATCCGTGGTGAGAAGTTGCAGCAGTACCGTGCAAAGGTGCCACTGGTCTCTTCCTTACAGGATGATGTTGGTCATCCTTCCAGCATTGTATCTACAAAACTTTCTCTGACTGTCGAGTTTAATGATATTTGGTGGAGAGCGTGTGTACTGAAAGGATGTTAAGGCAGGAAAGGATTCAGAGTAGAAACACTCAAATACAGAGTTGAGTTGATTTGGATCAATGAGTTGCCTGTAGGTGAGTGAAGTCCAGATGAACCTGTCAAAAGTTCACTCCTTATTTTGCATGTCCTTTTGCTGTGGATGCTGTAGCAGTTATTGCAACGCTTGAATATCATCCTGGTGCTTCTGCAGTGGGTGTAGTTGGCTCAGGCTGTCTCCATGCAGTCTTTCCTAGGAAGAACTGCTTGAGGAGAGCTCATCTGAGCATAGGACTCTGGTACACTTACTCTTTTTTTTCCCTTTTTTTTCCTACGCAGTGAAATGTAATCTTTATTTTAATGTAAATGCCTTGGCTAGGTTCTTTACTTTTGTTCATAAATGTTTGATCTGTATGTGGTACTTGCCATAATCTTGTGCCAGAGAAATAAAGACTTGCTTTCTGTTTGCACTGGGCATTACTGATTTGCAGGAGTTGACTGATTTTACTGCCAATTTTAGCAGGTGTGCAGTGTCTCAATGGGGTCTCTTTACCCTCCCTGCACAGTACACTAGCAAGTCTCATGCTCATAGAAGACTGAATTTTGGCTGAGAGCTGAGGAGTACAGGGATTTGTTGTACTTCCCCTCTTTCCTTTTCCTTGTTCTGTTTCCATTTGTGCTTCTCGTGTTTACAAAGCTCGGAATATTTCCTGTAGAACTGTGTGTGTGTAGCGTGTAGTTGGTTGACTGCATGCATATCATCCACAAAATGTAGTCCTAAGGCATCTTCGTACTTCAGAATTTTGGAGGAGATCAGAAAACTGTCATCCTTTATGCTGTGAAAGGACTGCAGTGTTCTTTCACCGAAGTGTTTAAAGAGAAGGTTGGTGGTGTGGAAAAGATTTTTTTTTTAAAGTGCTTTTTGGCTACTCTTGTTGGGAAGGAAAAATCTCTCCTAAGACTGTCATGTGGTTGCAAAAGCTTGCTCTCATCCTCATGTGTAAAGAATGGGAGGCTGGAGGACGGGGAGACAGAACGTCGGGCAGAGCTGGCTGGTGGGGCCAGGCCGCCTGCTGCGCTCCTCCTGTGAGCTGCAGGAGCTCCAAACCGCTTCCCCTGCTGGGCTGCGGCTGTCCAGCACTGCAGCACGGGAGCAGCTTGCAGATATTCAGCACAGCAGAGATGGAACTGCCTGCTGTGTGGGGAGAAGAGAGAAAAGCTCTTGGAGCGCTCTGTTTCTCTGCAGTACAGGAGAGAAAGCCTAATGTGCCGAGTTCACAGAGAGTACCGCTGTGGTTCAGTATGTGAGGTTTTCACAGCCTTGCACTGTTTCTGTCAAATTGTGGATGCTTCATGGTGAACCAGCTGTCACTGTTCTGGGACTGGCAGCAGTGGGTCTGGTGATGGGGTAACACCTGGCATTGTGTACTGTGTCTCTATTGTCTCAATAATGCGCTTCTTGAAAAAGTGTTTATTCCTTCTGCAATTAACTGGTAATTAATAAGCTGTTCTGAATCACTCTTTCCCAACTGAATAGTTGGTGGTTTTGAAATTGTGCAGATTGGAGTTTTTAGAACAATGGGGACATCTATGGGACGTTATTGCTTTACTGTTCTAAAGGAGGCAACTATCCAACTTCAGTGTTGTTTATCTTGATTAACCTCTTGTTTTACCTCTTGCATGCTGAATTTTCAGTGAATCTTTGTAAGAGGAAAAAACTTGTTAAAACCATCCACAGGTTCATGGCAGGAAAGTGTCTCCCAGCAAGACCCAGTGCAAACATGCTCTCAATTTTATTCTGGAATGTAGCCTCCCAGTTAGTTGTAAGAAGTCATAGCTCTGTGTTTGGGATTGTTTTGAGTTAACCTCTGGTGCCTGAATATAATGCCTTTTGAGAAGTTACTTTTTTTTTTCTTGTCTAGTGGGCCTCCATGCGTCTCTTGGTCTTTACAGGCACACATCATTTTTTCTCACTCTATCTTCTATCCCAAATAAAGGAGACTTGAGGGAGAGGATATGACGCTTTTGGTCAAGGAAAACTGCGTTGAGAGATGGTGCTGTGAGCACAAAAATCTCCTCACCCATGCCCCTGGAATAGGGGAATGTCCTACCAGCTGATATTGGTATGTTACCCATTGCTATTTTGAATGTAAATTGGCATCAGAATCTTGAAGAAACCATTGAAGAAAAAATTCAATGGCCAAATGCTTCCATGTGTTGAAAGCAGCTGCCTGTCAGAGCATTACCTTCACATGTGGTTTTCCAGGTGACAAAAACAGGCAAGTAATAATAATTAAACAAGCAGCAGTTGTGTTTTTTTCCCTCCTTCTCCCAGCAGTGGTGCTGGAAGAGGAATTTGGAGAGCCTTTAAGAGCAGGAGTCAATAGTGAACAGCTTCTTAAAAGTTTCATCTCTGGCAGAGTTTCTATGTTAGGAGCTGGTAACAGATCTGAGAAATAAACATGATACACTGATAGGTTTTAACTACTGACTTTCAAGTTATTTTTGGAGAGCTTATGCAGTGAAGCCATAAATGTTTGTCCATTCTTACAAGAAGCAGCATTTATTAAAAATAACTGAAAATTTAAGAGTTAAACACCCTAGAACTGGGAAAAGTTCTCCATATTTGCAGTTATCAGAGGACATATTTTGGAGCTCAGTATCTGTGAGAAAGCAGGACAGTGGCTCTTGAGTGACAAAGAGTTTCTCTGTGGTTTGTGTCCAACGTTAGTACTGATTTGGACTCCAAATTGTGGAGTATCACTGAAGTTCAACATTCAAAGCCAAAACAATATGCAAGAACTTGGTGCCCAGAGAAAGAAGCTTGATGCTAAGGAGTGGACTGCTTTGCACAGTGGGGCTGCATGGCTTCTCCTTACCTTCCAGAATGGCACAGATCCCTTATTAGTTTCCCAAAATGTTCTCATTTCTCTGGCTTCTGTTCTTCCCGAGAATGGACTCTGTGCCTTGTGCTGACTAACAAAAGGACTCCACTGTGCTCTTTTTCAAAAGGCACGAGGTCTGAGTCCACGTCCGTCTGACTATCCAAAGAGTAGAGTGGTTAAAAAAATCTCATGTCTGAAAATAGGACACATTCTGCATTAGATTCTTCACACCATACTCAGATACAGAATTGCTAATTTGAATCTCATGAGTCTACAGGTAATCGTTGTCAAGCATTTACTGTGACTTTTTGCCAAGTCGGCCTTTGAAGGATGGCTCTGGTCTTATGAAGGAGAAACCGAATAGCAGAAGCAGCCAGCAGCAGACTGTTAAAATTAAACTAAAGAAGTCTAAGTAAAAGCTGAGGGGTGAGGGCAGTGGTATATTCTGCAGCTTGATGTGCGTGGTAAATGGAAAACTAATCTGTTTTCCAAGCCCTACCATAGTTTTACTATGATATTAAGAAAGTCACTTTACACTGTGGTGAATGGGGTCTCGTCTAAATGGAAATTGTCAAATTTATTCCTATTACAGGGATTAGAAAAGTAATGTTTATGAAAGTGCTGTGAAACTCTTGTGTGTATAGCTAAGTCTGGTAGCATTTTTTTCTCTCTGTGGTAAAAGCACATTGAAAGTTCATACTGCAAACAAAAGGAAAAAGCTTATTACAGTTTGGTCTTTGCTGTTGAGTTAATCTGAGTATTACAATGTCCTATAGGTTAGCAGTGGAGCATTGGGTAGTACTGTCTGTTTACCAGTAGATGGAGAAGTAATGACCTATATTTCTTTAGTTTGTAACCTCTGAGCTTTTTCATTCAATCAGCTGTTCATGGTATTGCAAATCAAACGTGATGTCTCTGCTGCCATTCAAAGACTGCAAATAAATTTGCAAGGGTTGCCAGCTGCATCCACAAAACAGCCTGGTGACACCTGCATGCTCTGCTAAGTATCTAGTTCTGGTGTATAAGAATGAGATCAGAGTCTCCAAGTGCAATGTATTTCTCCCGTGGTAAATGGAAAAAAAAATTACCACAGCCATATTTGAATTAATATAGTTACGTAAGTAGTGTTATTCAGCAATCTATGCTTATGCTGCCATGGAGCCAACTCTGATTCCTCTGTTAACTTGTATGTTTTATAGTGACTTTTGAAGAAGCAAAACCACCGTACCTGGGCTTTTTTTTTTTTTTTTCCTCAGCACAAAAGTAAATGCAATGTCTCTGTCAGTTGTCTGAAACCATGTGTTAAAAAGCATGATTTTTTTTCTTCTTAACAGTTTTGCAGAGTAATAGGACAGAATATGATTTGGATTCCAGAAGACACATGCTGGGTCAATTTAAAGTCTGCCAAGTTCTAATTTGCAATTGCTAGAAAACTTAAAGCAGAAACATCAGAGTGTGCCTGCAGAAGTCATCAGTCTAAATTTAACTCACAGATTTTGTCTCAGTAAAGCATGAAGCTGTCTGGTAGTGTTTGTCCACTGAATTCCAGGCACTCACCGTTCTTTCATTGAGGCTTCTACATAGGTGGAGGAAGCTGTTTAGACAACATTAGAACCTGAAATTCTTTTACCACTAAAGTACTGCTTTTGACTGTAAAGACTGAGGGGTTTTTGTTGTTGTTGTTTTGGGTTTTTTTGTGCTCTCAAGATTAGAGTTCAGTGTTTGCTTCCCTCTGGTTCTTGTTCTCTTTGCTGTATCCTTTAATAATGATGTTGCGACATGGGCACAGATTTACACAGATGGCTACACAGGTAAGAAAACCAGTAAGATTGTAATGTGATGTAGCTGTGTCAGGAATTGACAGAGCTGGAAGGTTACACGTAGCGTTACCCACTTAGCAGTAATAGTTTATAAAGTAGCTGTTTTTTATTCTGGTTTTGATGGTGTCCTCTGCATTTTGAGCTGTGCACTCCTACCCTGACACGTTGTAGCTTTCCAAGCCAGCCTTCTTTAAAAAAAAAATAAAAACAGACATCCCTTCACTATTGCCTTTAGGAACAGCAGGTTTCCTGTTATCAGGGGAAACTGAAATCTCCAGGCACGAAATACAGTTAATGACCCCAAATAAACAAACTTGGTTCTTCTCCAGACTTTCCCCTGACAGCAATTTCAAGTGTTACTTCTAGCAAGTACAGTGTATGGAGGGAGCTTTGGGCAGAAAGTGAGGCGGTGGTGGTTGCTGTAAATCAGTCTCCCTGCGAAGCTGAGAGTATTTTGAATGCTGCTGTTGATTCCACGCTTTATTTGCTTCCTTCGGAGGAAAAATGGGTACCCACCCTCTTTTATGCTGGAGTTGGAACAGCTTGCTGTCATGCACTTCTGCTTCCTAACCTGGAAGGCATCGTACTAACCTCCACAAATGTCCTGAAATGCTGGTGCCTTTGGCTTGTGGCAAGCAGGCTGCCTCCAAGACACTGGTGTTCAACACAGCCTTGTATTTTGTTGTTTACACATGTTGCTTAATGCTGAGAGAGCAAAGTGAGAAGGTAATTACATGATGGAGAGAAAACAGTGGTGAATGACAAAGATGGGAGAACCATTGGTATATTTTATGCAGTTCCGAGTAAAGTGGTACATTAGAGAAGGCAGCATTACCTTTGAAGAGAGATTAAACAAATCTGTAGCACTGCATGAAATTTAAGGGAAATGGGCCAAAGCAACAAAGTTGCAGTTGTGTCCTCAAAATGACAACCAGGTGAGGTTGGTGGATTTATGCTGACAGCTCCTTGGGTTGTTGGTTTTGTGGGTGTTTTGTTTTGTTTCCCGATATTATACTTTAAAATTCAAATAAAGAAGAAAAATATTTAATGTAGCTTCTGAAGTTCAATTACTTCAATTACAATTAGCTATGTTTTCCAAAGAAACTAGAGTATGATACTACAGATATTTCAGTATCAACTTTATAAAACCTTGATATCCTGTTATAAATAAGCAGTTATGGAATTCAGTTCTCAACCTGTGAAATACCCAATGATACAGAAACTGACAACAAAATCGTGTTTGGTCGTCAGAGTGGAACTAGGACATGGTCAGGTCTGATGGTAGAGCAGTAGAGCTCTTTGCACAGCACTTGCAGGCACTAACAGCCTTCTCTTCCAAATCCTTGTGCATCTTCTCTCCTTTAAAAAAAAAAAAAAAGTCGGTGAGGCAGCAAGACTGATATACCAGAAAATGCACTTAAGTGGAGAGTCATGAATGTTTAAACTGGCTGATGTGCACGCCATCCAGTGTGAATCTGCAATACTGAAAATGCCAGGTTCTTCACGCATTACCACTGGGGACATCAAGGAAGAAATTCAAGGGGAGAGGCTGATCCTGATACCTTGAAGGAAAAAGGTCCTCCTCTTTTATATGAGAATTTTAAAACCGTTTTCTTCTGTGTTGGTAAGTGGCCACGTAAGACTGACCTTCTGGAGTGCCCAGGAAGTATCCAGTGATACTTCATGGCAATAAGCCTATGTGCTAAATGGTACTTGCAGAGAACTTGCAGAGACCGTCTTCTAGGAATCCAAACTGCATAGGTGTTTCCTATGGTGTTTAGGTGGTTTTGTCTTGAGAGGAATAAGATCTGTAGCTTAGTTTAACCTGCAGTCAATGCGATATGAATCATAGCAGGAAGGAAACTGGGGCACTGCAGCTTTTTGAGACAAGTTGAAGGATGCTGGGGAAAGAATGTCCCAGTTCTTATCCTCTCCTTTACTGTGACCGCTTCCCACTATGGTTCTGGAGCAAAGGAAAACACAAAGGTAAGGATGTGGGCAGAAATGATACGGGGATGGAAAATGTCTAAGAGTTTGAAGGTCTGTAGAACTGTGGTATTGAGATCAGAGGGCAAGCCACGGCTTAGGCAGCAGGAAGCCCAGCATGGTACTAAACTGCACTGTGTACTTGAGGAGGTAGAACATGTGGTTCTGCTTTGGAGGATTTGCTATTATTTCAGACCTAGATCCAGAAACTTGCTTAAGTCAGATCTGTCTCTGGGAAAACTGACAGTGCAGATGGAGTCATTTCAGTGTAATGAAATCCTTTTTATTAATTAATTCTTCAACTGTAAATGAATGCAGTTTGTTACAAATATATATACATCTCTTTTTTTTGGAATGCTGATGTCAGATTGTGACTGCTTCACTAACAGGTCTGTACTGCAAAGTAGCTCCAGGTTGCCAGTGTCCAGTTCAGCGAGAAGAGCAGGAATGCAGGTGTTTGGTGCTGGAAGCTGGAAATCAGTTAAACGTTTCAGACATGGCGAGTCTAGTCATGGTTTCTGTCTAGTCTGAAGATGAACACCTTGCTGTTATTTATTTATGTAGTATCTAATTGTGGGGTTTTTGTGGTTTTTTTTTTTTTGTTTTTTTTTTTTTTTTTTAAGACCCTGCCAAGAAGTTCTCTCTTTATGTTATTTATATATGTATATATATTCTTATAGTACTGTTTTATGGACAGTTCTGTTCTGGATGTTACTGACAGGCTGAATGTTAATGAAGTTCACTGTACTTCGTGTTTGTGTGTCAATTTGTTATTTAAGAGCCCAAAGCCAGTTCTTAAATTTATGTACTTATTTTTGGACTTGGCGTGTCTCTCCTTGGTCTTTTATTTAGACACTAATAGCGAGAGATGAAAGGGTCTTCATTTCACTAGAGAGCCTCTTTAGCACTAGCTGTGGCTGATGTGTTTGGTGTGGTACAGGTGCCAGGGAACATAAGGCCATTTAAAAATCTGGAGAGAATTGGAAAAAATAGTCTTGGGTATTAGCTGGCTCTGCTGCTCTGAAGGCCGTTTTTCTATGAAGATCTTTTCTTCACCCTCTTCAGGGGCTAAAAATATAAGGTATTTTCTGCTCATCTGTTTCCTTTTAACTTAATCTAATGAACTGATTGGTTTTAATTCTTCATCTCTGCCACTTGGAGGAATCTTTGCTTGCTGATCTGTTTGCAGTTGCATATGCTTTGTTGCACCATTGCAACAAATGTCCCCAGGATCTCAATCCGTTACAGCCACACCTTCTCTAGGAGCTCTTTCAGTAGCTTTTCCTGAAGCCTTGTCTAAACACTGACAAGTGGGCTGCTGCTTTCCTTGCACTGTGAACTCCAGTTCCTGGAAGAGTGACTTGGGTGATTATTCTGTTTATGAAATGAGTGCGTAACCTGTCTTAGGCACTTGTGAAGTGGGGTGTTGGGGCTACCTGCCTGGATGAAATCTGAGCGTGGGAGCCTCTTGTCAAACTGTCATAAGAACTGAACAAGCAGGAGTGTAATACTAGATTGGTATTTATTGTATGGAGGGTGAGAATGTCAGAGGAAGTACCTTTCCAGCTCTCAGCTGTAGTGTTGCTTTGTAATTTTCTGTCTGGCTGGAAGATTGCAGACTTCTAAAGGCTAAGCCAGATGCAACTTTGCCATGAACTGCATTACTCTGAAAACAATAAAGCTCATGTGGATATACAGTCTCCAGGTGAAACTGGAGGGATGCTGAGAAAATCACTGTGAGCAATCTTGAGTCTTAATAAATACATATCCCAGTGTTATGGTTGCATTTCTCTACAGACAGCTTTTATGGTTGCAATTGGCAAGAGTTTCTCTTCTTTGGCGATGCAGAATGAGGAAGCCAGTTCTGTACAGCACACAGGGAGTTTGCATTTAAAACAGCGAACATCTGCACAAGCAGAAGGTTGATCATACTCTGCAGGTCTCTGCCCCGCGCTTCTCATGGAATCCTTTTGAGTTGTATTTCTTATCTGTATCTCTTGGTTTGTTGATGCTTTTAACATGAGAGAAAACTATTTTGCTATTTTGCTGTCAGTTATTTTGACACTAATCAACTTTGCAGATCTTGTTTTGTTTGATGTCTGGGTACATCACAAAAAGAGTTGCTGAAAGAGTTCAATTATAATATCAGCATCTCTGCCAAATGCATTGAGCTGTTCTGAAAAGCAACTTGTCTTTTCTGACCCAGATACACAGTTTCCAACTGTGGGAGATGCTGCCAGAAAGACTCTTGGCAGAAGGCCAGCAATAAAATTATACTACAGAAAAAAACAGCATATTTTCAGCAGCACTATATACGGTGTGACGGAAAATTACCTGTCTCCTAGATGCAAAGCAGAAGTTAAAATAAACTGGCAATTTAAAGCTACAGTCTTATTCTGATCTTTTTTTGAAAGTATCAAAAAAATGAAAGTCCCACCATTTCTTACCCATTCTTTGCAAATTAGAGTTATTTTGTTATTGTCTGATGCACCTCAGGCTGTCAGATGTTCGCTCATTTGCTATCAGCAACTGTAGTTGTCCTTGCTATTCTGTTAACATAAACTCAGAAGGATATCAGGGTGGTGTATGTATGCTGTAAACGGTAGCTCTTGTGAGCAGATGTTGGTGTAAGGGTAGATTATGAGGGTGGAGGTTATTTTTCCTTCAGATAAATATTTCTGGCCTGTGCCTTTTGCCGTAGCATTTAAGACCAGTTTTTACACTGTAATAAATGGCATGGCATCTGTGCCTTTAACAGCAGCACAATGAAGCGAGGCCATGGAGCGCAGTGACCCTTAGTTTCCTCCTCTGTTAAGCCATTTCTGCAGCGCTTCTGTGCAAATACTGCCGTGTGCTGTGAGAGGCTCTCAGAACACCGGAGCAGTTCTGCATTCTAGAAGGTCACAGCTCTCAGGTTTGGATGTTACAGCACTCTCCTTAAGGAAGGCAAGTACCTGTTTCTCCTGCTTTTCACCGTTCCGTTCCCAAGCACCTGAAGGTATGTAAGCATATTCATTATTCTGGCTGTTTAAATGTCTCTCTTGGGAACAGAACTGCCAGATGCAGGAATATGCCCTATGACCAAGGCCTCATTTGAAATTCTTTTCCTTGTTTGTCTTGCACCAAAGCATAAACTTCCTCTGTGAAGGATGGGATGTTTAATGGAAACATTGTTAGACTGTCATGGTGTTTCAATAACATTTCTTCTGTGTCAAATTCCCGGTGACATTAAACCACGCTGCAGACTCTACTCAACTCCTCCATAGCATGGTTTGGAGACAGCAAGTATTGGCCCTGTTTTGCACTTTCGGGCCACATGATACAGAGGTAAAGTGACTTTCTCAAGCTCCCCAAGGTCTTGTTATTGCTGGTAGCTTGTTCTAGAATTTTGTTACAAGTGTGGGTGGAAACCCTTGCATAGGGCAACCACACATAATATAACTGTACCTTTAGTCTGGACCTCAGCTGTTTGCTCACTGCATATAATGCTTTCCGACGTGTATGATGCTGAGCTGTGTTCTGCTGCCTTGGTCCATTTGGTTGAAGCAGATTTGATTCTTTTTTAGTTCTCCTTAATTCTGCATGTTTTCAAACGTGCTTTGTTCCGTATACCGTGTATGTATTTTTGTAGTAAACATCCTAGTTAGTGCTTTTATTGAAAATTTTCTGGCGAAATTTGAATTATATTAGGGTTTCATTTCATTCCTGTGCATGTTTCTCTGAAATGTTCTTAGGCTGTTCATTAGCATGACTTGCAGGTATGTTAGCTCCAGCTCATCATTCAGGAAGTTGGTTTTTTTTAAACTTGACGTTATTCTGATAAAGGTACCAGTAGAAATACAAGTCCCTCTGTAATTCAGCTGTATGTGCTCAGACCTCAGCCACTCATGGATGAGAAAAAGGGCAGGTAGAATCAGTCTCATAAATAAACATCTTTGTCCAGCTCTACTGTGTGGTGTTGAAACTTGAACCTCTTTTAAGACAAGGTGGTTACTACCCTTTTAAAGCAGACTTCTGAGAGGTTTTGGTGATTTTGCTTCAGCTGTCCACATCATAGACTGGAAATGAATGTTTCACAGCTACTCCGTATTTTCAAAAAACACTGAAAAGCACTGAATATATCCAGAATTGCACCCTGGGGTATGGCTGTATTCAGAACTTGTCAGGTAGGTTGCAGGCTTGCCCTCTGGACAACAGTCTGCTTGCAGTTTTTCTGAAGCACCAGAATTTGCTCAGCCAGCTATCTTTGTCCATCTGCTTTCAATATACTGTACGAGCTGATAAGCAACAGCTTGCAGTAGGCTTAGGAGGGAGTCCAGGCTGGGGTGTTGCTTGGAGTCTGGAGACGTCATGCTGGGCGCATGCTAAAGTCAGCAACACATTCCAGTGTCCTCTGCCTGGATTTGCCAAATTACAAAGACAGCAAACTGAAAATGTGAAATGCTGGAGTCACAAGGAGGAATGGTTCGTGGAAATGGTTCTCTCTTCAAATTGAATCCAACTAATTTGAAAGAGATGATCCGGAAACACGTCTCATAAGTATCTCTAGCTTGCCATCTGCCAACTCTAAAGCATATTATTTATTATTATTATTATTATCATTACTATTATAGAAAAAGCTAAGCAAAAAAACCTCATAAAGAGTCTGGTTCCAGAGATGATGAAAAGCTGTTAAGTTTGAAGGAGCTCATGTACTAAGGAGTGCCAAAGCAGTAATCTTGGTGCTTACTTGTGCTTCCAGCTGTCCCTGCTTGCCTTTCAAGATCAACTAAGGTAGGAATCTGGTCCCATTAAAGAACATCTTATTTGATCACTTCTGGGAAGCAATCTGGTAGGGTGTTAAGATAACTTGGTACAATATATAGCCATTGTGATAAGAAAGGAGGTCCTTCAGGGCTTTTATTAGCTTGCTTTTTCCAGGCATTTTTAGTATGAGAGTGTTTAACTTTCTTGGGAGTTACGCCCTGGCAATCCTGAGCTGCTGAAGCAGACAGGCCCCTGCTTTTCTTTTTATCCAGTAATGCATCCCATATTCTGTGGTTTGAGATACAAAGAAATTATTAGGCACTTAATATTGAAACTGTTGGTCCTGTGAACCTACTCTTCTTAACTTCAAAAATTGGGAAGAATAATTTACAGTTACCTTTCCTTTGGAATGCTTTAATCTCTATAAGACATAACAGTTTAATTATTCCCTGTCACCCCCAGAGGCTTAAACATCTACTCAGCCTTCAAGTCATCTCACCTGTCCCTGTGCTGTTGCCAAACTTGCTTTTAATCTCCAGAACCATCAGGATTTTGTGACAGGCAACATGCAACATACTGCTGGAGAAGTGAGGACTGACATGCAGGAGAAAAGGAAAACATTTGTGTGTGCGTTAACCTGCAGAAATTTTGACTGGGTTTTCCAGCTACTTCAGAATGTTGCTGAAAAGCTGATGCAACAATATGTACGATGAAAGGAAGACAGAAGTTTTCTCCAGGAACTAGTTTGTTATGCTATGCAATAAGCTATACTTTTCTCTCTAGCACTGCCTGCTCTGTCGTTCTCCTAGTTTAGTACAAGAGGGCTGCTCTTAGAGGCTCTTTTAGCTGTTAGGTACTGCAGAAAGCAGTACAAGGGCAGAAAAAGCATCGTGAATGATTTCAGCCAAACATGATCACAATTCCCGTGTCTTCAGTTTATTATAATGTATACCTCTTTTTTTCAGTAAGAAATCAGTGCCACCCGAAGTCTTCGTTCATGTTGTACAGCATCTGACACACTCAGAATCAAAGGTCGCACAAAGGATTTCAGCTGCTAATTACTTTTAATAATTAAATTAGTGTTAACAATACCTATCTTTTCAAGTTGGTTTCATATGGAATGTATTTGAGACTTTGGATTTCTAATCTTCCTCACATCAGAAATGTAGATTGCCAGTTGGCTGGCAGTGCACTGAGAGAAGCTCTAACTGGCATGGGAAGGTGGTTACATCTGTGTGGGCACATCACATGAAGTTGCTTCCTGTAGTGACATCTGCTATTGTTCTGGGAAAAGTGATTTGGTGAGCAATTCTCTACTGTGAAGCCAGCTTGCTTTAGTCAGTGGTTTGACTTAGTGTTCTGCATGGAGCGCTTATTGGAATTAACATGTTTCTTCTGGATTCAAGTTGTTTTTCTCTTTCTTTTTTTTTTTTTTCAGGTGAATTACAGAAAGTGACTCTTACAGCATCTTAGCTCTATGAACTATTGAGCTGTCAAGGGACTGAGAGGCTTATGAAGAGGTTCTGTCAAGCAAAACAGCTCTTAGCAAAGACACCAAGGAGGAGGGAAAAGAAGAAAGAGAGAGCTGAAACAGTAACAAATCATGGTAGGTATCTCTATATCGTTCATAGGATTGCATTCATAATATTCTCTGATGGTCTTGCATAGGGCCTGATGAAACGAGCAAGGAGATATTTTGACCTTGCACTAAACTGGAGATGGTTCTGCATTCTTTGAGCAAAGCAGATAAGGTCTGATATTTTGTCAGCCTTTTTAAACCAGAGAGTTGTCCTCTGAGCCTGCGTTACGTGAATTATTAAATGTGAATGAAGGGGATGCTCCTAAGTTTTTCTAATAAAAGTAGCATTAGCAAGCTGTAGCAAATAGCGTGAGTGACCTTGAACTTGCAGATTGCATAACTGAATACTGCCATTCCCCTCCCGCTCCTTGCTCACAAAAGCAAGTGTGAAATTATTCACATTTTTGTACTTGTGTATGAAAAGCTGAATGCATGTGACCCTATGCACTTTTCATTAAAAACATAGATGAGATGTAAGTTAAGGATTTAACTAAATGAGGAGTCATTTCCGGTCTACCTGGTGCTGCTCTCAAACTGGGGACATCAGAGATGATTAAATTATCAAGCTGTGTAAATGTGAAGGGTTGATGGTAAGATTCTGAAGATGTGTTCACAAAGGGGCAGTCAACCTACTCCGTTCTGAAAAATACTGTGGAGAGCAGTTTAAGCATGCTGATAGATTTTTTTTAAGTCCTCTTAAGTGTTACTGCTGGAAGGAAATAAATGAATACATTTTAAATACTGTTCTCTAACACCTGTATAGCTGACAGCTGATGAGAGCCACGATGTGTGTTTGTATTTAAATATGTATATATATATACGATCCAAGACAAGATTTTTACTTGTTGTGCCCTTTACTTGAGGGCACAAAGGGAGGAAGAACACCTGATGCAGCAGAGTTGTCAATATTAAGTCTTCTTTTGCTATTACTTTTGGCCTAAATTGAATGAATAATTGATCTTGCCAATGTCTGTCTATTAGAAAAAAACAGAAATGTCTTCAAATCTGAGTTAATACTTTGTTGTTGTCTGTTTTTCCTGATTGATATTTCATGAGATTTGAGATGGTAGGGATGAATGAATAAATCCAGCTTGTCAATTTTCACTGCAGAACTGCAGCTTCTTTGTGTACCCAAGCTGCAGATAAACCTCAAGAGAAACCTGGAGATATTTTTGCAATCTGTGAAAGTACTGGAGTAACACCAGACCCCTGGCTGATGAGTTTTTACTACCTGAATTGTTGTTGGTGGAGAAGTTAAGGAAATAATTGCAGCGCTGACCTTTGAATGTAATAACCTAGGAAGCCACAACCTGTTCATTAACACGTATTAAGCCCAAAAGCTTTCCACATCCTTCACAGGCCCATTTTGCGGTTAGACTTGATGATTTTTAAGGTCTTTTCCAACCTGAGCAATTCTATGATTTTCTATGACCTGAAGGATGTGCTGTTAACAAAGCCATGAACTAGGGGGGTAAAAACTAAAGCCATTTGCAGTATTTAATGTGTAGAAGGACAGAGTTCTGGTTGATGATTCTAAGTTCCAGGGGACTTTCAGCAGTGACTGGTATGTGTCTAGAGAATGTTTAGGGGTGTACTTGCTGGAGGTCTGTGCTGTGAGAGCGGCTGGTCCGGGTCATTGTTTAGATCAGGTAAGTCTCACTTGGATACAGTGTGGCACACCAAACCTCTTGGCACAAGTCGCTTAACCAGTTATGTTTACCTCCTTCAATAGTATTGAAGTTTCACTGCAAACTCATCCAATTTTTAAGACATTATTTCTGCATTCCTTACCAGTTTATCCCTATCCTCATTTTTGTTCGTGCCTTTGTAAATCCCAGTGCAGTTTGCTAAGCTGCACTTAGTAATATGTAATGTCTATGACTTCGTCTGCAGCAGCAACAAAACCATAGGGGAGTGGCTATTTAATTGCTTTGTTCTAAAGGAGTTGCCATTGACTGTAACAGTAACTCTGTGCATCTAGAATATATGAAGTTGTATTTAGAGAGTCCTCTCCTTGTCAACCTTCTGCTTTCATCCTGGGCTACTTATGTTCTGAATTTGCCTACTTTAGAATGTGGTTACCTTTTGGAATCAAGGCCCAGGCTTTTCTGTTTGCTTCGAGCTGTCCAGCTACTAAAGCTTGAGACAAGCCAGCAAAGGTCACTGGAATTCAGGATCTAAGTTCCTGCAAGTATTCCTGGGTAGAGTGTTTCCTTCAATACTGTTACTCACAGTTTATATCTCCTTGATATGTCGGTGCTTTGGGTAAGATTGGGGTCTAGCTGTTCTCTTGCTGACCTTGAAAACCTGATCTAAATTAATAAACGAGTCAAAGGATGAGGGAAGACGTTTTAAAGTGAAATGAGTTGCCCCGGACTCCGAGGGCTGTACCTCCAGAGCACAATTAATCTCATCCTACTGTGGACGTAGACATAAATTGTGCTCCAGATATGCCAGTTCCTCTTAGCAGCCAGTATGGCTAGCCAGTAAAGGCATTTAGGCATCTAATGCTAGGTGCCAAAAAGAAACCCCACCTTAAGCCTTATACATTTTGCCAGCTTAATGCTGATTCCATGGTAGCCTTTGGTGTCTGTGTATCTCTCTAGTAAGAAATCAGTCCTGCCAGATTGTAACACATAGTCATCACAAAATATTTTCTTACATCTATGAGGAGGACTGCCATTCAGGTAGTGTCCTTCTATTGATAATTGAGTAATTTTGTTCTTTTTCCTCTCCTTTCCCACTCTGTAACAGAGATCTATCCGATCTTTTGCTAACGATGACCGCCATGTTATGGTGAAACATTCAACCATTTATCCATCTCCAGAAGAACTTGAAGCTGTTCAGAACATGGTATCAACAGTAGAATGTGCCCTTAAACATGTGTCTGACTGGATGGATGAAAAGAACAAGTCTGTAAAATGTGAGGGTGATGTGGAAGCAAAGGAGGAAGCTGCAGAAAGCAATGCCAAGTGAGTGAGTTGAGCCTCATAATGTGTTACTGTACAGCTCTGAATAAGTTCCTTTCCTACTAAATAAGAGTTGTAGTGTTACTTTGATTCTGTTGCATACAAATATTCATAGGCGGAAGTGGATGTATTTGCACTGCTTGAGGTGGGAATGCACAGAGTGAGTGGAAGGAATAGCAATAAGAAAAATTTAGGCAGCAGTTGCTCTCTTCCTTTATTTTCATGTAATGGGAAGTTGCATTTTAGCAGTTAAACGTTTCAGCAGTAAGTGTATATATGTACCTGTGACACGTGAATGCAAATCCGCAGTCACGTAGCTTAGGGACTCCTTCCATTTAAGAAACAAAAGATTTTTCTAAACGTATTGTTTACCTAGCAAACCAGCTTTTCTAAGGATCCATTACTTTCTGTTATGTAGTGCCCTGAGCAAAACATCTGTTTGCTGTATGTCCCGGTCTACTCCTTGACATGGTGCCTAGTTTTCTTGTTCTAGCATAACTCCAGTAGTTGAAGAAGAAGCTGAAACAACTGGATCCTTATTTTAGGTTTCTTGATGTATAACTTTTTAACTCGGGCACTTAGAACCAGAACTTGGGCTTCCTGTTTCATACGCTCTCCAGCTCTGGTAAGTATTCTCTCCAGTTTACAGATGAGGAAGTGAAGCACTAGGAGACGAACAGCAAATTTGTCATGACCTGAAAAACCTGATTTCCAGTTCTCTGCTCTTCCTGTTAGATAATACTTCTCCATTGAACTTCTTGGGACTCTAATCTGGTTACATCCGTAACGTAACCTGCACTAGAGATGTAGTCAAAGGACTCTTCCAATTTCCTTTCCTATGGTGTGTGGAATATTAAGAAAAAGTCTGCAGCTACATGGGCTTTGCCCAGTAAGTTCTGTTCTTAAAACTGATAAGTGGTGTATTCTTTATCCATATATATTCCTTATGTTTTCTGACACCTTTTATGCTAGTGAAAGTTCTACTGTGAGGCCTTTTTTTGGTGTCCTGGTAAATAATATGTATTTAAAGTTGTTTACATGCAGGGTCAGGGTGTAATACAAACTCTACTAGCAGCAGTAAAGATACTGATGCACTATGCTGTGTGCTTCTGGAGTGAGATACAATTCAGTGCGGATAACGAAAGAAGACACAGTCTTCCTGATTCAGAGTTATATCAGTTTGTGAACTGAAAATACAGTATGCTTGCTTAATGTGAAGGAGACACTGGTAACCATTATATTTATCAGTTATTCCTAAATTCATGATGGGGTATGTTTGGAATTGTAAAAATGAAATGCTGCTTCCTGTTTTGTTGTTGTGATGTGGTTCTGAGCTCTTTCCAGGTCTCATAAATTTTTAGAGTAACATTCAGGAAATGCAGCATGAAGCTCTGGTGTGCCGCCCTATCTGAATGTACTCCAATTTAGCAACAAGAAATGTGCTACTGTATTAACTGGGAAAAAATCCTTCATGGGTGGGAGGAGCAGCAAGCATTCATGACTTGGTATCTTGCTATTTGCAAACAGCACTGGGGATTCTACAGAAAATTCCTCAAGTATTAATAGCATTTTTCTGCAGGTTTATTTATTTATATTTAGTATTTATACTCGCCTTTGGCTATGGCTAATACAAAGCTGTGGGCCTGGGAGCTATCAAAAGAACTGCTTGTTCTGTGTGAAGTTTAAATGGGGAACCGCCTTCTTAGGATATTCTATCTACAAAGGAAGTGTTCAGCCGTATGACGACCATAATATAATAGCTTTGTAAAAGTAAATGTACAAATGTACTCGTTTTGATTCCCGTGGCTTTATGTTTTCCCTAATGAATATTTAACGGACACACGAACACTGGCATTTTTGTTTTAGGCTGAGCTGTGATGCATCACTTTTTTGGTGTGAAATGTATTCAAACAGAAATAGCAAAACACGAAAATTCATGAATATTGTTACATGAACTAACATAAAATTATTTTAGCCTGTTGTATTGCCACTGTAGAATAATGGCAGGGTATTGAAAGGCTGCTCTTCTGCAGATGGACAATTAAGTTTTGCCATCTTATTGAAGAAGGTATTTAAGTTCGGATTCCCACAGAAAAAGTCTTCCTTGCCATTCAGGGCACTACACGTTTTGTTGGTTATTTTTCAGAACTACCGGCTGTGTTTCCACATGTCTTCTGATGTGGACAATATAGGCCATGGAGTGGATTCTTTAAAAATAAATTTAAAAACAGTAAAGTTCCAGGCCTGCATTAAGCACTTCTGAGACAACTGGATAGCCTTGCTATTCACACCTTTGCATGTGCTCTATTTTGTGCTTCTGCTCTATAACAAACCTGGAGTACAGTTATTGTAAACATCCGTGCATCATTTATACATGTAGAACAATTTATTTATGCATCTGTTTGGGGGCAGATTATTTTATTAATCACTTACAAGCTAGAAGGGGCTACGGTATACTTCCCTACAATGTAAATGATCTTCATTGCTAGCTACAAACCATATTTAAAGGAATTCTGCATTTTCTCATGTATCTGCATCCAGATTCTGGTTAAGTAGCATAGCTCCATGCTAGAAGTTGAGATACTGCTTTTGTAACAGTAGTTACAAAAAAGTCAAAGCTTGTTTGCTTCTGGCTGTTCCAGGGATAGTGGGATTGCCACGAGACTGACCGTCCTTTCTTCTGTTTGTGCAAACGCCTGTTGCAGCATTTCCACTTAAAATACTTGGGCAAAGTCTGTGAAATGATTACATGACGTTATTTACTGAGTGAAGCGTAGGATCTCGTAAGATCTATTTGATGATCTTGGATTACAACGTGACATGCTTTGTTTTTTTTAATCCAGTCTAACCTTCTGGATGGTAAGAATGACAGGAACTGGGATGCTGCCTTACTGGCTGAGATGATTTACTACTTTTACTGATTATGTGCTTTCTGTTGTTTTTGTAAGGGGGATGTGCCGCTAGTTGGTGCCACAGTATGTGAGATGAGTCGTGGCAGTAGCTGGTTTTGAACTGTCAAAGGTGCATTTCTTGCATTTTCCTTGCTGTTTATTATGCAAGTTTTATGGTTTTTCTTTAGCCTACTAAACTGGTTTTTGTTGCAGTTTTCTTCTCAAACTCAGAACTAAAATGTTCTTACATCGCTTTGCAAGTTGTTTGCTGTGGTCATTAAATGTTCCCCTAAACGTTAGCTGGGGACTGGAATCTAGTACCTAGTACTCAAACCTCTATTCCTGTAGGTTCCACTGGTGAGACCTGTTGAAGGAATTAAGCCTGGGAGGCTTTCTGGAATTAGGACTTTTCCTGAAAAATCAGTTTGCAGGTGCTGCTAAAATTAAATAAAGTAATACTAAAAAAGTTTTATAATCTTTAAGGTAAAGGTTTGAATCTATGAATTAAACAAAAGCATTATGAAGGGCTACGGCCATGTTTAAACTTGGAGCATTGCTAAAAGACAGCTCAGATCACTTCTGCTAACGGGAACTGTCAGAGCTCATCTAGATCATAATTACTCTGTTCTTTTGGTAGATTTGCAGATAGTTAATTTTGCTTTTTTTGTGCTTTGTGACTTGAGCTAGGCATCTTCTGCATTCATGTGAATTGCAAATCAATGCTTTGATTATTTTTTTCATAGGAGCCACTTTTATAAAAGCATTCTGTGCTTAATTTTCTAATAAGTAATATGCCACTTTAGCACTGTAATCAGTCCCATCCATTTGTCTCCTCACTGTTATAGCACAACACAAGTATTTTGAATATGTAAAAATACCATTTTAATTACTCAGAATTATTTCATTTCCAGGGATCAAAGTGGTCGGACCTTGTGTGGTGTTATGAGAATTGGCTTGGTTGCAAAGGGTTTGCTGATAAAAGATGATATGGATTTGGAGCTGGTTCTCATGTGCAAAGAAAAACCCACAAAGACCTTACTATGTATAGTCAAAGACAATCTCCCCATTCAAATTCAGGTGAGTTAATTCAGGGTAGTCCTGTAGTAATGGCTGATAGCACTGCAAGGTGTGTTTGGGTAAAGACTGTAATTCCTTCCAGGAGAAGAGAAATGTGTTATAGATTAAAGAGCACACTCTGAATCTAGGCCAACATGTAAGGTGTGTGTCATCTCTAATGTGTTATTATGAGGTAGCTATTCACAAAATTTAATGTCCTGACCATGATGCTGTCCTAATCCCTTTTTGTGATGTCAGTTTTCCAATGCTGATAGCTAACCTTTCTATTTAGTAACTAATACTGCTGATTTTTGTTCTCTGCTCCAACCACTAATGTGAGCTAATTGGTAGTCCCAGAAATAACTCCCTGCTCAAGCATGTGGTCCTTGTTCTCTGCTTCCCTGCCTGAACATTTTAAGTTCTACACTGCAGCAGCTTTGCTTTCCTTAGGCTTTCCCAAAATAAGTGCCTCTGTACGTCTGAAGTGAGAAAAATGTCAATTTAGATGGTCACGCATTTTAGTTTATTTTACTCATGAGCTTATAATTGTTTTTATTTATGGCTATTTCATTCTAATGTTGGCATCTGGCACTTAAGAGTTAATGCTGGTCCCTTTAAAGCAGCTAGGGAATACCTTTAAATCCAATCCAGATTGAACCATGCACTGTTACTGAGAAACTGAGCCCCAAAATATTCCACTGCAAGTGCCTCTCTCCAAACCAGGTCTAAGCAGGATTCACGTCTCTCCTGATCTGTTTTTCTGCCTTGTGTTAATTTCCACATAGACTATATGCGTTCTGCTACTCTTGACAGCTGTTGGTTCTCACTGATCCTTTGTTCACATAAAGGGTTTACTTTAATAAGATAGTAAATGTTGTGTTTGCAGGTGTGGCCCTGTCCATAGCTGAAAATACTAGGAACGTATCAAACAGTAGACTTCAATATTTGTAGCGAGGTGTGAACTGAGAAAGGTTGAAAGTGGTAAGAAAAGTTAGTGTATGCTTGGGTTTTTTGGTTTGCTTTTGTTGTTGTTGTTGGTTTTCTTTTGAAGTTGAGGTAAGAGGGATCTAAATCATGAAACCAGCTTACAACTATCATGACAATAAAGAGGCTTTTCAGACATGCCAGATAAGGACGGACAAGGAAGCTGTTAGGTTTGTTTGTGGGGCAAAACCTGCACTCGATGTACAGACACGTTAGCTTCTGCTTTATTTTGCCTTATAGGCTAACCATGAGCAGATGCTTAAGTGAGTTTGTCTCAACATTACTGGAGCTGGAGTGCAAGACGCAACAGGAATAGTAGTTAGATATGTTCCAACTACTGATGTTCCAATCTTGTAATCTTGCCGAAACACACAAATACAAGGAGTTGGCTTTAGAATTAATTTGTAGTTTTCTGTGCAGGTCTGAAGGGTGAGAGATACAGATCAGTTGAGATAATTTTGATGCCAGTTATAAGGACAAATTATTAGGCAACTTACATTAAATTCTTTTGTAGGTAATAATTAAGCAAGAAAAAAATGTCCTAAAATAGATCAATTTGAAAACAAAACACTCTTGACTTACTGACGTGCTGTCAGGAGAGGAAGGTCAGGTTTTCCAGGCACTGTCAGGAATCTCTTCTGGGGCTGGTATTAATGAGTGCAGTGGGTAGCAGTGGAATCTCGCATTCAGTTTCAAGTGCTGTGTGGAGAAGGGAGCAGAGACAAAATCAGAAAAGAGTGAGCACCTTAAACCTCTGAAGGAAGATTAATGTGTTTGTGTTTGGAAAAACGCAGGACAGAATGAAACTGTGAATTTCTAAAAGACATCAGTGGTTATTTTATAAAGGGACAGGCACTGTGTACCTGCCATGGCTACCAAAGGTAGTTTAAAGCGGAATTCGCATATTTGGAAGTGTAGCAGGGGGCAGTTTTGTTGCAAAACAGGCCGTCAGAATTGCGTGCGGATAAGAATCAGCAGAGATTTCACCACCTCTCCAAACCATCTGTTGGGATTTGAAGAATGGCTCAGAGTTGGTAAGAGATGGACTTTGAAAGCCACTCCTGTTCTGGAGCCTGTTGTCCACATGTGCTGACAGTTATGGCTGTGTTGGTCATACTGCACACAAGAGCTTTTACAGGTAGAGGCAGCATTACTGGACAGGCTGTATTTTCTAAGACTAATAGTAGCTGTCAGTATTTCTCATACTAGCAGCTACAAAAGCCAGCTTCTGTCTTTCGATTAAAATAAAGAAAAATGTGGTAATGCAGTGTCCTTTGATAGTGGAGCTACTTAGCACTGTAATTAAATTTGCTGCAGAATATCTTTTTCAAGCATGTTACTGGGGTTTTTCAGTTTGTTTTTAATGAGGAAGGCAGGGCCATACCTGTTACTGCAATCTTTTGTAGCCTTCCCGTTAGTTCAAGAGATGTATTGCAGGTACAGAAACCACAGTTTTTCAGTTGATTGGGAGATTCTTGAAATCTTTCTTGGTGACTTTCAGAAACTTACAGAAGAGAAGTATCTCGTGGAGGAGCATGTAAATGAGGCAGCTATTATTATTCGTAACACAAAGGAGCCCAAGCTAACCTTGAAGGTGATACTTACGTCCCCTCTCATTCGAGATGAAGCAGAGAAGAAGGAAGGAGGTACACAGAGCGTTTTACCTTGTTTTTAACACTGTTATATCTAAATCCTATCAAAATGCCCTGACTGTGCAGCACAGGGTTAATTAGCAAGTAGGCTTTTGATTGCGTATTTTGTACTAACTAGACTGGCTATAGCCACAGTTGGTTACGCTGTTTGTGCTTTAAGAAGACAACGGTCACTGAATTGTCATGTAACTATGCATTAGTTTTCATCTGCAAGCAATATCGGTAGCGTTAACTTTGACACAGAATGATGTCTTAGTTCTCCTTTCTTCCAGACTTGCTAGTTGATTCTTGAGCACCCCAGCGCTGCACAGTCTCTTTCTAAATTCAGTCAGTCAAGTGGGATTGGTTCGTACTATCTTGACAAACTCATAAAACCGTTTCTCTTCTTATGTATAACAACTTTCCTGCAAAGCTTGCAAGTATATCCCCGACCCTCAATTTTTGTTCTTGATACATGTGTATGTTTCTAGCTTTAAGAGTTTCCTAACTTGGATTCAATTGAAGTTAGGGTGCTATAACAGAGTACTTCTGCTTCTGAATTAAACGTTGTACCTCATATCCTCGATGCAAAATAGATTTAGAAAACTGTAACGTAGTTTCTTTCTGTTCCTTCTCCCTAACTGCCTGACCTCCAACCTAGTCGTAAGCCCCTTTTAAAAGAACTGTTGACTGGTAGCATCAATGAGGCTGGAAACAAAGAGAAATAGAGAAGAGCAAATGTAGCCATATTTTATTTTTTAAATCGTGTCAGTAATTTCTGCTTCGCTTCCCAAGCCTATCCCTAGAGACTTTGCCACTGGATGATGTCAGACCTTTGACCAACTGGCCATTCTCTGTCATGACAACTGAGGCAGCTGGGCCCATGTGGGCTAGGGAACTCCCTGTCGCTCTCTTCCCATTCTAGACTTGCCACAAGTCCTTTGCTTCCTCCCCTCTCCCACATGAACTACCGATACAATATGAAATGTTGGTCAGTTTCTCTTCATTTTTGTTTGATGCAAGGGCAGGAATGCTCATTTTGAAAGAAAACTTAGCACTCTGGCAGCAGTTGGATGCTGAAAAATCTTACAAAACGGATGAATGGCAAAGATTTCCTAATTGCAGTGTCTATTTATTCTCAAATTAGTAACGATGCTCTTTTGCAAGACCACTAAAAAAAACTTGCATATTACTTCAGTTGTTCTTCAACTTTCCACAAGACGTTGGTCAGGCTTGTTGTCTCTGCAGCTGATGGATGTTTGTGAGGAGATGCACCAAAAAGAAAACGGGATGCCATTGTGGCAGCGAACTCTTAAGACTCCTGAATTCATCTTAAAATGAATGAGGATTTGAATTGTAATACTTTCCTCTATCTTAAATACTGTATATTGTTTGCATTGTCTTCAGATATTTCTCAAAAGGTAAAACTGTGTTACTGCCTCTGGAGCAGCGTTACGCTGTTATTTCTGTAAAGCTGGTAAGAACAGTTGGGTAAATGGACCTTGTTGCAAAGCACAGGTTCTTTGACACGGATTCATCCCAAGTGAAGCAAATGTATTGTCTCCCTTTATAAAAGGTATGCAGATACTGACGTGTAAAATTCCTATTTTTTCACAATATTTGCAATTCTTTGAGTCCCTTTTACTGAGGGAAAATATTCAGAGAAATTTTCAGCTCAAAATACCTTGATCTCCAAAGAAAATAATGGCAGGTTTTGTCAGTGCTCCTGGAAAAAATGCCAACCAAACTTAATTACAACCTTGTGCAATTTGGAAGATTGTTCCAAGTTTATTCCATACCTTCTTCTGGATAAAGGAATTCAGTGCTTGTCAGTTTGCCTTTCATCTTTAATGTAAGACAGGCTGCTTGCATTCAGGTGTCCTGTGAGCCTCCCCCAGGGTGCGGAGGCCACACGAAACTGACCAAGGTTTCACTGTTCGGTGGTAAGCCACTAATCCTCCTCTAACCAAATCAGTGAGGTTAGGGCAATGGGCCTCCTTCTCAGTGCTCCCATCTGTTCTGTAGGAATGCTGTGTGTACCTTCATGCCCTGATGTCAGAATGTATCAAAAACATTTCCGGATTTCTCTTCAGTCCCCACCTCTTTGGAAAAGTGCTCATGTTTAAGCTGTGGTGTTTGCCCTATTTACTTTTGCTGCTTGTTAGCAAAAATAAATAGTGGACTACTGTGTGTATGTGCGCGCGCGTGCATTTCAGTGTTTCTCAAATGGCTATCCATAAAGCTCTGCTTTCTCCTGTTGAGAAGATCAGCATTTAAATGCTTGCATTTTGCTTCAGATTAAACTGAAACTAATTTTTAGCCATAACATCAAATATAAATTGAGCTCTGCAGACCAGAATGCTGTACCCTGCAAATCAGTTATTGCTACTGAGCAATAGTCGCATAAGCTTATGTAATAATAAACAAGTTCAGTTACCAAACTGGTGCTGGAATCAGCCCTGCTCCATAACTGAGCACCTACTGCATAAGCAACCTGCCTTTGCTGGCAGACAGTGGTGCTCCAGAACAGAGGAACCTTGCCTCTGTGGAGAACACAGCACTCCTCGTGTGGCTGGCTTAAGTGAATGAAGTTGGCAGCCGCTGTAAGGAGAGAGTAAATACAGCAAGTGGAGAGAGAGTTACTGAAGATTGGTTCTATGTTGCAGTGTGAGCTGATGTCAGGGCTTTATTATTATCTACTTGTTTGTACTCCTTGTATCACTGCTTTTGTTAAAACCACAAGGAAAAAAAAAAAGAAAGCTTTGCAACCACACTTGAAAAATTTTGATTGGGTCTCACTTTCCTGACTGGCAGAGCATGAAGAAACATGCCATTCTACTGAGGATGTTGAAAGGCAGTCTGCTAGAAGCTGCTCACCCTCTTCACTGCCTGTTCTCTCCATCCTCCTGTTTAATAGAATCTTGCACCAGAAGCTGGCTGACTGCAGCATCGGCACAAAGTGCTCAGAACACTACTACTGAAACTGCGATTAGCAACATTCTCCAAGTTGTTTCTCATACAGACCTTCTGAAATGGTCTTATTCCTACCGGCGAATTGAGATTTCAGTTTGCTGAAAACAAATCTTAAGAGAATGGAAAAGCCTTTTCATTCACTGGAATGACTGTATTCTGTCTGCGGCCTTACAGTTTTAAAGCAAACAAACTTACTTAGTCGCTAGATGCAGCGTGCTTTAGCAGTCTTGTGCAATAGACTAGTTTGGCAATGAACTGTATCTTGACAAAAACCCGTGAGTTTGCAGTCAGTCATCTTTGCTATTTCTAACGTTTAAAAATAAGATTCTGATCATTCATTGACAGTAGCTGTTTTATAAAATACGTGAGCTTTAAGCAGATGTTTTTATTGTCCAAAATAAAGGATCTTTTTATGCAACTACACAGATGTATATTTAGTAACTGTGCCATAAAACTACTCCTGAAAATAAATGACACTGCAAAATTTAGAAGCAAGCTTTGTGTTTCTAAGTGACCTTTTGTTCTCACAGCAATCAAGTACCTTGAGACTGCAGCTTTTATTTGGAGAACACGCAAGAGGAGTGATTAAACTCAATATTGTAATGGTGGTGTTGAGGGCAATAAGAAACAATGCAAATATCTGCTGTGAAGTTCATCGGGGTCAGAAAACAAGCTTATAGCACTTAAGTCTTCTGCTGACAGCAGAACAAGCAGGTGCAAAATGCAACTATGAACTATCAGACAAGATACCTGGTTCTGCTCAGCTTTACACTTTTTTTGGGGGGGGGCTTTGGGCTCTTTTATCCATTGTAACAGAATGTGCTTCCACCAGAGTAACCTCATTGGTGGCACAGGAGGTGGAGCAGCTTAACATTAAAGGTGCGGTTACACTTAGAAACAGTACCACTGAAAGCAGCCTATGGAAAAGTACTTACAATTGATTAGTAACACCCCAACGTACAAACCGACTGTACTTTTTCTCCTAACATCCTGGTATGTTAGAAGTGGATACTGAATCCAGCACAGATTTGGGACTGGATGTTGAGTTTCATCCAGACGCTCATCATCTTGCAACCTGTCGAGTTGTCCATTGGGAACAATGGAAAGGTTCTTTTAGTTTTTCCAAAATATTTACTTTGAAGAATAGCTGCGTATTCATGGGAAAACAGCACGTTCAAGGTTACAATTGAGCCATGAATTCATTTTACTTCCGCTGTGATGTTCTCACATCAGAGAAAATTCATGTCTGAACCTGCATCCTCTCAGGTATGTGCAGTCTGTACAGTTTCCAGAAAGTCTGGATGCTAATTGCTCCTTGTAAGAAAAAATAGCAGTCGGGGAGGAAAGGACTGGTAGAGCAACCGCATCCAACTCTGTAACAAGGAACACTAAGAGCAGTTTTTTGCATGCTGGATTAAAAAAAGAGAAAGAGATGCGAGAAAAGTGTAAAGCTCAACAGAAAACGTCTTGTCTCTAAAATCCTTCTTTGAATTTCATCTTGTCTGTTTTTGGTTGCTGTTGAGAGTGAAGATTTTTACAAGTGGGGACTACTTCTCCGTATGTTAATAATCTGTAATTTACCAGACTCATTTCTTTCATACAATTTGGTTATATGAAAGATAAATCAAACTGTGGGAATGTTTCATTTCTTACGTATTTCTCGCAGTGAATTACTGTTCAGTACTACTAACGCTGTTCCATAAAAAACACTGCAAATAAATTCGATTTTTTTGAAATTATCAACACTTGCATGGGAGTAACTTCAGAGTATTTTGTACTGACTGGTTTCTTTATATTCTACCCCTCTCACGAAAATCTTCCCCTTGTCAAAAGAAGCTTGTGTCTGAAATTGTGCCATTTCTGTGCACTTAAAAGTCACAAAGAAGGGAAAGAACAACCAAAAAAAGTGCTATATAGCTGTTTTCTGCCCTGCAATGTGTTCTGCATTTTTAATAAGATCCCAGATTGTCTATAGCAGTGGCCATCTTTATTATTACTATTATTCTATAAGGAGCGAATGCCTTTGCTTCTGTTGCACATGTGCACATTGACTACATTTAATGGCTTGTTTAAATTAAATAACAGTGCACTCAAATTCTGGGAGTCTTATTACCTCTTTGAGATGCTGCCGCTCTTTTTGTATTGTGACAGAAACCCCTTGGTCAAATTGTATCTGTCTCTTTTTATCCCATTTTTACCAGTAGACAGTGTTGCGATGAAAGATCCTCCGGACTTATTGGACAGGCAGAAATGCCTGGAGGCCTTGGCGTCTCTGCGGCACGCCAAATGGTTTCAGGTTGGCTATTTGTTCTTACCTTGTTGTTACTGTAGCCTTACGAGGTTTAATTTCAGATATTTAATTTTAATGCCTCTTTAATTTCTGATTAGTCCCTAGTAGAGCAAAGGTCTGCAATTCCAAATTCAGTGTTGTACTGTGTAAGGGCAGGCATGACAGGTACACAGCCAACTGGTCTAGAGTTGTTGTGAGACTACGAAAGCAATCTTGACATTCTGCTTCCTTTTCTTTGTCTCTCTATAAATTGAAATATTTTACTTTCTATAACTGTTCCTATTTTGCATGAGTCTGATTAAGTATTAAGTAGTTATCGTAAAAAGCCTATCCTGGGACTCTGTGCATTTAAAAAGAAAAGCAAAAGTAAAGGCAAGGTTTTTTGCAGGTATATTGGAACCATTTTGTTTGTTTTAGGCCAGGGCAAATGGACTAAAATCATGTGTAATTGTACTTCGTATTCTGCGGGATTTGTGCAACAGAGTCCCCACATGGGCACCACTGAAAGGATGGGTAAGTACAAAAAGAGCTGAAGGCAAACTGCTCAGATCTCAGACTTTTTTAAGGATTGTAGCGGTGTCTGAACTGGGGGAAACAGTGCACTGCATGACGTGTCTCCCTTTAGCTTCTCTCCCAACTCTCTGAACTTTCCACTAACTGCTACCTGCATAGGAATGTGCTTGCAGGAAGGAAAAAGAGCATGAACATTTGTTCAGCCTGTTAGGTGTGCCAGTACCATGGAAGGAGGAATGACACTGTGGGGACTTGCACACCGTTACGGACTTACAATAAAGTTCCCCATGTTACCTCCAACTTCAGCTATTCAGAATCTCCCGCTACAGTGGCAATGGTGGTCCTGTCAGAGCACATTATTCTATGTTAGCAGGTTTGGAGAGGGCCAAATACTCTGCATGTCCAGAAAGGAACACTTCAGAGGTCACAGAAGGCTGTGTTTTCTCTCACGTAGAGCTGATATCACAGAATCAAAGAATTGTACAGGTTGGAAGGAACCCGTAGAGGTCATTAAGTCCAACCCCCTTGGATATCCCTTAGACGGGAGGAGAATATTCATGATTTGGCTGTAAAAGGCTCATCCTTGTAGACTTTCCTGTGCAGTTAACAGAAAGCATTTGTTTCCTCAGAAGGTAAATGACTCAGAGCAGGGAACAAATAAATGTGCTGGAATGGCAGTATCTGCAGTTAGGACTGTAGTGCATTAAAACTGGAGTAAGCTGATGTGAGTGTTCTTCCCCTCTACCTCTCGGTTTTTAACTACAGTTACAGTTACCCTTGTGTCCATACTAATCATAATTTAATGTCTTCTAGCCACTCGAGCTTATATGTGAAAAATCTATAGGTACCTGTAATAGACCTTTGGGTGCTGGGGAAGCATTACGACGAGTGATGGAGTGCTTGGCATCTGGAATTCTGCTTCCTGGTAAGGGGCTGGATTAACTTCAGGAATACAAAAGACCTACTGGGCAGCCCTCATCCGTCTAACAGCACGCTGCTGCTTGCTGTATGATTAGATGAAAAACGCCTACCTTGTGCTCCCTGCCTGCCGTGGAACTAAATGAATGACTTCTTGTTTAAAATTAAAAGACAAAAGGAAGGTTGCACGGTCACAACTGCTTGAATGAAGTACCTTCAGTGCAGTTAGGAGTTCATGGGGAATCTCATAATGACTTGGGTTGGGAGGGACCTCAAAGATTATCAGGTTTCAAACCTCTGCCATAGGCAGGGTTGCCAAACACTAAATCAGGCACTAGATCAGGTTGCCCAGGCCCCCATCCAACCTGGCCTTGAACACCTCTAGTGAAAGGCTGGGTTTGCTTATAAATAAACTTCTATTGCATTAAGGGGTTACTGACCTAATGACTAGCTGCTTTCTATTGTTAAACTGAAATCGGCATGTCTACCCAAATCATTACTGTTATTAAACCTCCTGCTTGTGGTTCACACAGTTGTATGTATGCATTGTTTACAGAGATTAGCACTGTGGCCTCCTGCTTCAAGGGTTAGCTTGCTTTCTATGATATCTGAATCCCTTATTGGAAAAGGAGCACTTCCCACTCTGCTGAAGACAGAGACCAGTGCATACAAAATCCAATGGTCCCCATTTTCATATTGTTCCATGTTTACTCCCAATAATCTCTTTTTATCTTCTTCCTTCCCAGGAGGCCCTGGTCTGCATGACCCCTGTGAACGGGAGCCAACAGATGCTTTGTCTGATATGACAGTTCAGCAAAAAGAAGCCATTACGCACAGTGCTCAGGTATGGAAATCATACTAAATAGCTGGATGCTATAATACTGAAGATTTCAACTAATTAATTCAATTTATTCTCTGACAGGGTGGCATATTTTAAAAGCAGTCCTAATGGTTCTTCTATTGCCCAACAATGGAAAGATGAAATGATATATTATGAGTGCAAGAGTTTAACAGAGATGAAATAAATCCTTTAGCAGCCCAATGTGTGTGTACCATCTGCATCCTATCTCAAGTGCTCACAGCTCAGAGTCCTAGAGTAGGCTCCCTGTCAGCATGGCCTGCACTTTGTATCATGGAAAAAGAGTTTTAGATTTTTATAAATAAACACTTTTCTATAGCTGTGATTCCACATAAAGGAAATGACTGTGTTTGCAAACCTAGTTAGAAATGTAGACAACTGCGGAAAAAACAGCGCTGTGATGTAACTTTTCTTTCTACTGTCGCTTTATAGCATGCCCTCAGATTATCAGCCTTTGGTCAGATTTATAAGGTTTTGGAAATGGATCCCCTCCCATCAAATAAGTCATTTCAGAAATATTCCTGGTCAGTAGCTGACAAAGAAGGTGGGTATTGTTTGCTCCAAAAGTTACATTTGGTAGTAAACTAGGAATTAATGTAGAATGAGCAAAATTCCTGAGTTATATGCTATGAATGTAAGGTGAAAGCTTTTCTTTATGTTAAATTTCTGTTTGTATCTTTTACGTAATTACTTTGTTGTTAGGAGAAAGTGTGGAAGTTCTTCAGAACGACCAACGGAGTAGTAGCAGGTCAGCTAGGGTACAGATGATTTTCCTTAAGCACAAAGTCATTTGGGGATATAAAGATAAATAGTAGTGATGATTCTCATGCTGGGGAAAGGGAGAATTTAGACTGGTGAAAAAGTATATAATAGATGTCCGTAACAAGAACTTCATTACTTATATGGCATATAATACTGGAAACAGGCATCTTCCATGGCTTAGTACAATGAGTAATAAGCTATTATTGCCTCACATGTACAAATAAGAAAGCTTTGACTGAAGTTTGAGGGTTTTTTCATAGTTATAAACACGGAGAGAACAGTATGGGACTACTGTGAATCCTGTTACGGAATTCTGTTTTTCTAGTAGTACGTTCATATTACAAGGGAATTTATACCCTAGGTACAGGCTCATCTGCTCTCAAGAGACCATTTGAAGATGGTGTTGGGGATGATAAAGATCCAAATAAAAAGATGAAGCGTAATTTGAGGAAAAGTAAGTGCAACACTTCTCCATTTTGTTTTCAAAGATACACCGTACAGTAGGAATTGGTTTAAGAGCTTCTCTGTAGTGGTGTGAAATAGCATGTGAAAAAGTCTTTGGAACAAAAAATGGCGTTGCTGTTGTCCAGCACTGAGAATGTTATACAGCATTTGAATGTCTCCTGATAATGTATTATAACTCAGTGATTTGCGTTTTAAATGGAGTAACCTGTCAGGCCATGGAAAAAATTGTTTCCTAAGCAATTAAAGTATTTTATTGATGATTTCCCTCTACTGATTTTCCCCAGTAATAATGCAGTGTGAAGATTTGCCTTGTTGCACTCCCTTCTTGAGACAGCTGCTGGTCTCTCAATGCCCACGAGAAGAACATAAAATGCTTCATCTACAAAACACTGACATTGTATTTATGCACAGAATAAAAATCTCTCAGCATTTCTGTGATCCAGTCAATTCTAGAGGATATTTTGATTGTGCTACCATTGGTGCCAGTTCTATGTCTGGCTCTTCACTACTTACAAAACTTTTATTATAAAGGCCTGGAAGAATACAGATAGCTGCAAGAGAGTCGTGTTAATTTTAAAATACGGATAATTGTTACCCAAAAGTGAAATAGCTTTTTACAGACGTGTTATGACTACCCTTAATCTTTGAGAGACCGGGAGGTTGTTTTGCACCTTTGTACAAACAGAATGTGCTTAAATGCTAACTGACACAGACTGTTTTGTTCCTTTATTCATCCTGTTTTTTTAATCTCCCTCCTTTCTTCTCCCCTCCACTTAGTACTAGATAGTAAAGCAATAGATCTCATGAATGCTCTGATGAGGCTGAACCAAATCAGGCCGGGGCTTCAGTATAAGCTGCTGTCCCAGTCTGGTCCAGTCCACGCCCCAGTCTTCACAATGTCTGTAGATGTTGATGGTACGACATATGAAGCATCAGGACCTTCTAAGAAAACAGCCAAGCTCCACGTGGCAGTGAAGGTAAGGCAGCCTGATTAATCTGCTAACCTCAGATCTTGGAACACAGCACAAAGTATTGTTGTCAGAACTAGTAATGCTAGTGACATTCAGTAATATCTGAGTGAAGCTAAGTTACTACCTATGTACTCAGAACGTGGTTGGGCAATGGATGAAGAAGCATCACTGGTTTTAGAATAGTGGAGAGGAACAGCGTGGAAGGAAAATCTCCCGTGGCTCTACATGTCAGCTCATGGACTGAATGTGGTATTTAAGTTCTGCATCAGCAGTGGGAGGGGTGTCTGTGTCAGTTTTGTTCTACTTCTTCCTCTTGTTGATTAGAAGACAGCATGCTGATGGCTCCTTCTTTTTGACCCCTTTCTTCTCCAAATCCTTCAATTCACATTACACTCCTTGAAATAAGGAGCTATTTCCTGTCTTCAGTATTGGAATACCTTCATGCACAGTGGTAAACACTATGCATAATGATTGGTCTCCAGTCAGTTTTTCAGCAAGAGACTAAAATACAGTCACTGGTTAACTTACTGTTGCGTTTTGTAGGTGCTGTAAGTTGGCAAAGCTCTTGTATTTTAAACATTAGTAGACTGAATGCCCAGTGTGAGCACCCTTACTGCATGACAAGGGGATAGCTGAGATGCAGACTTAGGCTATTGGGTTTCTGGGAAGAAAGGGAAGTTTCTTTCACATGAATTACCTGTAGGAGAACCTCTTAACAGAACTGCAGTTATGATAAAAACAAGCGCATCTCTCATTCTGTGCTCCATTCTATGTGTTTTTAGGAAGAACTGCATTTTTCAGAAGCTTCATCTGGCAACTTTGTGCTTTCTTTTGATTTCAGTATTGAAAATCCCATTATCCTTTATGCTTTCAAGTTCAAAGTATCCGAAAGTATCTGAGGGAAGGTGTTGTTCCTCAGGAAAGGCAACTCTCTGCATGTGTGTCCTTCCTGACTTTTTCCTCATACATTTATTTTACCTCGTTCCCTGCAGTTGTTTGCAGGGAAAGTAAAAGAGGGAGTGGGGAGGGGGAAATAAGACTTGCTCTGAAGGGCTGTAACTTCTCTGCCCTTGAACTTCTCTGTGTTTGACAGATCTTTGCTGGTACCTACCCAGCTCTGTTCTCAATCTACACATACATATCCTGGGCTGCACTTAAAAACATCCCTGACTCAAGCCAAGGACAAATGGATGGTGAGGCAGACTAGCTTTCCCTGGCCGCCAGCACCCACCCTCACTATCCCTCCCCCCCCGCACCTCCCCCAAGCAAATCTGGGCCCTGGTTTCCCATACTGAAAAGAGAGCTTATTCTTAACATTTCAATTTCTAGATCTGACCTTCCTAAAAACTAGAAGCCCTGAAAATTCAGCTAAATGTACAGCACAAAGAGACAAAAATTTGTGTTGATTCCACTTCTGGAAACCTGGAACTAATTTCCGTATTGCTACTCTGCTTTTCTCCACTTCAGCATAGGAGAAAATACATTTTCTAAGCAGTGTGCCTTTACTAAGTGTCTGGTGGCCATTCTTCTTGTTGTGATCAGCCTTGTATGTTTGTTTTTGTTTCTGTACTACTACCTACTTTACAGTCAATTACCCGTATTTTCACTGTAGGTTTTACAAGCAATGGGTTATCCAACTGGTTTTGATGCAGATGTTGAATGTGTAAGTTCTGATGAAAAATCAGATAACGAAGGTAAAAATGAAACAGTGTCTTCAATCTCAAGCAATAATACTGGAAATTCTACAGCTGACACCTCTGCTACCCTAGAGGTGAGTAGTCCATAGAAAAGTCAAAGTGATGGAGAGGTATAATGGTTTTTTTTTTGTTTTTTTTTTTTTCCTTCTTTCCTGTCCTGGAAGAGGATGACGTATTAATTACAGCAGTGGTTGAGAAACTGAAGACTTTCCGGTCTCAAACCTGCCCTGCCATAGGCTGCGGACTGATAATTTGATCTTTCTGCTGGTGGAGCAGCCATATTGTGCTCTTCAGATCATAAATTCTTTTTGATATTCTTTCCTGCTTTGCTGACATGGTCCAAGCAATAGGACAGCATTTTGTTTGCTGCTTTTGGGCCTTAGTAATGAAAATCTGGCATTTTCTCTTCTGTAATAGGCTTGTCAAAAAGGTGTCGTTCTGGAGACATCACCTTAATGATACATCTGTGTGACGAATAAAATATTTTAAAAATTCATTAGGAGATGTTAAGAAACATAAACCTAATACCTCTATGCATATCAGGTGGCTTAGAAAAAGCTGCATTGAAAATGAGTCAATTTCAATATAGTCAGTGTTAATTTTGCCACTTGCACTTGAAGTCAGTTGCTGTAATGAAGAAAGCTGTGCTTATGTCCTCACTGAAGTTGTGAAAAATACAGTATTCCTCAAAGGAAAAAATTCCAGTAATTTTAGCAGTCCTGACTGAATGTCTCTGAAATCATGGTGATATGGGCCTCTAGTATATTAATTTACTTTCAAAGGACAGTTCCTAGCACTAGGACTCTTGATCCTTATCCAAAGTTAGAACTTGCTTTTGGAAACTTCTTTCTTTCTTTCCATCGTTCTTTACTAGTGAGTGGTTATTTATACCTGTAGCTGAGTGCAGTATAATGCAGACCCACGTGCTGGTACACTTAGATCTCAGCCCAACCTTCCTTCCTTCCTTCCTTCCAGATATGTTTCTTTCAACATGTGACCCATGCTGTAACTTCTTCAGTCAGAGCTCTCAGTAGTGCCAGGAAGTAATTAGATCACGCAGCAGAGAAGTGTGCAGGGCTGTGAAGGCCAGCGACCCCTGTATCAGGATTTGATTTCAAAGAACTTGACACCATGACTTCAGTCTTGGATACCTTGGGGGTTTAAATTCCAAGTGCAGCTGGTGTGATGCTTGGTGATATGCAGATATCAGACTAGGCTCTGAAACCACTAGCTTGCTGTCACACTAGAGATGAGACTTTCTACCTGCTGTTCTAGTGCATCATGTTATCAAGGCAGGGTTACCTTTGATAAAGGTCTGCTCCTGGAAATTCTAGTGAGACATGTATTGGGAACAACATGCTATTGCAGAGGCTTTATAAAGTGAAAATGCTGCCAAATGGCTCACCACTTGACACTGTATGCTATAATGCTGTAGATATTTGTCTGCCATTTGAAGATGTAAGGTTCTAAAGTAACCCCATGAATGTCTCTTTAGGTAAGAACTCAGGGTCCTATACTGACAGCAAGTGGCAAAAATCCAGTGATGGAGCTCAATGAAAAAAGAAGAGGTCTGAAGTATGAGCTCATCTCTGAGACAGGTGGAAGCCATGACAAGCGCTTTGTGATGGAGGTGAGCAAAATAGAATTGAAGAGTTAGTAAGAGGTTTTACTAACAGTGCTTCAGTTCTTGGAGTTGCTTGCTGCTACAGTTTAGATTTCTTTTGATTTTGCTTTTTGTATCTCTTACTGCTCCCCTGACTTGCGGAAGGGTATGTCTTGTGCTTTAGGAAAACAAAATGAGAATTAAAACTGGACTTCTAAAGCCCTAAACCATATCATATCTTGACATAAGTAGGAGAAAAGTAAGATCCACAGCCTGGAAAACAAAAATATCTGATTAGCAAGCATTGCAGACGTGCTTGGTGACGTTACAGTTTGAATCTTCTGTTGTTATCTTTGCAGAATTATTTGAAATGACTGCGGGAGAGATTAAATTTGTTTGTCTTCATCTACCGCTATATTTGAAGTAGTATTGAGCGTTAGAAGAGGTATGAGGTAGCACTTCAGATAAATAGTGGGTGTAGTGTAAGCAAAGATGTTGGGATATTACATTGTAAGATGAGGGGGCCTCAAAATTTGACTCTGAAATCCCATTTCCAAGCAGCATCACTCATTTGTTGAACTAAAAGCATACTGGTTAAATTCATTACCAAATAGATACATCGGTCCTCTTTTAATTCCAGTTGTAGTTTCTAGGTTCCTGATTCAGTGATAACAGTGGTTCATGTGATCACTTCAGTATTCTTTATTATGTTTCAGAAGCAACAGAGTTCTTGTTTTTTAACTACTGAAGCTGTATCGTCACTGACCAGCAGGTACAGCATGGTATCCCGAGAGTATATAATAGACATAAACTCTTATCTCATTTTTCAGGTGGAAGTGGATGGCCAGAAATTCAGAGGTGCAGGCCCAAATAAGAAAGTAGCAAAAGCAAGTGCTGCATTAGCAGCACTTGAGAAACTGTTTTCTGGACCTAATGCAGCAAACAACAAGAAAAAGAAAATTCTTCCTCAGGTAAGAATTGTTGCTCGCTTTTCTGATACATTCTGTTACCACAGCTCTGTGTTTTTTATGATACAGGAGTCTCTACAGGAAGTAATTTCAGTGTTCTGTCTTCTGGGCTCGCAGTAAGGCTTCTGATTTTTATTCTTTGACAATAACTACAGCAGCACAGCAACACAGTATGATATTTGGGACCACTCTGTACTAATGCCACTATGAAATGTTTTTGCATTATTAAGGAGTTCAAGCTGCAGGAAATACAGTAGAAAAGGTGGCACAAAGAGGTGGTGATGAGCTGGAGGAAATACAGTAAGTTCAGTGGTTGAGCGATGACATGGAAGTCTATTTGTCAGAGCCATACTGTGCTCCTCCATGACGTACATACATAGACTTACAGAATAAATCAGTTATAGTTCGGCAAAGGCATTATTTCTGGGTTCTGGAGTAGGCTGAGATTTCTGTCCCAGACTTCACAAAGGAGACGTTTCATTCAGTGAGGAGCACTTCTAAAATTTTAAAAAACAAACAAAAAACAATCTTGGTCTTGTCCATTTGGTTTAACAGCCCCAATGATCACTCAAGTTTAAGGTTGAACAGAGCAGAATCAACAGTGTCTTTCCTACAGAGAACTGCTGACAGAGGGGGGAAAAAAAAACCAACAAAAAACCAAACCCTGAGGATCACCATCTGGGTCTCTTTCGTACGAATACATTAACGTTAGGATTTTCTTGTCATTTCAGGAGCAGAATGTATCATAAAATAGACTTAAATGACAAGTCAACTCTTTTGTCTTTGTTCTATTACTAATAACAATCGTCCTCGTTTTACTAAGACTTCTGGTTAGGAGTATTTCAATTTCCATTACTGTGCTGAAAGTCTACAAGATCAGAAAACCACTACCTCATAGTGTGGAATAACAATATTCCACAAGCAGCCAAGATATGAAGACTTATGATTCAGGCATTTTCTAAATTGACCTTTTTACTGTGTTTGTTTTTTTTTCTTCTGTGTTCACTTTTTTGCAGAAGGCAATGATGGCAATAACTTGTCTTGAATTAACAGGATAGGGGGGCATCTAGTAACACAAAGCTCTGCTCTGATGCCGTAAGCAGTAACAGCTTCTGCAACTCCTTGCACTATTCTGAGATGTTTTGACAGCGGAAAAGAAAATGCTGATCTAAAGCAGTCTAGCATTTCTATGAGGTTGTTATTTGTCTTTGCAATGAAGTCCTGGCCCTGCTGAAGATACATGAGGTCAGGGTGGTAGGAGAAAAGCAAACGCCTTTTTGTAGATCAGTGAGAGGCAGTTTGTAGGGAAAGACAGCAGAGAGGCACACTAAAGAAAGGTGCAGAAACCACTGGGGTGGGTCATGACCACACAACCAAAACTCCAGTAAAGGAAACATAGCCCGATCGTGCTGACTGCAAGGTCTGAGTAAGGTGAATACGATCCTGATTCAGAACTACAACTCTAGAACTTGTTCACTGAAGGGACTCAGTTTCTGTCAGTCATTCTTTTGACATTACTTTTCCATTCTGTACTTTGCCTTAAGCAAGGACAGTGCAAAAAGCATGCTTAAAGAGATTTAGGAAAGACAGTCGTTTAATGTCGAAGGCCTTCTATTTCCAGCAATGTTTTAACATTCTGAATTGCTATTATTATTACTCCGAGCAGACTAAAGGAGTTGTCAATACAGCTGTTTCTGCAGCAGTCCAGGCTGTGCGAGGTAGAGGACGAGGTGCTTTAACAAGAGGTGCATTTGTTGGGGCAGCTGCTGCTACTGGATACATAACACCAGGTAAGGCATGGCACAAATAGCTAATACTTCAGTTCTGACTGCTGGTGTGTTCTACTCTGTGTGTTTGCCACATATTCATCTTCAGTCATTTGAGATAAAGCAGAAGAGAGAATTCTTGGGGCTTTAAAAAAATTAGAGTTCGAAAACTGGCAATACCTATCCTTCACTAGTCTGCAACTTGGAATTCCGTGCACACAGAGTAAGAGAAAGCAGCTATCCCCACAATGGCTTTCTGGGCTTTATCATTCTGTTATTTATTTTTTTTCCCCATAGTTCTCTGCCATGGCACAATTCCCAAAACCTTTTTCCTAAGGAACCTCTTAGATCACGGACCTTTAGCATTATGAGTGGCCCTCTTAAGAACCTCTTGCGGGGATAAATCCGGCAGAATTAGGAGTCGCTGTGATCCCAGAAGTTGTCCATACAAATTGGGCATACAAGCACAGCACCTAACATTACCTTCTGCAGTGATTAAAAAATAATTAAAAGAATTTCTATTTGTACTCTGGCTGATGTTAATTTATCATCCTGGTTATACTGTTCTGGTTAGCAATGAGCAGTGAATCTTTTGGAATCCAGAGGCTTCCAAATTCACATTTGTGTGTCATACTTACTGTATAGAGAAAGTGAACTATTAATCAGGTTACCTTACTGCTGATTCTTCAGGGCAGATTTGCAACCATCAGAAACAAAATTGTTTAAGCTGGAAAGGTTAAGTGCTCAGCTACTAGCGACTCATCCAAAATAGTGATGGATGGTTGGTTTGTTTATTTAACCAGTAGGTTGCAAGCAGGTATGAAAGACACACAGCGTAAGGTGTTACAGAACGGCTAGAAAATTTTAATATTTGCTTTCTCCTTTTCAGATTATGGTATGAGTTCTAATTATACCTTTCAGCCATTCACACATACTAATAGCAAAGCCCTGTTGTTTGGTAGACCTCCTTCCTGGCACAGTAAAACAGCATGATGTCTTCATTGTTCCTGTGTGTTGATGTAATCATAAATATTAAAAAACAGTAATTCATTTTTAATGGCTGTTAACATTGGTTTTGGAACTGTCTTTCTGCCTGAGGAGTCATTTATGAGACACTTGAACCTGTCAGGGGCATATTCTTTGCCAGCATGGAATTATTCCAGGAATGGGTTTAATTTCCCAGTCATTGCAGTTGTTAAGCTTTTATTGGTCTTGGCCGACACGGAGTATTTCTCTTCATCCTCTAATCAGAAATCTGTTGTTTTTTGTGATGGACACATGATCCCACCAGATAAAGCAGGTGAGGGACGCAACCTGTAAAGTCTTTATTACTGAGATGTTGTTACCAGGACTGGTGTTACGCACTGTTTCCGTGCCCCGCTCCACAGTAACGCCTACCTCTTTGGAAAAAGGTTCCTGTTCTCGGTTTGCATCTACATGTTCAGACGTTCTTTGTGAAACTTTCTTTTGACTGTCGAAGTGTCAGAAAATGCTAAATTCACATAGGAACTTCACTGATAATGACACGGCATCTGCCACAGGCATCAAGCATTACCTTCCTTTTTTGTGGAAGTTGAAGAAAACCTATGTACCAGAAAGGGTGCGTGTGTTTTGGTATGCAAATACCAACTGCCTTCAGCTACCAGAGGAAATGAAACCCATCCTTCATCTGTTTGTATTGCAGGCTATGGAGCACCGTATGGGTATAGTACAGCTGCGCCAGCTTACGGTACGTATAGCCCAGTAATTAACAAATTAGAAAATATACAGAAATTCTTGTGCCAGTCCAAATGTGGCAGTCCAAGCTGGCTTAGGATTTACAGTAGAAATTTAAGAGATTAAAGCTCTTAAACCATGACTACAAGAACACTTCTATGCCATAACCTTGTGGTTCTTTTTTGGTTGGAGTAGCTTTTTTGCCTATGCTTTGCCTGATCTTGTGGAAGGACTGCTTGTTCTAATTGCCTGTTCCCTTTCATACTGAAATGGAAGTAGTTTTCTTACTTTTTACAGCCAATCTGTGCTCCATTCAAAGACTACCGAAGGGCCTATGTCAGCATCTCTGAGCAATATTTATCTGAGTGACAATAGCAAAATATTTGTCCACAAGTTTAACTGCCTTGTGGACTAAGCTCCCTTAATACAGTCAACTCTGTGAAACATCCAGTACAGTCTAAGTTGATGTGCATACACAAGCCAATCCCCAACACGCACACCCCCCTTGCTGCAGGCTAAAACCACTGCTACTTGGGACAAGCAGAATGATTTTGTGTCTCTTACACTGTGATTAGGCTGCAAGGATGGTAGTATATGGTCGTTTGCCACAATGCTTTTTACTAAGAAACACAGTAAAATCAGGCTGGTTTCATGAAGACAGTAAAATAAACTAAAATTTAGCAATGATGGAAAAGGTTTTTCTTACTTCAACTTCACCCTACCCACCTGCTTTTTTTTAATGCTAGACTAACATAGAATATTTACCTCTAACTGGCCCTTTTGGTTACTTTGAATGAGGTTTATGTGGCAATGGGAGCAAAGGAGTTTGGAGTCAGTGATATGTCCTGGCACGCAAAAAAAACAAACAAACCCTGCATCCACTAGAACCAATGTCTTCACTTGTCACAGGACAGGAGGGAAATCCTGCTACTCAAATGACAATCTCAGTACATTTCAAGGTCTGCAGTTTTTTTTTCACATGGGGAAACCAAGCTTGCAGTCCTATTTCCTAGCTGTCGTCATATTTATAATACTTGTTCTTTTCCAATTTATATAGCTTGGAAAATACCAACTCCCCAGATAGCATTACAGAAGTTAGAAACAGTTTCAAATATTTATTTCATCACTTTCTTTTCGAGTTATGAGCTATAAGCATTGGAAGAATGGCACTGCTTTATCAAAAACGTTCACTTTGCTTGACTAAAACTAGCTGGTCCTATTCTATACTTCTGCAGTGGAAAGGGGCAGTACAGTGGACAATGGGCTGCATTTCAAAGCGTGGAATTCTCCCTTGTAAATTCAAGTAAACCTCTCTAGCTCTGCAAATCCTGTCCCACTGACTGGCCATATGCTTTGAAAAATGGCAGCTGACAGCTGTGCTTTCCTATTGAGTGTATTCTGTACGCTGTCCTTTTTTTCCATGGTTTTTTCAAGGGAAAATAAAAGGAAATTAAGTTTATAGCTTCTTTCATTTTTTTAAAAAATCCCTTTATTTCTTTCAAACCTGTAGTAACTGGCTATAACCTACGTCAGTAGATACCTACCCATATGTATTTTTACAAGCCAGAGCATACAGCGATATAACACAAATCCTTTCCCAGCTGAAGACAGAACAACTGTTACCAATGTTCCTGCAGTATGAGTTTTACTTGCAGCTTTTTATATTCCTTTCTTCGTTCCTTCTGTTTCATGTTTTTCTCATGATGCTTATTTTGGGAGCTGGATTTTAATCACTTATTTGTGTATATGTGACATACCACTGACTTCAAAGCATTGCGGAATTGGATGCCCCCATTCTTCACATAAAGAGTTTCTGTTTTTAATGTCTTATGATTGTGATGCGAAGTACTGGGATAATGCTTTTTGGCTGTAAGATAAACATGTATCTCTGCCTTTGTAAGCTGTTGCATGTTGGGAAACTTCACTTTGATCATTTGATGCTCTGGAATACCTGCTGTTGCTGCTTTGTGATTTCTAAATGGATACGTAGGTTAAAAACTAGTACATAAATAGGAAAGAATATTTTAAAAAAGCATTTAATTGTGCAGAAGCTTGCGAGGCCACAAGAACTCTATCATAATCATGGAATCAGGCATATATTAATCTTTCCAGACTTGCAACTTCAATACAGGATAGCAAAAGCAAAATAAAGGAGGAGATACGGAATTTACTGTAGGTGCTTGATTTCTGACTGATCTACATGGATGCTTATTAGAACTGCCGAACAGTTTCCCTGTGAATTTTCTTTTATGCGTAGCAGTTCCTGTCTATAATATCTGCAGTTGTAACTGGCCTATGAAGTTAGAAAACAGAATGAGGTAGTTAAGATGAAGCTATTTCAAAATGATAGTTAATATCCAATCTCTTTTCAACAAAATACATTCCCTTTCGGGAATACTGCTTAATTTTACCAAACACAGGGACAAAAGTAAAAGCAAACTTAAAGCTAACCATCTGTTTGAAATAGCACAAAGTGTTGAAATGTTACTGTTTGAGACTCTGCACCCTAAAATGACATCAACTGATCTGGAAAAGGTTAATGAAAACGTGATTATAAGCTCTTATCTGACTTTCTTGGATCACTGAACTTATTTGGAGTCCTCTCCCTTTTTTCTCTCTGTAGGTTTACCCAAGAGAATGGTTCTGTTACCAGTTATGAAATTCCCAACTTATCCTGTTCCCCACTACTCATTCTTTTAGCAAATGGCAGAAGCTAATTCCTATTGATTGAACAACACAGTACAGTACAGAATGTTAGAAGAAAAAAGCCTTTTTATCCTGTTTCTTTGAACACATACTTGAGCAAAGTCATTTGTAAAGAAACATCTTTTTCCTACTTTTTGATTTTAACAAAATGCAAATTTAGTTCTCTAAAACTTGAAAAAAAAATGTTCTGTGAAATGTTACCTCATTTTCAAATAACTTATACCAGCCTTCTGTTATAGGGAAGAACTAGAAGCTTAAACCTTACGTTTTAAATGAAGTATCCGATTATGTAAAATTAAATTTGTGAAGGATGTATAGAATATAAAACACTGATCACAAATAAACTGTTTTGTTGTAACACAAGAGTACTGCCTGTTTCCTAATGCAGTCGCACAGATTCAATTAATGACCTGTACTTGTTGTAGGGTTAAAGTAGGGCATAGTTCTTTAAAAAATAAAAATAAATTTAAAAAACCAACCACACGAGAAACTTCACAGTCAAAATATAACTTTGTAAATATTATGGTCTGTAATAAACCTAGTAAAATATGGGTTAGATATTGTCTTATTTTATAGAGCTAAGCATCAGTACCTGAGTTTCCTTAGAATCTTTAAAGTCGGTGTACTGAAACTCTCAGTGACTTCAGACAGTCTTAATTATCCAAGACTTTTCACTTGCATACAGAATACTGAAAAGCAAATAAAGGGAATTAATCTTAGACTGCCTCTTTGTGTTAGGTTACATTCTGTGAAAAACATAACAATGGATTTCCCCACAAAAGGACTCATTATGTAATTACAGCGATACACAATTAAGTCCGTATTGCCCAGAGAAAGGACAACAATAACATTACAATCAGATTCTTTAGAACTCAAAAACTGCTTGTTTTCCTTTTGTTTTTTTACAAAAAAAAAAAAAGAAAAAAAAAAAGAAAAAAAAAAGAAAAAAAGAAAGAAACGCAATTGTTCTTGTGGCCTTCTTCACTCTTAAGATTGTCTGCCCACCCTTGATTTTCCATTCACTATTTTTTCAGTAAGGGTTTTATTTGTTAATCTCTTATTAAAGCAAAAGGTTCTCCTTTTTCCCCTTACATTTATAAGAATCTAAAGCAGCAACAAGGTCCCCATGAAAACTTGCTATTTAATTGTCCCAGTTCTTGTTGAGTGCTGCTGTGGAAAGTGACACACTTCAGCCATAGGCCAGTACTTTTCTTAAGAGTTAGTGCTCAAACCAAATGAATCCTTTCTCAGATAAAGGAGTGTGCGCACCTGTCCTGGAGTCCCAGACAGGTCCCAGCTCCACGCTGTCTCCGTGTATTTTAGAATTATGCAGAAAACCTGCTGTAGGCTTCAAGTAGTCTTTATTAAGGTATCACCCCCACAAAATAAGCAGCACTGCTGGTTGTACTTCTCTACTTGGACCTCACCAGTTGCTTTTCCAGAGATTTGCTTTAGTTCATGCTCTTTTCAAGATTGTCTGCATGCACTGTTCCCCAATAGACCCTGCTGTTGAGGCAGGGGGGAACTTTATTTATGAAGAGGATCTAAGAACTGCTTAAAGCAATGTGAAGTTCCTCCTTTCCTCCACCCCCTCCATTGTAGGGAAAGAAATTACAGAACAGCTTAATAAGGGGTGGCTTACATAACAAGCTGCTCTTCTTGGAATTAACTGCAGCTGTTAAGCTAAGTATTTATGCTTAGAAATATTTCTATCTTAAATGTTTTTTCTTCTGCCATAGCTCTGACTTTTGTTTGGTGCTGGTGGTACTTTAATAAAAATGAACATCTACTGACAAGCAGCGATGAGCCTGCTGTTGTCATACACACATTAGTGCTGAAATAAAGAGCAGGGTCTGGAGGACGTAACCAAATTGAGTGGTGGTCGTAAATCACCAACGCATTTTGCTGGCCTATGGATGAAAGGAAGCCATCACGGAGCAGAAAAAGCATGGCTGATAAGAGCCCATTTTTGTTAATCAAATATTCATTAAAGGAGTATTTCCTCTGCACACGTTTTTCCCCTTTCCCTCCTGCCCCTCCTCTCCCCTGGCCCCTGTTTTGGAGTTCCCAATTGGCGACTGTTTTCTTTTTCATTAATCCCCAGATTTGTAAAATTTTCTAACAAAATATCGTCTGAACCAATTCTATACAATAAACATTTGGATACCAAATAACTTGTTCCTTATTTCAAAAACAAGGAGGGCGCTATGCTCTTTTCCAACATGATGGCAGTCATTTCAGACAACTGATAAAAGTCTATTTTTTTTTGTCATTTGTTGGGAGTTACTAACCACATTGTAAACTTGCCCCCCTTGCTGCATATTTTACATTTCTCTGCTTTACTGAAAATATGAATGAGCTGTCAGTTCTTTGTTTAGAAAGCAGTAACCGTGGAAAGTGTTAGATGTTTCAATACCTTCACAGAATTCAAAGTGCCCATTTTACAATGAAAATTCCACTTGCAGCTGAAAGAGCAGAGAAATTTAAATGGAGCTTTAGCTTCAGCCACTCTCTGAAATTAACATGAAGTTTTGCTTCTCTGCTCTTTTCCCACTGTAGGTGGTTTTTTCATTGACAGTCCCTATTGCCAGCCTCTCAGCATCGCACCTTTTATTATTCACTTGGGCCCTCAAGATTTCTTCTCTGACTTCTAGAACCATCAGGTTGTGTGGCTCGAAATGGCATTTTGTACATGTCTTAAAAGCAAGAACAAAAGTGGTTCGTTTTGAGGTTTCTCAACTTCAGACATGGAATCTGAACTTTTTCCTCTCGTTTTTTTTTTTTTTTTCTTCTCCCTCCAAAGTGCTTTTCTCACTTCTTGAACTTTGTTCCATTTAATGAAAAGCAATACTCCAAGCCACAGTCCTTTCTTTGGGTACATAGCAATAGATGTGTATATACTTCTGGTTATTTTCTTTACACTAGAAGGGAAAGACTGGTCTAGCAGGGGTGGGCTTAAGGGGGAGGGAAATAAAAACAGGACCTAGCAGGGCACTTGCTTTAAGCAGTGAATCCTGCATTGACTTTCCCTACTTGAGTATTTTAGAATTTTAATACTATGGTTATTTGCATGTTTCCTATACAAATTGCTACAAAGACTTACAATGGTCACTTCTGAAGCAATAGTGCTTCGTACCATTGTACATGTCAGCAGACATGAAATGTAGCAAAAAGCCAGGAAAATATAGTATATTTTTCTCCAAAATATGACTAAATGTTATTCTTTCTCTCTCTCTCTCTCTCCCTCTCTCTTTCTTTACCACATCATTAATGTGAGGCACAAAAAGGGTAGGCCTAAACTTGACTTTGAAATAGTTGCTTTTGTGTCTCTGAAAATTATCACCAAATGATAGGAAAACGTACTATCTGGTCAATCTCCAGATCAGGATCTTTGCTGCTATTATTTACTAGTTGGGTTTTTTTCTCCTTAAGTATTTGTTTGTTGATAGTCTAAGATTGTGAATCAGTAATCAGCAATAACTGAAAGGTAAAAGTCTTTTTGCTTATTTAAATGGTATTGGAACATCTATATATTGCAGTTATGACTTCTGAGCAGTTTTCAGCAGGTTAATACCACTTTATTCTCATTCTCTCCGGACCTTCATAGCCATATGCACTTGTATAAAATAAGCAGAAATTTAATGACTGTAAGCTGAGATCGTGATATAAAAGGTAAGAGATTTTATTTTCAGATTAAAGAGTATTTTTACTGGTTTTTTTTTCCTAAAAATCTCACATACCTGTGAAAGTCTTGTATATGGTACATTTTTTATTATTTCTGTGTTTAAACAAGTAATACTTAGGTCTGAATTCCAAGTTTTTATGTTGTCAAGGCCAGTTCAAATATTCTGGTTTGAGTTTAATGAGAAAATATTACTTAACACTTTTAAGAAATAGTTTGGTTTTATCAACAGACTGTTCTACTTTAAATATCCTTTTGCATAGCCTAAAAAGCTGTACTGATACTGCTGTGTATGAGGCACTGCATTCCTTGCATGTTTGTTGAAAATGTTCGGATAGGTACTAAAGCCATGGCCTGCACTGAAAGCCACGCCATGGTGACAGGGATGTGAAATAAAAATGCCAAGTGGAATATGTAACGCTATCTAGCTAGTAACAGAGAAATTATTTCCCTAAACTACTAAAGCTGAACTCCAAATGGAGAATGAAAACCTTTGATGATATTGCAGTTTAAATCTGCAGAGATCAGATTACACCAGGCCAAGTTAATTCACAAAGCAGCTGGTTTGCTTTCCTCTTGTGGGCACAGCAGGAGGAGGGAAGGCAGGCAGGCAAGGTTTAAGCCTGCATGAATAAATTGTTCAGCTGTAGTTTTCTAAAGCTAGAAATGAAAACACAGACATCCATAAATATTTTCAGTTCTGTAGTAGATGTTTTAACTAATGTTTTACATGGAGGAAAATGATTTCAGACTTACATGGTGCACATGATATGTGTAGTTTTAAAATAGTTACTTTTTTAATTTGCATTTATATAACCTTACATTATGCAAAGTTGCACAGTACAGTGCTGCTCAACTGCAGTACTTGCAGCACTTGAAGTTGCTGGAAACAACTCTTTTTATATTAAAAATGAAAAATTAAAAAAAAGGGGGGGAGTAGGGTGATGTATTAACATTTTAGGGTCTCAATTCAGAGATGAAAGCATTAAACAGCCCTGACTGATCACAGTTCATACTGATACAAAATTAGAAAAATACTTGGTATGAAATATGTAATAGTAAGTCAGACCCAAAGCTTGTTGTTTTGCATCAAAATATAATGCCAAAAACATGTATTTCATTTCAGTATTGAAAACATCAAACTCAGTAAATAACTGCATGTGTAGGTTCTCCATAATTGACAATACGTCTGGATAAAATTCATAGGCTGATATAGAAAAGTAGCTGTCAAATTTTGTTAGTTTAGCTAATGTGAGTGGAAGCCTGACCTTGCAAGTGGCCTATGTGTTTGCACTGGGGGAAACGAACTTAAGGAACTTCACCAGTGACTTACCTGTTAAAGCACATTTGATTACAGTTGCAGGTGCAATTGATGAGCCATCAGAATGTACTTTCTATTTGGTGGTGCAGATTTTCATCTTCTGTTACCTTCAAGGTGCAAACACAGGGCTTAGTCTGAAGCTCATTTAAAATTCAATTCATTCTTTCAGCTTGTCAGGCTAAGCAGTCCTGATGGTGGAGCAGCAGGCTGCTCTGCTTCCTCTGGAAGACAGTATTTTATATGCTTCAAGGCAATGTTAAGGTGCATTATAAGTAACTTCTCTCGAGTATTCCTTTCCTAGGTTTAACTCAGACTGATTACAGTCTGACAAGCAGTCATCTGTACACTTCAAGAACCGAATAATGAAATGTCTTGCTGACTTCTTTGATCTCTCTTTTCTGGCCTGTACTTGGCAGCTTAATTTATGTGTATTGCTTTCCATCAGCACTATTTTGACTGTGGACTTCCATGTTTTTCTGTCATTACTGCTATAACTCTTGGAACCCTAACCACTCTGCCCTTACTACTTTTCTTGAAATTTTCACTTTCTTGGATCTTCTCCTTTTGTTCACTGAAAAGATACTAAATTTCTTCAGTATGTTTTTTCTCATAAAGCAGCAGACACCTCCAAAATTTGTCCTCATGGCTTTGCTGCACCCTTTCTCAGTAGGATGGACATTTCCTGATGTTGAAATGCATACTGTACTCCTATACCTGCTTTCTTTGAAGCCATTTGGAATGGCTGGTAAAACAGCCCAGGAACCTCACTCATTCCTGGTGGAACTTGAGCAAAACATTAATGTGCTGAAGTGTCACTCGTGAGTTCCACACATGCCTAATACATGGGCATTTGAGAGAACAGTTACGGACTAAATTCTAAGAGTAGCTTTTAACTTAACTGAAATACCAAGCTATTATTTGATGAGTAAATTGGATAACAGCTGCTTGATCAATTTTGTAACAACCACTGTTATTCTAAGGCAGAAATGGAATCTGCTTTCTTTTGCAGAAATACTTGCTAATTTCCTTTTTAAAAGACATCTCATGGGACCATGGTCTGTAAGTGCCTTCTTTCCTGTGAGCTTGAGGTCTGCTATTTGATGGTTACTGAGCTTTGTCTTTCTGGATACAGCCAGTAGTAAAATGTGGAAACTGGTTCCATGTGCTTTGTGTAGCTGCTATCTTTGTCAATTTGTAGTAACATGTCTGTGAAGCAAAAAATGTTGTTTTATAGTTTGAACTTCTGGTTCAAGGAAAAGAAGGAATTCTGGAAAAGTACCTTTCAACTGCTACATATAAATCAGACATTTGGGAAAGTCTGTATCTATTCACTTCCCACCTTAACTCTAGTTTTAGCTAACCAGACGCTAGTGTGTATTTTGGGAGATGATGTCTGGCACTTAAAGGATTAAAAGAAACCAGAAACTTTACAATGAAAAACTGGCTTGTCTAGTGTGTTGTCTGGATTGGAGATGAACAGCATTTACATTGATGTTGGAAGAAAATGTGAGCTTGAGTGGCCTGGTTGGTTGACATTGAGAGAAGTAAAGCTATTTACAGAACTGAGAGATTAAAATGCAGACTGTCCCATGGTTAAAACGGCTTTTATTTGCCTTTAGCTGCTCTTGAGTACAAACCTGTAATCATGCAGGTACTTGCTTGCCCTTTGTAACAATTTGGGTTTTATGGCACTGTGTGAGGGGGGGAAAGTATAACCTGCCTGCTGAGTTATCCACGCAGGACAGCAGTCTTCACCGATGGAAATCCCTAGATACTGTACAATGCTAACCATTCCTCACCATTTTCCTTCCTAATGGGTGAGTGGCAGCTGGAATGCTTGTCAATTTACCCAGATATGAAACTCTGTATTTCGAAGGAATTATATACTTTTTACAAGGGAACTTAAATCCTGCTTTGCCAGCCATACGAGATTTCTACAGGCATGCTCTGTCTAGAGAAGGCTTTAAAACTGGAATGACTGGGAAGGGCATTGCTGTCTTGAGCTCGTGTTTTAACTGTACGTTATACAAACACTACATAGAAATCTGCATAAACCTTTCTGAGATCTATTCCATCACCATCCTATGCTTGAAAGCCTGTATGTTACAGAACCAGAACTGAGTGACAGTGAAAGGACTTGGCTAGATGAAAGCATGGTACACAATGCTTCCTGCCACCATGTCCTCCCTCTGCCAGGGCTTGCTGTCTTCCTTAAGCACACATTCAGGAGTTGGAACACGCTGACCTTATTCCTGGGCACTGAGCCACACAGATGGAGGGAGGCCAGCCTCTACCCATGAAGGGTCTGTGCAATGTGCAGCCTCTGTTGCCCAAACAGTTTCTGTTGGACACAGTACACGGTCCAATTCTCACAAAGACAATTTAGTGCCTGGGTAGGTGGTTCCTAATCTGTCTAATTTGTTGTCATGTAGCCAGTGCAAGTTAATAAAATGATTCAGCAATTGTCATGGCTCCTGCTGAATGTGCTGTAAACCCTGCTGCCATAACTTTTACTGCACTTACTTAAATACTTTGCTCCTGTAAATACTACCTACCACAGCCTCTTCTGAATTTCCTTCTAGCATCCCTGTAAATAACCGATTCTGTCAAATTACAGAATCTTCTGTATATGTTTCTAGATTATTGAAAACTTTTAATCAGCCTACAAAGAGCTCTAGGGAAACAGGTTTTCCTAGAAAGTCATCCATGTGCTGAAGAACTGTTTCTACTCATGCAAACATCTTTGACAACTATTCTAATATCTTTGATCTTTCTTTAACAACACTTGCCTTCTGGCAGGAAAAAAGATTTACAGTGTATCTTCTCCAATTCCAAAATTATTTTTGTATTTTTCCTTTCATTGGACTGCTAAGTGAAATTTCCCTACCCGTGAGTTTCTTGCGTTACTAGGTAGAAAGAGGACTGGCATGGAGACTTTCCAGGTGGTCTGGGGAAGAGATCTCCAGCCTGGAGGCTGTTCAACTGTAGGACATCAATCCCTTGGCAATTCAAAAACTCCAAAACAGCTATAAATGTGAGCAGCTTTAGCGTACCACGCTTGATCCAGTCCAGCAGTGTCCTCAGCAAACCAGCCCTTATGCCTCAGTATTTTCAGTCAGTGATCCCTGACAGAAATAGCATAGAAGCACATTGTCCTTTCTTCCTTTATACTTCTGCACCTGTACTTCTAAGAACCTATGGATCATCCAGTCTAGTGGAGATCTCTGAACTGTATAAAGGAATAGCAAACAGACAGTGCAGCATTTCAGTCTCGGACAAAATTCTAAGTTTCTCTCTGCCTCCTCTGCTCCACAGGCTAAGATGCAATCATTCTGCATTATTACTTAGTGCATTTAGCTAAATTCTCTGTAGACAGATGCATTTTAGTTAGTTAATAAAGAGAAAAAAACTGCCTCCACCTTCAAGTGAGTTCCAAGTCACAGAAGCAGCTTATAGAAAAGGCTTCTACTTCCTGAGGCTCTGGGAAACAGCACAAGAACTCTGCAAGGGTTGGATTCTTTTGGGTACATGACGAGATATGTTCTGAATAAGTTAAGTTCAAATTGCTGTTCCCAGCTGTAAAGCAGACAGGTACCTCTCATTTGGCAAAAGAAGAAAAAAAAAAAAAAGCTCTCTGCTGGACTCACTGAGAAATTCCATTCAGTACAGTTGTACTTTCTGAAGAACCAGTAACTGAAATTGAGTGTTCGGGACACAAACCCTCTCAAGCTTCCTGTTGGGGGGAAAAAAGAAAGAAAGAAAGAAAAAGAAACATTACTGAAAAATGAGATACTTTACTGACTTGTTCAAAGTGAAGCAAAGGTGTATCAGTTGCATCCTCTATCTACATTATGAGACAGCTTGTCTAGCAACTCTGGTTTCATTCTTCTGTTTTAACAGATCTGATTTACTGTTAAACTGATCCTCACTGTAAAGCGGAAATTCTGTTATAGTTATTTTAGAGCAATTCACTGAAGAAACTCAGTACCCAAGTCCCTGTGCTTATGGGTTATGACAGCAGCTTTCATTTGTATTTTCTTTAGAATGTTAACCATTTAAGTTAGTAATTGTTTGACATTAAGAGAATTCTCATCATAAAGCTGATTATAAAGCTGGAAGAATTTCTTTACTGTGAGGGTGGTGAGACACTGGAACAGGCGGCCACACGAGGCTGTGGATGCCCCCTCCCTGGAAGCATTCAAGGCCTGGCTGGATGGGGCTGTGAGCAACCTGCTCTAGAGGGAGGTGTTCCTGTCTGTTGCAGGGGGGTTGGAACTACATGGTCTTAATGGTCCCTCCTAACCCAAACCATTCTATGATTTATTTCTCAACCCCTGTAATTATGTCTCTTTGGCTTAATAATTTCTGTCATCTAAATCCGTGCCTATTTATGTGCAGGCTCTTTACTGCCCTGAAATATCTTCCCATTTCCCACTGTACTCACAGAAATGGTAGTGATTCAGCTGTTGTGTGCAAGTGGTAATACAGGTCATAAGGTAATACAAAAACATGAGTGGGGCACACACAGGCCTGTACCTCCAGTCTGGGGTTTTCTGGAAGAGGATATTCTTTCTGCTCGACCTAGCTCATAATGCATTGGCATTGGAATGCCTTAGTAAAAGTTGTTCTATGAGTTTTGTGAGAGAAAAATTCACTTCAGTGTAAGATTCAATTCAGTGTTTTGTCTCCAGTTCATCTGGCTAAATGAAAAATTCAGGCCAAATACTTACCTTGACGCTTAAGAGGAGCTGAATGATCCAAAGTGGTAAGTGGAGATGTGCAGTTCAAAAGCAAATTTATTATTTTATATGTTGTTTTGTTATGTATGTGGTGCCTTAACTCTTTATAATCTAATGTTAAATGCACTGTACGAGGAGTAGTTTACTGGTTAAGGGTACTTTAATGATGTTACTGAACTAGCCTACAGAACTGTAGCAACAACTGAAGTCTCAGTGGGTGAGTTCACTTGCATGTTTAATTAATAATCCACTGATAAACAGAAGCTGAAGAATTTAAAGAGCATATGAAAAGTTTAACCGTGATTTGAGGCAGAAGGTATCAAATTTCCAAATTCAAAGGTTTGTGGCAATAAAATAAAGGTACAATCTCTTCTACGCTGAGTGAACAATGATGAAAATGTAATTCAGGTGCCCAGTAGTGCATGTTTGTTAAAATCTCTAGACTCTTATCTCTACTATGACAAATCACACTAATTCTAGAGGGCATTAATTGAATGTAGTCATCCACTGGTACAGGGGAGCTGAGACGAGTTAGAGTTGCAATAAATTAAATTTTAAGTCCAAAACAGTATATGGACTTACGCCTAATTCCTGCCTCTTACCTGAATCTAGAAGCTCCCAGTTGCCATAAGCCACTTTGCAGTTTACAAGGTGCAGCACAGCTTCTACTTGAACACGTTTGCTGGCTGAATGCACCTGGTTCTGGTGAAATGCACTGAGAGAGAGAGAGAGAGAAGGAAAAAATGAAGGTAGAATCTTCCAGTCTGAGGAAGTTAAGTATAACAGACAGCAGGTTTGGTGGAAAAGATGAACTGCCTTTTCCAAAGCCATAAATACCAATCTACGGTAAAAAATGGAGGTTTGTCTACTATGGTAAATCAGCAGCCTTAGTGAACTAAGAGCAATGGGAGATAGTACTGTTTTTTTCCTATAGTTTGCAAGAAGGTAAGAGGCTTAAGCTATCCATATCACAAGCTAAAAGCTGCTGCAGGAGATTATACTTTTTTTCCACTTCTGTAAATAAGCAGGTAATAAAAGGAGGAGGTGGAGAAACAGGAGAAATCCAATGAACGAATTCTGTTTGCCGATGCAGCCCTATCTGGATGGAGAGACTGTTCCATGCAGTACAGTATACTAGTATAGGAATACTAGTAACTTATTTGTACAATATTGTAGACAATTTGCTCTTGAACAGAACAGAATGGTAACAAGGGAAAGCAGATACTGCTTCCAGAACTACATGTTGTAATGTACAAATTTCAGATCACTAATACTGGTGTAACTATGACAAAGTAGGTTCATGTTACCATGAAAGCTTATTTTGAAATTCCATCCACTTACCTTTCTTAAGCTAACAGCAAGTTTAATTATAACATTAATCTGTAAGGGAGTAGAGCAGAAGGTAAGTTTTAGCTTCGTATTTCAAAGCTGCTGTGAATAGGTTGGTTAATAGCATTCCATGGAAATAACTTGATGTACTTATTTATTCGCACTCATTTCTGTGTTCTTAGAAAAGCACAAGCTTCTGTAAGCGTTACCACCACAAAGCTACTCAGGGTACTTTGTCATCTCAGCAGTGGACACTAACTGCATCTTAAGTCAGTAGGCACAAATAGATCAAGCTTAATTAAGAGGAACAGAACATCTTGGCAGGTTTGCTTTACTACTGGTACTATTATAATTTAATGATCTATGCATATGGAGATGTGTGTATTCCTGCACTTCTAGTACAACTTACAGTTCTGCAAGAGCATCCTGCAAACTAAACAAGTAAAATGTATTCAGCGTAGAGTATTATTCTTTCATTAATCCCACAAAGGGCTGTTTATAAGCAATTGCAGACTGATAATGCTCAAAGCAGAATAGCTGTGGGCTGAAGAACAGTATTCAGAGCAGTACAGCTTTCAGAAATTTAGTGATATGAATTTAATTATGAAACTTCTAATTCACTGTATAGATTATTTCTTGTGTTTTCAAACTAGCACCACTAGTTTCCTGCTCAAAGTAATGGGATAAAGTCGAGTGCGGTTTTCCAACAGCACATTATTACATGAAAATGTACTGGAAGAAAATCGAGGCTATACTGCTGAGAGCATGTTCTACTATACAGAGCCATTCTCTGGGCAATGCTGCATAATTTAAGAGTGGGTAAATATGCCTTCAGGGACAACAGAACACAGAGCAGATGTTTAAAAAAAAACACCACAAAAACAACCCAGAAGAAGCCTTGAAGCTTTGTCCACTCATGCACTTACTCTTCCCTGAGCAAAGGTACAGGTACATTCAGATGTGTTAGTGAGTTACAGATCAGATATCACAAAGGCCTTTAAGGATGAATGTTTTAAAGGCAGTCTCCTTTGGACAGAAAATAAAGGAAGCTGTCTCTGTCTTCCAGTTCCAAAGTACAGCGTCTTATTTCTGATCCTAACCCTAAATCAATATTTATTGATCAAACTGACTAAGCTTTTTAGGTTGATGAGCTCTCTACAAAGCAATTCTGTTCTCCTCTTGAGCCTCAGCAGGGGCCAACGACTGGTGCTTAACTACTACTTCTACTGCAGAATGTCACCTGTCCTCCAGCTGTCTCAGAACCTTCTGGGACACTTGCACTTCTAAGAGAGCAACACTGCTATGGGGGTAATTCTCAAAAGTGCTAAATACAGTGGAGCAGATCCCTGTGGGCTGTACGCTTTCTAAAGTCCTGCCCAGGTCTTAGTGGCAAAGTTGAGCATGAAACCTGTACTGCCAAAAATACCTGCCCCTTAACAAAAGGGATATCTATGGGAAGGTGACTTTGAGGAAAGGCTGATGTCTTCCACATTCAACTCATCTTACAAACTTAAAAAAAAAAAAAAAAAAAAGTTGAGCTTCCACCAAAAATCATAGCCATTCTAATCAACTCAATCAACTGCTGTTAATTTGGGCTAAAATATCTCCCCTGTGTAGACCAAACTACCACCACCACCACCTGAAGAATTTTTAAGCAAAGACTCATGTGGAGGCAGATCTCTGCTAAGAGAGTGCATACTGCGAGGACGACAGGTAATCTAGCAATGCAGTATGCTGACACTTTTCTAATGACAATTACTCCACGACAAGGAAAAGACCGAGGCAGGGCTTTGGGACAGTGTTTCATGCTCAGCAAGCTTGCAGAGGGAAGGAATGCAATTCTATAAATCACTTGTACTGTATTTCTGTTTCTAGACTTGAATGAATTTCACTTTTCCTTTGTGGGTCAGCATAGTAAACATTAAAGAAAAGGTCTATTTTTATAAATCTCTTTCACCAGTTGAGAGGGCTGCCCTGCAGCCATCAGATGGACTTATTTATCCATAGAGGACAGAATGTTTATTTTTACACTAACATTACTTACAGCATTGAATAAAACAAAATAAGGCCTTTGAACTCTCGAAATCTTAATAGTATCACCGAATTGCAGAAGTAAGTACGTATGGTGGACAGTTCCATCTTTCTTCCCAGTAAGTCTCACAAGAAGTTACTCAGAAATAAACTTCCAAATGAAGTGCAAGAGATCCTTGTGATCTAACCACAGGTAATTTACGAACCAGGAGAAAACTCAATAAAGTGAGCTACATGTACTCACTAGCTAAAAAAACCTGCAAATGTAAAGTAAATGGAATGCTCTTGGGATATTGAGTTGCTTCCTCACGTGATGCTGTACCCGGTACATCTGGCTTCATTTGGCTTCTGTGTTGTGGTTTATATGCCAGCCACTGTTATAAACTGTACACAACACCTATATTTGCACTGTAACCTTAATTCATTTGCCAGTGATTGTAACCCAACGCTACAGATTTCTCTGTATATAAAACCATAACCATGTCCCACTTGCTTTCCATAGCATACAATAAAGGCTTATATCTCTGTATACTTACTTGGGTTTTTTAATTTTATTTTTGTTTGCAGAGAGGAAACTGGCTTTCAGGATTTTTGAAGCCTGGGAAGCCAAACCGATACGTCTGTTCTGTTTCAGTCAGGTATCAGGCACAGCAAAAAGTTAAGACGGGCTTCCCAGGCTGCATTCTTAGCAGAGGTGGCTATTAGCAAAGCTGTGATTTGGGCGATGGAAACATGAAGCACATTTACACTGTAATGAGCACAGCACTTTCCTTCACAAAGACTGCGACTGAATAAAGCATAGGGGACTAAGGTCTGCGTGTGCATGCTGAGGCACAGATACTGTACAAGGGCTGCTGCACACAAATTCTGCTGGGGGATGTGATAGCTGATGGAAGCAGTAACACAAAAGCTCTGAGAAGACTGTGAAGATACTAGCCAGAAATGGAAGTTTTACTTCAGAATAAAAGCTGGACATTTTCTAGCATTTTCTTATTCACTAAAATGTGGTATCTGTTTTCTTAAAAAGTAAATTCTAGATATAAAAAAACAGCAAACCTCTCTCAAACTTCTATCCCACCCCCATCCCTTCATTCTATTTCCTAGAACATTAAATTCCTGTGGTCCCAGTTTGCCCTCTGAGGTCTGAAGCAAACCCAGGCCTCTTCTTTGTCCAGAGCCCCTGAAGGCACAACAGGATCCCAGGAGAACCACATGCTTGCTGTTGTTTGCTTGAGGCTGCAACTCACAGCTTCCTGGAACACACATGTCCAGTTGCCTGGAATTACAGACTGCTTTTATTCCAGAAACTAACACCAGCCATTTTATCAGAAGCCTTTCTAAGTTTTTTTTCCTGGTCTTTAATTCAACTTTTCAAATCTACCTGCAGAGATCATTAATCCAAGTCAAAGGAGATCAACCCTGAGGAAGGTTTAAAAAGCATTAGGAGCTGACTACAGTCATGAGTGCTCATAATAAAATGAGAAGTCTGGAAAGCCACAGCCTTGCATATATACCAATGGGAATAAGAAGTGGTGTGTGACCTCTGCACTCAGCATAGCAGCGTGCAGCCAACTGAGCCTGCAGCTGTGAGGCAAACAGTTCAGCTATGCACATAAGAGCTATTGAGGGAACCTCTGTACCAGAACTGCCGAGACCGTGGTTCCTTTGCAATGCAGAGCTCCATCAAATATTTAGAAGGTATGATCCAAAGAACTGGCTGTAGGCAGTGAAGAAAACACCACTAACAGTTGGCTGAAATAAAGGTCCATTTTACCCTACATACTGCCGTAATACTCAACCTATGGACACACAGGCCAGCTTATTAAGAGGTCATTCAGAAAGCTACCTCAGGATTAGCATCTCAGAGGTGCTGAGCAGACTGACAGCCCTCCAGCAGGAGCCTGGCAACTGCTGCTCAGTGCCAGCTAACGAAACGCACTGGGTGTGCTCCAGTAGCAAGTCGATGCCCTGTGGCATCCCAGGAATGAAACAAGGGGTAGATAAGAGGGTGGCACATGGCATGGGTTATATGACACTGATTCTAGATCTATGAAGGAGAGCATGGCTGTCTTTCCTCACTCCTTGGCCTGACATCACTGGTCAAGTCAGCTACAGGGTGGCTGCTAGTTTAACCCCTTGTATCAGTATTGTTCCATCCACCCCATGCCAAAACAAACAAACAAAAAAACCACACAACCACTTCAGTCCACCTACTTCTTCTCATCATAGTGCCATGTCTTTGTTGTTCCAACATCCAATGCCTTCAGCCTGCAGCTGAAGCTGTATTCCTCAAGAGGAATAGCCCTCACCAAGCTCAAGCCATTCCCACAGCTGCTCGACTGCACCAGTCCTTAGGCTGGCACAGCACTGACGGGATCCCTGCAGAAGCAACCAGCTACCGAACAAGCAAGAAGTCCAGCTTATCTTGCTGCCAGCAACACTACCTTAAAAAACTGCACGATACGGAGAAAACTCACATAAAGGATTAGTTTGACAGCCATGAAGGAACAAGCCAGCTACAACTCTACATGACCTGATGCATCTCCAAGCCTGCACAAAAATTCACACAGATAGCTCTAGTTTCACTTTTCAATGAACACCAATACCAAACGATCTAAATTCCATGCCCTACTGCCTCTTTAATTTATTGATGTAGCTTGGCTTGTCCGGGTGTCAGTTCCCTTTTTTCATGAATAGCAAACAGATCGCAACTGCAGATTAATGTTACAGGCAGCTGCGATATTGAGGACCCTCAAAACCTGCAGGAAACTGCTCAAAACCAACTCTGAGGGCCATTTCCATGCAGTCTGAGAAGATGCTCTGGCAGTGAAAGTCGGGAGCCACAGCTGGCAGATCTCATTCACTCATCGCAGTACGAGTGAGGGCAGAGCCCCGGCTGAGCCACATCTGACTGTGGGGTGGCACCTCTTAATCAACAGCTTTGCACTTGAAGGCAGAAAGCACCAAGTTCCATAAACCACACCAGTGACAGCACAGAGTGAAAAATAAAGATCTGTCCCTTACAGCTCATGCTGCCCTGTACAGAAAGCAGAGCTGCACAGATTCTCTGCCATTATTTCAATCCCCTGTTCTGTAAATTTTGTCTGCAAATAGCTGAGCTCCTTAAAGGAGGCATCTGTTTACAACACCTGACAGAAGCCCAATGGAATTGGGCTGCCAAGACCGGACTGCATGTCTGAGCAGCTATCTCAGGATATCTTACACTCTGCTTATTCTCTCACCTTGCTTGCTATGTACACAAAGGGCACAGGGACTGTTCAGGGTTGTCTGGGACTACGACCTGACTTAGTTTATTACTAGGGCAAAGTAAGAATTATACAGTTACAGACAACGCCCTCCCTGCAAAAATAACAAAACAAAACACTCAGACTAGAAAAACAAAGCTGTGTTCAAATGAAAGTTGACAAATAAACTGAATTCATGAGCTTTAAATGGATTCACTGAGAATGAATGAAAAATGAAATTCAGAGCTTTCCACTTACGCTATTACTGGCCCCACCCTGCCCCAACTCTAAGAGACATTATGATGAGCTCAGAGATGAGGCTGCTGAGTAGCTACTGAAATCTAAAACCAGTCTGTTACTGTAATGCTGAAGGCACCCAGCAGCTCTAGAGTCTGCGTTCATGTCTGTGCTAGCAGCAGCCACTTCATTCATAATTCAGAGAAGTCTGGCACAGGCTTCCACAGCCGCTCTGGCACACTGGGCTTTTCAGTGTACCATGCAGAAAACACTTCAGGGCAATGCACAATCATCTTAGAAACACCATCCCTCTCCCTCCACACTAGATGGAATTACGCAGCAGTCCTATGTCCTGGGTAGGCGGAGAGCTCAGATGTACACGGTAAGCAGCCAGCCTTCCTCCTCCTCCTTCCCATCCCTTTGCTCTGGTGCATCATTATTAAATTACTATAAAACCACTTCTTTAAACTAGCACAAGCCTTCAGGGCACAGAAGGCATTAATTCACTTCCCTTTCTTGTCAGCCAAGAACTGTGCCAAAACCACAATGGTTTTCTACAGTATTCTAAAAGGACTGATTAAAAAAAAAACAAAAAACCCCACACTTTGGTCACACTGTGAAAGCTGACAGCGACACAGCTCTTGGTCTCAGTATTTTACTACTTTTTTCCTCACGCACAGGATTTGATTTTAAACTGCACAGTTTTCTTTTCCTATTCCTTTCTTTCTATTTCTTTCCCTATTCTATGACATACGCTGGCCTTGCAGATTAGAAAACCTCATCAGAGTCACAACAGTGTCACCTCCCAAAGTTGGGACGCACGGCTCTAAGGCCACCCCTTCACCCTGGATCACAGACAACTCTATGCATTAACAGATGCTCACAGCAAGGAGTTTAAACACACCACTTTGATGTATTCATACTTTTATACCAACTGTACGCTCTGCATGATGAGGGCTTCTGCTTCCTATCTGGCAGGCTGCAAATCTCATCACTTCTGCACCTTCTGGCATCTGTGAGTCCACAGTGGCTGTGATTCTATCTGAAGCACTATAGAACCTTTCTAAAATACATTTGCCATACAAGCTGTCGACCGAGGAATATCTCTGCAATGTCAGAACAAAAACAGTGTGCTCATTTCTGTAAAGCAAACCGTACTCTGAATCGTTACCACCTCTGGGGACAGGCATGTACAGAGCTCATCTGCACGCAGAAGGCCCATACTGAAGGATCATGGTAAAGCAAACAAGTTTAGGCCAAAGCACAGCAACTGTAACTCACCAGTGAAGGTGATTTAAAAAACACTCTTGGCCTAACTTTTTAAATAGGCAAAATTTAAAGTTTTTTTTTTTTTAAATCATATTCTGAAAAAAATTCACCATGATACACTTTTGCTATAGTTTGCTATGCCTATCTCAAGCAGTGTTATTAAAGCAAGAGAATAACAGAAAAACATATCAGTACTCTAAGCCAAGTTCAAGCTGTACTACAAATACATCCCATAGATTGATCTCATATATACTTCAGTCTGATTTTGCTTTGTCCTTTCAGATCCTTTTCATACAAGGGCATAACACAACTTCCAAAACAAAAACTCATAGGAGAAAAGTATGGAGCATCTTACTCTTTGACTGCTTCAGGTACCTCACAGATTGTCGATTATGGATTTACTAAAAGAAAATGAGGGGTCCTCGCTAATGCTGGGCACCTAATACCCTCAGATCCCTCAGAAATCTCCAGGTTTAATGATTTCAACAAATCATTCAAATAAGCAATGCTGTAAGACTTACTGAGAAGCGTCTGCATGCTGAAAGCCATTTTCCACAAAGCACCAGAATATACCACAAACACATCTTCCTGGCCCAGCTGTACCAGTGCAGCTGGTCCTTTCCCTGGCAGCTCTGCCCCTGATCCCCTCCCACAGCCTACGGCAGCCACAGCCTCGCTATTAGCTATGAGCTCATCAAAGTGCTCCCAGCCTGCACCAAGCAACATCAGTGAGGCCGCTGTGTTACACATTTTTCAGCTGGTCTGAACTAACCCCTACTCATTTCGAAAACATTATCAACTGCTAGCAAATCGATGCAAGTCGTTATTCTAACAGCCTACAACTTGCATTTGAGAGCAAAACCCTCTGATACTGGCATCTGCATCTGGAACAGAACATCCATCCAGAACACCAGAATATGCTCCTCTTTCTTCCATCTCAATGAAAGGGAAAACCATACACGCATAATAATGAAACATATCTAGAACCCACATTTGGTTCAGAGTGGAGCATTATGTCACTTGTAGTGTACATCTAGCTCAGAGTGCTTTTTAGGGCACAGCCTACGGTAGTCCGTTCTCCTAGCAGCACATCCCCTAGCATTTGTGCTAAGACCTGTCAGCACCTTTCCTAGATCACCTACTTACAGAACATCAAGCTCCTAGCACACTACAGTTTAAGTAGTTCACACAAGAGCCTTATCTACAGCAAAAAGAAGTCTCGTAAGAGTAGTTCTCCACAATGTCTTAACCGCAAAATCATCTTAAGATGCTTGCGTTAATCTGACTGGAATGAGAAGAGCCTAAGCACACATTAAAACTCTGTCTCTGCTGCTGCAGACGGAGGATTTGATTCCATAACAACCAGCCATCAGGCAGGCTGTAATTTCATCCCCTCTCTTATGCTAGCACTGGTATGTCTGGTGCAAGTGTTGTCACCAGAACGCCAGTAGGAACAAGCAGGTGAGAAGGACCTTTTGGTGCAGTCTAATCATTACATCCGTTCTATCACATTGTAAATCTGCACCCTAAGCAGTTTAAGATAGAAAAGATGTTCATCATAGAGTGTGCTTTTCAGTAACACTTAAGGCTTAAGACTTGTAGAGTAAATCATTAAGAGAAACAAAAACTCAGCACAGACCTGAATGTCCTAAGGAAAGAACAAAAAAAGAGTTAAGTAGTGAGTTTTAATTTTCCTTCTTCACCTCTTCTATGTAGAACTAATATGACATGCCAAGCTGACTCAATAACACGTGCTGTAAGGATAAAGCAGCACAAGCAGAAGCATTATCTTGAAATCTGCATCTCTGGCTGGATGCTGTTTGGCATCCTGACAGATCCCATTCATTGCCCGAATTGCTTAATTGCTGAATTCTGTAAGAACAGATTGTAGCTCCCTGCAAGTATGGAGAACTTTTAATTTAGCATTAAACGATAATTTTACAAAGATTATTTCTGTTACAAACCTTGTTATTTAACATTGCTCTTTAGAAGTCTTGTACGGTCCAGGATTTTTACAGAACCATCTGCAGTAATTTCATCTATGCCAATTTGGTGCAAATCTTGTGATATAGATGCTCCATTAAAAACAAAAATACTTTCACAGAATTGGTTAGCAACTCGCTTCTGCAGTTCTCAGGAGGAGATCTGATAAATTATGTTCTCCTCCCATTACCTCTGGGTTAGAAATCAGAGAATTTCTATTTACAGTAGTTTTCACCCTACATATATGCATTCTTTTGCACTTGATGGGTAAACACACAGGCTACAATTTTTTTTCCTATGTAAAATTAGCTTCTGCACAGAAATAGCTTAGTCCATACAAGTGTTACCTCAACAATACTAAGACTGACAGGAGTGCATTTTTCCTGAGTCCAGCCTCCTTTACACCCACAGTCAGAATACTGGCACAGCAAAACCTCTACCAGGAAGGAGGCAGCCAGGAGTGCACAGCGCTGAGGGCTGGTGCTGCTGATCCTTGTGCATACCTCCCAGGCAGGCAGCCGCCCATCACACTGCACATCAAACAGTTCACATGCACTGTGCTTTACCAGTTCTCACATCGTATTGCAAAGCTTTCCACTTCTCATTTCACCTCTCAGCTGGTGCAAGAAAGGAACCAGCCTGACCTTACCAGACATGCTGGCACAACCATCGCTCCCAGAAAACGGACCGGAGCCCACCACCTTCCTCAGCCCTAGGGGCCCAAAGCACTGTCCACAGAGAGCAGATACAAGAACAAAGCAATGTGAAAAAAATTAAGATAGAAATAAATATAGATATTCTCCACAAAGTACTATCAATCTGCAGCAACCGATACCTTCTTGTAAGCCTCGGCTGTTTTCCCCTCACACCAGCGCTCTCCATTCACCAGCACTGAACACAATGCCAGGGAAGGCTCACGGAGCGCTGCCCGCTGAGGGGCTCCCCACAGACACCACCTGCGCCATTTGGGGATGAGACTCGCCCCTACAACAGACCCGCTCAAAGGCCTCTGCTCGCCTCAGCTCCTGGGCTGGCCCGGAAGCTCTTAACAGACCCTTCGGGCACCCGTGCACCAACCCTCAGCTCCACCCTCTCGCAGGGCGGGCCCAGCTGCTTTCCGGCTGCCGCCCTGCTTCGCAGCTCCTCGGCTCACCGCGTAGCCTCCTGCAAACAAAATGGCGCCGTCAGAGAGCTCGGCAGGCGAAGCTCCGCCAGAGCCACTGCCTCTCACTGGGTGCCTCTGCCGCCAATCAGCGCACCGACCTATTAGAAAGCGCTGTGCGACGCGCGGGCACCGCCCCTGCTCCTTGGGCGGGAGCAGGGCGCCATTCCTTTCCCGGGTCGCAGCGGTAAGGGAGAGGTTGGGGGCCTCGCAGTCGTTCTCTAAGTCACCTTATCATAGAAGTCTGCCGTATGTGAAATCTTTTAAGTCAGGTCAGTTCTGTTTATCTCTTCTTCTGCAAGACCCAACACCACTGCAAGAAAACCCTCGATTGTCAGTGTTAAACACAGCCAGGCAGCGAATACCCCACGCTTCCTTAGCAGAAGTCCTGCATTGCTCCCACAGCGCTTGTGTCCCCACCCCTCCTGTGAGCAGACTGCAGCCACCTGCCCATGTGATTCTTGCAAAAACCTGGAGAGCAGGAGCACGCGTTTAAGTGTTTTGTTCCATTTCATGCAGAAAGGCAGCAAAACCAAGCCCTCATTCCTCCAACCCAGTATGGACTAGTTGTGAAATCTAGTAAAATCCTGATGGGTTTCATATGCAGAGCCCTCGGGGGCCTCAGGTACTAAAGACAGTACTGCACAATGAAAAAGGAGACTTTAAACCAGAAAACAATCTTCAGTGTGTAAACTGATGCCTCAGATTTCTTTTGATTTTATTTAAGGGCCTCTATGCAGGCAGTGCGCGTTACTCTGCTCGCTCAGGCACAGCCCAGCACAGCCCCGTGCCCTCAGCGCACGGAGCCACGCCGTCCCATTAAGCCCTTCAGAAAGGCCCCTCCTGAAGTGTCTAAAGTTAGGCTGGATGAGCACGAGCCAAGCTGCTGAACAGATGGAACAAAATCCTCCTCTTGATAACAGGAACTTTATATTACTGCCACGGATAAGAAGGGCAGCTAAAAAAAGTCAAGGAGGTGGTTACATAAATTGCAAGAAGGCTTACCAGCAACACTTAAAGGTGAAGTTTTTGATAGAGCTGGAATATTCGCTTCCATCTGAAGACCCTGCACAACCAAGAAGGAAAAGCTCAGAAACTAAAAGATCATAACCATAGAGGAACCGTGCTAGAGAGCCCTGGGACCTCAGCGATGCAGCACAAAGCATTTGGAAGCTGCAGCCCAGAGCACACCAGGCTCTTCAGAAAAATACAGATATAAGCTTCAGCAGTGTAGCACTCATTTTGAGTTCAGTGCACAAAACCAGCTGAGAGGCATATGTGAACAGAAAGATAATTAACTACAGGAGAAAACTAAACATCTTGTTATAGCAAAAAATGCCAACAAATATGCTTATTCCTCTTTGCTTACAGATCTGTAAAATTCTCCTGCTTATAGCAACTTCGATTCAATGTCTTTTTTCTTTTTTTCCCTTGCTCATTCAGAGGCTTGACTATCTGTAGATTCATCTTTCTCATCTTAAAAATGATCAGCTTCCTTGTATTTCACGTGTAATTGAGCTTCAAAAGACATGCCTCTCAGCAGACAGTCAGTTTTTCTTAGTTGCAGACATCTTAGATGGAGTCAGATTTGAAATATGCGGGTAATATTTATTTGTGTGTAATGTCTTTCAGAAAGATATCTAAAATAATCCATGACTGGAAACCGACTACAAAATATTTCATAGAAAACGTTATAAAGCAATTCAGTTTTCATTACGTTTGTTCCACCGCCATACTGGAATGATGAGCATACACTGCACAGAGTTCTGAGGTAACATTTACTTAGTGGAACAATGCAACTTTTCCTTCCTTTAAGCACCACATTTTTGGAGCAAAGTGGAAACCACACACAATTTCCAACTCCCGTTGGGAAAGACAAATGGACAAATGAACTGCTTTGGTCGTTTCTTCTCCCCCTCCCATCATTCCTTTGTTTGCCTTCAAACTTTCTCAAAAAGGTGTAATTTTTGAGAAACTGCAGAGCTGAAATTACCAAGGTACACCAGTCTGTGAAAGACAAAGCAGCAAAGACTACACACAGCCTTATTATGCCATTCTCTTACAGCAAAAGTATGGATAGAAAAGTGACAGCATGATAACAGCCTCCCAGAGTAGGGCTGCTTTCAGAGTCACCTTTAGTCACTTGGGTGACAAAAATACATTTTTACTCCTTGTTATCTCTCTGCAGAACACACGCAGTTAGGGGAGCCTGATCTGCACTGTGACCCAATTAGTGCATTCATCCAGTTGCACAGCTAAACCCTAGTTCAGCTATGACTAGAAGATCCTAGTGAAGATGACATGAACGACACTTGACCCCACAGAATTTATGTTACTGATGATGATAAGTAGAGCTAGGCTACATTTATTTTGCAGATCCAAGCAGAATTTGGAGGGTCATGGAAAAAAATGTTCTAAATTGGACATATTTGAGAAATACTGAGTCACAAGCCTCAAGCTGCACAAGGTCATTTTAGCAGTTTCTTTTTTCAAAGCAAAACCTACATTTTATTATATAAAGCAGTGTTGGCAACACCAAGAATATGAAGTCTTTTTTAGCAAAGTCCTTTGCAGCACGAATATAGTTCTGGTCTGACAGAAGCTTGCAGACGCTTCTATTTTAGGAAGAGAATTGGTTTTGTATTGCAAATTATTTAATGAATTTCCTGTTAAAATGAAATGAAACAAGGAAGTAGTTATACAATTTTACTCGTTTATATTTCAATTCATAAAGTATACACACTGCAACTATGCTACCACAATGTCCACGCATCTAATATTGATGGAGTTACAAGTTTTGTTTTGTTTTTGGTATTAAACAATAGAGATAATGTATGCAGTTAAGGAAAAAAAGCTTGGACATAGCATGTTCTATTCTGTAGTTACAGAGTACATTAGCTAGCATTAGTACAGTAAACAAGGAAAAGGTAGAAATACAAAATAAACCAAATATCTTTATATACAGACCAGTGCCTCTTATTGTTACCAGCTTATACTCACACCGCACACGAAATTTATCCACTGATGCAATAGATACTTCAGCATAACACAAACCATTATAAATTAAAAAAGAAAAAAAAATACAAGGTGCAAAACTCCATTCTACAGCTTTCTGGTGAGAACTCGGACAATCCAAAGAATAAGCAATCCAAGCACGTTTAGCACCTATTAGTGCAACTGCATCGAGCATGGAAAATGACCTACACAACCTCTGAACATGTTACCGGGGAAGCCAGTTGGACAGCTATAGATGCTCGCAGCTACACTCACGCAGTGATTTTTACCTCATATATATCTCAGTTTATTGTTTCTTTGTCCCATTCATACCTATGTGCAAAACTAAATCCTGGAAGCTTTCTCAGAGCTTCACAGAAGGCCTGCTACAGGCGGGTAAAAACAACAAAAGAACAAAACAAAACAAAAAAAAACCTGGCAAAAAACAAACAGAAAGACTCAATTAAATGTCAGACCATCCACATAATTAGTCCTTGTTAGCAATCCTGGTGCTGGGGGTTTTAACGCTGTCGATATGTGGATCAAACAATATGACACAGAAGTGAAACGGAACTTTGCCAAGAATTCCGATTATTCTCGTCTAGCATTTAGACAAGGCCCTGAACCTCAGGTTGTGAATTTGTTTGGCAAATGCCAAAAAAAAAAAAAAAAAAAAAAAGAAAGAGCTCAGAGTTGCATAGAATTGATTGCAACAGAAAGAAATGCCAAACACAGAGATGGATGCTGCGTCTAACTAAAACAACGGGGGGGCTGCGCCGACAGGAATGCTGAAATCATCCCCATTCAAAAACGAAACCTGTTTCTTCCTACTCTCTGTATCCTACCTCTGGGGACTGCTTTCTGGCACTGATGTAGCTCTTGGTAGTTGTCTTTTTTTTCTTCTTTTTTTTTTGTTTTTCTTTTTTTTTTTTCCTCTTTTTTTTTTTTAAATCCCGTTAGTGACACTTTTCCTTTCAAATAAAATATTAAAAAAGGTTATAACTGTAAAAAAACCTATCATATGTAAACTTAACAATTAGGGTTTGGTAAGTTCTCGTACCTAGTGTGTGAAAAGCCTCCAGCCAGACCGCAGAATGGAGTGTTTCTCTGAAGAGCTTCAATCTAGCTACATCACCTGTTAAATATCAGTAGTATGAAGATCCCATGTCTAGCAATAAAGCCATTTTTGTGTTTCCATCCTTTTTATCACTGACCTACTGAAAGCCCGACATGCCGTATTTCTATTGTATTTACATTCTGGTCCTCTCATGTCACAGAATTAAACATCTGGCCAAGGAAGGCAACAAAAGGTGTTGTGTTAAGAAGGTGTGTTTGACAGAACTGCATTTCAACAAGTCTCTTTTCCTTGGACTCCAGTCACTGTTTTTATAGAGCTTATTGTTCTGTTGAACCATGTTTTCTTTGCAGCTTGTACTTCATTCAATGCCAGACCCAAATGGTGTTCCAAATCCTGCAAACAGAAGAGTCATTTCTTTAACTTGGTATGTATTCACAGCACAGCGTTATAGGGGTTGAACTAAGACGGCTGTAGGACATCTACGATTTCTTAGCTACCACGGAAGTTAAGTCTTACGTAAATTAAAAGTCGCACAACAGGCGATGAAAGAAGAAAAAAGAAAAGCTTTGAACAGCAGAGCAAGCCTGTGACATCGCCGTAGTGAAACATACAGCTTTCTTCAGTACACGCAAGGCCTTTAATTCTTTCCTATCTGAGAAGGAAGTATTCCCATAGGAAGTGGACTTCTGACGGACTTTGAAGTTTCTGGGAAGAAGCACTGCCATTGCATTTTTACGCTACAAGAACATTGTCATATTTTCCATAAACACCTCAAATACCTGGAGTGCTTTCCAGTCATGTTTTAAGAAACACATCTAACATTTGTCACATGTTAGCTGTTCATTTAACGTCGACTGTGAGATACAGAAATGCGTGATTCAGTACTTTGTCAGAATTTGGATTTCTTCCAAGAAGTTGCAGAACATCGGTAAGTGCTGCACTGCAGCCACACAGATGTCTGGAAGTTGCAGGAGCTGCTTGGTAAGTACAGGTCATGTAATCGGAATTATTTTATCTGCACACACTAAGTTTCAGACCCAATGTTTGGTAAAATAAGCTAGACAGGAAATAGCAAGTTACAGTTTCAACCAACAGGATCTGTTCCAAACCCTCTACAACAAACACACTTTTCCAGGAATGCAGACACACCGCATACACTACAGAACGAACCCCCAGAGTATTACCTGTATTTTACATTCTGCTTCCACAAGCTGCAGTTTGGTCTGGGCCAGCTCAAGCTCCATCTCCCTCAGCTGGTTTTTCAGCGTTTCCTTCTCCTCGTCCGTGTCATCATCTGAACCATCCTTGGCTGAGCTTGCAACCTTCACACGGCCTTCTTTATTGAAGAACTCACGGCAGTGTTCACAGTCATCCACTTTTTGCTAAAGTAAATACCTGATGGTGAATGCTTGTACCGGAGTGCTGACCACAGCCTTTTCCTGCCTCTGCTCTGGCAGCACAGCACAATGTGAGAGGGACTGTTAATGATCTGCAACTCTGAATTGCCAGGGAGCACGGCCAGGCAGGAGCTCCAGCCGCCCCCAGGTCTGTGGGCTCTAGAAACACTGCAGTACTTTTGGTAAAACTGTCTGGCTGAGATAATGGGCTATGTAAAAGACAGCCAAAAAATCTCCTCCAGAAGAAAATAAGACCCGCTCTGAACAATTAAAATGCATTACTGCCCAGCATGAGAATGTAGGCAATATAACAAGGGAGAGATGACAACCATCCACCCCTCCTCCAAGGCCTCCCCCTCATAATCTTTCCAAAACTGCAGGTCAAGAAGGAATGCTCTTTCAACCATCTTTTTTGCAATGACTAATTATGTGCTTTCTGTTATGATTTTGCTAAGAGATTTAAACATTGTAGACTGATTCTATCTGTTCTCTTACCCGTATTTTCTCAATTTCAGCTTTATTTGCTGTTTGTTGCTTTTCCAGACGCTCACTCAGCTGGGAACAAATCTGAAAAGCAGAGTTATGTTACCAGACTATTTGGAAATGTAAATTTTATCCCAGATGAATGCTAAAGCATAAATAAATGGTGCAGGAATATTAACACAGGCAGTGTTAGGGCTCTGAGAAAATCAGGAAAACTGGGATACTACATTAAGTTATGACATTCTATACATATTCTTCTACATCTATAGGAAACGGTCACATAAGTTTGGTCTTGCTAAAGGAATCCAGAACAGTTACGGAAAGCATGGCTCCTGTTGCCTTTGGGATAAAAGCAGCAGCCACAACCCAAAAGTAGCAGTGCTTTTTGTGCTTTGTTGTGTGATTTAAGAACATTCTGAAGCTCCCATTAAAAAGATTCATCAGTTTACTCCTTTGATACCTGATGATCAGGTGCTTGAATTCCAAAGTAAAATCACTAAGATGAGAAAGGCATCTCTCTTCTTGCATGCAATTACCATCTGACGGAAGAACTGAAGATGGGAGAGCTTTTGCAATGAAGTAAAATTTAGATATACAAGAGCCCACATGAACAATGCTGGGCTGTCACTGAGGCTTTGAAACTGGTGATCTATAAACACCTATGTCAGGCGTAAACAGAGCTGGCCTGATCATGATCTCAGCAAAATATAAAGCAAAACCAGGTGCCAGCTTCCTGCTTAAAACAGCTAAAACGTCTCCTCAAAGGAATGACACAAATCTCCTAGAATGCCTGAGATTGCAATTTGATTGCAGAACATGTAGTCATTAAGTTGTGCTTACCTGTTTGTAGTCACCAATTATAGAGCTGTTCTTTTTGATCTCTGACTCAGCTTTGTCTAGTTCCCTACGACACATTTCCTTCAGCTGTAGAAAAAAAGTAAACAGTTTATATATTTGTACGATCTGAGAAATAAACATATGGTATTTCCTCCTTCTCCTTAACCTCAACACCTTTTGCACAGAGCAAGACTCTACAGGGAACAAAGGTCTACCTCAGTTACATGCAAACAGGGAAAAGCTGGACTTCGGTGGCTCTCTTTGCTAGGAAACCAACTAGTTTAGAGAAGGAAGTATTAAATGTACTGACAGATGAAGTTCTGTCCTGCCTTGTTGTGCAGCAATCTCTGGCACAGTCTGTGCCTTCACGATTTCAAGTAAAAAATTCACTACCCTGTGAAGCACCTGACAGGAAAGAATTCTGTTTTGCTGACGCTCTTTACACTACAGAGGAGGCACAAGCAGGACTTAGAGAACATTAAGCTCTTCCCACACTTGTCACTTTTTTTCCCATATCTGCACTGCACAGAAATGTGAAAATGACAGAAGTGCCCCCAACCTGTGCTGACTCTTCTTCCAGGCGCCTCTTTTCTTCTTCTGCATCAATCAACTTCTGCTTGGTCATGAGCAGTTCCTTATTCAGAGCATCTGCCTTTTCCTCCGCCTGGAACACAGAGCAGAGTACAGCACTGAAGAGAGGCTTCCTTGTTGTGCGGATGCTGGTAGGCAGCCATGGATGGAAGCTCCGGTAGGTCACAGCCAAGAACACTGTCCTTTCATTCTTGTTAAAAAGCCTCTTCATTGTTACTAATAAAAGTAATATTAGGAAAACTACTTTTCTGAAAAATAACATCTACAATTCAAACTTGCAGTGAGAACAGAATTCATTAAAAATGTCTCTAGAACATTAAAAAACTCCTCCATGATGCCTACCAATGGACGTGATACCATCTTTACTGTGTCAGATTCCTCTTCTGTCCCACAATCCTTTCTTACTACATTTTTCTTTTAAGAATAAAGGTGCACAGCCGTAAAATCTTGGGCTGCTCATAAGCTGCTCAAAACTACCTCTGCAAAGTAAGACAGCTTTTCCTGTCTTATACACAGCAACTCAGTACTTCCCAACAGGTGCATGAATTCAACATAAAAATAGATCAATAACTCAACTGATATATGAAATGTTCAGAAAGTGGCTGTACCATTTCCCTTCAAAGGAAGAAAATCAAACAGTGAATTTTAGTCCCTTAAAGTCCTGCTGATCCTTTAAAACAGATGGCAAAGGCAAAGAGAACATCTTTTCATTATACATGGTTTTTAAGCTGTTTTAAAGTTAAAGGAAACTGGGATATGGGAGTCCAGCAATAGCAGAAAAATGAAGCCTATTTTCTGGTCTAGTGCAAAGGTTATTAAGGAAAATCTCATATTTCCAAATGCTTTGCTTTGATCTTTTAGGCTGCAAGATTTCAGAGACACTATGAAAGTATTAGAAAAGGTGTATTAAGCGATCTCTTCTGGTACTTTTCTTTCAGGACATCTGGCTAATAGAATGAAACTTACCATTGCAGCTTCCAATTAGAAGAATTAATCAGGGTCCTAACATAGGATCAAACCTGCCTATCTCCTCCTGGGGGATAACCTGAATGCTACCAACATCGTTTACCACCTTTGAAGGCATGAGCGTTACACATCCACCGGTGCATCTCAAAGACTTTACTCAGTTTTGTTCCTCTCTTAGCTCTCTATTTAAACGAATAAAAGCACAACTGGTTTATATGGGCTAGAGCAGCCACAAACAACAGTTAATAACAGATACAAAAAACTTCTTCAGTATGTTGTTTTTTGTTGTTTATTTTTGCTGCAGTCTACCTTCTGAGAGCAATCACTGGGCGCAGCCTTCTGCAAACTATCTCCAGTACAGTGAAGAAGCGTAGGTAATAGGAAGTGAACATAACAGTGCGTTTTGAAAACCCCGCATGGAACGTACTTTTACGTTTCACACATTTTTAACATTATAGAGCAGCAGATGTAACAAACCTGAAAGTCATAAAACAAACTTCATTAAAAGCAACTTCACCCATTAGCATCACCATTTACAAGGAGGATGTTTGCAACAGCCAGTTTCCAGGAGACCGTGGGAAACCTTGCGTTCCATGGAAGCAGATAAGCTGAAACATTTTTAAGCCTGTCAACTCCTGCACTACATGATTTTTGAAAGTTATTTTCCTTTGAGATTTCCAAAGCACCCTCATCTCGGTGCACAACGAGAATACCAAGCATAAGAACTTGAACTTTTTTCCTCATCTCCACAAGCAGATGGACTAAACGTGGCCCAGCCTACGAGGTGCATTACAAATGCCGGTGCCTTTGCACGTCACGTGAAGAAGAGAAAAAAAAGTAAAAAAAAATCTCCAGGACATGAGTATGTAATGAAGGGAATGCAGAGCAAGCTTTGAAAAGTTACTACAACAAAGCAAATCTGAAACTTCCTCCCGAGTGCTCTGCTGATACGGAAAACAACCAATGATGATGAGCTCACGTGGGCGGATTTCAACAAGCCAAAGCCAAACCGCAGAAGCTTTCCCAGAATTGCCTACGGTATCTGAGGATCTGATCCCACTGAGAGTCAGACAGACTCAGACTTTGAAACTGTTTTGGTTCCAAAGGCCTGTCTTCTGTGAGCTCGCACTCATCTGAATACCAGTTGAAGAAAAACAGAATACAGAATCCATGCTATTGTTTTTGTAACAATTTGAAGACTTGTTTTAGCTCCTGCTACACTTTCTTTCCATATACATAGAGAAGAAAGAAACTAATCAAGCACAGGCTTAGAACCTCTCTTCTCTCTCTAGTCTGAATGCTTTTCATAGGAATCTGTATTTCAGTCGCTGGTCCTGTTTCTTGCGGGTATCTGACACAGGTCTGTGCATCATTATTCTGCAGTATGGGCATAGAGGAAAGAATCCTAACCCACTCATATCAACTACACCACATTTTGCAGCACATTAGATACCCTGTAATGGTGCTTCCCCACACCATGTAATGTGACAACCTGCATCTGCTCAACCTGTTGTCCTGACAGGACTACAAGTAGCCCAGTAGTCTCATAAGACAAAGACAATCACTAACCCTGGAGGCAAGACACAAGTGAAAACACATTCCAAAAGGAACAAAGAATATGGGGTTTATCACCCATCAGCAGAAAATTAAACATTACAAAGTACGAAAATACTCTTGTGATACCTCCGATGAAAGGAGTCACTAGAAATTAGCCCCAGCACCTTGTCTCCTCTACAGAGCATAAAAAACGTCTTACATTGTCTAAATCTTTCCGCAGAGCAATCTTGCTGGTCACCAGTTCGTGTGCAAGGTCATCATTTTCTTGCTCAAGCCTCATGTTTGCTTCTTGTAGGCGCCGGTTCTCACGCTATGGGTGGACAAAAAAGTCAAGAAAAAGATTTTGCTGGGTGTTTATCTATAAAACACAGCGCTCTGTGCCTGAATGCAAATGTCCAGCTTACATCTCAAACACCGAAAGACAACTCTACCTGCATGAAATTCAGCGAGGACAAGAGCTGCTAGCCACATAGTAAATATAAAATAAAGCAAATTAAACATTAGCCTTGAGAAGAAAGCACACATTAATAACTCATCTACTACTTGTTGAGCTAGCGAGATGCTTCTGAAGAATGCAGTGGTAGGAGTGTCACTCTGCCACCAACACCTGGCCAAGAGGGTCCTGCAAACACTCCTTTCCTAATGGCTGAAAATAAAATTTTCATGCTGGAAAAATATGACAGTGCATGGTACTGGGAAAGCCACTCTATATTCTCCTACAATTCCCATCACACAGACAGATGTTAAAATTTACATAAAACTCTTCAGCTTGACACGTGTAAGCGGATGCATGTGTACATGTGTTTGTCCGAAGACAAAACAGCTTAAAGAAAAAGAATCTAAGTAGGAATTTCCTGCAGGTACTGCACGTTAAATCAGATTACGGTAGGTAAGCATTACCTCGAATCTTTCTATTGGATCCTCCTGCTGAGCTTGCTGCTCTCTCATGGTATGATATTCCTTTTCATATTTCTTCAGCTTCTTCTGGCTAATCTAAATGAAAGCAGCCTATTAGTTCCTGTCCGGAACATCAACAAAAAAATACACGATTCACAAAGGGTTATGGTATGAGCTTTGGGCAACTCCTGCCTTCTCTAAAACACAGCTAACAACCTTTTTTTTGAGTGTCAAACCTTTGGATACGGTAAAATAAATAAATAAATAAATAAAAATAATAATAAATCTATTTCATTCAATATAATCACAAAAGTATCCCTCCCTCTTATCCTTCTGTGGAACATAGAAAAGTGTTAGAAAGGGATTCCTAGGAGTTCCTAGGTTTTCCTACCTGAGTTTTCCTTGGTACTATGCAGCTGTTTGATGCCCAAAAGATTACAGTAGCTGTAATCTAAAAACTGAATCTCTTGAAACCCACCATACGTGCTTAATTTCTGACCTAACATAATGCTGAGGTTTCTTCAGCTGCTTTTTTAACTGTAACATTTATCATCATGTTGAAGTATTTACTTTAAAAGAAACTACAGGTGCAAATGCAGTTTTCCCCTCTGTAAGAAGGGAGAGAAACGCAGATTAAATTCAGTTTTTTGTGCAGTGTTTACATCCTACAGGGACAGAGAACACACAAGAACTGCAGCAGATCCTGACCAGCACCCTCCCTGGTGCCAGCTACCGGGTGTGCAATGCACTACAGGAGTTTAGTGACAGTCTGTGCTAAAACCACTAACAGCATTTCACATGCAAAGCAGTAGGTAATAAAAGCTGCTGAACCCTCATTGTTATTGCAGTAAACCAAATAACATGAAGTTATGGGAATGTTTCCCTCTTAAAAAATATTTTGTCTGAGGAACAAATTTGATATGCATAAATGACACACAATGGAAAACATGCTTCAGTTTCTCTCATGTTTGTTTCTTATAATTAACAATCTTACTTGAAATGAGCTGCAGAAAACTGGTAGCTAGGCTCCCCCTAGTGAGAACTGCACAGAAACATTAAGTTGAATGTGCTTCTGTTGAGTCCTTTCGGAGAAGCCAGCACATGTACCTGGAGTGGGTCCAGCCCTATTGCAACTGCAGCAGTGATCCTTACTCAGCAGCCCAGACAGACATTCAGAATATTAACCCTTTACTTACAATACAGCCTGTAACTTCAGTAGATTATTTCACTGCTCTGCTCCTGCTGAACTGCACTGTTGGGTTTCATACACCAAATCTCAAGCTATGTAAAGGTTAGCTCTTGAAAGGGTGGCATCCAGCCATGCGCAAGGAAGGGGAGGAAGCCACACTGCTAGTCAGACTGTTTGGAGTGCATTAAACTAGTGCTGCCCCTGGATACTAATCATGAGGTGATCACGAGAGCATTTACTATTGCCACCAGTTCTTGCTACTGGAGCCCTAGCAGGAACCGAGCTCAGGGAGTCAGCAAGGCCTTTGGGCCTCCACGGTGACAGAAGGCAGAAACAAATACTGAAGTCCCACCAGTATTTCAAGGGCAGAGAACACTGAAGACTCACTTTAAGGAATTATTGCTGTCTCAAGCTCATCATTTACTGACCTCCTTTTCAGCAGAATGCTGTTGTAATCACAATGCCTTAGCTAGGCTACTTCTCCCTTCCTATAAATGATTTATTTTAACATCAGGCCCTTTTCTGCTCAAAAGCGCATCCAGATACAAAGCTGAAGATTTCTACTGACAGCAAAGGACTTCTATTTTAGGTCAAAGAAAGCAACTATGTGCAATGTCCAATCAGAGCCAACAAACACAGCACCTGTGCACAGCCCAGGAACACAGTTTGCACTTTCTCCATAAACTTCCATTTAACCCCCTGAGAGCACGCAGCACTCAGGGAAGCAGTGCACAATCTTCACTGTTTGCTTTAACTACTTCACACAGCACTGGGAGTGAAGGGAGATTTGGCAGAGTGGGAAGAAAAACGAGTTATTTGGAAACATGAAGGGCAAATGCAGTCATTACACGTGATCTTGACCAGATACACGCACACTGCCTGACCTGTGGCTACTCTTCAATGATTGGATGAGTTTAAATAGCTTGCTTACTTCTTGCTTACTTCCTAATTTCTACACTAGTGTCATAAGAAATGCTTGAGTTCTATGGAGAATACCGCTGTGCGTACTGCTACCACCCCACAATGCCCTGGAAGTTCATGTAAAAAGATTTTGAACCACAGCAGTATATTTGGCCAAAAGCTAGTAAGTCCGTAACAGTAACATTTGGCTGAAATTCCATTTTAAGGGTTTGCTCTAATGCGTTGGTATAAAGTGCGTTTCACGTCGCTGTATCTGAGACATAGGAGTTAGCAGGGAACAAACGTAACTCCCACTGCCCCAAACCAAAAAAACTTCACTGTGTACCTCAGAAATTGCACCCACTGAAGATACGCTCACAGTCGCTATCACCACATCTTTACCTTCATGTTACAGGCTAACTCCATCAGCTTTTTTGCATTCTCCTCTGAGCGGTATCTCTTGGGCAGCTGCACACGGAAGAATTTTAAAGCCCCTTCGAAGTCGGTCAGCAACAAGTCATCCTTGGTAGTCTGCACACAAGGAAAGGAAAATCAGCAATTGCAAAGAGGATTTTGGACAATTGCTGAAGAGATAATATAGCAACAGCAGTTCTGTAAAGCTCCCAAGAACATACCTTCTGGTTAACCTTCTGTAAATACTTTGTTTCTATTTCTGCAGCTTTCTATTTCCCTGCCACCCCATCCCCCAAAAGCTGCTGCACCGGGAATGACAGACAACAGCACATGCAATACAGGAAGCTCCTACCTTAAAAAATATACATTAAAAGACAAATTAACAGGCACCTTAATTTTTGCTACCTGTGCACAATGGCACCGTGGTGCAGAAAGCTCGGTGTTAAAAGTTGGATACTCACTTTTAATAATCCCAGCGCAACGTTAAAGATAACGCTTATTCCCTAGAGAGAAAAATAATGACAAAATAAGTTAATTTCTTGGTATTTGCAATCCTAGTTTTTAACGTACTTGCTGGATTTTGCTGTTAGTCTAGTTTCTGTGAACATGGGAACAAGGATACAAGTGCAAACAGGCACTACATCGAATGCCTTTACAAGCAGTTAGGAAGGTACCTTCACTGGATTGCCACTACTGATAGCAAACCAATATTTCAGCACAGGTTTCACTATCTCAATAGTTCTAAACTCCAAAATGATGAAGGTGCTGCACTTTATTTTCTAAGCTCAAGATGATTTAATTTTCACACAGCAACTTCTGAAAACACTGAACTCAAATGCAGCCAAACGTACATGCATACATTCAATTCTATTACTCAAAAGTTGGGATAATTCTTGTAACAAAAAAGAAGGCAACTCACTGCAAGACAGAGCCTCACATCGCCCACTTTGCCACCATCTTTAGAGGTGTTTCCCTTAAGCTGCCTGGTTGATTCTAACAGTCCCTACAGCCAGCAGCAGCATACAGCTTCCTAAGGGGTGCTCCCCTGATCACAACACATCGCCCATCGGACTTCAAGATTGTCTTTCTTTTCCCGTTGAATTTTTTTCCACTCTTATTTTAAAGCAATAAAAAAAATTCAGCGTTCGCTAGGAACACGTTTACTATTTGTGAATTCAAAATGTGTTTCTAAACAAATATAACTGATTTTCTAGATAACATCTGCTGCCTTCGGTTACATTGGCACATGGACAAAGTAAGCAGCAGATGATAGCAGAGAAAGGGTAAAACTGACCAGGAGATTTATGAATGCTGAAACCCTTCAGTGTGCAAAATTTAGACAAACTGTACCACTCCACATAAGCAATTACAGATCTGGTGGAGAATGCAGAATGATGTTAATCAGCCAGTAAATCGTCAGATAATTCATGGATGCTTTGGTACAAAACATGAATTGTTAATACATGTTAACGAGCTCCAAATCAGATTATACTATTTACCACTATACTACCAAACATGCTGTTCTAAACATGCATTTGTCCAAATCTTGAATAGTTTTGCTTTCTAAATATATGCTGGGAAGTATAAAGAGACTTCAAGTCTCCCAGAAAAAGAGACCCAGGCTTGTGAGATCACCAGCACAGAAACTGCTGAGCTACTCTACATGGGGTGGCCTTTCTGTAACCACATTCATAAGAGCACAAATGTTATCACAGTGTACGGTACAATTTAATAACGGAAGAAAACTGGAATCTTTCATCCACGTTTGTAAATTAACTAACGTCCCACGAGCACTGTGTGGAATTACATCTGCATTAAACGGTACTCTGTGAAATAAGATATTATAATCATACATATATATTCCTAATTCATTTCTTTAATACGCTGAGAACTCTTTTCCACTGTGAAAATGTAACACTTCCACATAAAAATAAGTATCACTTGCCCAGCTCTGAAAGAACAGCTGGTAACAAGGATGTGGATCAAGATGGTAAGAAACGGTCAAAAGTTACGAGCAGTGCAAGTCTTCAGTTACAACACATACCTCACATAAGAGTAAGTCAATAATATGGAAGACCATGTAGAGAGGGAATTTTGCTGTGAACAGTGTAAGGAACCACTGGGAAGCATACATGTGCGCTTCAAGGCTAATGTCCAGGAAGTGGTTATACAGATCAGGAATGTATTCCTAACAAAATAACGGAAAAAGAAAGGAAGAAAGAAAGGAAGTTAATTTACACGATCTTGGAGGAGCAGTTGAAATCCCAAAGTGTAAAAGGAGTTAGGTAGAACCAATGAGTGAGTGCAGAAAGGCAGGTTTCTGCATCCACCTATACCTGACAGAGCAGCTGCCTGACACGCTAAAGAACCTTCCAAGGATGCTGAAAGCTCAGTGTGGATGCTCAGAACACTGTATTAAATGCACAATGAGCCACGTTCCTGAGCTCACATCCTAGTGAGAAGCCCAGGCAGCGCCGGCTGACCCTGCAGGGGCACTGCAGCCGTGTGCAGCAAAGCCCCTGCTGGGGCAGTCAGTAGGAGAGCCGCCCCAGGGGTTGGACACGTGGGGACTCAAACCCACTGCGCTGCCCACAGGGCCAGACAGGTCTCTGCTCAGCACTCAGAAAGCCTTCAGTGTGAACAGTCCTCACTCTTCCTCCTTACTAAGAGGCTACAAACGCTATTCATGTGTAAGATAAACAACTTGTTTCGATGTTTTGAACTGCAGGCCCCGATCCATTCACTTCACACGAGTCTGAGCCCCTACCTGCATGAGGCGCTCCAGCTGATAGAACTTGCAGTGCAAATCTTCAAAATTTTGTTTGAAAAGTTCCCTGAGTCCATAATCAAACATGATTTTGACCAGAACACTGAAAGCTTGCTCTTCAGGCATCTGTGAGAAGAAAGCGTATTTATCACAGAGCATTTAAACCCTTCACACCATCTGCCCTTACTGTGGTCTCCTCCCTCTACAGAAAGGCCAAACTGTTACTACTTTTTAACCCACTCGTAGCCAGTTCCAAAGTAACCAGGAGCACCAACACACAAAATAAGATCTGGTTTTGGAAACAGCCCTTCATTCACACTCAGTGGAATAAACCACTTCCACGTCACCCAACTAAAAATACATCTTTCAGACATCAGGACCAATGCAGCTTCTTGTCGTATTTGTTACACATCATGCCAGAATCCTACAGATTTTCAACAGCCTAATTCTGTCACCTACGTAACTAAGACAAATGCAGTACGATCAGAGGATGTTAAACAGGATCTTTCCCTTATTTTTAGCCATATAGTTACCTTTTAAAATGACATTAATTACATTTCACGCTTATTTTTCAGCTGCCATGAATAAGACAGAGCAGTAATTGCTAACAAAAACTCAATTTATCACAACTCATCACTGGTTTAGGAAGGTTCAATATCCCTTCCCTGCCAAAAACCAAAGACACACTCATCATGGCTTGTCAGTGTTTAGACATTTCTCCCAAACACAAAAATTCAGCTTTCTATATTTCTATAGTAAAGCCTGACTTCAGGCCAATCACTTGTTCCTCTAAAGGCCAGAACACCCACCTCAGTATTCTATTATTAATCTGCAGATGGAGTTTGTTAAAACTGAAAACTTTGCTGACATACGCTGCTCTGGTGGTGACGAACTCCATTTCTACAATGCTTTTCAATATCTGTATTCCTTAGCAGCTGTACTCCAAAGGCTCATTTCAAAGAAACCTATTTGAAATTCCGCCTTTTTATTGCATACTTCATTTCCAAGGCCAATACCTAACCGTTAAAGAAAGAATTCTCCATTCTCCACGAGTCTCTCTAATGCAATGGATATTCCAGGAACGGACATAAGACCATGAAAAATCAGAAGCATGTATGTTTCAGCAGAAGTGTTCAGTTCTCCTATCAGGAAGTATCACCCTTCTTGATCTGATTCAGTACAGCAATAAAGAATTAATTACAGTTACAATGAACTAGAAGGCTGTTATGATTACTCATTTGGCTGACGTTTAAAAAGAAGTGAGTTTATGTTATGTTCTGCATCCTCCCCTGACTTTACAACATTATGGAAAATGCTCCATGAAGACCAGGCTTCCACTGAAAGCTGCAGAGACGCCTTCATACTCGGATCTCACTGGCAGCAACAGTCACCAAGAATCAGCCGGGGAGAAGAAATCTCAGAACACTACAGAGCTTAGGAACTGTTCAGTTGCAACTGCCCACCTCGCAATACATGCACTGAGAAAAAGCAGACGCTGTTTTAAAAAAGAATGGTCTATAAATAATTTGTACTGATTTCAAATCCTCTCATATTTCCTAAGCATGAGCAAATGTGAAATTTTTGCTTCTGATTTACAGTAAGCATCAAATTCCCTGGCTTCTGAACACCCAAGCAATTAAAGGATATTGCTCTGCTGAGGCCACTTTTACTAATAAGTTAAAAAATATATTCTTAACAAAATAAAAAACTATTTTATCCTTCAATAATCTCTAAAAGCAAAAAGCACAAAGGCCCACAATACAGGAGCCCAAATAAAGGCAGTATAATGTTCAAAGTACTGAGGCCTGCTAAGCAACTGACATCCCATCAATGCCACGAATACACTACTGCTGTGTATACACAACACATGGTGATTAACAGCCACACTTCTGACCAATTTCAATAGAAAGGTCTTCTAAAAAGCTCAAATCTGACCTTGAAACCCTATAACAGAAACATTTACAGCCGTCCGATACACAAATTCCATGCCTACTAATGATCATGAGTACAAGCCTGTAGAGTTTCAATTGGAAGGGGTCCTGAAACAGAAACACAGTGAAAAGAACACTGACTGTAGACAAGAGTTGTTATGAATACTACAGTTAGTTTTAAACAATTTACTATTCCGCCTAAAATCACATTATTATTGACCAACGTTTAAGTGGATAAGCAGCCTGCAACCCCACTAGTTCAGGAGTTACCAATGTCTGTCCCAGACATGCGGAGCAATATTTATTCTTAAGCTTAAAACAAACTGGAGGAAAAAAAACACCACTTACATGTAGAAGCAGCACAGCAGCAAGAAACGATTGGCCTTGACAGTAACCAATCTCTTCATCATAGACAGAATAGGCCTAAAAAAGGAATCCAACTTTTTATAGCATATCTGAGCAAAAAGCACAAAGAAAACAAAACGTTGCACTGAACACAGCTCCATGAAATTTTCATGAGGTGTATTGGTGCCATTGGTGTCACTCGAAGGAGAGGATAACCTGTGTGAAAATCAAATCATGACAAACAGTAGCAGCGGCTGGTTACAGTAATGCAGCAAGACTGCTGGAGTCTATTAAGCTACTTATCCGAGAGCTTTTACCCCTGAACAGCTTCAGGGATGTTAGGAGGTCATTAGCGAAAGAGAAACACCAGTAACACAAAGAAAGAGCACTAAAAGATTTCATATTCTTTCTTCATAGCTGCATTCTGCCAATGTTTGTCACAGTCAAAACAATTCAGCCATCTCTGCTGCAAAAGTGAGCGGTAGAACCGTCGGTCAGGGAGGCCTGTCACAAACACTCACATGGGTTTCTATTTCAATCTCTATCCAACTACACCAAATGGGATGAGCAGCCCTCCTGCTACCACAGGGATGGATTCCATTTCTCTCTCACTGCCTCTTAACCTTTAGCTGAGGATCTGCTGTGTCCCTGTCTCTACATTCCATCTTGGGATACAAAGGGAAAAAACGACAATTTCTAAACCGAAGCTCTGTTCCTCCCCTCCACCTTGATCCAGGCTGGCGTGTCTGGAATCATGTGAAGCTTCTGCACTAAACAACTTAGTGCTCAGGAATCTGGAGGGCTTACTACTTCAGATCACCTATCTGAATGGCACTATAACCAGGAAAACAACTGCAATGAAGAACAAGCCAGAGTCTGCCTCCGAGATACAGTGAACTGACTGTAATATCCACACGTTCTTCTCACGTAACAAAGATACATCTGTCAATGATTTTAAATATAAGTTACCAGAACAAGAATGTAAAGAATACCTTGCATATTTTGTACAAGGAGTCCTGACCATCTCCTCCAGTATCTTTAAAATAATCATGAGCAGGAAACGTTCGATTGATGTCTCGGGTGATAGCACTGTCTTGTGGAGACTCCTATTAGAAAAAATAAAAACAAAAATTGAGGTAGTTTAAACTAAAACACGTCAGAAGAGAATGAACTACTATATGTGAGGGCTGAGAATCAAGGGATTGACATCGTGCACTGCACACTGTTCTAAATTTAACAAATACAGTCTACTCAACCAGAACAGACTGCCTGCTGGCTGGCAGCTCCAGATCACAATCTTGATAGATTTGGTTACCTCAGCACATCTGGGAACAGTCAGTGAGTGGCAGAAAAAGCACACACACACACACAAAAGCATTCCGGGACACTGCAATGCAGACAGCAGCCTTCCCTTGGAGTCTTCCAAAGGCAATGCTGCCTGGTCACATTTCATTTATCTTAAACTGCGGAGGGTAACGAACAATCGTAAGCAGCCGCATGCTGCCGTCCTAAGTTCTTTCATTCATTCTCCTAAACGCTCCAGCAAGTGAAACCACTCTCCATTCCTTCCATAAAATTAGGCAATGCAGAAGTAGAAAACTGCATAAGAGCAGCATACAGCAAAACATAATAAAATGCAGGGACTGCTGCCTATAGGAGTGGGGCAGTTCAGCATCCAGAAGATGGAACTTTGTTCTCTACGTTTCTCAGATGCAATCGTTTTTAGATGTCTAAAGTGCTTCGAAAGCTGCACTATAACAGATAGCATACAATTAAAAAAAAACATTAAACGTGAACAACAGACTGAAAAGGTAACTGGAAGAAATACCATGCGAGTCTGCATCAAGTCCTACACACAAAGTAGTGAAAACTCTGAGTAGAGATTAAAAGAGTTTGACAAAGCATAATAATTCAGTACAGTAAAAAGGGAGGCGTAGGCCTTTCCTTCCCAATGGTAATTTAATTTGAATACCACATGATCTCCCTGAAATCAGTGGGCAAGAGTGGCATCAAGCAGCCAGCTCTAAGGGGATTTGTCAGTATTGTACAGGATGGGTGAGAAGGAACCCTGGTTACTCCCATGGAGAAGTCTCCTGACGAAAAGTTTCCAGGATATGGAACCGTTTTTTTAGGTCTGTGTCAGACACACATGTGAAACCACAACTGTTTGTGAACAGTGTCCAGCTTAGCCTCAAGTGCCATCTAGGACAGATTCAGGTTCAGAGGGGGAAGATAAGCAGGTGGCATTCCCATAGTGGGGTCTTCTAAGGTCTTTGCCAACGTTAAATACGACAGAGATGCTTTGATCCATCTCATCCACTTCATTCAGTTCACTTTGCAAACTGTTCCTATTGTAAATGCTTAATCCAGACTTCATCATGCTGCGTGGAAACCTGGATATCCTTTGAAATATGGAAAAACAAACATTGGGATTGAAGAGCTGTGAGCAGCGGTGGCCGGGAACCAGCAGCATCCCTCAGAGCAGAGCTGGCACCAGAACAGCTGTGTGTGGGGCTCAGCGGCCTGCAGCATGGAAGGAAGACCCCTCCACAAGTTTGTGAGCACCACCAAACTGGAAGCAGAGGCTGGGATGTTGGTAGTAACACAGCAGCAAAAGCCCTCTGTTTGTCTGCAGATGTTTCCTTTGCCTACCATGGTCCCTCTTTTCCACTACCAAAGAGGATTTTTCCTAGACACCACCCGAGAGCCCAGAATGCACAGAAATGAATTCTGAGAACTTTTTGAGTAAGGTCTTTCCAATAACTTCCAATTTTTTTGGAAGGCTGAAAGACTGAATTACAGTGAAGTACCCTCCTTTGCAAGAGAGCAGGTACTGTTCACTGCCAACAGCAATTTGTGGCACTGAACAATTGGATTTCCAGAGTGTAACCTGTGTTCCGCTGCAATAGCACGGATTACAGAACATAATCTTAAATCCACTTGCCTTTTAATTTGCTTATTTAATAGCAGAAGCAAAAGCATCTGGTTGGAAACTTATAGGACAGGCTTCACTGTCATTACGACTAAAGAGAATAATCAGCAGTCCCTCTCTGGCTTTGCGTGACATGTCTATGTTCAGTGCAACTCTTCAAGCAATCAGTAAGGCTAGTTCCTGCAGCTGAAACAGCTCAGTGAGAGAAAAATTAGCGGAAATGATAAGGTTTAAAAATGCTTTTCAAACCACGGCTTTGAAATCTCCCCATTAGTACAAACTGCTGCAATCCAAGCATTGTGCAACCTTTTCTTTACTCCTATTTTTATACCTTGCTGTGAGAATTGGCTCAATGGGCAATTTCTCATGCTTCCAGGGGACTGGGAACCAAAGGAAACCCTTCTGAACCCACACCCTTCACAAACTGGGATTGAAAAATAGAAAGCTAAGAATGACAGGAAGAAAAAGAAAGTAATAAAGAAAACAGAATGGAAAACAGCCATGAGAACTGAGGCAAGCGCAGTAAAGATTAAAATTCTCACGAGTTCACTGCTCCAAAGGAAAGCAGGAAAATGTGGATGCTCAGGCTAAGAACACACCTCTCCTTCCACTTTGCTGTGCACTTTACAATATTAGTGAAGTTACACTAAAAACTTCCTCTCCTGAATCAAAAAGAACTACGAGAGTAGTTATGGAAACTAGGATGCAGTCTAGCAGATAAAAACCCATCTACTTTATCAGCCTTCGTGAAAAAAAAAACCATACTGGTTCCCACCTGCTAAGATGGATACACTTAGAGGACATTTTCCTTGTACTTCTCTCCAAAGTTTAGCATCTTTATGATCCTTCCTGGGAGAATTATCCCAGGATATGCAAATCCTAGCATGCAGCTGCAGTCTTGACCAATGTCTTGAGGTTGAGACTGTGCTGTATCGGAACCGCTTTCTGAACCTTAAGCCACACTTTAAAGACATGGAAGAGCTGGAGTTGACAGTGCCTCTTCACAGGGCTGACACAAACACCACCCTCACAAGAAAACAAAACGCAAACTCTGCAGAGTTCTCACTCTCGTCACCACGGAATCCACTCTCACACTGCAATTACTCAGGGAGGTCCCACTGACTTTGCAATGGTTTTGTCATACAGTCAGAAATCACTATGAGAAGAAAGGTCTGGAGATTCCATTAATCAGTGAACACTACCTGCGTCACTGGGGTCTGATCAGCACATGGCACATTGCTGCAGGGCGCAGGCAAGGCACTGAAGAGAGCAGCGAGTCAGCTCACAGCTTCCAGCAGTCACAAAGAACAGACAAAGCCAAAGCTGTCTGAAACTTCTACAGACAGGGCAGCGTTACACGCTATGGGTAAGTGGTTCTGATAAGATCTGCGCATTTCACATACATTCTAGAATACTGAGAGGTCACTTGGTAGCTATTTTTAATGTCTGTATGACACTACGTCACCAAATTTATTTATTTTGCAGGTTAATGGTGTTCCCAAGATTACTTTTGATCAGTAGTGCCTTGGACCAAAGCAGTGTGAGAAGATTTTAGCACACAGAATTACACCCAATTCTGAGACCTTAAGGAAGTACTACGAAAGCCACATTCAAAGCAGCAGGCTTGTTAGCTTCTCACGAGACATGCTGCCCTCAGAACAGAAGTGTTACCCAGAGTAAGCACTTACCAAGAACGTTCACAAATAAATAGAGGCATTCGTGGAAATAAAATGAATGGTTTAGAGAAACACCTGCAATTTGATACAACAGTGCACTGATACAGCATACTTTCAGTCCAAATATGGCAATATAGAGCAATTCTAAAAATAAAAGTGAATCCCTTGTGATATCCAGCCCTTTAGCTGTGTTCATTTCCTTTTAGGGCTCAAGTTTCCCACAGGAAAAATATAGAGAGGAGTTTGCCTTCAGCTCCCCACGCCACGTATGGGTAACGCGTAAACATACAACACACGATGGAAGGTTGTCCTGCTCTTGGTGATTACATTAAAACCAGGGCACTGAGAACAACAAAGGCAAGAGGAAAAACCCACCCCTCCACAATGAACACACCTTTACCACCGCCCAGTTAGACAGAAGTCATCTGAGACAAGACGTGAAAACGTGTGACGTATCATTTATTTCTTAAACGTATTCATGATCCATTCAGACCTTTCAAATAAAGTGTACAAGTGCATTTCAGAATAAAAAACTACACTCCTCACACAGCTCTGTAGAACACGACATTTCATCAAGAAACTTGAAGCAAAAACTTCCTAGTAACCACCCATGCATCCTTTGGCTACAATAACATCACCGATCAACAAGTACTGCTATTCAATTCTGAGTTTCCCTTCAAAGAGAAGGAGCATCCTAAAATACGCTGCTCCTTCCAAAGACCTCTCTTTAAAGAGAGAATGTCAAATAAATTAGCTAGGCTTTAGGCAAAACAGTAAGGCTACTGAGTACTGTTGATGCACGATCCATACATTTGGCAAACAGGCAATCCTAGGCTACGTGAAACACGTCAACAGCCCTTGAAATTTTAGTAGTATCAAGATTACATCAATTCAAAACAAATGGCAGACAAAGATGTAACCAGTGGAACAATCACTGAAATATGTGCAGTTTGTCTTAGGATGGGAAGTGCTGAGAGATTCAGAAAAGTGTTTATAAAATTTGCTAAGAACCACACTGACATTCTTAAAATTACATATTTTACAAAGCCCTAAACTGTGTGACTGTACAGCTCTACCACATCAAACTGTCTGCTTTAAAAATACATACAGATATCCGTATGTATGCGCATCTACAGCGAAGAGGAAACGAGCCAAGAGATGTACGACAGCCAGAGTACAGATCATCTCAAAGGGAACAATACAGTTCTTTGAGTTTTAATACCTCATAGCAAAAATACCTCTTGGAAACAATTACGCAAAGATTTAGCATCAGGTATTTACATAGTTCGGTTTAACGTCGTTCACTTAATATTTAAAAATAGGTGAGTTACTTTAAATCAGTAACACTTGCAGGTTTTGGCTCAACTATACTTTTTCCTATTATCGCCCTTAGCCAAAAAATCAGCTACAGAAACACCAGTGAGAACAGCGGGGAGAAGGATCCCTCCGCCCTGCATTTTAACAATTCCGAGTTGGCACAAAATATATAACCTTGGAGCCACAGCGGTAACTGCTCCTCCGCTGTCCTGAACATCCAAGCGCCCATCTCCACCTCCTCTCCCTTCCCCAGGTACCAACATAACAAAGTCCAGGCAGAGATGAGGAACGCTGCGAGGCCCAGGCCGACACCTGAGCACTAAGCACTGCGTCACAACGAAACGCAGCACTGCGGAGTCCGACGGGTCGGAATGGCTCAAGTTCACCTGTCTGCTTTTCTGAGCTGCTTTGGTGGATTTGTTTCCTGCAGTCCTTCATAGCAGGGGTTTCACACTCACGCCCCTTGCTCATCTTTTAATACAAAACAATTTCCAGCATTCAAAGGTGCACAAAGTTTCTACAAACACGCACGTGCATCCCTACGTGTGATTCTGTATATTCTTGGCCTTTCCACTGACACTCAGGAAAAAAGCACCGGCCGTGGCACTGCTCGTGTACAGAGCTGGGCTGTCCCCCCACGCGACTCCTCACGGCAACCCTCAGACAGACAAAAAACTGTTGCAGAACACACTGAGATAATCTGAGCAGTGGCTTCTGCTGTCCCCATGACTGTGAAGGAGCAGACAGAGGTGGAACGTGCGGACAAGAGAGCATCCTTTAAAGGAATATCGCTCTGCTGCATTTTGTTCAGCAAAGCAACCTAAAAGCACACGCATGCATCGCCTCCCATGCTTGCAGTTTAATTGTAAGCAGCATGTGGAAAAACAATTAAAAAGGTACTAATACAATTCTGAGCTCCCTGAAGAAAAGACATACCCACGAGTATTAAGAACAGTAAGAAAGCTCATCATTAGCAATCGCAAACTCATTTCCATCCTGCTGCATTCATTAAAGGAGTACAAAATTGAATCTAGTGTTTACATGCTAGAATTACAATAGAAACTTGATTTCAGAGGTTACATATGGAGAGAAATTTATCAGCATAGCAACTTGCAAAACACCGTGCTGTACAGCACCTCCAAAGACATCACCCTGTGGACACAGCACGTGTGATGTCGAATCCCTTCAGGCAGTTCCAAAGCACGGCTGGAGGGAGCACTGCTTCCTGCGACCCAAGGATTAACCGCACCATCACTTTTAGTAGGTTTTAATGACAACAATTTATCCTTGAGAAACACCAAATCCCCCAAAAACGGAGGTGATCAGGAACACACCGAGCACCTCACCGCCCTCAGGGAGTTACTTTTTGTATGCTAAACATCAATTCCTTTGACAGCATCTATAGAAAATGTTTTTAAAAATGTTTTTATGAAACACTCTTAATACCCAGTAACGCTAATATTTGAAAATATTTCACAGTGTTGAACTAATGTAACTTCATAAAACGAGCAACTTCAGTCAGCTAAAGCTCAAAGCCTTACGTTATATTAAAATAGCCCAAAGTCTTCACGCACACACAACTATCACTAGCACTATAAACATACCTACGCCACTTCAGCGCGAAGCCTGGCTGTACTTCCCCTGACAAATCCCTCAGTACTCCTGCCAGCATATTGGCACGTCACCCTTTACTAACCTAATTACTGAATTTCGAGGATTCGCTTACAGTTCAAATCCCAAAAGGACTTTTTTCCAATTTACAATGAAGGAATGACTTTTTTGATCAAGCATTTGATTGCTCGTCTCATGTGAGCTCCCTAGCAGTGAAGGATGACACACATGCACAGCAAGACTTGTTGAGTTCATCTTTGGGAGGGGCTGCTTCAACTGTGTAACTTTTGAACCGAAGAGTCTCCAGTAATGCTTGAGAAGCCAAGGCTTCAATTCCAGAACTACCATCCTCGTGGTACCAGCATGCAGAGCCCACTGCCCGCAGGGCCGTGCTGCTGGGATCTGCTTCTAGGCCAACGCGCGGATGGGGATGGCTCCCAGCGCTTGGTTTCAGTAACAGCAAATTCACGAGGTGGAGAATCAGCTGACTGTGCAAGAGCAGCCAGGTTGTAAATAAACAACTTGGGTCAGGATGCAAGAACATAAAGCTTACGTTAACATTTCCACTAAGTGCCAAAGCTCAAGAGATGAAAAGGGTTTACAGGTGAAAGCCGCAAACACTTCCTTGCGCCAACCGCTACACACAGCCAGAGCAGACAGACGGTGCTTTGTGTGACACGGCGATGGGAGCAAGAACTGTAGAGCAGCACAAGTTGGTAAGGAGCAGAGAACCACGAGCACAGCTCTCTGCCTAACAGTATTTCACACCCAGATAACCTCAAGTCACAGGAGGGAGGCAGAAAGCAGCTACACCAGCTGCACCACACCAAGGCTCGGCCGTGCCAGCTCACCCACACTGTCCCGCTGCAGTTGAGCAGCAACAGAGCAGGAGAATCCCTGCTCCCAGTCTGGGCAGAACCCAAGCACTGCAGCACTGCAAGGAAGGTTAACTCCATCTTTACAATAGAGTGTTCTAAACGACGTGACCCAAACTAAACACTCCACTGTGTCGACACAACTGCAGCTTACATCATACCAGAAGTGCACACACAGTGCGATCCCACAGGTTTCTTTTGTCTGTTTCCGCTGGCAGCAACTTTCGCTTTCTTTCTCTAAATACAATGACCTGCTTCTACGTATACTACATTTTAACTTTCAAAAGCTTTCTTCTTCCAAAAGCTTTGTATGTACATAACTTTAGCTTGCCCTTGCTTCTCTGCGGAAAACATCTTTCCAAGTGGCGACTGCAATGCATAGGCAGTGAGGGAAAAGACAACCTCAAAGCTTTAAGATGTCTGCCTTAAGTCAGAACATTCCTAGTGTAAAAGGGATTGTTTCCATGATAGGGAACTCTCTCATCATCCTAAAGGAGGGACTGGAGAGTGGGAAGAGACGAGCATGGAACAGACACAGACAGCCTACAGAACAAGGAGGCTTTCCTGGGGAGAGCCAACAGACCTGACCCCACTATGCCCCAGCTTCTGCCTTCCTGGCAGCCTCAGCAGAACAGCCCCAGGGTTTGTGAAGTGCCCATTCCTTCTCCCACGGTCAGACATACACCGTGGAGGCTTTACACCTCTTATATCAGCTACAAATGTGCTTTTCCAGCTTCAGACAGAATTGGTGGCGAGGTAAAGTTCAAGTTTATTTTGAATGGTATCACTGAAAGGATGTGCCACTGCATTCTGCAAAGTGGGAGATGGGAAGAAAAGAGTTTTTAACCTTAGAACCAAGGTAAGGAGCAGGTCAGGCAAATGTTTTAGCAGATGCTTCAGGTACTCAGCACTGAAGATGTGTTTAAACAAGGATTAAATAAAACCTTCAAAACTTCCACTTTCTCATACAGAATTATGAATACAATAGATGAATAAAGCCACCGGAAAAAAATAAAATGGGCCTTTTGTTTGTCACGCCTAAAGGTTGGTTCCTAAGAAAAATACTTTCTAAAGCACCAACTTGAGTTAAGGATACAAGGTTAATCAACTTCAAATCCAGATGTGGAATAAGAGCAGACCTAAAAGTCTGCCCTCCTGGCTCATAAAGGTTCAATACAGCTGTTAACAACACAACTAATATCAGAAAGCTGCCCATCAGTTCTTCATGCTGAATACTTCCGTTCCACATGACGTATCCTTTGGAAGCATCTTTTTCAGAACCGATAAACTACTGAACTTTAGGACTTCTGACACGTAAAGCCTTTATGCTCAGGGGAAAGGAGAGATGCCTCAGAGACTCAGCACAGGGCTGAAATCCAGGAATTCTCATTCAAGTTTCTGCCCTGAGAAAGACCCTTCCTGCAGCCTGGTGCTGCCCCTGAATCATCCGTGCCTCAGTTCTCTGCCCCGCTTTCTCCCTGTAGAAGATTGAGGACAAATATTCACCACTGTCCTTTGGCACTGACACAGAGACACATCAGAATTCCAACTAAAAGAAACAAATCTCTGAGTGATAAGGAGCCTAAGATAGAAGTACAAGCCCTCCAAAAGCAAATAAAGACCACAGAAACCAGTAATATCTAATAAAAAAACTGACAGCAGATGACAACAAAACTTTTGCTTCACGCAAAAGGTAACAGTTGTGTTAAAAAATACTGACACTTGATTAAAAATTATTACAATGATAATTCACAGATCTTCTCCCAACCTATTTGGGAAACAACAATGCCACCACAGCCCAAACCTCCAGTATTATTTTCTTATTGATGAGTGCTCCGTGAAGCAAATAATCACATTCTGAGAAGCTGTGCGTATAGAAATCTTCTCCTGTGGCATTAAAAAAAAACCAACCTACTGATTTCCACCCTGTAAATTGGACCTTGCAGCAGCTCGATTTGACAGGGAGGCAGAGAACTCTAATAAAAAATAAATGCGTTGTCTAAGATGGAATCTCAAAATTAGCTCGTTTAGCTATACCACAACACCATTTTTATGAAGATATAATTTGATTTCTGTATTGTCTCCATTGTGGCATTCACATACACAGCGCTCTTGACACCAATTTCTAAATCACCAGGCACGCTCTGACACAGATATGGCCAAGAAAGGATCAGTTTCATATCTACAATGATGAAAGCAATCCATGTGGGAAACGTGCTGCCCAACAACTCATAGCACATATTGTGATGAAAAGGACTACTGTGCCTGACGTGAACTACACGAGGAAGGATGCTAAATGGACTGCTGAGCAAACAAGGTAATGCTTTCCAAAATTCTTTCTTGCACAATCGGCACAGGGACCAGGAATCGCCTCCATGCAGTTTCACTGAAGGCAGCGGGGTCAGACAATACAGATCTTTAAACCACCTCATCACCCATAAACCTTGACCAGCCTTTAGCTGACAGGGAAAACGTAGCTTAAAATTTAAAACACAGATAAATTAACACAGACAGAACTAGAAATACAGACTAACAAACCAGGCAACTGATGCAATATTAGAAACTGCCTGAAAATGCTGGATGAAACCTTAACGCTTCAGCTGGCTGCAATTTCACTCTTCTTATCTCGGAAGAGACTTCCAGATTCTGACTTTCACCTCTCACGGAAATTACCTGAGCTGAAGATTTTGAGACGAGTGTGAGTGAACGAAAGCCCAGCTGTTAGGAATAGTACAATTAAAGTTCAGTCGCAAGCAACAGCGGCTGCAAATTTCCATCTAAATCTGTACCAACCACTACACTAAGTACAAGTCCAGGCTTACAGCTCAAGCAGCAACTGCTTCAACTCAAGTTAAATCTCTACGCCATCATTAAGCCCTTGCAATTTATGCTAAACTTCCATATTCTCAAAAAGCAGCACTGAATACTCCCACTTAAACCTTTTATTCATGCCTCAAAATTTGGAAGGAAAAAAAACCCATTTGTCCTCCAGCTTCCACTTTAACCTGAAATGACCACATTCAGGGTTTTAGGCCCTAGCAGATTTTTTTTTTATTATTTCTATTAAACTTAATCAAATGCTTTGAATGCTAGATTGCATTGCTTCAAAGACGTGGAAATGTTAGCTAAGGTGAACAGTCAGAGAAAAGCTACTGGGAGTTTACCTGAGAGGCTGCTCCAAAAATACCACACAGAAACGTTTCAATATTAGTGACTAAAGCCCTTAAACTGCTCCCTAAAGCCCACCCATGCCATGACACCTACCAAACACTAGAGAACAATTAGCCAGCTGTGAGCTAATGCACCATTTATAAATGACTCACCGCGCTGCTATGCTCTGCGCCAAGCGCCAAGGCTACCTGGCACAGCCAGGTGTCTCTGACCAAACTGCAGACTGACACAGCTTAGCAGAACGAATCGGCTCTGTGGCATCTGTGCAAAGATGACGGTGTAAGCCCTTGACCTAGACAACATCTTAATATGAAAGACAACACGAAATGCTGTGAGAGCATCAGGATTTAGACAGCCTTAAACTTTCAGATGAGCTAAGGAGGAAGCTCATCTGGACAGGCCTAAAGTATGGATGAACACTGAAAGCAGATCACAGCATGGCTTTGTCCCAAGGCAAACCACGTGAGCCCAGGGACTGTGGCTCCCAGCAGATCACAGAGGAGGGAAAGTGTGCTTGCAGGACCACTAAAAACAGAGATCATCTTGGTCAACAACAGCAGGCCTGAAAACAAATATACGCAGTCTTTCCTTTGGTCAAGAGAACTGCTCCAGTTCTGAAACACTCTTCTGAAACTAACTTCCTCTATTTCTTTTCCTTTCCCAGTATGACAAGTGTAAACCAACCGCGACTTCATACAACAGCTCAAAGAATTCCAAGTCACAGCCCCAAAGGCACGGACCGGGAGCGCAGCGCAGCACCAGGCCTGGGCTACAAAGGATGATGCAGATGCAACGCACTGCTACAGGACACGGCTCACTAACGCCTTCCTATTCCAATACGACACCAGTAAAAAGACATTGTTTTAAAAAAATCTATCAATTTGAGGGCTGCACTGAATTCTTAACGGCATCACAATACTCAAAAACATTTTGTTTAGGCGAGCCTGAGAAAAGCTGTGGTCAACGAAACTTTGTTTCTCAGATACTGTACGTTGTTTGACCAGTTAAATATGTGTTTGCCAACAGGATTTAGCTCCTGCTATATTCGAACCATCTTTAATCCCTGAAAGCCTAAAGAAAAATGTCTCTGATTTAGCTCTGTGCACTTATGAATAACTCAAATACTACAGTTAAATTTACAACATAGTTCCCTTAGCTGTTTAGAAGACAATTGTTTTCTTTCCTTTCCCCCTAAGTTCTAGTATGTAAAATATCAAAAGAATTTAGATTAAAGAAAGGGGAGGGAGAGGGGGGGGAAAACATGTTATTTTTAAAGTTGTTCTTGAGAAAATTTCCACACAAAAATGTGGCATTTCTCCACTGTTTGGAGAATGATTTTCACATGTTGGCATCAATCTCAAGAGGCTGCCACAACTCTGGTATCATAAAATGACAAGTATTTTTCTCTTAACTTATCAAAACACATTTTATTTAAGTGCTAGATGCGGTCTGATTCAAATTTTTCTTACTTGACAACAACCGGGGAAATGCAGACTCTGTACTCTGACTGCGCACACGCAGCCAACCAGAGGAACGGGACTGGGGACGGCTCAGATCAGAGTGCTGCACTCACGGCTCCGTGAGACCACGTTCAGGAGGAAACATGCACATTGGTCCCCGCTGTTCTAGAAGCCCTGCCTAGGTAGCACAGAAAAACAAGTTGTTTGGCCCCTTCTGTTACAACGCTGGAAAATTTTGTCAGTATACTTTGGCATATATTAAAAAAATCCCTGTAATATACCATATACCATGACATTTCCACTTCAGATCTATCATTTACATGTGAAGCACGAATCTCGAAAGAACCCAGCAGAACTGTAAGAAAGACTACATTTTGCTGAAGCTCTCAGACACCCACTCCATTCAGTCACACCAGCTGGAGAGGTAAGTGTCAAGATACAGCTTTATTCTTAAAAACGAATATGGAGGTGAAACTCCACAGCCGCCTCCACAGCAATAATTTTTTTTAAAGTGAAACCACAATGATATGTGCTCCTGATTCTTCTACGTCAGCAGCATTTCTCAGAAGCCTTTTTGCAAATCTGGACATCATAGAATCATATTTAACTTTTTGCAAATTACAGAGTTGTCCCTGCACTTCCCAGTCAGGCTGATAGGTGTCTTAGACGTGACATCCATTGGAAGATCGTTTGCTCCTAGAGGTAGAGGAGTCCTTGGCTACCCTCTGTCTAGCACAAGAGGCACAAATCGCCCCCGAGAGACGCTTCAGCCCCTTCTGAAAGACACTGTTGGAGAGACTGTAAATGACACAGTTGCAGAAACTGTTGCTAATGGCAAGCCAAGTGGTCAAGAAGGATGCAACGCGGTTACTATAGACGTTGGAGCTCTCCAGCAGAAAATAGATGATGTAGGGCAACCAGAGGATGTAGAAGACACTGGTGATACGGAAAAGAACCATGGCATAGCGCTTGTCCGGGCAGGGCTGTGCCTCCCCTGCCTCCCCGTCCTGAGAGCTGAAGCGCACCCTCCTCTCATTGATCTCCTTGGTGTGCTGCTGGCAGATGCGGAAGATGTTGAAGTATGTAAAGCAGACAGTGAAAGCTGCCGGGGCGTACAGCATCACCACGATGAAGAGGGTGAAATAGGGGTCGGTGTTCCAGGAATTGGCACACCACTGAAACACGTCCCCGTGGTATCCAGGCTTTCCCCAGTGAAAGGAGGGTAAGAAGACCAGGCAGGAGTACAGCCAAATTACCAGGATGCAGATCCGCAGTCTCCACGGGGTGACCAGTGTGTTGTAGGTCAGCGGCTTGGTGATGGCAATGTACCTGTCAATACTGATGCATGCCAAAGAGGCCATGGAGACGCTCTTCAGCACCGATACCACATAACCAAAGATTTGGCAAACCAAAGACTCGCTTAAAACAACTGGATAGTGCAGCAGAGACAAAGAAGGCACCAGACAGCTCACACCCACCAGGAGGTCAGCATACGCCATAGTCTGGATGAAGTAGCTGGTGGTGTGGTGGTTCAGCAGAGGTGCACAGTGAAAGACAAATATCACAATAATGTTGCCCGAAATAATCAGCACCATGAGGAACACAATAATAACCACTTCCAGGAGACAAAAATTGATGGTCTCCAAATAGCTAATGGCCAGGAGACAGAATGGCCGGCCACTCTGGTTGCCAACCAAAGAGGAGTTCATCTTGAGCACTGCAGTGATCTCTACTTCATGCTCCTGCCTGCTGCCTGCAGCCGCCCCAGGCAGCTGCTGTCATTGCGGCTGGGGCTCTGCGTGCAGCAATGTCAGAACCAGAGCTCGGGTCCCCAGGGCTGCTCCAGCTGCCGCTGCTGTGCATTGTCTGCAGCGCAATTCCCCTTTAAACCCGGCTCCGTGCTGCTACCGGTGCACGGGGACCCGGCGGCGGTCATGTCAGCAACTTCACGCAGACAGGGCTGCTATTAGAGCCCTCTGGGTGGGCCGCCTCACTCAGGAGGGCAGAGGGATGGGGAAGAGCGAGAAGGAGCCTTCCTCGAGCGCGGATGGGAGTCCTCCCGAACGCTGACAGAAGAGAAGGGGAAAGCGTTTTACAGCATCATCCCCACCCCGCTCCCACCGCCTCCGGCCCCACGCCCCGCTCCGCCGCTGCCCGCCGCCCGCCCCGGGCCCACCGAGCGGCGGTTCCCGGTCCGCGCCTCCCGCGGCCGCCCGTGCGGAGGGATGCGCGCAGGGGCGGGAGGCGCAGCCCCGCTCTCCTGGCTCCATCTTGCGCGCCGCTTTGTTCGCCCGCCCCGCCGGGATCGCGTCCCTCCGGCCCCGCCGCCCCCCGCCCGGCCCGGGGCTCCGCGCGGCCGCGGCCCGGCCCTCACCTGCCGCCGGCGAACAAAAGCCTCGCGCGTCCCCAGCGAGCGCGGCGCGGCGTCTCCGCTCTGCCCGGCGCTGCGGAGCCGGGGGAGGGGACGGCGGGAGGAAGGGGAGGGAGGCGGGCAGGAGCGCGGGGGAGGGCGCGGCGCCGGCGGGGACCCGGCCGGGCTCCCCCGCAGCCCCCGCCCCGGGCAGGGCCGAGCCCCGCGGAGCCGCGGGACCGCCGGTGCCTCCGCCCGTACCCGCCGCGGGCCGCGAGCGGTGCCTCACCCTGCGCGACCTCGGAGCCAACGGCGAGACAAGCGTCCCTGCAGCGCGGCGGCTGCCGCCCGGTCCTGCGGGCGCGCCATGCCCTGCCCTGCTCTGCTCCCTCACCGCCTCTGCAGGGCGGGTGGCCGCGGGCCGAGCGGCGAGGCGAGAGCGAATGTCTAGCGGGACTTAAGGCTTTTCTATACGAGCCCTGGTGGAGAAATGCCCATTCTGTGGGGAAACGGCGTCTCTTTCCTGGCGTAGTTTGGGTTGCTTAGGAGACACCTGAAACCAAGGGCATCCGAGCTGAGAGATGCAGTTCTCTGGTAATTCAGGTGCTGCTCCGAAGGGAAAGTCAGCTCCTGCGTACATGCACACAAGGTGCAAAGGCGTCGCTATCACCACCAGCACCCTACACGAACTAAACCAGCTCTGCAAAACAAAAAGCTTGCTGGCATTCCAGAGAGCAGTGGTGCACGAGTCACACCACCAACAAATCCCCACGCATATCTGACCAGAAACGCCTCTCCCATCCCATTCACCCAAGGTGTGGATGTTGTAACGGGATGCTGCTATCTCGTTTTTGCAACGACAGGAGAACGCCCGAGAGCATCTCACCCACTTGACATGCTGCAAAGCACACCCCGGAGACGGAGGCTCGTTCTGAGCCCACGGCCAGGAGCTGCTCGCTGAGCTGAGCTGACCGAGCTCTTCAGCAACCTGAGTCCCTTTGTCCAAAATGAAGGTGTTCAACTGTCACCCGTACCAGCTCAAAACGCACACTGGATCCTACTGAAACCCAAGGTTTTCGTTAATGTAAGCTTAGCTTTTGCCACACTGATAGATACCCCATGGAGTTACAGCCAAAGGAACCAGTATCAAAGCCATCACGCTGCAACACTGGGGATTTCAGTTGACCTGTAGGTAGAAAAGCCATTTTGCAGCATGTTTTTACTGCTCAGAAGCCCTGGCTGGACAAAACCATGACTTGGCAGATTTTCACTCTGTCTCCTACAGAAGTCCGAAAACAAAAATGTTACTTTTCCACCCCTTTCCCCCCAAAGATCACTTTACCATTGTCCTTCATTTCTGCTATAATTTATGGCATTTCTACTCATGGAAAATTAAGTACTAGAACTGTAGCTAGGAAACATAAACTTTGAATTAAATTTAGGCAAGTGTATTGTGGTTATACAAAAAACAAGCTATGATTGAATTACTGCCGGAGAAATGATCTCCTATCTTTCCAAAGCAGAGAATGATTTACATACCAATTGATTCACATAGTATTTCTGGCTCCTTAGGCATGAATAGGCACATTATAAACATCCTTAGGAAAACAGCACACGCTGAACTTTAAATATATCTCACATATATAAAAATAAGGTAGTATTGGAAATCCTGAGACTGCCCAGAACAACGCCTGGTTGCTCAAATTTCAAAACAAAAGATGTTCCTCTAAATCAAAAAGTCCTCCATGTTTTATTCTTATTAGTAGTCCAGGCTTAACTCCTACATAGCCGACAGGCACGTACATGTATGTACATAAGAGAATGTTTTCCTTTAGCTGACAGCCCGTTGTTCCCTCAGCACAGGGTAACAGCTCTGCACCGTGTCCGGGCCAGCCTATAGCTGCTCACTGCGTGCACCCAAACCACAACCATGATCTCACACCGCCTCTCTCAAGCCTCCCTGCACGCTGACCTGCAGCAGACTGGGAAGGCTGGAACTGGAACTAGAAAAGGTGACCGAGCGGGATATAACCCTACCTGCCAAACCTGGAGTGAGAGACCAGCTCTGTCCAGTGCACAAGCAGCCAACCAAGAGTCACCTCTAACAGATGTGAAAACGTGCATTTTTGGTAGCTGAGTCCTGGGAGTTTGGGTACCAGTCATTAAGAATACTTCTGCATTTAGGCGTTTCTCCCAGTGATGCAGTACAACCTCAGCTAAGACTATTAAAAAGTATTCAAGAACTCAAAGTTACAATGAGAACTCTTGGGAGACCTACTGCTTATAAAAGATAATTAAACTTTTATCACCACATGATCAAAACTCATCAAACAAGGGATCTGCAAATTCAGGTGCACCAACAGCAAGCCTATGTCATACTTCTTCCATACTGTGCTTCACAGATGCAAGTTAAGTTTAATTTCAATTAATTATACACAATTGTGGCCCTCTGTACTCCTAGAAAATTACACGGATTCCTCTTAAAGGAACACACGGAATCCTGATTGCAACACATGGAAAATAAATGTTAGCCACCCACAGCTAAAGCACTGCTGTATTGCATGCCACTGGTGAAGCAACCCATTCACTAAATAATGGTACTGACATTTTAATTTCTCCATGAAAAAATCAGTGTAATTTGCACCAAGACTGAGGGTGTATTTGGTAGAACTTGTGTACTGCAATCCTCTGCTCATGGAGACAAAAGAAGGGGAAAATGAGAAAGTGAACAGCAAGAGCCCTGCTGCAGGAGAAACTGGAAGAAGCCCAACTGTAACCAGGATACAACTCCTATCAGAAATGCTGCCCCAGGGCAACATCCCAGACCAGCCCTCTGCCACTGCATCGTATTTATTTATTTACTTTAAGTTTTACCACAAGATGTCCCTCTCATGTTGAATTTTTCTTAACACGGCGTATTTATCTGGTACAACAGCTCCTGTTTGGGTTGGTTTTTTCGTTTGTTTAATCCTTCCACCTTATGTCCTCCCACACAGGCCTACACCCAAAAGTTCTTATTTTTTCCTCAATATTTCAAATATCAGGTTCTTAAAATTCTGGTATTACGAAGCATTTATCTTCACAACCACAAGACCTCCACTGATCTCAAAGGCTCAGTAGATGTATTACTCCTCTAAAAATTTTGCCTGAAAAGTAGGCATTGTCTATTTTATTTATTTTTAACCTCTACGACCAGCTTTACGGGTCTTCCATTCAGCAACGTCTCCTCCCATCTATGACTGTTAAAAACATTCAGTATCTTTCCCTTAGGTACTCACTGACACCTGCAGTGAGTCCCCTTCTCTCTCCTCCTCCCATTCAGGGGCCAAAGTCCAAAGATTAACAGCCATAGCCATGACTGCCAAAGTCCTACCAGGAACAGATGCCTCTCAAAGGATTGTCAGAATCATCTCACCTAGAGTTTTCTTTCAGTCCCCAGTGGGGACGTGACCTCAATTCGTTGGGCTGGCTTTCAGCCACGCTCTCCATCATGAGCGTGGCAATCTGGAGTTTGCTAAAAGCTTCGTTATTGCACGCAGATGGTGTGCAAATCCTCAAAAGTAATTTGTGGAAGCACCACAGTGGTGCAACTCAGACACTGCTGTAACAATAAAAGCACGGAGTCCAAACCCAGCTAGTGCTTACCAATAAAATACAGAGCAAAGAATGAATGAAAGAACACAGCCATGAAGGCTTCACACAGCACACCTCAAGGTGTGGATTCAGTGCTGGTTTTCACGTTCGCGCACAAATCAGATTCACCACGAGAACCAGATACAGCCTTCACTGGGGAAACATTTCCCTTTCAATTGTTGGGTATCCACACTTTAATAGTAAACAAGAAATTATTATTGCAGCAGTTAATTTGCAAAACAAAGCCAAAAACACAATTCTCCAAGCACCAGAGGCCACAATTCCACAGGAAAGCAGCAAACATCACAAGAAATGCTGGAGAGACCACATCCACCACCCTGCTCACAAGAAAAAATTCACTGAAAGAGGCCAGATGCTTTTGAAGCAGCTGTCAGCACAGATCCCTATTAATTTGGGGCTGTGCTGCCACATGGGGTCATGAACAGTCTGGCAGAAATCAAATACAGCTACAGAAATAGAGGTCAACATTAAGAGAGAAGGGGCACTGGATTACGAGTACTCCGAGTGCCATACTGCATCTCCTGCTTGCACTGCAGAGCAAAGGTTTCACATCAACTCCTCGTGCTTCCACACTACACTGCAGCAGCCTCCCTCGACAGACCATTTCCAGTGCACGGGAACACAAATAACTGCACTCTTATTAGAGTGGAGCTTGCATTAGTGACATGCAAAACATGACAGAGCATTACGAGGCCAGCAAAGCAGTGTATTATAAAGCACCTTGCCACTGGTGCACATTGACTGTAACTGAGCTGCTATTTTCAGAGCAGTAAAAATAATTAGTTGCATTCGAACTAAAAATTATCAGATAATCTACAAAAGGCTTGAAAATAAGAAAATAAGGACAAGATGTAGTACAGCTTCATCATACTGTTAGCATATACTCTCCACAATGGGTCTGCAAACATCATCTTCCCAAGTCCTGACTCAGGTCCTCATCAGCCTGTGTTAACCTTTTTGACAACCTTTTTGACCTTTTCTCACTCCACTGTCTGCAGGTTGACAGAACTCTTACTGCAGTGTGAATTCACCAAACAGACAATTTTGCTCTAAAAGCACAATCCTCTCTGCTCACCCTACAGAAAGTCACAGCCCATTTTCATGTAATTTATATTTAAGTCACAAGGCAAATAGCCAGAACAATGGTCTAATAGGGCACTCCCATATTAAAGCAGAATTCACAATCATTTGCTAGACTTGGTTATTGCTGGCAGTGTACTACCAACTTAACGCGATGGCAGCAGAGCATGAAAATGGTCATTCAGTGCTCATTCTCTTTAATTCCTTAATTAGTTTACATGCTGAATGACCGCTGCAGGTGCAACCACCCTCTTGCTGCAGGCAACAGTGCTGGTCAGCCAACCCCCAGTGCTTGGACTCCTGAGGTGCTTCCAACACATCAGATCCAGGTCATCTCCTTTGTGTCTGCCCAGCGTAAATGAGCAGAAAGGTTTCACAGACTTAAACACCAGATGTTACACAATTCATGTTTTTATCACAAAGATGGCTGCACTATGTGCCATCCACTGTGCCACAGAGACCACCTTCCCCATTCTGACACCAAAATATTGAAACAGAGGGAAAAGTGACGCAGCCATCTAGTCACAGAGCAATTGTGACAGCACTGCAAGCCTAACTCTGACACGCTCCTTGCAAGAGCACTCAACCTCCATAACATCTGTACGATTTACTCACCATAAACACGAGTTACAGTTCTTGTATGCAAGCAGCAATATTAAGGAATTCAATGCAGTCCTTCTAGAGACACGCATTTGATGAAAACAGTAAAACACAACTTATCTGTAACGATACTGATTAAAACCAAATCTGCACGTGGATTTTCTGGTAAGGAAGAAGTATCTCGTGTCCTTTGTCACTCTTGAACTTTCAGAAACACTCAATGACGGCTGTAACTGATTTTTTTATTTTTATTTTTTTAATTTTCCCACGTTATTGAGGTCAGCATTCAAGATGAGAAGTTAAAAAACTGCTTCTAGTGCAAAACGTGCAACGTGCTGCTTTTTCCATCTCAAAAAAAAAAAAAAGAAAAAGCTGCAGTTCAACTAGCACTGGACTTTTAGCATAAACATGAATAAGACAACAGAACAAAATTCAGCTTTCATCCAGGAAATCCAAACAAGCAAAGGAAATGAGCTCCCTGAATCTGTCACATATGAATGCAATTAATAGAATATTAATTTCTGACAAATTAACTCAGAACTCATCTGGGTGTAGCGAGGATTATGAAAAGAGAACGCCCTAGAAATATGGCAGTATATATGGCAGGGTTTTTTTTGCTGAGGGGAGGACTGAATTCCCCTCACTGGTTGATATACCATATTCAGACAACACATCAGCCTTTAAGCAAGAGGTCACGTACTCTGGAGTTTCTCTATTTCCTGCCATTAACATGCCAGAGGGAGGAAAATGGAAAAAAGCATTCTACCTTTGTGATGAGGATTCGGTACTTCTCCACCAGGTGATCGTTGTTATGACACCCTGCCAGCAGCTGCCAGACCTCTCCTCTCAGGGCCTCAGGGACACCACTTCTCACCAGTGCTGACAGTGTCTTTGGCCTCACGCTCAAATTGAGGTGCCTGGTGTAGGGGAAGGCTTTGTTACGATTATCCATGTAGAAATAAACGAGTAGGTGAACAACTGATGTGCAACACCATACATGCCAGATGACAGGAACACGAAGATGCTCCACACGTTGCCAAGAATAAGTGAAATTCTCAGCAAAGTGAGAAATTATGGGAAAAAAAAAAAGATTTGGAGAAGAACTTTGCAAACTATTTCCTTGATTCCTAAGAAATTTGAATATAATAAAAGCATACATTATAAAACACTCAACAAACTGAAAGCCCACAGCAAAAACTAGAACTGGGGGAGAGGGACCACACTGGTAAAAGTCCAAGCTCAGACCACACCAAAAAACTGAACATTTTGCAGAAGCAAACATTGCTCTCTGGTCCTTCCACCACGTAACCCTGCTGTAGCAGAACCACCAAAAAACATTGCAGGGTTTTCGAACTACACCCAGACATTTAAGAGCTGCCACTGTTACACAAGCTATTCCCAACTAAACAGTTCTTTTTTTCAAGTGGGACTGGTTGACAGCTCATAAATTACAGCACAGCAAGTTGTAAAAACTGAACTTAATTTATGCAGTTACAGAAAGTTAAGCTCAACAATCCATTTGTGGCTCATACATTAAATGCTCAAAATACAGAGTCCTTAAATCAAAGAAATTATAGTTTTTCTGCAGCTACCAAAAAAACCCAAACAACCAACCTATGTAAAATGATTAAGAGCACTGATAGACAAAGGCAACAGCTGAACTTAATTCATATAGATTGCATTCTTTTAATAAGCTTGTATTTAATAATCTGCCTTAACAGTCTAGCATACATGGATGACAATTTTACACAGGCTGGGAATCCTTTCTGCCCTCCTCCAGTTCCAGCACAATGACCTGCAGCCATCTGGGCCATGCTGGACATTTAAATCAAAGTATGCACTGCACAGGAGCTGCAGTCATTACATCCTCCTTCACTTCGTTTTCTCCAAACAAAATAATGATGATAATGTTTATATAACAATTACACTTACACCTACATACATCCATAACTATAAACTTATGTACCACATTTACACGTTCATTTAAAATACTTACCATACAAAATATTAAAATCAAAGACCAGTCAGTAAAGGCCTATTAAATCAAGGCTTTAGATCAGAATAAGCGCAACAGTAACCCTAATGAATACAGCCATGAACTTTAAGGCTGTGGCCATACACTATCAGATTTTTCAAAACTATTTTGAGATGAAAAAATTGTGACTCACCAGTTATAAAGCATGAGCCAAACGTTAATAAGAAATCACAAAATACCAGCACACACTTAATTGCTATATAAATCTAATTATGGGGTTCTAAAAACCTAGCATGAAACTACCTGAACTCTGATTTTTTTGATTTTCAATCCTCTTATGTTAAAAGCTCGAGGATCATTATTTCCAAATACTCATTGTTAGTTAAGAAGGAAAGCCCTTTAACACACATTAAAGCTGTTGTTGCCAGCATTAGCAAAGAAGCACTTCATATCCTCTTAGAGCTGCCAAAACATTTTCAATTGGAGTCAGGTAGCTTAATTATCTTTCAGCCCTCAGAAGAATTACAAAAAACTCAAGCTGAAACTTTCTCATAGCAACAAATGAACAGAGCTCAGCTGTTAATGGAGCTTCTGTAAGTCCAGGAAAGGCAAGGAAAAAGGATCTTAGAGCAGCCACCCCCTTTTACAGAAGTGTCCATTTCTGATGCACCCATTCCTATCAACCAAGTCCAACGCAGTAGCGCAAAAACAAACCAGCAGTAAAAGCTATTATCTAAATTAGCACTAAGCAACCGCAGAAGATAAGAAATAATACTAAGCTGTGATAACCTTAATTCAAAGACTGATGAGACCTGGTTAAGAGGTCACATCAGTACTTTCCCTCTGCTAAAGTGCATTAGACTCCATCTAATCTGCTGTCCAACTCCTTAGATCCAATGCCCTTGGTAAGACCCTTGGTTGCTGTACAGCCCTCATCCTGCTCTACAATGATACGAAGCAGAAGAAGGCAACAACTAAAGCAAGAGCTGAAACATGGCACATCTGAGCTCAATATGATGATGTGCTCGTCATCAATCTTTGCAAAAAGGAAAAGAAAAAAAAACACCCTAAATTTTTCAATAATTAACATCAGTTTCTTAAAATCACTCAGGCTACTTGAAGGTGGATGACTAAAGGAACCTTCATTAAAGGAAAACAGGTGTTGCATTAGCAACTTGACTGTCAAGAAACGCTCTTTTTATAAATTGGCATTTTGTAGGGGAAAAAAAAATAGAACTCATGTACTTCCCTCTTGGCAGGCTCTAGAGCCATCTTCCTTCAGGGAAGGGAGGAAAAGCATCTTTGCTATCCAAGTACAAATCTCCCATATTCTTAAGCTGTGGTTACTAAGATATGACAGCTGCAGGGAAAAACGGCTGTGAAATAAATCAGAATTACAAAGAGAAAAAGATCTATGCAAAATAAAGACAAGAAAATGCACCCCTTCTTTTATTACTTAGCTTAGATTTTTCTGTAACAAAACTCCAGTGAAGCTTACATACATGTAACACACTCATCTTAAGAGACGATCACCCAAGGAAGCAGCATAAAAGAATTTCTACAGTGCATTTAAATACGCACTCAAAACTGAAAATACTTAAAACATTCCCCGAAGAAATCCAAAGCCAGAGAACAGAGGGTGCTATAGAGATGAACTCTGGGACTAAACCCAAACTAATTTCAGCTGGCTTCTGGAAATAAGAAGAAATCCAGACAGAAGGAGCAAAAAGGCTGACAGCATTCAGAATTTTCAGAATGCAATTCTGCCACTCACCATTTGGACAGCAATTCTCCCCACGTCTCCAGAATTTTTTCTGCACACTCTTTGGAAACGTCTCCAGAACCACTCAAGAGAGGTTCATCATTGTCTGCCAACAGAATAGAGGGGATGCCATCAGATCAATAGACATTACCTTACCACAGCACACACAAATATTGCTCTACCAACTGCATTAGCGTGTGGCAAGAGGAATTCCTCATTTGTGGATGCACGGTTTGCACGCTCAACACAGAGAAGCCAGAAGCAGTCTCCTCTCAGAGCTGCTCAGGGATGTGATAAGATGCAGAAGACAGGCTGCAGCATGTGAAATTCTGGCTACCAGTATGGAAAAAAAAAAAAATTCCATGAAAACGGCCTAGCTCTGACACAAAGAGCCAGAGAGGCTCTGTACTGCATCCCTGGACAATGTGAGAACCAACAGGACAAGCTCTGGTCAACCCATGTAGCTGGATTCCCACTGAGGCAAGACTAGGGACCTTTCCCATAAGTAATTATATCCCAAACTTTTGGAAAATCATAAAAATTCTCAAAGAGCACAATTTTCCCTATCTAAAAGGCCAAAATACTATACGAGCTGAAAAGACAATAAAAGCCATGTGGTTCTACTGACCAGCAGCAAGCTTGCCACATTGTTAACATCCATGGAAGTCCACAAAGTACTTTAACTGCTTTGTACTTCTACTTTGAATCTCAGTACTTCCTGATACCATCTCTGACTTAAAGTAAACAGCTTTCTGAATCAAACTTTCAGCTGAGGGAGAACTGAGCAGGGACTGCTTAGATTAGCATAATCACATAACTTGTTTTGAAACCAGCACTAAACTAACGTACCGTCAGATATCTTTAAAGGCTCACAACAGGCATCACATACAAAAATACACTTCATTGATACAGCAGTCAAGATCGTTTTTGCATTATTGATGAAACAGCATAGATTGAATTAAAAAATACTATCTTAACTGATACTTGAAATTGTCAGCAATGCAAGAGTTCACATCTACTGTAAACAACAACAAAACCACACACACACACACGTATGTATGTACCCAGACAGCAAAGGCTTGGAGAATTCTTTGTGAATAATATTTTGCAAAGGGATTAAATTTGAAACTAATTTGGTTTTTGTTGGATTTTTAAAAAAAGAGAAAGGAAGGCAAGTAAGGCACAGAAGTGAAACAATTCACTCAAGGTCACATTAAATGTCAGCAGAAAAAGAAAAAGCAGAAACTCGAGTCATCTATATTCAGCTCTAAGCTGTAAGGCCAGATGCTTATACACTCAGAACTAGCCCATAGTCCATATTTTAGCTCAAGAGATTTCTTTTTTAAAAAAGAGAAAGATACTGAAAATGCATTAAGGTTCAGACTAGACAAGTCCTGGTATATTTTCACATGTTACAGATGTCTATACTTTCCTCTTCACTAAAACACACTGCTTGCTTACATTTTCAAATACCAGCTTCTCATTTGCACTCTCAAATCTTTTCACAGCTGCTCAGGGAGGGGCAGAAGCTACATGATAATCCCAAATTTTTAGCAGCCTCTTTTCACATTGTTCCAAATATATCACACTGAAGATTCTGTGAGGCCTGGGCTGAGCAAAGCAGAGACAAACCACAGAAGTGTCAGACAAGGGAGAGGCTGATCCAGGAATGCAGGGGTACTGGTTACTGAACACACAGCATTAAAGCAAGATTTAGAACCAAAGAAACAATAAAAAACCCATGAGTAGTAGGCCAAATTCTGATTGGAAAGAATTCAACATGTTTCATAACTAAGATTTATCAACTACGGGTTTTTTTGTTTGGTTGGTTGGTTCGGGTCATTTTGGTTTTCATTTGCTGAAGAATTTAAAGCACACAATCTGTATCTTACCTTCCTCTTCATCATCCTCTGGAGGGGAAGGAATCATTGAGCCCTGTGACCCTGACTGGGGCAGGCGAAGAGAGGGGCTCGCTGTGGTTTTTCTTCTCTCCCTCTCCGATTCACTTTCTAGACACACGACTTCATACAACGTGTCTGAGTTATTCTTTCTGTCCTTTTGCTTTATCTAAAAAAAAACAACACAAAAACAAACCTTTACCACGAAAAGCTACACAGATCTCCAGGTTGCTTCGTAACAGTTCTTTTTGGAATAGAACTGCAGACAAAGAAATGTTTTTACTCGCATTCTGCAGCGAATGACCTTCAATCCCTGCAGAACACTGCATGCATCACACAGGCCTGCGAATGTTTCTATCCTAATGCCACACGTCTTATACCTTCCAAAAGAAGCCTAATTTCTTTAATTCTCTGGAAATGCTGGTGAGAGCAAAAGGAGAATTCTAATTTGATTTTCCCATCATGTCAACTGTCTTTAGCAATGTTTCCAAGTCAGATATCTGCGCCTGCGTTGCCGTGAGAACACATGCACACACCCTGTTGGGTTCCAAAGTTTATTATGTGGTTCTATTTCCTCCTTAATTTTCAATGCTTTCACATCTTCCTTTGCTTTAAAAAGAGATTTTTCCCTTGTGAAATGTTTCCCAGATTTCAATGCAGTCCAAGAATTTTGATTTTTTTTTTTGTCATAAAGCAATAAAAATAGAGAACAGAAAAGGAAGGATGAAGAAAAGAGAAATAAAATTTATAATCATACTCTACAGTAAGCTCCCAATGCTCAATTTTATTCTTTGAAGTATTTAAAATGAGCAGAAATGAATCAAAACTAAAAATTACTAAATCACTAAATGTAATCTGAGAAAATAAAATGTCTCTGCTTTCACCATTTCCGAATAAAGAAACACTGCCAAAGTAAGATAAGCCAACTCTACACAGCTGTATTTTTAATAGGCTAATCATGGCTCCATAGAAACAGGTTTCCCTTCCAGGCTTATCAGGCAGTACATTCTATATTTGTTGCTTCCACTATGAATTCTGATAATCTTCCATTAGTAAACACTGGAAGTTGGACAGTCTGACAGTGCTTTGGAAAGAAAAGAATTAGCTGAGATAAGTCACAATGCCTGTGAATTCAGTAAGACAAAAGATACAGAATTAGCTCAGTAAGATAAACTTCCTTTAAACCACCAAGAGGAGAAGGTGCCTCTTAGAGGTAGTAAAATATTTATAGCTCAGCAGCCTTAACAGCTCAACGTCTCCATGCTCCACCTCAAAGATACCCTAAGTATATAGACTGACCTCAACCAATTTCTGAAGGAAATTTAGAAGGAAGTTTCCTGAAATGTTCATTCATATTTTAAGTAAAAGATAGGACAGACAAAAAAGAATGCTTAGCAAATCTCATCTTTGTTACTACCAAGAAATACTGTCATTATACTTTAGTGTTTTAAGACAAGTGAGTGAGGAATAAAAACCACCACAGAAAAGCATCTTACTTCATTCAGATCTTCTTTTAAAAATAATTCTTGTCAAGAAATCAGAAGGACCATAACCTTGCTTTTTTGAACTGCAACCAGAATCATGAAACCTTGAAAGATCACATACAGCCACAGTGACATTTGCTTCTGTATCTTTCCATTTCCTTAACCAGGACTTTCAGCTCAAAGCAGTAATTTCTAAAGCAGGAGAATGGCAGCTACTTCAAGTACATCATCTCTATAGTAACCTGGACCTTCAACTTTCCAGCCTTATTTTGAGACGAAGTTATTGCCTCGTATTGTCATTATGAGTATTCTGGACAGAAATAATTCTTTCCTTTTAAGCAGATATGGTAAAAAAGTAAGTTGGAAGAAACAGTAAAGTTTTTAACAAGTTCTAGGGATTTATTTGTGATTGCTTGTATTTTTTTCCTTCTAGAGGAACCAGGGGTACATGTGAAATCCCTACTTTAACCTACGGGAAACAACTGCAGTGAAATTCTGAATGGCTGACAGGCACAAGTAACTACAAATTTCTTCACCCTCAGCGTATTTGTATTTATTCTGCATTTAACCATAAGCCTACCTCTCCATGGGTGTGGTCAACCGTATCACAATTACCTTTGAAAAACAACAAATTAAATGTATGTTAAAAAATAAATAAAATAAATTGTTACCTGTTTTAATTTCAGGAAAAAATTTTCAGTAGAGCTACGTTTGCTGAAGGGCCAGAACAATCTCTCATTAGGTGAGCAAACTCTGACTTTAGTCTCCAGAATGAATCGAACAGGTTCCTGAACCTCAGTTATCACCAAGTCCACAGCGGTAGTCATGAACAGTACTTTATCTACAGAGAAATCCCAAAGCAACAGTAAGAGAAATACCCCACAGTGCGGATCTATCACCTACCTAAATAACGCTTTATTCGTTCTTAGAAGTAAGTTAAAAAAACTCATGTCTCACTTTACTAAACAGTTGTTAAGACCCCCTTGGCTATGTGAACTCAGAAAATTGACTACATACTATGATTCTCCAAAAGGAGTCAACTGTAGCAGCAGACTGTACCCAGCACCTGACCTATATGACTTCGCTCAGTCAGTTCTCATGGAGTTTCCCAACCTTCGAAGCTAACTGCGACAATACATTGCAGAGATCTTAACAAAAGTAAAGACAGATCTGTTTCAGAACACCAGAGAGCAATGCAGCATCAGCTCCAGATTATAGTTGGAGTATTTCACTGTTATTATCATAGGTACAAAATTCTTTTTGCATTAAAAACCTGGAAGCAGAAAAATCTGAACTGACCACTGAAACAAAGCGAAGAGCAAGCCTGCAGTAGTCCATTCAGTGCAATTCTCAATAGAATTCTTAAACTCTAACAGAGCACAAGGATGTTGCACCCTGTCCCCACACCTACATATACAGCCTGTCATCAATACACAGTTATTCTTACAAGGTATTACTCCTAAACATAGGACTTTTCTTCTATACTTTTTTTGTTTCTGAGATTATATCCCATATTATGAAGAAAGCCTTTGTGCAAGATTCATCTTAAAGAAAGGAGAACTGATCCAATGCTCCCTGTATAAATTATCTACCTTGACTAGGGATAAAATCTGGCCAGATTCATACCTTTTGGAGTTTCTTCATTTACAAATTGGAAGTGTGGAGATTTTTGATTCCAGCTACCAGTGATCACGTATGATTTCCCATCAGAACTTTTACCCATCGACTCCTGGAAACAAGGAAGCTTATGAATATTTAAATTAAAGCAACTTCTACATTACAAGAGCTTCAGCTTCAGAAAACAGTTCCAGCAGAGGTGAGAAAAGGGCATGTGAAGTTCATTTTGCATGATCCTATAACAGAGATCATCTTCTGAAAATAAAAACAGAAGTAACAATTCAACCCAATTTTCCAGGGCAACACTCATGAGCTTGAGGTACAATATCAACCCACAACAAGCGTGCCTAAGCATCTAAATCTTTTGTCTACCCTGGGATTGTAAGCAATCATAGCACAAGTTGTCAGATTTTGTTAATAAAAGACCCTTACCAAATCTAAAAGGTGCATGTCACCACTCCGAACATCTTTCCCACGGCTCAGGAGGAGGCCAAAACATCTGGAAAGTCAGGCAAAAGACATTAATCTGCAAAAATTACTACTTATAAAGAAATCATAAGCATTCTTTGTCTAAATATTCCATCACACACCACAAGCAGCCCACAAATGCAGTAACAAATATCACCAATTCTTGACATCTGTGCACAGTATCAAGCACATCAACCAAAACAATGTCAAGCCAATATTAAAAATGTCAAGCATCATTTCACAAGAATATTTACATGATGATTTTATCCTGCCTACAGTCGCCTATACAGTTCAATTATCTTTGTTTGCAAAGATAACTGCATGTCAAACAGACACCTAACAAGGGCTCCCTATTCTGCAGGTAGGACAATACTGCCTCTCTTCTTCTCTTTTTGTTTTTTCTTGTTTTGTTGGTTTGTTTGAGACATGTTCACATAGCATTTCACCTTTGATACTGACAAGAATCAGGAAATTCCACGAAGTGCAAGGATCTGTCTTCTGTGGTTTTATTTTGCATAAATACCACCCACTGAGGTATATTCCACTTCACCCTCTGGTTGACCACACTTCCTGAAGTTCCTGCTTTTTGCCAGACTTTTCTCTCTATTACAAAAAATACTAAACTCTGTCAGCCATCAAAAACTGCCCGTTTATTTCCATGAAGTGAAAGACTTGCAATCTGAACTCTCCTCTTCCCTACAAAGGTGCTTCATACACTAGAATTCCAGACCACAGCAGATTCAAAGCAAATGTACAAGAAATATTCTCAGATGCAACCAAGACGAAAGGAATGTTTTTGAAGGCATTAGAGGAGATATGACCACCGGCTAAACAAGTAGATCTGTGCAAGATTTCACTGTGCCTGCATTGTGCCCCCTATCACACACAGGCTGAACAAACCAGCCAGATCTTCTACACAGTTCCACACAGCTCAGAGGCATGGAATTAAGTTACACAAACAGAGTATTCATAAAACAGTTCATAAAACCTCTGCCTCGGAAGGAAGAGCACAAAACATTAAATAAAGATATATATATTCTTAATTTATTTAATTACCTCTCAATAGCAAGCTCCTTATTAGTTGTCTGTTGGACATAAATCACTATCTTCTTATCGATTCCTTGGCGGAGTTTAAAGCACTGCCTGTCCTTGTCTTTGGGAACTGCACTGTTATTTACCAGAAAGGGAAAAAAATATTCAGAACATCATTTACCTGTATTCTTTGAATGTATCAAAACCAGCATCAGACATTTGGTGAAGCCAGCTTCTTATACTAAAGAATTCAAGATCTTTCTTCTGTGCACACTATCATCAGTAACACGAAAGAAACGGTAACATAATTAAGAGATAATATTATATAATGATTAGGTGAAAACTAAGCACACTTAGTTTTCAGAATAAAAATTGTGGTGTTTATACTGCATGGCTAATTCTTGTGAGATTTCCAGCAGCATTTTAAGAAAGTTTCTAAATACTGATTCCTCATATTACTCAATAGATAACAATTGCATGTTATTACTTATACAAAGCAGCATACCACTTTCTTCTTCCACAAGCAAGGCAAACGCTGTTTCTTTTAGAAATCTTTCTAAGAGTTGTTTTAATTCTCAGTATAAGTATACCAAGCATAGCTCTGAGCTCGAAGAGATCGTATAAGAATTAGTGTCAAACCTCTAAAGCCAGCTAATTGAATTAAAACCTGTACAGCACACCCAATGTAGATAGGATTCTACTATGTTGGAATGGCTTTACACTACCTGCACTATGGTGGCTACATCAACATTGGTACCACGCCAGCAGGACTGAACATCACCTACTGCACCACCGTGTGCTACAGCTACACATCCTGGCAATTGCTGCTGCTGCATCTGAGCCCAAGAACCATCTGTATCTTTCATGCTTGGGCTCTGAGCTAATCATTTTTCAGCTGCTAGCACTTGAGTAGTGCTTTGGATTGTCTATAATGGAAGGTGCTGAATAAATATTGGATTATTAGATGTGATTTATTTATTTATTTAATAAATAAAGCTTGAGCTAGATGCAAATCCAAGAAGAGAAATGCTGTTGAAGCTGTGGCTAGGAGCCAAGTCAGAATATTTGGCTGAAGAAGTCAGAACATTTGGCAGACACGCTGTACTGAAATAAAGACACTTCAGCAATTACAGGAGACTATAAATGGCTGCTTTAAACATCTAAGGGCACTGTGTATAGGCTGAGCAGAACAAAAAAAACCCCAACTTCTAGCAGATCCATTCCCTCTCTTTCCAATAAGAGAAACAGACACTGTACGCACAAGAACAAAGGACCTATACCTGAAATAACCTTTCCCATCATCTTCTTTGATTTCCAGTGACACAGAGAAGGTGAAAATATCACTGTCTGGAGTCTGTGGGGTGGCAATGGCTGAGAGGGGAGTTTGTTTGGCAGAACGACGAAAGGCAGTGGCAAAGCTGTACAGTATTCGACTCACCTGCATTTACACAGCAACAAAGAAAGTTCAGAAACATAGACATGAACAGAATTAGCAGCTGAAAACCTATCTGAATTTTCAGTTACTAAGACAATGAGAAATAACTGTATAAAAGTGCTTGCAGCTGCTGTAAGTCTTATTAACTTTTCCTACACTTCTCAGAAGGACAGAACATTAAACACGCATTCTCATTTTGTATCTGAGGTATGAAAAGTAATGAATTGTATTACTTCTGAAGCGCCTGATATAATTCTGCTCTATCTTGGAAATAACTTTTATGTTTACATAATTACTTGACAAAAAGATTCAACTTACAGCCTCTTGGATCTCACATCTGAAGACATGAATCCTGAAGAGTTCTGCATTGTAGTGGCTTTCAGTGAAAGCAAAGCAATCACATTCAGGGGTCCCATCATGCCCTCGTACACAGAAAAGGATTTTATAGATTGGATAATTTGCTATTTCTGTGTTTGTCTGAGGATCTAAAAGTCTGTAAAAAGAGAGACAGAAAAGAAACCCTGCAGTTTTAGAAGAATTATTTCAGCCAGCTATTAACTTGCAAGCCTCAACAATTTAACAGTACTGGAGAATGTACCTCATACCGAAACCAACTAATATACAGAAGTGGATGGCCTCATCCCTGCTAAGCCTTGTCTACCAGCAGCTATCCAGCCCTACGAACCAAATATTTTCCCGGTTATTTCCAATCAATAACCGCTCCCATCACGGCTTTTGTGGCACCCTGGGTCACCACTGTATTTCATACTGACCCTTGGACATAAAGTGTCATTGGTAAAAAAAATAAATAAATAAATCTGAAGCCCCACTTTTCACAGATCTCTTTAAAATCCACCTTTTCTGCTAAAAGAAATCCTAAGTTGCTCAAAACTTCTCCCAAATAAAACAGCAACTTTCTTTCTTTGCTGGAAGATAATAATATCAAATGGACAAAGCCAGAGTGCAACTGAATGAGCTTCGTACCTCACTGTTCCTTCCGAGACATTAGGCACTGACAGAGTCACATCTAGAGAAATCTGGCACTGGCTTCGTAGGATGCACATCATTCTGAGGGCTTCCACTTCACTTCGGGGAGCATTCACAGAGGCACAGCCTAAGTAGGTGAGCTTGCTAAACACCACACTGTCCTCATCAGTCACAGGTGTAAAAGGGCTCAAATCCCCACAGTCTAGGGTAAGACAAAGTTGAACATAAGAAGAAAGACAAGGCATAAATAAGTAAATTATCAGAGATTGACCAACTGCATGTAAAAAGCAACTAAAAAACACATTACAGAAAGACAGGCCAGATCAAAACAGTTCAGAAAAACCCTGCCTGCAAGCAAGTTACTGACAGCAGAGAACACTGCCATCCAAACTCTACAATCAGTTCGCTCAGAGAGCTTTGCGATACGAGTGCGCCACTTTTCCCTATAGTAGTAAGATATACAGACAAGCTAAGCAGATTAATTTTTTACACAGCCAGACAAATAACTCTAATATTTCTGCACAAGGCCAGCATAGAAAGTGTTTTCAGAGGAGAAAATGGTTCAGCGTATAGTAATTCTTGAATCATCCAACCCGTATTAGGCGATTTCAATGAGAAACAGGGACAGTTGGACACACCTGTACCTAAAACTCTCTTGTCTTTCCCCAGATAAAGCTATTTCAGAAGATACCACCAGGTATTCCCCATTTTTTTCTAACCTCCCTGGGATGGTTTCACTGGCAAACTCATATCTGGTTTCTGGAGTCCTGCCACCGACACTGGGTTAATGGTAGAAGATGCTGAAGCTTCAAGGACAACAGGTTCTTCCCCATCACCATCAGTCCTAACTTCATCGCCATGGTCTCGGTCACTTGACTGATCTTCCATGGGTGGATCCATCAGCACGTCTTCAAGTTCCCTCTGCAGCTGCTGTTCGCTTCCATTCCCGACAATCTAAGAGCCACAAACAGAGTTGGAACACAAAAGACCATTCAATTAAAACAAACAAACAAACAAACAAAAACCCACCAAACCACCACCTCTCAGACACAGGGTCATTCACCAGCTGCTCCACAAACAGCAGTTAACAAATTTAACACGGTTATGGCCATAAACACAAACTGCAACAATGCAAATGCTCACCAGATCAGATTCTATCCACCCTGCTTTAACAAACTAACAAATGGATCTGAAAGTAGGAATTTCCTAGTACCAGAAAAAGTGAGATTACTTTTAACTAGTCTATAGTCACCGGCTACAAGGGCTGGCTTATGGCAGAGGAAACTTCGACCAACTACCCACTACAGTGGTCTATTTCAATTCTCTTGAAATATCTCATTGATAAAATGGTAATTTTGAGAATTGAAGGTCCAGGAAGGACCAAATATAATTAAATGTGCTAAGCGGTTCATGGGTAAGATCTCAAGATTTCACAGGAAGAGAAGAATCTGGAATAAGATTATGACATGTCATGTTTACTTCCTAACGCTCACCTTCAGCCTGACCTTGTACTCTTTGAAGCCAACAGGAAAGCATGCAGCAGCCTAAGTGGTGTGAAATTTTCATCCCAATATTAATATTCTTTCTGATGATTCATCATAGAAGCAATTAAAAGAACCTTGCACAAGCACGTGGTCGAAGGCATAATCCCTTTAAGCATCAAGTTTATTGTTCAGGTTTATGCAGACATTCCTCCAAAAGACGATGATGGAAGAAGATATGCCACGTTGTTTTACTGTACATGATTTATATGTTTTCCAACAAAATATGACAGATCACTGAAAACGTCCTACCTACCGTGTTAATGGTTAATGGGTCCTACCTGCCCCATTAAAGCCTACCTATATAAAATACTAATGTAACTTCTGTTTTTACAGGAACTACATACTACAGAACTTAAAATTCTGGCACAAACCAGAGTCTACCTCATGCTCAGGATTACAAATCAAGCAACTCCGAACACCAAGCTACTGTGTTTGTGTAGCTACAACAATCTGTATTAATAAATTACACCTATATACTACCCTATAAAACATGACCTTGGAAATAATAGTTCCTAAAAATAGCAGGAACAAGTAAAGCACAAGCTCAAGCTGCTTACAGTGCAACGGGAAACAGGCACAAAAGGAAGAAAAAGACAGGGGAGATTTACATAGGATGTAATGTTATGTATGAGCAGCAGAACACAGCTCTGAAGCACTGCATTGATCCAACTTAACACATAAGTTTTAAGTAAAGAAAAGCAAAGCCAATGCCTGCTTCCATGTATTTTATGAATTGAGGAAAGTCTAGACTTAACTATTCTAACACAGCATGAAAATATACAGGTGAAGTTCACAGCATCAGCAAAGAGCAACAGCCTGCAGAGCACAATCTTCCTAATAAACACTCCAAGAACTCAAGCTCAAAATCAGAATCCTCATTTTAAAAGTAATTTAGAAACGCCTCCAAGACAGCCTTCCTTCTCAAGCCAGGCAACCCATCAAAAAAGTCTGAAAGCAACATCAAATTCACTTTCGGACTGAAGGATTTCTGTTATTCTCATAATCCCAAGAATCAACAGCAACAAACCAGTTGCCCAAGAAATAAGGCCTAAAATATGAACAAAGGCCAACTTCACCTCAGCCAGTCTTGCACAACCCTGTCAATTCACCACATTGTTGGAACAGCAAACATGAGGTGTAAATTTGTTTGAAACTCCGCTGCAGTCCCCAAACCAATAAGAGGCAGCACAGAAGAGTGGAGCAGAGCTAATGGCAGCAATGAATAAGCAGTGTGGATCTAACGCACACATTCATGTGGGTCTGCTTGAGATGGCAGACATAAACCATTTAGCCTGGTTGATGTTTCTCTATTTCTCACAACACTGTAAACTAATTTGACCTTAGCTTTTTCATAGTACATAGCCTCCTTCAAAGGTACCTTTACAGTGCCACAAAGCATTTATTAGAAGCATTGGTTACAGCCTTCTCCTCACTATCCTGGACTCTGTTGTGCATTAGTTCAGTTCACAGTGCTACTACCTAGAACTCCAACTTAGCAAAGGACTCACAATCCAAGGCTTAGGTTTGATCTACAAATTTGACAGCCTACTGCATTCTGCAAACACAAGCCTACATTCTAGCACCATCGTCAGACTGCATTTAGCAAACGTAGGATCCTCAAACTGCTTTTCTAAAGAAACAGAGCACCAGAAAAAGACCTCTGCTCAAACACAAACCTAAACTTATTCTCTGTTTCTCTTGGTGAGCTCATCAGAGCAAACGGGTTTTGGCATCTGCAATTCAACCCTGTTACATATATCGAAGCAATTGCTTCTTCCTTAAAACACCCTTCCTCCCCATTTGTTCCTATGAAAAGCCTAACTTTGGGTCTCATTTTGTAGTTAGATTGTTTCCACACACCCTTTAACATTGAGATATCACTGCGACCGTACTTTCAACAGTCAGTTCTCTGACAACCCTGAAAACTCCATTTATCTGTTCACACAGATGAACAGTTCAATAATACAGTAAAATTGTCTACTGAAAGGCTATTTGAGGACCAATAAAAGGACAATGAACAAGGCTGTATTCTGGAGTAGTGTCTCTATATTCTTGTAGAAAAACACTAGAAGACTATTTCATACCATAAGGCCAGCTACAGCAGAAGGAAGGAGGCCACACAGGAATTTTCCTACTGACAGAACTTAAACTGAGCACTGACTGCTTATCTAAGGCATAACGTTTCCATTAATCACACAGGTTACAGCCAATAATGGAGCAGTACGTACGCTCAGGCGTCGGGAAATGGAAAGGCTCAAGGTGAGCCGCCTGGTTCAAGGATTGTGCTCAGTCCTGGCACCAAATTCAGAAAGAAGCTTATCTTTAAGACCTGCAAAACCCTGTGACATTTAGCACCAAGCCAGGGAACAGCACAACTTTCCTGTACAATTGTTGATTATTGGGAAGCAGCAGTGCTAATGCTCTCCTTTCCCCAGCAAGAGGTTGAGCACGCCTGGAGGCTAGTCTTTTATAAACTACTCTGGAAGTAAACATACACAGAAACATTGAGTAGGAAGTTTCAAGAGTCAGTCTGAAATTGATTAAAGATATTCTTCTCTGAAATACCTGTAATCCTTATGAAGATGAGTTTATTCACATGTCCCTTTGATTGCACTCAACAAGCATCCTATCATCCTAACAAACCAGGAACACTACAGTAAGGCAGTCCTTAGACAAGCAATACAAATCTCTCTCTTGTGGAATGAGAGTAGGCTATGTTGCAGGTTATGGCATTTTGCGTGTCCAAACTTTGTTTGGGAATAACAGAATGGAATAAAAAAATCTGGTAGAGAATAAATGTCCCCTGGGGTCTCAAAAGACACACTGTGACATTGTGAGGTAAATCACTTACATTACCACCTAGGCATTCTCAAGGTAAGGACCACTATGGATAGAAACCATACTGCATTCTGAAGTATTTATAGCTGCTGGTACATGCAGCACCTACAAAGGAGCACGAGGTTACAGTCTTGTGTCAGGTTGCAGTCTTTAGGCAAGTTTTACAGAACACCACGCTGATTACTGAAGACATTTTAAATGTTTGCAGACTATCCATTTATGAGGTGAAAATACAAATTCTGCAACCGCAATAAATTGTAAGTGGACATTTTTGCCAGATTAAACAAAAGGCCTTGAGACTTGAGAAACAGAATTAACTTGAAGTCTTCTGTAAAAGAAAATAGCCACTATACCGGCCTGAACTGTGCGGGACTCAAATCAGTGCAAGAAAAACAAAGAAAGCAATTGGAAGTAAAAGACAAGCAAAGGCATCAAGAAATGTTCAACAAAGCCTCTGTTTCAACTGCTGCTACAGAAAAGAGGAATACCCAGTCCACCAGATGGAACACAACTCATTATTGTCTTTAAAGACATTATTTTAAAGACACAGATGAGACTGTAGTCTCTTGCAACAGTGGAATAGGTCTTTCCATCTCCCAGCAAGAACACACTAACCTGAAACACTACAGGAAACATTCAGCCTTTAACACATTAAAAAGACAGAATTCTGAGTGACCACCTTATTAGTGTCACTTTGCTTAAAGACTTGTGAAATATATATTGGGATGAAAGATTTTCTTTAAGTAGCTGAAAAAAAGAAAAAGAAGCGATGGTCTCTTTCCATAAATATCCTTTTTAAAGTGAGAAGATGTCAATGCCCTTCCAATTCACAGAAGCCTACCCACGTAAGCCTGTATTCTCAGATTCATGTCGAGTTGTTAGTTATAACTACCCTTCTACATTTCTTAAAGAGAATGTTTCACATTGGGGAAAACTTTAATACATAACTGAATTTAAAAATACGTTCGAATCAAATGTGTGATATTGCTTTCTACCTGAAAGCTGTGAGGAAATCACAGTTTCAAGTTCTTAACACTGGTTCGTACTGAAGACCTCATAAGGGATTCAGTTAAGTGGGAAAGAAAACAACCCACAGGTAGCGATGGATAAAGCTCTTACACAAAACCTAATTATCTCCTTGACATCAGCAAAGTAATGTAGAAACTACTGGCAAAATCACTTCTTGAATAAGTTCTCCTTTCTTGTGACAGAAGTGTGTCAAGTTTTCCACAATAAAGAAGTCCCTCTTTAAGCTCTTCTACGGTTAGTTTGAATTAGAAGAACAGCGAACAAACTCAGGTTATTAATTCTTACCTTCAGTCCTGTTTTTTCATCATCACTACCATTATTTGTAGATGGTGTTTCATCCCCTTGCCTGGAAACCAAGACAAAATCTTCACTGTTAAGAGTGGATACCGAGTCTGAAGAGACACTGATTTTTCCAACAGAAGCCTTGTCATCCATGACTTAAAAAGGAAGTTCGACTCATGAATGAGATTAAATATTTTATAAACTCCTGAAAAACAAAAATCATAAAAATACTTATATAAACTTCATGCTAAAATGCTCAAATGTTTCTCTTCAGAAACCTGCTGACTAGTTAAAAAAAAAAAAAAAAGAAACACATCTGACAGCATAACCAAGACACAACTCTTCCGACAGTGTACACCAATGGCCCTGCTTTGGCTTTGCTAAGAAGCACATTGCTATTAGATCACTGGCTTCCACAGCTCACAAATGGGAAGTTAATGCATCTTTTTGTAGTATTTCATGATTGTATCACACACTGCTCTACACAAAGCACAAAATGGACCCTTGGAGCATCTGCTACATGTGGTAACAAGGGACTCGTTTTAAGGCCAGAACTATACAGTCCACTTCCTTTCTTCAGATAAGCCATCTCCCTTCATCTATGCTCACACAAAAAACCCACAACCATTTCTGTAGCTATTGGAGCACGCTGCAGCCACATTCCCAGCTCCCAGGAAAGAGCTAGATCCAACCCTTGGTATTTTGCACTAAAGATGCTCTAGAACCATGGGACATACTGTGCCCCGTGAGCCTACGCTGAATCTTCTGTACTGTAAAGAACAATAAAAGAAAAGATTCCAAGAAGCAGGAAGAACAGCGTGGGCTGGATCCGTACTGAGAATCAGAGCCAAAAGAGGATTTTAAAAAGCTAGAACTGGCACAAAGAGATACTTGAAGAAAGGAACAAAAGGTGAAGTTCAGCTGCACACCTTGAACTCTACAGCACAGATTCTCAGAATCAATGGCTCAAAAGAGACTGTTGCGATAAAAATGGCTGATCAAATTTCCCAGAAACCCAATCACACCCCTATCACAACGGCTTGGGTCTTCACATAATCCCAAGCACCTTTTCTACCCAAGCTCTGCCTTCCACTCAGAGGAGCACAGTCCCAACCTGGGAGCAGCAGAGCAGCCAAACGCTCTGAGTTGGTGCGTCCAGCACAGCTCATCACATTCCTCTCTGAACCAAGAACAAAGCATCTGAAAATAGCAAAGCCTGCTTTTATTTCTATCAATACCCTTCTCACCCTCTGCAGCCACTAACATGACTTGAACATCTGCCAGGATGACAACACTTTTTTTCCTCTGGGTTATTTTTAACCTGATCAGGCTGAGTCCCTGCACGGTCCTGAAAAACCTTACACTGGACAACAGAAGCGGTGCGTATGACGGATAATGGATGTGGGTTGTTCATTAATGTATACCTGTGATTACTGGCTTCCATGTTCAAAAGTATGTATGATATTTACATATCCTTCTTGGAAAGATGCTCTATTAGCGACAATTACTGGCTGAGAAATGCAGGCAGTTTGAAAAGTTTCACCACTGCACGTGGCCATCTGACACGAGGGGCAGATACCCTAAAGGTGGGGCACAGCTCTCACTTTTAAAGTTGGCATCGGCTAATTTCTAAACAAGTTCCTTACTGCATCATCGACAGAGAATCTGAAAATAACTGAAATCAAATATATTGAAACACAATATAAGTAAGCTTCAAACATTTGCTAATCCCCTCAGCTGCACTGTGTTCATTCAAACGGTGCAAACTCAACTGCCACACAAAGGCAGGCCAAGCAGAAGAGCTGCCTTTGATCACATCTAGCTGCGAAGATCACCCAGGAGAGGATGAATTCAGCAATTTATTTTGCTATAGCGTGCCTGTCTTGAAGTGTTCATTTCACCTATTTCCAAATACTTTCAATCCAACACCTTTCACCAGCATTAACTTCAATTACAGGAAAATTGTGCTGCGCTCAATTGTACGCTCCTTCTTGTGGCAGCATGCTGCAAACAGCACACGCTCAGCACAGGGGCACCACTGGTTCAGCCCAACCCCTGCTGCAGTTTCACAACCTAGAATTGCAACAGCAGAAGGTCCTGATTAGCCCAACTTCGCCAAGTTCACATTGAGCAAAACTCTTACTGACATTGCATAAGGTAAGAAAGCACAGGAAAGGGGACAATGCAGAAGACTACTGCAAGAAGCTTTTGTTTATTACTGAAGCACCACATTGCCCAATACCTCTGGAACCAGCAGCAGAGGTTGGGATTAACGCCCAAATAGTCCAGTTGCAAAAGTACTACCCTAAAATACTAAAAACACTAAAACATCATCTGAACTCGGCCAGAATTTCCATATTCCCTAACTTTGCTTCCCATGCACTTTATTTCCCCTGCTGCTTCGTATCACTTTCAGGCAGATTGCATCACAGATCGCTTTACCTGAACTGAAAACTCACAATGGCAAAACACACAGCAGAAAGCTCTGAGCTCGTTAAAGCACACGCTGGTGCAGAAGGGTGCACATCAAAGCTCAGCAGAGCAATGAGGTGCAGCAGGCTCATACCTCGTCTGAAATCAAAAGGAGAGAACACCAGCAGCGGGGACAGCACGTCAGCACCGCCCGCAGCCGTCCCAAGGACCAAAGTGTCTGTTCTTGCAGCATGGGGAATTGGGAGAAAGGACCCCCAGCCAAGGGCTGACCTCGAGTTTCCAGGTTTCTCTGAAGAAGCCAACATCTCAGCCCTTGCAATGAAAGAGACCACTTTGTTTCAACACAAATAAAATATGAGCTTTCACATAGTTTTGTCCCTGACACAGAACTACACCTCAGTAATGCATTTGCCTGAAGGTGTCTTTACACCTCCATGGGAGTCAGATGCTGGGGCACAAAACATATTGAGAGGCAAATTGTTATTAACTCCTCTGCTTATCTGTGTAATTAAATAGGTTTCCTGGCCTCTCCCCTCACAACAGACCATTGGAAGAAGCTGCAAATGAGGAATGCAACATGGCTGGCTCTTGGACCACTGCTTTCAGTTTTGTTTAAATTTCTAATTCTCAGTAGGATTCTCCTTCACTCTATGCTTGTAGTTGTTACGCACTGCAAATCCAAGAACCAAACTACATTTTAAAAGTATTCTTGTTTATCTCTTAAGCAACCACCCAGCGTTAACAACCTCCTCACTCTGGCTATTTAAGATAACGTCAATCAAACACCAAAGACACCACACGTCATGCTAAGATCTCATGTAACTGGAAGACAAACCCATCAAAGTTCAGGAATGGTTCAACAGATTTATAAAATACCTGTCCTTTAGAATCACAGAATCATTAAGGTCAGAAAAGACCTCTCAGATCATCAAGTCCAATCACCAACCCACACCCACTGCACCGCTGAACCAGGTCCTTTACCTTCCTAACCTTCCCCAAGAATTTGGCACCTGACCTGCAACTTGAAAGCAAAACTTTCCTTCTAAGTACAGTCAGAATAAATTGAAATGAGATTAAAGCAAACAGTACATAAAAAAATAAAACCTTCCATTTTGTATCGCTGAGAAAGAGCAAAGCCCAAATGAAACCTTGTGACACTGCAACAAGGGAAGCAAATGATACACAACCAGGGCTGCCTCAATCCACTTCCAAAGACAGCCTGGTTTGCAGTATTTAGAATGGCCACAGTAGCTCAACATGCCAGAAGGAAAGCGAAAGAAAATAAGGCTTCAGTTGTGAATGTCTCCAGCTGCTTAGAGCAGCTGTTACTTTCATGTCAGCACCAGAAGTAGCAATGAATTCAGAGGTAAATTCAATTTAAAAATAAAAATAATGGGGTTTTCAGGGCAGAAGTGAGAATAAGCATGAGAACAACTGTGCAGAACTAGAGAGAAAAGGTGATCTTTTCTCATTCAGAACCCTTTCAGCTTTTAAGCTTCTGAAGCAGTTCCTACAGCAATTGCACAAAGCACAGCGTGGCTGAGGGATGCACCAGGTACAGAGAAATGATACAGTAACGTGTCTTAAAGTATTGAAAACAAAATTAACTTAAACAACAAAGTTAAAAAGCTCGGCATGCAGAACAAACCTATATCCTCTGCCCCTAAAAATAATAAATCCTACTACACACCACGTCATGAAATGCAGGAGGTAGCAGGACATTGAGGGGACTGACTCCATATGAATTCATCACTGAAAGTAACAACATTTCTGGTTCTATTTCTCAACAACCACCACCACAGCCCAATGTAAGCTTAAGTTCTCCTTCCCTGGATTTCACTATTTGCAACTCAGTCAGGGCGAAAGGCGGAATTTATAGCAGAGTTCAGAAGCTTTATGAAGGACTACCCAAAGCTGGTTTATCACAAATAAGGCACCATTCTTTAGAATCCCTGGCTCTTTACAGGCTTTGACACCTGTGATATTTTTTTTCCCCCTCGCTTTCAAATAATGCACATTTATTGCTTTATAAATACACAGTGAGTCCTGAAAAAAAAAAAGCCTGGCAAGTGCTAAGGCATAGCGCTGTCTGACAGGCAGCTGCCCAGATTTTCTGTCTGAGCAGAGCAAGAGATTGTAAGAACAAAACTGGCGTCACACTGACAGACGTGTGGGAAAGGAGCTGTGGTTTGAATTCTTCTGAGCACATACCTGCAGCAGTATTCTAGTGCAGCTGTGGGAAAAAAAAACATGCAAGGAAGATCAATCAGCAGCAGCCTTCTTCTTCTCACGTATCACATGCTCAGCCTGCATAACCCTATGTTTGATCTTCACCCACCACTCCTTCAAGGAAACTGCTACAGCCTCGCCTTCCCCGTGCAGAACGTTCTCAAAGGCAATGAGAAGCAGTTTGCACTCAGAATGAAGCAATAAAACCACTGGAATACTGCATGTGAAAGTAAAGACTTTGGATGACTAAAGAGAGCAAATTATATACAAATAGCAACTACAGTGCTAAACCTTCTGAGCATTTTAAAAGCCTCCTACAGCCACAGAGGTTCCCATGAAGCTCAAGAGAGGGACACCAGGAGGTAGCACTGCCTCAGCATACAGCCCCACTGCCCTGTGGGCACAGAGTAGCACAGATCGCAGGGGCTGCCAGAGTCATTGCCCATTTCATGCAAAACCAGGAATCAGACAACACCCAGGGGTTCAGCTAATGCAATCCTTGTTAACGCTCCTTAGCAGAGTCATAATTTTGTTTTTAACCTTAATTTGAACTTAGATGAGAGAACTCTAACTTTAGGCTCTTGTACCAAGCAGATCCTACAGTCCCAGAAACAAAGTGCAGGCCCTGGGAAACAGTGCAGAGAAGAAACAGCTGCTGCCTCAGGCAGCCCAGCCCAGAGCAACGTGCAGGGAACTACCCAGGAGTGCCCCATGCACACCCTGCTGGCACTGGGCACAGCTGCACGCAGGACAGAGCACGGGGCAGGGGCACGCAGTCAGGAGGCAATGCTCCGTGTCCCTCTGCACCTCTCTCATCACGACTGACGTGAACCCAGTGCTCCACTCACCAAACGCTGCACTTTAAGAACATCCTGTGAGAGCTGAAAAAAACCACACCGAGTTCCATGCGATACATGCTGCTAGAAGCTGTCTGCCCTTGGAGTTGGAAAGGGAAGGAAAGCCCTATGCCAGGCTCAATTTGTTAACGTGCTTTCTGTGTACACAGAATGAAGTCTGCTCAGGTCCTTGACCTTTCCACGCTCAGTAGCAGCCTTTAAAAGTAAAACCACAGTGTTTCTGATGCACCCACTGTTAGGCATTTTTTTAAAACCAAGTAGACAAGAATGTCACCAATCACATCACCATTTAACAAATCGCTGCAGGAGTTTGGGAACACAGCCCCAGCTGCATGTAGTAGCGCAGCCATGCATTACTCAGTCCCCAGTTTGTGTTTTAGCAATAAATGCAATTTCTCCTTTCTCTCCCAAACTTCTCTCCCGTCGCCCTCTCCTCCTCCCTACAAACAACCCGAGCAGAACCGCGCAGAGGAAACCCAAAAAAGGTATTTTCACCGGTTCCACTCCCGCTCCATCACTACCGATACGGATTTTTAACCCGACCGCAGGCGGTCCGTTTATTTACACTTCGTTTCGCCCCAACCCGACGCGGCCCTTGGCACTGACCCGCTGGGCTCCGGCACGTACTTGCCAAAAGGAAGGGAAAACCCGAACGAAACGCCGCAGCCACGACACACGGGGCGGAAAGGGACTCTGAAGACGACGGAGCGCCGCGGCTCGGGACCCGCCCGGGAACCGCCAAAAACCGCGGATCGGGGACAGCGGATGCGCGGGGCGGCCCCGGAGCACCGCGGGGAGCGATGCGGCCTCCCCCGCCCCGGGCCCGGCGGGAGGGCTTTGCCCCAGGCACGACGCGGCTAGCGCACACACGGGCCCGGAAACACCGCAGCGGCAGAGACGGAGGAAAGGGCGGGCCGCGGGAGGCCTCCGCTGCTCTCCCACCGGTAGAAGGCGAGGAACAGCGGGGCGGCACCGCGCGCGGACCGGTACCGGGGAGGGGGCGAGAGCCGGCGGCGGGGGGGGCGGCCCGAGGGAGAGGGCGCGGGAGCCCCGGCCGGCAGCGCGAGCCCCACCTACCCCGGCCGCCGCCGCCGCTGCCGCCGCCTCCCGGTGCCGGGCCTGGGCCGCCGCTGCCGCCCACCACGTGACCGGGCGGAGGGGGCGGGCGCCCCGTGAGGCGCTTCCGGGTACGGGGCGGAGGGCGCGGGAGCGCTTCCGGCGGCCGAACAATGCGGTTCCGAGTCGCCGTCGCGGGCGCTGGCGGCAGCCGTAGGTCCCGGCGGGCGCGCGGGGCACGGGGCGCGGCCCCGGAGCGGGGCCCGGAGCGGGGCGCGGCTCCCGCCCCCCCCGCCGCCGCCGCTACCTCCGCCGCGGGCCGCCTCCGGAGGGCGGCCGGGCCCGGCCGGGAGCGCGGTGGGGCGCGGGGCCGCCCGGGGGGCGCGGCCGACGGCCGGGCCGGGGCGGCGCGGTGCCAGCCCCGGGCGGCGGCTCACGGCGGCTCTCCTCCCCTCTCTAGGTCCGTAGCCGGGGGCAGCGGCAGCGGGTGCCGGCGGGGTGACGCGGCCCGGCGCTCCAGGTACGCGGCCCTTTCCTCCGGGCTCGGCGGCGTGGGCTGGGGGTAGGCGGGCGGCACCGCGACGTGAGCGGCCGGGGCCGTTCCGTAGGGGTTTGCGACGATGAAGCGGCTATGCTCCGCTTGGGCTGCGAGAGGTGCTGCGTTTGTTGCTTGGCTTCTTGGCGTCCTTAGAGCCCGATAGCGGGAGCTTAACGTGCGTGAAAGCGAGTCGCTCGTTTTCTGCGCGTATTCACTTACGATGTGGCGGAGACTTTTGCTTCACAGCGGTGGCTTTCATTGCTCCGGAGGTGAAGTGTGTCAGACAGCACTGGCCTCGGGGCGACTCAGAGACGTGTGGCTGCACGGTCTGTAGGTGTAACAAAGTCGGTTGTGCTACCGATGCTGCCACCCTCTCTTGAGTGTTCGGTCCAGTTATGCAAACTATTGAAATTTTGTTGTAATTTCTGTACGTCACATGCTGATGATGTATGTGGTGCACTCAAGTAGTAAAGAGAGCACATCTCAAAGTGATATCACATCAGAAAATTGAAACAACTCAGTCTGTCAGCAGATACTGCTGAAAACGTTCCTCTTGGAACCCTTGTCTTGTGCATTCATTCATTTACACAAGGCACAACTCCGTTTCCTCTTGTGTACATTCAGCTAATATTTCATGCCCCAAGAGAGCAGTATCTGCTTTTATCTATAAGCTTCAGAGCTTCCTTTCCAGCTTAATGTGGTGTTTGTAATAGTTGTGAGGTGTAAGTTTGGGGTTGTTTTGCTATTGCATCTCACCAAACCTTGCGTCATTTGGTCGCTGTGATTTCTTTGCTTCCTGCAGTCACAATTCTGTGTCAGGATTATGTGAAGTGTTTCATCACGAATCAGTGTAGCCTTAAAAACTCTTAAGAGAACTGTTGCCAGATAACACATCGGTATTTGTCTTGTAGAAAACCCACTGTTTTTCATTTCAAATAGGAGAGCAAAATTCCTAGAGGAGCGGTCTTTCAAAGAATGCAAGAAACAAGCCTTCCTACATTCCCCACATACTCAAATCAGGGAGGCTGGGAAGCGTGATTTGTAGAATGTGGGGTTATATGGAAGATTTTTTCTTAGATCTTTTATAAAAACACAGGTCAGACTACCTGCTCCTCTTCACATGCGCACACACAAAGCAACTTCAAGGCAATGTAAAACAGTCACTTAAATCCAGTGCTGCTGGTACTGGAAAGCTTGTGTAGTCCTTTCTGCTAAGACAGACTAATCGGACTTAGAGGTACTTCCAGCAAAACAATTTGTCCTACATCAGTATTTCTGCAAATTGTGGACTGTTGTAGAGGACCTGTAACTGTTATTCTTGGACTGTGTGTCTTTAAAGTAATGTGTAATAGGCGCAAGAGGGAATTTTCTATGTCTGGCAGGTGCTGGGTTCTATCTCGCCTTGCATTCATGTGTTATGAAAGCTCTTTAACATGAAAGTAAACAAAGAACCCAAAAGCTAAAGGGCTGTCATTGTGTTTGGAAAAGACAAAAATCTCTGAAGAATTTTAATGTGGAAGCAAAACTGTACAAGAGCAAAGACTGCTAAAATACTTTAATGATTTCCCTTCAAATTCTGCAAGTAATGTGGAAAACCTTGTGACTCTTTGGGATGCTGTTTCAAGAGAATCTCTGTCATTGTTTCTACTTCATAATCCAACTGCATCAATTATTTATTTATTAAGAAAAGGCACTGCAAGGCAATGTGCAACATAGACTTTTCTAATTTGTGTTCTGGAAACTAAACAAAAAAATCTCACTTGTTTTTTTTTTTTTCCTTGTTGCTTTCCTTTAGGTGTGCCAAAATGTCAGAAAGATCGGATATTCTCCACTTCAAGTTTGACAATTACGGCGATTCGATGTTACAGAAAATGAACAAACTGAGAGAAGAAAACAAATTTTGTGATGTTGTCGTCCATATAGATGATGTTGAAGTTCATGGGCATAAAATTGTATTTGCTGCTGGTTCTCCCTTTTTAAGAGATCAGTTCTTATTAAATGACTCTAGAGATGTAAAAATCTCTATCCTGCAAAGTTCGGAAGTAGGGAGGCAGTTGCTTTTATCTTGTTACAGCGGCGTGCTGGAGTTTCCTGAAATGGAGCTGGTAAACTACTTAACTGCTGCAAGCTTTCTGCAGATGAGCCACATTGTTGAACGATGTACGCAGGCGCTCTGGAAGTTCATAAAACCGAAGCAGCCATTGGAGAGCAAGGAGTGTGAACAGCAAAGCGATTCCTCTGAGCTGAAGGAACACGGGGAAGATGAAGACTCTCTGCCACAAGATTCACCTTGTATTCAACCTTCAGAAGACAGCATGGACATGGAGGATAGCGATATTCAGATTATCAAGGTGGAGTCCATTGGGGAGGTAACAGAAGTTAGGAATAAGAAGGATCAGAACCAGTTTATTTCTTCTGAACAAACTGCATTGCATTCCTCTGAACCTCAACACTTTCTAATCAACTCCACCGTTGAAAACAGAGCAAGTGAAATAGAGCAAAATCACCTCCACAACTATGCCCTTTCATATGCTGGCAGTGATAACATCATTCTGGCCTCTAAAGATATGTTTGGTTCTAACAACCGTGGAATAGACAAGGGCCTCCAGTGGCACCATCAGTGTCCAAAGTGCACAAGAGTATTTCGGCATCTAGAAAACTATGCTAATCACTTAAAGATGCATAAACTATTCATGTGTCTCCTCTGTGGCAAGACATTCACTCAGAAAGGCAATCTCCACCGGCACATGAGAGTGCATGCAGGCATCAAACCGTTCCAATGTAAGATCTGTGGGAAAACCTTCTCTCAGAAATGTTCCTTACAGGACCATCTCAACCTGCACAGTGGGGACAAGCCCCATAAGTGTAACTACTGTGACATGGTTTTTGCGCATAAGCCTGTTCTGAGGAAACATCTTAAACAGCTACATGGTAAAAATAGCTTTGACAATGCCAATGAAAGAAATATTCAAGACATAACGGTGGACTTCGATTCATTCACATGTAGTGCTGCTACAGACAGTAAGGTCTGTCAGCAGGCCGATGGAAGCCAGGTACTGGATGCAGGGAAGCTGCCTCAGGCTGTGCTCAGTTTAAGAAATGATAGTACCTGCGTCAATTAAGCAATTAAAAACAGCCCTTTGTAGGGATCATGACTGACAGGAGCAAACAGTTGGCTTGGGCTCTTACCTAAACTAGTGGTGTGCTCTGAAAGGCTTCTGATGGAGGGTTGGATTGCAAAACCTGGCAGGTCTTCAGCCATCATTCTTAGTCTTACTTGATATTTTCTGTGAAATAACAATCTTCCTTCAGGTTTCTGTCTGTGTCTCTACTGTGGATTAAGGGGTTAATTGTTTCATTTCTCTCTGATTAGGAGACTCAAGACTAACACCTTTTGAAAGACTGTTGCTGTGTGCTGCAAGTAAACCATCTGCTGTACAGTTAGAGGCTTCTCTGTGTCTGGGCAGATGGAGGAAAAAGCAAAGAGGACAAGTGTGTGAGATAACCCAATTCTTATTTTATAAAGCACTGGATCACTGAAAGCACTCCATATAGTGCTAATTTGTTTTAAACTTACCTCTTAACATTATTTTTGTCTGATCTTACCCCTAGACCCCTACAGTTGAAATGAAGTATATTTGTGTCACTTTTTTCCTTTTCTAAACTATTTCAAGAAATTTCTGCTGCCAATTAACACTATCTTAAAAGCTCTCAGGGTTTTTAATGTTGGCATGCATTATGAAAAGGTGAAGCCCTGAATGATTTGGCAGGGTTAGTTGATCATTGCATAGAACTGTTCAAAATGAGGGTAGGTTGCAGCTCTGGAATGTGTGAGCTCGGCACCTGGAGTGCCAGGTATGACCTGTTTCATAAGCTGTCGTACACAGAAGTATTAAAGGGCACTTACCATTGTATGTACTGACTCAAGGTAAGCACTTCAAAACTATAAGTTGTCATCTATCTTCCATAAATTTTGTTTCAAATAACCACAACAGTTGCTACTTTCCTAATTGGTTTTAGAGCAAAGCTGGAGTGGAAAAACACTGCTTTTTGACACTGTGAAAAGAATCTGTTTTAAAAGCTGCAATGTATAGTAACTCCATCCTTTTTTTTTTTTTCCCCCTTAACTCTGGTGTATGTCTCCTTGATAACTAATAAGGGCCACGTGTCAGTTAATACGGAAAAAAAAAAAAGTACCTACCATAGGTAGGTAAGAATATTAACAACGTGAAGTTTTTTGATTTCTTGGATACTGAAAGGACACTTTCCTTTAAAGTGACCTACATAATTCATGCCCATTAGCATTTTACAGAGCCTAAGATGAGGTATAGGTAGCATAATTTCCATAGCTTAGTTTATCAGCTATTGACTGTACTCAGCAATACCTCATGTATACCGCCTTAAACATCAAATGTTGTGGGAATGGCATATTAGTTGGGATTTTGGGATTATACTATATTACTTCACAAAAGTGCCATGGAATTACCCACATCCCAATCAGGCTGAAAGAAACGAATTTCTCATCTGCTAAACACCATTCCCAGTAGAACAGCATTCTTGTATTGAAGTGTAGCACAGACTAATAATCAAGTGGCTGATCCTTGTTAGAGAACCGCTGTTTATGTTTGGAATAAGCATTTCTTCCAATGCAGCTCTTTTCCTCAAGGTTTGCCATGAGGCTGAGATTATGCTTCCTACCTAAAAGTAGTATTGTGTGTGTGTTTGAATGAGGGGATAGGGATAGGGGGGAGGCTGCTATTGTATGGTTAAAAATGCTCAACAGGTATGACCAAAGGTGTGTTAGAGCAAAAAATGTTTTGTACGTAATTATCAAAAGTTGGTCTTGGTCTTCAGATATGTGTATGTAGAAACCAGGATTTCCTTATGCAGACTTGACACTGATGAATGGTGAAAATGTGTTAATCTTGCAGACCATTTTCAGAAATCCACATACCTTCGAGTAGAAAAGCAAGGTGATTCTGTGAATCCGTTTTTGCAATTGAGTTTTTGAACTACTGTACTTGACTGTTACGTTAACTATTATTACATGGACAGCTATGAAGTAATAAGCGGTGGAAATGGAGTTAGGGCATTATATCTTTCAAGTTGTAGCAAATATATTTAGGCCAAAAATGTAACTTTTTGGAACTTAAAGAAAAAGAATAATTCAGGTTCTTGGGGCAGAAAATAGGTAGGCATGGGAAGAAAAACTTTCTCCTCTGAAGTAACCTGCTTTCAGAATAACTTTGAGCTAAAACAGACCATGACAGTTGCATCTGACACTTGTATTCTGACTTTGGGCAGAATCTTCTGCATTGTTAAAAAGGTTTTATAATGTTATTCATTACGTGGAAATAAGTTATAGCTCTGATGTCAAAAAGAAGATAGACATGGAGAATAAGAACTTTTCAGAGCCAGGTCAACGTGCTGTAAGAGATTAGTGGAAAATCTAACAGTATACGAATATGGACATAATACAGGAAATGGTTTTCTGCCAGAGAAAGGAATGAAACTGTACAAAAGCCAAGAAAATTGATGTTATTAAGAGGTCTGTCTGGGAAGTTTCTTCATGGAATTTCAAAGCTTTAATGTTATTGCAAGGAGGATACAGCTTGTTGAAGTAGCCATTGGTGACGCGAAGCTGAAATGAAGAGATGAGAGGTTATCCTAAGAAACTAAAAAATGATTTGGTCAAGATATATGGGTTTTCTGTCCTCCCTGCACTGTGGTGATACCAACTTCTGAGAAGGCTGATGAGACTGCTGGCTACTCATTTAAAAGGCTGCTTGTGACCATTTGGTGAGATCATGGCAGAAAAAAAAAAATAGGAAAAAGCAGAAATGCAGGAGACTGCTTCTTCAATGAAAATGAAACACATCTGTTGGATGAAAGGTGACTTACAAATGTTTGTGCTTTTGGCCTGGCAAAGGGATACAGACCAAAAGTTTTATGCAGGAGACAGCTATGTAAATCCAGAAGCAGTGGAGATCTAAGAGGGCAACGTGCTTATGAGCACAATGTGAAGTGCTCTGGTAGATTTTGTGTAATATTTGCCCCTATATGGAACAGAAAAGTTAAGAGTATAAAAGAGGTATTGGGAAAGCAAAACCTGGGTACTGCCTCTTCCCTGGATTGGATTAAAATGGAGTGAGAATTACTATAAACAGAATATACAGAGGCAGCTTGATCTTAGAGTAAGATAAACTTAATTGTCCATGTATGTAAAATGTTGTCTTCATTGCATTGTTCCAGTTAGTGAAAGACTAGATCCAGTGGTTGTTGCTGCTGATGCTGCATATTCAGATAAGGACTATAGCAGTTATCATAATCTGTGTGTTAATGTGTAGAATACTATTTGCTGGTAAGTGGATAGTCTCACAACTTAATGTGCTGTACAACGTCCTGCATATCCTAAAAATAACTGGTCTACTACAAAAATATTTTAATAACTTCTTGAATATATTAGGATTTTTATGTTGGCATTTTATTTATTTGATATAGAATTCTTAGAACTCTTAGATTTACGAGGTTGGGGCTCACCACCTCGCTGAGCGGTGGTAGCTCGTGTAGCATGTCTTCCTGCAGAACGTGGTGCAGCTGCACAGCCCTCTGCAGAGATCAGGGATGAGTCTTTCCTTATTTTTTCGTTTAGAGGGCCTGTTTTGCAAGTCCATAACTGATATGATTGAAGTGTCAGCCTTTCTCCCGTGGTTTTTTGGCAAAACCGATAGTTGCCGCTGAACTCCTCTCGAAGGAACTTAATGCCTCCATGGGGCTGGTTGTGGTTCTGGAGCTGTTGGGAGGCACAAAGCCGAGGAGGGAGAATCAGAGCGCGACACCAGCTGAAACCGTGGAAAGGATTGGGAGCTCGCGTTAGACCGTGATTTTGAGAAGAAGGAGGTGAACTGCCAGCTCTCGTCACTCACTGAACGAGCGCTTTCCCGTGGGCCTACAGCCGACGGACCGAGCATCAGCTACCTCTCCAGAGACTGGGCGGGAGGCTCATCCCGAGCGTTACCAAAGTAGGCTGGGGGGGCCGGGCCCGGCGGCAGGAGCCGGCGCTGCCTGTTCCTCTCGGCCGCCCCGGGGCGGGCCGGGGCCCTCCGCCGCCGCCCTCCCGAGCGCCTTACGGGGCGGCGGGGCCGCTGCGTTGCTACCTCTCCCGGGCGGGTGGCGCCGTGCCGCTGTAGCAGTGCCAAGTCTTGTAATAAACGTGCTGCTAACTCTGCACCGCCTCTCATTTCCCACCGGCGCAGGGCGGGGTGCGCTACCGGAAGGGGCAGGGCTGCGCGGGGGAGCGCTTCCGGGTGGCTGGGCGCTGTGGTACCGGCGGCGGAACGAGCGACGGGAGTGACCGGGGAGTGGGGGGTGGGCGGAGAGGCGAGCGGCAGAGCGAGGTCCCGAGCTGCCGGCGGCGCTGCCTGCGGTCGGCGGGCACCGGCGAAGAGAGCTCGGCCCCAGGGCGGGCGGCCCGCAGGCCCGGCGCCATGGCCGCGGACTCGGAGGTGCTGCACTTCCAGTTCGAGCAGCAGGGAGATGCGGTGCTGCAGAAAATGAACCTCCTGCGGCAGCAGAACCTCTTCTGCGACGTCTCCATTTACATCAATGACACCGAGTTCCACGGGCACAAGGTGATCTTCGCCGCCTGCTCCACGTTCATGAGGGATCAGTTCCTGCTCAACCAGTCCAGGCAGGTGCGAATCACCATCCTGCAGAGCGCCGAGGTGGGCAGGAAGCTGCTGCTCTCTTGCTACACGGGTGCGCTGGAGGTCAAGAGGAAGGAGCTCCTGAAGTACCTGACTGCCGCCAGCTACCTCCAGATGGTCCACATTGTGGAAAAGTGCAGCGAGGCGCTGTCAAAATACCTGGAAATCGACGCTTCCATGGAGAATAGCAGCCAGGCTGCAGAGAAGTGCCATTCCTCTGACACTGAACTGAGGAGCAAGGATGATGTTTCAGATAAAGACTGTGAAATAATTGAGATTTATGAAGATAGCCCAGTTAATTTAGAGTTCCCCGTTAAACAGGAGAAGGGGGATAACTTGCAGCCTGCGGCACAGAGTTTGGTCGCAGAAGGAAAGGACACAGGGACCCCAGAAATATCAACGGTTGAAATAGGATATAAGGATGATGAAATATGTATCTTCAGAATGGATTCTGTGAGCGTACCTAATGTGGAAAACGATCATTTTCCTCAGCCTTGCACCTCCTCTAAAACAAACTTATATTTCCCAGAAACCCAGCACTCCTTGATAAATTCTACAGTTGAAAGCAGAAATACAGAGATGTCAGGAAGTCACGCTCAGGCTTTTGTCACTGACAATCCAGAGGGGACTTCGACTCAGATGAATGGGTTTCAAAATCTGGATGATTCTGATAATTTGTGGCGGAACCAATGTCCAAAGTGTCCAAGAGGATTTCTGCATCTTGAGAACTATCTTAGACATCTAAAAATGCACAAGCTTTTCTTGTGTTTGCAGTGTGGTAAAACGTTTACACAAAAAAAGAATCTCAACAGACACATCCGGGGCCATATGGGTATCCGCCCGTTCCAGTGCATGGTGTGCTTGAAGACGTTCACTGCCAAAAGTACTCTGCAGGATCACTTGAACATACACAGTGGTGACAGGCCCTACAAGTGTCATTGCTGTGACATGGACTTTAAACACAAGTCTGCTCTTAAAAAGCACCTCACATCTGTTCACGGAAGGAGTAGCAGTGAAAAGCCAAACCTGAATGCTATTACAAAAATTGAAATAGACTGTGATTAATAGGTGAGTGGGTGTGGAGCCAAGCTCCACAAAAAGCTTCTAGCTGGTGAAATTCTACATGTTAAACAGATTCCCACGTAATGGAGAACAGGAAAAATATGCGTCTGGTGATCAGACAGGTCCTGAGAACAGCTATCATGCCTGTTGTTTGAGGGCTGCTGTTGCTGTAAGTCCTCAAAAGGACTTTTTATTAGCTTATTAGTTGAAAGTAAATGGCAAAATACAGGAAACAGTTTCATGCCTGTCTTCTAACATCCCTGAAATGTTCTAATTATTATCTCTTAATTATGCTTTGCACTCCTTTGTTTCAAGGGCAGGCACTGCCAATTTTTAAACTTTTACTGACATTGCAATAAGCTGAAGCCTGAGCCATGACACTCCTGACCTATAATGGCTAAGGAAAAGAGATGTTTATATATATTCAGCAGGTCAGTCACCCCCACTGTATTCATACATAATTATGGTGAAATCATCTCCTTCCTTAACTGAACTTTGCTGGATCTTTCAACAGAAGAAAGGCATGTGCTCATACTCAAGTTGCCTTTTGCAAATAGGGAATTGGTAAAAGAGAGCAAAAACGTATTGCACTGCAGTTCATTTTTATTTTTATTTTTATTTTTATTTTTTTAACTGGATACTCTCATTAGAAGGACTTGCATTCAGTTTTATGAATGAGATTTGAATTTTTCTAGGTTTCTCTCTCCATATCATTTCTTCTGTCATACCAGTGTTTAGTGGCTGTTTGACTTACTCTGATTAAGTTAGGTCCATTTGCTGAGCTGTAAGATTTGTCTTTGTTTTCTTACAAATGTTAGATACATATACTAATGTGAAAACTGTATGCTATTATATAATAACACTTGCTATGTTCATTTTGAAAAGCAATCCATTATATCTTAAAAATAACAACTTAGACATAGAGATCTTACACTTCTAATTCTGTGATACTGTAAAACAGTGTGTGTTTGGATAGCTGTGTTTGTACTTTATCCAAAGTCATTTCAGTTTCATCACAAGCAGTGAAGCCCTGTACTGCAGAACCTTTATCCTGTACTTGTCTTTGACTGGGATATGTTTCTTGCACTTAATGTGATATGAATAAAGAATTGATTCAGTTGTTGTTATGAGTTAATCGTACTTACATTAGATCTCCAGTTAGCAGAAAGCAGTGCTTAATCTCATCTGTATCACGTGTGGATACACTTTCCTTCAAGGTTGACAAGTGCTGTTGTGAAACCGTAGCTGAGTCCGGAAGTGTCACATTTGGGCTCCATAACCTGGCTGTTTTTAAAATAGAAGACAATGACTTTTAATGTCAGTTAACAGGTTTGACTTAATTTCATTCTCAGTGATTGTAAGTGGTCATTATTTGGGGTTTTAGTTATCAGTTACACGAGGGGCTGGGCATGTACAATGCACACAGTGCAGTTTCCTGTTACTACCTGCAATGGAAATGATGAGGTATGCCAGCTTTAGCACTATCTTCATATATTGCAAACTTCCACTGAGAAGCTTTTTAAAAAACTTATTTTGTTAGGTATTTTTTAAGTTTTTCAGTTGACTTAATTCAGTACATTAAGTGTGCATTAGCTGGATTGTGGCGATATTTGCAGGTGCCTTTTCACATTAAGCTGTATGCATATGCCTTCCTCAAAAAATCATGTAGTCAAAAGGGACAATTTATGTGTCCTAAAGCTGACTGAGCCACATTCCTTCAAAAATTCATTAAAATGTTTGACTTTATATATACAGTTGACTTGTGAAGGATTCCATTGCATTGATTCATTGCAACACACATGCTACGTCTACCTGTGTCTCTATGAATAGTGACAAAAATGACACACCCAGAGTAAGCAGCTGGTTAAAGTGCGAATTACAATAGCCTCTTTTATCCAGTACTGAGATCTGGGAGTCACTTTGTGCAATAGCCTCACATTTTGGAAAAGACAAAAAAATAAAAAAGCAGAGATCAGTGTAGTTCAATAAACGTGCAGTTATGTGACAGATTTGGTTCAACTGTGCTTACCTCAGTTTTTATGGGTGCATATGGTGTACAGTTATCAGTGATAATACTCCACGGACCTTTGCTGGGCGTCTGTCTGAGCTGCGCCCGCAGCTGTGTGCGTGGAGCCGGGGCTGAGCTGTGGCAGCGCGCCTTTGGCGGCCGCAGTCGCACGGTTCCGGAGTGCGCTGAGCCGTGCCAGGCGCCAAGCCTGATGCTAAGCACGTCCTGACTTAAGGTATTCCCTGTCCCCTCTCCGTACGTGTAACTGCATGACATAGACGCACCACAATAAAAGAACTGCAAATCGGACATCGTTTCAGAAATGCTTACGTCTTCTAATCGCATCCAATTCATTCTGAGCGGCTCTGGAGCGCGTTCCCGCCCCGCGCGTCTCCTCAGCGCCTCGGCCGCTCCCGCCAGGTACGGGAGTCTCCATGAGGACCGCGACAGCTTCGCCCCTCCCTCTCCTTCTGGAGAGTCACTTCAAAGCGATGAATTTAATTTTAAGATAACAACAACTTAACAGCACGAATGGGTACCTGGCGGGGCACGCTGGCGGACCGCGGGGAGGCGCTAGCGGGTTGCGAGAGCCGCTCTACACCGCCGTCTCGGTGGCGCCCCTTCCCCGGACGGCGTGAGGATCCCTCAGTGCCGTCCCCGCCCTACCGACTCCCACAATGCCTCGCGCCCCCCTCCCTCCCTCTCTCCCTCCCTCTCTCCCTCCCTCCCTCCCCGAGGCGGTCACGTGGCCGGCGGGCGCGGCGCGGCCGTTGGGCTCTCGCGCGGCGGCGGGCGGCTCTCGCGAGAGGGGGCGGGGCGACGCTCCCGGCTGTCAGCGCGATGAGGAGGCGCCGCCGAGGCCCCCGCAGCCTCCGCCGGGCCGCGCCGCGCTGTCCGCCCCATGGCGTGTGAGAGGCCGGGGCCGCCGCCTGCTCCCGGCCCCTCCGCCCGCGCCTCGCAGGTAGGAGCGGGGCTGGGCGGGGGCGGCCGCCAAAGGGGGACGCGGTGACCCGGCGGGGCCCCGCCCGCTCGCTCCCCCCACCCCCGGCGCCCCGCGGGGTCCCGGCGCTGCGGAATCTGGGCGGGGAGCGAAGCCGGGCCCGGCCGGCCGAGCACGGCCCCTCGGCGCCCCGCCCGCCGCCGCACCGCGGGGAGGGGGCCGTCCCCCGTCGCTAGGCCGCCGGGCAGCCATTTGGTGGCGGCTTCGAAATGACGGCCGGGGCCGGGCGCAGGTGCGCGGCGGGGCCGGGCCGCTGTCAGCTGCCGGGCGGGGCGGGGCGGGGACGGAGCCGCCCCGGCTGCTCCCTGCGCTGCTCCCTTATCTCCCGGCCGCGGCGGGGGGAGTCCCGGTTTCTCCTTCCCACGTCAGTGTTGTAGTCCTTGGTGCCCGCGGCCCGTTCCCTGGGGGCCTCCGGCACGGCGGAGCGCTCCCGGCGCTTCCGTCGCGGAGCTACGCTCCGGGGTAATGGTGGAGAGGAGTCATGGTGGAAAACAGGGCCCAGCACTGCGCCCAGCGCATCATGGCCCGAGCGGCTGAAAAAAGCCGAGCAGGAAAAGCGTGCCTTCGTTCTGCTGATGCTTGGCGTGTGCTGAGGGCTTTAAGTTAAGCGTGGAAGTCAGCAGAAAGCGTAGCAAACATGTGTGGTCAGGGAGCTGTAAGCATTGCTGTGCAGGCAGGGTTTGGAGTAGAGCAGCCTGTACCTGTGAGCAGATAAAATAGTGCCTGAGCTGAGAGTGACACCCAGAACGTGCTCGGATACAGGGCTGTTTCCTTCCATCTTTAATGTAAACTTAGAATTTTTGTTGAAGGAGTTGTTGGTAACAACAGTTCCAGTAGCTGCTCGTTTGGAGGTTCTCTCATGCCCATTACAGCTACTCCACAGTATTGAAAAGAAAGCAAAAAACAGCCTTTCATATTACAAGGATGTATATTTGTAGCTGTGGCAAAGAAGGTTTATCATTTCCAGTGCGGACGTACAGTTTACATCCGTTGAATCCAAATGCTCTTTTTGACCTTCGGTCTACGTTAAACATTTGGGAATTCTAAAGCTTGCTTTATTAACGGTGGTGTTGTTCTGTGAGGCACCAAATTCTTAATTTTTGTAATGAAATGCTTTCTCAAGAGCTGCCTTTTTAGTGAACTTTTCCTTTCTGCGTATGGGCAAAACTTTCCTCAGGAGAAGGTTTCTTACTGACATCTTTCTGCTGTGTTTGAGGTCGTGGTTGTTTCTAACGAAAATATCAAATTCCAACAGTTTGTCTGTTAGTTCTTCAAATATCTCAAAGTCTTCATTTTGAATGCTGATCTTTTTTAACAGAGGTTTTGTTAGTTGGTGTCCGGAGGGCAGTGGCTGGCAGTGTGTGTTCTGTGAGGTGTGCATTGTGTTTCCTTTGGTCAGCTTTTGTGCTTTTCCTAATGGGATGCATGGAAGTGATCTCTCTGAAATGGCTGGACAATCCCAACAAAAGGGGTAAAATCCATATCTGTGGAGTATTAAGCTGTTCTGTAAAAACTTCAGAGGCTTTCTGCCTCTCATGGAAGCCCTCTATTTTGTTTTTTTTTTTGCTGGTGGTTCAGAAAGGAATTAGTATTTCTTTAAAATTCTTTGAAAAATGTTAGTATAAGGAGCTTTGTAAAATGCATAGTTGAATCATTACAGTGAAGATGGTGTTTACCGAATGAAAACACCTCCAGGATCTGAAAGACATGAGGAACTAATCCACACACGGGAGAGTCCAAATTCTCTGAAAATATTCCTGAAGAGTATGGAGTTCTTCATCTCTTGTTGAAGTAATATTGTCAACATGGATCTGTCTAGAAATAAGCTCTCTTTCTCTTAAGGCAGTCAAGTTCAACTGACTTTGGTGGAGAAAAAAAAATTTCATTTATTTGCCCTTCAGTTAGTTCTGAAAAGTCGATACTGTTACAGGAGCTGAACTCCTATCAGACCGTGGCAAGGGCAAACCCTCTTCTCACTGACACCTATAAATCACCAAAAACCCCACAGTGGCTTAATAATAAGGGAAACATTAAAAATCTGGTGACGGGATTTGAGCTGGCTGCTCTCAAAGAGGAGAGGGCGAGTGTTAAACGTTGAGGATATACTGCCTGGTGTTGACTTGGGGGGGTTGTACCTTAAGTGAGCGAACTTTGGCCGTCACCGTGTGAACAGTGAACCATCGTTTCTGTCAGTGAGTTGTACTGCTTCTCACAGTTTAAGGAGGGAGAGGAGATCTAAGGTTTTAATTCCTGAAGAAGATTGCTGTCTTCTCCTGTAAAGCATCCAGTGGGTGTTTTGACAAAACAGTCTCGATAGAATTATGTATTCTAATATATCACAGAGTTTTTCTCTTGTTGATAACTTTTCTGGAATTTAAAGTAGGCTGCAGATGTTCCCAGTGGCATGAATGTTCAGTGAAAAAAAATGGATTGGAATATCACCTCTAATGGTTGCTAAAGGCTTTCCTTCATATGGAATTTGATGTGTGATATAAGGAGGTTCACATGTGACAGATATTATGGAATGTGGAAATAAGCAAGTCTGCTCTGTAAAGAGGATTTATTTTAATTTCAAATCATCGTTGCAGAATGATGCAAAGCTATTATGATTTCTAAGACTTTAATGAAGCTAGTTTTGTAAATGATGGCTACTGAAGAGAAATGAATAAAGGATTCTAGCCTTTGCAGAGAATACTTTAATACTTGCAATTTGATGACGTGAGCCAGTCAGGATGCTTTCAGAACTGCATAACTTGAGAAGGAAGGCTTGAAAAAGTTACCTCTTTGCCAAGCAAACAAACAGCTAATCTGCATAAATGACACATTATAACAGAGGTTCTTTAAAAAAAAAAGAAAGGACACGATCTCTGCAGTCAACATTAAGAGCATGTCAATATCAAGGACTCTCTAATTTAATCATTAAATTGATTTATTTTTTTTTTAAGGTTTGTGGATTCAGTCCACAGTGGACTGTACTGCATCAGTTTGTGGAAGCTCTACATAACAAGTTGCCATATTTTTGTTTTATTTTTAAGACCTCATCTGTAGAGGAGCCTTTGGGCCCTATCAGAGTTGCTCCATTTCTCATTCTCGCACAAGATCTGTTTGCAAGCTTGTCCTTTGCATGAGCCTCACAAGGGAGCTGGCGAGGAGGCCTGAGCAGAGCAGGCCTGGCATGGAACCACCAGGCTGCTGCTTCTGTTCAGAGCTGCGTCTGCTGCTGATCTTCTCTTCCTGGGCAGCTGCCTGGGGGAGCAGAGTTCAAGCCCTCAGCCCTTGCTTTCTTTGGCAAGGGCTGATACTTGCATATCCCGTGTCTTGATAATGCCTCATGTCCAGTGGTGTGCAGCTCTGATGGGGAAACGCTCCTCAACCTCATGTTGAACTTCTTTTTATTCAAAGAAAATAGAGTTACTGTAGAATGAGACACATTCTCACCATGCTGCCTGGTAATTGGGGCATCTAGCTGGGGAGGAGGTGCTGAATTTTTTCTCCCTTGCTCAAAGAATTGTGCCTTGACTTGATCCAACAGCTGGTTAGTAAAAATGCACAAATGATCATTGCAAACGAAGGAAAATCCAAGTCATCTACTTGGATAGCTGAAGACGAGGCTGAAGTCATCTTTGAGAGCTATTTAGCGCTTTTGCGTGAGGAACAGTTTCAGCTGGAGAGATTGAAATTGCCCCCATCTGTACCTGTGTGTTTGACTGCTTTTTTGGAAGGTGGAAGTGTGGATTTAAAGTATTAAAAAGGAATTAAGTTTGTATCACTGTGTGGGTGAGAAATCTAGTTGGTGAATTAAGATGTAATGCAATGCCAGCCACTAACTGAAGAGCATCCCTTTCTCTACTTTTGTGTCATGTTCTTGTACTTCTGATGTGGAGCAGTAAATGTCTCCTCCGGCTGTTAGGCCTCTGAGCTCTGGATATGAATGGATTTGAGAATGAAGCATTGTCAGCAGTGTTTCCAGTTGGCTCTTCCAGACAGTGCGGGGCTCAGCATCCTTTGCAGCACACCAGAGCCTCTCCTTGCAGCTCAATTCTGGCTGCATTCAGGTTGGCAGATTGGGAAGGCAGGCAGAGCAAACAGGTAACTGCTGAGACTGGCCGAGTTAACCTGCAAATTCGAACCTTTTTCCAAATACAAACATTAATGAAATGTGTCTGTATTTCAGATAAAAAGCATTTCTGTCTTGTTTACTAGAAAATGATCTGGAAGTCCCAAAGTTCCTGTGGGAGAGGAAGACAGTAATAGAAGTACCATGACTTGGATTAGTTGTGTGCCATGTCATGGGTTTGGGTAGCAAAAAGTTAGTGTAAAATAAGAACATCCAGATCTTACAGCTTCCATCATCTGGAAGTGGTACAGCTGCTCAATGAAGCCTCTGGGGCTTTGCACCCACCCTCCTGTCACTGCTTTCAGTTCCATGAAATGTCCTGGTCTAAAATAATCACAGGAAAGTCAGTGGTTTATCACTGGTACTAAACTCCATTGCAACCATTTCTGCAATGGGAAAATGTTACTGTATTACAAACAAAATGACTCAACTCTGATATATTATGTAACTTTGAGGCTAGGCGGGTGTTTTTTAGATTGTCATCTGAAATGCTGCTTTTAATAGTAATACTATAAAATGTATTGTAGCAATGACATGTAAACATATTTTAGTAAAATATATGTATATGGTGTGTGTGAAATCTGCTGTGTCTCACCAAACTCTTGTATGTTTGACCTGTTTCCCTATGTGGGATGCTTCTGCTTTGGCAAGGAAAAGAAGCCTGACATTGTGTGGATATGGCATATTTAACAGACGGAACAGGTAGACAAAGGATAATTATAGCATTAAAGCATATTTTCCGTTTAAAAACAAAACCCCAGTGGCTCCTTGTTTTCCTTTATTTTGTTTTTTCTTGTCTCTGTTCAGTTCAGAGCACTGGAGCAATTTGTTCTTCAGGAGTCCCTGAAATCCATTGGCCCTGACAAAGAACCAGAGTTTGTTAAACATTTGGTTTATGTTTTCTGTAGGAGTCAACGTAATGGGGAGGAGGAGGTGTGGTGCTTCCTTAAGGCACAGCGGTGCAGCAGTGGCAGGTAGCAGGTGTGGTAGCTTCCTCTTGTTGTGGCTGCCCAAAGCTTTGAGCTGAGAGCTTTCCTCAGCTGTGTGCTGATTTTGTTAGACTTTTTCCTGACAAGAAATCTGGAAGTCAGCACATGCTGAGAAGAATCTGCCATTTCTGATGAGTAAATGCACAGATCTGTACAAATCAGTGGTGCACTCTTCAAGAATCTATTTTCTTTCTATGCTGGTCAGGGAAACAACTATTTCAGAAGCCTGTAGAGGGGTGGTGTTTGTTGCACGTGTCTGTAGTATCTGTGGAGACTGAACGTGGGTACTGTCTGAGTTGGTATTCTTGCATTTGAGCTAGTTAATGAGCAGTTTGCTCAGAGGCTGCCAGTGACCAGCAGCACGCTGGCAGTGGGCTGTGCCTGTAGCAGCCTTCCCTTGCACCTTTCCCTTTGTGAGTCATGATGGCAGCGCTTCCTCGATCAGTCCGGGCTGCACAAAAAGGGGTGTAAAGCCCTGGGTTTTGGTCTCGGATCAGCACAGTGGTGGTGGCAGCACCTTGGTGTTCCAGGAGCGCTGACAGGTGTTTCCTGCAAGGCTTTACGCCACAGTTCTGCCCAACCCTTGTCCTGCTGGTTTGGGTAGGGAAGTTGAAGCAAGTGCGCTGAAGGATGTGGTGGGATTCCTCATAGAGGAATGAAATGCCTTTTTGGGTACGTTGGCTCATTTGTTTTTGCAATTACTTGTTTTGCTTTGGGATTTCTGTGGTTAAAAGATCAGTATAACAATAGCAGATTAAAGAAGAGTATGTTTTTTCATCTCTGCAAGAGCTTTGACTGTGCTTTCAGACAAGCTGGGTGAAAATCTGTTGTCCAGTACATGTGAATATTTTGGCCAATGTTGGAAGTGCTGCCTCAGCAGCTTCATTCTTAAGGGACAGGTTCAGCTTCCAGTTTGTTTTGTTTTACATTTACTATGGGAGTTCATTTTGGGGGGTGGGATTTCTGCAAAATATTGAAAAGCGCGCTGAGATAGGGACATGTTGTACAAATGTCCTGTTACTTAAAGGGCACTGAATGTTCATCATGTTAAATAGAATTTCTAAACAGATGGCTGTAATTAACATAAAATACTAAAGCACCAAATAGACTCGATATGTGGATGTTATTATTTCAATGATCCAATACTTTAGCATTAATTACATATTAGCACAGCCAGCAGTGGAATCATAGTAAAGAGTTTCTGAATTCAAATGCAGGAGAGTGAGCACAGCTTTATCAAAACAATTACCTTTTATTCCACAATTGGAGAAATATATGTGTGTGTATATTTATATATATAGAAATGTGTCATTTAAATATCTAAATATTTGCATTCTAACAAGCTGCTAGGATAGGCTTGTTCAGAGCCTTGAAGTGAACTAACAGGTCTCCAGGTTGTATAGAAAGTCAACATTGCTGCACATTGCAGTGCAGGGTGGGGCTGTTCTGCTCTCAGGTGAATGTGGGTATGAGTCTTCCACCAGAGTTTTGATGTAAATGGTTTCGGTGAACTTCCCAGGCATGTCATCTTTTTCACAGAACTTAAGTGATGTAAAATGCAACGTATTTTAGAACAGTTAGGGTTTTGTGGTTTTTTATTAGACAGACATGAAAGACATGCATGATACATCTGAACAGAGAATTTTCAAGAGAGAATACTTAGTATCAAACCAATTGGAGTTACTGCTTGCTTTATCCTTAAGTGTTATCCAAAATGCCAGGATTTTCAGTACGTCAGATGTTTTCCTGCAAGTTTGTTTAAGTGGAGTTGTGTTGTTGTGTCAGGTAGAGATGTGAAAAGCGAAACTGGGCAGAGCAAACTCTGCCCTTCTCGAGTGCTCTGATTGGGGAGGGAGAGGGAATTCTATTTTGCCAAGAGAGTCATAGAATTATTAAGGTTGGAAAAGACCAATAAGATCATTTGATCCAACTGCATCACCACCATGCCTGCTACTCTGTGTCCTTAAAATAGTACTCATCTCTCATTGTTAGTATCTTTTTGTGATTCTCAATAGAAAATGGTTTGATTAAGCTTGAATAAAAACTTCAGAAGGAAAGCATTGCTGTACTTCACTTCAAATAAAGTGAACATGGGTAACATTTTGTGCCTTCCCCACAGCTTCCCCAGGCCAATTCTGTAACTAGAGAGTAGTCTTGGAGCTGTGAAAGGTTGAGTTTAGATGAGATTGGATGCTTACACTCTTTCTGTGCCAACAAATGTCTTCCTTTTCCTACACTAAAGTCGTATTTAATCCCGTGAGAACAACTGTAACGCAACTTATTGTGAATATGTTCAAATTCAACTTATTGTAGCCTACAGTAATTTAGTTCATGAGCCTTTTTGTGCAGTTATTAAACTATCAAAAAGTTGTGGTTTTGAGTATGTTGATGTAAGGCTTCAATGTTAGTCTGTAAAACATTGAAATGGTATTTTTGTAATTCAAACTCATTCTAAATTACCAGAAAGCATGTTTTAAATAATCTGTTATTCACTTACAGCTGCCAAAACGTAGCACAGTGAAATAATGGTCTTCTAGCCTGCTAAGCAACTGTCCAGCTTCCACAATGCCTGTGCAGGCAGCTCAGTGGACAGAATTTCTGTCCTGCCCAATCTGCTACAACGAGTTTGATGAGAATGTGCACAAACCCATCAGCTTAGGTTGCTCTCACACTGTCTGTAAGACCTGCCTGAACAAGCTTCATCGCAAGGCATGTCCTTTCGACCAGACTGCCATCAATACAGACATCGATGTGCTTCCTGTAAACTTTGCACTCCTCCAGTTAGTTGGAGCCCAGGTATGATTTAAACTGCTCTTTGTTTTGCCATCTCACGTTATTAACGTTTACATGCCAGTTAGTATACTTGTGCTGATATTTTTCCCCCATTTGGTCTAAGAAATGGCAAGGCTTTGACTTTGTAGCATTTTAAAGTCCATATATACTACAGAAGGAACCATACCATTTTCAGGTCTGTTCACTTCTCAAAAAATGAAAACACTTCCAAGTTGGAAGTGAATTCTGGTGTGAAAAGACTCCTGAAATGGGACTGGAGAAAAATGCTTACTAGAAACTAGACAATTACCTGTGACAGTAGTCACTGGAAAAGCAGACCTGCAGATTGCACTGGTCTATTGTGTGCTTTCTTGCAAGGAGTCTCACTTCTGCATGCCACATGTTCAGAATAGCTAGCTGTTTAACTAAGTTTTAGAAATATGTCTAGTTTTTTTAAAAATATGTATGATAGCTTTTCAGTTGTGTTTCAGATACTGGCTAATCAGACCAGGAATGTTCCTTGTTCTGTCTCACAGCAGTGGCAAAACAGTGATTATATAATCAGTACTACACTTTATGGAGACTAAATAAGTCTGTTCACCTTATGCTGATTCATATGCTTTTTCATAATACTCTGTCTAGACCACGTGGGTGATGCACTGATGATGCATTTACTTTTCTTTTTTAATGTTTTCTCGCATGCTTAGATGAAGCTATTGATAATGATGCTATCTGTTAGTGTTTTTTCTCAGATTCATCTTCTTTTTTTTTTTTCCCTGTGTCTGCCTTGATCTAACAACATTTGTTTTCCTGGGCTCTGAACTTCTAGCAGTGTCTTTCAAACAACTGACTGTATTGTGACTAATGTTCCTTCTATTTTCGTAGTCTGACCTTGTTACTCCACTTTGAGTTCTTGCACCAAGTTAAGTTTGATAGTTCTTCTCTTTGAAGGCTTCGAAGCTATTTGTATGCCTATATGCCTTTATGCTTAAATTATTTAACTTTGTTTTTGACTTTCATGTTATGTTCTTGCCAGTTGTAAGGCAACTTCCCTTGTTTCTCTGTAGTAAATCATGCTGGTCTTGTAACTAATCGTCCTCACGAATCTTGTGTTCTTCAACCATCTTTTAACTACGTTCTCCATCAGGTCTTGGTTATTACTTTTTTTTTTAATCCTACTTTTGTTCTTAATGTGTTGAGTACTAACAAAAATAATCTTTCATTTGTGATGCTTGTCTTTAGTCTTTTCTGTTACTCCTTATTACATTCCACACAACTTAGATGGGTCCTGTCTTTATCTTCCCTAAGAAGCATTGCATATCTGCAGTGTTATGTAATTATGGTAGTAATGTTGGTACCATCATAGGCTTATCATATAGGTCAGATGGGTACATACAATTCTTTTTCACCTTCTCTTTGTGTTTTTTAGGTACCTGATCATCAGACAGTAAAGTTGAGTAATGTAGGAGAGAACAAACATTATGAAGTAGCAAAGAAATGTGTTGAGGATCTGGCGCTCTACTTAAAGCCATTAAGTGGAGGAAAAGGTAATCTTCCACTGAACAGTGGAACTTCGGTACAGCAGTTTTGGTGTACTTTTAACAGCACTGTGGTTTTAAGCACTGATTTTAGACATCAGTGGGATAATTCTCTGGTTTTTGTAATAACATTTTCTACCATGTCTTATTCACACTTGTGACAATTGATTCTTGATTTCAAGTTTACAAATACATTTTTAATATTTGATAATATTTCTGTGGAACTAACTTCTTTCTAAAGCTGAACTTTCCTCGAAGGACAATTTTGATGTCAATTTAACACTCTAATTAAAATTATTTTTGCTAATGAGTAACCCAGAATTGCCCAAGAGAAATGATGATACCTGTGATTAGAATTCATGTCCTGGAGACATACTGTTATGCATTTTTGTTTTCTCTTCCTAGATTAATTTGTCCAATTAAATGCAATATTTTTATCTTTTGTCTCTTTCTTTGAAGGTGTTGCTAGCTTGAATCAGAGTGCACTGAGCCGTCCAATGCAAAGGAAGCTTGTGACACTGGTGAATTGTCAGCTGGTAGAGGAAGAGGGTCGAGTTAGAGCTATGAGAGCAGCTCGCTCACTGGGCGAGAGAACCGTTACAGAATTGATCTTGCAGCACCAAAATCCTCAGCAGCTTTCTGCCAATCTTTGGGCTGCTGTCAGGGCACGAGGATGTCAGTTTCTAGGACCAGGTACGGTACCTGCAGAATCTGCAGCATATAAATATAAATGTATCTTTTCTTAATACGTACAAAAAAAATCTTGGAAGCTTTTTCTGTGCAGTTGAAAGTGCCATGACTTCCGTTTTTCAACTGTATGTGAGAAAGAGGGAGGAGAAAAAAGACTACGTGTTAGTAAAATCTGCTTTCTGAAAAGGTTGGGGTTTGTTTTTTGTTTTGTTTTGTCTTCACTGATTGTTCATTGAAATTATGAGGAATTGATTCAGAACTGCTGGCGAAGAAACATACATAAATTGGCTTTCTTCACAGCCTGTTACACGGTGTAACTCTAACACAGGCTGGTTGTACCGCTGCCTCTGATCAGATTTTGACGCTAAAGTGCAAATTTCTCATTTATACTTAAGCTGATCATTTACAGCTTATTTTAGATACTCCTTCTGAACTAGCAAATTTCTTAAAATATGTTCACAAAGTTGTTTTTTTTATTTTTGATTAGCAAAGTAAAAATAAGGAATTGTGTTCAGGGTGATTCATACATTTCTGCGTATGGTGTTAATACATGATAGCCATGCTGTTTTCTGGCAACATATTTCTATTCCTTTCTTATTTTTGTGTGCTAAAGCTATGCAAGAGGAGGCACTGAAACTTGTATTACTGGCACTGGAAGATGGCTCCGCACTCTCAAGAAAAGTTCTGGTACTTTTTGTGGTGCAAAGGCTAGAACCAAGATTTCCTCAGGCCTCTAAAACAAGCATTGGTCATGTTGTGCAGCTACTGTATAGAGCATCATGCTTTAAGGTAAAATACCAGAATTTGAAGTTTGTTACTGTGAACAAGTGCAATTCCAAGGAGCCCTTCTTAGGATTAATCTTTCACCTGTAAAATGTTATATAAATTCTGTTTCAATACATTCAAATGGTGTAGACCATACAGTGTAAAACTGACATGAAGTTATCTAATAAAGATCCTTGCAAGAGGAACAAATGGTCATGTGTTGAATTGACTGGAATCAACTCTGTAATTACCTGTCATTAATAATTGTTATCCATCAGCTGGAAATTCCCCCTCCTGAGAGGAGCATAAAATGTAACTCTGTAGGCATTCCTCACCTGCTACAGGAAGAAATAAAATGGTTTATCATAATTGTGTTTGACCTTATGTGGATTCATAAGAGTAGGCCTGGGCAGATGTGTCAGACTGGCCTGGATGCTCTCAAAACTTGAAGTTCAATTCTGGAGAAAACTTCTGGAATACTGTAATCCTGGGTGCTTCCATGGTTACTGTAATGTCTAATATATCATGGTGTCACCAAACAAAAATGATGAGACCTCTTGCACTCTTTTATGGCAAATGTCTTAAATAAGAGTTCACTTAACATTTATAGTGGAGAATATTTACCAGAGAGGCCACGTTTTCTTTGTATCACTTCAGTCAATTTGAGACACTTTCTCTTTTCTTTAAGTAATCTTCTAGCATTGGGCAGCAAAAGCTATTGGAAGAACTGCTGAAAATCTAACTGTATCAGATAACTGCTTTGTATACTTTGTGGCTTAAGCAAATCTGATTGATTGCTTGGTTCTAAGTAGTGGAGTTGATATCACAGTTTAGCACTCTTGATCCTGTTAAAACTTGAAGAGCTGGCTGTTCTGCCTGTGTGCTGCTAGCTAAAGTGGATGAGTAAGTGGGGAAAAAAAAACAATGAAGAAAGTAAATAATCTGTTAAGTATCAAGAAGAAATACACTTTTGCATTATGTTCTATGTAGCATTTATTTTCTGACAGATTGGAGGTTTCTTGTTAAAGGAGTGTTTATGCATCATTGTTCATAGGTCACTAAAAGGGATGAAGATTCTTCTCTGATGCAACTTAAAGAAGAGTTTCGGAGTTACGAGGCTTTGCGGAGAGAACATGATGCCCAAATTGTTCACATTGCCATGGAAGCAGGACTTCGGATATCACCAGAACAGTGGTCTTCCCTTCTTTATGGTGACTTGGCACATAAATCTCACATGCAATCCATTATTGACAAGGTTTGTCAATGGGCCGGTTTTATTACCTTTTGATATTTGACTCTTTAATGTAATAATAAAAGTCCAATAATTTCTTCAGTTATCTTTCTGTCTTTAGTTGTATCAAATATTAAGTAAAAGCAGAGTGAAAGCTTTTCCCTACTGTAGTATATTCTTCATACGAAGGCACATTGTTTTTCAGCAGTCTGTGTTTTGTGTCTCATGATGAAGTTTCATAGGGCAGATTCTGAGCTGAGAAATGAAATTTCTCTCCACTGATACTTGCTGTATGCCATCTGAAGACACTATATATTGCATGTAGGAGCCAATGCAAGGAAATCTTCTTAAAATTGATACTTCCCAGTTGTAGGATGAAGCGCATTAACACTCATTTTACTTTCAGCTCCAATCTCCAGAGTCTTTTGCAAAGAGCGTGCAAGAACTGACGATCGTCTTGCAGCGCACAGGTGATCCTGCAAACTTAAACAGGCTGAGACCTCATTTAGAGCTCCTGGCAAACATAGACCCAAATCCAGGTAAGCAAGCAAAGTTGTTGTTTTGTTTTATTTTTTAAAATCTCTTCACATCATTAATGTCAAAGTGAAGCAAATTATATAAGGTGGTAATTTCCATTACTGATTTCAAATTTTCAATTAACATAGTGCTATCATAATATAGCACTATATTATGTGCTGTACCCTTGTCCTCAATGTTTTGGAAAAAGTTCTCTTATTTATGATTTCTTGGAAATTATTGATAATGACAAACCTGCTTTTAATAATTTTAGATGCAGCATCTCCAACATGGGAGCAGCTGGAAAATGCAATGGTGGCTGTAAAGACGGTGGTACATGGGCTGGTGGATTTCATTCAGAATTACAGTAGAAAAGGCCACGAAACTCCACAGGTTACTATATTTCATCATTGCATGATATGTCTTAATGTACACTTATTGCAATATGCAACTCTTAAAAATTACTGTTATTAATTAATTACTGAAATATTTATGGCCTTTTCTGTGAAGTAATCAATAATATTGTTATCTGCTGCATTCTAGTTTTGAAAACAATGTTTCCAAACATGGACTATAGCAGAGCTTAATACATTGAGATCCATACAAAAGCATAGTGCCTAGCTCACCACTTCCTTAGTTTTCTGATGAGTGACAGTTAAAAAATATCTTGAATATGTTTGTGTGCATATTTTAAGCCTATTTTTGTGCTTGTTTGTAAATGGAATATCTTTTATTTGTGTTTTTTAAGCCACAGCCAAATAGCAAATACAAAACAAGTATGTGCCGAGACCTTCGACAGCAAGGGGGATGTCCGAGAGGAACCAACTGTACATTTGCTCATTCTCAGGAAGAGCTTGAAAAGTGAGTATTAGAAAGATTCAGTTTAAATCCAAGCAGTTACTTTAGAACTTTGAAAATAGTTTCTGAGGTGTGTTTATTCATTCTGAATGATTCATTAATCTCTTGAAATTACAACTCTAACATAAAGTTGAAGGTACAGTAAAGAAACATCTAGCAATTCCAATTCTGTTTTTATTTTACCTGCATGAAGTTTTCTTTTCTGAAACTGATTCTAGGCTCAGTGTCTGTTAGAGATTGGATATACCACTCACAGGAGAGAAAATGTTAATTATATTTTAATTGACTAAGGAATAAACTGAGTTATTTAGATAATATGTAACATATGCATTCTTTAATCTGTTTTCACTCGGTTCTCTTTCCAAAGGACTGCGCATGCAGATGTTCCACTAGGAGATGATGTTTGGTCACAAGGAGGGTGCTGATGTTTTACTTAAGTTACACTGAACTGTTGAAAGTAGACAGTAGTGTGATCATGTTCCTTTCAATCTCTTACTGGTTTTACAAATACATTAAACTGCACGATAAGCACTTCTTAAATCATCTGTCTTTTCTGTGTTTACATGTTTGCTTGTAGATACCGCTTGAGGAACAAAAAAATCAGTGCAACAGTGAGAACATTCCCCCTTCTAAATAAAGTTGGCGTTAATAGCACCGTCTCAACCACTACAGGAAGCGTGATTTCTGTCATAGGAAGCCCTGAAGCAACAGGGAAGATGGTGCCAAGTACTAACGGAATAGCTAATCTAGAAAGTGGTGTTCCCCAGTTGATCCCTCGCTGTGCAGACACCTCCTTAAGAGCTTTGGAGAACACCAAGAAGGCAGGGAAGAGTGGAGCCAATGGCCAGAATGTTTCTGGATCCCCTACAGAATCACTACCTGAAAAGTAGGTAACATTTTTTCATAAAAATAGCAAAGCACAACATTTTGCTCTTAGATTATAAAGGCAGACAAATTTATGAATCACAAATAATAGGTACTGAATTCTGGTCCTGCTGTGCAGTTGTTGCTGTTGCTTACTGGCTGCAGACTTGAGAAGAGTACTGCAGCAAGAACTATCATTATACAAAGTTTAGATCTAAGTTGTCAGAGCCAGCACCAGTTATTTTAGCTGCTAAATAGTTCCACATGATATAAAATGGCAAGTTTCTCCCTGTATCTTCTATTTTACTGATATCTAAGTTAGTGTTGGGTTATTGCATAAAACAAAAAACTTGCATTCAAGAATGGACGTTTCCTGGAAGCAAGAAGAGTACATGTGGTGGTTTTTTAACAAGAAAAATCCCTTTAATCCTGGAAACCTTCCGCTTTTGGGATTTTCCCTTAAAATTGCTTTGGTACTTCTCCATGAAGCACTGATTCTCTAGATTTTTCGAATCCTTTGTCTTTGCTAGAATACGTTTGCAAGTGTTATGTAAGGTTATGAGTACATCACAAAACATTTATATATGCTTTTGAGTTCTCTTATGAGAAAGTCTGAGATTAAATAATTTGGGGTGCTAAAATTCTAGAGGGAGTAACTTTACCCGAATTTTCACATTACATACATGTGTGTACATGGAGAGATGATTAACCAAAATACATAAAGATCTGTTTAATGATTTCTTGTTAATCCTTTTCAGTAAAATTGGTTCTCCACCCAAGACTCCTGTAAGCCAGGCAGCAGCTACCTCAGCTGGTCCCCCTAATATTGGAACAGAAGTGAATTCTGTGCCTCCAAAATCCAGCCAGTTTGTTCCCAGAGTACCTGTTTACCCTCCACATTCTGATAATGTTCAGTATTTCCAAGATCCCAGAACTCAGCTGTCATATGAAGTTCCACAGTACCCACAGACAGGTGAGTACAAGACACTGCATCAAGAGTAGGTTTGAATTTTCATCTGGATATGCCTGCATGTTCTGTAGTTAGAAATAACTTATATTTTAGTTTTATGGATTTTTTTTTTTAAAGACCAGCTGAATCTTCACTCAATAGAATACTGTCTTCCATCCCTGATGGCAGGGACTCGTAGTCAGCTCCCATTACTGATGGTTCTCACCTTTGATTGCTGTATATTATGCAAATTGTACCTCAGTATACAGAATTTGAACCACATAGTCTCTCATCTACTTTTTCCTTTGTCACGTTGGATTGCATTTCATTAGGCTTCCTCACCTCATGCTCTGTCCATGGAGGATATCCATGGACAAGATCCATAGCCAGATGAACACTGAGCGTTCAATAAACAAGAGAAATACAGTATTGCATTACATATTACTAGGAGAAATTTATTTTCCTGCTCTAGACATTTAGAGTCCTGGAGGAGAACAGTGTTTTCATGCACTGTGAGACTCTTTGTACTTGCTTAGATGTTTTTGAAAGATTTCAGTTATGTTTTTAGGTTTGGTGTGCATGTTTATATTCAAACTACTAAGAGTTTGCTCTAGCATCAGATCATTCACAAGTGATCAGAAGAAATGATAGAGGTGTTCAGAGAGCACTTTCCAATGAGGAGTGAACAAAGTGTGAAACTGTCATTTAGAAACCTTTGAAATTGCTTGTCTTTATTTTTTTTAGCAATATAGTTTTCTATTTTAGAGGTGCTGTTTTACGTTCATGTATAAAGATGTGTTTAAAATGTTGACTTTAGTAACATACATAGTTAAGTCATACTATATGGGAGCAGTGGCAGAGAAGCTCTGTGCTCCAAATTGGGTCAAGCTGATAAAGGATCGCTGCTACATCTGTAAATATGGTCGGCATATATAAATTTTATTCCAGAGAGATTATGGGGTTGATAGTGAGATTTTAGAACTGTGCTGCATGTCATTCTCTAAAGATACTTAACCCCACTAGTTACAGTTATAGAGGGTGTAAAATTCTGGGTTATTTGTGATCACATGAAATATACCTTTTTCCAATTTTCAAGGATACTATCCACCACCTCCAACAGTACCAGCTGGCGTGGCTCCCTGTGTTCCTCGCTTTGTGAGGTCCAATAATGTTCCAGAATCCTCCCTCCCACCTGCTTCCGTGCCATATGCCGATCATTACAGTACGTTTCCACCTCGAGATCGACTGAATTCTCCTTACCAACCTCCTCCTCCGCAGCCGTATGGACCAGTTCCTCCTGTCCCTTCTGGAATGTATGCTCCAGTTTATGACAGCAGGCGCATCTGGCGCCCACAGATGTACCCACGGGATGATATTATTAGGAGCAATTCTTTACCTCCCATGGATGTGATGCACTCATCTGTCTATCAGACATCACTACGTGAGAGATACAACTCTTTGGATGGGTATTACTCTGTGGCTTGTCAACCTCCAAATGAACAGAGGACTGTGCCTTTACCAAGGGTAAGTGGAAGCCAGACAAGGAGGAGGGATTAAGGCTTAATCCTGGAAGTTCTTACTGGAAAGATGATAATAATTAGTATTGACCTCTTCTGTTTTGTTGGGTTTACAGAGGTCAAGAAATATGTCCCAGACAAAGTCTTTTTCTTAAATGAATACAATGGGTCTGTAATGTTGATTACTATTTTCTGGATTAGGACCAGAACCCTTCTGCCTCTTGGATTCCTGTACGTGTTGTTTGAATGAACTATCTATTTAAGATTTGAGTTACTGTACGTGAACCAGTTTCTCTTCCAAATCCTTGCAAGATTCTTCTAATGATATCAGTGGAAGGCTGCAGACCCAAGGAAGCATGTTTTCTAAGTGTGCCCCCTGCAAGTATTCACCTTCTGGTGAGAATATGATAGGGTAAACAGTCCTGTATTTGTTATTGCTAGGAGCCTTGTGGTCACTTGAAGACTGGGTATGATGAACAATTACGACGGAAGCCAGAACAGTGGGCACAATATCACACACAGAAAACTCCTCTTGTATCATCAACCCTTCCTATGGCAACACCATCTCCAACGCCACCTTCTCCTCTCTTCAGTGTAGATTTCAACACAGAGGTGGGAAGCCAAGGAACTTTATTTTCCCTTCCTGTTTCTGTAAGATGCCATTTAATATCTATAGTAAAGATTTTCCATCTGCCATCTGTTGTTCAAAAAATGATTTTAGTCTTTTAGTAAGAAGAGAGTAGCATCTAACTACAAATGCATTCATTTTGTAGTAAACTGATGGTAAACATGATTTCTGAAAAAGTTGAAGTGCGGAAGTGATTCGATTTACCCGCACTAAAGGAAGCATAACTCTATTGAACTTTCTTTCTGAACCTCCTAGATTGTTTTGTGGTTTTTCGTTTGGTTTGGGTTTTTTTTTCCAAAATAGGGAGTGACAGTTCTTCTTCACCAAGATGGCCCATTTCTTTTATGTTCCAGTTGGCATCATGGCATGATGAGTAGACTAAATCAACCTTATCCCGGAGAACATTCACCTATTAAAAATGACAAAATACATTGGTAGAACAACTCTGTAAACAATAATAGAAATTTAATAGATAGAAACTGTTTGTCTTGAAGAGGAAAAAGAAACAAAACAATAATGATGCAGTGTGTATTTTTTTATGTTACTTAGATGCATCCAAGAAATTCTTTGAGAACTACTGTACCAAACGCTCTTTGTAGATTCATCGTGTAGTTTCATTGTGGACATTTGAGGTGTTACGTGGTGATTATTCAGAATAGGTCTTGCAAGGTGTATAAACCTGAAGTGAGTGCATTCAAGGTATATCAGATTTTGAGTCGTCATCCAGGTTGAAGTGTTCTCTGTCATTCTTCCATCACTGGCTTCTACCTTAAATAAAAATGCATGACTTCCTCTGAATTAAACTGCTGCAGGTAGCTGCATGAAGAAACCTGCCACTAATATAGCAACACTGATTTCAGCCTCTTATCTTGACAAGTCAGTTATTTGTACTGGGAAAGCCTTGACAACTGTCAGCTGTACTACTAGTTTAAAGTCTGTGAATTGGTTTATGGTTCCCCTGAGTCAAGTCTTGAACACTGGTATAGTTCCTTGATTCACTTTGAGATGTTTTGATTAAATAGCAGTAAATGTTTTTTTTCTTATTTTAAGATTAAATTCCCTTTTTGTATTATTTACTATGCATTTATTCCCTTTTCTATAGTTCTCTGAGAGTGTCAGTGATTTGAGTGGAACTAAATTTGAGGAAGATCATCTCTCTCACTATTCACCATGGTCTTGTGGCACTATTGGCTCTTGTATAAATGCTATCGACTCAGAGCCCAAGGATGTGATTGCCAATTCAAATGCCGTGTTAATGGTAGGGGTTTTCTGCACGTTACCTCATTAATGTAATGATGCTTACATGCTAAAGTATCTTCTGTTTGATTAAACAAGCTTTTTTTAATTGATAACTAATATTTTTGATATTTTAGTTCAAAGTAGCTCAGCCTATATGAAATTGTTTAGCATATCTCTTTTTAGTTCTTGTAAGCTCTGTTTACATCTGTGGCAGGATGTAATGCAAGGAATAAAATTGTCAGACATCTGAAATGACCATTTTAATAATGTCTCTGTAATTGTTAGAGTGATGGGATAAAAGCTTTTTGACTTCTCAATCCCATCTCTCTTCACACATCGTAAGTGTTTTTGTGTACATGTGTATTTACAATTTCTGGGGGATCTAAAATATTGGTCTCAGAATACGTTGCACAGACAGGACTGACCAGTTGATACCGTCATTGTGGCCATTCCAGAGCAGGTGTTTCCATTGCAGAAACACATTTCTTATTTGGTTCAAGTGGAATTGTCCATGCTGTATGAATGAATTACTGTCCTTTTCAGGACTTACTGTGCTCTTTTCAGTGAATCTTTTAAAGTTTATCCTAAGAGCATTGTACCCTTTTCTGAAATGACACAAAGAAAGCTGAAATACTGTGGACTCGGGATAATTAGCATGAATTTAATGTTGGCTGCTTCATATTCCAAGTATCAGTGTTATTTTCCTAGTCTACACCTCGTATTTCATTGGAAGGCACATTCTCCTCTAATAACAGTTCAATGCCAAGGAATCTGTGGAGGGGAGGAAATATAACTTAAGGATAAAATAATCATTTGATTTCCATAAGGAGGAAAAATACTTTGAGAAACAAAAAATGTGACATGAATCATGGCACACACCTTGCCTTTGGGGGGTAAGAGCTTGTGATTTTAGAGATTTTCTGCTATGTAATATAGCAGATTGCTTTTGCGTTCTTTGAAAGAAGTGAAACAAAGTCTCGTCACTTCTCAAGCCTTTTTGATACTATCTTCAGATACAGGAAATAGTACTGAAGGACCTTGAAGCATCCTGGGGTTCTTTTTTGCCTGGAGGCACTAGATTGGAGAAGCAAAATTATTTCTTCTAATGCTGACAGTAGCGTTAAAGGGCAATAGTTAAATCATTGTGGCCTATCTTGTCTCTAGTTGAACAGATTTTCAGCATTGTATTCAGCAACAGTAGTCAGAAAGTCACTGGCATACTGAGTCATCTGAATGATCTCAAACAAGTCCATTTATCTCTTTCTGTTTCCTGAATATGTAGGATTTGGACAGCGGGGATGTTAAAAGGAGAGTGCATTTATTTGAAACTCAGAGAAGGGCAAAGGAAGAAGATCCTATAATCCCATTTAGTGATGGACCGATCATTTCCAAGTGGGGTGCAATCTCCAGGTCATCCCGCACGGGTTATCACACAACAGATCCAATTCAGGCCACTGCTTCCCAAGGAAGTGCAACTAAGCCCATCAGTGTATCAGGTACAAGTATAGGCTTCATACTGACAGTATAGTGTATATCATGAGCATTTCATCCAGTTTATACTTAATACAGCAACGGAAATGCAAAGAACTAAGAATACCTGTATACCCTACTTTTTAAGAATGGAGAAGGTAATTAATTGTATTTTAAATGATTGCAGATTATGTTCCTTATGTCAATGCTGTTGACTCAAGATGGAGCTCTTATGGCTCAGATTCAGCTTCATCAGCACGTTATACAGAACGGTAGGGACTTCCTTTATATGTTTTCTGTAGCTTGCTAATGTTCAAAATCCTGAATGCTGTTAAAACAAACAAACAAAAAACTCGTAATAGACTTTAATTTTGAAATAATGGACTTTTCTGTCCACTGTAGAGCCTTAAAATGAATGGGAGTCAGGCACTGCCACTCTGTCTTGCCCAAACCTGTGATCTTGAGTAGTTTCTCTGGTGTTTTCTTGTCAAACCTCATCTATATTTAAAACAAAGATGTTTGCTTCGTATACTGCCCTGGAACGCTGTTAGTATACCCCTCCTCCCTTGCCTTGAAGAGCTTGTTACCTTAGTCACCTAGTTTGTCCAAAAAATTAATAACGATAGGCTAACAGTCCTTTTGGATCCTTTGTTTTAGAGTATTCATTTTCAGTTCCTGATTTTTACCTTTTTTTCTCTCAAAGGGACAGATTCATAGTTACAGATTTGTCTGGTCACAGAAAGCATTCCAGCACTGGAGATCTATTAAGTATTGAATTACAGCAGGTAAGATCAGATAAACCGTGTACTTAAATAAATAACATTAAATTAGTTTTCTTAGTATAATCTACAGAAAGTAGTAATATTAATAAAATGATCACTGAGTTACCTAGACATCCATACCAGAACACTTTATGATTCATAAAGACAGCTTGTATGAGCTGCTCCATTGACATCAGTAAGGAAGTTTTTGGTAGAAAGTAGTGGGCTTGGTAAATGTCAGCAAATGCAGGACAGAACTGATGTTGGACATTTAAAGGATACACAGTTATGTCTGAAGAGGGAGCTGTTCTTTTTGTGACCTGATTTCTATTACAGTTTGCCAAAATGTGGTTTAAGTGTAGCTGTAGGTAATTGCTATGTTGTTGGGTTTTTTTTTTTCCATAGGCCAAAAGTAACTCGTTATTACTTCAGAGAGAGGCAAATGCACTAGCCATGCAACAGAAGTGGAATTCTCTAGACGAAGGCAGTCGACTTACCTTAAATCTTTTAAGCAAGGAAATTGATTTGAGGAATGGTGAGGTAAAGCAAGGGGTGATTGGGATGAAACAAATCTTTGAGATTTATATGCACACAGACACATTTTTGATTGATGTGACATAATACTTGTAAAACATTCGCTGCAAGTTAAGTTGCTGTTGTTGCACCTGGACTGGCTGTTCTGCTACTCCAAGCGTACATTTAGAAAGTGGAAATGTAACCATCCATTTTAGTGTGAACCTTACTCTTTGCTCTACTTTTGTGTGTTAAAAATCTAAATCGTAATGAACTCTACAGAAATTTCCATTCTGGTATTCATTTTCTCTTTTTTTACCAATAGATGTTGCTGTGTATTCTGTTTTGTCTATACCCGGAGTTCTATTTGTGTTTTGTATCATTTAGCTCTTTTGTGCCATACGAATGTTGTGTCCTAGAAACACACCTTCTGTTTTCATTTTAATACATGACTGTTGTGGGAAGCAGGTGAAAAGCCAACTTGATATTTACAGAAAGTATTTCATTCTTTCAGACTGATTATAGTGAAGACTGTGCCGATACAAAGCCAGATCGAGACATTGAATTGGAGCTATCTGCCCTTGATACGGATGAACCTGATGGGCAGGGTGAACAAATAGAAGTAAGTTCCAAAATGTGTGTCTAAGAAAGATACTTTGATTAGTTATTAAAAAACTTCCAACATTTTTCTTTATAAACTAGTACATTATGTTAATAGCGAAGCCTTTTGTCTTACTTTTTGTAGTGATATCAAGCATTTCTCTTATTTTAACACCAGGGGTCTCATATTTCTTATTCAGATACCTGGCTGCTGACACTACCTAAGTGCTAAGCTGCTGGAGTTCCCTGTAATTTCAAACAGTTGATCAGCATGGAATCTGGATACAAATCATGATCTTATCAGGAATCTGCTTCTTCTCGTGTCAGCTTTAAAGCTGTGAGAAGATGGAGGTGCTTAAAGAGCTTCTGAGATGTCTGATGAGGAGGTCATACCTACAGCTAGGGAGCTTCTTGAAAAGGTTCTGGTTGAATTTCAACCCTTTTATAAATTCACAATTTATAACATGTTACTTCTTTTAAAAAACAAAAACAAAGCAAAACCAAAAACCCACAGAACTGCGTTAAAGATATCTGATGTGATATGCAAGAGTGAATCATCATGGGCTCTCCTATAGCAAAATGCAATAGATTCCAATCATATGATGTAAAAATAAGGAGATTTAGGAGAGCATAACAGAAGAATCTAAAACTAGTAGCAACATTATCAACAACATTTGTCCTTCTCTCATAGGAGATTCTGGATATACAGCTAGGTATCAGTTCTCAAGATGATCAGCTGCTCAATGGAACAACTGTAGAGAATGGGCATCCACTAAAGCAGCACCAGAAAGAATCTATGGAACAGAAGAGACAAAGTTTAGGTGAAGACCTTGTGATTCTGTGAGTGTTAGACAAAACAGCAGTGTCTGCCAGTATTAGAGAAACAGAAGCAGCAAAATAGTTGTGTGTTTAAGGATGAACTGCGCACCTATTCAGACTTGGGTTAGACATCTGCATTGCGTATATGTGGTGAAGTGAGAAGAACCTGCTAAGAAGTCAAATTAGGTCACAAACGTGAAAGTACCATTGTTTGTATGCATTGCTGTAATCATATGTGCTGAAACAGGTCACAGCTGTTAAAAACACCTTTCACATACTCAGTAAGCAAAAAATCTGAAAGTATTTTTATAGTTGCCAGAAATTTAGGAAAATTCCAAAAGGTTGAGTTTCAGACTGTTTGCACAAATCTCTGTAGAGAGGTAGTTTTAAAAATATACTATTTTAGGTTTATATGTTCTGTAGTTTTTAATGTATAACGCAGTCTTTGAAAATGAGGCAGACTGCATTTAACATCCTGAGCATACCTTTCCATAGTAAGATGTTGTTCCTGTTTCTAAAAATGAGTTTGTCATTATTTATTTAATGCACAGAAATTCAGTTCTGGATACTTGTGCATGTACTCGTTTAATATTTGTGTAACTTATTTTTCTCCTCAGGGAGGAGCAGAAAACAATCCTGCCCGTAACTTCTTGCTTCAGTCAGCCGATCACAACATCTGTTAGCAATGCAAGCTGCCTGCCCATCAGCACATCAGTCAGTGTTGGCAGCCTCATTTTGAAAACTGCTCACATTATGTCTGAGGATAAAAATGACTTTTTAAAGCCTGTTGCAAATGGCAGGATGGTTAACAGCTGAAAGGCATTCATCTTTCCAGCTTGTGACCACACCGTGGAAGCATTTACACTAGCTTTTTATATATATAATATATATTATATAATGTATATTTTTTTTAAAGAATAATATTGGGGTCATGCATTTCCTGTGGACTCTTTGATACTTCAAGCCCCTCTCGCATTAGCATTCTGAAGAAAAAAAACTTACTTTACTAGGGTAAGGCGTTCACTTTCCACAGATGAATGGAATTTGGACATTGTTTTACTTAAGCTTAAAGCAGCTTTTTATGAGTTTGTAGCAATCCGGTGCGGTATCTGAGCCATTCTTGTTTAAAATGGCTTCTGTAGAAAACTAACAACTCAGTTATTTAAACTAGCAGGATCCTACGATGATACATCTAGTGAAAGGAAGACTAACTTATTTGTCTCTATTTTGTTTCATGAGAGAAGAACTTGTGTCTTGTTGCAGCTGCTTTTTCCTTAGTTGTGGAACTTTGCATGGAGTATTGTTTCCTGATTGAAGATTGAGAGGTGGGGATTTGGACTTGAGACTTTTTACAGGGTTAACACACCATTAGCTTTGCACTGCTGCGTTATTTCCAGGTCTGTGGTGCAGTGCTTTGCTGCAGCATTTTGTTCCCATTTCCCCCCCGTGCGCACACACACACACATTTCTGCTTTAGTACTGTAGATATACACGTACACAGGCTACTTGTCCAAGTAAAGTTACCAGAAGTAAACCAAGTGCCTAAGTCCTCCAGCTAACGTACTAGGTATTGATCTCCCAAGTTATACACAAAACAATTTTCAACCGTATTGAGAGGTTATGCACTAATGTAACAGCAGTTAGTTCTTTTTTATTAATGGTTCTCAACTTGCAGATTATAGAATCCAGATGACTTGGCAAAAAGTATCAGGTGCTCTTTGCTTTCCTTTGAAAACCCTGTATGTAGTGTTTGCACTGACTAACAAGATGGTATTGCTGTTTTTGTACTGTTTTGTTTTTAATTTAAACTAAATATCGGGAATTTAAGGCAGTTATTACCTTTTATTTAGTGTTGTTAATCATAATTTTATATTCAGGTTTAATTTTTGCTTATTCAGTGGCAACTTATTTTCAAAGACTTTGAGAATACAATAATACAGCATTATCTGACCTTTAGAGCTCTGAAAAGTGTATGAATTTATGCCCTGTTAAGATGTGACTGAGAATCATGTTAGACATGTCAGCTGAAGATAGATTTTTTTTTTTCACAAATGCACACGAAGTAGAGCCCTGGGCATGTGTTTGTTTGGTTTTTAAGAAGCTTTTAATCAGCTTTTTTTAAAAAAAAAAAAAAAAGAAAAAAGAAAGCAGGACTCTCCCTCCTGATGATTACCATCTTGTTTGTCCTCTTACTTTTCTTTGTGACAAGTTTTACTTTTTTGTTTGTTTATTTTATTAACTTCTGTGAAGTTGTTTACTCTGAAAATTGTACTGGAATATTTTAAGCCAAGCTGATCTTTCACCAGGTGTACTGCATGTAAGGGCTTTTCCTGCTAGCAAAATGCTTAAAGAGGATCATGTTACTGGTCGTCTGAGTTGTTATTTTACAAAATCACAGCTATGTGGTCGGGTAAGATTTTGATAACTGTTTTGTGCACGTTTCTGGGGGGTGGGGGTTGGCATTTCCCTGAGGGTTACTGATTAGACTAAGTAAATATTGGTGTTTGATATCTCTCCTAATGAACCTGTCCATGAAATAATTATGTTGTAAATATACCTGAAAATCCAAGGGTTAGTTTTGATATTCTGGTGTCAGTATGGAAGATCTTACGCATCTATTTAATACTCAGATGTTAAGGAATGTATGTAGAAAAACAGTCAAGTAGTCTTTTAGTTTCCTTTGGCTGTTGCTGTACCTTCCTATAGCCAGTGCCACCTCATAGCTAGGGTTAGATCAGTGCTTTGTTTCACTTGCAACTCAAAGTGAATGGATACAAGAACCAGACCACCTTTGTCACCTTAACTTATTTCCTATTGATGTTAAACTTAACTTAGAATGTTAGACATAAATATGATTGTTGTATATTTTATACCAAGACCATTCTGTAAATATGAATTTATATTACTTTTGAAATGCTTCTGAGATACTATTATTTGCTGTACAATGTAATTCCAAAACAGATATGCAAACAAGTATGTCTCTTTCATGGATATTTAAACAGTGAGATCTTCCATGTTGAAGGTGATGTAATTTTTTTAAAAGATTTTTAAATTTTAAATTGCTATTTTGTTACAAAATAGAGAAAATATAAAGGTTTGAGAAGTCCTTATTTGCCCTCAGGGAAAGAGCCCTCTGTGCACCAGAACTCCACAGAACATCTTCAGCATGATCTGAGGGTGAATATATACTACATAAATTGATTGTGTATTTACCTTAACTTTTTAATTTTAAAATTGCAGTTTAAAAAACTTGGTTGTGCTCTGCTGGAGGGGGATTGGAATAAGCTGCTTACACACATTTGCCTGTTTGTCCAGTGAAGTTACATAAGCCTAACATATTCCTGCCAACCATATTGGCATACGTAAGAACAAATGTATCTATATACTCTTGCCTGCAGCAGGAGGTCCCATGATGTAGTAGTTCTCTAGGATGACCATATACTTCATATGGAGAGTTGGTTCTTAACTGAGACTAGTTATTTTCTTGAATTTTTAATGTAGAGAATGACAGGCAAAAGAATTACCTGGGCATTTAAATAGCATGCCAGCTTTTGTCTTACAGTTCTGACACTGACTGTGTGATTTTTTGCCATGAAACTATGCCCTCCAGTGCCCTGAGAAGTAGAAGCTGCAGGTGGGAACCTAGTTCTGGCTCTCTTCCTTGGTGGAGTTTCCTCCCTTGACCCTATGAACAAGTATGTATTCATTTGTCTAGTTGCAAATCAGGTGCCTTTGGGCTATGGAAGGGCTTACTTTCTGACACTGAGATATAGTTACTAATTTTGTGCGTTAATAGCAGTGGTTCCCATTTAGGTTTTGGCCTAAGATACCTTTGCTGTCAGGAAAAAAAAAAAAGAAAAGGCCCATAGCAGATTGGGGAAAAGAGATTGGCTCTTTTGCTTTGCTTGGACAAGCATTTTGGGTTTGTTTGTGTTTTTTTTTTCTTTTGTTTTCCCCTCTTAGGGGTACAGCAGGGATTTCACATGCAAGAGATACAGGAATTATTAGTATCTAAGTTAATTGTGTTGCCTCACTACCTGGATTCATTCCTTGTTTTGCCTCATTTTCCACATAGGTCTTAATAGAGACTAATGCTTGTGCTGGGAGAATGCTTGTGTGAAAAGTAATTATCTGTACATTATTAACATATAATTATAGCAGAGTGATAGCCCTGCTGCTGATATTTTGTTCCTGTAAACAGGTGACAAGAAATGAATCTTAGTGTTTATGCAGATTTTGCATTGTAGAATGTATACTAGACCCTTCAAAGGAAAGGTTAGACTCTTTGCAAAGCAAACTGGCGTTGGTTCTTGGTAGTCTAGTACAGGGATGCTGAAGTTTGACACTTGATTTAAAAACAAAACAATTGTACACAGCTGATTGTTAAATAAGCTCTTAATTGCTCATTGTAGAAGTCTAATCCGGCAGGTTTTAGTGCTTTGATAACACGATTGTGTTATTGCACAATTTTAATTATCCTGTGCTCGAGAGCTGAATGCAGTTCTTGTATAATAGCGTACTAGGCTGGACGAGGTACAAAGCAATGCACAGTGGTCGGAAACAGCTGAGGAAAGAACACTTAAAATAACTAACTACACTCAGAATAGCTCCAAACATGTTTTTGTTTGCTTTCTTAAAGCACAAGTTGTCAAGTTGTATCTGTTGCTGTACATAGACACTGTATGCCAGCAGCTCCTTGATCATCTTTGTGAACAGATTCTTCATTATTATTAGACTTAAAGGAAGATGTTGAATTTGAGAGTGTAACAAAATGAGAAATGATCGAATTATCTATAGTATGTAAAAGTCCATTCTTTATGTTGTAGTTTGGTCCCTTCTGTTAGGCAGCTCCCTCTCACTGAGGGACCTCTTCTGCAAGCAGAACACAACAAATGTGCTTTGGAATGACCCAGTTTTCAGGATAAACGAGCAGCGCGCTTTGGCAGCAGGCAGCACTGTGCGTCTCTTTGCTGGCAAGGGAGCACAGCGAGGGAAGGGAGCTGCCGGTGACGGGGAAAGCCAGAAAGGAATCGCTGACATTCCCAGATCCAAACGTAGCACTGCACCTCCAGTTGTAATCGAGAGGTTGCCGCAAAGGCTGAACTCGACCAGAGCCTGCGTCTCTCGCTGCCTAAAGCCAGGGTCGTTGCCCAGAGCCCATTGACTTACCCAGAGCAGATCTCTGTGAATCCGAGGCATGGGATGCATGCATTTCGTAGCTGGGCAAACAAGTATATTATACGGTAGTTGTGATACAACACACGTGGCTTTGATTTGTACTGCACATCCCCACTGTACAGCCACTCCGAAGTATCGTGGTTAGCTTGCAGCATCTGCTGTCCGCATTTATACTGTTTACTGCGTATTCTTTTCCCTGGAAGTTTAAGGAAATTTTTTTCTTGTTGCATCGATTACATTTTATAAATTTGCTTAGCTGGAAAGTTTGGGAAAAGAGGCCTGTTTGTCAATTGTACAACCGATTGTGAAGCTCTAGTGTGAATATTTTTACGTCTGTATTAGACATTTTCTTTGCAAATCTATTGTTCGATTGAAATGTAAATGAAATAAAAGATGGTGTACACCCATCATGTATAAAGCAGGCACCATCGCTACGATGGATTTAATGCTCATTTTTATGGCGCATTCTCAGCTTCTATTTAAAACTATAATTTAAAATCTGTAAAATGAAATGGGGTTATATGGGGGAGTAAATTCTATTCCGTTTATTTCGGTTTGAGTTCCCGACTCGTCTGTTCCCTCGTGTTAGAGTAGGGGGGCCCCGCGCGGGGCGGCCGTGCGTGTTTGCTGTAGCACTGAAGTGAAGAGGTTTTAGCTTTGGCTGGTCACAGAGTAGAGCATCATGGTTTTCAGTGTTTGAGAGAATCGATGGAAGAAGTTTGCAGTATTGACATGTATTTGCATGCACAAATAAAAATTATTTGTCCACCTTAACCGCCTCCGTGCGTTCCACCCAGCGGCGCTCCCCGCCCGGCGGGGCCGTTCCCGCGGCGCTCCGCCCCGTCCCGCTCCGCCCCTTCCCGCCGTGCCTCGCGCGGAGCGCTCCGGAAGGCGTCGGGCGGCGGTGAGGCGTTGGGCCGGGCCGGGCTCGGCGGGTGGGTCGGACGGGGCCGAACGGGGCTGGGCGGCGCCGCGGGCTCCCCGGTTACCCCGGGCGCTGCGTGCGGAGCGCCGTCGGCGCCGCGGGGTTCCGCCTTTGAAACGTCTGAGCCGCCCGCTGCGGGAGGGGGCGGGGCGGGGCTGGGCGGGCGGTCCGGTGGCCTGCGGCTGATGTGCGCGGGGTTGCGGCGCCGCCTGCGCTGCGTCCGCGCTCACGAAGCGTGTTTTCTGTGCTTGAGTTAAACAGAAACGCGGTTCTCTCCTCTGTACGGCGCTGCTTGCCTGCAGTGCGTTATTTAGGGGCGCGGGCCGTTCGCAGGAGCGGTGTGCGATGCTCTCGCGGTCGGATCTCCCTGCAGGTGTTGCTGCTGAGCCCGCTGCGGCACGGGCGGCTTTCTGCCCCGAGGAACCGCCGGCGGAACAATTCCCGCTGTTGGAAACTGAACCGTACGTCGCTGGGCAGTCCGCCTGCCGGGCTGTGGTGGAGGCGGATGGGGGTCCCGAATCACGCTTAGAAATTCATTCTCCGTGGGTAAAAACGTGTGGATATCCACTCGCGTGTGCCTCACTGCAGAAACAGCGTTTATAACTGCGGCTGTTTGAGTGCTGAGACGCAAAGTAGGGCTTTATTCATCCTGGGTGTTTGAAATTGTCATTAAGAGCTCGCTCGTGTGACTGCGCTGTAGGATGTGTGGCAGTGGGCCCTGAACACTTCTGTGTGGGTAAAAGCTGCTTAGGAGGAATGAAAGACTGCTGTTGTACATGTAAGGTGCTATCCTGTGCTGCACAGCTGAGTGAGAGGTGCATCGTCTGTTCTGTCTGTTTCTTAGGACAAAATGACTACGTTGGATGATAAACTACTGGGCGAGAAGCTCCAGTATTATTACAGCAGTAGTGAGGGTGAGGATGAAGACAGTGAGAAGGAAGACAAAGAAGGGGAAAGCTCCATTCCTGACAGCGTTGGGGAGGTAGAGCTTAGCAGCGACGGCAGTGCAGTCAACACAGGTATTGCCATATCACTGACTGCTTTGTAAGTGCTTTATCTGTTGGAAGGTTTGTGTGGTTTCCTGCTTTGTTGTTGTTGTAACAAAAGACCTATTTTCAGGTATATTTGAGTCATTCCTGCAGTTGTGGGGTTCTTGAAGGCCTAGATATTAATCTGAGTTAGCCTTCAGCACGGTTATGAAGGTAGCCCAGCTGGATAGGTTTATCTTCCTGGACAAAAACAGATACAAACTCAAGGACATGCAAATGGCAAGTGACCTCTGTTCTTCTTGTTCATTACAGCATTTTGTGCAGTGTACAGAAAGCTGATTTACTGCTGACTTCTATACATTACTGGAATTTTAAACAAGAGATGTGATTTTGTTACTGTTTTGTAGTTAAATGCCAGCATATGTAATTTCAGGTCCAAAAGGAGTCATTAACGACTGGCGAAGGTTTAAACAACTGGAGACAGAACAGAGACAGGAACAGCGCAGAGAAATGGAACGCCTCATAAAGAAGTTGTCTATGACATGTAGATCTCACTTAGATGAGGAGACTGATAAGCAGAAACAGAAAGAGCTTCAGGAAAAAATCAATGGGAAGGTAACATGACACAAAGGGATTGCCATTTAAGCGTTGGACTTTTTTTGTTTCATTATTTGTGTGTGTCGAGCAGATAGGAATCTTTATCGGGTCAGTAGATACGTTTAAGAAAGCAGGTGAGTAGACACAAAATAGATCAACTCCTTGTGATTTCATTTCTACAGACAAGGTGATGTACTTGTTTTGCCAAAGAAATGTTTGCTTAAAAACTCATTAAAAAAGCTGGTGAAAGAGAAGCAATCTGAGGTCGGGCACAGTACCCAAATCAGTGCTCAGAGCGTAGTGAAAGCGCATGGCTACCATTAACCTGAATTAAAGTGGGATCATGGAGCAGCCACTTGAGCTATTAGTGCAGCATGTGGGAACTAGCAAACCCAAGGCTGAAATCACTGTTCCCACTGGACACAGTTTCTAATTAGATCAAAATGGAGTGTAATACAGCCGGTGCTTGAGCCTCCGTGGCTGGCACTTGCCTGTTATTAAAGATGAGTGACCCACATTAATCCTCTTGATTTAAATTAATTATGTAAGTGACCTATATAGTGATGAAGGTCTTCTTTTTTTCTCTGTCGTGTATCTTTCTATGTATTTTTAGATGACGTTACAAGAATATAACATGATTCACAATGATGAAGATGATGAGGAATTTTTACAGCGATACAGGAAGCAGCGAATGGAGGAGATGAGACAGCAGCTGTACAGCGGGCAGCAATTTAAACAGGTTTTTGAGATTACCAGCGGAGAAGCGTTTTTGGACACGGTTGATAAAGAGCATAAGAGCACTCTGATCATGATCCATATTTATGAAGATGACATCCCTGGCGCTGAATCCCTGAATGGCTGTATGATCTGTCTGGCTGCTGAGTATCCAACAGTTAAATTTTGCAGAGTAAAGAGTTCGCTCATCGGTGCCAGCGCTCGCTTTACCAATAATGCTCTGCCAGCTTTGCTTGTCTATAAGGCAGGTGAGCTCATTGGCAATTTTGTGCGGATCACTGACCAGCTCGGAGAAGATTTTTTTGCTGTAGACCTGGAGGCTTTTTTGCAGGAGTGTGGTCTGCTTCCAGAAAAAGACCTCGTGCTCCTGACTTCTATACATAATCCATCTGCATGTTACAGTGAAGACAGTGATCTGGAAATAGACTGAACCACTTACACCAGGGGGCCAGTAGGTGTAGTTGTGCTGTGGGATATTCTTGTGCTAGGGGTTGTTCCCTTCCTTTCTTAGTGTGGGTATGTTATTCTTCCCCTCCATGCACTTGGACTTTCGCTTGGTAAAATGTTGTTTGAAAATAACTTAAAGTGTTCCTAGCATTTTCCTAAGTTAACTCAGTGAAGTACATGTTGAAATGTATTTTACTAAGCATGAAGTTCTAACGCAATTCAGTAATTAAGTTTTTAGGCATTCATGTCTTTTATTAACCTGAAATTGAACTGCTGCCAGTGAGTTAACACAGCAAGGTCCCTTCTTCCATTCTGCAGCTTTCAGTCCCCTTCTTGGAACTTTTCTAACGATTGACATCAAATTTTTGTTCGGTGCTCACTTGCAAATAATAACAACTCCTGACTTGATCCTGCAAATTGCTTTTGAGCTGGAGAGGGCTCTTCTTTCTTTAACCTTGTCTGAGAGACCCAAATGGGAAAATCTTCCTTCTGGTACAGCTCTTAAAGCATTCTTAGGTTTTAAAATACCTACTGGTAGAATTCATGGCAGTCCCTTCAGCAGGAAATAATCTCTGCCTCTGCATATAGAGAGAACCAACATACATCCTGGAGAGCATCAAGGAGAGTTTTGTTGACAAAATGCAGAATCGGGACTTGGCTAGCCTCAGAATTGCATATATCCCTAAAATCCTCAAACACTGTTAAATAAGTGCTAATGTTTGTCCGCATATTACCTGCTTAAGCTGGGTCTTCAGACGCATTTTGGATATTAATAATCCTTGGACCTGGCAGATGACTGGAAGGCTTTGTGGGAAGTGAGCCCTGAGCCAATAGACAAGCTCCTGAATGGGAGCTCCCTTGTCTGAAGCTCAGTACGTAGTTTCTGCACAGTGTTAGGCAGGATCAGAAGCGTTGCCACTGTCCTGTTTTTCCTCTGATGGCAGCTCTTTGGGAGCATGGTTTTTTTGTGCAGTGCATCAGTGGAGTTCACTGACAGAGAAGATGCTGTGGAGCTGGGATGAAAGCATTGTAGCTGTAAAACTTGCACAGTGACACTGGTGACTCTTTCCCCAAAAACTTAGAATTCCCACTTCTGGACACAGATTAAAAGCCATGCAGCGCTGGCTGAGCCCGTTTGTCTTTGTGTTAAGTTATTGCTCCTGAATGCTGTATATTACACTTCCCTTCTGCAGCAAGTTCCTCGTTATCATTTGTTAGTGATTATATTGTTATTAAAGTGTGTTTGTTTTGTTTGTGCTCCACTTTCTTTATAGGTAGTGATATTGGGAAGTACTTTCCAGGGTTTCTATGCATTTACAGTTCACCCTGCCTCCAGCAAGTCTAGCGCTGTATAGCTGTGACATAACCCCAGCAGCGTTAGAAACCATTAGCAGCATGTAGTGAATGCAAGCTTGGAAACCTCCAGTGATGCAGAGCAGGGCCGAGGCTTTGCTGACCGGGTGATGGTGTAATCTCCCCGCACCCAGTACAAATGAGCACGCTGAATGTGTGCACTCTGTACTTAGATGTTGCTGAATTACATCTCATGCACATTTAATTGGATATTACGTTTGCTTTCTCACACATGACTTACTGTGTTCGTTATTTAATCTTGAGGAAAGTAGACTGTCCTTACGTCAGTACGATGTAATGCTATGTTTAATGATTACATTGAATTGCAAGTTTTGTGCGAGGCACTTCAGAGCACCAGGGAGAAGTGCAAAAATTTGCTTGTAAGCACTAGGTTTGTAGTAAGAATAGATCTTAGGACAAGGGTAAGCATTTAGAGTTGTATGTATGCAAACTATTTTTAAAAGTACTATAAGCAGATGGGTAAATAATTGGTAATTAAAAATAGCTGAAAGAGCATGTTTAGCTGTTTTAAGGGAACCGGCAGAGAGCCAAAGTTTAAAATGTGGTAAGAGATTCAAGTTACTTGAAATTAAGTCGCTGAGTGTGGGTATCCTGCATTTCAGAAAATAAAGTAACCATGATTTGTATTCAGGGTGAGATTCAGTAAGTCTGTAGTGCAGCCGGGCGCATGTTAGCACCACAATAAAACCTGGTTGGAGGAGGGAAGAGCTGACTGAGTTACTTTAAAGTTGGGGCCCATGGCTGTAATGCTGTAACAGGATCAGAACCTCTCCTGCTGCTCCGTCTGATGGCCTGCAGCAAGGTGACTGAGTCCTGGTTATGAGGTTTTGGTGCTCAGGTATACGACAGATGGTTTATGCTGCCAGTAGCAAAAGGGGGGGAAAAGGTGCAAAGGAGAGAAGTTTGAATCCAATTCATCATTGATCTGAAAGAAAAGAATGAGCACAAGGGAGAAGAGGGGTAAAGAGTTCATGCTGCTGAGAAGCGAGGCCGGAGTGCGGCTGTTGCTTTTGCCTGTTCCTGTAGCTAAATCCTTCCAGACCAGCTAGCCAGTGGTTTTGCGCCCCCAAACCCAGCATTCTTACTGCATGTAAAGCAGCAGAGCAAAGTAGAACAGATTTTAGGATAGGTTTGTTACTAATTTGTTACTGTCCATTCAATACGAATAAGAACTACAGCTCATACTAACATGGTAGCTCTTTCAGTTAAAGTATTAAAGTCTGTTTTATTTATCTTAATTTAAGAGAGGTCCTGACCTGTAGAAAAACTGGAGTATATATGTATATATATATGCGCATTATAGATAGATATGCATTAGAGAAATTAAAATGAAATTGTACCAACACGTACCTGCAGTAAAAGTTTTGAAACATTCTGGTTTGGCCACGAGTGCCAGGATTTGGGTTTGAGGCAGATGCCTCTCCTTCCCTCCAGGCTGTTGTGTTCCATCACCGTCAGAACTCCCCTTGTATTGATGCATTCCTACTAAATTGCTTGACTTTGAATAAAGGAAGCTTTTTAATATTGCCAAAGATGTTTCATCTATGTTTTCTGGCACAGCACAAAGCGCTGTTCTGGGCAGAACCCTGATGGGGTGTTCCAGCATTTACCGGGTGGTAGAGATACGATGTGATGGCTGGCGTGGGTTGTACGCTCGGATGTTTTGTCTCTTGCACTAGGCTCTATCTTGACTTGGCCAGAAGTCCTCTGTAGTTTATATTCAGGATGAGATTCAGCTGCTAGACACCAGCAAGAATCAGTGCACCCATCCTGTGCTCTGGCAGCAGCTCGCCCTGCAGCTCCCAGAGGTGGTGGGCGCTGGGCAGGTACTGGCCTGCAAGCTGTCCCTTGGGCTCCGCCTGTTCTTTCTTCCCCCGCTTCCTCCCACCAGCACCCTGTTGCTTTTTTTAGTGCATCTGATGAAATTGCTCTGAGATAAAAGCACTGTGAAAGGTTGGGAGTCTGGAGCAAAGTGGCTGCGGTTGGTTCCCCTCCTTGTGCCTTGGCAGAGTTTGTGCAGGCATTGCTCAAGTTTGAACATCTTTTGGCTGCAGTTGTGACAGCGTGAAACAAACTTTCTTAAATCCATTAGGTCCACAAAGCAAGAGAACTCAGAAAGAAAGTGACTGGTGCTGGAAAACAAGGTTGGTATTTATTGCCTTTGAATGTTTTCAGATACTTAGCCTTGCATATCTGAACTAGGACAGTAAGTTAATGCAAGGTTCAGTGAGCAACACTTCTTTCTACTGCCACGTTACGTGTGCTGTGTTTGTAGTCTGTCCTTTCTGTGCCCTGTTTTCTACGTGCAGCTCTGCTTAGTCTTGTGTCTGCCTGTGGAGCTGAAGGAAGGCAGCTCCTCTGCTGGGCTGTGCATTTCCTTCTGCCCATCTGTTCTGGTGCTACAGCCACATCACATCCCCTTCAGAGTGCTGGGGGTTTATTTGTAGGAACACCAAAAAGAGAATTACTATTAAAAGTGCTGCAGGCAGCAGATCTCTTCCTCCTAGTGTCCACTTTGGTTGTTTCATGCACAGTGAATCATTACTCCAAAGGTCACACGAACACAGGCAGATGTTGTCCTTTCTGCTCCTCACACCACATGCACTCACAGTGCTCTCTGTCCACATCAGCCCGCAGGCACACGCTGCTGCTGCGCTCCCCAGAGATGCTGAACACAGGGCTGAAGGACCAGCAATGGCCACGGGGGGGCTGGGGGCTGACTTATTCCTGGGGAAACGTCCCCTTGGTGGCACAGAGCACTGAGACAGCTCTCTGTGTGCCCGATGGCCAGCGTGCTTATCAGCTGGTAACAAACAACACTGGCTGGCTGTGATAGCCACAAACAAAAGCAGGATACTTGTGGCCTAACTGAAACAAGGAGGATGCCTGGAGCTGGAGCCCTGTGCACAACGAGGCCCCAGGCGTGCTCTGCCAGCGCACTGGAAGCACACGGTGCACGGAATGCGGTGCGTGCTGCTGTCTGGGGATATGGCAGCAGCCCTTGGCCGCGTGCTGCTCCCACCGGATGCCATTTGCCCTGTCTGACAGTGTGCTGCCACCCAAGCATGGGAACTGCAACAAGGGCTGGGACCCAGGAAATCCCTGCGCCCCACGTGAGCGCTGCTGAGCCTTCCCCAGCTCCGCCTGGTCCCGGGCACCTGCCTTGGCCTGTCTCTGCACTGCGAGAGCCTGAGAACTTGGAGGAAATGAGAGTGGTTTTTAACATTGTTTATTTTAGAGGTCCATTTTCTGGGATCTGGCTGGGACCAAGGCCAGCAGCCCTGGCTGCCAGTGATCACGTCATGCTTTTGGTGAGGGCTTATGTCTGCATGTGCTGTGGAGCAGGTCAAGCAGGCAGTGTGCCTTTGGAACGTTGTTTACTGAGCTATTAATGCAGGAAAGTGCAATGAGCAGAGGGCGGGGGAGTCTTTATAGGGTGTTGTGCACAGAGGTAGCTCAGAGCAGCCGGTTGTGTGCCAGGACAGCAGTGAAAGGTGGGGGCACAGTGCTCTGGGAGCTCCCCAGGGCTGGGCAGCTGGCATGGTCACCCTCTGTCCAGTGCCAGGCAGGATGGAGGGCGGAGCGGGGCTGCTGTGGAGAACCAGGTGAGAGCACAGCCTGCAGTGCACCTGCAGTGCATCCTCCCCAGTGAGGCTGGGCTCTGTGTGCTGTATGCTCTCTGGAGTGCAATGCCCCACAGCAGGAGTGGGCAGTGGGAGCTGAGGCAGAGGAGCAGAGAGGCTAGGAGCATCATGGGGCGCTGGGATTTACCAAGCGAGCTCCAAAGCTGACTTAGTGCAAGGCAGCGGTAGGAAGATTAGGTCTGCTGAGATCTCCTCAGGCACCTGAGCTCTTCCCAAGGTGAGCAAAAGCCTCTCCCTGCTGGTGTGGGGCAGAGCTGGAGCCCACCCAAGGCAGGATGCCCTTCTGGCACGGGATGGGCGGAACCCCGGCCCCAGCGCTGCCTGCAGAGACGACAGGGACGGTCAGTGCCAGGCAGAGGTCTGTCCCCTCCCTGGGCCGGGTGAGGCTGAGCCGTACCTGCATGGACTGTGCTGCTCCTACAGCTCTGTGGATGATGCTCCACCCACACGGCCGCCGTCGGTCTCACCTGCTGCCGCGGCATCCGGCACACGGAACGCCACATATGGACACTTCTTCACGTTGAGGCACACGAGTTTCTCCAGTGATGCTGTCTTGACGATCTCAAAGCCGGTTGCTCCGCCAAAGGTACTGGGCTTCCAGTACTCCGGGGAGCAGATGGGGTTCCCAAGAAGTCCCTTCAGTGAAAATGGAGCGCCAATCTCCACCATGCTTTCCCCAAAGATGCCGTTGGGTTGGGGTTTCTCAAGCAGCAATCCTGGATAAAACTCCAGAGCATCGATGTCTCCATACAGCTCCTCCAGCTCTGCTGCCTTCTCCTCCTCTCCTGCACCAAGAGAACCCCAGAGGCCTCAGCACAGGCCAGGCCGGCAGCCCCTGAGCCCAGCCAGGGGAGTGGGGTCCTACCTGTGAGCTCCTGGAAGGACGTGTAGGGCTTCAGGCCAAACCTCTTCCGGTACTCATTGAAGGGCTGCAGCCTCAGCTGCCGCGACTCCTCGATGACTCCAACGGCCACTTCCAATACCTTGGCATTGATGTTTTGCCCCCCACCGATCTGCAGGAGGAGGGGATGAGGAGAAGCGTGCACACATGAGTAGGCCCCAGCCTCATCCCAGCCCTGCTGATACCCGGGCCCTGGGATGGGGGTCGCTGGGTTTAGGGTCACAGCAGGAGTCCTGAGAGCAGCAAGTCTGAGCAGCAGCCTTGCTGCTTCACACAAGTCAGAGATGTTGATGCAATCACTTGGAAGGGAACATCCATGTGATGGCAGCAAAGAACAGTACGAGACGAGCTGTTCCATGCGGCACAGCCTGGCCTGGGGCCGCCCGCGCACTGCAGCTCCTGGCTGCACCACCGTGTTTACTGCAGTGTCCCAGGACCGAGCACACGGTGCTGCCAAGGCCCAGCTCACTGCACTGCTTGCAGGGAGGGCCCACAGCATGCACAGCACAGCTGGGAAAAGTTGGCAAATGCGACACGCAGGTGGGACACACACAGCGAGCACTGCAGTGGGACAGATGGGGCACCACAGCCCCACGGGATGCAGCAGCAGCGCGGGCCCTTACCCTTCCTGCAGTCTGCCTGGAAAAGGACTCCACCAGGGCCTCCACGCCATAGTCCATGAGCATGGAGGTGTTGTAGAGGAACTGCTCGTAGCTGTACTCCTGTCCCTGGATGGTGAAGGAGTCGGGCATCAGCCCATGCCAGTGGTAGAGCTGATTGAACTCCACCGCAATGCGATTCCGGTACTGGAACTGCTGCTCAAACAGCAGCTCAGGGTCAAACTTGAGGCTCAGGAAATACCCGCTGAGGTGCTGGACGTAGTCCTCAATTACAATCTTGATGGTCTCCCCTGGGCAGAAGGTGAGAGAAGAAAGTGTGAGCAGGGGCGATTCCCCTCGGCCCCACTGCTGCAGGGCGCCGGGCCGGGTGTGCTACTCACATGCAGTGTGGGACCCGCCTGACTCTGGGCTGGGGGCCTTGGTGGGAAACTTCTCTGTGAATTACCTTTCCACCAAAAAAGGTCGTTTTGCCAAAACAGAAATGGCTTCTGAGAAAGCCGACCCCAGCATGCTGCTTAATCTAACATGTTGGTGTGGGTCTTAGATCATTTTACTGCAATCTCACACCAGGTCACTTCCACCCAGAATCCAGAAAAGAATATTAGAATGAAATAATTCAGAATTTTAGCTAAATCACTCAAAACGAAGTTTGTTGACAGACCAAAGCCAACGATCTCCAGAAGGCTGTGAGGGGAACTCCCCAGCCCCTAATGCTGCGACACCCACCGATGAGGATGAGCCGCGCTGTCTGGAAGAGCTGCTCGTCGCCCCAGGTGGGATGCTCCTGCTTCAGAATGTCACAGACGCGGTTGTGCTCACGCAGCCAGAGCGTGGCATACATGCCGAGCCCCGGCAGCAGCCCAAACACCTCCTGCCCCATTGCCAGCTGCTTCTCCTTGGGGATGGCAGGCGGATAAACCATGTGCACCGGCACCTCAGTGACGGACGGTGGGTACACCTCCCCGTTCACCACCTCGGGACCACAGGAACAGAAAGTGAGTTGGGGAGGAAGCCATGTGGTTCTGGCAGCTGCCAGAGGGACGAGGGCATCCAGTGATCTTGGGGCATGGGACCGAGACGCATCTCAGTATATCACGCTGTGCGGTACCTGGAATTTGAGCTTCCCATCTTGGAAGAGACGCAGCTGGTGCTGCCGCTGCAGGTTGTCCCCATACAGGTGCCCTAGGTCCACCTGTGGGAGCACACGGTGTGAGCAGGGCAGCAGCCTGCCTGTGCCCATCGCTGTGTGCCCGCCGCACCGAGCCCTGCGCCCTCACCCCGTGCCCCAGTGCCTTGGTGAAACCGCGTCCCATCTTCCCGGAGGTCTTGAAGAACTGGTGGGTGAAATGCTGGGCGAAGAAGGCGAACATCAGGTTGGTGCCCCGGGGGTCAGCTTCAAATTTGTGCCGCAGCAGGAAGCGCTGAGCCAGCAGCTGGGCATCGGGGAGCTGCTGCTTCCCTGTGGAGGACAGGGGCTGATGCCGGGTCGTGCAGTTCAAGCACTGCAGCACAGTGCAGGCAGTGTGCGATGGTGATGTGGCGCCAGGTAGGAGCCAGACGCTGCTCTGCAGACCCAACCCACGCTCATCACCTCCTGTGCTCCTGTGCCAACCACGTACCTTTGGTCCCCATGGGTGTGGGGCACTCCTCTGGCACTGGTGGGAGGATGCGGGTGTAATAGCTGACATTGGCATAGGCCTCCCAGCTGATGTAGCCGTATTGGGAGTTGAAGGTGGGAGGGCTGGGGATGAGGTTGGCGCGAACTGGAAGGAGAGAGCTGGGTCGATGCCATGGGACAGCACGGACCCCAGGCATCCCAGGAACCAGAGGGCCCGGCTGTGTCCCGCCGTGCCTGGGCTGTGCCCCCCTATCAGAGGCTGCAGGTCCCTGCATGAGCGGATGGTTCTGCTTCTGCACTAATGGATTCCTGGATGATGAATTAGACGACAAACATGCATAAATGCTGAAATCAACAGCCGGAGCCTTGTGAACACATCCCTATGGCTCCAAGAGCTGGAACCTAAATATTTATGCAAAGTGATAAATGCAAGGACATGAGTAACAAAGGCCAGCTCCATATTTCCACCAGCTGCTCCCTGCGCAGCCACTCCAGAGCCCTTTGTAGGGGGAGCGTGGCGTGCCGACAGCAGCCGTTGCCTGGTGCTCATCCTGCGTGTGGGGCTCAGCCTCCCCGTGCCTCCCACTGCAACATCACCTGCATGTGGGTGGCTCAGAGCAGTGACCCAGCCTGGTGCCACCCATGCCAACGCTGATGCCCAGAGTCCTGGTGCCACCCCTGGTACCTGTGAGCACGAGCCTCATCAGCGTGTCTCTGATGAATGTGCTGTTGATGATCTCCCAGAACCACCTGAAGTGGGTGAGGACAAAGTGGTAGAAGGCAGGACTGGGCTTCAGCAGGTCACGTAGGCGCGTCCAGAGCTCAGCTGTGGGACACAAATGCAGCACAGCACTTGGCATCGGGTAATGACAGCGCAGTGCTCACCCAGCACAGTGCCATGGACTTACGTGAGGTGCAGTTGGCCCCGAAGTACCCCGTCCGCGTGCAGTCACACTCGTAGCCTTCCAGGCCAATGCGCACGCACACGCCTTGGTGCTGGCAGGGGTAATAGCAGCACGGGTTGACTGGGGAGAGAGAGGAGAGGTCACCATCCACCTGCAGCGCCACCACATTGGGCACTTCGCTGCTCCCCAGCGGGGCTGTGCTGCCCTGCACACAGCCAAGCCCAGCACAGCAGGAGGCAGCAGAAAGGCACTGCTGGAGCCTTGTGCATGGACTGCTGTGCCCCAGAGCTGGAGAAATACCCGCAAACATCACTGTTAATAATGGTAATTGTCTGAGCTGCAGTTTGCTTTGGCACAGGGCTTTTCTACCCTGAGTGGAGGAAGGGGCTGACTGCTGGGCTCCTTCCTCCCAGCCCTGGCCTGGTTGCTTCCTCCACAGCTGCCCCTTTGCCTGCACACCCCAGCTGCAACCACCAGATAAGAGCCCATCCTGCCCTCCCCATGGCATCACCCGGCCCGTGCAGCTGTGGTGGGGGCACACGGCAGTCCCAGTCCATCCCAGTAGCTCCTCCTGGGCCATGCTGGAGGTATCACTGCAGCCCTGGGGGCTTTGCTGTGCAGGGAGAAGCCTGAAAGCACCGTGCTGTGGCATCACATCACCAATCTGCCAGCACTCAGGCAGCTGCCACAGCACAGGACAGCAGGAGCACGATGGGGCTGCAGGGTGAGTGCAGCCCAGGAGCTGGAAGCAGCAGTGGTGGGGCTGTGCTATGTAGACCATCGTTGACACGCAGTGTGCAGCTGCCTCCAGCACGGAGCTGCCACGGGGAGCTTGGTGGACACGGCACCCAGGGACAGATCCTGCTCAAAGGCACTGGGAACTGTCACCATCAGTGTCCATGGCACAGCTGCTATGGGGGTTAAGCTCCCAGCCCTAAGGGCTCTGCCTGATCTGGTTCAAATTCTGAGGGTCTGGAACCAGGCTCTCATGCAGGCTGGCACAATGCACAATACATTTTCCATAGGAAATTGAAGCTAAAAACAAACGTCTTTGACAAATCAAGCTAATTGTGCAGCCTCGCAGTTTCCCAGACATCTCAGGGCTCTTCTCAGCACTGGGAGCCTGAACCCTCACGCTATGGGGCCAGCCCATAGGGTGCAGCTCCCAGACCTTCCTTCAAGATCCCTTTCACCTTGGACCTTTCCATGTCTCCAGATGCTGTCACATCCCTGGGTGAATGCAGTCCTTATTTATCTCAGACAAATTAACTTCAGAACACTAGCCTGCTGTTTCGTAGCACTAAACTTGCCAGCAGGGCTGTGCAGCAGCACAGCTGGAGCATCCTTGGAGTACTGCTGCACCGTTAGCTCTGTGTTCAAAACTGCTGCAAACACCAACACCTACAAGAGCAGCCCCGCTCCATGCCCAGGGCTCTGCAGGCTGCTGCCTGCTCCGGGTTCATGGCGGTGTCAGTGCGTGGGGACCCACGGATGGGAAGGGAGAGGCACATCCCAGCCAGGGGGCACCGAGCGTGTCCCAGCCTGCAACAGCCACCTCCACCCCGAGCAGGAATCCAGTGGTGTGGCCACAGGTGTGGGACATGCTGCTCCTGCCCTCTGCCCCAGACTGCAGCCCCTCCAGGACAGCATAGCCAGCAAATGCCCACGATCACTGCTGAAAAATGCCTCATTTGGGGGTCAACATCCGCTCCACCAACCGCAGCCAAAGTGACGACACGGGGTGAATCATGAGCAGGCTGGGCTCACCGGGTGGGACGTTCCCAGTGTGCACATGGCTCCGAGCTGTGAAGACAGTGAATGGTTCACACTTGTTTTTCTGATTTGTGAAGGTTTCTTGGGCCCAGGAGCCACTCCCAACCCATTGCAGCCAGATGGTCATCTGCAATAGCTTCTGGCTGCACAGCAACCTGCGGGGCTGCAGCTGCATCACGCACATGGGGAGCCCGACCACAGGTAGTGGGAATGGACCCAGATCTGCAGGAGGAACCACGGGTCTGAGCCCGGATGAGGCGGTGACACCAGGGACAACTGAGCCTGTGGTGAACAGGGCTGGGCTTGAGGAGGATGCAACTGGAGAGGCCCTGGGTTATTCTACAGAAACATGTGCTTCTACACAAATACACAGCCTCAAGGCGAAGGCAGCAGACAGGTGCCAAGGGCAATATCCGGAGGGGAAAGCAGAGACATGCTGTGGGAGCCCAGCCCAGGTCACAGCCAGAGAAAGCCTGGAAGGAGAGAAAACATTACTGCTCTGAGCCAAGGAGCTGCCTGCAAAGAGGTGAGGAGACGTGCAAGCACCCAGCAGGCAGGGGTTACTCCGTCCTCGGGAACCTGTGTGCCTCCTGCAGCCATCCGCAGTGTTCACTGCACTGCAGGTCCCAGCGCAGGTCCCCCAATCTCTGTCAGCCCTCTTCTTTGCTAATCAAAGCTTGGAAGATAATCCCCATGTGGTGTGATCTGTCTTGACCCCGTTCTGCCACCAGCAGCATCAGGGCTGTGCCATCGCAATGTGTCCGTCCCAGCAGCCATGGGCTGGCTGTCCCCAGTGGTCCCTGGGTCCTGTCCTGTGGGACCTAACGCATGGCCGCCTGCCGAGGGGAGCCATTGGCACTTGAGCTGCACTTTGGTCTGGGTGCCATGTAAGCAGCCCCATGAGCCTGGCTCATGTTCCCTTTTGGACGCACACCCACTGCCACAGGGAAGTCTCCACCTTAGGCTCATTGTTTCTGTGCAGGAACAGCCGCCGCACTGCGGGAGGGCTGCGGGTGCTGGGAGGAGGCCGTGCCCCATCCCTACAGCCCCTCTGCCCCGTGCAGTCCAAACCCTCCGCACTGGGCTCTGCATCCCTTCCTGTCCTGTAGCGATGGGGTCACCGTGACCGCCTGCGCCACACACAGCCACAGCACACCGAGGGATGCCCAGCACAGCACGCTCCTGTGCTGCTTTTGCCCTGAAGGCTTCAGCAAGGAAGTGTCAAACCTGGGAATTTCTGTGTGCTTGGTCTTGTAATGTAGAAGAGAAGAAAATCATTTCATGGCAGAGGAACACGGTCAGCATCCAGCCTCGGTCCTGCAGGGAACTGCCCGGGGCAGCACACAGAAGGAGCTGGCAGCACTGGAGATTTTTCACGTTGCGGTCCCTGGGTGCGTTCACCCCTCGACGCCTGAGCCCAGCGCGGGGCCAGCACATGGCACACAGCGCAGCACGAGGCCGCGGGGATGGGACAAGGCGCGGGTCAGCGGGCAGCAGCTGCGCGCAGAGCCGCGGGCACGGCGCCCGTTCTCCCAGAAGCTCCAGGCGGCCGCCGGCAGCCGTCGGGGCAGCGCGGAGAGGGCGCTTACTGCAGCGCCCTCAGCCCACTGCCACGACCTGGCCCCGGGCCGGGTACCAGCAGGGGCGATGGGCGCGATCCTGCCCCGAGACCACTGCGAGAGACAGCGCCGGGGGCCCCGACCTCTCCACGCCCTCACCCCGTGGCACTGACCCCTAGCCCCGCCGCCCCTCCGCGCTGGGGGCTCCGCAGGCACTCCCGGTCCGGCACTCCCGGTCCCGCACTCCCTATAGGGGCTTCCCCCGCGCCCCGGCACCGCCTCGGGGTCTCCCCCCGCTGCCCGCCCCCTCGTACCGGTGCCGGCGGCCGCGGCGCTCCCGGCGGCGCAGAGCAGCATCGCGTGGGCGACGAGAAGCCGCAGCGCGGCCAGGTGGGCCCGAGCCCGGCACCCACCGCCCATGGCGATAGGCAGCTCCGCCGCGTCCCGCGCTGCCCGGCCCGGCCCCGCCGCCCCCGCCCCCGCCGCGCCTCCTCCCGCCCCCGCCGGGACGGGGCCGCCTCCAGCCCGGCCCCCGTGGGGACCCCGCGCTCCTCCAGGGCCGCGCCCCGCTCCTCGCGTCCCCGCGTCCCGTCCCGCCCCGTCCCACCCCGAGCCCCGGGGGCGGTGGCACAGCTCAGGCGGCAGCGCCGTGTCGCAGCCCGCCGCCCCGGGGTTGCCCTCGGCCGCCAACGGCGGAACAAATGGGGTCACCGGGAAGCATCGCAGTGCCTCCCGCCTGGCACTGCTCCCGGCCCGGTGCCAGCGGGGCAGGATCGGGCCGGCAGGCTGCAGGCAGTGTGCGGGGTAGCGCCCTGCAGAGCGCCGTGGGGCAGCCGCGGGGGACGTCCCCGGGCCTGGTGGCACCGTCCGGGCTGCTCCGGGTGGAGGGCAGCCAGCCGTGTTTGGGGCTACTGGGGCTTTGCTGTCACCTCTCAGAGCTGCAGAAGCCCAAAACAAAGAGCAGCCGCACACCGCTCCGCACCGCTCCGCACCGCCCCAATCAGACGGGCGCCGTGCAGCCCTCCTGGAGCACCGCGCGCTGCCCCCGCGCTAGGGGTGATCCCGGCCCGCACCCAGCCCGGCTCCTCACGGGAGGGCCGGGCGAGACGGCACGGCTGTGAGGGCGGCTCCGGGAAAGACCGGCGCGGGGCCGCGTAGGCGCTCCGCCATCGCTCCACCGTAGCCGGAGGCGGTGGAAGGGACACGGCCGTCGCCATCATCCACGTGTGCGTCGTGCCGGGCAGCGGCCCGGGGAGGAACGCAAGGACACGAACTGCGCGTTTGGCCCGAGGAGCCTCGAGGAGGCCTCCAGTGGGGCCAACCCCACGGGGCTGGAGGAGCCGCTGTGCTTTCGAGGCCTTCTCCTCCCACACTGCCGCCGCGCTCCGCTTTTGTCTCCTTCTGCTTTTCTCAGAACTGGACGGGCACAGCTTTGCTCGCTTTACTTGCAGGAACCCCCGAGCCGGGATCCCACGCTGTGCGCGTATCTCGGGCTGCACGCAGCGCGCGGTGCCGCGCGGGACGGCCGAGCGCTGCCGGCTCCGTAGGGAGGCAGCAGAACACCGCCAATGGCAGCGCGGGGCCGGGAGGAGAGCGGGGAGGCTCAGAGCAGCGCTCGGCCACCGCTCCCTGCGACTGCTTCTCCCGGGGGCTGCAGCGGAGCTTTCCCCTGTGCCGGGGGTGGGACGGGGACACAGAGCCCGCGGGGTCGGCACCGCAGAGCTCCTTCCGCCCCAGCGGCGGTGTGCCGTGCGGGAGCTGCCCTGGAAGCTGACAGCCCGGCTGCTCCCAGCCCTGTGCTCGGGGTCCTGCAGGTGTGCGTCCCCAGAGCTGAGCACCCCCGGGCAGACCCGTCTGTGTGCAGCCCTGCGGGAGCTCTTTGGGCGGGGATGCGATTCGAGGGGTAGATCCATCCTGAGGCAACGACAGTGGAGGAGCCAGAACCACCGCCATGCCGCCTTACCTCGGCGAGCACTGACAGAATGCCACAGTGAGTGCCAGTGGCCACGGCCACACCGTGGCATCGCTCCTGTCGGGAGATGCGAGGCAGCTCAGGGTCACAGCCCTCCCTGGGGCTGAGCAGGGTCTGCGGTGCCCACACTCACGCCCAGCCCTTCCCCGGAGCACAGCGGATGCAGGCCGAGCGCTTCCCCGGGACAGGGAGCTGACAGGCGTTGTTTGGGGGGCTACAAATCAGAGCTGAAAGGCCCCGGCTGGACAGGCTGTCTGGGAACTCGTAACCTGAGCCCCAGGAAAGAAGGACTCAGGAAAGCGCTTTCAGCAATCATATTCATCATCTTCAGCCTGGCTCATTAGGCTCACCAAGCCCAGCTCCACCACCGCCAACGCCTCCCGCGCGCAGATAGAGCCGCCGGCTCAGACAAATAAATGCTTCCAGCTTCCCGCTGGATGCAGCAGGTCAGGGAGCATCTGATGCCAATTACCTGTGGTGTAGGGTTCTCTCCCCGGCCCTCGCACCCGGCTCTCCCTGTGACCGTGGGTGCCGGCCCCTGCGTGGCCCCATCGCCCTCTGCTTCTCATGGGGCAGCCATGGGGAAGTTTGGGGCTCCCATCCCTCGCAGGAGAAGCAGCCCTGTGCCATCCGTACCAAAGGGGTCCTCCAGAAATGGGGCCGGCACAGCCATGTGGCCTCAGTGAGTGTGGCTGTGAAATGGGCGCAGCTGTGCTCACACAGTGGCTCTTCAGGGGCACCTCACGCTTCCCCTGCTCCAGGAGGGATGTCCCTAATTGCCCCAAAGGTCGGTGTCCCCACATTGAGGCCACGTGTCAGGGGGACCCCGGGCAGGACGCAGTCACTCAGCATCAACGCTGGGGGCCAGGAAATTGCAGTGGACGTGAACCTAAATACACCGTGTGTCACCCCCAGGTAATCAGGGCTCGGGCAGATTCCGGCTGACAGCTTAAATGCTTTAATTCTTCGGATGCTGCATTTCAAGGGGGTCCCGTGTGCCATGAGCTTCTCCCTTCAAGCTGAAGGTTTGTCTGTAATTGGAGGCATGTTCCGTTGCCCTGAAACTAGCCAGGTCCCCGCTGGAGGAGGGGGCTGCGGGAAGGCAGCAATTTCCCTTATGGAATTATTTACCTGATTAGAGAGTTTATTTTATCAAAATTGCTTCAGAATGGGGCCACTCAGTGTGTCCAGCGCGGGGAGCTCCCTGGTGGGGCCGGCGGCCTGGAGACAGGTAATTTGTGTGCTTAATGGGACTAATCCGCCAGCAATTACACCAATAGATTTCACGGCTGCAAAGTGCTCTGCTCCCATCAATTAAAAATCTGTTAAGAAGATTAGCGCAAAAAAGGTATCAAAAGAAACCCAAGAGCTTCTTTCCTCACCGGCCCCCGAACGCGTGTGTGGGAGTGCTGCATTGCTCACAGGAGCACCAAGATTATTCCTTCGAGGTGAGGGCTCCGCAGCCAAAGGAACCACTGACAGTTTTCCCTGACTTTCCTACCAAGAGGTCCTTTATGTTTAATTACAGTTTGTTAAAATTAGCCCCGATTGTTAGTGTGGAGTGTGGATTTAAATATATTTCAAAGGCGTTGTTATGTGCTGGTCGGGGCAGTGGGGCTGCCCAGACAGCACGTGCCCAGGACAGGCGTCCCGTGTGGGGCTGCCCATGGGGCTGAGCACCCTCCGGCCGTGCTGACCCCATTGGAACAGGGGCTGGCCACCAAGTCCTGGGCTGCAGCGGGTGTCCCTGGCACGCCACGTGCCCGTGTCCCCACCGTGTCCCGTTCCCACCGGAGCTGTCCCAGGCAGCACCCGCTGCATCGCTCATGTGCTGGCAGCATCCCTGCAGCCCATCGCTCCCATCGCTGCCCACAGCCGGACCCGCAGCAGAACAAAAGCACGTTCCCAGCAGCTGAAGGTGCCATTTTCACGGCTTGGCTGAGCAAGGAAGTATTTTTTTGATCTCTTAAAATCCCGAATATTATCTGACAGTTTATCTTGTTTCTCGCATCCGTGTCTTTGCAGCAACGCCAGCTCATTTACATGTGTATTGCGCCTGCCTCCACGGGTGCTGAGGTCAATTGAAACTCAAGAAAAGAGGAGAAATTTATGCAAAACTGTTGATTGCATTTGTATGTAATGAAATCATCCAATATTCATCTGACTATAGACTCTAATCTGAAAGGAGAAGTGAAGGACATAAGAGTCACTGGAAAGCAATAATGAGCTTCTGTAGTGATTAAAAAAGCACTTGAGCTTTCTGAAAATCCAGCCAGAAATCGTGTCTAATCAACACGGAATATAGGAGGCAGAGATTACATTGATACATTTTGCAAAGCTCACTGCTGAAAATGTATGCGAGCTGTAAACTCTGACATGCCATCCATGCTCTGTTTTATACAAATCCGGGAGGCACACAATCAGAGCCCGGGCTCATCCCTGGCACAAAGCAATCTCGGTGTCTCTGCTCGATGACTCATAAGGAGCGCAATCACATCTATTTTGAAGAGCAATGTTGTTTTTTAACTGTGTCGAGAGCTTCCAGCTTCCTCCGAGTTTTTCCTGCCGCTCTCTCTCGCTCCGGTTCCCCTCCGCAGCTCTCAGCCATGCTGGTTGCAGGAGCTCACCCTGCTCCCCTGGCACTGCTGTCCCCGGCACCTCACCGGCACCTGTGGGTGGCTGCTGGGCCATGTGGGGGGGTGAGACCCCCGGGAGCCCCACAGAGTCCATCGGGCAGGGACAGGGGGACCCGATGGGCAGCACTTGCCTCCCAGCACCCAGCATCCAGGGGTTAGGACAGAGCCCTCCTCAGATCCCACCACCCTGTGAGCCCCCAGGATGCTTCCTGCCACTGCACCCACTCCATTTGGTGGCCAAAGCAGCGTCACTGAAATCAGAGCTGCGTCACAGCCGTGTTTTCTAGCTGTGGTCTCTTTTCCTCCTGGGTTGTTCAGCACAGCTGGAGCTCCTTCTCCACCCTCCAATAGCATCAGCTGCAGCTTTTCAGCTCTGGGTGCAGCCCAGGCTTCAGCTAACTGAGGGCTTCCTGCTGATGCTGCTGCAGGAAGCGTTTGCCTTTTATTTCCACTTTCTTCTGCTGCTGTGGTTGGAGCAGGGCTGGCAGCTTGCAGGCCCCGTGTGGAGCAGCAGCAGAGCAGGTTCAGCAGGAGCACCTGGAGCTGCTGCTGTGAGCCAACTCATGTGGGCACACTAAGTGCTGTGTCCCTTCTCTTGGGTGCTGGCTGCCTGCGCTGTGGCTGATGTGTGCCAAGTCGCACTCTGCTGTGTGTGTGGTTGGTGCTATGGTGGTCCTGTGTGTGGAAGGTGCCAGGGCTGCAGCTGCTGCTTTTGTCCTTCTCTACAAGGGCAGGTGTGGCTGCTGTGTGTCGCTCCCCTGGTGCTGGGGGCAAGGACAGCTAGTGGGTGACATGGGAACTGTGTTCACTGTCCTGTGTAGATACTTGAGGAGTTCTTCCCTGCAATGAGAAGCCCCTGTGGTGCCCTCCAGGTGTACCCTGCGCAAGTACAGGGAAATCCTTCAGCCCTGGGCTGCTGCTGGGATGCAGAGGCTGCAACAACAGTGAAAAAGCCGAGTTGATAAATGTCAAAAGAAATACAGTAATCAGCTGAAAGCAATTTACTGAGCCATGTAACCGCCCTGGGCTCGCCATTTTCCTTTATTCATCTATCATGGTAAGTGCTTTGGCCAAAATACACAAAGCAGAGAAATTGTTGACATGTGGGGCCCTAGCAGAGCAAATCCTTCATCCTTGTCCCCCTCCCCACTGCACACAAACTAACTTTTTGGGAATTGTTTATTTAAGGACTGCAGAGCACTTGGTGCTCTTTGAACCTAACTGCTCTGGGAGAGGGGCTGTGCTGCTGGCCACCACCTTCACTCTCTTGCTGTTGCCTGAAGCTATTTGCTGCTGTTGGGAAGTACCTGCTGGTAACCAAGGGCTGAGGTACGTGCTCAGAACCCCATTCTGCTTCTCCCTCCTTTCCCCTGGCGCATGCCACCAGCAGCACACGTGAGCAAATGATGGCTTTGCAAGGCTCCCAGGCTGACTTGGACTTTATTTTGAGCACGAATAAATGACAAGGATCGTACCAGGACACTGCTGGGTTTCTCTTCCGTGTTGTGTTTTCTTCTACCAGCATAGGCTGAGAATTGTTAGAAACAACAGAGCTGGGCTGCACAGTGGGCCTGAAGCCTGCCAAGGGTCAGACATGCAAGAAATGGACCAGTGAGGCAGTCACACATCTGGAGCCTTGAGCTTCAACTCTTGCTGCACTGTTACCTGAAGCAGAGGGCAGTGTTACCTCCTAGGTCACAGTTTCTGCTGTGGGAATCCTTTCAGTAGCCTCCAATTGTCCTTAATGTTTTATTTGTAATCATACTTCACCCAATTCTGTTGACACTTGAATGAAGAACAGCAGAGACTTCCCACCTCCCTCCAGTACAATCCAAGATTGGAAATCCCAGCAGCCATGGGATCCCAGCACCCAGGCCTGGGAGAGCCACCCCAGCCCATCACCTGAGGCTGCCTGGCTGCAGGCTGGGATGGCAGTGGGTACGGGGCAGTCCGTTCTTGCTGGAAGAGAAGTGCGTCCAGATGGGTGGTGTTTATCCAAGCAGCTCCTTGGTCTTCGCTGCCAGCAGCTTGTCCATCTCTGCTGCAGCACTGTCTGCCATTTGCTGGATCTGCAGCGACACAGCACAAGTCTGAGTCTTCTATTTTTCTTATGCAAGAAACTTCTTGTTCAAAAAACTAAGCAACTGTCATTGAAGCCCTGCCCAGTGATTAGGTACTTCGATAACAAGGGATGCATGTAGCAAGCATATGAACAGCACCAAAATGCGCACTGGTGTATTTGGGTGAGTGATGGGCGCACATGCAGACTGAGGTTGGAGCCTTTGGGGCTTTTGTGCACTGCTTCCCCAGTCTGATTAAGATGCACTCAACTCTCAGGTATATGAGCACATGAGCTTTCCTCATGCTGAAAAATCTGGATGCAGGTGAAAGTTAGATGTGAGACACTACCTCTACAACTGCAGAAAACCATCTGCCTGCTGTGGGACAACCAGCTCCCAGCAGGATTTGGTTACAACAGCACAGCCATTTTTCCTGCTTGCAGAAATGCTCTCTGTGTCAACGTTTATTTTTGTGAGCACACAGAGAACAGTTCTGAAGCATTTGCAAGGTGCCTGACTTCAGCTGATAATAAACAAATGGCCGAGCCTGCTTCGGAGGCATCAGTTCAGCTGAACACTTAGCTTGTGCCTGAGTTTATGCCCAAGTAATTGACTTTAGTGACATCTGCTCTTAGGGAATTAGGCATGTGCTTAAGTATCTTCCTGAATCAGAGCCAAAAACTCCTAACAGAGAATCTTGCTAGCCCTTTCATTAACAACAAACTGGAGCAATCCTTATTAGCACCAGCTGTTTAGCGATGTCCAGGCTCTGTGTAAGTGGTGCTACAATGACGGGCGTGGGCAGCTTTGCTCCCCATCAGCTGGGTTGTGTAATGATCCCCTGAGCTATGAAAGCTTTTGAGGAAAATTTTGTTTTCCTGTTTAGTTTACAATTGTTCATACCATAAATTTGGCTTTGAGGTTTAAGCCCCAAATCTCACAAAGAAATAGCAAACACAGCAGCCGCTGCCTACTCCAAAAAGTCAGCCCGGAGTCACCTCATTTCTCAGTGCTGGAGTTCTGTCAGGTGTGGGAAAAACGCTATTCTCACCCCACTGAGCCAACAACTGCCATACGCTGCAAGGAAGAAACGTACCTGCTTTTCTAGCAGCCAGATGGTGTCCTCAGACACTTTGCTCTTGAACTTCTTCACCTGGTTGATGCTTTTGCTTCGCACCTTTCTCAAGGCTTCCTTGGATTTGTTGGTGGACTGCTTGGCGAGCTTGGCCAGGCTCTCCCTGTGCTCTCTGGTTACCCTATCAGTGAGGAGGAGAAAAAAAAAGAACAACGTAACGTGTAGCACAGCCAGACTGATGTCCTGCAGTGGGCAGGCCACACAGCACCCCGTGGTCTGAGCACTGCTCAGACCGTGCTGCGCTGTGACTGCTCACAGAGGGCTTTCATCCCTCTTCAGTCCCCCAGGCAACTCAGCTGCCTCTGTGCAACGTCTGCCACAGCAACACGGCTCTGCGCTGACGGTCTCCAGCCTCGAATGGAAAGTTCCTACTGCAGCCCCGAGCTGAAGGGCTTGGACTGAACACACTTGTTTCGTGGTTGTCACTGCCGTGCCTGAAAGTCATGCTGAAGCATTTAATGTCTTTCTTCTGCTGCCAAAGCATCTGGGGAAAGAGGGAAAATCCAGCTCCACACCCGGGATGCGGAGCTGAGAAGTGCAGCTTGCCTGCAAAGCTGTGAGGGAAGCTCTGTCCATCCCTGACCCTCAGCACGGTCTCCATGCAATGCCAGAGGTTGAGTTCTGTACCTGGAAGCCACGGAACTCCTATTTCACTCAACCTGACTGTGACCAGGCCTTTCCACTGACACACCTGGATCACCCTGTGTGACAAGGCAGCACTACCAACGGCTCTGAAGCGAGCAGCTCATACAGAAGGCACAGAGAACATCGGCTGCAGCTCGCCCCATGCGGTGCCACTGCTGCACTGCTGAGAGCAAATCCCCAACTCTTCAACCCAAACAGAAACCACAGTGCAGCAGGAGCCTGAACCCAACACAGGATGAGCTGACATGTCGTCTCAGCTCCAGTAATGCTCCAGGACCAACAGCTGACTGCTGTCAACAACAACTGTTGGTGCTCAACAATAATACTTTAACTATTTTTGTGGCTATTGCAGTTCCCACATTACCTTGAGAATGCAAAATGCAGCACACTTGCTGGCAAGCAAGCACCCATCTGCTTGCAGAAGATATTGCAAAATAAATGTTTCATATGGGATACTTAGAAATTGGCTGCAATGGCCTGAGTGAGTGGAACGCCGAGGCCAAGTTCCTTCCTGCAGAGAGCTGAGGAAGCATGGGGTGAGAGCTCCCCAGCAGCACTCAGTGCAGGCTGTGGGAGCTGAGCCTCGTGTGGCAACCTTGGTGCCCTCCTGCAGCAGATGTTTGCACAGGCACTGACTGTTCCTGAGCACCGCGTTATTTCTACCTCAAAGTAGAGGGGAATCATCTTTCCATAACTGACAGGAATTTCACATCCCTAAGAGAGCTGAGAGGCCCAGAGCAGAGACCCGGCACAGCCCCTGCCAGGGGACACACTGGGGACAGCATCCGGCGCTGCTGAGGGGCCACTGCTCAGAGCAGGCTGCAGCCAGGACCTGGATGTCTGATTGGAAGTGAGCGAGGTTACTCGTGGTTTCCTGTGCATCCCACCATCGATGCCTTTAGGGCTTCTCTGGTTCAGAATCCCAAGCCAGAGGTCTTGTGGCACAGCTCGCAGACAAGAGGTCCGCAGGAGGTCAGATTCTCATGCAGCGTTTTGGGAGGGGGAAGGGAAAGAGATCCCTGTCTGCTAAGCTGGGAAGAGGGAGCTGCTGGGTGGCAAGGAGAGCTGCTCTGCTGGGGCTACCCCTGCTGGGGCCTAGTGCAGCTTGCCTTCACCTCCTTGCTTGCGTTCAGCTCTGGTGGATTGCGCTGAGGGTATCGCTCTCCTGCTTGGGGCTGCCGAGCCTTTAAGGAAATGTTTTTGTTTATGCAGGGCTGCCAGATTTCCTATGCTTCTTGGCACAGGGTCACAGCTTTCATGCCTCCTTGTCTGTCTTTATTAACACCAACTCCTTTTTATCACTGCGCAGCGCCGCAGAGTTTCTCAGTGGGTTTTACGTTCCACCCAGACCGTATGTAAATCCTCAGCAATGCTACCAACAGTGCCAGAAATGGACACCTCTTCAGTCTGATGCTGTTTCTGGTTAAGGAATCCATCAACACAAGCCAGGTCCTTGGTTTCTAAGCACAGTTGCTTAATCCTGCCCCCAGATCTGGGACTTGGAGCTGTCTTGAAACGTGTTTGCTTTTCTGTCTAGTAACCGCTGCAGCTGCCCCCTCTTTAGAGCCAAAGTGCGAAGCGGACACGGGGAAGGGCTGCCTGCCCCCAGCAGGGAGAAGGATGAGGCCCCAGGACTGGTGCTGCCTCTGCAGGTACAGAGCAGTGGGCTCAAATCCTGCCGTGTGCCCGGGGCCATCCCACTGTGCCACGCACAGCTCAGCCCGCTGAGCACGCAGCGGTGCATGCAGAGCCGTGTGCTGCCCCACGGTAACATCTCCTCTTTTTCTGCCCCAGCCAGCAACCGGTGGTTGAAGCACTGCAGCGCTTGGATGCTCCTTTCCCAGCATATGGCATGAGCACACCCGCAGTGAAAACAATGCAGGCCACATCTGATCTCCAACACAACGCGTTTTTGTGGGTAAGAATAATTTCTGTATCTCAAATGCTAGGAATTTCCTGCAAACGAGAGGGATCAGTTAAAGGAAAGTAGGCTTAACTAGATACTCTGCATGCCTAATTGCAGATAAACATAGGGTGCAAAATATATTATTCAACGAGGAGCGTGAAAGAGACTTATTATGATGAGTGATCTGGAGCAACACAGCTCTGCTTTGTGCTTTTTTCTCTAAATGAAATTTCTCGAGTCCTTTCTCCTCACCGTAGGTATCTCTGCGTATTTCTTAAAGGGCAAAGGAAAAAAAAAAGCTCACAATGAGTCATTAAACTTTCAAATGAGTCATCTGGCTTTCAGTAAAACATGTGTAAAAATATTACTAATTTACAAACAATATCCAGTGTAACACAATGGGTCCAAAAAAGATGGATCTAAAAATGAGGCAATAGCATAAAAGACACAAGGTCAGGTCAAACTCGGCCACGAGATCGACCAATCCAAGTGTTCCCATGGCTGGTTTTCTTTTCTTTTCTTTTTTTTTTTTTCTTTTTAAACCCTCAGAGAATACTTTTTCTACAAACAAATATTGCCTATACAGCGCTAGCAACACAAACAGGCGAATGCCTCTGGGAGCAGAGGGGATCCTAGCAGGAAGCAGAAGTAAACACCAACACAACCCGTGTGTCTTTTAAACCACTGCATGTTTTAACTGCAGTGCAAAACCTAAACTAATGGAATAAATACTGACAAGCAAACATTTTTAAACGTTCAGTTAATCTCAAGCACCAGTGTGAGTAGGGCAAAATACGATGCGTGTGGGTCCACCTGGTAAGTCCACCTAAAAAGTGGTTTTAATGAGCAGGGGAAGATCATTTAGGTTTGATTTCACTTTTAATGTGCTTCCCCTCCTGAAAAAATCCATTTCTGCAGGAGCACTGTTCACTATTGTCTCTTAATTTCTGATTCGTTTGCTTGTTCTGCACACCTGCTGTCATTTTAGCAATTTCACTGCATCTGCCCCGAATTTTTTGTGATCGTGTTTAGAGATTTGAGAAAATGAAACACTTCGAAAAAAGCAATTTGGGGATGCAAAGGGTTCTTCCTTCCAGAACTTGGGTGTTTTTCTCCACTTTGCATTAGAAGGTTTTAAAGATAGAAACTGTTCGTCTTGTCCGCAAGGGATGAAGCCCTGAACAATTCTGTTGTCTTACTGGAGAGGAGCCCATGAGGGGCAGACCTGCAGGGCACGCCATGCAAACTGCAAATGAATTGGACGTGGGGCTCCGGGGTGCCAGCTGCCAGGGGGAATGGGACCGAGAGCAGAACTACTCCTCTGCAGAGGAGTGGGCAGCTCATGAGACAGATCTCTCTTGGGAAAAGAAGACCTGCTTTTGATCTGCAACGCCATAAAAAGAAAGTGACAGAATGTACCTATTTGTTGGAAAAACAGTATTTTTTTTTTTTTTAAAGATTGGGATTTGTAGTTTCGGAGTTTCCTCCCCTGCAATTCATATTCAAGAATGACCCAAGTGCCCATTAACAATCAAACCACTGCGCAGCAACCGGGAGCCTCAGCAATTATGAAGATAATGGTGCCCTCCTCCTCTGCCTCCTCTCCTGAGGGATGGGGGAAGGGCAGAGAGCACAGGGGAAACAGAAAATCAGCAAATAGAATGATAATGTCATTCCCTTTACCAACAGCAACAGAAAGCTGCAATTAGACTTCTCTGATCAAAATGCTAGATAAAAATCAAGAGAATTTTCTAAAGTAGATCTAAAGCATGAGGAATAACTCAGTTCATCTTTACTTAAAAGTCACCTCCGTGCAACACAGCGCGTGGGGTCTGCGTGCACACAGTGCAAGAAGCCCTTCATGGCACTTGTCTGCGGTACCCCAAGGTCAGATCACACCCGTGGTGGCCTCACACCTCTGTATCTGCTCAGGGTGTTTTTGAGGGCTCTGTCACTGCCGGTACTGAGCACCCACAGGAATTGTGGATTTACCACCCAAAAGTGCTCAGAGCAGGGCTGCTGCCTCTGTCCTCATGCCAGCACGCTGTGTGACGCAGTACGAGCAGAGGTGCTGGGCATGGAGCTGCTCCAGGGGGCTGGCTCCATGTGAGGCTCAGCCCCGCTGCATTATCTTGCATAATGATGAACTGAGGGAACCATGGATTGATACTCACTTAGGAACTGGCACCCGAATTAGTGTCCCATCCACTTCTGGGTTTAGGTTCATTCCACTCTCCCTTATAGCCTTCATAGCTGCAGCTGTGCTCTGTAAAACAGATCAAAAGGTAAAAAGAATTAGGAAATAATCATTCCCATATGCCAGAAGTCTGTCAATAGTTGGCAATCCATCTCCACAGAACATGGAAACATTTACTTCTGTTACCAGCAAGATCAGGAAGTTACATTGGTGTGGAGAGCTTTGATCAAACTGAATGGGAAACTATGGCTGCACTCAGTGTCGGGGTAGCGAGGGTACCAAGGGGGGAGAGGGGAAGGGGAAGCAACAACAGAAGAAAACTGTTTTGCTTCTTTGAAACTATTTGAATGGTTTGAGGCAATGCAGAGTGAAACCACAATAAATTCCCAAGGCATGGCCTGACTGTGGCAAAGGAGATGAAAGATTCTCAGCATTTAAAAATTCCAGTTGAATGTTTTCCACCAGAAATCACACAGTACCCATTTAGAAATGTTAACTAACTTAACCACTTCGGCACTACAACGTAATCACATTACATCACAGCAGTAGCAGTTGGCTGAGAAGCAGAGCCTGTGCCCAGCTCTACGTTTATTTTACAGCCTATTACTTAGGATTAACTTTTCAAAACTCCATCACAGCTGGCTGATGCTGCTCTGCTTGAAAGGTGAGGTGCACAGGTTTGCCTAATTGCAAAGTGATTAAAATGCTTCTTCCCCCCTCATCTTAGAGCACTGCTGTACCTTCATGGTGTCAAATGTTATGGTTAAATAACAGTTCTGCTGAGAACTCCAACAGTGCTCTGCCAGTTTGTTTCATTCTCTGACACTGACAATAACAAGACTGGGCTGGTCTGCGTTCCTTTGGCACTAGCATGGCATTTCCTACAAGGAGCACTGCTAGTTCTGATGTTCTTTCCTATTGTTAACTCGAGCTCCAGGCTATTGCAGTAGATCACACTTATGAAGTTCAGCTTTTATCAACTGAGGCACAAAGTAAAGCTCTGCCAATGTTTTGTGAGATACAACTGCCCTACTCAGAAACAAAAGGAGCAGAGAAAATGTGACAAAGGTGATTTCAGTGTGTTAGGACTGTCAGTGTGTTGTTCTACGCACAGAACTTGCTCTGTAGGAAGAACATGCTCTGTAAAAGCTGTATCGTAAATTCTCTTCTATAATTATTTTCTATCCTGGACTCTTTAGGGATTGGTATTTGCTTTCCAATGCTAGGAAGTATTGCCAATATGCTGTAAGCAATGATATCCAGTAGAAGTGTATGTAGTGTTATCAAGGAGTTCCATCTGCCCACGGAACAATTATAGTGTAAAACAATTGCATTGAGAGAAATAGCTCTAGCTCAGGTAAAAAAGATCCTGTGCTTGGGAAGCAAACGCAGGCAAAACATGGTCAATCTGATTCCATTTCTCGTGTACCCATTCCTCAGCCCAATCTCCTGCTTGGATGCGGACAAAGTCGTGGTATGGCTTTTCTAGCTCTCTCAGTTGTGGCACTTGGTGCACTCGCTGATAAGGGGCCTTCATTCTTCCATGTTACACATGCTGGGTACACTGTAGGAAATACTTAGGCATCAAGTGCCTTACACTGACCTCCTCTGGGACTTTGCCAACTTAACTGGGGAAACCACATGGCACTTGTGCCATGTGGTGTGTAGTCTGCAGCAAAACACAGCTCACGTCAGACTAGGAGTGACAGTGCCATCCAAGCTCTTAGCCCCTCTCCAGTGCGACTGCTTTGATCTACCTGTTTCTTTGCTCAGTATCAACCTGTTTATTCCCATGGTAAGTACCTCCCCTTGCCATGCCTCCAGTAACATGTCCTTACCTCCGGAAAATTGGTCATGTTCACTACAATGAGCTGGGGGGACTTCTGTGAGATCTGCCCCAGCTGGTTGAGTGGAAACTTCCCATCTTTCGTCGTGACAATGATGTGGTCAAGGGCCCCTCGAAAGAACCAAACACATGGGAACGTCAGCATGACACTGCAGTTAGGGATGATGCTGTAGTACAAATACAGTGTCTCATTTTCCCTCCGCTGTGCAAAATACAGATGTTATAAAAGAAAAAATGATGTATTTTTTTCAGCCTTCAGGTGCTGTTCGTGTTTCTGCACCCCTTGTGGTATTTGTAAAACATTTCAATGTTATGGCACAAAAACATGAAAACTTTTGTTTCTGTTACTAGAATAGGAAAACTAAACAAAGACTGTGAAGAATTAAGAGGAAATAATTATTTTTTTAATACTTAGAATTTAAAGAAGATCAAGATGTTGTTATAAAAGTCAAGAAACCACTGTCTTGAATTTAGCAATGTTCCCTTAAACCCCTCTTTTTTTTTTCCAGGTCCCATAGGAGGTGCTATCCACTGCTTAATTTAAAGTATTCTGTTTCTCCCTGAGCTACACTTAATCCGCTCGCTCATTTCTGCTGCAAAATGTTAACAGACCAAAAGGCACACGGGACAGGAGATACTTTATCAGTGCAGTTATAAAAAATGCCTACGGCTAAAATAAATAGTTAAGAGGCTGAGCTACATGTTCCAGCCCTATAAAAGACTGCAGTGCCCCTGCCAGAGCTGGAGTGGTGGATGATTCAAATTTGGTCATTGTTTAACATTACTCTTTATCCCTGAAACTTGATACTACTTAAAAATACATATGTTCGGAGTGTTATAGTAACTGTAGCTTAGTCAAACATATTCATGATCCTTCCTGAAACACGCAATTCACTCGGTGAATAAAGCTTGTAAAGGTCAGTGGCCACAAAGATGCATAGCAAAAAAAGTTTGTACACGTCAGACACCAGTCTGATGGCAATTTCCAAAAGGCTAATTTAATGGCAATTGGATTTTTCCTGCCCTACTGCACCATTAGCTGACAACCTGCTTCTTCATCACATCTGCAAACAGTTCAGTTAGACACTTTTGACATCTCCCACTTAGAAAAGCTATTTCCAGGAAGCTATTAACAAAAATGGATTCTTCCTGGTCAGGCTCAGGGTGAAGAGAGCCTTTAGTTAGGGATGTCAAGGTTGTAGTAATTGGGTGCCCAGTGTATAACTCAATAAAAAGAAAATCAATTTTGGAAAAAAAAACAACCCCAAACGCTTAGTTCCAGCAGCAGAGCACTGTACAAGAAATTTACCCACCTTGTGAGGTTCTGACATTGAGATTTCTGTTGAAATCTTCTTTCAGAGCTTCTACCACTGCCTGCATGTCTGCGTTGGTTTCCTCCAAACTGATAATATCCTCAACCAAGGCAGCACTGATGTTCACTTTGGCTTGTGTCTGCCCTTTACCTTTAGCTGCACATTACACAGAGAATTAATTTCAGTTTCTCACAATACTCGATTATTGCGTTAGAGAACAGAAAGACATTACAACTGCTGTTAGATTCAGAGTTGAGTCTAAGATAAACAGATATACTTCAATGAGTAAATAACCCAGCAATTTAGAGCAGAAACCAAAATAGATGTGAAGGTCACGCTGCGTGCACCAGCTCTAGCTAGGACTGCAATGATAGCCACAAACTGCCCTGGTGCAACAGCAGCTCCCTGAGATCGGTATCTGGTATCATGTCCGGGGATTGCAAACACTGCTGGATGCTTCTGCTTTACCTTTCTTGGTAGCCAGTGGCCTGGCCAGCAGCAGCGGGTGGGTGCGGTGCCTGCAGCCATCCAGGAGCAGCGGTGTGCAGCGCACTGGGGGCTGTGGCAGCCGCCTCACCACTGCGAGAGAAGAGCAATGAAGCAGGGAGTGCAGGTGCCTAAAGTATCGTAATGCCAGAGCCATTGGTTACCTGTAAAGGGAAGAAGTAGGTGGGTCAGCGTGCTAAAAGGAAAAGGCTTCAAGCCTGAGGGGTGTGTGTCCGTGTGTGCGTGCCAGCAGTCAGCACTACAGGGCTGGCTATTTGTGCACCAGTTAACCAGAACTTTTATGTCTACCACTGTAGAATAGAGGCTCCAAAGTCCTCATGCTCCCCTTAATCAGAAGTATTGCTATAAGGCTGTATCCAGCCGGGAGCGCTGCCCTGTGCCTCACACGGGGCGGAGAACCACGCGGCAGCCCTCGCCCCGCCACGCGCGCTCAAGCCCTGCCCCCATCACAGCCCCCGCCCCCCGCGCTCGGCCCTGCCCGGCCCCTTTTCCCGTGGACGCCCCGCCCCGCCCCGCCCGGTGCCCCGCAGCGGCCCGTCTGCCTCGCTGTGGTGCCGCGGTGCGCAGCATGGCCCGAGCGGAGCCGGGCCGGGCCGGCGTCCGGGAGTGGCAAAAGAGGAGGGCGGGTGCCCGCCGCATTGCTCACCGTCGCGCCGAGCGGCCGTCATCAAACCGCGCCCGTTCTGTGATGTCATCAACTGGCGCCCAGGGCGGAGCGAGGCATGCGCGAGGCCGGGGACAGTGAGGGGCGGCCCCGCGCCGCCATGGATCCGGAACGACAGGCGTTACCGCTGGAGAATGCCGCCATCCTGTCCGAGGGCGCCCTGCAGGACGGGCACCGCCTCTGGATCGGCAACCTCGACCCCAAGATCACCGAGTGAGCGGGCGGGCGGGTGTGCAACCGAGTGTCTGTGCGGGCCCGGCGCCGCCCTCCCTGCGGCACCGCCCCACGTCCCCCCGTGGAGCCGCGCTCCGCGGCGTTCCCGTTACCGACGGCCCCCCCTCCTCCCAGCAACCGTTCCCCTTCACCTCCTGGGCTGCTCTCTGTACTCTCCCCGTGCTCTCTCGCCGTCAGGCTCTGCTCTCAGCCCCGCCCGAGGTGCAGGTGCACGGTTGTCCCCGGGCGTGCTCCACCTTCGGGCTGGTGGCCCCGGGTCTGGGAACGACTCCGTTTGCCCACCTGGGGTGGGGGTAGAACAGTGGGTGTGCCCCGTTCTCCGATGGGGAGACCGAGGGTTCCGTTTGTTGGTTCCGTCGGTGGGTGTGGGGCGGGCGGGGTGGAGGGACAGGCACTGCAGTGTGCACCTCGTATCTCCCCGCTGCAGATAACGATCTCCTCAGCCTCTCCTCAAACCGCAGAACTACAGTAGGGTTTGCTGCCCAATATTTGGATGGTGTGCTGAGAAGCAACAAACCCACAAAAAGCAACGTGGGATTTATGCTTTTCCAAAAATAAGCATTTTTGATTAATGCGTGCTATCACAGAGTACTTTTTCTCCTTCAATCCTTGTGTGTGTGTGTGCAGGTGCCAGGGTTCTATTCTAAATGTGGTTCATCTTAACTGAGCAGTTCCCTGCGAGCCTCTTAATAGAATCATTAATGCATTGTGCTTTACAGCCATTCAGCTTTGGGTGGTTTTGTGTTAATTACCCTTTCTATCCCACAGCTCTGTTGCTCTGGGTTGTCCGTGTTCACTGACCACGTGCAATCAGATATGGGGCTTAGTGGGCGTGTTTGCAGGTCCTTAAGGATTCAGGAGATTGGTCTGGTGCACGGCAAACACTGTGGGTGTTTGTAAATGCATCACATCCTTCATGTTTTGGGGTTAATGGTGTTTTTAAAGATGCTTTCAGTCTATGTTTCTCTGAATCTAGGCCAGGCAAGCAGCAGCTTCGTGCAGCTTTGTGTGAAGTGATTCCATGCCGTTGAACATTTAAAGTTTGCCCAGCAATGGGTGACAGTGCTTGTTGCCCATGACAGGGTTGTATTTCTGGCGTAAGACTTGTGTCCTGCTTTTGGTTTTGCTTTAGCGATGTCTGTGCTCCGCTGAAAAAAATATACTGTAATCTGTTTCATTCTGAAGAAAATAAAGGAAATTCCTATTAGTGCGTTGTCAGAGTAGGGAGAGTAATGTTTCTGTATCAGTTCAGTAAATTCTTATAAAGCAGCCTGACCCTCGCTTTCTTATCCTAAGGGCTCACAGCTCTGTTCGTGCTTGCTTGTCTGAATAATCCCTGTTGAGCTTACTAATTGCACGACTAAAAACACATACCTGAAAGCTAAATAGCTGTTTCTTCATTTGCTCTTTTATCTGATTTTAAAGGGTTGCCCCTGCAATTTTCATGTTAGATTTATTTAAGATGGAGTAAAGTTGATTGGTTGTTAGTAGGGTTAATAACTGGTTGTGACTTTCTTGAGCAGAAATGAGTTCAGAAAGTCTCGAATTAATCCAAGACTTCCATTTAGAGAGCAACCTATAACTGCAATCAAGCACTGGGGAGTTAATAGGTAACGTATACATTTGAGTGCAAGCTGTGGTAATAGGAATTCATGAATGTAGGGCTGCCTACAAATTACAGCCTGTAAGCTGCTGGCTTATGGGAGGTTATTGCACTGAGCAGCTGTGACTCAAATGGGAGTCTCCAAGGGTGTCAGATGTTGTCATACCTACTCGTTGGGGTTTGATGCGTCTTCTGGTGGGCTAGCTTCCCTGCTAGTAATGTTTACTTGGACTATTTCTTTTATCTAGCATCCTGAGAACTGTTCTGCTTATGCCAGCAGATAATGTGGGGGGTTGCAGCTTCTTAGCAGCTGGAAGTAGGAGAGCTGGCACCACATGTCCACATGGCTGGTCGTGGTGTGGGATGTAATCCGTAGGCAGTTCCAGTGCTGAACAATCCCTGCTTTGGGTTCTGCTGCAGCAGGGCGTGAGGAGGGCAGCGGGCAGTCAGCTTCTGGTGTCACTGAGCAGGGAATCCTAGGCTTCCTGCTGTCACTGCCAGCATGGCCTGGTGCAGCACTTGTCCCCTGGTGGGCTGGGAGATGCTTTGTGCTGCGCCCTTTGCTCACATCACTGCTTTGTGACTTCTGTTGCACCTCCTGTGTGGCACGTGGAGTAGAACTGCCTCCTCTGCTAATTCCTGTGTGTAAAGTCTTTGGAGGCTTAAATTTTTGCCCACCCAAAATGCGGCACTTCCAGTACTGCGGTTGTACGTATGCTATCTGGTTTCTAGTAGCCTTTGAATGACTGTTAATTACCTGCAGGTATGAAATAGTGGATATTCAGCTTCCTTGGCTGTTCAGCTGCTTGTCTGCAATCTCATCTTGATGAGTCTCACCTTGAAAACAATGTGTGCATGAGTTGTTGTTACAGACTCCTACTGACTCCCAGTGGGGCAAAATTCTTTGCAATAATAGGTTTAGCATGTGGCCGGTACCTTTGCAGTATCCTTGGGATAGCATTGTTCAGAGGAAGCCTTGCCTGTGTTTGAATAGCACTCAGGGTGCCAGGAGGAAGACTGGAGGAAAAGGAAATGGGGGAGCTGCGGGTTTGTCTTGCATTCACATCAGATGACAGGAAGTGGAAATTGAGGTTGGCTGTGGTGATCTTTGGGGCCACATCTGTGCGAATAACTCTTAAGCTCTGGATAAGCAGAGTCACTGCCATAATAAAGCTTTTTACACGTTTATGCTTCTTCAGTAAACATATAAACATTTCAAGTTTTCCGTGACAGGTCTTCCTTCAGTGCTGAAGTCATCTTTTCTTGGGGATAACAGTCAGGTTTCTCTTAATGCCTCACTGTATTAACAACAGATTATAATCAAAGCCTGGAACTTCTGTTTACACGCAGCTTCATTCAGAGCTATTCCTTGCGGAGGAGATAGCTTGCATTGCTAAAAGTTGCATCTGTGGTTTGAAAGTCATGCTTGTATCATCTAGATCTAAAGATTCTGAATGAAATTGGCTACATAGGTTGCTTCCAAACTTTTCTAGTAAAATGCTTTTTAAAGGAATGACTACAACTTGCTGCCAAGGAAGCAGAAATGCGTTATTTGTTGGTTGCAGCAGTTCCCGGGTTGGGAGTTGGAGCCAACAACACGAATTGTTCCTTGGCAAAGTAGTTGCAAGGGGTTTTGTTGTTGTGTAACAAAATGTGGTGAGGATCATCGCTGCCCTTCCCGTGACTCTGTAATTGCAGGAGAAGGGAACCTGGCCCTCTTGCGTCGCTGGGCTGAACGCCTGCTGTACCTTCACCTCTCTAAAAGTGCACATCCTGAACGTTCACTGTGACTGTCCTGCGAGATGACTCACGTTCCTGGAACTTTCTTGCCTGCCTCCTGAAGCTTAACAAAGGGCGATCTCTTGTTTCGAACATCCTATCGGGCTTTATTAGGAAAAGTATTGTCTGCTTGGACTGTCCCTGAAGTTACCTGATGCATTTGGTGTCTTGGGACACTGCTGATTGCTTGCGCTGGGACATGCCCTGTTCTGGCCAGTGCCTGCTGGTTCATGTGCAGTGGGAGTTACCCTGATGAGCTTCCAGAGCTCCGAGCGTTCTCTCATCCGGGAAGCTGGGAATTGGGCTTAGGCTGCCTGGCTCACTAACTAATGCTGTACTGCTAATCAGGTGAAGTTGAGTCCTAAGATGCCCTTATTAAACCCTTAGACAATTCTTAATCTCTGGGTTGGGTCAGCTGGTGAAATAGTGACAGGTGTAATTTGCCTGCTAGGTCAGTTGGCAGTATTAAACACTTGGATCGAGGGAACCAAAAAAGCTGCAAGGAACTTTCAAGGTTAGATGTGTCTGTACAACAAATGTGCTCCTTGTTTTACATTGCTTAGTGCACCAAGTGCTAAGCATACAAGTTTAGTTGAGCTTTTCCTTTTTTTTTTCTTATTTAAAACAAAAAAGCACTCTCCCTGCTGAACGGCAGGAGTGCCTGACTTCTGTGTGCATGTCACTGGAAAGCTGTCTGAGCCAGGGATCTTAATTTTGCCTGATCCATACTGAGGTCTGTCTGGTGCTGTTTCCACCTGGTCTGCTGTCAGCTCCTGGATGCAGTTCTGCTCATTCTGCCTTCCTGCTTCCCAGCTCCTTCAGGCAGGTGGGAATGGGGCTGTATTTTCAGCCCTGTCCTTACCAGCATGCTGATACAGCCTGGCACAGGGAAGGTATGGGAGCAGCAGTGCTCGTGCAGGGACAGGAGGGGCAGCAAGAACTGCAGGTGCTGTGGGCTGGGACTGCTTGTGCAGAGAAAGGGAGTGGAGGAGATGGAGCTTCAGACAGTCATGTCAGGGCTGCAGAGGGGCAGTGTTTATGCTTGGAAGTAGGTGTGATTTCTAGAAAGACAAGAGGCAAAGTTCTGCTACCCCCTGAGGAGCCATTACATAATTGTCCAAAAAACAGCTATCAATAGATCTGCTGCATGCTCTTCAGCTGGCACTGCTGGGAGGAAGGCTTTGTATTTTGGGGTTTAGGGCTGTCACTGATGAGGCCGGGCAGCTCAGAGCTATGGTTGTGTAATAGGTGCCCACCTCTGCATATATTTGGGAATTCATACATGACTGAACCATTTGTGTGACTGAGTTTGGAATGCACGTGTCTCTGTACTTTCAAACTACTGAAAGGTGCCTTACGTCTTTTTTCCCCCTCAGGTACCACCTTCTCAAGCTCCTTCAGAAGTTTGGCAAAGTAAAGCAATTTGATTTTCTCTTTCACAAGTCTGGAGCCTTGGAGGGGCAGCCGAGGGGTTACTGTTTTGTGAACTTTGAAACCAAACAGGTATGTTGCTTTTTTGTTTTAAAGGAGTGGCTTCTTTTCCCATCTCTTCTATGTCAATATAAAACTAAAACAGGAAGGGATAAATGAAATGCCTAGACTGCAGAAACCATGAGGGTGTCAGAAGAGCTGTGACACAGTGCTTGAGGTCTAAAAGCTCTACTGGAATGATTATTCATAACAAGGTGGAGCAGCACTGGAATGTGCATTATTAACTGCTGTAGATCGAGTTTTGTGAGAGTGTCCCCAGAAGTGAGGTTTCACTGCTTAGTCTAGATAGGACCGAGAGGATGACATCGCTAGCAGGCATTAGCAAGATCTGGCGTAAGTGCAGGGTATTCGTGGGGCATGTAAGCGCTGCAACGAATGGCACTATTTCTAGAGAAACTGGTATAGCACAGAGCTCCCTCAGCATGCTGTTCCAATAGCTTCTGCATTTGATTTTTTTTCCAGAACTTGTGATCATCTTCCCCATTTCCTCCCTGCAACAACTGAAAGAATCTGCCCTGCTGGTTTATAAAAGTCTGATTGCTCAGATGGGTGTGGGAGTCTTCCAAGTATTCCTGGGTTGGGATACAATGAGATAAACGTTCTTTGCAGACAGTTAGCTTTACTTTCAGAGGACTGATTTACAAAGAGAAAAGGGTCTTTACATCTGAGATGGTTATGACTGAAGACTTGGTTTGTTTATTGAACTGTCTTCCTGTGCATCCTGTGCAGGAAGCAGAAAAGGCGATCCAGTGTCTCAATGGGAAGCTGGCCCTTTCCAAGAAATTGGTGGTGCGGTGGGCGCACGCACAAGTCAAGGTAAGCCTGCTGCTGTAGATAAAAATTAGCTTGCGAAGTCAAAACATCTTAATATTAAGGAACAATTCTTATGAAGGCTGTCTTAGCTCGGCAAGATAATATCAGTCCGTTCTAGGAAATAACTCCCATGGAAACAGCATGGACAATATACCACTTCTCCTGTCCTCCTAAACTAGCTGAATTAGCTGTGAATGAGAATAGGCTGTTTAACCTGATGTTCTTTGTAAAGGCGCATCTAATCAGAGCTCTGTGAACTCTACGTTTCTGTTTTTCGACTTTTCCCAAACTTAGTGAATGGTTGGCTGAAAGATTGTACCCTTCCCTTGGTTTTGTGCCCTTTTTGCATAGGAGATGCATGGAAATTCCCAATTACTAAGCACTCTGTAACTTTGTTCCACTTCTGAAAGCACTTATCTGGCAGCAGCTGTAATTATTCCTGACTTGTAAAGCAAGGAGTTTCATTTCTAAACTAAATATCATTTTATTGCTTGCTCTACTGAATAAAACATCAAGTTTTTAATATTAACTTGAGTACCTTCTGCAACATCCTTGTTTTAACGCCTCTGAATTCTTGTCTTGTTTCTCCTGCAGTTATTTACTCCAGGAACTTATATAAAGCAACTTAGTTTGAATAACTGTGTCTGTAGAGAGTTTTTGGGGAAGACAGAGGAAGGTGCTTCTTGTTATTTACATTTGAGTAATGTGATTTTAACACACATTGATTATCCTGTAGTTAATGTGCTACTCTCTTTTTTTTTTTTTTTTATGAGTATACCAGTGCATTTGTTTTGGAATCGTGAAGAAGATGGGGGGGCAGGAAAGAAAAAGGAAAAGCAGGTATCTTTGTTAAAGGAGGCCATGTTGTTTTAATTACTGGCTTTGAAGGCTCCAGGCCTTTGTCAGCACATCAGTACTTGTGCAAATCCAGTCTCCATTTTCTCAAGCGCCGCAGCTACTGGAGCACCGTGTGCTTCCGGATGCCTGAGAAGCGATCCATAAAAGGAGCTTCAGCTGGGGGAGAGAGTCTGCTCAGCTGGGAGTTCAGCAGGGTAGCTCAGTGCACAGCCAGCCAGGGGATGGGGAAGAACATACATAAATAATCAGTTCAGCTCGCATGGCATTTTATAATCTGTGAATGGAAAGATTTAACGACACAAAACCTTAGCTTATTGCAGCAACTGTTTATTTTAGGCAATGACAGCACCGTGCTAAGTAGCTCTAAGATGAGCAGCCAAGGCTTACTAGACACTGTCAATTTGAGCAGCCCTGCTGAAAAACAAATCTGAGTTTGTGCCAAACGAAACAAGGAAGCAGAAAGCTGTGAACAGTTCAGGAGGCCCATTGCCCACAGAGAAGACAGACTAACAAGCTGCTTTTCACAGAAAGAAGATGGTTCACGACTGATCCTGACTGTGTTTCTCTTCCATCACGGCATAATTCTGGATAGCTGTGTGCTTTGGTTACCTTCTCACTCTGAACAATGTCTGTATAAACAGTGTAGTGATGCAGTACTGTGAAATTTAGCATCTTTGCTTTGTCTTAGATAGATAGGAACAGAAAGTAATATAACAGAATAAGACATAACGATCTGCAGTATGGTGCACATAAGCGTGCAGTATCAGAGTCCACATTATCATGGTGGTACTCAACAAATATGGTTAGAATTTGTTGCAGTGTTTGGCCATTAAAATCAAATCTTCATAGTGAAAGATTCACCAAGTGAGGTTATATTAATCCAAATTTAAAGCGTATCTGTCAGCAGATGTTTTTGTTCATGACTCCAGTTTTGCCTTGAATGCTGGTCTTCCATTTGCAGAGATACGATCATAATAAGAATGAGAAGATTCTTCCAATCAGTCTGGAGCCATCGTCCAGCACGGAGCCACCCCAGTCCAACCTGAGGTAGGAGATGGAGCGGGTGAGAGGTGACCAAACTGTGGGAGTGGTGGGGAACTGACACCTTACATTTCAGTAGGATCAAGAACTGGTGTTATCTTTGTACTAAAAGTCTGACCTGCAGATGGGCAGCAGGCTCTGAAGTGCCCCACATGAAATGAGCTCCTTATGACTTGATGTTCATTTTCTGACATATTAAACTGCTAGGAAATGTGAAGGAGAGGAGATAAGGAGAGGAATTGGAGCGTGCAACGCTTGAGCTTGTTTGGCCAGAATGTGCTTTGTACTTCTTCGCATGAATCTCAGTGAGAGGTGTTGTGCTGTGCTGATTTCATTAAGTGATACTTACGAGCAAGAATTTCCTTCATAACAGTAAGAGATTAAAACAAAATATTTCCATTAAATTAAAAAAAAAAAAAAAGTACCATGCTAGGAAGTACTGCACAGAGAGACTCCAGTCGTGCAGATTGTTAGCTACGTCACTGCTACATGGAGTCGTTTTAGTGGGGATGGATGCTGCAGGAAACTGCAGCGGAGAAGGGAAAATTCCTCAGTCCATACCCAGCAAGAACAGTGGATAACAAAACTCCCAGGAATTCGGGGTGTAACCTAGGAGAGCATCTCCCTTTGGGATAAACTTCGGTAATGTTGAAATAATGTTTCTTCCTGACTCAATTAGAACCTGGGGTTTTCCCATCCCAAGTGGTCTTGTAGCTGCGAGGAAGTCTGGCTTTCATTTCTCTGCTGTTTCCAGCGGCCTTGCCTGAGCTGTGCTCTGCTGCACATGCTCAGACTGTTTTAAATGACATCATTTTACATGATGTAGGAAGCCTTGTTGTGTGCTTGCCTAGCTTAGAATTCTGAAGAAAGTGCTGAGTAGGTGCAAGGACGGTTGTTTTGCAGTGCTGTGTTGTGTCATGAAGGACCTTTCCTAAGCAAATTTGTACTGAGGATTTGAATGAAATGGTGTGGGCCTTAAGCAGTAGATTCCTGCTTCCTGGTTTCACGCTGCTGGTGGAGGCAGTGGTGGGGGCTGCCCAGCTGCTCCTGGGGTAAATAGGGATTCCAGTGTCAGCAGAATCTCTGGATTGCTGGTAGTGTGATTCTGTGCTAAGATTAAGCTCAATTTCTCTTCTGTTTTTACTCTTTTCAGTGTCAGTGCAAAAATAAAGGCCATTGAAGCCAAGCTGAAAATGATGGCAGAAAATCCAGACGCAGAATATCCAGCGGCGCCTGTCTATTCTTACTTCAAACCACCAGAAAAGAAAAGGACTACTCCTTATTCCAGAGCAGCCTGGAAATCTAGAAGATGATGCTTATTGAATGGATGGTGGTAGCAAGAAACACTGCTTTGTATGCCTGGAGTCCTCCAATGCTTTTGTACTTTGTAGGGTGAGAAGGGTGCTCCACCTGAGCACAACGCCGCTGTACATGGCACAGTGTTTGTGACACTTTGGGTGGTCTGCTGGGTGCTCTTTGTTGCCTGCGTAGCTTCACAGCTGAGTGCTGTTCAGAAAAGTATGTTCCATTCAAAGCCTCTGATGAACACGCAGACAACCTCTGGATAGCTTGTATTCATTAGCAAGATTAGAGACAGTAACCAGTGTATGGAGTGAAGCACACCCAGAAATACTCTGATTACTTTTTAAAGTCTTTTTGAACAAAAGGTATTCCAATTCATGTTTTTAATGGAGGGGGAAACACCTGGTTTTGATTAACATTCTGTAGTTATCATGGAAAACGTTTTCATCTCAATAAAACTCATTTTAAATAGCCTTTGCAACACTTAGTGACTGTGCATGCAATATTTTGTATGCACCAAACCAAATTTATTTTGCATGTTTATTTGCTGGCTTTGTAAGTCATGGCACAGCACAGGTGTTCTCAGTGTCATTTGGGCCGTAGGCGCGTGTCTCTGCGTTGGAATTGGGGTAGTTACACACCAGTGGGCTCTGTTCTGTGCCATGAGCTTCGGAGCGCAGCAGTGGCATCTCTAATATTTGTGTTCAGGATCCTCTGTTAGTGGTAGCTCTTCATAAACCAGATGTGACAGCGTGAGAATAACGCTGCAGCCTCAGAGACATCTGTCAAGCACGTGACCTCAGCGTTTGCCCACCAACCAGTCCGACCTTTATCTTTTTGACTGGCTGGTAGAGGTTTCTCAGTGTGATTAAAGTAGCACAAGTAATTGTGGCAGTGCTGGTTCTGCTGCCCGCTGAGGCTCACCCATACAAGGCGTCTGGCTTGGGGGTCTCATGGAAGGCATTTTGCTGAAATCATTGGGTCTGCAGCTCGTTCTTCTCCCAAAATGTTCTGTGCAAAATTGAAAGATCTGAGGAAGGGCCACCCTGGCAGCGTTTCCTCTGCACACGTGGGATGTTGGGGATGCGTGCGCTCAGGTGCAGTACGCACTTATTGAGTCTGCTTTCTCACATCCTTTCAGTGATGAGCCGTTAGCTAACCTGTCACTCTTGACTTGCTTCTCCAAACTGGTAAACAGGAGCAAGAAAGTGATTTTTGAACAGCCCACCACTTCTGAGCACCAGGTGCTGCTCACTTGTATAGCGAAGTCGGGTTTGTATTCCCAAAGCAGCACACCTGCCTTCGAGTGCAGAGCATGCTTCCTGCACCCAAACTTAGCCCCCAGAATGAAGCTGTGCATGTGTATGGTGGATAGGTTGAAAGCCTGAATTGCTGGGAAGCAGGGGACGCTTAGCCCCTTGTACCGTTAGATACTTGCTTTCTAATTTTCTTTGGGTACCTGAGTAAAAAGAAGGTATGGTTTGGAGTTTGTCCCCCTGTGAATGTCAGTAACGCCCATTTGCATTCCTCTGTGAGCAGCCTGTTTTGTTCTTACACGTGTTACCACTTGTAGTCCTCAGGATGCGTATCTGCATTATTTCAAACCATTTCTGTTTTTAATAGGAATTTAGAAAATGCCTAAATTCAGGTGAGGTGTGTGGTGGCGTTCCCTTCAGAACCATATTTTGATATTTATTTGTATTTAAATTAAACTTGTTGGAATTCTTACAGCTCTAAATAAACGTTTAAAATGCATGTTTTCCTCCAGGGAAGTGAGGGTGGTACGCAGGAAGTGAGGGTGGTAAATGCTTGGCACCAAACGGAGCCCACTGATACCGTTCCGTGTACAATAGCTGCAGTCAGGTTTTTTTTTCTGCACTGCCCCGTCGGTAACAGAAGTGCGTTGTGTGGCGTTGGGCTGCAGCAGACCTGGGGGAGCACAACTGCAGGGCCGTGTCTGCCGCCCGCTCGGGCAGCGCTCCCACTGCACGCACTGCCTGGGAATGCCGCAGCAGCAGAGCGGAGCCGGGCTGTTCCTGACGCTGCGTGTGGGAGCAGGTAGATGCACGGTGACACTTCTATGCATCAACGCTTGGGCTCTATCAGCCATCTTAACATCGCTTTGAGAAGCACCTGGAGGCAGAGCGGGGCTCGCGGCTGCTGGGGCTGGACCTGCTGCACACCCCTCACCTCCGTCCCGTCCTGTCTGGCTTTCTTTGCTTTCGCTCTATTCCCAGCAAGGTGGGGAACCGAGGGAAACGTTCGCCATGCCTGTCGTGCAGGTTGTTCCTCGATATTTCAATTTTCCTGCCCCGTCGCTCAGGGCTGACATGAAGCCGTGCTTTCACCCGAGGGAACGTTTCCACGCGGTTCGGTCGCTCACGGATGCAGCTGCTCTGACCGTGCCCTGCGTTGGTGGGAGGGAGCGCGTGCTGGGGCAGGCAGGCCGCGTGCTTTCCCCGAGCAGCCCACGGACACGGCCCTGATGGGGACAGCGGAGTAACGCGGGCTGCAGCCTCCGCCGCTCCGACGGGGCAGCAGGAGCCGGGCTGCGTGCCGGGTTGCGCCGCGCCCATCGCACACCGGCGCGGTTCTCGGAGCACGGAGAACGCCGGCGTTCCTACGTCCGCAGGAGCCGCTCCGCGTTCCCGGTGGAGCTGCGGGAGCGGTTTGAGCCGCGCGGTGGGGTGGGGGGGTTGTGCCGCTGTGCCGCGGACGTTGCCAGGCCTCGGCTCGGCTTTCCGGGGCTCTGCTCGGGCTTTCTTAGAACCTCAGTGTTTCAACCTAATGTCTCGTATTTATTCTAAAATGGCTTTCATCTGATTTCCCCCTCGGTTAACAATTTAGCTGTCAGAATCAATAACCGCGAGGATCCATCCCCGGCCGCCATCAGCTCACGTTACCGTCCTACAATTACTTCATGGTGGAACCGCTGCTGGGGCTTTGCCGGGGAATTATCAGGTTACTAATGAAGCCCGGGCAGCGGCGGGCGGCGCGACACCGCGGCGGTGGGTGCGATCCCCCGGCCCGGCCGGGCTCCGGGCTCCGCGCGGTGCTCCCGGGGCCGCGCCCGGCGGCGCTGCCCGAGCTCGGGCCCCGTCCGTGCGCTCCGTCGGGGCGGGCGGCGGCGGGGCCGGGAGGGGGCACCGGGCCCCCGCCCCTCCGCCGCGCCCGCGGGCGGTGCCGCGGTCGCCGCAGGTAGCGGGGCCCGGCGGGGCGGGCGGCCCCCGGGGCGCGGCGGGGGGGCGCCGCTTCCTGCCCGGCCCGCGGCCGCCCCCGGCGGGGGAGCGGGGCCGGCGCGGCTCCCCGCCCTTCCTGCCGCGGCCCCGGGACGCGCCGCCCGCGGGCACGGAGCGCGGCGGCGGCGGCGGGCGGAGCGGGGCGCGCCCGCCCCATGCTCCGGAGCCATGAGGGCGGGCAGCCCCGGGGCCCCGGCCGCCGCGCCCCGGCCGGCACCGAGGCGGGCAAGGTGAGCGCCGTCGGGGCCGGGCGCGGGGCCGCGGGGCGGTGCGGGGCGGTGCGGGCCGGGCCGGGGCCGGGGGCCGCTCGCCGCCTCCCGCGCCGAAGGGGAGGATTTCGCATCCCGGCGCTTTCTGGGGCGTTTCGCGCTCGGCGGAGGGAGAGGGGGAAGAATTTCGATTTTTAATTACTACCATTAAAAAAATCAAATTTGCAATTCTTTGGGTGGCCTGATGGATTCCCTGATTGACAGCCGGAATTGACACTCTGGGTACCTCTTATCTCGGGCATTTACGGCAATTTCTAATTGCAGGTAGTTTGTGGGGTTTTTTCAGCGCTTTGGCTCGCATGGGAACCGAGCGATTACTTCAAGAGGCCCGGGTTAAGTGCAGGCAGGGAGAGAATTCAATCCACATTCAAATTGCTTCATTAAAGAGACGCAGCTTTTGTTGCAAAGGATTTAAATGGCCACTAGAAAGTTCTTATTTATTGTTTTGAGGCGGTTTATATAGGGTGCCCCGCGCTCTCCCGGCGCATGGAGCCGCAGCCGCCCTCTCCCGCTCTCTCCCGCAAGGTGATGCCGCCGGAGCCGCTGCCCAAAGCGACCGCCCGCTGCCTCGACCCGCACGGCCGCGCCATGGTAAGCGGTGCGGGTTGCGGGTTGCGGGGCCGGGACGCGGCGGGGATCGCGTTGGGAGCGTTGGGGCCGCGGCTGACGGATACCCGCGCGGCTGTGCCCGCAGTCGCAGCCCGACGGGGAGCCGCTGCCCGCAGCCCTGGAGAAGGAGGACGCCCGCTCGGCGCCCAGCACCCCCTCCACGCCGTCCGTCTGCTCCCCGCCGTCCTCCTCCTCTTCCTCCACGCCGTCGGCCGGCAAGAACGTGTGCTCCAGCTGCGGGCTGGAGATCCTCGACCGGTACCTGCTGAAGGTGAGCGTGGGGCGGCGGGGGCGGCGGGGCGGCCGCGGGCGGCCCCGGGTCTCAGCCTCTGTCCGCTCCGCCGCAGGTGAACAACCTCATCTGGCACGTCCGTTGCCTCGAGTGCTCCGTATGTCGCACCTCGCTGCGGCAGCAGCACAGCTGCTACATCAAGAACAAGGAGATCTTCTGCAAGATGGACTACTTCAGGTAGGAGCCGGGCCGGGGGGTGCACGGCGTCCCTGGCCGGTGCCTGCGGGAAACGGCTGCAAAGCTGCGGGACCGCAAAGCTGCTGCTCGGGGCGGCGCGGGGCTGCGGGAGGAACGGAGCCGGGGGCGGCCGCGGCCCCGCCCGGGGATCCTTCCCCGCCTCCCGCTGCGGTGCGGGACCGCGGTGTGGGGGGATCCGCCGCAGGGCATTGTCCTGGACGGTGTGGCCCTGCTTTTAGAAGCGTCCCCGGCCGTCTGCGGGGCCGAGTGGTTTCTAAAACCCTTTTTATGCCGGCTAGCACCGAAAAAAGCCGAAGTGTCGTTGGTGTCAGAGCGGTACAGAACCGAAACAGTTCCCGGCCCCGCGGAGCCCTCGGGCGGGTGTGCGGCGGGGCCGGGGACCGCCGGGCAGGGACCCACCCCGGGGTTCGGAGCCGCGGTCGGCGTCCCGCAGTCGGGCCGCAGCCCGATGATCGCCTCTGGGTGATAACCTCACACCGCGCGTTCTTCCAGAAACTGAGGCGCGAGGGGTGGAGGAGTCCTGAACTCTTCACTGGGGCTCCATTCGCCCCACAGCCCTCAGCGCCGGCGCTCCCCGTTCCGGCGCGGTGCGGGAATGCCGGGAGGAAGGGAGAGCAGCGGGCAGGAGATGCTCAGCCCTGCGGGGCTGAACTGCGGGACGGAGCGGGTGGCGGCTGTGCTGCGAGGGAGCGCTGCTGAGATCCGCAATGGCTTTTTAAAAATCGTTATTTGTTTTTGCTATTATTGTTATTATGGTTATTGTTGTTATTATTGTTATTATTATTTACGGTGAGGCTTTCCCCTGCCCGCTCGTCCCGGTGCCGCCGTCGGGTGCGCACCGCTGGCTCCTGTGTCTGCTGGAATCCCCCCCGCATCCACAGCCGTTTGGGGAACTGTGAGGTGCCGCTTCGCTGCTTCGGAGCGCTTTCAGCGTTTTCCATTAATTAATAATCGTTTTGATTTCATTAATATTTTGAAAGGACGGACGTTTTCAAAGACGGCTTTAAAGCAGCGAACCGAATCTCGAAATTGTCTTTGGGCAAATACGAGGAACGAGATGTGCCCCCAAAGAACCGTCTGTGCCGGGAACGGCGGTGCGCAGCGCGGGGCCGGAGCGGAGCGCGGAGGTGGGCACGGCGGCCCCAGTGCCGCTGGGGGGGAGCTCCGCACCCGCGCCCCGCCTTTGGCTTTAGCACAAAAAGATTTCGGGTTTTTTTTGTGTGTGTGTGTGTGCGTGAAACGATGCGGCGCGGGGCCGGGCGGAGCGGGGCCGATCCGCGCTGTCGCTGCCGTCGGTTCCCAGTGCTGGCGGGTCGGGCCGGGCTCCAGCAGCGCCGCGATCGAGAGCCGCAATGCGGGGGTCGCGGGTCGGGGCCGCTGGCGATAGGGCTGCAGGCTCGGACGAACCCCAGCCGGGTTCCTCTCCAAGACGGCGCCGATCTTCTCAGGACTGCCCCTGCAGATCCCGGGATAGCAGTGGACGCAGCGCTTGGCAAAGCGCACATCGGACTCTTTAGACTTTTAATGATGATGATTATTTTATTTTTCTTTTGTTCTTTCTGCCTGCCTGCCTTCCCTTCTGTCTTTCTTTCTATTGCTGCGTATGAAGTGTATTTTTTAATAGCAGAGCAGGCAGCCCCGCTGCCAGCTTCCAGGGTGGATGCAGCTGTGTGGGGATTGCTGCTCGGTGCCACTGCCGCGGGACAGCACGGGTCCACCCGCGGGCACTGCCCCGTGCCCCCTCCTGCCCCCGGCCCTTCCCTGCACGTGTGAGGCTGTGTAAGTGCTGGCGCTGCGGCAGCTCGACGGCCTCGTGCATTTTTGAGCAAGCGTTGCTGTTTCCTGTGTCTTGTCAAATAATTGCATTTGGCATCCAGGGCTCCAGTGCTTTGAGAAGAACCAAATTAAAACTGGAGCTCGTGGAGCTCCGTCGGAGGAACACTGTGTTCCCAGGCGATGCGAGGGCTGCTTGCGGCCAAACTCCCACGGCTGCAGAGAGCCGGGTCCTGGTGTGGTCCTGGTGTGACCCTGGGATGCTGCACCGTGCTGGGCTGCCCAGGGCACAGACAGCGTGCATAGGCAGCAGCCCCAGTGTGCATCCCGGTGGGATGGAACAGCACGGGGCCCACAGGTGGGCTGGTGGCAGTGTGACCTCTGCCACACCTCTCCTCTGTGCTGTGGGGTGATGCTCCAGCCTGGGCACAGCATGGAGATGGGCTTGCTTTGGTTTTCTGCATTGCTCAGTGTGATCTCTGGGAGCTGCTGCTGCCCCTGGGGCTGCATTAGGGTCTTCTTATGGAGCTCACCAGAAGGGGACAAGGACATTTGGGGCCTGGATGGCCCTCACCTTGACCTCGTGGGCAGGAGTGGGTGCCAGGGCTGGGTGCTGTGGCACCAGGTGCCTTCCTGTGACCCAGGCACTGCAACCTCCCCAGGGAGGTGGGATGGGGTGACTCCTCCCTGGAAATGCCAGTGTCTCTTTCTGTCTCCTGTCATGGAGAGCTGGCAGTGTCTGCTCAACCAGCCCCAAACTCTGCATGGGGCCAGAGCTGGTGGCAGTGCCTGGGCCAGGCTGTGAAGTCAAGCTTCGCCATCAAGGATAGCAGTTGGGCTGCATCCTGCTACAGCATGGCTCCGTCCTCAGCCCCATTCTTGTCCCCTTGCTGCCAGGCAGGCAGCAGGAGCCCCACGGACCACCCCCCCTGTGCCCTGTGGCTGCCGAGTGCATGGGGCTCGCTGGGCTCTCACTGCCTGGCATCAGGAGCAGTCGGTGCATTGCAGGGGCTGCAGTCGGTCTCATTTCTGAGCCATCCTCTCCAGTAGCAGCACGGGGCCGTGCCCATCCCAGCACACTGCATTGCCCCCTCAGAGCAGGGAGTGATGGAAGTGGGGAGAGGCGACTACCACGTGTTATTAGTTCCTCTGAGCCTGCCCCCTTGTCTGAGAGCGTTCAGCAAATACAGCTGTTTATATAGCGCATTGTTCAAAGTAATTCGACTTACAGGAACGATTTCTACTTCTAAATAAAAAATTAATACAGTTCTTTTGTTTGTGCGTTTATATAAACGAGCTGGCACAAAGTCAGTTTACAATGTTCCCATCTGAAGTAAATTAGCGAAGTCTCTCAGCTAAGTCTCTGTATAATTTCAGCTCAGAAATGTCCTCTTTAAGCAGCCTTTTTTTGTTGGTTCAGGTTTTTGGGTTGTTTTTTTTTTTTTTTTGGTCAGCGATGGTCAGGCTGAAAAATTTCCATCTTTCTCTTCCTCCCCAGTCGTTCGGTGGTTACCAACTGCAGTGCAGGACGGCCTGGCAGCATCTCCCAGGCCCATGTGCTGCATGGTGGGGCAGTGGGATGGCACAGCTGTGCTCCTGCTGGTTGCGGTGTGCAGCATGTCAGTGCTCCGGGGGTCACGGTGTGCTGGACGTCGTGGTGTGCTGGGGATTGTGGTGTGCTGGGGGACGCAGTGTGCTGCGCGTTGTGGTGCGCTGCATGTTGCGGTGTGCCCCGCACCTTATGCCTGGAGCTGCGGTGGCTCTGACCATGTTGGCAGCCTCGCGGCGTTGCAGCGCTCAGTGTGCTCTCCTCAGTGTTCTCTGCCTTTGGTGGAAGGGAACGCTCGAGCTTTTGGGGCTGGGGATGGCAGCAGTGCCTGTGGCTTCCTGAGCTGGGATGGGGCTGAGGGCTGCGGGGCCGCACGTGAGCCCTGTGGTGCTGCGGCCGTGCTGGGATGTGCGGGACATGCAGTGGCTGAGATCAGGGTTGTGTCGGGGCCAGCATCAGCTCTGCCATGCTGGGGGAGATGCTCGCCTATCCCCACTGCTTGCTGCTTAGTGTGTTTACTTATTTTAACAATAATAAAACTCGAACGTGAGCACCCACCCGCGTTAGCTGAGGCTGAGGGTGGCTGTGCCCGGGGAGCTGCCAGCAGTGCAGTGCTGCGATGCTGAGGCACAGCCGCTGGTGTGCGGGGATGGGGAGGCATCGGTACCTCCTCATTCCGCTGCTATACTTCCCAGCATAAATAAACCCGAGCACAATCATCATCTTCTCACTGCGAGGAGACCTCCTTGTAGGAGGAAAGAGCAGATGCATACGTCTGTACGTGTTAGGAGAAAACACATGTTTTGATTTATTGCAATAGGGGAAAAATGGCTCTAACAGAATTTCCATCTGAGTGTCACACCGCCTGTTATCAAAATAAAAAGCCCGTGAACTTGGAGGCTGATTCACTGCACTGCGTGACCTCAGCGCTTGCTCACACAGCTCAGCCCTCGGCTGCGCCCTGTGCTGGAGGTCCCTGCCTGGGAGCAGCTCCGGGGCGGTCTCACTGCCACCCTTTCTCCTTGTGGGCTCGGGGGGCTCAGGGGGTTCAGGGGCTGCTGCCCACCCTCACGCTGTGTCCTCTCCTCCCGCAGCCGCTTCGGTACCAAATGCGCCCGCTGCGGCCGGCAGATCTACGCCAGTGATTGGGTGCGGCGGGCGCGCGGCAATGCCTACCACCTGGCCTGCTTCGCCTGCTTCTCCTGCAAGAGGCAGCTCTCCACAGGTGAGGAGTTCGGCTTGGTGGAGGAGAAGGTGCTGTGCCGGATCCACTATGACACCATGATAGAGAACCTCAAGCGAGCAGCAGAGAATGGTACGTGGCCACAACACAACCCTCGGTCCAGGTACTGCGTGGCGATATCGCTGCCCATGGCGAGGGGCCAGGGCTGCTTCCATGCGTGGAGAGCAGGATGGTGCCTGCAGAGCAGCTGCTCCTGCGCTGGGCACGCATGGGTCCCGTGGCAGAGCCATGTGCTGAGGGCAGTGCTGAGCATGGCTGTAGCCCTGCTTCCACCACACCGCTGTGCCTCACTGCCACATGTGGCGGGTCAGAAAGCTGTGGGGATTTGGAGGCTGTGAGTCATAAATCTAGAAGGTGGGAAACCTGGCGGGTGGACAAACCCTTCCCATCATTTTCCACCGGCCCTGCCCGCCCAGGGATGTGCTGCAAGTGGCCTTCATGTTCCCAACTGCATCCCACTGCTGCCGGTGCCATGAGGTCATGCAGTGTCATGGCTGCGGGGCAGCGGCTGAGTGGGTGCTCAGAACAAAGTGGCTTTGGAGGGCTTGTGCAGTATCATGTTATCACTGGGCTGGGCCAGAGCGGAACTTGCCCCACATTCTCAGGCTGTGGCTGGCTGTGCAGTGAGGCGAGGAGCAGGGCTGCAGAGGGCCTGCCTGCCTCTCCGGTGCTCGGCTGGATTGCAGGGACACTGCCCACAGAGATACTGTGCAGCTGCAGAAATGCCAAGGGAAGTGCCCAGGGACCCTCTGGCGCTGGGAGTGCAGCTCCTGCCTGTGTGCCACTCAGTAGTGCTTCACGGGTGTGGGGAGGCCAGTGCCACGTCCCAGCCTGTGCAGCATGTGGAAGCGATTAACAACCTGACATGAAAATAATCAGTGTTTCTGTTTACAGCGTTTGGGTAAGAGGATGGAAACAGTGTGCCCCGTTGGGCTGGGAGGCTCCAGTGGCTGGCTGGTGTGAAGGGCACAGGGCATGGAGGGAGGGGCCATGGGTCTGGGAGGAATGTGGGGCTGTAGGGCTGTGGCTGTGGCTGGGTCTGTCTGTGGGATCCTGCAGTGCCCTGGTCCTGCCCAAGGGCTGGAGTTTGTGTTGGAGAAGGGGCCATGGTGGTGCCAGGACAGGGGCTAAGTGTCCCCAGGCAGGTGCCCACCTCCCTGTGCCCCTAGGCTGGAGGAGGGGATGGGAAGGCTCTGGGGAGCAGCGCTGCTGCAGAGTTAAAGGGCCACGCGTTTTTCCCCCTCTAGTAATTACCCAGCAATTTCTCCTGCACATGAGGTTTTACACACAAGAAAAATAAACAGATGTTGCTGAAGTCAGAGTCCCATTCATCATCCTAAAAGAACAAGTCAAACTATATGAGAAAGTCCTTCAACTCCAGCCAAGACAATCACAGCCCTGTCCAGCTTGCAGAGCAAACACCGTGGTGTGCAGGCGCATCCTGGGAGCGGGGCGAGCGCCAGCCCTGTGCATGCACCCTCCCTCATCCATCACTCCTCTGGGCAGTGCATGGGCTTCACTGCGGACCCCAGTGTGGGGTGGGGGCCCGGGCCCTGGCCCTGGCCCTGGCCTTGGCCTCCCCCCCAGTGGCTCCATGGCTGCGTGAGCACAGCCAGGCTTGCCTTAGCACACCTTCCTGCGGAACGGCTGCTGCCCTGGGCAGTGGTACCATGCAGAGTGGTGCCGTAGGGAAGGGGCTGCTTCTGCTGTTGCTGCCTCAGGGCCCAGGAGGAGGTCAGGGAGATTTGGGGCCAGGGAAAAGAGCAAGGAGCCTGTTGAAAAGAGACAGGTGATGGAGGCAATGGGGATGAGGCATGGTGTGGGACCTGGTGTGCCCAGCAGCAGGCAGGGCTCCTCTGGGCTGCTTGCTGGGGGTGCAGCCAAGTGGTGACCATGAGCCGGGGCTGGCAGGATGGTCAGTGCTTTCCTTTACTGACCTCAAAATCCATCTTCCCACTGCCCTTTCCTCATCCATAATTCTCCACATCTTCGCATCTTCCACAACATTGCTGCTTTTCTATACTCAACTTTAAACCCATCAGGTTCAGCATTACCACTTGGTGATGGAGACGTTCAGTGGACCCATGCAGCTCCAGGCCAGCACTGCTGTGTGCACTGAGGGACTCTTGGGGCACACGGCTGTTGTTCAGCTCCTTGCACTGACCTCACTCACTCACAGTGCCTTCTCTTTCACAGGCAATGGGATCACACTGGAGGGGGCCGTGCCCTCAGAGCAGGACAGCCAGCCAAAGCCAGCCAAAAGGGCCCGCACCTCCTTCACTGCCGAGCAGCTGCAGGTAGTGGGGCTGGGCTGGGGGCAGGAGGGGCTGCGTTGTCAGTGGCAACCTGACCCCTCTCCTTGCCACCCGCCAGGTCATGCAGGCACAGTTTGCTCAGGACAACAACCCCGATGCACAAACACTTCAGAAACTCGCAGACATGACTGGGCTGAGTCGGAGAGTCATTCAGGTGAGGGGTGGCTGTGGGTGAGCATGCAGGATGCAGCGTGTGGGATACAGCGTGTGGGATGTAGGCATGGGATGCACTGTGTGGGATGCAGGCATGGGATGCAGTGTGTGGGATGCAGTGTGTGGGATGCAGCGTGTGGGATGCAGGCATGGGATGCAGGTGGATGCAGCTTGTGGGATGCAGCATGGGATACAGGTGTGGGATGCAGGTGTGGGATGAAGGCAAAGTGTGGGCACCATCCAGAGCTGTTTTATCAAAGATGTGTTTAAGTTTCTAACATATAAAAATCTGGCTCAGGCCTCAGTTACTGAGACTCTTCATTCAGCAAGGGATCAAGTAGCCCACGTGCAGGGCGATTCTTTATGGGCTGTTTTGTGAAGGTGCTTTGAGCAGGAAGCGATTTGTCAAATGCTTGTGGCTGTTTCCTTGCTGTGGCTGTTGCGTGGCCTCAGGGCACTGCTCCGTGCTGTGACTCGTGGAAGGATTTCACTCCCAGTTTTCCTTCAGAAATTAAAGCATAAGAAAGAAAACACCACGCTAGCATGGAAAAACCTCCACTTGTGTTTTAGTTCTAGGGCATAATCCCCAACCATTGCTTTAATTAACAGCAGCGAGACACAGTCATGGCTGCCGGTGGGACTGAGCAGGGCTGTCTCCTGTAGCACCAGCATTTCTCAGCTGTAATGAAACGCTGTGGGACCAGCGGACACTGCTGTGGTATTTGTGTGGGCATTTCCACACACGGTTCCTTTGGTGACTCTGCAGAAGTGGCTGTGGTGGGTCTGTGTGTGAGAGGTGATGGGTGCCTGTGAGAGGTGATGGGTCCCTGAGATGAGCACAGCTCAGCCCGCTGCCCTCCTCCCTCAGCGTTTGCTGCTTTCGTTGCAGGTTTGGTTCCAAAACTGCCGAGCCCGCCATAAAAAACACACTCCCCAGCACACGGTGCCACCCTCGGGGCCCCCCCCGCCCCGCATCCCCTCCTCCCTCACCGAGGACATCCACTATTCGCCCTTCAGCAGCCCGGAGAGGGCCCGCATGGTGACGCTGCATGGATACATTGAGAGTGAGTGCGGGGCTGGGGGTGGGGGGGGGCAGCTCGGCCCCACAAAGCTCCTCTCCTTGGCGTTACCACCGCTGGCCTTTCTGGGCTCTGCTGTGGCGAGCATCCCGCTCACAGGCCTGGTGTTTCACACCTACAGGCCATGACGGACCACCTGCGAGGGGTGTTACAGCAGAAGGGTGAGCAGGACGGAGCACCTGGGCTCTGTGAGCCCACAAAGCTTCTCCTTGCCCTCACCACCCCCCACCCCCAGTGGGACAGGGCCCTGGCGAGCCCCAGCCTGGCGATGTCCTCTCAGAGTGCCCCTGGTCAGGCTGTACTGTGGGGCTGGCTGTGGGCATGGGGCTGAGGCCTTTCTCATCCACAGGTCAGGTACAGTGTGGACAAGTGCACTGTAGACTTCCCTACACGGCTCCTCCAGTGCACCTCAAAGCAGACATGGAAGGACCGCTATCGAATAGGGGCGAGAAGGTAATTCTGGTCCTTGCTGCCGGTTTGGGGCCAACCTCCTCCTGTAGCAATCACTTTTGTGTAATGTCAGTGCCACCGCCTGCTCCTGTGAGCAGCACTCTGTGATGTGGCAGCTGCCGGCTCTTGGCTGTGTTTCCTTCATTTTGGTGGCCTTAAAATGACTGTTGGTAAATGGCACCAGTGTGTTCTGTGCTGAATGCCCCACGGTGTTGCGGTGTGCTGAGATGCTCTGGGGTCTCGTGACCTCCTGCCTGAGCTCCTCTGTGCCTGGTTCTCCCTTCCCCCAGCTCTGCCACCGCGCTGCCGGCACTCGGTCCGCACAGCTTTCCATGAGTTAACAGGAAAGGTTCATTTCTTGGGAATTCCAGAATTGCTCAAAAAATAACAACTGGCTGTTACCATATCATGAATCGGAATGTTATTTCACAACGTCTGGCTAAGAAACAATATTGCATATTGATATTTCGCCGTTGGGTCCCTCAGCATCTGTCCATTCTAACACAGTGCTTGTATGGGGGCAAGGCTTCTGAACTGGCGTATACATGCTGGGATCCCAATTTAAGTGGTTTCATTTTGAGGAAGTGCTGAGCCTTTGGCAGCCCTTACTCATTTTAGCTTTCATCTTTTAGAAGTTCTCAGCATCTCTTTCTCTATTCAGTGCAGCAACCAGAGATTATTGAGCTCTGTTTTGACAAGCAGAGGCAGGGGCACAGCAAGGTTACTGCTTGGTCAAAGTGCTATCATTTTATCATGACTTTATCACCACAGAAACTGGGGAGTTTTCAGAAATGTGTAGTTTTGATGCTGTCATTCAAAGAAACTCCACAGCAGCAGCTAGCTCCTGTGACTTAAATGCTATTGCTTACTTGCAGATGTTGCAGAACTGGGTTCTCGGGACGTAGAGCTGCCTTCCAAATTCCTTTTCCAAACAATTCCTTCCATGGTAAATTCCAGAAACCTGCGTTCCCTGCAGGCTCTGTTCTAGGAGCAGGGCTGGGGACAAAAATGGCTCAGAAAGAGCTCGTCCCTCAGGAATGGTGGCTGCCCTGCTTCAGCTGGGTGCGTGCTGCCTGGCTGCTCCCTGAGATCCCATTTCTGCCATGAGGGCCGCTTGTCTCTGGAAGCAGCTAACACTCATTTCCTGTTTCTCCCCCAGGTCATCCTCTTTCAGTACTGACTCCGCAAGCTCCTCCTCGCCTGCCCATGGCGCTCCCAGCACCACTGCCCCTCAGTCGCTGAAACGCAGTGTCCAGCCCAAGGCAACTGTTCTCAGTCATGCGGGAGAAACTCAGATTCGGCATTCTCGGTTATTCCCATTGACCAGCATCTAACATCCACTCTTATTTCTCCAGCAACACTCTGTGTATGTGTGTGTCGAGTGCAGAGTTGCATTTTTCACTTGTTTCTTGTGGACTTGTAGAATGACAGTGAGTCTCTCCAAGACAATGCCAGACACAGCCCAAATGAGTGACTCTGCTGTGCTTACAAACCTTGCTCCCCAGCTGTGGGAATATGAACACATCAGTACACGCTGAGTCACGGGGGGTTGGATGATCACCCACGAATATAAAGAAAGGAGGAATTTACGTGGTTTGGCCTGATTCTCTTTTTGCACCAGTGAAGCACTGTTGGTTCCCGGACATCCCTCCTTATTTACACTTGCATGTGTGAGACTTGAAATGGGCTCTGGCTCAGCAACTCAGTGTACACGGAGGACTCCTGAGCCAAAGTCGCAGGTAGCTGTGACTCCACTACGTGGAAAACACGATGCCAGCTGGAAATAGGCAGTTTTTCTTCCTCCTCAAAGTGCTTTAGAATCACATGTCCTTTGATCACTCTGTAAGGTAAGTAAATCTTAGTGTTCCCCCCATTTTATAGGAGGGGATATGGAGATGTCCCGAACCGAAAGGAGTGGTAGGGTTGGTCGGTGGCAGAGCCAGGCTTGGCACTCTGAAGGTTTTAATTGCTGACTTATTCTCAGAGCACCGACTGTCTCTCTCCTCTCACAGCCATTTGCCAAATCTTTTTATTATTATTATTCTCGTTCTTTATTAACAAGCTACTTTATTGCCTTTGAGTCATGTTGGATGATGAGTGGGTGATTTGGGAATGTACCTACACCAAACTCTTAGATGCTCCATACTCTGGGACAAAGAAATCCTTAAGGGAAGCTCACCAGTAGATGTGTAGAAATGACTTGCTCTGGCATGGACCTCAGGAGAGGGGCCCAGCACCGGGCTCAGTTAGTGAGAAGAGCAGGGAGGGACCGAGGAGCAGCCAGGGAAGTGCTGCCAGCAGTGAGGCCGGCAGGCAGCGAGGCGATGCATGTTCCTTCATCTGGCAGCGCCTGCTCACCCCTATCCCTTACCAGAGCACGGCAGCCGCTCCTGCCAGGTCCCTGGATGGAGGCATGATCCTGACTGGTTGTGCACGGAGGAGCAGGCGTGTGGAGCTCACCCCTGGGGCAGTCTCATGGCAACAACAAAGGAAGTACTCGGCCGTCTGGCCGCAGATCAGGAAAAAAGCTCTGAAATGATACTTCATTGATGGTAATAACAAAAAGTAAACAGCTAGCATTTGCCAGCCCTTCTCAGCTTGCAGTGAGCCAAGAGCAGGTCGCTAACAAAGCCCCTCTCCACAGGAGCACATAGGTCTGTCTTGCTGCTAACTTTCAGGAGGCAGCATTTCCAAGAATGTGAAAGCCTGTGATGAGCCACAGTCAGTGCATAACGTGACTGAGCTGTGCCTGAGGAGCAGAAGACAGGAATCTACCAGTTATGTAACTTGTTTTTAATTTGAGCTGTAGAGACTCGTGTTTTTCTCTCTGGAGATCAATCTCCAGCATCAGCCCCGCGTGGTGAGCTGGTGGCACAGGCACGGTGCTCTCAGCAGCCACACTGCGTCTGCTGGGTGGGCACCAAGGTCTCCTGGTTGGAGAAATAGCTGAACACCAGCACACACTGATATCTTGAAACAAATACATACACACACCTGTGTGTGTGTGTGTGTGTGTCTGTGTGTGGAAAAGAGAGTGTGCTGTAATATTTGGACAGCTAGGCCAGTGTTCTAATTGTAGCCAGCAGCTAGCAGCTCTGTCCTCAGTCTGAAATAACATTTGGAAGGAGAGAGGAAATTAGGTCCGCAAAGTGTCATTGTCACCATCTGACATGCGAATATCCACTCTCAGTGTGTGCCCAAACACACCCCTGAGCGTGGCCTGGAAGGAGGCACTGCTACCCGGAGTCTCCTTGTGCAGGAGCAGCGTTTGTGTCCCTTCTCCCTGTCTGTAGGGATGAGTACAGGCCCAGCACATCTCCATGGGCTGTGAGCAGAGCTCTCTGCTTCCTGCAGCTGTGAGGCCGCATGTCACTGTGTGCACAGCACGGCCAGGAGAGCTGCTGGTTCGGGGGTCACCAAGGCCCCACTCCTCCTCCATTTGAGCTCGCGCGTTCGAGTGATTGTTTGGTTGTGGAATTAGTGCTGTAAGCGAGTGGGTAGCTATCCAAAGTGAGGCTGAAGGAGAGACTTCAGGCTGTGACGTGACCTGACAGCCCGCAGTACTTGAGATTCCCACGACTGTTTTGTTGAGGGAGAAAGCAGTCTCTTGTATTTATCTTCTGTCTCAGCAGTGCCATGAAAGGGAGGCTGTTAAATACGTATCCACTAACTATCAGCTGAGTTGCTGATCGCAAAGCACTTGTGAATCATGCTGTACATCCGAGTTCTGTGATGGACACCGCTGTCGGGAGCGGCTGTGGTGCCTGGGCTGGGGCGGGCGGACGCAGCGGGGCACGCGGGGAGCATCGCTGCGCAGTGCGGGCTGAGGGCAGCTTCCCCCAGGTAGCCAGGAGCGGCTTTGCTAATTCAGAAATCAGGCTCTGTTTATATTAAGCCCAAATTGTTTGCAAAAACTGGAAGCAATTCAGCTTGTGCAGTTTTAGAGCTAATTATGTGTATGGAAAATACTCAACTGTACCAAGAATGTAAGAAATCCTCTAATTTATTCAATACATTGTTTCACGATCTATTTCACGCTGACTGTTGCCACTGAACCAAACCTTATCTCAGGTCATTTGCATTCATCTCCTGTCTGTAGATTAAAAGCAAAAAATAAAGTAAAATCATTCTCATTTTCTTAGTTTATTCAGTAATTGCCAAATGGGTTCTGGTGCAGCAACGTAGACTCCACGTAATAAACTTCTGCAGTTGCTATTTCCAAAAACTTTTGCAGACAAAAATCCAGTGAAGACAGGCAGCGAAAGGCTTTTCACTCGAGTTGAATAAGGTAACTAAATACGGCGAGGGTCTGAAAGAGGAACGGTTTACAAGATTATTACCAATTCTTTTTTTGTTTTGGCTCATGCTGGTTAACCCCAATGCCCAGCTAAAGGTGCTTACACAACTCACTGGTTGGACGGGGAGCGGGACTCAATCCTGCACTGCTATCAGTGACACATCTGTAGGATGCCAACTATAGACACATCGGTTTTTGTTTCATCAGCCAATCATTTTGTTGTAGCATGTTGCAATGATGCATGTCTTGGCTACAATGGTTAAAAAATTCTCTGAACGAGCGGACAGTCAAGACTAATATTTATTTTAAAAATTAAAACTAAATTGTAAGCACTTTTTTGTAAAACCAATGTCTGTTTTGTTACATACTTTTAATGTTGTGCTTTGTAAATGTCTTATTTGTGTAATAAATAAAGTTAATGCAAGTAGAAGTGCTGGCACTTACATCCAGAAAATGATGTAATTCCATTTTATTTTATTTTTTAAATACTTTCTGGCTTACTAATCAAGCAGCAACCCACCCAGTTCTCCTCTTTTATTATTTTGTTAAACTCCGGCTTCAGGAGAGTTCAACAAATGTTCGTAGTAAATGGATATAATTTCCTAGTTAGCAAACCAGTCATTAAAGAATACCTCTGGTGTACATTATTACAATGATCAATCAATATCAAAGTACTGAGCAAAAAGGGAGGAAAGGAATTCACCAGGACAGCTAACTAAAATCTGGGAAAATAATGTTGATTAAGATGGATTTGAATGGCTTCAACACTGAATCTGAGGCACTCTTTTTAACAAATTGTTTTCAGGCTTAATAACGTGTGTATGTACTACACCACACACCTCTCAGGAATATTGCTGTGAGAGCAGTCTGCTCTCTTTCATGGCTTTTTTTTCTCAGCGTTACTGATTAAGTGATTATTTCCATTTTTGTTTATGCTGACAAAGATGACAAAAAGATTATATTCCTGTAGAGAGACCCAGTGACAAATTAGACTCATTGTCAATCAGATCACCTACTTTGGAATATTACTGTCTAGCAAAACCGGTTTTCATGGGCCAGGTTTCTGCCCCGGTGCTCCGTCCTCAGCTTTGCGGCAGGTCCGGATGATCCACTCATGCTCCTCATCATCTGAAAGGGAGAGAAAGAGATCGCCAAAGGTCACCGTTTCACGTCCACTCTTTGAATTACTGGGGTCCTGCTCAAGCAAACGATTTTTCCTTTGAGAACAAACCCCACTCTGAGCCACTGGCATCTCTTAGAACATATTTCTGTTTCTTAAAAAGGTCGTGTGCTGCTGTGTTGGAATTTGTCAGTGCAGGAGATATGGGCTCTGCGGTAATGATTCTGATTACTCAGCTGTTTGATGAGGTTAACTTGGGTGGAGCTGAGACTTACACATACGTATGTGTATAAATATATATTGATATTTTTATGGCCACGCGCAGGAATGATGTTGAAAGGATCAGAAATGAAGATACACGTTTTTTTGAACACTCTATCTGCATTGCTTGTCAGTTTATGAAAAGTGAAGGCAAAGAAAAATCAACAGCCAAAGCCCAGGGTCTTCTCTTCCAGTTGTTCTGACGGTGCTGTTTTGAAATGTGCGTTGTGATGGGCGTCACTAAGCTGATATAGCACTGAGATATCTTAGACCATCTCGTGTTCCTTGTTAGGATTCATGTCTGCCATATTCTCAGAGCATAATAGTGTGAAAAGATGGTACAGGAGAAAACAGCTGTCCTGCAAAGGTTGAATAGAAATTTTGTGTATGATTATGAACAAATAACTTGGCAAATGTAAGCTGTGGTGTCTTAATTCCAGGGACTTCAATAGTCTTGTCTCCAGAAACTCTTCTACAGCATTTTCTCATGTTTGTTTAAGGGAAAACAGATCTGTGCAGTAGAGCAGGAAGCCTTAGAAAAAGGAAAATACAATAGCTGTATTTATTTTCATATAAATTAAATACATTAGAGCTGTTGCTTGCATTTACCACAGTCTTAACGAATTCTCATGGTGATGTGTGCTTCTCACCTCGATGCTAGGGGTTTTATAGAAGCCTTTATTATCTAAAAGCAGAGATGGCTCTTAGGAGGGAGCAGAGGGGCTGTGTTGCTGGGGCTGAGAACATCTCTTGGTGTAGCACAGGATCCCACCTCCTCCACAGCTGAGAGCCCTGCTTGGCGAGGGCACAACAGATCAAAGATGAAGCCTTTTCCTTGGAGGGAGTCAAATTCTCATGGCAACCTTTGACGGGGGACTTGTACCTTTGGGTTAAAGTGATGCAGTAGCATTTGAAATGTAAAAGGAGTGAGCTGTGCTAATCTAAGAAGTGAACAGAAGGGTGTGTGACAAATTAGGTTTGTGTACAAGAGTCTTTAAGCATGTAGTTAAATCTCACTGATTGTTCTAGAGGGTTTTGAATGGTCAGCTTTGCTCCTTATTTTCTTTTTCCCTTTCCTCTTTTCCCTTTTTCCCTTTCCTTTCCATGCTGCCTCCCCCCCCCCCCCCCCCCCCCCCCCTCCTTTTCTCCCTTCTGTTCACGTGAGCTGAGTGCAGGTTTCACTTCTCACAAGGTGCTGCTCCCAGGGAGCTCTGCTGGCATTCTGATCAAAGCAGGCTGAAGGAAAGCATGTGCCAAAGCATTCATCCCTTGTCTGAAGGGCAGCACTCCCCTGACAACCCCACTCAGGAAGGCCTGTGGATCTTGGGATGTTTCCCCAAGCGGTTTCCCTGCACTCTGCTCCTTGCACAGCGGCTGCTCTCTGACGAAGGGCTGCTGCTGTTGACTGTCCCTATTAATGGCGTACTTCTTATTCAGACATAAATTAGGAGAAAATAAATCCTGGAAAAATATGCTAAAAGGAAAATTAAAAAGATGAGCGCTGAACATCACTCGCAGACCACACAATCCTGACACAGGCAGAGCTTCCATTGCGGGCTGCAGCAGGAATGCAAATGTGGTCCTTCAGCTTTCTTAAAAACAACATCAAAGCCGTAATCAACGTGCTGGCTTTTGTTCTATGCACTAGGTGTTCCAGCTCTGTAATGAGGCGATCACGTGAGCCCAGGCTATGACAGACATTGTCCAGTGCGGGTAGCTGCGGTTTTAGCTGGGATCTCCCTGACTACAACAAATACTTTGTCTGAGCTTGCGGTAATGGCATAGAAATGAAACTTTGTCTATTTCTTTCATGGTGAAGGAATAAACAAACCTTAAACATGCTACATATCACCACTATCTAGCTCATATTTGGGTAATGATGTAAGTGGTTCACTTGAGTACTAGAAATAATCAGCCCACCTTCCTAGTGAGAAATCTGTTGTGGTCACGTAACAGCACCGAGGCCACGGGCACTGAGAAAGGCAGATGCTACACCTGGCTTTGTGTTTCCAGCACGGCCTTGGTTTGCCTAGCTTCCTTCTGCACTGTTTTCATTACACAGGCAGATTGTGCTGTGCCTTCAGACTCCCCAGCCTCGCAATGTTTATGCAGTGATCGGATCCCATGCAAATTAAAATAATCAGCTGCAAAAACTGAATGAGATATATGGATTTCAACTTTGTATATGACAATGAATAATCGGTGTAATGACTTAATGTCAAAAAAAAAAAAAATAAATTCTAAAGCAAATCCTAGCACCGCCATCCAACCCAAGAGTGCTGTACGACTGCTCCTTGGTGTAGGTAAGGGAAAGGAAAGCACTGATCCAGCACAGCTAGAACTACAAAAGCAGACATCAGAATGGCTCTGCGGCCAGCTATGGGAGAAGAGGCAGAGAAATATTAGAATGTAAAGAGTTAAGCTATGGTAAAACATACTTTTGCTACACTAAAGAAGACTGGTTGATAATTACTGTAGTTTTAGGGCTATTTGAATCAGTGCAGCTGCAACCTCTTCAGTAGTAACCCCTGAAACAAGACAAACTGGGTTTATTGTACTGAACAAGTCTTAAAGCTCCTCCCTGATTGTTAGTAATTGGCAGCAATGGACTTAACAGCCTCTTGACTACCCTTTTTACACTCTACCTGACTGTGCAGCTAACAATTTAAATCACAGATGCCGATCCTTCTTTGTGGCAGCTGCTTGTTAACTACACGTTCCTCTTTTTCTGTCACTGGCTGCTTCCATAACCCTGCAACACCAGGGTTAGATTGGAGAATCACATTTCATCAATATTTAAAATGGAATTAAACCTTGAAGTTTGATTAATGCTACCAGATAGTGAGTTGTAATTACTATTTTGCAAATTACAATTGTCTGAATATGTTAATATGATTGTCTAAGCACATCTTCACCTTCAGAAGTAATTTTCCCTTTAAAAAAGATTTGAAAAAAATACAAACTCTTTAATCAGTGGTAAATTATCACCCTGTGCACAATTAGGTGGTACGGGGTCCTTCATGTTGCGTGCTGAATTTCGTGTCAGCATATTTATCTTTACAAGTTTATCCTTTTTTCTTTTTCAGATTTTCCTCAGTAGAATATACATTCAGGGAACACACTTTGCTGAAACAGGACTGATGTGTAAATTTGAATGCAAAGAAGAAAGGTTTGGCTGAAAAGGTTACAGCAATCTGTTATATCTCTGTCCAGCTGGTAAACATCAACAAGTTATTTACTCTGAAGTTAGGGACATATAATGACCATTATCACAGCTTTGAATTGAAATCTTGAAGCAGAGAGAGATAAAGTTAGCTGTTCATGGGTGAGCTGCTAGAATACACGTAACTATTGACCAAATATCATGAACTATTTCCTTATGACTCAATCAAAAATAAGGTCAGTTTTCTACAACCCACAACATAGATTTTGAATACAGTAGGCCAGATCCTCATCCAGCCCAACCTGAGACGGCTCCTTTTTAATTTAAGTAATTAATCCAAGCTGTTTTCATTACGCAGACTCAGAGCATATGGAGCCAATCCTGGTAGCCACCTGCATGACCAATCCCCAAAGCAGCGTCTGTCCCCACTGGAATACTGACTGGGGTGTAAGGCATAGGGATCTGCTGTGACTGATGTGCCTGTGCATCAGTTGTGATGGGCACTTTTACATAACTAAGACCCAGCTGAGCCTGATGGTCCTACTTTGCTTCTTTAAGTAGCACCTCTTGTATTAGTCCTTAACAATTATTGTTTTGCAGGTCTCTTCCCTGTTTTGAATGAATTTAGGGGAAGGTCCACGTGACAGTAAATTCTGTCAAAAATGCTGTAAGACGTATTCTATGGTAAGCTCAATCAGTGGATGTGATTGAACCATTTACCTAATTTTCCATGTTCAGTCTAAAAGTAGTGTAGTAGGGGCAGGAGTGACTTTCCCAACTACTCCATGTTTCTCTCAGAGTATGATTAGAAAAGGCTGAAAAGTCGGGGCTTGTTTCAGGGTTCTTCTAAGGGATGACTTGAAATTACACTGTAATTTAGGCGTATTTAACCTTCCTATGTTAAGTGTATATTGCAAAGTTTAGAATGATTTGCTTCTAGCTATTGCTTTTCTGTGTTGTTTATGGAAACTTCAGCTGTGAGAGATGTCTGGAGGCTCTGTAAGCCATGATACGTGGCTGCCAGCAAACAGCAGCATCGTCTTGTAGGCTTCAGGATTTGCTCTCTAGCTTTCTCAAGGAACCACCTGTAGGTACACAGAATGATGCACCACACTGAAATGGGGATTGTGGTGGCTTACTCAGGAAAAGAGCTACACTGTCCATCTCAAAAACCTTTCATACCTTTGGTCTGACTCTGTGTTAGGTATTCATGCTGCACTGTGCAGCTACGCAAGGCTCTGGTGTCTTAAAGGCTCTGTCTACACCAGAGGCTTGATGTGTGCCAAAATTCAGATCCTTGGTTCCCACCTCTGCACATCAGACAGCTGGGACCAGGTGTGAGTGTGTATCCTCTCTTTGCTCGCTCTCACTGCCACTAGAAGCCATAAAAGCCAGCAGCTGTGCCCCAGTGTGTCTCTTCCATCAGGGGGCTCACACTCCAGCACACCCTGGAGCGCGCCTACTGCTGTGAGACACAGCCAGGTGTCCGAGCAGCTTCCCATGAGCAGGGTTTATCAGAGCATGTGTTTACAATAGGCCATCCTTGAACTAGAGCTGAGTTTCCTCTCTGTTTGTAGAGGGCCAAGCACACACAGACCACTGTAAACAATATCAGTTAATTCTTTCGCATGCCTGACTCCTCCCGTCACCCGCGGTGCAGTTTATCATGTTCTTCCACTGCACAATCACAGTCATATGTGATAGCATCTCAGCCATGGATTCTGCCTGGCACACCCCTTTAATTTCCACTTGCCCCTCTGGGGTCCCTAGCACTGCTTTCCTTACCGTGCCTGACCTCACCAACATCAAGGCTGGCAAGAAAATGAAAACATGTTTTCAATTAACCTTTGCTTCCACCCACAAATTCTCACCCTTCCATTTACATTTAATTACTGTAATTCCAAAATGGCCCAAAAATGAACTTTCCATCTCTTGTAAAACTTGTTTGCACATGAGCAGTATAGCTGAATTTAAGTGCCTATAGGACTTGTGAATAACCTGTCTAATGGGTTCACAATGGGATGGCTAGTGCACAAACAAAGTTGTTTTTCTTGGCATGCCACTGTTTGGAACTGAAACTTTCACAGTTTCCAAAATGATAAGTATTTTAAGACCAGCAAACCACAAGGAACAAGAATCTGCAGAACTACAGCTACTGAAATTGCTGTAGTAACTCGTGTCATGATGCCACTATTAGTATTATCACTGCTGGTTGTAGTATGAACTAACATGACTTATATCTAATCTACATATATTTTTTGTATTGAAACGCTTAAGCCAAGTTTAGTATAAAAATATTCTCTTGGTTAAATGGATGAGTGGTCTCCAACTACAGCCATCACCTGAACAGACTTTGATACTGAGAAAGACGTAATAAATATGCATTCTGCAATGGCATTCAAACGATCTCTGACTTCTAAAGTTTGGGTCTCTAAACAGCTTACTTGTTGAGCACTGAGCATTACTTAGGTCTGCATCTCTCACATCAGGACTAAAGCTACTTATGTGAAAATAGGAATAGGTAGACAAGAGGCTTGGAGATCCAGGTTAAAGAACTGCAGCAAAATTTCTAACCTTCCTCTTAGCATAATATTTTTCAAGTCTTCTGAATATCACAGAAGTAATGAGCTAGGAAAGTATGTACTAGAAAATGGAGGATTTATACCAACGTGAGAAGAAAAACTGCCCTGGGACCAACTGCAAGGGAAAAAGGTATACAGGAGATGGAGGAGACAAGACTAAAGGTGAATTTGTATGGACTTGTGTAGAGCCTTGTGGGTAAAGAAAGCAAGCTGAGTTTTGTGGCAGAGAGACAAAATACTTTTTGCAAAGGTATTTTGGAGGAATTTGAATAAAAGAGGCCAGAAAGAGGAGTCAGCAGTAGTCAGGGGAGAATGCAGGGGAGAATGCTTTGGTTGTTGCAAGAAAAGCAAAGGGCTTCTCATATTCGTATGCTCTATGGCTGTAAATGGAGAGTAGCATAGGCTCTCTATTTTACAAACTCCTTTTTTCAGAAATAAGTTTCTCAGCCAAAGCAGAGGAAAAAGATCAATGGATTGCAATAATTGCCATTTAACATAAAAATACATAAAATTTACAATTCAGTTAACTTATCAAATGTTAAAAAAATCAGCAAATAATGGACATCATTTGTTTTGTTCAGAGCTCAGAGGTAGAGACCAAATTCTCTAAATTAATTTCTGCAAAAGCTGGTTTTTGTGTGCTTTTTTCTTTTTTTCCTTTTTTTTTTTCAAACAGGTCTGGATCCTATTCGTTGTAGAATATACTGATTACCAACTATTTTTAAGAGCTTTACACAAACATTATTTCTTTTGTTGTGTGAAATGCAGAATCAGCCATCTGGCAAATGCCCCAGAGCTAAAATCTTTTACATGACATATAATTCAAAATGATTAAATATACAACAGAAAATAGCTATAGCATTGCACTTAAAATAGCATGAACTTTTACTGCCGATCAAAACTGATTTCTTTAGCTTAACAAGTATCCAAAGAACAATTATTTGAAGAGCTTTTAAGAGTTTCAATATGTAGGAACTAAGCCTCATCTAAATTCAGTGTCTTAAGTCAAATAAAAAAGAAACAAATGTACAAAAGATTAAATGGTCCTGTGTTGTAAGTAGACATTTAAATCGATGGGAAGCTAAATTCATTTGAACAAAAATACTGTATCCCGTGTACGTGTGTTGCTGGGGCTTTCCTCTCCTCGGCAATAAGGGCATCTGCCAAAACAGCTCCTACATTCTTAGGCAATGACTGGGGACTAGCCTGGAATCAGAGTGCTCATCCACTCCCTCCATCATCAGAATGGGTGATTTCAAAGAAGAACAGGGAAGAAAGATCAGTGCATGATCCCCAACTGCAGCCTTTTTTAATTTTTATTTTTAGGGTTTTTTTTAGTTTTTTCCCTACACCACAGTCAACTCCAAGTTAAACTTGCTGTCTTTTCTCCAGAAATACTCCAGGCCTGAAAAACTGCCAGGTCCTCACCCTACGCCTGGTTCTCCAGTAGCTTATGAGAAAGAGCATGCACACATCTGTGTGTATTTGGGGTGCAGGAGGGTAGGTACAGAAATATTACCCTGTGTAATTACTGAGTGGTTATGGCTGTTTCATGTTTTTCACACAAGTCCAAGTCTCCATTTCTCAGGCAGCACCTGGTGCAAATTGCATCGGAGATTTCAGTCAAAGAAGCCTAAATCTAATAGATTTATCTCATGGATTTACATACTTGGATCATCCTGATATGGATGAATACATCTCTGCTGACTTTCAAAAAAAAAATTGCTTTTAAATCCTTTCAGACCAAGCCTGACAACCTTCATCCCACATTAATGATGTGAGGTAACTCTAAGTCCATGATTACCAAGGCTTAGAATTAAAAGGTGATCTCAAACTTGCCTGTGGAGTTGGGTCAGCCTCAAAACCAAGGAAAACTGGATGGTCTAAAACCAGCCTTGTTAAAACTAGAATAAAATAATATTCCTGAGTCTCGATCTTTTCAGCTTCTAATGATTCCTTAAGCACCAGTTCTTCTCCTGCTGCTTCCTATGAGACTTTCAGGCTTGTTGAAATCCTAGGCTGATTGCTGGCTGGTTCGGGACTGCAGCAGCACCAAAACCTCTTCTCTTAATGGGCACTTGCCTTGGCTTTCTGGGCCTAATCCTGCTCTTAGTAAAGTGCATGTTAGTTCAGTTACCTGACTGAGTTATAGCATAAAAGGCAGGCTTTGTGTCTTCCTGTTCTTGATCTCATATGAAGAGATGCACGTATTTCAGGTGATACTGACTTCAGTGCAGAAAGCTAGCACCCTACGCACTGTACTCGTACTAATTTAACCTGAAAATGGAACACAAAAGTAGAAGCACAGATTTTCTTATATTGCAAAGAGCAAAAGTGTGTTTCATACTATTTAACCCAGCATCAGGAGAGCTGCAGGAGAAACAGGGCAATTTTCATCAGAAGTATCTTTGCTTTTCATCAGAAGAGAGGTGACCTAGGCAATCTCCTATCGTGCTTTCCTCAGGAGAATGAGATTTCTATTTCCAACAGTATTTTCTCTTTGAAAATGATGGGCCTCTCCAGTATTCGGGGGTCCTAAAACTTGAATCATTTATCTTCTTTTACCAACCTGCTTTGCATTAAACATAACATCATATATTTCCTACTTTTCCCTGAAAATTGGGAAATCCTCCCATCTTTCTATTGACTAACCTCTCTTACAAAGGTGCCAGGAGACCAATTTCTGGGAGAAAAAAGAAAGAAAGAATACTCTGACTGAAACAGGAGTCCAGTCCCAGTGCCTATTCAAAATAAACAGTGTATCTCCTTACAAACCAGTATTATTATTCTTATTTATGCGTCCAATTTTGTGTACTTCGCAATACTAGGGAAAAAAAAAAAAAAAAGATTGAAGAGCATATGAAGAATGAAGAGAAATTTGAGCATCCCCAAGGAAACAGAGGTTTGGGGATGGAGTAATAACTGCAAGACTGCAATGAGAATTTGGAAAACTTTGCTAGAGAAAAAGTATAACAAAACTGTTGCTGTCATTTCATTCTCTGGGCCTGATTATATCTTCATGACGGGCCTTTGCTCTGCTTTAAGAGCTCTTTAAGTAAATGAGGATCAGACCTCCGTGCTAGTGAAATGCAAAGCTTGCCAAATTTAATAGGAGTCTCTACGGTACTCTACGAACACTCATCTTGACAAAGAAGTGGTGGAAGCAAACTCTGTAATTGTAAATGGAGACTATTTTTTTTCCCAGTCTTTTGGAATGATAGCTGGATGCTGCCAGTTTGGCAGGAAAGTCAGTGCCAAGGCAGTATGCTTCCTTGCTCTGTTTCCCAAATGGCCAAGAAACAATCAGAAATTGCTTCATAATAGGGCCAGGGTGAAAGGTGAGAACTGGAGTATTCTTTATGCCTGCTTCCAGACCTGAGGAAGATAGTGTCGTTTTGGTAAACCTGTCAAGCTGTTGTAAGAACTTCCTGAATGCTTCCTACCATCTGCTTTTGATGCTTTCAAGACTTGGCTGGAAGCCTGGAGGTTTTCCTGCTCCTTCCTGCCCAACCTATAATGGAGTAATTCTGGATCTGTTCCCTGTCATTCCAGCCTTTTCCTCAGTTTCTTCTGCTTACAGCTGGGCTTTTTTAATTTTTTTAATTTTTTTTTTTTTTTAAACTACAGTGGCCTTGTGCCCTGAATCATCTCTCCTGGGGCAGAAAGAGTTCCTCTGATGTTGAACAAGTGCTGGGTTTTTCAATTGTGTTCATGTTCTTAAGAGGAAGGGTCTGGCCTACATGACACATTCCTTCTTCACACTCACATCAACAAGATTAACTCTGTGTCCCGGGTTCGCAGGGGAATGGTCACACAAAGCACATCTCCAGCAACGCTGTCAGACCGCACGCTGAGCCGCTCTGGTTAGAGAATATTGATTGATATAATTTGTAGGGTTTGAGATAATTGTCATCAAGGACAATGAGTTCAAAGAACAGATTAAAAAACAATAAATTGAATTCCAAGGCGTTCCCTCCTGTACTAATCTGTGTAGGTTCCTGTGTTTTTGGAAAGCATGTTGCTTATCTTCCTCATCAGTAGGCCCACTGCATTCCAGTATTTTGGATCAATGCCATTTGTAATAATCTAGATCAGTTTTTATTCAACGTTTATAAAACAGGCCATGTATCATAGGGTATATTTTATAGCAGATGGTATCTCCAATTCATTTAGCTTCCCCCCTTCACTTCCCTCCTCCGATATCATAGTGCACACTCACAAAAGCTCTTGAAAGTAGAGCTGAGCAGAATTTTTTTCAACAAATCGTAAAATTTCCGAAAAATGGAGTTTCCAAGCAACAAAATTGTTCAACTGTGGCACGCTGAAAATGCAGCATTCTGTCTTCTAGAAACACCAGGTCTTGTGATTTGGACATTTGGAAAAGAAAAGAAAAAAAGAGGGGGGTGGTTCCTTTGAAAAGCATTTTTGTTAAAATATATACATATCTGTTCTGAAAGGGGTGATAAAATAGTGTTGAAATAACCAGAACACAAACCAATTTCAGGTCAGATTATCTTTTTTGAGTTACCCTGGTGTCAGCCGGTGAGGGTTCTTCTGTTTGTATATTATTTATAACGTTTCCCTTTTGACTTGATGAGAACTGATTTTCATCCAGGTTTTTTTTTAATTTGGGGACTGATCCATGAGACCCGGTCTTTGCCAGATTCACCTCAAAACACAGCTCCAGAATGTGACAGGACAGTTTCCTATTTAGCAACATATCAGCCCTAAAGCCCGCTTAAATAAAATGGGCTGTTCTCACCCTTGAAGATAAGCAGATGCTTAAGTTCTTTGCTGGGTCACAACAAGGCTTGCCAGTTGTCTGGAGGAATGCTGCACACCTCACTGAGCTCGCAGCGGAGGAGAATGAAGATTTTCCTGACATTAAGTTACTAAATGGGAATAGAATTATTTCACTGTAATTTTACAAAATGTGATCTATACAACTCTGGGGATGCATAAGTAGCTGATAAGAATAAAGGTTTAAGAAATATTTTAGCTCGGTGATAACAGAACCAAATCACTTTTGAAAGTCTCCGCTTTAAGCAAGCGTCCTATAAAAGATACAAGTGCATTACTGAGGTTTACAGCGCCAAAGAAGTCATCATACCTGCATTTCTCAGAAACCTCAGCTCGTAGTCAGTGACAATTCTGGTTTTAGGATTATAGAACCCATCACCACAGTCGTAACATCCTTCAGGGATTTTTCGGGGAGGATCCAGATTTGTAAGCTGAGAAATGCCTAAATTAGAAACAACAACCACAAAGGATTTGCTTTATTTCGGTTTCCCCCTCCTCCTCCCCCCCGGAATTGTGACTTAGATCAAAATAACTAAGAAATATTACATCTCCTTGGCGTTTGCCATAAAAACAACGTCGTCGCTTTACAACGAATTTTATAAAACGTTTTGATAGTTTTGCTGATGGAGAAAACGGAGAAATACACGGAAAGAATGGGGTAAGAAGATATCGCCCATTTCCCTGTGTGACACAGCCACGGAGCCAGCACGGCAAAGGCGGCCCGTAGCCGAGCAGAGCAGCGCTGGGAACATCTCCTGCGCAATACAGGCTGGACACAAAGGTCCGTTTCGGTTCTCGTGAAGGGCAGTGTGGGATGGGATGTTTCCCCGTCCCTTTGCACGCTCTGGATGTGAAATAACGGCCTTTGCGCGGCGTCGCTGCCGGGCGGCCCCGCCTCCTCGTGCCGGGCGGTGCGGGGCGGCTCGGCACGTCGGTACCTGCGGGTCTGAGCCCCGAGCAGATCTCGGTGTAGAACCTCCTGTCGTAGCCGTCGCAGTAATCCCACCTCTCAGCCGCGTATTCGAGGCCGTCTGCAAAAGCGAACTTCCCCTGCAAGGCACGTCCCGGGGCGTCCGGTGAGAGCCAGCAGCTCCTGAGCCCTGACCCCCGGTTACCGCCCGCCGTACCTCCGCGGGCACCCCGCGGTGCCACACCGCCCGGAACGTGCCGCCGTCGGGGAACAGCAGCGCACCCCGCCCGTGGAACGCGCCGTCCCGCAGCTCGCCGCGGTACTCGGTGCCGGTGGGCAGCGTGTAGGAGCCCCATCCCTCCATCCTGCGGGAGAAGAGGGGCGGTTGGAGCCGCTCTCCCCCCGCCGTCCCGACTCCCCCCGCCGGGCCCACCTGCCGCGCTCGGTGCCGCCGCAGAAGCGGCTGCCCGTCACCTCCATGGCGGCGCTGCGCGGCGCGGTCGCCATGGCAACACCGCCGCCCAGGGAGAGCCGCGGACACGCAAAGCTCCGCCCCCGCCGTGACGCCGCATGCGCGTTCCTCCCCTCCCAGAGGCGGCGCATGCGCGGTGGCGGGCGGGCGCTGAGGGGAGCTCAAGGAGAGCGGTGCCGCCATGCCCGGCACCGTGCAGGTGCCCTCCCTGGAGGAGCTCGACGTGCAGGAGGTGAGTGAGGGGCTGTTCTCTGCCCCGCCGGGCACTGCTGGGGCGGCCGCTCCTATTGCCGCTTTGTCCCGCTGCAGGTGACGGTCAGCTCGGCCGTGCTGAAGGCCGCGGCCCACCACTACGGCTCGCAGTGCGACCGGCCCAACAAGGAGTTCATGCTGTGCCGCTGGGAGGAGAAGGACCCGCGGAAGTGCCTGCAGGAGGGCCGCCAGGTCAACCAGTGCGCGCTCGACTTCTTCAGGTCAGCGGGTGGGACGGAGGGCTCAATAGTGCTTCTGAAGCCGTCCTGAGTGCTACTGAGAGAGGGCACAGCCCGTGGGGGGAGTGTTGTGCCTTTTGTTGTATCTGTTTATTTGAAGTTGACCTTGTCCTTTCACGCTCTGCTGCAGTGTTCTTTGCTGCTTATAGGTGTGTTATAATATCTGGAAAAGAAGCTGAAATTCCACACTGTCACCTGTTTCACATGTACACTACTGTAAAAATTCCGGTAGCTTCAGAACTGAACTCTTGTGATGAAAGTACAGATAGGGGCACGTGTCAGTGCCAGTGCTGTGTTCTTAGGCTGCCAGCTGAGCACCTGACAACTTGCTCAGAGCATATCCTCTTCTCTTGTAATGGACAGCAATCAAAGCCTCCCTCCTTTCTGAGTTGAAGACATCAAAGTAATTGGGAATCATTACAACGCCGTGTAACGTATGCTATGTTAGTTAACCAAAGGAGCATCACTTGTGGGGGAGCTGCGTCCATCTACTTCACAAGAATACCCTCCATGTATTGGTGAAGTTGTTGCTATCCCTACTTGTAACTACAGCGATGCAAACTTCTGTGATGCTGGCATTAGGTTCTGTTTAATGATGCTTCAGATACTGACTTCTGACAGCCTTAGTTGAGTATGAGGAATTGCAACTAGGAAAACTCAGAAATCGAGGTCTGAATGAGTAAGAGGGGAAAACATTAAATCTGTACCACTTGCCAACAATTTTCTTTCTGCAATCTCTTGCAGGAAGATTAAGGTACACTGTGCAGAGCCATTTACTGAATACTGGACGTGCATTGACTATAGCAACTTGCAGGAGCTCCGTCGATGCCGAAAGCAGCAGGCAGTGTTTGATAACTGTGTGCTAGAGAAGTTGGGCTGGGTGAGACCTGATCTGGGACAGCTCTCTAAGGTAACTGTCTGGCTTTCTGATTGGGTAATCATAGAATCATAGTCACAGAATCATAGAACCACCAAGGTTGGAAAAGACCTACAAGATCATCCAGTCCAACTGTTCACCCATCACCAATAGCTCCCACTAAACCATGTCCCTCAACACAACATCCAGTCGTTCCTTGAACACCCCCAGGGTCGGTGACTCCACCACCTCCCTGGGCAGCCCATTCCAGTGCCTGACCACCCTTTCTGAGAAGTAATATTTCCGAATGTCCAGCCTGATTCACTTTCACTTTTTGACTTCAGATTCCACTTTTCCTTCCTACGTGCGTTTTTTCCAGACCTGGTGTCAAACTTTTCTCCCACCTTACAAGGTGATACATGAACTCAACACTGGAAGCTTGTAAACTTTACTGGTACTTAAGACTCTTTCAGCATTCTCTAGCATGCCTGGAAGACCTGCACATTGCTCATACTTCTCCACTTAATTTACTTTTATCTAGTGCAGAGGCCCTTCCTTCAGCAGTGAAGCTCACACGTTTGTAGAACGGTGACACAGCTATGTATAAAATGCCCATCACTACTTTTTTTTTTTTTTTTTAAAACACTGAAGATAGGGGTCTCTCATCCAGTCCATGCTGTGTCCTTAGTGTGGTCTGGTGGTGCTTCCCTTAACCTAGCTTTTCTGTTGAATGCTACGAGGAGTTGTATAATTCTTTACTTTTTCTTTATAGGTCACAAAAGTGAAGACAGACCGACCTATCCCTGAGAATGCCTATCATTCTAGACCTAGGCCAGAGCCCAATCCACCTGTTGAAGGAGAGCTGAAGCCTTCTCCATTTGGCAGTAGGTTGTTTTTCTGGACATGGTAAAGTGGGCAGGCTGTGCCATAACTGAAATGCGAAGCTATGTTGATTGCGAATGTAAATTGTCCAGTACATACTGAGTATAACTTTAACTTTCATGATTAAAGAAAAAAGGTTACGTGACTTAGCAGACTTTCTTTAAACATACGTGTCTGTATCTCTTAGCTGCTATGATGTATGTCTCCACTTTGTTCTGTGTGTTCTATAGCCCTACGGTCCTGGGGGCCTTCTTAATGCCAGCAGTGATGGTTGTTTGATAGTGGCTGCCAGCCCATGTCTGAGATGTGTGTGAATATAGTTTACATCTTTGACTACTGCTTCAAATAATCAAAAACCAGTGTGAGAACCCTGTCATTTGCATCAAGTAAACTTTGAAAGCTAACAAGACATTAATGTCTTCCTGAACAGTCTTGCAACTAGTATTTGTGCAGATTTTTACCTAGGACCTGCCTAGGAACAAGGTTTTACTCTGAATTGGTGGTTTTGATGCGTGTGAGATCAGTACTGCTTTCAATAACAGGATCCTTCTCTTTACCAGCTACTTAAGACTTGTGCAGGTAGGCTAGTTGCTTTTGTTTATTTTTGTTAATGGGGAATGCAAACTACTTCATCAGCAAAATCATAGTGAACTTTCAACTCCTTGAAGAAGGATTGTCTTCTGAAGGATCTTGTTCTGTTAAGTGATTTAAGAAGGTATCTCATCTTCTGACTGAAGGACTTGACATGGAGTTTGTGGCAAATCCTTCATATTGTCTCACTGATTGTTTCTGATAGGAGAAAGCTGCCATACTGGTCTACTAACTTTTCTTTTCTGCAGTATCCAAGTCTTATGTTTCATCAATCTAGTTTTTCCTGTGCTCTTCTCCTCCAATGACAAGAACCCTATTACAAAGGTCAGAAAAAACAAAGTGACTTGTTTTCATAAAGCCATGTGCAGTTCAGTTTGACCTGGGCCAGATTCTGTAGTCTGAACCACAGGAAAGACTTGAATAGTACTTTAGTCCTTGAGTAGACAGTGAGAGACTTCGGGGTGTGAAGATTTACCACCTCCTTTTCTGGGGTAGGATTAAGCTGTAATGTGTCTGTAGCTGAAGCATGGATCCATGGAGCTAGAGGAAAAATTATATAACCTTAATCTAAAAATAGCTTCTGTGTGGTGTGGCTGATGGATTCCTGCTAGTTTCTATTTGGATATGTAGACTGAAACTCAGAGAGCAGGTGCTGTGGCATACGTGTTTGCATTTTAATGTACATATCATGCTGTCTTAACACCTACTTGTCTAAACCTTTGCAGTTTCTCCTTACAGATGACTGCCAGTGTTTCAGAGCAGCCATATATTACTGAAGAAAAATAACCTCTTTTCCCCAGAGATTGAAATTAGGTGAAGTTTGAGGTCTAATTACATTCATCTGTAGTATCATCAAATAGAAGATGCATTTTCCTGTGATGTTAACATGAATTGCATCTAATCTTGTTGACCCATTCCAATACTTGGGCAACCTTACAAAAATGTATTTTATATATTAGCAAGATTTAGTAAGTAATAGCTTAAAATTGTCAGCATATTGTATGAAACATTTTGGAACTGAACATTTGCTTTTGAGTGGACATTCCTGTAGTCAGCCCCTGATCATAATTAAAGGTTTAGGTGTTTTGTTTTTTTTCCTGTTAAATTCATTCTGAAAAGAATGATATTCATAAGTAAGTGGGGGAGATGTGTTTACAAATTCCACCCTTACATTGGCTAGTATTGTAAGGGAGGAAAAAAGATTTAAGCTGCAGCCTCAACGGTTTAAGTCTAGTCATCTTTCCTGACAGCTGAATCTACCATGTTTTGGGTTGGAGGCTGTTGATGCTGTAATGATGTGTTGATCTTGTTTAAAAGTTGGAATTAACTGCTTTCTTAGATTCCCGTTTGAGCTTCATGCAGGAGCGGGAAGGTGAATTTACAAAAGCAGCAGAGGAGGATAATGAAGTGATCATAAAGTCAAGTAGAATTCAGCTGTACTATGGGCACTTCTTTCTTTAACTTCTTTGAGGTAATTACTTCATGGCTTTTATCTCTTGGCTGAATCTCCATGAAAAGTCTTGCCAGAGGTCTGTTTCTTGGTGCTTTGGACAGTGCCTGTATGTAGCTATTTCTGTTGAGAGTTGTTGTGTGGCTTTACTCAAACATAGATTCTCCCTTTGGAGCTGTAATGTTTTTTTGGAAACTTTAGAACAAGTGAACGTCAAGATTGAGTAAAGACCATAAAACTATTTTTGAGGAATGTATCTTGACATTTTTTTGGCAGATGGAGAGCAGACGCACACAGATTCAATACAGATATTTTACTGGCAATGTGAGAAGTGTTATTTGTTATGCTGTAGGCTCTAAGCTCTGCCAGAGCTTTTAATCGTGTGTGAAATTAATAGAACTTCAAGCCAAAGTAATGGTAGTCTGTCCTGTGCTGTGGTCTGCATTAGGGAGAGACCGGTCCCTTTCACTGTGGATGGAAAGAGAAAAATCCTTGTGCAATTTGTAGTCTCAGTAAGGGAGGAGTGTGTGTTGCTGGAGTTATTGTGAGGCACTAGCATCACAACATTGTTCCAAGGAGAAACTACCCCTGCAAGATTCATCTGGCAGTTTGATACCCCCTGCTTTCAAATGGTTCTGCTCCTTTCCCAGAATGAAAGAGCTGGAAATGTTCTGCTAGCCAGAAAGAGGGGAGTCCAGCAACAAGACCCTCTTGGCTCACAGCCACCAAATTGTTCATCTGAGAAAGTAGTGGGAAGGAGTTGATTTTTGATAAGCTCTCCTGCCTGTTTAATAATTCTATTGTGTGTCACTCATTCTTTTTAAAACAACAACAAAAAAAAGCAATGGACTCCTAGGATTCAGTTCAGGTTGAACTAGCCTCTCAGACATTTGTGAGCTTGAGATTTGCTAGGACAAAAGCCTTTCATGTATTCTTCCTCTGGCTTCTAGTTATTTCTAGAATGGAGCCATGATAAATAGAGTTTTCTTTTTTGCCCATTTATAAGTAGAGAAAAAGCTTCAAAGGTTTTGAAGAATCTTTACCGTCAGAGTAAGGATATTTCTGTGAAGGCAGAGAGGAAATTGGGAGTTCACAGTAACTTTGTTTTGCTTTTGTTTTTGAAGGCATGCTGTCTACTTCTCTACTAAAAGCATTTTGAAAGTCGAATCTGTCTGGATATTAATAGGAGATTTAAGACTCCCTCTTGTGGCTGCTTCAAGTTGATCTTTGGGTATTTGTATGGAGATCTCATTATTGTGGAAGTCCTAAGGCTAATTCAGTATTGCTAATAGTAACTTGATTGAATTTTGTAACAAAAAAAATATTTACTTAAGCATTGTTTCAGCTTATTTTTTTTCTTCACATAGAATTAAAATCAGCTCCTGAATTGAGTGTGAAGCAAGAAGAGGAAGGAAAATGGGTTGAAAAAGTTGTGATCACCTCCATCATGCAAGTTAAGGACATTAAGACAGCCAAAGTAGATAGAGGTTGGGAAATCCCAGTGTAATTTAATTGCTCCTCTGAATCCAGAGAAGGAGTGTGCCTGGTGCTGCAGAGAGCAGGATGGTGCACGGTTCTGAACCTGCTGGGCCAGTGCTAGTGGTGGGTGACAGTCAAACACGGGAGGCAGGTTGACTGCAGTATTTAACTTCATGTAAAAACACATTATTTGCTCTATTAGGGATAGATGTGACCTTAACAAGTGGTCTTAAATGTAACCTTGCCGTTCTGTTAATGCTTTTATGATTGTGTTATTTTGCACATGAGCCCTTCTCAGTGGGATCGTGATCTCAGTCTGTTCTGAGACATCTCCTGCGTGGCTGGGAATGTTACAGATAGTACCTTGGTGAGGGGAGAAGAGCAGAGAAAATACAGCCCAGCAAACTGCAAGCAAAAGATCTGCAGTATTATTTTGTACCTTAGGGCAGCAAATTAGCCCAGCAAGATGATGCTGAAAGGGGGCTGGTTCTCAGGTACCAGGTCAGTTTGCTCAGCAGCTTAGAGGTTATTCCTTTTTGTTTTTTTCCCTACTTCAAAGGCAAGTTTTTCAGTTCCCTTGCACGTATTGCAAAAGTGTAGGCAAGCCTAATTGTGTGCATTGGTGCAGGTTCCTCTTATGTGTGATGTCTGTGGTTGATGACAGCAATGCTGTGTGTTCTGAGCGTGCTGGCTGCATGGGAGCTGCTCCAGGCTATTGCAGGGCTGGGACACAAGCAGAAGCTGCTGGGAGTGAAGATTCTTGCTTTGTCTGACTGGATCCAGGAATAAGAGGACTGAAAGCAAAATAAGAAGAGCATTTCATAAGAGAAAAGCCATTCTATCTTGCTTGCATCCCAGGCATCTCCTTGTTACTGCTGCCCTCACTGCCTAGGAAATAGTTTAGATCACATTTGTCTGCATCTGTTTATTGCAGATGCTCAAACAAAAGGATTCTGACCTGCATGTTCTTGTATTCTTGGCTGGGCTGGCATGTGCGGATGGATCAAGCAAGTGTTTTGTTAACACTGTTCTGCAGCACAAAACAGTGAACTGCTTTTTCTTTTTTTTGGTAGGGTTTAAATTAATTTCTCCCTTCTCATTAGTGAAATTGAGGGCTGGGAAAAATGGCCAAGCCTGTTGCTTTGTTAAGCTTGCCTTTGGCTTTGATTCTGGCACCAAGAAAGGAAATAAAATACAGGGGAAGGGGAGCTTTCTAAAAGAGCTATGGGTCTGCCGCTAAGTTGATAGGTTAAAGCTTACAAAACACGGACTCTGAGGCATTGCTCTAATGTTTGTAAAATCAGCATGGCAGCTCTGTTAAGGACCATGAGTCACCATGAGGGTGGTTCAGTTCTTTATGAGTAGTAGTGCAATGTTCTACTTCCATGCGATCGGGAGCTAGAATTTAAATGGAGTCAGAATTACCTCTTTGATTAGAGCGCTGTCTGACCTCTGCTTTGTTCTTGCTGCCTGCTTACAGCTGTGCCAAGTGGAACGTGACCTGTCTTTGTCCAAGAGAAAAGGACTGGACAGAGCCCTTCAGCATCAGCCACAGCGATTGTAATCGCTCTCCAGCCGCTCTCTGGGCTGCCGTGCCTGGTCTCTGCCCAGCTGCTCCTGGGGGACACAGTCAGGTGTGGCCCAACTTGGCTGTCGTTTCCAGGAAGCTGCTGACAGCAGGCCTGACCCTGGCCATGTGCACGCAGCGGGAGGCTCTGCCTGTCCCCAGGCGCGGCCTCAGGCGCTCGTGGCAAGCCTGCGCTCCAGGCTAAACAGAGGAAGGTGAGGGTCAGCAGCAGAGAGCTCTGCCCAAGACTCAGGAAGCACATTTTGGCAGAGGAAAGAAATACAATACAAGCAGGGAGGGAAACTCAGCTTCCATCCAACCCCCTCCAAGAAGCTTTTGGCTCCCTGCGGCTGCCAAGTCTTTACTATCAGTTATTGTGCTCTTTTATTGTTACAGGCTCTCGTGTTTGTTTTCTGCTTTTACACCAGCGTGCTGCAGAGGGGAAAGAATGGAGCTATCTGGGAGCAGTGTGGGCTGGAGGGCAGAGCCCTGTGCGGGGGACAGGCAGCCCAGCTCCCCCTCCTGCTTGCTGCTGTCTCCTGCGTGGCCTTGGGGCACGGCACGTCCCTTCCCTTCCCTCTCTGCTCTAGGTGGTTCCACCCACTACAGAACTCTCTCCTTGTTTACCATCTTTGTCCTTGAAAGGTGCCTCAGAGGGGTCTTGGGCGAAGCTGTGCTTGGCCCAGACAGGCACAGACCCTGCTCGCTGCTTTCCTTCCTCAGAGTAAGAAAAAGGAGCTATGCACAGACCTACCCTCCTCACTTAGCCCTGCAGCTGTTAAACTACTTTGCTTTGCAGATGCTGCCCATGCTGGTAGGGAACAGAGATGTCCCTGTTAGAGAAACTGGAGGTGAGAAGTGGCACCCTGAGCACAGAGTGCATTTTGAGCAGTCCTGGAAGAGAGTTTCCCTGTTCTGAACAATACGGATCTCTCTCGTCTTCCAGAGATTGCAAAGGTAAAAGCCAGCTCACAGATCTGAACTTTTCTTGCAGTGGTGCAATGTATGGGAATATGTGCAGGGAGCCCAGGAACCAGGGGAATTAGCTTGCGGAAGTGGAAGTCCCCAGGGCACACGTAGCACCAGTGCTCAGTGCTTGTCCTTGCAAACCCTGCTCTGCTCCCCATCATCACTTGCTTAGCGCCTTTGTTTCTTCCAACCATGAGTGAAAACAGTTGTGTTAAGGGCATGACATAATTATAGTCTGGGAATTCCGCTGGAGAAATCCTTTTGAAGATTTACTAGTCTGGGTAATTACAATAAAACTATGAAGGTGCTGCACTCTAAATTATTAACAGTTAATAAGTGGAGGTTTCTGCTTTTTTGTACTTCTTGCTGCAAAACAAAACAGACCAATTCTGTCTGTGTCAGTAGCGTCTTTTAGGAATGTCTGCCAGAGGCGTGCTAGAACACTTTCATGGCACCACTGTCCATCTCTGGTGGTGATACAGGTCACTGAACTGAAAATGTAAGTCTTCCTTCCTTCTTTCCATGTTTGCTGCCATTCTGCCTTTCCTTATGCTTGAGCAGTGACAACAGCCTGGAGGATTTTTTTTGCTGTATGTTGACATTTTTGCTTTCTGATATACATCCTTACATTACCCTGTGGAGTTCAGGCCATGTCAACCATAGAGGAATGGTTTAAGGAGCAACAGCCTTAGTAGGAAACTCCCATCCCATGCTCCTTCCTTCCCTAAATATCTGCATTGTGAATATGCTTTGAAGTCCTAAGTTTGATTATTTACTTCCATGTTTACCTCCTTTTACCTGTTATTGTCCTTAAAGGTGCTGGCATAGAGAGCAGGTATTTTTATCTTATATAGAGAGTGTGCATTGTGCCATCCGTAATAAACCGAGTGGGCTTCATTCTCTTCCTGTTCCACCTCCTGGTGCAGCAGGATGTCTGAGATGCTCAAAAGCAGCAGAGAACCTCCGACCCTGGCTTCCTTCAGCCACTGCTGCCCAATGCATCCCTGGGGGAGAGGCCCAAGCCCAGGCACTCCAGGACCATGGTGCTGAGGAGGATGGTGGCTGCCATGGCCTTGGTGCTACTGGGTGCTGGCGCCAGGCTGAGCTCAATGGTGAGCTGTGGGTGGCTGGGCAAAGTGCTGCAGAACAAAACTGAATTGAAGTGATTCTTTCCCTCTCCTCATGGCCTGCGAGGAAATCTTTTTCCATTTACTATAGAACATGGTCCTTAATAGTGCTGAAGTGTTCTACGTATTTTAAATAAACATGAGTGGATTTGAGCCCAGGAGGACATGAAAGAATGCAGCGTTTGCGGGGTACCGGCCCGGCACACATGTCAGCAATTTGGCTGCCTTGTGTACTTTGGCTTTTAAAAAAGCATTTTAAAGTAAACAAATGAAGGAAAATCTGGCAGCTGGATTTCAAAGTAAATTGCTTTCAGCTGATGGACCCCGTTTCCAGCTTGCTCGGGTAGGACTGAGCCGTACGCATCCAGCGAGAAGAGCTAGCGGCCAAGGAGAAGAGCGGAGGCGGGAGGGAGAACAAAAGCAGGGAAAAATCTGTGGATTTAATTCTTCCATTTCCTTCCTTTGCACCAAACGCTCCCGGCCTGTCACTGCCTTGCTGTTGGCCAGGCAGGTCAGTACTTCACGTGGCAAATTGTGCTCCATCGTGCCCCTGCACTGCTGTGCCTTGCTGCCTCCTCCAGCACGGCTGTTCCCCTCAGTGCTGGTACTGCTCCTGTCCCCGTGTTCCCTCTGTCGGCACTGGGCCCTGCCCTGGCATTGCCTGCCAGGGGAAGCAGGGCTGGAAGCAGCAGAGATAACGCAGGGCTCAGGAGCATGGGATGAGGAGGGGCCTCCGGAAGGGACTGGTGTGGCCCCAAAGGAGGAGACTCAGCACATGCTGACAGATAAAAACGAGGTCCCGGGCTGGACAAAATGGGGAGGTTGCTGAGGTCACGCTTTGGCTCAGCACTGGGCTCCTTCTGCTTTGACTCGTGTTTCCTCAAGTTTATAAAACTTTCTGTGGGTTGGTTGGGTGGAAAGGGCAGAGGAAACCGGGGGGTCTGCAGTGGTGGTGGAGCAGGGCTGGGAGGGCTGCTCTGTGCACGTGCAGCACAGCAGTGCCCTGCAGCACCCCGGGGCAATGTGCAGGGCTGTGTGCTGCCCCTGAGCTGTGTGCGGGAGCTGCCCTGCTGCTCGCGGCCCCACACAGCTCTGTGCCACGCTCCCTACTATGCCAGTATTAATCAGGGCAGTTTACTCTGATAGCTTTCTTCCTCTTAACTCAGCAAATGAATTCTTCTGTGGCCAAGGTGCCACCAGCTGTAACATGTAAAGGGAAAAAGTGGCAAAACCTGGGTGAGCAATGCTGTGAGAAAATGGCGGCCGGGCTGAGGCGGCGCCCTCCACACGTGGCCCTGAGCGCAGCCTGCAGCGCTGCGCTGGGCCTGCCCTTGTCAGCCCTTGGCACAGGCGGCCCCTTCACCACTGCTGGGAGCTGGCAGCGCCCACATGCACCTGCCGGCACCCACAGGCTCACCAGGGAGTTCCTGGTGCTTCTTAATGCCTTTTTGAAGGGAAGGCCTTTTTGAGGCAGCCGCAGCTCCGGCCCGTGTCGCTCCAGCCCCTGGATGGGTGCTGAGAGTGTGGCCCCACCAGGATGGAACTGAAAGCTGCAGGAAAGAGGCTACACGACACAGTGCAACGGCATCTCCTGGCTTCTGTAACTGCTTTTGGCCTCAGGTAGGCAAACAGATCGGGGGGAGGAGGTCTGTGGGGTTTGCAGGCTATGGGTGTTGCCAGCTCATCGTCCCATGCTGAGGGCACCAGTGGAGGGCTGGGAGGGCCCCCTGTGCCTCTCCCTAGGGTTGGGGGAAGAGGCTGCAATGGTGACGCTGTGAGACATGCAGTGTCAGTGCTAAGTGACTCGGGGGGCATGGGGCTGGAGGGCTGAAGCCATGTTGGGGGCTGTAGGGAAGGGGTAATGTGGAGATTTGCTGTTGTGGGGAGGAGGCTGTAGGTGGGTAATGCTCCAGCCTGCGTTCAGAAGAATGAAAACAACCACTGGCAAAGACAGTTGCTGTGGATGTCCCTGTGATTAACTGGAAGAATATGTAAATGTATATAGCAGTTACCATAGCTACTGGAGGCATTACACTGGGGTGGGGGAAGGCAGAGCCCCCAGCCCAGCCCAGGTCAGGATTAGCATTCACAGCGCAGCAGAACCCGGCACCCCATGAAGCTGGCACAGAGCAGCTGGGCTGTTCTCACCTTGTGCCACCATCGTGTATCCAGCAGCCCTGGCGCCCAAGGGCTGTGCAGGGGGCAGAGAGCAGCTGTGGGTTTCGGCTGCAGGATGTCACAACAAGGGGCTCAGTCAGGCTGAGCACCTCAGCCCTGCTGCTACCATGCCACAGTGTTTTCCTATGGGGCCACAGCCCCTTGCTAAGACTTGAGCACCCCTTAGGTCCTCAGGGCAGGAAGCACCCTGAGAGAGTGACAATCCTCAGGCAACATGCTGCTACACAGCAGCACAAAACTGGGAGCCGTGATATACCAACCTGCACACAGGTGCACCAAGCACTCAGCTGGCCTAGCCCCACAGCTCGTTTCTGGCTGATCCTATAAAGCTGAGAGGGAAAAGGGGCTCTACTTGTGTGGAGCCTGCAGAACTGCCCGCCTGCCCACAGGTGCTGGTGAGTGCCCCTGTTCTGTTGTATTGTGTCATGTTGTATTGCTTATTCACGTGGCTGCTGGAAGCCCCAAGGCTAGGGGGTTTCCGTCCACCCACAGATATTTGCTTGTGCCCTCCATGAGCCCCAGGGTGTGCTGGGTGGCCACAGATGGTGGCAAGAGTGAAACCTGCTGACTTTCGAGCACCCTAACCCAAAAGCTCCAAGCTGACAGCCCCAAGGCCTGTGGCTGCTCCTGGTTCTGTGGGACAGCAGATCTGGGGGGGATCCCAAAGGATGTGGGGACCCCAGGCTCCTCCGCCCGCCCAGACACTGTGCGGCCGTTACAGATGACAGGCGTGCGCGGCCAGGCTCTCATGTCTGCTATTTTCTTATAATTTAAGAGCCTTCCTCACATTAATCTTTTTATTTTTATTTTGACAAATGTATGTTTCCAGGAAGTTGCTGAGGTCAAAGCAGCATCTGTTGCTCGTTATTTTGGGGGATGCAGAGGGTCTTTGTGAGGGTTTCCAAAGCAACAATGAATTAAGTGGTTTGTAAAGCGGAGAGCAGGAATGAGGAGAGGGCTGGGGCTTCCCGAAAGGCAGCTGAAGATGCTGATGAAAATCAGATCAGCTCGCCTGTATTTTCTTGGAAACTTGATCTATTTTTCTTGTACAACTGTCAGCCTGACTCCTGTATTTCAAGCTCTTGGCAGGAGCCAGCTCTGCGTTTCGGCACTGGGATTAGCGTGGCCGCGGTCAGACGTGCACTCCCTGTCCCACACCAGCTGCTATGTGCTGGCCAAGGGCACATGCGTGGCAGCAGCCGTTGTGTACTGCGTGGGGCAGGGACAAGTGAGGGCCCAGGAACCAGCATGTTCTGCTGTGGTGCCAGCTGCAGACACAGGCAGGGTCCCCCAGGATAACACTCCCCCCCCAGTGCTGGGTACAGCATTTGTCTCCTGAAATCAGAGTCTTAGGGCTGAGCTCACACCTTGAAATGCCCCATGCTTGTCCCAGGGTGCTGCTCCAGCCGCCTGCTCTCAGTCACCAAAACCAGTCAAGAAGTCAGTGCAGGGTCAGTCCTGTGGCCGGGGCTCCCATGTGGAGCTGGTGTAGTGTCAGAAGCAGTTTTTTTCTTGCAAAACAACACAAGGAGGGTCTGTGCCAAGGCAAGGGCTGCCGAGGAGCCCAGGAGATTTATTGCTGAGGAAATACTTTCTCCAGCGACGGCTGACGGTCACAGCAGGAACAATGGGAGATTCGCAACGTGAACAAAGCTGATTTCGTTCTTCTTTTTATCAATGCATTTTCCTTGCGGAGCCTCCCTTCCTGGAAGTGGGAGATGAAGCTTCCCCCGCGCTCTGGCTGTGTAATCAGCAGGAATGGCAATATCCTGGCTGGGAAGCGAGCTGTGAAACGCTGTCACCCGTGCTGATTTATGAGCCCAGGACAGCGCAAGCTGTGGCAGCGGCCAGCGGCAGGGCTGGCCCAGGGACAAAGTGCCAGGGCGCGTGCAATATCCACATATTCTTTCTCCTCCTCGCCGGATCCCTGGGGAGCCCACGAGGGGAAGTTAATGGATTAGACACACACGTTCTGTTTCATTTTATTTTTTTATTGCCCCATCTTTCCAAACGCCTTTAGCAGACGTGCGATGACAATGGGGCCGGACAGGCGTGGGGTCAGCAGCCTGCCTGTGGGAGGTCAGCGCGCTGCGTGCTGGCCATGGGCACGGATGGTCCTGGGTGGACTGGGGGGATCTTCATGGGGGTGACCCTGCAGCCCAGGCCATGCGGTACCCACGGGCTGGGCTGCACCATATGAGCCATCCTGCACCCCCCGTGCCGCACCGTGCGGTCCTCACCCAGCATCGGGAATATGAAATGATTATTCCAAATGATCAGATTTTAATTATGCAACACAGAGGATGATTATTGTATGCCAAATTGGTGCCGAGTGCTTAGTTATGTATATGCCAAATTTAGTCTATACTATTATACCCAGTGGGTGGCCGTAGACAATCAGGAAGTAATTAGTTTTGCTGGAGGTTGTTCGCTTGCCTGGTTCGCTGTGCTGTCTGGGGAGCGTCTTGCTGCGCTTCGTGAATACCGCGGGCTTTGAGTTCAATACCGTCTTTTTGTGACAAGCTAATAAGCTGTCTGCATGGCGGCCTGTAATTAGCGCTGTCGATATTCATTTGGAAATGGAGCCCGTGCGGAGTGGCTGTGCCGATGGCGCTTCCCTTTGTCGAGGCTCTGGTCCCACCTCGCCTCCAAGGGACATGGCCGCATGCCGGACACATTGGTTGGAGCAGTGGGGATTGCCCGTGGTGCCACCTGGCTGTGTCCTGGGGGTCTGTGCTCACCTCTGGGGTCCCACTGGTAGAATCACCCATGGTTGGGGGCTGCGTTGGTGGGGAGGCGCTGAACTGGAATGTGGTGCTGCTGCCCACGGGCAGCGTTTGGTGCTATGGGGCCGTGGATGCGGCAGCCTCCGCAGAACCGGCCTGGGGGCTGCCAGGCAGGAATTGCCTGAGTATGGAGCAACTTTTACCTCTGTTACACAAAGGAAACTTTCCTCCTCTTTTTGTCAGAGATGCTCACTCCATTGAAATGATTGGCATACTGGAGAGCTGAGAAACTAAATTGTTTATACACTAATGAATAGAAGCTTGATTGCAAGATCCTGTTTGGAAAATTATAGTGCTGAATTGAAGCTGTACAATTACATCCAAAATGCTGCATATTCATTTCATCTGCTTTGCATAGAGATTAACAAGCGAGCCCTAAAGCAGACTCTGAAATTAAAGCTAACACCAGATTTAGTCACAGGTTACAAACTAAATAGCATTGTTTGATGGATATGAATCTTTACCACCTGCCTGCCTGATGATTGCTAGCAGCTTACCAGACAGCAGAGGAAAAACTTTCTTCCTATGCAGGAAGCACAATAAGCATGGGGCTGGACGTGCCCCCTCCCTGTGTGCCCCCCCAGGCAGATGGCTGCTTGCTTCCATCCCCTGGGAGGGGCACCTCTGGCCTCTCCTGCTGGAGGCTTCAGCCCCTCCAGGTTTGCAGGACCGGGTACTGCCTGGGGATGTGGTGCTGCAGGTTCCTGTCCCCACCTCGATCCCACCCCCTGGAGCTCTCCTTCCCTGTGTGCCCATGCTGAGCTTGGTTTGTGGGCCAGAGTTTGGTTTGGGAGCAGAAACCCAGGAATGAAAAAGGGCAATATGTGCACTGAGAGCTGCCCCATCCTATCCCAGAGCCCAGACCTCTTAGGGTGGGCTGTGGGGCAGAGTGTCAGTGCTGTGTGCTGGCAGGGGATGCTCTGGAAATGGTCCGTGTCACTGGTGAGGAACCTGGCACCCATGTGGCAGTGTGTGGTGACATGAGACCTCTTGTCACTGTGGGGGAAGCAGCTGGGACTCGCACTTGCACTGGGGCTGTGACAGTAAGGGAATGCAGGGACCCTCCTTGAGGGGAGCGGGCCAGGGATGGGGCGGCAGCTGCCTTGACTCCTGGGTAGGATGTTACTTAACTGGGAAAACTGCAGCACCAAACTGTGCCCAGGAGCACTGGGGCTGGGGGATGAGATGCTCCCGGTGATTGGAGCAGAGAACATGGCACCAGCTCTGCAAATTTGAGGCATTTATTTTCTTTAAAAGTCAGTTACCAAACTGCAGTGTACTTTATTTCCTAAGGAGTGGTCGATCCGTCTCTACCACTAACACACAGCCCAACCGCGGCTTTACAAATCCACAGCTCTCATCATGTGTCCTCAGCAGTGCTGGTGGTGCCACAGGCCTTCTTCTATCAGCTCCCATCGGCTCCTGGTCAGCCCTGGGCACCACAGTGCTGTGCTGTTGGGGTTCTGTCACTCTCTGTACTGGGACAGAGCAGCTGCTCTGAGCCTCCATCTCCTGACACTTCCCCAACTCGAGCCTCCAGCACCTTCCCAAACCTCTTGCAAACAGCGAGTGGAGGACCACCTCCCAGGGTCCCTCCCTAGAACCTGCTCCAGCCTGTGCTGATGAGGGATGCGTGGCAGCACTGGGCATTGCCTTGGCTCTCCCTGCAGGGCTGGGTTTCTTCTTTAAACCTTTCATCTGCAAGCTCATCCTCAGACATTCACACTTCCAACTTCACACTGAACCATTTCATAACACCCCAACGTGACAGAGCAGCCCCAGAGCGCCCAGAGAGGTGCACATGGAGCAGCTGCCTCTGCCATCCCAAGATACGTGGAGCACTTGCTGTGGCATGGGGCTGCCAAGTCTCCCCCATAGGCAGTCACCCCATACCAGCCTCTTGCAGGGCGGCCCCAGTCTGTGTGGGCAGTAGGTGCCGCAGCATAGGAAAAGGCACCTTTGGAGGGAGGCAGTGGTGGCATTGCTGCACAGGGACACAGCAGTGGGGCAGTGAAGCTGCTGTCTCCAAAACAGGACCGGTCTCAAGGCAGTGAGGTGTCTGCATCTCTCCCTCCCGAGGCCACCTCACCACACTGGGGCTGGTGGATGCAGTGGGAAGGATGTGGTGGCCCCGGGGCTGTCTGCAGCAGCCAGGGATGTGGTAACGAGTGGGATCTGTGCTTCTGCCAGGCAGCAGAGGTGAGAGCTTCCTGGGACAGAGACCCACATGGCACCCCTGACCATGGGAAGGACAGAGCACAAAAGGGCTGGGGAAAGCAGGAAGACAGCATGAACTGGTGCAGACTGGGACAGCGGCTGACCAGGTTGCATTCTGTGCTGCAACCCACACATGGCAGGAGGAGCTGATGCATGGAGCAGGGACAGCGAAGGGACCTGACCCAGGCAGGGTGCAGGGATCCTGTAATCCCAGCATGTGCTGGGGAGTGGTGTGGAAAGAGCCACTGGGACTGCCTGCCAGCCAGCTGCCAGCACTGTGTCCGACTAAGAAGGGACCCTGCTGGGCCCCACAGTAGTGTCCAGCTCCGGCTCCAGCAGCTCATCTTCTGAGAAGCTGATGTGCAAACAGGTGTCGTCTGCAGGGGAGAAGGGCAGCGTGCTGTCCGTGGGGCTCAGCAGTGCAGCCAAGTCCCTGCTCAGGGCATCACTGGCTGCGGGGCCATGGATGCTGGATGGAGGGGACGTGTGCCCATTCTCTCCAGACCTGTCCTTGCTCAGAACACGTTGGAAGGTCCCAACAGGGAGGGGCTCTGTGCTGGCAGCAGTGCTCTGGGCAGGAGTCCTTGCCTCAGGGTCCAGGAGGGTGAGGGAGGAGGCAGTGATGCTGGTGAGGCCGGACACACTGGGGCTGGGGAGGCTCACGTGGGCAGTACTCTCAGGCTTAGTGTCCACTTCTAGGCTCGGGGAGGTCTTGCTTGATCTCTTGCGTAGGATGGGTGGTGGTGGGTTGAGCTTGGGAATGGGCTGCTGCCGCCTGAGAAGCAAGAGCAAAGAGGAGGTGATGGGCAAGGATTTACCTACCTGCACACAGGGCTCAGTCCAGCTGCCCTGGGCTCTCCAAAAACCAGATGCCTCTTTGGGTCTCTTCAGTGCAACCCATTGTTGCATATGTTGGAGCTGGGATGCGGAAGGGATGCAGCACTGGCTGAGTTGCTCCGGGAAACAGGAGCATCCCCCATCCCTGTTCCCATGTGTGCACGCGGTGGATCCCACCCCGGGCTCTGTCCTCCTGAGATCCGTCCGTCTCAGCCAGCATGCAGACCTGGCACTGCCTGTCCCCACCCTGAGCTGTCCTCTGCCAAGGACAGAGCTCTTCCTCCCACACCCCCAGCTGCTGCTAGCGCTGCTCTGGCCCGTATTGTTGTGCTGCTCGGGGCCGGTGTAAGGTTCATTTTCTACATATTAGCTTTGGATTAGCGCTGACAGGGGCAGGGCGCTCCCGCTTCGGCTGCTGCAATGGCCGCGGAGCCCCACCTGTCCTCGTCCCCTCTGTCCGCGTCCTCCGCCTTCTGCCGGCCGCTCCCGCTGAGCAGCGCGAAGTCGCTGACCTCGGAGCCCTCCACGCGCCGGCTGAGCCCCTCGTGCCCCGCCAGGCCCTCGGCCCCCTCCTTGCTGCCGAAGCAGGGCCCGGCCCCCTCCAGGCCGACCAGGTTGAGGTAGGAATCCCCGGCGCCCAGCGCCGACAGCGAGCGGGGAGCCACGGGGCTGCCCAGGACGCTGGCGGGGGTGGAGGTGGAGGGCAGGGCGATGTCCAGGCTGTAGTGGTTCTTGAGGTTGAGGGACAGCGACTGCGCCAGGGACAGGTTCTGCAGCGAACGGTCAACTGCGGGGGCACAGACAGACGAGGGGCGGTGAGGAGCCGCGGGCGGCCGTGGGCTGGCGCTGCCCGCTCCCCGCGCTCGCTCACCCGGCTGCCGCCGCTGCGCCCGGCTCTCCAGCGCCTTCAGCTGCCGCACGAGCAGCGAGACGTGCTGCAGCAGGTCGCGGTTGGTCAGCAGCAGCTGCCGCACCCGGGCCTGCGCCTCGATGCGCGCCGCCGTCTCTGCCGCCAGCTGGTCCTTCAGCAGCTGCACCTGCGGGAGGGACGGGGCTGCGGGGCCGGCGCCGCCGGAGCCTTCCCCGGTTCCCCCGGAGCCTTTCCCAGCCCGCCCGGTTCTCCCCCGCCACCCGCGGAGCCGCCCCCGCTCCCCTCTCTGTCCCGCGGCGCTGCGCGGAGCTTTGGCGCCCCCTGGCGGCCACGCGGCGCTTCGCCCGAGGCGGCGGACTGGGGCCTCGAGGAGGGGGTTGGAGGGGCAGCGCTGGGTGGGGCGGCGTGCGAGGTGGGGCGGGACGGGGCCGGTCCCCCCGCCACGATGGGAGCATCCCTGGTTTGTAGGTTTGGTGGTTTGTACGGCCATCGGTGCGCAACACCGTGGACTCCCCTGTACCCAGCCCAGCCCGGCTCTACAGCGAGAGGAACGGGGCTGGTGCTGCCCAGAGGAAGGCGGGATGTGTACCTGAGCCACTGCCACCTGTGTCTGCTGCTGCTGCTGGAGGAGCTGCTGCTGGAGCAGCTGAAGGCAGTGCTGGGAGGCCAGTGGGGTGATGGACGCTGAAGAGCAGGGGCTGCCCGGGCTGAGCAGCTGCTGTGAGCCGGCTGGGTACAGGGAGCAGCTCTCGGAGTCCTGGTGCAGAGACAAAGGCACGGTGAGAGGATGGCTCAGGTCATGCTGGGGTTGTTCAGAGAGTGGCTCCCTGGGTGTTTGATGGGGCCCCATGCCCCATCACAGCTGCCCCCACAGCCCTGGCACAGCATGGAGCCAGGTCAGCAGAGCACCTGCATCTAAATGGAAAGGCACAGTGAAGCCCTGCCTCCTGAGCCAAGGAAATAAATCCAACTGAATGCATTTCATTGCAGCTGCTTGCAGCCAGACCCTGCAAGCGATACAATTGTGTAAAATGAAATAATGCCATTAAGGCAGCCAGGAAACACTCCCTCAAACAGCTCTGCAGAGCAACTATTCATTATGGCATGTCCACAGCCAGCACCAAGCACACCCTCAGCCCCTTTGCAGCAGGGGCTGCCCTGAGGGATGTTGCTGGTGGGGGGAAGCAGTGAGCTGCGGCTGCTGCTGGAGCACGGCCAAGCAACTGCTGCAGACTAGACTAGACACCTGCCTGCACAGCATGTAAATGGCCCTCAGCAGGGACACAGCTTCTACTCCTCCTGTTACCTGGATATTGCTGTCCAGCCGGCTGTGTGGCATGGAGCAGGGTTCTGGTCAAGTGGTGCTGCTGTGGGTTGGGGGCAGCCAGAGCAGAGCACCAGGAAATCAGGGATTCTCCCTATAGCTGTGAGCAAAGGGACAGCAACTGTGTCCCGTCCCGTCCCGTTCCCCCCCCCCCAACTTGGCCCTTACCTGGCAGTTCTTGTCCTTGGAGCCCTGTCCAGGTTTCAGTGTGCTCAGCTCACCCCTGGCAATGGACAGCTCTCCTGCTCCCCTCTCGGACACACAGATGCCATCAGAGTCAAGGCCAACCTCGTCCACATCTGTGATCTTGGAGCTCTTTATTTGGTGCACTTAAAATGAAATGGAAAAATGAACCAGAGCCCCCCCCCCCACCGCAAGACTGTGGCTGCCAGCCAGGGCTCAGAGCAGGGCTGACATGACAGCCCGGGCAGAATGACCAAGGCTTGCTTTAGCCTCCGCCTCCATGGGGCCCTGGTTGGGAAGGTGCTGGATCAGCCATGCCCCCAGTCCACCGTAACATGAAGATCTCGCTGTCACTGCAGCTGTCCCATGAGGACACATCACCGCAGCCCCCCTCACCCCAACGCATCTCTGCCACCGCCACTGCCCAGACCCCGCAGAATGTCACCTTCAGATGGCTGCTCCTCTGCCGACTTGTCGCTGGCACCATCTGCCTGGCCATCAGCGTTCTGCAGGGCGTGCTGCAGGCTCAGTTTGTGGCACACCTCGAAGGCCTGGCCCACCGTGCGCACCACACGCATGGCCTGGCTCTGCAGAGCACACGCACCGGTCAGCCCTGCGCTGGGGTCCCAGGGCAGCCCATCACCGCCCGGTGCCCACCCCAGGGTCTGAGCACAAGCATGGAGCATCCCACCTTCTTTTTGGATTTGAAGACGTTGCACCTGAAGGAGTTGTTGGCACCATCCCTTGCGATGTAACTGAATATTTTCAGGTCTTGCGAGTCGTGAGACACATAGAAGATTCTGGGGGAGGGACAGGAGGAGTTAAACGTGTAAGAAGTTCTGTCCCTTGACAGAATTCCTGGGCTCCTCTGCTTGCTAAGAACCAAGACAGCGTCCTGCTGGTTTGTCTACCATTGCCACCAAGCAGAGGGGCAGAGGATGCCTCTGGATGAAGCTTCTCATCTCCAAAATACCCAGAGATCCCATAGCAGGTGCTATGGAAAGTCAGTGCTATCCTACTGCATCCTGTATGAGCTATTCACTTTGAGCAGTCATGCCTTAGCATCAGGCCCTTCTCTAGAGGCTCACGGCATCCAGTGAGCCATGCGTTACAGGCAGACCCCAGGAAGCCCGTGTGTCCTCTGTGCTCACATCAGAGAGCAGTTTGGGTGGAAGGGAGCTCTGGAGGTCACTCAGCGGCCTCTGCTTGCAGAGCCAGCTTCAAAGCCAGCTCAGTCAGTCTTTTCACTGGCAGAAGTGTATGGAAAAGATTCCCACCAGCAGAAATTTTGTGACCTCAATCATTTTTGCATGGGGTTTGGAAAGCAAGCAGGATGCATCTGGTTCAAAGCACCTGATCTGGGTGTGCAAAGCCCTGGCACATACCTGTACACGGGATCGTGCATCACCACCATCTTGCTCTCATCCCACGTCCACTCCTTTCGCTGCAAGCACATGGCAGAAGCAAAATTACTGTGGATCAGAGAGACCCAAACTCCACCACTCCCATGGGCAGGAACCAAGGAAAAAGGCACATCTGTCCCCAGCCAAGGGCAGGGCTACAGCCTGACTGCATTAGCAGTGGCTCTTCAGTCAATATCTTGGATGAAAATAGATTTCTTTGATCATTTATCATATCTGGCCATCTGATCATAGCCTCCAGGGCTGAAAGCTGTCCTGAAGATTAATTTCTGGCATCAAATATGCAGAGGATTAACTCGTTTTGTGGGGCAAGGCTCTGAGTGAAAGCTTGGGGAGCGGGGGCAGCTGTGGGCTCTGCACAGTGTGAGCAGGCGTGGGGCTGCACAGCTGAGAAAGCCTGCTAGTTAACAAGGAAAAGAAACTGCATTTCCTGAAAGCCTTACATTTTTTGGTAGAAATCATCCTCCCACAGTGTAATTTCCCCACCTTTCTTCAGCGAGATTTTGCTATCATTTTTTTCTGTGTGTGTGTGTGAAAAATTGAGGCTTTTTCTTGTGAAAATTTTGGGTGCTTGTTAAAAAAAGGCCGGTTTTGGTTAGCAGTCTGACTGTTCTGAGCAGCAGTGCCACCCAGACACAGCCAGAGCCAATGCCACGGGGAGGAGCCTCACCTTCTGCTTCTTGCGCAGGATCACCTTCACGCCATCCACAGACACAATGATGCTCACCTTCTTCTTCTTAATGTTTTTGGCTTTGAATTCATACTGACGGGAAGACAAGCACAGGTTAGAAGACAGGTGGGACTGGAAGGGCAGCTGGAACTGCGCGGCACTGTCAGTGCTCTACATGGAAATGTTCTTGTGTTTAATAGCAGGGTGACAGTGAGGGGCTTTGGATGCTGGTGCTGGAGCAGAAACACCATTGCAGGTAACTGTGCGGGACAGGACAATAACAGGCTGGGGACTGTTAGTTCAGACCCTGGAGGAATTTCCTGGCATGCTGGTACTGAAGCACCTTGCACAGTGCGGTGGGAACATGCACAGTGTCTGGCTGGGGAGGCGGCACTGGCAGCACACGTCATGCAGTGATTTATGGCATCTTCGGTGCCCTTGTATTTCAGTGCTGCAGTGCATGGCGAATATAAAATCACTACTGAATTGCAGGGAGGGCCAGATGGGTGGCAATAACACAGTTATATCTGTCGTGGACATAATCATATTAACCTCAGTGTGCTCAGTATCTCTGGAGAAAAACCCAGCTCCTTATCTGCAGGTGTCTGCAGACTGAACTCACCTCCATTTGTGTTGAAAATTAAACTGATGGCTTTTAAATGCTGCTTCTGGTGATAGCTAAGAAGAATGGCAGAGCCCCTCTACTCTACAGACGTGTATTTACTGCTGGCCCCACTTCAGGCCCAATTTTCAGCTTCCAAACAGCATTTTGACACCCCATGTTTTTTGCTGTCCCTATCTGAAATCCAGATTTCCGGGCCCAGATCCTCAGTTCACCCACACCAGCACGCAGACCTGACAGTGCAGCTACAGCACGTGTGATCCCAGTCCGTGAGGCAGAGTGCAGACTGAAGCTCACCTACACTGGGCAATTAGACACCTAATTAGCAACCTTATCTCTTGATAGAGTCGGAGGAGCCGCAGGCACTGATTCAGACAGCTGGGGATTCCAGGCAGCTCCTCTGGAAGCCCGGTGCTGGAAGGACCAGAGTGCGGTGCTGTGGGTGCATTACCCAGGAGCTGCAGAGCAGAACATGGCTCTCCAACTCCCCAGCACCCATTGTGAGCCACACTGGCCTTACAGGCAGAAAATGGGATGGCTATTCGCGTGCATCAGGCTTCTGATGGTATTAGACAGACCCCCGATGAAACCATAGCCTTTTGATCCCCCCATGAATTACTACTCGGAGTCAAGCTCTTTAAAAATCTATCTGCAGTCCCACTGAGCGTGAAGCTGGAGCTAAATTCGCCATACGTGTATTTTACTTACAGGGAGGAGTGACAGCGATGGGTGAGGAGGTGACAAGCAAGCACGCAGCGTGGTGCTCAGGCAGCCCGCATCGGTCCTGCAGCAGCACCGGGCTCCTCCAGCCCCTCGCTGTCCCCCCCAGCTGCTCCCCCCACGCACAGCTTCACCCGCCCGCGCTCAGCTCTGCCAAGCCGCTGCTCCTCAGCTGCTGGCACGAATGTCAATAAAACCCGGAGAGATTGTTCTGCCCGCTAAAGAGCTATTTATCTTTCTTTGTACACAAATGGCTGGGAAAATACTAGCCGAGCTTTCCAAGAAAGAGAGAGCAATACAGTGTATTTTCCCCTTGTAGCAACAGGGGTGCAATTACATTCAAACAAGGCTCTTTACTCAGAGGCTTTAAGCGAAGTCCAAGTCTGGGTTTTGCAGAGGTATTTTTTCTTTCTACGTTGGACAGAAAGCAAACAGCCGGGAGCAGCGGCAGTGCACGGCCGGGCTGCCAGGAGCGCGGGGGAACCTCCAGGCGGTACCGCAGCACAGCCCGACTGCGGGACGGCCCCGGAGGGCGCCGCTGGGTGCCAAACCCTCACCGTGTCTGCATACAGCAAGCAGATGGGATGCGGCTTCAGCCGTCTAGTGGCTGCCTTTCCAACAGGAGTCGGTATTTTAATAAAACGTGATTTATATAAGGACAAAAAGGCCAATGAAAAAAAAGCAATGCCAGGATAGCGCAGTGTCTCCTACAAAAGCGGTCCCAGGTGAGCATGCAGCTCCCAGCTCACCTTACGCTGTTGCCACCCAGCAAGGTCTGTTCACTGCATTTATTGCCTGTTATTGAATTGCTTTGACTTTTTTGTTTCCCGAATATGCAAACACAGCAGTGCTCATCTCCTCTGCTGCTTTCTGAGTTTCAGTAGTTATTCTCTTGCTGCTTGTGTTATCCTACGGGAAAACCCTCTCTAGATGTTAAGGAATCCGGAGCTGCCCCTGTAAGTGGAGATTCAGTGGGCAAACCTGGCAGTTTTATTAGCTATGGAGACAAGAGGGGACATTTTATAAGAAATGCAGGTCAGAAAAGGGCACTGCATCTCATTTAATTTAGCAACTTCATTAATTCTATTTCTGATGCATCTGACCTGGAATACTTTCTATTTTTGCTTTTAAATCCCCGCGTTCAAGTCTCTGCCTTTCATATGGTCCCACACACTGCTGGCATGTAATATTAACTCAGCCAGGAGCTAGAGACTGTATGACTGGAAATGTTAATGGCACTGTGCAATGCATATTTCATCTGATAATTCCACCCAAGCAGAGATAAATTACACATGCAGTTACCAGCTTCCATCTGCTGATGAAAGAGATGGGCTAACGCACATTTGAAATCGTATGCAGTTTCCAGCACTATGAACAACTTGTGTGAATAGAGTTATTCACAGAAGCAATTCTTAATGTGATTAATTACTGAAGGTATCAGGGCCTTCGTTATGCAAATGAGAACTGTCAGAAAGCAGAGTTTGCAGGTCCTGGAGGCAGCCCCTGTCCATGAAGTGCACCTTTCCCATGAACACGGAGCAGAAGGAAGAGCCCTGAGGGAGCTGCAGGAGCCAGGACCCTCCCGGAACCCGGGCCAGAGGCTCACTGTGCTTCTGAAGCAGGAGTACCCCAGTGCTGGAAGTGCTTTGTTTGTGCACGCAAAGGACGATGCCACAGGTCTGGTAATGGCCTGTTTCTTCCTGCAGCTGTACATTCCTCAGCCAGTCTCAGCTGTCCAGCCCTGCTCCTGGTGACACGCAGCCCTGGTGCTACGGGCACAGGAACCTCTGCTCAGCTCTGCTCCCCTGCAGGAGGCTCTGTGGGGTCCCTGCCATTGCAGCAGGACCTTGGTCGGAACAGGACCCCAACCCCACCATGCCAGGAGGCCTCTCCACGTCCCACTGCAGCCTGATGCCGTTTGACTGTCATGCTAGGAATTCATCCCACAGCGAATCCAAGTATTTCAGGTTCAGGAATGCTGTTACCATCAAATCAAACTGGCCCAAATAGCATAGGGACAGGGTGTTATCTCAACTTCTGTTTGAATTATTGATGCTTGGAAGGCTGCTGCTTGGAAATGACGCCACCGCCACCCCATGCGCTTTCCTCTCAGCAAGTGCAGATTACTGGTGCTTTGGATCCGACAAATGAGCCCTGTCAGTTCCCATACCCTTTGTGCCACCGGCTGCAGCTCAGCTTTAAATCCCACTGGAGAGGCACCACATTCCCTGCTGCACACCTCTGCCAGAAGGGACACCCACACAGGTCACCCTGAGCCCCGCGGGCTCTGTCTGGAAGCTGCTGGCTCCTGCCCTTCTCTTTGCTCCTCCTGGAAAGCCAGCACCACTGGAATCCTCCGTGGGGCCACGGGGCCACGGCCGCTCTGAATGGGGCTGGGCATAGTCCGGGGCTGTGCACAGTAGCTGGGCAACACGCACACAAAGCCCGGCAGGAAGCGGCGCGGCCCAGAGCGCACCTCCTGCCCAGTGGAAAAATAAGAATTTATGGTCCTTGGAAACATAAAACTGCCCAGGGGAAAGCAGAAACCGAGCAGGGAGTACAATAGGCAAGGAGAATGCTGGCAAAGTACCCAAAGTCCTTTTTTTTCTCATTTAAATGAGCTCTTTCCCCCCAGCATGCACTCTGCAGGCACTGCAGGCCGTCCCCGCTGTGACCTGGGACCCAGGACTGCCGGAGCGTGGTAGCAGTGCTGACATCCCTGACCACGGCCTGAGCTGCAGACTTATGCTTGGCCTCAGCTTTGATCAGTGCTGGCAAGGAGAGCCCTGTGGCTTGGGCCAGCCCCAGGTGACTGGTCCACGGGGCTGCTGCATGCTGCCTGGAGCTGCTGCCCACTGCGTGGCAGTTCTGCTCAGGTGCAGGAGCTGGAGACAACTTGTCAAATATCTATGATGAAAGGATTTATGGGAAAAGCCAGTCTGTGACTCAGTGTTTCCTCAACACACCTCATCCAAGGTATGTGAAAGTGTTTCCTGGCCCTGACTTAGCCCAGCAGGCAGGCGGTGGCCAAGATGGGAGCTGGGAGCAGAGGTACAGGCACATTTACAGAAGGGCAGGGGATGGACTCCGGGATGATGGGTCCCAGCACTTGGATCTAGCTGGAGGCCAGCCCTCCTCAGCCCCTCCTCACGCCCCTCTCATTGCCGGGGCTCTCTTGCTGAGCTGTGCTACACCTCTGACTCTTCTCACTTTGACAACTTCACAGTGACACAAGTGTCCACAGGCACAGGTTTACATTCATCTGGAGAAGTGTGGAAAGCTAACAACTGCTCTGCAGCTTTCTGCTCTGACCACAGGTCACCTCACTGGCCGTTAGGCTTCTTGTTTTCACCTGGACAACACACACCAGCACCAGGATCCTGAGGGCAACAACAGGCCTTAATCGTCCTGACCAGACCTACCTGGAGCCTCTATTCACACACAGGGTTTGTGGACTTCATTTAAGCTCAGCTCTCTGGGCTTTCAGCTCTCTCTGGAGCTGTAGTGTGGGTAGGTTGGTCTCCAGATGAGCTGCAGCCAGGCCTGGCTATGGACCTGCTGATCCTGACTTCCCAGCGTGACCTCAGATGGCTGAGCTATACTGCAGATTGGGAAGGGGTGAAGGATGAAATTGCAAAAGCCCTACTTAAGCTAGGAAAGTATTTGCATTTGTGGAGTTCCCAGTTTGGCGCTGTCAGCACCGCGCAGGTAGGTTTATGCTGCAGCTCTCTGCGGCCATGTGCACCCAAAGCTCTAGGCCAGCAGCAGGGCACTGTAGCTGTGTGTTGCTGGTTCCTGGCTTAGTTCATAAACACATCTCCTAAAGCACCCTCTTGAAAGTTGCCTGTATTTGGGAAAGGGCATGTGAGCTTGGCCTGGCTCCTCTTAATCCTGGCTTTGGCTATGTTTCAGCTCTCTGCAGGGATTTAGGCATTTTCTGTCTCTTTTTATGATGCTTCTTAGGGGACCAAGGTTTCTGGAAGAAGCACAACCAGGAATGCTGGGCATGCCTGGCCTGGCTGCCTTGTGCTAACTCCTATTTTGGCTAAGGAGACAATCTCTGGGGTGGTACATGCGAGTGAAAACACAAGAGTGCTTGGGGTCTAGCAAAAACCACCCCTAGGTTGCTGTACCACATGCTACTCTCATGCCAGTTTTTTGGAAGCTGCAGAGAAAGCAGGCTGTGGGACCAGGCTCTCTGGATGCTCCTTCCCAACAACAGCTTTCAGGCTCCAGTTGTATTAGAAGGAAGCGCTGTGTCATTGCTTCAGCTCAGGCAGCATGAACAGCCTCTGCATCCCCTCACAGACACCATCATCCCAGGTTTCTGTCCCTCATCCTGGTGGAGCGAGGGTCCATGGAGAAATTGAGGTAAACAAGCACTGTTTGGGAAGACTTGTTTTCAGGAAAGGAGCTGTACAGCTTAGCAAAATGTGTCTGACAATTTTCTGCTTTCATAAATATTCAAAACCAGCAGCAGTGGGAGCTGACTAATCTGAAGGCTTTCCCCTGAACAGAGCTTTCCTTTCCTCACGTCCTTTTGCAGACATAAATTCTGAGCCATAGCTTCTCCCTTGGACAGGTAGATGTTAACTGGAGTCCTAGCATGGGAAACTGAGGCAGGATGATTCATCAGGAGTTCACCTGGCAAGTCAAGGCAGAGCAGAGAGCTGAAATTGGGAGTTTCCAGCACCCACTCATTGTGAGCATTATACATCCCCATTGCACAGCGTGTGCAAACCTGTGGTCATCTGTGAGGCTGCAGTCCCCACAGCCCACCCAGCAATTGTCAGAGCAGCAAGGACCTTGTCCCATGCTGCTATGGGGGAGGCAGAGAGAAGGGCTGCCTTTATCCATGCCCTTGCTTTCTGGGGGACAAATTTTATCCCTAAGACATCTCCAACTGTTGGAGTTCCAGGAGGCTTTTGATGATAGCGTGATCTTTCCATGTAATGCAAAAGCAAAGAGTGTAGCCAGGGTTCAGACGTTCCTCTACGCAAGTCCAATGGATGTGGAGCAATGCACCCAGGGCTGAGAGCAGAGCTGCTGCAGGGGATGGGAGCTGGTGGGGTACAGGCAATGGCTCTCTCACTGGGGTTTTCCACCTCTGAAAACAGCCAAGCTGTTCTGGAACAAAGCTTCTTTGCCTGCTTCTTAGAAGAATGGTGGGATAAAAGCAGCCTTTTCATTGCCTCCTCCCTGTCAGAGATGCGATGTGCTGAGCCCCATCCTGAGGCACACAAGCAGCCACACAGCCCAGTGCAAGGTGACATCATCTGGCCTTTGGTGCCTCTCTGACAAAAGCACCATTGTGTGACTGTCACTTCCAGGAGCCCCCTGCTGTCCCCAGGTTTAATAGGGAGCTTTCCCACACACAGCTATTCTGTCCTTGTCTTGCCAACCCCGGTTCATAGAGAGGCTGGGTCCCTCCCTACCTCTATTCATTTACAGGAGAAAACAAATTACCTTTTCTGTCTGCAGTGCTACCCATCTGCAAAAGGGGGCTGGCAGCTGGAGGGAGAGCCGTCTGACAGTCAGACTCAGCTGCTGGCAGTGCTCTGCACTGGTGATCACCACAACAGCCCTGCAATACACCTGTACCCTGCTATGAGTCCCCGGTGCCTGCGGTGTACAAATGTTTCTGTTACTGTGCCATGGTGTCCTTCAGCAGCTGATCGGAGCATCAGCTCTTCCCTGTCTTAAGCTTGAGTGATTAATTAGTTTCAGTAATGAAGTAGTGTCTTGGGACTCTACCCCCAAGGACTCTCATGTACCAAGCACTGAGCGTGCATGAATGTGGCTCTTATACCAAAGTTGCTGAGCTACTACAGGCAAAAAGTGCTAATTTCATCAGAAGCAGGTCATGTTCACCTGAAATAACCCTTAGAAGTGAAATTGCAATTACACGCTGAGACACCTTCAAGTAATTCTGTATTTCCCTATAAACAACAACGTAGAGACCCTGGCAAAGAAAATCTCCTGTTCTTGTACACACAGTGTTTCATATCCTGGTTGCCCTTTAATCTGGTGCACAGGATAAGAGGCAAGTTAGAGACTGAATTCTGCCCAGGCAAAGGCAGCTGGAGGGGGTGGGCTGGGAGGGCTGCACTGTGTGCTATAATGGAGCGGAAGCATCCGTGCTCCCGAGGCTCAGTGCAAGGCAGGTGTCACATATGGAAGGCAGAGAACAGAAGGCCCGTGTGCTCCAAGTGGTGAGTAAGTCAGCCCCTTGCTCCTAGGAGGGCCAGCCTCACAGCCTCTGTGACTTCTGCATGCTGGGGAGAGATGATATTCTGCTCGTGTCTGCCTGGCACATTCTGATCCAGAGGAGGAGGAACCTAGTTTACTGTTGTGAAAATCTGGAGAAGCTGCATCTGCTTGGCCAGTGCCCTCTTTTGGCAAATACTGCAGGGAGGGACCATCTCCTGGCTTCTAACTTGCCATCATGCACCACGTGCATTTTGGGTGCTGTCATCCTGCCCTGTGTCTTGTGGTTTCTGCTAGCCCACTGCTAGAGGAATTAGCATTTTCTCTGCGTATCTGCAGCAGATGTAGGAAGCTGGACTTGGCATCTCTAGCGTTGAGCAAAGAGAATTCAAGCTAGAATGAGGACCTGACCTCCATTTGCATTCAGAAAAAGCGCTTGATTACAAACTAGACCAGAATGAGAATGTGAGGGATGCTGAGCTGCTTAGTGTGCTGCTTGGTGCAGACCAGGTTTCATGCCTCATTTGCTAGGTGCAATCAGGCTCCGTTCTCTTTCACTGCAGAAAGCCCTTTGCTAGCTCAAGCCCCGGGTGCAGATGAACTGTTCCATTTCTCAGTGCCAGCTACTTTCATGAACAGCCTTGCCATGTCCTGGTCTGAGAGTCAGGGACTGAAATAATCTGCTTTATTCCCACACAAGGAGCCTTTCCCGTGTAGCTGTTAATACTATCAATCTCCAACAGTTCCACTTGAGGAAACACTTCTCACAGAAAGCCCAGAGCTGCAAGCCTCCAAGCACTGCACAAGTCTGCATCTGTGAGCACCAGCAGCGTAGCAGCTCCACCCAGAACAGCCCGTTGAGCTTGGAGGGTGCCAGCTGCTGCAGGGCCGCAGAGGCCATGCCCGTAAGGTCTGTTTGCAAAGGCAGTGAGCGGTGCTCCCAGCTGAGCAGCCTGCCTCCTTAGTAGAGCCAGCAGGCAGGGCTGCTGCCGAGATATGGGTTGTAAGGGATTTTCTAGAGCACGCCATTCCGGTTGACTTGAGAAGGATTTAAAATTGCCAACAGGCTGTAGTGAACCTTCTCTGTGGAAGAGAAGATCTCTGATTTCTCAATACATCCACAAAACTGTATTCTTCAATTTGGAAACAAGACTCTTCCTAGATGAGAGGAAAAATTCAATGCTAATTGTGTCATTTCCCAAACTCAAGAATATTAAGCTGCTCAAGGACTCTTTTAGCCTCAGGGGAGCTAATGAGGTTAGTGAATCATGATGAGAAACACAGCACTAGTTCAGATAGCTTCTGCTGCACTTGGGCAAAGGGGGCACAACTTACTTAGGGCAGCATGTGGGAGAGGTTGGACCTGGCAGCATTCCCTGCTCTCAGCTTCACCTGCCCTGGGCTTGAACGCAGGGAAGCAAGAGAGCGGGAGATCAGCACTGCCCCAGGCAGAAACGTGGAAAGAATCCAATGTTTCAGGTCTGGAGGTTTAGACCTCATAATCATTAACTGCAGGAAGCTGCAGCAGGACCAAAGCAGCCCGCGGTGCCCTGGGGTCACTGAACCTCAGTGCGTCGTGTTCTGCAGCAGGTACAGGACAGAGCTGCCCTACTCAAAGCAAATGCCCCGATGCCATGTTTCCTGTGCTCTGCAGGGGAGAGGGCAGGTGCTTTTATGGAGCCTCTCTGATCCCTCAGGAGTGGCTATGTGAAAGCCCTTAAAGGATTTAGCAGCGACAGAAGGATGGAGGAAGGGGGAAGTGATTCAGGTGTCCTGAAAACAGTCTGGCAGTTGCCAGTTAGTCCACATAACCCATCTGGCCCATGGAAACACCATTTAGAGAATGGCTAATCGCTGCTGTAGTAAGGAAAGAATACTACAATGCCATTTAAAAATTGCTGCCCTCTCATCAAAGTACCCCACCCCCCAGGGATTCGTTCAAGATTTTTATTCGGTAGATTTATCATTCAGTTATTTGGTGAAAACATGAAGTAGCTTGTCACAGTGTTATGTTAAGCAGCACGGATTCTGTTTGCCTTCAGGACACGTTTAGTATAGAGCTAAAGCAGAATGAAGGAAACAAGCGCATAACCAATCAAGCTCTTGTTAGCAAATCTTATTCTGCTGGGCTCAGTTTTGCTTTGCGTGGTGCCTCAGGACAGTGATCCATAAAGTACAGGGGTCTCTTACACTAGACAAGAACCAGGACAGCATCTATAAAGGAGCATCTATAAATGCACCCATCCTTGTGGCATTAGGTACAGCCATTCACCCACAGACACTCAGCCTCAGTACCAGAAAGGTTGACAATATACACTCGTTAAATGCATGAGTAGAGCCTCCCTGCCCTCCTAGCACCGTGGAGGCACTGCACAGCCCCAGTCTGCGTGCCCTTGCCCACACAGCTGTCACTCAGATTAGGGCTCCTCCTCATTAACAAGCTAATCCAATCTGCTTGCTACCTCTCAGGTTGCCATCTCAATTACAATTTTTCAGACACCAATAACGGAGGAGCTTTGAGCCATGGCTGATTGCACTACACCACAGTGTAATTTGAAAGCCATTACATTTCATCTCTGTAACACTCTACAACCAGTAATACAGTTGCTGAAAAAGCGGCTTTATTTCAAACCAGATAAAAGCTTTGCAGAGATCTCGTATGCTGATATTTTAGCTAGTGAGTTCAAAAGCTTTTGTGAAATAACGATAAGATTGTTAGAGCCACTTTATTTTACAGTTAAAAGATACCTGCCTCAATGCCAAGATCCAACATCAGACAAAGAGTCTCGTTCTGTTTAGTGCTAACATTTTAATTTAGCTTTTCTGCAAGTGCTGATTTCATCGGCCTTCAACTGAGCGCCAACCCGCCATGACTCGTATGCAAAACAACATGAACGTGCCTCGCTCGTCCCACCCCTCATGGAGGAGCCATCCAGGTTTCAGCACTCTCAGAAAGGCACTGGGAGGTCACTGTTGCCTGGAGATGGCACATTTCACTGACTGAGCCCCGCACCCATCTGTTATCAATCATATCGGCGTGCTCTCTGAGCACAGTATGGGAGCTGCAGCAGCTATAAGCACCACTCCCTGCTGGAAAACTGGGTCATGATGCGAGGCCACAGGAAGAGCTCTGAGATGTCCTCCGTTCCAGCAGCAGTCACAGCTAGCCCTGTCCCACAGCTCAGTAGTGACAGAAGACAACTAAGCGCTGTCCTGTGGCAAGAAGATGGGGTGGGTTGCAGACAAGCAGGACACAAACCCACATGAGATCTTACCGGCCCTGTGCACAGCGAGCCGCCCCCAGGCAGTGAGCAGGGGCCGGGCTTGCTCCAAAAGGAGTTTGTTCCTCTCCTCTCACAACAAGCAGAGCACAGCCAGCTCCCCACCACAGCCATGCAGTGCTGCTCAGGAACAGTGTGCGATGTCAAGGCAAAAACGGCTCAGCAGGAGCTTCTTCCCTTTGTGCAATGGCAGTGCGAGTAGCAGAAATCAGAACAAGCTTGGGTTAGGCCACAATGTGGCAGACTGAATTCCTCCAGGAAAGCAGCTACTACATTTTTAAAGCCAGTGCTTCAGCTTATGAAAATTAAATGTTCTGTACAGCTAGTAAAGCAGTGCATATATGAGATGTGCTTGAGCCTGCCAAGGTGACCGTGGGCTGGAGACTACACAGAGAGAGGCTGTGCAAAGCTCCACAGACCCTCACGACACTGCTGGGCCTCTGCCGCCCTGCTGGTGGGGCTGGGCAGCCATGAGGGTCCCTGCATTCCCTGGGCCTCCCTCAAAGCCCACCCTATGCTCCAGGCTCTGCTCAAGCTGCAACAAATAGAGGAAAACAAACTAATGAAGCATTAGGGTTAAACTCAGCAGCAATTAATGCTTAATTACCATCCTGAAAACACTTGCTCTATTTGGCAGGGCCTAGAAAGGTAAAACCAATTAGCTTAATCTTGTGTGATAGAAACCTTAAACTGCTTCTGATGACTTCTGGGAAGGAGCCCTGGGAGCACCTGGAGGAGCCCTGGAGCTGAGGAAGGTAATGGGCACAGCCCTGCACTGGGCGTATGGGAGGGTGCTGTGAACCATGTCATCTGCTCTCCATGCCATCTAAACAGAGCAGGTAACAGGTAGTGGTACAGACTGAGCTGTGTGGGCTGTTGGATAGAGAGATGGAGGTTCATGAAGATGCAGAGAGTAGGCAGAGAACAAAAGCTATCTGTGGTCTCCTGTTCATCTCTTTCTAAGTGAAGTCTCTGGTGCTATTTCTCCAGTTAAGTTTTTGGTGTGGGCTTGCAGCCTCTGCTGAGGACTGGCAATAGCCTGACCACGTCCTGCCTCTGCTTTGGAGAACTGCCAAAACTCACACCAGGCTTTGTGCAAAAGTAACGAGAGCAGGTTTGTCTGTGTCACATCTGCTGGGTTAGGACACCTAAAACCACTGCTCTCCTCTGAAGGCTATAGGCTTCATACAATGATCCACATTTGGATCAGTGTATGCAGTCCTTGCAAGGTTCTCCAGAGAACGGAAAGGCATTCTAGAAAAAGATCTCTTGGAGCATACTTTGGTGTAGAATATGCTGTCCCTTTTTTGTGGGGAGAAGGAGGAAGAGAAATGCATGGGCTTAGGGGAAGGCTGTCTGAAGTACTCCTCTCATCTTTCCATAAGGCCTGATGCCTTTACGTTTGTCGATGTGTGGATTGGACCCGTGGTCACAGCATGGCACTGTCTTCTACAGTACAGTTCATCAGTGAATATCACTGTGTGATGACAATATTTATGTAAAGGCTATGTGTGAACTGAGGTAGCCCTGCTCTCCTGACAGCTCTCTTGAAGCACCTACTGCATGGGACTTGGCTACCAACCTAAGTACGGAGTGCTTCCCCCAACCATAGCATCAGCTGTGTCCTTAGCTGGCTTAGACTGTGCTGCCTATTTGGAGCAAACCATGAGATGCTTGTGTTTTACACTCTTAAGTGTAAAACACCCATTTGTCCTGCATACTCTTGTACATGAAAGGAAGGCGTACGGTATTCTGAGAATTAATGGCCAGTTTGAAGACTGCCGAAATAATTTAAGACATTGGCATAGTTTTCTTTCATGGCCCAGGGCTGTCATTAGCTGAGCACTTGGACGCTCCTCCAAAGAGGCTGAAAAAAAAAGCCCTCCAGGAACTGCAGCAGAATGACTCCCATCCAAAACCAACAGATCCTGGCATGCAGCTACGTAGGTCTATAGCAGGGCAAGCGTTCCACCACTGCATGAGGGAACTTTTATGTGTAAGCCTATGCTTCAGCTGCAGTAGAGCCAACCATTTAATTACAGTGGGAGAGGCTGCAGGGACTGACCGAGAAAGCTGACCACGATGAGTTCAGCTTCTATCTTCTTTCTTTCTTTCTTTTTTTTTTTTTTTAAAGTAGTGAATAAAGAAAGCTCAGCTTCAAACACAGTGACTAAAGAAGAGCTTATAGGCAGAGAAATCTATGCAGCAGCAATCCTGGCTAACTTCTCTCTTGCAGTAAGAAGGGAGTCTTCCTAGGGAAGCTGGAACTGTGTTTTAAAAGAATACCATTGTCAAGTCAGCCAGACATCTCTGCCTCTGGAGTGCCACCACTCAGAGATAAATTAAGCTGAGGTGGCTGAAGGCAGTCGCCCTGCCCTCCGCCAGCTGTCTGCCTGGTTCCCCCCTTTCTGTAGCAAGAGCAGACAAATGACACCTCTATTTGCTCCCAAACCACTGCAATTCGCAGCCTGGCATGGCTCTCATTGTAAGCTGCCCAATGAAGCCCGCCCAGCCCTCGGACTGGGAGCTGCAGTGGTGCAGCAGAGGCAGATCCCTGCTCCTTTGCTTTACCAGAGTCTGAAGGACTCTTAACTTCCACTCATCTGGATATAAACTGATGTAATGTCATGCTTCAGCACTACTGGCTGATATTTGGCCAATCGATATGATTTACTGTGTGGTTGGACTGAACTTTCTCACTAGAATACTGTATTGACAAAATACTATATTGGCAAAATGCTGAGTCTATGTTTAAGAGCACGAGTGCAGCAAGAAGAATTAGGATGAGGGTGAGGCTGGAGTGAGAACCTGATTCTCATGCCAAGGAGAACTCAGGCCTTTCTGATATGTCCTGTGCTAAGATTTATAAATGTTTCCATTTTTCTGGCATACTCGACTCTGGGGTAGGCTTCTCAATTACATTAAGCCTAAGAAATATGGCAGTTAACAGAAGAAACAAGTCAGTCTGGATGCCTGCCTCTTGTTCATCCTGGTGCCTCGATGGGCCCAGCACCAGTAGCCTGTTCCCTTATGAAATGATTAAACTGAATAAGCAGCCCAACATCTGGCTGTTTTCAGAGTGTTAATTCCTGCTCAGGTCTCAGACAGACCTTCCAAACAGCCCTGAAATTTCTAGGCTTTGTAAAATCGTAAGTGCAAATTCCAGAGGTGACTCTCTGCCTTAAAACTAGTTAAGTGGAGTGACTGGGGGCACTGCTGGCAGTCCGGTGTCTGTGGACACCTCCCGTGAAGGCTCTTTGGACAGCTCAGAATAGCAGCACTTCACTGGTGCTGCTGCAGGCAGGTCCCAGCTGGCCTTCTCTTCTGGTCAGTGTCAGTGCTGGGAGCTGCGGAAAGCGTGCAGATGTTGCAGTGTTAACCCTCCACATAAAGCCATCCTTCCCCTGGTCTCACAGTGCAAGATTTTGCGTGTGTTTTACAGAGCTCATCCCTGCCCCTAGGCCATGCCCAGAAGCACTGTTAGTGAAGCTTTCCTGGCACTGTTGTTCGGGTGTTGCTGGTGCTTCACACCATCTCCAAACTTCAGTGAGAGCCTTCACCTGGCTAAGGGAGGAACTCACCCATTTATTTCTCATCTAATAGGCAGCCAGGAGCAGAGTATCCAGGGAGAGGGTGACCCTGCTGAATCATGGAGCTACCTGGGCCCTCAAGGACTTCATGTTCTTTCCATTAGCTGCCATTTGAGTTCTGCAGGAAGAGAAATCTTGTATTGCAGATAAGTTCCTTAGAGTGCTGAGAAAGCTCAAATATCTGCAGATGAATCCACTCCAGCAGGAAGCCGGTGTTGGCTTTGAATACAAGAGCCTCAGTGGGGGCTGCCAGACACCAGCCCTGAGTGGTATGGGCCAGCAGCAGCAGGCGTGTGTGCTGCTCAGGGTGCTGCTTGCGAGCCACGAGCACCTGGCTGCACTGTGCAGGGAGTTGGGCTCCCACAGCCACCACCTGGAACCTGATCTGCCTGTCAGAGCACAGTGCACTCATTCAAGTAGCAAACTAATTTCATCACCTCCCCTGTCAGGGTGAGAGGACGTAAAGAGATTAGTTTGAACTCAAAGGATCATATAATAACATGGCAGCAGTATGCAACTAATAATCCACCAGGAGGAATTGCAAACATGAAGTTGTCTAGCTCTGCATAATGGGGAGCTATGACCAGCAACTTCCCTGCTCCACCTCTTGCATTTGCATTCCCTCCAGTGGGAGCACAGAATGTGATGAGACCAGTCCAGAAGTCTGCAAGCAGACCGCTCTGCTGATGTGCAGAGAATCCCACCTCAGCTTCCTGGCATAATTCATATGCAACTGGCAAAAGAGCCCAGCGCAAAGCCCAGGACAGCAAGGAGCAGCCAAGCAGTACACTTCTCAAGTACACTTGCTACTTTTTTCACCCTCTGTCTCATCCCACTCTCAGCACAGCCCAGTGCAAGGTAGCTCTTGGTTTTTCCCTGAGGCAAGAGCCTTTAATCACAGACTGCAGACCAGCGTCAGACGCAGGAGAGGAAGGCAGTTGCAGAGCTTGTATTAGTTTGCTATTGAGCAACTAGAGTAACCAGCTCAGTCAAAGGCTGCAAAAAATGCAGGGCTGGGACTCTTCATCTTCCTCCCCGCTCCCACTTGGAGCCAGGGCTGCCCCGTGCCCAGCTGGCTGCCGGCCCTGCCTGCTCCCATGTCGCAGGGCATATAGGGCAGCAGAGGAAATGTTGTGCTAGGGCTTGTACTGTGCCTCTTTTCTCTTCTGTTCCAATAGAGAATTCCAACTGAACACTGGAGCGCACAAAGGATGAAAGCTTCAGCAGAACGTGCCCTTGCCAGTGCTTGGCAGAGCTGTGGCACCCTTCTCGCTCTTGCAGTGCAAAAAGGCACTGCCACCTACAATAGGATGGCAGCAAAACACTAGTTTCCACCAACAGCTTCTTCCAGTGTTTCCTCCCAGTTACAACTGGTGCTGCTGAGAGTCCATGGGAAAAAACTCCGGTACAGACCAGGCCTCTGCATGCAAATGAATGCTACATAAATAACCCCCATCTTCCCTCTGTTCCTAAGTTGTGTACTCTGTGCACTAGAATTCCCCTCAAAGACCTTCCAGTTCATTCTTTATGCTCTAATTAAGGATCAGTGCCAATTAAGTATCTTCAATAGAGGAGCATCTTCCGCTCAGCAGCCAGGAAGTGTCTGAATGAGATCCTGCTGTACAATGCGCACATGAAAAGGGAAGCCCTCCCTTCTTGGAAAGGGCTTCCAAGATTAAAAATCCAGTATAGAATACAAGATGCCTACTTTAAAAATATTTTGTAATGCGATTAATTGATGGCACACATGAATGCAGAGCAGTTTGTCACATGCCTTGTACAGCGCCCGAGCGTGTTACCGCATTGCCAAGGCGCTGAGCTGGACCCTGTGCCATCCAGGCAGCAGCAGGTGTGAAAAGAGAGTGTAACACTTTCTGGAAACTGGAATTATAACAGTGTCTGTTTTTTCTTGCAAGGGTTAAAGATACTAAGAAGCCACTTCTGCTGTGCAGTGTCACATTTAATGCCCAAATTCTTCAGATGAAAACTTAGCGCTGTTTACGTCAGTATCTGCACTGCTTTAGTAGTCTGCACCTTTGCTTCCTGTTGTTGCTCACCTGCTCTGTAAATAACCAGGCAGCTCAGATTGCTGCCGCACTGCTCTGAGCTGACAGCCTGAGCAGGCACGGGCAGGGGAACGACATTGCTGAGCCTGGCTGGAGATGAACGCATCGGCTCCCCAGCCGCTTGCAGGCTACATTGAAAACGTGCTTTCTAAATGAAAATTAGACGGTTAAACGCTGCGGGGGGAAGGGCAGGGAATGGGATAATCCCTTCAAAGCTTTAAATGGAAGATTTGCAGACCTGCTTCAGCTGATGTGAGACATACGAACAATCTCTGAATTAAGACACATGCAAAACTTCAGCCAGGCACAACAGCTGCACGGCCTTTTGGGGTACATGCATGTGGACTGGCTATATGTGCAGCAGATGTAGCCACACTGCTAATCACTGCTAAATCTGGTGACTGTTCACGGGCTGCTCTGAAGAATAAAGCAGTAGAGGAGGAAGAAGGCAGACTCGGTAAGAAACAGGAACTGCAAAGCTGCATTGGAGAACGGGGAAGCAGCAGCAAATTATTCTGTAAGCAGCAGAATCCACAGTCTTGCCTAATGGGATTTACATCCATAACATCTGCCAGGCCACTGATACTTCAGTATATAATAACATAAAGTATCTAGAGCTGTCAGTGAATTGGAGTGCTTTTGTGGAGCAGACCGGGTACGAGTGAGCCCATTTGCGTACAAAGACCGGGCAAAATAAATCTGAGTTCAAGGAGCATCCCCACACCTGCTTGGCAGAGGCTGGATGTCTGTGTGTCTGGGCTTTGCTACCAGTGACCCATCTGCAAAGCACAGGAGGCAGCTCTGTCCTGATATGCCTTGGGAGTCCCTAGGGAGGCACTACAGTGCTGACTGCTGAGATCTGAGCTGCATGGAGGAAGGGGGAGCTGGAGGGAAACGCAGAGCAGCACATCACTCCAGTGAGTGTAACCTTTATTCTAGGTTAGGTTCAGTGCTTTGGACTTACCCGAATCCTTCTCATGGCTGCCACGATCTCCACGCGGCTGCTGGGCCTGGGTACGTCCAAGCTACCAATGTACTGAAAGACAGAAGGTGAGATGTCTGTAAAGTAACGCACGAGTTAATGGTGTAGGCTGCTTCAAAACAAACAGCATCTGTCGTCTAATGAGTCCCTGCTCAGTTAGAGTCTTTTAGCCCAGGACTTGGTAGGAATACCTGTTGTGGATAATGTTACCGAAGCCGGGAGGTGTTATAGGGCTCCTGAATCTGGGGGTGACCCCACTCAGGTTCTGGGTGTGCCTCTGCAGCGCAGTATCTGCTGCTGATCGACAGTTCTGTGGGTCTGAAAATGGGACCATGCATCCTTTGTCACTCCTTTTAAGAAGCTCTGAGCTGCACACGCATAGGAGCTAGCTGTCAGGACACGCGATGCAGGCAGCAGCACCCCTTGCTCTGGAGCTGAAAGGTGAAACAGGAGGTGGTCATAGGTCTCCAGCACCTTTCTGCTGCTGGCTGCCTGCTCCCTCAAGCTGTGCCAGTGCGCTGCTGCTGCCACGTGGGTTGTTAGGGGAGTCCTGCATGCCGGCAGCATCCTGCTGCTGCCCTTCTTCCTCCTGGAGAGGAAGAGCCCTGCAAACATTCAGTGCAGTAACGTATGTATGAACAGAACCCACATTGCTATGGGGCTGTTCTTGGGAGACTACCGCTGTTACTGACAGGCAGCTCTGTTTTCAGTTCAGTTGTGGCTTGCAATGGGTTTTCGCTTGAAAACTTTTGCGTAGCAGAGATGAGATTTTCAGAGATGAGTTCTCCTGGCTCAGTATTTATTGTGCTTTTATCTGCCTTGAAACAAACACCGCAAGCAATCTGAAAGGTCATCCATTTCTTCTGATGCATTTGCAAAATGGCATTTTTAAGAGCAGCCACTTCAGCCGTGCCCTGTGGTAAACCACAGGAGATCCAAACCACCGCAGCCAGAGCTGGAGGGCAGCGGGGAGGGAGAGCAGCCAGAGCTCACTGTGCTGTACCCGCTTGGCCCAAGAGCAGCAGCTCTGCCTGGCCGCACACCTTCTGATGCCAGCTGTGTTGTGCTCAGAGCTGCAGCTGCCCGGTGAGCAGCCCTGGCGGAGCAGCACTGAGCGGGCACGTTGCTAAGGCGATGCGCGCCCAGCTCAGCCCCACACACTCAGAATAGCTCCGGTGCCTGAAGCTGTCAGTCTGAAGACACCCGTTTCACTCAGTTAAAGGCACAGCCTGCTCACATAAGAAGCAAAATAAGCTTTTCTCTTGTCAGTACGGTCTGTGGCACAGCAAGTGTTAATTGAAATTAAAAGAAACCAAAGATTAATTGTCTTCTCCGCTAAGGTAAAGGGGTTTTTAAAGTATGCGATTACCTGTCTGTTCAGATCCATCCTATATCCTGTTTAAGCCTTACAGCTCTTTTATCAGGAAAACCAAAATGCACAAAATCCGTATTTCAAAGCTTTATTTGAATATATTTCCCTTCTTCCAGCTCAGCAGACAGCAGGCACGGATTCCATTCCTAGTCAGTGTTGGCCACCTGCACAGAGGGGCAGCAAACCCCAGCGTTGCTCCAGCAAACGCAGCTCTTCATGCCAGGGCATTGGACACGCGCTGCCCGCACGGTGCCAGCTCAGCTGAAGTTGCTCACTCGGTGGTGGTGCAACGCCAGAACATCTTTAATGATTGGTATGAACTTTCTGACAGCGTCCCTATTTCTGAACCCCCACACCGTGTGTGTGTAAATGCAGCCCTCCCGGCCCCGCTTTTTGCGCAGGGAACAAACAGGTCGGATGCCCGCTGGGTTCTGTCGGTGGCACCAGAGCCGGGATGAGCCCCTGCCCGGGGGTCTGCCCTGATCGGCTCTCAAATGAGGCACACGAGGCTTGGAAGCGTTAGACACCTTAGGGAAGATTACGAGGAAGAAAGGAAGGACCTGTTTGATTGCGATGTTAAGCGTGAAGCTCTCGCCGTTGCCCGGCGCTTACCCCTAGGCCCGGCGCACGGCTGCGGGGCGGCTGCGCTCGAGCACTGCGCCGGCGGGGCGTTCAGAGAGCCCGGCGGTGCCACCCGCGGGGGGCTGCGGGGCTCCGGAGGGACCGCCGCGTCCCGGGGGCAGCGGAGCGCGGGGACGTGAGCTGGCTTTGGGGTCGCGGCTCCGGCGGCCGGGGTACCCGCACGGCACCCAATCGGGCCCGCTGCCCGCTCCTGCCCGCCGCCGGGATGCCGCGCCGCCGCCCCGGGCGAAGGAAGGCGGGGAGCGGGGCCGGGCCGCGGCTCACCTTGGCCTGGAAGTGGATGCCGTGCTGGAAGGCCTCCTCGTTGTGCAGCGGGACGCGCGAGTCGCAGCCATCGTCCACCAGGTTGTACCGGTTCTTCACCGGCATCGCGGCGACGGACGGGCGCCTTTCAGGCCGCGGCGGCGCGGGGCATCCCCGCAGGCACCGCCCGGCAGCGCCCGGCCCCGCAGCCCCCGCCCGGCCGGAGCCCCCCAGCGGCCGGGGCGCGGGGCGGCGGCGCGGGGCTGGCGGAGCCCGAGCCCGGCCGCGTTTTGAATGAGCGTCCGCGGGAGCCGAGCGGGGCCCCGGCCCTCGCCGCAGCGCCATTGGCCCGAAGTTCCCTCATGTGATGCGGGGGGCGGCCGCCAGCCTCGGCCCCGGCCCGCCCCGGGCAGAGCCCCGCCGGGAGCCGCGGCTCCGGGGCGCTCCGGGCCCTGCCGTGCCGTGCCGTGCGGGAGCTGCGGGGCTTCGGGGCGCGCCGGGCACTCAGCGGCGCCCCGCGGAAACGCGCTGTGTTAGCGCGGCTCTGCCCGCTGGGGCTGCCCTGGCCGGGCCGTGCGCTGCGGGGAGCGCTGCGGCCCCGGGACTGCGGGGCGCACGGAGCGGTGCTGTGAGCGCGGGGCTGTGCGGGCTGTCGCGCCTTGCTGCAGTGCTGGCGCCTTGTCTGAGAGCTGCAGCCCTGCGCTGCGAGACGCGCTGGGGATGAACTCACCGTGATGCAGGGGTTTGCTGGGTTTTGACGGTTGGTGTCACACTGTATCGTTTCAGCGGCACCCGCTCCGTTTCTCTTGTTAGGAATTCTAATAAGACAGTACAGAATGGTCTAAGATCTCCGTGCAACTTCTGTGCACGAACGATAGGCTAAAGCAATGATATCTATCCCGTTTTAATGTGACTTAGCTTTGTCAGTAATTAGCACGTGCCCCCTATCCGAAGCCCCCTGCTCAGCTGACGTCCACCGACTGACTCAGTGCCCCATCAGAGAATTGTTGGCCTTTGCTGTGCATGTGGTGTGTCCTTTCCAGCCCCATCTCCGGCAGTGCAGAGCCCCTCTGCTGCACCCTGCAGTGCCCGACATGCCGAGCGTTGCCCTGCTGGCAGCACGTGGAGAGACGGGCGCAGACCTGTGATGGGAGCACCGGGGCTACACTCGTTCACATCAGGAATGATGAGAGAGATACACTGTGCGGAACCCAAGGGGCTGCGGTGTAACAATTGCTCCAATTGATTTCATTTGAATTCCCCGCAGTGGCTGATCAGTTACAGCTTTTTGTTATACAGTTGGATGTGTGGGCAGTGTTGGACACCACATCTGCGTGGCTTTCACAGCAGAGAGAAAGAAAATCTTGGCCGTGGCAGGGCGGTGCGCTGCTCCCTGTCCCCAGCTCGTGGGAGTAACGGTACTTAATTTGTTGGCATCTCTGAGGACTCCTAAGTCAGAAGGGTGATGGACAAGAGCCAAAATCCAGGAACTGATAATTAAGGGAGTGAGAAAAAAGCCCAAGGAATTAATATTGGTTAAGTGGCCATGAGTTGACACGCTCAAGTAGCTGGTGGTATTAGTGGCCCTTTCTGGCACCGTGGGCATTGTGCTGATGAGTTCTGTGGCCAGCCTCACCGCTGAGCTTTTCTGTTTCCAGACAGGCTGTAATGTTACACTACCATTCCACCTAAATATCCCTGTGCTTCTGGTTCAGCACAGCTCCAAGTGGGTCTGGATACACACCTCACCTGCAGATTCACCAGTTCTGCTGATTCTTGGTGTGGTCTGTATGCTGTTGCCAAGCATCTGCTTAGAACCTTGCACGGGACTCACCTTATCCAAACTTAGATATAAAAATACCTCTTGACCTGAATGAAGAACTTAGATTTTGTGTGCAAACAGCTTTGGACTGATGGAGCAAGATTCTGTCCTTTGGTTCTCCTCAGCCCCAAAAGCGGGGGTGCTGCCCTGGCAGCCTGTGCTTGTCCTCCCTTTGATGCCAATGCTGGTGAAGCACAACCACTAAGGGAAAGAAGCCTAATGACAGTGAGTGTCTGCACTGATTCTGCAATACCGCATTTTAACTGAGGCGTGCACGAACCCGTCGGGTGCTGAGCTGCTGAAAGCTGCTCCTCATTGCCCTCCTGTTGCCACAGGAGCATCCCCGTGCAGTGGGAGCATGCGGGCTTCACTTGGGATAGTCAAGTCTTTTAATCTGATAGATAGGATGAAATAAGAAGAATGGTCCTTTAATTTCAGTATCCTGCGGGTTATGAAATCCTTCAGGCAGGGGGACAGAAACATCTCACAGGAATCCTGGGAAAAATAAAGCGATTGTGATTTATTAAAGCTCGCAGTGCCAGTCTGTGTTATATCACAACTGAATGGAGGTGTTTAATATTCTGTGCTCATTAACTTCCATGAACTTTTCATAGGGCTTAGCTCTTCTAAGGTTAATGGTTTGGATCTGTGTCTGCAAGTTGAGTTCAAAGGCTGCTCAGCTTAAGAAGCTAAAAGTTTTCTAGTTTATTTCGTTGGGCAAAGAAATTCTCTCACTCCATTGTAGGTAAGAAAAGCTCTGTGTCCATTCTTCTGGATAATAAAACTGGTCAAATACATGGAATTAAACTGTTATACAGCACATCATCACAGATTTTGAATAAACAAAGCCGTGCTGGCATTACCCTTTCTTGATGTGAAGAGTTAGCCAAGCTTCATGGTGGGTGTTTGCATCAGATGGAGTGCTGAGCTTGTTATTCCTTTGATGTTCAAAGCGCTCATACAAAGTCCTGTTTCCCTGAGTGCTGTGGGAGTTAAGCACCAGAGACAGCTTCTTGGCTCATAGCTTCAAGCGTTCTCACAGGGAACAGGTTCCTATCAGCTTTCTTCTGCGAGCACAAGCTACAAGGTTTCTCTCCTTCCCTTCCTCTCAAACACATGCACGTTTCAGTCTTTGCACTGACGTTCACCGCATGGAAACATCTCCAATGTGACTTGAATGTGGTGTAAATCAGGCGGCGGGTGTTTTTGCTGGAGGCCTGTTTGTGATGCCCGAGAATTTTCCTCCCTTCTGCAAACCTTTTTAAGCACTTATTTCTGCACTGCAGAGCTGCAAAGATTTAAAATGATAAATACGAAATGATGTAGCAAGAACAACCAGTCACGCAGTAATGGCCGATAAAACTTCATGGGAAATCACGTCCGTGTCACACTTGTAAGATCTGAGAGATTTCTGCATGCTTACTATCGTAGCAGATCTGGGTTTGCCATGCCATTTCATTAGCATCATTACTGCTTGTGCTGGTGCAATTTTTAGAGCCGTGTCTCTGGTGCATTTTCATACCCGCAGACTTGATGTGGCACCGGACAGCCTCGCGGTTTAGATTTAGCAGCTGAATGCACTTGCCCATCTTTAGCAGATATATATTTGCCGGAGTATAGAAAAGAGCTGCTTACATTAAATGAAGTGACAGAATGAAGCAGAATGTGCCCAACACAGTTGTGGAGTCCCAGCAGTTACTGCAGAGAAAATTATGACCAGAGAGACTTAACTGACTTACTGATGGCTTTATGGAACAGAGTGGTGAATGCAGGTGGACCATTTGGAGCTTGCATCAGAGCAATAAGGGCTTTCACTAATTTCGATGGCTTTGGATTTTATCTTTGTTATATATAACAATCATTTAGAGTTTGGGAGTTGTTTCTGTACATAATACTAACATGTAGCTTCTGTTCTCTCCTCCTACAGAGCAGGATGAGCTGCTGCGGGGGTAGGAGGGGAGGAATACGCTGGGAACAACGTGCTCTGCTAGTGGAAGTAAAAAAATGTGTTTTGCTTTTGGATTTCTAGAATTTCAGACACGTTCACTGCCTCTTGCTTTACTCAAAGAAACGAAATTAAGCAGCACTACCAACAGCAAAGTTTGTTGGCTTTTCCAGATGTTTTATAACACAGTTATCAAAAGTTAAGATACAGACTTGAGAGGGATGGCGTAGTGGGTGTTCTGCATGGCCACAGAATGTCTTAGCAAGACACTGCAAGCTCACAGGGTTATGTGTCTGCTTTTCCCTCTGCTGTTCTCAGAAGCAGCAGCCTCACCTAGTGAAAAAAAAAAGATCTGGAAGCAAAGGGCGGTAAAAAAAAATCCGTTCCCAACAATGTAAGTGTCCAACCTTCATTTACATGAATTGATCTGGAGCTTCTGCTTAGCTCAAACGTAGGTAACCAACCAAAATATCTGCTGAACTTTTCTATATAAGTAAATTAGTAAAATAAAGGTGGAGGAATTGGTAGGAAAAGATATTTCGGGAATATATTTTGATAGGCAGTGCCTCTGGGTTGCTTTATATTGGATAATTCTTGGAGGTCTTTTCCAACCGTGGTGATTCTATGATTCTCTGTCATTTGTGATCACTAGGTGACACAGTCAATTCTTTGTTTAACCAGTTAAGCCTGGAGGCACCACCATGTCCTATAAATGGTGCTGTGTGATAAATATGGAGGCAAGCTGGAGAAGCGTTCTGGTGACCGACGTTGTGTGGTGTTATCCTGTCACATCAGAGATCTGAAGAAAACAGGAAACTCACAAGCAAAGTATTTCAGTGAGGCTCTGAAGCTGACACACGATATGAGCTCCAAAGTGACATGTGGAACAGGCTGCCCAGCATCGTCGTTCGGTCCTCTCAGTGTCACATGTGTCCTCTGCAAGCACAGGCTGAGATGATTATAGCAGATTTGTGTTGCTCAACAAGAAACAGAAGCTTCGTGTCTTGATGGTTCAGCTTTGTAGCACAGCCAGGAAATCTGCCCATTAGAACTGCAAGCCTCTTTCATGCATGGCCAGTTCCAAAGTTCTGTGTAGCGGGATTTGGGAATGAAAAATGTCATCTACAATTATGCATATTTTCATCATGTTCTGTCATGCAAATCTCCCCTCCCCAACCATGCTACAAACGTTTTGTTTGCATATGTAGGTCAACCACAGATCTTCAGTGGTCTAACATAAACATGGGAAGCTTAGGTTGATGTAAACGAATTTTAACCCAGTCTGAGAAGCACAATAATAATAACACCGACATTTTTCAGGGGAAACCTGTTTATTAGACATGTTCTCTTCATTTTGTTTTATAAAACATCGCTGTTGATTTGTGAAAGCACAATTGACAGAAGATACTCATCAGTCATGGGGAGGAACTATAAACGTGGAAATGGACGGTAGTTCTCAGTGAGTAACTTTTTTTTTTTTGAGGAATGTCGACAAAAGGTTCCCTGGTGACGCAGCTGACAAACAAAGTGTATCCTGTCCTGTTTTGTTAGCGAAGGTATCCCACAGATGATGTTTTGGTTGAGCTGAGAACCAAACAGCTGATGTGAGCGCGACGATCACGTTACAGCAGATGAGGAGACGGCTGGCCAGACCCATCGCGCTCGTATCCATCTCAGACCTGTTCCTGGTGAAACACAAGCATAACCTCGACCCCAAGTTATCAACGAGTAGGGTCCTTCCCATTGGTTATTGCTCGGATTTTTGACCATAACCTGTGCTTTTTCTTTGACAGGAGTTAAAATATTATAACCAAAGTGCCTGCAAATTGGAGGGCCCTCTGTTGTCCAGCAATTTAGAAAATAAAGAACGCAGCATGCTTTAGCTACCGTTTCCTGAGGGGTCAAGGATGGCCCTTAAGGTGCCATGGGCTTGCTCGATAATAGCTGATACAGATAATAGCGGGAAGCAGTTCTGCCCTCTGGTCCCATGATTGCAACAATTGCTGCACTTTGTTTTGGTAGTATATGCCCCGCTATACCTGTCAGCGCCATGTGAGGAGCCATAAGTGGCCATTGGGTTGGCCAGAGCGTTACAGGAATAACAGTAGCATCAGCACCCCTGTCAAGGATGCCAGTTACTTTGAGCTCTTGTCCCCCTTGTCGCAGTGCTCACGTCAGATTTAGTCTGTGAGACCCTCTGAGACCAATAAACCTGGGGTGTGCCGATCGATCCGAAACCGCTATCGCCCTGTGAGATGTTGGTTCTCTGGGGTGGTTTAGGCTGAAAGTAAATCAGTTGCACTATGCGGCTTCATGCAGGGACAGTGCAAGGGCGGGGGGGGATTGGTGTCCACAGCATTATCTTAATTTCCCCAGTGTCATCTACATCAATAACACCAGGCAAAATAAAAAGTCCCATCCAAGTAACAGAAGACTGGCCGATCAGTAGCACTGACATGCCATTCCCCAGAGGTCCATAGACTCCAGTGGGGGCCAAGGCAACAGTGGTGTCATTCAGGGTTGTGTCTGAGGAGGTGGCCAAGTCCACCTTGGCACTGCCACTTGCTCAGGCATAGAGACTGCCACAGCCATCTGAGGGGTTCTTATTGTCGCCGTGCGCCCTCTCGCGCTCCCTCGGGAGTTTCCTGCTGGGTCAAGGGGGAATTATCGAATTTTGACCGGCAATCTCGAGCCCTGCGATTGCTCCTTCCACACCTGAGGCACAGCTGCTGTGGCCTGTTGCCTTTTGCTCTCTCACGTGGACAATTTTTACAAACGTGCCCATATTGATTACAGCCATAACATAGATGCTGCTGATTAAGGGATATGGCGGCAAACACCTGGGCTGCTAGCGTAACTTGATGTTGGTTCGTGCTGATATTCATACATGCATTAATCATATCTTCAGCAGTGGGACTCTTTAGGGCACGCAACACCTTTGGGCAGTCAGTGTTTGCATTTTCAGTCGCTAACTGTTGGAATATGAGAGATCCTGCCTGATCGCTATTGACCTGTTTTTCCAACGAGTTCTTTAGCCTATCCAAAAATGTCCTATATGGTTCTTGGGGCTGTTGCTTAATGCTCACAAAAGACTCTCTGCTTTCCAGCCTCTGGCACAGCCTGGAGAGCATGCACTGCTAAATGCTTAACTTGCTGTAGCCCTTCTGCAGGAATTCACGCCTGTTGAACTGGGGTGGAGAAATCTCCCTCACCCATCAAAGCATTCACATTTACAGCCCGAGGGGGGTTTCTCTGTGGTAGCTTCACGTTCTCAGTTGCCTGAGTCTGCGCCAGCCCCCTCCAGTTAGTTTCCCACACACTGTATTGCATGTCAGTCATGATAAGGCGACACATCATTTTGAAATCATACGGTGTGAGAACAGAGCAATCGCATAAGGATAAAATCAGACTGATGGTTTACGGGGCGCTGATGCTGTGCTCAGTGACTGCACACCGTAAATCTCACAGGACATTATAAGACAAAGCCTCCCACTGCAGCTCTTGGTCTGGGGCAACAATAATAGGGAAGGACCTCGACAGACAGGGATGTCTGTCTCTCCAACTTTCCGAGCCTCCTTCTGAATAAGCGCCCACATATCATGCATCTGGGGGAAACAGATCCAGCTCCTCTTCAGGATCTCTTGGGCCAGGATCAAACGGATTGTCAGGACCCTCAGGAGGGGAGGCAGCGAGGACCCCCCGGTGGTGGTGGCAACGAGGGAGCTGCTGGCACAGCGGGTGAGTCTGAGGATGAGCCTGCGGCTCCTTCATCCTCGGGTGGACCAGGGGTAGCCGACGATGAGCTCACATGACTTTTTAAAGCTTCAAAAATTCTCCTCTGGGTTTCAAGCAACACTGGTGCCACCTTACCACCTTTAGCGGATGCATCACACAATTTTGCTCCGATCCCATCCCAAGTTTCCAGATCATAAACCGTCTGATTTGTAATTGAGGAATCGTTTCTAGAGGCCCATATGAGCATCTGTTGCAGGTCAGCAGAGGACAATGCCTTCTCCCGTTGTTGAAGGATAGAATGAAAAGTAACGAGGATGTTTTCCTCTCCTGAGGTCATTTTGTTCCCCTTGGTGCACAACCGCTTACCTTCATCCAACAAGAAGCAATCGGAGCGGCTGGGGACGATGAGGCTTCCTTCAGCACCCTCCGTAAGGCTTCTTTCAGCCTTCTTCAGACCGGTCTGCTTATCATGTCCCTGTTCAGGCACTAATTGCCACAATTCGACAAATGGCACAAAGTGCTTGTGTGAAAAAAGGGCCTCTTTATGGCCGCCTTTATTGCCCTAAGCATTGCTTTTATATTCTAACACACTCGGTATTTTTCCACTAGCAATTCACTGGCTAAAACGCAGGCAGATTTCACAAGTCTTCACAACAACAGTGAGCCTATCACGTGCTTAGCTGCAAAACATTACGTTTGTTCCTTTTTCTACGTTCTACTTTCTCATGGTCCCATATCAGCAGGTCAGCATTCGATGAGCTGACCTCTCCGTCCCCCACACTTCTGTTTTCCCATCGATTTCCCATGCCGCAAAGCCTCGCGATGCCTGGACCCACATTAACTATTTCCTTGGTTTTCCTTCAGCGCTGCCGTACGTTATCAACGTTCAGCCGGGACCCGGCAGTGAAATGCCGCCCGCAGCGCCGCCTGCTGCCCGCCCGCACCAGGACAGCAGCAGCCCGGGGCCGGACCGCCCCGCCGTGCCTCAGCGTACGGACTGCGCGCCCACGGCCCCGCGCGTTCCGCTCAACGGCTGACGGGAGCGGGCGCGTTTCTACCCCCGGCGCGCTGCCGGGGTGACAAAGGCAGCGCCCGACGGAAGCAGCGCGGCCGGGGACGTCCCTCGCGCACCGCCCATTCCAAGATGGCGGCGCCGCCACGCCCCACGCCTTTCCGAAATGGCTGCCGGAAAGGGCGGGCGGCCCCTGCCCTCTCCTAAGATGGCCGTGGTGGCAGCGTGACGTCACTTCCGGTGGGGGCGAAGGCAGCACGGGATCCGCCTGACGGGCGGCGGCGCCGCCATGGCAACGCGCGGGGGGCGGGCCTGCGCCGAGGCGGCGCGGGATGGAGCCGGCCGGGGCCCCGCCGCTGAGCTGCGCCCCGGCCCGGGAGGCGGAGGAACCTCCGGGGTCCCCGGCACTCCCCGCTGAACGATCGCGGGATGGCGAGCCCGCACGGAAGGCGAAGGAAGCGGCGGCGGCGGAACGGAGCCGCGGTCGCGGCCCAGCCGGGCGGGCAGCGCGGGGCGTGGGGCGGCGCGGGCCGGAGGAGCGAGGGGCTCGGGCTGGCCGGCGGCCCCGCGTCACCGTGGACAGTTCCAAGGCCAAGACCTCGCTGGAGGCGCTGAAGATCAGTCTGCGGCAGCTGCGTTGGAGGGAAGTGAGTACGGATCTCGCGGGCCCGGCGCGGCGGCGGCTGCCGGGGCTTCGCTCGGGGCCGGGCGGACTGCGGTCGCCCTCCGCCTCTGTTCTGCCCCGCGGTGCGTGCCGAGCGCGTCGTGCTCCCGGTTCTTCTGACGTACTGCCCGCGAGGGCATGTCGTGTCCTTCCTGCGCTCGGCTCTGCGCGGTGCTGGGGCTCAGCGGCTGTGGTATCTCTGCCCTGGAAGCGTGGAGATGCGGAGCTGCAGCAAACCACGCGTCATGAAGTTAAATCCTTTTAGTTAAATCCTGAATTTCTACTGTATGTCTTACTGCTGACGTTGGGCTGTTGTTGATGTGCAGAGATTTTTCCACAGTGACTTTAAAAATAGTTCTGTAGGAACTGTGGCTGCTTCTGGAGGCATCTATAGGAACTCGTCAGAGCAGCAGAGTGCATTTGGGAGGGGAGGGCAGAGGGCACAGAGCAGGGATGGAATCTGGGCTGGGGTGTCTCTGTGCAGCTGTGGTGTGCTGCCCTCGGGATCCCTGCCTTGTCCCGGCTCCTCCTTCAGCCTCACCAGATACTGATGGTTCTGTGCACCTCGTGCTTTTCACAACTAGTCTGCGTGGTGTGGGGCGGGCACTGCATTCTGTATCACCTCAAGTCTTAGAGTTAAAAGCTACAAAGCCTCCCCTTCTGCTCCCATTGTGGCGTGGCAACGGCCTGCTGGAGGTGTGCAACTGGAAGTTGGCCTGTGGTGCATCTGTCAGCAGCTCTGCTGCGTTCTGCCCAGTGGTGGCAGAGCAGGGGATTCCCCTCTTGTGGTTTTTGTGCTCTTTGCCAAGTTTTATCAGTACCGTTTCAATGGGTGTTTTTAGGCATTGATTTAAGTCACCCTACAGCTTTGGTTGGTAATGAGCTATATTTACCAGTTCACTTTGTCTTTCTCATTTCTTGATATTTTACTGTACTGTGAATCTTGCCCCCTGCATTTTTCATGCATGGTTTCCTGCCCTCCAAATTGACTTTGTTTCGCATATTCTTGTTCTTCCTTTCTAAACTACATTACCAGCATTCTCCTTCCCACTCTGCATCCTACAACAGTAGCTTTGGCATCACTTAATCTCTTTGTGTTTGCTGTCTTCCTCAGTATCCTTTCTCCTCCATCCGATAGCTCTGTCAATATTTTCCATTTAGTTTGCTGCTTCTTTTTTGGTCCATTCTTACTCTTAATTCTTTATTTGGTACTTTCTCTATTGTGTGCCATTGACTGTACCATTGAGGTGGCCAATAACTCACCTTCCCTAAACAAATCACTGAGATGCATGCCTTTTGAAATGTTCAGCTGCTGTTACTAAAGCAGTCAATATGTATGAAGGTGGTATTATCTTTTGTCAATAAAGTATTTTCTCATATCAATGTACAAATCAGATCATCTTTCTGACCCCCCTGGCCCGAAAGGTGGAGTAATGAAGGCAAACTGTTAGTGATGTTATAACTGGTGCTGTTTGCATTGTGGAAGAGAAATCCAAGGAAAACGCTTTGGGTCGAGTTGCATAACATTTTGAATTCTTTCCTTCTAAATGTTTAGAAACATAGCAATCTGGTACTCAATATCACTTACAGGCAAAGAGCCTGGGAAATAGTTTCACTGTTACAGCAGAACCAGTAGAGGGAACACATGTCGTGTTTCTTGTATGACCCATAAAAATAATGTGAAAAAATGAGGCAGGTATTAATGCATCTCTTGCAATGCTGATGTTGTAGGGCTGGTCCTTCACTCCGTTCCCTTTCACACTTCCCCAGTCGATGGCTTTGGGCTTTGCCTTGGTGTGGTCCTTCTCTCACTCCACTCCTGTCACTGTTTCTCCTGTTGCTACTTTTGTTTTGTTTCTGTTCTCTCTGTTTGCTGCTGGGCCTCTGGTCTTGAGTATTTTCTTGGGCAGAAGTTTTATCCGGCTCTTTGAGGTGGACTCCTTTATAGTGGTAACTTTTGTCTGCTGGATAACGTCATGCTGTGTCATGAAGGCTTTTGAGGGCTTTTTTTAATGTAAGTTGTACATTCTGACACCTCCTTTCTATAGGTGCCTTGGTTTGCCAGAGGAGCTTTGGTTCAGTTACAGGCTGTTACTGTGAGGTGCTCCCTGCGCTTATGGCGTTGTCCACGTGTTGGTAGGTCATGTTAGTAAATTAACACAAATGCCACCAGAAGCTCAAAGGAAAAAAAAGAAGCAGGGGGAAAAAAAGGAGAGAGGGGAGCACTTTAAATGTGGCTGATAGCGGTGAGGAGTTTATTCTGTGCACTGATGTGTGAGGGGGTGGTGAAAGAGTCTGGGAATGCTCTGTCAGAAGCAATGTGAGCATTGAAACAAAAACCCCAAACAAAACTGCTTTCCAGGCGGGGGAATTCTGAGGAAGTTGAACTGTTGGCCAGGACAGCCCCATCCTGCAGGACTCGGGGGGACCTTCGAGCAGGCACTGCAGGACTCAGTGTGTGCAGGGGAGGCCGGCACTGGCAGTGCTGGGTGGGACTGTCTGAGGCAGTGTGTTGTGTTCTTTAAACACACGGTGTGCCCAATGAACGAACGGGCATCCTGAGTTTGTTTTTCACTCAATAAATTACTTTTTGCAGCTTTCAATTACCAGGAGAACGGAAGAAGTGGATGTCTCCAGCACTGGTGTTGCAGCATTCGGCATTCCGTTCGCCTTGCTGTTGGGTGGCTGCACGGAGGCAGAGAAATACTTGGAAATGTGGTGCTTGGGGAGGCTGATGAGGAGACAAGTCATCTAACTTGTCATTAAATGTGATGGAACAGAGTGATGTGACCTGTGGGACACTTTAAATTATTGGCTTCCAATCAAATGTAGAAATGGGCTGTCAGGCAACTCGGCCGTGATTGATGTTGAATTGTGTCAAAGTTGTGAAAACGTTTCCGTTCACTTTGTGGGCTCTTGTTGGCCCTCCCTGACAAATGCCCTCTGCCTCAATAAAAGAGACCTCAGAAGGGCTCTGTGGGGCTGGGGGAGCAGCAGGCAGCGTGGCAGGGCGGGCTGCAGGAGCAGATTGCAGCCACGGGCACCCCACGTCCTCGCACTGCCGCACACCTCCTGGGCTGGAGACCCGATTTACCCAAATGCAATTAATTTTGTCTGCCAAGCGCTGCCTGAGTGGGTTAACTGACCTGACTGGTGGGTTCCTTTCCAAACACTATTCTTATGCAAACATACAGCGCAGGCGATGAAGAATCCCTCCCAGCTTATTCAGGAGATGAATTAGATCCCAGCGTTGGATAAATCCAAATAATCTTGATTTGTCAGAAGTGGTGAAGCTGCTGTGCTATCTGGATCGCTGATTCTGGGCTGAATGGGTTCCGCTTCCCGGCCCAGCCGTGCTTACCCTTCATCTGCTGCAAGATGACTTCTGTGTGGTGTTTGTAAAGTGCTTTGATATGCTCAGCAGATGAAAGGTGTTATATAAATGCAAATTATGTTCCTTTCATTTCAATTTCGTTTAATAAATAAATAAGTAGTGCAGGTTTTAGCGGGAAGGGCTGCGTGAGAGCTCGCGCTGCATCTGTATTCTGGGTGCACCTGAGGAGGGGTTAAGGCCACTGATTGTCTTTCAGAGCCGAACAGAATTAATTTTCACTCCTACAAAAACAGTTTTTGTGGGCTGAATAGCAATGAAAGCAGCGAAGAACCCTCTGTCTCTGCTGTGGGGTATTTCATCCCCACGAGTAAGGAAATAGTTATGTGACAGAAATAGGAAATGTGTCGCTAAGCGAGGTTAATTTTTTTTTTCCAAAGGTGTTCACTGATTAAAAACCGAAGTTTTAATTAGAGTAGCAAATAGTGGAAGTAATTCACTCAGAAGCTTCCAAGTCCCGACAGTGCCACGATCAGAAGTACAGCATCTCTGTCTGGGAGCAGAGGTAACCCAGTGCTGCCCAGGCGCTGCTCCTGGCGTTGGGGCTGCTGCTTTTACCACCTGAGGAGAAGTCTTGTGTGAAAGGGAGGAGCTCTTCAGCCGCAGGAATCCTGGTGTAGTTGAAATCCATTGCTTTCGTTCTGAGTGGTCGAAAGCTCAATGAAAGGTTTGTTGAATTGCGAGCTTTTCTTTTAATTACTGACTGCTGCTACCAGAAAGGAATCCGTACATAAAAGAAAATTTATAAATGTGTTGTTACTTTGTTTAAACATCTTGACTTGGGAATCCATTTTAAATGTACTGCAGCTGGGGCACCAACACAAGCCTGCTTGCTTGGGAAATTCATGGCAGCTGCACCTTCTATTAACTTACATCAGCACTGCTGACCCAGTGCACCTGTGCCCCAACTATATCTATCTATCTATCTATCTGTATACATATAAAAAACAAAATACAGCCCATGGGTTCTTTGCATTATACTGTGGTATATTTAAGAACAGAAGTTGGTTTATTAACTGCTAGTGAGGACAACTTCTCTGAGACCTCTGGTTCTTTTTTCTTCTGATGGTTGCTTATCACTCCTGAAACTGGAATAGAAACAAGAAACCCAAGCACGAACATTATCGGAGTTTGTTTACTTCCTAGCGGTAGCTGCTTGCTATTGCTGTGCCTTCACGTTCTAGAAGTAAGAATTTCTAACTGACTTTATTCTCTGTAACAGTGTTTTACATCATGAACAAGTTGTGTTCTTGTGTTCTTTAACTGTGGTTGATGGCAAGCTCCAGATTTCTCAGAGCGTGTACCACAGTTGTTTGTAATTTTTTACAAACCTTTCCTGGTGTAACGTCCTCAACTTCAGCATCTTGAACTGATGAAATATTCTGTTTTGCAACCAAAATGCAGAGCGTGTGTTCTTTTGTGCTGTTCTTGGACGGTTTGCGCTTAATGTGAGCGTTTAGAGAAATGAGACATGAAGGAGTGTTACCAGTTTGCTTCAGATCCTCTCTCATCTCTTTTCCAGTTTCCTTTTGGCAGACGCTTGCCGTGCGATATCTATTGGCATGGAGTATCGTTTCATGATAATTACATATTCTCAGGTCAAGTCAACAAGTTTCCAGGTACGTTATTTCTGGTTCTGGTTGGAACAAGTGCTGTTAAAAACAGGACTGCTTTAACTTTGTGTGCTGTTCTTTATGTGACTCATCTGCCTACTGGCTGGTAGGACTTTTACCGTATTATTTTTGGTAGGCGAATCGTATGTAGTGTGGGGTGTGAATGTCAGAATGTGGATCTTGAACGGTTTGTGGGCTGAAATTTATTTAGGACAAAGAGAGGTTTTGATGAAAAGAAAACTTGGTATGTGAATTTATGGGTGAAACTGTGTTGGGTTATTACTGAAGTGAAATAGGTCTGCAGCTATTGTATGTTACCTAACACTTATAACAGTGCTGTGTCTTTCTTTTTTTCCAAATTGGAAGTAATCTGTTTTGTTTCATATGCCCAGCTGAGAAAGAAGCTCAAAGCAAAGCTCATCAAATGTCGTTTTAATATTGAAGAGTTCATGCCAGCTCTCAGCTTATTATGACTATTCTACTTTTATTAAGCTCCTTTTTTTCTCTTTTAATCCCTGTTGAGATCTCTCTAAATAAGGACTAAGAGATTAGGTATTGACTTATCTAAGCCCTTTACTTCAGATTTATTGCTGCTGTTAGTATGCTGTGAGAGTAAGAAACCACAGACATTGAACTTCATGCTCTATTTACCCAACTTTTTAATGTCTGTGGGTATTTCACATTCAAATATAAGATGTTATCATTTTCTGGCGGCTTAAATCTCAGTGTTACATGAGCGTTACCCCTGCTGCATTCTGGCTTCTATGTGGTAGGTGAGTAGAGCACATTGTCCTTCAGAACTGGAAATGATCTCCAGGAATGTGGCTGTATCTGGATGCTGGGTTTTACTACATTTCTTTTCTTGAAGAAGAGGTCTTGTGGAGAAAACCCACAGCTATTGCTCTCACTGAGAAAGGAGCTGTAGCCTCAGCCTAGTTGTGATGCTTGATAGTGTGTAACGGACTCCAGAGAGTAACCCCAAAGCTGCAGGAAAGCAGGCTTCACAAGTTCTGCTGCTCCCAAACCAGTCTGTTCTTTCCGACACAGCTAGTAGATGAATGTGAAGTAAACACAAAGTGTTGCCTCTCCTGGAACATGGGCAGGGCAGTAATTCTGGATTGTGATAAAGACAGTAGTTACTACTGGACCACAACTTTCTGTCTATTACTCCAAGTTTTGGATAACTAATTGATTTTCTTCTTATGTCCTAGAATCACACACATATTATGTAATATGTCTGGGGAATGCTACAAGCATTTTTGTCAAATTTGAATTCTAAAAGTTTTTTTTAGTTTTACTGAAAGCAGCGGCTTTGGCGCCTGCCAATGGAGTGAGCAATGATAGGACAGATGTTTTCAGGGTGAGGCTTTGGTGCAGATTCCTCACTGTGTTTAAATGCTGTCTGTGGTTTTTGCCAGGCATGACGGAGATGGTACGGAAGGTGACGCTGAGCCGGGCAGTGAGAACGATGCAAGATCTATTTCCTGTAGAGTATAACTTCTATCCTCGCTCCTGGATTCTGCCTGAGGAGTTTCCCCTCTTTGTGGACGAGGTAGGTCTGATTTGACCCAGAGCAATGTAACTGGTTGTATGTTGTCACCATGCAATTCTTCAGTTTTTCATGCTGACCAAATTACTTAAAATCACTCTCCAGGTGCAAAGGATGACTTTTTTTTTTTATTTCAATGAGGTTGGATGTAGTCAGGATGCACTGCTTTTAATTTTAATGTTTCAGGACAGGCTTAAAAACAACAATGCTTCTCTGCAATAGTGGAAGTGTTGTCTGAAAATTACACGTGGTGCCTCTATATTTTACTGAGTATAAGAGGACTGAGGAAGTCCCAGCCCAGCAGTGTGTGCAGTGTGATATCTCAACGGGTCTGTTATCACTGAAGAGTTTCTTGTCTGTCCTGCCTGTTTCATTTAAATTCTTCAGTACAGAGATTTGTAGTATGTGCTGTTAAGTATATGAATATCTGCCTGAGTAATTGCTTCTTTAAATCTCATCAAGCTCTTTCTTTGGTTAAATATCTTTACGTATAGACTCTTCAAGTGTGCTGGGCACTGCTATGGCACCACAAGGGTAAAAGTGAATAAAATCCCAATAGTACGTTGCTTTAGAAGGAGTAAAAGGAGTGTAAATGATCAATTTAGCTATGATAGGAAGGTGAGTGAAAAGAACTTGGAAGGAAACTTTCAAAATGGGGCACTGTGCTTTTAGTGAGGGTTCTCCTGGGAGTCGTTTAGTCTCAGTTGTGCCACCGCCGGCTGAGCAGAGCAGGCTCTGTGGTCACACGCACTGTCAGCAGGTGGCACTGCGGATAAATGCTGCGCTGGTTGAACAGTTGCTGGAGTGGAAACAGTTTGGTTTTTGTTCCAAGAATAACAGATGTCCAGCACCACGCTCCTAGGAGTTTCCTTTGCATATGTTTTTCCATCTGTGTTTGAGAGAAGCGTAATTCTTGTTATCAAACATTATATTTTATGTTGTAAGAGTTTGTTTAGCTTAACACAAGTTTGTAATGTAAGTCCTGTAAAACAAGAAGTAGTACCAGCTGAAAGCACTGTCAGCTCTTTCATTTTTCCACTGTCTCTTGTGCCTTCCTCCAGCTAGAAAGCACTACAGCCAGTCTCATGTTTATCTTTCATGCTTTAAAAGCCAGTTATCATTGGCAGGGCTGTGCTCTTAAGTTTGTTGCAAATGAGCTTCAGGTATGGGGAAGTACCAACAAAATGTAGTTCTCCTCTTGTCATTTGTGTTAAACTGAGATGGCAGTGGCATTTTTAACATGGGGTTAAAAGTTTATTTTAGTTAGCAAGTATTTATTTGGCTGTCATAAGTGTTTACTTATGTTATGCCTTCTAAAATATTCTCTATTAACATGGCCCTGTAGTGGAAGTTGATTTACAGATAAACACATCTCCTGGGAGCTGTGGTAATCATCCCTTCACTCTTACAGAAGAATCTATTGGAATCTATGTGATAAGAATTCATTTTTAATAGGAAATTCCAATTTCAGAATAGTAACTAGCTAGCTTGGGATTCAAACTAGGTCTGTGATTGCTCTCATATTGCCTTCTTTCTGTTGTCTGCGAGGATGATGAATAGGCCTAGTGTGATTAATTTTTAATAAGAGTCTAATTTGGACAGTCTCATTTCCAACACTGGGTATTTTTGGTGGCTTAATCAGGTTTTCAGCTGTTGGGTACCTCTTAGTTATAGATGTGAGTAGTCTATTCTTTGTGCTGTCAAATCTTATAGCCCATCATATGCATTTCTTCAGACCGCTATTTCATTCAGCCAGTGCTTTTCTCAGGAAAGTACAATCCGCAGCTGAATCCGATTTTCACACCATTGGATGCCTCGCCTTCCTCTTGCTGATGGCTGTGGATGGCTAGCATGCTTTTAAACACAAGTCCACCTAAGTACACAGAAATATTTTGTGTGAACGGATTTTATTATGCGACTGGTTTTTCTCAGTTGGAACAAGCTGCCTCATAATGTCCTTTCTAAAGAGTATTTTATATACTCATATATCATTTATATATGAGGGGATTGTGGGGAGCTCCGAAGGTGACTGTCCAGGAGTATTCTTGAATATCAAGAAACCATCAGTGTTCTTCAAGCCAGTCAGTCTGCTGACAAATGGGCTGACTCTGGATTGTTATTCGCACCCATAGTGGCATGTCTTGATGGCCTAGAAGGCCTCAGTAGTATCTGGAAACACAGCCATAGAGCTGCCTGGAAGGCAAACAGCTGGAGGGAGTGTGTGCACAGTGCCAAAGCCTGGAGCTGCAGGAGGCCTTGCATGTACCTCGGAAAATGATTTCCTTTGCCCTTAAATTGAAAGAGTTGAGCATGAGATATTGATCTTCTTTCACAATACAAGAAACCGTCATATTAAATTAACTTGTCTGGCTTTGATTAAGACCTTTCCTGCAAATGATCTTGTCTTTTTTTTCTTTCTTTCTTTAGAATGGCTTCCTTACTGAATCGGTGGGGTTACTCTGTCGTTTGTGTATCCTTGTGGTACTGTATGGAAACACGAGTGCATTACGTATCACAAGGATTTTAATTTGAAAGCAAGAACACAAACCCCAAACTGAAGTATGCTACGTCTCTGTTAGTCTAGATTGAAATGCAAGTTGTCTTTAGCAAATTTCTTACATGATGCTTGTGCTGCCTTTGGTCAGAAAAAATGAGTCGTTCTCTTCATCAAACAAGACGACAAAACAGGGAATGTGTCGTCTTTTATTTTTCGAAGCTATTGTGTAGGGAGCACGTGGCATTTAGAATTTACAGTGTCCTGGCCTCCCTCTGTAGTAAATGCACATCTTGCTCTGACCTCAGACAGCAGCCAACCATTGTTGAAATGCAGAAATTCAAAAGCAGGTTGCTGTGCCATCTTTAACAATAGTCCCCAGAAAGCACTATCTTCTGAAAAAGTGCTGCTGCTGCAGAGCAGAAGTAGCCTGAGGCATGAAGGGGAGGTGAGAGCAGCAGGCAGATTGCCCTGCTCCCTTTGCAGAGGTTCTGTGTTATTTCTGCCCTAGTAGCTTATGATTGGCTCTTTGTTTGTACAGCTTGAATCACAGAAGAGCACACGGAGTTGTGGAGTTTTAAGGTTAGCCACGAACCCATCTGGTATGCTAACTTTAGCAAAGTGAGAGCTAGAAAGAATCCTTCAGTAGGCAGTGTAGCATCACGTAATGGGAAGATTATTCCTTACTGGTAAAAGGCCAGGAGATAAACCCTGCTTTCCTTCTTTGCACGTTAAGGCCTCGGATCTACTTGGACCTGTTTATCCACGAGCAGTTTATGTAAGCCCAATCTCCGCTGTGGTGCTTTGTCCCTTGGAGTGACCTAATTGAAGGAGGATCTTTGTTCTGTTAGTGCAGTGCTTTGTCCATGAGAGAAGTCTTGGTTGAAATAATCAATCTTGTATTTCCACTGTAGATAGTAGGAGGGCTTTTAGTAACAGGATTCTTGATAAAATAAATAATTGGATAGAGAGGAACCCAAAGTCCTTCAGACCTCGGAAGCATCACCAGTAGCAGAGGTGCATCTCTAGTGTGCGTCACTTGCCTGAAGCAGGCACTGCAGGGTTTTGCCTGAGAATTGCAATTTTCTTACTGCCACCCACCTTTTCCTGTGTTCCTGTTTTCCCTCCCTCTGATTATGGCAACTGGTTGTTTTTTCTTTGCTGCTTCGTGCCCTTGGTGCCTTAAACCAGTGCCCAGTTGTTGGGGGTGGGGAGGGCTGGGCTGTGTGCAGCTGGAGCATCCCCTGCTTCTGGAGTGCTTCTGTTCAGAGAACTTGTTAGCATAAGGAGTATTTGATACCATTTTCAAGAAATCTGGAGAGCAGAAGCAATTGTTGTGAAGGAAGTTAAATGGTTAAATGTATTCTGACTGTTGACTTTTCTAAGCATTTTTGCCTTTTAAAGTGCATTACCCCAATGTGGATGCTGGTGTTGGCTGTTTGCAGGCTCGTACACTAGAGTGCGCCATGTTTTGTGCTTTACCAGCACAGGAATGGGGACTGTCTGAGTGCAGTGAATGTCTGCACTGGCTTGAGATGCGGAGCGCTGTATATGTTCGTCCAAAGGGTTTGATTTGTCTCACTCTCCCGCAGCTTTCCTCTTTCCTGATGTCACAATGTGTACATCTAAGGGAAGTATCTGCATTGTTGTGATTTAAGAACAGATTTTCTTAGTACAAATCACAGCCACTGCTACGAGTTGTTGAGATTGTGATAAGGTTTTCTTTCTCTGCCATTGAAGGAAGGCTACTATTTGCATGTCAGGTCTGATGGGAGTTCTGCTGCAGTTAAGAAACATCTTCATTTTGGAGAGTGGTGATGGGTAGCAACTGAGGTGTAAGCTGTATGTTTTATTTAGTAAATTCAGGCTATTTGCTTAACATCTGTATATGGCTCAATATGCTCCAGATTTACTAACATTGGGTGTCTGACTGTGAAAAATATTCAGTGGTAGAAAAAGATATTACCTGTGTGAAATTCTTGCTTCCTTTGTTTCTCCTTGCATTGTTTGTCTGCATGTATACCTCAATAAGCAAGGTGCCTTCCTTTGTCCACAATTTCAAAGTGCAGCACAGAATTTTAACTTCACAGTTTCATGCACATGAATAGCTTGTCAGATGGACCTGGTGAGTTATATGGCATTTCATTCTGTAAATTGGTGCATAACACTGAGAAGTTGTTCCTGGAATTGTTTATACAATGGGTTATTCAAGAAAATGTCCTCCTATCTGCACTAGTACCTCTCTACTCGTGTCTGTTTTATTTAGTTTTGTGCTTGTCACTGCTTTGTCTTCTACATTTTTTTATATGGTGTTTACTACTATTGTGATGAGATTGTGCTACTTTATTTTTTGTTAACGTATGTAATTTTCTGCCTTTCATAGCACCAGCTCCTTTACTCCCCTAATTAGCATCCTTCAGTTTAATTATTTTCCTTCTAGGTTCGTATGATGAAAGAGAGCGATCCATCCTGGAAGCCCACTTTTATTGTCAAACCTGATGGCGGGTGCCAGGGGGATGGAATCTACCTCATTAAAGACCCCAACGATGTCAGGCTGGCTGGGAGCCTGCAGAGCCGCCCGGCGGTGGTCCAGGAGTACATCTGCAAACCACTGCTTGTTGACAAGCTGAAATTTGATATTCGTCTTTATGTCTTACTGAAATCCTTAGAACCCTTAGAGATTTATATAGCCAAAGATGGACTTTCTAGATTTTGTACAGAGCCCTATCAGGAACCCACTCTAAAAAATTTGCACCAGGTTTTTATGCACTTAACTAACTACTCATTGAATATCCATAGTGGGAATTTCATCCATTCTGACAACGTAAACACTGGCAGCAAGAGGACTTTTTCAAGCATTCTGTGCAGACTGTCTTCCAGAGGAGCTGATGTCAAAAAAGTTTGGTCAGATATAATTTCACTGGTGATTAAAACAATTATTGCACTGACACCAGAACTGAAAGTTTACTATCAGTCTGACATCCCAGCAGGAAAGCCTGGACCAACTTGTTTCCAGGTAAGTAGGAGTTTCTTTCAAGAATGCAGTTATTTCTATGCATGGATCCACTTTCTGGATGTGCCCTTTGTTTTGTTGCTTATCTCTTGGTAGAGGTGGTGGAGGGAGGAATGGCAGATGCAGCCTGAGCAGTATATTGTATGAGTTCACAGCTTAGGTTCTCCTTACCTGAGTTTTACCTCAGGAATGTCAGCTGACCTATCTTACCGTAGAGGATTTTCAGTGGCTGTTGATCATTAGCAGCAATATTTATTCCAGTTCCCAGCTTCGGGATGATGCGGCAGTGAAGCTTTGCAGTTGCCTGATGAAACCCAGTTGTGATAAATGCTGAAGTTCTGTGTTGGTGGATGCACTATTTAGAGCTGAGTGTAGCATGTAAGTGGATATTAGGATCAAAGTCAAATGGCTGCACTAATCATTCAGCAATATTTTTTATTTCTCAGTTATGTCTCTTCTGTCCCTCAAATGTTTCTTCCACTTGAATGCTGACCTTTGAATGACCACCGCATTCTCTAGAACACCTTAAATAGAAGGAAAGTAACACGGTGTTTGTTATGCACAGATTTTAGGGTTTGACATTCTCCTGATGAAAAACTTGAAGCCCATGTTGCTGGAAGTAAATGCAAACCCCAGCATGAGAATAGAGCATGAGCAAGAGGTAAGACCTCTCAACATGACAGTGATATGGGAATGGAATTGGCTAGGATTGGTTTTCTGGTCTTTTTTCCTTGTTTGAGATATGAAGGCTGCCTGCTAATACGAGAACTCCGAGGCTCTCTGTAATTTTCTGCTTTGAAATCATTACTAATCTTATACCCTTGAAATGTGACTTATTGGAGTTGTGAAAGCTCTCCATCGTCTTTGTCGTAAATACATTTATTCATCATCCCCTGCAGCTTTCTTAACTGTATTTAGAGGATTGCTAAATTTTTTTTTCACGTTTGTATGTATAATATAAATGGTAATATTGGCAACAATCTCTCTTCTTTAAATTTTGGGTTACTGGAGAGATTTGCTAAAATTGTTGTAACATCATACTGAAAATACGAAGGTATTTGCTTATTCTTTAAGATGTATTTTGTAATCTATCATTGTGTATTTCAAATGTATGTGTAGGGTTGAGAAGATGTAGAGTCAATAATCCTCAGTTCTACACTGAATAATTCCATCCCTTTCTGAATTAAAGCTCTCTCCTGGGGTGTTTGAAAATGTCCCGAGTCCTGTTGATGAAGAAGTGAAAGTAGCTGTTATCAGAGATACTCTTCGTCTAGTGGACCCTCAGAAAAAAAAGAGAAAAGATACCCAGTAAGTGTTCTTGTGTCATTTAGTGGCAAGCTTAAAGATGTTATTCGTGTTCTGTGATTGCAAGGGCACGTTTGTTGTCCTCTTCTAGGAAGAAGCGATCCAAATAATTGTATAGGAATGTCTCTTTAATCCGTGCCGAAAAGTCCCCCAAATAAGACATGGCGGATAGTATTTACAAGTTCTGTATTGTAGTAATGCTACTAAGAGATGAAGCTTCTTCCAAAGGCTGCACAGAGGTCGTGGGTTTGGCATGTGGGATGTCTTGTGCAGGAGTCTGTCTATACTGTGTTACCTGTGCTGAACTTTAACCCTGAAGGTTACTTCAATGCGTGGAACTCAAGGGAGATCTCTTTTTAGCCTGTAATAATGCAACTGGTTGTTTTGTTTTCTTTAATGCTGATGTAATGCTGGGCATTCATTTAATTACACATTAGATGTGGAAAAAAGGCAAGCAATGATTACAAAAAGGAATTGTTGGCGTATGTCTGGGAAGCTTACTCAACTGAGAATTCTTCTCCAGTATGTTTTGACTGCTAAATAATTTAGAACAGGATTAGTCAGCCGTGAGACAAACCATGGGCTCTTCCCAGCAAGAATTCATCAGCGATGCTGCTTTTTTTCAGAATAATCTGTTGGTGAATATCTGCATACCTGCACCTTAAGGCAGTCTTGTTTGTTACTGCACGGGGTGATATTCCTGTAACTTCTTGTATGGGTACTCAGGAATTCACGTGTGACAGCTCCATATGTGTTCAGCTGAGATTTACCCCTCCTGTTTCCAAGTACTTATTGAACAGGGGCTGGCTTGTGGAACCTCTTAAGAAAGGCATGCTCTTACTGTAAGCTTCAAGTAAAGGGTGACCTCATTCTGATTGCCTGTGAAGATTTACATCCAAGTAAAAGCATTTGAGATGGGAACTGAGCCCCACTTGCTTTTGCCTTGTCTTCACCAGTGAAGATTTTGCAGTGCTTTTGCTTTGTATCCTTTCTCTCACTCTTTTCAGTGCCTTTCAGCTAGTTCTAACGTGCGCTCCTCCATTCCTTCTCCAGATGTTTCTACCAGTAGCTACAGAGAAATGCCATCCATGTAAGTTTTTCAGGCAAAGATGATTGACTGGATGTAGAAAGCTGGATAGTATTTTATCTGTCATTGTAGTACTTCTAGTCTTATTGTGTTTGGCAGCAGGGAAAGCAAAATTTGTCCTATTTAAGTAAATAAATAGAGTCTGGTGATGGTCGGAACTGTTGATATCTGGTTTGAACATCTGTCACTGCCGATGTTTGGAATTATAGTGGGATGTTTTTTACAGCTTAGGCTTTGTCAGTAATGTTAGCTCTTTTGCCTTGAGTTTATGATCCAGCAGAGAGCTTTGGTGCCAGCTGCTCATCACATCAGCGGGAGGGAGCAAAACAAACCCCAAGAGGAAGGGAAGGAGCAGGATGTAGTTGAGTATGTGTCATGTAGAGCAGGGTGTCACGTGTCCCTTCACAGTGCCTAGGAAGTGATCCCAGCATGTGCTTTTATCCAATCTGCAGTGGCCAGTGAGGTCAGAAGGGCTGGCTGCACTCACCTTGTCACACAGGGATGCAGTGTAGGAGGCTGCACTGTGCTCCAAAATGTTTCTGCAAAAAAACCCCAGCAACTTGTGTAAAGCATAGCAGCATGGAATTTGCTGCAGGCTGTCTGCTTGCAGTGGAGGTGCTGTGTGCAGCCTGCTGAAGGTGGGAGAAGTGACTTGAGCCTAAAGGAAACTTGCACAGTTAAATTGTCTGTTGACACCAAGCAGCATTTGAAGTAAATCAACGTTACTTTATTTAAACAGCTGTTTAATTAAGATGATCACTGATGCAAATCATTGTTTATATTGTGCCTCCAACAGAAAATCTATTTCAAAACACTTTGCAAACTTTTTTTTTTTGCCTAAGTTTGAATTTGTATAGTGGTAAAAGATGTTCATTTCAATATTCGTTTTAATTGTTAGCAATTTATTCTTGTTAAAATTGCATTAAATATCAGGAGCAAAAAGGAATCTCAGCCTTGTGTACAAATACCGTGTGTTCTCAGCTGGCTGCTAGTCTGTCGAGGTGTCATTGGAAGCTCTGTGTCACTTGGAGCTGCCCTGCTCTGGACGCCTTCAGAAGATCACTTCTATCCCCCATCAGTGCTACTGAGCTGCTTTCCTGTCCTGTTGAGAATATCTGTGTCCTAGTTTATTAATGCTAATTAATCTGGAGATAATAAGAGAATTCTTTGTATTTGTGTTGCTGTTGCTTCTTCTGTGTCCCAGTATGATCTCTTGGATTTCCATACACGTTTCTTACATATTTGAAGGCAGAAAACAAGCATTTTACTCCTTTGTCAAGGAAGCCATAGTATTACGCCATGTTTATCATCATTGGATGTGAGAGTTGCTTGTGGAATAAAATTTGCTTTGTTTACATGTTTGAGACAAAGGAGGTGCAGCCCCCTGAGTAATACAGGGCCATTTATTCAGCAGTGGAATTGCCGTTGACAGAATAAAGAATTGAAACACTTTGGAAACTAAATGTAATTTAACGTATGGTGGTTATAAAAAATAATCAATTTGTTGTGTCCACAAGAAGAGTTTTTGCTTTATTGCTCGCTGTGATATTGCTGTTTCATCAGCAGTTTATCTTTTCTCGAGTGCTTCTCTGTACATAGTTATTCTTTTTTTTTAATTTGCATTCAGCCTTGAAACTTATTTGTGATCTGATTATTTTTTTTCTTCTCTTTGCAATACGTCGGGTGTGATTCTCTTCTCTGGATTTCAAGGCTCCAGCAAATGTCAAATGCGATTAACTGGTTTTCTGAGCAGTAAGAACCCCAGTGTGGTCTCTCTCCAATGTTTTTGCAGGCTCAGCATGCAGACACCGGCTAATGTCACTCTGTTCAGGGAGCACCCTGGAGATACGAATGTATGTCAGCTTGATGTTTTTTCCCCCCTCTAAGAATTTTATATTTAGGAAGAAATTCTCTTCAAGATTTGGTAGTACTTTTAATATATTTTGTTTTTTTTTTCTTGCACACGCACACAAAAAAGATAATCTGTTCTTTCTACTGTATGAATGACTGACATACCTTGCTCACTTGAAACAGTTTCTTTCTCTGTTATCAGGAAAAGCTACCAGTTTCCAGTTGGAGAATATGGAATCTGTATTTACTTGAAGGGGAGGGGGGGGAAAAAAGGCAGGAAGTCACCTGGATGGCTGCATTTCTTTTATTTTCCAGATACTTTCCTGCTCAGTTTCATAACCTCCCCTGCTGTGCACATCATCTTTGCATAGCATATTTTCACGTATCTTGAGTATGATTATCCCAGATTTGATGATGAGATTCATTCCTGCTATTGATTACGGTGTTTATCTCACTCTGCATATTCTGAGGTTATGGTTGTGTGATGGGGTGGATTAAGAAAGGCTGGAACTCAGGGCATAAGCATGGAGAGGCTGAGCGGGGTAATAGTGGTGTGGCAGCTTTGCTGATCAGCAAAGAATGACTGTTCTTCAGCTGTGCTGTAAAGTGCCTTAGTGTGTGCTTCTGTGAGCCAATGCATGACGGCAGAGATTCATTGCATGGGGTTGTCATTGCCTTTGGAATTATATGGTGTGAGTTTAGTATTTATAAAAATAAGCACGTAATAAACTGAGCTATGTTAATACCAGTGTTTTGGTTTCCATTTGCTAATTGACTTTTTTAGCTGACTCCTGCAGCTTTAGGTTGATTCCTACATTCCTTTGTTATCGCTTGGAAGTCTGGTCAGGTTTTCAGCTATTCAAATGCTTCTCAAGCACCACCTCTTCATTTCAAGCTTTATTCCTGCCCGAGAGTCTATAAGCTCATATGAATGGCTTTTTTTGAGATTGATCTTTCTACTCTGGTTCATTTTAGAGGCTGACACAATTCTTTTCTCCATCAGTCAAAGTGACCGAGCATTCATATTCAGCATCATTCTCCTGAAGCCCTTTGGAAATACATTGAATTAAACCCTTTCTCTTTCCTAGAGGGTTTTTTATTTTATTCCTTCATCAGGCAATCTGCCAACTTCAGTATCAATTCTTGTCTGTTACATTAGGCCGTGTGGCTTTTGGGGAGTTAGACATGTGGGGATGACTTTTAAATGTGACGTTTGCCGGTGTTACTTCGGTTCAGGTTAGTGGAATGTTAACTTTGTTTTTCTGTCAATTGGGTAGTTGTTATTTCTGCTGCTATTTCCCATCCTGATGAGGAAGAACTAGCCTCAACTACCCTGTTTAGTTCTGTGAAGCAAATGCTATAGGTGCCTTGATCTTTGCTGTCTGTTCTTGCAATTCAGGTATTTATCTGCTTCACTGTTAAGAGCTCTTAACCTTTTTCCCGTTGATTAAGACAGACCCTCTTGGAAGCTCCATGAGCTGAAACATGAAATGTCCATGAAACAAAGCGAAGGATCTGGCAGTGCTTGACTCGCTGAAAGGTTTTATGTTGGTTTTAAGAGCCACTTCAAGGAAAGCTCCACAGAAGTGCTTGTTTGAACAACAGAAAGCATAGTATTGAGTCCAGAGCAGCAGTAAATAGCATGAATGTATTGTAGAAGTGGTCCTATCAATTTTCTTTTGAAAATCTTCTCATAGAACATAACTTGCAAGTTTGTAAGTGGCTGTATTTCTTATGGAATCTGAAAGGTTTTAATTGACTAAAAATGCGTGGCTTAAATACAAACAAGCAGCATTAATTTATCTTCAAAAACAGCTACCTGTAGCATAGATACAGAAGGAAGTCAATGATTCACTTAAATGGTTTTCTTTATCAAACCACTGCAGGAAAAGTTGGCTTTGGTAGTACATCAGGTTGGTCTATGCATTATTGTTATGTATAAACATTGCAGAATATCTTCAGCTTTCATCTTGGAAAGACTTCAGGCCTGATTCTACAATCTTCAGTAAATATCCCTTGTGGTTACTGAGGTTTCCAAGGAATTCTTTACTTACTGCCAATCTGACTGACATTAGCGATCCTTTTATGGTTTGCTTTCTCCCTTTCTAAAAGCTTAAAGTTGCTGCATTTTCTGTGTGCTATTGTAGCTCAGTTCATAACTTCCTGTCGTGAACATTTGCAATGTTAGAATTGATTTTTAAAAGGCTTTTCTCAGTGCTGCTCTTTGGTGTTAGTTCCATTTCTCGTGTTTTACAATCCTCTGCAAATAAAATAAAGGACTTGTGGAAAATTACTGGCATTCTCACAAGCGGTGCAAAATAACCCCATGTTTGATGAAAGGGTAATTGATGATTATCTTCCTTTAACCTTCAACATTGAGAAATGGCTTTTTTTTTTTTTCAGTAGCACAGTTCTGTGAGACTCTGTGTTCATCTGCTCATATACTGTATTTAAATGTATCTCAAATGTGAAGTTTGTATCTTAACTTCCACATAAAGAGGGCATTCAGTCTTATTTTGAATCCCTTGAAATGATCCCATGTGGAGGGACAGCAGGATTGGTTTAGAAAACCCTAAACAAGCAAGTTGATGACGGGTCCAGATCATTTGAAAAATGCAATGGATAAGAATGGTTATGAATTGCAGAGTTGTAAAAGATTTGTTTCCAACATTGTGGAATTAATTGGTCCAAAAAATGCAGTATCTTCTTGCAGTAATTGGCACGCTGCAGTGCCTTTAGCTCTGGTGTGAACCTCGCTCTGTTTTTATGTTATTAAACTGCAAATGGAGACCATTGTGTCCAATTAGACTTGAATGGTAATGTTTTGAGATGTAGCTTATCTAATTGCTTTGTTATTGACATGTTTTCTTTTTTTTTCTCTCTAAATATTCTAGCGTGGAAATAGAGGAAGGTTTGGAAAGGAGCTAAGCAGTGTGACCTGCCAAGAGTGTTTCCATAAACATTGGAACTTTCCAAGCATTCTCATATATCAAAACGTGCTGTGGCAATTACATCATAGATATTCTCACAGTATTGCACTTTAAGTTGATTATCAAGAAGTCTTTTTGTTTTCTCTCCCCTTAGTATAATTCTCAAATGGAAAGTGTCTCTGTGATAAAATGCATAGACAAAGCAGGTTCTGTCAGAACATGTCTCTTTCCTCTGGTCTTTGTAGTGTGGCCACAAAAGGTGCTGTCGTCTTCGAGGTTTGCCCAAGAAGAAGGGAGGTCAGGCATAAATCAGGGTGGCTGCTTAGCATCCTTCCACGTGGCGTAAAAATGAATGTGGAGGCAGTGAGCCCAAATAGATCTTTGAATTCAGTTATTTGATTGCATGTGATAAATCTGAAAGGTAATAGAATCAAGCTTAAGGCACGCTATGTTTTGCATCTCAGAACCAGCAGCAATGACTGCTGAAGAGTACTGTGTTGCCTTCATTGAGGTAATAAGAAGCCTGGCAAGCGTGGCTTGGAGCTTGGTGGCTGCTGGAGCCTGGCTGGGTGTGTGAGGGCAGCAGTGATGTTGGAGTGCCTTTGGTCTGTGCTCCTGCTCTGACTGAATTCAAAAGAAGTAAGCTTCTTTTGTCTCCGACACTCCCCCCCCCCCCCCCCCCCCCCCCGCTTCTGAATAGCAAAGAAGCAAACAAAAAGTCAAAAACATTAACATAAACACTTCAATGCTTCAAAGCCTTCCTGGGAGCTTCGTTGAATTCCTGTTTGTTGTGTTCAGCCACTGCCGATGCCAACCTTCAGCTGAACAAGGGGGAACACACAGTAAGCACGGCCTGAAGTTTGCTCAGATTATGCTGGATAGGATATAAAACAAGTAGTAATTTTGATATTAATAATCAAGTATTTAAGCGTGTGTGTAAGTGCTTTGCAGGGTTAGTCCTCCTGTTTCTGAGTGAGAAAGAAAAATTACTGTCAATGTTTGAGCTGTTCACCTTTTCCTTTCGTCTCAGAGGTGAACTGGCTTGTGAAAATAGCAGAGAGGTCTGTTATATTCTCAGACCTTACTTCTGCCACGCGCTGTAGCCTCCAGGGCTGACGTCTCCTCAGCCTGAAAGGGGCTGGTGCTTTTGTGCTGAAGCAGGGCTTAACTGCCAACCAGTTTTCCATACGTGGCTCGGGTTGACAGTTAGGTTTCAAGCACTTCAGGAAACAGCCATCAGGAAATGCATCAGCTTTCAGAGCGGAGTGCCTGTATTTACTTCTGAGTGCAAAACTGTGATTGTTGGGACAGAAAGGTGAAAATCATATATTTTCCTGGTAAAATATTTACTTTTTAAGATCTTTTTCTGTTGTAACTATGGGGTAAATGCAAGCATGTAGTTAGGTAGTGTTCATTCTTAAATAGACATGGAATGAGAGATGAAGGAAAAATGGAGATTATTTCTCAGATGGTTGCAGTAGCTTTATTATTCTCATCAGCTTCAGGCCATCAGAAAGTCACTTGTTCTCAGATAGTGCACAAAATGAGTATGAATATTAGATCATAAACCATATCTGAGAACTGTTCCCTTATTCCCCTGTTTATACTCAAATAATAACAATGTGGGAGTACGAAGCAGGTCTTTAAGGGATGGCAAAATTAAGTGCTTGGGATTTTGGCTCGACTTAAGCACAAGCACTGAGCAGGAAAAATAACATTTTCCCTCTTAGAGATATCCTTCAGGTGTCGGTTCTGCAGGATCCTGGTTTTATTACATCAATCATGAGCAGCTTAAGGCTTCCAAAAACATAGTCACAGACAGATGTTGAGCCTGTCTGGGGATTAGAAATATCCTCTTCCATTAAGTATAAATTAAGTTAATCACCAGGTATGAAAGATAAGCAGCATAAACATCATTCCCTGAAGCTTTCATTTAAATTAGAATTCTATTTAAAACTAGGCTTGTATTTTCTATGACTTGATCCCCCTTCAAAGAGATTATATCTGCTGTAAATTTTTACAGTGACAGAGTGACAGAAATTAATGTATTGGGGGCAGTGATGTTCCCTATAATTTAACTTCTGCTGCTTGTCGTCTTTTGAAAAGAGGGATGATTGGCTTATTTTTAAATAATAATTGGTCTCTACTCTCTGGAAAAAAATAAGAAAGCAATAAAACTGCCTGGCACCCATTTGCCGCAGAATGAAAGCAAAGCCACGTGACTTAACAGCATCGTAATCATCAGCAGTGTTATTCTGCGTGTGTAGAATTCACCTGCTTTCATAGGAGGATTACTGCTGATAAAATGCAGTCGCACTGCCGCTTTCTGCTCCATCGCCTGGCAGGGTAAAGCTCCTTTGCTACCTTAGCGTAATCGTGGCTGCTTTCTAAGAACAGTATTCCTATGGGAAGAAATCCCAAGGGACCAGTTTTGTGTTTAAAACAGTTATTTATTTATTTTGCCTCTTCTACAGTGACACCCTTGGTGGTCTAATTTGATGCTGGTTTCAATACGAGGCATAGAAGTGCCTTAAAAGCAAATAGCGAAACCAAATAAACCTATCAGGAGTAATGAAAAAGAAGCCCTTTTTGTCAAAGGAAATTAGCAGGGGGTGGTTCTAAACAAAAGCTGCTGATTTCTCACACAACGTGCAGTCAGTCTGAAACTTCTTGCTGTCACATCCTGCGAGTGCTGGTGGTTTCTCTCTGTGTTAATAAAAGTAATCGGATTAGTTCATAAAAGTCAGTTCATAAATGGTTGATAATACAGAGGCATTGTTCTGTTGTTGACCGTTCCCTGCATGATTTAATGATGTGAATGCACACACAGGAACATGTTCACACCTACAGCCTCTGGCAGTGGACACATATCAGTTTCTTGAGGGGGATCTGCATGCAATGGTGATAATTGGGTGGATAGATAGATTTGTCATGCAAAATCTGTGCTTATAACTTTGCTAATGCAGTCCTTGCTTTGAGAGTAGAGCTCAGCAGAGGGAATTAATTATGGCTTCAGAATCCAGAATAGTATTTTCCTCCATTAGGTAGGCAGTAGTAAGTTGATGTAAAAAAAGAAAAAAAAAAAAGAACAGTTGCTTAGTTTTTACTTCTAACAATGCTATGAATGTCAAATGTATTGAGCAAGCATTCTTGCTGTTCCAATTCTTACCCAATCTTGTTCTGAACTGGACAGCTAAGTTTTCTGTTCAAGCATACAAAATATTGTGAATGCTGCAGCCTTCAATTAGTGGTTGCAAATTTGTTTGTCCCTTAGCAACTTGTATTTGCATAAAGATTAAGGCCGGTCAAAATGAAAGGGATATGACATACATAGAGAAAACATTAATAAGTTAGTGCTCATGCATAAAAGATAAGTAGTCTTGGATGTTGTTTCCATTAAAAATTGCAGTTCTTTTTTAAAGATGCAGTTAATATTTTCTCCACTGTCAATGGTTTCTAAAGAAAGGGTCCGTTGTGAACTGTGGAATTAGAGAAATTGATGTATTGAGGTCAGACGTGAGTATGGAAACGAAGCCTTGCTTTTATTCCATATGGCACCAGGAGCATTACCTTATATTTGACCTTTCGTTCATTCAGCCTGACTCAGCTGTGTCAGTCAGAACAATTAATTCTGAGAAGCAGCTTTAAATTGCAGGTCTCGGCTTTCTTCTCCTCCCCTTGCCTGTTGGAGAGCCCAGGAGGAAGGAGCCAATAGAGAAAGTGTCTGCAGGTTTCTCTTTCTAAAGAGATTTGTCCTGAATTTTGGAGTTTCTTATCCCTTCTGCACAGCCCCACTGCAGCACTTGTGCACAGGCACTGTGCAGGGTTTTCAGAGGGACCAGGCAAGGCATGCGAGCCTTGTGTGTTATGGAGGGGCTCCAGATGGAGTCCTGAATGAGGCAGTTTAAGATGCCGCTTGGAAGTTGTGTTCTGGAGTAAGAAAGAACTGGATGGTAAATATTATATAGAGGTTTTGTAGTGACATTAAGTTCTAAGAGTAATTCTGCATTTTCCATTTGACTGATGAATTAATGATAGAAATGGACTTGAAAACCCCTGTTAACGTTTGCTGCTGTAGTACTTTGAACTGTATTTCTGCTCTTTGTAGCTGTACCGGCGGTGCTCGTATTTGACTGGCTGACCCTTGGGCAGTTATGTCATCCAGTTTGCCCCTAAGGTGTGTAGATGGCAGCTGAAAGACTGAAGAAAATGTAAAGTGCATTGCAAGCAAGTGTAAATTATCACTAAGGCAAAAAAAAAACACCACCCCAACAAAACATTGTGCGCTGTTTCCTTGCAAAAATGTGCAGATCACAGTAAAATTCTGTTTGTGTAGATACTGAGTCCAGCTATAATATACCTAGCTTGGCAGTTCTGCTTAATTAGTTGAGACCACGCAGAGATCGGGTGCATACAATTATGTTGACTTGACATGCAGAAAATAAACTTTTATTGGAGTACTGTCTGTGGAAGCAGCGGAGGACTGTACTGTGCATCTGGGCCGTGTAAATGCCTGCCGTTAAGGTGAGTGTGGACAGTGATTCTGAAGGTCTTGGTTTTATTAAAAGCACTCCTGAAAAGTGATCCCGTGCTCTGCAGCTCTGAAATAGCCTCGCCATGCTTTTCATTATCCGCTTTCCTGACAGCCATATGGGTTCAAAGCTTTTCCTCCAAATTCCCGTGGATTGCTGTGGCTGACTTTGACGTTCAACTTACTCGTATTGTATTGATGGGGAGCTTTGATCACTTGCAGAGGAGTGTGAATACTTGGATCGGATATCGAACGGGATGTCTGGTTAGTGCTTGTGGCAGGGACAGAAATGGGACAAAAGAAACACAAGATAAGAAATGTGGGTTATCCACACAGGAACATGATGTGACTGAACCCCCTTGTTGTAATGGAGGTAAAAAAAAAAAACAAACAGAAACAACATGCTGGTGAAAGCCAGTAGTAGATGGCAGAGATTTTCAGATGCTGGAAAAGCCCTTTGGTATTGGCTTAGAAACTCGTTCTAATGAGCATAGAGTCTAATTCTGTTTCTGCATGTGTATTTCTCTACCCTGAATGTCCAGGGATTGTGTGCATGTAGGATGCTTTCAGCCCACGCAGGGCAGAAGATAACACGGCCAATTTAAATTTCCCAACCAAAAGCTGTTGGCCCACCTCTGTGCTAGAACAGGATGTTTCCCTAAGTCATAACAAGCTGCAAAGTTAACATTTGTGATTTGGTGGACACAATGCATTTAAAAATCTTACACAGGTGTCCCATCCCACTTCTCCTATATAATGAGCTGTGCCTGTCTCTAGAGCTGCTCTGGGAATGTGAGGGAGATGAATTCCACAAACATTATTTAGGAAGGTGGGTGGGTTTTCTGTGAGGCTGTGAGTGTGCCTCATTTCCCAGGAGCAGGGTGTCTGGGATGTTGGTTACCTTCATGTTTTGGGAGTTCTCTTTGTTACTGCTGAACACTTCTTTTGGAGATGGGATGGAAAAGCAGAAGGCTGGGAAAATCCTCTTCTAAAACACTCTATGTCCTCAGGTGCTTCAGGGACTGTCGCTGCGGCAGGAATCTGAGGCTGACCTCCCTTCTGTACCGATGTAGCCATTCAGTATTGTAGCTTATTTCGTGCCAAAAAGACAGCTGAAATCAGCCCTGAATCATGCTCTGCCAATGAATTTTCAGGTGCATCTTCGATCTCCCAGTCAGAAGTTTCAGTGACTTGTTTGAGGGCCCAAACTGAGGTGCATGCGAAGGAAGTCCAGATGTGCAGGTGAGGCCCGAGCTGGAGCTGTGCTGCTGGAGCCCCTGCAGCCTCTGCTGAGGGGGGGAAAAACTTCCATGATGCTGTCCATCAGTATTTTCTGTTTAAAAGGAAAAATAAAATCTCATCTGCTCTGCCAGTATCTTTTAAAGGAAAGTTTTATGTTTTTAACTGAAAACACTGATTAATGAGTAATGTACAGTCCAAAATACTCCTGAATTTACGATGAGGAAGCTTTCAGGATTTCTCTGAACAGCAGCGCATGGCTACAATTCCACAGAGGCTTAATTAAATGAGAGTTATGTTACAGACGTAACCTTCTCTCTTCCTGAGTACACAGTTTCACATGTGCTCATGGCCTGGTTCAACCGGCTGAAGATGTGAATTAAAATTCATCAGCAGGCCTAGGATTAGAAGTAGTGGCAGCACACTTGTTCCCTTGGCTGAACACTTGCTCACTCTCTTGGCCTCCAGAAGGCACTCGATGGCAGTGAAATAGCCATCTAATAGCGCATGAGAAGGAATGAAACTTAAGAATGTATAATTTTTGTCCTTAGTTAAGCAAATCTTAATGTAACGTTACTTTTCTACTCTGCTATTTGCAGCAGAGGAGTGTTACTGAAGAACCACCTACCTTACCTAAACTGTTTATTTTTTTTAAAGGCTTGGAATTTCTTGTCTTGCAAAAAATGGTCACAATTACAGATACTCAGTGGTGACATCCGATGAGAGGTTCCTCAAGCTGGTGCTGTGCTGAGCACGCCTGGGGCTGGCTGTTGGTGAGCTGCTCTGTCTATAGTGGGAATGTGTAAGTTCAAAACCTGGATTATAAGAGGGTCCAAAAGTGGCTTTCAGAAATTAGATATCCCAATTGAATTCAAACATTCTTTTGCAGTTACTAATTAGTTTTTCCTGTAAGCGGTCTTTACTTTGAAGTATCCTGGACTGGAAGAAGACACAGTGTCAGTGGATCAATGTCCTGCCTCCACGATGGGTGTACGTGGGCTGAGGAAGTTTGTCTCCGAGTATCAAAGTGGAAAGTACAGCTTTACTATAGCTTTGGCTCGATAATTTTTGCAGTGTTGTGGGTGGATAATAACTATGTTGTTTGTTATTCTCTGCTCCAAAACAACTTTATGAAGGACGCTAAATCTGCTCGGGAACACAAAAGATCAATGAAGTAAAAGCACTAATTTTTTAGTACCCAGTGTGAATTATACTTATTGCTGATGATATCTACTTAGAAAAATGATGGGGAAGAAAATGAAAACGTGTATGCTTAGTGGGTGCCAAGTAATTACCACCAGCTGTCCAACTTTGGGAATGTAAGCGGCAGCAATCTTTAGTTTTATCTAGGTGTGTCGGAAGCAGAAGGAATGGATCAACACGTCATGCTGAATAAACACGTAACATTAATTTCAGAGCATCGTTATCTCAATCAGCTTTATTTAGGGAATTTGGCAACAACAGTGAAGATGAAATAATGTGTTTTGACAGTACTCACAGAGGATTTGAAGACAAAATAATGGGATTGCCCCACCGTCATCATCTGAGAAGTGCCAGTGTGTGCTGGTGTGAACCGTATCGCTTCTGAATGCGCTGTTAGGATTTCTTCTTTGCAAACGTATCTTCATGTGCTTTTTGTTCCTCGCTTATCAGGAAATGTGGAAGCTTCTAATCATTGCTGGAAAATAAGTTTAAATAGCACTAGATTATAATAATCTCTAAGCATTTCCCATGAAATGCTCCATGAAATGTCATGAAGTTCAATGTTTGATCTAAACTTGTTTGCTGACTGTAAGTGCACACTGGTATTTCTGGTGGTTCCTCGTCTGTGTGAGACACCTTCTGTTACCTTCTGAAAGGTCGAATGTTCTGCTTATTATTCTTTAGATGCTCCTATAGCATCATTTCTGCTTTAGAGAACTGCAGTATTTATGTAAGATTATAAATTATTGTGAAGATCTCATGAAGTAATGTTTCATAATTAAAAAAATGCAGAAATAGCATATTGAATCCTGCGTGAATGAGGTTAACGTAGGATACGGTTATTTTACATGCTACAGATCTCAGACTTCAGAGCATGTGTCGGAAACAAAAGAGGATCTACTGGATGCGGGACCAGCAGGTGGACTGGAATACGATACCAGCAAAAACGCAGAGGCTGGCCTGCCCTCCCTTTGTCTCAAGCAAGTGTTTCCAAAGTATGCTAAGCAGTTTAATTATCTGCGACTTGTGGACAGAGTGGCTGCATTGTTCATCCGATTTCTGGGTGTCAAAGGGACGACAAAATTGGGGCCAACAGGTTTCCGGACATTTATAAGGTTAGTAACGTGCTTTATTTAGGAATGGCATAAGGTGTAATAGAAGAACTGGAAACTCAAGGTCCTGCTGGGTAGAACTGCTGTCACAGAGCTCTTGCTGGATAAGAGCAGGCCATAACAGTGGCGTGCTTTGAGCTGGTAGGTTCAGCAGTGCCTTCTAAAGGAACTTTTCCCCTGAAGTTCGTTGAAGCACCGTGCGCTTAAAACAAAATAAATCCAACGATACCTGACCGTGTCTAATAGAAACGTGGGTCTGTATCCTACAGCAATCACTGATACTTTGGGAGATACTATTTGCAGTCCTAGTCAACATGTCACATTCTCACAGCTGTGTTCCTGAGATTTACTAGAAACATGACAATTGAAATTGGGTCACTGGAGATCTGATTGCTGGCTGTGGGGCATCGCCATCGGCCCCAGGCCAAAGCAGAGGATTTCAAATGCCTGTTACTGATGCGTTGCACACTAAGGATTTACATCATGAAATTGAAACTTACAGCGCCAAGGAACTCAATTTTTTTTTTTTTTTAACATGCTTTATTTTTGTGGGATTTTTTTCATTCTGTCTTTTATGGATGTATCTGTTCAAGTCATGGTACCAATATCTCATTTTCTGTCTTCCATTGAGAATGACAAAAGAAAGCAGCAGCAGCTGCAGATGTACTCTTAAAATACAAATTCTCTTTCTTTGCAGATGTATTTAGCATTCAGGAATGAATATAAACAATTTGATTTATACAGATAACATATATATATATATATATATATATATATATATAAATACTGAAGGCATCTGCTCTATCTACAGATCAGTGCAGGATGTTTTCTAGTTCTGTATTCTGTTGTTTAGTCGAGCCTTAATTTGGCACTTGTCAGGTGAGCAGAGTATAAACGCCAACGTTTGCTTTTAACAATACTAACAAAAATGGTCATATCACAATGAAATAGACTTTGCAGTTTCCTCACACACGTTAAATTAAACTTTTTAATGTTGGCAAATGTTTTCTTTACTTTTCCCCAGACGATCCACACCAACTGCAGAGCCTTCTTCCGAAATGCTGTCTCTACTGCTCTTTTCAGATTGTGTGATGCGTTCCCTCTCATTTGTTCAAGAGCGAAATGGTGTGCAGCTGTGATTTGCCTGCAGATGTGTGTGGGCAGGTGGTTTCAAAGATTATCTGCCCAAATTTTTGCTCCCCTTCAATAATTTCTTCATTCTAAAAAATAACTTAGAAAAATAAGCAATGCTTACAGATTCTTTTTCCTGGCTGGAGCTTTTGGCCAATGCTTTGGCGCATGCACTGGTTCCAGCCACGCTGCCAGGCATCTGGAATCTGGGGCAGATGGCTCATTCTCATCTACTGATCAACACTGTACTGTGGGCTCAGACCACACAAGTGTCAGATCTCCCACGTGTGCTTATCACCAAATGCCTACGATCCATCCAGAGATGCTGCTGTTTGCCATGCAGTGTTGAGTAACACATAGGATAAATCTGTGCAGTGTTGAGACAGGAGTTATTCTGTGCCTGAAAGCTCTCCTCCAACCGTTTCCAAACAGGATCAGTCAGTTAAAAGAGTATTTCTCTGTGCAAGCTCTGCCTTGTATAGATGGTCTGTGAAGATTTGTGCTGGATTTACCACGTACCAATTCACTCCATTCCATTATGACCTCAAAGAAGTAGCAACAGCCTAAGAATAAGCTGCTCTCAACAGGTGGTTGGGTTTTTTTTGCTTTTTTTTGTGTTGTTGGTTTTTTTTTGGCAAAACCAAGATAAACCAATTAATGTGTAATCTGACCTGCTGCCTTTTGCTAATAGGTATTGATGTGAGATTGAATGTGCAGATGAGATTTAGATGCCTGCCTCTATCTGGGCCGCTCCTCCTGCCCACAGCCACTTCCTGGCAAATGTGGCGCTGCCGTGGTCTGTGCAGGCAGCAGCACAAGTTGCATATGTGAGATGTTCTGCACATGAAAGATTCAGGACGTTTATCTTCAGATGCAGAGACTTAATGAATGATAGCTTGTTTGGTGTCTACTGTATGCCTTATATTAGACTAAGCAAGTTACAGTGAGTGTGCTTAAGACACGGGTAGAATTTTCCCCGTTGTCCTCTGTGTTGCTCTTGCATGGGTTTTTATGGCTTGGAAGTTTGGAAGTAATCAGACCTTTTGCTTTCTTGTTGTTCGTTTTTGACAGAAACTGCAAGCTCAGTAACAGCAATTTTTCAATGGCTTCTGTAGATATCCTATACATTGATATCACAAGAAGGTGGAACAGTATGGGAATTGATCACAGAGAATCAGGTAATGCTATTTTGTGTTTGAAGACCATGAATATTGGTGGGTTTTCTTTGTAGTTTTGATAGCTTAAGCACTCCTGAAGCTTTCAGCAAAAATGATGGGAGCAAGGCACAGGTATCCGGGGCACGTACAACAACTCCTGTTTACTTCCATGGCAGTTTACCTGTATCTGTACAATAGATCACTTAGTTTTCAGTTATTTAACGGCATAAATCTTCCTTAAGCCCTTTTTATGCTTGTAATTTAGTATTCATAACTCTTGTTGCAGAAGAGCATTTAAAAGCATTCCCAGTGGAACTTCCAACTTAATTACAGTGTAAGAAGATATGTCCTTATTGGAGCAGCTTACACAGTCTAGCAAAAAGTCAAACAAAAACCTATACTAGAGCTAGAAATAAATATGATTAACTTCATTTTGATTTAATTCTGTCGTCCAAACAGGTTACTCTGGGGGACACAGAAAACTACCCGTATTACTTTCCAGAGAGTTCCCAATTGCCCAACTGTATACTCATTTTTTTTTTCCCATTTTCATTGACTTTGTGCTGGCTGAGGGAAGGACAATGGGTTTCTGTACAAACTCACACGGTGCTCGCTATTAAATTGGCTCTTATTAAGAATGATTAGCAGTGCTTTTCCCTACAAGCACTCCCTGTGGCAAATGATGCTTCTGTTTGTTCATATAAGAGCATTAGTCACTTCAGTTGCTTTTAAACCTTTTTACATCCACCGTGGATCGTAATGTTCAACATAAGAGTATACTCAGTATGGCTAAAAGGCTTCCGTAAGAAATCAGGCTACTCCACCAGGGATTCTCCTGTCCTGGGACTTCCTTTCAGCTGCTCAGAGTCCCTTGTGCAGGAGGTGCCAGGCCCGTACTTCAGTGCGCCCCTTCCAGTGAGCAACCTCTGGGGGAGACGTGACAGATCAGCATTTGAACTGTTTACCTCTCTGTTAGGAAAACGCATTTAAACTAAAATATATTCCTTGATAACGTTAGACAAGAAAGGCAGCTATGGGAAGCTGTTTGCTTAACAGCAGTAAGAATTCTTCAGTATTTTTAAGCCAAAAGGAAAATGTTTATTAAACTCTGATCTTATTCCCAGCTCCCCTGGTGATTTCCTCTATTTCCATTGCATATCTTCTTGGTAATGCAGCTGAGTGGTTGGGAAAATGAATATAAATACCTTCTTGTTGGATAGCTACATTTAAAATATTCGCTTATTACAGAAAATATCTCACTATTTAATAAGCATGCTGGACAGAACATCCCATCCATCTTTTTGGCTTCTTTTTAAACATATGATTACATTGATTATTATTATTTTTTTATCTTTATACGTAGACATGAAAATTGGTTTCATCTCCAAGGAAAAAAAAAAAAAGAGCCCAAACCTTTCAGACCATCCCAGTCTCTTCTGCATAGATCTGAAGTTATGAACTACTCAGTTTACCTGGATCCAGAGGAGAATTCGTCTGCATTCACTTCTGGGGCTTGTCAGTCAGATTTCTCATAAATTCCTTTCAAAGGAAAACAAACTAATTGAAATGTCGGTGGTTTCTTTTGTGAGTTTGGCTCCTATCTGCTGCTCACCCTAAAGGGCAGGCGTTCTTAGATGTAATTAGTTTCCCCGTGGTGAGAAATGGCTATAATAGTGCTGGATCTGCACTGCTAACCCTTGGGCCCAGAGCTGACTGTGTGTGCAGACCAGGGAGATGCTTTCTGATGTATTTCCTCCGCTGAAGTTTAGAAAGGATTTCTTGCAATGAAAACCTCTTCAAACCTCACTTTTGTATATGTTTGAATACATAACTTAGTCCTAAGTGGCAGCATACTCTTGCTGCGGCAATAGGGGACTTTGAAGTACTGGATGCTGGAGATAATACCAGGATGCCCCATTTTCTGCTGCTTAATATAAATAGCATTGCATGTGTTTACCTGAGGTTACTAAAGCAAATGATTTGCTCAAGAGAACAGGTGGTTATGAAACATCAACAAAGGATTTCTTTTGCTGATTATTTTATGGGCTTAAGTTGTTAAAGTAAGGATACTTGCTTCATATATATTTCTGAAATAATACTCAGGTGTTCATGTGGCAGACAGCACCAGGGCAGCACGGCATTGCTTCAGGGGTCTAATTTACTCACATCTTCTAAAAGCTTCTGAAAACCCCAGAATCAGTGCTGCCCAGCTGAGCTGCTGCCCAGGCTGAGTTTGGACACCAGTGTATGTAATCTTTCAGCTTTTTATTAAAATGTCAAAATAGCAGAAAAAACTCTCCGAGTTGAGGCTGACTTCAGGTATCCTGTGCATATAATAAATCTGTAGGTCTCTTCTGCTGAAACATCAAGAATCTCAGTTTCACAGGTGTGGAGGAGTTTCCAGGTGTGTCCAGCAGTGTCTAGTCAGTTTTTTCCTACAGATGTGACACCTATGGAAAATTGAGTATTTGCATTTCGGATTTCATTGTCATTTATGCAGTTAGCTGGTATCATTTCCTTAGCAACCCCCCCCCCACACACACACTCTCTTCTGTTGTCTTTGCATTTGGCCTGCTTCCAGCTGTAGCCTGTAGAGAACTGTTGCTGTAAACCTGCAGCTTCCAACTTTGTCCATTCCTTGCTTCACATGAGTGTCACTTACGGAGCAGGCAGCGTGGATGTTGCTAAAGGTGCTTTCTCTGCCTGCAGCTCACTGTGACTGATAAAGTAATTCACTGAGCTGGCAGCTGCTGCTTTTCGATAGCCCAGCAGTTCTCTTGGAGGCTGTTTTACAGCCAAGATCATAAGTGACCCCAGCTGCAGTCTTAGTTGAGAGAAATTATACTTCAGAATGTAATTGTGATATTTAGAAAAGGTGCTCTTCCTGCAGCATCAATAAACCAGTGTTGTTAGGAAAAAAACCATGCAAAAAACAAACCTCATCCTAAACTGATCTTCAAACCTCATCCTAAACTGATCTTCTTGAGTGTATGCTCCAACTGGGAGAGCCAGTTAAAACGCGGGGCAGCTAGAACAGTTCTGCAAAACCGACCGCACTCAGGCTTCTTAATGAAAAATTAAATTAGGCATTATTTCAAGGTTTTAAATATAATTAGAGTTAATATGCAGCCCTTCTTTCCATTGGCTGTGGTAATTCGTTCTTAGGTTGATGTGATCAAAGAACACATGAAGAGTTTTGTACTGCAGTGTATGGCTTCTGCAGGGTACTCTTGTTTGCGGAGGGGCAGAGCAGAGAGTTTATTATAGCAGCAGAATTTTCTGGCACTGCACCACTTTCCCTTACAATTCAGCTGTTTGTTTTTCTTTCAGTTGAAATAAAACTTCTTTGTAGAATGCTTGAGTCTTGATTGACATGAGCCAAGACATCTAGGAGATACCAGAGGAAAAGGAGACCAACAAAATGTTTTCCTTGAAGCTCAGTATGTTAGAATGTGTCTGATTTGCCTTCAACTTAATATTTGAGGCAACAGGAATCACAGTTGGTTGTACATCAGCTTAATTGCACAGCGTCTTGAAACCAGTCTTTGCAGTACCAGTTTGGCTCTGGCTGCCAGAGGGTGGTCAGGCTGGTGTTTGTAAAGACAGAAATAGCCTCAGTGAAATAGCTGTCTGCAACACAGCCTGGGCATATGCTGTACTGAGACACTGACGGAGCTCAGGTGTGTGTTACATGTGACAGAACCGTGTCTTTTGGTCTTTGATTTCGTTCTTTTCCTCTAATGAACACTGTATGTGGCTGCTGTTTTAAATACGTTGACTAGCACAACTTTATGTTCATACCTGGAACGCACACGTTTGGCCTCGGTAGCACAGAAATGAGATGTTTTTGTTTATGTGTATTATGAATCTCCTTTAAAGTCACTTTCCTTGCAGGAATGTGTTTGCAAGCCTTTGTTGAAGCTTTCTTCTGCTTGGCTCAGAAAAAATACAAGTCGCTCCCTCTTCATGAGCAGGTGGCATCACTGATTGACTTCTGTGAGTATCACCTGGCTGCCCTGGATGAGAAGCGCCTGCTTTGTGGCCGAGGGGTTGCGGAGCGCCGAAGTGCAGCGGTTACTTGTCTGACAGATGGACTCGAGGGCACACCAGCTCTGCATGCACCCCTCCTAAACCGCACGGCCGCAGCTGGTAAATTTGCAGATTGTAGAAGTCATTGCTATCCTGGTGCTGTTTCACCGGGAGCAGGGAGGGACTGAGAGATCTGAGAGTTAATCTCCAGGTACGTGTAAGCTGCAGGATGTGGAAAAGACTCTTGAATTCCTTTTTTTTCTATTTATACTCTTCAAAAAGTCAGCCTCAAGGTCCATTTCTCGTACACTGATCCTTCCTCTCAATGGCTACTTTTTTTTTAACCTCTCCACTGAGCCTACAGTGCATCTCATGTGACAAACTGTGCTTTTATTCTGAATGTGAAGACAAGGAACAAAAACACAGTGGGAAGATAACCAACTTCATGGGATTGGGTGCACTGCCTGTGGGGCACACTCATGTCGAAGGAATTACATGCCTTGAATGCACTAAATGTATCATGGATACCAATTAAGGAGCTGCAGTCGCCAATTCCAGTGGTGTGCTTTTGAAAACAAAAACCTGGGATTACATTTTTGGTCAGACTTCAGGCTTTGACCCAATTATTTCAGTTGCTTGGACTGTGCTTGTTGGTGTTGGTACAGGTTTGCTTGTTGCCTATAGCTATGCACTTACCTTTATAAGTCAGTCTTAAACCACTGAAATCATACTTTCACTACTTCTTCTTTGTGCATGTCCTTGCCATGAGAAGTACTGTTAACTTTTTGAAGAAAAATGAGAAAAGTTTATCCTTTTGCTTCCAGAGAAACAATAAGATCACAATGATTCACAGGAAAAAAACAACCAACCAAGCTTCATGAAGTAACATTTGTTGACTTAAGTGTTGTTTTTTCTTCGAGTGGTAAGCACTGTTGCTGCGAAGAGCCTTACTGCATAAAGGTGTAAGAAGTCATCCAGGTCCAGAAGTCATCCAGAAGGCCAATCTGGTTACTTTAGGCTGAACTATTCTAGGTTTGCTTATTTCCATACTTCTTTGCTGTTTGTTATCACATTGGGACCCGAGTTAACATCTAGAGCAGAATTTTTTGGACTTCGCACATAATCTTCATTTTTCTTCCATCTACAACTCTGTGCAACTTAGATCTATATCATTCAACAGGACCTTTTGTCAAGAATGCTGGACTCCACTGGAGCTCTTCTGGAGGAGTTGTACAGAGTAGTCTTATTTTTCAAGCAATGAACTGTGAGTTGCATAATCACACTCTTCTTTTGGGGTGCTAAGCAGAGACAGACTGGTTGGAAAGGACACAGATAACTTGCTACATCTGTGCTGTTCAGGCATTTTTTTTTTTCCGGTCTCATATTTAATTATGATAATGTATGATTTGATTTTCCTCCTTTGTTTTATTATTTAATGTTAATAATCTACTCATGTTCTAGTGTTTGCCATACTGTCAAAAATGAGAACACTTTATTAAGGTACAATGTGTGAGCAGTTAGGTTTGGTTTGAGAAAACGACCCGATCGTGATGTCTGAATCTACCGGTGGCTGACACACAAGAAATGTTGTCTGCCGTGCAGGAATCATGTTGTCAGTGTGGAGAAAGTCCTCGCATTAAATGCACACACGATATTGAGTAGGAAATGTTTAGGATTTATTTTCCTGATTTTTAGTTTTAAACAGCATGCCGTTTTCCCACGTGGCAATCAGAAGCATGGCAATACAATGCAGAAGTCAGGCTTGGCCTGCAAGAATCTAATACCTAGCATGTGTTAATAACAAATGTTGGAGTAGCTGCTTCTCTTTCCCTTCTTTTTCTTTAACACAGTAAGAGCAGTAGTAGACAGTTTTTGTTCAGTGGCTGGGCTGTTTGTAATTTTGTGTTGTACATAAGAGGGTGATTGTAAACCAATGCTACTGCCCTCTGCCTTGCTTAAGTTTCATAAGGATTATTGCACTATGAAGATAAAATGCCAAGCTCTGAGGTCTGGCAGCTGTCAGAACAAACGAAGCTGAAAGGGTCATTTTTTTTTCTCAGTTTGATTGTAATATATTTGATGACATTCCCAAGTTGAAAAATGGTTACTTCTCATTTTGTGACATCTGACATTTGTCTTGCGATTGGCAGTGTGTTACTAGAAAATAGCTTACAGTTTCCCTCATCTTGTGATTGATGTCCTGTAAAGACAGAGTTATAGAAGACTAGGATTTGAAATAGTACAGATGTGAATACTTTTCTTTGGAGCTTTCAAGTAGTACAATCTGTGCCCTAAAATACCCTCTTTTTTGGCTACTATAGAAGGTTACCCCCATAGCAGTGGATTAAATTAACTATTGTATATAAAGAGCAATGGAGATCTTTATATTCTCTGGATCTCATACAGATTTTCATAACCTGTGCATACACAGGCTGATGCAGAATACTCTATTTCCTATTTCAGATATGAAGAGCCCCTTGTGGAGTAGATAAAATATTCAATTATCTGCCTCTAGTAACCCAGTGTTCATATATTTATCTAATTGGAAAATTGAATGCCATATTATTCCTGGGGGTGGGGGGGAGTGGAGTAAAATAGGAGTGTACTTCAGAGACATCACAACGAAGTCACATTTCTCTTCCCTCCCATCTAATGCAATTTCCTTGCAATATTATTTAGCATCCAAAGCAATTTCACATCGCCCTTAAGTTAGTGGTCTGTGCAAACACAAGAAAATGACCGGAGATACTGGATTCGGAATGTGAATGCTAATGCACTGATAATCTGTTAATCCTGAGATAGCTTTCTAGCAGAAAAACAATATAAGAAAGGTAGGCAAGCATTTTTAGTAGTATTTTTAATATAATCTTTTCAGAGAATAATATAGCTTTCAGTATTCCATTTAGGAGCATATATAAACACTATGTACCAGTGAAATCTTTCTTGTTATCAGACACATTGGGTCTGGTATTCCTCACTGGGCATAAATCCAAGTAAAACACCTGAACATCTAAAGCAGATTTGAGGCAAATGTGCACAGAACTTCAGTCATTCCCCCCCCCCCTCCCCCCCCCCCCCCCCCCGCAGGCTGCAGGCTTGTCTCTAGCCTGAATGTGCCTACATTTGTTGGGTGTGAGCTGTTACTCTGCACAGGGCTCTTGTCATCTGAGTTGGCTGAAATTTGTCTTCTGCCTCTAACTTGATTTGGCACTTGAAATTGAATTGCCCTCTCTGCCCATATTGCTTTACTTGCCCTGCACTCCTAGCAACTTTCTTTCAAAATGAGTTTTGGAGGTATTGAGCTAATTAGACACTTAATGCTTGCTCAGGTGTGAGACCCGAATACACCTGCTTCAGAGTTTGTCTTCTCAGCTGCAGCTCTCCTCCCCCTGCTCTGCACGTGCTCTCCCCATGCATTACTTTTGTGTTAAGCCCATCATCAGGTGATCAGAGCCCCCTTCCAACAAATGGAGGATGCAGCGTGGAAACCTGTGTGATGAGGAGGGATCTCATCCTCCTCTGATCTGAGCTTTGCCTAGTTCACTGGAAATGGGGTAGGTGCACTCTCTCACGCTCTGAGTTGGAAGGGGCTGGGGCCTCTGCAGATGGCATGGTGTGACAAGGACATTGCTCCCAGCTGTGTGAGCTGTGTGATGCTGAAGCTGCCAGAGGAGGAGCAGCTGCTGGCTGGATCCTGCCTGATTGGGATCTCGGCTGCTGCTCCAGCCTGCTGTGACATGAGCTCTAGCTTTCTTACAACATGTCTTCCATAGCCATGTGGAGCTGTGCCCTGACCAGCTCTGTGCTTGCTTGCACTCACAGCCCGTTAAGCTTTAGTGAGGCAAGGAGCTTTATGACATCTCCTGCTCAGTGTTGCCAACCGAATGACTTCTCATTCCCTGCTGGCTTTTTTGCACATGTATGAAACAGGAGCCTCACCACCTGCACTGCAATCAGTCATGGTGACAGCTCTTTGTTCCTTGCCAGCCCTGTCCGACCTTACTCTGATTTCTGTCTGATGGACAGTGACAATCTGCTTCTCAGTATTGCCTAGCTCCCTCTCATTTGTTGTTTTTTTTTTTTCCATCGTGCTTTACTGAGTTTCTTCCTAATTCCACAGTTTTGCTTTTCAGCTTGCCTAATAAAGTGATGGGTCTATTTGCCTGATGCTATTAGTTTATTTTCCTGTGTTGCTCTACGCTGTTTTCTGGAAGATGAGTGTCTTCATTCTGAAGGTGAATCTCTCCTGCTTCACCTCTTCAGGGCATTGCCGTGCATCAGTCCTTTCCATCTGCTTGATAACACTGATCTCTGCAGCTTTATTAGGTTAGTGCCTGCCCTCTGGTTTCAGTCTGTCATGGAAGTGGTAGTTTCCAGAGCATGGGCTTCCTTTCTTAGAGTTTTATAGGTGATAAATGTTCAGTAAATGGAACCCTTATTCCTGTGGCACCCTGATAGGGGGCTGGGACCACCAGCCCTGTGTGGGGCACGGCCACAGCTGCCCCGGGCTGCTCCAAAGCCCTATTTTTGTGATAAGACGAGGAGCTGCAAACGGTGGTAAGGCTCATCACTCCGTGCTGGGCTTTGTCCCCAGCTACGCGCTCTGTGGAAGCCCCAGCAGCCCTTCCCGGGTGACTGCGGGACGGGCTGCGGTTAGCTTTGTTCCTATTTAGTCTTTCTGATACAGCAATCTGCGTCAGTGCGCGGGTTTCTCCTCACGGCTCCAGGCGCACTCCGGTGCCCGGGCCAGCCGCTGGGCGGGGCCGCGCGCCTCCCACCACCTTCCCGCGCAGCGCCGCCTCGAGCCGCTCTCAGCCTTTCCCGCCCGGCGCGCTCTGGCGGCGGAGCGGAGCGGAGCGGCGTCGCGCTGCTGGGTCGGTGAGTGCGGAGGGGCGGCCCCGGGCGAGGCCCGCAAGGAGCAGAGTCAGCTGCGGCTCCGCTCCTGTCCGGGTAAGGCTCGGTGCTGGCCCGGGACCGCCGCTCTGCTGTCTGTTACTTCTCTCAGTCGTTTAAAACACGTAGCGCTCTGAAAGCGTGAAACACAACGAACGAATCCCATCGAACTGCTCGGCGCGATGCCGACACGCGCTCCCTCTCCCACGGCTGTGCACGGAGGGCCAAGGCGTTCGGCTCAGCTGCCCCGGGCTGGGTGCTCTCATCCCAGCCGGCACGCTGAGGTCGTAGCAGCCTCCACGTGCTGGTGACGGCTGTGAGCGCACAGCTGCTCCGCGCCCCGGCGCTGGGTTCGCTCCCTCGGGAGCGTCGGGACCTCCTGCGGGACGCGGCCCAAGCGGCGCGCGGCTCTGCGATCCCGGAGCTCCGCAGCTCGGAGAGCCGCAAAGCAGCTCGGACAGCCCGAGGTGAGAGCGGGGGGAGAAACGCGGGGAGCTCCGTCTTGCGAGGCGGGCGGGATGCGTGAGCCTTGGTGCTGCGGACGGAGGGGGGCTGGGGCACGTGTGCCTCGAGGACCAATTGGGGTCGTGACTACTGAATAAAAATACATACATTTGTCCCACTTAGTAACGTGTATTTAACGTGCCAGAGAGCTTCGAGAGCAGTGTTTATTAGCGGATAGGTTCGTCCCTGAACGGAGCAGGGCACTCACGGCCATTGTTCCTGTTTTCTCAGTGATGAAGGCACGAGGCGGGCAGCCCGCTTGGTTCCTGCCCCGGCAGCCCTGTGAGCTCACGGAGGTGCGGCTGCGCAGCTCGAAATTTGAAGCGGGGACGAGGCAGAAGCAGGCGGACATCGGCGGTGCTTCGGGCCTTTTTCCGCTTGTGATCTCTGCCACGTGCGGAGTTGATGGAAGCCTGACGAAGCGCAGAGGTGCCTTTTTAGCGCATCAGTGCTGCGGGGCGGAGCTGCGGGGGCGATATAGGGTAGCACTGAGGATTGCCTGAAACCGAGGCAGTGCTGGCACCCAGCTCTGCTAATATTGCTCAGGTTACTCTTAAACGGATACAGATTCAGTAGTGATTTGCGAGTGCTGGTAGGAAATGCTCCGGTAACAAGTCCTGGACTGAGGGAATCCAGATAATTCCTGAGGGAATGCAGATAAGGGGAAGAATCTGGTTTCCTTTTGCAGCCCACAGCAGGAAGTGCAGGAGGAGGCAGCAGAGCCCCCAGGATTGCTGCCCGTTGGAAGTGATCTTTAGTGGAACACGAACGGAATTTTAGAACAGTTATTTATTTTCCTGCCCTCCGCTCACCCATTGCCCGCTGTTTTAATCAAAGTTCGCTTTATGTTTCTTGAAGCTCTCGTTCTCACAGCTTTTAACTTCAGTGTTTTTTCTTTTGCCTTTTGTCTTCCTGCTTCTCCCCTGCAACTGTCATTATGAAGGAGGGGAGAACCAAACTCTCACCTTCTGTCTCCTGATGGTGCTTGTTTTTGGTGGTACCCAGAAATTAGTCTGTTGGACTCTGCGGTTCTCACTGACGTTCCCAGTTCTAGGGAGCTCTGTAAGGGCTGACTGAAGAGCTCTGAGCTTCCCCAGCTCCCTGCCAGTGCTGGCAAAGGGAGACGTGGGACTGCGGAGCTCCTTCTGTCTCCTCTGGCAGAGCTTTGTTCCAGCTGTCCGTTGGGGCAGGCTGTGTAATGGGGGTCTGTGTGGCAGGAGAGCAGTGCTGAAAGCCGGCACAGTGCTGCCCTGCCGTTATCTGCAGCCTTTCCGATGTGTCTGAGGCTGCCAGCACCTGCCGCCGTCCAAACAGTTGTTGTGGCTCTTCCAGTTTCTGACAAGCAGGTCTGTGCATGGTCGCCTCAGTCGCTGTTATCCCTGCTTATACAAGATGGCTGTAAAAATTTATTGGTAGCACAGTCAGCAATTAAAGCTACTCTTTTTATTGAGTACTGTCTCCATTTAAAAATGGATTTGGGAATAACTGCCGTCTCTGATTGAGGCCACGCATGTTTGCAGCCCCAGGGTGCTGGTGGGCTCCTCGTGGCCTTTCTTGCCAGCTGCTGCCAGAAGCAAGCCTTGTGCCCATTCCTCTGTCATGCTGCCCTGCAGCTCATGCCAGCTGGGTCAGCTGCCTTGGGTAAGGTCAGGTCAGAGATGTTCTGTTCTTGCAGCCGTGCTGCTGGCTGTCAGCTTCATCCTCTCTACTGGTGGTCCTGCCTTGGGCCTGGGGGTCTGGGGCTCTCCTTCATGTTGACTGGGATTGCTGGCTGTGAAGTGTTCCAGGTGATGATTCGCACCCATTCGTAATGAAAGTGTGTGTTTAGGCATTGACTGTCACTAGCCCAAGCTGCTTAGCCCGATGCCTCATTATGCTTTGCTGTCTATTTCTCTGGGTTGTTCACTTCCTGTTTTAACTACTGCAAAATCCTCGGTAGCATTCTGCACAGTGGTTAACGGAAGTGGCTCTGACAGGCCAAGCTGCAACAGCTCGAGCAGGGCCAGTTACTGAGGCTGCTGCTCCTACAGGGCCGCTCTGCTTCTTGCTGCACCTTTGCGTAAGTGCAGAGCCCACAGCTGAGTGCAGGTAATGGCTGGTTTTGTAGCTGATGCCTACTTGCAGAGGTGCCAGCTGGTGTGGCTGCTAATGCCTCTGCCTGCAAGCACATCCAGGTTCTGCTGCAAGTGCTCAGGTGTGTTCGGTAATTAGAAACCTGTCCTAAAAATGTGAGTGAGATCACTGCTGCCTCTCCTTGTGTCTGTGTCTCTAACTGCTGCTAGAGTTACTGCTTGCAGCTTTTTTGTGTGTGGGAGAGGTGCTTATTCCTTTTTTCTTTTTCTTTTTTAGTGCATAACTCTGGGAGGAGAAATCATGGCCCTCTTCTGAATCAGCTCGCTTAACAGCAGAGACTTCCAGCAGATGGTGATCATGAGAGTGCAGAATGGTAGGACAGCCCTGCTTGCTTGATTTGTTTCAGCAGGATGAAGAGCTGAGCCCTGTGCCAGCCCTGCCCCAATTGCGTGTAGCAGAGCTCATGCTTTTATTGCCGCTTTCTTTACCTTCCCTTCACCTTAAGCACACAGACAGATGCACACAAAAACAAAAAAACCTGCTACGCAAATAAATCCATCTGGTCCCTGTCTCAGCCTCGTTTAACCTCCTATTGAAGAGATTGCATCACATGGTATTCAGCTGAAACCTATTACCTTGCATGCCCAAGCACATCATATTGAATTACCTTCACCCATAGGCCTGGAGTGTTTGTTAATAGCTAATGGCATCTTCTAAGTTTGAGGTGATTTATTTGAGTACACTTTTGTTTAGTAGTGCAGCAGGGGCTGTGTGTTGGTGTTTTAACCAGAGCTCAGCCCAGGGGTGCGGGTGGGCTCTGCAGGAAAGGTCAGGAGGAGCTAAATATGGGCTTGCTTCTCACCTCCTGAGTGCAGCAGAACCACACTGACCTTTCTGTGTATTCCTATTGTACAGTTGTATTAAAGGGCAACGTAATTTGGCAGAAAATAACCCCCTTGTGTACATTCCAGCTTGTCCTCAGCTATCAGAGGAGTTAGTGGTTGAGCTTAGATTCACAGTGATGCACAGTCTGTCTGATGGCATTCAGCATCACTGCCCGATTAGTCTGGTGGCATCCCACTGGGTTCACACAGCCACTGTTTGTTAGCAGAGTTTGAGCCACGCTCAGATGGAGAGCTCTTGTGGCTAGATTAGCGAACAGTGCAGTTTATTAAAGCAACAGATTACAAGTTCTTTTGGATTGGTGGGGATAAATACACTCCCTGCCAAGCGTGTGAGGTTAAGCAGTCTGACCATTAACCATTGGCTGGTCCCAGAGGTCAGAGGTGGTCTGTGTCTGACTTGTCTGTGGTGATATCCTTCCTGACACCCCCTCTCTTAAGCTATTTTTATAGTATTTCTTACAATACAGGTGGAGTTTGAGGGACTGTATCGTACATACCTCTATTCTGTTTGATGTAAGATTCTCTCACCTTGTTTTCAGAGAGTGCTTGCTCAGTGAGGAGCGGTCGCACTGTGGAGGCTGGTAGCTTTTTTGGATGGAGGTGTGTTTGGGTATTATAATGAGTCCATAATGAGCGAAGTTCACCCAAAGGACAGCATTTGGTCAAAAAATAAGTCTTGGCCTAGGGTAGCAAACATTCAGCTTAGTGTCACCATATTCCCGTCCTGGCATCCTTCTTAGAGTCAGTCCGTCAGGTTCCCCTCGTGTTGCTGACACCTCAGCTTGTCCAGGGAACTGATGTGGATCACAGAACCGGGCCTCAGTGTCCACGCAGCTCCGCCATCCGTGCCTGTCACTGGCATACCAGTTACGCTCTGATCTCGTACCTCTGTGAACAGCATTGTACCATAATTTCCAGTGAACAGTGCTAAACCTTCATTTTCAATGCGCCTACAGCAATTATTGCACGGCCACCAGCCTCAGGGAAGCAAGCATTAATCATGGGAGCATCTTCACGTGGCTGCACATAGTGAGGGCTCTGGGAGGTGTGGGTGAGTGTTTGGTGCACTGCATGCTCATGGGATGGAAGCAGGATGGTCCTGGGGGGATGGGACCACGTGGTCTCCCCACGTCTCCAGGGATTTTGTGGGAAGGGAGCAGGACTGCCATGGCTGTCCCCTCTCACTGAGGCAATGCATCCCCTGTGCCTGAAGTGGCTCTCTGGGAGCTGTATTTTTGCAATCTGATGACAGAAGGAAATTCACCTGTGTGAGTGCTAATTTCCAGGGTTGTTTTTTCCTGCAAGTGTAGTGTAGGACTGGCACAAAATTGCTGTAAAAGACAAAATCAAAAGCCAGTTATAGTGATGCAGACCCGAGCAGTAGTCTTGCTGCCATTGCAGTTGAAAGGAGGAATGCTCTTCACATACTCCAGGCCCATCTCTCCAGTTTGTAGGTTGTGGACTGAGTTTCTGGCCTCATGTCCGTCCTTTTCAGTCCCAGTCTCACCGTTCTCCCTTAGCTCAGGGAGATGAGGGAGGAGTATGGGTTCCAGGTAGAAACAAATTGACCGTAATAAATCAAAAGCAATCAGATTGGGATCTCTGTTGTTCAGGTTTTACTCCTCGAAGATGTGAAAAATCAAATGGTCAGGGTTATTCAATTACAGCTCACACCAGCATTGGGAAAATCTGATAATGTTAAGGGCCTACATCAGTATTATTTATGTGACGTGGCACTGTGCTTGCTGTTGGGTAGGAAACTGCAGAAATCCTACAGGTGTCCAAATCTCTCTCTTCCTCTCACCTCGTTTTTAATAACTGAATAACCTCTCCAGTGTCTCTCTAAGATCAATAATAGTGCAGGGCACATAATGACAAACTGGAAAACATTTTCCCCGGAGTGAAGGCAGCGTGAGTCAAACCTGAGCTTGTGAGCAGCTCTGTTGCTAATGGAGCCAGGCAGAGGTGACACGGTACATTAAATGACAGCAGCGTGCAGCCTGCTCTACTGACCTCCTGCTGTACCCACATTGCTGGCTCAGTGGCTTTAATCTCCTCCTCTCCTAACGCTGTTTTTAATTGGTGTTTCAGGGTAGTGTTGGGGCACGAGCTGGCTTCCATTTGGGAGCCTTTGTGCCATGGAGCTGGGGAGATGCTGGAGGGCTCTGAGTGAGGGAGGGTTGGCAGCGGGAAGCGCTGCAGCCTTCGTCCCCTGAGTATTGCTGTGGCCTTCCCTGGTAGACATGGATAAAATAAAGTTGTAAACAGCAAGAGGAGCTGAAATAGCAACATCGATAATTTCCAGATAGTGATCTAATTAGCACAAACAAGCTTCCACTAATGACTCTTGTTCTTCCAGCCCTTTCCTTTCTGCTCGCCTGTTTTTATTGACTTCTGTGGCAGGGAGCAGCTCTGCTCCCTATCTCTAGGGCTGAGGCTTTGGAGATTTGTGTATTGGCTGCTCCGAATCGCATCTCCAAAGAGCATCTGCTCTGGGGCTTGGTCTGACACCTGTGGGATGGCTGCTTGTGGAAGAGGAGGGAGGCAGCTGTGCTGTTTGGCTTCTTTTGCTAGAGGCCATGGGGAAGTTGTGCTCCAGCTGCATGTCCCTCATGAAAACAAGGCCAGTGGCATTCGTGTGTAACTCTCATGGAGTTTTACTGTTCTTTGGCCAGTGAGCTTCTGGAGGGCAGCTGTTCCAGGGCGGTGGAGTGGGGCAAGGCTGCCTAGAGCTAAGGCTGTGCTGCTCCTGCACTGGGGTGGAGGCGTCACAAGCAGTCTGCAGCCTATTGATTGTGACATAACGGAACTTGATACGGATGTGCAAGGGTGCAATTACAAGAACATTATTAATGCTGATGAGTCTTGGGCAGAAATGACTCTCCAGATTAAAAAGCTCAAGCAAACACGTTGGCGATCCCCAGCCTCCCAGCCCCTTGTTGTTCTGGCTGCTGATTTTCAATTCTGAGCCTCACTTCTCCCAGCCTTGCCCTTCTGACAAGCGGTGCTGTGCTCCGACCTGCTGGGAGTGGTTGCAGCCGGATGCTGGGAGGCTCCAGCGCTGAAAGCTGTCTGCGCACGGAGCTGTTGTGAGTATTTTCAGCTGAGAATTGAGCTCTGCTCTGATGAAGCCGTAACAGAATGCTGAAGAGGTTTTATTCAAATCAAGGTGTTACTGACTAATCCCTCCTTGGAGCAATCTGATGCTCTGGATTTCCTGGGCTGCTTTTTCTTCCTGAGAGATTTTCTTTTTCCTTTCTTGACCTTCAAAGCCAGCAAGGTTAAACTCCATGTGTAAAAGGCTTGAACCTCCCCCAGACCATACTTCCTGTGCCCAGGTGTCTAAGACTTTTGGGCACAGAGGTGTCAGGTATGTTGTGGGATGCCTGGGAGCTCTTGCCGTTTGTGTTGGGATGGCAGCACAAACAGCTTCTGCTGCCCAGGGAGGGCAGGACTCGTTTTGTTCCAAGCCCTTGCAGTGGCAGTGCTCCCGGCTGTGCAGCCTGTGGCCAACACACAGGATGGCTGCTGGGCTCATCCCCAGGGCAGCTGTGATTGAGTGCAGGCGAAGGTATCAAATGCTGCGAGGGGGTCAGGATGGGGCTGAGCAGAAGGTGAGTTCACAGGGAGAATTTCAACCCTGTGTTTTTGCTGGCGTTGGTGGAGCAGGACATGGGGAAGCAGTGCCACTGTGAGCCCATAGCCAGTACCCGGCTGGGCCGGAGGCACTGTGCATGGGAAGAGCCACAGGTAAATCTCTGCGTCTCTACTCATTTTGATGCCACCAGCCTGTCTTTTCCCCTCTCTTGGAGGAGCTAATTATTGTGATGTTAATAAGGCAGAAGTACTGATGCTACCTGGAGTTTTAATGACTTCTCCACATTTTCTGCTATTTTTATGAGAAAGCCAGGGAAGGGCCTTTGAGAGGTGAGGTGTGCGGTGTGGGAGCACAGCAGTGGACAGCGAGGCAGCCCCAGCCCTGCCATCACTGCACAGGGGAAGTGTGCCAGTACTTGTGGGTCGGGCCATGGTGGTTGCTGCAGGAACAACACCAGCAGTTCCTCACTGCGCACCCAGGGCCACTGCACAAGCAGGGATGTGCCCAGGGCCATGGTGACTGCTGGGCAGGAGGGCTGTCAGGGGCTGGAGAGGGGTTTTCCTGGGATTGCAGAGCTGCTCACTGACACACTGCCATCAGCAGCTCTGCACAGCCCACGGGGTTTGTGCCCACCCCAGAGGGTTGGGACGTGCTGTGAGCAGAGGGTGTGGGTGGGACGTGGCTGCACGGGGTTGGCAAGGGCACTGCAGCCTGGAAAGGACTGAGCAGAGGTGCTGGAGCACTTATATAAAATATCTAAATAAATCTTTAATATTTCTAATTGCAAATGTACATAAATTGCACGGCCACATCATTTCTTTGAACACCAACAACTTTCTCTGTACATTATTACATAGTTTAAAAGGAGCTGAAGGAGATTCAGCAAACACTTCCACTTTGCATTTTTTTTTTTTGTTGTTTTTAAACATACTTACAAAAAGATTTTTTTTTTCTTTATAAGAGGATATAAAACATAGCGACTGCTTATCGGGAACAAGTATCAGCTTAAGCAGATATACAGAGAGAGGTATATCTTAAGACACAGTGATGTATGATAAAAGAATATGTGAACATGGAGACTGCACTTTGGGGTGCTGGCAGCTGATGCAGAACCACGTGGAATTTACAGCAATGTCACAGCTCAGGTAACCTGTGAAGTCAGTGCTTGAACGCGACACCCTTTTTCAAAGCATGATTGGTTTTGGATGTTGTATAATGCTCTCAAGACTGGATTTGGTTTGGAAAGCCCATGCTTCTGTCATCTCCCACTCCCCCCATCACCTCGCTCTAATATTCCCCAAGGGAAAAGGCGCCTGTAACCTGTGCAGGGCTGGCACAGGGCTCAGCTGCTTCTGAGCAGGACAAGGCCACACAGCCGAGCCTTGTGGCTGAGCGGTGTCCTCTGGGGCTGGGGAATGGTGGTGGCTGCGAGCCCACCCACTCCAGGCTGGGCAGGGTGCTGTGAGTCCTGGATCAGACCTTAGTGTGTCTTGTGTTGCACGTCGGTATGGATTTAAGTAACAGGAGAAGCTCATGAGCATTCTCAGCATTGGATGCAATTTGGGGACTGCTCTCCCAGCAGACACTGTGGTATCTCACTCAGGTCCACTGTGGCCTTTCTCCCTTTAGGAATATTCACAGCAGAACCCGTGTCCTGCGCCCTGCAGCGACCTGCGGGCTGGCTGCCAGGCTGGCGGACTCAGCATGTTCTCACAGTGCAATCAGTGCTTTACAAGCAGAAAACAAAACCAACCAGACTCAAATGACAATGCGGAGTGACACAGGACTCTTTGGATGGCAGCAGGATTTGCTTAATTTGGTGCAAAAGGGGCTGGTGACTGTGCTGTAGTATTAATTGGCATGGGGAAGGACCCGAGTCCCTCTGGTTAGTTGGCACTGCGCTTAAGCCATAATCCCTGTCCAAAAGGATGGTACTCAGAGTCTGCAGAGGCCCCGGAGTATCGTTCAGTCCATTTCAACCCCCTTTACACAAATTTTTCCTCGTTTTTTTTTTCTCTTTTCCAGAATTGTTTGCTACAGATTAACAAAACCCCAAATCATAACTCTGAAAACAGAATCCTTGAGGTGGGCCAGCCTCAAACCTGGATCCCTGGCTGCTCCCCCTTCCCTCAGGTGCCCCATGGGGAGGAGGCTGAAATCATAACCTGGGGCGGGATCCAGATTTGCCAGCTGGAGTCCCCCTCTGCTGAACAGCAGTGAGATACAGCCAAATCTTGACCAAATAAGCAGCACCAGAAGTAAATTACTATATACAACCGTTAGTGAGATAGATACGTTACAGTAAACACTGAAAACATTTACAAAAAATATTAAGACTTGTATTGAGATAAAAATCTGAGTGTGTTTTAGTTTTGTTCACACTTGGACAAGTTTGCACTAGAACAGCCTCTTATTTTAGAAAGCGCAAGAATGAAAAAGGAAACGGAGCAGGTCACAAAACATGACGCATAGTGGTTGCTTTACCGCGGTGCTGTGAGCACCTCCTGTAAGTAACTGCCTCTGCTATTGCTACGTCAGGCACCAGGGCTGGGGCTGCAGCTGGGTGCCTGGCACTGCCACTCTCTCACACACACGCGCACACACACATATATAAATGTACAGTTTATAAATAACAGAAACACGAACAGAAGTAACAGAACTGAGCTGAGCCTGGATCTTAAAACCTATCCCCAAACCTTGACATGGGAGTGTCGTACTTAGGTCCGGTTGTTGACGCTTGCAGCATAAAGAGACACAGGAACAAGGGGCTGGGGAAGCTCCACTGTAAAGAGATCTCGTTCTGATTGGAATTTTGTTTCATACTGGCTTAGGAAACTAAGCAGCTCCTGGGGGTATTGGCACCGGAACTTGGAAGGGTTTATTTTTTAGTCACTCTCTGTGGAAGGACTGGAGCAGCCTGCTGTTGCAGCAGGGCGCTGTGCTCGGTGATGGGCACATTTGAGGTTACCCAGGATTTTCTGCCAGATCTCAGGGGGGAAAAAAGAAAAAAGGGGAATGGCGGTATAAAAGCAGCGCCTTGGCTGGGGGGGGGCAAGCAGATTTACTGCCCTTTGCTTCAGCACTAACCAGCTGTGGTGTGGATGGGTCTTTCTTCCAGCTCTCAGAGGGCACTGACTGCACCCCCAGATTTTGTCCACATACCAATGGAAGCGCTGCCTGTGGGGCATCTGCCCTGTGCCGTGGTAGCGCTTCCATTCCTCTGTGTTGAACAACGTCCATCTCTCCCAACACCAATATTTTGGAGCTCAGAAACAATCAACTCTAAAAAATACATCTCAGGGCAAGAGCAGTTTAAAAGTCTTTTTTAGCAGGGTTCTTACCATGTATATAAAGACAATGGCAGAAGTTACGTGCATGAACCAAGCTGATTCACGGTACCCTGTGTATTCCTAACCTGTCTGGGTCTTTCTCCAGTTGTAACCTTGTCAGCTGTGTGAGGTTCTTCAAAGACATCTGTGCTATTCACCGCATGCTGCACTCGGCATAAACACTTTAGTGATTACTTTTTTCTGAGGAGCTCCTTTTGGGGTCTCTGTGTACTTGCACCATTCTGCAGGCGTTGGTGGGGCGCGGAGACCTCAGTGCAGAGCAATGCGTTCGCTCCTCCAAGGACCGGAGCTGCAGCAGCTGCAGCCGCACCAGGCTTGGCCCAGGGCTTCCAGGCAACAGAAAAACATTTACAAAAATGAAAAAAAAAAAAAAAAAAATCATCTTAAAATTGGAAAGCAATTGCATGAGGAAAGATGCTGTTAGTGAGCCTTACAGCTGTGGGGCAGCATGGCAGTGCAGAGCTTATGGCACATCGCGTCCTGCTCAGGCAGCCCGGCGAGGCTGGAGGTGGTACCTAAGCTGTGCAGAGCTCAGTGAACGTCCTAGTACCTTTGACTGTACATTTACACGTGGCAGGAGGAGCTAGGACAGGCCGTCAGCAGTGTGTTAAACTTTAGTGGGAAGAATAGGCAGATGTCCTGTACACTGTACACTGTCATCCGTGTCTCAGAGAAATCTCTCTGGCTCTTGGTCCGAGTGACCTGCTCTGAGACTGGGAGTCGTGAAGGACTAACTGAACAAGCACAAACCAACAAACACCGTGGCGGCAGGTCAGCGGCACAATCCCCCGTTAAGGAGGTGACCCCTCCGCTGAGCAACATGTCTGTGTGTGCCGGGGCTGCGCGTCTCGGCAGTTAGGAAAGTCTAATCCTGGCTTATGCCTGCACAGTGCTCCTGACAAGGGGGCTCTCGGTGGTGGCTGCTGTTCCTGTTGGTTACTCCCTTATGACCATGTTTTACATTCTTCAAGCCGGTTAATTTCCATGCAGTGCTCATTCCCAATTTAAAGAGGACAGTATTCCAGAAAATGGGCTCTTTTTTTTTCTAATGCATACTGTGAAAGAAAAGAAATACAATTACCGATCTTCATGGTTCTTCATGGCCGTTCTTCTTTCTTTGCCTTTTTTTTCCTCCCCAGAAACAGTACAAATCTCTGCACAGAGCATGACATCCCCATAATGAACCCTTTGTCAAGCATGAAGCTGGCCTCGTTGCAGCCTGGCACTCCCCCTCTCCTCCACAGTGGGCACCAGCAGCAAATCCAGACCCTGCACCTCACTCACAGCTTGGGGACAGCGAGCTCAGGTAACCTTCAATTTGTTCTGTGGTTATGTGTGTGGTAGGGAACACAGTGCCCTGGAACTATTGCTTTATGAAGACTTGTCCCCAGTGTTTGTGAGAGCAGAAGCTGGGAGCGGAACCAAGAAATCCTTCCGTAGGGCCCAGTTCCTCCCTCTACTGGCAGGGGAGCCTGGGGCCTATCCTGCTCATAGGGGCTGCCCAGGGCCCCACAGCCCCAGCAGTACCCACACGGCCCCCACATTGCACTGAGTGAGCCCTGAACATCCTGCTGGGCTCTGCCCCTATATGGGCAGAGTTAATTAAACACTAATTTGCTGTGCAAATGCCCTCTGGACAGCTACCCACCGCTAAAGTCAGTGGCAGCACAAAAGCTACATAAGGAAGGCCAAAGGCTCAGGGATTGCGCTGGGGATGGGGCTGTGCTCCATGGGGAGTCACAGGAGGAGCAGGCCAGGCTCCTGCCAGCCCTCATCCAGCATGCACTGCCTGTACTGAGGGTGCTGCCCGCCGCAGGCTCTGCCCAGCTCCCTGCATTTTGCTTACTGCAGTGGCAAGGACATTACTCCTTGGGAGTAATGTTGGGAGGGGGGAGGCGTATCCTCTGGGCAGCTTGGAAGGAAAAGGTTACTTCTGTTTAAACATTAAACACTGATTTAAATCCAACAGTGACAGCAATTCTCAAATATATCTTATTTCCTTATGCCACTCATCTCACACTTGATCTTTCCGTCCCCTCAATGTGAAAGCATCTCCCACAAAGGCTCAGTCATGCGCGCCGTCCGCAGTAAGGAGCTGGGTTCTCTGGGGAGAGAGCAGCCGTTCTCTGAAGCCGCGGCTCACACCTGCTGCTGCACGGTCTCTCTGGCCAGGCCTCCTCCTGCGGCAGCGCCCTCCGCGGGTTAACAATTACTGCTGTTTCTGAATTCTCCATTCTCTGTAATCTGCAATTTAGTTGGGTTTGTGGGGGAGATCCCATTACGTGTCTGCATGCTGTACCTCTCTTTCAGCTGAGTAAGGGCACTCATTAACCGTGCGTTGGCAGCATCCAATGAAGCAATGCGTTTCTCCTGCAAAGAAACAGAGGGAACCATCAACGGAAACGCACGGAGACCTGTCTGTGCGATGCCACGGGTTGTTGTGAGCCAGCAACCCACGGGCCTTTGGGACCAGGACCCTTCAGCAGCCCGCTGCTGACAGCAGGTCTACAAATGGCTTTGCCTGTGTTTTCCCCTGCTGCTGCCAGGTGAGCAGACATCTCTGCAAGCTGTGTGCTCCAGGCTGGCCTGACAGAAGCAGCCACATCCCAGCTAGAAGCCTCTGTGTGCCAGACTGGGTTGATGCTGGGGCAGGGTGCTCTGCAACCCCCCAACAGCTCCGTGTCGGACTGCATGGCTGTGGCCTGGATTAGAACTGTGCTGGGCTGAGCTGCGCCGGGTTTGTGCAAAGCCTGCGTTTCCTTCAGGGAAGCCAGAGTGAAAGCCTCTGAAATTCTGAGTTAGGACATAATTTGAGGATTATTTCTATGAGGAATAAATACTGTCTCTGCAGGTAGCTCCACAAGCATCTGCAGGGGAGCACCAGAGTTCTGCATGGCCTCAGGGACGCTGGGCAGCAGTTCTGCAGCCCTGACCCCATTCAGAGAGCAGCTCTGGCTACGGGAGATCGCTGTCAGAGCTTCTGCCCTGCTCCCAGGGGTTACTGCCTGCCTCACGGAGGCTTTGGCGCATCAGGCTTTTAAACAAGCAGAATCTGTACTGAATTCATTTTATCATACTATGTTCTGATCGGTCCTGAACAAAACGGAGACAAAGTACTTTTTCTCATTTTTCAGTGATACAGAAATTGTTTGCTCTAACTGCAGCTGTTATGAAGACGATAAGATTCCTGTTCTAAAGCATACTTCTCTCCCAAGGTGGTTATTCCTGTCACTGTTTAATTGATTTTGTTAGTGTAAATAAATGCCTTAAATGACTTGTGGCCTCCCAGGATGGCTATGATGGCATAGCTTATCCTCGCTGATTACACTAAGGGGCTCAGTGCGGTTTCATGGGGACAAGAGCAAGAGCTGCTGTGTTGCAGCCTGATCCTGCCATGCCTGCTGTCTGCTGTGAGCAGGTAGAACGGAAACAACACAGAGGGGCACAGCAGTTCACCTGTGTAACTCCGAGGATCACACACAGTGTGAGATGATGAGAAGCAGAAAACTGTGTACCACAAAGGCTTGGGTGAGAGCCCCATAGGTAACACTGTGGGGCCTGGAGGAGCTGCTGCCAGCTGCAGCCCCAGCCATGCGCCCCACCGCTCCCCCCTCCCTGCCGGGCTTTGCCCTAGCGCAGCAGGGAACATGTGCTGATTTACTGGCTTGGAACAAATTACTGTACAGGAAAACAGTGATTCTTTTCGCAAAGTTACCATTGTCTCATCTCCTTTTTAATTAGTTATACAGTAAATTAGTCATGAGTGGTGACTCACAAGAGATTAATACGGTCATTAAGAGAAAGCCTACAATTCACTAGCACCTAGCCACAACCTGAAGCTGTCTAAACAAATGAAAAGATGATGGGCTGCATTTTTAGTTCCTTTGTTCCAAGTACAGTATTTTCCACCATCGCCTGGTGCCCCTTTGCCATTCCCATCTGTACCACTAACTGTGCTTCCCAGCCCTGCAGGGAGCAGGGTGCTCACTCCCATGTGCTGACCGTTCGCACAAGGTCAGTCTCCTGGCACGGCCACTCCTCCAAGCTACAGGTCCTGCATCCTCCCCTCTGCTCCCCCTGCCCTGCAGGCACACTTTCCTTCCCTGCTCTGTGCGTTTGCTCTCCTCTTGCCTATCATTTCCCTGTCCTTCTGATGGCTGTGCCCTTCTCAAGACTTCGCTCCAACCACCTCCTCACTGCTCGGCCTGCTGCCACCTGACATCTTCCACATCACCTGCCAAATGCCAAGGCTGGAAAAAGCTGCAGGAATGCAAATGTTCTGTCAATAGAACACTGTCCTGCTGAGGGCTGACCCACCCTGTCACTGACTGCAGCTTTGTGCTGATGCACCCCATGCATGTGGTTTGACCGCACTTGATCTGGTGCTGCTGCACAGCGGGAAGGCTGCATGTTGGAAGTCACCCCAGAGTGCTGCAGCCCTTGGTGTCACGGACTCACCTGTGCATCGATGATCTTCTGTTTGGAGTCCACGGCAGCCTGCATTTCTGCATGGTCTTTCTTCAGCTCCTCCTCAACTGACATCAGCCTGGTAGCCAGACAGACAAGAAAATAACATGTTTTCAAGATGCAGAGTGCATCGTCTTTGTAGTGGTCTGTACTGCTTACGGAAGTGATCTGAGAGCTGGGGGCAGCTGGAGGAAAGGAGACCCTGCAGGCCTGCAGCTCCTGTCTCCCTGTGCTACAGGTTGGCTTTGTGAAAAGCACGCTTTATGAGAAGAACAAAAAGTACCCTAAAGGCCCTCAAAGAAAGGGCAGGGACAGCTTTAGTTGGATGCCTCCCCAACAGTGAGGAAGCAGAGGCTGATATGCACCTCTGCAACAGGCAGGAGGAGGTATGAAAAGGCAGAGACCCTGGCCTGCAGCCCCTGCCATCCAGACAAAGTCTGGGCCCTCAGCTGAGAGTGCAACACTGAGGCACACTGAGATGCTCCCACAACAAGCAGCTGTGTGTTCGAACAGAAAAGGGGCACAGGCATTGCCACCACCTGCTGTTACACACAAACCAGTGGCTCAATGCATCATTTTTCTGGCTATTAATTTTGTCTAGACAACCCTAGAGCACACTGCCCAAGAGCTTAAGTGATTAAGGCCAGGGAAGGAAGACTCCTTTGTGAATGCTGATTAAAAGCAGAGACGTGGCTTGGCTCAGGTGAAGTGAAACTAGCAGGACTGAACAGCGTGGTCAGCGCTAATGCCAGCCCTGCCGCCTCCCCCAGCTGCTCTGTACCTGCTGATGATGCCCTTCATCTGGATCTCCTTATCCTCCTGCTGTCTCCGCAGCCGCTCCTCGCTCTCCTCCAGCCTGGCCTGGTACTCCAGCATCAGTTTCTGCGTTGTCTCCTCCTGGCATTTGAAGCGTGTCTCGTACTCCTCCAGCTTCTTGTTGGAGATGCGCAACTTGTCCTGCAGCACCACCAGGTCCTGCTGGTACTACAGCACGGACAGACAGGAGGAGAAAACACTTGAAGCACGTCATCACGCACGGCTTTGCCCTTGCCAGGGTTTCCCCACAACCCGACTGTGCCCCTCTCCTAGCTGCAAACCCGTATCAGATAACCCCGCTTGCCGACACCTCCTCTTCGGTCTTCTCCACGCTGCGCTGGGAGCGGCGCTGCGTCCTGCAGGGCTGGCACGGCGCTGGCACGTTCGGAGAAGGGGCTGTTAGCAGAGTTCAGCAGTTCACATGGGGAAAGCAGGTTAGAGTGACTGAATGGCAAATGCACCTTCCTCACACTATGCGCAGGGCTAAACACAGGCAGGAAGAGCAGAATTGGTGGGATTTTGGGTTAATGCGTGAGCTCTTCAGCCTGCATCAATAAACAGGAGTGCTGTGGAGATGCTGAATGCACAAAGTGCAGCAGCCCCAGCTGCAGCGGGTGCAGCTGTCTCCCGGATGGGGCAGCTCAGGGCTGAGCCAGGCAGGGGCAGCGCTGCAGCCCCACATCTCAAACCCTGCAAGCAGATGGCAAGCCAGGGCTCCATCCCAGAAGAGCTGCTGCATGAAGCCAAGACCCCACAGGCTGTGCCGATCACAAAGCTGAAGCTGAACAGCAGCAGCAGCAGAATCACATAAAGCAATTATGAAAGCAGAGCTTTCTGACTCAGCAAAGCCGGGTTCAGCGGTTGGAGAGCATTCAGTGCAACTTACTTTGCTAAAGGAAAATTCAGTGCAGATCTGTGTAAGACTTTAATTTCAAAATTATCTTTGAAAACTGTCTGTTAAAAAAACTTCACTGTAATGACCTTAGAATAATTAACACACACCTGATGTTGTGAGGAGCTGAGAGTCAGGCTGGAAAAAAATAACCTCCTGGGCCATGAGAGCAGCTACAAGGCCACGGGTGTTGTGTAAGAGCAAAGAGGAACATGCTGAATCCTGAACTGACTGTAGCTGAGAACAGGGCCCTGCCCTTCAGCCATCTCCAGCCGCGTGAATATGAACATCGTCGTATCCCGATGTTGTGAGCCCTGCTGGGGAGCTTCCCTGACAGATCAGCTCCTTTGGATAGCGGGCGCAGCCACTGTGCCCTGTGCCCCAGCTCACATAAGCACTGCTGGAAGAAAAGCCTCTCTCCAACTGACTGACTGCAGGAGGAGCTCAGCTCCTCCAGGCTGAAGACGTGTGATGCGGAGGGGCCTCCTGATGGCTAAAGACTGAGTGGGAACAGGGCTGTAAGCTCCTCCCACCTGGGCACAGACGGCCACAACAGATCACAACAGATCGCTGTTTTCTTCCTTTAGCAAAGCTTTTACTGAGGCACTGAAAGGACACAGTTTGCATGTGAAACTGGAGGGATGGGAAACACAGATGCCCATACAGATGCACAGAAGCACTGAAGTCAAACAGAAGGGAGTTGCTCACACAGGAAAGATTAAATACCTACCCTAGCCTTAAAATAGGAGCAGCGTGAGTGCAAGTGATAGCAGGAGAGGCCTCAGAGCCCGAAGGAGTCGCTCCTGTCTCTACAACACTTGTCTCACTCTTGGTTACCATTCAAGTCTTACAGTAATGGGGAGAGAGATTATGCTAAATGACGGTCTTCGATGTCAGTGATCTGACAGCAAAGTAACAAAAGATGCTGTGTGGCAATGAGACACCGGGGGTGGGGGGGACACCTGTGGCCTTAGGACAGGGACCGGTTTGCTGCAGGAATGAGTTCCCACCTCCGACCTCAGCTCCCTGGAGCAGACGCTGGTGAGCTCTGCTGCCCATGGGAGCCCAGCCAGGGCCAGAAGGCAGCCAGGCTGGGCTGAGGGAACACCCAGCCCCGCAGCCCACGGTGCTTCTTGTGTAGCCCCAGCGCAGCAAAGGCTGTCGCTGCCATCCCACTGCAGAGCTGCAGGAGCAGCAAACCTCTCTGAAGTACTGCAAGTACCCAAATGCAGCAATAACACAGCGCACAATGCGTGGATCTGGAAGCACCGCTTTCATCTGCTGCCTACTGGTGTCTCTGCTTAGGTCACATTCACAATTTCTACACGTGTGCAAATAATGTCAACTTACTACAGAGCTGAGTGTCCGATCAGTGCATGTCTGTGCTTGCGGGAATACCCAAGGAGGACAGACCCCATAAAAAACAGGTTGAGCTCTCCCATCTGCCACACTACTGGGGGGAGCTCCCACCTCCTGCTCCCTGCTCTGCCTCTTAAAGGTGAGAGCCCCCAAACGGTATGACTGAGCAGGGGAAGGCTACTGTTACAAAACCAGAAATGTCTGTGCTGCAGAACAGGAAACAGCTCAGGGAAGAAGCCTGCAGCCTGCGTGACCTGCTGGAAGCACTTGGTCACTGGGATGCCGCAAAGCATGGTTAGGAAACATCCCAAATGCAGACACCCTACAGTGGCAGGCTGCTGAGAAGTGCCAATTCTGCAGCAGCTCAAGGGCCCCTCCGGCACTGGGGGCTCCAGCTGAACCCTCTGGCTCTGACTCGCTGGCAGACCCCAGACACAGCCTGGAGCAGCGTCACTGCATCAGCGATGTCACACCAGGCCCCAGTGCTGCATCCAAGACCAGAATTTGGACTTAATTTTTAGGTCTCCTTACAGCCTCTTACCACGGGAGCTGCTCCTTGCTACGTATCCCTGCAATTAAGCAGGAGGGTGCCTGTAGCCTACTCCTGGTCTCTTTTCTGGGTGCACTTAATTTATTTTCTAAGCCCTCCTTCCCCTGCAGCCAGGGGGAAGGTAACAGGCACCAGCTGGCTCCAGGTGATGCTGCAGAGCGGCCCTGACTCCTGGCTCCCACTTTTCTCACTTACTTCCATCGGGGTAATTCCAGTCAGTGTGTGAAGCCCACCCCGGTCGTCCCCAGCAGCGCCCTGTGAGCAGGGGGGCTGAACAGCCTCTGTGGGGCAGCGTGGGGCCGGCCTGCCCCCAGCTGCAGCTCATCCACATTCAAGGAAATCCTCTCTCTATTTAGAAACTTGATTCAATCCAATCAGGTTTTACCTTTTCTGCTTGGCTGAGCTCGTCCTTATTCCTGAGCTTATCCCTGTGCTTGGAATCTGGGTCAATGCTTTCATCTTCTAAAAACTGCATGTTCATATTCAAAAGCCAAGCAGCAGTGCGGTCCAGGGCATTGGGGTTCACAGGAGAAGGGGCCTACAATGAAACATACAACCATAACAAAAGAAAAACCTGTAACAGAAAGGTCATGAAGCCAGAGAGAGCAGTTCCTTCCAAGCCCTCTCCCACGCTGCTCCAAGAGCAGAGAACAGATCTGAGCTACCAGAGGGGCAGGAATACCTCCTGGTGTGCACCTCCCATTATTTTGCATCGGAAACATCTGACAGCCTTTGAGAGGCTGAATTCTTCCCTCTGCCATCCCTATGGAACAGACAAACAAAGGTGAGTGGCAGCGGAACCCTGCTGGAGTGAATGGGCCCAGGTTACTGGAGCAGTTGTCACCTCTGCGAGCAGAGACTTCACTCAGCTCTTCAGCCTCTGCTTCACTGTGCTGTGCCCTTGCTTGCCACGGAGCCTTTGCACAGGTAAAAGCACACCTTCAAGCCTTCTTGAGAAGTAACGGTTTCTTCTTGGCTGAGGCTCTGTACCGATGAGGTCACACTGGAGGAGTGACCATGGGGCCGGTGGGCCCAGGGTGCAGTGCTGCTCTTGGCAGGCGCTGGGGCTGAGGGCAGGACTGCGAGCGCAGCACCTTCCAGCTGCATTACCAACGTGAGGAAGTGAAGCTCCAGCTATTTCCCCTCCGTCCCGGCTCATTATCAACAGCAGTAATTATCCTCTTGGATGAACACAAGGGATCTGGATGACCTGTTCAAGTTAACAAGGCAAAGAGATTGGGAAATTTCTTCTCCATTCAAAGCGCCGGCGCTGGAAGCTTTCCCGTGCCATCCTTCAGCCTTGTCTTCATTTCCACAACTTTAAATCAGAAGCTCAGGAACTGCTCATGGAGCACCGAGGGCCGATCGGAGGAGAGCTGCTCTGGGTCCAATGCTCTCCACTAACAGAGCTACTGCCCATCAGCTCTTCCGCCTCCTCCTCCTCTCTCTGAAGATGTGGAAAAGAACATCCTGCTCCTGCCTGGTGTGAGTTTGATGGCAGCTCAGCTGAACTCAGGAGGTGGAGGAGGCGCTGCTGCAGAGCAGGAGCGAGGAGCTCTTCTGAAGGCAATCCTCAAGCGGCCACCATGTGGGAGCTCTCGGTTCTTGAGCAGCAGTTTTGTTACGATTCAGACACCGCTAACAGGTGAACTACGCGATTAAGGCTGGGAGGGGCGTTTTGGGGACTTCGGCTCTTGAGAGGGCAGTGAGGGCGGAGGAAAGCTCCGAAACACCAACCAGCCGGCCAAGGTCACCCCGTGTCCCCAGGGCTCTTCTGGGAGGAACTGCCCCAGCGGGCGGCTGTGGTGGAGCCGTGCCCTCTGCACCTACCAGGCATCGATCCACATTACACAAATGCTGCTACACGGCACGCCTGCTAATGTCGGTGCTTATGAATCAATACAGTGTGCACAGAACAGCTCTGGATCGGGCTGAAACCGCCTGCAATGGGCGGCACTGCCATTGGCCTCCGCCTCTGCTGCTGAAATGGAACACGCTGAGGAGCGGGCAGCTCTGGCCAACTGCTCACCTTCTCTGGGCTTTTATTACTGTTACAACTCTCCCTTTCGGCACCGAGAGGCCCTCCTGTGTTAATTTTTTTTAACAGGGTTATAGCTGAAATGTAAAACAAAAAGCAATTTACCCATGCTAGGAAAGCCAGAGGGCCCTGGGTCTGCGACCTACTGCTTCAATTTTAGCACCCTGCACAGCCAGATCTCTGTGCAAAGCAGATGGGCTCCAGGACCACTGCCAGGCTCTGCACAGAAGGGACTTTGCTCTTGATGGGAAAACACTTCTTCCTTCCTGCTCTCTCCTCCCCATGTGCACTCAAAGGAGGGTCTAACGGAGCAAACTGGAACGTCCATGGACACCATGGCTCTGGGGGAACAGGAGCAGCAGTACAGAGCTTTGTAGATACAAGAAGAGATGAGGGCCTGGTCCAAGTCTGTGAGATGGTGCTGGGTTGGCTATGGCATGAGATGAGAGCCTGCACATGAGAGGCAAAGCAGTGACAAGGCGGCAGCGCAGGACAGAGGCGGGGCTGCCACCGCCCTCGTGGCTCTGCCACCCACCGCCCTGCATCCAGCACGCTCCAAAGTGCCACACGACAAAGGAACGGAGGATGAGCGCTCGTCCGTGTCCCACCCCTCGAGGGCCTCTGGCTCGGGCCAGGCTGGGCGCAGGAACCGTGCTACGATCACCGTGCTGCCTCGAAGCCCGCTCCCGCTGCAGCAATCCCCCCACCCAATTTCTCCTCCAAGCCCATGGCCTGGCCGCCTCCCGCCCCCCAGCCGCTTCAGCCCCCCCGCTCACCTGCTTGTGCATGGTGCGCTGCTTCATCTCGGGGCTGTCGCCCTTGGAGGAGGAGGACTGCTGGCGGAGCCGGGCCCCGCTGCCAGGCCAGTCGGGCGAGGAGGACATCATGCTGCCACTGGAAGGCCGCTGGTACTGCACGGCGTTCAGCAGCGAGGGCGGCGTCCTGCCCCGGGTGACGGGCGGCGGCGGCGGGGGGGGCGGCTGGTCGATCCGCCGCTGCGGTCCCGCGCTGTTCTGCCGCGGCATGGTGGGCTGCCCGCCCTTCTCTGAAAGCGAGAGCTGCCGCCGGGCCAGCTCCCCCGTCCGGCGGGTGAAGTCCTCGCCGGCGGCCGGGCCGGCGAAGCCGTGTTTGTTGGCGGTCAGCTCCTCGCTGTTGCTGTGGGAGCTGAGCGAGCTGTGGCACTCGGAGCCGGAGTCGCCCAGGCCGCGGGGCGAGAGCGGCAGCCCGGCAGCCATCTGGTACACGGGGTTCTGGAAGGAGAGCGGGGCCAGCAGCTGCGGCCGGCCGGGCGCGCTCTCGCCGCTCGGCGTGGTGGGCGTCTGGCCCACGCGGCGCACCGTGGCCATACCCGTCACGCTGCTCTGCTGAGTCCGAGCGGTCCATACGCCCTGCAACTGCCCGAGGGACGACTGACTGTCATTGAGGGAGTCGGCAGCGCCGGGCGCGTTGGCCCCGCTGTCCAAGAGCCGATTGTCCTGCAAGTCCACCATGGACAAACTCTTGCTGCCATTTGACATCTGCACGTCGGGCTCATTGGCCTCTGAGTAACTGGAGCTTCGGGCAGGCGAGGGCTGGGCCCCAGCAGACCTTGTGACAAAAAACAAGTCCTTGTTTTCGGGGGTTGGAGATGGTAACCGTGTGAAATCTATCAGACTGCGGGGAAGTCATTGAGCAAGGAAGAGGAGAGGAAAACAAAACAAAAAAAAAAGAAGAGTTGTGAATGCCACACTGGAGCAGGAAAACATTATCACTCAGAAGCAATTGGTGTGGCACAGCTGCGCGGGAAGCAGGCACAGCCCGCCCTGCGGGGACAGTGCAGCAGGAGCAGGGGATGCGGGCAGCAGAGGGGCCCTGGGCACGGAGCTCTGTGCCACGCAGAAGGTGTTTGCAGGCTCACAGCACACTGCTCGCAGCCTCTGCCTCACCATCCGTGCTCTGCTCAGCGTGCTAAAAGCGCCCCAGCTTCCAGCTGGTCATGCCTCAGCACTCCTGCCTGCCCTGTGCCCGGGCACTAAGCAGCCCCCTGCTGGCACAGCACCCCACAGGCCGGGCCCACACTGTGCATCCGAGGGTCGGACACAGGGCTGTAACTGCAGAGCTAAATCCTAGCAGCTGAAAGTTATCCACCCATTGCTCCTACTGTAGCAGATAAGTTCAGGCAATATTGATTTCTTGCAGACAGGAAGAAAGAGCTTTGCAGTAGCTCAGTGTGAATATACCACTGATCAAAGGTGATGCGCTGTAAGCAAGTATTTGGGTGATGGCATACTAGTAGAGATCCTCCATAGCATTAAATAATTGTACCTCAAGCTGGGAAGCATTAGAGATGAAAGCTCTGATTAGAGCAAGTCCAGCTCCATTGCTGCCTTTCATTCCTAATTAAACTGTTAAGAGTTATGCAGGTTCTACTTACAAACTATTTTATTAGCAGTGTCTTTCAATTTACGTGGGCTCTATTTCATTTTCCACAAACAGAAACATTTTCAGTCTGCAACAGAGTCATCTTTCCCATGAATGATTTTTCTTACATAATGAGGCCTAAAAGTGTGTTTGGTGACTGTGTCTATGAATCACTGCTCGTTAAAAACACCCATTTATTATACAAGCAGGATGGAGCAGACTGGAACCGATTGTTAGGCCTCTACAGCTTGTCCACTGGTAATGGAATGCCCAGATTTGGACCACACTGAATTCAGCACATACCCTACGTCTTACAAAGATGGATAAAACCAATGAGTCCTGCATATGCAGACACCTTATGAACACACTGGTAAAACTCACTGGCTTGAGGTTAGTACCCTCAGTGCCCTCAAAGGATGGAAGTGTTGCTTCTGCGGCCGAGGGTCCAGAGTGGAGCCCAGAACCCAGTGTTTGATTTCCCATACCACATTCTCAGTTCTGGCTCAGGATGGACCTGCTGACTTGCACTATTGCCTGCTGCTACGCCTAGATTCAGAGCTGAACTACACCCAGTATCAGTTTTGCAATTGGAAAGCTTTGCCAATGGATCAGGAAAATCCACACTACATCTTGTCCTGCCTGACCCTGCAGGCACTCAGGTTCTGGTAACAGGTGAACATTCGGTATTTCCCAGCCACGGGCAGGCCACCTCTTTTGCTCTTACCCAGATAAGTCATTCTCTATCACCATTTTCTGCAGCCCCGCAGAGATGCTGTTGCCAGCACTGGGAGTGGATGCAGTGTGATCAGCTGTGACCGAGACCTGCACGCAGGCCGGGTTACTGAGTGCTGAGTTGACGTCCCTCAGGATCCGCGGCAGAGGGCCAAGTTTTGTTGCAGTGCTCTGGAGAGAGAAGAGCAGAGTTACTACCAGCATCATGGGTTTTGCAAGAAAACTCTGGGTTCTGCCAATTGCTGGGCAGTCTCTTTCAGTGAACTAAGTCAGCAACATTCATTTTCTCCAACATTTAACCCCACTGCCACGGCTACAGCCTATCCCAGAACACAAAGCTTCGGAAATCATTTGCAGCTGTGGGGCAGAAGGAAGCAAGCGCACTTTGCATGGTTCAGACAAAAAAGACAGCTGTGGCCAAGCCTGGTTCAGGTCACTGGACAGAAATCCTTTTAATTTAAAAGGAATCTGCTGGGACAAACAAGGCAGCTCGGTGTTCAGCAGCTCCGCCTTCACATCTCACCATCCTCACCCCTCAGTGATGAACAGCAGAGGCAGAAGGCAGTACTCGCCAGCCTCAAAGAAAGCCACAAAGGATGCGCTCCTCCAGCAGCATGTGCAAAGGTGGAACAAGAGCCAAGAGCCCGCAGGAGCTGAGCTGTGCTCCCACACCCTCACAGGCTGGCATGGGCTGGACAAAGGGGAGGTGTATGCTGCAGAGCAGCCCGTGTGCCCAGCACTGGCCAAAGCCTGTCCCTGCAGCCCCCCTACCTGCTCCAGCTGAGAAATGACTTCCCAGAGCAGCGAGTGCAAAGTGGACAGTTCCCGGCCCAGGTCAATGTAGCCTTCAAAGCCAGCTGTGTTTGAGATGGTTTCTGGATTGGAAATCTCCAGTAGGAATCTCTGCATGTTGGTCCACTCGTGTTCCAGAAACTGATTCATGAAAGACATATATTCCTCTTTGCTGCCAAACCTGTCAAGACAGCAACACAAGTCTCAGCTAAATCCCGTAAAGAGGTGCAGCGAGCAGAATGAGCAGGTACATATGCAGGTAAAATAATGCATTCTTCCTCTGGCATCTGAATGCTTTCAACGCCTTTGGGATTACCAGGCTGCTAACAAGCATCTGGTGCTGAGCAAGGAACCCAAATTAATTCCAGCCTAACCCAGCTAACTCCTCATCAGTGTAGGATCTCAGCAGCAGAAATGAAGATGAAAGCTACAGAAACAAGAAATTATAACACCAAGCCCAATCAACTGACTGGAGTGCAGTGAGTGATGGCTGCAGGAGTTCCATGCTCTCCCCCAGCAATTCTGCAAGGAGAGGCTCAGTCATGTGCAGTCTGCACAACAGCTCAGCTTCATCACTTCGGTTTGACTCATGTCAGCTTAGTGAAAGAGCCTTTCCTGCAAAGTGCTGAAAATGTGAAAACCCTTTAGGTTAGGGATTGGTCAGGAATACGGAGCATTTCTGTCATCTAGCATAATACACTCGCATGTCCTCCACCTGTGTGTGCACGCATGTGCATTCCTGGCTGCGTGTGTATACTAAGCTAGCTTCTAAATCTAAGAAGCTTTAGAGAGAGACTGTCCATTCATGTTTCAGAAAGCTCATCATTTTGTTATCAGAGCTCAGGATAAGTAGCTCAGAGCTGCAGCCAGAGGAAAGATGTTCAGAAATCTCTTGCTTTGTTTCCATCAAACCTATGGGCTTAGTTAGAAACTGGTAGTGTCCCCATTTGCTTCTTTTGCCCTCCCAGTTCAAACAGTCGCACTGTAAGAGCCCCCTGGAGGGACTGAGCTACGCACACTGTTTGGGTGCTGGTCCTGCTGGTGCCTCTGGTGGGAGGCAAAGCGGATGCCATCAGCCTCCCCCAACACAGCCATCACGGGACAGATTTCCTGGCTGTGCCTGGGTGTTCTGCTGCTCTGCTCTGTGGTCAGAGTAGTCTGCTTTCCTACTGCTTTCCTACTCATAAAACACATGCTGTTTTGGAAACTTAAATGATCTCCTTGACCCTTGAGCAAGGGTCCCACTGAGAGACAGGGAGGATAAAAACAACAGGAACCAAACAGGCCCTCTGCATCTAGGAAAGGAGCAGCCAGCATGGGATGCCTGCTGCAGAAGCTCTGCCTGCAGCCTGGGGCTTCCTCCCCCTCCTCAGACCTCCTGCTTACTTGGCGAAGTTGGCCAGGTTCTGGGTGACCTTGGCAATGAGGGTCAAAGTGCGCGCAGTGCGGTCGTCTGGGTACTCCTGCAGGAGACTGAAGAGGGAAGGGGACATGATAGCTGGGCAGAGGAAGCGGAGGAACAGGGAGGCACTGATCAGTCGCTCGCTGATGTCTGGGCGGCCACGGTTGCTGCACTCCTGTCTCCACGAGGCAAAAACTTCTTTGAGCTCCCTTGGGAAGACACTGAAATGACAGGAGGACACACAGGGATGGTAAGTTCAAGGCCAGGGTGTTTGAACTGCTGCACAGTAATAACTAAACATGCTGTGCACCAGCCATGGGGTATGACAGCCAGACCCTTACACCCTGCTGACCCACAGCAGCACCTCTACCTACACCAGGCACAGGCTTTTGTCTTTTCTTTTTTTCCCCTCATTTTTTTTTTCTCCCCAGATCATCCATTAGGATATTCAAACCACAGAGGAAAAAGCCAAGCCAAAAGCTCCAGCAACTGGGAAGAGAGATGGGAAACCAAGCAGCTCATCATCACAAGTTACGTGGTGTGTACCACCCTGGAGAGAAGGGCACTGCCTGTGTGCTGTGGGACACTGGGGGTGTACCAGGGTTGCCGGTGCAGCTGGTGCTTGGAAGGAGGGCTGTGCAAATTGCGCTACTCCAATTCAAGCTCTTGGAGCAGATCCCGTGGAGACAAGGGCAAAGCAGATCCACACTGGAGTTAGTCCAGCCTTGCAACTGCACGGACCTCATCCGGGCTTCCCAAGACACCAGACCTCCCCCAGGCCAGCAGCCCTTATCACTGCAATAAGGAGCCGCCTGCCCGCTCTCCTCCCAGCTCCCTGCTCCCACCTTATCCTGTTCCCAGCACAGGCTGTTTATGCAGCTGGATACTCCCACGCAGGAGCAGGCTGACAATGGGTCCCCAGCGGCCCCCAGCCCCCAGTACCAAGCCTTTCCCTGGCCCCAGTGCCTGCCCTGGCCACAACCACCGCCTTTGTTTGAAACCCAGGGCCGTTCACCTACGGAGCTGGATGGCATAAAAGCGGACCAAAGGAGGTCAGACTCCATTTTAGGTCACACATTTTCTTAACAAACAGCCATTTCAGGGGATGCTTTCCCAGTTTTGCTGCAGGGACTACGTGGGATGAGTGAAGCGATCTGAGCTGGCTCCCAGCAGCCACGTGCCCCACTCTGGGACTGACTGCCCTGCTCCTGACCCCCACATTTGCTGGAAACTGAAAGCCACGTGTACCGTGCTGCCAGAGATGCTGTCCTGCTCCCCTGGTGCAGAAACCTGCCCAGCCATGCCTGCTGCGCACACAGGGTGCGCATGAGGATGCTTGAGGTCTTCTCCATCCTAACATGTGCACAATGCTCAGCAAACGCTGCCAGCGTGTTTGGCTTCTGCTCCATACTGGATTCATGCTTTCACCCTCATAAGCTTTTGCCCTGTGCTTTATAAGTAACACTAGCCAGCGTCTTTGGCTGAAAAAGTTCTTTCTCTGGCTTGATTCGCACAATTGGACAAAGCCCTTCTACTTCATGGTATTTGCCCAGAAATAAGAGAATCCTTTAAGCAATTTAAGGCTTGAGTGATCAGGACAGGTTGTACAGTTGCTGGAAAGTAAGCCCTTGGAAATGCATGCACCAGCAGCATGCAGCCCTGAGTACTGCTCACTGTCACGGGCTGCGAGACCATAAAAGTTTAATTGTGTAATGGTGTATGGAATTCAGTTAGCTGGCTTTATGTGACAAACGGGCCCGTAATTCATTACCCAAGTTTCCAGTAACGAGCATCCACATGCTGAAATTCTGCTTACGCCGAAACTTTCCAGATGTCCAAATTATGTCATAATTATAACAATTTTCGGTTATTGTAAACCTCTTCCCTCTCTCTGACTCTCTGGCAGATGAGCGCACACACTCCTGGCACTCTATTTAAAGCAAGATCGTTAGCTGTCAGGATCCCTTGGCCAATCCTGAATTCTCAGTATCAGCCCAATTAATCCCCAAGAACTGCTGAGCACGAAGGAGCGGGAGGGGATCGCTCAGAGCTGCAGCTCAGCTGCTCCAGCCCTCCTCGGAGCAGTGGGACTGGAGGAACCAACCTTCCACACATTCCCAACTTTCCCTACGTCGCTTTTCAGACCTATTTTTAGGCCAACCTTTTAGTGTTGCTTTGGGTATTTTTAGGAAGGCATTAATTTGAACAATTATTATCTGCCGGTGACTAAAAGCAGTGAACTCCTCTTGGGAGAGCAGGTAAGCACAACTCCTGAGTCAGAGTCATTAAGTGGCTCAGTTAAGGTACGGACTACCTGCACAGAACTGTGCCCTTCTGCCTATTTGTGGTGGATGCAGGAAGCGTGAATGAGCCTCTTGCTGCTTGTTCTCTCCCTGAGCAACATCAGGAAAAGCAATTCCCTTCCTTTTGGGCTTGCAAGACAGCGCACCCCGTATCCAGGGGGATTACGTACAGTGAGTTTTCAGACCTTAACACAACAGCTGGGATAGGGAAGAAATGAGGAGTTCCGACTACCAAAGACTTCCTTCCTCCAAGCCAGTCCTTGGTTGATGTTTGGCAACAACAGCATTGCTACAAAACACATCAATAACAACTAATCCCAGGCTTTTAACCAGGAAGACTGCAAATGCAGCCGTAGGATAAAAATGTTTGTTCTGTTCAGCCAGGACAAAAACCTCTGGGCCAGCTAACAAGACGCACCAAGAAACTATTTTTGTTCCTCTAAGTAAAGAGGGTCACCAGCACATTTCTCCCCCTCCCAGGCACCATCTGCAGCAGACCCATGGGCTGCTGGACCCCCAGTCTCCAGTGCTCAGGGGCACAAACCAGCACCACCAGACACTGCAGCACACCACTGCCTCACTCCAGTCAGGTTTGCATATTCAGGCCTGACTCTGCTAGCTGCAGGAACAGCTAGGAAATGCCTCAAGCTGCACAGCAGGCTGCCTCAGCCAGCTGTCCCGAGGGCCAGGACACGGAAGGGTTAACCCTGAGGAATGCAGGATGCTAAGCCAAACAGCAACAGAGCACTAACAGCAGTGTCCTTGCTCCAGCACTGCAAAAGGAGAATGTCTGCCTCCACAAAAGCTCCCTGGACTGCTGCAGCTTCCCTGCTGCACCATGAATGCCACAGACCCTGCCTGCTGCAGGGGGGTTCAAAACTTCAATGGCTGCTCTGGGGAATCAGGCGGTCCATCACTGACCCACCTGGCACATACAGGTTTGTGATATGGGTGGGAGACTCAGGACATGCATTCCCGCTATTTATTCCAGGCTTTCATACACGGTTGACATCAAGTCCCACTCTGAAATGGTTACACTGGCAAAGGCCTTTCTTACTCCTTGGCTCTACCACCCTGTCCTTTATCTGTGCTGCACTGACCCTTCACCACCCGCTGAAAAGCAATGGGCACTCAGCCCTGAAGGCAGTGTGGAACTGCATCCCCAAACTAAACCAGCTCAGCAGAAAATCTGTCCTTGAAAGTGTGTTCCGTGCACAGCAGCCCTCCCATTCCCATGCCAGGCACACAGGAGCTCAACAAGGCACTGCACATCTTTGCAGGTGCACCTGCCACCGCCTGTGCCAGCCCTGCTCAGCCCAGTCCTCCTGGGCAGCCTCACACAGAAGCCCCCCGGGTACCCTTTGGGTTGGCAAGGCTGTGCCAGACAGACAAGGCCTGAGCCCGACACCATTCTCCTCCCCTGTGGCAGTACATGGAGGGGAGTGACGCCCGCAGGGTACTGACCAGTAGGAGTTGATGATTTTGCAGAAGGCCAGCTCACAGCACATCTTCAGGTTGCTCTGATGTTCAGGGAGGTCTGAGGATGAACACTTACTGGGATCCACCTCACAGTTTTCATCTGATTCATAGAGAGCCTTGATAAATTCCCCTGTAAAACAGACAGCGATGGGTTTTGGAGACGCAGCCTTCAAGCAAGCCCCAGTGCTGTCACGCAGGCTGGACCCTGGAGAGCAGGGCCACTCCCTGCCCCCAGCTGGCAGCGCTGCCCTGCTTGCTCCAGGTGCTGCCCTGGAACTGCTCTACTGGAAAATCTCTTTCCCCTGCTTGCCCCGAGCCCCCAGCTGCCCCAGTGCAGCCACGTTCCCCAGGGCGATCTGCAGGAAGCATGTGGCAGGTTCTGTCATCATCTGTATGATGTCCTGCTGCCGTGGGCTGCGCCTGCTATGGTCCCCTGGCGCTGACAAGCCAGTGTGATTCACAGAAGAAATGGATAATTAAAGGAAAGAAACAATTTACTTGGTTTATTTTGAGCTGAACATCACACCAAATCAAATTACAGCATTTCTGTGAGCTTCCTTGCATTCCTGCCTGCCTGCTCCTCACCAAAGGTGCCCCAGGTTCAAACCAGCACACGCTGTGGGCACTCCTGGCCCAGCTGCACGTCCCCGGCCCCACGGCAGGAGGGGTGGCAGAATGGGGCAGCAGCAGGACCCAGAGGCAGTGCCAGCCCCTGCAGCCAGGGGATCCTGGGCCTCACATGGCACTGCAGGACTGGCGGTGCTCGGTGCTTTGGTTCCCCTCTCACTCCTGTTGGTCATCTCTCAATTCTTGACCTGTCTGGGATTTCCCCATCCTTGTGCTTTCTGCTCCTTCTCATCTGCACCCCTCCCCTTCCTCTGCCCAAACAGATATTAATTACGTACCACAGAGCCCCTCTGGTGTATTTTCAGCTCTGCTGGGAGCTGCGGAGCCTCTCCGCCCGCCCGCTGGCGATGCCTGCTGTTACGATCCAGCCCTATTACCGGCTTGTGCCTCGTGGCTTGAAGGAAAGCACCACGCTACACTGGGCTCCCTCTGACATACAGATTAATCATTTCCCTGATAAAAGGTCCGTGCAGAACCCATGCCTGAACACCAAGCAGGAACCGCAGGCTGCTCCTGCACTGGGTAGCAGCGTCAGCACCCAGCCCTGACAGGGGACCGATACAAAATTCCCTGCCTTGTTTAACCTCCCGGCTTTTTAGAAATTTTTTGAGGTAAACTACTTACAGACTTCAACCAGAAGGCATTACAAGACAAGAATAACCAACATTCCTTCTCCTCTTCTGGTGGGCTACCTGCAGGTCTGACTGCATTTGCTCCCCTTCCTCGACTTTGTCAGTATTACTATTATCTTAATGAGGTATTTATGCTTTTATGGTCCCTGCTAGAATTACGCAAGTCCACTAGCAGAAGCCAACATCCTGAAAAACTCAGCTCTGCAGAGAGAGCTCTGCTGCTCGCCCCTCTGCAAACTGTGCTCTGACCCCCACTGCCTCTGCTGAGCATCAGAGCAGAGCAGCCCCCAGCCCACGCCGTGCCGCCCGCCCGCAGCAGCGCTGCTCTTCCTTCCTGACCTGCCCACCAGCGGAACCTCTAATTATTTTCATTTGCATCAGGAGAAATATTTTTGGAGCCACGAGCATAGCCGGCCCTTTCAAAAACCACCAGGAGGTTTCCCAGCGCTGTAAGGGAGGCAGCTCTCATCACTGTAATTTGGGAGATTTCATCTGACTCACAAGCGCTGCGAGTAACCGGGGGAGCATCTCCGGCTGGGGGTGCGCAATCAGGGGAAGGATTCAGCCAGCCTCCGTGACTCTGCCACTGCTGAGACAGAAGGCTTGGCAGGCCACGCCTGCAAACACCATTTCGCTGTCTCCTGTGGAAGCAGATGAAGCGCCAGCTGAGCGCTCACCTTCACCTGGGGCTGTGCTGCCCCCGCTGTGGGCTGCGCCTCGGGCCGGCAGCGTGCAGCCTTCATGCTTCTCCAGAACTGCTGGAGAGCACCTGCTGGGGGAGCAGCACCGCCCCGCGCGGCTGTCAGAGCTCGGCCAGCACTCACCACCGCGCAGAGCAGCCGCCCCTCGGTACGTACCTAAGGCATCTTGCAAGTATTTCTGTCCCACCAGCTTCAGGTATTCCTCGATTGCTTTGGTTGCCAGTGTGTTCTCCCTGAAAATGAGATGCTCATTCTCACCACAGCGATCAACTTCAGACATCATCAGGTCAGTCAAGAAATCCTGGAAAGCAAAGCCCATGGTGGGTCACCACGTACCGACACAGCCCGTGCAGCTCTCCCAGCACGAAGGGAGCGGAGCGCGGCGGTGCCCCCGTGCACACAGTGCTGCTCCTGCTCCTCCCACAGACAAGAGCAGAAATCAGTCTCTGCACCGTGACAACAATCTGCACCCCCAAAATGATCCGTTCCAGGCCTGCACCACATTCACCCCTCCATCAGTTTCAGCTTTCTGATGGATGGGTCCCATCTTGGCCTCATGTTTTGCGGATGAAGTATTTTTCCCACTGTTCAACGTGGCTGCGTCCGTACCAAACTGCAGAGGCTGCACATCGGGGGCATAACCCGGGTGTCGTGAGCTGTGCCCCACAGTTAATGGCTGAGAATCAGGCCTGCAATATGCACCAGGGTTACCCAACGTCCTATTTCCCAGTACCCATGAAAATGAACAGCACTGTTACAGCACGCATTTCGGGGGCTTTGCTGGGCTGATTTGCACAGAACCAAATACCACACAATTTCATAATCCTCTGTGCTGCACAGCGATGGAAGGGGTGAGCAGAGCGGTGTGCACACTGACAGCTGCCCTGTGCACGGCTCTGAGCTCCTGAACTGCAAACACCAATAGAAAGCCAGCATCTGAGACCGAGCTCCACGTCTCCCTCAGCAACAGCATTAGTGATCAGAGGGTCACGTAACTCCCAGTGCATTCTGCTGAAAATCCACTATGTGGTGTAACACGGAGCGTGCTGTAGCGACCGTTAATGCAGGAGAAATGCCATGCGGGTTTTAATGCTAGCACACATTCAGCTCCCATTCTTTACACTGCTCGTGGGAAAATCCTCTCGCCGATGCCGCTCACCTGGATGGCACAGCAGGCCGGGCTGCCAGCACCCCCCTCATCCTGCGTGGAAACCAAGGCCCCATGCAGGAGGCAGGAATGCTGACCTACAGCTTCACTTCTGTAGCCAAGGGCACCTCTTCCAAACCACGTACCTCTAACACAAAATAACTCACTCGGGAATAACCCTTCAGTGAGAAATTCTCCTTCACCATCAGCAGAGCACAAGACGTACGTAGCCCATTTCTGGGCATGGGCAGCAAGAGCTCCTGGAGGTGCTGTGCGGAGCTGCAGGTCCTGCACACTGCAAGTCTAACCAGGTTCAGAAAGCAGCTCCGCCCCGACACACGGCAGCACGTTCTGCTCACCTTCCAACCTCTGCTGAACCCCAGCTGTGACCTGGAATCCTCAGGCTCACGCTGGGATGCACTGCTCATTCCAAGGCCCATTCCAAGGCCAAACCACTGTACCTACACAGCCCTTCATTACTGCGCTGCTGTCCCAGTCCAAGGCAAACCCAGGCAGCAGGCAGAGGCACGAATCCCTCCACGATTTTCTGTCATTTTGCCCCTTTTATCAGCCAAGCCCGAATGAAACTTTAAACTCCTGCTCAAGTCCCTCTAGCCGCTATCTGGGTACCTCCATCACCTTTATCCCCCTGGTTCTCTCCCAGGATGCGTTTCAATTCCAAGCCACAGCTCCGGCTGACACAAGGTGCTGATTCTTAATTAGCAGCCGCTGACCTTGGCTTTGCTTGATTCTCTTTCCTGTCACTTTCCCAACATACTAATTATCTCAGGAACACTGAGTTTTACTGCTCCTCCTCAACCAGGTTTGCTTTCTCCTCCTCCAGTCAGCTGAGGACCCGCGCTGCCTCCCCCCGAGTGCAGGGCTGCAGGGCTGTGGCAGGACGCGGGGACGCAGGGCCAGCTCCCACACAGAACCCAGTTGCCTGCCAGGGCCACTGAGCTGCAGAGGCCCGGACAGCAGGATCCAGCCAGCAGCATGCGAATGTTGATGATTTCAGCTAATAGGCAGAATTCACTAGAATTAAAAATGAGTCATACGTGACCCGACACAAAGCCAGGAAAGATCCCTTCAAAACGCCTGTGGCTGTCACTGTCCCACACTGAGCACCACCAGCAGCTCAGCAGGTGAGAGAACGGCCCTGCTGCCCCGGGAGCAGCCAGGAAAGCTGCCGGCAGCCCAAGGAGCTCCGCAGCCGCAGCTGGAGCACAGTGTGCCAGGACAGCCCCGCCACCACCAGCAGATGGGCCACAAGGCAGGGCTTCTCAGCGGCCCGGCAGCTCTCTGGTGACATGGGGCCAAGCCAGCCCTGAGCCGCGCTGCAGGGCCAGGCACTGCAGGAAGGAGCACTGCTTGCGGCTCAGCCCTCCGCACCAAGGAGCCACATCGGCTCTGGATCACACAGCTGCCATCTCTGCCTCAAGAACGCCAGCAGCCAGCACTCGGAAGACACAAATGGAATGCAAATACTCGTCGGATCCCTCTGGGGGCTTCACTCACCCACATACAAGACTCCAAATAAAATGCAATAACTAAAGCCAATAAAACTCCCTGTTTCTGAGCAGCAGAGATTGGTGGGGGGTTGTTTTTAGTTAGGGCCTCTGGCAATGGAAGAAAATAAGATGCTTTATTTCATTACATCAGAGTCGAGAGGGGAAGGGAAAGGCCTGCAGTAAAAATTAAGGGCTGTGGCGGTGCTCTTCAGGCTCACTCCTGCGTTTATTTTAAGGATATTTGCCCCAGACTGGACACTGCTAAACCTGTGCAACCTCAGTCACTGCACATACGTTGATAAGGAGGAACAACTCATAAACTAATTCAGAGTACAACAGAGCAAGGCAACACTGGTTTCCAGCACTCCACCAAGCAGGACAAACTGCAGCACGAACTGCTGCAAGGCTGCTCCTGCACGGCCCCAGCAGCCCCGCACTGCCCAGACACAGCTGAAGGTGAGCCTGGGGCAGGGAAGGAGCACATGGGAACAGGGGCTGCCCTGGAGGGGGCCTTGAAGTGGAAAGGCTGATTGCAAAGTGAAACCCACTGAGTGTGAAACTGACACCTGCTCAAGAAAACAATCCTACACCGTGGTGCCAATAGGGCCAAGCAATTGGGCTAATTGCATCACTCAAGCACACAAAAACCAGGAGAAGCAGCTCTGTCACAAGAAAAAACTGCAGAGGGCAGCCAGCTCTGTCACCACCCGGTCCACACCCAGCCCCTGCCTGCAGCCCCGCACCTGCCTGGGTACAGCAGCACCCGAGGGGCAGTACCAGGAACCCCGCAGAGGGGCTCGGGGTGCCAGGAAAGGTCCTGCAGCCCCAACCCTGCAGGGATGGACATGGGAGAGCAGAGAGGGGCTGTCAGTGCTGGGGGGGCTGCTCTGTTGGTCAGCGCCCAATGGGTGGATTGGCCATGAGGTCTGGGGGTTCTCCTGATTGCAAGGCTGATTAATAGGATTGCCTTCACCTTAAGAGGATTGAATTGATAAAGGTAATGAGATTAGTGCTCATTTCAGAAAGCAGCCCAGAGTCCAGCAGGGCTTTTACACGGCGGTGAAGACGGAAGCTGTGGGAGGAGGCCGGGCAGGAGGCTGGGCGCTGTGCACCACGGCCCAGCCTTGACCCTTTGCCAACACGTGGTCCCCAAGGGTCCATACTGGAAAAGTGGTGCTCCTGCTCAGCACAGGAGCTCGTGCTTCAGCATGTCTGCCGTTACTAATTTTCCTTGGGAAACAGAGGGCAAGTGGCACCACAAGGGTTAACGCACAGGCAGCTATGGCCATGACTTTCTCACAGCAATAAGGAAACCCAACTGCAGGACACGCCATCAGTGTGCAGAGCAGAGCAAACGCCTCCCCCCTGACCTGGCAGCAGCACAGCCCCGCTGCATGACACACACCAGCTCCCATGCTGTGCTCCCCTTCGAGCCTCCCAACCTGCCTGCCTGCTGTGCCTGGGGAGAGGGCAAAGGGGAGCGGGCGTCCGCGTGACACTGATTAAAAGCTTTATTAGCTTGACTATGGCTGCTGCCTAAAGCATTATGGGGGAAACTCCTTGCAAGGGAATGATGCCAGGGTCACCTATAGCTGCAGGTGTGCAGCAGCCCGGCTCTCCATGCTGGGACACCCAAACACTGCTCCCAACCAGGCAGCCCCGCACGCAGGCTGGGCAGGAGGCAGAGAGACTGCAGCAGGCTCACACGGGGGGGTGAATGCATCTGCTTATGGGAAGCAAATCCTTGCGGCATAAACAAATAGGGACACATGTTTATTCTTCACTCCATTCACACCATAATAAATATTTATTTCAAGTGAGCAGCTGGTTAGTTAGAGCTTTGTCTGATGCTGGATTTCATCTACCAACCATTTGGACAAGGAAGTTTTTTATATATTTATGATTATTAACTGAGCTGCAAAAGCTGTGAGAGAGCCCTGAAACAGACCTAAATGAGGGAAGCATCCTGCAGGTGCTGAGAGCCCCAGCCCTTCTCCCTCTGGGAAGGATGCAGCCTGCCTCTCTGTAACCACATCACACAGCCCGCATCAGCCCGGGCTAATGGCAGGGCTCAGAGCACCCAGCATTTTTAATTACCACTTTGTGTGTTTTGTCTGTGGGTTGCAAAACACATCAAAATAGTCAGGCATCTCACCACACCCTTATAGGTAACACTGGTGTCTGTGATGAGGGGAGGATGGCGGTACCCATCACATGGGGCAGTGCCCCCTCTGGGCTGGGCAGCCCCCAGCCAGCCCACCTGCACTGCCACCTGTATCAGAACGCTTTTCCCTTCTCCCCACCTTGGCAGCTGCTCCAGGCTTTCCAGCCATACCCTGATCCACTCTGAGCCCTCACGCAGCTCTGCGGGGGTGAAGCTTTTCCCTTTCCCAAGCAGAGATCAAAGGAAGCACGGCCTCTGACTCCAGGGAGGACTCTCTGCTTTCATTTCCCATCTTTTAATCTACTGTGATAAAGAAAGGAAGCTCAGGCTGATGCAGTTATCTAAGGAAGAAGATGCAGCTGCAACCCTTGCCCCCCTGCTGCCCACACCGTGCAGAACCCCCACCCTGCTTGCAGCTCTGACCAGCCCCAGTAACATCCCCTGGCTGCAGCACAGCAGGCACTGACAGGAGCCGGGGGCTGTGCGGGGCTGCTCTGTCTGCAGGGCTGCTGGGGCAGCGGGCACAGCCATGCATTGCAGCTCTGGCAACTCCTGGGGAACCACTGTGCCTCTGCAAGGGTCTGCACCGCACCTACAGCCAACAGCTACAGGAAAAACAGCGCCTGAACGCTGCGACAGCAACCAGCTGCTAACACATCTCCATAGATAATGTGCCGGACGCTTGTTTCTCACTCCAGCTGTAACTGCTGCTTTAGTGTCACCTACAACACCAAGAACCACAGAAAGCCCTTTATCAGTGAAATAAATTAGCAACTGCCCATCACCACATCTGTGCTCTTCAGCTCAGAGAGGTCTCTGCCCCATGGCCCCATGAAGCCCAACACAGGCACAGCACAAACCCAGGACAGGAGCACCTTGATATCAGCACAGCCCACCTGCTCCGGATGGGGCTCCACGCTGGGCATGTGGCTGTGTCACACACACAAGGTGGGTGGGTGCTCTCTTCTCCCATTCATCTATTTTTTTTTCCCTCTCGTTGCCAGCTTTTCCTTTTCTCTGCTTGTCCAACTCCTCCACAAAGGAGGCATCACCCAGTTCCCATGCTCCAGTAACTCCTGTTGCTTTGACAGCTCTCTCAACCCTGCGCTAATGCTGATGGCAGATGACAGGCAGAGAAAGCAGCAGCTCCATTTTAGGGGGCAATACATCACGTCTGTTTACTGTTTGCTGCGTCCCCCGTGCAGTGCCTCAGGGATCTTGAGCACTGGCACAGACATGAGCCTGGAAACATCCCTGCTCTCTCCTGAGCCTCTCCAGCACTGGATAGGGGAGGAAAAAGCAGCAGCAATGACAACAGCTCTCAGATCCGCATGCACACAGCTCACAGAGCCTGAGATCAGGGTGACACTTGACGCCTTTTGCACCAGAATTGTGCCAGCCACACTCAGAGTCCTTCCTGGTGATTTTATTTCAGCCAGAGCTACGGCATGAGTGCCACCAGAGCTGCACTCTGAAGGGCAGAGCCAGCAGAAGACACAGCAAAGCCCTGCCACAAGGAGCAAGGGAGGGGACAACCGGGATGCTCTCCTTTCATTACAGAGCAGGATCACACATGCCCCAAGCTGCTCCTGTCCCCACAGAGCAGGGCTGCACCCCTTGCTGAGAGCCCTGCGGCCCCATCCTGGGGTCAGGGAGGCTTAGGGCTGCTATTTTCATTCCCTCTGCAGCAGCACGACCACGGCCTCACAATCCTCTCAGAGAGCTTCTCCTGCATTGAACTTATCCAGGAGGCCAAGCCACTTCTCTGTACAACAGATGGTAATTAAATCTAATCCATGAACCCTGCCATGATCCCAGGCAACAGCAGAGGCTGCAGAGGAAGCACTGAGCCTCACAGTTCCCCTCAGGTGAGCAGCTTGCATCTCTGCTCTGCTAAAGCTCTGGCAATCTTGCTCCTCCCAAGGACCTGCTGCAGAGCTCAGGGAGACGCTAACAAAGAAAACTGCCGATGCTGTGACTCGGCTGTGCTGTGGCACTTGTGGACACACAGCAAGGACACTTCATGGCAACTCCATGCCCTGTGGAACTCAGGGCTCAGCAGGGCTCTCCAGTAAGGGGGGTTTCCAGCTTTGCTCCTCTGCCCTCACTCTCAGGATCACCACTAGCAGTAAATCCCACTCCCTCTTCTTCCTGACTTGCTTCTTCACCAGACCCAGGATTCCCAGCCACGGAGGACGGTCACACACTGCATTTGCACCACTCACAAGCTGGCCAGCATCAGCTCCCCAGTGAATCCTGCCCCAGCAGCGCCCAGGCCTTCTTGCACTGCTGCCCCATCATGCCTCTTCTGAAAGCAACAGGACAGACCCCAACGACCTGAGTGACGCGTGTGCCTGGAGGTGCACTTTGCTTTGAAATTCTCATGGCACCCCCTTGTATGCTCTCACATTTGGTGCTGCAGTGCTGTGAAGCAGGGAAACCTTCTGGGATCCCACAGGAACACCCAGCACATGCCAGCAGCGTAGCTTAAGCCAACATTGCTCACACTTTATCCCTGAGAAGTGCTTTCTTCTCTTCTGTTAAGTTTGTGCCTATTCATAGAATAAAAGTCTGGCCCCTAAGCCTCCAGAAGCAGAGAAAAATGACTTAGGTTGGTATCTTGGGGTCCTACTGATTTCCTTTCTAATTAAGCAATTAGCAATGCACATGCTACCGATTTGCTTGCAAGAAAAAGCAGAATTACACCGTATTAGTGATGGCTGAGACCAACTGAAGCAGTGACTTCCAACAACCCAACCCAGGAGACTGCTCCTGTCCTCTCCCCTGGCAGCCAGTGGGTGCCAAAGGCTCTTACCTTGGCCTTGCCTGTGCTCTGCAGGATGTGCACCAGCGCAGATGCCATCTCCTCTTTGTTCTTCACGCTCAGCGAGGGCTCCAGCACTGAGCACAGCACCATGTAGTTGTTAGTGATGTACTCGGCGAACTCTTTGTACATCTCCATGGGAAGAATGCTCATGCTCTGGTAGCGTGACTTGATGCGGATCATGGGCCCCGGGGATTTGCCCTTCCCAGGGTTGGGGCTGACCACAGGGTACCACTTCTCCACAAACTGCCGTCCTGTGACAGAGCTGACAGGGATGTTCACTTGTCCAATGAAATTGGTCTTGTCCTTCTTTTTCTTCTTGTCAGTCTCTTTGTATAAGTGCACCGTAATGTTTTTGAGCGATGGGAGGTTATTAAATTCAAAGTGCTCCCCCCAGAAGACATTATCAGTTTTCAATTTACAGGTAGTTCGTGCATAAAGAACGTCATCCAGGCATAATTCACACAAGTACTTTTTCTTAGCTGGCAGGTCCTTGGCTTCAATAATCCATAACTTCAACATATTCTCTACCCTTCTGCTGTTGTCCTAGAAAAAAAGATGCAAAGAAAAAAGGTCAAGAAGAAAAACAAAGCCAAGCACAACAAAGCTGGAGATAGGTGTTAATTATTTCGGATGTGCTAAATGAGCAGAGGCTTAATTACATTTTATTTTAAGGAAATACTGGCTCTCAGGAATTTGCATAATAATGCTACTTATGTTAATTTTCCAAATATCACCGTGCTCTCCACATCTGCTGGTGCCAATTAATATAAGCAACGAGGAAGATAAAACCCCTCTGCATCACAAATGGGCCAAATCCAATCCACTGCCAAGAGGACCTCAAAAGAAACCTGAACAAACCCAACCAGTGACTAACGGCCTTTGCAAAGCAACACCTATGTCACAGGTATCACACTACCACCTCCCTGATCTGTACAGCTGCTTTGCAGCAGCACTGCAATACATTTTGGTTTATTTTCTTTGAGTGTAACAGAGCAACAACAAAGGGACCCCAACGCACACCCAGGGATCGCCCCATCCATGGCCGGAACTCTACTACCCCTGACACGGAAGAAGCGTTTACAAAACCTCAATATTTTAGGGCAGAAGTCCAGAGCATCTGGCTAAGAGATGGAGAGGAATTACGGGACACAGAGTCACACAGTGGAACCATTACAATTCAGAAATAGAAATCTGGCCTGGTATCATTTAGATAGCACGTAGCAAAGGATGCTGCGGATCTTACGCAGCTCCTGGCAATGCTGACCCCACGCTGGAAGAACACCCAGGGGCATTTGCAGCAGTGACATATGGGCTCTGCAGTAACCTGTCTGGTTTGGAAGCCCCTTGTGAAATTGCAACCAAGGCTTACTCTGCTTGGGTTTGCAGTCTGGGCAGGAACATCTCTGCTGGGAGCCCTCAATGGGGTACTGTAGGTTCAGGAAGTACACACAGGAACTATACAAGAGCACCGAATTCCTGACAGAAATATCAACTCTGACACTGAGAGTTTATTGTCTACAAACTCAAACAAAGATGGAAAGTTAGCCATCAGCTAGCGGCATGTTTCAAGATGAGGGCATTCTTCCAAATGCGTTTCCACTGAACACTGCATCTCAAAAGACACAGAGTGCCTTGCCCTCCCTCACATTCCTTGGGCTTTCCTCACAGTGTGACCTTCCCAAGCTCGCTCAGGCCATTACTGCCAGGCCTCTGTACTCAGAAAGGCACCGAAGCACTGAACAACACGCACAGGACACACTGCAAGGGGCAGAAGCCCACCTCTCCCTCTGCTGCTCCCATTCTGATGAAGGAAATCTCTTCTGCTGAACGAGGAACAATGAGCTCAGACGTGGAGGGCTGGGGCTCTGTTAGCAGCCTGCCAGGCCCAGAGCTAACCTGTAATGCAGTTACGCATCTCTGATGCAAGGAACGAATTCACAGGATCCCATCGTTTGTGTCTTCTCTGATCAGCAGAAAATGACTTGTTGATGGAGCTCATCAGCTGTGAAATCCTGCAGCTGATGAGCCTTGATCAATCTTTGTTAGCTAACTCCAGTGCAGAGAGAGGGAGATGCAGCTGTAGGCTTTATTTTAGGACATATTTAGTCTTAGTGGGTCATAAAAACACACAACTGCCTGTAAAAGTGAAAGCTATGTTCCACTATCGCCTCAAAGAACTCACTGCGATGAGCCACCTGAATACCTCCATCACTGAAGTTGACAATGCAACAACTGCCAGAGTCAGAAAATGTGATGTGTGAACTCTTCATACTATTCCCTGGTTCTGCTGGCAGCTACTGGCCATCAGTCCCAGCACTTTGCGGGGAGTCCCACTTAAGTGGCAAGTACCATTAGTAACAGAGCAAGACTGAAGATTCTTGAGAGCTGATCATGTCTCAGCAAAAGCTGAAGCTGCACGTGCTGAGGAAAGTGGGAAGATATAATTGGCACTTTCCTGTAAATATAATTGTGGAAGAAAGCAATATGGAAAAAGGCTGACCCGCAATTACACTTACTCACTGAAATGACAATACGTCCCCTGCTGCTACTATGCACTGGGCTATAAAATGTAATAACGAGGAACTGAACTATAACAGAGGCAATTCCTCATAGCCACTACCTTATTTGGGTGCACGGCACGCCGCAGGTTTTCCATCCATTTATCTCGCTCTGCTGCAGAACGACACGAGAAGCACTTACTTCCTGATGAAGTCGTCACCTACAGGGAAAGGAACAGGATTATGTCTTGACCAGCACACTGCAGACTGTGATTTGGGGGAGAGGGGGAGTTAGGAAAGGTGATAGGGATTTGTTTTTATTTATTTATTTTCAAATTTTAAGCAAACAGCTTTACCCAAGCATGAAGCAACAGCTCCCTAAGGCCAGCAGAAAGACAGGGTAACTCTGTATGTCACAGAAATAATCGTGGAAGCAAATTCCAATTACTTCTCCTCTTCCACACCAGAAAACATAAGATAATGGGCCCTGTGCATGTGATGCTTTAAACCACCACGTTTCACGACCGGGAGAGTGAAAATCCTTAAATGAACTAATGACAAATCGCAACCACTCGGCATTCCTCCAGACTCAGTCTGAAACTCCCAGCAGCAAACACCCATCCCTTGCTTTCAGAAGAGCATCTTCTGGACCCCACAGTGGGAAAAACCATTTTTGGTTCTGAGCTCTGACCTGAGCATCGTATGGATCAGCGATCTTCATGAGATATTGACTGTCTTAACAAAGAGTATTCTCATCTCAACAAGATTGTGGATATGCTAGAATACTACAAAGGCAAGGATAAACTCTGTTAATAAAGCTCACGTGTGGGTGATCCCTCAAGTCAGATAAAATCTTGCCATTTTTAAAATGTCTTCAGTACTGTATGCTTTGAGGATACTCAAAGTGCACTACAAGGGGCCTCAGCGGTGCAGCACCAGAGGATGACAACCAAGTTCCATTTCGCACAACAGCTGTTTCACCTGAAGCACTCAGATGACATGGCTCACACTGACAGTGCCAGCACAGCCACCGGCAGGAGGACACACCAGGGCAGAAGAGCCATGATGGCCAGGCAGGGGCTGGAAGGCCACACAAGCAATGGTGACCACTTCCCCAGCAGTGCTAAATCTCTCCTCTACGTCCCCCCTGCTCGAGGAAAGGCCAGGACGAGGTTGCTTGGCTTTACAGCCCTGCAGCAGCCTTTTCTTTCTCCCCAGACACAAGAGTTTGGTTTGTTAACACAGGAACAGAACCCTTCCACCCGGACTGCCACTCCTGCTCCGGGTCACCAGGATCCCACAAACAGCAGAGCCAGGAATAGGCTCTGGGAGATTGGACCCGCAGTGTCCCTCAGTAGGCTGAGCAGCTCGCTGTATATTTAGCGCACACAGCCTCTGCGGGGGCACTGGATGATTCTGCTGACTGGAAGGTCTTATAAGGAGAAAGATGATGTTGAATCAATTTAAAAACAGTCAATGGGGAAAACAAGAAAATACTGACTTCCAAGTACTCAGCAAGTCGGTAAAAAAGCAAGTTTCACAGACCTTAAAGCCTTCTCCAAAGCAAAACAACCCAAGGCAGCCTTCAGGCACAGAGGAGGGGAAAACACTCGTGCAGTTCCACCACTGCTGGCCCGGAGAACCACGCGATGCCGCACACAGCGCTCGGCCTGCCCACCACCCAGTGGGGATCCAGAAAGATCTGCAAACTCATTCCACATCCAACCTAGCACAGTATTTGAGGGAGCCTCTCTGGAGATGCAAGACCAAGGCATTAACACAATATGCCATTTAGCTCTCACCTAAGCCCTTCCCTCTGGAGCCTGCTGATGAGTAACCATCAGTTACAAATCAATGTCCCTTTTGTTTCCCAGCATTCTTCCCTTCCTCTGCAGGATCTGCAGAACAGCAATTAACGTGTTCTCTTTTCTGTATGACTCTCCTTTATCCAATTCGCTTAAAAATGGAATTTTCTTCCTCCTTACAAGTGCATGACTTGTGTAATTTCCCTCTCAGTCAACTTTCTTCAAGTACTGTTGTATCCCTTCCTCTGCTCCTGTGTGCTGAACAGAATTGATAAACAACTCTTACATTATGGATGTCACATCTATTTTCCATCTAGCTTCATTTTATCTTTCTTGAGTGGAATGTAATGGAGGCCATATAATTTACAAAACTGTTCTCTCCTGACCTGCCAGACTTGCTCAATTCTATAGAGAATGAACAGCACTGGAGAGTTTATACCTCAACCCACTTCCTCGACTTCAGGGTTCGTGGTTGGGGCTATTCATTTATTTATTTATTGAGACCGTTTCAGCATTACCTGCTTAAGTTTTAAGATGATCTCTGAATTCATTTATTTCAAACTGTGCTAATTTCAGAGAAATCTTCCTCCGTCCTGTCTGACTCCTGGACACTGACACGGCTGCCTTTGCGTATCTCTGCCCATCCTAGGAAGGCCTGCATCCCCACCAACTCCTACAGCACAACACTGCCCTGTTTTATCTACTCTTTGATGTCCAAGTACAAGCAGGTTACCTTCTCTTTAACACAGGTACTGACCACCTTATTACTGCAAGAAAACCATTTCCCAATTCTATATTCAGGCACTGCCATAAGCAATAATACTTTTCCACCCTGATGCATGACAAACTATTCCCAAGAGGTATGGCACTGTGTTACCTAACAGTAGGCTTGTTTGTACGTGTCCCATTGCCTCCTCTTAGCGCAGACCCAGCCACGAGCCATAACAAAATGCATATGACCACGTAAAAAATACCCTAAAATACAGCTTTTATTTACACAAACAAGTGAAGTTTGAGTTTTCTAGACAAAGTCCTCAACACCCCCACTGACAAAAGCAGTCTCTGTGACCACAAATAACGTCTCTGTAAACACAGAATAGAGAAGAGCACCTTCTGATATCCACATGAACGTAAATCACGCATTTATGCGCTGCTAATACGCATTTCTAAGCCGTCCAGCACCTGCACCATGAGCGTGCCCTGCTGCGACAATGGTTACAACACAAAGAGCTCACTGCTCTGATTTGTGGATATGTTCCTCCTTGGAAAGACGAAGTAATTTTCTGCCCATGGAATGGTCTCTGTGTAACAATTCAGAGCATTTCTGTAGGCAAGAGCCCACAGCACGATCCAATGCCTGGCTCCCCAGTCAGCTCCATTACAGGGCGTACAGATGTGCTCCTTACCTCAAAGCAGTAGTCTTGTCCCAGGATGCTGCTGTGGACCGGCTTGATGACCACTTCTTCCTCCATGCTGAGATCCAAAGCCTCAACAGCACTACTGGGACTGAGCAGAGACTCGTGGGAGCGCGATTCTTTCAGCCTCGGCATTAGATGGGATCTGGAGGAAAAACGCAACCGTATCAGTGAATGCTTTTCTGCCCAGAGAAATGATTAAGCCTACCTGTTAGCAACAACTGCAGAAATTTCCTATGAATTTTTCGCTGTGATATAAGAGATGGCCCAGAATAGCATCCCTCTGTGCACAGGCACCCTCCTCCCCCTCCAGACACGCATACAGCTGTACACAGATGCAGTCAGCGTGCAGATTCTCACTCTGTAACCAACAATCCGAGGACTCGTGTGCTCCATCCGACTGTCACACACGACCCCAGGATGGGAGAGTGTGGAAAAAATCAGGCCATGATAGCCCTATCGATTGATCTAAATGCTCTGGAGTCCCACTGGCAGCATTTAGCAGCAGGGAGCCCACAGACAGCAAGCAGCACACCATTTTCAGAGGCAGCCAATACAATCAATGGTGCTGTAACTCTTATAGCAAAATCAGAGTGCTCAAGTGGGGGGGGGGGGGGGGGGGGGGACCACACACAAAAAGGGGGGGAGGGAAACAAAAAGAAAGATAGCTAGATACTCCCAGGGAAAACACAAGACAGCCACAAAGTGGCAAGGGAAAAATAAAGGGAGCAGAGGGAGCAGTTGCTTTCTCCGTAGTCTGCACCACATACAATGTTCCCATGTATGGCAGCTCACAAAAGCTCTGATCACAGCAAACTCTGACCTTTCAAACCTCTGGCAAGTACTCTGAGTCTTCCAAAGAGACCACGTGTAGGTCTGCCTGTCCAGAAAGAGTATGCTGCTCTATTCAAAGGCACAGAAGGACAGAAATAAAGGCAATCTGAGATATTCTCAGCACAGTGCTCCCAATATTCTCCATCAGATTGCTCTGCCTGCATGTATTGAGTTTTGTCAGTCTCCAGAACAAAGCTGACCAAAACACTGAAATGTCAATAGTGCATGCAAAATTCATGGCTTCCAGTGACTCACACGCCAAGCACAATCTTGAGAACAGCCAAAGTCAAGTCTAAGATAAACAGCACTGAAGATCTGCCATTAAGATTCAGGCCATGGACAGGCCCGGGGTGATAAGGACCAGCCTGCAGCGGGGCCATCCCGCCCAGGCTGCATGATGGCATGGATGGAGGAGACCCTGTGGGGCTGATGGCCAGGACCAGCGTGGTGGCACCTGCTGAGGGGTCTGCAGAGACCCACATGGCCACAACGGCATCTCTGCTCAGGGGACAACCTACGGCCCTCAAATGTTAAAAGCCTGGGGTAAACACAGACCCGTACGGGATCAGAAGCAGTGGCTCAGAAGCAAAAGCCTCTCCGCCCCATCAGCAATTCTCTGTTGTGAATAAATTGATCTTTAGGAACTGAGCACAGTCATTTCTCAGTACTTTGTGGCAATTTTACACTATTTTCACAGAAAAGGATCCGTATCGTCTTCCTCTGAGTGGTGCTGTAGACGAGCTCTAAGATGGGCAGATGGATCAGGTTCCCCTCGGGCGCCATGAGCACCATGCTAACACCCAGCAGCCCCAGCACAGGCAGCTCAGCCCCAATAAGCTCAGCATCAGGCATTTACAGGAAGACTTCGTTCTGTAATTTACAGCTGAAATTAGAAGAGCCAAGCAACTGAGCTGGGACTGCACTCTTGTGTGGGCATATATAAATATTGATAACCTAAACCTACGGCTGAGGAACTGCATGCTGTAACGCACCGAGCCTGACTGCTTCATGCTGGCACAGATTTTTTTGTTGAGATTAAAACAAACCAAGGGTGTTTTTCATCCAAAATTACTGCAGCTGCAAGGCCAAGGGTGGGAGTGCAGATGTGCAGCACAAAGAACCACCGCACAGGAGCTTCTCAGGATGCATTATGCTCTCACCACATTCAACAAATGTTTTATTTCTACCCCTCCATCCTCCACATACGCCTCTGGGTATCCTCAAACTAGCAGGTGCCAGCCATCAGGGGCTCCTGCTTGAGATCCCAGAGGAAGGCTGAGGTCTCTCTGCCAGAGGCTCCCGGGGCAGCGCCAGCACTGCCAGCACCGCCAGCCTGGGCCTGGTGCTGGGCCTGGTGCTGGGCCTGGTGCTGGGCCTGGTGCTGGGCCTGGTGCTGGGCCTGGTGCTGGGCCTGGTGCTGGGGTGTCACGGCAATGGCCAGGCCGGGCCCTGGAGAGCACAGCAGGGAGAGAGGGCAGGGAAGGACACCAAGTCCTCACATCTTCACACTCTGACCCAGAGAAGAAAACATTTCCCATGGCTGTTAGTGAGGAACCGGACATCCGTGGCACGAGCCATTTCCTGGAAGATGTTTGCTGTCTCTGTCCCAGCTCCCACACGTCCCACTGCAGGCAGGACAGCCCCGTGCAGGCACTGCGCAGCCTGGGACCCCTCGGCCTCACCCAGGGCTGGGCAGGACGTGGCTCCCTGTGGTCCCAGAGCAGCACCTGCAGCCCGGCCCCTCCTGCAGCCGTCCTTAAGGTGCGGAGGGCTCAGTGCACACAGCTGCTGGCCAAGGGCTGGCGAGAAGTGCAGAAATGATAATAAAACAGCATCCCGGCTTATGTGAGCTGATCAGATCCAGTCCTTACACCTTTGTTCTAATATGGTGGGAACAGACAGCTGCCCAGAGACATCTCACAGCAGGATCCCTCCTTCCAAGCAGCACATGCAGTTCTTTTGCCACGGGCCTTATCGTAATCCTTTTCTACATGCCTAAAGTTCAGTCGAAATGAAGGAGGGGAAAAAAAAGCTCATAAAACACCACATTAGTTCTAAAGAGAAATAACATTACTGCTACTGGCGTTGACCTGAGAGCCCTACACAGAGGCAGCCAGGCTCTGGTTATTAAAGGGAGAGGTTTACTGCCTAAGAGCAATGAGAGAGGATTGCTGCTCTAAATAATAAAAGTCATAAAGCATTACCGAGCGAAGAGATGCACTCCCACCCCACTGCTTCCCTCGTGAGCCACCAGAAGCGGGGTGCCAGGTGTCGTGGGGCTGACAGCAGCCCAACCCCAGCCAGGGCTCTGCACTCACACCAGCTGGGAGCAGCAGCTTCCCCCTCGCCGTGACACCGCAGGGCTGCAGCGTGGCAATGGGACAGGATCGGTTCTCAGCCTGCTGCTGTAGCGCTGCAGGGCTGGGGGCTGCCAGGAGTGCAGGCTCCATATTCCCTCCAGAGCAGACAGATGCACATGGCTGAGGGTACAGCGAAGGAAACATTCAGGGCCTGTTTACACCAGGTTAACCTGGAGTTGTGTGTTCAACTTATATAGTCTGCTTCCAGAATTGCTTTCTTGTGAAGACAAGCCCTCCGAGGGGCAACCCTGCCAGTTTGCATTTCAGGACCTCACCTGCCTGAAACCACACAGCTGCTGACTTCTGTGGTTTGTGATGGAAACATTCCCGATGTTTTTGAAAGACGGAACCGAGCACAGAAGTCAGCCGGGAGCAGACAAAACGTACAACTCAAACATGGAAAAAAACCAACCTAAGAGCTTTTCTTCAACTTCCCTCTGTTCCACCGTGGGAGCAGCAGGAGACTGAGGGACATCCCAGTCCCAGCCCCATCGCGCCCTGCTGCAGGAATGGCCCCGTGCTGCTGGCTGCCCAGCACAAGGCCACGTCCCATCTCCTGGGGACGGATGTGACACAGAGCTGCCTCCCAGCGACCTCCCGGCCACTGCCGCAGTTCTCAGCCATTCCTTCCCTAATGCCTCACCCGGCAGAGCGCGTTGCTTCTATTTGACAAACAAATATTGAAGCGATGTTATGGGAAGAACTGAGAGGAACAGCACGGCGGAACTCACACGCCCCCAGAGGAGCAGCAAACGCAGCTTTTTCTTGAGCATGTGGCTGAGGCCCCTGCGTGCACTCTGCACACATCCTGCCAGGACAGCACTGCTGTGTTTGGCCAACCCAATCTTCCATGGAGCGCAGGAGGTGCTGCAGCCTTCGGGCTCCCAGGGCAGCTCACTGCGTCACACCGCCGCACCGAACGCAACACCTTAACTGAGCAGCACAACGGACGTGTAATTAAACTTATTAACGCCTGCCCTTGTTTTCAGGCTGCTCTCAGTTTCAGACGGCAGCAGCAGGATTAATTACATTCAGGAGGACTTTGGCAGCTCTGACCAGATTCCATAAGGGTTTTTTTTTTTGCCAGCTGAAGGATGTTCCACCTGTGACACACACCTGGGCACGGCCCTGGGGTGGCTCAGCAGTGCACCACGGGCCGGGACAGGGCTGGGTGTGCAATGTGCAGCGGGTGGGAAACTGCAGAAGCAGCAAATTGGCTTAAGAGCAAGAAATACACGGGGCTCCAAAACACCACCACTTGAGTCTCAATAACCAAACACGTTAGGGAAGCAACTTCTCCCTCCTTCCAAGAGCAGACCGGCACCATCGTTTCCCTCCTTCAGCAGCGATCAACACTTCTATACAAAACACGACCATTCCTCACCACGTTAGCCTAAACCAGCATCCGTTAACAGCACTGTATCTGCAGACAACGGACACAAACGGGAGGCACGGAGGTGCCGCTCGGAGCCCCGAGCCCAGCCCAGCCCAGCGGTGCGATGGCACTGGGTGCAGCTGTGCAGCGCCCCGCCGGCCCAACGGCACCCGCAGATGGGAGGAGGGTGGGGCGCTGATTTCTGATCGGCACAGCTGTGCTCGGGTAACACCAGAGGCAGAATCTGAACGAGAAGGAAAAAAGCAAAGCGGGATCTTCCCACCCCCCCCATCCGACCCCCCGGATATACACCGCGCGCGAACCGAAGCCGCGATCCCGTCTGCAGCCCCGGCGCACAGCCGCGGCCCGTTGCCTAAGGCAGCGACGATGTTTTAATAAATAATGATGAAAACAAATTCTTAACACACAGACTCATGGACGGAGCGCTGCTAAAAATAACCGCTCGGCGCAGAGGCGCGGGCTGGGATCGGGCTGCGGGCGCACAGCGCGGCTCGGCCCCCCGCTCGCAGCCGCAGAGGCCTCCGGCGCTCCCCGGGCGCTGCCCCGCGCGGTGCCCAACGGCCGGCAGGGGAGGGGCGGCTCCGCTCGGGGCGGCCTCCGGCGGCGAGGGGGGACCCACCCAGAGACCGCGACCCCGGCGGCCGTGCCCGGGGCGGCCCGAATCGGAGCCGCGCCGCACGCGAAGACACACGTCCACACACATGTAAACACGTCCACACGCGTGTACACACGTACGCGTATCCACGCACAGCCGCGCTGCTCACCCTCCGGGCCCGGCTCCGGCTCCGCCGCGCCGCCCCGCTCCGGCCGCCCCATGCCGCGCTCCCCGCTCCGGCCGCCGCCCCGCCCCGCTCGGCGGCCGCGCCGCTGTCGGGGCCGCCGGATTGGCTGCGCTGTAGCTGGGCAGAGCGCCCCGGGCCCGCCGCCCCCGCTCCCCGCCGGCCCCGGGAGCGCTCCGCCGGAGCCCGGGCTGAGCCGGCCCTGCCCGAACGGCCGCCGGGGATGGGCTCGGGCACGGCCGCCCCGCCCCGCGCTGCCCTCCCGCCCCTCCGCGCGCAGCGGGCCCTGCCCCACGGCTACCGCCCGGCGGCTCCGCTCACCGCAGCCCTCCTGGAGCGCCGGTTAGCCCGGCGGGAACCTCGGCGGTTCCGTGAGCCTTGATTTGTGCAAAGCCCGTATCGCTGCGCTTCTTCCCCGGCCGCCGCCCCCGCTGCCCCCAGCGCGAAGGACGGGCACCGGGCAGGAGGGCGCAGCACCGCCCGGTTCGCTCCGCCGTCCGCACGCACCCGTTCCTTTCCCCCATCGGAACGCCGAGGCGGGCACTGACCTCCGCAGCAGCGCGATCCACAGCACGCAGGAGCGTTTGCAGCAGCACCCGGCGCGAGCCATGGCCCGCGGGCTCCCGCTCCCACCTGCGGGCTGCGGCCGAGGCTCGGTCGGACCGCGCGGGGCTCTCTGCCCCCGCCGCCCCCGGGGGGGTGAAGTGCGGCCGCCCCGCGGCCCGAGCAGAGGCCGAGCGGCACGGCATGCTCCTCTCCGGGCCGGCCCGTCCTCACCCCGCCCGCGCCCGCAGCCGGGCTGCTGCCGTCGTCCTGCCGCGTTCAGGTGCCTCCATTACTCATAGAGAACGAAGTGGGGCTATCGAGTAAATGAAAAACCACCGCATGGCACCGTCCCCTGGCTGTTATTTATGGCTGCTTCCTTTTCCACTTTTCAAAGGCTACCGTCCACGTCTGCAGCAAACCATCAATCCTCCGGCTCGTGCACCTGGCAGCCACTGCCGGTCGCCATCGGGGCGAGAAGGACAGCAGAGGGAAGGGTCCCTCGTTAAAAAGATGCCGGAGCGGTTCCCCGGAGCGGTGTGGGTGCAGCGGTGTCCGGGGCTGGGCAGGCACCGCCCCAGGAGCCAGCAGCGGGCAGAGCTGGGGCTGCGGGGTCCCAAAAGCTCGAAGGATGGGCAGCAATCATGTTGGACACGAATAATGCAGAGCTCTGCTATCACCTAATGCCAGCGAGGTCCTTCTCTCCCTTGCGGGTTGGGCCGCTCCCCACCGTGCCCAGGGGATGCAGCCGTCGGCCCACCGGGACGGGCGGTGCCTCCCACCCCGCAGCCTCAGCCCCGTCCCGCAGGCAGAGCTCCGCACTGAGCACGTGGAGCAGCGCGTGTTGCCGCCCCCCTCTCCCCCCCGGCAGCAGTTTGAAGCTCGCTCACCCTTTGCTGGCAGATGCCAGGCACAAAGACAGGCTCGCTGTCCTCGATCTGCTTTTCAAGGCTTCTATAAAGTAGGGCACCAGCATCAACCCAGCGTCAGGTTTTTGATACATGGCTGGAGTAGCCAAAAATAATAACAGGCGGCTTCAGTCAATCGTTTCGCTCTCAAATCTGCAGCAGCAGCACAGGAGTCCTTTGTGCAGCCCAGCAAAAATTCAGGACGTGCCAACCCGGCTCCCGCTCGGCAGTGCCCAGCCGCAGCTCCCGAGCTGAGCCCTTGGGCCGTCACCACGCAGCCCCATCGCCAGCCAGCAGCCCCCCAAGGCGCTGCTGTCTTTCCTCTCAGCACAGCGTCTCCCTCGCTGCGGCAAAGCGTTAAGGTCAAGTTACAGTTTTACTGAGCACTTTATCTCTCTGGCAAGGCATAAAAATGCAGAACCTGAACTTTGGAACGAGCCTCACACATGCAGTGGGTGGAGAGCAAAGGCAGCAGGAAAAGAGAGAACCCAGGTCCTCACTGCAGCCCAGCTCTGGAGTATTTCCTTTTGCACATTAGGATACATTATTAAGACAGTCTGGAAGGAAGCAGCAAAAGCAAACCACGCATCTTTGGCCTTCAGCAGGAGCCAGATGTGCTGGGAGCAGCGCTGCTGGGCAGCACAGGCTCTGCTCAGTGAATATCCCATGGTCCCAGGCCCGACATCCCACCCGGATGGTCTGCTGGTCTGCTGGTCGGTCTGGCTGTGCACAGCTGCACCTCTGTGTGACACAAACGCTGACTGCTGCCCACCGACTGCGCTGCGTTTGGGCTGGCAGCCCCTGGGGCTGTGGGTCTGCCATGCAGGGCACTCATTCCCACCCTCTCTATTCTCCTGGGCTTTGGGGCCCACGGGTATCACGGTGCTGCCTTCCTGGCCCCACATTAAGGCCATGGGGCACTCACAGCCCTCTGCTGTGCTCACCTCCTGCTGCCATTAAACCCAGACAGCTCTCACTTTTTATTAGCCGTGAAGCCGGTGCTTTATGGCCACGCTTCTTTCAGCCAGATTCCCTAACGACCTTGAGGAGTAAGAAATGGAAGGGTCAGTGATTGTCCAAATTTATTCCAAATTTTAAATCAAAAAGTAAAAAAAAAAAAAAAAAAAAAAAGCTTAGAAAAAGTGAAAGTCAAGAGCCTGAGGAGGCCCTAAAAAGCACTGTTTTGGGAATGTTCCAGCCTGCCCTGGTTTTGGCACAACGAGCACTGTGTGCTGTAGCTGCACAGCTGGCCCCTGTCCCCGGGCTGCTGGAGCTGAGGGTCACTGCCACTGTGGGCCTCTGCTGAAAACTTTTCAGTCCACGTTCTCTACCTTATGGCACCATCACACCACGTGCAGATTTCACTGCAGATGCCACTAAATCTGCTCTGGGGACGCCCCGCGTTCGCCCATCACAGCGGTGCTCCCACAGCCCTGCCTGGAGCGCGGCTGTTTGCTCGGGGGGTCCTTCAGGACTGCACAAAGTTAAGGTGAGGCTGAACAGCCCACATCACCCAGGCCCTGCTGATGACAGAACAACGGCAAAACTGAGCTTACAGGTTACTAAAAGATTTCTTCACCTTCTTTATTAAAATATGCTTGATGGCCAGAGACATCAGCACACAGCTGATGTCAAGCGCTTCTGCACAGTCAGGCTCCATACCCAACAGTACACGGAAGGAATATCAGACCTCTGACCAATGCTGCCTGATGCTCTGTATTTCATAGCAGCCAGACAGAGCATCTGGGCTGGCCAACTCTCTCTGCCCATCATTAGCTTCACCCTTCTGCTCTCCTGAACAAGCGCTGGCCTTTCCTTAGGAATGTAACGCTGATCAGCAGAACCCCACACTCACTGAGACACCTCCGCCCTTCCTGGAGGTTTCACTGACACCGTAACACTGCTATGAGCTGCAGGTTTTTATAAATCTTTCTGTGAAGTCCCATTCCCACAAACATCCACTATCACCCTGCGCTATTAGTCGCGCTTCGGAGACACCACTTAACGCTCCCGGCAACGTGAGCCAAGAAGTGTCTGCAGGACTCAGGTTTTGAATTTCAAATCCAAAGTACAGAGAGGTGCCAGCAGCGCACGGCTCTGAGCCCGACACGCAAATACATCTCAGCATCCAAACAGCACTTTGTTTGCATTTGTCCCTCTAACAACGCTGTCATATATAACAGCCTCAGTTTAATGGCTTCTAACTGACCTCGGAGACTGAGTGATGTTAAAAAAACTCGATGAAAATTTTATAACAACACGTTAGGAAAATGTTCTTGAACAATAAAAGCTCAAAGCGTTTTGAAGTTTGTTCTGATTGTGTATGTTTTATCCAGGGATGGCACCACGATGTGAAGCCAATTGCTCCCATTTGCTGCCTGCCCTGCAGCCAGGTAGGGTGTCTTTTAGGGATATACAACACATCCTTCTCGTGGGAACCTGCTTTTCAGATGGAAGGAGAGATTCACATGGCCAAAGGTGGTGATTTTTCTGGGCCTCTCAGAGCTGTAGCACCTGCTGGGACAGCGGCCCTTGGAAGGCACAGAATGGCTTTGCCCTGCGCACACAGCAGCTCTGCGTTCCCTGCCGCTGTGGGGATGTGGATGGCAGCAGGAAGGGCTGAGGGCAGTGCCTGGCAGTGGTGCTCCCAGTCCCGTGGCACTGCTAGCAGCTCTGAGTCCCTCCACCCAGCTGGGGGGTACCCTGCTGGGTGCGCTGCACAGCCAGCTCCAGACTCCGACATGGACACAGTTGCACCACACCTCCACACAGAGTCACAGCCAACCTGAAAGCATCCCAAACCGCTGAGCAGGGAGACATGCCTGCCTGCGGAGCTGTGCAGTCCCACCTGACAGGACCTGACCTCAGGAAGGGCCTTCGCACCACAAAGCCAACAGGTCCTGACTGCAGTCCCCGTCTGTGCTCAGACTCACAGGCAGGAAAAGGACAGGTAACTTTAGAGATCACCTCCCAGTTTTTATTGCTCTCCTGCATTTGTCACTCCACCAAGGCTGAGCTGTTTCTCCCCAGAGGTTGGGGGCCAGCCCTGCAGCGAGGCTGGGCCAGCCCCTGCGGCCCCACAGCTCCCAACCCCACAGCTCCCCATACCACGGCCAGGCCCCTCATGCTGTCCCAGCCTCCCTGAGCAGGGTCCCTTTGCCGGGCTGAGATGGATGCCCTGCATCACTTTTCCGACTCATCTTTACAAGTGCCCGTATCAGCACTGCGTACTTCACACCGTGCCAGGGGCAGCTCCTCCCAGCGCCCGAGTAAAAATTGTGTAATTGTAAACTTACAAACTGTGAAAAACTCCTAAAAAGTAAAAAATCCTGGCACTGCCCTAAATTAAATTGCTGCTGCAGCCAGCCAGGGATACGTGGATAAGCACGGAGCCAAGCTCGCACGCAGCTCTTATCCACAGCCCACACCTGCTGCTCCCTCCCAAAAGTTAAACTAATGAACACAGCGCACAGCCCAGAGTATTTCAGATACGGAAAAGGTCAGAGCGAAGACTCAGGAGTGAAGAACAGATTGAACTGTGTTCATAAATGACAGCCCCGTTTTAAACCTGAAGTTATTTTTTCAATAAATTAGGACAAGTGAGCTTTCCTCCAACTCGGATAATGCATCTCCCCCTGGATATAGACCAGAGGAGGGCACGCACATGCAGGAATCAATGCTAATGCTTTGAAAGATTAATCTCTGAAAACTACTTCAATGGACTAGAAATGATTTCATACAAATCTCTGTATAGCAAGAGCAGATAAAGCATCACGGTGACACCGAGAGCACGCAGACTGGAAGGAAAGCACAGTGCTCTCACTGTGCCCCTCTGTGCCCGTTTCCCAGCGCTGGACACAGGCTGTGACACGGTGCCACTGCTGCCAGCTGCTCTGAGGAGCCAGCTGTGAGTGCACGGCCAGGAGGGCAGGGCCTGGCTTCCCAAAGGTGGGAGCACAGGCTGCTCGATGTCCAAGGAGATCCAGGGCTTGTGATTTCAAAATGCAGTCAGGACAGCACTTTGCAGGGGAGGGAGGACCCGGCTCTCATCAAAGCCCAGGAGAGTGCACTGAGGGCTCTGAATGTGTTTGTCATTGTGGATGACTCCACGGAGCGTGCCTTTTGGCACCTGGCAGGACAGAACTAGCCACGGGGCCAGCAAGATGTACGTATCTAAATCAGACCTCTGAAGTACAAAGTCTCAGTCTCTGAGTAATGTCACTAACAGAGGACGCCGAGCAGCAGGGCTGCTCTGGAGCTGCAGCCCTGCCTCCTGCCCGCCACTCAGGCTGGCAGTGTCACATCCCTTGCCAGTCCTGCCTGCTGTCCTTGCAGCCAGCCCTCCCCCCCTGCACTGTGCCTGAGGTTTGGAGCCGGGCTGCAGGGCTGTGCTGCAGTGGGGACACACATCAGCTCCCACGTGCCCCCCAGGCCAGAGAGCAGACAGGGCTGGAGAGATCTCATCTTCCCTTGGAGAGATGAAAGGTGAAATCTACATTTGTTCTCAGCTGTCTTTTTAAAGAGTCGTGTGTGATAACAAAAACTAACAAGTATAACAACCTCCCATTGCCATTACCAACATACGAGCTTCGAAAGGAGAACACGGTACCTCTGTCCCCTTCCGCAGGCAGCAGCCCAGGGCAGCAGGCTGACCCAGGCTTCTCTGCGGGCTGGGGTGGTGGTGGGAGTGCAGCCAGGCCTGATCCCCGGCTCAGAAGCTGCACAGTACAAACAATTTCCTTTTATAACCAAGTTATTTTAAATCTATCTAGTTAGACAGATGCAAAGCACTGACACAGATGCACTGAAACTGGTTTGATCCTTGTCCGAACAGGATTAACTTGCCTTGGTTATTAACTAAATTAAACTCCAGCTCATCTTCATTGCAAAAATGGCTCTTTTTGTGTGTAATGTTGTGTCAGTGCATAATTTTTACAGGGAGAATCTGGGAGGCCTTCCCCTTGCAGCATGTACTCGGGGTCAGCACGCAGCCCCTACACTCACTCTGCCCCAGGTAATGGGGAGGTACAGCTGGGCCATTCTCACCTGCAGTTTTACCACATCCTCAGTGTATAAACCTTAGGCCATTAGCCTGTGCCAGTGACAAGAAGAGTTAAAACCTCTTAGAAACTACACTGAGAGCCTGAACTGTGTAATGGCACTGAGTTCAGACGAGCGTGGCTGCACGGGGCCGTCCTTTGCTGCAGACAGTGTGGGCTCTGCTCCCAGCCCTGGTTCTGCCCAGCCGCTCCCTGTACCGGCTTTGCTGTGTGGTTCCCCAGCTCTGATGGGTTACATCTGCTCAGCAGAAAGCCAACATTTCTATTTTACTTTCTTTCAAGAGAATTCAAAACATTTCTAGCCTTAAATTTTGATCTGGAAACGCGGGGTTTGGGTTTCGTTGTTGCATTTTATTTCTTAAAACACCCACTCCACCAATCCTTGTTCTTCCAGCCAGCAGCCCTCTCTCCACCCTCGGAACTGCTGCTGTGTCAGTGCCACGGAACCACTCTGTCTTCCTGCGACAGATGCTAAGCTTAGCCCCAATCCCTGGGAGCAGACAGGCCCAGTATATGCACTCATTAACAAAATTGCAATCCGCCTGAGCTCACGAGGCCGCACTGATTGCACCACTACAGCTAACCCAGCCGATGGCCAGGGCGCACGGACAGGGAGCACAAGCAAGATCTTCCAGAATGGGCAGTGAAGTGCGTAATGCTACTGCGGTTCTGAGCCCAAACAGCCCAAAGCACAACGCTGAGCTCTGCGGGTTCCTCCCTCACCCCCAGTGCCCTCGCTTTGCCCTGCCCAGCCCAGCACAGCCTGCTGGTGGGATCCCAGAGCTCCCCAAGCACTGCAGTGATGGCGTGGCTCAGCTCACCTGGCAGCGCTCCGTGCCTCCTCCCCTCCTGGCCGGAAGGGCTTCATGAACCATTTTGGCTGATCCAAACCGAAAGCAGCAGGTTAGCTCCCAAATGACAACAGTGCTGTAAACACCAGGAAGCAAAGTCCAGCCCAGCCCAGCCGGCCCCAGCTGCCTCTCGCTTGTCATCACCAACAAGAGCCACAAGCCACTGCTATCAGCAGGAAGCACAAAATCCTAAAATGGCCTCGAAACACAACTGGAGCCATTTGAAAAACACACGTGGTGCAGCCAGAGCTGCCCTGTGTGTCCTTCCCCTGCCAGGCCTGAAGCCCGACCACTGCCAGGCGCTGCAGATGGAACTGCCTGGGCACTGAGCGGGCTCCGCGCTGCAGAAACAGAGGCAAAAAGCTCCATTTTCCTACTCCCAGCCCTCTGCAGTTACTTCTCCCTATCTGTGCTGCATCTGTAGCTCTCTGCCCTTGTCCTCCCGCCTAACGCAATTGCTGTGAGCTCCACGGAGCCGGGCACACACGGAGGATGGTCCCGCAGGGGGATCACGTGCTGCCGAAGCTCCAGGCCCGGCTGTGAGGCTGTGCGCATGGCTGCAGCGCCAGGCTTTCTTTCCATTAGGAAACCATCAGCTCGTCAACAGGAATGACACGGACAGACCGTGGCTGCTGATGAGAAGCTGGGCACAATCAGTGACTGAGTCACTCCATAACCTCTGGTCAGATCCCATTTACAGAGCACGAGGACAGCAAGTCAAACTGCTGGGCGCATTCAGCATGCGAGGGGTGGGACAGGCAAAGCGCTGACACAAAGCAGACTTCAGAGAAATGAAAACAACTGCCAAGTGAGAAAAACGTTCCGTGATTTCTTCACCTCTCCTCCGGACGCTCAGGAAGGCGCAGCTGATGTGGCTCCGTGTGGCTGCCTCGGGGCCATCGGGGGTGACACAAACCAGCACTCCCCGGGATGAGGGCTGGGTTAAATGCTCTGCGCTCCCCGACCCGCGCGCTTCTGCAGAACCCAGCTGTGCTAGCAGCTGCCATGCAGCAGATACACAGCTTTGGAGAAGCTGCCAAGCATCTCCTCACAATGCACGCATATGGTTTGTAAAGGATTGGATTTTTAGTTCATTTCATTTTATTTTATTTTAATCACGAGATCAGAGCCGGTGAAAGTGTCCCCCCGCCTTCTGTACGGGCTGCTGCAGCGGCCTCCCGAGCAGCCTGCTGTCTGGGACAGAGCAGAGCTTCCAAAGCACAAACATTCCTCCTTGTGTTTCATTAATGATACTCTTTAGCCAAACTGCTCGGAAAGATGAATCACTTCACTCCCCTTGTGTTTTTATTTTAGCAACGAGCAATGTAATTGTCTTGTCTAAAGGAAAATAGAACTGGAAGGAAACTCGGGGAGGAAACCCACAGGCGCGTTCCAAGCGCACGGCTGTGACACATCAGTCAGAGCCTAACGTGGGCCATCCTCCTGCCCAGACAGAAAGCCACAAGGATGCGGCGAAGCACAGAACGTTTAATCTAAGGCTGAGCACATTGTCTGGAAGAAGCCATTAAAACCTGCGCTGGGCTGATGTGCAGTCGCTGATACAATCTTAGCCTGTCTTTGACACGGCCTTCCCTGCAACGTCTCATAATTTAAGGAACAAAAATGCTTTTGAATGCTTTTGACTGCAGAAACGTGAAAGCAGCTTCCTCTGAAAGCCAGCGAGATCCCAAGTGGGGCCAGGAAGCCACTTGAGTTGTGCACCATAAACATTTCCATGATGCAAATTAATAAGTCTCTCTGAGGCTTGGGAAGTGTGCCACATGCAGCATTTCTGAGGCCATCGCTCTTTTATCGAAGTTGTTTTTTTCCTTTATCCTTGCCTCACTCCGTGACAGGTTTGAGATTTTCAGCATCACAACGGCAGCCCAGCTTGTCGAGCTGAGCATCAACAGAGGTTTATATGTACGTGAGAAATGCAAATAGAGACAAAAATAGTTATTAACTCACTTTTGGAATGCTGAGCAAATAAGATGGGTGTGCTCCAGCAAAGGAAGGGGCTCCAACCATTGCTGCCCACATCGCCCAGTGCTGCTGCCTGTAGGGCTGCCCCTCTCAGAGCCCTCTGTTGCCCGGGGCCGTGGGAGCGGTGCCCACCCCAGGCCCTCTGGGGGACTCCCACCTGCTCACAGCCACATGGCCTGGCTCTCACTGAGATCCAAACTGTTCCTCAGAGGCCATCCCAGTTTGCTGCAAGCACTGCCAAGGGGGAGGGAGCAGCAGCATGACTGAGTGGGACCACCTGGGATTGCCAATGGTTCGTGGACAAAGCTCGCTCGTTCTCCCTTGCTTTCCACCACTGCTGTACAGTGCCCTGCTCCCTTCACTCTGGCAAGTATCTGAGGTAGAACGCACAAGAGTTTCTCTCCATGCCAGTAAATGAAGCTGGAAAATGGCACTGGGTGACAAGGCTGAGTGCAGCAAGGTGCCGGGGTGAGACCCTGCAGCCGTGGCCAGCAGAGAGCAGTGCCAACACCGCACTGACAGCCGTGCGCAGGGACATGCAGGGCCCTCACTGCACAGTGCTGCAGTGATCGTGCCACACTTGGGAGAGATTTCAGCTACGAATGGGAAGTGCAGGCCTGGCCCAGGTGCTCACCTGCTGCTCAGAACGTGCCTGTGACATCAAAATGCACCTTACTACAATCCGAGATCTTCAGACCTCATTGTAAAGATGCTAAAAAGCTCCAGCTAGTTCAGCAATTACTGCGACATATTTTCAGGCACTTTTTAAGGGCATTAGCAAGATAAAACGAAGAAAAGAAATATTGCTTTTAAAAGGAATGTTAAACATGCACCTTATCATCCAGCCACTTTATTTTAATGAGGTTTGCTTTACTTCTCCTGGTATTTGCTTTGTCACACAGTGCAAGTCTCTGAGTGTTTCCATAGGCACCAATGACTTTGTGGGGCTGCGTGGGCAACACTGCAGCTCTCGTGCTCCATCTTGCCGGGCAGTGAAGCCTCAGCTTTCACTGCACAAAAGCTGTGAGTCCTGCAGATCAGAGGCGTTAGGAGGGAGCTGTATGCCCATCCCTGAAGTGGGAATGCAGCTACAGGCTTTTATTTATGGGGATATTAAATATGCAACAATCATTCCCCAACATCAGAGTAATAAACATCACTTCTCCATCTGATCTGAAATCGGCAAGCGTGCTTCTCGCGTTCACAGAGAGAGAGACACAATGCTAAATTATTTATGCTTTGTATATGAACAAATATAGAGAAATAAGTTAATTTGGTACAATTCAGCAGAGCAGATTCAGGGCAGATTACTGTACGCCCTTCAGTCAGATCACAGTCCTTTCTGTAAACAATTCTTTCTCCTCCAGAAAAGTGGGTTAAAGAATTCTAATTAAGGACTGGGCGGAAACATCTCTGAGAAGTTTTATTTAGACCTGACTACACGTGGAGCACCGCCACCCCTCCAGACCGACAGCATTCACTGAGGTATAACGGCAAAACAAGTGGAAGAAAAAAGGAAATAGAGGCATTCTGCTCCTCTTAGCACTTCTCCCTATCACCAGTCACAGCACATTTCTTTAAGCCAGCGTCTGTCCACCCCAGCAGTGTGATGTACACTGCTGCCCTGTTATTGCAGAGCGGAAATAACACTGCAAGTGGCAGCCAGCAGTCACCAGGTTGTCACACGGACTATAAAACGCCGTGTCCAAACACTGGGCATTTCTGGGGACGGGCAGCAGCTGCAGCACCTGCTCAGCGCCCACAGGGCAACTTTCAGCTCCGTCGGGGCAGTCCCAGCCCAGGCACAGCCAGGTCTCTGAGCACTGTCACCACCTGTGACATGCGCTGGGGGCTACAGGACGGTGGGTGACATGGTGGCAGAGCCCAGACGCTGCTCCCGGTGCAGCCCCTGGTGCAGGCTGCCTGCTGGACGAGGCAAGTCATTGCAAGGACAACCCCCCCAAAACAGAAATCCGGTGTTTTCATTGTACCTGCTCCGGTTTCTTTATGTTTTATTCAACATTTTCCTGCCTGTATAGAAGGCTGTAAATACCAGCAGGTTAATAAACTCTTATTATAATCATTACGGCTATTAACCAGGGAGGGCTGTGAAGTTTTGGGGCTGTTGTGTAACCTTGCAGTGCTACAGAATCAGTAACCTTCATTCCCAGCCGGTGTCAGAAGCATGGGAGATGATCTCCTAACTGGGCCCTGATGGCAGCCCCGTGCCCCAGCACTGGATGGATATCAAGCACCCCATTAAACTCAGCCATTAAATGAATTAAAGATACTCCACAGCTGCATGGAAACCTTCCTACTCTTCATATAAATGTAGGATTGCTATTAGCCCTTCCATGCTGCCCAGAGACCTCCGGCAGCATTAGCCAAGGGTTTGCTGTACCCCACTGTCACCTCGAGCCTGGCAGGAAGGAAAATCCTCCTGTGGTGCAGCTGCAGGGGGAATAACAGGAATTCTGGGACAGGAATCCCTTTGGAGCCATTTCTCAGCAGCCACAGCAAGCCCTCTGTTACACACGTGTGTGTGCATGTGATGGTGAAGGGGATGAGAGGAAAAAGAGGGGATGAAAACCATCCTTCAATTTCTCAAGAGTTTAATTTAAATCCTTCATTCTGAGCATAAGACCCGAATCAGGCTCAAGGAAAGAAAAACTTAATTAATCAGAGGTAGCCAAGTTCAAAGTGCACCCAGGGTCAGCTTTAGGGCTCCTTCACTTTGGGGGTGCAGGGTCTGTGGGTAATCCCTGCCTGCTGCGAATGACAGCTACAGGATGTCTGCTATGTGCTGGCAGCAACTAAACGTGAAGGTCTCCTTTCCTTCCACTCATCTTTTTAAAGCTGAATGTTGACACTGAAATGTACCCGAGGTCCACATATAGCACAAGGGTTTAGAATACCGTGCTCAGCCCAGTGGCACTGCACAGGTCCTTGCAGGGCCCCTGGGGCACAGAAGAGATGGGTGGATGTCACTGCAGGTCACAGAATCATAGAATGGCCTGGGTTGGAAAGGACCATAATGATCATATAGTTTCAATCCCCCTGCCATGGGCAGGGTCACCAACCACCAGACCAGGCTGCCCAGAGCCACATCCAGCCTGGCCTTGAATGCATCCAGGGACGATGCATCCAGGTCACACAGGATGTGCTCATCCCAGGACAGGGCTGGGCCAGCAGGGCTGCGTACCACACAGCAGGGGTGGGAGAAAGGTGAGAGCTGCTGGGGCTACAGAGCAGTGCTGGTGGAACACTGGCCAAAATTGGCTGCAAATGGATTCAGATTGAAAACCAGGAGAGGGCTTTTAACCAGCAGAGAAGTGAAATTTGGGGTTGGCCTTCCAGAGTGGGGAGACTGCGGGAGCAAACCTTGTTGAGGTTAAGATGGAGAAAATAGGTTAGGAAGAATGTTCTAAGAGCTGGGTGTCAGTAACAGAACAGTCTGCACCTGCTGAACAAAGGTCCCTTCTGCTCATAGGGCACATGGCCCGGCTGGCACTGTCATTTCCTCACAGAGGCACAGCCACACCTGAAGCCCTTCCCAGCGGCTGGCACAGAAAGATGAGCTGTGACAGCAGCACCCAGCGCTGCTCTGGCCACTCCAGCAGCTGCTACCAGGGCTGCCCCAGAACCCACATCTCCCAAATACACACAGCTGGACCTGGGTGGTGAGTTCTACCCCATGCCCAAACAGGAAAGCCAGCGTTTACTTCCTTCATCTCTACACGAAGTATCTCATTTCAATTTAATTTCACAGTTGTAATGGATTTTTCAAAAATATTCAAGAACATATTTACTTTCCAACATCTTATTTCCTTTCACATTTGAAAAAAACTTTCTATCTAATCCCTCAAGTCATCCCACAGTCTGAATAATTTCAGGTTTTTAATCAATAGCTGTCAGACTTGTCAAATTACTTTAGGGACCACAAAGCAATTTTTAAACATTCATAAACCCTCGTAGAACAGTTAAGTGCACTGAATTTTAAAAGAAAGAGGAACTGAATAACACTGATCAAATAGGATTATATTCTGGCAAATTATAAATTAGTTTTTTATGAATCATCTCACAGCTAGTTATGTAGCGTCAGGCTTCTACTACTGCAGGGGAGAGAAGTGACTGCTCACCTCGGGACGAAGGAGCCTTTTTTTGCTTCTGAGCCTACTGAGCAGGAGCACGGAGCAATGAACATGGAGCAAGGAGCACGGAGCAATGAGCATGGAGCAAGGAGCATGGAGCAATGGGCATGGAGCAAGGAGCACAGAGCAATGGGCACGGAGCAAGGAGCATGGAGCAAGGAGCATGGAGCATGGAGCAAGGAGCACGGAGCAATGAGCATGGAGCAACGAGCATGGAGCAATGAGCATGGAGCAACGAGCACGGAGCAATGAGCATGGAGCAACGAGCACGGAGAAAGGAGCATGGAGCAAGGAGCACGGAGCAATGGGCACGGAGCAAGGAGCATGGAGCAAGGAGCATGGGGCAGTGAGCATGGAGCAAGGAGCACGGAGCAAGGAGCATGGAGCATTGAGCACGGAGCAAGGAGCATGGAGCAAGGAGCATGGAGCATGGAGCAAGGTGCAAGGCATTTTCTTGCTGTCCTCAGGCAGAGCATCCCCGCTGTGCAGTTGGCTGCCCAGGGCTCTCTCCCTCGTCCTGCTGCCTCAGCCAGAAGTGGCCAAATTGTGGCTCCAAAGCTGAATAGATGCATCCTGGCTGCTGGCCCCTTCCCAGCCCAGCCTTTGCTTCCCAGCATGCTGCTGGCACGCAGATCTGTCTGGCATGTCAGTCTAGAAATGATGGTCGCCAAAAGTTCTCAATTTGTCGGACAAAGACCATCTGGACCCACAACGCAGCTCGAACCATTTATGGGGAAGATTTTCCACGCTGCACAAAGGCGAACTATCAGCTGAATGCAGAGCTGTGCTGCTGTCTGTCTGCGCTTGTTGTAGGAACAAAGAGAGACTGAGAATGTCTGAAGAAGTCAAACGTGTTTATCCAGCAGTGGCTTTAAACACAACAGTCCCACCTCATCATCACAGCATCCTTCCTAAATTTGAGGGATGTGGCTTGCATAGGGGAAAAGAAGGGAGCTTCACAGCTCCACCAAGAATGCTGGAAGTCCTCCAGGAAAAAGTACAGCTCAGATCAAAGAGAGGGTGAGGGATGATCAGGAGGAAGGAACGCTTCAGCTGGCCACATACAGACTAACAGCCCAGACCCTGTGCCCTGCTGCTCACAGCCGAACTCTTCCCCTTTCCCTGAGCCGCCCCAGCACTCCTCACCCTCGCAGACCAGGCAGTACCTCCTGCTGCTGCTGAGCCCTGTGGGGAGAGAAGGCATTTTACCCCTGCTGTGGGTGCACCAACGAGACCAGGGCAGCTCCCATTCCTAAAGACCAGAGAGGGGGCAGACAGGGGATTGAGCAGAAGTCACTGTGCTCCTGGGGACAGCAGGAGAGGAGGCACTGCTGCCCCGTGAAGTGCAGAGTCCCACACAGGCATGGCTGCGAGTCAGAGCACAGCCCCCAGGTCCCTCCTTTGGAAGGGCTCATCTCAGCCCATGCTGTGTTCTTCTGCCAGTTGTCCCCTTACAGCTCCCAGAGCTCCAGCACACAGAGGTTCGGGTGCGCTCAGCACGGCCTGCTCTGCCAGCGAGGCTCCTCACCCTGCTGCGTCGTGAGGCACTCAGTGCTGCATCTGCTGCAGATGTCCTTTGCCAGAGATGTTCAATTCTATACGTAAAGCCTCTAAATACTGAACTGTGACTGCTTTTAGCCTTTACATTGGTATCCCAAAGGATTTTTGCTGTTGCCATCTTAATCGGTGCAGTACTGACAGCAACAGGAGAGGCCCTGCTGCACACAGCCCCATCTCTGGATGCTCACAGCTCACAGCTGCTGTTTGCATGCCCAGGCTCAGACGCCATGGAGCAGGAGGTCAGTGAGCACAGCTCTGGGCACCCATCCAACCCAGCTCTGACACTGCTGCAATGCCTGGCCCAGCTCTCTGAGCTGAACCTGCCCAGGCTTTGGGAAATGCCACTCCAGGAGCACAGGTGTCAGTACCTGCCCAGGCCGAGCCTGGAAATAATTAACAGAGGCAGCTCAGGGCTGGAGATAGAAAGGGTGGGAGAGAGGATGAGCTGATGGATAGCGCAAGCAAGAGGGAAATGTGGGACTGTCTGAGTGATTCACAGTAACCGGACTTGCTTTTTTATGCAGTTCAATTTGAGAAGCATAAATATTTTTCAACAAGGACATTGCAGTGAGTTCATTGCTTTTTAGGGCTTTGTCTGCTTTTCTGCATGTGGTGCTTTGTGGGTCCATCCCGCCAGCCCGCACCCAGCGGAAGGCTGTTATTCTCCTTCAGCTTTCTCAGTATTTAGTTTATTGCTGTTTGCCCAGTGAACTAGAAAACCAAATATATCCAAGCACTCTGCGCTAGCACGCAGATGCTGATACAAACACGTGTGCAATGACATGCATCAGGTGTCCTCGGCCACAGCAGCAGAGCTGCAACATCTAAATAAGGTAAGGAACGGGGCAGGGCACCGAGCAGGTCGGCTCACGGAGTGAACTCCTTCAAACCGAAACGATTAACCCCCCGAATTGCACTCGATAAGGATCCAAGCATTTCATTACTCCGCATTAGTAATAATAATAAAATCAGAGTGCTTTTTGTCATGAGATACCCTGCCCGGGGAATTGTGAAAGAACATTTAATTACAGGGCTGTTTCATTAAATGTAAAAATTAAACCAAAGACAAGAGGGTGTGATTTTGGGAAGGGGAAAAAAAAAAAAACAGTAACATAATGAAAAAGAGGTATCTATACAGCATGGAAGCGGACAGGGAACACGCCACAGGAAGCACAGAACACAGCTTCCCACAATCGGGGAGAGAGATGCCTGGGAGCAGCAGCAGCCCTGAGCCCCACGGCCTCTCCACCCCACCCCTGGGGCTGCAGATCCCCGCACAGCCGGCCCAGCTCCACGTGTCTGGGCACACCAGCACTGCTTTTGCTCAAAGTGGCCCCAATCCCAAACCATTTTGCATTCTCCTTTCCTTTTACCTTTTGAGACCTCCCCATACAAATAGCTGGCGTGGAGCTGTGGGTCTGCTCAGCACACAGCAAAACAGGCTGAGGCTGCTCTACACGCTTGGCTGTAACTCAGGGAATTAATTACTGAACAACATTACTTACCACGGGGGCACCACCAATATGAAAACCACTCAACATAAAAATCACCCAGGTGGCCCGAGCCTGGCACTGCCTTCCCCACAGAAAGAGCCACGCAGACAGCCACAGCCGGAGAGGAGCTGATGGAACCAAATACCTTCCAGCTGACCAGAGGGAGAGAAGCCATAAAAGGCAACAGGAAAGCTCACACAAGGACACTGCAGGTGGATGGCAGGCTGGCTCAGGTGCCCTGTGTGTGGCTCTGGAAGGGCAGTGTGGAGCTGTGGGGCAGCAGCTGCCTCCCTCCGTCCCCGGCCCCACTGCAGGACTGCAGGGCTGTGTCCCAATGCTTCCTGCGTGGAACTCCTGGCAGGGTGAGGCTGGAGGCCCTGGGATGTGCTGCTTATCTCCGCAGAGCACTGCAGCAGCTCAGCCTCTGCCTCAGGCACCGCGCAGTGGTCTGACACACCAGGAAATGGGAATAGTGCAGGAGCACTGCTCTGCAGGGCGGGATGGGAACGGGATGGGAGCGGGTCAACCTTCACCCCACTGCAGTCCCAGAGGGGATGGGAGGGGGAGAAAAAATACAGAACTGAAAGGCTCAGATCTGTCTGAACGCTTTGGGTTTCTGTTACCTCCAGCTGCACCTTCCCAGATATGAGCTCACACCTGCCCATGCATTGTCTTAAAACAGTCGGTGCCGCGTCCAGAGTGTGTTTGCTGAACCTCCAAAAGACAAATATGAAAAACAAAATACATCCTGAATGAATGCTAACACCACTACCGGCCCCCAAACCGCACCCTGCAGCAGTATTATTGCTGAGCACATCCCACGGCCATCCCATCTCTGCCACCACCGGCTGCTGCCCGGAGCCCAGCGGTGGGACTGGCACTAATAAGCCCCGCACCTGGCTGGGCTCTGCCAGCACTGCTGCTAATGGCCACAGACACCCTCTGCTTTAAAACACCTAAGTGCTTTTCACAGCTGAGTAACTCCAGTCACCATCAGGCAGGCTTACAGCTCTATCAGCAAGCACGACAGAGTAACCAGCCGCTTCCTTCCTACATGTGAAGCCTTTCGTTGTCTTTAGATGGCTGTTCTGAACAGAGATCGACATACAAACAACAGCACAAATACATACAAACTGAGACACTGTATTTTTCCTGAGATAAGGAAGATAACCTTCTAAGGACAAAGACACTGCTGGGGCTCAGTGCCCTGGAAGCAGTGCCCACATGCAGCACACAGCTGCCCCTGGCTGCCCCCAGGAGCCCCTCCTGGCAGGCCAGGACCACACGGGTTACCCTCATTCCTCTCATTAAAGTAATAAATGTGGCTTAGAAACACAGTTCTATACAAATACCATGAGATCTGGCCTTAATACACTCAGCTTTATAATTAACACCAATGAGTGCCTAAAGGCTCAGAGGTCTCTGGAGTTCCTGATCAGGGAGTAAGTCTGTTTAAGGCCCAGTTGTGTGGGGTGACCCAGTGGTGCTGCGGGGGGTCCTGGGCTCAGCCTCTCTGAAGGGACATCCTGCACCAGGGGCAGCCCCAAACCCCGCAGATCGCAGGAGGCAGCAGGGCATGGAGCACAGCACTGTCTGTAACCACTTCTTGACTAAGTGGGAGAAGCAGCAGAGATGGAAAATACCCTGAGGTTATATGATGGTATTTAAAAAAAAAAATGAAAGAAGCTCCATTGAGAAACTACTGCTGGGATTCGATTTGCTGACATTCCCATTGGCATTTCTGAGAAATTTCCTCTTTATAAATAAAACATATTTTAAAGCAAAACGCCTTGCTTCTGGGTATTCTGGTGCAACCTGGTGAAGAACGCTGTGCAATATTTAGAAAACAGAGCCCAGCTGCTCTGACTGATGGGCCTCGGGTCTGCTCTGCAATCACAGCAACTGGGATCAGTGCCCCAAAGCAACAGGAACTGCACGAACATATAAAGCGAGCAAAGCCACAGAGGCATCATTTCAAACACGAACCACCACAGCCATCCCATCGCTCAACTTCTGCCAGCTGTGAAATGGGAATACAGTCTATAGCTGCTACTTTGGAGAGTTGTTGGGAGATCTCGTGAAAGGATATTTAGAAAATACTACGTATGTGTTCGACCTTACTTTTCTGAGAGCGTTCCCCCACATGCTGCTGGAGGCCTGACTCACTGCGTGGCCTCTGGCAAGATGCTGATCTTCTCTGTCCTTTCATTTCTGTTTCTCGGGCAGTATCCCCAATAAGCCACCAGTCTTTCCAATCCGGTCTCCTGTCTCCAGCAGTAGCTAATAGCTGATGTTTCAAAGGAAGGCAATCTTGTTAAAAGAGGGAAAAAATAGTTCCTGACCCTTGAAGGCAGGCAGGCAGAGCCCTGAAACTTTTGATTTATTCTTCCTGCTGATGTTGGTTGCTTAGCTACAAATATTCTCAGTGCTCATAAAAGGCTCTCTCCCTTACTCCTCCTCACCGCTATGTTTTAAATCCAGCCATGGTTTATTTTTCCTGAAACCTAGGTGACGAGATTTCATGTTTTAGTTCCACCTAAGGCGCAGCACTCCCTCCTCCCTCCAGCACTGCATCACCACCACCAGCACTGGGCAGAGGGGCCAGGTCAGAGAATCACAACATGGCTGGGGTCAGAAAAGCCCCGAAGGTCACCCTGCAACATGGAGACGGGCAAAGCCAGGGATTCCCAGCTCTGGTGTGGGAGCACTCGTAAAGAAGAGATGAGAAACGGAGGAGAACAAACAGTAAGCAACAAGCCTAAGAAGCACACTGAGCCTGCAGTTAACAGCAACCCATGGAGGCTCACTCCATGGATCCACCAAGGTAACACCAAGAAAGCTGGCGGGTCTGACATGCTGAGGGGCGAGACATACAGAGCATATGGCAGCGTCCCCTCCCCTGCACACCTCCCTGTCCCCAGTCTCTTTGCCCGTGTCCCCAGCTGCTGGCAGAACACAGCTCCAACCTTGCAGCTCTGCTGCTCCCTCCTCCGCAGGGCTGCTGTAACATACAGCACCGGTCGGTGCCGGATCCATCTCCCACTCCATCTCCCACCCCGCAGGGTGTTTGTGTGCTGGACAGGAAGAGGCCCTCAACAGGTGCCATGAGTCAGGAGGAAACAATAGCCTGGCCTCGAAAATGACTGCAAAAACAATAACCCCGCAGAGCCGCCCCTAGAACACAAAGAGCAGCTCCGGGTTGGAGCACTGGGACAATTGTGAGCACCAGCTGTTGGGAATGGGAGGGCAGCCGAATTCAGTTGGGTTTTTTCCTGTCTGCTGAAATTAGGAAACAATGAGCAAAGCCCCTCCTGGCAGGGCAGGAAGCGGCCAACAGGAACGCGTGGGGTCAGCACCCACAGCCCTGCTGGGCAGGGAGCAGTGCCAGCAGCCGGGGTGCTCCCCAGGACGATGCACGGTGCTGAGGGCTTCTGTTAGAAAGATGCTTTGAGGTCTCTTTACTAAACACCGCTAACTGAGATGCCTGAATTATATCAAATGTTAAAAAGGGTTTTATGCTTCCACCGCACAATGCCCTCTCCACTTTGTATTTTAGAAGTCAGGCATAGCTGTTTTTGTACAGACAGACGGGTGGATACGATTTCATACAGCAGGACAGGGGATGCTACGCAGAGCTCAGGGAAACGGGTGTCAGCTGACTTGACAATGCTATCAGCGCAGGAGCCAAGAGCCAATTTTAACTCATTTTGCTGTTGCACAGCCCCTGTAAAGGACCTGCGAGCAGAGCTGGGCCATGCTTTGTTGCTCTGTCTAAGCATGGCAATGAAGAAATAGAGCTGAAGGCAAAGATGTTCTGCTCAGCCCAAACCGGACAGCAGATCACTGTGACCCCAAAATTACTGGATAGGAAGCAACAGGCGAGCATGAGGCTGTGCTGTCACACTCAGGTGACTGAATGCTGAAGCAAATTTAGTAGCAGAGAGCACCTTTTGGGCTAACAGTGCCTCATGTTAGGTGAGCGGACAGCAGAGCACGCAGCAGCGCTGGCAGTCAAAGGGCTCTTTATCAGAGCTGTTTTCTAACTAACAACCTCACAGTGATGCCAAGAGAGAACCAGAAAGCTCCCAGTCAGCACTGCACTGCAATCAGTGATTAATTTGTTGCAAGACACTTTGCTTGCTGTACATGACAGAGCTCATAAATTCTCATTTTTATTGATGTTGTCCTGGCCGAGGGGGCATGCTGGAAGAGGCTGCTGTGCTGCAGGCGCCCTGCAGAGCTCCTGGGACTGCTGGCACAGTGCAGGCAGCCGCAGCCACCGGACCGGGATGGCTACGATTCACCGTAGACACGGGCTCATCACCCGCTGCCTGCATGCTCACAGAGCCTTCCCAGAAGAAGCTCCATCAGGACATGAGCCTCAGAGCTCTGCGAGGCCTGTGGCCCTCAATGTAAGGAAAAAAGGCCCCCCGCTAGCAGAGCTCTGCTAGCATTCTGCTCCCACATGGCAGGCAGTCTGGCATTGCCCTCTCTTGGTGGGTTCTACAGACTTTGATGCCCAAGGCTCTGCTCGTGCCCACCATCAGTAGCCACAGGGAGGACCACGGACTCACCAGCCATGTCTACTGCCCTCACTATGTAGATGTCCTCCAGACCGCAGCATCCTCATATCTAAAATTAGGACTGAACGAGGTGGTGGCTTTGTGTTTTGCTATCCCAGGTGAAACAATGCTTCTCTGAACGGCTCTTCCCAACACAAGTGACAATTGTGTTGTATATTGTTAAATCTGTCATCAAATTGCAAGTCTCAAATGGTGAAAGTCAAAGAGAAGCAAAGGAGGGGAGTGATTCTGTACAATGCCCAGGGGAGCTGAGGGAGCCTTTCAAATAAGAGAAGGTGTTTTTCCTGTCACTTTCAGCAGAAGGAAGCTCTTAAAATTACTGAGTGCTTTCTCATCCCACTCACTATCTTCCCAGCTTCCCAAATATGCACCGTAGGGCTACAGGAGCCTGGAAGCTGCTGTGACAGCCCAGGCTCGCACTGGTCATGGCTCAGACACGCTGCAGCAGCACAGCCCCATGCAGGGGCTCACCAGGAGCATTCCCTGCTGCCCTCTGCCCATACCGCTCTGCTCAAGTCTCCCTGCTCTAACCATGTTGCTAACAAGGCCCAGCAGGTCCCTGAGCCTCCCAGGTTCAGGTGCTGTTCCCCTCCCGTGGGCACTGCTGTCACGCTCCGGGACAGCCCCTACCGACACCTTCAGCTGTTGTGGGGCGCAGCCACAAAGAAGCAAGCAGAGTCACATCAGTTCACTTCTGAACATTAACAGGACCATTAATTACCGTTTGCTACATTAAGCTACAGTTGTGGGAACAAGTGCAGGTGCAGCCTTGCCCTTCCCCCCCCTCCATGGCATATCACCTTCCTCACCCCCCGCAGCCCCCAGTCTGAGCAGACGAGGTCACTGCCTTGGCTCTGCCTACCTGCTCCCAGATGCACATATTCATACGCTGCGTTTTCCAGCTGTGAGTATTATTTGCTGAGTACGGTCCAAAGGGCACAGGGGGTTCTGCTGCTGTTTAAGGTATGGCAAACGCGGCCTGTCACCCTGCTGCTTCTGGGAAAAAAGAGATGGGGGGAGCAACGTGCCTGCTGCCTGATGAGGACACAGATGCTTGCCAGACTTCAACCTGAAATACTTTCCTTCTTTCCTTTCCAACAAAACCCTTTTCCGCCCGGCGCAGGAGGAGCAGAGCAGACAATTGGAGGGGAAGTGGGGAGCGACCAATGGTGGGGGAGGAGAGCGAGGGAGAGAAAGCACCCGGCTGCTTCAGCCCCGAACAGACGGCGAGAAACAAACTGCAGAAGGGATGGGTAACAAAGACAGCTTTCAAAACAGCGTCAGGGTTGTTGCCTTTCAGGTTCACAGCGCGGACATCGGGAAAGGACATCCAGTTTCACAAATTACATAAGTTTTAGTACATCTCCCTTTAAAGCTCGCTGCGCTGTACTCTCACCACGTACACAGCCGCCCACACGCGCCCGGGCTGCTTGCAAACACACCCTGCCCCAATCCTTTTTTACAACAGCGGTTCCTTTTTTACAACCGCACAGAATTTCCAAGTTCTCCCCAAGCAATCTGAGCAGTCAGTCAATCTGCGCCCTGCGACCGACCCCTTCCATAACAGTAGGTGCTATTCAAGCAAACCCCTTTGCTGGTGGATCCCCGCACCTTTCTTCCCTCCCCACCAGCACCTGCACAGCTGCCCCTCAGCCCAGGAGAGCTGTGCTGACGGCTGAAGCCCGGCACGCTGTGTGATGCTGTGGCCCCAGCGGTTCCCAGCAGCTGAAACAACGCACTGGAAAGTCAGGTTTGTCTGTATCCGATCGCTGTCCCGTTTTAGAAAAGCAGCGTATGGACACCAAGGATATTCAAAGGTCCAGCTTCTCAAATCTCTATCAGCCACGTCCCAAGCAAGGCCACCAAGGTGCTGGAAGTACTTCGTCGCTGCAGCGCCGATGTCATGCGGCAGTCCCAGCGACTGCTGAAACGAAAGGTGAGCAGACGACTTACCTCAGCCTCCACGGGGCAGAGCAATAAGCTCAGGGCAGAGCCACAGGCTGCGCTCCGCGAGCACTCAGCTCCGCCGCCGGCAGCACGCGGCCATTCCCGGCGGTGCCCCCTGCAGTACGCGGCGGCTGCGGGGCTGCTCGCGGAGCTCCGGGCTGCGCGCCTTCCGCTGCAGTGATAGCGGGATTATTAAAGTAAACCGACTATTGCCCTCTGTGGAGGGAGGGGGAGGGAAGCTCGGCCCCTTCCCTTCCTTTGTAATTCAAACCCTTCCTTGAGGCAGCTCTGGAGGAGGCATCTGCTCCGGCCCTTCCCGCTGCCCGCAGGTGCTGGCGGCCGTCCAAGCTGAGCGCACCGCACCGCTCTCGGGTTTACATGGCAAAGCAGCTCCTTCCTCATTAAACTTCATCTAGCATGCTCCTCTCTCATATATAATTAGTCCAGTACAGCAAACATACAGGTAGGAAGGGAGCCTCAGTACGTGCAAGCTCCCATCTCCTTTCCTCAGCAGCAACTCCCAGCTGCTTCCAAGGCTCTCCCCATGCAGCAGTCCCCTGGAAGGGCCTGGCCGGGCACTGTGGGCACCCATCCCCTGCTGTGCCTGGGATGTCAGCCCTGACCCCATTGCTGCCAGCCACAGCCATAGGAGCTCAGTGGGGCCGGGCAGTGCCGTGCTTATCACTTCCTGAAGGCTGTTCATCTTAAAGGCTGAAAGCACAAATGCTGTTGGCTCAGCTTGCAGCCACCTTCCATTGGTACTCACAGTTCACATTTTAAATTATAAAAAAGTCCAGGCATGCAGGAATACATCCACAATGCAGGCATATCAGAATTAAAATCTCCCTCAAATCCTCCTGAAATCTACACTGCCATCATTAGCCACAGCCTGTGTGATAATGAATAAACTGGAGTCCCTGACAGCAGTGATAGTATCCCATCTCCCCACGTTGCAGTCCCACAATGCTGTGCCGTGCCCTGGCAGGCAGCCCCACTCCAACAGGTTTTCCTTCACTCTGTCAATTAGAAATTTCTGGTGAATTTCAGAAATAAAAGGGAAAAACCACAAATATTTTGGGTGAGTTCCCACAGCTCCCCATGCCTCTCCCCTTCCTCACACACAAGCTGCTCAAGGCAGTGCTTTTCACACCCTTCTGATGGCAAATGTTGTGATCTGCTGCGCCGGTGCTGAGCACATGGCACTGGGAATGGCCAGGTTCTGCTTCACTGCATGTGCTGCTCCCGGAGCTCAGGGGAACAGGCATTGTGTGGGGATGTGCTCTTCTGCAGGGCATGTTCCTTCCAAGGGAACGTGGAAGGGCAGAATTGTTTTCTATTACACCCCTACCCCATGTCCGGACCTTCTGATGGCAGCTTGGCTGCGACCTCTGCATGACCACAACAGGCATTTCACTATCACTCCAATGCAAATAGCATCTTCCTAATCTACCAAGTGCAATTTGCACAGCTGGCATTTAGGACACAGAGCATCAGCTGCACTCAGTCTGTTCTTGCACCAGAAATCACGACGCATCCAAAACTCAGAGACAGGAAACAAAACCCTTTTGCAATACCCACGATGAATCCTGTGTTTGCTGTCTGCAGGCCAAATCCTGCTTCCCCTGAAGGCCAGTGGTTATATTCCCACTGACTTGGCAGGAGCTTTGGCTGTGCAGCAGCCATTGTGGGCTAACTGCAAGGCGCCCGTTTCCCATTTTCCTGCTCACACTGACTCCAGGTTGGACAGCTATCAGACACCCACAGTCTTAAGGGAAATATTAAATGAAATGATTAAAATATGGACAGTCAAAGTTGAGACTGGTCAAAAAGAGCAGCAGGACAAACGGGACCCAAAAATCATGACATGAGAAGCTTGTTTTTCTTCTGTGTTATGCTGGTGTAAATTCAAACTATGTTCTGCTCATTTATTCTCTATATACATGTAGCACAATAAAAGAAGAACTGACCTAGCACCAAATATTCGCTGTCCTGGGAACAGTTCCCATCTGCTAGCACCACAGAAGGTCCAGCAGAGCCTGGGAGAACGAATCCATGTGCACACTTATCTCTTCATTTCAGACCATTCATCACTCTTTGCCTGGAAGCAACAGTTAATTTACAATAACTCAATGTCAAGATGGCAGTTTAAAATCCTCCTGAGCATTGCCCTAGGAGAAGATTTTGTCCTGGCTCTCTGCAGCCGCTGTGGATTCAGCTGAGCCTCAAATCTTTAAGTCACTTAGTTTTAGAGCACAACAGAAACAAAGGAGAGAAGACCTGCCAGGCTGCAGCGAGTGCGTGCCCAAAGCCACTGAGGGATCATCTCTCCAGCGCATTCCTTTGGGACTTCAGCAGTCACAGAAATTAGAGGTGGAAATGAAGAACACGGCCAATCAGAAACCCTGTGTGCAATGGAGATTATTCCCTATGGTTTATTGTTTTCACCAGATTATATTTAGATAACACGTGAATCTTGCTCAGAGGAGGAAATACTTCCAGCCTGGAGCAGAGGAGAGGGACATGCCCTGGGCTAACATCACAGAGCGCAGCTTTCTGAAGGGACCATGACCTGTCCCTCACATCCTGCACATGGAGATCTGGGTCTGACCCCAAGCCCTGAGCAGCGCTCCCTGCACACAGTGCCTCACATCTCTCGCTCTGCTTCTCTCTCCCTCACCTTAGTTTGGATGTGGCTTCATCTTTTTTGCTTTAAGGACTTTGCTTATGATGTTTTGCTAGTACTGATGGCCCTTGCCACTGATTGTCCTTTTATCAAGGACAATCTGCATCCAATGTTTTGAAAGCAGTCATTCTAAAACCTTCAGGTAGTGCCGCAGACAACGGCTGACACGCCATCTATGTAAATCAGAAGGTGTCTAAAGAGGGTGTTTACAAGCAGAATGCTGCTAAGAGTCTGCCTTGGTTGCAGATAACAAGGCTGAGACAATGACAGATCTCCTTCCCCTCGCAGCCAAGAGCAGCTCCCTCTGATTGGCTTCGCTGTGTTTATCCAGGATGCTGGGAGAGAGCAGGCACCAAATATGCAATTAATTGGCAGTTTGCAGGAGCATATTGCCTAAAGACAAACAGAGTGGGTGATCGTGTCGTATGTAAAATGGCTGAGTGCTGCAGATGTAGTGTTGACCCAGTTTAAAAAAAAAAAAAAAAAAAAAGGGATTTTCTTTTGTTCTCTTGAAAAATAATTGTATTCCAATGAGTACTTTGTTGCACAGTCCCTCTGGCCTTTGAGCATTTCGTGTGTGTAAGCCATTCCATGCTCTTCCTTAATCTGGAAGTACTTAGTAAATTAAGAATTTGCTGAAAACTTTTCCTGCTGACATCAGTAGAACACTTCACCAATTCAGATTGTTGTGTGTGACAGCAGACGAGCGCCTTGCAACGTGGCATTAAAGCCTTCACTCTTCACAGGGGGTGTTCTGCAAGCAGGAAAATGCAAGACGTCATCGGTAAATAAGCACAAAGATGACGTAAAGTCCAGAGTTGGGTAAGGAAAGAAAGAAAACGGGAAGAAGGCTGAATGGTATTTGGGGGCTCAAGATACACAATGGGGTACATAGCTGAGGCTGGAAAGGGGAGGGAAGGCCAAGGTGATGCTGGGGGGCTGGAGAGTCTTAAGAAAGGGTACATGTGCCATGATCAGCACAGCAGCACGAACTTCTGGATGGAATGCAAGGCACACATACTGAACACTGAAAGGATGCATTAAGAAATGTCCTAGATGATGACTTCCAGACTCCACGCCCTGTAAAGCAAAGCGGAGGCCCATGCAGATACACACACCAGCTTGGGCAATGGAAATCAATGCCCCCACAGGACAAAAGGGCACTCATCTCTCTCCTTTTTATATTTAGCGCTCTTAAACTGAAACCTAAAGCATGAGGCAAATCTCTCACTTCATTTTATCACAACCACATTGACGTGAACAGCACTGTTCGGATGGAGCAAGACAGCAAGTCATGACCTAGCAGCTGCATTGCTGGGGCCAACACACAGAGACTGCATCTGCCCTGGCTGACATGATGGCTTCAGAAATGCCTTTCCTGGAACTGCTGATCCCAGGGAGAGATCTGTGCAGCACACTGAGGCTCGCCGTGTGTCCTCGGCCAGCTCCTGGCAGCTCCATGTGCTCTGCCCACCGCTGTCCTTCCCTCTCCTCCACCATGGGCTCTCCAATGCAGTGCAGGCCCGGCCCTATTGCGGTGTTGGAGTGCCCTGCAGCTCAGCATTCCAGAAGCGTGGCAAAAATTCTTCAGTTTTCTCTTAGATCAAAGTTTCTGTATTTGGGTACCTATAATTAGTGAGCAAAACAAGTGACATTTTGTTCGGAGATGCAGAACTTCCATTGATTTTAATGGATTCAGCATCCCAGAAAAGTAGGCCGCTTATTTATGTACCTACATCAGCATTTGCTTATGCACTGACCTTATGTTTTGCAAATCATGAGACAACCGCACGCACCACTCTGTTATTCCCTTTATTTCTGTCAGCAATCTCATTCGAGAGGTGCATTTCAGCTCTAAATGTGCCTTTTAAACTTCTCCTCTATTTAACAAAGCACTTGGGCACCAGTTTAACACCTTCTGGAGAGAAGCGCTTCACCGCATCGGCTCTGATAGGATTCTCCCATCCCTTTGGTTGAGACGGGGCACAAATCTTTGCTTCCCCATTTTCTGCTCCTGCTGGGAGCTGCCTTTGGACACAGTTCTGCCCATGGCGGTGTGCCTGCCCCGATCTGTGCCCCCACACGGCACCAGGCCCAGCCGTGATGCACCGCCTGCGGGAGGAGAGCTGTGAAATTCGGCCCCGATTGTTTAACACACTTGGCAGGAAATAATAGATAAAAACTGACCGGACTTTCTTCCATTAACAATGCAGATTAATGAAGTGAAATACTCTTCGCAGAAATACTGTGACGGATACCCACAAAATCAAAGGAAGTCCAAGAAGTGGCAGCACAGACTGCACCTGGACCTGACCGCCAGGAAAAGTCCCCATGGCCCTCTCAGCCCAACCCTGTACTGGGGCACACGGCGCTGCATGGAGGTTTGTCAACATGCACTGCTCGAAATGTGCCCAGACAGGACCCACAGAACCCAATGACCTGGCACTATCACTGACAGTGACACAGGAGCCCAGCACGCAGCCAGCAACTCCATGGCAAATCCCTGCAGCCTGTGTGGGCTGCTAGCCACATAGCCCTGTACCCCATGGTTCTGTACCCCATGGTCCTGTACCCCGTTGCCCTGTACCCCATTGCCCTGTACCCCATTGCCCTGTACCCCGTAGCCCTGTACCCTGTAGCCCTGTACCCTGTAGCCCTGCAGCCCCGCAGCCCCAGGCTGTGGTTTCCCCTCCCACGCTCGCAGTCCCGTGTTGGGAGCAGCTTCAGGAGCAGCTGTCCTTGCTCCTAGCAATGCCCTCCAGCATCAGGATACCACATTCCTCAGCACTGTGAGCTACAGCTGCTCAAGGAAACGTGTTGCATGACAGGCTCGGGATGTCTAATGGGAGCTGACACTGCCGACACTGGCACTCAGATGGGAAGAATTCTTCCAACAAGGAAACCAATTAAAAAACATAACTGATACTGGTACATAGCTTAGAAGGTATAAAAACCAAAACCAAAACCGTCCTCATCCCCAGAACAGAACACATAAAAAATCTTTACTTCAGTGCAACTCAGAGTTAATTTAAAAATAAGGAAACAATCTAAAGGTCACCTGGATCTTTTGCATGTATCCATACACCCGAAAGGCAAGGCAATGGCTTCCAATTCCGTGTGAGATTTTAAAGTTTATGGATATTTCTGACCTCATTAAACCAGAGCTTCATGGGAAAAGACAAACAGGGCGATTGAATCAGGTGAAGGATGGTTTTGTCCATGGGCACAGGCTCTGCGTGGTGCCGGCAGCCCTGCGGGCCCAGGGGAAGGCTGAGGCTGCCCGGCACTGAGCTGCAGGGCCATTCCCCAGGGGCTGCTCACAAACCCGTTTGGTTGTGTCGCTCCCAACTGAATCCCTGCTACTGCTTTGTTGTGTTCTTGAGCTAATCCCTGCCACATCACTTTCTCAGAGTTCCTGGAGATACATCCCTGTAGGACAAGGAGGACTGCAGCTATACTGACTTAACCCCAGAGTGTCTCTAATAGATGTATCAGCTGCCAGTAGCTCCGTGTAAGTGCAGAGTTTTACTGCAGTCATTGTAACAGGATCTGTCACTATGGTGTCCTCTGGATGTCATTAATAAATAATATATGAAACCACTCAGGAAGAGGGAGAAAAAATATTTCTCATGTTTTCTAGAGCACACTGGGAGGTCAATGGCAGTGATGGTGAAAGGAGAAGGTGAAGGGGACGGGCTCAGGAATGGCAGCTTTGCAGTGTCCCAGAGGTGGGCAGGTGGGGTAGAGAATCCCAGGTGACCCATCGTGTCTTAAAAAGTACATAAATGATTAGTATTCGGCTGTTTTTGCAGATCTCTCCCCTAACCCCTGCTCTTTCTCAGCTGCTTTATGCTCCCCCTTACTCACAATAAGAAGGGAAGATGGAAACTAAGCAGGCGGAGGAATGTCCTTTTCCGAAAAAACAAGCAGTGAGCTATCCTCAAAACAGCCACCGACAATTAGCTGGGAGAGAAAAAACTCCCAACCCAAAGTACAGGCAAGACAAATACACCCTGTCCATTGGAGAGAAATGGCCTCATCATCATTTACCAAGCTAACGTTTTTCCCTTGTGTACCAAGTCAGCACAAGGGCAAGTGAGTCGGTTTTCATTGCCCATGCACTTCTCAGACTATGGGAGGCGCAGACCCACCACCCAGCATGCTGCTCAGCCCTGGCTGCCCACCTCCATCCCAGCACCTCAGCCTCAGCCCCCGGAGCTTCGCTGCAGCCACTTTTCTGGTTTAAAAAGTATTTGTCCTGAGAAATGTGCAGCCCATATGCAGCCATATTCTCACCCCTCATCCACAAAGCTCAATGACTTGCTCTAGTTTGCTGCAGCCCATGATGGGGTTTCAAAACATGTCACACCTTCGCAAGATCCCGTTACCGCTCCCCACCCTCTGTTCTCCAGACTGATCCCCGGGGAAGGCTGAAACCCAAATCTACCTCCTGGCCAATGACTTTCCATCACTGACAGCTCTGTGGGTGCTCAGGAGCAGCCCTGGAGCTCACAGTGCTCAGTGAACGTCCTGCACTCAGTTGGGACGAAGAGTGGAGCAGATCTGCTTTGCATCAGCTCTTCTTCGTTTGGTTTGCAGGAAGGATATTATTTCCTAAAGGATGAGTCTGTTTATTGGCTGGGGATATCTCTAATGCATTTGTTTTTTGTTGTGAATTTGGATTAGAAGCATCTCCTTGTTCCTGACAGTTGCTGGCAGCATGCTGTAAAAATATGATTAATTAAAGTGTGACTCTGAATCCACTCAGAGGCTTACGTTTTTCCTCCTCTAACATTAAATAGAGAAAGGGCCATTTAACAAAGTTGAGATCCTGATGCAGATTTCAAAGCACACCGCAGTTTAGCTCAGCAAGGTTGGGAAGTTCAACCTTCAACATTTAAAAGCTCGAAGCCTTTGGAGAGCACAGGCTTCAGCTTCTGACCAATCCCAAACACAGAAATAAACAAATAGGAGACAAACAACCAAGTGATGCTCAGAAAGGGCGTCAGCAGCAGAGCAGAAGCAGAGCTGATTGCCAGAGGGGCTCCTTCTGAGCCTATGTGACGTTTGTACCTTTGCACACAGTTCCACCATAGAAGATGTGCAGTCCTGTGGCACTGAGATTTTAAACCCTAACAACATAATATTCTGGCTTTTGCTCTCTTCCAGTGAGGAGCCACTGGAAATCCTGGAAGACCTTCAAAAATGAGCAGTATAGTACTTGAAAAAGAGACACAACTTCACTAAATTGAAAAATTTGAATTTCCTAGCTTGGACTTAAAAGGTACTGCTGAATCTTTAATGACTGATTTATAGAGATGGTTCAGTCTGAGAAGGGCTGAAGGTCTTCCTTTGAAGAAGCCAAACTTAAGAAAAAAATATATAAGAAAAATGTCTGCTACATTCCAAGGTCACGAAGGGTTTCATGCAGCTCTGTTCCTCCCGACTCTGACTTCCTAAACGACAGGCACTTGTTAATCCGGAGCACCTACTTGAAACCGCAGATAATTAGCTGGGGATGTGAAACATATGCTAGACTGAAAACATATTTCGGTAACAAAGAGTTGCAAGCAGCAATGTGTTGCAGATACAGATGGAAAACGGACCATTTATTTATTTTGTAAGCATGGAATTCTGATTCAATAAATACTACTTTTGAGCTTGATTGGTTTTAAGCAGTTAAGTATTGTTCAGCCTTCAGACTGCTAACTTGGAGAAAAGGATGAGGAAGGGGAGCACTGGTTTTGCGGCAGTTGTTAGCCCGCTTTTCCAAGGCAGCTCTCATCTCACTTGTTCCCCATCTTTAATCCCCACGGTCATTTCCTCTGTCTGCAGCACAGTGCGGATCACTGCACTGGCCTCACCCAGACACTCCCCTCGCCAGCAATGCTCTCCTGAGAGCTATAATGAACAGGGCTATGTCTGGTTTGAATACTGAATATTGCAGGAGGCAACCTGCTAGACAACATGTCCCATTTTAATACATCCAAGCACGAGGAGTCTCCAGCACACACGAGGCTTGGAGGTTTTAAGAATAGCAGCTGGGCTGTATGGCTGTGCATGGTGCTGTGCAGCTGGTGCAGAGCTGCTGCCCAGGCCCCAGTCCTGTGCTCCGGCCAAGCCTGCAAGCCAACGTAACACAAAGCAGCCATTTGCTTCTTAATAAAAAGATCAACCATTCACCATTGTTAAGTAAGAACAGATAAACTGTGACGCTGAGCCATCAATGGAGACGGTGCAAGACCAGGAATGTAAATGTGAAATGAAATATACAAAGTTTGAGTGACAAGATGGTACTTATTAATGACTATAAATTCACATGCTCACCTATGTGATTTCTATTGATGCTTTCTACTTAATTTGGTTTTTATTCTTTTTTTTTCTTTTTTTGCATGCAGATCAAAACTAGATAAGAGCATTGTGATGAGCAAAAGGCTTAACCCAACAGAACCCCCATAACATGCCATGTAAGGATCTCGGGTTCATTACTAATCCCAGCAGCACCATGCTGACTCTGGTTTATTTGCACAGCCCTGAGCACACCTGAGCACATCAGGGCTCAGCAGACACTGCTAAGACTGCTCACACCGGGCACCGTCCGGAAACCCCAGGAACTCCAACCTCCTCTGTCCTCTCTGTGGGCATTTTGATAACAGGCCAAAATTAATCTCCTGACACTGTTCACTGTTATTCTCACCCATCCATCCAGCCAGCCCATCCATCCATCCATCTACTGGCAGTTTTACTAAAAAATTAAATTAGATCAATATGAAGTATCGTGTGTGCAAACAGAAGTCACGCTGCAACATGCTATGATCAGATCAGGTGCGTATTTCCTAGGAAAACAGTATTTATCCGTATTTGGTAAATAAAGTGCATCTGCTCATCCAAAACCTGAGAGATAAGTCTTCTAACGAGGCTTGGACACTGCAACCATTTCACGGACCAAACCCTGAAAAGAACTGGTTTTATTCTGGGAAACAAATACTATTTCTTCCCCTCGAGTTCTGTGCTCTACCCAAATGCTGCCTCTTCAATGGGTCAAACCGTAGGAAAGCCAGAGCTCCTCAAACTCTGCAGCATGCAACGTACCAGCATGAATCAATATTTTGAGGTTAAGACCGCTCTCTAGTTTCGTCCATGGAAGACAACAACTGAGACTCACACGAGAGAACCCAAAGGAAAAAACAAAGCACAACACACCTCGCTAACGTTTGCTCCAGAACAAATCACAGCACCCAGGTTAGGATGTTAAAAAACAGGCACCAATACATTCCTCCCTCTTCCCCCTCAATCTCTCCTTCCCCCATCAATCTCCATGCTCTCGGACCCTGGCTGGGATCCTCAGATGCTAACACAAAGTAGAAGAGACCTGTTGGGCGCCTGCCTCCTCCAGCACATCCTCAAGCACTGTCAGTAACGGGAGCGCTTTCACTGCTCCCGCGGCAGCCTGCTCCCGGCGGATATATGGCGGTACCCAGATCATTTCCTGACACGTGGATGCCATCATCCTCCCACCTCGTGCCATGTTTATCTGCCAATTACCCGCCCTAAATTCTTTCACCTCCCCTCTGTTGACACTCTTTAAACACACAGTTAGGAAATTCGCCCTCTGTTATCTTGTAGCTGACCTAGAAAACACAAGTGGTCGTGCCCCGCGCTCTGCTCGCTGCTCAGGAACTGGTTCACATGGGGATGTTTCCCAAACACTGAATCTGATGGTGCGGAGCTCTGCACAGGACATTGGGGCCCCATCAGACACCACCCCAAACTGAGCTGATCATTGCTTCAGTCTACTCCCTGCCTCCAATCTCGCTTTTTAGCCATTCCCAAAGCTGAATATTTTTTTAATTACTGTTTTCTGAGAATTGGGATTATTTTATCTCTAAATGTATTCATCTGATTATCTCCAGGATGAAATTCATTTGGTTAATTACCATCTTTTTAATTTGTTTAAGTCTATGTTTCTATTTCCTCTGCTGTAACACCTCCCTGCGTAGCTCTGCCTGCATTTATTCAGTGTGTGACAGACTCCCATTTTGGGATACGAGCGGGAGATTTCCATAAAAACACACACCAAGCCTTGTAGGCAGAGCCAGCAGCCTCACAAAGATCTGATGTGAGAAGCAGCACCAGCCTGCTGCCCACACTGCTCCGAGCTGCTCATGTCCCAGCCCTGCTGCTGCTGCTGCTGCACCCCCACGATGCCCACCCTGTGGGGCAGCCCTGCACATTTGCAGGGTCTCTGAGATTACAGTTTTTTCAATGCGTGTAGAGTAGCACTAAAGAAAGGTTAGAGAAAGAATCATATCCCATTTAGAGGATCATCCTACTTGACGGTATCTTGGGTTTAGCTTCAGTTGTGATCCTTCCTCTTGTTTATGCACGTTTATAGTAGAGCATCTCCCTGATTCCACAGCAATTAAGCATCTCTGTTCCAAGGAAATACTGCCAAACGCTACACATGGTATCAGAACGAAGCAAAGGGAACTGCCTCTGGACTTTGACTAGCGCTTTCGCTCTCCCCCTAGCAGGATAACAATCCTGCTTCACACCATCACCGCTTCAAATCTGTTCACGTAGTCCAAGGTATCCTCTGTCAGAAACAATCTGTTACAACATCTCATTAATTTGCCAAAAAACTAGCAGATTTTACCTAATGCCTAGCTTATTCTATCATCAGCTTATTACAATCCTGAAAGAGAGGTAGGTGAGCTCCAATCTCATTATCAAGATCTGAATTCCAGCCAATGACGCACCAACTGGAAGAAACCTAATATCATTTAACTAGTTTTCTACACTTTCCTAATTGTAATAGAAGAGAACAATGGAGACATGAGGAGAAATTTCAAATATTTTGAAGCGGATGGAAAAGCCTCCCAGAAGAGAAGGTCACAGCACCCAATTAAATCACACGCCTGGACTGCAGGAGCACTACTGAGCATCCAATAGCTTGGGAGAACTGCGGAGCTGCCTTTTCCAGCACCACCCCTCTCCTCATTCAGAAAGCTGTTTGCCCCTTGATGGGACACACCTCCCAACTAACCATGTTGTTCTGCAAATTATGGGCTATACATTATTAACGGTTGAGTATAAATCAATTTAGTTCACCACGGCAGTATGTGTTTTATGTGGGAGATGTTTTCAAAGAAAAGCAATCAGTTGATTTGGCATTTTAAACTCCAGAAAAATAAAGAAGCTATTTCTCAGCTAAGAGGATGTGTTCAAACACAAGCATACGCTCTATTTTCTGAAACTGAATTAAGACATATCATTTATTGGCTGGGTATGGTATAGACGATAGCTACTTCTGGTATCCCAAGAATCTGCTTTGCTCCTACAGTTCCTAGGGACTGCTGAAAGGGGATGGACCAAGCAATCTGAGTCATGGACCCATTGAATGGCTGAGGGCAGAAGGGACCTCACAGCCCCTCCGCTCCCACCCCTGCTGTGGGCTGCCTGCCCCCCAGCTCAGGCTGCCCAGGGCCCATCCGCGGCTTTGGGCACCTCCAGGGATGGGGCACCCACAGCTCTGGGCAGCACTGATAGCATCCTATCACTATCAGACCATGTAAAAAGTTGAGCTCCCTCCTACTTATAAGCTCCCCTCAAGTACTAGAAGGCCGCAACGAGATCTCCTCAGAGCATTCTCTTCTCCAACCCGAACAGCCCCAGCTCCCCAGTCTGTCTCCATAGTGGAGGTGCCCTGGCCCTCGTCGTCCTCCCCCAGCCCCTCTCCAACGGCTCCGCATCCTTCATGTGCTGGGGGCCCCCAGACAAGATCCAGGTCAGCGATTCCCCAGGCCTCAGCTGGCAGTCGGAGCCGGGTGCATCCCGCAGCTGCACCCCACTGGAGGGGTTAAGGCCTCAGCACCGGCAGCTCCTGCCCACCCTCCCGCTCCACGGCTGTCAGCTCGGCGGGGCTCGGCCATCTGGCTGCTCTCCTGTGGCCCCAACCACGCCACGGGAACACAAAGCCCTCGCACCTCCCACATCTGAAGAGCAATTCTGGAGCACGGGGGCCGCACGGGGGGTGTGCGGGACGGGCCCCACCTCGAGGCCGTCTGTCATCCCCCAGCTGTGTGATGACGGCGTGACACCGAGGGCTGGGAGGGCACTGTGAGGGTCCGCCAGTCTGTGTCAAACCAACAATTCCACCTTACTCCATTTGTTGAGTTTCACACATTAACACCCTGAGTGTGTTTAGCAGACAAGCCAAAGCTCGCTTGCTATGCACTTGAGTTTTCTTTCCCTCTGCTCTCCAGTAACGACTCATTTAACAGCAGCACAGCAATTAGAAAATCAATATTCCATTCAGACAGAAGTGTTTGTCTGGAGCATTACTTAAGGAACGTCTCCCGCAGCCCCACTTGGTCCAGCCCAAGGGGATGGAAGGAGGGATGCTGGTGTGAGGCGGGTGGATGGATCTGAATGCCCACCTGGCACTTGTAAAGCATTTCAAACTGGGTAGAGCCGCCTGGGTACGGCATTCCACCAATAAGCACCTCTGTGCCAGAGCATGCACATAAATACAGCGCAGGGAAGTGCAAGCTTGCTTTGTTGTTTAATACCATACCACCCACCTGAATAAAACAGAGCCTGACACGTGTCATAAGGAATTACTCCAAAAATGAAAGGCCCTTATGCATTAAGGCCCCATTCGTACCGCAGTCATATTAACCGACAATAAAATAAATAAGTAACAACCACGTCTTGGCTATGAAAGGATTTTCCATTCAGGCGCTCCCTCCATCACCGCCCCACGCCTCAGCACGGGAAGAGCCGGGGCAGCAGTGCAGAATGGGGATGCAAAGCAGCGACAAGGACGGGATCACAATGGAGGAATGACGCTCTGCTGTGCTGGGGGGAGCGCTGGAGCCCACACAGCACAGCCTGGCCCGCGGCTCTGCCCTATATTTAGCAGCAGTGATTATTCAAGCAGGAGCCGAAGCGCTGCCCATCTGCAGACTCCGGGGTGGGAGCGCGTTTGGATGCAGTCTGCTTTATTTTCGTGTTGTTTGAAATGAGAGCTGTGACTACCAATGGTTGTTGTGGAAAACCACTCCCCTGCACGCAGAGGTGCAGCGATGGTGAGAGACAGCGTGGGCTCAGGGAAAGTCACCACCTCCGCAGGCCTCTGGGGAGCACAGTCACAGCAAAGAGCCCCTCAGTGCAGAGCAAAGCCAAACACGTCCCCTCCCACACCCTCCAGAAAATGGAAAATCAGACATACACGTTACTAAATTAAGCAGCAGGAGTTCCTGTAGCAGGGAATACCAGCGACGAGAGCTGCACAAAGCAGACTTCCCCGTTCCATCTTACATACCCATTCCCTGGTTTGTTTGCATGTGTCACAATTTACCACCGAGCAGATTCTCAGCTTGTTACAGCTCAGCAACAGACATCGGCGTATGGTTGGATCTAAAAGGCTCCATTTCTTGGCACACTTTTTGACAAGGAGCTCCCTGACCCCAGAACAACCGAGCTGGGTGCCTGGCTGAGAGAAACGTTTTGCTGCGTACTTTTGGATGCAGATGGTAACAAGACCACTGGACAAAACTGCCCGGCTTCATCTTCACAAACGTTTGGGTTTTTAATGATTCATTTTTTTTCCTCCAGCAATTGGTCACAAGGAATAGGTGCAAAGCCATCTCACAATGTTTATTAGGGTGTTTTCTAATCACTTTTTGAATCAGCAGGCCAGCCCTAATCTCTATCATACAATAGGTTTTGACGATTTATTTGTATTTTATTCGGTTATCAGGCTGAACACAATTAGGAGGGCTCAATTTCTGCAATAAAATTAACTGATATGCTCAATACCAAGAACACAGCCCAAACTCAATCCTACCTTCTTTATGCACTGACATTTGTAGTAAGAAAAAGATACAAAAGGAAAAAAACGCGTCCAGAAAAACTACTCACAGAGCTGAGTGACGCATCCCCAGCTTCTTGGTGACAAGGTCTGTGCTTCTATCACTGCACAGCGGAGGAGACAGGAATGCCGGGGGTGCAGGTGATGCAGCACTCCTCTGCTCCTGAAGATGTGGACACGCTGCTCTCACCCATGTGCAAGCACTGGAGCCAGGAGCAGAAGGGACGCGCTGGTTTGGAACACAGTGGGCGGTGGGCGGCAGGGTGGGGGTCAGAGCAGCAGCCGATGTGCTGCGCAGGGGGAGGGCAGGCAGGGGCTTTCCCCAGGCAGGCTGTCAGCAGCGCCGTGTTGCTGCGGAGGGCTGCCTCATTTCTGAAAGTTGTTATTGGAAAATGTCACTATTCATTGTCAAGAGTTCCCGTGATGCAGGAACTCTCATTACACCTAAGCCCTCTCAGCACAAAATAGTCGCACGCTGATAACCTGAGTGTATCTGCAGCAGCTGCCGCTCCGCAGGCTGCACTTGGACAGTCATGTTATTCTACATGCTTATTAGCCCCATTATTTCATAACTCATTCCTCCGCGTAACGCCGGCTCCCTATCACTTCATTTCAACACAAAGATACGTTCCTCTGAGGCAATGAGGGACAAGGACAGAAGGGAGGCTGGGCTGAGGGGCCCTGGGCATGGGGTGGGGGTCCTCGTGGGGCTCTGGAGCTGTTGGGCAGATGTCCCCTGTGCAAAGTAATGCGTAGTGAAATAAGGAAGAAACTGCCTACTTACTGGCAAGGAAATAGATAACAAAGATGAAAGACAACTAACAAGAGATTTAGAAATATTACTGCTCTAAATTATGTATCATATATCTGACTGTATCTGCGGCACTCATTGATACAAAACATAATTGAAAACAAAACCTTCCCAGGACTAAAGCTGGCTTTGTATCGCACAGCAATGAGACTTGGAGTGTTCACGGGAGAGAACCACACAGCCGGGAAGCAGCAGCCAGCAGCCAGCAGCCAGCAGCCAGCACTGGGCGACCTGGCTTTGCTCAGTGTTGCTGTCACTGCTTCCTCACTCCCTGCCACCACAGTATTTGCTGTCACTGAGAGGTGTGCAGGGGCTCTGCCTCCCTGAGAGGGCTGGAACTGAAACTAATAAGGGGAGTGACAGCCTCGACATGAGTGGCTTTATCTGAGGAGGGCGAGACACCCTGCCTTGCTGTGCACTAAGAGCTGCAGCTATGAAGGCATCCAGACAGAGAGCTCCCAGGTGCATGCTGGAATGGGAACATGAGGGCCATGAGAACAAAACAAAGACAAGTAATTCCTTGCCCTTTTCTTGCAGGTTTCACTCGAGGACTTAGAACTGCTTTATGAATACATATCAAGGAAGCTGCCAGCAGTCCTAGGAAGCAGCGATGTTATACAAAGATCATAAGCCACGTTTAAGAGATGGGAGTTGAAATTCATACACAGAAGTCAGCTGATGACTTCTCCTAAGTTCCATGTTCTCCCAGAACATGTTAAAACCGAATCACAATTACGAGCCACTCTGCAGGGCTCAAATGCCTGTGTAAATGAAGCCAGAAGTACCCAGTTAAAGGAAGAAGGATTGAGGAGATTAATGGTAGCTAGACTTTCTTCCCTAGACAGCTCATAGAGCTTAGAATAGAACAGGGATGCAAGAAAGCAATTAAAAGAGCTAACTTAAATAAATCTCTAAGTGCTGAAAGTTTGCCAGCATAGACCTCTAAATTCTTTTGCAATGCATCTGGGCCCCTTCCTCTAGGGACTTTCTAACAACCTCTCAGACATCGAGATAATTATTGCAAAGTGTGACCCAGACTGTGGTTACTGGTGTAATCACAAAAACCCCTTGAGGTTTCGCATTAGACACAATCTCACCAGTAAAGCAGACTTTCAACTCTTGGCTAACGTTTTTGTAATGACTAAACTTAAAATTACATTCTCTACGACTCGGCAGCCCGGCGGGTTGGGGTTACACAGGCTGCTACAGGACTGCATAGCCAGGCTGCAGTACCCAGCGCACACCTGCTGCCGTGCAGCTCAAACTGGGGGGAGAAGTTGGGTGACGGATGCAGAGAGACAATATCTGAATGTTCTCATCATAACAGCAGGATATCACTAGTAAAGTTCCCCTGCTTTGGCAGACTGGGCGCATCTGTTCCCTTCAAACATTACCTAAGCAAAACTGGCTCCTCTAACATTTCAGCTCCTCAAACGGGTGGAAGTGTTTTGTCTCTCTGGGAAGCTTACAGGCTGCGGCGGATTTGCTGCCTCCTGGTGCACAGGGAACTTTCACTGCTGGGATATCAATCCCCGCTTGGTTCTAACGTGCAATCTCCAATGTAAGCAAACAGGGAATAAGGAAAGAAACGAAATACTAATTGCGATCTAAATTGCTCTGTCTCCTCTCCACCCCCGCCAACCCTCCTCCCTGCTCCCTAATCCGTAAAGTCTGAGCGATGATCAGTGAATAATTAATTCTGGATGACTGTGAGGTTCCGTGCAGAGCTTCTGCAGTTGCACAGTGCAGTGGGACGCCCCCGGGCAGCACTCAGGGGTGCCACCGGAGCCCCACGCCTGCAGCTGCACGGTGCTGCCCTCAGCAGTTTGTTGGCCAAAGCCCCCGTGCTCGCCCACCCTGACACCACACAAATGCTTCCATGATGACTTGGAGCGTTAATGACAGGTTAATGAATAGCCAGCCTCTGGAGTCATCATGAGCAGCGTCCTGTCAGCAATTAGAACTCTTAAGGTATGGAATTAATGTAAGCATTTCAGCACATGGCAGAAGAAATAAAACCTGCTGCAATGGGATTTTAAAAGCATGCAAAGCTGGCGTTCTGAGAAAAGTTACAACAAAAGACAGCTCATGAGCAGCCACCTCAGTCTTCTCTATTGGTCCAGAACATGCCTGTGTAGGAGAAGTGCTGTACAGCCCACGGCCCTTCCCCTGTGCAACAGTCCTAAAGCAAACCCTGTGATCCAAGCAGCACCGGGTTTGCTCAGGTGTGAGACGGGGCAGCAGCACGGAGCCATGCCTGCCTTGCCGGGAGGAGGCTGCTCTGCTGCCCGCAGCCCACAGCCCTTCATTGCAGTGCTTAGAAGCGCTGCGGTCTTCTAAAATGTTGCTCTCACCTTGCCTGAAATATATATCAATCTTTCCATTTTTATGTGTATGTATGTGTCATTGAGAGTGGTACTATATAGCGACACATCCATAATGGAACAAAGCTCCCTGCGCAGCAAGGACAGCAAAATATTAATTATTCAAGGTAAGAGTTATGTAAATCATTTGGTAACTACTGCAGGACTACTTTGCAGAGGGACTCCTATGGGGAAGAAGCACTGAACACTTCAAATAGGGGATGTGTGCAATCTCTCATGTACCAGCAGCAGAGCATGGGGCTTATTGTGCAGGGCCAGCATAATCCCAGAGACATTTGTAAATGTGAACAAAGGGGACAGCCTGATATAATACCTGTGGCTCTATACCTGCTAACACCTTGGCATCATTTTGTGAACAAATGCCTCTCTCCTGCATGCCATCCATCACGTACAACACATGGCACATCCCAGTCTCACAGAACTGCTTATGTAACGTGTGTGGATTAAAGTCAAATTCATATTTCTGGCTTTAATTCAAATCAGTTAAGTATTTTTTTGAAACAAATTACACTTTAATTCTAGCTCAAATGCACTGCCTTAGCTCAATTAGAATGAATTCTGCTTTCTTTTCATCACACCTGACCCGAATTTCGCTATAGAGAGCAGAAGTAACATAAGTGAGATGTTCTGCAATTGTACTGAAAATGAAAACTCTCAACACTAGCAGCGAGGTAAACAAGACCATAGCATCAGCACCGTAAGAAGACACCCACGAGTGAGCAATGCACTTGAAATCTCCCTAATAATCATTTCAGGAAGCGCTCCATGTTGTAAGGCATTATCAAAGGGTGCGGGAGGAGGAAGGACAGAGGAACACATTTTTCCGCGCTCTGTTTTTTTCTCCCCTCGCAGTTGATGGATGAACCTGACAGAGTTATTTCATATTCACAAGACTCGAACATCATTACAGCCCGTGCTCTGTACAACCGAGTGCCGGCAGCGAGCTCAGCGCACGGGCTGCCTCCAGCTACAATCAGCGCATTTCTGTGCACCACCACTGCAATATGAAATTGGATAACAAGATATACATGTCAAACATCTGCGTCCTCCAGAACTCGGAACAAAGGCTTGAAAACCTTGCCCACCTCAGCTGCTGGATGCACTCTTACAGCGGTCTTTGCCCCTCGCACAGACCTTCCAACCAAGGCCTTGCAGAACTTCAATGAAGAACAGAGCCAAGCTTGTTTTTGAACATTTCCTCCTTCCGACAGACATCTAAGACTGATTGCCAATAGAAAAAACAGAGTGCAGGACAGAAAAATGTGATGCATCCAGCAAGGCAACTTTCCCGAGATGGGAAATTCCAGTGTGAAAGACCAAGGCCTGAGGCAGAAGCCAGGTGGAAGCCCTCCCAGACTCCACGTGGGGGCACGGGCTGAAGCACGGGTGGTACCAGCACTAATTAATGCCACTGCACGCTGCCTCTGAGAGGGAAGGGCTTTTTCTGCCTCCCCCCATCCCCATTACCCTGCAGTTCCCTGACTTGGTTTAGTGCTCTGATCAAACAGAAACCCTCCCCCAAATAATAATTTCCCATTGAATCAGGCTGCTGCCCCACTCGGACTGCAATGGAGGGCTCTGCGGCTGTGAGTGTGGCCAGGGACAGCGAGCTCCAACTCCTGTTGGCCTGCAAGTAGTGCTGTCATCATGGGCATTTTTCATTGCGTGCCATTTAAGCTGGGGATAGAAGCATCTTAGTTTTACTGAAGACAGACAATAATGAAAAAAAAAACAAAAACCCCAAACAGAAGGGTCTAGAACCATCACAAAGCCTTTTCTGGTATAAAAGCTGTACTGATGGTATTTTTTTTTTCTTTGAGTTTATTGACATGAAGAGTAACACTAATGTAATTGCACGGAAATTCATGCAGACGAAAATCCCAACAGGGCAAAGTCAGAATAAACCGTCTGTGTGGAAACAAAATGTTACTGCAGTGCCGTGGCAGCCTCTGTCTTCCATCTGAAGAATATCGGAGCACCATCAGCACAGCAGCTCAGCTGCTCCCTGGCTCAGAGGTGGTGCCAAAGGGCTCCGAGCAGAACTGCTGCCCTGGGGGACGCTGCTGCCCCACACCAGCACCTCCACCACCAACAGCCAACAGCATCCCTGCAGGCTGCGGGGATGGCAAAAGGAAAGAAAGCATCCTCCTGTCCATTAACCAACCTGATCTCCGCTGCAGAAACTACGCCTTCCCACTGTACGTGTTTGCCAAACATTCTTCAAATGCTAACCATCTGCAGCTGCAATACAATGCTTTGATTACAAACGTCAAAAAGATGGAGCATAAAATTAACTTCTCCTTATTTAGTAGGTTTAGAGAAATGCGGCTTCACGCTACACGAATTCGGTGCCCTCGGTATGAAAACTCCCCATTACGATGTCTCATCAAATTAGAGCCAACGATACAACGATGTCATCTGTACCGCCGCACAACACTATATTTTGTAATTAAGCAGGACAGTGAAACAATGGCCTTGCTTATAGAGAAAAGGTCAGGAATGCAAAACATATTTTTGCAAGCTAATTGTAAGATGGATGAAGCCAATTATCCCAGTAGTGCCGCAGACGCCTAAGTAGGAAGGATTTTATAATTTTGCTACGTGATTCCAATCGAGTCAGAGTCTGAGCTGTACCCCTGTGGGGCACCGTGTGGGGCTGTTTCAGCAGCTGGAAAGCCAAGAAGCAAAGAAGCACAAAGGATCCACGGCCTGGACCTTATTCTTACAATCCTGAGTATTACCCTTTCCTCCATAAAAAGGACTGTTGGTTTTTATGTCGATGCCAAAAGAAAACTCCAAAATGCCCTTTCCATTCATTCATTCCATCCATTATCCCTTTAAAATGATCTGAATGCCAGTTCCTAAACTTCCTGTAACCACGAAGAAGATGATGAGCGACGTAACGGGTTGTGTGGAGAAGGGATCACTTCCTCCCACATCTCTCTTTCAAAGCAGCTCTGATTTCACTGTAGCTTCCGAACATAGCCTTTCACTGGAGATCAGTAATTAACTTTGTAATTAACTTTCTGGTTCAAGAAATACTTTGCCGAGGAATCCCATTAAAAGGTTGATGTGCACATTCCCAGCCAAGGTTGCCTTGACATAAATGCAGTACTCTGTGTGGGCAGCATTCCTCAGCCCATTCCCCATCACCTGAGCTGCACTTGTTTGCTGGCGGTGAGGTGGAGTGAGAACAGATGTTACCTCTGCGCTGTAGCACAGACGTTGGTACCCACTGGATGCTCCTGCTCCACTTTGCAACACGTCACGTTTTGCTTTCCAGGTATGGCTGATGGTGCAGAATGGTTTCCATGTACAAACTTGGTGATGTTTCCTCAGAATATCTGCATTATCACAGAAAACCTCCACCTTACACCTGCTGTTCTAACTCTTCCTGCTTAGAATACTTCACAGCCAATGCCATTCAGCTAAGGAGCCAGAAGCAGCCACAAGCTCCATGCATGGCTCTGCCCACAGCCCGCTCAGTGCAGGGCTCATTCCTTTTCCCAGAGGAAACAAAGCCACTTCTGCATGCTCTGTAATGCAGCAGTCACCCTATTTGCATCAACCAACTTCAAAGTGACTAAAAATATTTGGTCTATCAGGTTTTTTGGGAATAGATAAATGATAATGAGACGTGACGAGAACCCACAAACTAACTTTACTGTATGAGTACGGATATTCAGAAGTTCTTAATGCTCTCCTACTGCATCCAAATAAACTTTATGAACCCATAGAGCAGACTGCGTTGGTGCTACACCAGGAGTTAAATGTGCTGCAGTACGTGACTTGTATGCTTTCTCTTCTCTCTGTGGGTAATAAGGAAAAATCTGTGGTGGCATAACAACGGAGTAGTTGAAAGAGGGAGTCGTGGCCATGGGGTTACCAAAACATGGCTGCAGCCCTTCCCAGGCTGAGGCTCATTTAACAATCTGCCATATGCTCAGACTTTTGTAGTGCCAAGAAAAAAAGCCATAAATGGAACGTTATCTTCTGGAATTATGCAAACAACAACCAACACAAAAACTCGCAAAATAATCCCAAATGCTGCTAATTGAGTGTCCCTTAGCTCTGAAGGAACACAGCACACTGAGAAAAGGCGTCCTTAGGAGCCATCAGCGCCAGGATTACATCAGAATAACGAGTTACACGGAGTGCCCATCTTTCATCCCATCAAGTGACTCTGTGTCCCTCTCCTCTCAGCACTGATGATCCAAATGCCCAAACAACACCATTAACAAGTGCAGCAGAATAACCTTCTTTCAGTTCCCCAGGCCTGCTCTGTGTGCCCAAAGCCCAGCCTAGGAACTTGCTCCAACCCCTATTCCATGGCAGAAATGTGGGTCCAATTAAGGACAATCCATCTGCCAAATGATTTATGGCTCATTCCAGAAAGGCCCCTACAAAGACAAACATTCAGTGCTCCATGATAAAAACTTCGTTAGCTGCTGTAATAAGTCAGGATGTGGGACACACTGTTAGCAAAAAGCCTCTTTAACAGAACCCTTTTCTAGCTCTAACAAGTGACTGTGGGAACAAAACCTGAAAGGAGAGCTCTTCCCACAGCCCTCCTTGCAACCTCACATTTATATCAATTGGTTGTGCCAGATGAACACAGCTCACACCAGACCCTAGCCATACTCGCTGCAATACTGCTTCTATACACGACCAATCACTGTACCCCGTTGCTGTTACAAGGCTCCAAGAAGAACATCAGTATGTGAAAGGATGGAGAGATGTGTCCAGCCACGCTGCGGTGAGCCCCGCCATCACTTGAAGGCAGCACCAACCGCTTACTCCACCTTTTTCAAATCAATCTCCTCTCAATCAGTGTGAAAATCAGATGACACGAGATACAACCACGCCTGTCCTACAAACATAAGCTCTGCCTGACCGTAATCAGTGTGTTCTTCTAATGCGCTGCTCAGACAATTTCTCTGATGTTCTCTACAGACAAAAAGAAGCTGCCCAGGATTCTTCTAAGGCGGCACTGTCGGACTTCCCGGAGCTGCTCATACCACACATGCACACAGCAGATCGCAGTGGGAGCCCAGCAAATAGCACAGAAGCTCTGTGCAGATGAACCCCACACATGGCAGAGCTGTCAGCTCCTCTCGGGGCCCAGGAACTCGCTCTGTACCAGCAGCTCAGTGAGGCTCTTCTGGGAACCTGCCTGCCCCCTTTGTGCTGCTGTGAGGTATGGAGCGCAGACCCAAAACCAACAGGGCGATTTGGAAGTGCTGCCACTGAGACTTTCTGTGACATTCCCAACGTTTACAGATATTGCATTGTTTTGCACTGTTGTAAAACTCACACTGTACAAATTCCTCGCTGCAATCATGTGCCATTTGAAATTTACATAATGAATTTAAATGCGAACATTTATCAAACACAGATACATTCACATTCTCTACGTAGATGCCACATCCACCTCGTTGGTTGTCTGTGCACGTCTGTGCACACTTCGTGTATTCCTACACACTTGCTGTACACAGCGGGATGAACAGGACATGCAAGAAATGCAAAAATAAAGATACGAGGAGATATTACGCAGCACCAATTCAGATATACAGAACCCAGGTAACAATTATTTCTGATCTACTGCAACTACAGCTCAATACTTAACCTCCAGGGCTTTGCCTGCATTTATTGCACTATTCATTTGTGCTATGGCATCTCTGGCAAAAATTGTACCAAGCTCCAGAACAGAATGTTGTTACAATGGTTACTTCCATGAGAAAAGCAGGAGTTTGTGGACAGTCAGCTTCAATACAAGATGGAGTCAGGAATCAAATATTTAGGAAGCAATGCTGATAGCAGATGCTTCTTTGAAGCATTTCTTAGATTTCAAGAGAGATAAGGAAGCACAGCACAAACCGAATGAGAGTGATGTAAAGATTCAAGCCCGTCCGTACACAGAGCTGCATGCATCATGCATTTTAATCGACACGGGAATGTTCAGGAAGACAGAATTATCTCTGCAACCAAGCCATAGGTGTGTCACTGAGAAGCCCAACCGCTGCTTTCTTTCACCTCTCCCAGAGCTGTACCTACAGCCAAGGACTTCCGCAGAAGGAAACCCGCTCACTCCCACTGACCTGACAGTGCTGGGAAAGCTCAGTGCCAGAATTCAGCGAGCGTCAGACGGCTCCCTGCAGACGGCGGCGTGTCTGCAGATCGCAGATGAAGCCTGAGTGATACCTGAAGCCCTTCGTTTTCAGTTTCTAAATACTCAGATAAGCAAATCCTTACGGTTTGTTCGAGGCTGACAGATGCTACTGCTCCTCTAATCCACATTTTAATCACTATGCTGAAAATGCACTACAGCCACTCATCGAATTCCTTTAGAGAAAAGTTGTGGTAAATGCACTCTGTCAGGAAGGACACTGCCCAGCATGTGGCAGGGCTCTTGTTCAGGGAGAGCAGGGAAATCACAGACTGAATTTAGGAAAATGACTTTGGCTTCAGGGCTGGCCAAAGCAATTCATTTCCACGTCCTACAATGCCAGTTTGCAGAATGAAACAAAACTCATCTACAGAGAGGGAAAACACTGCCCCGTGTGCCCCCTCTGTGCTCACCTTGGGGCGCCCAGCAGCACTGGGCAGATCCCCAGCTGCCTTCACTCGTCCTCCATGTGGAACACGGTGCCCTGCTTGGAGCAGCTGTGAAAACCACAGCACAGAATTGTGACTCTGCCTCTGCAATATTTCCCTGCACTGACCAGCGCAACCCTTTCACTTGCTAAATCCAGCAGGAAAAAGCTTAGTTCATCTAACGAAAAACCCAGATTTCAGAATCATTCAGCAGCTCCCGGCCCCTCCGGTGGGTGAGGACACCTAAAAGGAAGAAGTTGTTCTTGCTGTGTCTGAAAGTGAAACGTGTGCTCAGTGGGTCCTAAAGTGCTGTCTTGATGTTTTATAATCCCACTGCTACAAAATGATTACATCCATGTATGCCTGATTTGCCATATTTTTCAGACAGAGCTTTTCTGGCACTTCAATCCTGTGTGTCATTCTCTAAATAGATTCATATAAGACTGCAGGATGTTCCTCCTGGAAGCAACACCTCTGCGTGCTGCTGGCAGCAGGGCCCATCAAACCAACCCTGCCCTCGCTCTGTGTGTGCATTCACACATAAGTTTATCCAAAGGTGTGTGGCTGTCTCACGCACGCGCCCACAGAAATGAATGCACACAAACACACTCAAACCCACTGCAGAGCTTCACCGTCTAACCGAGCTGAAAAATAACCACCGGGTCTCGTTTCCCCTTCGTTTTGTGGGCAGTTTGCTCCACCGCCAGCCAACCCACACCGCAGAGCTCCCTGCCATGGGCTGCCCGGGAGCAGACACAGGGCTGCGCCGGTGTGCGGGTGTGGAAGGGGGAAAGGGACCTGGGGACATCACGGCTGTCATTGTCCATACAAGGGCTGAGCCGGCGCTGCTCCCTCCCTCCCTCCCATGCCCGCAGCGCTCGGCGGCTGCTACATCTCGTGCTATTCCTGTGCCGGAGCATCAACTTCGGGTGTACCGGGGAGAGGAAAGCCCATCAGACGGGCACCTCAGTACATTCTATTCAACCTAAAAAGGGAAGGCTCACACTGTGTGCTTGCCAACGCATTAAAATTACCCCTAACGCAATAAAGCAAGTCCACCTCTATCACAGATGTGCCGTCGCTCCCAATAAGATGAGCACGGCGTTAACAAAGGCTGCAAAAAGCAGCGTGCCCATCCCATCCCACCCCATCCCACCCCATCCCATCCCATCCCATCCCATCCCATCCCATCCTGCCGCGCCCCGAGGAACAGTCTCTCACCTCTCATTGTCCACGCTCCTGAAGCCAGGTAAGATGTGCCGGAAGCTGCTGTTCCTATCGAGCTTCGGTTGGCTCTTTGTCCTTTTGATGGAGCCTTTAAGCCGACGGCTGAGGAACCCCTGCGGGGTGAGACAAGAATACTAAATATTAAGACAGGCAGGAGCCCCGGCCTGCTGCCCGGCTGCGATCCCCGCGCTCTGCGCCCCGTGCTCAGCCCGGCCGGGCGCTGCGGCGGCGCGGGGCTCCGGGGCCGCCGTTACCGTGGCAACCATCGGCTCACATCAAAATCCTGTCGGAGAGACGAGGCGAGCGCACCGGGGGGGGGGGGGGGGGGGGGGGGGGTTAGGGGGAGGTTGGACCGCCTGCACCACCCGCCCAGGGCAACAACTTCCCGCCTGGCCGATCTCACCCCCCCCCTCCCGCCGGCACAGTTGGCCCCGGGCGCGGTCGGTACCCGCGCAGCCCCGCAGTGCGCGTCTCCGGGAGCGGCGGGCGGCACCTGTGCGGGAGGAGCGCCGCACGGCTTTCTGTGCGGGAGGGCGAGTCATGGAGTCGTGGATCCCGGATCGCTCCGCTGCAACGCCGCCGCGAAACGTTTAATGGGAAATCCCGCCGCTGTGTTATTTGCTTTTTGTCAGGAGTTAATGATGTCCGACGTAACCTGAACGTTACATTTAATCTCTTGGCTAAATAAGGCAATAAAAATATAACACTGCTGTGGCGTCCAGCATTTACAGCAGAGGAGAACAGCCTGCGTGGGTCAGGCACGGCGGGCAGAGCGGGCGGAGCTGGGAACGCGAGCGGGGCTTTGGCAGCAGAGCCGAAAGCGGCATCCCTTCATGTGCTGTCAAACCCGAGCAGCCGATGAGGCCGATCCCTGGGACGGCCCTCACGGCCCGAGGTCCCGCACGTATCCCCTCCGTTCCGTCCCCAGGAGGGGGAGTGAGATATCCGCTGCAAAAAGCACCGATTTTGACAGACGTATGGGAAGGAGGGAGGAGCGGGCACCTTCCCACGGGCAGCTCTGCAGCCGTACCGTCCATCCCTGAGCCCCGGGCAGCTCCTCCCGGCAGCCTCCAGCAGTGGCCATGGGTCAGATGCCCTTTAGCAGCTCCCTTTTAGAACCGATATCCTTCACACGTTTTGCAGGAGGATAATCGCAGCCTGACTTCTACCCATTCTGTCATTTGTTGGTGCTATTTAAACGCTCCTTCCCCACCCAGCACATTCACAGGGCACATCCTGTCCTGCTCGGGTTGCAGGATGCCCTGGGGCGGTCTGTGTGGCACTTGTTGTGGAAGTGAGGTTCCTGTAAGTGCAGCAGGAATTTCAGACATGCAGACATCCAGAGGTGCTTTGCATTCATTAAGCACCACTTCACCTACAGATGAGGTACACAACACACCTCCACGTGAGCTGAGTCCTACCCTGGGAGCCGCCTGCACACTGCCATAGCGCGACGCACAGCGCAGGCCGCTGCGTCTCACACCAGCAGAATGCAAACAGCACCAAAAGCCATCCCAAGGATTACCATCAGATAATGTTGTTTGTATGGTATAGAGAAACATCAGAAAGTGCAGAAGGAGGGATCGATGTGGCTCTGAAACAGCACATCTGGGGATGTCCTCCTCCAGTGCCCAGACCATTCATTGCCAAGCTGTTTCCTGCTGCGCTCTGCCCTCAGCCAGCATCATCCTCAGCCATCAGCCCTTCGTGTTCCTGTCCTGGCCAGGTCAGGCTGCTGGCTGCCTGCTAGGAGCCCTGCCAAGGCACAAAGCACAAAAACAAAAATGTGCATCTGGCCATTATTTTCTTAATGCCACTGCTGAGTGGTTGCTGCCTATGTGCCAGTCCTTAGCAGGGCCAGCACAGGCACAGCCGGGTCATGGTGTTACTGAGGACTTGTTAGAATCCCCAACTCAGGAAGGGAATTGAGAAGGAAAAATGCAACGACTTGCTGTGAGAAATGATCGTCACTTTCTTTCACTATCTTATATGTCACATCTCGACAACTGTTAGATGATTCGTGCAGGATCTGGAAATTAGAATTTAGGGTTGCAATAAGACATTACTTTCCTTCTGTTTCGCATTGTTTTTACGTTCATTGCTACCAGAAGGAGATCACACTCTGCCATTTTCAGTTTTCATTGCTAGCTTCATTGGGAGAACGAGATGTCAGGCTTTTTAATGCTGACAAATTACAATGCTGTAGCAATACTGCGCACCTCCATTGTGTGTGCCAGAGAGCAGCAACTCTCACGTGTGTGTTAGTGTTACTGCCTCCCATAATTTTTAGATGGGGTAAAAAAAAAACAGAGAGAGGAGCTCGCTTGCCACAGAGACAACAGAGAGAGAATCTGACCTGGGGTGTGACTGCCGTGCTTTCCTGGTGAGATCATAAATGCATCATCCATTTCTTCTTCATTTATGACTTTAAAGACCATCTGATTCTGATCTCCAGATGAATGAGGCTAATCCTACCCTGCGAGCACCGCCTGCTCCTCTAGCCTTGCTGCATTCTTGTGAGTTCCATTAATTTAAGTCTTTAAGCCCTTTCTGTTGCATGGTCTTTATATTCTTTTAAGTTTACACCGTGAGCTGTCTAGGGCAGAACGGTGTCTTCCAACGTGTGGGCAGCATCTACAGCTAGAAAAAATTAGAACACTAACTTGGAAGGTTTCATTGAGAAGAAGTGAATAGACTGTACTAAAAGACAACAAATAGAAATGGGAAGAGCCAAAGAATCCCTTCAGGCCTTACAAGGGCAGGAAACCACTGGAGGTGCTCCGTCCGTCCATCTGCATCACAGCTGGGCAGAGCAGAGCAGAGCGGGCTGTTCTGTGCTGTGCTGTGAGCTGAGCACCTCTGGGCTCCTTCAGAACCAGAGCAGTCTGCACAAATGAGGACAACGTTTCTGCTCCCTTTAGTACAGACTTGCCCTTGTTTAGCCCGGATGATTTTTCAAGTTCTGCTAGAATACAAAGAAGCGAACCTCAGGCCCACACCGCCTTCCTTTTAGGCACGGGACGCAAGTAAATAATGAAATACCTTCTTGGAAGCAAACAGAGCGACCAGCTGCACAAGTTCATCTATTGCACAGCCTAACTTCTGTGCAAGATGGGGTCTTTCAGGGTCAGTGGAGAGGAGGTGACCATTCCGGTCAGGAACAGCACCATGCTAACCTGCGCAGTTGTGTGGAAGTTATCTGGGCATCACAGCCCACACAGGAATGTGGCACAGAACTCAACGAGCACAACAGTAAAGAGCAGAGCAGGGCTCTCCCTGTGCAGCCAAGTGATTTCACTTTTTGAGGGCAAGGGCCTTGCTTTTCTTGTTCTGCTTCTGCAGTTCTGACTCTGACATCCTCAAGCCCGGAATACAATCGCTCTAATCAGAAGAGCTGACTGAAGTTATAATAAGACACAAAGAAAGAAGGCAAAACAAATCCTTTTGAGGAATGGCTTAATCACAGACGCTGCTATTTAAGTTGGAACAGGACAGCCACTATTCAAAGCAGGACAATTAAGTCTGTTGTGACTTGGGGTTTTTTGGACATATTTGGACAAACCCAAAGTCTGACACTGTCGTCTCTGTCACAGATGGAAGAAGGTGAGATTTTCATTTTAATTCTTCCTGTTTATCAACCAGCATTTCCAAATACTCAAGATCCTGAAAGAACATTTGATTATATCACAATATCTGAATATTATAATACTTTCAAAGCGTATGTCTGTAAGCTGATCAGAGCTGCACACCCGTGAGAAGCAGGAGCTGCGTACTTCCATAGGCCCTGGGCCAAGGATGAGCAAAGTGGGAAGAAGAGAGAAGAAGGGAGGGCTGCTGCGCTGAGTGCAGCAATGAGGATGCAAAGTCTTGTCTGCCTCTTGAGCTCCCGTTTTATTAAGTATAAAGTAACTCCACAAGTCTCATGGATCTGGGTCTGACCCCCACAGCATTAATGTTCACTTGCATAAAGTTTTAAAGGCAAAAAGTCAGCGCCATGGAAACACAATATATGTGAAATTTAAAAAAAACAACAACACATGTCGATAAATCAAACTGAATGCTTCCAGTGTGCCTTTGTTTGGAAGAGCCCTGGAGCCTGTCAGGATTTTCCATGCACAACAACCCAGCACGACGCAGACAGGGCACGCGTGGGCAAAGCCAAGGAGTGCGGAGGGTCGGACTGATGGGGACACTGCAGAAGCAGACAGAAGTCCTTCTTAATGCTCTTATCCAAAGACCACGCAGAACAAACACTGTAAAGACGAATCGCAGGAAGCAGTGAACAGATGGGGCTATTTTTATCCTTCTTCCATCGCTTTCTGTTTCGGTTGAAGCGAATCTCAACTGGAGGGGCCTTGAGAGCATGTCAGAAGATTTTCTTGCTGCTCATAGTAATGAAATTGCCACAAGTAAGTACGTGCTGCAAGTATAACTGTGTGATGGGGTATTTCATACTAGGTGTCCATTGTTTCTATATGGTGACGATACATTTAGAGGTATCAGACTGGGGGCAAATCTTTTCTACTGCTCCTGCCTTTATTTACTTATTTTTCTTTTCTTTTCAATATGGAACTTCTTTAAGTCTGGAATCGTCTTTTTTTGCTGGTCTTGCTCAGCATCCATCACAGCCCATGGAATTACTCTTTTACTGAGGCTCCACAGATGGATAATTTATACTTGCATTTGTGATCCAAGTAGAACCTTGCCAATACTAATGTCTTCCTATAAATGTACATAATATATACCATAAATGTACAGCAAAAGTGAGTTTACCTGTTTCTACAGCTACCCCATGTTAGGCTCAGCTTTCAAGATAAAAGGAAGGTTTTTTCAGATGGCATTTGATATTGTTCATTACCAGGTAAAGACACTTAAGGGCGCATCTCCACTGTTCTCCTTGTAGAGCATGACTGCATTAAACTACTACAAGGGCCATAAAAAGCTGAGGGGGAGTTCAGGCATCAAATGTGTTTCCTGGAAGCCTGAGAACTGAGGTAATCCACTGAGTGGTCTCCTGGCATTGATACAAGAAAGGAGGGAATTTCATGTACAGCACTGACCTTTACGGATCAAATATTTTGTATTTGTTCAGAGGCATGTGCCTGTAAGTATATGTATCCTTTCAAACACTTCATCTATAATTTATTTCTGTCCTGTCTTTTGATTTGAACTTGCAAGTTAGAAGTTATTTTCCTATCACCCAATTATCCTCCTGTCAGATGCTATGAAGGGCTCTATTCAGGAGGTGCTGCCATAGGGTCTGTTTGCACTCAGGCACATGGCATGCAGGAGCTGCTGAGCCGCAGTGTCATTTGAAGTAGGACAATGGCAGACCCATAAGAATCCTTGAATTAACCTTAAGAAGGCAAGTTGTTGCAGGTTTATCAATCGACGTACCCACACTCTGGTTACATGACAAAGAACAGCCTGTTCCACTTGATAAGGCTCACCTAATATGCAACCCCAAGGAAAGGGCAAGGAAACTTAAAAGGAAAACCAAATCAGTTTATTATCATCTCTTGGCCCTGAAATTCACACACAGATTAATGTGTCTCACTGTCTGTGTTCAGAGGGGGCTAAAGGCACATCTTTATTCAAGTGGGTGAGGATCTCCTCGATGTACCTTTCCCTGTTTTATTTCAGAAACCTCAGGGCCCATCCCAGCCACCCTGTGGGCCCCTATAGAAACACCCAGCTGCCAGCAACTCTCCTGTCTGACACTTAGAAAGATCCATCCATGAGCCACTGGGTTGCTCTGACTGATGGTAACTTTCAAGCATTATTCCAAAGGGATAGGAAAGCCCCTTGGGGACACAAGCATCTTGGAAATAATAGGATAAAAAGGAAAAGAATGAATAAAAAAACAGCTACAAGAATATTGCGTGCTCAGCAACTGCAAGAAAAGCTCAAATCACATTGCTCCACGTGCTGTGGGCAGATGTCCTTGGGCATCTAGAGTTTGAGAATAAACACAGAGATACAGTACATAACAGTCAAGAGGGCATGTCAGTGAGCCAGGCCAGAAAGCAGCCCGGGAATGAAAGAAACAACCCGTGTTGGTAAGTGCTGCTTAGCAACACTGCCCTTCGATGGCAAAAGATTAATCACATTTGCAGTGTCATTGGAAATACTTCGTTCTGTCCATTTGAAAAATCAGATGGAGATGTGTTGAAGTCCCAGAGGTTACCAAAGGGACAGCATGGGTCTGTCTAGGTCATAGAAACTGAAATTATGTCAAATGAGAGGCACTGAGGGTTAATTAAGAATATGGCAAATCTAATACATGCAAGTATCAACACATCACAGATAGAAGAAGCAGTAACTTCAACACATAACATCTCATCTTTTTTCTATCTCTGGTCAATAAAGGATTGCTGCTAATCTTCTATTCTCGTATAGATTTCAACTTTCTTGTTGAAAATATCCTGCTCACAGGTCTTCTCCCACTGCCCTGGAGAGAGAACGCTGCAGCCTGGCAGCTCCCAGCCCACACCTCTTCTCTCAGGTCGTTTCTCCTGACATTCAGCTGATGGTCTCTTTGCAGAGTTTCACTCTGTTCTTTTCTGCTCTTTTCTATCAGGGAAAGACAGAAATGGTCACCCCCAGCCAGCACACACCCTTGGTCCTTGATGGGAGAACTACCAAAACGTTCAGCAAGCCGAAGCCCCCTGGTAATGCAACCAGAAATGTCTGCCTGCGCCAGCACTAATGACACCTGCAGAGTCCACAAGGAACAGCAGTGCATTAACAGTCTGAGTGCAGGAATGCAACTGCCAAAAAAGATCTTGCACACAGCTGCAGTTCAACAGCCATCGTTATTCAGGGATCGCCCCATTCTTCAGCTTGGATTCTTTTGTTCTCCTATTAAAACAAAACCACACTACTCTGGATTATTTGTTCACATTTCCATAATTATCATACTGTCAACATTTCATATCCAACCCAGACACATAAATATTCCTTAGGAAGGTGGGAGAAGGGTAATTGAGCAATCAGGGATGAATGATGCAGAAACAGAGATACAAGCAGAATGCAAGTAACCTTGAAGAACAAAAACAGCTATTTACCCAAAGAGAAGAGCAACAAGAAACAGACTGCCTAGGTGAGCCAAGCAAGGATGTCACTTGGGGGAGAAATTCAATGGGATAAAACAGTTTCCTTATTTAACTGGTACAATGGAATCAGCCATCCAAGAGGAGAGACTGCTCATATACAAAACTTCTCTGCCTGTTCTTTAGCAGGAACAGCCCTGACAGAGGCAGAGCACATCCTGTGAGGTGCCAAGCGCTGCCAGTGTCACATGGGGAACAGAAGTGACACCAGGTGCTGCCGTGCTGGAGCTGTTTCCCTTCATCACAGCCTGGAGAATCCTTGAGTCCTGTGGGTAGGGATGCAGTTCCACAGCTCAAACATGCTCACTCCCCCAGTTTAGGCTTTAAGAGTGATTTTTGTTCGAAAAACTCAAAGTTGAGATATTTATTTTAATTTATTTTACTGCAGTTAATTGCTTGCATGTAAAACCTCATAAATCTTGACTCCGAAAGCCACTCAGAATGGCCGGCTGTCACATACACACCAAGCTGCTTCCTGGTAATTGCCAAACCAATACTGAAATGGCTTCTTTCCAATGCACGCTTGTGTTGATGCAGGCAGGACCTCTGAACGAATGGCTGTAGGCTGCATGCATTTGTGGCACCTTACACATGAGGCTGTAGGAGCTGAGCGATCACCTTGCCTGCAGTTTAGAAATGGCAGTCCTTATCTGCAGCATGGTGGGCATGCCTGTGATTCCTCTGGACACAGCTTCTCAAAAAACACAGCCGCCACAGGCCTGGCATCCAACGCGTTGCCAAGGAAGCACCCAAATTTCCAGTAGATACCCAACACCAGGTGGAAAGCTGCAGGTAAAAGCTAACTTCTGGACTCCTAAGGTATCCCACAGCAATTTTCTATGCGTCTTTTTTAAAGACTCATCCTCTCTGGGTTAGCCTTGTGAGAGCTGAAGTGCCTGCAAACAGAACCCCCTACTCCAGGAGGTGCACAGCTGAACTGCTATTAAACATTGGGAACATTTCCAATGAGCTCAGAGACTTCCCTTGCTTATGATATAGGGAGTTTTAAGTATTCAACATTCATTAAATGCAGTAAGTTTCACATTTACCCTCTCCCATGCACTACATGCACAGGAGATTTATTTTACAATGGAAAGCAACAGATTCCAATCTGGTAAATATTTCTGAAAGCTCAGATACAGAGAGAATGAGTGCCTTTTAGATTACAAGGAATAACCCCCAGCTGACACAAAATTATTCACACTCCCATAAATTCAAACTTTTACAATACTTTTAGTAGCTCAGTAATGACTTAAACACTTGGAATCGGCCGTGAATCATTACCTTCATTCTGGTTTTAAAATATAAGTAGCCATTTCACTACAGATAAAATAAAGAATTTATAGCACATGGTAGGACTGTATATTGGGATGCTTGGTGATCCCATTCAGGCATGAGAAACAGCCAAACTCTGCAAAGATTGACGGCTTCTGTCACTCAGACTTTTGATAGAGGGCATCCAAGGAAAAACACCTGCAGGTCTGTAACACCTGCAGCCCGAGCACAGAGCAGCAGGATGGAGCTGGAGAGTCGCACAGCCACAGAGCCCCGGCCCCGCTGGGGCTCTCATACAGCTCAGGATGCCCAGCAGCTTGCAGGAGCTGTGCTTCATGTCTGGCACTGTGGGGCAGAACCCTGAAGGGTGAGTGACTATTGGGCTCCAGCTGTTCATACCGGGTACTTCGCTCGTGTACAATAGCCATGGTAAATCACTGCCCTTCGATTTAAGGAAAGAAGTTGTGGTTTGTATAAATCAGGTTAACTTCAGTCTTTTGCAGTGCCAGAAAAGCAAATATGCCTAATACATATCCTAACATATCCTAATACATATCTTAACGTATCCTTGTACGTTCAGGGGAAGATCCACACTTCAACAAGCTCACTGTGTGACAAGGAGACATGAGGCAGCATGGCGGGGCAGTAGGAAGCACAGCCCCAGCAGTGTGCAGCTCCTTCCTGGTGGGGCATGGGGAGCACAGCTTTCAAGGCACAGCTTTCCAAGTGATTTGCTGCACTGACTGCACGGCAGATAAGCAGCAAAGCCAGGATTACTTCTCAGGAATGCTTCATTCCTACGCCAGCACTCTGGGTACTTCAATACATTGCCTCATGTTCAAACAGGTATCAGAGCTCCCCAAAATGAGCAATAAACATAAGGGAGATGAGAAAGCCGTCTCCATAAATCTATTTACATCGACGTCCTCTTTTAAAGCCCACTTTTGCTATATGATACAGAATAAAATGCTTCACGAGTGTGTTTTATACATGCGTGCCCTACTTTGATTTACGGCCAAGGAGCAGCACACGGACATCACACTGTATCTATCTGCTTATCAGGCTCCTTCCCACTCCCTTCCATTTGAAATCTTCCGGGTAGAGCAAATACTGGACAGGATAACCTCATTTTCCACAGTTTTGAAGACCAGCTCTCAGTCTACACAATGGTAAATGCACTGCATTTCCACTGACAAATTCTGTGTGTTTTTAATACCACATTTCCTACGAAGCCAGCTGCTAGACCAGTGCAGTTTAAAAAGCAGTTGGTAGATAATATGTTTAGAATTTAAAAAAATACTATTATCCTTTGAAGGTAGAGATTGAGTGTGCAATTTTGCAGTAAAAGTCACTCATTTAAAAATGAAACCCATGCTTCATGCAGATGTTCTCCGTTCCAAAGACTTCCACCACATTTCTGAAACTTAAATTGCAGCATTTGTATTCTGCAATAATTACATCTGCAATCAAACAAAGACGTTGAGCTATGTGAAGGTGCAGTGAATACCTCCCGTAACTCAGACGGGACGTCAGTCTTGCATTTTTCCTGTGCTACCTCTTGAGACAACTGAATTTCCAGACACTGCAGTTAAGATGATGCTCCTTTGTCCCAATCTCACAACTTAAGAAGATTTGTTGAGTGTTTCAGTTTGATTCACCTTCTGCTCATGGCTCTGTGAAAAGGAGAAACGTTGCAACGGGGGAATAAATATATCCCGCATGATGGCTACAGAAGCATACGGACCTTGATTTCAAAAGGTTTTCTGTCCATAATGACACAGGATCAGACAGGTTTTTCAATTGAGATAGCATAAGACAGGCAATAATAATGAGGATGGGGTAGAAGAATTTTTTCTTTACTTGAAACCATACCACAAAGAAATGGACAACTTCAGGTGGTTTTATACACTGGGAAAGTGGTTCACAACACCTCCAAGCCCTTCCCAGCTACAACAGGACTGGAGCCCAGAAGCACACACGCTTCCATCCATAGGCTGCAGCTGAAGTCTCTTCTTTCCCCCTCTGTGCAAAATAAAGTAGAAAAGCTGACAGTGGTTTCACTTTTTCAGATGAAATCACAAATATTCACTCATCAATTGAAATTCAAATGAAAACCAATCCAAGACTCCTTTCTATTTTGCCCACATTTACTCCCTTCTTTTTCCTCGTAAGCTTGTACCTTAACCTTCAGGTTAAGGCAGTGAAAAACGAGATGGGAGATAGCAGTACACGACACTGATGTTTCTTAGGATACCCATCTGGAAAGTTGTCAGAGATAGAAAACAAAACAAATACATCCTTGAAGAACCAGAGATAAAAATTATGGTCATTGTTGCTTTATGCCCCTGCAAAACAGTACAGCAGGCACTGTGAGCGGCACAGCCATGCTGGGGTCTCAGCAGATTATTTCTTGCTGATTACCAGCAGTAGATTTACTATCTTTAAAGCAGAACTTTGTCACCCAGCAGGAAATTTCAGTTCTACCGGGCAGATTTAATTCTCCTTCATTTATTCCTTAACTGTTTTGAGTCCTGATCATTATTGAGGGATGTTGCATTCAGTGTCTGACACGAGGAAGCACTGCAGACTGAGCCACAGCTCTGCCCCAGCTGCACAGCCTCCCCTTGTTCCTATCGAGGTGGTCCCCATCTGCCTCCGGTGTCACCAACACTCACACTACTATTTGCATATCTTTACCAATTTCTAGATTTGACCAGGAATTGTGAATCACCAGGAAAGCCGATGGACACCTTTTAGACTCTGTTCTTCTGAGAGGGGACTGCAGGGGGCTGGATGTGATTGGGCAGCTGGTGGGGTGGAAGGGCAGCTGGTGGGGAGAGCAGGGCAGGCAGAGCCAGGTTATGCTGAGCGCTGCGAGTCCCATTCTGCAGAACACCATACATAACTACAGCGAGCTATTTAGGAAATAAAGATATGATTAGTTCTGGAGCTCATTTCCTTAGTGCTTTGAAGAGTGTTGCAGGTAAGATATGATCCACTGTAATTATGGAGGACGATAAAGACAGAAAGTTCCTGGCAGAGATCCAGGGCCCAGGAGCCCCGCAGCACCTCGGGGATGGCTCTGCAGCCTCTGCCATCTCTCTCCAGTCTCTCTTGATGCCTGAGCCATGGCTATCCTGCCCTCCAGGAAAAAAAGCAGGTGGGGAGAACAACCACGATCTGCTCCTTATCAGCACGCAGTGCTGGGGAATAGCAGCAGTGTAGAGGAGAAAGTGAATCTTGTTTCCATGGCAACTGAAGTTTGAAAAAAGTATATAGAAATCAATGTCATCTGAGCACGTATGTTTCTGTGCAGCCCCACAGCAATAAGAAGTTATTCAGCTGCCAGTATCATGAGATTGTGTCATTGTGAGACTGTCCAGATCAGACCTGCGGCTCCCAGCGGCCGTGCGGGGCTCAGAACGGCGCTGTCAGCACCTGAGGAAGCACCCCGTGTCCAGCAGCACTGTCTGGGATCTGCAGGGGAAGAAGCCTCTGTAACAACCTACCAACGATCTGCCCTTGCAGTCCTGCTCAAAGGGAGTGCCCGGAGCTCCTGCAGGCCTGGGAAGCTCTGCTCAGCCATTGCCATGGACTGGGTGAGCTCCCGTGGGACAGCACAGCTGATCTGCCACGGCACCAAAGCTCCAAGCAGAACATACAGACAATATGGGAACCATTTACTACAGAGAAGATCTGGGAAAGGAAGGCTCAAAATATGGCACGGTTAGGGCTATTAAGGAGAGATGGAAAAAAATCTGTTTCAGAAATTAAGTTCAAACTTGGAAATTATTTAATGAGAACTACTCAGTGTTAACTGCGGCAACAAAAACATTTCTGTTAATTCCATTACAATCAATTTCATATCTAAGTTAGTGTCTAATATCCATGAGACAAAGCAATACATGTTTCCAAATGGAAAAAAATTCAGATTAAGGTCCTCATTAGATGGACACTCATGGCCACTGGGGCCCTCTAAGCACCAAATCCTTGCACTGTTTGATTTGATTTCTGAAAGCACAACATCAGCACTGCTGAAAGTGGGAAAACTGGGTGTATTTATTACTGTACCCTTTATACAGCAATACAGTTCTTTATCTGTGACCCAGAAACGAATTAAAGGGTCACGGTCAAGTTGTGTATTTAAATGCTCTTCTTCCCTCAGTGCTACCAGCAGTCTGAGAGGTTTAAAGAAAGCAAAACTTTTCTTGTTTACTCTTTTCATTCATTCCATTGGAGTGAGGCTACTCAGATTCATCTTCCCGCAGCCCATTAATTAGCACAGGGTGTTTGCATTTGGACTTCCAGGAAGTGGATTAAAATACCACCAATTATTTTTTTGGTAGTAATTTTGAAATGAGCAGGAGGTAATTGCTTCTGTTCAAATCAGCCTTTGGACCTGGAAGACTGTAAAGAATTGATGCCAAATACATCAGTGGAGAATCCAGAGAGAGCTTCAGGTTGTTGCTCTTTGTGGGCAAAATTCAAACAGTTGCAACAGAACAGAACGGAGCAGGGTGCTCAAGCAGATAGGAAACTGTGAAATTGCCACAAACAAAGCAACAAACAGTGTAAGGCACATCCTCTGGGCAGCTTCAATAGTTTTCACCATGTTAAGCGATGCCTTGAACTGCTCCGCACGAAAGATGGCCAGCAGCATTACTGTGCAGTCCCGCCTCTTTTATACAGATTATGAAAGATGGGGAAAGTCATACAATCCTTCCAGACCTTAGTTTCCCCATTTAGTTTGAGGCATTATGATAATTTGCAACCCCACAGTGACTGCGAGCTTGAATTCATTGAGACTGGCAGAACACTTTAACAGCCTCAGATGAAAGGTGCTACAGAAGTGCCAACTACTATCACTGTAATTATCATTCAATATACACTGATCAAAAGAATGAAATGTGAATTAGCATTTCCTATTAGCCCTACTTACAGCCTAAATGTTGAATATTCCTCCCATGGGTTCCCTCCATGAAAACACACAGAACTGTTGGTATTTCTCGTGCAGCTCCAACAGGAGTGCTGGAGGAGCTGAGGAAGGGGAATCTGCCACCACTGTAGATTAAATGAGAGGGTCTGAGTGCCTTCAGGAGCTGACCAGACTCTACCAGTCCTTCTTGCACAAAGCATCAAATACGTGCTGGCAATGCCAGGTCCTCTTCCATCCCTGTTTACTGCACGTAGCAAAGTTGGCCTTGCTGCGGTCCGTACAGACTTGGCTGTGCAGCCATGTCACCTTGACAGCATCCACAAGCAGGCCAAAGCCATGCTCCACAAACCTGAAATAGGATTCCTAGTGTTTTCAAAGAAAAGCAGCCTCGGTGTGTGAATTAAGCTGTCCATGAGCCCCGTGCCTCCTCCTTTCTGTACAACTGTCCTTCAGACACCTGCAGGCTCTAAAAAGAGGCCCCGCTGGAACATATGCAGTTCAAAAAGGAACAAAAATCCATATTCTGCCTTGCCGGGTCCTTTTCGGTGAAGCAGGTCACAGCACACGCCTTTTATCCCGCTATTCCTGACTCCTGCTTGATGCACACAATAAACCCGCAGCAGTTTGAGGTGCAGCTCAGAGCTGCAGCCTGACAATGCCACAGACCTGGAGCGATGCTGCCTCCCAGAACTCCCCCAGTTGGAACCTCTGCAAAAACACAGCAAATCTGAAGCACACCAGGTCAGATGCAAATCACTTAAAGCAATCTGTTTCACTTCCCAATTGCTGTGCTAGCTCACACTAAGTACCCCCAACTTGAATTTGCCCTGTATCTCATAAAGCACACACAGCACTTAAAGACCAGAGATTTACATTACCTGTGAGATTTACACGAGCGACGTGACTTCAAAAAGAAAAATAAGAGAGAAGGCTGCAATTTTAATAGCAAGCAATTAAAAATTAGATAGCAGGGTGTTGACACCTACGGTTGGAAAGACCATCACATCTGCCCCACAGCAATGACGTAGAGGCCAGAAAACCTCTTACTCCTTTTCATATGACAGCATCACCATGGAGGAGAACATCTGACTCTCTTAAAACCGAAGGACGATTCAGAGGAGCAATTAGGAGCAGCTGAACAGCGGCAAACACCAGGACAGGGAATTAGAAATGAGGGAATTCACCTCAGGACACGTTTCCTGGCTTTGCTGAGTGGTCACATTTAAGTTGGGTAACTCTCCTCCAGCTTTCCCAGCTGCAAAATGTGAGCACTAATAGGCAGCCACCCGAGCGAGGAGCCTGGCAGTGCGTCAGCCATAGGCGTTGGGAGGACAAAGTCTGCATGCTCCTACTGTACCTGACAGAAACGAATCTGACAGTTAAGCAGCGCTCCTAATTTCTGCAAAACATTGCCAGTGAGACGAGGAATAACTGCAAATGCTCAAGATGACCTCGTTTTTCTTCTGATCCCTAAACTGCTCGGAAACTCAAAGCTCCCAAGCATGTCCCGTTCCTCAGTGTCGGAGCTGACAGATACATTCTCAAAGTCATTTGCATACTTCTTGCTGCCTCTAACGCTGGTTATCCAAATCCAGTTGCGGTTGACAGTTTAATGATAATAGCTTTCTGTTTATATATCGTCTGTGATAATGTTCCTATTCTCCTTAAATTCAGTTCCCGTAAAAGGGTGCTCTAATGTATGCAGGCACAGACCAAAATGATAGTAATTTTCCCTTCCAGTTGGAATGGTTTAGTAAACAATTACATTTCAATTAAAGACGGGCTGTTCGTGCCGAGGGAAGCACCATTCAGCTCTTCACAAAATGCAGGAGGATACATTTGCCAAAGTCAAACTATTAGAACACAATTTACATGACTGCTTTTGGGAAAAAAAAAAAAAAAACATTGGGAAGGAAATGGAAAAGGGTGTACATTATGCACTGGGAAAACTTGGGAAAGGTCCTTCGGGCTCCCATTGACAGCAGCTTGATCTGGGATCCCTTCACTGAGGATTACATTCAGCGCAGTCGTAGCAGGGTCACTCGCTTTCATCTCTCCAGGAGCTCCCATTTACTGGTGTGCCATTAGTGTTTAATACTTCATTTATCAAGGATTAAAAGCAGGATAGATGAAGGAATGCCATAAGTGTAGCTTCTAATGCATCACTGTAAATTCAGCTGCGTACTCAACCCAAGCAGAAAGAAAACCTCCAGAAAAACACATTAACATTAGAAGCAGAACTAAAACCTAGAAAGACTTCCTATTTCTTTGTGGCTCCAGTGGCTCATTACAGCAAGCTGCATGCTGGGCACACTTAGTGCTGGATCTGCTGGGGGCAACCAGCCCAGAAAGGGGCTTGAAACGATGTCATCTTTAAGGTCCCTTCCAACCTAAGCCATTCTGCAATGATTTGCAGCAAAGCAGCATCCAGGCCCACATCCCACCTGGGAAGCACAGACTGCAGCTCCTGCACCAAGGCTCGCATCCAAAGGGCAGAACAGCAGACGGTAGGAAGATGAATGACCAGGAGAAAACAGGGAGCTGTCAGTTACCTTCACAACTAACAGTGACAACGGTGGAATTCGTGTACACCACTGGGTTTGCACTTGGAAACCTCTGTGAGAACTGCCTCCTGTCTGATCCAATTTACACAATTCCATGGATGGATTCCGTGGGTTTTGTGGCCAATGTGCCTTCAACTACAAGAAGCACAGACACGTTTTCTGAGATCGGGGAAAGCAGACGATTGAAACTGGACTTGAGGATTAAAGGGCTGGGAGAAGAAAATTCTAAACCCTATTCAGCGTTTTGGGGGGTCAGAAGGAGTACACAGGTGCTTCATCAAACAGCTCTGTAAGAAAGGCGGTGCCGTTTTCTGCCGGCCCGAAATATTCAGACTGCAAGTCGTATTAACCCATTCTGTTAAGAGGGAAGCGCCTTGCACAGTCAGTGAGCAAGAATAATAGCAAGAAATCCTTCTGGTTCCCTGCTTCAATCACTGAGTCTGCCTCTTTTGCACGAGTTGTGCCAGTTGGGGCTCCTGCTCGGCCTGGGAAATGCACCAACTCCGTAAACCAGGCTGTAATAAAAGCAGTCAATAGATGGCAGCACTCCAATGGCAAGTCTCAGCAGCCTCACCCTGCCCATCATTTCCCTGCGAGACGTGCAGAGCAGGAGGGTTTCATACCCAGGGGAGTTTCTCATCTTCCCGTCGCTGTGCTTGGTAAAATACAACACAGATTTCAAGTTAATCCATTTCAAATATCAAGCTGTTTGAATTCCATGCAGAGCAGCTAAGTGCCTCTCCACACTCTTGTAACAAGTGAATGGCTTCAACAGCAAGACGTCAGCCTCCTCCCCTGGACGGAGCCCTTGGTCACACTGCTGCCTACAGCTCTGCAGCGTTATCAGCTGCTTCCAGTCACCCCCCGTCAGGGCGACAGCTCCAGGTCACTACCAAGCATGCGACACTGAACTGACATCTCATGCTAAGTCATGCCTTCTGCCTTTCTGTCCCCAGATACTGCCTTCTGTCAAAGCCCTTATTTATTGGGTCTCCTCATTTGAGAGGCAGAATCATGTCAAACAGGGAGGGTCCCAGCCAGACTACTTAACTCTCAGTGTCTCCTGCTAAGATGTGTGTGAGGACAGGGTCAGTCCCTTCCATCGGTGTTAGCAGGTACGATACAACACATCCTCTCATTAGGACCAGAATATCCCTGCTTGCATTTGGGTTTGATACTGACACGCACCACATCCGCTGTTCCTAGGCACTGCTGCAGCAGTCAGAAAGGTCCCAGTTAATCCACACAAAGCACTGTATAGCTGTCGATGTGAATTACATTCCTAGCTTTCCAATCAGATTTAGAACAAAACTGAATTCTGAACTAACGCTCAGAGCGGCTTCAGAATCGGGGGCCTCAGATGGGAGTCACTTGGATTAAGGACTTGGCTTCATTAGACTGCATCAGATCCTACAAAGCTCTGATGGCACCAAAGCTCAGCAAGATAGGTTTAAATGGAATATAATTATTTTACAACTCGAGATGACTAAGATTAAGGGTGCTCCTGTAATGTTTAATAAGCTCTATTAAAAATTCTCGATGTGGAAGGAATAAGAACAGTTCACACAGAACAGTTCACATCCTGAGATATTAAAAACTTACGGCTTGATTTTCAAGGTTATACTTTAGGAACTGAAAAACTAGTAGAAGCTGCTGTTTTCCAAAGTTGCTACAAAAAACGTAACACCCAATTAACCGTAACTTGCCTGGCAAACTTCAGAGTGGGAAGAGAGCGATTCCACTGTAGACTGCTTTAGTTTTCAAATGAGAGAAAGCAACTGGGAGTGCAACGCCGTCAAAATAGCTGAATGCAACGGCTCCTGAACTCAGCAGTCCCTTGGAGACCCAGCGCAGAAGGATGGAGATGTCAGGGAAGAACAATCAGCTATAAAATATGAAAAGCCTACAACATCAAAACCTACAGCAGAAGGCTCAAAAGTAATAATCCCATTACCACTAAACTAAAGCACTAATTACTATTCCCAGTGGCCGGAGTGGACTGACTGCTAATGTTCCTGTCTGGTTAATGAAGGAAGGTGAGGGAGAATATTTCTTAAGTCAGACATATGCTGGGATCTGGGCAGCCATAAAAACTATGTATGTAATGAAGCCATCCATATTAATGGCAATAACATTCAGAGGGCTGAGCAGAAACAGAAATGAGATGATAGTGCATTGTAACGAGAGGAGATAAATGCTACGCATTATCCATCTGATGATTGCCCTTACTTAATCCATACTGAATAACCGAGCCAGTCAGAGCGAGCAACCACATCCCATATAGGCTGGCTCACTACCACGAGCTGACCTGCTTAACCACGGGAATAACTTCCCCAAAAACATGAAGCAGGAGACATGTCCTTGGAACAGAAATAAGCGGCATTTGATTTTCACTGACTACAAATGCACTAAGAAGAATACTACCAGGTCCGCTGCCTTTTGAAGAACCCAGATTTTCCCATCGTTCTTTGCCTCTTACACCAGCAGTACAGTGTTTAAGGTTCAAAGATACCCATTTACTGAGGCAGATTCTGTTGAACCAAAGGCACAAAGCAAAAGCATGCCTATTCAGTTAGCTTCACTGTGTTCCTGCTTGCTGTGCTCAGAGGTTCAGAGCATTTATAACTGACAATCAATTCGGATAGATTATGGCTTGTGAAACGAGGGGTTAGAGACAAAAAGTAGGTTCTCTCCTGGCACTGGAACACGATGCACCTTGTTTAGCAGGAAGGTGATCCCACAAGGGGAACCGGACCTAAGGATGCTCTCTGTGTTTTGCCCTGTTCCGACTGGGAACTGCTGGGAGAATAACTTTCATCAGCTCGAGAAGAAGAGAACCAAACATGCCCCTACAGCAAATCTTTTCTGTTTCATTGCCTTCAGTATTTGCTGTATACCGTACACACCTTCCCAACAGAGCTCAGCTACTGCCATCCACTCGCTGCCTTCAGCACTTCTTCCTATCTCATTGAGCAAATAGGTCGGCTCCAGCCCCCCACTCCCCCCCCCCCCCCACAAATTCAACATGTGTTTGGATACGTGCCTACAGAATATAAACACTGGAGAGAATGTTATGCACCCACTAACTTACAACTTACAGAACTAAAATAAACTCCTTAGGCAAACCACTGACAGTGATTCATTCCCAGTACCAACGTTCCCAGGTGAACTGGGTGTGCTCGGCTTTTCTTTAGATTGCACCATTGTCTTTCCTTTGAAATTCTGGTTCTACCCACCTCAGTTTGTTATGAAGCAGCTGAGCCTGTAAGTAGGTGTGGCTTGCAGAGGAAACTTATAAACACACGTCAGGCAAACCAGCTCCAAGACTACTGGCCTTCTTTCTAAATGAAAATGTCTGTGCTCAAGCTCATTATCCACATCCAGCAGGTGTTTCCCTCTCAAAACTATAACCTCCTGGCGGCCGTGGCGATCACTCAGACTGAGCACATCCACCTGCAGCTGTGTAAGGCACGATGCTCCTCCTTCTTCTTAAAAAATTATAAATACATTTCCCCTACTTTTAATGCAGTTTACCTCCAAATGTTACCCGAAAGACCTCGGTGTCTTCAGTTGATTACAAAACCTCAGCCTCCCAAAGGGTCGTTTCATTGACTACAGATGTGTTGGGGCTGATGATGCATTAAAAAGAAATGAGCCACTCGCAGCTCCAACTTCATTGCCCGTTTTCTGGGAGTGTTTTGATCCCATCACCGTGCCTCAGTTTGTCAGAGTGTACTCCTCTGAGCACACTCCTAAATTGAATAATTAATTGGATTTGATATTATCAATTAGATAAAAAATCCTTGCAAAAATTAAGGCGATCTATTCTAGAAGTCTATGTAATACCTGCAGGATGTTAGAGGGGGAGCACTGATAAATGTCACTGTGCGCTTTCTGACTAAAGAAGACTTTTAACTCAGTCCAGAGCTGATCTCTGAGGTGTGACAGGGCCTAAAAATCTCTAAAGCTGTGAGCCAGCCCACATAGCCCATCTTACAGCAGTGCAGAAAGGCAGGGAGTGCAGAGCTCTGCGGTTGGACTCCCTCCTCCTTCAGATTCTGCAGTGAAACTCTCGGCAGTGACAGTCATATCCACATCGTAGACCTAGGGCTCAGCAACAACAACTCCCTTGGTCAGCCACTAACTGACTTCTTTGTGTCTTCGGCTCCCTTATTTGTAATGGACGCAGTAGTTCCCTTCCCCATGGAGTTCAAAGACCCGGTTTGTTCTGTTTGTGTTTGGTATCACTGTTACTCATGTTAGTGGTGTTGCTCTTTCCCACTCCCAAATGACTTCTCATTCTTTACCTACTGTTATCACAACAAAACAGCAATGTTAGCAGAGAACTGCAAAACAAAATGATTGAAGAAATGTAAAACAGAGAATGGCTCCTCCTGGCTCCTGCTAGGAGAGGATAACAGTTTCTGGGGAGCCATCAGCCTGGCAGGCTCTTTGTATTGAACCTTCTTTAGAAGGATGAGGATGTAAGGTACAGTTTCAGAGCAGGAAATACATCTATGAATACAGTGCCTGACCCAAGGATTCACAAATGAAACCTCATTGGGAAAATCTTTCAGATGGAACAATTCACCCAAACCCGCTCTGGATTCTAATTCAAATCTTGTTGCTTTGCAAAGAAATATTTTGCAGCTGCTTGTTGCTCACAGTATCCAACAAAACCCCGTGTACTTAATAAAAGGTAACCAAATTGTTCCATGTACACCACCACCTCTGCTCTCGGGATGAGTGAATCCTTCTGCCTTGTGGCAAAGCCCTGGGCGGGCAGGCACTCACCGTGACGCGGAAGGGCGTTGTGGCTGCAGGCTCCATGGTGGGGTTCCGCTCCGCGACCCCGCTGGGCATACTGCGCCTCTGCCCACACCTCTCGGGGGGGGACTCTGTGGATGGCAGAGGAGACAAAGGAGAATTACAACACATAAGCACAGGAACCGCAGCAGGCCGTGCAAAATGCAGCTCCTTCCTTTGAGGTGCCCTTGCAAATGAGCCCGAGCCACAATCAGATTTCCTACAGCCTCCCAGAACAATGTTCAATCAGCAAGACTTTCACCTCCGACAATTAGCATTTTGTACAAAAGTGTAACCTTCAGATGACGCCTGACAGGTTGGCATTATCATTATTTCCTGTCTGCAGATGGGTAAACAGAAAACACACCGAGCTGAGTGACAATTATATGCAAAGTGCAGATCCTTGTACGTGTGGACGTCACACTCCCAAGGGAAACTGCTGATGGGGTTACAGGCACAGGGTGTTTTGGTTCTCTAATTCCTCCAGAAATTTCCTCTTGGCCACTTTGGAAGGCCAGTGTGGATTTGTAACACCAGTTTCTTTACTAAGCAATATGGAATCCAAGCAAAGGCAACAGTAAATTAGCAGCTATTTCAGAATGACACCGAAGAGCCCATTTTTCCCACAGCTGTTCCTTTTTAAAAAATATTGGAGAGCATAAAAACAACCACAAAAAAAGGAGCTGACGTAAACTTGGGGAACTCATTCTAACACAGTTTCACCCACAACAGGAATGCCCACGAATGACATCATTACTATGGATCCTGGGAATGAGAGGTAGCCTGAAGAATACCTGCTGCACAGGGAAATCTGATGGCAGAGGCCGCTAAAGGGGGGCTTCTACAAATCCATACGCAAAGAAATCTAAAGATGGATCAGCCTATCCTTCAGATTGTCTCAGACAATTATGTTCTCATAACTAATAGTACTTAGAGGTCATTTGTTTGCCAATTCTCAGCCTCTGCCATCTGCAATTTACTGCAATCAGGTCTTGGCAAGGAAGGCTGTCCCCTTAGCAAGGCTTTCTCCTTGCCAAGGTCTGCTGTCACCCAGGTTCTGTAAGAAACAATCAATAGCTGCAATTCCACTCAGCAGTTCCTGAGAAATACCCTTAACTATTGCAAAGGGACGGACTGCAGATTCCTGTTGCAGACTGGATGAGTGCACAGTGTCATCTTCCTTGGTTGGCAATCCCACCTGTATTTCCTCACCAGCCACCCTGCAACCTCCACGAGAGCCCGACAGCCAAAGTCAGCCAGCTCGCTGTTTTCACAACACACAGCCAAGCCCTCTGATTACTTTGTGACTTTCTCTGCAGAATACAGCACTTTGAATCTCAAGGAACAACCAAGTCCTTTGGTACCTTCTCTTTCCACATTCAGGCTCCCACTGCCTCCCTTTGAACAGCGGCCTTTTTGGGGCTGTCATAAAGGAACGACTGGAATACGGAGCTTTGGAAGTGAGTTCAAGCCGACGAGACGACCAAAGAAGCTGCTTTGCATTTTCTTGATGACCAGACCAATAAATATTGTATAAAGCATTTCTCACATGCATGGCTGGAAAACAGGAATGATGGGATTAGGTGAGAAGCAGCTGCAGGGCAGAGCTGGGCCTCATACATGGGACAAGGATGGGCTGTTCTGCACAGGGCTGCTGCAGCACTGCCTTCCCTGCAGTGGGATGTCGGAGCACAGCACAGCTTTCTGCTGCTGCAACCTCTTGGTCTGCTTCCTCTTCCAACCACACAGGTCAGACCTCCTCAGAGGAAAGGACAGTGTGTTATGACCCAGGGCTGATTAATACCTGGCTCCAATGTCACTGCACTGAAGTCACAAACTGTGCTCTTAAATCGTTACTCTGTGATTACAATCTGCCCAAAGCAGAGCTGGCTGGCACAACTCTGACCCAGAGCAAAGCACAGAGATGGGTCAGCAGCAACGCCTCTTGTTATTCTCGAGCTTACAGTCACATTTCCATGCTAGCTTTGTGTAAGCACCGTGGGGATCACTGGAGGAGACGCATTACAAAACTCTTTATAAGAAACCAGAAATAACTAGAAGGAGGACTGGGCGTGGAGGGAGTTGTTTGTTTCAAAGGGAAGTTGTTTGTTTTAAAGAGAAGTAAAAACAGCATGCAAGTAAATTAGGATCTCCTTACTAGCAGACATACACAGCCGAGCAGTTTTTGCTCAGTGACGAGTGAGGATACATAAAGGTTGGAGCAGCCCTTTTCTTCAGGGTGAGGGGAAAGGTCCCAGCAAGGCTGCTGTGCATGGAGAGCAGAGCAGAGGAGCAGCAATGGGCACTGCGAGGCAGCGATAACAAACCACTGCGTATCCACCAGAAGCAGACCAAGAAATGCCTTAATTTAGAGTTGACGTTTATGTTAACCACTGGAAGAAGTCTTCTCCTGACACAGAAAGTTATACATTGGAATTGACCGTCTACATACATTGAAGACTATCCCAAACCTCAGTGGGCTGGAGCCCTCTGGGTGAGGCTGTGCTCAGCACACAGAGCTCCTAACACCCAGGCACGGAGCTGGCAGGCGCTGCTTTGAGGCATTCCCAGCCTTATTTTCTGTGATTTCTGACAGATTTGCACTCGTGCACCAGGCGAGCGAGCTACAGAGATCAGCTTCGGCATCTGACATTTCCAGGAGTGCTGGCTATTAGCAGATAACATCCTCGCTAGCCACCGAATTTCTCTGTTAGCCAAGTACTATCCCTCAGCTCACTGAAATTCCAGGATTATACCTTCATTTGTCCACTTATTTACTCTGGATTAGATCTGACCTGGGGATTTACCACACACTATCTCGGGACGTTATTTGCTGATACAAAGTCCTCAACTTGTTACGAAATGAAAAGCTCCAAAGCTCTCCTTCATGACACAGAGACCTGGAAATCCCTGGAGCCGTCCTCATGGGATGAGGATGACAGTGCAGCAGCAGGGCTGTGTGGAGCAGTTCTGGGGGCACGGTGAGGAGCCCATTCAGCACAGCCATTTCCACCACCCATAGCTCTGCCCCAATAAAGGACAGCACAAATACAGATGAGCAGTAAGATGTCTCATTGCTGTTGGACAGCTGGGTCCACCTAAGCATACTTTCTGGTCTAGAAGTTCTTGGAAATCTCAGTGTTAGACTAGAAATGGTTCCTAGGTTGCTCTGAGAACTGTGCTATTCTGGCAGCGATTCCTCATCTACATTCCTCCCCATTACTGATGGCACTTTTGGGCACTTTGCTCACACAATGACACCAAGCACTGCTACTCACATTTGCTTTTACTTCCCCTGTGCCCACTGCAGGCCACGTCCCACAGCTCCCAGCCCTGCAGTGCTGTGGCTGCACTGGCTGGGGCTCAGCGCTGTGCAAGCACGGGGGAACCCAAGCGAGAAGAAACAAACAAAGGTGCTTCCTGCTTTTCCAAATATTTACAGAAGGCTGCGACGTTTTGGGTTTCCCACATTGCAGCATAAGATCTTCAAAGATAATCTTCTTTGCAATTAATGAGACCCGAAACCTCCCCTAAGTTATCATACATAGTCAGATCCAAAGTGCTTTTTGGTGCATACTGTGCTTGGAGTTTTTATAAGCTGCCGGGGTTGGAATGCATCCCACTGAGTTCACTGCCAACAGAAGGACACACAGTGTAAACATTACGCATTAATTCAGGTCCTAGGGCTTATGAACACTTCTGAAACTGTTTCTGTACCATAGTAAACACACTTGATAACTAGTTCAAGGCATCTGAATTAACAGAATAATTAATCCTCGCTACTTTTCCATGCCTGTTCTTCACACTGAGAAATGGTTATAGAGCAGCAAGTCCCAGGGCTGCTGTGGTATCAGCATGTGATGGGACGGCACCCGAGCGTGGGCCACCCGCTCAGCATCACTGCCCTCCTCCTCAGACACTGCCACGGAGCAGTCATTAAGTGCAACACACACAGAATCAACGTTAATACTGTTTACTTTTCACCTAACAAGTGAGATGTTTGCACATTTGCATTACCTGCTCTTGTGAATCACAGCTAGTCCCAGAGATCATCGGTATTACGCTCTTTTTAGTGGGAATGAAATACATCAGCTCCTCCTGCTTGCTCATCCCTTCTCACGCGCTCCCCCTCTCCTGCTGTCTGACACACGATTCCAGGGATCAGCCGGTGGAAGAGACAGCACAAACAAAGCAAAGAGACCCAGCTGGAATGAATAACCAACAAGCAGACGCTTCCCAACGAGTCGATTTTCTGCTATGAAGCCGTTCCAACTCCAAGCGAGAAAGGGAGGTGCAAACCTGACTGAGGAGGTAGCAATGAGAAAACGTCTCCCTCGACTCACCAAAAGGAAGCTGTTCTTGTCAGCAGCACACATGCCATGGCACTCCGAACAAGCCAGGAATAAGAGAAGTGGAGATGATGACTTCATCGGAGGCAGCAGAGGAGAGGTATGCCCGGAATGCTGGGCAGGCCAGCAGCTGGGGAGGCTCAGCGGGAGGCTGGGAACCGCCAGGTTCCTTCACAGCACCGCAGTGATGTGCTTTAAGGAACGGAGACTTGAGAATGCAAGAAAACTTCACCAGATCCTCAGGAATTTCCTCAGAAAACTAAGAGCTCATCAGAACCCAAAGCTGATGGAACAGACCCTGCACGCAAAGCTTGGCGAGTGCAGGCTGGCTGCTGACCTGGGCAGTGACCCAGCAATGGAGGTGTGCTCTGCTCTGCCACCCCTCCCCGTTCTGCCCCATTGGAGTGGGGCTCTGCACCACCTGCCCCGAGCTGCGGCAGGGCGGAGTTTCTGCGAAACCAGAGGGAACAGGAATTACCGGTCTCCTGCTCATACAATTACCCTGCGTGAATTAATTTTATTGCTTAATGAATTTAGCTGTTATTTCTCTAATTTCAGCATTATCTAGTAACTCCTCGCTACACACCCAGCAGAGGAGAGGAAGAGGTGCACGGTGACAGAAGCGATTGATTTCACGTGGCTTGCAGTAGCACTGATGAGTTAAAACAATCCCTGGAGAGGAGATGTTTGCAGTGTCGGTGTGATTCAGAACAAATAGAAGAGCTTGGAGGAGAATCTGCGTTTCAGGAAGCTTGAGGTGGCCACGTGAGACCAGGAGGAAAGATGGAGCTTTCATCTGAACCCAAAGGCCTATTTAGAAGATGCTATTAGAAAAGTGGCACTTTTCAGAATTGGAGTATTACCCTGGGAATAAGCAAAGTCACAAAGCACCGAGTTCAGCCAACTTTTTCCATCGAGAGGCAAGAATGGTTTGGCTGGGAAGCAGGGATGCAAGAAAGTCTGCTTTCCAATGGGCAAAGATCAGTGCAGAACCACCGACAGACCAGGAGTGCTCACTGACACGGCCTCCTCCTGTTCCACTCGGCTGGACGTGCAGTACAGATGTGAGGTCAGATTCTTCGGTCCGTTACCTGCACAGCTATTTATTAGAACATCTCACCCATTGCCTTAATGATTCCTTGGGGAATTCCAGCTGATCCCTTACAGCAATATTATGAGCATTATGCCACATAAAATTAATTAAAAGTCAAGCCTTTATTAGGCAGTAAAATTGACTTTTAAGTAAAAATGGTTGAGAAGCAAAAGTTTAGGGCAGGTAATGATGCCCTTAGAAAAATCAGACTCATCTAAAAGCAAAGCTAATGAACATCCAGAATGGATATTCCCCAGGCTAATGAACGTTTGTGTCACCACCGCTTTTTATATTAGAATAAAATTATTTCTTTCCACATCTGAGAATCCCTTGCTTAAATACACTTCTGTAAAGCAGAGCAATCTCACTGCCTGCACCCAGGACTCTCCCACATCAGAATCTGTGATTCACTCCCCACTCACTTACCACTCATGCTCTCCTGCTCTCCACCAGCTTCTCAGACAATTAAGGATGTTTACAGAACCACAGCTTGTAAAAAAAGTCTCATTTATCTAAGCGTTTAGTTAGAAAACAACAACAGCAACAACAAGGGATCATTAGTTGCCTTTTGTGCTACACTCTGGCACAAAGCCTTTCCCTCACCCATTACAGGCTGTCGGTGTGCCTACAGCTAATGCTCTCCCCAGTGATGGCACCAATCGCGTTCAAGCCTCTCACCTTTACCTTTGTTTCCATCACAGATGACATAAGTGTTACAAAACCACCATACTGAGCTTAAAAGAGGGACTGCCATTCTCTGACCCAACTGTGCCACTGCCTGGAAGCACAGAGGTGTCTGAATCAGAGAACATCCCGAGTTAGAGGGGACCCACAAGGACCACCAAGTCCAACTCCTGCTCTTCACAGGACACTGACAAATCAAAGCACATCTGAAGCACCAGCAAGAGTCCTACGGCCCTCTGCAGCTACGAGGGTGGTGCCTGGAGCAGTTGTGCAAACTGAAGAGCTTTATTTGGGCTGGCTGGGAAACAGAAAACAGTTCAACTCATAAAGAACATTGGAACAGACTGTTTCCCATCAGTTAAAGAGGATGACTGTGTTCTCTCACAGTAGGACTAACACCTTCTGCAAGAAGAGCTGCTTTTTCTTTGTTAAGTAATGATTTTTAGTTATGATGACCCTTGCCATTGCGCACTGTGCACTTTAATGGATCTCATGTCCTCGCTGTGCCATGTTCTGAGATACCACGGACTGAGTGATGTCTAATATTCCTCATAACCCTTCTCAGCAAGTGCTATTAGCGGCTCTGGAATCCAGTAGTTCAAAAAGCAGTGCTACTTTTTCTGTCTACTCAACATGCACCCATTTCTCTGTTTTCTCTGCTACCACCCAGCACTGCAAAACTGAGCTGTGCATTCAGAAACAGATCCACCTGCAAAAGTAAGACCCGAGTGCAGGGCCTGGGCCGGGTGCCTGAGTGACCACCGGGTCAGAATACACAGCATCCAGAAAACTACCTCCCCTTTCACAAATAAGCAGTAAATCATGCTGATCGAGGAGCCCTCATTACAACCTCAATTTTTACTGTCTTGTATTTTTAATTAGACATTTGTAATATATACTTGGTATTTTTTATTCCTTATTTATCAGTCTTGGAAATAAAATATGTATGATATTTATCTATCTCTGGTGTGATGTCTAGAGAACAAACTTGTCTTTTGCTAACAGCATATCATTAGGAGCCTTTTCTCCAGGGTAAAATTGAAATCAAACTCCGATTTAAAAAATACATCAGAAAAAGATGAAGCTGTAGCCTGGCTGGGGACCAGATGGGAGAGACTGCTACCGCCCTGGTTAAACTGGAAAGGATGATAAAGTGAAGTGGAACATCAGCTTCCTCCTATGTGGTGATAAAGACAAGCAACGTGGAGTTTGCAGAACAAGAAGTCAGCTCAGGGGAGATTTAAATTAGATTCATCCATCATGCTTAACATTTCTGCAGAGATTCTGAACCGTTACCGTGCTGCTTTCTTGCAGCACTTTATCAGCATGGCTGCCTATTCACAGACACCATCCAGGGCAAAGGAGTGACTTCTATATTCCGCCATCTGTGGATCCTCAGATGTAAGCCATGCCACCCATCCATGCCATGGGGACAGGTGGGGGCACAGCATCTCCTGCCCGGGATGCTCTCAACCTCTGGCCATGCTCTGGCCATACAGCTGACATGGCTGCTGCAAAGCCTGCCGCCCCATTACAGCTCTCTGCCCCGCAAAACGAGTTGGAGAGCTCACAGCGCCAGCTGACTTCTCTATCAATTGCATTTAGTTCAATGCAAGCTTCAGTTGGATGTTAAAGTTGGGTCTCATTTCAGCTTCCCCTGAGCTCCTGCCTTTCCTTAAGCCACGCTCTCACCTGTCCGTGCACCTGGCTGGTGCAGAGCTCACCGCTTTTCTTACGAGTCTGTCTGTAATCCCTTTTGCCTTCTGCTCAAATTCCACAATGGTAACACAGGTGAGATGGGAGCTGTACAGCTGGAGTGCAGCCCTCCCTGTGCTCCCACCTGCACGGCCCATCTCCTCGCTGGGCTGCTCTGCTGGGCTGTGCTTTTAGGGCCGCTGCTTTGCAGAGCGGAAGCATGGAGCAGCCCAGGGCAGCCCACACTGCGTGGGAAGCAGCAGCAGCAGCAGATACACACAGAACTTGGTGCAGGGTAATTACGAGGCCTTTTTTGCAGTCGTGCATGGTGACTGCTCTAACAGGTCTGTACCGGCAAAATGAATATTAAATAAATAAACACTTAATTTATAAGCATGATTCATCAGAGATTTCATCTTCTACAGCAAAGAAACAGATGTTCCATTGATGGCACTTCATTAGAGAGATAAATGGGGTCACATACATATCTCCGTTCACATCCATCTGCATAATAGACCAAACATTAAGATTTGAAATCCACATAGCACATGCAGCTCTTACATCAGCCTGAAAGACTCTTAATGCCCAGAGCCAAGTAATCCAAGTTAGATTGCTTTGACATTGCAGGAACTTCAGTTTTGTTCAAGAAAGCAGAATGCAGTTTCACTTGGAGAATAACAGATTTTACCTAACTGGATGGGAGTCATTTTTGGTATCTCCTGGTCAAAATACAGAATCTTTACTGATGAAGGATCTCAGACAGCATTAAAATGCAACAGTGACAGAGTGTCTGAAAACACAGCGCTTCCTGCAGTTAGAATCCACCGGGGTTAGGAGGGCTACTGCCAGCTTCAGGTCACAGAGAGTGTTCTGTTTTTCCAAGGCTTTCTGCAGGATGCCTACAGGTTGCTCTGCTCCCGAGGGGCAGCATTGGTTCCCTCAGCACTGACCTGCTGTGTAACCCCACGCTGCAGCACTGCAGGACCATTTAGCACAGGCAGTGAGCAGCAGTCGCTCTCCATAGGAAGATTAATCCACCAGACCCCACTCGGAAATTTTATGTGGGAATTCACCCAAAATTCAGCTGGTCCTAGAAGTAAAGCTATTTAAATGAACACAAGTGTTCTCACTTTAAATACGCCGGCCAGACTGGGATTTGTTCTCATCTAAGGGTACGAAGGTAATAACTGTTAACCTTTGACAGCTAAAAATGTAAAGGAAAAATATCTTTCATTTAAAACTTGCTCGTTTGGTTTCCATGGCCACTGCTTAATCACGGAGGATGACTATTACTTGTTACTATGGCAACCAAGAAGCTTCAGAAGCATCCTGTAATTTAACTCCAGATGCCAAATTTTACAGCAGTCCACCTATTACCACATTTGGGTACTTGAGAACAAGACCAGGCTTGATCTCCAATGCTACAAGAAATTCATTGGCGCAGAAGTGCTGCAAGAAATCAAAAGTGTGAGCACATAACGTACAAAAGGAACTTGCACTTGAAATAAATTGGTTTCTTCAAAAAGAAACATTAAGTGCTCAACATCTGAGGAATCCTTTTTTCGGTGTTAATGTTAATGAAGCAAAACTTTGGCCTTCCTTATTCTTGTCGATGTTTCTCAAAGCCTACGCAGTAGCAGGGCATGTATTTCCCCAAAGTGAATGCTTCAATGCTCAACTTAAAATGCACTTTGAAAGTAACGCTAAGTAGCCAATATTCATAAACCATGAAGCTTTGCTTCCAGCACCGCCAAGAAATCCCACACCGAAAGCTTTGTCTGCAATGGGCAGATGTGTGGAGATGGGGCTTGCAGAGATGACCTGTGGAGATCACTGTTCCTCGACGCTCACCTGTTCTACACTGGGTATTAATTCACAGCTTTTAAAGTCATCCATTTTTACATTTGGTTCCCAACGGGGTCAGGGGAAACTCAGTTGGAAAGTCTGACCCCGAGGCTGTATGCAACAGTGAAATGAATGAGGAAGTTCTGAGTTCCGCATACATATTTTAATATGCGTACACACAAAGACATGAGCAATTAATATCTAAATCTCAAGCATTCTCTGCAGCGTTAAAAGGAAAGCAAACTATCCTCAGCTCGTGTCTGAAGTGAAAAAAGCAAAAATAATAATGACCAAATATGGGAACTGACCCAGCTAGTTTGCCATCTCTACTGAGACCAGAGTAAATGAAAGGATTATAGAGTGCCTTCAGTGCAATAACTTAAGGGATTAGTGGCATGCTAGAAGACCTCGGAGGGAAAATACAGGTTTAAAAGCTTTAAAAGGCGGCTCTGAGTCTAAATTGTTTGGACTGCCACAGCTGTAAGGACACAAACTTACTCTGATACATCAGAGCTCAGGAAAACCGCTCTAAGCATGCAGTTGGAAGCCGTTCTCTTTTGGAGGCAGTCTGGGTTTTTAACCTCTCTCACTTATTACCTTATTAACTCACTCTGCATTGCTTGGGAGCAACTCCGCTGCTTATTTCCTTTTGGAGCAATAAGCCCCTCCTAGCAATGCTGCCGGGGGAAAGGGAGGTTCCTACCTGGAGGAAAGGACGAGGAAAAGAGATAAGCAGAAGACGAGCAAAAACAGACAGCGGTCAGACTTCAAGTTGCCTGAAAAGTGCTGAAAATGCCCAAATTGCTGTCACAGCATTATATGGGCTGTTCCTTGGAAAGTAAGTTCCTAAGTTACTACTCAGCAGGATCGACAACCCTCACAATCTCATCCAGACTTTTGCTGTTTCTGGTTATCTCTTACAGATGCCATTTCCGGGACAGCGGGACTTACAGGTAGGAACTATGGTTAAGATTTCAGAGAAGCAAAACTCCCACATTCTCTTGTTACCTTGGGGCAGAGGGAAAGTCAGAGAAGAATCCAGAGCTCCTGCAGCTGGTGCCATCACTGTCACTGACCACCTGTGGGACTCCCACAGCCATCCCTGGACACCTTACTGGTTAGATGAGAACGCATCTACCTGAGGCTTCTTTCATTCTGTGAGCAAATACAGCAACGTCTCAGCTGGAACACTACTGCTAAAAAATAGAAGGGCTGGCAGTGAATACTTCTTACCAACAGTACAGCTTACAAAATCCCATCACACACGGTTATAAGTGGACTCAGCACTCCCAGCTCTTACATGAAAGCAGTTGCTTCTCTGGTGCTTCTTAGAAAGAACGCCAGCAGTTGTGGTTGGTGGTGGGTGATGTTGGACTGGATGGTCTTAGTGGCCTTTTCCAATTGTAATGATTGTATGATTCTGTGATTGTATGATTCTGCCCCTGAGAAGAAACACTAAACTTTCAAGATCAGGAAATCAAACAGTTATCGAATTCTTAGCAGTATGATGGCAACTGGTTGCCTACAGAGTTCTACAGAAGAAAGAGCTGAAGCCAAAGCTGCATTCGATTTAAATCACTGTTTCTAATTCTTTTTACTGAGAATTCAGACAGCCTCCTGCCTCAGTCCCACTGAGACAAATTAGCAACAGAAGGCGGTTTCTTAGGAGAGATGTTTAATCATGGGCAAAAAAATCACTTATAATAAATGAGAAAAATAAGAGGTGGAGAAGTTCCTTATTTCCACGGCATTTCTTTTTGGAGAATATGCAGATATAGTGTACAACACATTTTCATTTATGACAAGATGAGAGAAGGATGCATGAATTTTCAGCGTGGTTTAGTTAGAAAGCAAGCCTGGGTGTAGCCTCCTCGCGTCATTCTGTTGCACATTGGAACAAAAACTATTATTACCATAAAGAAAAACATGTCAAAGCTTCCAGTTTTTAAATAAATGATTCAATAATTAAGCAATTTACTTGTAAATTATCAGAAACATAACCTCACACTGATACAATACCGAGCTTCCAGAGCACGCAGCCTGCAGAACAGCTGGATCTGGGGCCGGCGAATGGAGCATCCCCAGCAGTTTCCATGAGGAAACTGGATTTTTAGAACAGTTGCCCCTGAGCCCTGCTCCTTCATTATGGCCATAATTAAGAAGTGGCGGAGATAGCATGAAAGGGCTGCAGAGCAGCACACGGCAGGCAGAGGCAGGTGATGCTTCTGTCGAGTATTTTCCTTCTGCCCCCTCTGTCTCCCAACGCCTTCTGCTGCATTGGATGGATCACCTGGTAGTAATCATAATTACAGCCATGTATTTACCCACATCTCCAAGCTGAACAGATGGTCATGAGCAGAGATGGGGATTTTATAGGTCTTTCTAACTAATGTACCTGTAGCACGACCCAAATCCCTGCGGAAAGCAGAGCCGGGAGATTTCCAACATTATCATCATTGTAACAAAAAATAACAGTGGAGAGAAACCCGTCCTGTTTATCCACCATCGGACTGCAGGAATTTCTGTGTGCTGGAGCCCCCTAGCAGCATGGCTCCCTGTTCTGGCCTGGTTTGCCACCCCATCAGTTTCAGCCCTCTTCAGCTGTTCTGGGCCTGGGCACATGAACATGAGATGAACGTGCCCTAAGCATCAAGGGCTGGCCAGAGAACTCTGAACTGCATGAATAGAGGATAACATCGTACGAGACATCAAATAAGCTGTCTGTCATTAAAAATAGCTGAAAGTGTGACAGATTTTTCTGCACACTACATCAGATCGTGTTCATCCGGACTCCCAACAGAAAGCAGTCCCCGACTTTCCTTAGAGACTTGCACAGAAAATGCAAATTGTGCTCACTTTGCTTATCTAACACGCACTGCAGCACACTTTCCTGAGGCAGCGGCCATCTCTTCCTTGGTCCCCCCGCAGCAAGGCCCACTTCCCCAGCAGCCAACCCCACAGCTCGTGGCCACAGCTGGGCAGGCGGTGGTCGCAGCCCGGCCCTGCCTTCCTCGGGTGAGCACATCCCGCAGCCACGCTCCGCGGGGGGGGATCTGCCTCTGCCCCCGACGGGCTGGCAGTGGGAAGCGGCAGAATATGAATACCTGCGTTTTAACACAACCTCTTCCTTATTCAGAGAACCTGGCAGACAGAAACCAGGTGGGCTCCCAGCGGCCCGGTGCTGCAGGGCAGTGGCACGGAGCCGTGCTGGCAGCAGATGGCAGCACCTGCACCTCCCGGGAGCCGCATCCGCGATTGGTGCGGTACCGCGAGCGGTTCCAGATGCCGGAGAGGACGTGTGTCAGCAGAGACCTCCTCCTCCTGGTAAATGTGCAACAGCTGTTTGACCCCCAGCAAGCCCCTGGCCCAGAGTTTGCTGCCGGCCTGCGGGGCGGCACCTCGTGGAGAAGCTCAGCCTGCGGGCCCCACTGCTGCACCACCCAGCTGCATCCACATGTGCTCTGTGTGGATTGTGGCAAAGGGGAAAGACTTGCTGAGCAAACGGCCTGGAAACAAGCAAGTGGCAAGACAGACCACAGCCAGTTCCTGTGAAAGCACTCCAATACTCATGAGCTTATGATAACTTTCTATTAAGAACATCTGGTATCTCGTCTTTGACCATCTTAGCTAGCAATGGCAAATGACACTGCAAATGAGTACTTGAGAAGGTGATCCTAAGTTCCTTCTTTGTTCAGGCTTGTAGGCTTTGGGAATTCACATTACATCAAAACCAAAAAGCCTACAGACTCCTTCTGGTGCCTGCATTCTCTGCTGCTCCTTCAGCCCTACCATCTCCCACACATCAACTGTCCACTGGCAAAAAATCTGCATCCTGCTCTTCCTTCACTCTGCCCAGGCTGCCTCCAGCCCCACACACCCCAGGACCCTGCAGCTCAACACCATTCCTCCACAACTTGCTTAACTTGCTTTCTACATCTCTTACATACAGAAAATGGCAAATAGAAAATTCTTGTCCAGATTTTGCAAATCCCTCTAAGATCTATGGATGAGAAGAGCTGAATGAGTGCAGAGCATTATGATTCCCCTAGCAGGCAGGAATCCTACATACGTGTGACAAACACAAAATACTCAGGGAGGGATCAACAGCAAGAAGATTTCATTTGGTTCTAATCCAATTTCTTACAAACATTAGGGCTCATTTCCATTTCAATCAGATCTGCTTGCATATTCCTTGTGCTCATGACAATTTATGCTCATGAGTTCATACTGGGTTACCTAAAAGAAAAGAACACATCTTGTTCATCTCGGTAACTGAAATGACAATAAAATATTTTGGTTTTGAGCAGTATATGAATAAAGGGGGAAAAGGAGCTGTTACACACTTGTGGGTCTACAAACACTCCTCTCTGACGGGCAGAACAGAAAAAAAATCAATGGAAAGAAAAGCTCTGTTTTGCTTATAGGAAAGGATGAGGCTCGGGGACTGATTTAGCTTCCTATTGTTTTCCCAGCAATGATTCCACATCCAGAAAAAATACCGTAAGTCAGGGGAGGAAGAACACACTGTGCAAAGTTAAATCTTGCACTCCTGGGCTCTGCTCTGCAGTCTGCTGGGTTCACCCCATAACCCCAGGGACACAAGTACAAGCCTGGATATGCACACACACCTGATGGAGGTGTTGCCATCGCGCTCTTTGCTATAGCTATTTATTCACACAAGGACGACAACTAAAAAGTTAATCCACGGTTTTGATTGAGCTCAGCGCTTTATAAATATGACAGCATTGTCACGCTGGAGGCCAAACACAGCCCTCGTCCCTCCTTTCTGCAAAGACAGTTCAACACAGAACGACTCAAAGCCACCCGTCTCTTTGACGGCTTTAACAACAGGCACAAGCACCCACAGACACGTATCTCACACCGCAAGACAAGAGCCAGGATAGCTTATTTTTGAAAATGCATCTGGGTCAGTGGTTGCCTCAAGTAGAATAAATGGGCAGCATGAGTGAGCACACCCTACAGAAGCATTGCTCTGTGGACATAACTCCTGCCGATGAGGACAAATGGGCCCTTTTAGAGCAGGATTTTTAACAGCGCAAAGTGGTTTGGGAATACAAGTCCCAGAGGTTTCCCCGGTGCCTCGGGTGCACAACCCGCAGGCTCTGTCTAAAAATTCTGCCCTTAAACTGTACTCAGCTTTGTAATGTTGAAACCCCTGGTGATACTCAGCCCGTGGAGAATAAGTTCCAGCAATTCATCTTGGCACACAGATACCATCTCTTAATCAAGGATTTTCAAATATCTATAATCATCAATTAGGCCTCCAAACATCTCAGTTAGCTAGAAAGAAATGGTTACCTTAATTACACACATGGAAATAACCTACAGGTGGGTAACAGAGAAGATGGGATTAGTTACAGTTACACGAGGAGTTACAGCCAGGCTGCCCAGCTCAGCTCCTCCATTCAGCAGCTCTCCCTCCCCTCACATCCCTGCAGCACAAGCAGTGACCTTTCGCAAAGCCCAACACACGCTGCACGGGGAGCAGGCACACCTACATTCACACAGGTCACTCTTACGCACAGTAACGAAGCTACCTGTAAGCATCAGCACGTATGTCTTTGCATTGCCAATTAAACAGAACTTTGTTGCAATTACCCCTACTAAGCGGCCTGTTCCGGCTCCGGGATCTGCTTCGCTGTCTCTGAAGTCGTGACCTCCGGAGCAGACGATAGTAGTAAGACGGTCTCCCAGAACTTTTCCTGCTGTTCATTGACATTTTTCTGTCTATTTTACACATACACACATGCAGGCACAGGTTCACTCTCCCCTCTGGCAAAGTAGCAACAGTTCCAGCGTGTAATCAACGGGAGGTTGTTCTGTGCAGTGGAAAGGGAGAGGGGGGAAGAGGAACTCTTCACTTTACACATTTAAGAAGAAAAACAACAGGAAGAAAACATAAAAAAAGACAGAGAAAAAAAAAATAAAGGAACGCGGCACCAGAGTACATGTCTCAGCAGAGGGAGGGCTTGCAGCAAGCAAGACAGACTGTGCTAACAATTCCTGCCCCCAAAAAGATAAGCGTGCTGGAGTTGGAATAGGAAGCCAGAGTTGGCCTGGGCTCTTGAAACATGAAGAAAAGGCTGGAAGAAATCCTGGACTGGATCATCCCCGCTGGACAGCAGCATCCGACCGAGCGGCACTGGAGGAAAGCAACGCTTGCTGCGGGAGAGCAGCCGGGCAGCCTCTGCCTGCCAGCAGCTGCACGCTCCGGGATGGAGTGCCAGGCAGCCGGGCTGCAGCAGGAGGCAGCTATGGAATATGGGGCAGGAAGGGTATAATGATCCCTGGGCTATGGGACACATGTTAATAATCATCATGGAGCAAAAGCCCCGGAAAATAAAGTGAAACTTGAGAGGGGAAAACTTTAATTAGAACTTGAATGAACAGAGCTCCAGACTCCCCTGGAGGCCCATTTCCTTTCAACATTCAAACTGAGTTATAGCACATCCCATGAAATAGAGAAAGAGCCTATTTACCATTTGGGTTCTGATGGCGGTGAAGATTCTGTCTCCGGCTCATATTGCTCAATAAAATTACATTGCACTGGGCAGAATTAACGCTTTAAGCCATGGAAGAAAAGCAAAAAAGAAAACAGAATAACCAGACCAAAAACTGCACTCCAGATTTAGTCTTAAGGCCAGGTGAGAGGTGAATTGTCCATATTCCTCCACCAAAGTTCCTCTGTGGGCTGGCACAGATCGTGCCCTGCAGGACGAGCAGAGAGCACTGCAGAAACCCTGAGCCGTGGCCAAGGACTGAGCGTGCTGCCACTGCTCACAGGTTGGCAGATAACAGAAAAATCTCTGATCAGAGTGGGATGAACTGGAAAACAACGTTTGCACAACGCTTCTCTGTAGCATGCCCTACTTCTGTTCTTTTTCCCAGACATTTGTGCAAATGTATCTCTGTGGTAGGACCGGGCAGCTTTGGCTGAGGACGAGCTGTGCTCCCTGCTTAGTTGGAGCTTCTGCAGGAGTCTGAAAGCTTTCCTGCGTTACACCGAGTTGTGCCTTCAGTAACAAGAGGCAGAAACTGCCTGACCTTGGTTCCCTCGGTGTGACGTCTCCTGTTAGTGCTTCATGCGGGAAACAAAAAGCCTTCTAGTTCTCCTAAGGAGTGTCCCTTCCTTATCACCAACAATCCGCCCTACTTTCAGCATTCTGTACACTCATACAGTCATGAAAAACATCAGAATTTTATAAAACCTTTGTTGTCTTATTTACATATTAGGTAGGGAAAATATGATATTTATCAGTGGAGAAAGACCCTTTCAGGACAGGAAACAAGCCTCAGTCTTTAGTAAAGTCCATGCCTGGTTTTGAGGCCACACATAAGGAATTCAACAGCTTTTAGACTGTGCAGGAATGAGCCAATCACCGCGGCAATGACAAGTTCAGGTCAAGGAGGGAGCTCCAGCTGGACAGCAGAGGCTCCATCCCATGCTGCAGGGGGATGCTGCACAGGGACAGTGCTCTGCTTGCACCCAGCACCAGCTGTCACCCAGCCCCACAACACAGCACAGCAAAAAGGAGAAGGCTTCGATTTACTGCACGTCTGCTCTCATCTTGTTATCCAGAATGTTGGGTTTTGGGTTTTTTTTTCATATTTGGGTAGACGAAACGACAAAAAATAATAAAGTAATAACAAAAAAACCTTTCCCAAATGACCAGAGACTCATCCTGTGCAGTTGATTCAGTTCGTAAATAGGGCCAAGAACAACTACAAGACAGTGATGGGAAAACCTGAAAATACTGAGGTTCAGTGACATCTGTTATAGACAAGAAGCCAAATACATCTCTCTCTGAGTTTTGGTGTCCTAATGATTGAGTTTGTAGCTTAAAAGAAGCTTTTTCCTATTCTGCTTTTATCATTAGAAACGTCTTTAAAAGAGCTGACCCACTTTATTTTTTAACTCTCCATTTCCAAGAGCAAAAAAAAAAAAAAAAAAAAGGCTCTGATGGAACTGAAAGTTGAAACAAAACCATTCTAAAAGCTCATCCAAATTCAGACTGTCCAAAAGGCTGAGGTCCACCCGGGTTGGTTTTGCCTAATTGGAACCATGTGGCTCATCCTCCAAGCACCTGGGATGCAGTGGGATGCAAACCAGCCATCCTCACCTCGGTGTGCAGGTGGGAATGGTGAGGTCATGCAGGACGGTGGCCCTGCTTCCAGAGCACATTCACTCACGTGTACTTAAGCATCTGTTCCACGTTCAGGGATATTTTTGTTAATCAACCGAGTACCTTCAGAAATGTCCATGCAGGTGACCATAAAACAGGAGAACTTAATGAGGGACTATAAACTATCATGACAAGAGAAAGCAGCCCTGCAATAAAAGCATAAGCGGTTGGGAGTTTCGTTCAAGTTTAGCCAGCTTGCCTCTGTCTCTCTCACTTCAACGAAGTTTGTGAAGGTTTTAAGTTCAGATGCTGCATAGCAGCAGGCAACAAAACGAATGACCCGTCTGGGAGGGAATGTGACTGCTCTGGACCTTTCCAATTAATCCACCGCTACTTTGTTTCTTCCTTTCTTCTTCTTTTTTCTTCTTTCTGAAAGCCACATCCTGACACAAACGTTCTTTTGTGTATAGCTGAATCTACCACTTGCAAACGTTAGATATATTAACTGTTCTGGAGGAAAGCTGACAAGGTTAGTATCTATCTCTACAGCAACACATCACAGTTGTGCTGTTCCCAGAGCAGAGCGATGGGCTCAGTTGCTGGGCTCTACTGAACCTCTCCATAAGAGGAGAAAATGGAGCCAAATACAGTGGTGATTTTGGGGTGCCAGCACTGAACAGTAACCTACCCCATGAAATTAAATGCCCACTGTGTAACTGTAACATGTCAGTAAAATACCCAGTTTTCACACCACTGAGATTCAGAGGAAGGCTAGAGCACCCACAGTCAGCCTTGTGTCCCCTGTCATCTCCCTCTGTTAACCTGCTTATAAGCCCTCTTAACACTGGATTTATTTCACTCCTTTACCAAAACTAACAGCATGTGAATAAACTGTAAATTAGCACCAAAATAAGTTCTGGGACGGAGAGCTACACAAACGTGGGTTTGTTTGCTTTGACATCAAAAGGAGCAGGCTGCTGCCTCAGGGTTTGCTCAGCTACAGCAGGGCTGTGGGCTGCATGGGGCTGCTGGAAGACATGCCTCCTGGGGGCTAACACTCAGCCTTTTTATCATTTGTTTATTGCTTTGTGCTGGGAAAATAATGACTGCATTTCGGAATGCACGTTCCCAATGCAGACTCTACCATTAAACCTCTTGCTTTCCCAAAGGACTTTACAGGGAAACAATCATTCCTCTCAACTCCCTCAGACTTCATGGCAAGGAACCTGAATCCCTTCTTCTGAAAGTTTCATTGCTTTCTTGAGGGCACAGTCCTGGCCCCAAAGTAAAGTTATGAGGATACACTGATTTGTTACACTGGCCTCTGAATTTACCTTCTGGATGAGAGCAGCTTTAGTCCATTTCATTTCCCACATTTATTCCACAAAGAGCTGAACAGAAGCTTTCAAAAGTTAGCAAAATAAAGAAAAAAAGTAGTTGCTTTGCACTGGCCAATATAGAGGGGAATGGTGGACACTGGCTGAATTTCTAATTAGCATTTGGTCAGAGAACTGCAGATCCATCAACATGAAGCTGAAAAACATCCAAGTGCTGCCCTGCTCTCCACGCCACATATAAACACACTTCTGAAGGGTGCCAATACTTCTCTCACAGTCTGAGGCAATGAATAAGGGGGTCATCTCTAAGGAGCATCGGACTTTTGAAACAAAAGATTAATACAAGTGTTCTTGCTCCATCCCAGTCGCTCTCCGGATTTGCCTGCTTGGATTTGCTCTCAAGTTCATTGCGGTATGCAGTTCAGCACCCCGCGAGCTGGCAGGTTTCCAGGCTTATTGCCTCAGGGCTACCAGGGATATATACGCTCATACACAGAGCCAGAGAGGAAGGCAATTTCCTTTGTATAAGGAGAACTTAACTTTCAGCTCATCTCTACTCTTACCAAGTAGAACAGACCTGGTTTTCAAGCAGCACTGTAAAAGACGTTTGTGCTGAAACCATTCCACTCCATCCTTGCTCACGTCCCACCCCCACCCCCCCCAGCAGCTTGGCTTTCAGGAAGACCCCCCCCAGGCAGAAAGGTGCTGTCAGGGGCCCTCCCTGGTGAGCTTTCTTGCTGCAGTCTGAGCAGGGGCTTCCCTGCTCCCATGTACCACCTCCAAGGAAAACCAAACAGAAAAAAAAGAAAAAAGGAAAGAAAAAAAGAGCAACTAAAGAGGCAACACAGTCAAGTGATTCCAAGTGAGAACACTCTCCAAACAGGAGAATATTCAGAAATGCGTTAGAGACATAAGTAACCACACTTAACCTAGCAAGAGGGCTGGAGTCAACGAGTTAAAAATCATAAAAGTTAGATTTGATTTTATTTCTGCTCTGGTAGAATGGATCTGATTTGGAAGAAAAGAAGCAATGTAACATTTTCTGACTTTTGACTCGGCCCCTTAAAAAGTCTTCAGTGACACGTTGGAAGGCTTAAGAAGGAAAGTTTCGTATACACAATAAAAATAAAATACTACTTTCCATGAAGTAAAACGCCGATTATTTTAAGGTTGCATAGACAAATTAATTTCCTTGCCACCTTAGGTAGATGGCATCAGCTCTTTGACTGCCTCACAAAACAACGGCTCACAGATTTGGAAGCAGAATGAGAAACATTTACATTGAATTTAAACACAGAATTAATGGTTCTCCATTCATTTGTATGTAACAACTCTATGGGATAGTCTTGCTGTCTGCATGGAGATGAAATCCAAATGGAATTGGGGAGGTTATTTTGTCTGGTATAGATAATGAGTGGAAAAAAAGGAAAAAGGAAGAATTAATTTAATATTAAACAAGAGTTAAGGAGGTGTTTTATGAGTGACATCAGAGCATGAATGCTTTTAGCACTCCCTACATACGGGCCACTTACAGTCATCGTGTGCATATTGTCCTTGTTCAAAGCAATCTCAGTCTAATGAACTGCACACACAATGGCCCACACTGCAGGCAGTAACGACCATGCCCAGGAATGGAGGATGGAGCCCTAAGAGATGTGAGCAAGGCCACGAGGGAAGGCTGCAGCTGGGCCTGCACCCCCACCCCTCCGTCCTTGCCCAAAGAACTGAGCTGGTTTCCTCCTCTCTTGTGACAATCCCCGTGTGATGAATAAGCATTAAGTGTCAAAGTATCTTTTTTTCTACAGTGTATTCCATCCAACAGAGCACTGATGCTTTTGCAAATACTTGTTCAGCTTTTCAGTATACTTAAAACGTACATAGATTTTCTTTTTCACTTAGGTAAAACCAAAATTTCAAAGGAAAGTGTAAAATATTAAGTAGGAAAGTCAAGGCTTTCGATACATCATGTCCTGATTTTGAGGAATAGTCATCACATATTTGAGACATGTGAGCAGGTAATCTTGTAGGAAGTCAGAAGCAAGAGAAGCAGAAATACCGCTTGGGATTTTTGCCTCCAAACCCCAACAAATCTGCCAACCAGCCAGCTGACATTTGGGTCTCAACATTTCATCTCCCTACACAGCCAGCAGCTTCTTGACAGGGGGAATTTGGTACAACATCCCAGCTCCCAAGCACAGCAGGCTGACAAACATCCATGGTGCTGTAGCGGCTGATGAAGGACACGTGAAGGGGCTCACGCAGGAAGGGCTGCTCGGTCCCCAGGCAGCTTACAGGGACAACAGGGAGAGCCAGGGTGCCTGGGAACCCAATCGGAGATGTTTCCTGCTGTGCACAACGAGCTCCTTAGGGCAGAGAACAGGGGAAAGGCCCAGGGACTGACCTCAAAGCTGAACGCTTCCTGACTGCTTCCCGGTAGAACAATAGAGCTAAAGAACACAAACTTTTTCAAATCAGCTTCCAGCTAGCTGGGGGAGACCAAAACACAATCTTCATTGACTCTAGATTTATTTACATGTATTCCTGACTACAAAGAATGCTCTACTCAGACAATTTGGTTTATAACCTGACTAGTAATCGCGCTAATAAAATGTAGGAAGTCTAAATCTGTCTTAAGATTTGTGCTATCATTTCCACAGACCTAATTAAGTCATTTAACACATGGTCTAAAGGAAATTGAAGAAGAAACTTTTGCCAGAATCAAACATCCAATGCCTCAGAACAGCTTGCTGCTTTAAATAACCCGGGAGGGGAAAAAAAACCAACACAAGTGTACAATCTCCATTGTACAGCAAAACTTGCCATAGCAAACCTCACAGCAAAAAGAAAAATCCTGCACAAAACCCCACATCAAACAAAGCCCTGCACACACAGACGGGAGCAGTACGGCACTTCCTTGCACCATGCGTCCTCCTCGAGTAGCTGCCGGGAGGAAATGTTTGCTTAAGCCTGCTTATTCTTCACAAAAAAAAAGCTTATTACTAAAACAAAGTGTTAACAATGATTCATTGAATGATTAGCGGAGTAACCTCGGCTCTGTGTTTCCAAAGATCTCCCATTTCCTTCTCCAAGACAAAATTCACACAGTGCTTTGCTGTGACCCCTGCGAGCCGACCCACGGGTTTGCTGTGAACTCAACTTACAGCCAACACAGCCGCATTCACTGCCGTTCTTTTATTCGTTCCCTGAACACAGCCGAGCCAGCGCTGCTATGCGCGGGGTCACCTCGCCAGCCAGACTAAAACAAACACTTTTCCTCGTTGCAGAGGCAGCAGCCATAAAGCAATCCCTCCGCTGGCTGCCACGGGCTCAGTGTGGAGGCAGCTCAGCAGCGCCGCGTGCCGCACCAGCTCAGCGCTCCCACACTTCCAATGGGAGAAGGATGAGAGTTGTTCCGAGACGAACCACATCGGTGTTGTGATCCGACTGCTCTGAACTGCTGTTGGTGCAGTCATGGATAGCGATGGGGTTTCCCCCCCCCCCCAGGTCTGTACTAACATTAAGCACAGCATTTACCACATCACGGGGCACGTTTTTTCCCTCACACCTGATTGTTATGATTTTATAAATAGCTTCTTTCTTCAAATCAAATGTTGTGAAATAAATCCTTCAGTCAAAAATGTTTGCATTGTGATTTCAGTTGGAAATTTAAGCACTTTTAAGTGTAAGTAAATGCGTTTATTTATATTCGGTAAAAAGAAATAAGAGTAAAAAGGGGAGAATGACTTTTTTAGGCTAAAAATCAAGCTGGAATACGCTCAAGATTGTCAACTTCAATATCAGCCAGTTTTAATTAAAATAAAATCACCCTTGGGTTAGGAATCTAATTATGAGATACACCATAACAGTAAATTGTTGTAGGAAACTATGTATTCTCTCTTACTTTTGATGAGCATACACGACCAAAGGAACTATGTCCTAAAGGTATTTGTATTTTGAATTTCAGTAGTAACCTTGCTGCTGTGTTGCTGCAGGGAAGGTGATGAAGCTTTGGCACCACTGGCTTCCTATGCCAAATCTGTTGTTAGCAGCAGAAGTGTCAGCTATTTACTGTATGTTCTGATGGAGTGGCTCTCCTATGCAGTGTGCTGAGAGGGCAGGAAATCCATCTGCAGTTCTGCAGGCTGCTGCAGGGCATCGTCAGCCTTCTTTGCATGGAAGCCTAATCTGTCCCTACTCAAAGTGGAGAGTTTTACAGGCAGGTCAGTAACTGTGCACAAACCTGGATGTAATCTGGGGAACCCAGCTCACCTCCCATTCAAGGGCACAAGAGATCCACACAGCTCTACAAATCAACACCCGGGGTGTTGAATCTCATGACATTGAAGGCTGCATCCATGCTGACGAGTGAAATGGAAGATTAAATGTTTACACATGCTATATAAAACTTACTTCTGATTAATTAATAGATTAGATATCTAGAATTCATGTTTAAATGCCTGATAACGATCTTACATTCCTACAACAAATCACTGATGTGTGCACACACAATTCAAACTTCATTTTCCATGTGACAGATTATTTTCCTCCTTTTCCTGCAACATAATTTGCAAACTATACTACAAGTGTAGTTGCTTGTTTTACTTTTCTGGCACCAGATTACACTTTTAAGGAATGTTTCTGGCAAGGATGTTTGTTAGCCATCTCCCTTATCAGACTTGCATGACAGCACATGGCAGAAAACACCATCCATTTAAAAGCATACCACGGTAACAAGTTAAAACACTAAAATGTGTCTATTATTTTTAGAGACCGCTTTACAAAGCCAACTGGAAATCCTTCTATCAATTTTTAAACACCATTGTGAGAGTGGCTTGTTTTAATCCCCGTTCTTCCCTCTGGCATGAAGTCAAAGCACAGCAACACAGAGAGAAGTCTGGGAGAAGTTATTCATGGTCAGCAGCCCGCAAAAAGTGAGGACCCTACTGAAACAACACCCGTGTGACAAAGGGTCTACGTGCTGCAGTGGGGATGGATACTGTGAACATGAAGCAGCGGTGACACCGCCATTCACCTCCAGTCCCTGAGCACTGCTGTGCCACGACCCAGACCTGCAGACCCGCACACCAGGAGATGCGAACCTCGGTGACCTCGCAGAGCCTGTGTGGAGATTTGGTTGATAATCTGAGAGATGGCACTCCAAACTGAGATGGTAAACAACACCCAGGAAGTCATGCAGGTATTCCCTCCCAGTGATGCTGCAATGCTCTTCTACTGCAGCACTGGTTTGAATTGAAGAATTTCTGCTCATGTCCTATTCTTGCTACAGATCTTCCATTCACAAGAGTAACTGCCTCGTCCATATTCACGTCACTGATATGCCCATTATATTAATTTTTATAGGGAAAAAGCTCAGCAAAAACTCTTCACAGTGAATCTACACCTTTTCTTCTTCCAATAGTCTCTTTTTTACCGGGTTATCAAGTCTCTTTCCTTCTAGCAGCTACAAAGGGTATCCAATGACACCTGACAAACTTGTCTTTGTGCTCCTGGTACGTCCACATGGCAGCAGTCTTGGATAATCTGGTGTTCAGAGTCTGTACAATTCAGGAGTCAAAATGATATTTCAGTGCAAAGAAAGCCGATGCTTAATGCTAATAATTTTCTACTGCAAGTACAGTACAATCAGCCCTCCAAAGTACTGTCAATTGAAAACGATTTAAAATGGGACATTTTATTGTTATTCTTGCTGAGCACAAACAGCAGGACAGAGCACAGCAAGGCTAGCGAGGGGAAGCACAGGGGGGAAGTACAAAAACTGTGGGAAAAGGACTAACGAGAAAAAAGTCTGATTAATAAGGAGGCAACGCTGACTGCATGGCGGGTGAGATGGATGGCAGAGGTATGGATCAAAACTCCAGTTCCTGTGAAAATCAGCATAAGAGGTGAAACCTTTCGTTACAAAATGGCAAACCCTGATTAAAGCAGGTCGCCACATTCACCATCCTACTTCTCTCCAGCCTTCCAATTCAGGATCTGATCTCCAACAGATGTTTCATTGGAGACACTCATTGTCACAACCCAATAAAAAATGCATATATAGAGCAAAAATACAATGGCATTTATGCTCTGACAAGACAACTGGAAATGTTTTTGTGTTTTCTAATGCCTGTTTGGTGTTTTATTTAAAGTACTTGGGTGCTTTGAAACACTCTTCCTGGGAGACACAAGTAATTGTTCCTAATTTACAGAACACATGGCCAACTCATGGACAGCAATGCAGGAATCACATAACTTCCTTATTCCCCATCGTGAAAAAATCAACTCAGTCTTTGACCTCCTTGACCTCATAACAACAGGTACCTCCGAAACAAACGTGGAATTCTCTAAAAGAGAAATAACCATCAAGGGGAGCAAAGAACTGGTCAATACTTACAGTTTTTCATTGGAAATGTTCTACCTACATTCATTATTTTAAATGGAGAAGTGAATCAAACATCAGCTACAACCGAAAACGCAAGATTTCCAAACAAATTTTACAAAGAATGAAATGCTCAATGTGAATTTGATAAGCATCACAACTGAGCAGCACCCAAGCAATGCATTCATAAATACATCAGAGCGGAAAGAGCCCCACCAGGCTGCCCACTGCAGCAGAAACTGCACAGCGGTCTTTGCTAATCTCAGTCTCACCCCAAACCCCACCTTTTTCTTTCTAAACCCTCCCCAGGAACAAAAGTAGAATTCTGAAATGTAAAGGCTCTGTAATAAAATCTAGAAACAACATATGGTACAAATATCAAGCGTGAACATCTCTTCCCATCTTGTGCGTTTCAAAGACTGTGCAAACAGCACTTTTCCCTCGTTTTGATCCTGCAGCCAAAATGAGTCATCTGTGAACAATTATGGCTCTGGCAGGGGCCTGACTGTTTGAGAATGAAAGGAAACACTTTATTATTGAAATGAACAGTATGCCAAGCCAAGAGGCGACTGCAGAGAAATGTTAAGAGTCCTTTGTCCTCCTTTAGCCAGCAAAATGGAAAGCAGTGGGTGCAGCTCTCTCCTCTCAGATGCCCCATAGCACCCAATTTCGGTAGGGGCACCGCAAAAGCTAAGTCTGAGCTGTGGAGAACAGTGAGTACGTATGTGACCCGAAAAGAAACAGAGGCTCAAAGCAGGAGGCCTGGCTTCAGAAAGTGTTGGTTATTCCTGGCTCAGTCCTCCCAGAGGAGCTGCGAGCATATTAAAGGAACATACAGTCAGAGGCCGCAGAGCTGAAATCCAAAACTATTAACAGACAGTTGCTGAGAGTTTGGTGCAGGCTGTGTTTAACAGGCTCTTCTGAAAGAGAATGAATGGAATTCCCCTTGACAAGAAAAAATAGCAACAGGACAGTTTAGCAGGGACACTGATCTTCCTACTGGCAGCTCATTCTGAGCACTGATACTATTCTGTTTTTGATGCCTACTGTCAGGAGGGGATACATAGGGTCTCTATGAACTACAGAGCAGCAAATCATTTCCAATACATTCTCATCTTTCCTTCCAAGAGCAGCCTGCGGGAGAAACAATACTGTAACCCTTGCCCAGAGCCTACAGACTACTTAAAGGCTGTTAAGGTTGATAGGATGACAGGAGAGAGCGGTGAACACAAAACTGCAAAGGGAAGGGGTAGGGCAAAAGGTCAGGGAAGAATCTGGGAAGAGCATGTTTTGCATTTTGAATTCAGTCCCAACCCCCAGTAAGAAATATATTTGAGGAAGATCTTGAGATTAACGTTCTGATTCAAGCACACCTCGGGTCGGGGCATCAGCCAAACAATGCCCCTCACTGTTTCAGTTATGCTGTGCTTTGAAAACCTCTGGAACAGATTACAGATTACACCGTGGTTAGTGCAGCCCGGGCAGCGCTGGTCCCAGCACGATGGAGCGTGGCAGGCGGGGTGCCGGGCTGGGCAGTGTGCTCTGCCCTGCACAGAGAAAGCTGTGGGGTGTGCAGGCTTACCCGTATGGGAGGCTCTGTCTGGCCAAGGCTAATATGCAAAACTCCAGTGAGGGGTAGAGAACACTTACAGCACTGTATTTGTCTTGGTAGTTGAACGCCAAGTAGTAATCAGTGCTGGAAAAATGCTCCTCTGTTTGGAGTCTCATGCAGATAAGGAACCCCATACTTATGTATGAGACTAAATGCAACAGACCCCAAACCTGAACCGAAGGGATCTGGGAGGGCCCTCTTGGCTCAGTACATAACAGCACTTCTGCTCTACCAGAACTCATCCTACCCAGAGATTCCTGCAGGATGAGCTCAGTCAGCATAAGACATCTCCATCTAAACAAGACAGTCTGGCAGACACTGATGAAACCAAGCGGTAAAATACTTAACAGCAATGCTGAGAACAGATATCCCAATGCCACAGGAATAGGGAATTTCCCAAACACTCATTCATTGCAATTGCATGAAGCACCCTACGGTTGCCTTTGCACTGTATATGCACTGTATATGGTAATACAGCATGGAGACGGCAGAGCTATCTCAAACCTCACCTTGGCAGCAGCTGCAGGGCTGTTTTGTTGAGGAGGTGCCACTCTACGCTTCATTTTGTAACACACACAGGTGCACGTAAATCAACACAGTACAGGGCCCGGTGAAGGTTTTGCCAATGGTGTCTGTGCTTCGGATCACATGCATTACTCGTAGATTTGTCTCAGCTTTTCTGAGCACCCCTAAGTAATCAATGAACCCTGAGATCCATCACTATTTTGACTGTTCCAGCTGAAATCGGTTTCAAATTGAGCCACACAGCTCAAACACAATCATGAAGGTCTCACTGCTCTGAGGACACAGAGGAAAAATACTAAAGAACTGCTGTTGACGCAGAGCACAGAAGAATGCAGAAATGAGGAACCCTTCTCAGTTAAAATGCCAGAACTACTAAGTGCCACGTTAGCATTTCTGAGTCCAATGCAATACTGTTACGTTCTGCATATAGATCCGCATGCAAATACAGATGAGATCTTCTTTTTTCCCCCTCCATCACACCATAAAATCTGCCGAAGTGAAGGCTCCAGCCCCGGGGAGAGCCGAGCAGAGCCCGCACGCCTCCCCGCCCCCCCGCAGCCCGGCCCGCCCCACTCCCGCACAGCTCTGCTGCCCCCCGCCGGCCGCCCCCCCGCATCCACCCAGCCCCGCACCGCGCAGTTTCTCCTAAGGTCTGCTTTCCCCTTTACAAATCCCCGCAGCAGCTCTTTGCAGAGCCGGGACAACGGATATTTCTTTCCCCCGCCCGAAACCACGAGCAGAGCTACCGCGGCCAGGCCTGCCGTGCTCGGGGTTTTGGCTGAATGCAGTTTGCTTTTGGCATTAAAAGTCACCTGGGAAAATAAACACAAGGTCACGCTCTGCGTTTTCTGCATGCAGCCATTTTCCATAGGCAACTCCAAAGAGCATTCTTTCAAAGTGACCTCCGTTCTTCCAGGAGGAGCAGCACAGGCAGCACGTGGGGAGCACAATGGTTCCCATTTTTCAGTTTTCCAATTTTCAATTTTTTTTCCACCATTGTGGCAGCATTTCCTTCAAATTTCCTTCATTCAGCTTAAGAAAAAAAAACAACCACCAAAACCCACCCACACGCACACACGCAGAGCGAGCAAGCAAACAACAACAAGCGAACACCCCCTTCAGTTTTGCATTAATACTGAAGTAAGAGATGGGGCAGGCAGGGAACCAGGCCTGGTGAGACAGCAGCTGTGCTCAGTCCAAGGTGCTTCCAGCACCTGCCCGCCTCACTGTGAGCACAGGCAGCTCCCATCCCACAGCCATGCAGGCATCCCGCACAGGGAGGCAGAGCTGGATTGTGGTTTGTGCTGCGCTATCCCTTTTGTTCATGAAAAAGGAGTCAATCATACGCGATGCTGAACAGTCTGAGTTCAAGTTAGCAAATCTCTCGCTTATTTTCAAGAACATGACTTGTCTCAATAAAGGCTGAGCACCGTAGGTTTCATTACTTCCATCTGTAAAAGCACACAGTGCTAACTAACTGTGCTCAAAGGCTTTCATCCAAATCGGTTCCTGGCCACAACAGGGTTGCAGCACTACAGGGTAACTTTCCCAGCTTTCCAATCTCCTTTTTCCATGCGTGCTAAAATCCACGAGGACTTAATAATTGCTAATCCAATGACTTTAATGCTTTCCTGCACAAAACTGCCTTTAATGTGCTAGCAAGAAACTATCCCAGGGTCCTACACAGAACCTGATGTCTGAAATATACCCATTTTCAAATCTATGTTGCACGCAATAAGCAAATGCAAAACACATCCTGTGCCCAGGTTGGCCACTGTAAGGAGCAGTGTGTGATGTGAGATGGGAGAAGAGGCCCAGAGATGGCACTACTGGTGTCCAGCCTTGCTTCGGTCACTGCAGAACCTCGGAGTGTGCAGTTTTCCCTACTCAAAAGGGATTGGAGAAGGATTTCAGCTCATAAACAGTTATGTGGCTTATGGCTGCAGTGCCATCTGGGAGCCTGAACAAGGTATGAATCAAGGACTTGTGATGGTGCCGGTCTCTAAGTCACCTCCCAAACCCCTGGGGGCATTACACCCATTCCCAGATGATTTTTCCTTCCCTCACTGGCAGAAGCAGCACGCAGTGGAAGCACACCGAGTGCTCCCTGTCTCAAATCATGCTATGGTTCGCTCATCGTGGTGCAGCACAGTGACTGCAGCCCCAGCACAGAGCGCTTCCAGAATGTGGAAAGATGACTAAGAAAATCTCACTGAGTTGAGAGGAGTAAAGAGAGAGCCGGAGCTGCTGGCTGCCTGCCATTCTCTGCACTCTGCTTTTTCATTTTTAGTTTCTGCTCTTTGCTGGAAAGTTTCTACTTATGCTCTCGTTTCCATGGCAACTGCATTTCTTGCCTTTCTCCTCCAGCATTAAATTTTTTATTTGATTTCCCTTCTTCCCAAGACAAGACTTTCTTTTCCTTTTGAACAGCAACAACAACAAAAAAATAAATTAAGTGTTGTCTTCTCTTTGGTTGCTGACATTTCTAAAGGAGGTGGGAGAAGCTTTGCTCCCAGTCTGATGGTGCCTCCGCATACAGCAGCAGCAGCAGAGGGGAAATCTTCAAAGTAGGAACGCTGGGGGAGTCCCCTGCAGTGATCCAGGTACCACAACTATCCTTCATCTAACAAGGCTGCTACATGCTGCAGTGGCAGGCAGCGAGGAACCCAACATTTAACAACATTGGCTCTTTCTCTTATGAGACCTGACCTGGCCTTTTTTTCCTACAACTTAACATTCTGGGTTGTTTTTGCTGTTTTGTTTTTGTTTTAAAGCATTACTTGTGATTCACGAGCAGTCTCGGGAGGATACATAAATAGCTTTAAAATATTTCTGCTCTAGGAATGTCTCCAGCTCTGAGCTCTAAGTGCCTTCAAATGCTTTCCCTGCCACTCGTGGCTGGGCTGGGAGCTGTGCTGGGCAGGTGGTGGCTGATGGACCCCCGGAACTGGGGATGGTCTGAAGGCAGAGCCATGCACAGCCTCACACAGAGCATGGAGACAGAGATCCCCCGCTCAGGGAGCTTCCGTTCATTAATTTGTCTTTCCTTTGCCACATCAGGACTGAATTAATCTGACAACCTGAATTAAGCTGAGACGGAAAGAAATGATCAGAATGGCAAATTTGGATAAATTCAGTCACGTGGTTTTCCCAGGCTTTAGGTTTGGCTTAAGCAGAAATAGTTCACATGCTGCAAAGCACGAAAGTAATACAAGTTTTCATTCCACTTCACTATGAAAGGGTCGTTCCACACCTATACTCTTCAGCACATTTGGGCCATAAAGTGGCCCTTCGGTGTAGCTGTAGATTACAGATTTTAGGCTCATCTCTGCCTGTTGGGATTTTACAGTAAATTTTTTCAGGGCTGAATAATTAAAAGAAGTAAAACTACAGCATTTGGCTCACATGGGAACACAAACAAATCTGCCCATGGGTGCTATCTTGTTTGCATCACGTGTGCACAGATTTACCTGCCGGATTGAGGCTTAGTACTCTGAGTTGTCATTATCCAGTATTGTAAGGTAAATTATCACATAAAGACTGAAACCAGAACAGCTTTACAAGTGAGCTGACCTCATGATCATCCAAATAATATTATCAACTCCATCTCACATGTCATAGATTCTCATTACTCAGGAGAAATGTTGGACATGGGTAAGAATTGAGGCGTTCTGTCTTCCATATTTCCCTTCTCTTCACAAATTCCCTTTTCTAATGAATATCAAGGCCAGGAATTCATGGGATCTTATAAAAATCTGACCACAGTTACTGCGTTTGGCAGTCAAAGTATTTTAATTGCCAGATATTAAATACATCTGCCAAGACCCACATTGTAAAATGTCATTATGACATCCACTGTGCATAACATCCCCGTCCATTGGCTTGCCCGCAGGCCACATCCCCCAGTTCAAAGAAGAGTCAGGAGAAAAGTTTTCCATAGCTAAGTGTTGCCTCCCTGGTCACCTCTCTGAGCTGTCGGATAAGGGAATGCAAAGAACTGCTTTAGGCACCCAAACTTGCAGCTGTATTTTGCCTTTCGTGTGGCTCTGGACAGGACCCAGCTGCCTTCCGGAGGTGAGAACATCCAGACTGCCCCTTGCTCATCTCCTGATTTAATGAGTTGCTGGCCAGACCACAGACAGCATCTCAGTAATTCAAACACCAGTGTGGCATGATTTGTTGGTGGGTATTCCTCATTTGTAACTCCAATGAGAAATGCTCATCAATCATTAGAGCTTTCTAAAATGATGCTTTGAGATACAGCAATGGAGAGGCTTCAACCTGACATGTTTTTGAAAACGTTCTAATCTTGCAAATAGAAATCTGAATGCTATCCAAATAACAGGTCTGAGAAGGGCTGGGAATCATGTATTGCATGCACTGTGTGACCCCACGATGCACTACTCCCGCAGTGAAAGGAATGAACTTCCTTCACTTAGTGCATGGGCAAGAACATTCCTTGCTGCAAGCATTAACATCGAACTCTGAAGTCATTGCAGGGAAGGAATGGCAGCGACACCCAGATGAGGAGAGCGTGAAAGTACACCGTGATGCTTTGTCCTCCAGGCATTCTTCTGATTGAACACCTTCACATCAGGTTTTCTGCTGACAGAACCATCTTGAGAATTGAGGGATATGTCTTCATATAAAGACAGGAACAAATTGTTATCAAACAGCACAACCAGAGAGTCCCCAGTGGGACATCAGAGTCTCTGGAGGTAAAGAACACGACTGAGGGGCTTTCCCAGGTAGCTGCAATCCTTGTTGTCCTCATTATGCCCTCCACCAAATTTTACAACTTTCTTTCTAACTGTGCTGTTACAGAATCACACCTTCCAAATATTGTCCATATTTTAATTGCTCTCATTAATTTCCTGGAGTTTAATAGAACACAATCTTAAGACAATTTATTGAGACAATTAAAATTTAGAAAACAAGCTTCTCCGTGCTCCATAAAGCACAGCAAATTTATTTGCTGCAGTCAGTAAAACTCCGCTGCCTAAAGCCGTGCAGTAACTCAGCAGAGCTCAAGCAGTAACCGTGGGACCCTCAGAGCTGAATGATTCAGACAATCAATTAGAGCTCTGTTTGGACCCTCAGGGGCCAGATGTAGAAGCACCACAGGTTGAAGTGGCTTCTACACCTGTAGAAGCAGAGAAAGATTCAGCAAATAAAAGCTTAGCAAGACTTTGGGCAGATGATGGTTTGCTGTCCAGCCAGCTGTGCCCAGCAGCTACCAGGAGGTTTGCTGCAGTCAGCGTTGCAGCACCCAAAGCTCTTGAAAAATCAAGGAAAACTGTAACTTCTAAGGCTCACTGAGACAATTACTCAACAGAGCACCATTTTAGAGCTGTACAATGACATCCTCCAGTATGCCAGCTCCTTCACCCAGAGATAAAGTAGAATAGATACTTCGTCCACCAAAACATAACTGGGAACAGTTGGAATCACTACAAACTTGTAAGAAGGCTGCAAGCACTGGGTAGCCCACCCTGAAGCCCCAGTGCATATATTTTCTCAAGTAAATCCCTTCATTCAAAACAGGCCCTCAAAAAAGAGCACGTCTTTAGGCTGCCTCCAAGAAGAGATGTCACACTGGATACTTTTCCAGTTACTTATAAAACAACCACTTGTTTGAAGCTATCTTACAGAGGTAATTATTAATTGACTAGAGAATACAATTGGTCTGAATACCTATAAACTTGTTTTATTCTCTGTAGAACCATACTGGCAGATTATAAATTGCCAAAGTAATGCTACACCAGAGTCGAGCTTTCTGCTTAGTCACACTTTACTGCTCCAGCACTGTACAAAACAGCCCCCGCTTTCATTACTAATAAAACACAGCATTAATTACTCAAACTAAAGGAGGCCTTGAAAATGTGCCCAACCAGCCGAGCAGCGCACCATGCTGGCTTCTGGCTTCCTCCCTCCCTTTTCTTTTCTTTCAAACCTATGAGGTAATCTCAAACCCCTCACTGGTTATTTGTTTTAAGGCAGCAGCACCACATGTGGGATTCTTCCAGGTCCCTTCCACCCAAAGTCGGCGTTCAGAACCTCCAGAATGCAGTGAAAGCTCTACTAACAAAATCGCTGAGTTGATGGCAAACAGCTCATTTCTCTGTCTGGATTTCTGTTGAAGAATAGCTCAATTTTGGAGATTCAGTCAGGCAACTAAAATGTTTTATACTGGGATCAATTTTGATTTCAGATGCATAGTGCTGGACTGGAGATCTCCAGGTACTTTTAGGCTTTTCTGCTCCAGTGCAAATAAGAAAAATCCCAGGGTTGTTAATAACAGCTGGAAATCTTTCTCTACTCCTCGGTGAGAAGGATTCCAGCCTCTCCCTGGATCCAGGCGTTATGGAATAGGCAAGTCTTAGCGCAGAGGATGACTGCACATGATTTCATCCTGGCAGTCCTCCAGAAATTTGCTTCAGGTCGTAATGAAATCACAGGGAAATTTCAGACCATGTCCCACTTTTGTGACTCCCTGTGACAAGCTGAGGCTCCGACAGCAGCCGCCTGTATCCACCTCCTTTCAGAATGCCTTCTGCCATGAGCGGAACTAGGAGCAAGCCACAAAACTTCTTCAGAGAAGTACAAACACAACAGACAAGGCTTCCACCCATTCACGACGGGAGTGTTTAAAAGCTCCTGGGCAACAGCCCAGCCCATTTGGCAGCACCGCATTAATAAAGGAAGAACACATGGGAGAGAGAGGCACATCCAACCGGCACAAGAAACATTCTGCACGCTGGGATTGGGATGTAGCAGGGCTGCTGTTGCTGTGTGCCCACTGCAGAAGCTGTGTGGGCAGACCCAGCACCATGGCCGGGCACCAGAGTGGGAGCCACAACACCTGGCCAGCACCACTGGCAAATGGGCAGCCTGGCGGTCTGGCTGACCTTTAATTACTGCTTTGCTCACTGAGAGGAACTGTTTCCCTTTCTCGACTGCCTTGCCACTGTGGATGAAAACAAATATGCAAAGAGGAGGGTTTGGGTACTTATTCTTTCATTTGTCAGCAACCACCAAAAAGGTGCTTTTCCATCTACCAGTATCTTCCTGCCATACCTCACTAAGTGAGAACATAATTGATCTGCTGAGCCACTGTAAAGCCAGTTTTCCAGTTCTCTGAGGCAAAGTGTGCTAGATAATGCAGGTAGGATTTAGAGCATGGTTACAACAGCCTCATGTGAGAAGATTCCAATTGCAGAGATAAAGTATTAGCTAAGTATTAGCTATTAGTATTTGATAATCACAGAGTTCCATTTTTTTGCTAAGAAAAGCAGAGCCAAGGTTAGGATTGGCTCCAAAGATTACACAGTGTGTGGTCTTTGCATTTGAAGAGCTCTGCAAGGCTCTCACTCATGTTACATGAATCACTTTAACAAAGTTAGATTCAGAATAATATTTATAAAGCTAAGCTCAGCAGCCCTTTTTGCAATCACCTGAATACAATCCCCTCATTCACAAGAACCAACTGAAAGCTGCACTGATCAGAGACATTCAGAAAATGAAGACAGGTTTATAGTGAGCTTTTGCATGGATTCCTGATGAAGAAAAAGTTGGGGAGATGTTACAGTACTGGGAAACATTACGGTTTTGGTGAGCGTTTCTCTTATTAACTTACCTGTTGCACATCAGTAATGTCAAGCTTAAAGCACGATGATCAATACGTTTAAACCATTGTTTTTATCACAGAAACATAGAATCACTGATCACGGGATTTGAAGGTGAAATACAGGAAATTGCATATTAGGTGAGACATGTGGCAACTTTTATTTACAGATGGATGAAGAGAAGTACAGAGGAGTAAATGACTTGCCCAAGGCCACAGAATGAAACGCCATATCCAGAGGATTTGGCTGTAGAAGATAGGCTGCCCTGTTATCTGTGATTGCTTTTCTCCATCTGGCTTTGCATCTTGCGTGTCCCACAGCCAAACCAGAAGTACCACAGGATTAAATAAATGCTATTTTCCACCTCTCTAGCTTCCTCCTTAATCAAGAAAGATTTTTTGCTCCTACAGTGGCTCTGCACTCTCTGCTCCCCTCGCGCATCTCCAGGTGCATACAGCAGGTGTGCCTGCCTTGGTATGCTCTGGAGACATCTGTAGGCTGTGCCCTCTTTGTTCACATGATGTCAAGTCCACATAAAATGAAAATCCTCCACTCAGAGGCTCCCAGTCAGAGTGCCCGGACTGCTGTACGGCTCAAGCACTTTGCAGCCCAGCCTCTCCCACCTGTAACACCACCGTAAGGGCTGAGAACCATCACAGAATCTGTGTGTCAGTTCCTTAATGTTTATTCCAAATTATTTGCACAACATTGCACATTGATGATATTTAGCACACAATGCTCCATTAACAGGAGTGATGCGTGCTCTAAAATTAATTATGTACTTGTTTTCTCTTCGGTTTCTATAGAACATGAGTAGAGATGCAGATGGCTGACAGCAGTGAGCAGATTATAGTGATAGCTGTAAATTTTGATGACTGCTATCAAATGCATCATATGGCTTACAATACTAAGTAGCAATCAAAAGAAAAGATTTGGGGGGGAAAAAAAAGGAGGGGAAAAAAAAAAAAAAAAGGAAGGAAAAAGGAAAGATTCCCAACCTCCCCAGACAGGACAGTTTGCAAAACAGTTTGCAGAAGAAAATCTCATTAACTGAATTAAGTGTTTTGGAGGACTAATTTGCTGTGTGCCAGATAGTGCTAACAGCAAGGAGGTTCGAGGCTAGCTCCGTATTAAAGGATTTCATAAAATAAGATGATGACCACTTCAAACCTTAACAGACCTTGGTTGTGTGAAACCACAAGATGAATAAATCTGTGAATGAAGCACATTTCCTGTGTTCTGGCCTGAACTATGGACAAACGGAGATTTAAATTTGGGTGTGGGAATTTCACTACTCAAGAAAGGACGGCAGGGATCAGCTGTGTTAGACAGACAGACACTGGACAAGTGGCTCCAGTGGCACTGGGCTGATGTACTCCAGCTGGACAATCACTGCTCCCCAGCCAGAAACACATTACACTGCACATTGCTCCATGGAGGGAGAAGCTTGGCAAAACCTGAGTGCATTGTCACTCACAAGCTCTGCTCCGCCCCCAGAGATGAAATATTAATGATATCCACAATCTCCCATCACATCTCCCTGGTCAATCTTTTCCCTACTTTTGAGTTTGCTTTCACCAAGCTGCCAATGCTACCGTGCTGGTCTTCTGCTGGGAGGAGGGGTTGGGGACGAGGGGGTCCCTAAAACCACGTGGATAAAATTACAAGAAAATTGATGATCCCATACACACCAAGATATGAATCTTTCTGTAAGGATTTCTTTTTTAAGAACAGACTTGTTCCATCTTACTTCCCCCCTCAGTTCACCCACACAAACTATTAAAAGCACAAGCTTGCATATATTATCAGTATTCTCCATTTCTTTTTAATCCTATTAGTAATTATAACCATTTTTCCAATTAATACTACCATGAAATCTTTCTGTGAAAATCTATAAACGACAGACATAGCCTGCAAACATTTCACATACTGCAGTTTAAAAAACATACTGTCCTAATCTAAACCACATTCTCTTCTTTTCCAGTGCAAGTTATTATGCACATTTAAAATATTACTCTTCAAGGATTTCCTTCCTGGGACACCAATTTTCAGACCTTGACTTTAATTTGCCATTCCATTTCTTCCATATTGTCCACAGATCATTTTGTCTTAGTTCTATCAGCCCTGCATTCGCACGGTGAAGGACAAGACTTATTTCCAATGACAATATCCTTTGCCTTCAATTCTGTGCTACTGAAGTAAAAAAAAAGTGTAGCCTCAAAACAAGGGATCTTCTATGATTCTATCATCTTCCTGTCCTCCCTTGGTGCCACTGAGGTCAGGAGCACAAGCCAGAGGTGCTGCACAGGGTTAGATGGTACCTGGAAATGCACACTGTACTCCTGTTGAATGCTGTGCCTTTCAGATTTCCTTATTATTTGGTAGATAGGGATTTGTCTTACATATGCATTTATAAATATATTTATGTAAAACGTTAAGGCATCTCATCCTTGCACAAGACCTTTAGGATGTAACAGCTTTGTGTTCGACAGTACACCTCAGATTTAACCTATGGCCTTTATCAACACACCCGTGGCCAGCTTTCCCTTGGCCCACAACACCAGGTTACCCCAGCAGTTTGCCATGTGACAATCCCCAGTAATGAGAACCCCAGAAAGAAGAGCCCTGAAGCTTAAACTAACTCTTACAAAGGAAGTGTATGTCTTCAGTTCATGGCTGAGAGCATCACTAATGTGGTTCTGTGCTTATTCTTCTGCAGTAACTCTTGGCACAGCACCGACAGAGCTTTTAGAGTTCACATAGCAGCCTTCCTCTTCCAACAATGGCAGGCTGGGTAAGGGCAGCCAGGCAAGCAGTGAAGGCCAGTGGGTAGCGCAGCATGAGCCTCAGAATTCATTGTCAGCCAACAATGCAGCATATACGGACAGTAACATACACAACCACTGCTATTTTGACCAAGTTTGATTTAAATGTTGCAATTAATGATTTTAAAGCCCCAACCCTAAAGAATTAAATGTCAAAACAATGAAGATAAAGAAATATCACTACCGCTTGATACTCCTTTAACAGCTCAAATGTTGTTTTGCTTTTTATGCCTTACAGGAGGAACAGCATTGCTTAAGATGTCATAAGTCAAAGAGGAAGACATTGTGACTTCATAAAGAAATGCTACCTAAAAAGACAAGTTTGGAGGACGAAGACAAATGAAATTTGCTGACCTTTCTTTGGAAAATAATATATTCTGTTGAAAATCTAATTCTGACCATTGTATAGCCATTCACACAACTGCCATACAAATTGGGCTGTATTTTTTCAGTACTAAATTCCCCAGACTAAGGGCACAAGGAGCTGTTCATATGCAGTCCCACTACATCTTGTTCGCAGCAGGAGCAGCCAGGGATCCTGGCTCAGGGGACTTCAAGGCAATCCACCCCAGAGCCAGAGAGTTAGCACCACCTCCCATGAAGAGTGCATGGATGTAGGTTTAAAGCCCTTGAGTGAGAAGACCTTTCACCATTTCCAAAAGGAAATCCTAAATCAAACCTGATTTTCACTTCCAGAACCATTCTGCAAAATGGTCTCACAGAGCTTGAAACAGAGACTAGGAATTCTTTAGTCCATAGCTCCAGGACATGGAGATACTGGAGCAGGTCCAGAGAAGGGCAACGAGGTTTGTGAAGGGCTTGGAAAATCAGCCCTATGAGGAGAGGCTGAGGGAGCTGGGGCTGTTTAGTCTGGGGAAAAGGAGGCTGAGGGGAGACCTTACTGCTCTCTTCCAGTATCTGAAAGGTGCTTACAGTGAGAGCAGGGCTGGTCACTTCTCACTGGTGATGGGTGACAGGACGAGGGGAAATGGCCTCAAGTTGCGCCAAGGTAGGTTTAGGTTGGATGTTAGGAAACACTTCTTTACAGAAAGGGTGGTTAAACATTGGAATAGGCTCCCCAGGGAGGTGGTTGAGTCACCATCCCTGGATGTGTTTAAGAGCCGTTTGGATGTGGTGCTCGGAGATATGATTTAGTAGAGGGTTGTTAGAGTTAGGGCACTATGGTTAGGCTGCAGTTGGACTTGATGATCTTTAAGGTCTTTTCCAACCTGAGTAATTCTACGATTCTATGATTCTATGATTCTATTCCACTTTTTCTGAAGCCCTCTCTTTCTTACTCCTCCTTTTCTGTTTAAAACACTGGCTTCTGTTCTTCATCTGATCTAAATAAAGGTAAGGTGGCCATTTTTTATCCTAATTTTGTTATCTTATCTGGATTTTATCTTGCTTTTTTGATTTTCATGGTCTTCTGGCAAGCACCAGGAGCGGTGATATCATCGCAGGAGGCGGCATCTATTCAGAGGAGCTTAGAGCCGCAAAAATACCCCAAGAACACAAAAATAGTTCCTATTACATTTTACTGCTTGGCAAAGGAACATTAGGTTACATAAAAAGGCAAAAGAAACAGTTACCACAGATACATGCAAAGATCTTTAATGTTCCTGGTAGTTCCTCAGCACTCTGGTTTATATCTACAATCTGGAGGCCTATATTCTAGGTAGGTCAGATCTGTCTTAAGCTGAAGCTCACTAAAAATCTACTGATCTAGACTCCAGACATCAAAGTATGGAAGAAGCAGCCACATTCTCTGTGAATTAAGTGAGACCGAACTCCCAGAGAAAGTCTGACAACAAAGGCAGGCAGGAGAAGTTGAAGTGGAAGAAAAGAAACCTTTGCAGATTCCTGAAATTAAGCTACAAACACACAGTGGTGGGACTGCATTGGCAGATTGCCACTCTAGCACGAAGGCTCTCCTCCCTATAGTGAAAATGACAGTTCTTCATCTTCAGGGAAACAAATACTCCCATCTGCTGTCAAAAATGGCACTGAGATTTTTCAGATTCCTATAGGCAAGTCATGTGGATTTTGCCCTCCATGATATAAGGACAAATGTCTTCAACAATTCTTTTTTTTGGAGGTGATGGGGAGGAAAAAAAGGGAAATGGACAAGGTGGAGGACTGCAGGAGGGAAGAAGAATGGTTAAGGAGCTAACTAGGAACAGGAGATCCGATATAGCAGCAATACAATGATAAAAGTTTAATTCAGCGCCCCTTTGCAAAAAGGGGATGACAGGAACACATTTGAGGATAGCTGCATCAGAAACTGAAAAATGTATGAAATTGCAGTATTGAGGATCTTGCAAGCATACTAGGAACAGGCAGGCCAACAGGACATGCTTTGCAGCCACACAGAATCACATTAAAGGAAAATGGAAATAACAACTACTGATTACTATTGATACAGAGCCACTGCTGTCAATGGCTAAGAAGCCCTTCTGCCATGCCTGCATGAAGTTCCATGGTCAGATTTTACTCCTCATGCCCCCTTGTTAAAATGATCATGCCTGGTCCAATGACAGATTAATAAATGGCAACTGGGAAGTCTACAGTTGCCAATATAATTCCACCAGAAAAGACCTAGATGAGTATTTATTATTATTGTCAGCAACTATGAATGAAAAATAGCTTTTAGATCCCCATAAGTGTGGTCATTACTGGAAAACGTCATTTACAGTCTTACATGTAAGACCTTTCAAGATATCTAATTGTAAATAAAATGAGAGACACTCTGTTGGCTTGCACCAGGCATAGTGAGACCCGAACCCTATATCTTGTATCCTAGGAAAGTACTGTGACTGCCAGCCTACGGACTGCACTGATGCTGCACTACAGCAGGATTCAGACATTCCCTCTTTGGCCTGCAAGAATTTTCCCAATTCAGGCTTCACCGAGGAAGGGTTTTTTATCATTAAAAATATCATTTTGATGACCTGGAATTTTGCCACAAAAAATGAATAGGTGAAAATGTCTCAAGTTGCACCAGAGAAGGTTTAGATTGGACATTAGGAAGAAGGAGAGGGTGGTTAAAGAATGGAATGGACTGTTCAAGAGAGGGGAGGGGAGCAGTCCCCATCCCCAGGAGTATTTATGGGACTGAGGATGTGGCACCACGAGGGACATGGTTTAGTGATGGGACTCGGTAGGTCAGGTTGTTGGTTGGACCTGGTGATCTTGAAGGCCTTTTCCAATCCAGATGATTATATGGAACGACAGCTTATTTATTTATTTGTTTGTACTTAGTGAAAATGGAGACAGCTACAACTCTCTTCTGTGTTATGCCAGATGCAGGCTCTTCTCTTGTTTATTTAAAAGTGCTTCAACATGGAAAGTTTAGGTTGGATCAAGTATCAGTTACATAAATTCATTGTTCCTCATTTCCAGGTACTAAACATTTCTCATGGAATACACAGAGCGACCTGAAAGTTACACACTCAGTTTAGATATAGTTACAATTAACATTCTGACACAAAAGAGAAAGCTAATAAAAACAGGTGTTTGTCAACAACAAGTAATAATGAGGCTCTCGGCAAACGATGCTCTCTGCAGATTTCTCCTTGGAACATACGACAACAAGCAGAGCAGTCTGACTCACTGGAAGGAAGGTAGACACAAGTGTGACTGAAATACGACCTCCAGGAAAACAACCAACCAACAAACCACCTTCTAATATAATATCATCAAAAAAAGTCAAGTATGTACTAATAGTAATGGGAGAGAGTGGTGGCCATTAACTGTGCTGGTAGCAGGCCTGTTGAGGTTAAAGGCATGGCTACAATTTTCTCTCTAGTGATTGAATCTACACCCTTGGGTCATTAATGAGCAGGATTTAACAGGCTCCCAAACTACATCTTGTCTCCTTGAAGTGGAACGCAGCATTTGACTGCTGGAAAAATAGCTGTGTTTTGGCTGAGATAACATTCTGAAAAGGAGATTCCACAATCAGGAAAACAAGAGTTGGGAGAGCTCTCTTCCAAAAGATGCAAATCCAAAAACAAACGCAGTCCTGAACTGCAATTACACTTGCACTGCACAACATTTGTTTTTAAAACCTACTGTAAAACTATTTCTAGACAAAAGAGCAAAAGACAATCATTGTTCCAACTCTGCTCATTCCTTCGGGCTCATTAAAGACATTCTGAGACAGAACAGTTTTTGATCTCAGGCATTGCTACAAGGCAACTGCACGTTTCAAATGAGACATTCATTCCTAATGAAACAAAACCTCTGTGTAAGTTAAGAGTCAGCCCCTGAAATGCAGAATCCTTAATTGCTTACCTTTTAGGAGCAGGTCAAATTTTTGGAAGTAGTTTCTCAAAGCAACTCAGACATTCCATATTGACTGTGGTGCTGCAATACACAGCTGCAAAACTTGCTGATTTATTTCCCCACTTTGTGTGCATTCTGAAATCGAGAAGAAATCCCGTACAGGAAAAAAAAGCAACAACCCCCAAACCCACAGGAGAAGCACCTCAGCCCTTGAGCAAAGCACAAAAAAGTTTAACAGGGGAACAGAGAGAAAATCCAGGCATAACTGAAAGTTTAGCTAAGAAACAGCCCAAGCGAGCTTGCTCCCCTGCCTGTAGTCCTGGCTAAAGGTGCCTCTCCGAGCAAAATTCACTGAGGCTCCCAGCTCCTCGGAGCAGATGGTATTCACACATTATTCCCCACCAGCAGCATTCCCTACACCAATCAGGAGGCAGCACTGAAAAGCCAAGCGCTTCCCAGACTCTGTTACAGTTTTCAATAGCTATAGCACAAGATGAATGACTCAGAAAATGAATAAGCAGGGAAAATAGAACACGCCTCTCTCCCAGTCAGAGGCACAGGCAGGCGGTTCAGCAGCCCAGAGTGTACTCAGCACTGGTATTGAGTTGAATGCACCTGTTTTATCCCAAATCCTAAATGCTGATTACATTTGCTGTATCTTTCATTTCCGTTGTCAACCTAATCTTGAGTTGGAAATCACAACAAGAACTCAATCTTTGGGTTTTTTTTTCTTCAACCATAAAAGCTACAAACATTTGAAAGAGTCAAAAAAGGACGAACTGTTTGTGTGGTCCTCCAGACAAACAACTCCCAGTCACCTCAGTGAAGCCTCTCATGTACGCTGAATCCATCCATAAATATCTCTATGATTAAGACCTAACTTCTTGGATCTTGCAAATGGTATAAAAAGTAAAGTTAGCTTGGAGATGGCGTCTCCTAAGCACAGCAATATTTCTTCTGGTTCTATCCAAAGTTTACCAGAAAACTTTAAATAACAATAAAATGAGCACATCTGAGAGGTCAGTGAACTTTCAGGTGAAGTATAACCGTTACCCAAAAGCTGAGAAAACAAACCTGCAAACAATTCCCATCGGCTTTGTTAAGCTGATGCACCACTGCAACTGCCTCACCCAGGGATCGCTGGTCAGTCCTACTGCACAACTCAATGCCTGGCTTTTCCTGACAGCCTCAAGTGAGTGGTAAGGGATGATCTGCTAAACCACGCAAGTCACCCATAGAAGCATGGCAGAGCACTGGCAGTTTTCTCCCTGTATGAGCTTCCAAAACATAGCGAACTTCTCTTTATTGTTACAAGAGAAAAGACTGCAAGAAGATAACATTGCATTTAGTGTTCCTGTGCCAGCTCTCACTGCAGTCTACGTGCAAAGCTTTTATTGCTGCCACTGAGAAATTAACTCTGGGTTAGCCAAAAACGCACTGCAGTGGGGTGAGTGGAATCAGTGAAACTATTCGGGGTGAGCAGAATTCTTGCAGGTCCCCTCAGACGTTCTCAGATCTTCGTCTATGGCTGTAAATTGATCCTTTGCATTCCTGTCTGACACATGAACTGTGAAAAACTCTGAATCAGAGATGTTCCCTCTGCCATGAGTAATGCTCATTTCTGCAAACCATAACAGACAACAAAATACAGTGAAACATGGCCTAACATTTACTATTATTATTTCAAGTCAAATATGCATATTTATTTATTCTGGAACAAGTAAGAAAACTCTATTTGCGCCTTGCTTTCCTTGTTTCAAATCACCGAGCATCCGGATTTGCCCAGCTTGGATGAAGTGTAGGACCTACATTCAGAGGCACCAATCTGCTGCACACACCATGCTGTGCCCACCGGAGGTTCAGCAAACAAGCCCTCACAGGACAAAGAATGGTTGGTGTTACTGCATCTACCACAGCTGTCTACCAACTTCCCAGCTACCTCAAGAAAAATGTTTAAAGGTGTAAAATAAATAGAAGCTTATGGAGATTTGGTAGGAAAACAAACATTTCTTGAAGCTTTCTTTTGGCAGACATTTTCTGATCGCTGCACTAAGCTCTGCGGCTGCCAGCACCGTTGACTACTGACTCACTTAGCAAGGCATCTGGTGGGCCTCCAAGTCTGTATCAGCAGTAGCAGTGCTTTGCAATTAAATCTTCTGCATGTGCTAATTCCTTGGAGATGCTCAGAGGGGAAGCATATCTAAATGTAAACATTATCACCATGATGCTCTAACTGACATGATAACGACATATGCGTGTTGAGAAACCTCCTTGACAAACACCCCAATCAGATTCAATAAAGAACAGTACAGCGAGGTACTGCACCTATCTTTAAGCACCTATCTATTCTTTACATCCCTAACATACAGCACATTCATTTGACACAGTTGGGAAACATCAGCTGTCATCAGTCTCTCCGGGCATCACCAGAACAGGAGGCTGCTGTTCAACACAGTAGTAGTTCCATGTATGGGATCACAGCGACCCTTGTTAAAGGTCTCAGAAAAGGCCTCAGTAAGGACTTACAATCTCCGCTGCAGCTTCTCCAGTTATCTGCCATCAGAACTTAAAGAATTTGGAAGTTTCTGACCTGCAAATATTCACGTCTCACTGAATTCACCTCCCCAGTAGCCGGCTGGTGCTGTAGGAAGTTCTCTGAGACACTCATAGCAGTGCTGTATTTATGAGAGAAGACTGGAAGCCTCTGCTGCAATGCTATGCTTTGGAGTTGATCTTTTTGGAAGCAAAGTGAAAGAGGTTTTGAAAATGCTTGATTATGAAAAATCCCTTTCCTTATCACTAAAAAAAAAATGAAGACTCTACTTTAATTGTTTCCACTGTTTCCAAGCATGGAAGGTTACATTCTATTCATCCAACATTCTTTGGTGATTGCATAGAGATGGCTCTCCCTTACTGTGTGTTATTGGCTGGTGGGGTGCTTGTTTTGTGATCAGCTTGACCATCTTCTGCAGACTTCAGTAGAGAGCGAAAGGAACAGACTGCATGCAGTGGTCATTCGCATTTTATTTCTAAACTTGGAGATTGCAGAATGCATTCTACAAGCCATTACATAGTAATCTTCTTAATCTTTGGCCTCCAATTCCCCCAGAGTTCTCTGCCTTTTTGAAACTGTTGAACAATTCACTAAAGCTACGCTGGATCTTTCCATTTCACCGCATGCAGTAAATTACACTGAAGATTCCAGAGAGTGCTTCTATCTATTTTTAAATCTTTATCTTCATTGCCAGAAAGTTCTAGGGACAATAAAAAAAAACCAATTTCACCCTCCTACCTATGTTAGACACTGTAATGTTTGGTCTACTTGCCACACAGTCACTGACAGTTCAGGCAGATTCTATTTCCAACAATGATCACGACACATACTTGGATCATTTCTTTAGAGTACACTCCATATTGGTCGTACTACTTGTAGGCTCCCCAGCAAATGATGCTGAAGAGTGGTCTAATGTTACCTTCAGGGCTAAGCTGTCACTATTTCAGATGTTCACCAATAAATAATGCCATCACGTAGGACACAAGTATTTCTTATGTGCAGATACTGCATATTGTCCTTGGCCACCAAGATTTAACACTCTTCTTCCATAAAAAAACCTATTTTCTCCTTCCGTTCTACCGTTCGGCACAGCACATCTTCCATATGAGTTATGAGTTATCGTTAGAACCTGTATATGGCACAGGTAAAATGAAGAAAACTACAGCACACTATAAAGAGAAGGACAGCCACCAAAGTGTGCCTCCTGCTTTTATGCACAATTCATCAGAATTCAATCTGCATCTGCCTGCTCTATGCATTGCATTGGCATTCATCTTTCTCTTTCCAATTTTTCCTGCCACCAAGCACGTGCTTCCTTACTCCTCTGTTCTCAGAAGTCATGAAGATAGACATGGGATGAGAACCATAACAGAGAAAGAAGAATGATGCACATCTGCCTCAATGCTCAGTAGCACTCAGCTAGCTCAGCCTCGAAAAGTGACATTCACTAAGCATGATTTTACTTAACCGCTGTAACCAAAAGACAGACCTCATTTATGTAATGGAATATCCAGAAAAAAACACTTTGTTAAAGAATCTGGTTACTCAGGGAGTTTTTGGGTAAATACTTCTGGTAATAAGATATACTTTATTTTTTTAATGCATTTAATCAAATTCTGTTTTCCCAGTCCTTGCTTCTGCTTTTCTCTCTACCAAATGTGATCTTTAATGCACTTTAAGGTGTTGCTGAGATTAGGGTTTCCTTACTGCCCTGTAATATTGATTGAAGAGTTTAACTTTCCAACAGCCTGGCTGTCATTCATGCAATCCTCCTGGCTCATTGTGCACGGCAGTTTGAAAAATACAAACCACAGTTGTTGTGTTATCAAAGCACAATGGTTTAACTCCGTTCCTTTGTGATACACAGTTTGTATCCGTGATTCACTCTCACGGTGCAGGGAATATGATTCCACTAAAACCAGTAGCTGAAATTTGGTCAGCAAGGTTCTTCCAGAAAACGTTGTGCCTTTAAAATCCTCATAACTCAGTCACATGGAAATAGTCAGGCTATACAACGGGATAAATTCAGAGGTGATAGTAGTGCTCACAATAGCTATGAAAACTCTAATTTAAGCAATTAGAAGACGCAAGAAATGCACAATTCACAGATACTTTGTGCTCAGGAGTTTGCACACAAATGCAATGTCTTATAAAGCTTCACCAGCTCACAAAAGCTGCTGAGTTGCCTTTCACTCTTACAGCAAGTGGCTTCAGTACAGCAGGGAAATCTGTAGCTCTGATATGTCATTCCTCTGAAAAGGGTAATTTAAGGTTATGGGTTCAGAATCAGCACATTCTTCTGCACTTTTCTTCCAAAAAAAAAAAGCTTTTCTTTTTCTTTTTGGTGAAAATAATCAAGTAAATCCATTCCAGTACATTAAAAAGAACAGGCCAAAAAGTTTAGAGCTTTGAGCCATTATGAAATGACAGCGGTCTCTCCTTAAATTCAGAGAATGAAAAGAAAATGTTGGGGAGGTATGCAGTAATGATTTATAAAAGCCTTACAAGGATGTGTAGCTTTATGTGAGCCCTTATCCTGGGGAAATATGGAGAAAAGCTATAAACCTTTGTCCCCCTTCACCAACATCAACACGGACAGCAATCTACCAAGCTCGTGTTCAAAGCAGTACAAGTACCACAGCTCAATGAGGGACCTCAGCAAAAAACCCCAATGACCACTTCACCTACAGGTGATCATTTTTCATTGTATTCCGGGATCTTTTGTGTCAAGGCAACAAACACAGCTGAAATCACAACTCGGGACCCTCAGAAATGAGCTGCTTCTCCTCCGACCCAATCACAAGCACCTTTAATACAGCTATGTATCTTTAATACAGCTATGTAGCTTTAATACACTCTTGAATACATCTGTATGTGGTATCTCTGCAAAAGTCTGGCAACCCAGGTTGATTAGGAAAGAACTCTCTGTGCAGAAATGAGCCACAGCTTTCTTGGTGTCAAATATTTCATTGAGGTCCTTGTGTATGACTTTGTATATCCCCCCAAGCAAGTGAAAGGGCTGCGAGAGGGAAGAGGAGCAATTCTAAAGCATGTTACTGTCACGTGTTCTGCAGAACAGCTTTTGCTATCATCAGTGATCTGTTCATTGGGCTGTCCTACAGCAGCTAAGTAAGAATGAATGAACTGACGCTGAATTCTAAGATCAGGTGTATGGTAAACCACGAAGGACTATCTAGTAAATCAATAATGAAATATCAGGTTCCATCCTGACAGCAGAAGGAGTTTGATTAGATATTCTTGAAGGCAAAAAAGGCACTTTTACACAAAGCAGCTCCAGTTAGGGTCAGTTCCCAAGACATTAATATTTGTCACATGGGCAACACAGTGAGATAAACACGATAGCTAGCAGTGCTCAGAGCAGCTCAGTAGCTGTCTGACAATAAAAGGGACAAAAGACTGCTCTGTGAATGACAGCTGCCAGAAGACCTCAAAGGAAAAGCTTATCTTACCAGCATCCAGGGTATTCTTTGAAAACTTTCTACTTAATGAATTCATGCAACAATAATGTGTGGCATACCGCATCCATAGATAAATCCCTCAGACCTGCACGTGGTCCTGCAGCTCCAGCAGCATAGCATCAGATGCAATGGACCTTCTGACCAACAAATAGCTCAGTACACATAGTGAATGTATACAATGCATACATTCTAAATTTAGTGAGCCATTTAAGCATATGAGAGAAACTAAAGTTACTCTTATATTTCTCAAAGAAGCAAGATAGTCTCTGTGACTCCTAAAATCCAGATTCTAACATTGGGACAGAAAGGATACTTGTTAGCATCAGTCCAAAATACACATGCATTTCTCTGACAGTCCTAAAACTTCTTGCTGTTAAGGAGAAAACAAGATTCAATCCTATGTCCTGGTGGTATAAGAGGAAGTATAACAAAGCTACATTTAAATAAAGGAGAATAGATCATTGAAGTTAAAAACTGTATTCTACCTTCTTAAGCTTTTCAGTTCAAGCTTATCATTTGAAGCAATACTGAATTCTGTCTGTGATAGCTTTATACAATTCAACTTCAGCATGGCACAGAGCCCAAAACAAAGCAATGCTGCCCACTTATATCTCTCCAGTCAACTGTTCACATAGCTTAAATGTTACTTCATTCCTTCAACCACATTCCTCCTGCACAGCTTTAGTTCTACTGTGATATTAACACTGCAGCTACATCGTGCTTCCAGCTCTAGGTTATCAGCAGAAAATATGCTGTGGGAATTCCATGGGTCGTTCTTCAACCATACGTACACAGAAAGTAAAACACTTGGTGGATTTCAAACTGCATACAACATAACACTAAATACATATTAAAGAGTTGAGAATCAATGTATTCTAATTCATTATCTTAAATTGTTCTCCAAAATGTAAACAATTTCTTGTCCTCAATGCAGTCAATCCATTCTATTAACAGAGAAAAAAAGATTCCCAATTGCAAACAACTTTTCACCCCAATTTATGCCTTTTGTATGCATTTTAATAGACCAGATAGCAGAACATCAGCATGTGGAACGCTATAAACCCAGGGAATAGCTGCAGTTTTAACCACAGATTTTAATTCCAGGGTGAGTTGATGTGGTCCACAGCTAAATATATCCTTCTAAGTAAATTACTCACTGCAACTGCCTTTAGGAAAGCTTTCTGCAGATAAAGAAGCTGTTTCCAAATGCTACGTCTGACAGCACATACAGCATGAAGTTACATTCTTTTCTCACTGGCAAAAAGACCCCCAAACTGAATAATGTAGAAAGCACAGGTTACTCTCCACTCTGCAAAAGCTTCCCAGGAGATAGGTTAATGAGGAAAGCACCAATTCTGCCAGATCCCTGCTCCTTACAATATCCTGTATCTGTCAGTCTGCTATGTCTATCTCCAAACCTTGTAAACAGAGTGATTTTTAAGATAATGTGAAGCACGTTACCACATTCATTTCTACTGATCCATGCAGAAGCCAGTAAAAACACATGCCTAACCCTGTCCTTAAGGAGGATGTGCAACTCAGACGCTCTTTCACTATCCTTTTTTTTTTCTCCTCTCTATGTTTTCTACTTCTTACCATTGGAGTTTTCCTGGTCCAGGGGATTATCTGGTTCCATTACTTCAAATAAAAGCATCCAACATGCAGTTCTCCATGCAGCAGAGGCATAAAAACACAGCAGTTGCCTAAGCTGATTCACCTGATTTATGAATTAGTGCTGCATCCATAAGAGGCTGTGTTTCTTCTTTTGTATTACATCTGGCTGCTTTTCCAACTAGATGGCTGGGTATTACAGCATGCAGGCCTTTTTCCAGCATCCTCTTAATGCATTATATTTAAAGTAGCAGCAACCTTTTTCTCCCATCCCCCAGAATAGTTACAGCAATGTAACTAGGCTGAGCTGGCAGAGAGCGGAGCTCATTCAGAACAGGACCTGCAAGCGTTCTCCGATTCGTGTTGCTGCATAAAGAGAATGATTGATACAATAAAAAGTAAGTGGGCTTTGACACAGTACAGTACGCACTGCAGAAAATCACACCAAAGCCAGCAGAGGTCTTGAGGGTTTGGGGAATGCCTCGTTGAAGCCACCAGTACCCACCCCCTCACACTCCAACACAAATTATGTCCTGTTCCCTCCTCCCCCTCCACCCCCCCCTCCAATCTTTTATAACCCTGGATCTCCTCCAGCAATAGTCTGTTTCTTTACTTGGTTTATAATAAACTCTGCCATTCCCTTGTGTCCCCAGGGCTGTCTTGGAAAGGAAAGAGGCTGTTTGCAGAATGAATAGAGCAGCCACTGCCCACCAGGGGGGCAAATGGGTGACTGCACTGAGCAGCTGGAACTTGCTGCAGCAACAGCCTTCTGCTGGACACCTCGTCCTGCATTCATCTCCTTTGCCAAGCTAGGAGCTGCTGCTAAGTTGTTTTTCTGAGCTAGGGGACAAGTACTGCCTTTGCCAGAATCATATGGCAAATTATACCAGGTTCTGGAGCTGCAGACTCTCAACAGAGTCAATATTAGTTGGTGCTTAGACCACAGTAGTCAGAGTCAGGTCACCTTTACTCTGCTGTTGGGTCTGCCACCAACACCCTGAGTCTTCACATAATTCAGAACTCTTTTGTGTGCCTCAATTTTCTATATCGTAGATATTGAAATATGTCTGATCTCGCAGTAATACTGCTAAAAGTTCCAGCTTCAAGCACTTTGAACTTGGGTAAATGACACAGTGCAAGGACTGAGGAAGAGGACGTATCCCATCACCTAGCTGGGGAATATAAAATCTTATTTTCTCCGAAGCCATCTCCACAAAATAACTGAAAAGGATATCAGTGTGCAGCTATAAAAGAAGATATCTCTGTAAAAGGTGAAGTTATACTGCCATTACAACAACCCTGGAACAATTCTCCAAACCCAGTCATTCAGTGGCAATTTTACCTTGGACTTGTGATTCAAACTCTTTCCTTAGTACCAGCAAAGATATAAAGACCATCTTGTTTGTTAAGAATTCATTTGTTTAAATCTAAGGCAAGGATCACTCTGCACAGGTTTAACGTGTTTTGTCATGGCTGATGACACAGGAATCAAAGGCAGACAACAGAGGGCAGGGTTTGCTGCTGTGGTGCCCGTGGGTAATGCTTCTGCCTTACTTGCTCACTCTGTACTGAGTCGTGTAACTTGTTCTTCAGAGCTAACTCTTCATGCCTGGTGCTACAAGCTGTGGGCGGACAAATGAATGGCTGGCTGAAGGGAGAAAAACACGCCGTTCTGTATGGGGAAATTAACCTAGCAGGTTGATATGACTCTACTGTAATTGTACCTTACAAAAACACTTTAGTGCTGTTCCTGAGAATTATGCCATATTAATAGAAGAAAAACTAATTTCCATCTATTTGTTTTAAGTATTGCACATTATATAGCCCCTATTAAATAATGTTCTGAGATCTCTGCCTTGGTCTAAATTACAGTGCTGCAAACCCTGTGTTCTCTCTCCTAGCACCCTACGCTCCCTATGTTCTTTACAACTTCTCTACTTCTCCCCCTCACTGACAAAACAAAAAACCTCCCTCCTTCCACCTTCCCCACAAAACCACCTACTTTGAGACTACAGGAACATGGCACTCTGCCTCCTAACAGTCCTCCACCTGTTTTGGGTCATGTATACAGTCTAGGATTTAGCATACGATAGAAAAAAATGGGTGTTTGCTCTCGACTGACACATATTACATCCCTCCAGTCTGACTTAAGCAAAGCTGACCACAGCAGGCATGGGAGGCACTTAGAGGATGTGAGCAGTCCTGGGCAGGTCTCATCTGCCCATCCCATACCCCAAATCTGGAGATACATCAAAGTACACACACAGAGTGGCTCATCAACACAGCCAACCCAAGTCACAGGATGTGAACTCCAGATGCTGGAAGACCCACAATCACCAGTGTATATCAACACCTAGTACTGTAATGAACATTTGAATTGACATGAATTATGTAAAGAAACTGTATTTTCCCATGAAAAGGATGCTGTAGTTAGATAATGTACTTTCCATAGACCATTTAATACCTCTGAAATCCTTCTTGTGGTGAGTCAAGGATAACCCAGGAAGGCTAGCAGAGCAGCCAAGACCAAGAAATCAAGATAAAAACAGTGAAAAATAACACTTACTTAGAACTCAACAATATTATTTTGAGAACTGATTTGACTTAAATGTCATCAAAATTATTTGCTCATGTGCAGTTAAAGATCTGGTAAAAAATCATCTTTAATGTGCCAGTCGGAACGATGACAATGTTTTGGCTAGGGCAGTATTCACAGTTCCTAACAACCGAGCAATTGTGATGTGTCTTTGTGTGAGCACAGCTCATGCAGTCGGGGAAGCAGCTCATGCAATGATTTTGAAGAGAAAGGGACAGTTGGAAGACCAGGGCTTTGATCTCTGGGGATTTTAATTGCTCAGGCACTGAATGGAAAATTGCAGAAGTGAAGAGGGAAATGATTTTCAGACAAATGGCCTGAATGGTCAGAGGCTATGCTAGACCAAATACCAGGAAATGAGCCAAGCACACTGAACTAATGAGTGTGGAAAGAGAAGTCTAGCTAGCATATTCTCCAGAATACCTATGAGCTTAAGCAGAATGCACGATTTAGAGACTGGGAAAACTGACTTTTCAAGGAAGGAATTTTGAAGCGGTTGGAAGGAAGTGGAAATGAACTGTATTCCGTTTCTATCTAATCAGAGCATCTCTGCATTCCGCTAGATGGCTACAGACGAGACGAGAAAATGAAGCTATACGTATTTGCCTAATGTCTGCATTATGTTTAACACCTTCTACATAGCATACTCCAGTTATGTTCGATGTATAAAACTCTATGTCTATGAAATTGGTTGCTATCACTTCTTAACATCTATTTCTCTTCAGTAAAGATGGGAATCATAGCTCCCATTTGCCTTTAATTCACACCCCAACATGAAATTGTAAATGAGGAAGATAGTATTTACCTTTAATTTGCTATTAGCTTCCTCTAAAGATCTGGGCACATCAGTTCCTCTCTCTCTTATCAGCTATGTGGATCGGTATCTGACCTATTTGTTATTCTTCGTGACCCAAGTTAATTAGGATTAAGCTATATATGTTAATATGGATTAAGCTATACAGTCTAAGTTGGAAGCAGTAGAAATGCGGAGATCTTGAATTTGTCTCCAGGGAAAGGGTATATTTCATAAGTCTTTTTGGACCAGGTTTTGCTAACATATGTTAGTTGCTAATATCTGTGCAAAAACAATTCCTGTAGATCCCTTCTCAGCATGTCACTTCAGCAGTCACACCATGAGAGAGGACCAAGCTGGAGATTGAAAGATCTCCATCATTTAAAATAAAGAGAAAGCATTTAAGGCTGCACATCTAGAAAAAGAAACGAGGAGAGTTTCAGTGCTTTTCCTCCTGAGAAACGGAAGAGTGCTGCATTATTCTGCCTGCTGTTTGAGGCAGTCGTTGTTAGCCAGTGTAAAAGATCAGCATGAAGCCACAGCTGCCTGCCACCACACAGTCCTTCTTTGAAACATAAATTCATATGTAGGAGGGAGCAATGAATGCATGCAAGTTGAAAAGCTAGTGAAGCACAGACCTGCTTAACAAAACCGTCTGCCAAGGTTACCGGGGGTGTTGTCAAAGCCTCTTCTTTTGTGAGGGCTGAATAACAATTCATACCAAGTAACCAGCCTCACTGTTTCTTTGGCTTTACCTGGCAAGTTTTCAAAGTCACTGTTCATGGCTGGGTCTGCTCACATTGAGATCAGCTTATCTTGCCCTGGACAGCAAAGGCAGGGATGATTATACTCCAAAAGTTCATGCCAAAGCCCTATTGTGCTGTTCCTCTGCTTGAACTCTGTCTGTTGTAAATGTGCTTGAAAATGACACAAGGACAAATTGAAAAATGATGCATCCCGAATCCCCCTGCCTCACCAGAAACTGATAGCAATTCAGTCATTTAAATTAACAAATCTGAATGCAACCGAGATCTTCTGGAAGCCCCAGCAGCAAGGCAGCTCCAGTTGCCAATTCTAGCTAGCAAATGCTCCTGCTAGCACAAGGCTTGTCAGGTCTATGACCTATTTTAAACTTACCACTAAAGAACTTTCAAAAGGGAGAGCTGTCTGCCGAGCTGTCCAGAGCCATATGGAAGCCTTTTTTTCTCAGCTGAGTGCTTTTTTGGAATATGCATCATATAAACTGGAGCAATAGGACAGACATCCTCTAAGGATCCTTTATTTGAGGAGACAGACATGTATCCTGTTAAATCAGCAGACCGCTGTCTTAATTTTCTGGCGAAAGTGATGCTCTGATCACACATCTAAGGTGGCAGCTCTTCACCCGGAGCTAAACAAAGCCCCACCACAGGGTACAACAGAAGGTGGAGCAGTTAAATGGAGCACGAAAGGCTGCAAGTCCTGTGCTGGATAAAGAGACTGTGAAAGACATTCCCAGTGCAAGAATCTGTGGCTGTGGAATCATTCTTTTCAGTGCTGTGTAGTTTTGTGAACCATTTGGAGGTTTGGTTTATAAAGGTATTCTCTGGGGTAAGAGCAGTTCAGTGTCTGATACACGCCCAAAAGATGCAACTTACTGAGCCACCTTTGGCCTCAGGGGCTTTGTGATGAACTTCTTCAGTTTCTGAGAAGACCAGCTTTGTCCCTCTGCCCAAATCTCTGGTACAAACTACTGAATCTTGTCATCAGTAACAAAAACCGCTAAGGAGTAAACCAAGCAAAATGTTTTAGAGCTGCTGGTTCTAGATTACACAACGATGGCTATGAGAGGAGTACACATTAAGTATTCTTCCATGACATATGCCAACAATCACTGAATGCAGTCGAAAGTGCAGTAACTAGAATATAACATTACTTCTTGCTACTGTGCACTCCAAACTGATGCAAGTATGTCTTCAGTAAACTCCTACTGGCAGTTTAATGGAGGAAAATAAAACTGAAGTGACTCCTGGGCAAAAATAACCAAAGGTCTGCAACACAGAGGGTTCTGTGCACAGCTCACCAAGCTGTCTGCTGAGATTCCACCCTGGCTGACTTTGCAGATTCCTCGCTATGTTTCTGCAGCTGTCTCCTAGAAACAGGAACAAGAAGCGTTTGCTGTTTTCTCAGCTCTTTTATAAAACTCTGCAACTGCTTCCTTTGCATCCAGGATGCACAAGTAACAAATGTACATTTCCTTAATCAACGGACTGCCTAAAAGAATGGGCCGTTCTTTGCTATTCAGTTATGTAAATGTAACGCAGTGGCAATTGCTGTAATGATATATCGTTAATAAAAACGTGGATGTAATTACCCAAAAGCGCTTGGATGCTGACCAGAATCCCAAGGGGATCCTAACCTTGGGTAAGGGTCTTACAAGGGCTGACCAGATGTTGAAAAGTTACACATAATTCCTTCTTATCAAACAATAGAATCATAGAACCACCAAGGTTGGAAAAGACCTACAAGATCATCCAGTCCAACCGTTCACCCATCACCAATAGCTCCCACTAAACCACGTCCCTCAACACAACGTCCAATCGTTCCTTGAACACCCCCAGGGTCGGTGACTCCACCACCTCCCTGGGCAGCCCATTCCACTGCCTGACCACCCTTTCTGAGAAGTAATATTTCCGAATGTCCAGCCTGAATCTCCCCTGCCGCAGCTTGAAGCCGTTCCCTCTGCTCCTATCACTGATGGCATGAGAGAAGAGGCTGACCCCCAGCTCACCACAACCTCCCTTCAGGAAGTTATAGAGAGCTATAAGGTCTCCCCTGAGCCTCCTCTTCTCCAGGCTGAACATTCCCAGCTCCTTCAGCCTTCTAATACTTGTAATGACCATCACTTCTGAAGGGTATTTTATCAAACAGCAAAATGGGGAAAATCAAGCGCTGTTTCTTGAGCAGAGAAAAAAAGTTTTATCGGAGTTTTCTATGAAGATTCAGGCTAAAATAACACAATTTCCAAACAATTCATGTATCCTTGACAACATCTGCTGCAAAAACAGCCCTGCTCGAGCACAATGCACACATCTCTTTTTACATATGGAAAATCATCTTTTCTTCTCTCTTCCAGAAGTGAGCTGTTCTGCTGCTGTGATGGGATGCGTGGCAGCGGAGCTGTGACTCAATGCTCTGGGCTGGATGAGGTTACTTGGGGCCTTTAGGAAATCAGCCATTCTTGTAGGTTTGTAAAATTCCACCGAAATAAGAAAGGTCATAAAAAGCAAGTGCAAGGTTTGGCTGCACCTGAGGTTCTTTAATTTATGTGATCCCAAAAAGATGCAAGCAAGGTAGGCGGCGTGAACAAGGCCTTACATTTTGTAAAGAAATGGACCTGTTCAGATGGAAGCTCGTGTCATGCTGACTATCAATGGGAGAGAAAACCCACAACTAGACCTCTTCCTCTGAATCTTGGTTTCCACAGACCAGTAGCTTATCCCCACACCTGCATAGCAACAGCACAGAAATACCATATCAAAAACACGTATTTATTTCTGTTTGCAAATTAGCACTTGCTACTTAGAAAAAAGAAAAAAATATAGATTCCAGACAGTGTTGAAACCCATTTAAAGAAAGCATCGCTCTGAGAGCTGCACTCGGAACCCTCCAAGGCTACCAGGCTGCTCACTCAGAGCCTGCTCCTTCTTTGCTTCCCTTCACTCATTGTTTCCTGCCTGCTCCTCGCTGTCTCCCTTTTTGTTTAGGGATTCAGCTAATTGCTGTCCTTCCAGATCACCGCAGCCTCTCTGCTTCAATAGCTTTTTAGAATGAATTACTCCATATGGTCTTTTGCTTTATGTGAAATCCACGTAACAATAAATAAAGATTTTGAAGGAACTTTTGTTTGTTGCTGTGTCATTCGAAAAGAGAAACACAAGATAAATGACATCTTACTCTTTCCTCATGTCTCTAATCTGTTTCTGATAAAACAGATCTATAATGTCTCTTCTTTGAAATATTACTGTCATTCTTCCTCTTTGTTGTTCCCTAACTTCTGATTTCACATTCACTTGTTCAGTGCTCTTTCTTGCTCTAGGCAGAATAGAAGTATGAGAATACAGTCTCTGTTCCTACTCAATTAGGTTTGCCCGAGCTAAAACTTCAGAAATAGATCAAACCATCTGACATAGATAAACTGTTTTTTTAACCCGAGGTTTCCATGGAACTCTTGAGATATTGGTGTGGCTATGAAGTACAAACTGCAAATCTCATTGCAGACTCGGATAGAAAATTAGAAACCTCGCTGAAATCAATGGGAAGAGGAAGAGTAAGGTGAAAAGGCAGAGAGGAAATGCTCTCTGGTATGTGAGTGCAAGGTTCAAACCTGCCATCTGTGACCCTGATGAATAACAAATCCTGACTAATCAATCACCTGTGCTCCAATCACCTGTACTCTTTCCCTTTCCTGACCCCTACAGTATTCCTCCTATCAGCCCATTCTGTATGGGTTGTCCTTTGACTTCTCTGCAGAATGTGTTGGGAAACTTCTGGCTTCCCCCTATCTTGGTTTATGAATGTTGTACATTTCCACACTAATCAAACTTTACAGGGAAAAAAAAAAAAGATTTCACTGTAAATAATGGGCAGCATTTGTGTCATTGGTTGCCTTTGAAGAACTAACTCACTAATGGAAGCCAGCTGTGCATTATGCTTGTTCGATTTTCCCCTTTCCAAGGTTTCCTTCACCTGTCCACACCCAAACCAAATAAGCCCAATTCTCTCTGATCCCATGAATACCACATAGACTAAAACCTGGAATTATCAAGTCTGACCTACTGCAGTGTGTGAGTGCATTAATATTCAGCTGCTGATCCTACTGACTGTTACAGCATCATCTGCAGACAGATATATACTCCTGTGCCATACTCCGCTCCCTGTGCAATATTATCACCTTCAGACTCCATAGAAAAGACTCTATTCCAGCTTTATTCGAGTAACTGAACCTATTAGAATGATTTGAAGATCTTAAAGTTTTCCCCTCTTTTTTTCTTTTTTTTTGGCAGCCACTCTATCTGATCTAGCAGTGTCCTGATTTGCCATCTTATTCTCACTAGGAGATACCATAAATTTCTATAATCAGTTCCCATCACTTGATAGAATAATTCTAGTGTCAGATGAAGCTGGCTGTGCCTGATTCCAGGCAATGCCTGTCAGTCTGCACAGGCTGCAATGTCCTCCATCAGACTTCTCTTCTGCTGCAGGTCTCTGTCATCATCAGACAGAGCTGTCCCTGCTCTGATGCTCTCAGCACACGGCATGTTGGAGGAGGAGGACTCGAACGGGATTGCAAAGTGCACTGTGGGCTCTGCAGGCAGAGGATCAGAGCTCTGCTCGTTTCTCGATGAAGCAACAATTTCATTTCACTTTCTCCATCAATTCTTCTCTCAAGATGTCTTGGCAACATTTTGTTCCTGTTCACCATTCAGCATTAGCTGCTTTATTTCCCTCATTTCTTTTACATTCCTTTCCCTCCCCCCCTGCTAATGTAAACAGAAATTGAATGGCATTATCAGCCAATCTGTTTACTCTTCTCTTGTTCAGACCAAGAGCACTTCTCTCACACTAAGCTCTTCTGTCCCAACCCCGTACACATTATTATCATCCTCAAAGCCCACAGTTTCTGCCATATGCCATCTGGAGAGCTAACCATCTTTCCAGAGGCACCGATAATCCAAAAAACGGGTCCATTTTTAAATTGACACATAGGAATAGAGACTAGTGGTGAAGAGAGATGTCCAGATTTGGGCCTTCTTTCACTCCCAGGTTGTCATGAATTGTTTGGCACACTGGCATACACAAAATAGAAAAAGGAGGTCTGAACAACAGCCTGGCCATTAGAACAGCAGCATTGAAAACAGCAGACTGCACACCTCGCCAGGGGAGCCCATCCCTGTGCTGAACAAACTTCCTCTTGAAAAGCAGCTTCTGGGAGGACCAGAACCTCCCCTTCCATGGGATCAGCCCGGCTGCTCCTAGCACTGACTGCTGAGGAACCTCAGAGAGCTGCTGCTCCACACTCCTGTTCCTGCCCATGCTGACCTGCTGAGTGTTACACAGTTCACGACTGCCTTATTGAAATAACATTTCAACCTCATGCTCCAACTCCTGAAGCTGCTAAACAAGTAGTGCAGTGGCTACTTGGGACCCCATCAGTGGCTCATAGTAAAATGCTGAAATCATCCTTGGTAGCAACAAGGTGAACGTTTTGCAAACTGAGGCACAGTCAGCACAACTGGTATGAATGTCTTTAAAAAGCCAGCAGGGAACAACGAATCGGAACGGCCTCAATGAATTTGTAAGTAACAGAATTCTTCTTTCATGATCTACTGAAATGTTTCAGAAGGATGTTATCCTTCAGAAAAGGAGCTAGGATTCTGAGTGATCTTCCTGCTTAATTACTTCCTTTGCAATTATTATCAAGAACTGAAATATTCGTGTTTCTTCAGAGAAGACATCAGCTGGCAAAACTGATCTCCACGATGAAACATCCCATGGGAATTTATAAATATGATTACAGATTAGATTTTTTTCCGATTCCTAATTAGCTTGGCTTTAAACGAATCTGTTTGGAATAAATGAGAAATGTGAGATTTTACCTCGTCAACCATTAAACCCATATTCCAGGCAGAGGTTATGAAATAGAAGGGTTGCCTCCAAGCATGGATTTGACATCCCGTGTCTGCTCTCAAGTGGACCCGTGTGTAACAAGGGATTGGAGCACATGTGATTTTAAGCTGATGAGCAAACAAGCTCGATTCAGAGCTGAAGCATTTCACTCAATCAATGCTTTGATATAAGCAAGTCTTCTCAAAGTCAGTGAAAGCCACACAGTTGGGAAAATAGCAAAGAGGGAACTTGTCTGGGGTTGAGTAGGAAAAAAATACTTATGTACGCGTATTTAACTCTTGTGAATTAAAAAAAAGTCCAATTTCTGTACGTGTTTGTTACTGTAAATACAAATCTTTGACCGTGTGCCAAAAGAAGTTGATTCTCGTGTGACGGAAAAGCAGATCAGAATAATTTGACCGAACGTCGGAGCTTGACTTCTTACCAACAGCAGGGTATCATGCTGCTGCATTGTATGTTGCTTAGCAATGTAATGTGGGAAGCAGCACATAGTCCTTGACAGCACCATTGTCCATTGAAATGCTTGTGAAATATTACCTTGGTTATATAAAGATAGCATACAGTTATAGAAAAAGAGCATGAAGTTTCAGAGCAGGACAAAGGGAAGGAAGCAAGCTGCAAAGGAAAGGCATTGCTATTCTGATGGCAGGAAGGATTCCCTGGATAATCTTTCACTCTCTGAATACACTCAGCATAAATTAAACACAGGGAAATGGTCTCTGTAAAACCTTGTTACAGCAATGCTTTTCCTTGTTACAGCAATGATGTAGCCTGTTGTACAGTAACTGCTCGACAGCTGAATACCTCTGAGTCCATATGTGCCAATGCCACTACATTACTACCATATAAAGACGACCTTTCATTTAATGTTCTCATGTTTTGCTTTGGAGGAAAGTTTTTGTGCCCCGATGCACTGATTACCCAGAGTGAGCAGAGCGTGCACACTAGGCACGGAGCAGACAGATTTGTTCTACAGGTTACGTGAGGCACTGGTGAACGTTCACCTCTTGTGGTTCATGGCACAGTGAGGCTGCAGGTGTTGGAGGTGCACTCTGCTGCATTCACTGTGCTTGCTTTTTCTCTGGTGCCTTTTGCACACTGTCAATCTGCTCTTGCTTGATCAGCTTTGACAGCCTCAGTGTAACAGCCTCTGCCAAGATTTGCCTTCATGAACGTTCCGAAATGTTTTTGGCCCATCTTCCAGCCATTCACAATATTGTAACTAGCTACAGAAAATAGCTTGGATGATCTGTTTTCTGACATTCATAGCAGATGCTGGGACCTGTGCATCAAAGCATACCAAAGTGCTGCTTCACTGCTTAGCGCTGCAGCTCTCTGAAGCTTCAGCATTTTCAGGGATGCTCTCTTTTCACCTGCACGATTTCTCACATGCTCACCTTTCCCTGATGAAAGCACCGTGCAGTTTTCAAGTGACACAAGGATGAGCAAATGTGACAATGTCATTAATAACTCAAACGGTAATGAAATCCTCTGATCTGCACCAACAGGAGGTCTCTCCAGAAAAGGGTGGCTCTTGTTATGCCTCACTTGCCAGAGACTACTGCCGAAGCAGAGCAAGCATTTGCTTGCTGCATGTCAGTGGAGCACAGTTTTATCACGGTTCATCCACCAATGTCATTCTGTAACACTTTCTCCATCACTTCCCCTCCCAGTAAAGCAAGTGCTACCAGAAACCTGCACTAGATGTGAGCAGTGCAAAGGGAACACGGACAGAACTGAACCTGCACTCAAGAAACCCATCCCCCTCAGACTGAATCTCAAGAGGCTGCAGTGCTCTGCAGTTTATGAGCACTGGATTCACCACACTAACTAATCTTTGTAACGTGAGGAAGCACAAGGCTCACATTCTTACTTCATCGTATGCAATAAGCCTCAGATCCTGATGGTTCATAAGGACACAGGAGCAGATCTGCATCTTAGTAACAAATACTGAATCCGAGTGACAGGTCCTAGGGGCATTTCCAAAGAACAATTCAATATTCCCTTCGATAGCATTTGGCAGGAAACCACCACAGAGTTTATTCAGCTTGGATTAACTAATGGATTTGAGCATTCTCTTCAACAAAGAGGGAAGATGTTGAGTTACACTGACTGCGGGGTTACTGAATGCTTCGGACAAATCAGATAAACTGATTTTCCACAGGATCTGTGCTGGCTCTGATTCTAAGCTCAGTGCAGTGATGCCTCATTTCAAAATGAGAATTCTTCCATTTGTTTGGAAACATTTATTTTTCCTGGTGTGTGCAGCACCAACAAACATGGAAAATTATTTTCCCGTACTGAAATACTGAAAGGTACAAATAAATGTTATAGTTCTGTTGAAAGAGACCACATGTCAGAAGCACCAGTCCCAGGTGGTGCAGACCCTTTCAGAGTGCCTACAAACTGTATGTATGTGATGCACATTGCTCTTTAGAGGGCCCAATTCCTTTCCGCAGAGCAGAACCTCATACAAAGAGTAGCAGTGCTCAGAGTCACCCAGTGCAACAGCACTTAGCCTCGTTCATCTTCAGCCGAGGGGAGCATGGCTTTGATCTCAAGGAGCATGCATCTGATCTGTAATAACCACTCTCCCAAACCAAGAGAGTTGTTTGAGCAGGAAGGGACTGAAAATTTGTCTGAAAGTGACTGTGTTTGTCTCCATGTGACAGCGGCTGCGTTGGTTGTGGAGACCTTCCCGAGCAGACAGCTATTTGTGGTGCAGAAATCCTCCTTGGTGACGTGGGAGCTCTGCAGGGAGTGGGCTGAGAAAGGCCATGGGGCTGCTGTTGGGGTCAGCACAGCCAGGAAAGCACTGCTTTCTCTCTGGGGTAGAAGGCAGAACAGCCTCTGCAGATCAGAACCAATCACCGAGCCGTTTTCCCCAAATCATACATGGCAAGAATCTACCTGACAGCTTAAACTAGTAAATGCAGAACAGCGCATGGGTCATCTCTACTGCGCCATCAGAAATACTGTGTTTTCATGGCAGCCTTCCTTTGGCCTTTAAATCATTCCTCCTATCTTTGAATTATTTAATTTGATTCCCCTAATTTAGTTTTTTAGCTTTTGCCACAAATTCTTGGTTTATCAGCCTTGGCTTCCTTTTATCTGATCTGAAATTAAGATCTATTCTGTGGCCTTTATGCCTCTAATGGATTTTCTGCTTAAGCATAAGTGAATGTATAATTCAGCCAGCAGGTTCTTCATAGCAGTGCAGACTCACAATGGATTAAAAGCAGTTAGCTTTCACTAATGCAAGCCCCTGTTTGTATCTAGTGCTCCAGTGATGTTCAGCACAGACAAGACTTCTTCTTTCGTGCCTCTCTTTAGCCCTAAGGAAAGCTTCTTTCAAATTCAATGAACTTCAAGGCTCTTTATTTATCTTTAACAATTTGCAGCTCAGAACTGGAGAGGGTAGCTGCCATGATATAACCACACTGTATTGCTGTCAGTAAAGATAATTTTAGCCAGGAGAATAGCATCCCTGTTTACATATGCGATCACACACAGTAACTTCCAAAGTCTGCTCCCACACTGTTCACCTTCCCAGGGAAGCTCTGGAAGCACACAGTAGTGGGGAATGGCTGCAGTGACACAGGGAGGTGTGAGAGCATCCCCAGCTGCCCCACAGCCCGCCCTTCCAGCATCCATCAGCTTCTCTGCTCGGGCTGTCAGTGCAAGGCCAGGACCCATCTGCCAGCCATCCCTGCACCTCCCGGAGGCGAAGCAAAGCCTCCGGATTGATTCCCTCTGCTCAGAGGATGAAAAACACACCTGAGCAACAGATGGTGCGTGCAGTCTGCCCCTGCTGTCAGTGTTCTGTCTTGGCCTTTGTGGACAAACACTCTCCAGCACCAAAAGTACCTCTCATAATGCACTTCCTTAACGTGCAGCACCAGCGATGGCTAATAAGTGACGAGAGAGAGCCTCGAAAGATGCTATGGCGACAAAGCACAGCAAACAGCTTTTCTGAAACGACCCAGTGGTTAATATACAACAGCGATGCGTACACCTGCATCCCCGCAGCTTGTGATTCCTGCTGACAGGTACCAGTTCGTTAAGCTCTGCCGGCAGGGATGTCCGAAGTTTCGGCACCGCCGCTCGGAGCGCACCTCAGAACGACCTTCCGCTTCTCCATAGAAAAAGCTTAAACTCCCTCTTGTGGATAATTGGAGAAGTTCCTTTTTTTGTAAGCGAAAGACCACTGAAGGGTGTCCAAGGAACGAATCTCTCCCGTTTCTACCTCCATGTTTTTCCATGCCCCCACATCGTTCCAATACAGGTTGTGCAGTGAAAAGAAAGGGGAATTTCCTCTGCTGACTTACAGGTCTGTGCTGGGACAACCAAACTGCCCACAGAATGGGAACACAGGGGAAAAGGACTTCATTTCCAGATGAAACTTTATTTCCCCTCCATATTAAATAATGTCTGCAGTCTACATTTAAGTACACTTTACATTATTTTAGAATAAAGAAAAACAGAGAAATGCTCAGATTGGTATCAGACAACCCAAAGCAGGCAATACGTGTTTCTATCAAACCATGAAGAAGAATTTGGCCTTTTTGGACGTATTTCACTTTGAATGCAAATTGCATTATTCATACAGATCTACTTTGAGGTGCCTGCATTAGACTTTCTTCTTATATGAAGTTGGTATTTATCCCTCAGGAAAGGAAAGCTGAGTAATTACAATAGAGATGGTGGTTTGTATCTCTTCCTGGTAGTACTGACAACAGCCCAATGAAACGAATCTATCAAAGAAGAATTGATACGGTGTGCTCCACAGGAGCTGGATGAAGCAATTCCCATGTACCACAACAAACAATGTATTTTGTTTTACGGGGATATGGAAACTCCACTTCAGGCCTGCCCTACCTTCGGAGCACAGCAAGGACTTACCATTGCTGCAGGCGCCATCAGCTCCAGTTCTTCATTGCAGAGCAGTTTCCATGCGAGGGCTCTCCCTCCTCTCCCTGTGCCAGCACACTTGGCTCATGGGTTGTTAGGACCTGGAGTGTGGAAGGGACCCATCTGAAAGCACTGCATCTTTACAGATGTTTTCTACTGCATCATTTCAGTGATCTGGTTTACGCAAGCAGTTACCCCTCGAGTTTCTGACAAGCTCTAATTGATTGCTGCTCCCATCGTAAATCACCGGGTACATCAGAAACAGCACAAGTACAAAGAGATGGCAAACCTTCAAATTAAGGAGGCTGTAAACCATGGGATTTGGGGCTGTGGGCGCAAACCTGCACACAGGCATCAGCACTTCTGAGCAGCCATAGCTGGGGACAACAGCTCACAGCACAAGGGTCCAGAGCACAGAGAGCAGCTCACAGCAGCAGGAACGCATTGCTTATGAGCACTGTACCGTCTAGAATTCAATAAATGTAACCCCAAGTGAGGATCACTGGATTTCCTGCAGGTTGCTGAAATTAGTCTGAAAATCTGATTATGCATAACCACCATCAGCAAAGCAAAGAATATCAGTTATAAATTTGGAACTGGCAGATACGTGCAGATTCGGAGTCTGCTGGGGGACAGAAAGTTGCAGGTTACTTTAAAGTACGTCCCAGGGTGCGCATTGCCAGAAGAGACACAAAGGCAGAAAGTCCATCAGAAACATCCCTCGTTCTTATGCTTCTCTGCAAGGACAACAGGACAAACCCCAGGCCGAATGGCCCCGTTAGCTGTGGGGCTCGTTGGGTACGAGATGCACCATTGCACCTTTCCCTGCAATTTATGGCAACCAGAAGTCAGCTGACTGCTCGGGACTCTCCTCATTTCTTTTATAGCTCAAGAAAGTGGAAATGGACATTTAAAACACATTTCAAAACAATCTGTGTCTGAGTGTTCATCGTGTTTACAAGGAGAAACTACCAAAGCCAAGTAATAAAACCTTGAGAAATGCAGTTTATAGTGGAAACTGTGGCACAACTCTAATTACTTTGGCATAACAGGCATCTCTGCGGACAGAGTTGCAGCATATTTTTAACCTACATGAAAAAGTCAAATAAGAAATGTGCGCAACAAGAAATGGGAACATAAATCCCTTCCAAATGGAAGACAATTTCCGCTGAGAAAGCTTGCAACCCATTAAAAGCCACAGTCCCCCAGATGAAAGGAGAGGCAAGCAGTGGGACTTCAGGCATTGTCAGCGCTGAATCCATTCTAACCAAAGTCAGAGGGAGTTTTACCAACAACTTAATACAGAACAAGACCTACAGTCCCCTGCAAATTGTCTCCATGAACAAAAATAGTCGTTTAGGAAATAGATTGCAGGCTTGGGGGGAAATCCATGTTCAGCTGCAGTATGAAAAGAGACACGCTAACAAAAGCCCATTCCCCAGATACGAGGCGTGGAAACACAACAAGAATGCCGGGCACATCAGTAAGACCCAACTAATTAGAAATCGGATGGACTTATTGCTGCCTCTGTTTCCCACTTCTGTGGTCTCAGTAGCTTTTAGACCTCTCAATTAAAAATGATAAGCTCTATATTTTAGATGGCAGACTAAGAAATCCTGACCTGGAGGAAAAAAACTAAATGGATTTGAATGCAGCTACCAGGGGTTCACAGGGAGCAGCAGCTCCTGAACTGCAGCATGCAGACAAGGCGGCCATACAGCCTGCTGTAGGATACAGTTGGCACCAGCCTGTTTCTATTTGGTTTTATTGCCCCCACTAAACCACTGCCACTATCATTATAGTTATCTAAAGTCCAGTTAATCATTCTTTTAGTTTGTTCTACAGCCCCAAACATGCAGTGTATTCCACTCATTACGGTTAAACCAGTAAATCAGACCACTGAAAGCACAAAGATTTCACTTGCAACATCTGGAAATTGTGCCACCACAAGAAATCCAGAACTCCAGGGCTGCCTGGTAGCTGCTGTAGCAAATTGTGCTCTCTGCATCATTTCCCACATAGCTGTGATACGGTACTGCATGTATCACCCACAGGAAAACAGCACAAAGGTGAGATGTGGTTCAACAGCAGATAAAGAGCCAAAGCGAGAGGAGAGAGAATACAGGCACCTCTGAGATCTCTGAGGAGGGGGGAAAAAAGGGAAGTCCTTAACCTGTCAGCTTGTTCCTATGGTTTTCCATACTGCTCTCAGATTCGCAGCACCAGTCCAGGAGAGAATCTGCATTTATTGCCAAACAGGCTGAGCAGTCCCTGAGCCAAAGTGCGAGCACGCTGGTGGCTGAAGTTATCTCAGCAAATGCAATACTTGACAAATCACAGCCACAGAGGCATTCAAAGTCCCTTTCAAAGCTATCCACATAATGCCAGTTTGGTAACAGTCTTCAAATCTCAAGGAGGGTTCCTTTAAAACTCCAAGTATTCCGTTTGCTTATAGGAAAGGTTTCTTGGTTGTTGGGTTTTGCTGTTTTTGTACAGTATGTTATTTTCTCCTGTGAGATTAAAAACACTGTACACCCATTTACACTTTTTTAAAAGGTTTCCCTTTCATTTGGGGCCAGGTGGTTTCATTGTTTATTCACAGTTAACGTGATGCAGTAAAATAGGGTATTTTGTGCCTACCTGCACTGCATTCCAAAGTTATTTATTCCACTCATCTAATCTCTGCAGACACCTTAGCAGTACTCGGAGTTTACAATACGTGCAGAAGGAGCAGCACATGCAGAAGGTAAGAGCCAAGTCCCAGGGCTTTTGTTCTTGCCTGCTGGAGCCATCTGTTGCTTTGTAAGAAGCCGTCACCGTGCAGAAGGGTACGATTCCTTTTGTGTCACAGAAAAGAGGCCGTGTATATTAGCATTCAGATAGCCTCAGTTCAGTATTTTTCTTCATTAGAATGAAGATACAAATACCTATGTTATTTCCTTTGCTGTGACCGTCAAAATTAGAAGAGAATCAAAAGTGGAAACATCTCAGCTTCAGCCAGTTCTAAACGTGGCCATATGTTATTTTCATAATGGAGTTAATTGTGTGGCCTGTGGAAGTGGGGAGGAACTCATCACAGCTGGCACAAGGTGCCCTGGCTCTGGGCGATGTGAGGAGCGGTCTCTGACATCAAATACCGAAAGATCTGGAAGAAAATGAGGATGAATAGACCGTACATGATGAATTGTGAGGCTGGGAGCCAATCTGTGCCGATCAAGAGAGTGACATCAAAGTGTATGAAAGCGTGGACAGAAATAGCACAATGGCTCCGTGAATCACGGCTTTCACCTCTGACCAGCACACCGCACGTGTGCTACGATGAGCCAATGGTGCAGCCCAGCCATCCCACAGCACAAAGCAGCAGTGCTCAGCACAGCCAGCACACAGCACACAACAGCAGTGCTCAGCCCGGCCCAGCACAGCACACACGTGGGACCCAGCAGCTCCCAGGGCAGCCCCATGGCCACACTGGGTGCGGGAAGTGGGATATGGGGTCAGCACTGGAGATGGGCAGAGAAGCACGCAGCCAATTCCCACACACAGCCCGTGACCGACCGTGAGCACAGTGCTGTGCTCTCAGACTGAGTGCAAATAAATAAATAATTCAGGGACAGCAACTGCATGGAAACATGCACAAATATTTTGACTGCTGAGCTGCAGCTTCTCACCAGCAATCTGTCCTAAAAATCTCATAATTAGTGGCAATGATTAAGACAGAAGTGTCACCTTCCATTTATGCAGCAGTTTTCATCCTGAAGCACTTCATTAGCTACCTTTTCAAAGACCACTTAGCAATTGATTTGGCTGCATTTATTCTCTGTCTACCGAAATCAGAAAAGAGACAGATTGTTCTCTTTTTAGAATCTCATCAGATAAAAACCTTAAGCTGTAGTTTCCATAGAAACACATCGTGGGTCTTTTAGTTCTTTATCAAACCCGTTCATAAACTTTCAGCTTTACTTAATGTTGCATTTTCAAGAATACCGATTAGTCCTTCTGTTATTTAACGTTCTCGCAGTCCTTTGCACTTGCTTGAAGTGAAGGAAGGACAGACGGACACAGCCGGGCCGTGTCAGCACTGTGCTGTCATGGCGCATCCCCATGGTGGGAAGGGAGCACAGGACAGGAATAAGGGCCAGGACTTCACCCACACAGGCTGACGTGTTGGAATTAATGCTCCTCAAAGTCTAACCGTCGTATCTGAATTACATCACCACCATTCTGGCAAGGTAAGATTTCATTCGTGGCAACCTGTGGAACTGTTCCTGACCGCAGTGTGGATGTGAGGCACAGATCTGCATCACCCAATGAAACACACCGGGAAAACAAAAGACAAACTCAAGAGAACAGCAGCTGCCAGGGAATGGGGAACACCAGGAGAAACAGCAGGTCCTGTAATCTGCTGAAATCTCTGGGGGTTGATCACGTCCCACTTTCACATCAAAGTTTGCTGTGGGCACTCAGGCCTTATGAGAACCCTGCCAGGCAGGTGATGAACACAGCAGCTCTGGGCACTTCATGGACATTCCAATACAGGTTTCTTCTGTATAAACGCATGATAGCATTTTTATCTTTTTTTAATAATGGTGCTGTTCTTGAAAGAGGTGTAAAATCAATCCGTAGGTTCAACTCCAGAATGACTTCAGCTTTCCAAAACCCCTGTGTGGCACCGTGTCCCCTTCTACAAAAGCAGATTCAGGCTTGGCAGCGGCTTGGGAACGCAGCCTTGCTCAGCAATGGCAGTGAGGCAGTACTACAAGCACCAGGAGCTCCATGTTGTCCCACTGGGACACACACCTGTCATCTCAGTGACAAAATATGGGGGCATTTCCTCAGAGGCCGGGCTCCTGGAAGCCTCACAAGTCATCGCACTGCTGCTTTAAGGGCACCTCGATGGCTTCCGCTTGTCCCACTGCTCTCCTTTTTCTTCTCTATTACCCGAGGCTTTTTCTGTGTTGTTAAACACAAATTTTCTCCTTCTCCAAATCTACAGAAGCAAAGAAATCATTATTCTGAGGAATCAAAAAGCTGCCAGCTGAATTCTGGGTAAGCCCAGAAACGACAAGCAAACCCTTCTGCACACACGACTAGCATAAGGAACGGCAGAGGGAATAGGAAGAAAGGTTCGCAGGAAACCTATTGGAGAGCACTGGGAAATTCCAGCATCTCTTACTTGCTTTAACCTGGAATATTTTCACTCAGCACAGCCCTAAAACCCAGAGCTGGATTTTGTTAAATGTTGGTAACAACTCTTTTCTTTTTTTCCTCCTTTTTTTTTTTTCCTGCTGACAGAGGGGCTGCTCAGCGCCTCACCAAGGGCACACCTGGAGCTCCTGAACCACCACATGGCCGGGAGGGGAGGCTCAGTCCTCTGCTTTGAGCCATGAGAAATACTCCAGAAAACAATAATAAAGCAGCGCAGGGATCCCTGGGGATGAGTTCTGCTGGCTGGGCTGCTCTGTGTATCTGTAAATGTAAACAACGTCCGACAATTAACCTCCCAGCCTCAAAGATATTATAAACAACGAGCCCCTAAATGTGGGAGAAACGATTCTGTTTAAAAGAACTGAATTTAACACGCTTCTATTCTGGGGTTCTTGACTCCTAAAGATACACGCTCTATTTCCACCGCAAAGAAAGAATCCCATGGTACAAAAAGGGGCTCCTAAATGAAGTGCAGATTTGTAGGACGTGGGAAGCGTTGGCTGAGTGAACAGCCTGCTTTTGTTCAGCTGAGAAATCAATGATCTTCAGGAGAAAACTGAAGCGTGTGCAGACAGACACCACAATTCCTCACACGATGGAAAGTGATGGATCTCCAGAGATACGACTCCAACTCGAGAGTCAACAGAACATTTAAGCACATATGCAGATAAGAAGGTAATAAGTTTCCTAACTTACGTGGAGTTAAGTTCACCCCTAAAACTGAATGGTGAACAGCAATGGGAAAAGTCTGTGAGAGTCCCTTAGAACCTATTGCTAATTCCCCTGCTGGGGAAAAGAAATAGCAGTGACAAAGCACGGTACCAACGTGTTCCATGTGCTCACTGTGGGATGGAGAACGCACAGCGCTTGGGTGCTCAGGAGAGCACAGGTACAGCAGAACTGCCACGTGGAGCTCTGCACAGCACCAGCGGCTCCTGAGAGGATTTGTGAGCACAGCATCTCAAGTCCAGCATGTCTGGGAGGTCCGAAACAGCATTTAAGGGAACAGCCCCTGACGGTCGCTGCAGACTACAACTCCACTGTAAGGACGGGGATGACACGAATCAATACCTTAAGATACCGTTTCCAACGCTGCCACGGGCAGAGCCGTGCTTGGGACCGGGCTGACACCTCGTGGTCGTTCCGTGTTCCGCTCTCAGATTTTTCAGAGGGCACAGATCGCCCGCGGACGCACACAGGTGAACAACCACAGCGGCTGCTGCTGCTTCCCTGCAGGAAGAAGGGGAGCACAGCGGCTGACGCCGTTACACACGTGCTGCTCCTCACGGGCTGCCTCCGGACATTGGAGTGCATGGAAAGACCGCATCAATGGAGGCAATACGGCAGAACGACACCGAGGAGTCTGCGCTGCCACAAACATCCATATTTAAAACCAGACCGACTTATGTAAATGATACAGGAAAAATCCAACCATTTTTCTTTCCGTATGAGGCCCAAGGGTTGACAAATCCATTTTCAAGCCCGCGGTTGGCCCCTGCCGAGCCCCGCCAGCCGTCCTCACGTCCAGCCGAGCTGTGAAGCTGTACGAGCGCTCACGGTGCAGCAGATGGCAGTAAGGAACCGCACAGCAGCACCGCGGCCTCCAACCAGCGCCTCTCCAACTTCATGGGCGAACGCTATAAAGCAGCAAAAGGGTGCCTTCTCTTCTAGAAGAGAAGGCTTTCTCCTCTTTGAGCAAACGGTGATGCACATTTGTATGTAAGTAGGAAGCGTTGCTATTAGAGCTCTAAGTGAGGTGAGGGCACCAGCTTTGTGTGGGATAAAAGGTTTTGGTTGTGGACTTTTTGGTTTAGTGATAAGGCAAATTTACAGACGCTGAAATGATCACAGAACCACAGAATGAAAGGATTGCAGGAGTTGGAAGGGACCCACGATGTAAGTGTAAATCGATAGTGATACATTCTGTAATGCTCAGTTCCTATTCGAATCACTGTACCTCATTACTGGCACTGGCTTAGGCTTTCCACTACCAAACTTGGCACCGAGGGCAGCAGATCTCCACAGCTCCTCTGCTCGGTGGTTGCACAGAACACATTCCTGCCATTTCAAGCACATCCTTCCTTCATCACGGAGACGTTCTCAGCACTCTGCTTGCCAGAAGACCGACAGTCAGCAAAGAAAAGAGAGAAAAAAAGGCACGGGATCCCATTTTCCCTGCACCGTGTGCTCCAGCAGCACATCCCCAGCTGGTTTCCTTTCCCTGCACGTGCTCTGTGCCCACCCGGAGCTGCGTGCACCCACCTGTGCTGCGCCATTCCCTGCTGGAGCGGCTCCGTGTCCGGCTGCTCGCTGTGCCCTTCCCTCCCATCAGTGCCACTGCAGGACAGGACAGCTCTGTGCACGCTTATGGCAGCGGTGGCTGTGCCCCCTTCCTCGCGTGTCCGGTTTTGCTTTCAGGAGGACGACGTGCTGTTAGCACGGTGCCACCTCCCATGCTGCCCTGTGCGCGGATTTCCCAAAGATGGGGGTCTTTGCTGTAACTCTGCCCTCCCTTCAGCAGGAATACAGAACGCCCCAGGGCATTACCGCGCAAACGGAGCGGTGAAAAGGAGAAACGCGTCTCTTTGGAAGCCGCTCCGCACCCGTTCCTCCACGTGAAGCCGGGCAAAGCCATCAGCTCCCGCCGCCGTTCACCTGGAGGGCACCGCCCCGCACCGCGGGGTCACCGGGGCCGTTATCTCCCGCTGCCTTCCCCGCATCCCCCCCTCAGCCCTTTCTGCCCTCGCCGCTCCGCTCCCCGCACCGCTGAGGGGGGCGCGCGGCCCAACGGTCACAACGGTCCCCCCGAACGCGCCCGCCGCGCCGCCCCACCTTCACGGGCCGCCCTCAGGGGCGGAGCGGAGCGGAGCGGAGCGGGCAGAGGCACGCGGGGCGACCATGGCGGACTGCGAGGCTGGGGGAGCGGCGAAGGCGCAGCAACGGCTGCACGGTAACGGGGCGGTGCGGGGCGCGGTGCGGCGAGGTCCTGTCCCATCCCTGTCCCGTCCCGAGTTTCCTTGTCGGTGCTCCGAGATTCGCTCTCCGGTTTTCAGTTTCGCTTTGACTTTATACCGATTTGTTTTAGTATCGCTAATTTTTCGCTCGTCGCTCAGCAAACTTTGCTGATTTCTCCTCCAAAGTTCGTCCCGCGGGAACAGCGGCACCGCATCGCCGCCCGCAGCCCCGAACCCGCACAGCCGCTCAGTGCGGCCGCACCGCCCCGGCCCGCAGCCCGCGCTCGGAGCGCGCGGATCCCGGGGCGAATTCCCCGGGGTAGCCGCGGGGCAGCGCCGCACGCAGGAGCGGGAGGAGTTGCGGAGCGCTCGTTTACACCGCTGAGCTTTTTTTGAGCCGAGCGTAACGCGGGACGGGAGGAGACGGCGGTGCGTTTCCCCGGCTCGGGGCTCGGGGGCTGTGGAGCCGCAGCGCGTTTCTGTGCGGTGCTCCGAGCTTGTGAAGCCTTGCAAGGGATGCCCTGAAATAACGCAACCGGAGCTTTCTGTGCCCGCTGCGTGCTGCAACCTGAGAAGGAAGTGAGTTGGTAAGACCACCATCCACGACGGCTCCGGCCGGTAATCCGAGTTGTGGTATAAATAACTGCGGGTCCGTGCGGGCCCCAATGGCACACTCATGGCTCTGGTATCCTTGGGCACGAGCTGCATTTCATTCTGTGCCCGTTATTAGTATCCGACAGTGGTTGCTCTGATCCCGACTGTGCCCTGCAGCCCTTTCCCCTCATGTGCTGCTGGTTCTTCTGTGTGTTGTTTCAGAGGCCAAAATATAATTGTCAGGGTGAAGTATCTATGGACTCAGTAGGTTTTGGATGTAACTCTGACTAATTAGGCAAAATCGTTTTGGCTGCTTCCCCCAGGAAATGCTTTGAGATGCTCTGAAACAAACAAAAATAAGAGTTCTTGCAAAAAGTATTAGTCATTGTTTGTTAATTAGTAAGCAGTTGAATAACTGTCGTACGATAACCCCGCTCAGTCGTTATCACACTGTCCTGGATTTCAGGTAGCAGCATGAGAGTGCAGACCCCTGCGTAGTAGGCATAGTGATAGCAGTGGTTTGTAGCCTTGGATGCAGTTAATTCCCATCCGTGTTGTGCTCTGAGTCTGCTGGGTTGTCTGTACGGTTGTGGAGGAAGGGCCTTTCCCATCGCTGTGTCTGGCAGTCGTAAACATTCTTGCTGTCTCACAGCAGCGCATTGGTTCATACTGTGTAGTCTTCGTGGAAGGAAATACTTCAGCCATGGAGGCTCTGCCACACCAGGAGCAGTCATGGGAGAGCTGCCCCTTTCACCTCCTGGCACCAACTGCCATCCTGTTTGATGAACCAAGGCGTTATTCCTTGCTAAAGCGGCAGGAATCCTTCCCGTCAGCTTCAAGGGGGTCCAAGGCTAATTCGATTAAAATGGTTTTAATTTTCTTTCTCCTTGCGGTTTATTTCCTGAAAGATGTACATAATTTATTGCAGAGAGCCCAGAAATAAGATTCTTTGACTGAATTCCAAGGGTGAGTTTTGGATATCTTGATAATAAAAGGGCAAGAGTATTGCTAGGGGGGAAGAAGTGGGGAGTGTTTGAACTGAAGCTGTGGGGGTACAGAACGGGTTAGAAAATCAAGCAAGAGAGAGCTCGCATTGTGGAGGCAGAGGGGCTGCAGGCTGAAAAATGGATACAAGTGCAATAGGAGAGGAGTGCTGGGGTGGTGGAGCCGGGCTTCTTCTGGTGTAAGTCGGGCTTTGAGCATCTTTTCATGACCATGATAGAACTGTACAAATGAGTTGTTTTCATCACTCACGTTTTTTTTCTTCATATACGTTGTTCCTACAGTTAATAGTAAGCCATCATTGACTGTCATTTCCTTTCGTTATTGTAGTTTCCAGGCGTTGTCTCTGCAATAGTGTCTCATTCTTTCAGTGTTTAGTTAGCCAATACCCTGTTGCAAAATGGGAGGTATTTGCTCTTCAGTAACACGTTTCGTGGTGTTGCTTAATGCTGAATGCCAACACGTATCATACAGATAACACAACACCTTCCCTTGACTTTTGCAGAACACCTGGAAGTCACTTGTAAATGGTGGGGCAGTGTGTGTAGGTATCTTTCCATAGAGGAACTTGAAAATGGCACGTGACGTTACGTGCTTCATTGAGGGTTATTGCAGTGGCATGTGAACTTACAGAGAAGATACTGTTGACCTTTGGAAGTTTTGAGTAACTGCCAAGTTCCTGATGCCTTATGGGCAGAATTTACTCTCCAGCACCCTCCATACTCAGTGTTACTACAGCAGCTCCGTGGCACAGAGTTTAACCAACTGTGTGAAAGAGGAATGGAAACTGTTGTTGGTTTCTAGTTCTATCAATGACTTTTTTTTTTTTACTTCAGTCAAATACTGCGGATCTCAGTTCTCAAAGCACAGTTATTTGCTTTCCAAATTACTGGTATCTAATGACTCATCTGTCTCGCTTCCGTCTTTATCCAGCGCATTCGTTGCTAATGCTGCATTCAGGCATAGACACCCTGACACGACGGCGTGTACGCCCACGGTAGTTAAAATCAATGAGTATCTTTCAGAATCAACATTTTGTTTCGTAATGAAATCAGTTCTACTTAGAATAAGTGTTGAGGACTTGGAGACCTCTTCCTTGTACTTTGCCACTTTTGTTGTGCTTTTCTTGGATCTGCATCTCTTATAATCGGAACACAAATCAAATTGTCAGCATCCTGTTGCCAGGCGGGTCAGGGGTATTCCCATCCCACTCCTTTTGAAGCAAGCGTGGCTCTGACTTCCGTCCTCAATAAAGGCACAGGATTTCTATTGCTCATATAGATCATTGTGCTGCAGGGCCTGGGGAAGAAGGAAGATTTGAGAGTCTGTCTTTGTACCTGTTAGCTAAAGGGGTGGGTAGAGATGTGCTTTGTTCTGTACCAGTGCTACGTGAACCACATCCTGCCCTCGGCCGTCTTGTGCAACTTAGGGAGCAGCGCAAAAGAAAGCGGAACTGGGCCCTTAATTTGGCTTGATCTAAACCCAATGAGTTGGGCCAGAGGAGTGACAGTAACAGCGGCTTACACAAAAGAAAAATCCCGTTGCAGGTGTTCTCCTTAACAGGTGCTCTTCATTTTAAAAGCTGGAACATTTCTGCTCTCTTCCAGGCGATGCTGACACTGGCCTTGGTGTGTGTGGATGGATCCTGGTGATATTTTCTTTTTTTTTCACCGTTCTTACATTTCCTGTATCAATCTGGATGTGCATAAAGGTAAAATTTTCACTGCCAAGTTGAATTAAAACTTCAAGCAATGCAGGTGCTTCCCAGTTCAGTATTGTATTATTCATTTTAAACACAAAGAAGCCCGCTTTTTCCTGGGCTGTGGCCAACCCCAACATTTCACTCCGTTAATCTTCAAGTCCTAAAGGAAGTTTTGCACTGACATCTTCGCAATGTCTGCCCAGTCCCTGTTGGAATATAAGCTGGTTCAGAATAATTCTAAGGATTGATTGCTTTAAAAACAAAAATAATTTTTAAGGAGATCTCTGTCTACGTAAATATAAATACGTAAGTATGCACATACGTATTTCTATACGTGATAGATTCATAGAGCATGTGCCATTTGTGATCACTTTGAGCTTGATGTTTCCAGTTTCCAGCTATGAGGATACAACTCCTGTTTTGTTTTGGTTAATTCACCCCATCAGAACTACAGGTGGCAAATCTCTGCTGTGTCACACCTACTATGCTGTGTTTTCTTGTTGCCAGGATATCCCTGATGGCCACTTTCGGTGCCTGCTGGGTCTTACCCAGAAGTGTTGTTGTTTCTGCTGTTGGCAGATAGCGCTGTAGCCCGAAGAACCTTTCTTCTGGAATGTTTTTCTTACTGTTCCTTTTGCTGTTTGCTGTTTAAGAATAAAGTTTGGTCTAAAATACTCAAAAGCAGCCAATATAGATATAAAATGTAACGCATATTAGATATGAGGCTTAAGACCGTGTTAAGACTAGCACTGTAGTTTGTAATCCATGATGTGGTCTCCGGAAACCTGTGGGTGACATTCAGCTATTGTTGCAGATTGTGAAGGAATATGAGAGAGCCATCATCTTCAGACTTGGACGCATCTTAAGAGGAGGAGCAAAGGGACCGGGTATGTCCTGGAGAGTAGTTTTAATCGTTGTTCTAATTGAGTTGTTGGCAAAATAATAGCTGCCTACAGATGTTAGACTGGGGTTTCTCAAGAATTTTGTAACTTCTATTGATGGGGTGTGTTATTTACAGGGAAAGGGAGTAAACTAATTATCTGTGAGCCTTCCCTAGATCTCCTTAGTTAGAGCTGAATAAATTGAGGCTTCTCAGCATACTTTTCTTCAAATCTTATCCTGGCATGAAAGCCACTGGGAAACACACTGCTGAGCTCATTACAAGGAGCTGTACAGCTACAGTGATTGGATTTGGGCTTATTTCCACAGCCGGTGCCATCTATTCTAATGATCCATTCTCACATCTTCTTGGATGGATTTTTTTCTACAGGTCTCTTTTTTGTCTTGCCCTGCACGGACAGCTTCATCAAAGTTGATATGAGGACCATCTCTTTTGATATTCCACCCCAAGAGGTGAGCTTGCACTTGCCTTTGTTTCTGCTAAAGCGTTTGCAGAATTGTTGCACTTTATTTTTCCTTTCCCCCTCTCAGTATTTGGTAGCATATAATTTTAATGTCGAGTTACTGCTTCTATTTGTACCTGTGAAACACGCTGTGAAGAAGATAGATAGTTTTTAGTGAGATTGTTCAGTAAAATAAGATAACAAATAATGCTATCCTTTAGGGGTCAAATAAGACAACTTAATACTGCCTAAGAGCTAGAATGGGAGAGGTCTGGGTTCGGGGCTGCCAAACCACATGCCAGACCACATCCTTCAGTTGTTTCTGTGAAATCTGAAAGATTTCCAGAAGAAGCAGTGATCTTTTCTATGCCAACTAATCTGGGCGTATGAAGTAGCTAAAATAATGGCACAAAAGCATTACCAAATGCTAATACTAGAAATTCAGAGGTTTTATGTACACGCTGTTTCTATGGCCTACTATGTACAGGAACATACGAAGACATCCTGCACCTCATGACATCTGATATCTTTCGGTTTGGAGGTTCTAAAGTACAAAACTGTATTTAATTTCTTGTCCCGTTTACCTTGGACGTCTTCATTTCATAGCAGAATCTCCCAACAGTTCATCTAACTGAATTAAGCGATGCCAACAGACATAAAAGAACACAAAATGAGCCTTCTAGAAATGTTACAATGAGCGACGGTATGTTGCTGATTTTAACTGTGCCCGCTGCGTATCTGGTGTATTTTTCAAGGCAGACATTTGAAGCAACCTGCCTGGTGCTTCTGTTTCCTGTCATGTTTGCCAGTCAGTTTATCGCTCGTCGTTAGTTGTAGGTTTAGACAGATGGCAGCTGTCATAGCATACTCTAAAGGGTAATTGGTAGAAACCTAATCAATGGCAGGCACGATGTGGTTGCAGCTGCTGATGTGCTATTAGTGAAGTCCTACATCTTTTTTCTTTTGACTTGATTAAATTATGCTTGTGGGTTTAGGTTTCCTTGTTTGCAATAGGTAGAAGCAAAAATAGGTTTTTATTAGAGCATGACTTCTCTGCGTGCTGTTCATTCTTTCTCGCTGCTGTTACAAAAAGCCCACTAAAAGAAGTAGACTGTGAAAACAGAAAGTAGGTAAATCTCACACGTACCACTCTTGTCAAGTAACGTGATCCTCATCGTCTAGCACAGGGTTAGAACGCCTCTTCGCATGGTCATGTGCATTCTTTCACTCTCTTTATAACTCAAACTTGAAACATAATTGATATTAATGATAGCTTTCTGATGTACCCTCGTTTAAACCATCAAGAATATCTGTCCTTATCTTTGCAAGCACGTCTTTTGTTCAACGTGCAGGTTTTAAGTAATCGCTTGCATCTAGCTATGAGGATGTTTGTGAGTTCCATTTCCTCTGCTGCTTGTCCAGGATACCACATACCCTTCAGTAACACAAGGTGGCATTTCAGTCAAACTTTGGAGAAGGACAATGAACCACCAGATACAAACAGCACTATTTCTAATGAGATGTAGAAGTAAGGCTGACAGTCACGCAGCTGATATGTATTGCCTTCAGGCAGACAAAAGCAATTTTGTTAGTAGCCAGACATAGGTAGCATTTTCTAAAATATCTCACGGACCCTTTACTGCTCTGGGCTTCATTATACACTGACACCTTTAATTACAGAGTTTTTGCAATGCAGTCAACTAACATCACAGCCAATGCTGTCTCTAGCATTGGCCATTCCAAGGTTCTTATGGAATAACCAGTATTTGAGAATTGCCTTCAGCTACATCCACACTTGGGGTATGGGAAACCGTTTGTGACGTTTGTTTGAAAGTGCAGCTGAAATACACTTCTTCTTTCCTCACCTGCTTTCTAAATAGCCTGCCTGCTTTGCCCTTGTTTTATAAACTGACACACCTGCACAGATGTCTTGCCAAACCAATAGTCTCGTGACTGAAGTTAAATACAAGTGAAAATCACTTGTCTCCTATATTTGCAGTGATACTTATTGCTAGCCTCTTTTCCCTGTACAGAAACATAAAATAAGTCCCTCTCATATATTTCCAGTTTATATTCTGAACTAGAGTACTGTCACACATTTTGAATGGAATGGTCCCATATACTTACCTCTTTTGGACTGCTAATGTCCTTGGAGTCTTTCCTGTTAGCTTGGTCCTTCTCTGTGCATAACCTCTTGTGTTCCTGTACAGTCAATCTGCTGCTTTCACACATGTGATATTATAAGCCTCACTGAAGGCTAAAGTTTCCCAGGTGAAATCATATGTATTTTGGGGTAAATTGTTTCTGAATACTTTTTTTTGTCACCTATGAATTGCAAATCCCTCTGTGAGCGCAAAGAAGTGAATCAGAAAGAACCCCATGGCAAAGCTAGTGGAACTGATTTTTTACTGAGGAGCATTCTGTTATCATGTTTAATCTTAGCTTGACAGAGCAAGGCTGAAAGGTTTGTGCATCCTTATGCAGATGTGTTGATATGCAGCACGCATGTATAAAACATGGCTTTCGTGGCAGTTGCTTTTCCTGGGGAAAAACTAGGCACTTGTCCCATAGAACAAGTATGTAATTATCATTATATAAACAAACGTGTTTAGTTATATGTAATTATTATATGTTTCTCCCATTGCTTTTTAGATCTTGACCAAGGACTCCGTGACAGTTAATGTAGATGGAGTGGTTTACTACAGAGTTCAGAATGCTACCCTTGCTGTGGCAAATATCACAAATGCTGACTCAGCCACACGTCTTTTAGCACAGACAACTTTGAGGAATGTTCTGGGGACCAAAAACCTTTCTCAGATTCTCTCTGACCGTGAGGAAATTGCACACAACATGCAGGTATGAGCAACATGCAAGTATTAGGCAGTGCATTGAACAATCAGTTGTGCATTGATCCTGCTGATAAACTGGAGGTGAGGACTTAATTTTACCTTAAAAGTGGTAAGCCAAGTTTTGATTTGGAGCTTTAGGCAAAACCCTGTCTAGGGCTGTTGGAACGGTACTCAGTTTAATAGAAATGAGTGAGTAAAACAGTAATAGATGAGGGGGTTAGCAAGTGAGGAGGGATTTGTGAGAGGAGGAGTATTCTGGATTGTTATGTCAATATGCTGCTGTAGAAGGAAATCACACCACAGAATTCCTTTCACACGCTGATCAAGCTTTAAGTGTTTGCTTACAGCAGCTGTGCTTTTATAATCATCACAGCACACCATTAAGTACTAAAAATTATTAAATAGAAAGTGCAGAAGTTCTAAGACAATTCATTTGGTTTGATGGCCTTTCTTCAAATTTGGACACTTGTTTGCAGCCAAATACATGGCTGAAATTAACTGTCCTGCATTTACATAGGCTACGCTTGATGATGCAACAGATAATTGGGGCATTAAGGTGGAACGTGTGGAGATCAAGGATGTGAAATTACCCATACAGCTGCAGAGAGCAATGGCTGCAGAAGCTGAAGCTGCACGGGAGGCAAGAGCCAAGGTAACGGCATCAACGTGTGGATCTTGTGGGGGTTCTTTGGTGGCTTTTTTTTCCCTTCATGAAGGACTTGATGTGGTGGTTTGGAGGATGAAGATTCTATTCCACACTGGGTTGTGGGAAATAGGATCGCAGGGTAGGATTGTTGTGGATTTGGGTCCAGCCATTTGTTGTGTTTCATCTTGAGCGACGCAGTTGGGATTTCATTCGAAAACGCAGAATCCCAAGTTTTTACTCCAAGAACAAATCATGAACAGAACAACTTCGAGGTTATCAGCTGGAGACTGCAATTAGGAGCCAAACTTCCATGCAGCCTTTTTTTCTGACTAGCCCTGATTTATGGAAAGTTCTTTGTTTTCTGTTTTGTTTCTTCATAGGAGAAATGAAACAGCTGTAAAACTTAGTTTTGTCAGCCTTCAGCTGACCTGCGGGAGAAGATCTTTGATGATCCAAAAATCAGCTTGTAGGTTATTTTCTGAAGTTTAATTACTTCCTGATTTTATTATTTATTCTGGTGTTTAAAAGAATATTTACAAATGCTCAGAATCTATTGTCCCAGTGCAGAAAAACCCTGCTTGTAAATAAAAATGTATGACTGCAAATCTGTCCCTAATGAGCAAACGTTTCAATAGAATGAAGGAATCAAAAGGTATTTTCCCAGTGAGAAGTGTCGTGCATCTGTCAGGCTCTTTCCAGATACGTGGGGGTACCTTCTGGTTTCAGGAGGCAGTGTGGAAAGAAGTACAAAGGCAGGGGTTTTTTGAAAATTTGAATGAATCCACTTGTTGCATTTTCAAGACATACAGTGCCAGCTTTTGTATGCTGGCATCCTGATACTGAACAGAAAATAGGCATAGAGAACCTTCAAGGGAAACCAGAGCTCCTTATATCTAAGTGAGAAAGGCAGAACCAGTGGAAAAAAGGCAGTAGGAGAGGGATTAAAATGATACGCAGTGTCTTTGATTTATGACTTACGGCCGAAGTTATCTGACATACATCTAGCTAATCATTGCATCAGAATAAATTCCATTTCACTCATTTTGCTTCTCCAGGTAATTGCAGCTGAGGGTGAAATGAATGCCTCCAGGGCCCTGAAAGAGGCATCTATGGTTATCACAGAGTCCCCTGCTGCTCTTCAGCTTCGTTACTTGCAGACCTTGAACACCATTGCTGCAGAAAAGAACTCCACCATCATCTTTCCATTGCCCATAGACATGCTGCAGGGCATCTTAGGTGCAAAACGCTAACTGCAGTGGGAGGAGGAAAGTTGTTTTTATTCTTTTGCAACCAGTAAATGTCTGCAGCACAGAACTGCCTGCATATTATAGCTTAAGGCAATATTAGCAAAATGGAAATGCTGAGGAACCCTTTTGTTTTTCATACTGAGTGTGTGATAAGATAGAGATGTAATGTTTGTGAATGTGGACAATCAAAATACTTGGAAGTGAAAATTGATCCAAATTAGAAGCAGTTTATGATCTGAAGCATGTATCCATGCTGGACTAGATGAGAAACCAATTATTAGTAACCTCGCATTTTCAAATAGTATATAAAACTATTTGTAGCAAAGATTAGATGGCTCAACATTTGGAAAGAGAAGTATTCCTTTTAATAAAAGAGTCTGTAGTCTTGTTAGGGAAGTGGAACAGCCCTAACTGTATTCTCTTAGGGTGTACCTGCATGTGATGAAGTCATCTGATTGTTGTCGTATGCATTTGTTCTCTAGCTTACACTGAGAAAAACAATGGAAGTTGATGTAGGAGTGGGAACACCGGGTACTTGTGCAAATCAGGCTCATACTTCCTAAAACAGTTCCCTGTTCATGAGAAGCAGTTATTAGCCAATGTTACTGAAATGGAACTTTCCAACTCTGTTCTGCCACACAGGAATGATGTAGACTCGCTGTAGTTAATGGTACAATATGCTTCTTGTTGCTATGCCCGTGTAGATTTATGACTCCGAAAGCACTGAAAAGTTACTGGGTCTGCTTTTATCTGTACATCTTCTCAAAAAACAATTAAAAGGAAAAAGAAAAAAGCCATAACCCTGATTCCTGTTTGTAAATAGACTTCCTTTCTTGTTCTAATTTTAAACATGCTTTAAACACTGCGTTTTATCCAGGTCTGATAAATGCTTCCCTAACTGTAATTAGTGGGGGGTGTTTAACAGGAGGTTTTGTACTGTTTATATACCTAACAAATTAATGATTCATATGTCAACGCTGCTTCTGAACCAACTTGTGCTATTAGTTGTGATGCAAAGGTTTACACTTAATGCCAAACAAGTAATCTTCAGTGCGGGTAGTCCTGAGGTACAAGTCTGATAAACTGTATTCAGACTTTGTACCTGTTCAGTAAATGTCATTAAAGATTAAAGTGAGATTAGAATTAAAAGTTTGCATGAGAGGGAGGTTCTTTAGGCTACCACCGTTACCCAGTTTGACATCTAGTCCTTAATTACTGGGAGATGAGAATGAAAACAAAAGCCCAGGTCAGTGAGTAAAGTGCCCTTGTTCTGATACTGGCCAGCATAAGGTTTGTTATTTTTTTAATCACCTTTCTGGTAAGGTCAGTTCTGTATTTACAGCTATTATTACCTCTGCATTATAAAATCAATACACCAATCTGCAGATGTTGGCTGGTATTTTAGGTAACAAAAGAAGAGCTAAGCTTCTGTAGGGGTATAAACATGGTTAACAAGGAAGTACTAATTCGGATCACTATGTGCACACACTTGCAGTAGGAAACAAAGCTACTGCACAGCTTGCCATTAATCCTTGGGGAAGATGAGTGTACCTGTGCCTGCTGCTGCTATGTACTGGTCACCCCTGTGAACTCTTGTTGAAAACAGCAACGCTTTCTCCTCTGATCCTGAGTTAAAAAACACTATTTATTATTGCTTGACTTTCTGAAAGAGAAGAATACAGTGAATTTACCCGAGTATTAAATGTTAGAAGCTCTATGGAGAGGAAAACAAAACATCCCAAACCACCACAAAATCCTTTTTGTAAACATTCAACGCGCTCACAAAAAACAGCACAAAGGTTTCATTTTTCTAAGGTGTGTATTTGTTTCAAGTAAGTTCAAATGTGGGATCTACAGGTTCTGTTTAATGTTTTCATCTTAGTAACAAAGCTCGCCCATTCTTCTCCTATTCCAAACAAGCTTTACCATATTAAATATAATCAAAGCAAGGAGTAGAGCAATAAGACTGGTCATGATTGGTTTTGGTACTTATTGCACAGCTAATTGGCTATTAACATCATTGCCATGCTAGCATCCACCCAGCAGGAGGAAGCAGCTCTTGAAGGCACTGAAGGAACTAAACTTGCTCTATTAAAAAGAGAAAAAACCTGTTACTTAGACATCCACATCTGCCATTGCTCTCTGCAGAGGATCAACAGACCAGTAGTCATCATCCCAGCCCAGGAACCAGCCAGAGAAGGTTGGAGGCTCAAGCCCTTGCTTAACGAGTGTGACCGGAGTTCTCTTGTCACGGCTGGCTGGATCAGTTTCAATGTATCGTTTAGCTGTAAAGGCACAAGTAGAAGAAAATCTCATCAAGCATAAATCTCATGGAGCAGTAGATGGACGCTAGGGATACAATTTCGGATTTTTCATTAAAACAAATAAGGTTTTAATTAATAATTAATTAACAAGTAAGGCATTTTTAGGTAGAAAACATACGTTAGGGTCATAAAATGCTCCAATATAACTGCAGTATTATAACTCACCCACACAGAGATACACTTCCACTGTTAGGGTCTGAGCACAGTGTGTCTAAATACCTTTTTATGCTGATCTTTGGGATCCTCTTTTCTCAATCTACGTGATCATTTTGATCACAACATCGAATGTTATGATTAAGATATATTCCTCAGTATTTTTAATTGTCTGACTTAAAATCAGATGGTGGGAAAACAAAAAAACATTTATTTCAGAAAGAAAAAATGTCATGTCATTACCAGATTTCAAAGCCTCAGTCTTTTCTTCCTCCTGGGCATCTTTTCCAATCCATACAAACACCTATAGATCAAAAAAAATGAATCACATGAGTTGTTTCAGCAACAGCCAATGTGCCTATGAAAGAGAAGAAGGGCTCAGTGAACTGAGTATAATGCTGAACAAAACATATTCCTCCTGGTGTGCCTGGATCGCTGACCCACCCGAATAAAGTTTCTGGTAGATGACAGGAAGCTTTTTGACTGCAGTTTATCTGCTATAAATTCTAATTACACGAACAAGTTGTACACTAGCTTAACACCAGAAAAAAAATAACTGATGTTTGAACATCTTTACATAAAACAGACACAGAATTCATCTCTAAGCTCACTTTTGGCTGAGTCATGCACAGCAACTAACACGGGTTCTGGGTGTAAGTTCTCTTCAGTGTCACAGGTGAGGTGTTTTGTTCTCAGGCTTCAAGGTGAAAGGACTCTACAATTTAATAATTCTGTTGCGATTTTAATTTGGATCTCTAAATCTAGAGCCACATTGTGTGTATATTCTTTGCTTCTCTCCTTAACAGGTAAATATGACATACCTGATCCCATGTGTCAAGGATCATAACGTCATCTGTAGCAAGGTCATCCTGAGTCAGATCTCCAGGGACTTCTTCAATCTGAAAAACATAAGATCAAAAGATGAGGACATTCTGCAAGTGTCACTTTACCTTTGCAAGAGAAATGCAGTTCACCAGGGCTGTAGTTTCACTTCTTGTCAGCCTTTCATTCATGCACAAAACTTCTAATGCTGCCTCTCACTGCTTGAAAGATTCATGAATTAAAATCTTAGGAATTGGAATGCTGGTGGTTAACCAGGGGAGGACCAGTCTAATGGTTCAGAAAGTTGCTATAGAGGTAGCTGCTGTCTCTGCAGAAGAAATAAATGGTGCTAAAACTTTCCCTTCTGGAGGCAATGCTACAAAGGAAAACTGGGTGTAACAGCTCATGAGTTGACTCGGGGCATACTCAGACTAAGTTTCTCTCAGCTTTGTCAGATGAATGTTGAATTAATTGATTGTCTTCCCAGATACTCACAGTGAAGCGTCCACTCTTATTGGAGCATGCAAAAAGACGAGGGGGGTGAGCATCCATCTTCTTGTCCTTCAGCCGAGGAGAGGTTCGGTAGGGAGCTTTCCCACCCAAAGCCGCCCAGAAGTTATCTGGAAAAGAAAAAGATCCACTGTTGCCTCAACTATTGCTGGAAAACACAGTAGCAGTATGGCTTGGGTTGGACGTTAAGCATTCTTCTCAGAAAGTCCCAGAGGCCTACAAACATGGGTGTGTTGTTAAACATTATGAATGGAGAAGCCACTCTGTGTTGTGTTCACATTTCTTTGTTCTGAGAGACAAAAAGAAAACATCCTGAAAGTAATTATTGAGAAAATGCAGCTACACAGAAATGACCTCAGACTTCGTGTGTGTCCCTCACCTGGCTCTCTACCCTCAGAAACCTGTACTGGGCGAGCTCCCAGAACCTTCAGCAGCTCTTGTGCTCCTGACAGCTCTGCACTGTTGGATCCTCGGCCAACCCAGAGGTAAGCAGCAGAGGGAGTTTTCAGGACAAAAGCATCATTGGAGTTCAGCTGACTGGCAGCAGGATCCAGCTGAAAAAATGGAAAGTTGCACATGTGAGGCGTAATCCTCTGTGTAGAGCCCATCATTTCAAAATAAAAATTAGTATCTATCCTTAAACTTCAAACAATATTTTCCATGCAAGCATGTAGGGTTACAATATATGTTGTATATTTGCCTGTATCTGGGTAATGAGTCAGGCTCAGTCATGAGAAGTGTAAATGAATGTGTGTTTCTTCATACAATCTGCAGATACATACGACTTTCTGCTCAAATGCTGGGGGCTCTCATTTTGCCAGTCTTTATGATTCGGTCAGGATATATAAGAACTTGTTGGGGAGATTATCATAGAGCACCATCCCTGCTGCTGAGGCTGATGAATCATTAGCATAATGTTTATTTGTATTTGTGCATTTTCTTTTAAATAAGTAGGGCTCTCAGCCTGTATCTTGGCACAGACTATTTTTGTTTAGAGTCTTTAGCACTCGCAGTCTCCCACTGGTAGCAATGTGGTCACACAAGCTTAGAACAAGTCACAATATCCAGCACCAAACAGTATTTGAAGATCATTGTTTTATGGTGGGTGTAACATCTACTGTGGACTTGAGAACAGCTTCAAGGTTTTTGAGGTGATATTTATAAACTAAAAAGAACGTAACGACTATCACCGCTTATTTGCAAGAAAAGAGACATCTTTTAACAGTTTCTAAAGGTTTAAAAGTTTGTTACAGTTTACATCAGAAAGCTCAGTCTGGCCTTCATTCTCAAAGAGATTGTGTCCCCATTGCAGCTTGTGTATACAACACAGAAGCCGGCTCTCTTTCCACATACCTCTACAGCTCTGGTAGCTCCCGAGGTGCTGGACCGGACCTGGAACAGCCGTGTTTGTGCCGGTGTGGTCTGGCCTCCTTCCCGAGAGGTTCCACCCTTGTACACAATCAAGGGCTTTCCACCAAACATGCTCATCAGATGAGGTGGCTCTTTTCCTTGCACTACTCGTTTCTAGAGAAAAAGATAACCTGCTGTCAGCTTTAAGGCAACTGATAAAGGGAAGCATAAGGCATGCTGGAAATGGATTTGGCTGCCATGTTTCTGGCTGGACTCTTCTTACAGAACTTATGGAACAGTTTTCACCAATCCAGCTGCCTTTGCAAAAAATGTAATTAAATATACCCAGAGTGTTTTCTGCTTCTCCTAGCAAGTCCTGTTGACTGCCAACATGTTGCATTAATTCATATGAAATGCAGATTGTTAATTTCTGAGAATTATTAACACTAGAAAGCAGACAGCTCACTGCCACTTGCAAGGTATGAGAAAACCAATTATATCCTATTTATTCCCAGTCAATTTTCATGTTTTTTTTTAAATTTGTTTTTGTTTGTTGCTGTTTTTTTCACCTGCACGGGGCTGCCTCCCAGCTCCTCATCCAGTTGTACTGTGAGGAATGCCGAAGTCGCAATTTCATCCTGAGTGGAATGAGCACCCTGCCTGAAAGACAAGGCAAAACACGAGGTTCTTTTCCCCAACACATGCACCTTACAGAGATCAAGATGTAAGAAAAACTTCTACGCTATCAAACCACAGTAGCACTTCATTCAGCATGAAAAAGAAGTTCACTGTCTTAGAAAGTAAGACTGATTGATTACAGAGGGAAATATTTTTAGATAATAAGCAGAGGTTCTTTAGTATCTCCATGCCTATCTCCAAAGATCCTTCCAGCAGTCAGCTTAAAAACATGCCCATTCACACTGCTAGCAGGAACTATATGTGCAGTACTTATACAGACTGCACCTTTTTTGGCTTTAGTTACACAGCTTGTCTGTGCCCTCTCTGCTTGCTGAGAAGCAAAAACACCACTGTGAGACTGTTAAAAAACTCCTCCTTAAAGGCATGGCCTGGGAACTGTGACAGTCCCAATCTACCAGTCAGGATGTCAAAGTAAGAAAAGTGAGTGACAGTGGTCTCAGACATAGAAACCGCAAGAAGTCCAAAGCTTGATCCAAAGGATGAGCTACTGCTAGAAATACAAACAAACAAGCAAGCAAGCAAACAAATGAAAAAGATGCTATCACAGTAATTCCTCCCATTCAAACTTCAAAACTTTCCAGACTTCTGGTAATGTTCTGGAAGGGAAAACTATCCTAGATGAAATCTTATTCCCTGAGGATCCCCCATAAATGGGAACCAGCAGCGACCCATTCTCAAAGAAGCAGACTTCACAGCTCCACAAAGGCGCAATCTTTCTTACCAAGTGTAAATGATCTGCCCCTGCTTTCCAGCGTGCCGGTAGTCGTACAAGATAATATAGCTATCCCCTCCGTAGAACTGGCCATATGTTGCAGGATTCACCGGCACTTTCTCTGAGCCTTCTATTCTCCAAATCTAGAAAAGAGCACAAAGGGAGAGGACCAGAAATGTTCTTAGTGAAATAAGAGTACGCAGACGTTCCTTAGCAGAGCCTGCGTTCTGTTTTCTTCATTCAGGCTCCCAAAACTCGCAGTCCTGCAGCCCCACCTGCTGGAGAAAGCTACTAAAAATCTGTCATCCCCACCCACCGCAGATTTCCACAGCCTGCAGCCAGGCCTGGAAGCAAGGAATATTTCATTCATCCTACTGTGAACTCCCAAATCTTGATCAGGCCTTCCAAATGCTGAGAAACACGGGAGAAATGTCAGATTGCCAGCACTGCCAGCACTGATGCCCATTTTGTACACGACATGATCATTTCAACTTCTCTCAGTTATGACGAGCAGAGATTTTAATTTACTGGGGATTTTGGGAAAGTACAAGGTTGGCTGGGACTCATGGCTCAGCTCTTTCAAGCCCACCTTGACCACTGCTTCTATGCACAAACATATACATCCAGATGTGCCAGACAGGTGTTCTGAAACAATCACTCATCACATGAATGATGGCAAGAGCTAGAATAGGGATGAGGAGGAATGAGGAAGAAGTCTTGGTCAATGGTGTTGGGTGAAGCATTGACCCCAGGGCAATCTTGGAGTGAAAATGACAGCTCATCTACACCACGTAGCTGTAGGACTCTCAAGACCTTCCTAGTATCTTAAATGTTAAAGATTCCCCCAGCGTTTATGAAAGTGCAGTGCTGATGAGTCTCAAGCTCCATCTGTTCTTGCAGCAAGGCATCAAGAGGTAAAGACAATTCTGGAAACTCTTCAAAAGGATTCTGATACGGCTTACCTGTTTCTTGCCAGAGCCATCATCCTCCATGCCATGCTGGGCAGCCATGGCCCTGGAGGTGTGTAGAGTGGCAGCATCAAAAGGTACTTTCTCAATTTTGGCAACATGACCAGAAATGTAAGCCTCTCCCAGTCCTTCTGTCTGGTCCTTGTCCCTCCAGTTCTTGAAGAATTGTTTAAACAAAGGTGTTTCACCACTCTCAGGGAGGACCTGGACCTGAAACAACAGAGCCAGCCCATCAGAGCCCGACCCCACATCCAACACAGCTCCAGCTCTGGCTACTGCTTACTGCTTGCTTCATAGGAGCCGTGGTTTCAGGCTGGCAGAATTGCCTTGTACAACTCTCCTGAGACTACAACAGTGAAAGGCTTGGTGTCACAAAGCAGTACTAAGAGCCAAGTCAGGTCTCACTGATGCCTGAGAAAGCAATCAATCAAACCTACAGCCATTAGATACCAAACAGAACTTTACCAAGACTAAAGACACATCACAAACCATCTGCTCCCTGTTGCTTGCAACCACTAGTTTGAAAGGATCGTCCCCAGCTTCTTCCAAGCTAGTGTTGATCAATCTTTAAGCCTTTGTGTAACTATGCCTGGATGGTCCATACTACCACAACCAACACTATGGGTTTTAGAATATGCTAGATGTATATTCAACTAAGTTAGGCTTTGAGGGAAGCTGAAGGAATATTAAACTTTTAGAATCATCACTGTAAGAAAGGCAAGTTTACCCACATCTTCTGTTTTTCACCTCTTTGAGAGGTCACAGAAAGAAGATAAAAATAAAAATGTATCCGAGAGGAATAAACATTACATGCTAGTTGAAAAGCAGTAAATGCCATTCTAAGGACAGTGTTAGCCTTGGAGTTAGACTGTGGTATCTGTCTGCTGAAGAGCACGTCCACCAAAACAGGAGCTACTTGAAAGACTGATACTGACACTTCACTTGAGCTGTGCTCTGGAGTCAGTGGCCTATGTGATAGAAAACTACTCTCAGTGGTGTCTGGGTGGGCTGCACATCCTTACCTGGGTGTGTTTTGGATAACCCATCTTATCAATGAAATCAGTAGCTGTTTTCAGGGCTGCCTTTCTCTCATCAGAATTGGCACTCCTGCCTTTAATGAAAAGAGACAGGAAAGATATCAACTTTTAACAAGTTTTATCTACCCAGAGAAAAAACTGTCCATAGCACTTCAACCTTTTGCAACAGCTGAAGGGCACAGAATTCCAGCTAGAAGATGGTGCCAAGTACTAAATGAAAATTTTATTTCTTTTGTGCTTTTCTATGATGACTGAGAGAACAATTTCCTTTCTGCTTATGATGTTAATTTATTTTCTTCTTTCTGGTTCCCAGAAACCTTCATTTAACCAAAACCCCAGTATCTCAGCACCTGCCATTTCAGATGAGAGTGCTTTCCTGAGATTGTTAATGCTATCTGATAGCATTATCTAATGCCCTGAAGTGCACCACCACCACCACCAAGTGTACACTTTCCTACCTGGCTCAAAAGAAACAGGGATCAGGATGAAAATCGTAAGCATACATAACCAGCTTCACCTGCATCTCTATGGTACCTTTCCAAACAAAGATCTTTCCATCTGTGCCATGGTCCAGAATGAAACAGTCTTCTGTGTTCAGTGCTGCCTGGGAGAATGGGTTCTCATCTGCCACAAGGGAAACTGCCATGTTCCCAGCCCCATTTGAGACCTGTGGTAACACAGTGCAGAGATTAGATAAGGCATTGTCTGTTCCCCTCCAGCTTCATGGCAGTAGTCCAAAACTCATGGAGTGGAAGGGAAATCAACCTGAATGCCCTGGCTGCTTCAGGCACCAGTATTATTCAAACAAGGAACCTTTGACACAGCAATGGTATGACAGAACCTAGCGCTTACTCTGAAGATTTCAGATATGTCTAGCAAAGCAGAAATCACTAGAATCAAAGACTAACCCAAACTGCTAAATATATTGGATGCAAAAGCAGCCATTAAAGTTCTTCAAAAGCAAAATAACTGCATCTGAGAACTGAATAGGACTGTCCTGGTAACTGTGAGTAGGTCTCCCTGCGTCAAGTGGGTTTCACGGTCTGAGTTCTTGTACCTACTAATAACTAAAGGTCTACATTACAAACCATCTTGGCAGACATTCACCAAGTCATTAGCGGAGATGACTGTAGAGAAGAATTCCTCCCAAAAAGTCTTGAACAGTCTTCTGCGCTCATACTAGCTGATGGCAAATGTTACCTTCCAAATCATTACTTCATCATGCTCACTGCATACTGGAAGAGGTAAAGTCAGTTTCTAGCCCATTTTTCTCATCTTTTTAACAGTGTTGCCCCCACTTTTTCTCATAAATTCCTGAAAAGTTCCAGCTGAATCCTCACTGCTGACTCTAGTCTCTGATAAAGACAGTAGAAAGCACGTGGGTATGCAGTGTAAGCAACCAACATTCATATGCTAAAATTGGGAAAGGTTCCTAAAAGGCTCTGAGTCAGATCAGATCTGCTCTTCTACTCTATTCCAGCTCCATCTAATTGTGGAAAGATTACTTCACTCTCTACAATTGTCAGGGTCCATCTGTTTCTTGTTACCTTATAGAGCTTAGCCAGCTTTCTATTGGCTGTATCAGTTTTAGTATCATCAGAAGCTCCTTGTGGCAAACTGGGCTTTGGTCCTAGGACCTGAGAGAGAGAGGAAACAAAATGTTACTAGCCAATCCAAAAGAATCCCTGTTTCCAGATGCTCCAATCACAAGGAACAAGGAGAAGAAACTTCTAGATCAACAACAGCAAAAATATACTGATGTCCCAGCAATGACAAAGACCAAGTCTGCACTGAAGTGAGTGTCTCTAACAGTAGCACTTCCTGTGTAAACACAAACACTATTGAGCCTACCTATCCACTGCATCTGTTCTTTCACTTACTGCCCTTCCCTCTCCAGCATAGAGAAATGGATGAAGTGAACAACCTGAAGCATTTCCTCCCGCTCTGCTCCTTCCTCTGAAACAAAGACTTTGGCACGACCGTTCCTCTCGTTGTCCCGAATCCCCTTGGCTAGCACAGTGGCCTTCAGACGCTCCTGACGGTTGCTGTTGGAGCCACACCACTGGTAGATGTTCTGGGGAGAAAGAAAAATTATACAGCTGCCACTTGTCAGACCGTAATGTGACCTTTTCTGGAGGAGGCAGCAGCATGTCCGGAACTGACTTGAGATAACTAAACACGGCATGAAGAAAAAAAAAAAAAAGAATTAATCTGAATTTTTCTGCCTCTGAAAGTCAGATAACTCATCTTTTATGTGGTACTTACACTGCCAAGGTCAAGGATGAAACAATCCCCCGTGTTGAAGCTCTCCCAGGTCACGGGGACCTCTGTGGCTCGGACTGTTCTCCTGCCCTTGACCTGGAGAAGCCTCTGCACAGTTACTTCATTGGGAACCACATGCCTGAAGCCAGAAGCCACGCCACCAGCCTAAGACAAAAATTAAAAAGGAAGAAAAAATACATTAATTTGCTACACATGAGAAGTTTCTATTTCTCACAGGACAGAGTTTCATCAGAAACTTGCAGAGAGAACTAATATGTGCAGGCTGGACTTTTGTATGTCAATCTATCCAGTGATGTGTCCCAGCTGTCCAGTCCTTTGTTGTCTATGGGACACTGACAGAAACATGAGATCAGCTGAGGTTCTCACAGGATTTTGACTGGAGTGAAGGGTGTATTTCCATGTATATTGCACATCCTGCCTACCAGAAATTATCCCATCCCCAGGATTCCCTACCCCTACAAGATATTGTCCAAAAAAAGCACTACCAATTTTGAATGAATAGAAAATAATAACAAATGAGCAAAACAGAAAGATTAAGAGAGTTGAACATGAGGAAATAAAAGTGCTTGGCAATCATTTGACCTGATAACCCTTTCCTTTACCACTGCATTCCTGACGAGGGTAACAATTCTAGACTATATGTTTCTGCTTCTATCAGAAGGAAGTACAGCTCCCACTGCTATTCAGCTACTTTCCCCAGGCATTATGGATGGTAAGGAGGTGGACTGAGCTCAGAAAAAGAGACAGGCAAGGCCAATCTTAGTTAAGTAACTGGGAGAAGTTAAGCCTACTGAGTAGGCGTTTCCCATTCACTTGGATTGCTCTTAAACTCATTCCAGACATCTTGGGACTCTGCCTCCTGAAGAAAAACAAAATCCCAATTGCTAAAATTTCCTGGGGCTTTCCTTGTGCATTATGAATACAGCCAAATCTCTCCCTCTGGGATCTGCTGTTCTCCACCCTGTCAGTTCCACCTCACTGAAAACATCTGGTCGGGAATGCTTTTTAAACAACTGGCAAAAGGGCAATTCTTATTTGTCTGAGAAGTGGGCAGGATGCCATTTCTTGCAGGTTTGATTCAGACTGGCAGGATAAAGATCCAGCCATAACCTACCTTATACTTGATGCCAGACTTGAAATACCCCAGGAATGTTGAGGATTCATGGCCTTGCACTTCACGATGCTGGACAGCTTTCCCTTGCAGGTAGTCATCCATCTGAACAGTGAATATGGCAGCTGCCCCACGTTCATCTTGAGAGCTTTCATCTCCTAAGAAATGAAGAGGCAAAAACGTGGAGAGAATGCAAGGTTTTTGCCTCAGCATTCAACTGCATAAGCACAAGGGAGAAAGGAGATTCCTGGAAAGTTTAGCTTCCACAGAGGTCTGCAGAGTAGCAGTTTGCAATCTTTTCTAATAATGACCCCAAACAGCATTAAACAAAAAGTTATTTTCCTGTAAGGGTTACGATACAACCATAACTGCTGCAGCCCTACTGCTTCACAGCTGCGGCTTTGGTAAGTATCATACGTTTTCCTTTTGCTATTTCATCCTGCCCTGGAAGGAGGCTTTCCATGGACCAAATTCACAAGCAAATGAATCTGCAGGAAGACATCATCAGCTTATCAAGGCTGTGGAGACTAGCAGGGCACCAGTTCCTCAGCAGTTCACCTCTCAGAATCTCTTTAGTATAAAAAAGCTATTGACAGATGACAAATAGGGCAAACCAGCATGCAAGTATCCTACACAGCTTTAACTATAATATTGCCAGTGAGCCTTGGTTTTACAAAATGTGGAGAAAGCCTTGCCATGTCACTCAGTGGCATTTATCGCAGAAGGTCAGTTTGGAGGTCTGAACTTCATGGGGAAACGGAACACACACTAGCGTGAGAAAGATAACAACTGACCTCTACCCCTTGAAATAGAAAAGATTTCAGCAGACTCTTTCATCTGAGGTCTTGTCTTTTCTATGGGCCTGACAACCGACTCTGGAGAACTAGGAATTATGCCACCTTCATCAGAAAGGCCATTATTTTGATAACACAATTCCATTTCCAGGTACCGAGGTGGCTGTACTCTCTATTGCAGAAACTATTTCAAATATTTAAGGCAAGTAGCAATACGTGCACCCAAAACTGCATTCTCAGGATGTCCAAAGTTCTGTTTCTTATTTCCTCAGGTAAAGCTTACTGGAGAATGCCAGAATAGTCAGAGGAACAGAATTCACTTCAGCAGGGGCACTCCCACCAGACTTACCCAACCAGAAGTGCAGGTCGTACTGGAGGTTCCCACTCCGCTGTTTGATGGTGTTCAGCACCAGATAAGAATCTCCAGTGAAGAAGTCTCCGTACAGATTTTTTGGCACCGGTACCAAATCAAATTTCTCGATCCTCCAAATCTGAAGGCCAGGCTCCTTCCCAGCCTTCGAAAACTCAGCGTGCTCCACCATGCTGACAGGCTACGGGCAGGACAGAGGATGTTATTCAATACACACAGTACAAGGAAACTCCTGTTTAAATGATATTGCTTCTGATCTCCTAACTATTGTCCCAGGCAACAAGTGGAGAGTTTTCTTTCTTTTCTCCTGGATTGAATTTTGTGAATAAATAAATAAAATCTTTCTCAATTGATGATTGTTACTTTTAAATTCCAAACAACTCTAATTTCTGCCTCATCCCCGGCACAGTCTTTCACAGGCTCTCTTTTATCTAGCGTTGTTTTGTGCTTGTTGGGTTTTTTTTTCCTTGATTTTACTTTATATATTTTCCAAACCAATTTACAGCTTGTCAGTATGGCACATAAGTGGAATACCAGTTTCCTTGTTAATTATTGCAGGAAATGGACACATCACTTTTAACTATATGTTGTACAGCTTGCACAGTTATTAATCATTATTTACATTTTGCGTAACATTATCCAGATATTATTATTATTATTATTATTATCATCATCATCATCATTGTGTAATCTGACCCTGCTCTCACTGGAAAATACTGTGAATATCAAAGAGATAATTAAAAAGTTCCTTATATTCTTATATTGTCCTGCTGATTATCTATGGACACATTACTTCCTTATTTCTGAGCCACTGTTCTATCTGAGGAACCCAGGTTGTATCCATAAGATCCTGTCCTAGGGAGGTTGCTTTAATTAGGGACGATTCTGCTTTAATACATTTAATATAATGCATTTAATATAATGCATTGTCACACAAACGCAATCCATTCACAATATACAATCCATTATTTTACAAAAACATAATGAACACTTTCATTCAGCTACGTATGAAAATAATTCACTTTGGTAACACTGAAAGCAAACAGAACATTTTTGTACTATTGGCAAAGGAAGTTTGTCTGTATATTACAGCATGCCTGTAAGTGACAACAGGGAAGAAAAAATTAATAAGTTATATTAGAAGCATCCAGCAATTCGATAAAGGAAAGAGTTCACAGTAGCTGATGGACAGGAGTACCATCAACTCAGCTTCCAAGGCAGAAATAAAGAATGTTACAAACTAGAGAGTAAACAGCAGGTTAGCTACCAAAGTGATTTCTAAGCAGTTATCAAACAGATAAAGATGGAAAACAGTGAGTTTTGACTGTTCTGCTTCCAGTCAGCAGGACTTCGTTTCCCCCCAAATCCCACTATAAAACCCCTTACACTCCTTACCACAAACTCCTTACAAAGTTAGAAAATAGCGTGACTCTTAAAAGTAATTGAAGAGTAAAAGTTTGTCAATGCTTAACTGTGGCGCTGGTCACTTACCACAGCTGAAAGCACCACAGCTGCTGTAACAACATAGCCAAGCCCTGCAACAGACATGGAGCTCACACAGTTCAGCTTCAGAGCCATTGTGCAAAAAATGGTAAGAAAAATGTAACCAAAGCCCTGTTTTCCCATTTCTAACAGCAAATGGGCTTCTCCCTCCTCCTGCAGAAGCTGCAGGGAGTCCCAGCTCCCTCCTCCTCCTCCCGCCGATATCGAGGAGTGCTGCAGAAGCCAATCTTTTATCAGAGACAAACACGCCCACCCCCTCAGCAATGCAGGGCGGAACTTGTTTGTGCACACAGGGAACCTCAGACTCCTTCAGCCACTTACAGATACTTAATCCCAGCCGGCAATAGCTCAAGACAATATGCTATCCATTACAAGCAACAGAGCTAATGTGTTCAAGCAAGCCAAATATCCAGTCATAAGGCCAAGGGGTAGGAAGAAATTAAAAGACATCAACAACAAAGGCAATATTTTGTCTGCTGAAGACTGCAACTAAATGGAAAGTTGATGAGGCGCAGAGCAAGCCTGCTCCAGATGGCAAGGGCTGCAGAGAAAGAGGTTTTGAAGATGTGAGAACAGAGAAGCACTAATGGTACACAACTGAACAGTCTGAGGATGGAGGGAATCCACCTTCATCTCTCTGAACTTGTCAGAGGAGCGGAAAGCAAAATTCACCATGTGCCTTGCACCTGAATGCCATGTTGCACACACCCCTATCAGAGTAACACAAGCCAGAGGAGTCTGAGATGCACGGGTGCATTTCAGCTCGAGTTAGCAAAAGGGCATTCATGGTCTGGTAGGTAAGAGAGCAACGCTAACTCAGTAATTTCACAACCAAATATCACTGAGGGTGTAGAAATACCCCTGTGACAGAAACATAGCAACCATCAGTGCAGCTGCTGAGGGATGCACAGACTGCTCTAGACACACTGCAGTGTGTGCCCATGCACATCCTGGGAGTTCAAACAAGAACACTATGAGGAACATAGCCAATGCCTATATGTGTGGCTATCTTGCTGGTGATTTTAATGCACCCTGAGAAGAGTTACTGACAGTGTGACGTTCGTGCTTTCTCAAGTTCTCAGCAGGTGCTTCCATAAGAGGCCAAACGCTTCACCTGGCTACGTCCACAAGACTCCCATATGGAAAGATCAGACCCCACTGTGCATCTGCCTTCTCCTCTCCCCACGAGAATACCTCCTTTCTCTTCCTAGAACACTGTTTCTCTCTTGTTCAAGCTAATGCATTTTGTCTGGAAATTTCAAGTTGGCAAACACTGTTCCAGTTAATTCCAGTTAATGTACTTTAGAAAATTTCAGTGCAAATTCTCAAACTGAAATAGATAATGAGAACAACGTCTTAGTCCTGCTGACATTTCTGATTTCTGTGAAGGAACTTCAGAGTGTCAAAGGTCTGAATCTGGTGACAAACTTCTGGAAGCCTAACTGTGTACTTGGAGAGCTCCAGAGCTCCAAGGAAGCCAGCTGTGAATGGCTTCTGCAGCTGCAGCACACCCAAAGCAAGACGACTGGATTGCACAACATTAGAAAGAGATGAGTCCCTTCCAAATGGAAAAATACTTTGGACTTTTTATTAATAAAAGTCTGTACAGTGAGACACTGCCAAACTTAACAGACGGAAGGCAAAGAGACCTAGGATAATCTTCACTGTTAGCATCCCATTTCAGGGTAAGCTCAAATCCCCTCAGACTTCTTTTTCTTCCAGGGCTGGGGGGCAGAAGGGAGGAGATAAGAAATGGAAGGAAACAAACACCTAGATTTGGCCCACTAATTAACATGGCATTTTATAAGTTCTGTCCCGAGTCCAAGCTTGTGTTGTCAATTAGCTGCAGAAGGAAGGAGAGTTACGGTGAATAAATTGTGTGTTAAAATAATCTTTGGCAAGGATTCATCTGAAGCATGTCAAAAGGGAGTAAGTGTAACACACACCAGCAGCTGGTATGGCTTATTACTGCTGTGCAAATGTTGCATTGTTGAGTCAAGCCACAGAAAGCTGTGCTCTGGATGTGTTATTGCCAGCAAATGCCAGATAAGGTTGCCAGGATCATACCCAAAAGGGTGTCTTGTTGGAGACATGGGAATGGAAGCAAACTTCAAGCTGATGTTAATAAAACTGTCCAGCTTAGTCATAGAAACGGTGCTGCACAGGGTCAGCGTCTTATGCAAAGAGAAGTTACTTAAGGAAAACAAGGAAACGGCTTGAAATATGGGATTTCAGTGCAGATGGATCATCTAAATGACACTTGGCTGCACAGCAATAAAAACAAGAACTTAAGAAAAGTCCAATGTTCTGAGCAAATAGTGGAAGACAACAACTCATTATGGTGTCCAGATGTGCAATTAACACAACCGTGCCAGGTCTGTCTTATCACAGAGACAGGCCTACGGAAATAATTACAGGGATAGCACCCTGGTTTACCACACACAGCACATGGCCTTGGTGCACCATGGAAGCTGAATCTGTGCAAAAGTCTGTGTGTATCTCACAGAACAATGGCAGAATTTGGAGACTGCTTCTTCAGCACATTTATAAATGATTTTTCCCAAGGCTGGGAGCTACTTGTTTCAAAAGAAAGACCTGAAAGACCACAGAGACCCTCTTGTTTCTCTGCCCAGCAAATGTCCTGGTGTGCATCTTCTCCATTACAGCACTGTCAGAGGCCCTGACAGCTGTGCTTCCACCATCTCCAGTCTGGGACTCAGTATTCTTCTTTGCTTAACTCTATCCTAGCATTTATAAGAAACAGTTCTCTTTGTCTCCCTCCCCAGATACTCCCATTTATGTTCCTCAGACTCATCCCTGTGGCTGTGCCTCCCACTTCTCCACTCCAGGGAGGCCCTGTGCCACTGTAAGTTGCGCTATCTGCACTTTCACCATTTGTTTTCACTCTCCTCTGAGTTTGCTCCTGACAAGGAGCCCCATTCTGCCATGCTCAGAGCCAGCCCAGCACTGCACAGAAAGGAACATCATGTTCCACTGTGAGGCATATCTGTGAAGACAGTCTAGAATCTCTTATTCCTTCTGTCTCATCACATGGCAATGCCAATTAGTGGGAACAATTAATGATTAGTTCCTCCACATCAAATCTACTGTCACATTTTCACACCTACGGTCCTCTTGGGCATATAATGTTGTCTAAAATATCTTTCTGGGAGACAGTATCATCCAGTCTCACAGAATCAAAAAGAGGAGACAACACTTGATTCTCTTGGGCTCCAGTCTGATTCCTACTCAACCTCAAACATCCAGAGCAGCTTACCCGAGCTGAAGGAATGCAGAAACTCAAACAAAACATTCTGTGACTTCTGGTATTGCCAGAGTATTTCAGACCACAAAATGCACAAGGTAGTAATGGCAATGCTTTTTAAAATGAATTTTTAAAGTAAAAATTTACTAAAGCAAGATTAAACGCACAGGAATGTGCATAAGTGTTTTTAGTAGGCAGCTCCTCTGCATGACAAAGCAAATATTAGCACAAAGGGCTTTCCTCACAAAGCTTTGTACTTCAACATTTCTAAGACAGTGAACAGCACGCACGTATACTTTTAGGCCATTCAGTGAAGCTCCTGGAGGCCTTCTTTTCCCAGGATATTCACTGAATGTGACCAACTGCAAAAACAAAACAAAACAAAAAAAAAACAGGTGGAGAATTGCTGGTAAAACAGTGGGTGATAAAAGAAGTGCAATGGTTTGTTCAAACAGCTTCAGCTGTAAAGAGGCCTACTGTTGCAAAGGAAAGAGATCTTCTAAGTATTTACACGAAGCAGAGACTCAGAGGTCCAACTGCTATGTTATTAGCACCCTGGTTTAACAGAAATAGCACTCGTGAGGGTGCTCGGTTTTGTTTGTCCAGTAATGCATCACCAGGGAGAACTTCGGCTTACCTTCAGAACAAGCACTCTTCCATACTTTATTCTGCTAGTAACTTACAAGAGAAAAACAAATATACCTTTTCTTTGAGAATAACTTTTTGTTTGTTCAAGCTACAGTTAAATTGTGGCCATTCCCATATGTATACCCAGCAATAGGAAAAGGATTTACCCACACAGGGCTGCTCAGGAAAGCTCAGCTGAGTTAAATGAGGCTGTGACAGTGGCAGGCCAGATCACCATATGGTTGTTCTCATTTACAGCTCCAGTTCCTAGTTCATGAGAGGTTCAGTTAGTTTGTCTAAACATGCTGTATAAACAAGGCCCACAAAGGAAGGTCTGCAGCCAACATAACGTTGTACCACTGAGCACCTAAAACACCTGCTGCATGATTCTGGAGCAATTTCTGCATTTTTAGATGGCAAAGGCACTATTTTTCATTCCGATGAATAATACAGGGCATCACAATAACTGCCGAGTACATTCTGAATTTCTGAAGTATGGGGAGAACAGTAAATCTGAGCAGAAGTCTGTAACCATACAGCATTCGTGCTTCAAAAGTGGTTCTTGTGCCTCAATCCTCACTGCACCTTGGGGGCAAACACTTGCATTTCCACCCAGACAATTCTTTCTTTCCCTCTACTTATTTGTCAACAATTGCCCAGACACGATGGATTGCTCCAAAGAAATCATATGTCTCCTCGGGAAAAGAAGGACTCCTTTGTCTCATAGCATTCTACACCTCCTGTATGAGAGGTGAAGTAAATCACCGCATTTCTGCCGCAACAAAAGAAGAACAGAGAGTCCCTGCGTTTTGTAAGAAGCAAAGTACTGCTGGTGTGATCAATCCCAACAAAATCAGCACGTTGTACGTGTGACAGTAACACTGCCAGGGCCAGAGCTGTGTACTCCAGAGCACTGTCTGAGAGAATGTCACTGCACAGATCAAAAATCAGATTATTATCTCAGGTTTAGCTGTTCCTACGCTTTGAAGATAATCCACACTTTCTGACTACCCACGCAACCATTTCTTTTCTCTCTGATCCTTTGCAAACGTGTAAAAACTCTGATGAATTTACAAAGATTGTCAGATTTAATATTACAGAAACATTCAAGTTCTGACAATAAGAAATGCAAGACATGGTGTTGCATTTATCAGAGAAGGGAAGACATTTCAGCGCGGTATTAACAGCTGGTGATGGTACACATTGAAAAAGAGAATACTTTTCTATTCTTTATTGCCTCCCTGACAAAATAGTACATAATGTGACTAACTTTTCAGGAAGACACTGAAAACAAATCTGATGGGACTTCAGCTTTGTTGCCAAGGTGACAGGCATTGAAAAATACCTAAAATGAGAGATGAGTTCAGTTCTCAGCCTCCTGACAGCCTTAAATTCATACACACATAATACTAAGAACGACCCCTTCCCTCCCACCCCCGAAGAAGCCAGTAAACAAGGCTTCTGTGGGATCAGAAAGATGGGCATGGAAGAGCTTCCTCCTACTCGAACCATGGCAGATCCGCAAACTATTTCAGTCCCCTGTAGGAGAGGCGGGATGGTGAGCCCTACTCCTAGCAGTTACATCTGAACAGATGCAGCCACTCACAAATCCTGAAAGGTCAAACTGGCATTGTTCCTTTAACAGCTTCCTCCTTCATTTAAAATACGCATTTGATTCCAAGAGGAATTCACATCAACAGTCCAGGACACAAAGTACAGCATTATCCCTACAATTGGCAAGTAGGTTTTTGCATTTAAAAGTAAAAATTCCTACTAAACCACTTTAGCAAACTAGAACACCCAGATGATTTGCGTATTGTTCACTTTTTCCAGCTGTTTGTTTGCATTATGAGTCATGTCAGCCCTATTCTAGTCTCCCTACCTTTTGAATACAATCCACTCAGTGAAAACAGAAGGTTCAGTCTGATGTACGGAGGCTGAAAGCCTGGTGCATGCAAAAACACAAAAGCCTGAGTTTCTTCTCAGGTGCACGATATAAATCAGGAAGAATATTACTTACATGGGAGAAACTCTTGGAGAATATACAGGTCTCCCATCTGATTGAAACACACCCAGAGAAAATCTGCTGATACAATCAGCTGTTTAAAAGCCCTACCTTAGCATACGTGAGAGCTGAATCATGCACTTACACACACGCAGCACAGATAAGAATGGATACAACCAGCAGCTCTCCTTCAGTTGCAAGCAAAAATGAATTGTGAATTGTAGTTGGACACAAATCACTGTTCAGTGCCTAAAACATGTCTTAAAGGAGTGCTTATATAACCCATAAGACATAACCCAGTACACTAAAATATGATTACAACTCCGTATCAAAAGTCCCATAGACGGATCTGGTGATGACAGCCAAAGCATGCTCATGGAGGCAGTGAGGATGTGCTTGTGGTCAGCTGTGGGGAAATGACACAGATGTTGTCCCTCCAGTCACCACGTCCTGGCTGCGCAGAGGGGAAATGAGCTGCAACTTGATGCAAACCGTTCTCCCCCTGCAAGCTAGCCAATGCATTCCTCAGTAGCACAGAAGTCTGCTCAATTCATTACCATTAACCCAAGAAAGCACAGACTAATACATTATTACTGGAGAAGATGGGATGGAAACAAGAAGAGACAACCTAAAAGGAGTCCAGAAGGGAAGCGTGAAGTGCTCCATGTGAAGCAGCAAGCACGGGTGACTAGGTGAGAAGGCTTACAACAAGCCACTGATACACCTATGACAAGGACAGGAGAAGGCCATGCAAATGCTAAGGCTGACTATAAAACAGTTGTGATTAAGAAGCACACAGAGGAAATCCTGTCTGCCCCACAGACACTGCACGGCCGAGCAGCTCAGCCCAGGCCTGGCCTCATGGTGCTGCAGCAGAGCCTGGAGCACTGCACGGGAGCACTGTGCAGACAGGCAGCATCCTGAACTAACAGGAACTACCTCACCTCACAGGCACATTCAAAATCAAAATGCTTCTTCAAATTCAGAGGCATTGATCAGAACATGAGATGTGCCTGAGCCATATAGATGCTGCAGGTTTGTAGCGCCAGCCCTGGTGGACACAGAGCACAGAGCTACTGCTGTGGCCAGGAGCCTCCCACAGCCCTCACCTACACAAGCAGCCCAGCAGTTCCCCACCATCCTCCTCCTCGGGGCATCCAAGACAGGGCTGCCCCACTTTAGAGGCAGTGGTTTTCCTCCCAAACATCCCCTTCTGAGTAAATTGACATAAGAGCTATTGCAGTTCCCCTTTCAGTTCTCTGAATACATGCAGATGTGGTCACTCTGGCTTAAAGATATGACTTCTCAAGAAGGCCTTTTTGTCCCAGAGCCAACTGCCCCTGTGACCACCAGGCCTGCAGCCACGAGAAGGTAATGCTGCTGACAGCCATGTCGAAAACTCCCCTCTTCCTCACAAGAAAGTGTTTATTGCTCTTCCTTTGGTGATTAACAGTGTTTTTTAATTTTCTTTTTAACAAGATTCAGGCTTTCAGGGCTGAGGAACCACAAGTGCTCTCAAGGCAGGCAGCCGGGAAGCAGGGAAAGCCCTAATGGAGACAGCTCTCAGCACAGCAGCCCCATCCAACCCGAGACATTCTGGGATGATTCATTTCCTCCAGTGTTTTAAAGGCACTGTTTTGAATTGTAGCTTTATTTTTACTGCATGTGGAAACGTTCAGTAAATAACATATGTTTAAACTTTGTTTTTGGACAGCATCCCACTGCCTGACTCGCTCCTAGCACAGACAGATGGCTGTTTCTCCCTCTCCCAGTTGTGCTGGGACACCAGCTGAGAGCAGTTCCAGGTTCTTACTGGGAAGTGGACAAGGGGAAAAAGAGAAGAAGAGGGGAAAGACCAAAACCACAGCCTGTAGTGAGAAAAGAGCACTCTGAAATGGGTAAAAATAAGAGCAGAAAAAAAATCTGAGTCCAAACCAACAAATCCTTCTACCCAGTCACCACCATATCCCAAACTTTGGTCAAAAAACCCTGGCAGATCAGTTTGAATATCCTGACTGAGGATGCAGTTACAATCTACATCTCAGTTCACCTCAAAGAGGGGAAAGAACAAACAGAAAAACTAAAATAATAATAATAAAACAATTATCCACAGGGAAGGACAAAGGGGCAGAACAACGCAGAGCACCACAGCATATTACTGCAGCACCAGTGCCAGGCTCTGCCCATGGAGCAGCCCTGCTGCAGCCTGGCTGTCCCAGTCTGGTGTCTTTGTGTCACCTCATGCAGCTCTCCTGAGCCAAGCACTGACAGCACCCTAAGGAAAAGCTGCCACAGCTCTGCTCAGTTCCACAAGTGTCCAAGCTCAAACCTTGCATCATCAGCGGATAATCAGGGATAAACCCTGCTGTTTGTTCAAGCACTTACCGTGACAGCCTCCTACTTCCTTTCCTGATTTTTCTGCTCACGCTTTCCTTCACTGAGCAGTTGTGAAGAACTGGAAGCTGACAGCTATGAACACTGTCTGATCTGAGTCCACCTATGATAGGATATAACAGAGCCATATTACCAAACCAGCTCTCTGCCAGTGCCCCAGATACACATCCGGATCAGCAGACTGCATACGCTGAGTGTCTGCACACTGATGGACTCGTGATACTGCAAGACAGCATCCACTGCTGCGGATACTGGCAGCACAGCTGGACCTGGAGGGTATGGGCATACTGGCACATGGACAAAAAAGCCACTCACCCAACTGTGTGCCAAAGAGATCATAAAAGGCATGATGAATCCACTCTGGCAATCGGTGCACTTTGGCTATAAAAACCAGCAGCCTGCAGAATGCTATGAAAATATGGGAAATTTGCCAACATCCCAGACTTCTTGGGAAACAACCACATACACACCATGGATTCCAGGCCTGTCGTGTATGCAGTCTGCTCAGACACTTCTACCACCAGTTCACTTACTTTTATTTTTTCTAAAAGCCCAAATCATGGGAAGACAGAAGACCTTTAGCAGCATAAACCTATAAAGGTTCTGCAGTCTGCCTCATGGCTCAGCAGCATCCCAATTACTCCTGTCATGATACGGGGCAGGAGATAACCAGCTGTGACTTAGTCCTGTGGTAACAGTGCTCTTCCTGCTAGATCCCCACAGTTGTTCCTACGAAACAAATTCTTGATAGACTGGGCTCTGAGAAAAGCCAACTTCGGAGTTAATCTTGGGCATGAAAATGACACAGGCAGTAATAATTAAAAACAAAACAAAACAAACCTCTGATTTTTTTGTATTTGCATTAAGGCATTGTTTCTATGTGGGCAGGTACAACCTAACTGCTATGTAGCAGTTTTAAAGGAAATAAAAGTGCTTCTTTGCAGGCACAAAATTGACATTGCTCAGGAAACAGAACTTCAAGTGGGATCAAAAAGATATGAGAAATTCACGAGGGATGGGATAACTGTTGACTATTACACATAATCATCTGAACGCAACCTTCAGTTCTGAAAATCCCTGATCATGGCAATTCTCTACTGCCAAAAGCCACAATGATAGACCTAAGGAAATCTGCCCATACAAACCCTTCTCTCCTTTGCCTAAACGTCTGCTGCAAGCTCCTGTCATTGCTGAGACACTGAGGAGCTGGTGAGACAGCTCCTCTGCTCCTGCCCTGACGGCTGTATCAGGCTGCATTACCTCTTCACACTGCCGTTGTCTCATAGGGCCTCCTGCAGAAACATGCTTTGCAGATGAACTAAACATGGCAGGCTCCATAGCTGTGCACTACCCCCACCTAGGGAGATTGTCTGATACTGGTGAAACAGCTCCAGCCCGGCCCGCAGCTGAGAACCCTGGCATCACTTTTCCTTTTATGGGAACAGAATTAATCATCCAGAGCATTTCTTTCAAATTCCTTTAGTCTTCTGAGCGTCTGAAGTGATTAAATGATGATTAATCGATGAAACTGAAAAGATGAGAACTTTAACTAATGTTGAGAAGCAGAATAAACTACATGACAGAGGTACACAAAGTGGTCAGGCAGAGATGTATTCAGAAATAGATGATTCATACAGCAGTTCCTAAGTACTGTGCAAGTGAACAATAATCAAGAACAGCTGCTTCTTCCTATACAGTAGTTATTCATTGTGAGCAAGTTACTCCATATGTTTAACCATGTTCTGTTTAACTGCAATCAACCTGCAACTTCATCACTTCAGTTCATACTTAAAGATAAAAAAGAAGAAGAGGAAGAAGAAAAACCAATCACTAAAATATTCCTTCTGTTAGGTTTTCAGAGCAAAAGGGGGAAATGGTTTGTGGAGCTCCAGATTCCTATCCAACATCTTCTTTCATAAGCATGAGTAACATGTCAGCAGCAGTACTGAGTCTGGAGTTAAACTGGAAAGCTTGCATTCCTAAAGCAAGCTAAAAGCAGATAGAAATCCTAAGCACCAAATAAGACAGAGGGCTATTTTAAGAATGGTTTCGTTCCCACCAGCACACTGTACAACAGCCAGCATACAAAAAGTTACTTTATCTGAACCTGAGGAAGCGTTGGCTCAGCACAGGTCTTTGAAAACAGCTAATTGCTGCTCTGTGCACCATAGGAAGGCTCTTACCTTCTCTTCTTCCCAGAAGCAACATCCCTCCTCAGTGACACTGCTGGCCACAACGCTAACTCAGGGGATAGCCGAGGCGCTCACAAAAATACATAAAGTATGTACAAAAACAGCCCTGTAATGGAACAAGTCATACAGCCAGCCCCTCAGCTGGAGCTGGCATCAACTGTCCTCGGTAACAGAACCATGAAACCAGGCTGCAGAATGTTATCTCACATCCCTGCTTTGGTGATGAAAGGAACAAATTCACAAACAGGTTGGATTTGTGCCTGTAAAATCAAAGTGGAAACTAACAGTAGCATTTTTGCTTTGTCATACTTTCGACATTTGAAAGTAGCCAAAGATTGCTTGCAGGTTCAGTTTCCGTGTATTTTCCCTGTAGTACTGGAATTTCATCAGGCTGAAGAAAGCATCCATTCTTCTGAGGGCAGGAGACATTCCTCCACCTCCTGCATGCGCCCAGTTCTCACTAAAACGCATCAGTATCTGAACACTCAGGCAACCACTGGAAAATCCCTCCGTGTATTTAAACGCAGCATTTAAGAAGTCCACCATCCACATATACCTACAAGGCGTAACTTCAATTCCCACCCTATCCTTGTGTTGAATTTTAGTGAAATCCGTGAAGCTCAACTCCATGCTGCTCCAGCAAGAAGGCGCTGTGGTGGGGCCCATTGATGGCACAGATAAACACCCAGGATTGGAGCATCAGTGCAGAGGACAGCATTCCCACTATCTGTGCTGGGCTGGAGGTGACAACACACAGTGTGCAGGCACACCTTGCAGCATGGCACGGCACAGCCTGCCCATGGAGAGGACATCAAGCAGTGCTGGGTTCTGCTTTTCCCTGCTACCTTATGGGTTAAAGTTAGAGCTCTCTGCACTGCGTAGTACGGAGTGTGGAATAAACTACCTCACGGACAAGATGAGGGAAACCATTTGCAGTAGCCAAGACCTGATCCTGCGTACTTGGACAACAATTAACTTGCTGGGCAGATGTTACACAGCACACTGCAGGGTAGCTGGGGAAACCTAGAGGATGAAAGGTACTTGAGAACCGTGTTCTGCTCCAGAGCAGAAGTACCCTAAGCTGAGCCATGCCATAAATTCAGCAAAGGAAATGTTTTTTCTTTGAGAAACTTACATCATGCAAAGTTGGTAGTGGAAAACTGAAAGAATTGCAATGATCAGTAAGAAAAAAGACTTAGAGGAAACTGATGCTAAAGTCATCCTTGTTAGCAAAGTCAGATTTTTTTCATATCCAAAAGCAAATAACATTCAAAGCAGCTTTATTCAATGAGGATCTACTTACTAATGAGGCCTCCTTGAAACAAGTCATCCCCATAACTTTTTTTTTTAAACACTTTTCCTAGGAAACATTTCAAATAACTTTAAGTATCTACATTTGTGGAATTTCCCTTCAAACACCCTTTCCCCGGTCATAGAAGCACGCAGCCCCGCCGCTCCGGTCGCAGATGCTCAGCAGGCGGCCGGCGTTCCGCCCCGGGGCTGCGCTAACGGCGTGCCGCTGTCAGGGCGCGGTGTAACACCGAGTCAGACTGCGGAGCAGCGTTACACGGGGACACCGGCTCGGGAGCAGCCGTGCGACCCACGCCGAGCCTCGAACAGACACGAAGTACCGCCGCTCCCTGCACGCCCCCTCCCCACCTCCCCCCGGAAGCCCCAGACTCTGAGCTGCTGCTGCTGCTTTCGCCGCCGCCCGCCCGGCCCCGGCCCCGGCCCCGCCGTCCCCCGGTGCCCCCGGGAGCCGCCCCGCACCCCGGGCCGGAGGGTTCCGCGCTGTCCCCGCCGCGCTGCCGGCCCTACCTGCTGCTGGCGCTCGGGGCGGGTGGGACGGAGCTGCGGGGCGCTGGGCCGGGCACAGCCGGGCAGCCCCGGGGGCGGTCACAACGCGCACCCCGCCCCAGCCAGGCCCCGCCCCGCCCCGGCCAAGGCCCGGTGGCAGCCCTGCCCTGCCCTGCCCTGCCCTGCCCTGCGGCGGCGGGACCAGGACCAGGACCAGGACCAGGACCAGGACCAGCTCGAAAGCGGCCGTGATTCCCCCATCCGCGCCCAGCTCAGCCCCTTAGCCACCATTTTGTTCCTCACTTACCTCACTCGGCTCAGCCCCTCGGGGCACATCCGGGCCGTCCCCAGCCGGGTGGCGGAGGGAAGGGCCGTTCCTTCGTTCCGTGTCACATGGCGAGCAGCTCCTCGTGCTCCGCCACGAGGCGAGGGCAGCGCGGGTCTGGAACGCGGTCAGCAGCAAACCCGGGCACTGCCAGGCGCTCCCACATCCCGCACCACGTCTCCCTGCAGGCCGGCTGTCCCGTGCCCCGCTCACGCCCACAGTAACAAGGCACCATTGAGCCCGCAGAACAAAGCGGCCCTTCATCCCGGCCCCGGGACAGGCGGGCCCTGCAGTGCCCTGCAGCAAGGCGGCCGTGCTGGAAGAGTTCGTTCTGCACCAGCAGCTGCTGGGAGACAACGGAGGGAAGGCAAAGTAAGCACAGCCATGTGAAGGTGCCTGCCGCTAGCTTCCGTCATTGCTTTTGGCCCACGGGAAGCTCTGCGCGGCGCTGGTCTTGATTTGTGGAAGGTAACTGAGTCATACATCGTTTCACCACTTGGACGATCTGTGGGCATGTTGCCCTACCAACTGGGGAGCCACTCGGCTGCCAGGTCTCTGGAAGGGTGTTGCTGGTAGTCAGCACAGTTCTGTTGCTGTAATGGTGTGGGGGTTGTGCCAAGGCACAGGCTGCTTGCTCGCAAAAAGGCTCAAATGCAGCACAGTGTTAAGCTAAAGAAGTGAACCAGACATCCGCGTTTAAAGTGTGATCTCCCAGACAACTCAGATAAAGCCAGTGCTGCTCAGCATTGCCTGTAGTTGGGATAAAAGAAGCCACGCTGAGCACGGCGCTGTCAGCTGGAGCCGTTGCCTGTGGAGCAGCCAGAAGTGCTGGAAGCCTGCTGGAATGGTCCTGCTGACTACAGGTGGGCAGGGATTGACTTCCAGTTTGAACTCACTTTCACTGCCTTTGCTGCCACACAGGATCAGCTGATTTGCACCTACTTACACCAGGACTGCCGTTGTCACTAATATCCTTGTACCATTATTAAGTTTGATGTGAAGGTTTGAGGTTGCGGACATCCAAATGATTCGGGACTGTCTTTCCGGGAGATTGAGGAACTAAAAATAATAATAAAAAAAAAAAAGATAAAGAAATGCAATCAACAAAAAGACCACAGGCATTTCTACAGGCAGCACGCAGCTGAAATGGCGAGAGATGAAAGAAGAACCTGGCATCTTAAAATCCAATCAGAGACCAATTAGTCATTTCAGGGCGGCCCAGTGTTACGTGATCCACTCTCACAGAGAAGTGCAGCGCTTCAAAACAGTTCCTGAATTATCCCCTGCTTCTTCTTTCTGTAACTGCCCACAGGAATTTGAAAGCAGCCAGAAAAAGAAGCTGGGGTTTGGGGGAACAAAAAAGACAGGGAAACCACATCTAAGCAGACGTAAATTACTTCAGCTGCTGTTTCATTGGCTGCCTTGGTGATTCTCCCGGTCTGCTGTTACTGCTGCTGGGTAGCTTAGATGTTCCTAACCGTTGTGAATTGCTGCTTTCGTGTCATCACACAAATGCCAGCTGTGGGGCTTTTTTTTCCCTTCAGTTGTGCTTTATGTATATGCTTCGTAAGATTTAAGGGCTGTTTGGATGTGGTGCTCAGAGATATGATTTAGCAGAGGGTTGTTAGAGTTAGGGCACTATGGTTAGGCTGCGGTTGGACTTGATGATCTTTGAGGTCTTTTCCAACCTGAGTGATTCTATGATTCTATGATTTCCTCCAATAACTGGGAGGTGCTGCACTGAAAGGTCTCGACTGTAGATTTTTTTCCCTGTTTTTTTCCCTGATTCATTTACTAAAATGTAGTTGAGCCTGATGGCAGTGCGTCGTCAGAGACGTAGCAGTATCTCTTTAAAGCAGTCGGCCCGCCAAAGTGGGAGCATGCTCTCCGTTGTTCATCACGCACTGGTCCTCCTACGTCATCGTGGAGAGTTTGTACGCTGCTCTGAGGAGAGCAGAATCCACAAACCTCCTATCAGCTGTGTTAACTCCGAGGCTTTATTTTTTCCTGGGGTTTGTGGGAAGAAACAATAAATGCAGGAGCAATGCTTCTGTGAGCAGAACGTCTGGGTGCTGTTCTTTTATGCCGCACTTCAGACAGAGGCACGTAGAAATGGATTCCAAGCACTGACCTGGCAGAAATCCACAAAGAAGGGTGGGACGATGCTCAGTGTTTCATCTCCAGCAGTCCGGTATTGTTACCAATTTAGTGGGATTTAATTACTGCTGTTGGGTTCTGCCCAGATGTTCGGAAGGAATAAGCTGCAGTCAGCCTTTTCTCGATAACTGCTGTTAAGAAACTGCTGCAAGCTTTCAAGTGCTCGCAAGAACACGAGAACCAGAGCAGTAAAGATGCCGTTATCCGATCTTCTGGAATAACTGATAAAAATATACAAAATGATTCAAAACCGGACCCTTTAAGGCAAGTCTGCATTGCCTTTTAGCTCATCTGACAAATGCCTGCAGTTTGATATGAAATACGTCACAAAATTTGAGTTTCAGATGAAAAAGATGGTCTCGGTTGTAGTTAGAGAATGGCTTCTATCTTTCTGTGTTGTTAATAAGAAGTAACAATGATTGCTCGTATATTCCAAAGCTACTTTTCACTGTGTTCAGGATTAAGGCGTGTTCTCCTCAACCCGGCCCTCAGATTGAAGTGGTTTGGAGAGCTGCTGAGTAATCCTGACGATATCCGTGGCCACAGGAGGGAGCAGTGCTTGTCCCGTGCAATGCTCTGGTAGGGGAGAGGCTCACACCGGAGTGGTGGCATCGCTCAGCCCCGCAGGGAAGCCAAAGGCAGCTCAGAGTGCAGTGAAAGGGCCCGGTGTGCTCGGAATTGTCGCTGGGAAAGGAGATACGCGGCCGGCCGGCTCCTCACGGCCTCTGCAGGCTGCGCTCCTTCCGGGGCGGCACCGATAAGCGCTGCCCGGCGGGGCTTCCATCGCGCAGAAACACCCCGGCTCACATCGTTCAGCTGCACTACGGAGGCTGAGCATTCAAAACATAACCAGTGGATCCTTGTGCGGTGTTTCAACGATTCATAACTTCAAGACCTTTGAAAATCATCTCTGATAGAAAAAGCTCTCTAGTCCATGTCGGTAATATCTGGGGGAATACCGAGCGTGTAAAGGCACTGTGGTTTTTTACAGACAGAAAACCAGGCTGTAACGGTGCCAAAATAGTCCGATCGTTTTGTGTTTAACGACTCCCTCTTGTGGAAACCATTCTTACTGACTTGTTTTGACCTATTTTTCTCGTCAAAATCACTCCATATATGGAGCTGCTAAACTTGAATATGCTGCTGTTGCACAGCGTTACCTGTTTGAAAGGTAAGACCCGACAAGAACAGCTGTGGAAAAAGGTGAGCTGACAGCAGTAATGCAACTGTAGCAGATTGCTGGTAGATTTTGTATCTTCCTACTGATATATTTATTATTTGGACTGTAAGTGTGGATTTGAGGAGAAAAAGAACACCCAAACCACAACATCAGTTGTTTTTTTTCCCTGTGTTTTCCATCGTGGTGACCGCCTGCAGTCCAGTGATGTGAGCTGAGCGTCCCATGGCTGCACAAAGGGGGGGGGGGGGGGGGGGGGAATTCATGGGAAGTGGTCACTTAGGAGTTCTCTGTAGGAAACACCACATAGAGAAGAGCACACAGTCAGCCTGGTTCTCTACCGGTCTTAATTGGGAACATCCGAAGCTATTATTAAAGACCTCTGTAATTTCTCTGTTCTGTAAGCTGAGGTGAGAATCTGAAGTTTATGGAATTGGAGATAACAGAAACTGCCCTTATGGTACTCTTATTGCCTATTTCATCTCCTAAACCACAGATTTAATCTTTATTTATTCCCACAAACTCTGAGGTTCACACAGCACCCGCGTGTTTGTGTCCGTGGCACAGCCTGCCCCACGGGCTGCTACACAGTCAGGTAAAGGTGATGGAATATGGAACAGCGTTCCAAGTTGTTATCGAAAACAGAAATTGAGATCTAAGTGCGATCCGCTGTCGGCTGTGGTGCTGAGCCCTGAGGTGGGGCCATGGCGGGCACAGGCGTCACGAGTGGTGTTCCCCAGGGGTCGGTGCTGGGGCCTGTCCTCTTCAGTTTCTTTATTGATGACCTGGATGAGGGCATTGAGTGCACCCTCAGTAAGTTTGCAGATGACACCAAATTGGCTGGCAGTGTGGATCTGCCTGGGGGTAGCGAGGCCCTACAGAGGGATCTGGACAAGCTGGAGGGCTGGGCTGAAGCCAACGGGATGAGGTTCAACAAGACCAAATGCCGGGTCCTGCACTTTGGCCACAACAACCCCAGGCAGCGCTACAGGCTTGGGGAGGAGTGGCTGGAAGACTGTGTAGAGAAGATGGACCTGGGGATATTGATTGATGCTCAGCTGAACATGAGCTGACAGTGTGCCCAAGTGGCCAAGAAGGCCAAGGACATCCTGGCTTGCATCAGAAACAGTGTTACCAGCAGGAGCAGAGAGGTGATTGTCCCCCTGTACTCAGCGCTGGTGAGGCCGCACCTCAAGTGCTGTGTCCAGTTTTGGGCCCCTCACTGCAAGAAAGACATCGAGGCCCTGGAGCGTGTTCAGAGAAGGGCAACAAAGCTGGTGAGGGGTCTGGAGCACAGGGCTTATGAGGAGAGGCTGAAGGAGCTGGGAATGTTCAGCCTGGACAAGAGGAGGCTCAGGGGAGACCTCATTGCTCTCTATAACTTCCTGAAGGGAGGTTGTGGTGAGCTGGGGGTCGGCCTCTTCTCTCGTGCCATCAGTGACAGAACTAGAGGGAATGGTTTCAAGCTGCGGCAGGGAAGATTCAGGCTGGACATCAGGAAATATTACTTCTCAGAAAGGGTGGTCAGGCAGTGGAATGGGCTGCCCAGGGAGATGGTGGAGTCACCGACCCTGGGGGTGTTCAAGGAACGATTGGATGTTGCGTTGAGGGATGTGGTTTAGTGGGAGCTATTGGTGCTAGGTGAACGGTTGGACTGGGTGATCTTGTAGGTCTTTTCCAACCTTGGTGGTTCTATGATTCTATGATTCTATGATTCACTTCAGCGCTCCCTCGTTCCCGTCACACCCACTCGGCCTCTGCAGAGAGACGTCGCCCTGTCACCACAGCCTTATGGCCTCAGACCTCACGTTCAGTGTCCCGTGCCCAGCGTGTTTTTCCCGTGTTGCTAATGAATTCGGGGCACTCGCACTGCTCCCCCCCGCTCTGCGCCCACCGGAGGAGGCGACACCACCTCCTGAGACAACACCGCCGGAGGAGACACCACCTCCTGAGGAGACGGAGACGCAGCCGCCCCGCCCCACCTCGCTCCGCCCACCGCGCTCCCGCCCAACCCTCGGCGCGCGCCAGGCGCGGGGCGGGAACTGCGTGCGTGCGTGCGTGCGTGCGTGCGTGCGTGCGTGCGTGCGCGCGCCTCGCGCGCTTCCCTTCCCGCCCCGCGACGCCGTGGGGAGGCGGGACTTTCCCCGCGATTGGCTCCGTGGCGGCCTCTCGCGCCCACCTTTGTGCAGCCCCGCAGCCCATTGAGAGTGGGAGGGGAAACCCCGTGCGAGGGGCGCCGCCATCTTGGATAAGGGGGGTGATGGGGGCGCAGTGGAGCCAGCGGAGCAGAGCCTGAGGGAGTGCCGGAGCGAGGTGGGGATCCGGCCCGGCCGCTGCCCAGCACGAGCAGAGCGCTCCAGTGCCCGCAGGGGGACCGGGCTGCCGCCGGCAGAGCCACGCTGCACAGCCACACGCTCCCCGAGCTCAGGTAAGGAGAAGCCGGGGAGGGGCGGCACGGAGCGCCAGGCCCCGCGGTACTGTCTGGGCGGCAGCGCGGCCCTGCCCGGCCCGCGGCTCCGCGTCCTCCCGGCGCTGTGTGCGGGGTGCGGGTCTGGTCGGGCCGCGCCGCGCTGCTCTGCTCTGCTCGGGGCTCTGCCGCACAGGGCGCTGCAGGCCGCGCTCGGGCGGTGGCGGCAGCCCAGGGTGGAGAGGCCGTGGGGTCCGGGGAGGTGAGGCGGGCGGGCGGGCCGAAGCCAGGAGCAGGCCCAGGCCGCTATGCGCTGCCGGCCGCCTCCTCCTTCCTCTGCACCGCGCCATCGCCGGGTGCTGGAGCACGTTGGGTGTATATAAGCATATATGTGATCTCGGTAATTGCTGCAGTGTGGTTGCTGTATGCGTGTGTTACACAATGTGGCAGATTTGCGGTGTTATCTCTACTTATTCTTGCCCTGGCCCGTGCTGTTGTAATGAACTTTGATAGAAAAATAACTTTTGGGGTACGGGTGGAGTGAACCTATGCCACTTCCTATCTGAGGAAGCAACAGAAGTGTTCTCTGTTTCCTTTGGTCAATGCCTCCGCTGCCAAAGCAGCGGTTACTTGCTTTCACCTATTTGTATTACATAGCTTTGCCTGGAATTGAAATTATACTGCTTTGTCCTTGCAGTAAAGCCAGGAAAAATGTGTTTGTATTGGGGTTTCTCGTTGCTGCATTGCCCTGGAGGTTCCTTGGTGAGAACTCTTGGGTGCAGTGGGTCTGTGCTGCTGTGATTTTTGCAGGTGTAGAAGCACACCTCTGTGCAGGAGATTCAGATTGTCAGATCCTAAATCACTTTGAACCTCGAGTCAGAAACGTAGCTCTTATGGTTACCCTACGATGTGGTGTGGGATGTGCGTCTTGGGACCTTTCTGTCATGGTTAGGACTGAGGGCTTTGTGTTCTTGGGCATTGCTTGGGAATGGGAAGGAAATCCCAGTCCTGAGGGGCTTAGAAAATAACTATCGTGTAGTCTAATATGACTTAATAAAGAATTTAGTAGTTTCCTGTAGGGATTTGAACAAGTCATGAATCTGAGTTGAAGGAAGAAGCTCTTTTTTTTCCTTTTAATAGCTGCAAAAAAAAAAAAAAAAAGGATTGTGAAGGGCAGCAGTTTGAAAACAAACCTGTTATACTGGCAGTGCTGGGATTCAGAATGTAAATTGAACTTCTGAAGCTGCTTGCTTGCTTGCTCATGTGCATCAAATGGAACTTATGATTGTTTCTGGCTTTGCTGTATGTTTCTGGAACAAAGGAGGTGGGCCTCAATGTTTCTTTAAAACTGTTTCCCCCTTCCTCCCCGAGGTAATGGCTCTCAACAGTTGCATGTTGCTCTGATTTATGATGCTGACAGTATCTCCTCATTTTTGTATATACTGACCCTAAGCTCATCTGAGACCTCTGGCACTTTGCTCCTCTGCCTCTAACGTAGGTGTGTGCTACAGGTGGGAGCCTCTTATAGAAGGAGGAGGATAGGATAAGTGAGGATATGCGAATGCAGAAGCGAGGTCCGCACCTAAGTGCGGGAAGCTTAGGAAACAAGATGGCAGATCTTGGTAGAGTGAAGCTGTAGAAGGGCTTCACCGCCACAATGTGTGCAGCTGGACAGCTGTTGAGTCAAAAAGTGGTGGTGACATGATACGTTCTCTTTATTTTAAATCAAGAGTGCTTGGCCTATGGGTTCTTCCAAAATCCTAACTCGGTCTGAGGCCTAGTAAGTCTATTTAATGTGATCATGAAGTATCAAATATACAACGGAAAGAAGGTCCTGCTCAGCTGCAAGTGCACCAGTCTCAGCCCAGCAGCGTGCTGGCCTTGTGCTTTTCTAGAGAGAATAACTGGACGTGCGAGAAATGAGGGGCTGCGGAGTGGTCTTCAAAAGCAGATTATGAGAGGCCTGCCCGACTGCTAGCCAAATTTACTGTCCTGTGCTTTATCAGATGCTTTAGCAAAGCCTGATCAGGGGCAATAGAGAGGATGACTCTGGAAGAACTGAGAAATGAGTAAGGAACTGGCCAGCAAGAAGTGATGTTATGGGAGCATGAGCTGCTAGCAGGCTGCTAATGGCACTCCTCTGGGATCAGGCTTACACGTTGGGCTCTTTACAGACAAACATACCAAAACAAGAACTGAGGGGAATTAGTGGTGGCTGTTAGGCCATCTGTTTATGAGGGCTGAGATGTTTGTACATTTAGGGACATCTGAATGTCCTTGGTGCATGAGGATAATAGAACAACAGTGAAATTTAGCGGTACCCTGTAGTTTCCTATAGACAGCTGTCTGATGGGGGATTCACCACTTGGGTTTCTTAATTGATGATAAAACCGTTACTGCCTTCCAGTGTCATGTGACATTACAGAAGACCACAAGTGGTGCAATTACAGACTGTGCTTCCAGCAGCCCTCTGAAGGAAGATCCCATTTACATTGCCCTGCTTCGTGTGCTTGACGAGCCTTCGTCAGAGGAGTAGTATAAGTTGAAACAATTGTCTCCCTGGATTTCCCTCCTTCCTCCCCTACTGTTCTCTTCTCGGTGTTCATTGCAAGTTAATGCCTAAGTACATACGCAGAGAAGAGAAGGAAGGTTATCACAGAGTCACACAACCCATTCATTTTATGTGAGGATTTAAACCTTATTCTAAATAATACTCACTGATTGCATACAGTTCCACTTGTAACTAATCTTTTCTTTCACCACAAATGCAAGCACTGATAGCTCTTAAAGAGTTGCAGTTTTTGGAAGTGATGTGGTGGCATCCTCTTCTAAAGAGGTGGGACTGAACTTGACCTCTGAGGTTCCTCTGCTAAAGTACATCCCTGAGGAATGCCCCAAACCACCTGGGTGGTCAGATGAAATACAAATCCCTCTGGCTCCAGACTAACTGAAGTGGTTGTCTGGCTGCAGTGGTGTGTTTTTAAGGAGAACCTGTAATATTCAGACCATGCTGAGGTATCATCTCTGTGTGGGCTGACCAGGTAATGGTATTCCGCGCACGCAGTGATGACAGGTTCCAGTCCCTCCTAATAACATACAGATTCTTACTTAGCATAAAGCTGTGAAGATTCTCCATGCAAATGATTCTCACTGAAGACCTAATTGGCTGTGTCCCTGAGTTGGGCTAGGAGGAGCTGCATGGGCCTCGTGACAGCTGGTACGGGTATGATATTAACAATTAGTTCTGGATGCGTTGCCATAAAACTCATAATAAGAGTAAACTATCTTATCTCAGTTTATACAGGTAGATGCTGGTGTTTGAAACGGGGCTTTGGGGAGATGTGAAAATTCTTGTTTAGAGGAAGAAATACCAATGTCACCAGTATCTTGTTAAGGCTGCCTTCTTTTATTATAAAGAAGTAGAGAAGATGTATGGAAAATGGATTACAGTGACACATATGGTAAAAATTCCTGTCCTAATTGTGACACAGAAATTAATCATGCCGGTTTTGAAGCTAGCAAAGATCTGTGTACAGTGAAGCATGATCCTCTGGCTAGTTGCCATCCTGAAATAATGCTCTAAGCTCTGGGGAAGCATTACCTCGGTAAAGGGAGCTGGAACTTGTTCTGAGTTGGCACATTTTCCTGGAAGAAAGATGGCAGGCAGACCACACTCCCAGACTAAACTACTTCTGCTTTCTGTTACTAGTGAATGGATGGCTGGTTAACTTTGGCGTGTTGTATAACATCAGCTGTGGCTGAAGGTAGGTTGTGCAGGCTTGGATGTGACTTCTTCAGTCCTGCGGTTCCTTCTGCCACCACTCCTGCTCACCAAGGAGGAAAACTCTGAACCCCCGTACTGGGAATATGGTAGGGAGCAGAGAGCTGTGAAGGGGTGTAAAACACCATTTTCTACAGATAACGGTTTCTATTGACAATACATGGACCCTCTGCATTAGCGTGTAGCTAATATTTATGTGGTTATTGAGTTCTTCTGTGCACTACTCCTGTCTAGACTTCCTTCTTCTGTCTGTAGTGAATGCTGAGCTTGGAGGTTTCCTAAGGCTGAATTCTCAGTGACTTCTGTGTTGTCACGGGTTTTTTTCCCTGTATGTTGCAGAGCACTTCTGATGCAGCTTTATTTTTAGAACTTGCTTGTCTTACAGCAGGGGTTGTTGTGTTTGTCCATGTAGTGAAACAGAGAAATGGTGCAAAGTTGTGACAAGTTTGGGATGTCGTTACTAGCAAGGTTCTGTTCTGTTAAGGAGATTAATGTGCTGTTAGCTGCAAGGTGGAATAGTTTAATCCCAGAGTTACAGACAGTAAGCACATCATCTCCTCTAATATGTTCATTTCTGCTGTGTGATTTATCTATATTAGGGTAAAAAAAAACACAAATGAACTGGGATGTCAATTTAATGCCAAGATATAATTCAGGATGTTTCGGAATCTTGTCTGTAGCAGGGCCTTGGAACAGGCTTTGCACTGGTGCATTGCTTTTCTTTGAGTATCTGCTTAATTCAGCTGCTTAAAGCTGGACTCCTTGTGAGCTTTCAGTAAACGCCTGGCATACACTGTCATAACCTCTCCAGGAGCTGTGTGGGACTTAAGAGGTCTGGGCTCATCAGGTCAGTGCATTTCTCACCTTTTAACCAGTATCCCATTTCTTTGAGCTGGGAAAGGGGCTCGCTGGCTATGGCTGCACACTGAGCTTTGTGGTCTCTCTCCCCTCAGAGCAGCCTCGACTCACTAAGAGTGAGGGTGATGTTGTCACAGTGAGACATGGCTTGAAGGTAGTTGGCCTTTCCAACCCATTTCTTAGCAGACTTTGTTACCACGTGCAGGATGTGGTTTTCTGACTCTTGCTTTCAAGTGGGAACTGATTTTGATGCATATGTTACAAAGCAGTGACAGTTTCTTTCATATCGAAATAGTGCAGTTGCAGACCTCTTTAAGTAAGGAGTATAATGAGAGTTGGCATAGCTCAGCAAGTAGAAATGGTGTCAAGTAAACAGAACTGTATATTTAGCAGTAAAGACTCTTCCCAGATTTTGTGACACAGCCTGCACAGAGCTCGCAGTCTGTCCGTGCTTTTAATAAAAATAAGGCTTCCACCTTCCAGCACCTCCAGCACTGCTTCTTAAAAGCTTATGCAGTACGACCTCTTCCTTGTGTACTGCATTATTGTAAGGTCAGGTGTTCAGAAGCACTAAAATGGAGTATTTCTGAGTACTTAGCATTCCTTAGCCAACAGGTATTGAGAGAGGAGAGATGGACAGCGGGGTTTGCTCAGGATGGATCTCACAGCTGTGTGGGTAACTCCCCTTTCCCTTCAGAAAACCTATGTAGGTTGATAGATACCCTCAACAGAGTGCAGAGCTGTCAAACTAGGTTTGTATTGGTGCTTTCAGTCTCTTTGGCTTTACGTTGTTGCTGTAGTGTGTGTTTTCTTTGGGGGGAGGGGGGAGAATATTGCATTTCTGCTATCTTCCCAAAGGATTTGCAAATATAAGTTGGCCTATTCAAGCTCTTTGGTTTTTTTTAACCCACTTCCATACCTCATAATACTCTGGTTTAGCCTTGTCCGCCATCAGACTGAACTGCAACAGGAACAGTTAGAAGTAGTGCATTGGGTCAGGAGGTGAAATTGGGGCTGGTGGAGAGGAGGGGCAGGGGAAGATACATTTGGATGTTCTGAAGTATACACTGTTTCTGCAGTAACTCCTGAACCTTGAACTCTCAAATGCAGCTTGTCTTTCTTTGCCAGTGTTGGCAACAACCAGTGTGTGTACTGAAGCTGACACTGTAGCTCTGGAGTCTTTCACTCGTAGGAAACGGGCTGAAGTTGTTGGCTCGCTGGATAGCAGGTTGGGGCGGCATATCTGAATCCATGAATGTGAGTTGTGCTGCGGTGCTGGAAAGCACTATGAGCAGCTGTGCTGGAGTGGGGCCTGGGGGTGACAGAGGTGTGGGGTGTCCGTGTGCCATTTCCTCTGTGCCTGTAGAAGTTGATGTAAAATCGCCTTGATGGAAATGATGGTTTTTGGAACCATGCAGCACCTGGTCTGGAATTCTGGTTTTGCCAACATGGATGAGAATGACTCTCCAAGATTGGTTTGGTTTTATTTTTTTGTTTACTATATAGCATTAAAATTGGGTTAATAAAACAGTGTGTGTTTGTGTAGGACTTAATGGAGGTACTTTGCTCATTGCTTGGGCTAGAAGGCGTCTGGAACTCCTGTATCTTGAGGAAAGCACAATGGAAAGGTGCGGATCAGCAGCTGGCACATGGTAAACGTTTCTCACCTTCCCCTTGGAGTTGTTTTCCTCCAAGGTCTAGATAGGAGTGTTTGCTTTAAACCTCTGCTGTGTGGAGCAGTGGCTGTCAGCTGTGCCCTGGGGTTTGTTGTCAGTCACCTTTCTTAAGGCAACGAATCATAGCTGTGGAGTAACGTTGGCTGAGGAAACACCAGCTTACTTTTTCAAAAGGTACAGGCTTGTAAGTCTCCTTGTTTTCACTTCTTTGCAGTACTGCTTTGGTTTGTCGTGTGGATGGTGCATGACTGACTGGAAGTACCTTCCCAGGCTGGGGCCATGTTGTCTATGAAGAGTGCTGTTTTGCTAATGGCTGGCTATCTGCCATGCAGGAGCAGGAAAGGAAATGGTGAATTCCTAATAGAAACTTCCTGTTTGCTTAAATGATGGCACTTACACATTGTTTAAATTAAAGTCTGGGACAAAAGCAGTCATTTTGCTCTAAGATGACAAAAATAATAAATCTGAGCAGTGTAGACCTGTAATCCTGCTTATGTGATACAGTAGCGATAAGTCAGTTTACACAGCTGAGGCCACTTCTGATTCCTCCTACATGTAGCGGAACTCCGCAGTGTTGAAAGTATTTTATCCCAAACAAATTTTAACACTATCATTTAAATCCTCTACAGGGCAAAGATTAGTGAATAAATCTTATAAGATCAGTGAGCTGTACTGCTTAAAACAAAGACACAAAAGGGTTGCTAAGCTTTGGGGTGGTTGTGCTCTGCTGGCAGAACCGCAGGTGTAATGCCTGATTTCCTGAGTGTCTCCTGTCTGACTTGGGCTGCTTCACTGATGTGGACATGCAGAAGTCCAGGCTGCAGTTAATGCTGCTGCAGCGTTCCTGTGCTGTCTTGAGTAATTCTTAACTGTTTGATGCGGACTGTGCAGTTTGTTTCTATTGCAAGTCCCAGAAGTGTATGGCCATCGTTCCAAACTATTTGTTTCATTAAACCTTTTCTGATAATTGTTTTTTGGAGTCAGGCTTTATTTCCAGCTCCCATCAGCTACTGGGCTACGGAGTGCTGGTCAGCTTGGTGACCATTTAAATCAAAAACCTGCTGGAGCTCTTCAGTGGCTGGAAGGTTTTCCTGATGACACTGAATGGGTGTCAGTACTAAGAACATGCTTCTGTTCGGAGTTCTTGCTGATGGGATTTCTGAACAAATGGTATGGGAGTTCTGCTGAATGCTGGGACAGTTGAACTGTGAATGAGAAGATGGCTGGGGGGGAGAGGAGGAGAAAAGGTGGTGGTTTTTCTTTTTTTTTTTTTTTCCTTGGCTTATGTAGGCTCAGTTGGCTGAAATGGGTTCAGTTCAAATAAGTAACGGTTCTGATATGTTCTGTTTTTGTTTTTCAGTGCCACGATGGCAACTGCACCTTACAACTATTCCTACATCTTTAAGTACATCATTATTGGTAAGTACTAAGATATGTTTGTGCCAGTATCTGTGTGTAACAGCGTGCCTCCAAACTACTGCTGGCTTCTGTTTCACGCTGCTTGCTGTATAGCATTAGCTCTTTGAGTAGTTCCTCGTCCTGCCTCAGTCCCTCATAGATCACCACGTTTGCCCTAAAGCTTTAGCAGCTGATAAAAATGAATGCAGATGCTTTGTGTGCTGCTGTGACTGCTGCCAGGTGGGCTGGGAGTGGGGCTGGTCGGTTATCCATATTTTTGATAGACTCTACTTGCAGTTGCAAGTAACACGGGAGGAGGGCGAGCACTCTGTGTGTTGTGCTTCGGTTTCTTGTAGGTCAGCTTATTCTGACCTTGTGAAACAGAAGCGTAAAGTCAGTAATGCAGTTATCGTCACTTGTGTATTTTGTGCTCCACCCTTGCTTGCAGCTCTGTACCTGTAACCAAAATTATAGAGTGGCTGTAGTGCTGATAAATCTTGAAGACTGTAGCCAGGTGTAGGAAGCTAGGAAGTTGCATGCTAGACCTGGGAAAGGAACGGCTGCCTGTCCCTGTATGTGTTGTGTGGGATGAGCAGAATGTGCTTGTTGCAACAACACGGTGTCTGCCTTAACTGCTCTTTCTGTAACAGGGGACATGGGTGTAGGAAAGTCCTGTTTGCTTCACCAATTCACGGAAAAGAAATGTGAGTATTTCAGTACACAATTGAAACTGGTGTACTACATCTCTCTTTCCCGCCTTTCTGCTTGTCATAGGTGAGCTTGGTGTATATCTTAACATGGGGAGGTTTGTATGGTGCTTGGTCAGACTTCTGTTTTGACTTCTGCAATTATAGAAACAAAATGCTGATGTAGTAATGGTTAAGAATGATGTCAGTCTTGTCTGAGAGTGGGAAGAATACGTGCATTTTTACAGCTTTTCCAGGGAACTGTGATATGAATTAGTGAGATTTATTGTCTAAAGTGTGCATGTATTTAATATTGGTATGGCTTAAACACAGCTGTAGGTTTTTAGAAGTACTTAAAAGGGGTGGCGGGGATTCACTTCTCACAGACTGCAGATTTAAGCATTGTCATTCTCTGTAGCTGCTGTGACTCATGGCACTAGGACTGCTCCTGCGTGATGCTGTGCAAGGCTTTCAGCATTCCGTCCCAACTGTAATATTTCTTCATGTACGCTATCACAGCTAATTAAGAATTAGCTTCAGCTCTTCCTACTAATGTGCATTGTATTGGAGTTTGCAGTGGCTGCTACAAACTCTTACGACTTCCCATGTAGCTCACACTCAATGGACAAGTCTGTAGTTATCTTTTAGCATGGCGTTAGTCTTTATCTTGCACTACTCTAGATGTGCAGTAACTGCGTGCACGCTGCGGATTAAATGTTCCTGTTTTGTAGTAGGAAGTGAATTTTTAACTGCTGCTTTGAATCCAAACCCCAGATAACCCACTTGTTTAAGTGTGACTTTGCATATGGTTTCATTTATGAACAGGCAGTGACTTGTTCTTACACCCAAACTGATTTATAAAACATCTCTGTTATGGGACTCTTGAATAAAGGTGGTATTCAACCTTCCTCTATTTTCTTGACTGCTTGCAAAGATGAGCACCTTAAGATGGATTTATTGTAATCAGATGCCTTTTAGTATTTGATTTGCTGTATGATGACTGTGCATGAAGTTGACTCTTCTCGTGGATGATCATGGGCTTTACTCAGTCTGAACCAACTTGAGTACTTGTTTCTCAACTGTTTCAGGCTTTTAACTCTGTCTTGGTAATTCTCTAAAGCTTCCTTATCCTACTGGGTTAAAATAGTTAACCATTTCTTCAAGGACAGGGCTGAGGATCAATTGACTCGATACTTCCTAATATACATGGAGTCAGTTATAAATGCGCTGGGGAAGATGAGGAATCTTTTTGTTCTTCTTAAAACAGCAGTTCAGGAAATAATTCATTAAGTGGTACAGTTCAGTAACTGTAGCTGTAAAAAGGCCTTCTTAGACACGGAAGCTGTTCAAGATGTCAGGAAGGTGATGGTAGTAAGATCTCTGTAGCAGGGCCACTCTGCACTAGAAAGATCTGATCTTCCCTCTTATTTTTCATGACAGTTATGGCGGACTGTCCCCACACAATTGGTGTTGAATTTGGCACAAGAATAATTGAAGTTAGTGGCCAAAAAATTAAACTACAGATCTGGGATACAGCAGGACAAGAGAGATTCAGGGCTGTCACACGAAGCTATTACAGAGGAGCAGCAGGAGCTCTCATGGTCTATGACATTACCAGGTAAGGTGCTGCTGGCTGTCTCTATCATCACTGTGTTCTCTGGAAGCTCTTTTGGGTACCGCAGCCTTTATGCGCTGTCTGGTCTGTCCCCTGGACTTCACCAGAGGGCTCGATGTCACGTTGTGTGAAGGTTACCACCCTTCTTTTCCTGAATACTTAAAAAGCTGAAAATGAAACGTAGGGAACTGAGTGCTTTTCTTGGAAAACTTCACTGCTGACAAACAGTGGATACTGTGGTTTCAGATCTCGACTGCCTGCGTTGAAGTTGGCTAGAAAACTGGCTTTACCCTTAGAACTTGCCCTGCAGTACATGAGCTTCTCACTTGCTAGTGATGGAGGAAGGCAGTGAATGCTGCCGCTTACCTAGCGGAAATGCTCTGAGTAGGCATAGAATGTTGCTTCTATTGCAGTGGGCTGTGCAAATGTGTATAATGTGTGTGTGAGAGAACTGGAGAAGTAGCCCATGAAGAGGCCCAGAAGTGAGACTTCTCCAGTGAAAGGAGATGGCACAGAAGCTATTCTGTTCTCCATTTGCAAATGAAAATTAAAGATGCTTCTGAAAGAATAATTAATCAGATGTACAACATGAAATACTTCTGCCTTCCTGTGTCTCCCACCTCATCTTGCATCGAGGCTGTTCTTGATATTCTTTGTGTGCTTATCTTTTGTGTACATAAATGTATCTATCACCTGTTTGCTTAAATACAAAAGCAAATGATGTGATGTGCTGTTTGCTGCCAAGGCTCTGTACAGAGCTGTACTGCTGTACACAGCCCTCTAACAGTATCTGACAGGAAATCCTTGAATGTGTTTTATATAACACAATATGAACATTGTCCTTGTGGAGAGAGTAACACCACCACATACTGAAGTGTGAATTGGTCTGTCCTTCCACCTTGTTCGTGTTGCTCTACGGTTTGAAAGTTGGTTTGTTGAAGTCTTGGTACGTGTCCAAACAAGATGCTGTTGCTCCCTATTTCTTGAGCTGGGGAGAGGAACAGGTATGATGTGTCAATGTGCTTAATGGATGCTAACTATGCTGCTGGCACTTAAATATTTTAACAAAATTTGTAGCTAAAACCTGTACTCACTTGATTCTTTGCAGAAGAAGTACGTATAATCACTTAAGCAGCTGGCTGACAGATGCAAGGAATCTCACCAATCCAAATACTGTAAGTTGGACTCTATTTAGCTTGAAAGCAAGATTGTTTATCTCAAAGCAAGAGATGGAAGGCTTAGGCCAAAGCATCTGCAGTGATAGCAGTGTTCTTTAAAAGAAACTGCATCTGTTTCTCAGCTACTTAGTTCTGAATGTCCCCACTCTCCAGCAGATCAGTAGCTCTTCCCTTACTGCAGCTGGTGCAGAAATGTAGGTTCTTGTGCAGGAAAACAGTGGCTTATTCTAAAAATCTTACCGTGCTTTACTTCTTTTGGGCCTTTTTCCAGCTGTTGGAGACCAGAATTATGGTAACCTCTGAACAGAGCTTGACTTCTGTTACTACTGCTTGGTGCCTTGTGGTAACGAGGTGAATTGGAATGTAAACTGAATCTTGAGCAAAAGCTGTCCTGGTCTCTGGAGGGGTGGGAAGGAGGGCTGTTCTGCATCTCTGACTAAACAACAAATCTGTTGTGCTTCAGTCTTCTTGTGAATGATTCTGAAATACTTTAGAACCAAACTTCTGGGAAGATTCCCTGCTGCAAGTGAAAGAAAACTTGTAAAGACTCTGGCTGGATTAGCAGCTGACTAAACACAAGAAGTACAACTTACGGGACTGGAGAGCAGCACTGTTGCTTTTTAGGACCTCATCTCATGAGAGCAGCTTTAAAGAATTTGAGAATAGCAGCTGGCAACTGTTCTTGACTATGGAGGGGCTCTGCTAGAGCAGCGCTGCCCTGAAGATACGCGAGTTTTGCAGTTCTGCTTTTTTGAATGTTTCCTTTTTATTTTTCATCTTTTATAGTAAAGAGGGTAGTAGTGAAGCAGCTGATAAGCTTTTTCTCAGACTAATTTTCTCTCTTCTGAACCAGGTGATAATCCTCATAGGAAATAAAGCAGATCTGGAAGCACAGAGAGATGTTACATATGAAGAAGCCAAACAATTTGCTGAAGAAAATGGTGCGTTTTTCTTTTTCCTCTTGAGCTGTTGTTTCCTATGTGACAGTGATATTAAAGGGAGCCCTCACCCTTGGTAGATCCAAACTCACACTTACAAAGCAATGTTGTTATATGTATGAACTCCTGTGGTGCCTCAGCCTGGATTAACTCCATCTGCTTAGCTTTGGAAATCAGCTTGTGTATTGACGATGCCCCAGCTTTGTCATAATATATCATGGAGTACTGAAGTAGCCTCTTGCACATGACTGAATGCTGTAACGTGATTATTTGGGACTATATTAAGCATATTATGCATTGACTGACAGTTAAATTTCTATTTCTAAACAGGTTTATTGTTCCTTGAAGCAAGTGCAAAAACGTAAGTTACTTTTACCTAGGGTAATGTATTGGATGTTATGTTTAAAAGGAAAATACTGGTTATGAGTAAATACAGCTACGAGGTTTAAGTGTAACACTGTTGTACAAGGGGGGAAAAAAACCAACTCTGGAGTTGTGTTAAGGTAAGGTATGCATAGCATCAATTCATGTCAGCTGTGACTTAAAAGTAATTCAGAAATTAGATCTTGTGCTGTGTTTCAGGTAGACTTAGGCTAAATCAGTTTTAGTTAGAGCTCGTTTCAGCCTCGGATGGATGCGCACGTGTGGCTGACGGTGGTTCCCAAGAACATGACTTCCCTCAGATGTTTCAAGCTCTCAGCAAGCTCTCTAAGGCAGTGCTCAGTTCCTAACCTGACAAAGGAATTGCCATGAAATGCTCTTGGTAGGCTCTGTTGGTTGGAAAGCCCAACAGAATGCAAAGGATTGGATCTCCAGTGATGCTGCAGAATGTTCGAGCTGGCACCTGTTCTAACAGAACTTCCTAACAAAATGATTTTGACTAACAATAGCTCCGCTGTCTTTTGGCCTTTCAGAATAGTTCTGGACATACAGCTCAGTGCCTTAGCTTATTTCTGATATTTAGTGTTCTGGCACAGAGTGGTGTTCAGGGCTGCTCCTAACGGATGTAACAGCTGGAGACTGAGGTACTGTATCAAACTGTCCTGCAGATGGGCTGTTAAACCTCACGGCACGTCTGCTTTTGAATCCTGTCAGTTCTGTTGTTTGAGACAGAAGCAGCAAGGACATCCAGCCAACTGCCTGTGCAACCTGTGTTTCTTTGCTGAAGTGTAACCTAAGTAACTCCTGATGCTCTTCTTGTAGTGGAGAGAATGTTGAGGATGCATTCCTGGAGGCTGCCAAGAAAATCTATCAGAATATCCAAGATGGAAGCCTGGATCTGAACGCTGCAGAGTCGGGTGTACAGCACAAACCATCAGCTCCGCAGGGGGGGCGGCTAACCAGCGAACCCCAGCCCCAGAGAGAAGGCTGTGGCTGCTAGTGACCCCTTCCATGGCTTCATTTCCGACCTTTCACCTCTGTCTGTTGGGAGCAGTGCTTTTGATTGCTTCCTTGTCTTCTGTACATCTTATTGGGTTTAATTAAAACTGAAACAAGTTTAACACAGTACTAAACTGCTAAACGACTTTAGATGTAATCAGGTTATCCAAGGCAAGTAGAGTAATAAAACCTCTCCTGCATGGTGAATCTAGAATTTTTTTTCCTTGATTGTCCTTGTGATAGTGTCACAGATACATAATTTAAACCGAGCACTGATGCTGGACTCATGATTTTACACTTTTGCAGGGCTTTGTCTTGTACGGTTTAATTTTATGGTTCTTCAGCCTTTCTTCCCCACCTCTTAACTGTGTAGAGCTGGCCATAGTAAAGGATTCTTGGGTTGTTTTTTTTCTTCTTGCTGTGAAATGACTTCTGATGGTAGAGGGGGGCTCCGTACCAATGTGCTTTGTCGAAAGGATTCCCCGTGGTGTGCATGTTGGGGGCAGGGGGGCTGGTGCAGGAGGGTACAACTTGCACAGGGAAACAAACCATTCCTTCTTGTGCTCATAGCTTTACATCATTTTTTGCCACTTTTATCCATGCGCTAACAGAACGTAAATATGTATAAAATTTGAAGGAACTGAGCTAACAGTTAAATACATCCTGTGTATATGATTTTAATGAAGAAAATGATTACTGGCATTAGAACAGTATATAAGAAAATATCAGTTTGTACAGTATGACCTGTATGTGACCACACCGCCCATCAGTACAGACATAGGTGTAACTGCAGTTCACTAACAGCAGCTTAACTCCTTGGTGTTGACAGTGGACATTGTGCTGGGGGAACTCGAATCCCAGTGCCGAAATTAACACTAGTGGAATCTGTCCTTCATCTTTGCACTGTGGTATATCTATGCCATGTTATTAATCCTGTTCTGTGCAATCAGCAGTGTGCTAACCTGCTTTCTTCTTCTGTAAGCATTTCACATTATTGGGCTTCATTACTTGCCTTGCTTTGTATACCAAGGCTGGTTCTCTTGCACATCTTATGCTTTTATACCTTTTAACCTTTTGAATGGTCAGATACTGAACTGGACAGTCGGAACAACTTGTGTTCCCTAGGGAGTTGTAGCTACTGTTGTACTTTAACACTACAGCTGAGGGCTTCTTCTAGGGCAGGTTTCTTGAAGGGTGCCGCCTTCCTGCGATGGCACACATACCCCTTCTATAAAGGGGAGACAGCAAAACCCACCTGTATTACAAGCTGTGTGTGGGGTCTATTGTGGTGTCAGGACTAGAATGTGTCACTGTATGTCACATATGGCTTCAATTAAGAATACATTGAATACAGTTTCAGAAAGGAAAGGGTGTTTGACCACACTCGGACGTCCAACTTCTAGTCTTACTGCAGTGTTTAAAATACAAAGTAGTCTTAAATTCCTTCTCTAAACACTAAAACTATGAACTGTTCAGATGTGTAAGTCAACAGTGGTACCAGAGTATTGTACAGTCAATGTTAAATAAAAGCCAAAAAAAAAAACTGGAATGTGCAGACAATAGGATTTGGGTAACTTGTTTGTGCGCTGTCCCTTTGTTTTGTCTGGTTAGTTTTTTTTAACTAGTATCCTTTAGTAGATGGGTATGTTTGAGCTCTACAGCTGATGTGTCCTGCTTAAACCAAGGTTGTACCACAGCGGGGTTTGCCCAGGGACCAGGACCTGCTGCTGCCATGAAGTTTGGAAGTAAATGTTCTAATGACTACAGCTTGTTGAGGTGCAATACCTGTATTCCCAGAGTAAGTTACAGTAGGCCTTATTGTTTCTGTCACAGAAAGGATTTGTTTGGACTGCTGTACTCCTCATTTGATGTAACAATGCTATTAATCTAAATATTTGTAAATAAAGTACCTGTATCTAGATAAACTGCCGTGCCTTGTGTTTCTTGCTCTACTTCTCTGTAACTTCTCGCTGCAGTTCTTCACTCCTGCCTTTCTAGGCTATTTTCCACCTACCACTTAGCACTGGCTTGCAAATGCTGCTGTGTAGGCACTTCTGCTTGCCTGCAGTCAGGGCTTTGGGTGCTGGGAGAAACTGTTAGAAGAGAGAAGTTACGCAAGATTCCCTTCTGGCAGTGGCAGTTGTGCTTTAACTGCTTACGTTAACTTTAAGAGGGGCCTTAAGGGTAAAAATGTGATAGGCTGCCCTGAAGCCTTCCTAAGGCTGTAACAGGCTGTGTGAAGTGGGGAGCATGAATACTGCTGCCACATGATGAGGATCATGTAGATGAGAGGGCAAGGCCAAGAGCAGCTCTGAAACCTGCCTCCAGCGAAAGGGGAAGAAGCTCAGGAAAGTCATTGTGTCCCATCTGGCCATGCAGGCCACCTCCAGGAGGGGTAAGGATGTACTTAAAACAAGCCTGCTTTGCATAAAGGTGGAAGAACGTCCCCTATTTCATACTACCTTCCTGCTGCTCTTCACGTACAAAGCAATGTTTTTTTACAAGCTTGTTGCAAAGGCCATACTCACAATGTGTCAGAAAAAACAATACAGGTAAGGCTTCAGAGAGAATGCAGTAACCAGTAACTGCTATGGTGTGAGTATCAGTGTAACAAATGTTACTGTACACATGAAGAGTTGCTGGCTCCAGCTGCCACCATTAAGAGGGCACTGTTAGGTGAGCTAGCAGTGCAAGAGCATTACAGGATGCATGTTAGAAATCATACCTTGGGAAAAGAAAGTAAGGATGAAGTTGTGGTCACAACTTACTTTAAGAAAGTATTCAAAAATAGTTTTATTTAACATTCATGCATTTGAAAACACAACGTAAGTGACAACTCTTCAAAATGTAAACTGAGAACTACCCACACTTCAACGAGAGCAGTAGTTTTAGACACTCTTAAATCCATATTTTTTAAAATAACATATATACATCAAACCCCCTTACTTAGTCCGACAGAAACTTCACAGTACAGAGCTGTTGGTTATTGCTGGTAAATACCTTTTTAGCAAAGGCTTGCAGAACAGTGAGGTAGAAGGCTTCAGGAGTAGAAGATGATGGCACAGCCTCAGGGAGCACAACTGCACATGGAGAGCAGCAGCTGTCTAAAAGAGAGTGACAGGAGTGATTCTGCACATTAACAAGAGAAGCTGGCATGGTGGGACCTGCTCTGCCTGTGGCACAACCCGGCTTGTTCAGCACCTGCACCGTTAGGACTGCATGGACACTGCATATCCTCAGAGCCATAGGTGGGCCTGTTGCTTTTTTCTCCCTGCTGAGCACTGATGTGTGATAGCTCTTGCAGTATTAGTTTTGGAATCATTGCATGGCCCACGTGCAACTTGGTGTAACTGCATTCTGAGTGTCACACTGTATATTTATTAAAACCAGGTATGTATTATTTTAAGATTATGGATGGCAGTAGCTTATATCAGTCACCACAGTCGTGATTTCTACGTGTCATTTGACAGTTTACATGCAATCTGTCTGAAAATACAGATCTAAGAGCCAAAATAGCACTGACTGCTAGGACACCAAGCACAGGAATGCTTTCATTTGTCCTTAAGCAATGGTCTGGGAGCAGTGCTGGGCCCACCTCCAGCCCACGGCTGCCCAGATTTGAGAGACACAGATCAGTATTGAGTGCCAACTCAGCTGCAGTCATCTCTTACCTCTGATGCTTTACTGAGTAATTTCTCATGAGCAGGAATGCCACGTCTGTGCCACTGCTGGAACGCCTGCTGAGCTGCTGGGGAAGTGTGCGTGTCCTGTCAGAGCAGCCTAGAAAAAAAGCAGAAGTCTGAGCAATGAGTCACTGTCTTTAGGAGCTACGGTCATGGAGGAAAACATGGATTAAAAAAGTATAAAACTAATCTCAGAAGAAAACCTGCCTACTTCACACAAGTTGCTACCGGCAGAGGAACAAAGTATAGAATGGTTGTAGAAACCCTGCAGTGCCTCCAGCTGGAAGGCGCGTGGGCATAACTGACTGCTAGTGAGCTAACATAGTAATCAGACTTATTACACTAGAGCATTACCTGTGCTTTTGTTAAATTCAGAGCATCACGAAGAGAGAGCAGACTTGCTGAACTTTCAGCTAGGAACAGCGAGTCTGAGGAAGTGCTGCTGACCAGGTCATCCAGCGCGTCAACCTGTCGCTGCAGGCTGTGAAGGGTGCCCTGGGTCTGCTGCTTTCCTCTGATCAATACATCTACTTGCTTGGACATGCAGTGCCGGAGCTGAGCCTGAACAAATGGTTAGTTGTGTTTGCATCCAGTTAGTGTCATTTTGAAGACTACATTTATGAAGTCTGACACCAAGCCATAAGGGACATACTATTAGAATCTCTCAAATCACAAGCAACCAACAATGGGTTTGCAAATCAACTTGCTTTTAAATAGTCCACCTCTTTAAGTCAGAAATAAGCTGTATTTCTGTGGCACCTCATCATTAACTGCTTGAAAGGAACAACAGATACGTTCTAACTGAACTGTGCCATCATCTCTACTTTAAACAGCCACAAGTGCCTGTGAACTGTTGATTCTTATGTTACCAACGTACCACAGTACAACACAAGGGACAGGATCATGAAGACACACTCAAAAAGCCAACTATAGTTATTCAACATCGTTCATCTTGATAGAACATGAGCTTTCTTTTACTACTCCCACCCAACAAGATACCCAAAGATACTCTGCTGCTGGTCATTATGTACGGGATGACCGACAGCTGGAGAAGGATCTCCACACACCCATTTTGTTCAAATTCTTTTTGGAAGGGACCTGCAGACATATCTGTGCAAAGGGAAGAGATGTGCCACCTTCAGCCGATCTTCGTGATGCTGCAGTTTCTCTCGGAGAGCCTCCCCGCGCCACTGTTCATCCTGTTGGAAACACAGACATTCGGCAGCTGAGTGTTACCAACACAGACACACTCAGCTGCAGTGTGAGCAGCAGCTACTGTCTGAAAGCTTCTTACCGTTATGAAGATTCGAGAAAAATCCAACTTCTTTTCCAATGAGAACAATCTTTTGTCAGCATTGGCAAATGAAAACGACTCCTCTAGATTATCAGATTCACACTGCAGGCTTTTATTTACTGCAGACAACGCTTCCAAATCCTCCAACAGTTCTGGAGAAGATGGGTTTGAAGATTTAAACCCTGCTTTAATATCATCTTCAACCTCTAATTTAAGCAATGGTGCTGTGTTCTCTATTTCCCTTTGTCTCTTTTCCAGGTCTTCTTGAGTCTTAACCTGCAACATAAAACACAGTCTCACTACTCTGCCATCACATCACAAACACATCAACCCAGAGGGATTCCCCACGTAACTGAACAAGCCTTAATTCTGAAGCATTTACATTTTGACCATTGAAATCAGAAATCATAAACTCTCTGAAGAGATGCAGCCCTAATTATGAAATTAACTTAATTTGCCTATGAGGCACCTGTCTGGAAGACACTGCTTTGCCCCAGACAGCCTTTATTTGGGTACTCAGTTATACCTGGTTTTGGAGATCCACGTAGTCCTGCTGGATCTGGCCAAGCTCTTCAATGAGGCGCTTGGTTCGCTGGTGGTTATTCTGTGCTACTTGTTCAGCAGCTGCTATATCACTCTGCAGGCAGTTATTTTCATGCTTTTGTTCCTAGGAAAATGCAGAAAAGATTGCCTTTTACCATGAGTACCCCCTTGAGAAAATGAATCAAGAGAGCCTACATGAGACAATTTCTTCGAGTTAAAATGCAGAAACAGCATTAAATAGAGTAACCAGAGGTACTCTGCAGCACAGCCTGGAAATATCAGAGTTTGGCTGCTTCAAGATCTGTCTAATCACAAAGTCAACACATGACTTTTGTTCGTCAGCAATAAAAGGGGTAATCTATCATTTTACTGTTTAAAAATAACTAAAAACTCTAACGTTCTCCACCTCCTCCACTCAGGACTTACATGCAGTTCTCTTTCAAGCTGCGTCCTCTGCATTTTCATCGCTTCTTTCAGACTGCAGATTCGTTTTTCAGCTCTCTTCCTCTCTGATGCCAGCTGCCCCTGGAGATGGCTCAGCTCAGACTTGGAGAGTTCCAATTCTTTTTGGAGAGACTGAATTTCTCTATTCTTCTGTTGTAACTGTAGTTCTTTTTCTGATATCTGATGTTCTGTAAACAATATTTAAACTGACGCTGATTAGCAGAAATGTAACCTTGGCATATTTCAGACACTGGATATTTTCAAACCACTCTGCCGAGTAACGCTTAGATAAACATTGGCACCAGGTGAGAGGTGACAGACTTAAGGATCAAGAGTCAAATGAAGTGCTGAATTAAAATCCAAGCAAGATTAACAGAATTACTGTTTGGTTTCACTACACTTAGCGCCCACACACTGTAATGATAAACTTATTTGTGTGATAGATCTTACTGCTTTTTCTGATAGTTTCCTCAAGTGCTGCAAATTGAGATGCTTCTTTTTCCAGCTTCCTGTTGTTTTCTTCTGTCAGCCTTACTTTCGCTACTGCCTGTTCCAGTTTCTCTCGTTGATCTGCGAGTTCCTTTTCCAAACGTAGTTTCTGTTCTTTGAGTTTAGCAGTATTTTCTTCCAGTTTTTTCCCTTCGTGTTCTGAGTTTTGCTTGAGGTCATAAAGGATCTGCCAAAAACAAATACAAGTTTCAATTGGTACAGTTTAACTCACAGCAGCTCAATAAGAACCATCACGAAATACCATCACGAAAGCAGCAGAAATCTGAAAGAACAAGCAGTCTGGTACTCAGCCCGAACAGAAGTGTTTGCCACGTTTCCTCCTTAATTTCAGAACAGTTCCCTCAGTTTTTCTTTTGATTAAAGCTTTATTAAAGCCAAATAAGGTAATTTCCACAAACAATCAATGGTCTCACACAGAAGTGCAGTAGAAGAGCAAGAAGTAACTGCACATAGTAAAACACTCAGACTATGAGACATCAGAAATAAACTTCGAGATAAGAGTCCTGAATCTCCCGCTGCTTAGTTTTGGAGTTCTGGAACACAGATGCATTTAGGTTTTGGTCACTTTTATTTGAAACCCATGTTATCATTTCAGATACACCCCACTGTCCACTTGTCTCCCACAACATATACAAATCTATGAAGAAGTTTGCCAAACTATATCTAGTTGCTCTTGTTTGTCAGCTGACAAACTGTCTCTACCAGTCCATGTCCTCACCCTAATCAGTACCACCCCAGCAGCCAACACACAGCACTGCGCTGCGCCTCCCACTGCGTTGGCCCTTCTTGCACTTGGTTCTGCACACAATGATCCCACAAAGAAGGAGAAGCCCCTTGCTGGGAGGCCTGTTTTCAGTCAGACATAACAGAATGCTGAAGCTTTTCTTACTGCTACTAGAGGCACTTCACGTCTCTAAATGCTGTATGTTATTTGTAAACTTGTACCCCAAGCTTTCCCACCTGCATTATTTTTAGAGGCCAGGCAAAAGCTCAACAAGTCTCAGGTTATTTACCGCTTCTTGTTTGGCCAGCATTGTCTCTTTCTCTTCAATCTCTTTCTGGAGCTGCTGCAAGTGGTTCTCTCTCTTTTTCTGTCTCTCTTGGCAATCCTTACATTTCCTTACACATTTTAGGATATCTTCTTTCAGGGTTGCCTGCTCTCTAAGCAGCTCTTCCTGGTGCTTCGTATTATCTTTCAAATTCTGAAAGACAGAACAGAAGATTAATTGACATAACTGGCTGGTAAAAGCTACAGGTGTCTGACTAAAAAGGCTTCCATGTAAAAGTAACTCATCATCCTTAACTACATTGAAGACATCCTCCTTTCTAAACCAGCTCAAGTGAATTAGTAGGAATCACCAGATAAAACGCTAGAAGATGCACATAAGTAAGGACATAAAAATAAATAGCAATACCCAACACAATGACCACCACCAAACCCACCAACTCACCCCTCCCCAAGGACATACTCCAACACCCCATTAGGTGCTTTTGGTAATAACAACCTGACTAGGATCAACGTGACAGCTGTCACTTCCCTTCACATTCAAAAGCAGACAACAAATTATCTGTTGAGGTACCTATTGTAGCCCTAATCACTGCAAACCCAGCAAGAACAAAGAAGTTAACAAGCCATTGTTTAGTATCTCTGCAAAGGATCTGAGTTTGAGACAGTGAGCTTAGACGAAGAAACAGGTGATAGACTGACAACAGTGATAAAAACTTTCCCTTGTTTCTGTGCATCAATTTACTCACTGCACTAAAACCACCTGTATTTGACCCAAACTAACCTGTTCTGCCAGTTGAAGCTGCTGCCTGGACTCACTTAATTCTCCTTTCAGCATCTCTAGTTCATTCTTTTTTTCTAGAAAAATAGTTGGTGAAAGACACTTTCAATCAGTGTAGCAACTGAACAGATCAATACAATGGGAAAGGTGTTACAACAGATGTGATGACGGAAGGACCAGCACAATAGAAAGGTGCTATAAGGGAAGGGAAGAAGATTGCTCACCCATATCAGAAGATTCCAGGTTTGCAGGGAAAGCTTCACCAAGGAGGGACCTCCAGAAAGAGATCCTTCCCCACTGGCAGTCAGCCCTTAAATGAGGTCTAAGAGAGGTGCAGCCAGGCTCCACCCCTTCCAATCACACAGATGAATTGCCCTCCCCTGTGCTCCCAGAGCTGACTGGGTCTTTCCCCAGGTGCTCCACCAGCGGTTCAGGCTAGGACTCAACAGTTCCCATACAATCAGCAATCAATGAACTTCGCAGCTAAAATTTCTTGTAAATGAATAAAAATAGAAAAGTCTCCATCTTGACGCATTAAATACTCTCAGCCGGTAGATATTTGAGCACGCTGATATCATATAGTTGTTACATAAAAGAAATTACGTTAGAAGATGTAGTTTAAACTATGTTACAGCTTAAAAAGCTGCAGTTTCATCTTTACCTTGAAGATCTTTTTGTACAACAGCGATCTCTCCGTGCAGAGACTTTTTTTGTTTATTCAGTCCATCCACCTCCTGCTGCAGATTTTTAATATCCAACTCTGTTCTTTCTACAGTGGACAACGCAGTTCCGACGCTGTCTTCAGTGGCAGTCAAGTCTCTGCAAGATGTGAATGCACACCGGTGGTTTGTTGGAGGTCCATGCTGCACTCAAAGTAGCTGCACTTCAGCAGTTTGTTTTCAGCTCAAGGGGATGCTACCCAGCAGCCAGAAGAACATCACAGCTGCCTCGTTCCAAGGCTGAACATTTTGCTTTTCATAACATTTCTCACTGCACTGCCATGAGAAACACCGCTGCATTCAGTGGTGCATATTTTAATCTAATTCTGCTACAGACAAACTGTAGACATGCCCAAATTAAAGCCTCCACAGAGAGTAAGAAATGACATTGTATAGTATCAGAGTTACAGCCGTGTTTTTAATTATGATAAGCTATAATTCAAGACATTTCCCACTACTTATCACATTTGCAGAGAACGTATCCTGCTCCCACCTTCTGGTTTGTGACAGCTTCTTTTCCAAACTCCGACAGTCCTCCTCAAGCTTCTGCTTTTCTCTATTCAGAGACTCAATATTATTTTGCAGAGCGCGCATTTGAGAAACCAGATGTTCATTTTCCTGACGGTCCTTCTGAAGTAGTTGTTCCTGCCAATCTACTTCCCCTTGCTGACACTGAAATAATCTCTGAATATTCTCCAATTTGAACTTCTCCTGGGAAAGAAAAATTGCGAGCAACACACGTGGTGACAAAGCGAACACATTTATCTGCAGCAGTTTAAAGCCTTCCATCTGCAGATCACGTGCAGGCTATGGTACTCCAACAGTCCAGAGGCTGTTAGCCAGGACTTAACAGAACTACAGAATGTGCATCTCTCTCCTTTCTACATTACTCACTACAACAGCTATAAGATAGTACTTACTTCTAGAACTGCAACCTGAGTCTTCTCGAGTTCATTGACCTTTTGATCATGTTGTAGTTTCAAACCCTGAAGTTCATTATTTTCAATCTCCAGCATTTCCAGAACATGTTTCAGTTCTGATAAGATGAAAGAAATAAGAAATAAAGGGTTATTATAAAACACATTAAATAACATTCTGTTCTCTAGAAAGACGCTGGGGGAGGGGAGTGAGGGGGATGAGATGAAATAATGCTGTTACAATCCCTAAAAACATACTCATTTTCACCTGGTGTGTCAGACACACCAGTTGTTGTATCTGACAACGTTCCACTAGAAAGCTGCAGGTTCCTGCATCTCCTCTTTCCTTTTCTCCTAGGGTGTTATTCCAGGACAAGCCTCTGACTGGCAGACAATGAAGTCAATTTTTTTCAGAGGAAGTACAGGTTTGTAAACTGCTGCTGATTACACTTCCCACCATCTGATAGGATACAACTGCCTGAAGGGTAATCCCCTGGTCCTTCTCCAACCTAGTTGTCTTCTGTGGCTGCGCCACAAGCAGCCAGCTCCATCACACAGCACTAGCATGGAAGCTTTAGTCCCCATGGTAGATTTGTTTTTCACACTGAAGTGAGAAACTCAAACCCCAAGAACAAAGCAACACAAAGCACTGTCTCAACTCAAGCAGAGGGTTAGCAGTCAGCTCTGTGCTGGGGTAGGAGTCTCTAACTAGGAATGCCATTCACAGTATTTAAAATGACTGAAGATAATCACACACATGTACAACTAGCATCTTAGAGTGTACTCATTTTCAGTCTGCACAGAATAATATCTACCTATCTTATGCTTGTTAATTTGCCCAAGTATTATTTGAAGGTTTTCTTCCTCTTTTCCAATATCCTTCTTAATGAAGGAAAGCTGTGCTCTCTTCTCATCAATTTGGACATCCAGTTCCCTCCTCTCAGCATTAAGATCTTCCAGAAGGAGCTTTATTTCCTGTGGAAATAACAGTGTTAAAATGAATGTCATTATTTGCCATTTATTTTTCCTTTAATAATTTATAAATATTTATTAAAATGTAACAAGTCTACTGTCTTACTATATACTCTGAAATTAAACTGTCCAGAACATAGTTAATGGCATAAAGAAACAACAAAAAAAGATGTAACATTCAGGGTAAAGCCTTGCTTGCAGACAATTTAAAGTACTAATCTCCATGAAGACTTTGATCCACAGCATCATTCAAGTGAACAGGTAGGCCTTAGAACAGAGAGCCAGAAAAAGTGTCTCCAGAGGAAAAAAACAAAGAACAAAACCAACATTGTTAGTCTTGATTCTTTGCTTTTATTTCAGTGCCAAGTGTATGAATCTATTTAAGTCTTTCTTCCACAAGAAAGTACATGTTCCATTCTGAGCAAGCAAACATGAACGCAGGAATGGAGGAGACAGACAGCTGACTTATATCAGTGCTGTTGCATTTTAAGCACACTGATCAGACTGATCTGCTTTAGAAGCTGCTTGCCTCAGCAACAGTACGTTCTTTGGAGACTTTAATGGAATTTTGTTCAAGGGACCGATTCTGTATTACCCAGACACTAGAAAAGTTCTATTTCTTATCTGTGCACCAGGTCCAACCTCCCAGGCACAAAGTCATAAACACAATCGTACTGTTTTTCAGATTTGGGGAGGATGTAGAAAGCAAAACTGCTCGTGGAAACGTTGTGACGTTTTTATTTTCTGTGCTTTTGCTCTTCACGGATATAATGAATTGAAAACCAATTTGGAAAAGTTACTCTTATTTGGCGCTGCTTTTCCTTTGCTTCAGTCTCCCCATCTCGAAGAGCTTCTTTAAGGTCACCTTTCTTTTGAGAAATAGAGTCCTGAAGGACACGGAGCTGCTCTTTCCTTTGACTTAACTGCTGCTCCAGAAACAACAGCTCTTGTTGCTGAGCAGTAACCTACAACATAAAAATTGAACACCACCACCACATCTGGACACTTCTAGTTTTGCAGCTACACACATAGGAAAAAATAAATAAATACAATACTGTTCTTCTTATTCTTGAGCACAATAAGAACATACAGAACTCTGCAGTAACATTTATTACCCAGAAATGCAGGCAAGATTGGGGTCAAATTTATCACAAGCCCCAGAAATATACAAAATTCCCCTCATCAAAAAAAAAAAAAAAAAAGAAAAAGAAAAAACCCAGCAGTAATTCAAATTACCAACAGTAACAAAAAAAAAAAAGTCATGGAATTAAGAACTGGATTATTCAGATAAGGCGGTTTGGAACTGAAGATACTTCACAGTCCCCAGTTACAGTACCAACAATTCAACTGATACACCTGAGTTAACCAGATGCACCTTACCTGACTTTTCAGTCTTTCCAGTTCAGTTTTCTTGACCTGAAGAATGCTCTCCACTTCTCTGAGCATTTGGAGGTGATGTTCTTCATTGCCTTCTGCAACCTGAATATCTCCTTGAAGCTTCTGAAGACTTACAGAGAAAATAAAAGGCACGGTTCAGAAGAAACAAGAACACATAGAATCACAGAATCCTTAATTGGAAGGGACCTTTAAAGGTCATCCAGTCCAGCTCCTCTGCAATGAACAGGGCCGTGCACAGCTAAGTACACTGGGCATCCTTATTAGAGAAGGACATCAGTTTAAGGTAAATTTAAGATAGATTTACCTTTCAGTCAGCATTTCTATGTTCTGGTTCAAGGACTGGAACTCAGAGTCTCTTGCAGACACCATTTTGTTGATTTCCTTCAAAATACCTTCTTGTTCCTTCTTATGCTGCTCTAAATCCCTCGTATCTGCCTGTAACGATCTACAGAAGCATTTATGCCCATACACATTAACATTTAAACAGCTTCCCCACTCCAAGAGCAGTATCTCGATATTCAAAAGAATCCTGTTCTCCTCTTCCCCATTTGATACTAATTCACAAGAATAGTGTACCTTAATTGCTGATCTGCTTTCACAAGTTTAGTGGCCATTTCCTGAGCCCTTCGCTCTAGCTCCTCTGCCTCAGTTTCAGTACGGAACAAACGCTGCTTGGCATGATTGTACTTTTGAATAGTGTCTTTAGTCTAGAGCAGAAATTGAACACTATTGAGACAACACAATCCCACCTTACTGCTTCAATATCTATAACCTGCAAGTTAGCTGTCCAAAAATGACCTCCTCCTTACTTGAATATTATTCTCTTGCCCCAGAAGAGAAAAGCTTCCTCCTCTTTGACAAGGACCAAAACAGTTTCTTTCAGCACAGGTTATCCCACGGCTTATTTTCAAACAGAAAGCATTTTTAGAAGCCTGCAGGTTATCCATGTAAAAATAAATTGCTTATACAAAAAAAAAAAAGCGAACACCGTCTGCCTAAAGCAATCTACATAACACAGAATTCCTCCTGCACTCAGTTATGGGCTTTACTTACCTTTCCCCGTGTGCTCTCAAGTTCCACATCAGCTTCTGTGAGAAGCCTATCTGCCTCTCTAAGCTCTGCTCGGCGTTTCAGAAGAGTCTTCTCTATACATTCAATTTCTTCTGCAACATCTTCGTGATGTCTGAGATTTTTTTCTAACTGCAGTTCTGCCATTAAATTTTCAGTACACCCTTCAATAAAGTCCCTAAAAGCCCAAGAAAAACAACAAATTAAACTACAAAATATCAGAGGCTCAGAAGCCTCCCGAAGCTTGTATAATACATGTAACAGGCCAACAAGAACATGAATTGTGAACGTGTCAAAACCTACTGTCATTGGAAAAAGTTTAATGCATTTCCACTTGCTTAAACAGAACTAGTGTGATATTCTTACTTGCGTCTGTTTCGTTTTTGAGCTGCTCTTTGTAGCTCTGCTACTTCATGTTCCAGCTCTTCTCTTTCATGCAGAAGATCTTCTATGTTTTGATGTAATTTTCCCATTTCATTCTTGCATTTATGCTCAGCTGCTTCTGACCATTTATCTCTGCATTTCCGAGACTTTAAATGATGCACGGTGTCTTCTAACCTTGAGACTTCACTCTCCTACACGGGACAGCAAAATTAAGACTGATCGTTCTGTTTTTCTATTTCAGTGCTCCGAAACACAGAAGCAGTTACAGACAGCAGAGACCAGACCACTAACACTGAAGACAGGGCATTCTTATCAGCAAGCTCTCTGAGATCCAGAATCTTGCCACAAGACTATGTTGACTTCTTAAAAACTTTTAATCTGTAGAAGTGAGATTTCTTTTCCTTCCTTCAAAAAAGCATCTATTACAGGATACAGGATATGTTCACGACCCTGCCACTCTGTATCTTACCAAGTCACGATGCTTGGGTACATTGCAGTGAAGATCTCCAAAAGGAATTAGTGGGACAGTAAAGTTCGGAGGAAGAAGACCATAAACCACCTGGGCTCCCACAGGAGGTGGGCCATAGATAACAGACCCAGGAGCAATTGAGCCTCCATTTGCAGCTGCAGGAGGAGGGCCATAAGCCACAGTTCCTTGGGGTAGAGGAGCACCATCTGGGAGCGCCGTATAGATAACTGTACCAGGTGGTGGTACAAAGGGTGGGTCTTTGTGAGCATGAGCTTCCTCGTTTCCTTCACTGTCTTCTTTTGCTCTTCCAGCTTTATACACAGGAAAAAAGTTATTTTTATTCACTTTTATAAGAAAGATTTCTTGAATTGCACATTTAAAGTAATACAAAGTGCATAGACAAATATTTACTTTTAACACTGCTTAACAAATTCACCAGAAATAAATATTAATTATTCGCTCATGTGTATCAGAAATATTCACTATGAATTCTAAGCAAACCCACGTTTACTATGCTCCCACACACTCTGAGACCATGAGACTCACCTTTATCAAGATTTGTTTTATGTAACCTGTTTCTGACTGGTGAATAAACCCAGCACCCTCTTGACCTGGGTAAGTCTTCCCTCCTGACCTGACTACACCCTCTTCTGGGTGGGGATGCACCAGGACATCGTAAACCAACTCCAGAATCTTTTGTGCTGTGGGAGGCAGGAGTTGAGGCCTAAGGAAAAAAACAATGTGTTATTATGAGATGATTTCTTCTAGAAATAACAAACAAATTAAATTTAATAGTTGTAGATTTCTAAAGCATTGATTTTTTTTTCCCCCCAAGAACAGGCTATACATATTCTGTCTTCTCTCATTTTAAAGCATTTAGCTGTTTTAAAGAGATAATCAAATATAACAATATTACTCATAAATTCACATATGTGGAATTTCCCCCATAACAAATTGCTCTCTACGTAAGAGGATTTGAATTTCTGACCTGTGATGGTGGCATATAATACCAGCATCCTCTTCTTTTCAGTGGATCTGCTATACTGGTGATGTAATCATTCTGGTATGACAGTGCATTTCTGAGTGCTGCAATTTCATCCTGTAAGTTGTCAATTTCATCCTTGTTACCTGAAAATTAATCACATGGTTTTATAAATAAGCATGTAAGACAAATAACTAAGCCAGAAATACTGTAATCACCTGTAATTAAAGAGACAGTTTAAAGCTTTTCCCTCATTCTTACCATGTTAATCTGAAGCAATATAAAAAAACACTGTCAAGGAGCAAACAATCAAATCTGAATTATTACATCATGATGTAGATACTCACTGACCCTTGTAAATTTGTCATTTTAAGATCGTAGAAATACAAGTTCATACACAGGCAACTGCTACACTTTCTTCCATACTGACCTCTGATAATGTTCTAGCACAGTACAATAAGTAACACAATCAGCCTTATCTGAACAGTTACTAAGTGTTGTTAATACAAGTTAATGACAAATAAATAAACATACTGAAAAGTAAGCACAACTCCAGTGTTAAAACTGAGACAGAATTTCACTAAGTTCACCAAAGGTTGTGTCACGTCAGCTGGAAAAACTAGAACACCAGAAGTGCTAGGCCATTAACCATCCATTTCCTCCATTTGAAAATTCAAAGAAGCAAAGACCTACGTGCTATATACAAGTGCACTATGTGCGTTTCAAATACACTATACTCAAAGGCTAGGTCTTGCTCCTTGCTTCATACACAGAATCCACTGGAGCAGTGATTCAGGGACCGAATGTATCTCAAGTAGCGTAAGAGCTGTACAGAATGGTTTCCTGTTTGTTTGAATAAAATCCCAGAGCTCTAAACAGCTTCTCACGTTAGTTAGAAATATGCATGGATGCAGAACAGCTTGCAGGAGATATAGATAGGAAATTACCTGCCCCAATGTCATCCAACAACCATCTTAAACGGTCAATTTCTGCTTTCTGTTGCTCCACCGTGTCATTTAGTTGATCAATTTCTAACTTTTGAGAGCTCAACACAGTCTTCTCTCCAGCTTTCCCCATTTCATGTTGAAGCTGTTTTAAATAAGTTTAAATCAAAGCAAAGCACTTCAGTTTAAATTAGATTACAGTAGGGTATTTTCAAATAATCTTACATTTTCCTACAGAAACGCTCATTCAGCAAAATGCATTTTGATGCGCCAAAATTGTTCTTCCCATGCTCTCATAGGACTGAGACTTACAGCCACATGAAGACATTCAAACGAACAGGTTTTCTTCAAATTCAAACAACCTAGTCAGGGAGGTTTTCTACTTGTTCTTCCGTCCCCCTACACCTGCCTAAGAACACGGTGACTCGGGAAAACTTGAAAAAGGCCACAGCAGGCAACTAAACACGGCCATTTCAGAACACCAATGAACCGCTCCTCATATAATTCGCCCTCCTCACATAACAGAGGAAACATTGCTTCAACTTACCTGTTCTTCCTTCTGTTCTAGAAGCTGTTGTAACAATTCTATTTCTGCTTCTGCTCGGGCAAGATCCCGAGTTGCACGAGCTGCCTCAACACAGAACTCTTCAGCTTCCTCAAACTCCTGAAATGGAAATTCTACCTTAGGTTTAGTTTACAAGAACATTTCACACACTTGCAGGTGTCTCACAGAGCTTTGTGAGCTGCAGACTAACAAGAAACATCATCGCTTGTCTGTTCTGGAATTCAGGAAAATGACAAAAATAATAGCCTGCATAAACTACTTCTCCTTTAACCTTACAGTCTTCCTGCAGAGTAAATTTTAGTATTTGTTAGTACAAAGCAAAAAAAAAAAAAATCACTTCCAATTCTTAAAGGTTTATGAACTAAATTCCTCATTTTCTTTTGCTTTTTAGTTTTATGTAACATTTACTGATTGATTTTCAATTTCCATAGAAGATAAAACTTACCTCTGTCCCACCTTCTAACTTGCAGCAAGGCAACTTGGGTTAACGGGCTAACTCAGCCATTGATTCATAATATTTCAAGATGAGACTCTGACCAAAGCAATGGCTCGTGTAGCAAGACAATTAAAGACTTGAAGTTGAATTTAAAAGCAACAACAAAGACTGTCTTGATTATTATGGCATCAGAAAGTATTGTTCAATTATAACTAACAATTAATTAGCAATGTTGATTTACCTCAGCACGTTCCTGATTAATTTTGAGAACAGTCCCATGAAGAGCCTGCAGCTGATTTTTAGCAATGGATAGCTCAGCAGCCGCCAGCTTATCTGAAGTGATGATTGCTCTCTTTAACTCCTTCAGTTCTTTATCTAGATCAGCAAATTGCATTTGTGCCCTGGCATCTTCTATTTTTTTCTGAAACCAGGAAAGCAACAGGTTTTATGGCAATTATAAACAAAAAGCAGCACAGAATAAAGGCCTTTCCACACATCCCATTTGGTACTGTAAACATGGAACTATCATAAAAATACAAGAATAAAGATGACTAATTGAATTGAAGAAAAATAAAAAGATTATATTTAACCCCAGTGTTCCTTATTGCATCTGATCTTCATCTTAAAAAGCAAAATAATTCATGAGTTTTGTTTCTTTTTAAATATTCTTGAGAACCCAACACAGAGCATACACTCATGCTTACTCCTACCCTTTTCTCCAAGTCTTCTAGTTGAGCAAGAATAGCCTCTTTTTCTTCATCTGCCTCTTGGAGCTGTTGATCAGCCAGGCCCTGAATTTCTTCCATACTCTTTATTTTTTCACGTAAAAGTTGAATTTCATTCTCTAACTGATGGACCTTGTTCTTATTCTGCCTGTTTTCAGATTTAACCTGTATGTGAAGTACGCAAGAATGAGCAACCAAAACAGAATTTCAATTAAAATCCACCCTATTTTAATGATTTTCAGACAAACTTTTTGAAATCACCATTAGTAGCATATTTTATACCTAAAGAACAGCAAAGCAGTTCTTCTTAACTATCACATTTTGAAAGTGCCCAACTTATCTTGGCAATTGTATGCGATGTGGTCTTTTGAGAAGGTTACTGGCTGTATTTTTGTACCTATAGTTAAACTTTGTTGCAAAGACTCCATTGTTACACAAACATCAAAAAGCAAGTCTCCCTCCGCTATTCTAAGGGTCAAATTAGAGAATGAACGGAAGTCAATAAAAGATTGCTAAGGAGCATGTGTCACATCTATAAAAAAAAATAAAATCAGACTGTAAACAGTCTTTACTGGTTTCATTTTATCATCTTCACAGTCATCTTGTCTTACAAAAAGAACAGACAATGAATTTCACTACTTAAACCCAAACTTCACAGCTTATACATAGAAAACAGTCAAGGAAAACCATTACATGATGTACACTTGAGCACAACAGAAAAAACAAAATTCTAATCATGGTTTGTATTCCTGTCCTAATCATGATGAACAGCCCTGCGCTGACTTGAGTTGTTGAACATGCATGTGGCAAGCAGCTGTGTACAATTTATCTGCCTTTAGTAAAATTATACTTATTTGAGAGACAGAAGGAAACAAATCTACATTTGTCACAAACCTTGATCAGATTTCAAGATCATACTAAAATATGTACCTTCAGCTGCAAGGTACATATTTTAGGCAAAGCTGAAACCATCTTATTCTTGCTTTCACAGTTTTGATACATGCCTGTCTATATTTTTCCTGTATATCTTCCAGTTTTTCCTTCTGGGACACCATTTCCTCTTGCAATTGTCTCTGTCTTTCCCATGCTTTCTCTTTTTCCCTCTGCGTGTCAGCAAGAATGTTATTAAATTCTTTCTGCAGATTTGCAAGGCTTTTCCCCAAAACATCAGCTGAATTCTGACATCTGAAAGAGAAGGTTCCGCTACAGATAATAGTAACTTTAAATCACAATACCAGACATAAAAACCAACACAGCCCAGTTCAATAGCACTAGTTTAAAACATCCAGAGTAAATGAATTGAGGTGCAGTGCTGAATAGTGCAGAATAACACAGTGCCCAGTGTTATTCTGTTCTGTCTCTGTTTATTTCCAATCTTCATAGCTGGGAACAAAGAAGGAAAAGAAAAAAGAAAAAAGAAAAGTTCTCCATTCCTTGTAGTAAAACCCAAGAGGAATGTATATGTCCCTCAGTAATATAATTAACTGAGCTCAGGTGACGTTCTCTTAAACACAAGGCGCTAATGGTCATGTCTGAACTGCCCTACATCATACTCTGTAGCATGCAGCAAAGGTACCTCAGTGCTCTCATGTATGGAGCAATAACATATGCACAAATCTAACACTGTTTCTATTTTACTCACTTAATCTCTCCTGCTCCTGTTCGAAGCTTTTGCTTGAGTTCATTTACACGAGCTAGGACTTCCTCGGGGTGTATCAAGTTACCAACTGCATGGCTTAGCTGATTCTGAAGATCTTTAAGCTGTTGTTTCAGGAGATTATTGTCTCCCTAATAAACAAATAAATTTGCATGTTGAAAAATATTCCAATGACAATTCAGAACGATCTTACATTTTCCTTAATGAAAGTACTGTGTTTACATAAGCAAAGCACAGTGACATCCAAAGCCTATCACAATACCCACATGCAACAGTGTTTGCGGTTGCGCCACCTCTGTGGCGCCGGACCAAGACGCCACACTTGACTAATGGGACCAAGACTTGAAGTTTGCTCTGCACATTGGCAAGCTGTGGCAAAAATTATAGTTCTAATATCTGGTGAGAATCCTTTACAAGCTGATAGCCATTTTATCCTCTGAGGTGCATGAGACAGGAAAAAGGGATTTGGCAGATACAAAGGACTGAACAGACTTGCCATAATGAGAAAAACCCATGCAATAAAGTCTGCTTCTTTTCCCCCCATTGTACACAAATAGTTTTCTTACTGACATGTACTGAATGAGCCTTGTGGGAAATGCAGATTTAAACAATTTATCAACCCCACTGCAATACAATAGAGCAGCTCTTGCATTATTTTAAAGGTCAATCTAAACATCCAAAGTAGTCAGACTGTGGTGCAGGGCCTCCAGACAATAAAGTTGTCAAGAAGAGTCATTAGCACTGCTGAACTTCAAAACAAAAATTCCTATCACTTTTCCCTAATGGCAATGAAAAAGCACACTGCTTATCAGGTAACTTGTTATAGCAACAAATGTAGCAACAAACCTGCAGCTGTTTGAACTGAGAAAGCAGCTTATAATTTTCTTGTTCCTTCTCTTCTGCTAATTGTGCTTTGGTCAGAGCATTCTCTAAAGCTTGCCTTTCTTTCTCAAGTTCAGCTTGCAGAGCTGACAGTTCCATCTATAAACACAAACAACCTTCACATTCATTGCCCCACCTCATCACCCATATGTGTAACAGCTGTATTTCTTTAGAGATAACAATATAACAACAACCCCTTAGAAAACAAGCATCCCAGGTTAACTCATCACCATACAACAGCTAGTATTTCTTTAGCGTTCACAGCACCAGTCATGATGATGATGTTTACTCTAGACCTACCATGAACGTGTCTTTCTCACTGGGAAACGAACAGATTTACAACATAACAGAAACTCAACAGATTCCCTGCTCAGGGACATGATTTAGCAGAGGATTTTTAGTTAGGGTAGTATGGTTAGGTTGTGGTTGGACTCGAGGATCTTTAATGGCTTTTCCAACCTGAGTGATTCTATGATTCTATGTTCATTTCTGATTAATGGAAACTGAACCAAGATGGCAGTCCCTGTACATCACCGCATCTGAATCCAAAAGAGGATCCCCAACAGTGAGTTAAGATAAAACAAGAACATGCAGCTTAGAGCACACATTGTTCTTACCCAGCACAAAGCTAGAATATACAAAAACAAAAAAGCTACGAAGCTGAATTTCTGCTTGAAACAGCAGCAAAGGACAACCCTGTTTTCATCTGCTATATTTCACAAACATACAGAGGCCACAAATACTTATGTCTCGCTGCAGCGCAAGGTTACACACCCTAATGAACTGATACTACCTTCTATTCTGGGACATTTCTAAAAGAACAATTCCTTGCAAATCATTGTAGGGGGGGATATGGTATGGTACGCCGCCATCTCAGGCTGATTGTCACTTTGGCAACATTACAGCTCTGTTCTCACCTGGCTGAGTTGTTTCAGTCTTACCAATTCTTCCTTTTGCTGATTGGCTTCAGTGTCTCTGTCTCTCAGCTGGGCTTCCAGCTCAGCCTCATAGGCACTGACATCCCCTTGCCCTTCTCTGAGTGATTCGTTTATTTCTCGCTGCTCTTGAAGTGCGCTTTCAAGCATTGCTATTTCCTGGAATGTTACATTCACTTCAGAAATATGTATGCAGGAGAAACAGGATTTCTTAGATTACATTGCCATTTGTCCTCTATTCTTCAGGAGCTCATTATTAACTTGAAAGCTTGTATATCAGAACAGAGGCACTAAACCTAACCTCCAAATATTTCAAACAAGACAGGTAGCATTGTTACACACACAGGCCAAGTCAACGGCGCTGCTATGACGGACCTCACATGAAGTCTGCACACAAGTTACAAAGGTGTAGCCTAAAGTGATACATATTAGTCTAAGGTATTAAGGTTTACATAAGTCTTCCTAGGATACTAAGATGCCTCTTAAGTAACTGGATGATACATTTTAAAGGCCCAATTCCGCTCCTACTGCGCATGAAGGCATCTGACTGATGTTACCATATCAGAAAGTAATTTTGTCTAGAGAACTGCTTTGCCATTCCCAATTCTGATTGCTCACTTAGTTATAAGCTTATTCTTAGGTATCTCAATTTGGGAAGAAAAATAGCATTAAACCTTACTTTTCTCATATTTTCGGTATCCATGACAACAGTTTTCAGGCTATTTCTTTCATCCTCTAGATCTGCCAGTCTCTGTAGCAAAGATTCTTTATCCTTCTGCAACTCCTTACATTCATCACTGGCCTGTTTTGCTTGATGCTTAACACTTTCCAGATATTCCTGTAATCCAATTATGATGCTTTCTAAATCCCTTTTCAGTGCTTCGTTTGTTGCTATTTGACCTGCAGAAATGCAAAGTGAATTCAAGGTCTTGAAGAAATCATGCTTACTTACAAAACATACAGAACTGCCACTGCTAATCTTAAGCTAAGTAGGTGAACATGTAATATAACAAGTAACACAAACTCAAGCAGAAAATGTTTGTGCTGTGTTTTAAAGGCCAGGATTTTCAAGATTACTATTCCTGACCACCAGAAAAGTCAAAAAGAACCTGCAGTTCTTTATATACCTCCCTCCATACACACATACTTCCAAGATGGCGCTTGCTACTTTTCTGCCCAAATCATTTTTTAAAATCATATGCTTTTCTGGGGCATCAACTTTCACATAGACTAGGTGCATATTAAATATACACATAATAATTTTAATGAAGTACCTTACTGAAATCAGTTTTAAAATATACAGGATGGAAGTGACACAGAAAAGACACTTCTGTGAAGGCTACAGTGATCCAAGTGAATTTCGGCTAGCTCAAGAACTAGCTAAGAAATTGCTTTAATATTTCTGCAATTAGCATATTTTTGACATTATCTGAAGTCTAAATGAAAAAGCAGCTTCCTGAGGGTACTGATATACCAGTACTTCACTTACTCAATTAAAAGCAAGATAATTCTTTCTGATGTAACAACAAAATTGCAGATGACAAGGATACGTTCAGTAAACAACCACTCAGCTCAGACTTGATCAAGGGCCTTGATACCTCAATGTTTTTATCAGCAAAATTATGCTATCCTAGACACAAAAATACTGTAAGGCATGGACAAAAAAATTACCATCAGTGAGCTGCTGTTCCAAGTCCTTGATTTCCTCAGTTTCCTTAGCAATCCTAGAAAGCATTTCATCCAGGCGACTCTCAAGCTGCTTGTACTGTTTGTTCATTACCTCAATCTGCTGTTCTTTACTTGCTTTTTGAGCTCTCATGTGAGCCTGTAAATGACAGTTGGAAAGGCCAAGCTATGTCAGCACAGATTTCAAATAGTCAGCTTACATTTTAGCTCAGTTCTGCAGTATCTCACTGACACTCATAAAAGTGATAAGTGCAACATATCTTGCGGTGCTTGGTTCTGTTTGTTTTCCTCTTTGCTACCTCAAAAAGAATCCCAGATAGGCAAGCAATCTGTGTGGCAAGCAGCAGCATTAGGCACAGTCCCGTCCCCTTGCTAAGACACGTTGTATAAGGTGTGGGCTTATAAATCAGTATTTGTAACTTTTACCTTTCTTCCTGCTTTATTATTTCCTCTTTCAGTCAAGAACAGACATGATTTCCCCCAGCTTTATCCTGTCATCTTGTATTGCCTTCCCAGCACAACATGTCAGGTCACCACCCACAGGAAAACACCATGAACAAGCAGCAAGTCAGGCTAACTTAATAACCAAGTTCTACTTCAAGCAGAACCACTTCCATGTTCCTGGGGAAATGCCCCTGTTCCACAGTGATTCCATAGCTCACACTGACTTTCATCAGGATTTCATACATACTTTGCATGAATTTAACCCACTGTTTCAACTGTGTACAAAACCATATTGTCAATGCAATACAGTTTACTATAATACTACATGCTTCCCATTAGAAGGAACTGCAAGCAGTTTAAATACCACAGAATTCAGGAAGGTACATCACTGTCACGAAAGACACCACCTTTCTTCTTTCAACTCAAATAAGAAGCTAACAGAAGTGTGCATGCTCAGAAAATTCATTTGCAAAGTTACTTCTACAACAAAGTAATTGGTAAAAAATAATAAATATGTAGATTTCTGTATTTTTAATGCATCGAAAGCTACTTTTAACTTTTCCATCAGCACAATTCAGTTTGCCACCTGTTAATAACAAACTACCATTCAGCTCTCAGAAGTGAAATTTCAACAAGCAGAAAGCGAAGCGAGGTGCTGCTGCTGCTGAGTCATTTTGCCGCAGCCGCTGGATGTCACAGGAGCCCTATTTAAAAACAACAAACACTTACAGCTTTGCCTTTGTCTTTTCTTCCTTCGGGATCACGTGCAGGACGCCCCACCCCCGCTCTAGAGTCAGTCCGATCGGCCTGCCGCCTCCAGCATGCTCTGCTGCATCCCCTCCCGCTCCTCGGCCGCCCCGCGCCGCGGGAGCCCCAACAGCAGGAGGTGGCGGGGGGTCGAGGGGAACCGGGAGGGAGCGGAGAGCCGGGAGTGGCCCTCCCACGGCAGCGCGGCGATTGGCCGGGCCAGGCTTCCTGCGCCGTGATTCGGAGCGCGGCGGCGGTGAGAGGGGCCGGGCCGGGCCCGGGCTCCGTGCCGAGCACGCCCAGCCCTGCCGGCGCTGAACGCATTTTTTGAAAGTGGCTGCAAGGCTCGACTCGAAATAGGAGCCGAGCTGAAACAGCCTTTTTTTACTTTGTATGCGTCAAGGTGTCGAGCTGGCCGGAAAAGCTCTCATTTTAAAGCAGTATTTTGTTAAACATCAACAACAACAACAAAAAAAACAAACAAAAAACCACACAACAGTATTTATAAAGAAAAAAAAAAATCATTTCAGTTTCGTAATTCTGTAAAAATTTGCCATCGCTGAACACAGTAAGTAGCTCAGAAATCAGTAGTTTTGCTTCTGTGGAGCTCAAAAGAAGGTGGCTGTCAAGCTACAGCAATGCCTGGCACCGGCTTTGCTCCCTACCTGCAACAAGTGACCTAGGCAGCGAGCAGCCTTCCAAGAACAGCAGGAGGACACGTGAGCACAGGAAGGTCATTACTCCCTGCCGAAGTGCCATTACAGATCTTTTCAGAATAAGAGAAGATAAACTGAAAATTGAAAGCAGGAAATCTCTGCTTCCAAGGCTCACAGCATGTCTGTACAAATCATGAAGACCCAGTTCTTAGAGCAGCGTGCAGCAACTGCATTGAAAATGGGTTGCTCAAATGTTTTGCAATTCTTTGTTTTGAGTTGTATGCATTCTGAGTAACAGCTAAAGCAAGTTCTCCTAACTGCTAAATAGCAAAATAATAGGTAATCCACTTTACTACATTTCTCACTATATGAATATAGGTAGTGCATGAAAACTTAAGATTTTGGTTTTACTCACATGTCTTGGATCTTTAGAATTTACAGAAGCAAGAGAGTTCTTCAAGTCTTCAAGCTCTTTCTGCTTTTTCTCTATTTCTCTTTTCTGTTTCTCCATTTGTTTCTCCAGTGCTAAGGCTTCCTCTTGTAGCTGATGCAGTATTTGTATCTTCTTACTCAGTTGCTGCTCCAGATCCTCCCTGTTGGCCTGTGAGACCTGGGGATGGCATCAGGAGGTCGGCTAAAACAGTTATACTGGAAACAAGAAGCTGATTGAGAAACTATTAAACCAGACTGCTAGGTTAGCCCAACAGGTTGTCTGAATATGATCTACTAATTATTTGAATCTTCCTTGTACATATGTACAATGGCCCCTTAAAGGATGGGGAGGGAAACACAGCTGTGTTTCCAGTACGAACAGTTTCAAACACTTTCTCCTGCTACCCACACAGTAACCCCTTCACGTACTTTTTTCTGCGCCAGAGCACCTTCCAGTTGTTGCAGTTCTCCTCTTACTTCCAAAACTTGTTGCTCTGCCTTTCCTATTGCATTTTGCAGCTCTTCTAATCTCCTCTGTGCTGCAGGGAAAAAAAAAAAAAGCCACACATACATGTGAATATGCCATACAACATTAATACATGTTCTCCATTAATTTGTTAATCAGAATACATCTTCTTTAAACAGTGATAATCGAAGCTAATATATCCCGATCACTCAAAGTAGATCCAACCAGTTTTTAATATGAATGACACAAATTGATGGATCAGATGGGAGACTTCCCAGGCATTCTTTTATATCATCAAATTTAATTATTACAAGATTTTTTGCTATTATTTTAAGATAATTCAGTATCAAAATCAATTTGACCCCAGAGATATCATTGATTAGAGGGTTGAGAAGCAACAGCAGTTATAGCCTTTGACACACTGTTGCTATTCTTGTGTCAAATACACATCAAAAGTTCCAACAGTGGAATAAATACTACTAGATGTACTTGGTGTTTGGTTTTATCTTTTAATATTAAAAAAAACCCCAAAGATTTACCTGAATGAATCTTTTTTTCTTTACTCTCCAATTGCTCATCTAGAGTTTGAATCGGAGGTTTCAGCTGTGATTTCCTACACAAATCATTTTCATCTGGCTGCATTTTTCCAGTCTCCATTTGCTGAGCTTTACTAGAAATGTAGCCTTCTCTTATAAACATATTTCTTTTGTACCTGGCCTTACCAATGTATGGGCTTTCACCAGGAACATCACCAAGCTCAACATCCTGCAGTGTTAAAGCAAACAGCTGTTAAGTTATTTACACACCTGTCTCAGAAACACGGTTGCTGTCAGCTCATAAAATGCGTTTAACACTCCTACAGTGCCATTAAAAATGAAGGGTCTACTGATACTGGCAAATACATTTCTATTTGGGATGTGACCAGTTTGTTGCCAGTGGTTAATGCAAGTGGGCACACTTACATTATTTAATGGAGGATTTTTTTCTTAACTTTTTAAATGTAAAGGTAACATAGACCCCACTTAGTCCATTACACTGTTACACTTAAATGTTTAAACTCCACTGAAACATAGCTTAAAAAAACCCACATCATTCGTGATAAGCAGTCTTTGTTTCTCGTAGAGACCTTCTGACCAACCATTTTAATTTCGCAAGTATGACAGAGGTTGGCTTTATTAATTAGGTGGGGGGAAAAAAGGGAGAACTTCTGAGATGTCTTTTAACTGAAGAGCATTCTGGCTTGTACAATTTTTCAGACTGAGAGGGTTTCCAAAAATCAAGCCAGAAATGAAAACAATCATTTACTTAGTCATTAATAAGAACCAAATGATTGTTCACTGACTCTGGTCAGCTAAAATGTACGTGTACTCATTTTCAACAAGTTAAATGTCACTCAAGACTCAGTTTAGATCAGATCATGTAACCTATGATTTTAGAATGAGATTTTTGTATTTTAGAACTCCTTACAGACCTACACCTATTAGAACGCTAGAAAAACTATGGAAGTTTAGTATTTTCCAAGCAACTGAAAAGCAAGAGAAAAAAGAAATCAAAAGATCCATAATTTTAGAATTATTACCTCTGATGGAAAATAACTTAATGGCTCAAATTTTGCATCAATCTTATAAAATGCCAGCTCCTGCTCCAACTCGTACTGCTTCTGGCAAGCTCGTGTCAGCTCCATTGTTTTCTGCTTTAGCTAATGAATCAGTAAGCAAAGGAAGATGCATTCACTGAATCGTCATTGTTATCACATACCATTCAATTCAGAACAGCAGGGCAAAGACTAACTTCAAAACAAAGTTCACATTAGAAAAAAATTAAGATGGTGTATTTTGGGTCAAGGATATGACAAAGTGCCACTTCATTACAAGACACAACGTGACAACTAACAGTAGACAAATTCCACAGTGTAACACAAATGATCACATGAAAGGTCTCTTAAGTTTACAAGCATGAGAGGTTTGAAAGAAAACGTCACTAGCTTCAAAAAGTAATTTGGGTACAGTTCTTTAGCAAAATCTACACTGAATATATTTACTGTTATTAATGAGCAATGAGATTGCATTTTTAACAGTCTTAAGCCGTAAAAAAAAAAAAAGAAGAAGAAAAAAAGAGCATTAATCTCCATTGTCACATGTAGAAAGCCTAAAGCCTAAGCATTTCATTTTAGTTTAACTTTGTGCTAGTTAGGGATTTTATTTTAATTTTTTTAAGAGGTCTATCATGTGATTCCTTTTTACAATCAACTTTCTGTGCTGAATACCTGAGGGAGAACATGCAGTAATATTCCAACAGACAGTGGAAAGCAAAACTACTGGAGGAAAAGAAACAGGTAAGGCTGGAATAAAGGAGAAAAGGCTTAAAGAAAGATTTAAAAGAAACATGTCATGCAAAAAAAACCAACAACAAAACCAACCAACCCCAAACCACAGTGACTACATGGTCTCACCAGAACTCTCTATACAACATTTCCACACTTTATTAAAACATGCAAAGAAAGCCTAGAAATAAAAATAAGCATGCAACCCAGGAGCACAGCGGGCTACCTTCAGTGAGGAATAAAGGCTCTGCAGAAAGGGACTGTGACAAACCAATACACCAGCTAAAGGGAGAGAGAAGCAAGCAGAGTTTGTCATCCAGAGGATAAGAGTGGGCTAGGCTGCAAAATATCTGCTGCCAAATCTCACTATACCGAACACTGCATTTTAGAAATAGGCTGCTGGTTAGTAGGTATGTTCAACAGAAGAAACAGCTAAATAAATATTAGCAGTAGAGAATCTGAAGGATAAAACTGTAGAGGGCAAGGCTAACAAGAAAGATTACAAGCCAAACACTACACTCCCAGCAAGTCATTCACAACTGAGCATTCTCCAGTCAACAGGACTTTTTCCAGGGCCACTGTACAAATCTTGCGTTTTATAGCTACCAATGAAAGACAATTAGATGCAAATTTCAGGATGATGTAAAGAAAATACAAGAAAGCTAGTGCACTTTACCTGGAAAAATAATCAAGGAGCATTGCTAGCATACAACTTGTACGCATACCTTGTTATTATAAACATACTTAACCTTTTTCCCCTCAGTAGAGCAGCATTTAAAGTTCTGAACAAAGCAGGAGATTCAGTGCACAGATCATTTAGAGCAGCTAGAGGATGCTTCATCTTTTATCAAATAAAAACCCAAACTATTACTACAGACAAAAAGTTTTCATAAACTATAAACTGTGAGCCTGGTACTGACTGCTAGTTCAGTATATTTACTTTTTCCACAGAAGGAATATTGAAAACACTGTTTAGTGCCTTAACTTACTTCCTCCAAAATACTTATCTCAATTTTAAGCACAATCCTACAGCCATTTGAGCTCTCCCATTGGCATCTGTTTCTGATAACAGAACTGTTCCAAATATATACTGCAAGTGATTATCTTACCAGTTCATTTTTAGTATCCACATCCCTTTGTAGATCTTCACAGCTTTGTTTCTGCTGCAAAGTTTTTTCTTTTAATGATTTGTTGACCTCATCTTGACGGTGAAGTTGCTCAAGCACTTTAGACTGGTTAAGTTTAAGGTTCTCCATCTCCTTTATTGCATTCTCTAACTCTCTTTCTAATTTTTCTATCTCTTCTGAAAAACCAAGTAAAAAAGACATTCAAATAAAATCCTTTTCCAGCTAAACTTGTTTGGTGTCATTTACCATAGTTCTAATACAACATTATTACCTAAATCAAACCTCTTTAGAGCTTCCTGTCTGTCATGATTTGTCACTGGCTGTCCATCCAAGTTTTCCAGTGCTCGCAAGTGGAATATGACGTACAAGCGGTAGTGAGGCAGGCTTGCAACTGGATTACCAGCAAGGAACAGAGAAGTCAGATCTTGCAAAGGCTTTAGTTTAGCTACTTCATGAAGCTAGACGAAAGACAAATGGTGCAATTATTAGACATCCTTCCAAGAACAACTAAACCACACATTACTCAATTTGACTGTATTTACATGTTAGGTCCATATCAAGACTAAAATAACTTCCTAAAAAAAAAAAAAAAGTCAAACCCTTTCTTCCATAAAAAAAAAAAAAATAATAAATATATATATAATAATATAATAAATAAATAAATAAATAAATATATCAATGCAAAAAGAGCAAATTTCATCAAGCTTGACCTTGCGAAGTCCAAGATCACAGTCTGTGGATAGATCCAACCTTCCATTCCTCCAGACTAGTTCACGAGAAAGGAGATTTTATTAACTGAAGAGAGTACTCAAAGCTGGTTCATCTTTCTTCTTAAACACTATAACCTCTTTCAGAAACTGTACTACTGACTTAACTTCACAGCCTCTGTTTAAACAAAACATGGAAATTAACCTGGACCACAGAAGTAAATTTAGTCATGCCCTAAATACAAAAAAGCAAAAAGATGATCTACAGGACTCCCTAAACATGTGGTTAACTTATCATAAGGGACACCACCACTAACATGAAAAAGCCATCACATCTTCAAAGTCCTCCCAATTTTCAAAAATCTTACGCTTTCCTGAAGAACAAAGTATATTTATGCTTTGAGTATCTGGAACAAAAGGAAAGTTTCTTCTTAAAAAACCAGCTTTGTTAGGCTCACAACTTGTTGACAACTGAAAGACACTGAGTGAGTCAGAGTAGGTCAAACAACATAAATTTACCAGTTGATGAAAAAACTGTTCCTTAAGTATAATCACTTACTGATGATACTTTATTCTGTTTCAAATTAAGGATGCGCAGGGATCTCAGCTTCTTCCCAACCCACACAGGAATATGCTCAATCTCATTCCCCGCAAGGTTCATCTTTTGTAGGTTATGTAAACGTTCCATGCCTTCAATCTTACTGAAAAGAAGAAAACCTAACTCATTGTGAAGCATATACAATTTACAGTGCAATTGAGGCATTATGGATAAGATACGGAAAAATCTATTTCAACTAATCTCCATTCAAGAAACAGCAAATGACAGCACTGCAACAAACATTGTAATGAACAATGGACACACAGTTAAATAAATAAACCCAACAATTTTACAGCAATGTTTTACCACCGTGACCAACGAAGTCCTCACTTCTACACCTCTCCACTATAAAATTAAAAACTTATTTACATATGTGATGATGCCATTTTAACATACCCATTTTGCTCTTCTTATCCTGCAAACGTGATTGCACACTTACATGACACAGCTGAACCAAAATAAACGTATTTACTTTTTCCATTTAAAAGCAAGAATCAACTGTAAACTGATGCTGTATATTCTAATATAGACTTAATGAACTGTAATATATTCATTAAAATACCAAACTGCTAATGAGGAAAATGCTGGGTTTAAGTTTCCTTGGGCACCAATCTAAAGAGATGAGTATCATAAAGTGGGGTGGAAAATACTCTTGTTGGTTTACTATTTTTGAAGAAGAAACCAATTGTCTATAACGAAAGTCTAAGAGTAGGCAGCAATAACTAAAAGCTAGTCTGACCTTTTCAGTTCCTGTTAAATGAGGAAGTTGTGCAAACGCAAATGCATAGAAATGCTTGTTTACTTCCTACTGTTAACTCCTCAACCAACACTGCAACTGCTCTACACAGTTGATCCCATGTAAAGATCAAAGCTACTAATTAACAAAAAAATTAAGGGAAACAAGATTTTGCTGTCGCTTGAACCATTACTCTTCAACTTTTGGTAATACAAAATAATAACACAGCACTTTTCAAAACTACCTCTCCTTCAAAAACATTTTGAAGATACTAAAAGTCACAAGCTGCTATGAAATAAGAGTTCGCTGAAGCTTTACAGTCTTGTCATGTAACTGATGGGAAGTGCTATTTAATGGTTCATACTTCTCAGATCCCACTCAAAAAATAAGGGCGTCAGCTTTGTCCTATCTGGGGTTTTCAAAGCTATAAGAAGCATCTCTGCTTACCTGATCTTGTTGTAAGACAAATTGAGTTCACGCAACTTCAACAGTTTATCCAGCTTCTCAATCTTCTCTATTTGATTGTTACTTAGATTCAGTCTCTCTAGTTTAGAGCATTTTTCCAAGTTTTCTATGTACTGAGGAACAGAAAATGTACCCCTTAGCACTGCAGCTTTAGCTTTATCTTTAAAGGAGGCAGATTTCTATTTTTAACAAACACATTCATTAGCACAGTGCATTATTCTAACATTAATTAGTTTCATTGTTGAATTCTAGAGGTCTTAAATTCAGTGCTCTGTGTATTGGAGAAAGAAAACCAGACTTTAAGTTCACAGTGAATCAGTTTCACTTACATTAAAGGGAATTTGCCAATTATAAAACAAAAAACCACCACAATTCAAACCCTAAAAAATTAATGTTCTAAACTTCACTGTAATTGATTCATGGTTTCTTCTTCTGCACGGAATGTCTGTGGAGACTTCTATCAGTTTTATTTTGACAGAAGCTGGTTGTAGAACAAGGCTAACGATATAGCTATTTATGTACACTCAGAAACACACCTTTTTGTGTGTATATATATGTGTGTGTGTGTGTGTATGTGTATAACACTTCTGTTTTATTACCTGTTACGTTCAATAACTTACCCTGAATTTCTTGTCCCCATCCTTTGGTGAAGAAAGATTCAGTGAGCTTATATACGCCAAATTTTCCTGTTTTGACAGACTTTTAATGAGGGGTTCTGTAATGTACCGAACACCTGGACTGACACCATTTTCATCTGAAATTAAACAGAGAAATCACCTTCAGTAGTAAAAGAGCTGGTGACTTACATTCATCTTATACTTCACACTGAATAGAGGAAAAGCATTGAAAATTATCCTCCCCCACAAGATGAGAAGAAACAGCACACCAGAAGCTTTTACAGGAAGTGATGTGTTAGAGTAAGCAGGCATATTCTTCCAAAAATGACACAGTACATATTGCCCATCTTCAGTGTTCTTCCCCCCCAGAGCAGACTACAAGGAGTAAAAATCTTGTTTTTCCATACAGAATCATTATTATTGTTTACACATATGAGCATCAAAACAGTAAAGCAAATTCTCATGATTCTTTTGAGCAAATCATTTATCCTTAAACCATTACCACAAAGTTCACAGAACATGGGCTTTTTGTGGTTTTAGTGCATACGTTCATACAAAACCTTCATGAAACTTAGATTCAAAAGCAGCTTCTACGTTTGCTGTAGTATCAAGCTGTTGATTCTGCCATGCCCTACTTTTGTGAGCAGGTGGAGACGTCTGTTGGCTTAAGGGAGATGGCGATCTGGTGCTTGAACCAACAGAAGACATTGGAGTAGGTGTCTGAAAAGCTGACATCTGTGTTTTTCCACATAATTCTTTTTCCATGTATCTTTTCTTCATTGCCAAAAATATAGAATATCATCTGATCAATATCTATGAGGAAATAAATAAACATAATTACCTGCATCAGCTGAACTCTTAGTGGTTTGCTTGCTAAAAGAAGTACGTTATTCAAGGATTTTAGGTGCTTGTTGACAGTTTGAGACAACACAGAGGTGATATTTGAAAAATTGTCTTTTTAGCATAAGAAATATTTCTAGCAATAACAGGTTGCCAAAAAACACATATAAACCAGTTCTCCAGTGGGTGACAGCTTCCATTTTTCATGGGCTAACACATATCTAGAGGAATGCTATAGGTGTTTACTTATGCTGTCCTAAAGCACAACCTTCATCTGGTTAACTGCCTTGCAATTTATGGCTTACAGAGTCTGGAGATGCTCAGCTCAGCGTAACATGCTGGCAGGGAACAAAAGGAGACAATTAAAATCCCAACTGCTTTTAATAAGGCTAGAAATCACCAAACTGCAGCTAAAAAAAGCAAATACAAGTAAAAGAGAAAAAGTAAAATTAATAAGAAATCTAGCACTGAACCAGTGTCCCCTTTCCTACCAACATGTTGTTCTGTGGCTGAGTGGAAGTTCCAAAGAACTGTCAGTCGAAGCTTCCACCAAAGAAGAATATGGTTTCCCTAGGGACAAGCACAGAAAGAGCCACACTCTGCTGTGTGTCCTTCCTTATAGTGACCATCTCCAAGGGACGGAGTTTTACCAAAACTTACACACAATAAGCAGAAAGCACATTCTAAGACATCCTTTAAGATAGGAAACATTGTGGGAACTTTAACACAATGTATTTCCACTGACACTACCTAAAGCTGATCAGATTTTCTGTCATTTAAATAGATTTTCCACTGAACCTTTATGAACAGAAAAAGAACAAAAGTAAAACCGACTCTCTTCTGTCTTAGTATGTGGGGACACTGCTCACCTGGGCCAGAGGGGATGGAAGATGGTAAAACCAAGTCAAAAGCACCAATAGGAAACTCCTTTACGTTTTAAGGAAAAGCAGTTCGGTATTTTAATGAGATTTCTTGTAAAATACTGCACTCCACTGACGAAAAACCCACCAGAACTCCGTGTTAAAAGGACGCTAAAGACATACACGGGCATCCCACAACCGGGCCACGGCCGCGAGCCCGGAGCGCATCTCGCAGGCAGCCTGAGGGCCCCGCTGCCTACAGCCCACCACGGCTCCACCCCGCCCACGCCTGATGGGACAGCGACTGCGGTGCATCCCCCAACCCCGGGCAGAGCTCCGTGCTCCGGGCCAAGGGTCTGCGGCAGGGCCGCTCCCTCAGCCCGCGGCGAGCAGGCAGTGCCCGCTAAAGGGATGGCAGTTCCCGCCGAGAGCGGCTGCCCTCAGGCCTCGCATTGATTACCTGGGTTGACATGGCAACGCCACTTCACCGCTTCCCACTCGCCGTCGCCGGACGGGATAGCTTTCTGGCGACCCCCGTACGAAGACACCGGCTCTTCGCAGTCCACCTCTACCGCCTCCCTTCTTCCTTCGAACGACCGCCAGGCCCAAGGCAACACGGCTCCTTTAAGAGACCGGCGTGAGGAGCCCAGCCGCCGCCATTTTGTTTGGTTGTTGGCCGGCGATGGGTGAATGCGGGCGGGCGGGGGGCGGGGCTTCATGAGGCCACGCCCCTCACTGCTTTCCCGCCAGTGATGTCCGCTTCAGCGCGTGCGCCGTGTGGGAGTGTGGTGGTGTGCCTGCTGATCCCTTGTTGGTGGGTCGGTTCAGGTGTTTCGCTTTAATTAAAGCCCTGTTTCCTGTATACGTAGCAAAGTATTTGCTAGTAATAGTGCTTTTTGTTTTATGCGTGCGTGTCACGTTTTAGCTTCTGTAAAATTGCTTTAGGCGGACTTTGCTTTGGAGCCTTGTGAGTAGGATCTGTAATACTCTGCTTGGCCACGATGAACTCAATAGGAGGCACCTAAATACACATCATTTCCACAGAAGTGCTTAAATAAAGGTCTCTTAGCAGTTCTGTGCTGTGTGTGAGCTGAGGGTGTGTGCCCAGCTGTGAAACGTGGAACTGCAAACCAAACCTGAAGTGGAGCATGGGAAAATCTACCAGTAGAGTTTGTAACTAACACAGGTTTAAGAATGCTATTTTAAAATGCTTTTGGACCTTGAAGTCTTCCAGCATTATTTACCTTTTGTTTTTGTGGGTTTTTTTTTTTCTTCTCTTTTTTTAAAAACTTTCCACCCTCACAAGCATGCTCATAGTTTATTAATTAGCATTAGATATTTTGGGCCATTGATTTAATGAAACCATCACCTTAATGTTTTGCCCTTCTTATCGTTTATAACTCTGGGTCATTGCGAAGCCCACCTTGGCCGCCTCCTGCTTTGTTTTCATATTGATCAGAAATAGCTTTGTGCCAATCCTTCCCGTAAGGGCTGACCGCAGTGTTTGTTTAAGTTTGGGCAGAGTTGCACAACTTCAACTTAATGTTTTGTTTTTTTTTCCCCCTCAGGTCCTATGCTTAGATATCAAGTATGCAAAGTCCTTATACCAAAGGTTTGAATTTTGCTGGGTTTTTTTTTTGCTAATGCATTTTATGGCCGTAGGCATTGTTAGCTATGCCACCCCCTAATGTTTTCACATTGCAATGTATGCACTCAGAAAGCTGGCACAGTCAGGATTACCAGCAGCTAAAAGGAATACCAGCTACAGGAACGCCAGCGGCTAAGGGACATTTGCAAGTGAGGAGTTATTTCAAAACAAACAAAAAAATACAGAAAGAAGGAAAACTGATTGGAAAAAAAATCAGGGTAGTCTGGTCGATACAATTCAAATACTTTTCCTTCAGAAGAAAGTCTAAAATCATACTGGTTTTGTTTAAATAAAGGTTACTTTTCTGAAGAACAAACAGAATCAGACTGTTTTTTGTCTGTTTTTTGCTACCTCTGAAAAGGAATTTTAAGGTACTTATCTAACACGGAGAATGTTCGGATTGATACCAAACTGCTCGGTATATATTACATGTTTTAAATCCTGAATTTAAAAAAAAAGCTGGTCTGAATTCTTTGATAGTTAATGAATCTGGAAGGGGCAACGACATTTTAGTAAAAGCAAGGCCTGCAGTTAATTATTAATGGTGAGCGGTGTGTATCACCGCTGTCGGTGGTATCCTCGTTCACCTGCAGCAGCAGTGAAATACAGTTTAATCCAGATTTGTTGGTATTGCGGGTGTGCTGATTGAGACGCTATGGCTATTTTAATATGTTTTTTTGTTTTGGTATTTTCTGGAGCAGCTTTTAGCCAAGATAAAACGTAAGTAAAACAAATGCAGTGTTCACTGGAAATGTTGGTTGTTGGCAGCTGTCTTAGGTGAATAGGTGCAGAATTTCAGTAGAGGCACTACAGCAGAGACTATCCAAATCAAGGTGTTCTCACAGCAAAACTCACTGATGTATGCTAACGCTAGAAAAAGGGCTGATGCATCTCTAATTGCTCTATTTGCTGTCGGCGAAAGAGGTTGAGTCAACTCCTTACCTGCAATGAATTCTTACCATAATGACAAGATAAATATGGAAAAAAGTGAAGCCTGTGCTCACTGGATTTTCTGTAGTGCCTGAAGACAGATATTATGCTGCAGGTTGGAGGAAAGCTCTTATTTGAATGCTTATTTTGTGGTTGTATTCAGCAGCGCTTATTTCGATTCTTCTGTTAACAGTGGTGTGTAAGAAAGCAATCAATCTGGGTGCTCTTGGCGTTTCAGGAAAAGATGAATGTTTATTGTCCAGCAGCACTTCATATATATTTGAGATAGATTGTGTGTTCGTGTATTAAAGCCTGGTTTGTGGTTTTGTGGGGTAATGCATACTTCAATTTATAAAGCACTGAAGAAATTAGAGTAATCCTACAGAAGTTAGCTCACATTCGCCTTTACTGTAAATCACCCCATTTATTTCAGTAAGAGCTTTGCTGGTGGGAAAACTATACCAGTGTACTGTTTGGAGCATTACCATTTTAAGGGTTCATTTGGGTTTGTTTTGGCAGCGTCTACATTAGTGAATTAGAAATGAAAGTAAGAAACGTGAAAGTATCACTCCATTACCTTTTTTTTTTCTTTTAATATATTTCATATACAGATATGTCCTTACAGCACCAAATGTCTTCCGAGTTGGGACATCTGAGAAAGTCGTAGTTCAAGCTTTTGGCTATGAGAAGGAATTTGCGGTCAATCTTGCCTTAAGAAGCTTTCCAGATAAGCTTGTTGCTTATTCTTCTGGCCACATTTCTTTAAATCCAGACAACAACTTCCAAAACTCTGCAACTGTAACAGTAAGGAATTATGATTTTTCTTGACATGTTTTTATTCCTGCATTTGGTTGGATGTCTTAAGAAAAGATTGTACTGAGTTTATGGTTGTTTGAAATGGGAGGGGGAGCCTACGGCCCTCACTCCTCAGATTGCTCTGTGTAGCTTCTTTCATCTTTCTTTGTCTGAAATTGGAATTATAGTGGATAAAGTTAGTGCAGAGGAATGAAATCAAAACTAATTGTTTAATTGAATTATTGCAGAAACATTATCATATTCAGTAACATAAAAAAAAAAAAGAGAAAGGAATGGAGACGTGTTTGGTGTGGACAAGATGCCTCATCTGAGCATTCAGAGTAAGCCAAAATATAACTAAACTTCATCTTGTTTGGCACTGACAAGCTCCAGGGGGACTGAGACGTAACCATTAACCCTGATGACCTGAGTCACCTGAGGCCAAGGTGGCAGGAAGCTCAACAGGTTTTACTGAAAGCTGACAACAGATTTTTGCTGAACTGTGATCACTGGGGAGGTGTTACTCGAGGTGATGCCTCCCAGGAGCTTCTTCTCACTCCACTTTCCTGTTCATCCAAATTCGTCCCACTTCTTGACAAGAAATAATGGAGAAAAACTAGTTGAAAAATATTTTAATATTCTTTAACTGTTCTCCCCCAGCTTCAGCCAACGGATTTAGCTGGCCCAGAGGACTCAGCCACGTATGTGTATTTGGAAGCTGTTTCTCCGCATTTTACCGGTCTAAAAAAAATTCCTGTTTCCTATGAGAATGGATTTCTTTTTATTCACACAGACAAACCAATTTATACTCCAGATCAGTCAGGTAAATAATGCTCATTTCTTCTGGCTGTTATTATTATTTTTATAAGCCAATGATATTATTGTCGAGGAATTCAGATATAAATGTCCTTTAAGCTCTTGGCCGTGTTGTATTGCCATCAGCTACTATTTAATTTTTTAATTAGCGGAATAATACTTGGAAATATTTGATCATATTGTAGGAATTAATACTGTCTCCCAATATCCTCTCTTCTGGGTCCTTTCCTTCTCAATTTTCCTGAGAACATACTAAAAATAATGCACGTTTTTGTAGAAATAGTGATGACTGAATCCTTGGCTTTGTGTAGATGGAGGTTTTTATGCTGCAGAAATGGTATGCTGGGATTTTAATGGTAAAAATTATTTTGCACTGGGATGATTCAACATGAAAAACTGTTGGTGCAGGATCTTTCATTGCTAGCATGAATACATACTGTCTGGGCAGCCTACTGACAAAAGATCAAGTGCATTCCATAAGTACTAAAGACAAAACTCTAATAAAGCAATAAAAGTTTTAGGTTTGGATGGGCTTGTTTTGTTGGTTTTTTTTTGTTTGTCTGTTTTGTTTGAATATGAGCAGTGGTGTGACTTTGAGATCTGCTGTAACGAATCTTACAGTGAAAGTCAGGGTTTACTCTCTGAACGAAGAACTGCAGCCAGCTCGGCGAGAAACTGTCCTAACTATTGTGGTATGTTGTAGTTGAATCTAATTTTAATGTTTCATAGATCACAAGAATAAGAATCCTACTTATATGGGAAACTGATGCTATGGATATACAAGAAAACTGTTAGATAAATGTTTTTGCAGGTAGCCAGATATCTTTCAGAAGATCTAAAACGGGCTTTGCACACTTAGATTTTTTTCAGTTTTGTGATGTAAGGCTGTTACAGAATGGAGAAAAGAAAAAACACAGGTTATCCTTAATATCCAGGGAGGCAGATTGTGAGAGAATTTTGATAACATATGATTTTTATACAATTATTTATTTCATTTAAGATAGAAAACTTATCAGTAGCTCCTGTACTGTGTGAGGATTTTTTTAGCCACAAAAATTGTTATCGTTCTTATAGTAATTTCCTAGAAAATGAATGTCATGCTCAGGCTCCCACTAAGGTCACTGAATTAAGATTTTTCCTTTTGCTCACAATGATTTCTGCTAATTCTCTTCTGTGGTGATTTCAAGGATCCAGATGGAGTAAAAGTGGATATCCTAGAAGAAAATGACTTTACTGGAATAGTTTCTTTTCCAGACTTCAAGATTCCTCCTAATCCCAAGTAAATATATTTAATGTTCTTTGAGAACCTGTAGCATAATTCTGCGTTTTCTTAAAGGCTGTCAGAGTGTTTTTTACTGGTACACGAAGTGTTTGTAACTTGCAACTTGGTAATTTGTGACATTTCACATAATGTGTTGTAATGGTATAAAGAACTTATGACAAAGCATTCTCATTTTTAGTTGACTTCCAGATGAATTTTTGTCTGCTGAAGTGAAATTACAAGTTTGCTGCCTTTATTTTCAAAAATATGGAATATCCTCACTGTAATAAGAGAAAGTGAGAAGATTTAGTGGGTGAAAATATCGATGGCAAAACTGAACGGCAGGTTTATCATGCTCAGTTACAAAGGAAAACTGGTAAAAACTAGAACTTTCTACTCTGGATATAGAAGCATCGTCAAAGATATACAAATTTCAAGGAAGGGAAATGTTCCCATTTCATACATTCAAATCAGCAGCATTTTTCCAGTAAGAGCTGCACACAAAATACATGCCTCTACAGTTCTCCCTTTGGTCTTGAGAGGGTGCTGAAGATACGCTGAGTTGGCAGATGGATGCTATCTTGAAAAGAATGTTTTCTGACCAGTTTATTATTCATTAGGAAGCTAGCAATAATTTCAATCACAGAATCACAGAATTATCAAGGTTGGAGAAGACCTAGAAGATCATCTAGTCCAACCATTACCAATACTTCCCAGCTAAGTCATATCCCTCAACGCAATCCATATACAAAATAATTTTGTGTCCCTTTTGAAACTGAGTATATGCTAACAGTAGATGGAATAGTTTTTATTTTGGTGTTACAAAGCCAAAAGATTGCAGGAACTGGTTTTCTATAAGTTATTTAATGTAAATTATGTTTGTGCTTCAGTGCTGTAGTTGGAGAGAGAAGGACCCTAACAGAAGCCTGCATGAACCTTTGGAGCATGTTTCTCGATTACAGTTCAAATAAATAGTAGAATCTTCTCAAAAAGGCATTGTACACATGCAAAAAGTCAGTGCCAAGTTTTTCTAAGCGGTTATTAATAGGAATTATTGCTAAGTGGCAATTCTTTCATTTTCAATAATATATATATATTTTTTTTTAATTTAAAAAATATAGTTTGGTTGTTGATTTATTGTAGGTATGGAATTTGGAAGATAGAAGCAAAGTACAAGAAAAATTTCATAACTTCAGCAGTTGCAAAATTTGAAGTTAAAGAATATGGTAAGGCGTGCCCGAAATGTGAATCTTCATTTTTATGTGTTTTTTCCATGAGATTTGATAGGGCAGCCATGCAATACAGGGTAACAAAACTCACAAGTACTTGAGGTAGCACAGCCTACTTGAACAGCTGTAGGATGCAATATAGTGCCAAGTGACAACAGCAACTCAATATTGTATGAATACAGCTTACCTATAAGTAGTAACTCTTCAGTGTGCTGGCAATTTTGACATGGGTGCACTGATGCAAAAAGCAGAGAGGGCAGAAACAGATAACTTTGGGCTTTATAACTTGTGTTGCACTGTGGAGAAGCTGACAGCTTTATTTTTGGGCTGTAACATAATCCACATCACTTGAAACGTGATTATTTGATGTGCATGTCTTTCTGAGTACCTTTTGGTCATCGTTTAAAAACACATCAAAGTGCCTTTATTTTCTACTCATTTTTTCAGCTATGCCAAGCTTTTCTATTGTCATAGAGCCAGAAAATAACTTCATTAGCTCTGATAAATTTGAGAACTTCAGGATTGCTGTGAAAGCTAGGTAAGGAAATTTGACTTGGATTTCTAAAAGGTGTGTATTTTTCTTCTTTACTTCAAGAATGATTCTCTTATGCTGAGAAACTTCCTCTTTCCCAAGAAACCGTATTGTTACAATCCTTTGAGCTCTGCTGCAGAATTAAGTGAACCATTTAAAAATTCTTATGAAGTGATTACTTTTCAATGTAGACATTTGTTTTCTACTCCTTGCTTAGAAAATGACTCTTCTTAAAAATCAGGCTTTGTTGCAGCCATTAGGATGGAAATCTCAAAAACATGAATATTGGTTTTTATTCGCAGCTATTTTTATAATAAAAAGCTTGCAAAGGCTGATGTTTTTCTACGTTTTGGGATAATTGAAGGAACTGAAAAAAGAATGATGCCTCGTGCAATGTTTGTAACTAAGGTAAGAAGAAGCAAGCCTAAATTGTGTAGACTTCACCAGCTTAGTTCAGGACTGATCCAATTCTACTGAGGCAGGGGAGGACGTGTCCCAAATCCTAGTTTGTGCTGACAGCTATTCAGTGTCAAATTTTCCTTTGTAATCCTTCATCAGCCGCATAGAAACATACTTTGCAGTGAAAGTCAGAAGCAGCATCTCAGAGTGTAACTGCAGCCTGGTTCATCTGTTCACTTGAGTAAATCTTGTGGTTGAAATTTCTGTGAAGTAAATTTTTTGCTGCCTGTTACAGAACAAAAGAAATCAAACGTAGGATCAACGTAGTAATAGCAAGTCACGTTCAGAGACTGTTTCTCCTTTTCTCATTTAGTCGGGTCTTTTTGATTTAGAATTTTAAATGGCATTATCTTTTCTAAGTGAGGAGAGATATATCCGTGTTTGGCCTGCATGCAGATTTTGGAACGTGTGCTTTTGATTCGTTAATCATTTATAATTCTAAGGAAGAAAGAATTCTTTCTTATTTGTTAAATCTTCGTTAAAAATGTCCACCATTGATTTTCTCTGAAAATAGTGAGCAGAAACATGCTGAAAATAGAATTTACATACAGTTTACCTATCTGTTATTTCTAATTATTCACTGTAAATGAGTAATTTTTATTTAATTTCCAGATTACAAATGGAGTTGCTGAGATCAATTTTAACAGTAAGAAAGCAGTGAGTTCTTTAGGGTTTCAAAGCCTAGAAGAACTGGATGGGTCGTATTTATACATTGCAGCATCAGTAGCGGAGTCTATGGGTAAGTTGCTTTCTGATTGGTTTCAATTGAAATTAATGGCTCTAGGATGTAATTATGTTAAGAGGCATAATATTTTGTTAGGTGGCCTCAGTGGTGAAGTGGAATTTTCTGGAGTCAAATATGCTGTATCTCCTTACACACTGAGCTTGATTGCTACTCCTCTCTTTATAAAGCCCGGACTTCCATTCTTCATTAAGGTTAGTTAAAGGGAGTATTATTGCACATTACAACATAAAACCCATTGTGTTATACTCTTACTATTTTTTGTGAATATTACTGTAGATCTTAACACACTTTTGATTTCCACTGACCGCTGACATTTTTTTTTTAATTTGCTGTTGTAGAAGGTTAGCTGCTTCTTTTCTGCTTGAAAAATGTCATTCTTGAAAGAAATATTTTCTGATGAACAGGTGCAGGTGAAGGATACAGTGGATCACTTTGTTGGAAACATCCCTCTAACTGTCACTGCAAAATCCTTTAGTCAGCAGATGGATGAGACAGAGTTGATTTCAGAGGGTTCAGAATCTGGAATAAGAGAAACAAGCATAAATGATGGAACTGCTTTATTTGTTGTTAATATCCCATCAGATAGCAACCTACTGGAGTTTCAAGTGAGTTAAATTCTTCCATTAATTTGTTTCTTAGAGGGTTTAATTGCATATTTTTTCCAGTGTACAGCGCATGATAAGATTTTGCTCTCAACTGTTAGTTTATAAACCTAGAGATTGTTCCCAATAATCACTTATGAAACCTAAATGCTATAATGGAACATTACTTCTATATTTAATTGTGCTTGAAATTATTCTGAAGCAAAATATCCCAGTTAATCACATAGTTATTTTATAGTACTCAGATGTTTTGTTTAATAACTGAATTATGTGAACTAATCTGAGAGTGCTTCTTTTGTTATGTAGAGGTGTATTGATATTTTCTGCTCTATTTATGTGCATGCTTCTATACTACAATTTCTATTTGATTTTGTATTTATAAATATGTTTATTAAAGAAAACATGAACGCCTTTAGTTGGCTTGTTTTATTAATCTCTCTGAATAGTATATTACAAAATGCTTTTAATATTGTGCTTATTTTCTGAAGTGTAGCTTGGCATTTAAACCATTCAGAAGTCAGGACACGCAGGTTATGTTTCCTTTTCTGCTACAAAATTTTGTGGACTTTTTATTATCTTTTCAGGTGAAAACTGCTGATCCACATCTTTCAGATGAAAACCAAGCAACCAAAACCTATGAAGCAAGAGTTTATTCATCATTAAGTCAAAGTTATCTTTATATTGACTGGGCTTCTAACCACAAAATACTGAATGTAGGGGATTTCATAAGTATTAACATATATCCACGAAGTCGATACATTCATAATATACATCACTACAGCTATTTGGTAAGTAAGTGATGTTTCCACATGAAATATTGAACTGTGGCTGGATGTATTGTCCTAGGTGAAGGACGTTGGCAGTCGGGATCTATCATCGCCAGAGAATGCATGCAGTTCACACAGCTGTTCAGAATATGTATACTGTCTTCTCCTATAAAAGTGCCGGTCCTGTAGTATTAACTTGTTACCAGATTCGTGTTTAAATTATATGTTAAAGCTATATTGGTTTGAATTCTCATCTGACATAGGCTGGAATTATAAAGTAGTAGTGCAAATCTTGAGAGCTATTTCATGAGCTGAATCATCTAAGGAAAGGAAGACAAAGATTCATAGAGACAGCAGCTGTTGTTACAGAATGTGGGAGAGAGCTGCCTTCCCTTGAACTAAACATGCTAGTGCTAAATGCATTTTTGTGTGTGCTGGATTATACCTAAATGTGGAATAATTACTATGTATGAAAGACATTCAACTTAAAATTTGTCTTTTTTTGTTCTGCATCATCTTTCTATTACAGATCACGTCAAAAGGGAAGATAGTAAGCTTTGGAACTCAGAAGAGAATTAAAGATTTGGAATACGAACATCTGTCTTTTCAGATAACTCAAGAAATGGTTCCTTCAGCACGTCTTATTGTTTACTATATTGTGGGAGAAGAACCTGCTGAGTTAGTAGCTGATTCAGTTTGGCTAAATGTTGAACAGAAGTGTGGGAGTAGTCTTGACGTGAGTAGTAAAATAGGCACTGAAATTTGTGGGTGTGCATTCATTTTATGATCAGATTTAACTTGGTATTGTATAACTTCTTTAACACTTCCTCGATATGCTGAAATGTCAGCTTTCAGATGCCTTTATTTTGAACAATGTACTCTGAAGATTACTAAAATTTGTTTCTTGTTTATAGATTAAGTTGCTATCGAGCAAAGAGACACATAAGCCAGCAGAAGTTGTATCGCTTAACATGAAAACACAATTCGATTCCTATGTTGCTTTGTCATCTATTGACAAGGCAATATATGGAGTAACAGGAAGAGGAAAGAGTGCAATGGAAAAAGTTAAGTAATAGCCAAAAAAAGAAAGATAAATTGCTGTTTGTTTTAGGTTCCTGTTCAAATCACTGTTACGTTTTATGCCTTCAATAAGCCTAAAAATAGAAATCTAGAGTAAAATCTGTGAGTTTAATTCTGACGGTTCCAAATTATAAAAATAATTCATTCATGATGTCTTGATTTCCAGTAAAAGTAAACTGTGATTTTAAAGCCAGATCTGAACAGTCTCAGAAACCCCCAGACTTGGACAAAAATAGGCTGCAGTGTCAGGGAGCCCTGTGGTCAAAGAGGCACAAAGACTGTTTTTGCCTTTTTACTTCTTCCTATAATCTTTTCAGGCTAATTTTTTTATGTCATACTTTTAAAATGTCATGGCAGTTGCTATTATGTTCAGTGGATCATAGAGGTTTTCAGTCCTTGTAGAATTTTAGATACATGTACACTTGTTAAGTAAACATACATATCATTTGTCACTGAAATAATTCCATTCCTGTCATAAAATATAGCAGTTCTTTGACACCTCAGAACAGTCAAATACAAAATACGTTGGAGTTTAGTAGGAGAATATTTTTAAAAGTTTTAAACAAGCTAGATCGAGTGTCAGAACTGTTATAAACACATTACTGCCTTGATTGTAATGTCTTATTAGCTCCGATGTGTGCCACGAGAGCATGACTGTGTCAGTTCTGGTGATTGAATTAGTTCAATTTCTTTTTAAATGATACATTTCAGTGTGTTGTGAAGACATTTTCCAGGCTAAGGTTGCCTTTCTGCGTGTTTAATTCTCTCATTTATCATTTGATACGTATGTTCCACATTTTAGTTAGATGCTAATGTATTTATTCCTCAGATAATGCTGAAATTGGAAAAGAGTGACCTTGGATGTGGTGCTGGAGGAGGACAAAACAACGTTGATGTATTCCGAATGGCTGGGCTTACATTTTTAACTAATGCAAATGCGGATGATTCAAACGTAGCAGGTACATTCCCTAGTTTTAAACCTGAAATTATGAATATTCTGTCCTGAACTATTCTCTTGGGGCTCACAGTACACTGGAACTTAAAAAAAAACATCATAGGAATGTATGTAATAGAAAATGGAGTTTTCAGGAAGAAAAGTGTGATGGTTTGTGGGTTGGTTATTGTAATTGACTTATTTTTAAGAAAATTGAACAATAAATTAAAAATGTCTCCCAATCTGGAATGTGACTTGATGGATATTTTCTTAAGTGGTCTGTGCTATTATCAAAGAGATCCTGTGTTTTGTACTTACTTGTGTTGTTTCTTTTAAAAACAGGTGAAAAGTGCAATGAAGTTATAAGAACCAAACGGTCTGACTTCGAGGAGCGAGTACTCAAAGAAGGTGTTTAAAAAGTTCTCTAAAATGCACATTTTTGACAAAAGGGCCATGCCCATTACTAATCAAGAAAATGAGTGTTTGTGTAATAGTTTAAATTATTGCTATTCGTGTAATATAATGGAGAGAGAGACTGACAAAGATGGAAGATGGCATTTAATAGGACCCCATTTATAAAGCCTCTTAAACATTTGCTCAATTTGAAATCGGCGAGATTTCGTACACACTGAAAATGTAGCATATGTGTAGGATTTCTTTTTATTTTCTGGGAGGGCATACCTTGAAAACACACAGTTCTGCCACACGGCAGTGACCACCTGCCAGTGGCCAAGCCTGATACAACAGCTTTTGTCTGTTCAATCTTATCGTACTAAAACTGCCCTAATTCAGAATTGTGATTAAGTGCATGTCTCTAGCATTTTAAAAACTACATTGTTCATGTTCCTCCTCAAATCTATGCCTTCATAGAAATTCAGCAAATTTTAGAATTAAGAGTAGTGTGGCTAATTAAAATGCGTTTGAAAATTAAAACTTTTTTATTAAGGAAGGGAATTATTTTATTGCTATTTCAGCATCCAAATATAAACATCTAGAAATTCGAAAATGCTGTATGCATGGAGTAAAAGCATATCCAGTAAGTGAGACTTGCAGTGATAGAGCTCGGCGAATTCAGAGTCATGCAAAGTGCATTTCAGCATTCATAAATTGCTGTGAATTTGCAAACAGACTGCGGGAAGAAGAGCCTAACAAGCTCCTAATATTGGCAAGAAAACGTAAGTAGAAGAGCTTTGACTCTTGTGTGGACACACAGAGAAATACTTCTGGTACAGTGTGAATAAATGTAGAGGTGACAACTTAGTTAATCTGTTAACCCTCTCTGATTACCTCTAGGATTTTTTCAGAAGGAATTGTGCCAGTCTCCATAGACCGTGATTGTGTACCCCCACTGAGGGGTGAGAGAGCAGTTCTTTCTTCTGATAGAACTGCTGGAGAGCTATATTCTATTCATCCATGTTTAGAACAAGCAGAAATGTGTTGTTTATGTGAAGAGAATGTTAATTTGAATGCTTAACTTGGAATCCTTTGCCTAGGCCTTAAAAAAAAGTGGGTAACATCTCAGGAAAGATCGGTGGGAGTATGAAATTTCTTGTCTCCCATTTTCTCCCTATAACTGCTTGTTAATAGGTTATTCTGTCCAGATATTGAATGGTTGTCCACATGTATAAATAGATTAAGTGGAATAAGCTCTTGATTTGGGTATTCAGGTACTTTTTTTTGTATCAGGACTAACCTGAGGCAAATAGGCTTATAGAATATAGGATCACAAAGGGAAGATAGAATGACTTTCATGCCTTTAGTGGAAGGCTTTTGGCGAGGGTTTTTTGGTTATTTTTTACTTGATTTACTCACCTTCTACAGAATTTGAGGCTCTCTTGGAACTAGACGAGGCAGAAGTTCGAAGCTATTTTCCTGAAAGCTGGTTATGGGAAGTTCATCAAGTTTCTCCACGGTACTACTTTTCTCAAGGAAATTACTAACATCATCAGGTTACTTTCTATAAAGTAAATGCTAAAATTGAGATAACCTGTGTAACTTTACACATACTCACAATGTGCGCTAATTTGCGGTATTGTATAAACACACTATTCCTGTCATGTTGTTCTACATACAGGAGGTGATGTCTGGCACCCAGATTGAGCCCCTTTTCCATTCACTTTTTACCTTGCTAAACACCAGCTTCCATGAAGCCAGCTAAAAACACGCTTATTCAAACAAAACCCAGACTTTCAGTTCCCTAAATATGCTCTCATCTTGCCTTAGACACTGCAGTTCTTCTGCGCACCTACTGTTGTTGTGTTGATCTGCTGCTGGTGTTAGCAAATAGTTAATGTATGAATGTGCTGATTGTAAAAGAAAAACACTTCTAAACACAGGTCAAAGACTTTGTCTGTCACTCTGCCTGATTCGCTCACTACCTGGGAAGTGCAAGGTGTTGGCATTTCTGATAAAGGTAGGTGCTGCAGCCCAATTAAGTTGTAGCCAAAGAATTAGGTATTTTTTCAGTCTGGATTTTGTAAAACCTCTCATTTTGGTTCCCATGCATATTCTCAAATGTTCATTTTCTGGTTATAAAGGAGGAAAAGACAACATCAAAATACATATTTTAAGGAAAGGAAATTACTTCATTTCCTGCTCTGAGTGTAAAAATGGCAGTGCAAGAGAAAGGTCGGTCTAGCATAGTATCTTGTATTTGATGGAGACCCATAATAAATAATTAAGAAAGAATGTAAAAACATCACAAATAGTGAGTGACTCTTCCATAGCACAGCTGTGGACCTGTTATCAATAGCTTAGGAACCTGAGGAGAGGAAGAATCAGATTTTCCATTAGATATGGTAGTTTATACAGAAGAGTTTCTTTTAGTTTTGGGAATGAGTAGAAGGAGCAAAAAGGACTGCAATGTCAGCAGTATATGGAAAAAACGCATTTGAAAGTGAGTATGCAAAAGGAAGTATATGTGAAGAACAGGAAGCAAGAGCTTTTGAAAAAGCAGGACTATGTCAAAGTGTGTTTTTAAAAGCAATCAATCATCAGTAAAGGTGGCAAGAATGTGGTTTATCAGAAGGGAAGACAAGATGGTGTGATTTTATGTGTTTAATTTTGTTAGGTATATGTGTTGCTGCACCACTGGAAGTGCAAGTTGTAAAAGACGTCTTCCTTAGCATTTATGTTCCTTACTCTGTGGTGCGAGGAGAACAAATTGAATTAAAAGGATCCGTTTATAACCATAGAGCTTCTGCAATTAAGGTAATTTGTCTTCCTGAATTTTATTGAAATCTTAACAAACAAACTGAAAAAAGGCACTTCCTCTGTGAGTACCTGATATAAAAAGATCTCTGTATCTGGTTTCTGTAGTCCTTCAGGCAGAGTTAAGTATGCTGTGCTTTACTGTGTAGTAGTAAAATATCAATCAATCATTTAATTTCCAGCCATTCCACTGACTATGATGTTGTCATGGTTTTGTGTAGCAAATTTGCCCCATAAAAGCATGTGAAGATGTCTATGATTCCCAGACATTGCTAAGGAGCATTTGTTAGTGTGTCTCTGGTGCAAATAGTAGTAATTCTGCAGTTAGTAGCGCCAGTAATACTTGTTCGTTGTAGACAGAAGTTGAGTATTACAGTAATAGAATACTCAGGGTGGTGTTTTAGTGACTTTTATATTTGTTTGCCTGTTGTGAAGGCGAGCACTTAAAATCTTTCAATGTTTCAGTTCTGTGTTAAAATAGCAGCAGGAGATGGAATCTGTTCTTCTGGAGATTCTGCGACTCCTGGAGCAAGGATGCACAACTGTAATTTTAAGAATCTAGGTGCTGGTGCTTCATCGCCAATTATGTTCAGGATTCTTCCTTTGGAATTAGGTCTTCACACCATCAACTTCACACTGCTGACAACTGGGAACAGTGAAACTGTAGTTAAAACGTTACGTGTAATGGTAAGAAAAAAAAAAAAAGATTATTTCTGATTTTCATATTGATTCAATTACAAAGAACAAAATATATGAAATCAATATATGATCGTTGCTTTATTTTAATGTTATTATACTCCCATATGTCAGGTAATATCATAGAATCAATTGAGGTGTATGCAGTGGGAAAACGTATGGCAAAGTATTTGAGGGTGTGCATTTTATACCTTGCATATAAAGATTGCCAGAAGGATACATATATATCTAATTGAATAAGCAAGGAGAATATGGAATTTGAAGTTACGTGGCTCAGATTTTCAACTGCTTAATCCTACTTCATTGAAAGATACTTTTTTGGAGGGGAATCTTATACTTTCCTAAGCTTTCATTTAAGTCTTCTGTTAAATTTTCTCAAAACTTTTAGGAAATAGACCACTAACTTAAATATATTGCGGGACACGGAAGTAAAGTTCAGCTGCACAGAAGGATGCAGAAGGCAACTAATGTATTTGTGTGTGTAACAGTGCTAATGTTCTCTGCTTCTTCCCTCTGAATGCTTACAGCCAGAAGGCATTAAAAAAGAACTTCATGCGGGGTTCACTTTGGATCCACAAGGTGTTTATGGTATGAAAATTGATTCTATGCATCTTTATATATTTTCTTTACTTTTTCATTTTCTGGGTTCACTCAGTTATGGTGCTCAAGTTTTTGTAATATGAAAAGATGGGCGCTTCTCCTTCCTGACATTCTTTGTTGGACACGTCCAAGGATGTCTTGTCCTGTCATTGGCTGACAAATCCAGCTCAAAATAGCTAATCTTTCAAAAACCACATTATTTAGAAATAAAGCATTATGTAATTTTAAAAATATTCTATAATACTACATTTTTCTTAGTGTGCTTGAGAGCTGATTAACAGGCATATTAATAATGAAGACGGAATGTATTCTCATTTAATCACAGCTGACTTATGAACTCAAAGATGATATTTTCTCTTAACAGTAAAGACAAATGTACGATTACAGTGTTTGCATCTATTCTTTTTCAACATTGTTTGCATGTGTATTTCTACTTTTCATGTCATTGTAGTTATTTTTGTTGCTGTCTTAAACAGTTGAAGCATTTAAATCCAACTATTTTATCTTAATTCTCTACTGATTTAGATTTTGCTGTGTTGTGTATATAAGATACATATCTTCCTTTGTAGGTTCAATCAAGAGACGACAAGAATTTCGTTATAAAATTCCACTAAACCTGGTCCCTAAAACAAAAATTGACAGAAGTGTCAGTGTGAAAGGTAAATTATATTGAAGCTTTTGGTCTGCTATTGGTCCATGTTTAAATTTGTCTGCATTTATTCTTAGATTTTTTTTTTTTTTTTACCTTTCTAGAAAAGGCTTCGCAGATCACCTCATAGAGAACGACTGCTTTTAAGTCAGTCAGATTCTGCCCTTGGATTCACTTTCCCGATCATTCATTTAAGTCAGTTTTGTTACTGTTCTTTCCGCAGGACATCTTATGGGTGAAGTAATTGCCACAATCCTCAGTCCTGAAGGTCTTAGTATTCTTACAAATCTGCCAAAGGGCAGTGCAGAGGCAGAGCTCATGAGTATTGCCCCAGTATTTTATGTGTTTCACTACTTGGAAGCATCAAACAACTGGCATGTACTGGGTCCTGAAACCTTAACGTCAAGAACTCAAATGAGGAGGAAGATGAAAGAAGGTAGAAAAATATAACTTCTTCTCTTGCTTCAGAATTCTAGATCTTCATCGACTTTGCTGAATAAGGAAGGTAATGTATCTGAGTGAGCAGATATAATTTTAATAAGTCTCTTTTTGTAACTTTCTTTCTGCCTAATATATCCCTTAGGAATTGTAAGCGTCTTGTCATTCAGAAATTCTGACTTCTCATACAGCATGTGGAAGAATGGGAAAGCTAGCACATGGTGAGTTAAAAGTCTTTGGATCTGTATGAATGGAAAAGGCTTGATTTAGTCCTTTGCTTTCATATTATAGCTAATTTTTTAAAGGGTGATATTTTCCAGTAGGACGTGTAGCATCATAGTGAGTTCATATCCTGAAGCATGGTATTTGATCCCTATTATAAAATTATTTATGACTAATTATTGTCTGTTCGTTAAGTTAAATTTAAAATTCATCTGCAATATCTCTTTGAACTGTGGGAGTATATTACATTCCTAGATCATAAATAACGCAAATTTGTCTAATCTGTAGCAGTTTGATAGTATCTGCAAATGAGAATGAAAATAATATATTTGATTTCTTTGTCAGGTTGACAGCTTTTGCTTTAAGGATTCTTGGACAAGTTAATCAATATATAAATCTTGATCAAATTTCTGTTTGTAATTCACTTCTGTGGTTGATTGATAACTGCCAAATGCCAGATGGGTCATTCAGTGAATTTTCAGATTATCAGCCAGTGAAACTACAGGTATGAAAATTGGATGTTTACTGTGTATGTAGAGCAAGAACTAAAGTTACAGAAGGTGCAAAATATTCCAGGCTGCATTTCACCAGAAATCCAGTCAGGAGAATTTTGCCAGTTTTACCTCTTTGTAACTGATTTAAAGAACAGCACAGCATTACAGATTTTCCTGCCCTCCCACTAAAAGTAGCTGTGTGACAATTCTAAATGTTTAGAAAAAATAAATGCGTAGCTTGATTTTACAATAGAATAGACCTGGCTTGACAATAAATATATTTTGGTCTCTTTTACTAATGAGCTCTTACCTACAAAAGAGTCAACATATTTTCAGGTAAAATCAAATTGATGTTTCGTACAGGAACTTCTATTTATTTCCTCACTTAAAACATAAAAAGTTGTACTTATTTAGATTAACTGTTACTTCTATTTAATTATATTTACATATTCTATTTTCTAGGGTACGTTACCCAGAGAAGCTAAAGAAAAATCTTTGTATCTCACAGCATTTTCTGTTATTGGCATTGAAAAATCAATTAAAATATGCCCTACTCAGGTAAATAATACTTTTATTTCTGCCTGCAGTCATGTTCTGGGATTCTCATTTCTTCCATTTTCTGTAACATTTGTTCAGAGAAATCAACAGACTTTTTTTACAGTGTCAGAGGTTAAGGTTTAGTTGCTTTCAAAATTGTTAAAAGAACAACAATAAAATTCTAGATCTCTTTATGACAAATTGTAGAAAATACGATGCAATCCTATATTGCCTTGATAGATGCGTGTAGCAGATGTATCTAAATATACATTGTATATATAATACATATATTCGTTGTCTGTGTAATATATATATTCACACATATATAAATGTCTCATACATGTAAGCTGTAGTCTGTTTATTTTTTCAGAAAATCCATGATGCTAAAAATAAGGCAGGAGATTATTTGTTGAAAAACGTACAGTCTGCTCAAAGCCCCTTTACGATGGCAATAATTTCATATGCTTTGGCTCTCGTGGATTTGAATCATCAGGCTGCAAGATCGTTGTTCTCTGCTCTGAAGAGGGAGGCATCTGTCATAGGTATTGCTTATTAGATTATCTCAAAGTGTGCATCGAACTTGATCCTCAAGTAGATCGTTCTGTTTATCATCCACTTATAGAATAAATATCGTTTAGAAGCGGAAGAGGAGCAAATCTTCATCTCTTGTCATATGCACGGAGAGCACCTCCTTTTCTTCTTGACCTGCCTAGACAACTTGAAACCTTTCTTCTGTACTTCTGTAGGTGACCCTCCAATCTATCGTTTTTGGAAAGATGGTTTTAAAACATCAGACCTTCATGCTCCCAGCTCTGTTACTGCACAAATGGTTGAAACTACAGCATATGCTTTGCTTACTGCTTTGTTAAGAGGAGACAAGAACTATGCTAATCCAATCATCAAGTGGTTGTCTGAAGAACAAAGATATGGTGGAGGATTTTACTCAACTCAGGTGAGCTTCTAAGTACTTTGTTCCCATTCCTCAAGTGCCAAAATCTGAGAAACCTTAGGAGGATAATATCATTAGATAATATCATTAGATGACCCTGCTTGACAACTTCAGAGTACGCAACAAATGGATGTGACACTAGTATTGAATAGCTCTCATGCTGTGGTTTTCTTTGTCTCTGGAAAATACAACTTTTTTTGTGAAGTTCTTTGTAAACAGAAATTTGCAAGCTGTTTCCACTGATTTGAGATAAACTGAATGAAAGGAGTTGTACCAGGAAACTTTTCCCAAGTCCATTATAAAACAGAATATTTCATTTTGTGACATTTTTTCTTGTCCCCAACCCCCCCCCCCCCCCAAAAAAAAAAAAAGAAATGGAAGAGGCATGCAGTGTATGAGAGTATGTGTCTTTTTCCTATGTAAAAACCGTATTAGAATAGAATGGAATAGTCCAGTTGGAAGGGATCTGTGAAGACCTGTGAGACCAATTGCCTGACCACTTCAGGGCTAACCAGGTGCCCGAATGCCTCTTTAACACTGACAGACATCGACCACCTCTCTAGGAAGCCTGTAGTGGTCATACTATATAGAACATTCCAGTTTGTACAAGACTCCTGATCTTTTCAAGGAGGAAAAGATCTGAGAAAGAAAGAACAAATTGGAGAGACAAAACGGCTGGTGTTTGTTATTTACTGTTTGCTTGCCTTGTCTTTAGTGCTTGCATTTGTTTCTTTAAATTGCACAAACATGCCTATGAGTGTAGTTATGAGATAGCTTACCGCTGTGCTGAATGTACTGCCACGCTGCATAAGCTCTGCAGCAGGTAATGGTTACCAATGCATGCCGTCCTGTTCAAACTGCAGAAAATGAATTGCTTTGTGAAAAAAATGTTTAATTTTATATTTTTGTAAGTAAACCTTTAAAATAATTTGCTGACAGGATACTGTGAATGCTCTTGAGGCCTTGACTGAATATTCCCTTCTTGTCAAACGGCTTCATCTGGACATGGGTGTTAAGGTTGCGTACAGAAATCATGGAGATCTTCATCTGTTTAAACTGACCGAAGATAATTTTGTGGGAAGAGCTATGACAGTGAGTGAATGGAATCTCTTCTGAAAGGTCAAAGCAGAATTCTGTACAATTTGTTAAGTACTTCTGTGAACTTTAAAATCGCTACTAGATTAGCTTTATCTTTTGATAAACTGATATTAATATGGCATAGAAAGTGTTTATGGAATTTGCTTATCTGCTACATTTAATCACTGAATGTGCTCTTTAATGTATAACTTGTCTCTGCTTATTTCTGCGAAGTTGTTCTTTTCTTTTTTGTAGAAGCTGTTTGTGGCCTTAAATTGTATTTGAATATAGAAAAGACAAGCAGTTCATCTGGCTTCAGTTATATTCTTCACTATTATCTTATAACTATTTATATTTAACACCAATCCCCTAGGTACCTTTGGATGATGACATATATGTAAGCACTGGCAGCAGCACTGGCATAGCTACAGTGAATGTAAGCATGCAACCAATTTTTTTATGTGGTATCTCCTGCTTGTTAACGTGAACACTGAAAAGGAAAATGCAACTTTTCATAAGCCATTCCACTTGTTGCCCTTACTTTTAGACTGAAGGGATGGATGTCATTTTGGCTACGTTTTGTGCTGAGCTGATGTATGGCAATGTGCGGATTTGTATTTACATTCATAAATCAGGGCTTGTTCGTATAGTACTTTTAGTCTTCTGAACACCACCAGCAGGAGTTGGTTTGGTTTTTCTTGAGAGCGCCACATTTGTGTCTGTGCTTATTATTTATTCGTTCTGATTTGTGTTCACCAAAACCAACCATGCTGTACAAACCTGGTTTGACTTGTCTCGTAATCCGCTAACTCCATAGTGTCGATTTTTTGATCTCTAGGCCATATTTGAGCACTGTTGTTTCTATATTGTCTTACCTATTTGTTTGTAGGTGAGGACAGTATATAATGTAATGGGTACTTCTGAAGAGTCATGTAACTTTGAACTGAAGATTGCTCCAAAGAGAGATGATGGTAAAGAGTTAATATGGTTTTAAATGCTGCTGACTGCGTCAATGCAGAGGTGGGGGAAGCTTGTTTTGTTTGTTAATGTGCTTTTTGTTAGGAAGGATACTAATGAATTCTTCCACTGGAAAACAAATTGCTGGAAGCTTTGTTTGCCCTTTGAAACTATTGTCTTTTTGTGAATGGAAATATTTTTGATATATTTATGTTATTGCGTTTTTACTCACTTGTAGAAGTGCTATTACAATTGAGACAGTGAGAAGTATAAAACTCTAGCAGAAGAAAGAAATATAATAGGAGAGTGGTTTGTGGTAAATTCTGTGAGGTACTGAGACTTCTAATCCAGCGACAACAGGGTGTATGAATGCATTCTGAGCTTTTGCTGTGAAGCAGTTTTAACAACTGTGGTACGTGATAAATCATATTAAGCATTAAGGCTGACGTTTTACCCAAATTATAAAATATTTTGGTACTATTTGCTTGTGACCAGACAATGTGTTCATATGAAAAATAGCTACCAAAATGGTTTTAAAAGCTCTCTTTCAATTATGAGAAGAGTTTACAAGAATTTGGGGTTGCTATTTCTGAAGAGTTTTAAAATCACTTCTTTGACTCTACTTGATTTAAAAGGTTACAGAGGAGAAGATGGCGAGCCTCTTGGGCGCTTAGAGGCTTGTGCAAAGTAAGTACGGCTGGTGGGGGTTAGCTGGGTAGTTCGTTGTTGTTTCTTCAGTGATTGAGCCAATGTTTTGCTTTTAAATGTTTCATTTAAACTCAATGCTGGTTTAAAACATCCTGGATTGCTGAACATTCAACACTCCTATTTGCAAAGGTGCAATTCCCAGCTGTTAAGGAATTTGAGAAGTGCGAGGAAATATACTGTGGCTCTATGTATACATAATGAAATTGCTCTAAGAATGTTATGAAGACTTTCTGCTCATATATTTTTTCTTAGTTATTGTTTTAATATCACATTAATTGACATATTTATATTCAAATCTTCTTTTTTTTTTTTTCCAAGAGTGAGATTAAAATGTATTTATCTGCTAATTCTCCCATGTTAATAATTACATCTGGTCTTCTGATCTTGTTTTCTTCAGTTTTCTTCACTATGCATTTGTGTAAAAAGTGATAGAGACAAAGGCCATTATTCTTTTGGGAAATAGTCCTTTAAGCATGATAACTTACATAAATCTGAAATGATTCATTCGGAATATATTTCTTTGTGATGGTGTTAGTAATGTTGATAGAATTTTCCTTGGGATTTTCTGAGATGGCACATAGAAGATCAGTTTTAGTTTTGGTTGTGTTTAACTAATTATATTTTTAATATATTTTAGGTACAGGCCCAGCACAGGGGAGCCACAGTCAGGATCTGCTCATGTGGTGATGGACATAAGTTTGGTTAGTGGATTGGAAGCAAATACAGAAGACTTATCTACTGTAAGTATTCAAGAACATCTTCCTTTTGCTGGAGATTTTTCTGACAGAACTGTGATGCTGTTCTTCATCTCTCTTTGTTAGACTAGTAGTACAGATTTGTATCATTGTATTCTCACTGCTGCAAAGTACTTCTAACACTGATGAGAGTAGCCTACCTAAGTGTAGAGTCTGGATTTTCAGTACAGATCACCTTCCTTTAACTGATCAGAAGCCAGACATCTAACTAAAGCTTATAGTACAGGCTCCCCCTGTGATCAGTGGAAAGAAAAGTGAATAGAGAGTGGCTGAATAGGGAGTGTTAGGATGATGTTAATCCACCTCTGGATGTGTTTTATCTGCTAAGTGTAGAGAGGATTCTCTTGGTGTTCACACCTAACTATTAGTTGACTGAAGTCTGTGAGATGCATCTCCACTGTAGCATCTGTCCACCTCTTGCTGCAAGATAAAGGTACTCTGAGTTATAGGATTTAAATAGGATGCTAGAAATGGACTCAAGTATCCCTATGAAGACAGCTTTGTAACTATTTGTTATCATCATGCAATGTGTAAAAGGATAATTTCCTTTAAAAAAAAAAAAAAAAGGCAAAAACATGAGAGTATAAGCATTATAAGAGGCAACCCAAAAACAGCTTTTTAAGTCTCAAAATTGTGTAAAAGCTACTGATTAAAAAAATCTTCAACATTATCCAGAAAAGTTTATCAATTTCTTTTCTGTTTTTCTTCCCTACAGCTTGCAAGTGGAGTCGATCAGCTGATAGCTGACTATGAGATAAAAGATGGGCATGTTATTCTGCAGATAGACTCTGTATGTCACCTCTTCCATAACTGTAAGAACAACTTTAACTCTTGCTGTGTTTCCTTTTTAGAGCTTCTTCATTCATGTGTCTTTCAAATAGGTGCCAGCTGACCACTTCCTCTGTGTTGGGTTCCGAATAAGTCAGCTTTTCCATGTCGGAATGCTAAATCCTGGCACATTCACTGTATACGAGTATCACGCACCTGGTATGTATTCCATGTCTTCAGACTCATACTTTTTAACTCTTTATTCCTTTTTTGAAGGCTACATTTTCCCTTCTTCAACAGCTTTCCAATCCTTGTTATTTTAAGCACAGGTAATTTTTGACTCACAAAATTTCTGTGCTATTTTCTGAGTTTCTCTATATTTATTTATTATATCTTTTTGGATCTTCTAGATAAAAGATGCACTGTATTTTATAACCCATATGGAAATGAAAAACTTGTGAGGTTGTGTGAAGGAGATGAATGCAAATGCATGGAAGGTAAACATTTTAAAGATGTTCTTCTATTTAATTTGGTGGGAAAATGCAGTTTAATGCTTTGGACAAAATCATTTTAAACCACAAGGGAAAGTCCTCCTAAGAATGCAGCTGTCTGTCCTCTAGAATTATACAATATATTATATTATACTGTATTATACAGTATAAAAAACAAAAAAAAGAAAATACATTTCTTGTTACACCATGCACTCCCATAATTATGGTGTTTCTTGGTTACAGTAGATGATCTGAATCAGGTGGAAGCTCATGATGTTTTTTGGGAGGAGGTGTGATGACACTGTCTTAACTTTGTTTTTATTTTCTCCCTCAATGTAGCTGAGTGTGGCAAAGTACAAGAAAGACTAGATCAGTCAATAACTGCTGATACCAGGAGAGAAGTTGCGTGCCAGAATGATATTGCATATGGTAATATTTGAATTGTTATTACTTATTTCTTATGCTTTTCTAAAATTTAAGATATTTAAGAGACATGGGCATGACATGAAGAGACATGGGTTAGTGATAGGAGTCAGTCAGCGGGTGCAGTTGATGGTTGGACTTAATGATCTTATAAGTCTTTTCCAATCTAGAAGATTCTACGTGACTTTGGGATTAGGAGAAGTTGTGGGTCACCAGATAAGAGCCAAACAGTGTACAGCTGTAGTCATAATTTTACCAGAAATTAATGTAAAGGGACACTGTATTTTCTACCTGAGCATCTCTAGGATGTTTAGAACATGCTGCAGGAAGAAGGAATAAAACACCTTTGTTTTGTGTTCTTTCACAGTTTACAAAGTGAACATCTTATCCCGAAGTGAAGAAGGTTACTTTGTGAAGTATTCTGCAACTATTCTTGATTTATATAAAAGAGGTGCGTGTCCTATTTTTAATCCATGTAACTATTTCATTTAGAGCAAGTGCTGTTTGGTTGATGCTGCAGAAGCAGATGACAAAAATCAAGAGTCAAACCTGGTCATTTCAAGAGAGTAAAAAACCCTGCCCTCAAATACAGACTTTGAACATTCTTGTCCTAAGAAGGGCAGTGTTTGCATGATGTTTTTAAACAGTTTTTCTTTATTATAGCTGTTAACAGACCTAAACTTGTAATCAGTTAAACATCTCTTACGTGGTAGAACAAGATGGACGTATTCCTGCTGTTTTTCACACATTTTTTGCCCGAGGTTGATCAATTGGTAAATCATTGTAATTAATAGAAAAATATTTAATTTGTACAAGGTTTATTTCCTGTTCTATTTCATTTAGAAATAATTTGCAGGAAACGTGTTTTATATCAACAGATTTTCCTGTTATACAGTAAGTGGCAAAAAGCTCACTATCCCATACCATAGAACACACCGGTGTTTTTTAATACATGTGTGATGGGAAATTCTTCTTATATACCTTTCAATTTCTCAACATTCTACTTCAGGACAGGCTTTTGCTCAAAAAAATAACGAAATTACCCTTGTTAAAAAGAAGACCTGTACTAATGTTGAGCTGAGCCCAGGAATGCAATATTTGATCATGGGAAAAGAAGCCTTAAAGATAAACATTGGTTACAGTTTCAGGTAAGAAACTTCCATCAGAATGTGCTGTGCTGTCAACTGGCAAGTTTCTGTATGTAATAAATCTCACGTAGTGTATAATGTGTTTTTTTGAGTGTCAGTTCAACCAGCAGCCAGTCACCCCATGTGTTTTCGGATGTGCAAATTTAAAATAGGGTTATGAACACAAAACAAGCTATTTCTGATTATATTTCCTTTTCTATCTCATGTTTTTCTCCCCAGATCTTACTTTAAAAGATGAGCGTTTTGTGTTGTTGGTTTTGTTGTTGTTTTCTTTTAGGTTCCAGTATCCTTTGGACTCCAGCACTTGGATTGAGTGGTGGCCTTCAAATACAGCGTGTACATTTTGTCAGGAGTTTTTAAACAGAATGGAAGATTTTGTTGAAGATCTCATCATCAGCGGCTGTTGATCTATGTGGAGAATTTTTTAATTAAAAATATCGATCACATCTCATTAAAAAAATCCTCAGTTGTTTAGTAATTCTTCTAGAACTTAACTGTCATGATTATTCACCTTCAAAAACACCCTTGGCTTGTATCTCATAGCCATTTTCTTATTACCTGGTAATTTTCAAAGTATGGGGTTTTTTTTAGCTTGGATGGGAGAATAATGCAGAAGACTTCAAAGACATTTGAAGTCAGGTGAAGTGAAGAGGAATGATTGTAAAGATAAAATGGAAAAGGCTGTCTTTTGCCAGTAGCAAAAATGCCTTAGAACATTGAAATCCAATGTCTTGTAAAAACAACCCTGCCTTCAGCACACACACTAAAAAAGGAAAAATAAAATGGCTTATTAAATAATTTGGTTAAAGCTTTAATTTGTTGAAGCTTTAATTTTCAGTTTCTTACACCTGCTGATGACAGAATCTTGCTTATTTTTATCTATGCTAGTATCCAGGCACTTAACATTTTTCATTCAACATTTGGACGGAGGAACAGATGTTTAAATTAAACAATGCTGAAGATTTACTAAGTTAAGAAATCACAGATCGTTCCAGTCCACTTATTTCAACAATGCATTGAAACGCTGCAGTGCATCTCAGGCAAACAGCTCCCACTCCCTGCAACAGAAAGAAGCCATTTTGGAAACCTACGGTTCGTATTCAATAGGCTGAAACTGTTACCAGCTCTTTGCTTTTTGTAGCTAAACAAACTGAATTTATCATGCTAAAAAACCAGTCGATACGACCTCCAGTATGCCTGGCAATGTTTCAGTTATGAACTTATAATTACTTGCATTGAAGATGCAAATTATTATGATGAAGACTTGCAAATTATTTTGCCGTAATATGAGAAAATCCCTTTGAAATAACGCAAATTTTGTTAGTCCAGTGACTGAAAAATGGCAGTGTTAAATCAAGGCGAAAAAGAGACTAGTCATGCTGTTACAATAATAAGCCAAGCACGTGGTACAGGGGAATCTCACTCTGAGAGAGCTTCTATTTAGGGGTTCCCCTTGCTGCTGATGAGCTAAGAATTTCAGTCATCACCTGGTTTGGTAAGTCCTCTCCAGAGAGGTTGTTACATGAGATATTAGAACCAACTTTGAATACGTTTGATGTTCTTGTACATGATGGTTTATGTTTTTTCCTGATAGTGTTGGTATGTCATCCATGTGTGTGGAGAAAATAGAACGTTTTAAAACTTGTGCTGTATTTCTCGCAGCTTCTATTTTAGGAAGACCAAATGTTGGATATTAACCCTGCAGCCTTGATAACAATTGTTTGAACAATTATGACAGTATGTAACGACACTATAACCTATATTACAGTAAAGTGTAAAATTCAAGTGGAATTTGTTAGTATTCGTAATGGAACGGAGCTCGGTGTTGATTTAAAGTCTGCCCAGCTATCCATGGCATTGAATCATGCATAATATCTTGTTTTCCAGATAGGTACAGCTGTTTGTCCTTAGTTTTTTCACCATGCTTCTTTAGTTTTGAAAGTCCTTTTGCTAGGAGACATCACTCCCCTTTTTATTTAGGCATCCGTGGCAGCTTTTGAAGCATTCCCTGTTTGCCACTGTGACAGAAACAGTAGAGGGAGCGCAAGAACACAGTTTTCGTGCAGGTCCTGTAAGCACTGGTGCTTTAACCCCTCACTCCCTAAAAAAAGAACTTATAGAAGACATTTTTCAAATGTCCAACTACTGAAAATGCCGTACTTGTGTCCTAGTGAATGAAAAGCACGTGCTTTACTGTATAGCGCTCTGAAGTTGATTTTGTGTCAGCAGGAAAAACCACTTTCACCTCTGCAGAGATCTTCATCAACGAATTCAGCTGTGGGACAGGAGCTGTGATCTCTGGGATTTCTGGACAAGTTCTGCATTTGCCAGTATTGCAGTTGGGACTGTGGGACGATGCCTGGGCAGGGGATGCAGAGCCTCTCCTGATCAGAGCTCTGAGCACAGAGCGGCTGCAGGCAGCGATAGGGCTGATTGCTCTGCCTGCCTCACTTGTTTTATGGAGTTTAGCAGAGCTACTTCATTTCTCTCCAAAAAGACGTGTGGTATTTGAGAACTCGGAATAGGAAATGTACTCCAGTGCTGCTTCCTGCCTTTTAGAGAGATAATCTAGTCTAAATACAATTTAAAACCACAGAAAGAAGGAAATTCAGAACTCAGCCTGACAAAGTCCATCTTCCTGTACAAACCCGGGCACTGGCAAGTGTGTGCACACAGCAGTGAGTGCTGGGGCTTAAGCTACAAATTAAAACATTTTGTGTTGAATGGGAGGCAGTTAATTTACTGCCTGTGAAATAAATTATTTTATGGACTTTTCTGAACTTCTGCAGGTATTCTATTGCACCGTCTTGGCACTAACTGATTTTTATGCTCTGAATCCTTGTTTAAAAATTAAAATAAGTCTGAAAAAATATCTGTGCCATTCATTTATGTTTTAGGCACAGTAGACTGAATGATTTACAACAAATGTTGCTTTGGCACTTGATAACTGAATTTGACCACTAAAGCTCTTGCCTTGCCTCCAGGAAAGTGGCAGATAAAGGGCCAAATTTCACTCTCACAGCTGCTGGCACAGGTCAGGTTGATTCCTAGTAAAACTGAGAAGAGAGTTTGATAGAAAGCACAGTTGCACATGTGTTTATTTTTATTGACTGGCTACCCAAAAGCATTGTGTCCAAGAACCTTAAAATCCCTGTTCTCCCTCATAGGAATACCCCAAATCCAGACCGTTCAATATGTGGAAAGAAGACAGCCACATTCCTTGTTCCTTGATATGGAGATGCTGCCTCAGCTGCCCTTGCTGAGGTGAAACCTGGTGATTTGGTTGAAGTGCAATGATGTCATTGTAAAAAACAGGTGTATCTTTGTCCACTTGACATGAGCAGTTTGTGTTGGCTGATTTCCATATCTCCCAGTCAGTAAGACAGGAGGAAAATGGAAGTAGCATAGGGTTGAGTTTAGAACCTTCTGCCATGCTAACCTTAGTGATTTCCAGCCACAGAGGCCCAGGTACTCAACTAATCTCATGAAAACCAGAAATTCCTGGAAAAATCCCTGTTTGGGTGAGTCATCTGTATTATGAATTGGGAATTACTTCAAGGCACATTCTGTACTTATATACTTACCGGGGATTCTGGACATCAGAAAGGCCCTTTTATCTGAACTGTGCAGTTTTTCTGTTCCTTGCTTGTTTGTGTACGTGGTGTGCAAGTGTCCAAATGTTCCAGGTGCTGAATCATCAGCTAATAGCTTTAGTGGTTCCAGAGAAATAAGCATTCAAACACTGTATTTCTGTATTTTACCCTGAAGCTGGCCTCTGTGGGATTACCAGTCTGTCTACACATGAATGCACTTGTCCGAGGACTATGTGCTTTAGTCCAAATTGCTTCTCTTGCTTCTCTTAGAAGAGAGACAACTGTCCTTGGGTCTGTCAGTTCTGGCAAGACAACGAGGGCTGCTGGCACACAGGCTTATTCTGACACCTGTTTGCTGACACGATGGTACACGACAGTCAGACTTGTCTCCAGAAGTGAATTTCAGGCTGCCTCTTAGCAGTGCACGCTGCCCACCAAATGGAATGAGTTCTATCATTATAATTTAAGTCTCCTTCAATACATTTCCAGATCAGAATCTGAATAAAAGGATTCACCAGATGCCATTCTAATGTGGTTCCTCTCTGAATGCTCTTGGCAGGTATGTAAGAACTGGGTTGGTTGAATTCCTGAGATAACAACAATTCTGAGGGTTAACACCAAGCAAGCCCTTTCATTTGAAGTTTGTTTATTTTGCTTGTTAAAAAGTATTTTTTCTGTGTGTTTCCATTTGCACCTTACTAATTTTTAGATAACTGAATGTTGCATTGAAGTGAAGAAATCATTTTGTGACCAAGAGTTGATCCAAGCCAATAACTGACTTCAACAGATCAAATTCCTCCCTGCTGTGCACGGTGACATGTGAAACTTGCACTTTTTTGGTCTGGTCATGAAAGCTGTTGTGCTGCATCAAACCACCGTGACTAATGTAGGAAGCGAGCCAAATGGTGCCACATTGCCTTATTAGCAATTAGCAGCACAGAAATGATTTATGTATAAGATCTTTTTGGATGCATCACAAGGCTTAAGCAGACTGAGCCAGATTCGTTCTGCCAAAACTCTTTTGAGTTAGAAATACCCCACAGTTTTAGCAGAGGAATGCTAAGTCCCTGCAGCACATGACAAGTCTTGCTTTTTAAAACTCGAGTATCTGTGACTGCCATCATTCTTTCTTGGTGGACTGTAAAGCATACCAGGTTAAATACCAGGCGAAAGAGAAAACCGCCTAGGTGATCCACTGAGATGCCCTTTGGGCAGTGTAATGCCATCACATCGCGCTGAAATTAGCTCCTATCTTTGCACAGCGATAGAAACGTTCAACATAGGCTCCATTCTGAGTCTGTAGGTGGGATCCTACACAGGGCGGAGAAACAAAGACAGCAGGAAAACCATTGAATCTGATCCTCAGTAAGGCTTCTTTCAAGCTCGAAGATCTTTTCATAGGTCATCTCAAACTGCCTCTTCCGCATGTCGGTAGATCCACTCTCAGTACGTGTGTCAGAAGCCAGGGATGGGAGGACACACACCTATTTTTTCATTGGAGTGAAAATTATTTTCTAACCAAAAAAAAAAAGAAATCCTTCTTTTTCTGAGGGCTGCCAATTTGGTTCTCAGCCACTGGGAGCTTTCTTCTGACCCTACCTGCAGAGGCATATTTACAGCCCCTGTGAACGTTAACATTTCTGCATGTCTCCTAGAAAAATGTGTTCTTAATCTCCTGCTGAATTCTTACATGAGAACACGCTGAAGTTTGGCACGGCCACCAGTTATTTTCCAGTAAAAAACCACCTTATAGCAGTTGCATGTGCTTTCAATTTTTAAGGTATTTAGTAATGTTTTCACCTCTAATTAGCAGAAATTTCTGGGTTTGGCTCTTTCATTCCCCCGGGAACCAAGAGTTTGGTTTTGCCAATTGCCGGCTCATTACAGGATTCCATTCCTCGTGTTAAATGTTGCTTTTCGAGTTCTGAATGAACTTGGAACTCAGACCAGCAGCAACTGAGTTCCTGGAAAATACTGAACCGAATGAAACGCCACAACTGCCATAAAAAGAACATTCGAGTTTAGGAAACAACAGCAGAGAAATCTTGAGTAAGGATTGCTATTTTCAGCCCTTTCTTTTCTGTCCCAGGAAACATCAGTTACACACAGGTGCTTATTTCTAAGCAGTTACCCGTGTTGGTAGCTGGAAGGCATGAAGTGTAGGTTATCCCAGTGGTTCAGACTGTGATTCCTTCATCTGCTACCTGACAAATGAAATGCCAATTCCTGCTGTAAATAAAGCAAACAGAAAGTGATACGTGATGCACTTTGAATCAGCGGAGATATTGAATGACAAAAATTGGGGTTTGCAGTGGAAAATCAGTTGTCTTTTAATGACAGCAGCCCCACTGGCGCCACAAAAAAAGTTCTCCAAAAGAAGCAGAGAGGCTCAGGGTTTGGATGTAGCAAGCTGTAAGGGAGCCCTGACATGGACTTGCATTGTCTCGCTTGGCTTTACGACTGTAACCTCAACAGTGCATTCTTTCCACTGGCCATTATGTGTTCTCTGCAATTTAAGCAGCGAGGCCGCAGAGCTAATGGAAATCAGCGTTGTTATGATTATTTTGGAGAAGCTGCACGCTTTACGTTTGATCTGCAGTTGTAGTATTTCTACTACCGAGTCACAAAAACAGTGAAAATCTCTTTTCAAAGAGGAAATAGTTTAAAAACATCTCACTCCCCCCACACATAGAGAGTCACGTTACTCCATGGCAGTTTACAGCTGGTGAAATGTAGTGTGCAGCATACAGGCTTGAATGTTAGCGCTGCTGACAGGCTGGGCATGAGCTGCAGCTGTAACAGAAGAGCTGCCCTGGCTGTGCCTGTGCTGCCGCCTCATCCACAGAGACATTTCCTGAGCACTTCGTGCCCCGTTCACTTGCTGTGGGGTTTCAGTGCCCAGCTGGTGATGCAGATGTTCAACAAGAAGTCTCAAGGTTTGGTTTCTTGGCCGAATACCAAAGACACTGCTGGGAACCTTTATGTGATGATCTGAGTTTGGAGTCCCATCACTGGCAGAGCTGCCAAGATACTTGTCCTCATGAGAGGACTCCTGCGCAATCACTGAAGCACTAAGTCTGCCTGCTTCTGTCTGTTCAGAATACAGGCCTGCCTTTCTCCCACTCCCAACTTTCCCCTTTCATTCAGGCTTCTGTGTGTCAAACATCTTTTTATTTCTCTTTCATATTTTTCTTTAAAGGAATCTTATTCTGTCCTGGTCTGCCTCTGCCCGCTATAATATTCTAAACATCTCTTTAGGACGAAGGTGCTCTTATTAACAACATGAGTTAACTACTGGCACTGTCATGGCATGGTTGTGGCCTCCACTCTTTCTTCCATTCCTCTCATTAAGGAGAATTAATGAAGACACTATTAAAGAGATGTATTTCCATTTTCTCTTTCCACTAATTAGTCCCACTCAAATATGCTGAGATTTCTGATACTGGTGTCATTTCTCTAACACGCTGTACCAATGAACCGAGCTATCAACAGAATATCCGTTCTTTGCCAACTGCTTTATAGTTGAAAATGTTGACTCTCAGCTTGTTTCTTCATGTTACATCCAGAACATTGGAAGAGCTCTTTGGCAGGCTCCCGCCGGGCTCAGCTCCCACTCCCTGACTTCTCTCCAGAGCAGTAAGAGTGGAAACAAGCAGCTCAGAATTTTCCAGTTCAGATCAAGCTCTGTGTGTGTTAAGGGAAACAGAAGCACAACCACAAGCACAGCGCAGGCCCTTGATGTAGGCAGGCAGCAGCAGAAAGCTGAACTTTGCCTGCTGAAGCTGCCAAAAGCTGTCCCACGTCAGCTGCAGACATCCATGCCCAGCGCTTCTCCTGCTGCAGATGCAGTGACACAGGTGTGCCACCTGTGCTGTCACAGATCTGTGTGACTCGGTGGCCTAAAAGCAGCTTCAGTTGGCCTAAAAGCAGCTTCAGTTGTCTCTTCATGATGCTTTCACTCTCAAGTAGTGCTGTGTATAGGAAACTATCCGGCGCACCATGGTGGAGAGAAACACTTCTTTTCTTTACTCTCCTTCAATGGGCTCCTTGGCTTCTGTTGTGGAGCTGCTTTGTTGAAGTACTGAGATTGTCCATTTTAATGGGTGCTTTTTTTTTTTTCCCTCTGATAAACCCTGAGGAGATGCTCCAGGACACCATAACTGGGGGGAGGGGAAACCCTGCATACTGAGAAGCTGAGGATCAGACTGCGCTACAGAGAATACGAGCTGGAAAAATGTAGAGGCAGAGAAGGGGATAAAGGAAAAAAAGATTGATTCCTGATGTCTCTTCGAGGAGCACAGTCCAACTCTTACAGAAGTCAGCGGGAATCTTTCCAGCTCTTTCATGTGAGTGGGGCTGGGTCCTGGCAATGGCACTGCGACGGCACGGAGCTGAAGCTGGCTGTGTGCTGACCGCGCTGCAGGTAAGGGAGTGAGCTGTGGCAAAGCTCTCACGTGTAATAAGGACAAGACAAAATCAAACTGCTTGGCTCTTCATGTTTTTATTTGAAAATCTTGAGGATGAATTGATGGAATCTTACGACTCCATTGGACTCCTCTCTCATGGGGGCTAAAGTCAGGAAGGTGGTAGCGGAGAAGATAAAGAGTGGATTGGTCTCAGCTGTGCACACAGGTGAGGATGTTGGCTTGGAGCACTCAGCCCTGGTTCCTGGAAGCCCTGTGCCCCATGGGCTCTGGGTGCTCAGTTACTAACCAGCTTTCATCCCTGTGTTTTACCCATTTTTCAGCATTTCCCAGAATGCAGACACATTTCCAGATATCTTATACTGACTGAAGAGTGTGTTTTCATAGAGTGAGACCTGCCTATCTCTAGCATTTTTTTTCTGTCTGAAATCAGATTCTCGGCCTTGAAAGCGCTGTTTGCACTTCGACTGCAGTCTCTGAAGTGCTTAGCATCCAAACGTGAGTGCCATTTGTATACTTACTAAAAACCCAGGCTCTCGGATACTCCTAAAAGGACGACACTCAAGTTATAAATACTCCCTCATGAGCTTCTTTCCTCAGACGTATTAGTGATCATTCTCCTTAAATAGTAACGCGGTGAGCTGCAGTGTGAGCTCTGGTAGGAACGGCTCTGCAGTGAAATGATGCTGCAGGGGTCGGTCCCTCTGAGCCACATCCTGTTTTCGGTTAACTGATCTCATATGGGGGAAATTTGTCAGAGGAAATATCTCTAGTTCGGAAAGTACCAAAAACTTATCTCTTGTTTCCTTGTGTAATTCAGCACCTATTGAGATAGATAGAGCTGTCATATTTTCGAGAACTCTTGAGGTAAAAATGGAGGAGCAACCTGGCAGCCCGGATGGGGGCCTGGAGGGTGACAGCACGCAGTGCCCCTTCAGCCCCAAACCCAAACTCCCCATGGGTGTAGCAGCAATCTTTCTGAAATGATCAACTCCCACAAAGTGACAATTGCCACATCCAGAACTGCTTTTAAAACCTCTTGAAAAATGAGCTCACTTCCTGGCAGAAATGCTCCGTGCCAGACTAATTTGCTATGGCTTCTCACAGCACATTATAAAGCAATGGCAGCAAACATCTCCAGCCGTACCAACTGCGGTAGATCAGTGTCCACACAGATTCTTAGCTCTGTACTCAGAGCATCTACAAGTCTATGTGTAGCACAGAGGAGTAGAGAGAAGGAAGTGGAGATGAAGAGACATGACATGTGATTCTGCGTGAATCTATAAGGCAAGCCTTCCGCTCCTGCGGGTGGATCTTGATATTTCAGCTAGGAGCCTCAGAAGTAGCTAATCAAACTGACACACCGTTCCTCTTCTACAAGATTATCTATCTAAACTCTTGCTAACACCGTTGCTCTCACAGAGGTTGTGTGTGCAGGTGCCACGGCTGCAGCACAGAGCGGACCTCCACGTGCCCGCATCACTCAGTTCCCATCTGCTTGTGCTGTAGCTGCCCGCGGTGCTTTTCACTGCTGAGATGGAGGTGTTTTGCCACAGGGAACAAACGTTGTTCCCTCTTTGCAGCGAGGGAGGTGGAAGCATTCAGCAGGTTTGTGGTTCATCCAAAATGCTCTAGTGAAGTATGGCACTAAGCCAGACGGGCGCCCTAAAGCCGACTCGCGGCAACTGGCTCCATCCGACCCAGGTTTCCTTTCCTCTACAGTGATGATTTCCTCTGCATCATCATTTCTTACCTGTTAAAACCTTCAGGAGAAAAGAAAAAAAAAACCCACATTGCTTGACAAAGGCAGCCTAACCCAAAGGTATGTAATTAAAGGGCCCCTGACCAAGTGAAGGGCCGAATTCTTGATCCTTCAGTCTTGCTTAGTGGTTCTGGTGGTGCAGCTGTGGAAAGAGATCAGCTGTGCAGCAGAGGAGCTGAATGAGGGCTGCGAGCTGAATGTAGAAAGAGCCCAAAATGGTGAAGGAAGCGGAGCAGTTACCTGCTTACATAAGGATGCCACGTACATTTCTTCTGCATAGTGCAGACGTTTTTAATAGTTCCTGCTGTCTGCAGGGCTGCCTTGTTCCCGGAAGCTCCATCCTTCCCGTCTGTGATTTAATACGGCTCTAATCAGTTTGCCTTTGTGTTTGGTTATCTGTAATTGTGGCAGGAGGGCAATCAGCCCACGTGACAGCGCCATGCGTGGCACTGTTATCTGAGCAAACACAGCCAGGAAGCTATCAGACACTCAGTGATACCCCACGTAAGGCGATGTGCAGGCGTACTGTACTTGGCTACGAACACTCGTGAGTGTTGCAGAGTGACAAACCAATGGAAGCAGCTAGGGCACGATCCCTTTATTTTTGGTTTTCTGCTGGGACTCACCCCCAGCTGTATTCCCCACTTTTCTTTCACCGGGAAGAACGAACAGATTTGCATCTGACACACTCTTCTCACCGAACCCTGGGCGCTGTGGTTGCAGCACGTGATTTCACAGCAAACCTGCCTTATCCTGAGAGCGAAACTTCAGCTCGCAAAGGCCCCGCAGAGCTGCGCGCACCCCGGCAGCACGTGCACGCGCCTGGTGCCGGGACTGCGCCGGAGGGCCGGGAAAGCACTGCGCGTTGCTCAACGCTGCCGGGAGCAAACCCAGGTGCCCCGGTTGTGCGCTGGGTGCACGCGCAGGGGGCGGTTTTCTCTCCGACGGTGCTCTGGGTCCCCCGGAGGCTCTGAGCGACCCGGCAGCACAGCATCGACCTCGGGATGTAACCGCATCGCCGCGCTGCGTTATCCGCCCGCCCGCCGAGCCCCGCGCCTGCCCCGGGCCGCCGCTCCCACCGCCCGGAGCCGGCCCCGCCCCCCAGCGGAGCTGCCTGAGGCCGCTCCTCCGCTCCCCGCGGCGCTGCGCCGCTCCGTGCAGCCTCGGCGTGCTGAGGTAAGGGGAGCGGGGGGAGGCCCCGCCTCGTGCCGGCCCCGCCGGGGGCTCAGGGGGCGGACGCGGCGGCCCTCCCGGGCGGCAGCCTGCGGGAGGTGGGGGCGGTCCGGCACCGCTCGGAGCCGCCGCGGGGATCCCGTCCGCCCCACTCGGGGGCTGCCCTCCTGGGCTCCTCTCCGCCCCGGGGCTCCGGGCCGCCCGCGGAGGTGGTGGTGGTCCCGTCCCGCACACACAGCGGGATGCTGTTCGTGCAGGCTGGGCTCCCGCATGCGGTTTCCAGCCCGAAGGCCGCCGGCTCCGCTCCGCTCCGCGCTGTACCCGGGGTCGGGCTGCGGCAGCTCGCGGCGCGGCGGTGCGCGCTGGGTTTCCATCTTGCGGCTCTCTGCAGGACCGGCGGCCTCTGCGCTCGTCGCTTACTTCCCTCGGGTGCCGAGGGAGCTGCCTGAACCGCAAGGCAGAAAACGCTGCTTAAAGGGGTGCTTAAAATCCCGGGGATGCCCACCCAGCCCGTGTCCCGGCCCCACCGCTTTTCCGTCCCTTGGCCGGCCCGCGGAGCCAACAGGAGGGGCGCCGGTGTCCGGATGGGCTGCGGTGCTCGGAGCCCTCTGAGCCGGGCATTGAGCCGAGCTGTGGGCTCCTCACGCACCAGACTGTTGCTCATAGGGCCGCAGCTGCCGTCCCACCTCGGCGTCTCACTGTCTCTGCTGTGTGCCCCAAGCGCATCCCAGTACTGTAACATGAACATGGGGATACCTCCACTGACAGCAGTAGAGTCAGTTCTGGGTGCGTTCCCAGCAGTGTTCCATTGCACAGCTCTCGTTAACCAGAAGCCATGCTGAACATGCCTTGCACCTTTTCACACGAGGCGCTCGGCGTGTCTGGCTGGAGCACCAGCACGGGGCTTTTGGAGGCCTTGAAATTCCCTTTCTTTGTGTTGCTTGCTTGTGTTACGGCTTCAGGAAGGTCACTGTGAGCACACACGACACTCAGTTTCTGTGCCTATAAAGTGTAATCCCAAGCTTTGGCCCCTGGAAATGGAAGATTGTTGGGGATTTACTGTACAGGAAATAATTCTTTGTGCTGCGGACTGATGGGATTGTGGCTCTGAAACGACAGGACCGTTTACTTCATCTTTCTATGAACTAAAACATGAGAAGAAAACCCCAGACCTTCGTTTCAACGTGTAGTCCATTTTCACATTGTGTTCGAGGGAAATTTTACATCTGCACAGTAATTTCCTGCAGGTCCCTCGTCAGACCCGCTGTGACATTTAGTCATGCACGTCAGCTGCACATTCAGTCCAACTGATCACTATGATCACTGCAGTGGTTCGGGGCTGCCCTGTGGCCTTGGTACCGATGCGTTCCCTCGCATGGCAGTGAGCAGCTGCCTGCCCCTTTCAGCGCCTGTTTCTCTCCCCTCCTCTCCTCTTTGCCAGCAGTTCCCTTCAGATGGCTGAGAAAACAAGCAGAGGCCTGCAGGATATCCCCAGCTCTTCTCCTGATGAAAACGAGTTTCCCTTCGGATATCCCACTAGCATTTGTGAGGATGTACCCGAGCAGAAGTACCTGTGCAGCAACTGCAATAACGTCCTGAAGAAAGCCCTGCAGACGCTCTGCGGGCACAGATACTGCTCTGCCTGCCTGTCCTGGATCGTCCGGTAGGTCCTTGCTGCAAAGCTGGCACTGCTGTGTGCTCAGTAGGTGTTGCTGCTCTCAGCTTTGGAAGCCTCAGGTGGGCAGCGAAGTTGCAGCAGCAATGGCTGTGTGAGCTGATGGGAAAGCAGCAGCAGTCAAAGTTCAGTGGCAGGGTTATTTACGCACTGCTTAAATAGGTTTTCAGCCTTATTTTTCTTGATCCAGGCTCCTCTCGCTTTGCTGAAATACAGGTAGGATTTATGGCCTTGAGGAATAAGACCCGGTCTTGAGGAATAGGGCAGCATTTTTTTGTTCGGTTGGTTTGCTTTGTTATGTTTTTGTTGGTGGTTCTTGTTATTTATTAATTTATTTTACTTCAACGTCTTCAAGAATTGGACCTTCAGTGAGCAAAGACTGTGGATTCTGAGCAGGAATTACACCCGTGTTTTAATTTATTTTAGTGTATGTACGAAGATCCCCTGAACTCCAGTTCAATAATTCATTGTTATTTTGCTCTTCTGTCTTTTCCCCAGGAACAATAAAAATCCAGTTTGCCAGAAATGTAAAGAGGAGGATCCCAGCACTCTGAGTGAAGGAAGCCTATTGGCAGAGGAAAGGGTGAGTTGTGGTTCACAGCTCATTCGTGTATCACCAACCGTTCTCTGGTCTGCTCTGCAGAACTCCCTTCTGCTGCTGGCTGGTTTCTCCAGGCATATCACTGCGCTGTTCTGTGTCCTGGGCACACACACAGGGCTTACTCCCAGCTCAGCTTCTTTCTTTCTTAATGATTACGTGCAGGAGCACCAAAAAATACACATTCTGTCTACATTTGTTAGGCAGGAATGAAACCCAGTAGTCAGCCGGCGGCGAGGTAAAAGGCAAAACATAGGATATGGCTGCACCAAAGTAATGAATCTGCAGTTAACAATGAAGATCTCAAAAGAAAAAATCCTTAATTCTGCAATAAATTTCCCAGTAACAATTTCAGGCATCATAGAACCCCAGTCAGGTACAGCTAACCCCTTATGGAAGTCTTACTGAGTGCTGACTGTCAGTTCTTCTACACCGTTTGGATTCTCATTGGGTCTTCTGGGACTTCCTGCAGTCTGTGGGTGGGTGGAGGTGCTGGGTGAGCTGATCTGCACAGGCAGGTTCTTGCTGGGAAGTCATCACTGCAAAAGCATGACAATCTGCCCGTATGGACCCATCCAGAACAAACGGCCTGGGCTTTGTAAACAGCATGACTAACAAAGGCTGCATAGCAGGTTTGTTCTTTGCTCCGTATCTCCTCCTGATAATCTCTGCTTTACCTTCGCTGCGGTTTTGCTTTATGTTTATTCCCTGTGCTATCTGATTATATATTTATATTTTAAATAAGGTACTTATACAAGAGGAACAAAAGGCCCTATCAGGATATGTGTTTGTATTATCTTATCCCATGACCTGCTGCTGTGGTAGCTTTCATCCCTTCCCTATTATACTCCTTAATTTACCAACCATTGATATACTGTAGGTGCTTCAAGTCTTGCCACGGTGCAGTTCATCGGGATTTCAGTGCCTTTATTTAAGTGTGGACATGATTGGTAAATGCTTTTCCCCTTTATTTGTAAAGACCCCCTCCAGCCTTCCTGACTCACTCTGTTAGGAAATCTGCTGTCATCTGCATTGTGTGCTTATTACTGTCTTGTTCCTGTGCCAGCGTCATATGCAATATTAAAAGTGTGCAGGGTTTAATCGTTTGCAGAATAATTGTACAACTCTTCATGGTTACTATAAGAAAAAAGATCTACGCAGTCAAAAAACATCTGACATGTGGTTTACATTTTGTGAGTACACAGCACTGTATTAAATGGAAACAGCCCTGGTCTGGGAAGCTTAGGCTCACTGAAGAAGAGTCTCAGTTCTCTCCACTGCACTTCAGGAGGTGTTAATGACCCCAGTAATGAAATACATTCATTATAGAGTCCACATAGCAACACCCTCAGGATCGCCTCAGCACATCCACTGCATGTGATGTGTGTCAGATTTCTGTGAAGAGGAGCTCAAGGCGATAGCTGTGCCTGTTAGGTGTATTTCCAGTAAATCCGGATGGCATCAAATGGTTTATTTTTGAATCATAGCCAAGAAGTGATTTGATAATTATTGGACTACTAACACCAAAATACTTGCTAAGTAGAGCAAATCTTGACACGGTCACTTAACTCCTGTCCCAGGAATGCATGCTGACCGGGGCTTTTCCTTCCTGTGTTTGCTTTCCAGGCCTTTGGGGATGCTGCCATTAACAAAGAGATTTCTGAGCTCAGAGTGCACTGTGTGACCCTTGGATGCAGTTGGTGTGGTACCATGAAAAATTTTGAAGTACGTTTAAATTTCCAGCTCGCTGTTATCCGTGGATGTTATCCAATACCGTGGAGTCACAGACCCATGGAATGGCTGAGGGTGGGAGGGAACTCACAGCCACCCCCCATAACCCCCTGTGAGGGCTGCCTGCCCCACAGCTCACACTGCCCTGGGCCCATCTGTGGCCTTGGGCACCTCCAGGGATGGAGCACCCACAGCTCTGGGCAGTGCCAGGGCCTCAGCCCCATGAGTGAAGAACTGCTTTTCTGTTGGAGTGTTGTCCTCTTTAAGACAGAACCTACCTGGTTTGCTCAGCGTTGTAAACTCGAGAATTGGAGCCCCTCCCAGCGTGAAATTTTTTCACCCAGAGGGTGGTGACGCACTGGAACAGGTTGCCCAAGGAGGCTGTGGATGCCCCATCCCTGCAGGCATTCAAGGCCAGGCTGGATGTGGCTCTGGGCAGCCTGGTCTGCTGGTTGGCGACCCTGCACACAGCAGGGGGTTGGGACTGGATGAGCACTGTGGGCCTTTTCAACCCAGGCTGGTCTGTGATTCTATGAATACGCGGCAAAAGGGATTTGAGAGCTGAGCGTGTGATCAAAATTGGCATTTCTGAGGCAGTTCTTCGGGGACAGCCATCTCCTTCTGAAGACAAAATAGGCTGCGGCACAGTGCCCGCAGAAACTTCAGTAGAAGTGGCCGGGATAAACATTTTCTGTTTAATATTGTGTTTGTAAGCATGGCAGTAGAGCTGTTGGATGTTGCCATGAGAGAAATCACGCTGACGTTTTTCCTTGTCAAGATGAAAAAGTGCAAACGGTGAGAAAGGGAATGTTGTACAAGTTGTTCTGAAGGTGGGTGAGAGATGCACCCTGACTGCTGCACAGAGGCTCAGATGGCCCTGCCCTCCTTTGGGGCTGTGCAGGGATGTCAGCACTCAGACTGCATCCATCCTCCCGGTCTGAGCAGGAAAGAGCCCCTGTTGGAACGTATCACAAGTCGTGTGGGCTTTGTCTTGTTTGTTTGCTTGTTTGTTTGTTTGTTTGTTTGTTTGTTTGTTTTTTCCATTTGGTTATTCGTTTAAGTTAAGAATCATCCAAAAAAAGCCCCAGGAAAGTCTGTGGATTTTTCAACAGCAATTTTGGTATCAACTGCAGAGTGGGACATTACCCGAGGTTAGAAGGGATGCAAAGCAACCGCTGCAGGGATGGGTGCTGTTTATAGATGAGTGTTTATCAGCAGTTTGAGTTTGTAACTTTTGACTCCCAGGAGCATCAGATTCTGTGTGAATATGCTTTGATCCCTTGCCACACTGGCTGCGGGCACATGGTGATGAGGAAGAAACTTGCGGATCATTTGGAAAACGGATGTGTTAATAACGTGGCCGTGTGTCACAAGTGTAAGCAGAGCTTATCCAGCAGTGAGTACCAAGTAAGAACGTTAGTTGGTTTCAAATAAGGGTTTTATATTAAGGGCTTAACTACTTTATCATCGCGTTTCGCATCCCGCTTTGATGACTGCTGTTGCATGAGGAGTACTGCTCATTTCTCAAGGTTTGCTAATTTTCCCATGCTCATCTTAGCATTCTAAAAGTTGCTCTTTATTTTCCCTCGTTCTGAAGTAGCGACGTGGAGCGGGTTGTGGGAGTGCTCTGAGGACACAAAGGGAGCAGATAGAAACTGCTCTGCATTGCTGAAGGGGGAAACGGTGTGGTGGGGAAGATGTGAAGTGACAGAAAATGATCTGTTCTTTTGTGAATAGATTGGTATTTTAGACACGTAAGAGATTCTTATATGAAGGTACAGCAGCAGTGGCCCACTGCTCTCAGTCTCTCCACGTTTAGCAGTCAGTCACTGGTCTCATGACTTCTGCATTCCTGTAACTTAAATAAACCTCCCCTGGCCCCACTCCCCCAGGAAACTGAAGGTCTGAAGGAGTTGAACCAGCAGTGAGTAAGAAAATAAACACACACGTTGTGCAATAACTCAGATGCACAGCATTCAAAACGAATTAGAGGGAGGAAAAAGAGTGTGGCGGTGTTTCTGGGGATCGAAAGAGAAACTTCAGAACTGAAGGTGAAATGACTTTATAAAAGAAAATTCCAGACTGCTCTAGGAAATATGTCGGCAAGCAAGGGCATTTCTAAAGATCAAAACCACCCCCTGTGTGGTTTGAGTTGAAAGCTGACAGTTGCCGTGTTAAATACACAAATTGCAGCAGTAGTATGAATCAAGGGCAGGAGAATGATTGTTGTCTCCTTGCAGCCAGAAAAGACAGGAAGTCTCATGTTAGCTCTAATGCATTCTGCATTAGCAAGTCGTGATGGAACGTTTGGATTCCTGCCTTCAAAACATTAATAATCAGGATCCAAGAAGTGTCTGCACGTGGAACAAACTGTATAAAGCCAGTTTATATTTGGGTTTCCCGTGTGTTCGCTCTCTGTTCCATTACCCACCTGCATCTCGTGTGTATGTGTGTACATACGCAGTGTGTTCATAGTATAGTTTGAGCTGAGCAAGACCTTTACATTGCCAGTCTTGTATCAAACTTTGCAGGATGACTTTGCAAAGCATCTGTAAGCAGTTTCTAAAAGCTTGATGCCCTGTAAGTGTCAGATCAGAGTCGGTGCTTTCATATAACAGGCGTTGCATCTGAAGCTGTCACCGAACAGACCTGCTGGGCTGGGAGGAAAAGCTGTTGGCTTGGAAGCTTAGCTTGAGAAAGCCCAGAGTCTGTCCCTGTACAGCCAACTCCTTGGGAGGGGACAGCAGCTCCTGCCTTTAACAGATGTGCCTTAGTCCCGGATTTCAGAACGTTATTCTGACTGAAAAGAAGCCCGAAAACACTGCAGTCTGTTGAATAGTGAGGTCAAGAGCAGTCGTTCTCTGGACATGTGTTGTAGTGCTCGTAGGGAAGTGATCCTTCCTTTATTTTCTTCAGATCTGTACCTTCCAGGAAGGAAGCAGGAGACTTGCACAGAATTCCATGCATGAAAACCCCTCTAACCTTCAACTGCATGTGAAATGGGAGTAATGCTCCCAAAGAGAAGCTGTGTTTCAAAGACTCTTCTGTAAAGACACTCAGGCGTTTTACTGATGTACTCAGTTCCTTTCTTCTTGTTTTAATGGCAGAAACATTCGTGTGAAGGCAATTTATATAGAGAGCAGAAGCATGTGCAAGCAGAAACGCCATCAAACGAAAAGGTGGGTAAAAGATGAGTAAATACAGTACAGTTTTATTTCAATTCATGAAATAAAGTCTTCATTTAGGTCTAATGATCACCTGAGAACATCTTCAGATACAACTTTTGTATCTGGGTGCTTTTTCCATCCTGGCATAGCTCTCACAAATAGCTTCACTGTGCTGCTCCCACAATGAGTTTATTAAATCAGCCTATTTATTTGTGGGTAAATAAAAGAATCCCTTGAAGCTGCTATTTGATTATTTTCTCACTTTTTCCATTCTTTTTCCCCAGCAGAACCATTCTGGTCTCTCAGTCAGCACGGATGGATGTCGGTTTTCTGAGGTTGGCTGTTCTTTTGGGGTAAGTGAAAGTGCTGCCTTCAGGAGCACAGCTCCGTGCTGTGCCTGTGGCCTCATCAGCCTTTGTGCTCAGGGCAACAGGCCTTGATTTAAATGTGTCTTTAAAGAAAGAAAGAGCTGTACCCATTTTTAGTAGACCAGGAGAGGCGATGTTGGAGCTGCCAGGGCTACGTGGTGCGTGTAAGGTGCAAAGTGCTCTGTGTTGTGGCTTTATTTGGCCCCATGATATTTGTACGGAGAATGTATTAACCATAACTTCTTACAGGGCAGCAAAGAGAAGATAAAGGAGCATGAAAAAGCTGCAGTTGGGACTCACATGCTGCTTCTGCTGCAGTACATAAAGCAACTGAAAGCAAACCTGTGCACTGCTTCCAGAGCTGCAAATGGTTTCATCCCACAGACACAGCTGAATGTGAACGGTGCAGAAAGAAGCATCTCTGAGCTGTGCATCCCAGGCAGTCTGCAAATCAATGGGGATCTGGAAATGGACTGTTTAAACAGAACTTCTGCTCCCAGAGATGAATCTATTGTACAGCAGCTAGTGAGGGAGAAGGTGATTTCTGAGCTTGAAAATAAGCTACATGTCTTTGAGAATATTGTGGCAGTGCTCAATAAAGAAGTGGAGACCTCCAACTTGGAAATCACAGCCTTTCGGAGACAGAGTGAACTTGATCAAAATATAATACGAGGCCTTGAACTTAAGGTAAATGTTTATGACCTGCACTGGATTTGTGCTTGCTATGTAGATAACAAGTACTTACACGTATCAGAGAGAGGTGCTGTAGAGATGGGGACGGAGGTGAGCAAAGGCACTGAGGCTGTGCAGGGTTGTGTTCTGGACACATCAGCAGGATCCTTTTCTTGTTTTGGATGCTTTTGTCAATTGGGCATCTCTAATATTTATTCTCTAAATCCACCGTTAGGCACATGGGTACTCCCTTGAGTGTTAAGAATTTGCCAAAAGAAATCAGAGGAGACCCCCCAGGATGGGAGGACCTCGGAATGACTCTGCTGCTTCTGCAGTGCATGGGGATGGAGTTGACTGAGAACTGTTTTGTTTTTCCTCCTAGATTGCAGAGTTGCACCGCTGCCTGACCCAGAAGGACGCAGGCCTGAGCAGGCTTCATAAGAGCCTTCTGTTCTCTGAGCAAACTTCCTACGATGGGGTCTTTTTGTGGAAAATAACAGATGTTAGCCAGAAGCTACAGGACTCGGTGACGGGAAGAGCAGTCAGTTTGTACTCACCAGGTAAACGTGTGTTAGCAGATCTCCATCCTTCAGAAAAGGCACTGATTTCTCTAGAATGATGCTTCTTTCTGCTCCTGGATGGGAGGTGCTTTAAAGTAGTTCCCTGAGCTATGGTGCTGTTTGTGTGAAGGCATTTTGTTCTCCTGCCTGTGACTCAGGGCAGCTGTGCTGTACTTTGCCTCGGAGCTGTGTTCTCTTCTGGGCTTTCGTTTTGCAATTTGCCCTCTGCTGCAGCTACTTGCAGTGACATCTGCTGGATCTGCGTTGTCTAACCCACAGCCTTGGTATCTGGTGGTACTGAATGGTCTCCTGCTGCAGTTATCTCCCATGTGAGAAGTGATTTAATTAGGGAAAATGTCTTTATGTGGCTAATAACAGGTATTTTTTTTGCCAAGGTATGAGGGATTAGAAGGATTCCAGCCACTGTATTCTCATTGCTTATTTGCCGTACTGACCTGTGTGCTCTGCTCATCTCTGTGGTACCAAATTTGGCACAAGTCTTTCTGTAATATGTCAGAACACTCATTTTGCCTTAATTGCAGAGGAGGCTTTATTAATGAAGCACTCTGATTTTCAGCATTCTACACTGCAAAGTATGGCTACAAGGTGTGCCTGAGGATTTATCTGAATGGGGATGGGACAGGAAAAGGAACCCATGTTTCACTCTTCTTTGTTGTCATGAAAGGAGACTATGATGCTCTGCTCCCGTGGCCTTTCAGGCACAAGGTAAGACGGGCAGCATTTCCTATCTGATCTGAGCAGACACCCACTGCTTTTGGCAGGGAACTCGAGAGAATATTATAGTGCAGAATGTTTTCCCATGTTCTTCCGTGATGGCTGATAAGCCATACTCTGTGCTTGGGTGGCAGTTTATCTCTGAAGTGATTGAATTACACTCAGGGAAAGCACTCCTACTGAGATTTCATACTTGGCCTTCAAGGATTTTCCAACCCCCAAGTACTGCAAGAGCAGCAGTTTGCAGCTCCGGGTTGATGTACCCCAACCTGTGTCCACCTGGCAGAAAGCCAGAGGCACGTTTTTTTCCCCCTGGCTTTCTTGCATGTAGATAATACCACTTTATGAGGAAAACTGTGATCTGTTGCCTGGAACACAGGTGGTAGAAATGTGAGGTTGGAATTCCACTTACAAATGTGCTATAGCTGCCTTACATTATCCTGATCTTATTTTTATTGGCTTTATAAATACAATCCGATAACGCAGCAATGGTTGAACGGTGAAAGCACACACAGGATCTGATCTCTCTTTTGAGCATCTGCCTTCCCATGGTAACAATCCCGTAAGCCTTTCATACGGGTGGTCTCACTACTGTTTAGCAGCCAAAAGAATAGAAATCAAAGTTCTGAGTCCTCACTGCGTTAAAAAAGTTCGTCTGTATTTGACATTTCAAGCTCAGGAACAGTGGGTTAACAAAAGTGATAGTAGAATGGAGTCGTTCTATAGGCTTTGTCTTCTACATACGTGCATACAGACAGTGGAGCTGTTTTGATTCCAAACCACAGCACCGGAATGAATGTAATGACTGGAACCAAACCTGGAGTATGTTTAAGTTGTTGGAAGAGAGAGGAAAAAAAGTCTTTGCAATGTATAGTGCTCTACCAAGAAATAATGACTTCATTTCATTTCATTTCATTTCATGGGTGGCGAAGTTCTAAATATTTCATCTGGGAACTGTTACAGTCTCCCTTGTTCCCATTAATCGACCTTGTAGGCTGTGAGACGTTCATTAAAGCTTGCATTTAATTGTCAATAGAGCATCCAGCTGCTTTCACAGTGTTTGCACGTTTGTCTCCAACATTTTCTGTTTAATTTTCGGTTCAGTAACTCATCACTGCTGCGTTCTGCTTTTCAGGTTACATTTATGTTGCTCGACCAAAACAACAGAGAACATATTATCGATGCCTTTCGCCCGGACTTGGCTTCTGCTTCCTTTCAGAGACCTGTGAATGACATGAATGTTGCCAGTGGCTGCCCCACCTTCCTCCCTCTGACCAAACTGCAGTCACCAAAGCACGCCTATGTGAAAGAAGATACGCTTTTCCTTAAATGCATCATAGATACAAATTAGTAACTTCTGAAACATGACTGTCTGGTAAATCACTCACTGCAATTTGTTTGCAAGAAGAGAAACATCAGTTTGAGACATTGCATTGGTCTGGAGAGTCGGGCCTGTGTCCCCCTGCACTGTCTGGGATCAGCTGGCTCTGCCTGCTTGCTGTGGTTGCTGCTGGGTGTGCAGATTCATTGCCCTGTGCCACGCAGAGCATGCTATTGCACGTGGGAGCTGTGATTATGTCACTGAGCAACCCAAGCTCTGCTTATGTAGCTCACAGCTGCTCCCCTTCATGTGCGCTGGAGGGACAAGGTGAGCTCCTTCCCCACATTGCCCAGGTGTGCTGTTCTGGCAGGGCACTCTGGGGCTGAGGGCGGTGTGCTGCATGGCTCTGCACACCCTCAAAGAGCAGCTAGGAGTGCTGCTCCCTCTCCCACCATTCCCAGGTTTGATGTATCTGTCATCCTGCCTGCACTGTGGGACTTGTGCTGCTCCCCAGCAGGGATGGGGCAGATCCCTCCTTGTAGGCCCTGGGTGGGAGTCTGTGCTTTTTGGGGACCCCAAAAGCTGTGAGCTGTGGGTAGCACTGGCAGCTTGAAATCCTTATACTGGATGATTTATTTCTTGCTATTTATTTCAGGCCTATATTTATGTGCTCTGTACAGAGATGCTCTGTTACATCAGGAAGGTGACCTGAGGAAAATTGCCTTTGGTGTTTCCAAAAGTGCCACTCTGACTTTCCCACCTCAGCTGTGGAGCTCTGGGGGTTAACCCCAGGGAGGGCCATGGGAGCAATGGGAAGGACCCCTTGGGGGCTTGGGCTTAAAGTGCTCCCTCACTTCTGAAGCTTTGAGGCCAGTGACTTATTAGGAAGTATTGATCTTTTATGTACTTCACATGCTAAAATGAAAGTACCTCCTAGAAATGTTTTTCTTTAAGAGGCAAGGAATGAATAAAAGTTATTTTTACAGTCAAGTTAAACTTGGAAATGGTTGGATGTATGAAATTCAAATGCTGGATTTTATCCCCCGAAAAGCACTAAACCTGGTGCTCTCCATTTGCTGCTTCAGAACTGGTTGGTGGATCAGTGCAGCTGGGCTGGGTTTGGCTGCAGCAGTTGCTGGACTCCCAGCAGGTCAATGCCTGCAGTGCAGCTGCTGCTTCTGGCCTGCAAGGCCCTCTGCAGGATGGGTGCAAGCGTAGGATGCGGACCCAAGGCCTGATCTTGCAGACAGAGGCAGGTGTGTGTTTATGATTGAAAAGCTTTTATGTAACTATATTCCTTTTTTCCTCTGCAATATTTCCCAAGAATCAGTTGAAAAAAAACCAAAAGTGGCAGAACTGTTGTACCTGCCGTGTGAGAAGGGAGAGGAGAAACCACTGAACAGCCATGGAACAGCGGCCGCCTGGCAGAGCTGCTGCATGCCCTGTGCTGCAGTTCCCCCCCAGCCCTATGGGCACATTTTCCAAAGCTCTCCCTTGTATCTCAACGAATCATAGAAAGGCTTGGGTTGGAAGGGGCCTCAAGGATCATCAGCCTCCCTCCCCTCCCACATGCAGGGCTGCCGACCTCCATATCTGATAGCAAGAATGAGCTGCCCAGGGTCCCATCCAACCTGGTCTTGATCACCTCCAGGGACGGAGCATCCTCATTTTACATAACGAGTTGTGATGAAGTATCACATTTCAGGAAAAAAAACACCCAACCCTCACTTTATAAGCAAATATCTGCCATGGGTTGTCTGGGGAGGAGCTGGGCGTCCTTTGCCATCACACACACACACACACACAAACCCTCACTGTCATTTTTCTCTCCTTCATGTTTAAGATGTTTTTCAGGAACAGAAAGTTATTTTTCCAGCACTGTGCCAGACCTCCCGCCCACATTGCAGTAATGTGCCTAAAAATATTTTCCTTTTCGTGGCTGTGTAATTCTGACAAGCGCTGTATTTATTATAATCATTCATATTTTCTTACCGTCTCGTTTATTCCCCAAATAAAGCTCACGAACTTAAAAAGGGTTCATGTATCATTCTAAAGGCAAAACAGGGAACTGAGAACCCCGGGGATGCTGCACGGCAGCTTGCAGTGGGAATTGCTGAGCCGTGCTGCAAACCCCACTTGTTGCTGCGTGGCAGCGGTGGGCTGAGCTCTGACAGCCTTGGTTGTTGCCCTGGGCTGGGGGGGGGGGGGGGGGGGATGGGGGAGTTGCCTCCTTGCTCTGCTTCAGGTTTGTTTGCAAAACACATCTGCATGGAGCTGCTGTCTCGTAGCGGAAAGGGAAGGGCTGTCCTGGGGTGTGAGAGGGCCGAGGAAAGAGAAAGTGTGTGGGAGAGCTGCAAGCACGCGTTGGTGCAGAGCGCTCTTGTGTCTGCATGCGCGTTTGTGCTGCTGGTGTAATTAATGGAGGAGTCCAATCAGAGCTCATTGTGCATGGAGGCAGCACGGGGCCCTCGAAGAGCACAGCAGAGCTTACGGCTGCTGCTCCCTGGCTGCAGCCTGCAGCTGAGTGCCCCATGGGAGCGAAGGGCCCCAGGCTGTGCTGCCTGCATGGCTTCACACCACCCTTCACGTTTTCCATTTTTTCTTCCATTTTTTTTCTTAATTTTTATGCTGGGGTGTCTTTGCTGAGCCGAGCTCAGGAACTGCAGACGTGTACACAAAATATCTGTGTCAAAGTTATGTAACGGCTCCATTAATATAAACCTTGCCCAGCTGCAGGAACGCTTACAGGCTCCTCGCCTCTTATGCAATTGCATGGGAGCACGCAAAGCTAAGCTTAAAAAAAAAGGGACATGGATTAAATTCATACTAAATAAATAAAAGACACGAAACCCAGCGCCTCGACGCTCTTCCTCTTAAAGGCACAGCTGGCACGGAGCAGCTGGATGTCAGATGGAACCACCCCTCATCACAGCCACACCTCAGTAGCCCCATGCACGGCTGCTGGGAGCCCAGCTGGCCCATCTTGCCTGTGCTGGCAAAGGAGATGGCTAGCATTGGCCAGGTGAGGTATGTCAGTGGCCAAATGCCACTTGTTGTGGCTGCTGTGGGTGGAGGTGGCACTGGGGTGGTTGGAGGTACAGAGCCTCATGATCTGTGTGTGCTGCAGTGTGCATCCTCACTGCACATCGTACCTCGAGGCCTGGCAGTGCTCTGGGGGCAGCCTCAGGTTTGGGTTTCCATTCAATATTCCTTGTCTCTGGTTGTGAGCCAACACACAACCCCTCCTCCCGCTCCTGTTTGCAAAGGAAATAAAATGTGGGGAATAGTCACTGCCAGAGCTCCATTGGAAGGACAGCGTGGGAGCCCTCAGCTCCCTGCTCCATGGGCACAGGGTGTGGGGAGAGGCCTTGGGGACAGCTTGGGGCTGTGGGACAATGTGTTTTGTGCAAACCATTTTGCAGGGGCTGCATCAGAAATTCAACGACAGTGAAGGACCCCCATGATGAGGACGTCAGCGATGTTCAACAGAGCCCAGAGGGCACTGCCACTGTGGGGTGCCCCCATGGGTGACATTGTCCCCTCTCATTAACAGTGTTTGGGCATCACCCAGTGCCTGTTTGACCTCTCACATCACCCACACCTCCATGGCCAAAGATCCGCACACACAACCACAATGGTTGAGGAGGAGCACGGAGAGCACTGCTGTCCCAGCACCACAACCTCATGCCCAGACCGGCTGCCTGTGAGCCAGAGCAGAGCTGCAAAGTGCACGGAGACAAGCAGCAGTGTTTGCCCACAAGCAGAGTTCTGGTGCAGGAGTTATTTTAATCCCGTGGTGACTCACGGCTGCACACTGTGACTCACTGCAAGGCTCCGCCGTGGGGTGCCTGGAAGATGTGTCAGGTTCTCTGTGCAGGATGGGGCTGCAGGCAGAGGGAGGGAGCTGCCAGGTTTTGGCTGCCTATGGCTCTGCTACCGTGGCCTGGCCTCAGGGAACTGGGACGAGGCACAGCACGGCTCAGCATGGCATGGCGTGGCGCAGCACGGCACTGCGTGGCACTGCAAGGCACGGCACAACACAGCACACCGTGGCGTGGCACGGCACAGCGTGGTGCTGCATGGTCTCTGACCCCTACAAGGGCAACCCAAACCTACTTGGACCATTCCTTTTGATTATTTGGACCACTTCTGGATCTCTCAGGAAATCCCACGCAGGGTTTTGGGTGCCGTACTGCAGATGCTGCATTTGCTTCTGGCGCGGCTGCTGGAGCGCTCCCATCCGGGAGCTTTGAAACGCAATGAATCACCCCAAAATGCAATGAATCACCCCGAAACCCGCACTTCGCCCTCCCCGCTCTCCGCTCTCACTCCCCGCAGAGTCAGTCGGCGGCCCCACGTGTTTCTGAGCCCGTGCAGAGCCGCCCGCCGCACAGCGCGATGCCAGCGGCTCTGGGAGGCTCTGGTTTGCAAAAAGGAACAGCGACGAAACTCCTCCGAAGAGAGCAGAATTCCGCGGCGATCTCCGAGAGGTGACTTTAGCACCGATGCGCCGGGAGCGGCTCCGCGTGCGCCGCTTCCACGCAGGTGCGCGACGAACGGCGGCGCGGGGAAGCGCCGCGCGGGGCGACGGAACGAGCACGGAGCGCTCCGCTCCGAACCCGGCGGATTCGCCGCCGCCCGAGCAGGCCTGGAAACGTTTCTTTTTTTTTTGGCGGCGCTCTCCCGCAAATAGCAAATCCTGCTGCCTCCGTCTCGGCACCGCCCGGAGCGCTTTTGCACCGACGGATTTGTTGGTTTTTGGTGGTTTTTTTTTTTTTTCTGTTTGGATTCGGAGAAAAACGACCCCCGGTTCCCGGAATCCCGGCGAGCGGCAGCACGGGCCGTTCCCTGGCGCGGGGCCGGGCGGCGTCTGGGGCGCCCCGGGATGCTCCGCGCCGTGCCGTGCCGCGCCGCGCCGCTCGGAGCTCCGGGAGGCGGCCCCGCGCTAATTGCATAAGCGGGACGTCAATGCCCGCGGGAAGCGCGGGAAGATGGCGCCCCGCGCCCTGCCCCCGCCGCGCGCCGCCGCGCCCCGCTGCTGCCCCGGCGGCCCCCGGGCGGGCGGGCGCTGAGCCGACCCCGGCGGCGGCAGAGAGGCGGAGGAGCGGCGCCGAGCGGTGAGCGCAGAGCGGAGCGGCGCGGCGGGAGGCGCCCGGGGCGGCGGGGCCGGGCGGGACGGGACGGGACGGACCGGCGCCGCAGCGCCTTTGAATGAACCAATGGCGGAGGGTCTCGCGGCTGCAGGGCCGCCCGCGGAGCTCCCGCCCGGCAGGTGCCGCCGCTCCCGGCGTCGGTGGGGTCCCGGAGCGGCTCTGCGGGCTGCGAGTTCCCGGAGCGGTCCCCGCAGCGGTGCGGCTGCGCCCGCCGCGGTGTTCGTAACCTCTCGGCGCGGCGGCTCTGAGCTCCGTGCGGTGACGGCGCGGCCGCCGCTGCTGCTCGGCTCTGCCCGGAGCGGTCGGCTCCGTCCGGAGGCACCGCGCCGTCTCGGAGTTGGGCGGCGGCCCCGCGGGGCTCATCCCGGGGAGCGCGGCGGTACGAGCGGCGCTCGGATCGCTTCAACGCAGCTCTGCGGTGCGCGGCGTGAGGGCCCCGCGCGGAGCCCCGAGAGGGGGAAAAGTGACATCGGGGCGGTGCTGTCAGCAGTCGGGGCTCCGTCCCGCGCTCGGAGCCGCTCGGTTTCACCCGCTGCTGCCCGCGCTGCTCCCCGCTCCCCCGGCGGTCCCGTTGGCAAAAACTCAGAAGGAAATCGTCGACTTCGCGATCGATTTAAAGCTGCCGACGCTGAGAGCGTCCGGGCGAACCCCGTGCCTACGGAGCGGGCGCCTCGCTCCGCCCGCGGGCACGTCGTGCTGCTGCTGATGGGCGATCGCCTCCGTCCCCGCAGGCTCTGCTCATGGAGAACGGGACGCTGAACTCCATCACCCGGGACGTGCACGGGGCCGCCGGGCGCAGGGGCAGCAGCTGCAAGGAGCTGAGCGAGGGGCAGTACGTGCTGTGCCGCTGGACCGATGGGCTGTACTACCTGGGGAAGATCAAAAGGGTAAAGAGGGCATCCGGGAGGGTAAATGGGCATCCAAAAGGGTAAGAAGGCATCCAGATGGCTAAGGTGGGCATCTAGAAGGGTAAAGAAGGTGGGCATCTAGAAGGGTAAAGTTGGCACACGGGAGGGTAAAGAGGGAATTCAGAAGGGTAAGAGGGCATCCAAAGTGCGCCTGGTGCAGGTGCCGTTCCCTGGGTCAGCTCACAGCATGCTGGCCTGCGCCGTGAAGTGACTGTGGTCTTTGGAGTGATGGGGATTGATGCCTTAGCTGGGTATCCGCCCTGGAACCCGCCCTCCTGCAGCTCTGAGAGATGGGGAAAATGGCACCAGGGAAAGAGGAGAGCGCAGGCAATGGGAGCATTGGTTCTTTGTGCTGTGTGCCTGCAGGTGAGCGGCTCCAAGCAGAGCTGCCTGGTGACGTTTGAGGACAACTCCAAGTACTGGGTCCTCTGGAAGGATATCCAGCATGGTGAGTGCCAGCCTGTCGTGCCCTGCTCACTGCTCCCTGGGAGCCCATGTGCTGCGGGCAGCACTCTGGGGCCATCACTGCTTTCTCCATCCTGCAGCCGGCGTCCCCGGGGAGGAACCCAAGTGCAACATTTGCCTGGGAAAGACATCAGGGCCCAGGAATGAAATCCTCATTTGTGGGAAGTGCGGGCTGGGTGAGTGCAGGCACATGGCTCTGTGTCCTGCTGCATCCTGCATGTGTCCGGCCAGCTTGGTGATGCTGACCCTGATCTGTCCCACAGGTTACCATCAGCAGTGCCATGTCCCGGTGGCGAGTAGCGGTGAGGGCCCGCTGGGGACGCCGTGGTTCTGTCGCCGCTGCATCTTCGCCCTGGCTGTGCGGGTGAGTGGGGCTGCGGGGCCCTGCAGTGCGGGCTGCGGTCTCAGTGCTGACCCTGTCCTGCTGACTCCCACAGAAGGGGGGTGCCCTGAAGAAGGGAGCCATTGCCAAGACACTGCAAGCCGTCAAGATGGTGCTGTCCTACAATCCAGACCTGCTGGAGTGGGACTCTCCGCACCGCACCAACCAACAGCAGTGCTACTGCTACTGCGGGGGCCCTGGCGAGTAAGCACTGCCTGCTGAGGGGCTGTCCTGTCCTGTTTCATGGGTGTTTTTCCTCCAAGAGAGTCTCTGCTTGCAGGGCCATTCTCTGGGGCTGGCGGCTCCGCTGCCTGCTCTGCCCTGCACTGTTTGCATCCTTGCCAATGAGGGCTCACATTCCTGGCTGGGGCTGCTCGCATTGCCCTCCCCAGCACTGGCTCCTCTCCCTCCCCAGGTGGTACCTGAAGATGCTGCAGTGCTTCCGCTGCCGGCAGTGGTTCCATGAAGCGTGCACTCAGTGCCTCAGCGACCCCATGATGTTTGGGGATCGGTACGTCCCCATGTCCCACAGGTCCCAGCTTCATCTTCACACTAGGGCAGGTGCTGCATCCTTGCGGGGTGATCCCACCCCCCTTATGCTCTCCATCCCCACTGTTTTCCAGGTTCTATGTGTTTTTCTGCTCCGTGTGCAACCAGGGACCTGAGTACATCAAGCGCCTGCCCCTGCGATGGTGAGAAACAGACGTGGTCCCGTTGTGCTGTGCCGGGTCCCCATTGGGCTCATGGGGCACCAGTGTGCTGTGCTGTGTTGTCAGGGAGCCAAAGCACGCCTTGCACCAGGAGATAACTGCAAAAAGCAATTTGGGAATGAGCCATCAAGTTTGGGGATTAAATATAAGTTTCCGTGGTACTCTACAGTGCACCTTGATGATCTGAAAGCACTTTGTAAAATATCCTAGCGGTGCTAGCTGCACTGGGGGTGTTGCATAGAGCAGCACTGGGTACAGGAGAAGGGAAATCCTTCAGGATGTGTTGCTTGGCTTTCACTTTTGGAGATGCAAGTGTGAAGTCCCACGGGAGAGACTGTTTAGTCTGCATGTGAGTAAGAGCCATCCTGCTCCCATACTTGAGTGCAGTGAGAGTGCATGGCTGGAGCTTGGTAGGAAGCTGCAACAGTGGGTGTCTGTCCTGGGATTGGCGCATCCTTGGGCTCCTGACCTCAGGGCTGCCGTGGGGTCTCGAGGCATGGAGCTGCTGTCGTCGTGCTGTGCCCTGGGTCGGCACTGCTGGGAGTGGGCTGCTCACTGCTCACTGACCTGCTGGCCTCGGTCGCTCCTGCAGGGTGGATGTGGTCCATCTCGCCCTGTACAACCTGGGCGTGCAGAGCAAGAAGAAGTACTTTGACTTCGAGGAGATCTTGGCCTTCGTGAACCACCACTGGGACCCTCTGCAGCTCGGGAAGGTAACGCCTGTGGGTGTTGGGTGTGAAGGGTCAGAGCCTCAGGGGCACGGGGACACAGGGGGCAGGAGGCCAAAACGGGAAGGGGTTGGGGTGGCCGTCCTGCCTTGGGGAGCTCAGTCCCGTGTCTCCCTGCAGCTGACCGGCACCCCTGTGTCTGAGCGCGGCCCCCACCTGCTCAATGCCCTCAACAGCTACAAGAGCAGGTGAGTGCTGGGCTGGGAATGGAACTCCTGCCCTCCTGGGGTCCATTCCTCCCCCCAGGCTGAAGTCTGCGTCCTCCCCAGGTTTCTCTGCGGAAAGGAGATCAAGAAGAAGAAATGCATCTTCCGCCTGCGGATCCGCGTCCCACCGAACCCCCCCAGCAAAGTGCTGCCAGAGAAGACCCCGGGCGAGAGCGGCTCCTGCGAGCTGAAAAGGAGAGGGAAGAGCAGATATGTGCACAAGGACAGGTGAGCGCTGCACAGCCACAAAGACAGGTGGGTGCTGCACAGCACTGTTACGCAGCCCCAGCCCTGTGTCTCGCACCCAATCTCGCCTTGCAGCCTGCTCCCAGGGCAGCTCCAGCAGCAGAAGCGGCGTGCGGTGCGGCGGAAGAGGGCCAAGTTCCTGCTGGAGGATGCCATCCCCAGTGTGAGTCCCTGCGGGCTGTGGGATGGCCATGGGAGGAGGGAGCACTGTGATGGCCAGGCGGGGGGGTTCCGAGCCGCTGAGTGATGTTGAGGTGCTGGTTTTTGTGGTGCAGAGCGACTTCACCTCCGCCTGGAGCACCAACCACCACCTGGCCAGCATCTTTGACTTCACACTGGATGAGATTCAGAGCCTGAAGAGGTGAGTGCTGCCCAGCTGTGGTGCTGGGGGAGCTCTGAGGTGGGGGGCCACAGGGCCGACGCTGCCTCCATCCCAGCGCCAGCTCGGGGCAGACCTTCCTCTCTGATGTGGACTCCACGGATGCCGTCAGCACCTCAGGCTCAGCCACCACCAGCCTGTCCTGCGAGTCCAGGTGAGGGCTGTGGCCACCTCACCCCCTTCCTGTGGAGGTTCTGTCTCCCCTCACAGCATCCCATTGCCTCTCTCCCTGTCCCACAGCCGGAGGACGGTGGGCAGCCGTAAGCGCAAGCAGACAGTACTGACCCCCCCCTCAGCACGGCCCAAGCGTGGCAGCGGGGCGGCAGGCAGGCAGCCAGCAGTGAGCAGCCCCCAGGGCAGCGAGGTGACATGTGGGCCTGAGCGGCCGGATGATGGCATCGACAGCCACACCTTTGAGAGCATCAGCGAGGATGACTCGTCGCTCTCACACCTCAAGTCATCCATCAGCAGCTACTTCGGGGCGGCGGGGCGGCTGGTGTGCGGGGAGAAGTACCAGGTGCTGGCACGGCGTGTGACGCTGGAGGGCAAAGTGCAGTACCTGGTGGAGTGGGAAGGGACCACCCCATACTGAGCCCCCATCCAGAAGTCCAAACACCTCTCCTGGAGCTGACAGCGGAGCCCTTGCGTGCAGCCAGGCCTTGGTGCAGCACAGGAGGAAGAGGAGAAGGAACAGGAGGAGGAGGAGGATGCCCCGTGCTTGGCATCCTGGCTGCCTGGAGCTGTGAGGGGTAGATCCCCTCAGCCTTTTTATTGTATTCCTTTGACAACTGTTAGTTTATCAGCCCCGTATATGCAAAGAGCGATGCTGTCCTGCTTCAGCCTTCAGTCACACTGGAGGCACTGGAGGAGTGGGGCAGCTCAGGCCCCTTCTGGAGCAAGGGGCTGCGTGGGCTCAGCCTGCAGTCACTGTGTCCGGGCTGGAGCAGCGGTCTCACAGGGACCCAGTGCCAAAGTACCACTGCTCTCCCACCATGGAGCTCAATGGCTCATCCCAACACCATAGGAAATGGCAGGTGATGCTGCAGCCCTTGTGTGGGCTTTTCCTTCTCATGCCAAACCCATTCATCTGAGGAATGAATTGCTCTGAGGGGAGGACACCCTACCATTTGCTCAGACCCCATCTCAGGGCCTGGATGTGCTGCATTCCCCATCCCAACACGTGCCTTAAACCAGAGCGGGCACCACCCGGACTGCTCTTCATTCCCTCAGAGATGCCCGTTCTGCAGTGCCAAACCAGCCAAGAAACCAAAAAGGCAGCGGGGTCCTCCCCCAGTCCATGGGGCTGTCCCTGTCGTTGCCATGCTGCTGCTTCACCGTGGTTTTCTATACCGAAGGAGAACGAGAACCCCTTGTTGTCTAAAGCAATAAGGTCACTTTGTTCAGGAGCAAACCTTTTCTTTTAAATTCTACTCTCACATGTACTCGTTGGGTTCTTTCTAAGATACGCTGATGTGTGTGTGCTGCTCTCCCCCACCCCCGGGCTGAGCTGTGTGCTCCTGCAGCAGCATCGTTCCTCCGCGTGTTCGTGGTCTGCCAGCCGGGGGACGAACGGAAAAAGCTGTTGTATTGCAGAAGTACTGAAATGATTCACTCAAAGTACAGCGAGGGTGTGGGGAGCAAGGCGGCGCGCTGCCTCGTGTTGTATAAAGGTGAAAATCCATCGGCGTGAGAGAGCAGATCGCAAGTGGATCCCTTAAAACACAGTCCTGGAGAACAGCCCCGGTGCTGCGGTGAGGCAGTGGGACACGCAGTGTGGGTGCTGCCCACGTGGCGTGGGCCAGGCGTGAGGTGCAACACCCTGAGCGCTGGGTACAGCAATGCAAAGCCCTGCAATGCCTTCGTGCTGTGCCACCGGGGCCGTGTGCTGGCGCAGTGCTCAGTGCAGAGCTGTGTGCTGAGCTCTGTTCAGCTGCAGCCACGGCATGGTTTGCATCTGTTCATCTGAATGGAGCTGCCTCCAAGAGGCCCCAGTGTTTTGGGAGAGGTTGCTGCCAGGACCCCACCATGCCTGGTGCTGGGCCCCCCCATCCAGCCCAGGCTGGTCACCAGGGGAGCACCACGTATTTCCATATCATGAGTGCCTACGGAGCCCAGGTGACTATCCCAGTTACTGCCTGGAGGGCTGGGGGCTGCCAGGAGCTGTGCCCAGACCAACCCCATGGGATGTGCTGGGGGAATATGGGTGACCACGGCTTGGCAGCTCCCTCCTCCTCCTCTTCCTCTCCTCTTCTGGCCTATTGCAGAGAACTGAATATGGAGCCTTTAAAAGTATTTTTGTTTCAGAATATATTTTGCATTAGTTATAATAGATATTATAATGACTCTATGCACCTTCTAAAGATTTATGGTTTCAGGCTGCTGCTTGTAATAACCAACTCTTGTTATATCTAAGTTGTAATTAATATGTCTGATGTACAATTAAAAAGCCTTTTTTTCTTAATTTTTTTAAACATCACTGCCTCTTCGTGGTACAGGGATTTGGGCAGCTGAGGGCTCAGTGTGTGGCCCTGGGCAGCACCCCATGCTTGGGTTGTGCTCCAGAGAAATGCTGCTGCCAAGCACAGGGATGGCAGAAGGATGCAAACAGCCGTGCATGGGCACAGCCCAGTGACCATTTTCCATGCTAACTTGTTTCCTGCACCTGGGAGCCCTCCTTGCACTACCTCTGACTGCTGCTGGGGCCACGCCAGCCCTTGGGCACAGCTCAGTGCCTGCACCGCATCCCCACTGCCTGCGATGGACACCGACAGAGCCCTCACAGGACCCTCCTGCCCTGCTTGCTGCACCCATGCGCTGCAGTGACTCATGAGGCCGCAGGTAGGAAATGCTCTGGTTTATTCCCTTCCCAGCCACACAACGGATTTATTTCGTAGCTTACATCCAATTACACAACACGAACATCTTTTTCTAAGGCTCAGCTTGGTCTGGGGAGAAAGCAGCGAGGCTATGCCCTGCTGGCTCCTGGGTCCCTGAATGGGGTTGCTTTGCCCAGCTCAGCCCAGCTGACAGGCAGGGCGCTTGCTGGGGCTCAGCCAGTGCCATGTGTGTGAGTGGCACACGCTGCACCATCCCCAGGTGCTGCAGGGCAGTGCTACCAGCACCTCCAGGGAGCAGCAGCCCTGTGATGCCCCTCCCCATTCCAGTGCTGCCTCCAGGGCCAGGCCAGGGAGGGGACATCTCAAGTTCAAATGAAATTCCCCATCTCTGACTCCTGTGCTGTAGCACACCCCTGGGGATGTGAGCTGCTTCCCTGTGTCACTCTGCACAGACACCAGCAGAACTTTTCTCATCGCGTCACCTCAAGAGCAGGGTGGTTTCTGGGCTGTTCATTCAATCCCGTGGGACGTTTTCTCCAATCCACTTGAGGTAGAGGGGGTTTCCTTGGTCGATAGGCATGCTGATGACTTCGGGGATTTCAAAGGGATGGATGGATCTAAAGTGGAAACAGACGCAGCGGCGCAGTGCCACGGCCGCATCCCGCAGCAGGAACAGGCTGGCGGTGCAGGAAGCAGTGCGGTGCGTGGGCCCTGCCCCGGGCGATCCCCCCTGACTTCAAAGCACTTTGTGCCACGTGGGAATTCTGCTTTGAGTTTGAGGTTTACCACAGCCACCAGCTGTGCTCAGCACTCAGCGCGTGGGGTGGACAGGAAATCTGCAGATGGGGGGGACCTGCAGACCATGAAGCCCTCCTTGTCCCATGCAGGGAGCCCGATGTTTCCAGCAGCCTGCTCCCAGCTGGTGCTGTGCTGGAGTTTTCTGGCTCTCAGAGTGTACCCAGCAGTGCCTAGAGCCCTCCTGGGTGGGACTGGTCTCGAGGAGACCCAAAGCCTGAGGATGAGATGGCTGCATACTGCGGGTAGGAAGCCCCATGCTCACCTGACATAGTTGGACAATTCAGTTATTTTGGACGTCCTTGTTTTTACTAACTGCAGAGAGTAAAGAAAAAAGAGTAAAGGGAGGGAACAATCCCGAAGGCACAGCTCCACTGCACCCAGCCACGCACCACTGCCATGACCCTGGGGGTACTCGGGGACGGTGCCACCCTGCAGCCCCATTTGGCTTGGGCTCTGGGATGGGGATTGCTGTGCCCTGGGGAATTGTCACTTACCAGCAGGATTTCAGTGGATTCTTCCAGTTCCCCTTTCCAGAAATACCTGTATTTAAAAGAAAAGAACCATCAGCACATCCAGCTATGGGTACAGCCTTGCTGATCTCCACGGCGCTTGGTGCCCCAGCTTGGTGCTCCCTGCACGTGGCTGTTCCTCTATGCAGTCATGCTGGAGAAGCACCACGGGTCCTAAATCCCCATGATCCAACATTTGGAGCTCTAAGACCGGGGCCACCCTTGCTGTGCCAGGTCTGAGGGAGCTAAGGGCAGCAGGGCAGGGGGAGGTGAACACTAGGGGGCCCATAGGGCGCAGCCCCCTCTGAATGAGGCAGGGAGACATCTTGTACAGGGAGCACAGTGCAGTGGGATACTGAGCGTGGCACCACACTCTTTCCCTCTCTTTCCCTGCAGGAGCGGAACTCTACTTCTTGTGAGTCAGATATGACCTTTCAAAGCAAAAAACGCTGCCAGAAGGCCACAGTGATTTCATCTGCATGCAGAGTCCCCATGTGAGGAGGCACCTGGAGGCTTGCAGTGTCCTCTGCGTGGGGTGGGGAGGAGAAACAGACAGAGCAGGTGGGCTGTGCAGCTCAGCCCCGGTCTCCTCCTCCTTTGGGGTACAGCAGCCCAACTTACAAGGCCGAGCTCTTGGGCAGGATGTTCACGTAGGCAGCCAGCTTCTCGTCCATGATGCCCCTGGGTGAGAGAGGAGAGGGTCAGGGCTGCTCGGCTCACTGCGACTCACAGGAACATCCCTCATGCTGCCTCATGTAGCAGATGGGAGACATAGACTGGGGCTAATTAATACCCTGGGAAAGCAAAGTGATCTCCAGCTGGGGCTGCTCTGGCTCAGATCCTCCTGGCCTGGGGCTGGGACTGTCCCTAAAGCTGCCCCAATCCCTGGCAGCAGGGAGCGGTGCCTGGCACAGAGCTGTCCCCATGGTCAAGTCGGAGGAGATTGAGGCCAGCTGTGCCAGGAGGCTGTGTGCCCCAGCCACGTGCTGCTCAAGTCACTTAAAGCTTGTAAAGCATCTTGAGTTAATTTGCAGCCCAACGAACAGCAGCAGCACAAACGGAGATCTCCCCGCTGTGCTCATCGTGTAGGACACATGGCACAAATCACTTTGTTTTCCCATCTGCAACTTCCAAAGCCACTCGAGTGTTGGAGCCTTTTCGATACCTTCTAATTGCTTCTGCTTTGCCCCAGCAAACTGTGATCCTGACCGATATCCTGCACTTTGTTCTGGCAAGCTGGGTGGAAACAGGCAGCCACCATGGTAACAGGAAACACTGTGAGATGCTGAATGTGGGCAGTGCAGAACGTCTGCACAATAGATGGTATCTTTGGGTTGGGTACCTAATGTGTGTTTCTTTGTCCCTGCCACACTAAAAAAGGGAGATGGGAGATGGGTATTAATAAGCAGAAAAGCCAAGGAAATGATGCACACAGGCCCAAGGCAGAAGCAGCTCGTGGACTGCCCAGGCGTTGAGTGAATTCCGTGGGATGCAACCACCCAACAGCAGGTACGGGGCAGAGGCCACATCTCTGGGTGGGCCACAAGTTTCCACTGAGGGCTTTAAGTTATTTCTTAGAGATAGTGCAAACCTGTTTCCACAAACCCTGATCTCCTTTTCCTTTGAAACAGCAGAAAATTTCCCCGCAGCCTGATCCTTTAGAGAGCTCCTTTGAGCAACATGAAGGAAGAGCACACATGATAGCTCCAAGAAAACAGTGGGTGGGAAAATAAATGCAGGAGCCCTGTGTCATCCTTCACAACCATCGCTCGTTCATCTAAATTCCTGGAAAAATTACTCCACCAGTAAAAATGCAACCAAAGTACACAGATCTCAGCAACAGAGAATGATTTACTTCCTTCCTTGCAAGATAAGGAACAAAGAGTGGAAAACATTTGCAAAGCTGTTAAGACAAAGTGTTTTCAGGAACAGAGGGATCTTTTCAGCAGCCATGTACAGTTCTTTTTTTCAGGAGACATCCAGTGGCACAGATACAATTCTACTTGAATTTCTTCATACAGTTGAAGTATTTAAGGTGACACAAAATCCCTTTCAGTAGCCGGTCAGCTCCTGAATAGCTGCTTGGGAATGCTCCGCTCTTACAGAGGACAGGGAGAGTTTTTGGCAAGCAAGAGCATAGCAGGGAAAACAGCTCAGAGAAGGTGTTGCAGGAAACTTAATGGTCCATCATAAACATTTCCCCAGTCAACAGTTTCACTGCTTTGAACAAACCATCTATTGAGTCAGAGACTGACGGATATGTGGAAAAACTGCATGCAAAACATCGTGCAACGTATCTCATACATTGAAAGAGAAAAAAATATCAAGGAAAAGCCCTCGCTCCCCAGAGTTTGCTTGGTGAGCAGGGTGTGGGCTTCGGGCGTACCTCACAAGTGTCTGTTCTGTGTTTTCTGTGGACCACTTCATTTGTATTTATTTTCATGTTAGCACTCTGTGCTTTGCCCCTCCTCATGAACACATCCCAGGGAATTTGTTACTGTGCTGTTCAGAGAAGAAGGACTACGGCATGTCAGAGGGGTTGGGTCTTAATCCAAGTTAGGATGCAGAGATTTAGGGCCATGGCTTTGATAGATCTTAAAAATGAAAGGCAGTGTAGTAAATTGGGAATTGGATTGACGTGCTACCTTCAGAGGTAATTGTCAGCTTGCTTTTAGAGACCACAGCTCTTGGTATGTGGACCTGCAATACAGGGAGAGAGTGAGGAGGAGTATGGGAGAACAGGAGCACTTTTGGGCAGAAGTGTCAAAGCCCTGACCCAGCAGAGAAGTGCAGCTCCTTTCCAGGGACAAAGAAAGGCTTTATTTTGCAAAAAGCCATTTCCAAACAATTGAAGCAGACAAGCAGGGGAAGTATCTCAGTACCTTGCAATATCCTTGGCAATCTGCTCGTTGAGGCAGTTGATGAAGACGATGGAGTGGGTCCCAGAGACGTAGCTGCCAGTGATGGCAGAGTGCAGCTGGAGAGCAAGGCTTCTCAGCATGGGGTACATCAGCAGAGACAGCGTCATCGCCTGCAGTGCAACACATGAGCGCTGGCTGAAGGGAAAATGTTGCATTTTCTAAAAACAAGCATTTATCTTAATCTTATCTCTGGCTCAAAAGAGCTCTCCAGTCTTTTTTCAACATTACAGCAGTGCTCATTGCAATTTAAGTGAAAACATGCTCACGAAGAGATTTATTCCCCCACAATGGGGCCAACCTAACGCTGTGCCAAGTTGCCTCTGTTCAGCTGTTTCTGTTGCAAACAGGAGCACCCAGGACACATCCTGCAGCCAAGTGGGCTGCAGAGCCCCTGCCTCCCTGAGGATGTGGCTGGAGGAGAGCAGCATCTCCAGGAGGAACTCTGGACAACACATTCTATGCAGGCCCTGCAGAGCTTTAGTCCTTTCCTGCAAGTTCTTTTCTGCATTCTGCTGACAGATGTTTTGCTGTGCACCCAGCCTGTGACACAGACCTCGCAGAGCAGGCGTGGTGGGACAGGACTGAAATGCAGTTTTTAGGTTCATTTCATCTTAATTATCTGATAAGAACGTCACAGTCAAATTCAATCTGTTCAGGCACAGAAATCCTTATCGACACAGCCTGAGTCTGTAGGGCTGCAGAACAGTACTGCTCTTTCCTTGTGCTTGCAGTAGAGTGGCAACAAGTTGTTTTGCTGCACACCCCATTCCCGGCAAGCCCCTCAGCTGCTCTTGGTAATCACATGCCACAAACACAGTCACTTAGAAATGCAATCCATAAATTATCTCAGCTGGGAATAGCAAGGTTAATTTGGTGTGCTGAGTAATAGCCGAGGGATGGGTGCCTGCGCTGGGGTTGCAGCACTCGCTGTCTCTGCACAGCTGCTCTTCTCTTTGTCTTCTGTTGTTTTTTCAACGAACAGCGTCTGGCCCTTATTCAACAACAGTGACAAAAAGGTTTTTATAAGACTAAGAAGATAGTCCTCTTTTCCCCCTTGTTTCCACCCTTCTCAGTCCTCTGAACGCCTCCCGACACACGGATAAGGTCAGAAGTGCTCTCTCTTTTTTAAAGATTGAATTCTACAAATATCTTGACACCACAAAGACAGGAGCACTTTTCCGCTGGGGAAGTGACTGATGCTCTGTATGAGTCGTCTCCTCTTTTTCGGTCCATCTGAGGAAACACTCTTTGTTATCACGAGGTTTCTCACAATAATTTTTTCAAGCTTGTGTCTTTCCCCACGAAGCCACTGAACATTTGCTGTGCAGCAAATCCCACAGCCTGCTCCCACAGACACAAGCCAGGCTGAGATACGCTGTTGTATCTACTTCTCAGGATTAGAATATAATCACGTTCCCTGCTTAGGACAAACTCTGACCTGTTCAGCATGGCAATCATTAATCTCCTTGGAAGATGTATGTGCATGTGACGAGGAAATCCCCACCAACACTTGTGGCTCAGCATTAGCATAACAGTGACCACTCCTTTGATTTTCTTGTTGATTTTTTTGTGTTTGTTTGTGTTTGTTTCTGATAAGAATGGTGACAGCACAGAAGCACTGAACGTGCCAAGGGACGGTGCAAAAATGAAGGGCTGAACCTTCAGGATTCCCACCTGAGGGACCAAATAAACTCTTGGCTGCCAAAAGGTTCAAGCGAACAAAACTGAACAGCCTGCCGTGCGATTATTTCACTGCAAAGCACTGACTGGCAAAAAGGTAGCTGAGCTTAGGGACTAAGATGTTTGGGAGATGTATTTGTTTTGGCTTTGGCTAGCTATAAACAGCTTTAGGGATTAAAGTCACCTTGTAAGGACTTTTCCTAAACGACTCTGCGTGGATGAGGCTCCGTACAAATCAAACAAACACACAACAACCAAACAACACCACAGCTTGTGCCAACCTCCAGGCTTCCTCAGCACAGGTGGAAAAACACCTCTGAAACTCGCTTTGCTCGCAGCAGCCCCAGAACGCCTTTCTCCTGCAGGCTCCTTCCCTTCCACACGCTCGAGCTGCCCCCCCAGGAGCCCCTCCGGAGCCATCCCCCTGCTGCCCACTCCCACTTACCAGCAGTACGGTGCGGCAGCCCGGCCGGGGGCAGCCCTGGGTGTTGGGCAGCGGGCAACGGGGGCCCAGAGCCTCCATACCCCGGCCGGGCAAGAGCTGCTTCCCGCTGCCTCCACCTGCTCTGCCTGGGCTGGGCAGGCTGCCCGGGACGGCTGCCCACAGCCAGCCCTGGCTCCTCCTCCTCTGCCCTGCTGCCTGCCTGCCTGCCTTCCTGCCTACCCACACGGGGTCATTGAGCTTGGGAAAGCCCACTAAGACCATCCAGTCCAACCAGCCCACACTCCTGCCTGCCCAGCATGGGGCTGGAGCACAGCCCCCCTCCTCCTCCGGCCTTCATCTTCCCATCATTCGCTGTTTTTCTCAGGCTCTGGGGCTCTGTGCTTTGGGCAGGCACTGCCACAGAGCTGTGAATGCTGTGATGTGCCATGGGCCCGAACCGTTTCACGACTTCAGACATATGCCAGGTGCTGCCCGGCATGGCCACTGCTACAATCGGTACCTTCCCTGCTGTCTGCAGACAGAAAAAAAATGACATTTTGTCTCCCTTCTGCACTTCTGACCGCATTTGCCACATGGGGCATGGTGTGCTTGGCCCACACAGTCCTGCTGCCCAGAGTGGTACTGCCTGTGAGCACTGCCTGCCCCTCAGCAGCCCCCAGCCCCCACCCGAGCTGCTCCCAGCAGGGCTGAGCGTGACAGATGCAATCACAGACCCCAAACTCGCCCCATGCTCGCACACTGCAAGTCACTCCGTGGTTTAGCAGAGGGTTGTTAGAGTTAGGACACTATAGTTAGGTTGCGGTTGGACTTGATGACCTTTAATGTCTTTTCTAAACTTTTCAATGACTCTACGGCCGATCCTACCATACTACCTCCCCCCGCCCCTGCGCCCCCCAACACCACCTCCCAGCGTGGGCGGGACAACGGCAGCCCCGTCCCTATCCTATCCTATCCTATTCCCGCCCCTCGCCCTCTCGTCCAATCGCGACCCGAGGCGGTGGCGGAAGTCATGAGGGGGCGGGGAATAGCCGCCATTTTGTTTACTGCGTGGCGGACGCGAAAGGGGCCCTTAGCGACGGGGTGGCGTTGCTAGGGGGCGGCGAGGATCTCACGGGGCTTGGTGGCGGCGCCAAGATGGCGGAGGCGGTGGTGGAGTTGCTGGAGCGCGCGGCGCGGCGGGAGGCGCCGCTGGAAGAGCTGCGCGCCCTGCGGCTCGCTGTGCAGGCCGTGCCGCCCTCCGCCTTGCGCGCCCGCCTTAGCGACGAGCACCTGGCAGCGCTCTTCACCCTCCTCAGCGCCAGTGAGCGGTGAGCGGCCCGGCCCTGCTCACCCCGGCCCTGCCGTCCCCCCGCCTCTCGCGGTGGCTCCGGTGCCTCCTTCTGCTCCCAGCCCCGTCCCCTCGGCGAGGTGCGGATCCCGCTGAAGGGTTTCTCTCTGTCCGCACAGGGAGCAGCTGTCCGCCTGCGTTGCCGTCCTGGAGAGGGTCCTGCAGGCCCTGGACCCGCTCTACGTGATCCAGAACCTCCGGGAGGAGCTGCGGAAGGGGCTTTTCCACCCAGACGACTCCGTGAAGATCCTCTCCATATCCCAAGTACGGGTGTGAACCGGGATTGAGCTCTGCGTTGGGCTGTGCTGCCCAACCTGTTGGGGTGCTTTGCTGCAGGCTGCTGTACTTGCTGTGTACTATGTCAGTGTATGAGCTTCATAATATGCCTACTAACCATAACACATAAAGCTCTGTTTGGGCAGAGGTCACTTGTAACTGAATCTTCTGTTTATTTTGGGCTGTTCTGAGCAGAACGTTCTAAGCCAGCACTGACAGCAGGTACCATAGAACAAAGTGCAGTAACGTTGTATTACTCAGGTCCCTTCCCACCTGTGCCATTCTATGATTTTGTAGTTTGGGACGGAGCTCTGGTCATCACAGGCCCAATATCAGCTAAAAACAGGGCCAGCTTACAGCAGGCTGCTTGGGGCGCTGGCCTGCTGAGTTCTGAGTGCCTCCAGAAATGGTGATTCCCTTTGTCTGGGCATCTGATCCAGTCCTTGTGGGGGGAAAAAATCATAAAATGAATTGTAGGATGGCCTAGGTGAAGAAGCACCACAGTGCTCATCCAGTTTCAACCCCCTTGCCATGGGCAGGGTCGCCAACCAGCAGACCAGGCTGCCCAGAGCCACATCCAGCCTGGCCTTGAATGCCCAGGGATGGGGCATCCACAGCCTCCTTGGGCAACCTGTTCCAGTGCATCACCACCCTCTGGGTGGAAAACTTCCTCCTAATATCCAACTTAAACCTCCCCTGTCTCAGTTTAAAACCATTCCCCCTTGTCCTATCACTGTCCACCCTCGTAAACAGCCGTTCCCCCTCCTGTTTATATGCTCCCTTCATATACTGTAAGGCCACCATGAGGTCTCCCCAGAGCCTTCTCCAAGATGAAGAAACCCAGTTCACTCAACCTTTATTCTTAGGAGAAAAAAGGCTGTCTTGATGTTATTCAATAACCTTATTTAATTATACCCATAGGTTGGGAGGATTGTTGAAAATTCAGATGCTGTTAGAGAAATTCTCAACAGTCCTGAACTACTACGGCAGATAATAAATTGCATTGGTGGTGAGAAAATAGCGGTGGCTAAAGAGGTAAGTGTTGCTTTCTTCTTACTCTACACATGGATGTAGATGCTGCACAGAGTGCATTTTTCTACTGCTATTGAAATGGCAGCTTCTGCTCCTTCTTAATGAAAAAAGAGCTCACGTTGCCTGAAAGACATTATAATCATGTAAGTGACTTAAGCCCAGAATTTACTTAGATATGATTAAAAACATTTACCCAGAACTGTTTTCTTCCAGTAGCTGTTGGTGTGCAAGTGAACTTAGAGGCCCACGTTTGATGCCAGAGGTTTGGATCACAGTAACTAAAACTAGCCCTTGTGAGCAGTAGAATAATTCTCATTGAAAAGTGAATGAGAGCTACAGTTTTAGACAAATAGCATGATTTGATATGTTAGTAAAGAACACTGAGACTAAATCAAATCATCCTGCATTTTCTTCCCTTTGTGTTATTATAGCAAGCAACTGTTTTTGTTTACAGGCCATCAAATCTCTCTCAAGAATAGCCCAAACACAAGATGGCTTAGAGGCTTTGTTTGTGAGCAGCTTGCTAAGTGACTTGAAAAATGTCATGGCAACAAATGATGTTGTTCGGTACAGAGTGTATGAGGTAGGAATGGGATCGATGTTGTCCTTATGATTATGTGAGTTTTCTTCATGTCTGTTTTGTCAAGGCGAGAAGGGAGCAGGAGGAGTACAGCACTGCTGTATGGGGCTGTTGAAAAACTCAGGTGTGGGGAAGAGACTGGTGCTGAGTAGTGTGTCAGTTTAGATACACACGACAAAGGAGGAATAATGCAGTTTAGCTATTTAGAGTTTAATGGGAATAGCAGTTCATCTTTTAAAGAAAAGACAGTATGAACAGAAGTCAGATGCATGTGCTGTCAACTTGCAACTCTATATGAGCCTGTTTCGGGCAAGCATTTAGATTAATTATGAGAAGATAAAACTATATTTAATATGTAGAGGGTTAGTCTGCATTGTAAGATGTATTTGGCCATTACTATGAATTGTTAACATCACAGCGTTTATATAACTTTTTTCTCCTGTGTTTTTATTTAGCTAATTGTTGAGATTTCTTCAGTGTCAGCAGATTCACTTAATTACTGTGCAAATAGTGGATTAATATCAGACTTAATTGGAGAGTTGACTGGAGATGATGTTCTGGTCAGGTATGTTATAGTGAATTTGAGATTTCACAGACTGCCAAAACAGTGGTACTTGATCTTAAAATAACCCTCTTTAAACAGAAGACCAAATAAACTGTTTGTTACAGAGCTACGTGCATAGAGATGGTGACCTCACTGGCACATACTCCCCATGGACGTCAGTATCTTGCTCAGCAAGGAATTATTGATAAAATTTCTAACATCATCATTGGTGCAGAGTCTGATCCTTTCTCAGGCTTCTACTTACCAGGTTACGTCATGCGTTTCTTATTTCCCATGGTTACCTATTGCAAGTATTCTGTGTTAAACTGAGAGGACTACTAAGCTGTTTCAAAAGCCCTTGAATGTTTTGGATAGTAGAATTCACATTGAGTGTGCACAAAATATTGAAGAATATCTAGAGTGGGTAGCAAAGGTGGGACTGGGGGGCGGACTGCATTTGAAGTTTGTGCATTACTGCAGGTTTTCTAAGAATTTAAGAGAAGTTTGATCATGAATTAAGCAGCTGTTAAAAAATGAATACATCATGGCATATATACTTGTTCCCACCAGAACTATGAAAGGACAGTCAAAGTTGTGGTGCTTTATAATGTAGTCTGAAGCTTCCTAAATACTGGCTTGTTCCTTAGTTCTGTGCTCTTTCTGATGCCTTTCACAAACAGTGTTCTCATTTAATAATCCCAGTTTGATGGTGAAATGGTCTTACTTAATGCGGCTTTTATTTTGACATGAGTTGTTGTTACTCTACTCTGAATGCTTGTTTCTTGTTGTCTTCTATTAGGATTTATTAAATTCTTTGGAAACCTGGCTGTTGTAGACAGCCCACAGCAGATTTGTGAGCGCTATCCTGTCTTTATGGAAAAAGTCTTTGAAATGGCAGAGAGTCACGATCCAACCATGATTGGAGTAGCTGTGGACACGCTAGGAATCCTGGGATCAAGTGTGGAAGGCAAACAGGTTTTACAGAAAGCAAGTTAGTGTCATCTTTCTCCTTAATAAAGTTTTCTAAATGCATTATAATATTAAAAAGTGCATTGATAATAGTGTAATAGAGTAATGAGTTGAAAAACGTATTCAGCAATCAAAGTTGTCCCTTCAAATAGCTGCATTATAGCAGATAAGGTGATTTTTAATTGCCTTGTCAGGCGTGGCAGAGCAAAGTGCCTCCCAGATAGATTTCTGGTGTCACAAACGTTATTTGAGTCACTCTTCTCTAGTGAGCTGCAATGTACAGACTGTCAGTAGGCCTGTAATTTTAGATTCCTTTGTTTCTCCTTATCTCATGGCCTTCTCAGCAGGGTGAGAAAAATATGAACTATCATGCAGTGTCACTTTTTTTTTTTCCTCAAGGGCTGCGATTTTTTTCTTCATATAAAATGGTTCAAATGATTGCAAGTAGGTTGTGTTGTTTTGTTTGATTGCTTTTCTTTTTGCTGCTAGTCCAAAGTGAAGAACTTAAGTGAAAAATAAGCATGAGCAGATAACTATTGTAGCATTGTAGATTGGGATTGGGGATTTCTAATGACAAATGTCCTGGGGTCTAAGCTTCCCGAGGTGATTCAGTTGTCTGCTTCTGGAAATCTCTGAATAGTCCACGGAAGGATGAATTCAAAGCTTTTCTGTTCTATCTTAGGTCTGTATGAAGCATAGGGAACCTTACACTGTTTTGTTATAGTGGATCAAAGTATCCTTTCTCAGGCTTTATATACTACATTAGTGGTAGGAGGGTGTTGTATAATGTAACTAATTAGTAACATCGTGCTTTTGCTAAGGTCTGTCTGAGTTACTCAAGACACTGTTTTCTTACTTTCAAAGGAAGCAGGTTTCAGAGTCTGTTAAACAAAATAGGGCACCAGGCAAAGAACGCGCCCACGGAGCTGCGGCTTCGATGCTTGGATGCTGTTTCATCTCTTCTCTACTTGCCTGTAAGTTTATTTGGTGGGTTGGTTTTCTGGTCAATTGGTGGGTCTTTGTGGGAAGACCTATTCATAATTCTTACTAACCTCTCATATCTGTACATTTCTGTGATATGTGCAGCCAGAGCAGCAGACAGAAGACCTTTTAAGAATGACTGAGTCATGGTTCGCATCCTTGTCCAGCCAACCACTGGAACTCTTCAGGAGCATCAGTACTCAGCCGTTCCCTGATCTGCACTGTGGAGCTTTAAGGGTGTTCACTGTAAGTTTCTTTCTTTTATTAAAGATCAGGTCATTAATTGTATTGCCGTACAGTCTCATGTTTTTCAGTGGAAGTCACAAATGGTGGTGTTTCATTCAAAGCCCTGAAGCAGTCAGAAATGTCTTTTCCATTGTGCCCTACTTGCTTTCACCAGTTAAAAAATGTAGCAAATGGGTCATGTCTGCAGTGCTTTTCTTAGAAACTTGAATTCAAAGGTTTTTTCCCTTGGAATGCTATACAGTAGGTCACTGCTATGATAATTCACTTAAAACGTTAGGGAAGCACTGAACTGTACTTGGTTTCCAGTGATAAATACTGTTGTGTGGTGGTAGTTGTGTAAATACTGTGTAAATTTATATCCCACTGAAGTTTTTCTGCTCTCTCTACTGCGTAACTGATTCGGGGTGTTTTTAAAAGTAAGATGAATTTTCCTTCTCTTTTTGTCTTCACGTTTAGGCTATTGCAAATCAAGCTTGGGCTCAGAAGTTGATGCTCAACAGTCCAGGGTTTGTGGAATACATTGTAGACAGATCTGTGGAACCTGACAAAGCTTCGAAGGATGCCAAGTATGAACTGGTGAAGGCCCTTGTAAACTCTAAAACAATTGCAGAAATCTTTGGAAATCAGTATTACTTGAGGCTTAGGGCTTATTTGAATGAAGGCCCTTATTATGTTAAAGCAGTTTCTACTACAGCTGTGGAAGGAGCAGAATAATCTCACCGATGTCTCAATTCCCCTTCTTACAAACCACATTACTGAGATAGGTGTTAAGATGTCAGAGATTCCCCACACAGGAGCCGTGTGAGTGTCTCTTTAAAGAAACATGAAGCACTTTGACTGTGTTTGAAATGAGGGTCGTGAGAGCAAATCAATACTTACAGGGCACAATAATTTTTCATGGAATCTCATGGCAGAGTTTTCCCGTGTACTGTCCTGAGACCAGTAAGTACAGTAAGCGTTCTGTTAACTGCTGACTGTGTCTTCTTTTGCAGAAGCTGTCGATGTTTACTTAAACTGTTCTGAGTTCCTATCGTGTTTTCTCAGTAGATCACAGTACAATTAAAAAAAAAAAAAAAAGCCAAAAAATGTTGAGGCTTTGTAACCTCAGATGCTGCCATAGTTTCTCTTTTTTTAAGAAATACGTATTTTTTTTATGTCTGCCAAGGTTGGCACTTGCGTAGAAAATTCTCTTTTAGCCAGCCGTGGTTCTGTCAGAGACTCGGTAAGAATAAACTGGTAACGTTCTGTCCACACGAGGGAGTACGGACTGGATTCTCTGATCAAGTTGCTGAATGTAAGTCATGTTTGAATAAGTCCTAAGTATTGTTTACATTTTATACTGAGGATCACAGAAACAAACACTTAATCCTTAAACAAACAAACAGAAGGAAGCTGATGTATAAAACCAAACTGGGAGCTTTGCCTCATTAGCTGTGGCTTTGGCAGCTTGGTTTGCTTGCTGAAAAGGAGCACCAGCTACAAGCCTACTTCAGAGCCAAATCTTAAACTGTTTACGCTGTGTTTTATTGAACATTAATGTTTTAATGTAAGCGTTATTTAAAAAAGTACCAATTTTATTTGCCTGAGTTGGAATAAAAGGGGTAAGAACATGAAGTGTTTATGTTTAAATGCATTAACTGAATTAGAATATAAATGTAGTGCTTCGTGAGGCTTCGTCTTCCTCTGAAGACGATGGGTGAGATGAGGTACAAGATTAGCTGGTCCACCAGTCCCTTCTGTCACCCCTGATGTGTTGGTCCATAAACAGAGATCACAGTGTGCTTTATACTGAAGGTCTGTCTTGGATTTGTTGGGGACGTAAATCTAAAGACGAGGTGGAGGGAGCATAATAACACATGAAACGACTGCTCTGGGGCTCATTTTAGTGTGTTAAGTCAGCTGTGCACTTGCCTGGTGTCCTCACTCTGCCAAGCGAAGTGGGATGATCCATTTAGTTGTGCAGCAACTCTTCTATTGCTTGTAGCACATTTGGGCTGCAGCAGAGATGTTAGCGTTGCCTGCCAAAACGTTGCTGGCAGGAGAACATCGCTGGCAGGGAACTGAATGGGTTTGGAGAAGTGGGATAGTTGGGGAGAATCTCTTAATGTCTAATAAGGTATCTGAATCCAGGTGATGTGCTTTGTTACTTCTGATCAGATATGTATAAAAAATTGTCATCCAACATTATGCTACTTCTCACAGCTTCATCCTAGTGTGCATAATAAACACCTGGTGGGAAACACGGTATGTACTGTCTCATTTGTGAGCTGAGGGAGCCCAGGAGCTGTGTGAACCTCCAAGTATGGGGGAAAAAAAAGCACTAAAATGGAAAAAAATGTAAGACTTTGCCCTTGTATTGGGGTTGAGCTTGGTTATTCCAGGTGGCTTCTTGTGCTGGTTGTTCTCTATGAGGTAAAGGAAATCAATATAAATCTTTTCTGCAATTCATAAGTCGCTTCTGTGCACATCTTCAGCTGTTGCTTATGAAAGCTGCTCTGTGTCAGGTCTTTAACATCTGTTTTGCACGGTTCGTATGCCAAATACAGTATATTAAAATACACAGAGGTGCCAAACAAGGGCTATTTGTATGCACGTGCACTTCATTTTGTTGAGCTTCGAGCTCAGATCTTACCCCTTGCTATCTACATCTGTTGAGTACATGCCAGCATGTTCTTTTATAGCCAAATAGTTTACGTGTTGCAGGTGTATCTTTACGTACAAAGGAAAACACCGGATGCACACCATGTTTCTTTGTACTCGTTTTACTTGTTTCACACACAGGTAGGAGGGCATGCAGCTAGAATACATCCAATGCTTTTGCTACTGCAACACGATAGCATTAATAATTCATTTGCTGTTGAAGGGAAGAGAGCTAACTTGGAGGGGAGGCTGCTGATGTGTACAAGGTAAGAAAGAAGGAGCGGTGGAAGGAAATGCAGCCTTCCTTCCCAAAAGTTATATTTTAATCAGAGAAATGGAAAGCCTCATTTTTTATTCTGTCTAAGTTAAACTGTTTGAAGTTGTCAATATAGGTCAGAACCCTGCAGGACACCAGGCCGTAGTACGTTTCCAGTAGCGAGCAGTCTTTCCCATCGCTTGTTTCTTTCCAGTCCTTAAATAGCTCATCCTCTTTCATGTTGGAAGAGGTAAAAATGAATTTATAGCAGCATCGATTGTAACTGATGTGCTTTTCTCCGGAAAAGCGAGAGCTGTGAATGGGATTGACGCCAGCTTTCTTAGCACAGATCCCAACGAAGACATCGGCAGGCACTGAAGTTGGCACCTCCTGGGCAGCCACGTACACCTTGCGCACGACGTCCTGCGACATGACGAAGGCTCTCCTGTCACAGTAATCGGGGTAAAACTCTTCTGGGTACTGATGGATGGGGACGAAGCCGGGGCTCTGGGGGTCTCTGTCAGGCACCCCCTGGTGGATGACCCTCCCACTGTAGACATCCTCTAGTTGAGTTAAGCTGAGCAAGTATCCAGCCAGGCTGGGAATGCCAACGAACATTTCTTCATCTGTCTTAAGAGTATACCTTGCATGAGGACAGAAAGTCACCACCCACTCCACCATCATCATCATCTTCTGCGTCTGAGTCGCAGGACGATCGATGAAACTGCCCTCAATGATATCTCTGTGCTTTTGAGACTCTTCATCGATCTCCAGCTGGGCTTCTGCTGAAGCCGGCCTTCCTAAAGCAAACAGGGTGAGGACAGCGTAGCCAGCAGTGTCTGTCACATTGCCCCACGTCTGCCTGATGGCGTTGCGCCTCGTCCTGTTTCCTGGGCTGCTGCAGACGAGAACAAGCAGAAATATCTCTCGATCAGAGCATGTTGCTGCGCTGCTGACAGTGTAAGACCTGGAGAGGTTGGCCTTCAGCAGAGCCATGTCCAGCTTCCTGGCCCGCTCCCTGATCTCCAGGGACTTCGCATCGCTGTAGGAGAGAGGTAATGACCGCAGGAAGTATTCCTCCAGCAAGTCTGCCCCGAAAAGCAGCATGTGGAACAGCAGGACATTGAACAGAACGAAGCACCACTGGTGGGTCCGGAGTCTGCACAGCTGGGAAAGAAACACACCTGGGTGCTGAGGATTTATATTCCATAGCATGTTCATAGTACATTTTATGGTACGTTCAGGTAAAATGGAACTGTGGCTTGTAGATGTGTATGTCTATTAAGTCTACAGCTTTTTACTTCCTATAAACCTTGTGATGCAGAGAGAGCTTAAGCTGAGATGGACATCAATGTGCTGTAGGTTAAATGTCTTGTCTCTGTGCATCCACCTGTGGAAATACTGAGGAGTAACTGAATATTTGAACACTTTCTGCCTGTTTTAGCTTGTTACTGAAGGCATCAGATATTAATGAAGACCTGTAAGGTCAGTTTCTATCCTCAGAGGATAGCCTTGGTACTTGATCTGACAGAACCGTGGGAGATGGGGTTAGAGGGAGAAAGGGGAACCATTACCCCATAGAATTGGACTGTATCACTCAGGACCAAGCCCCATCTCAGCCCAGGGCTGTTCCCCACCCCTCCTGCTCCTCCTTAAGCTGCTGGCACAGCTGCTCCCCACCCAGCACCAGCCCTGAGCTGGTGGGACAAATCTCACAGCCTTGTGCTGTGCCTGTACCCCACACCTTGGCACCCACCTGCATGGCTGTGGGCAGCAGCTCCCGGAGCAGCGTCCCCTCGGGCAGCAGCACCTATCTGGAGCTGCAGGCTTGGGTTACTGCCCTGTACCTACACACAGCTTCGCCTCTCCTGCTGTGGAGAGGAAAGATGATCCCGAGGCTGATTGTGTTGCAGCTGCACCAAACACAAAGCCAAGTTCTAGCATTTTCCTCTTCTCTTTGTTGACACTCAGAAGGGGTTTGCATGATGTCTACGGGGTCTTGGGGGAATGACTGATAATAAGCTGCCGTGGGGGCACTTTAGTGAGGTACTGTTGTGTCACGGAGCTGTGCTATCTCTGCCCACCCCACATCACCTACAGTTCTTTCTAAAGGACTGTATGTGTTGGTGCTTTGGTGGCAGTGGCACCTGGGCATCGTCCCCACAACGCCCCAAAACATAGCGTGGAGCCATGGGGGTAGAGAGTCCCACCTTCTCCTTGGGCAGCTGATGCAATGGTGGCAGGAGAAGTGCCCCACTGTGAGCACTGGGATCACCCAGATCTCCTTTCTGGGTTGCCCACTGGGCTCCAGCTCTGGCCATAGCAGGATTGTGTCCCCGCAGTCCTCCCAGAGCTGTGCTTTGAAGCTTGGCAAGCTGTCTGCACGGGGAGTGTCACATAAGTGTGTTCTCCAGCATAAAAAGCTGATGAGGAAATATTTTTCATGTATAATAATACAGCACTACAGCCCCAGGTACCCATTCTGAGGAAAAAAAAATTCCTCCTTTGAAGTTGCTCTGTCTCCAGCTAAACTATTTAGTAAGCAAACAAACACTGGTATTTGAAACTGCTTCCATTACAAATATTGGCTTTCCCAATTGTGCGTTTTTAAAACAATAATAAGCCCCACATGTGCATCAGCCTGCTGCAATTACACACAGCGTGGTGCCTGCAGTGCTGGAGCCCTTCCTTCTGCTCAGCATTGCGGTGGCAGGGCTGGATTCAAACAGCCACGTGTACACCTGAAATATATGCACGTTTCTGCTCCTTATGGCTCAACCGATGAGTTTTATCTGTGTTGAGAAACCTCACTCCTCACGAGGTTCAACAGCCTCCAGCAGAGGGAACTTCATGTCCTTGAGGGGCTGAGCTCAGGTCTGGGCACCTCCCTGTGTGCAGAGAGCAGGAGGGTCTGCACAGGGGCTCCTCTGGGTCTTAATAACAGCACTGGTTGTGGTAAATAGAGGAAGACAATAGTTTTGGTCTTAGTCACCTAATAGAGATGTTTTTGCTGACAGTTATGATTCAGCTCCTGCAAGCAGTTCTTCGCCCTGAATTCTCCGCAAAGCTGGGGAGGTGTTGGGGGAGATGGTTTTATAGAGCTTAGTAGCGCTTATTTCAGTTGGGTTTTGATGTTTAACGTTCCTCAGGATGTAAAATGAAGGTAGAAAACTTACAAACAGGCCAGCAAACCGGAGAGCTCAGCCCCTCTGCAACCCCAATAAGGGCATCTTTTTCCTATTTCATGGCTCAGTTGACTACAATGAAAATATGTTTTGTAGCCAAGCTCCCAGCATTCATTCTTTCTTTGCATACATCAGGCTTGGACTTAGAGAGCTCTATCTTTCTCTATGTGTGTGTTTGATTATTGCTTCTTGAGTTCAATGACAGCTTTGACAACCATTTCCTGCTGTGTTTCTCGATACAGACAGCTCAAAGTGTGTTCTCTCAGAGCTATGTTCAGCATCAGAAACACAGAGCTAAATATCTGCTGAAAGGAGAGAGCATTAACTGTTGCAAAAATGTTGAGCTGGGGTTATAGGAGAGCTCAGGCACAGCCACAAACCTTGCTTGGCTCCGGAGCATGAAGGTGTGCTGGACTTCACTCCTTTTTTCCTCACTAAATGACTTTCTCTCTCTGCCTCTGACTCATCCACGCCATCACCTCCCACATATGTATTTACTGCTCCTCCAGACACAAAGATCCAGAGCTGCCCCCCACCCTGGGCTGTGCCCCTGTGCTCCCGCAGTGAGACTGCGCAGGGCCGAGCGCTGCAGCCGCACGATGACTCAAGGTTGCATTTAACGGCAGCTGCTGGGAAGACGCATGGAGCATTGCTGGCTGGAGACGGAATGGCTCTCCAAATAGAAGTGAACATTGCTATTAACGTTAGCAAAGAGCTGGAGGAGGGGAAGGGCAGCATCTCTGGGCAGTGCCAGTGCTGGTAGAGGGGCCCACTCAGCTCTCACGGGGAGAAAATGCAGGATTCTCCCCCCTGCTGTGGGCTGGGAAGGGACAGGGAGCACGGGGGGGAGCAGCTGGCACCGGTTTGGCACAGACACTGTGTGGGACGTCGTGCCAGCTGTCATTGAGATGTCTGCATGACGTGGGGCAACCTTCAGGCTGAAGGCAACGGGTGCCCACGTGGTCCCATTGGCTCTCCGGCCCTACTGGCTCTATTTGACCCTCCCTGTGCAGTGCAGCTGCACGCTCCCAGCTCAGGTCCCTGCGCGTGGGGATTCTTTCCCCTTCTGGCTCTTTCTCTTTCATTCTTCTTTTTCCTTGCCATCCCCACCGTAATTTTAAGTAATTCCTCCCCCAGCCTGAGCTCACCCCGCGTGTCACCGCGCTGCTGCGCCGCCGCCCCCTCTCCTCACTGAGCTGCGCATTAACATTTTGCACCCGCTAATGGGAGGCAATTAGTGAATGAAGAATAACTTCTCCTTCTTAAAAACGTTGGGTCAGGAATCGTCACGTGGATGGGTGGCACAGGCGGCACGGATTGCTTTTCTCTCAAACGACTCCGAGTGTAGGAGAGTCCATATGGAGAGGGAGGAGGAGGAAGGGATGCTGCGAGAGAAACACAAAGTCTGCTCATGGGAAGAGGCATAAAGCCGCGGAGCGTTTGGGGAGGGAGCGGAGCTGCGGAACCGCGGTGGCACCGCGCGGGACGTCGCGCTCCGGGGCCGCTCCGTTACCCCTTTCCCGGGGGCAGCGGCCGCTCCCAGCCCGGGCGGGGCGGTGTTACGGCAGCGGGGCCCCCCCGGGAGATCAGTGCCGGCCGCACAGCACGGCCCGGGCCCGGCGCCCGGCACAAATATTGACGCGGCCCTATCCAAAATAAACAGAAACCCACCCCTCGCACCGGGGGGAGGCGGCGGGGCGGGCGGCAGGTGGCAGCGCGGTGCAGCGGCCGGGCCGGGACCACAGAGCGCACCGGCAGAGGGAGCAGCGCCGTGGCGGCCCCGGCCCCAGCCCCGCGTCGAGCCGTGCCGTGCCGTGCCACAGCATCTCCCGGCGGGTAGTCACCGCAGGAGGGGAGCCGAGCCGAGCCGTGTCGCGTCGGTGTGCATTGAGGGCACACCGCTCCCGCCCCGTTCCGCCTCCCAACTTCCCGGCACCTGTTGCTGCCGCCGCCCCTCCCGGCATGCGGAGCGCCTGGCCGACCTGCGGGCTGCTGCGGGGCGCGCCGTGATGGGCGGCCGCCACCGGCAGCGGCACCGGCACCGGGAGCGCGCCGCCGCCCGTGCCCGCGCCCGCCGGGGGCAGCTCCCGGCCGGAGGCTCCGGCAGCGCGGGGCGCCGATGCTCTGCTCAGCTTCGCCCCTCCGGGCGCCCGCGCCGTTGCGCTGATGCCGTTCTCGGGCGAGGAGCGGAGTCTGCAGGGGATCTACAAACCCGCGGCGCCGGCGGAAGGCAGAGCGGGCGGTGGGGCCGCCGTCTGCGCCGAGTGTTACACCAACCGCACCTTCGTCTACGACGATGGCAGCGCCCACAGGTACGGCTGTGGAGCCGGGGGGGTATCAAACACCGCCGGAGGGGAAGGGAGGGGAAAGAAAGGGAAGGGAAGAACCGGGGCGGCCTCGTCGGGACCCCCGGTGCACAGAAGGACCTCGTCCCATTCCGCGGCACAAACTTTCTGCGAGAAATTCGGCCCCCGAGCATCCAGGCGGGTAGCGGAGCGCTGCTTGGCCGAGAGCTGAAGCGGCCGTGAATCCCGAGGACCACACGATGGGCACGCCGGAGAAACTCGCACGCTGACCAGCGTGGCACGTCCCAGCCCGGGCGCTATGTTGGGGCAGGGGAGGGGCTGCGGGCAGAGCTGCTCCGTGAGGTCACAGCAGACGATGCTGTCTTTGCGTGACCAGCACCCATCAAACAGGGGATGAGTTGCTGTCGGAGAACCCCGGCTTTTCCTGACGGCTCCGTAAGGCAGTCATTGCTCTGATTGCATTTATTGGCTGTCGTGCTCATCAGATATTAACAGAGCAAATGAATTGGGTGCATCAGTTCGCTGTGGGCAGATACGGACTTGGGTTTGTGGGTTTGTGCCCAGAGTTGGACAACTGCGGTGTTTTTTTTTTGATGCCGACATCTCACAGTGATTTAGGAACACTGTCTCTTGTTCCTAAGAGACTGGATAGAAAGATAAGGAGCAGTGTAGCCGATGAACTTTATCACTTTCAGAGCGTTGCTGCTGACCAGGTAGCGTGCAGTCACTGAACATTGGTTCCTGCGGTTGAAGCCCCCATCACCACCCCCTGCTGTCTTCTGCCAGAGGCACAATGTGCCACGCAAAGGAGGGGCTGCAGTGCCTCAGGGACTGGGACAGGACCACCCATAAGTGCAAATGCTGTCTGTCTGTCTGAATGTCTGCCCGTCCCCCTGTCTAGGGGTTGTGGGCGTTCCAGGGTGGCAGTGGAGCTGCAGTGCACCCCTGGAACCACTTTGCTCATTGTGCACCTGTGTGAGGTGTGTTTCAGACCCTCTGTCCTTGATGAGGTTATGGAGCACAGATGTGTGTGAACAGGTTTGGGCTGGGGATGCAGCTGGTGAGGGACTGGGGCTGTAACAACGTGGGAAAACAACAAGCTCAGACTGCAGCTATTGCTCCTTTTAATTTATTCTACAGTACTGCTTGGTGTAATCTATCCTCATCTAACACACAACAACACAACACTTGTCCAAAGGTCTTCTCCTCTGTCTTTTCCAATATGTATAGAAGAGCCTGGGTTTTAATTACAATTACACAGCTCAGTGTGTTTGTAACCCTCTCTGGCTCTGTGGAGGTCACACTGCTGTCACATTCCATCTCTGTGTGCCTGCCCAGCACCCAGCACACTGCCCACAGGGCTGCTCCAGCCCCCGGCTCCAACCTGGTGCAGCTGCAGCACTGCTGTGTGTGGAACGTACTGTGCCTTCTGCTGAAGGTTTGTCTTCGGGGGACTTTGGAAGTGCTGGCCCCTCTGAGATAAGTGATGTTTCTGTTGTCCCCTCACTCTGCAAATCTAGGGATGGTTTAAAACAGGTGGAGAGAAATTCCATCTTCTAGGTCACCCCAGGTGTGTGTGTAGATGTCTTTGTGCTTTTCCCCATCCTTCATAAGTGGGTGAGCGTCCCCAAAGCCCCTTGCTGTCAGGAAGAAAGGGGTTAACAGCAAAAGAGCATAAAAGTATGTTTGGAGAGCAAATATGCATTTCTGGCACTCAGAGGGTACAAAGAACCTAAATTTTGCTTCTCTACGTCGTGGGAAATCTGGGTAAATGTTTACGTTGGGAGCTGTCATTTAAGGGAATAGAGGATTTCCTCTGGGCCAGAGCTGTGCTCCCCCTGCCTTGCCCATGTAAGGGCACGGGTGCGGAGCAGTGATGGATGGGGGCCATGTGGAAGGGCTCAGACAAACATACCCTGTGCGAGTTGGGGGCCTGAGGGAGAGGAGCAGTGTGCAGGGCATGCGGCTGCTCCACCCGCTGCCTCCTGTGGGTTATTTGAGAAGAAAGAGGCGAAATGGGATGGTGTGCACCATGATACCTGCAGAAGGAGTTTAGGAACATCGTGTCTTTGTCTTTGACGTACGTGGCTTTTCTCAGGTTGGTTTTTAATGCCTCTTCCAGGGATGGCAGAGTCTGCCTGTCCCGGTGCTGGGCTGGGAGCAGCAGGGTGGGTGGTGGGGGAGGGCTGGGAGGCGGGCTGGGGGGCACCTCGTGCTCCCAGTTCTGTGCATTGAGCCTGTATGTGACCCATCCCTGTGCTGTGGGAGTGCAGTCCTGGAGCCAACAGCTGCTTCTTTTTCCACTTTCGAAGATGAATGGGGAGATGCTTCTTGGACAGAGGCTCACAACGAGCCAGGCTCTGCAGCTAATTAGTAACAGTTCTGCCAGGCCAGGTTATGGGCTCAGGCATTTATTGCCTTTCCAAAAGTCACCGGTGTGGATTGCAACAGCCATGGGGCACCTCAGCCTCCCTGCTCCAGGAGGAATTGCAACAGGGAGCCAAGGGCCATGCACCATGTATTCTTGATGTTTATGTAGCAGAGATAAGAAGGATTTCTGCTCTTGTTTTGCTCAGCCGATGAGGAAAGGGCAGCGTGTGGCTCTGAATGAGGCCTGACATTCAGGGCCAGGCACCCTGGGAATGCTGTAAAACTGCTGTGGGATACATGGGAATATGGATGGGTTCTCAGGATGGCCTTCCCCAGTGGGAGCCCCTCGTGTGCTGGGTGTCCTCGCTGCAGCACGCTGCTGCTGCTGGCACCCCTCACTGGAGGGCACCAAAGCAGGGCACTGCCCTTGCTCAAGGCTTTTTCTGTTTTGCAAAAATATTTGCAGCCTCTCTCTGGATGCTCCCCATCCTTCATTGGTAACCTCATCCTGACCTCCGCTCATGGTTCCCAAGTGCCGCACTCCATTTAGTTTGGAGCCTCTTTGTGTTTCTCTTGCATCTGCGCCAAGCTGTGCTGGAGTGAGGAATATCTCATTCATTCTTCTCGTGAATAAAAGCTGACAGAAGGCTGCGTGAGGCTGAGCACAGTGCCTGCACCTACCCCAGGCACCACCCCCCGTGCTGCAGGCCCAGCACTCACAGATGGGTGGTCTCATCCCTCCCATCTCATCTCACCTCCCTCTCATCTCTACTCATTCCGGGCTAAAGTCTCCTCTTGATCCATCTCATCTTTATTGGTACAAAGTGCTTCTCGTCCCCACAGCCATCCCTCTGCCCTTTGGGGAGGGGAACCAGAACTGCTGTGCATTTCCCTGTGGTGTCACAGCCGCTCCCAATGTTCTGTTTGTTTTTCTGACCACCACTGGCAGTCAGCTGCTGGCTCTGTGCAGTTATCTGCGGTGTCTTTGGCTCTTTTCTGACTGCTAAATAAGCAGCCCTTCTGCTGCCTGTGCAGGACAGTGATTTTTCCTCTCCCTTCTGTATTGGCCGACATTTACTGATGCTAATTTCCACCTGGCATTTATTCATCAGATCACACGGATCCTCCATCACCTTTTCACAGTCACGTTTTGGCCTGACCACGCCGTGTAATTTAGAGTCATCACCACTGCTTCTGAACTCACAGAGCAGCAATGTGCCCTGTGGGGCCCCAGGAACAACGTTTGCCTCTGCGTTGCCTTTGTTTGCTCCCTGTCTGCTGCCGACAGCCACCCCCCCACCTCAGCCCATGGCTGTGTCTGGCAGGTGGGCTGACAGCCCGCCTCATGGGGCTCATTTCTGCAGTCTTTGTATCCCGACTGTGAAAAGACTCTTCCTCCTCCCACGCCTCCTTATTATTTTCTGCTCTAATAGAAGAGAACGTGCTGCAGGGGTCTGGAGCACCGAGAAGTTTCTTCTCCCTCTTTGTTCCCGATGCTTGCAGCAGGTTGGGGCTGTGCAAGAGGGAGAATTTACCCAGCAGATCATTAACAAGAATTAGCAGTGCCCCGATCTTACGTACTTTTTAATTCATATTGTGAGCCTGCAAAGTGTTGGGTGTCGTTGAGTTTGGTAGAGCGCACAACAGCTGGAGGCAATGCTGTGCTGGGGACCCCAGAGGAGTCCTTGGCTGGTGAGAATTGTGGTTCTGATGGTTTCTCAGCTCAGCAGTCCCAGTGGGACTGATGTGGCCTCGTGGCACAGGAACTCCTTCCTTCCTGCAGTGTCCATCCTTGTTACTGGATCTCTTGAACTCTGGGGAGGATTCTGCTTTTAGGGAAACTTGCATAGGCTGCCAGGGCACCTTGCAAAGCACTGAGGACAAAGGGCCACTTCCTTGCTGGGAAGGGCCCAACCCGGGGAACCCCAGCTTGGAGCTCACAAGGGGAAGATGCTGTTTAACAGTGTAATTAATCCATAAATAGCTCCAGGGATCGCTGGGTCAGTGGTTTCCTGGCAGGGTCAGCGGCTTCGGCCCTCAGCATGGCTGCATTTCGGATCGTTTCCCCCCAGGAGCCGTACCCGGCCTGGGGGGAGGCTTGAATGGCAGCGCTGGGTCGGGGGCTCCGCCCGTTCTCTGCTCCTCTTTAGGGGGACTCGGCCCCCGGAGCACAGAGAGGTGTTGGAGGGGTCCTGGGCTCTGCGGGGGCCGTAGGGAAGTGGGGGCGTGTGCTGTGCTGAGAGCGATCACCCCAGCTAATTTGCTCTCTATTTGCATATTTGCACAAAGGACCAAACCGGCTGCAAATGAACCGCTGTGCCGCATTGCCAGGCTGTGCTCTGCTCGGAGCACCCGGGTTTGGCTGCCGTTGGCTTTGCCGTGGGGTGCGGCTCTGGGGGGGACTCAGCAGCGTTTTGGCTACCCGGTCCCAGAGGTCCTTCTCTGCCCTGGGCGAAGCTCCTCTCCTCATCTTCTCCTTGCAATTCTTCTCCACTCTTATGTTTCTGACTTTACCCAGCAGTGCCCCGTGCCTGGCCCAGCAGGGACCTGTGGGTGCCACGTGTGGTGCTCACAAAAACAAAAATCCCCAGAATTTAGGGGTGCCTTAAAGCTACAGGGCCGGGGAGCTGGAGCCTGGTTCCCTACACCAGGCACTGCAAAAGCTTCCTTTGGTCTTTCCTGTCTGTGCTACTTAATATTGCCAAGCAAAGATGAGGGCATATCAAAGAGCTCTTTGAGAGAGGCTGAAGCAGCTTTGCCAGAGGCCAGCAGTCAGGGGATGGTTTTGAGTTGTAGCAGGTCTGCACGGCATGTTAGCTGAAGGATGGGCTCTGGGCCCTAACACCTGCCTCCCCCTGCTCCTCACCTGCCCACCAGCTTCCCCCTGCCTCCTCTGGGCCGTTGGGTGTCCCACAGTGTCACAGCTGAAGGATGGGATGTGCAATGCCAGAACCAAAAACACCAAGAGTAGGTGTGCAGGAGTGTCCCATTCATCCCCTCTCCAGCACAGTGCGTGCTGCCCTGTAGCAGTGATGGGGGACGGGAGCAGATTGGTCAGGAGGGCTCCTGGGATCCGTCACCGCTGGATGCACAACAGGAGATGAGAGATGCATCCACTCCTCGGTCTCGCTTCAGTGGTGTGGCAGCCAGGAGGGAGGGAGCACAGCCACTCAGCCGCCAGCAGCAGGGCCGAGGGGGTGCAGGATCGGATCCTCCCCCCAAATGTTGTTTAGGATTTGCAGTCTCTGGAGGCATCAGCCTGATCTGTTTATGTGCACCTTTGCTGGGAGCTCTTGCTCTCTGGGAAAAAAAAGCCTTCGTGGTGGGTTTGGGCTTTAAGGAGCTTTGTCCCTCTGCACACACTGTATGCATGCATCAGGCCAGAAGGGAGTGGGGTACGTGGCTCCGAATTGCTAATACAGGGTTGTCTAATAAGAAAAATGACTCTGGACCTGGAAGGTACAATTTTTACTTCTGTCTTCTAGAAAATAGCATTGCCAGCAGGGAGAATGCTCATGGAGTTGTGCACTGACTCACGCTTCCTGTTAGTTTGCAAAGTGCAATACACAAAAAAGCTAAATATTCTGCAAGGCCTGCGGAGCTAAATTGCCCCCGCATGCTGAAAGCGAAGCAATAGAGGGATTTGTCAGAGGTCTGAGCAGTTCTATGTGGAAGTTTTGAGCAACTGGCAGGGTCTGTGAGATGCAAATGTAGATGCAAGAGTCTAATCAGGGCTATCGAGCACCTCGTGTCCTGCATGAACTCGGTAGTTCATCACTGCTGCCCACTGCGCTGGTCTGTGAAACTGCCCCCAGTAAATGCTGCTTTTGAATGGTGTAGCATGAGGGAGGGGGCAGGCTGTGCTCATGCATCCTGCAGCATTTTTGTTTCTCGTTGATTGCTTTTAAGGTTGGCACCATTCTGAATGCAGTGACTTATGGCTTGGTTCAGAGCCCCGCGCATAGAGGTGATGTTTGAGATGTTGAATGTTGCGGGGGGGGGGGGGGGGAAAGCCCTGCCAAGTTGCTGCCTGTTCCCTTCCCTGGCAGAAGGCTCCTGGCTGAGGGATGGTGCCCACGCACTCCTGATACATTTGGGCCATGCAGAGACCCCACAGCGATGTCACTCAGATGGAAGGAAAAAAGAGAGGGGGGTACGACAGCTGTAACCCAGTAACCATGAGAGGTGTGGGAGGAGAAGCAAATAAATGATGATTATATGTATTTTATTAAATATAGAAAGTGAAAGGTCAGAATTTCCTGTGTGGCTGCGTTCATTGGCAGCAGCTGAGCTCACCTTCACAAGGAGCTCCAAGCTGGGAGCTTGGTGACCCCCATGGCAGCTGTGGGACCTCGCTCTTCTTGAAGGGAGTGGGGGAGGTGGGTGTGGGCCCCTTCCAAAGGGAGAATTGAGAGCCAGTGAGTTCCCACGTGAAGGTCTTTGGCTGCAGGGCCAAGGATGGTTGCTCTGGGGTGGGGGTGTTGCTGGGAGACTGGAGCTCCTGATGGTGGTCCCTGCAGTGATATGGATGCTGTGGGATGGGCAATATGTGGGGCTATGGGATCTGCCAACAGCCCCGGGCCGTTTGCTGGTGGTTCATGGCCCGATACAGGAAGACGCTCTGTAGTTTCTGTACTGCATAGCATGCATGGAAGCATGAGAGGAACCTGAGTTGTGTTCTCCCACACTGTTGACATGTAGAGTCAAAAGTAGCAAGAAAATCCTAAAACACGTTGCGATCAGCTGCCAGCCCTGGGGCTGCCCTCTGAGGCTGAGCTTCTCCTGGCAGCTGTGCACCCCAGCAGTTTGTTGGGCAGGTGTGGGGTTCTCGCTGCCCTTCTGTGTGTGCCTTCAGTCCCTGGGGAGCGTGCTGCTGGCAGAAGAGCTTTCCTGGGAATGCAGCAAGGGAAGAAGGGGATGGCGAGCAGCCCACACATAGAGAACTGATTGAGGAAAGCCGCAGCCGGTGCAGCATGGAGACTCCTGGTGGAGCGTGCTCCTGTGGACAGTTGTATTTGCTGGAATGGCGCTGTGATCATGTCGGGCTGCAGGTGAATGATAGGGGGATCAGTGGGGAGATCCTGTGTAGATCACACTGTGTGATTCCAGTCTCTTTGTTCCCAGCAGTTGGGTGTCCCCTTGTGGCTGTGGGGAGCGGCCAAAGGGAGAGGTGGTGCCACAGCGATGGAGCGCAGCAGTGCTGAGCTTTCCACGTGTGTCTGTAGTTGTAGATGGCTCTGCAGGAAGGAAAGGATGGCAAGATAAAAATAAAGCTGCTGTCCTGTATTTAGCTATAAGCCACGTTGGGATTCTTTTTTTTTTTTTCCAGTAGTATTTGAAGACTCTGCAATAAGCAATCTTGTTCATGAATTTTTTATTTTATACCACTACTGCTTGGAAGAACTGTCTGTGGTGCCGTGGCACTTCTGTAGCTCAGAATCCCCATGTTTGAGCGGATCTCTGTGCCGATGTGAGGAAACGAGTGCAGTGCAGATTGCACTTCTTTTTCTTGAGGCGTGGATGTGCAACATGTCCTACAGTCACTGTAAGGAAGGCACCAACAGGTGCACGCAGCATTTGTCTTACTGAGCCTTCGTCTGAAGCCGGAATAAATAAATGTGCCAAACTTTAAAAATTCTGAATGATTTTCATATGTGAGACTAAGAAAGAACGCATTCAAAATGAAGCTGTGACTGTGGATGTGAGAAAAACTCAGATGCAAATACGGAGCAGAAATGATTCTTCCGGGGTTATCACCAGGTCCTACTGAGTTTTCTTAGCACTAATAAAGGATATTGGCAAATATTTGCTTTGCTTCGTGCATTTGATGCAGGATCTGAGACCAAGAGAGAAGGATTTCTTGGGCTTAAAAAGAATGTGAGAAGAAACAATCAAACACAAGCATGATGTAGTCACATAGAGATGAGAGCACCCTTGCCTCTCTGTGGGTGCAGAGTAGCTGAGCCCTGCCTACCCAGACCCCAGCCCATGTTGGCATCCTGCAATGTCCACTTGCTGCAGAGCTGCCCTTTCCTCATGGCAGTTGATGTGACTGTGCCATGCAGCCCCATCTTTCTGCTTCTCCTCTGGGAAATGAAGTGACATGCTCCTTTAAACAGGCACTTAATGATCACAGGAGATTACTGTCTGTGACAGTTCCCTTCAAATGCAACGATAATTGCCCTCAATTGGAGTCGAGCACTTGGTTCCCCATTTTCAATTATGAGGTATAACAGGAGAGTGAATGATTTGTTTTATTTATTATTTGTTCTCTCCCTGGAAGTTCTGTTTCTAAGGTGCTGTCCTACAATAAATCTGGGCCTGGCCCATGCTGGAGGTGCCCTGGGGAAAGTATCCTTTCGGCATATCTTACAGTTAAGCTTGAAAAAGGGAGACTTAATTGTGGCTTTGTGATTAGGTTACTGTTAGATCCTCCTTTGCAATGTGAGCAGGAGATGGTCGGCTAACTTCCGTGCTGAGATCAATCGATCCAGAGGGAGTCCTTAAGTTGGCAGCAGCATGGCCTGATTTCTCTGTAAGACCAAATTTTGGATCAATTTTTATCTTAGAATAACCTCCCTGAATCCCGAGGCCCTGCACAGATGCGTTACTCAGCACTGAGCCTCGACTTCAGTGTGCATATGGTAGCTTAAAGGACTTGGAAAGCTCTGGGGGTATAGAATTAAGTGGCATAAAACCAGCAGTGAAAATAATCTGAAGCGCAGGGAAAGCTGTGCTGTCTTCTGGGGCTGCGTTCAGCAGAAATTTTGCATGCTGTTTGCTCTCCCAGAAACTCACCAACCACAGCTGATCGGGACACCGGAACCTGTTCAGCTGGGAGTTTATCTACAGGGCTTCCAGTTGTTAAAGGAGAAAACAATCTGAGGAGCCTGTGATCACATCTCTGCAGCCTGCAGCGAAAAGTTAGCTGTCTTCTTGTTGCTCATTTAGTATTAAACTGCTGGAAGCTTTTCCTTCTTTCTTCCTTCTGTATGTAGCTTGTACACCTTGTGCAAGTGATGGGGAGGTAGGTTTTGGAGAGGCTTTGGGTGAGACCCTGGGAAGTGCTCCCATGAGCAGTTGGACCCTTTCAGCTATTTGTTTGTCTCATACTTCAAGCTTACAAGTGAGGAGCAAATAATCAGCTTGCTGCAGAGGTGCTACATTTCCTCTTTTAAGTTCTCCCTCTCCGTCCCACTTTCCACAAAGGGCATATGAAGTTGGAATTACTCTCTTGGCACAGATTAATTTGAAATTGAAGCCAGGACCCAAAGGATCAGGACCAGTGATTTTGCCTTGTGTGCCCATATGCTGGCTTTACAGCACTGCCTTGCTTTCTTGCTGTCTTGTGAAATCAGCATAACTCTCATCAGCTGTAATTAGCAGCTCTAGCTGACATGGGGAGCAGTATATTAGCTATGTTCTTGTTGACAAATGTGGTTTGGTGAGCAAAGACAAGCTCTCAGCCATCTCAATTGATAGCTTGAGAGCCGGCTGAGTTCCATCTCCTTTCTGAGTGGCCTGGCAGGCTGTGTGCAGATGACCACACACGGCCCTCTTTGTTTGAACCATCACTTTGGATCTCTCCCAGGCATTGTGATCCCCCACACCTTTGATCAGAGGCAACAATGACCAAAGGACGGGTGATAAATCCGCCCTGCCGTGACGCTTGGCGCCTGGATGGGTAACTGACTCATCAGCATTCACGGTTTCTCATTTAATATGGGACTGTCCAGATGATTTAAGTGCCAGCAGCTTGGTGAGGAGGCAGTGCCTCTGCCTCCAGTAGTGTCGTGGAGCCGTCTCCCTGCCTCTCCACCAACCGTACTTTTCTTTGTGGGGGGAGCGGAGGGGGAGGAGGGATGGATCTGGCTTTGCTTGTCAGCTGTAGCTCTTCCCTACGAGCGGTTTTATTTCCTCCTGACGACTAGGGTTTTCCATTGGCTCCCCTTGCTCTCCGTTGTTTCTGTGCCGAGGAGCGAATGTCCTGTGCTCAGCGTTGCCCTGTTCAGCGAGCTGTGCCCTTCGCAGCGCTCCGCCCGCCCGCCTGAGGCCGGCAGAGCCCCGGGGCGCCCCGCGCCACCCATGCCACCGGGGGGAGCGCTTTGCCGGGGGGGCCCGGCCGCCTGCCCCGCAATGTAATTGCAGCCGCCGGGCCGCGAGCTGCTCCAGGCGCGGAGCAGCTGTTCGGGGCTGAGCGGGGCCGGCCCCGGAGGAGGTGCCGGGTCGGGGGCGGGCTGAGGGGGTGGGCAGGGCACGGCACCCCCCTCACTGCCGCTGCCCCCTTCTCTCTCGCAGGCTCTCGTCGCCCGGCGGCTGCGGCGGAGGGGACGGTGACGGGAGCCGCAAGAGCGGGGTCATTCTGGACATCGCCTCCCTGAAGATGACGGAGCTGGAGTCCGAGGTGCTGCCCTTGCCGCCCCGATATCGCTTCCGTGACTTACTGCTGGGAGATCAGTCCTTCCAGAGCGACGACAGGTTGGGGGGCAGCGCGAGGGGCACGGCGGGGGAGTGGGATGAGAGGGAGAACACACCGGGCGGGGTGGGAAAACACACACCTGGGGACAAAAGTAACCGGGGCTGGGGCCAAATGTACCCCCGGGGAGGGGACGCGCGTAGCCCGGCGCTGGGGGCGCGCAGCTGTGCAGGGGGGCGCGCAGCGGGCAGGAGGGGGCGGCGGGAGCTCTCCGCGGTGCTGAACGCCTCGGGGCGCGGAGCTCTCCGCGGTGCTGGCGGCCTGGGGCCACTCCGGGCCAACTGAGGCTGCCACGTGCGGGCGTGGTGTGTGCGGGGAGCTGGAGGGCGTGCTGGTGCTGTTGGGCATTGGGAGTTGCGGGTACAGCAGGCCGGCAGATGTGGGGGTTTGTGGAAGTACCATTAAGGGGTGGCAATGGTGAAAAGAGAGTGCTTTCTGGGAGATGTGTGGGTACAGATGGTGAGGTGGGGGTCTGGTGAATTTCCCTGGTAAGCCATGGTCAGAATTTGACGTGAGTGCATACCTTTATTTCAGAAGTAGGGCTCAGCCAGCCTGTTCTCAGAAGATGCCTTTGCAGAGCAGAATGCTGATGCTAGTCAAGTGATTAAAGATCTGCTGTGGTTGTGGTACAACTCTCCCTTTCCCCGGCTGGCAGGGATTTGTTATTAACTTGATTGAGCTAAAGCAGAGGAATGAATGTCTTGAGTTGCAAGTGAATTCTGTAAGGGGAGCAGTTAAACAAAGAGCAACAAGAACAATTGTGCCTTCAAGTCTGTTCATAACAAAAAAAAGAGCTACAGTACTCGTGGGGAGTCAGTAAGATTGTCATCATTTTGTACCGATTGACTGCATGATGTAAACAAGGAGAGCTGTAACTCTCATTGAAAAAAAAACCTTTCCATTGCTGAAGTTAGCTTTTGGTACACACATTTGGTAAACCTGTCAAGAAAGTTTCATGCATTTGTGTTGAAAGGTAGTTTCTTCTTTTTGTGTGTGTATAAGAGTCAGACAAAATATGTGAATTTGGGTTTGAGAATATTTTTCACAAATATTTTAAATCAGAATTCTTGTCCTTAATGGCTGCATGAGAATTGATTGATTTATTTTTTTTCTCCAGCATGAGTCTGTGATCCTCAGATTTTAAATGCCCAGATTTTCTAAACAGGCATTTAAACATTGATATGGGTTTCTGGCTTCAAATTAGAGGTTCAGTAGAAATTTCTGCTGTAGAAAATATCTGGATTCAGAATGGTTACAATATGGATAATTTGGATAAGTTTTAATTTCAGATATTTGATAGATTTACCATTTAGTAATTTAAATGGAACTGAAATGCAGAAGCTTACAATGGCAGATTGTTTTTTTTTCCTGCATTTCATTGGTATAACCCATACTCTTCATTTTCACCTGGATTTTGAGTGTTTCTCATTCACAGTCTCCTGATTTATTTATTTGTTTGTTTATTTTTAATTATTACTTGTGTGTGTGTGTGTGTGTGTGTGTGGTGATACTTTGTGGTGCTTTGTTTTGGCAAATTCATTAGCCTTCCTTCTTATGGTATCTTTCTCTGGCTTTATGGGCTGTTATTTTAGCTGTTTTAACTTCTCCCTGCATTCAGAAAATACAGACAACTTCCCAGTGTGTTTGGGAATGCAAATCTATGAGTGCACCTCTGCTGTTCACACATAGTCTGCTTGGCCCTGCTGTGAGTGTGCCACTGCTGCAGGCTCTTGGCCATGTTATTGTGGGCCTGTTTCAGACCAAGGCCTTAATGGCACTGGATGCTTACTGAAGAGGCAAACTCCAGAGTAGTTGTGACTAGTAAATTAGGCTGTTCCAAATGAGCTGAATAAGCAGCTGATTTAGGCTAGCAGAAGAAAAGCAGATGGCTTTTTTTTTTTTGCTATACTGTGCTTATAAATACTAAGCAGCTTAGAGCTGTGCTTTGAAGTGCTCTGTTATAGTTCTGAGACGAATGTGGTAGCTCACTGCTGAGGAAAAATTCCCCGTGTGAGCAGTATGGGGAATTGTGAATGGTAAAATAGAACCCTTTGGACTTACAGATACAACGCTAAAGGAAAACACCCACAGCACTATCTCGTTTCTTTATAAAAGCAATGCTAAAATCATTAGTCTCTCAAATATCTGCCTTTGAAAAATAGCCCCTTTAATAGCAGTATGTTGATGAAAGGGATGAGGTTTCTGGGGTCAGCAGAAGGTTGAAAGGATGGGATGCTTCTGAGGAATTAGAACCACTTCTGTTGGAGATTTATTAATCCATCCTCATCAGAGAGGATGCTGAGAAGACACTAGTCCCAGCCTGAGGTAAAAGAATGAGGTAATGCTGGAGCTTGACCTGATGAGAGCTTGCTGGACTAAGTGGGTAATTAGAGAGCTGTGGTGTGGCAGGAGGAGAGCTCATGTCCAGATAATCCAGAGAACTGGAGAAACTAATCTGTGAATAGGCAGTGGAACACACAACTCCTATTTTACTTCTGTATTTAGGTTGTGAGAGGTGAAGGTAGTCAATCTAACTAGGTAAGGTTGACTCTTTGGCAGGTAGAATGATGCGAAAATTAAAATAGTACTTAAAATGTTGTGTGGGGGATGTTAATAAATCAGCCAGGAAGCAAATACAAAAAGACTGGCTGGAAGAAAAATGGGGGAGGTAAATGGATTTGTGCAACAGAGAGTGAAAAGCCTAATGACAAGCAAATCTAGAACTGACAAATGGAAATGTTCCTTCCAACATCTTCTTATTCATCTTTGGAACTCACTGCCTCAAGGCATCTGGAAGAGTTTGGGCTTAGCTGTATTTACATGTTGTGCAGCTGTATTTAAATGCTGTGCTTGGCGTTTTTGCTGGGCAGGTCATTTAAATTATAGGAACGGGATTAACTGTCATTCAGTTCTGAATCTCCAGAGGACACAAAATGCTGACTCGAGGCAGAAATCTGACTAATGGGGGCTGCAAGGTGACTTGTCTGTGGACGTTTCTCTTTGGGAACCTTGGAGTTGTATTGCTTGTCCTATCTGGTTTAGGAGTTTCTTTCCCTTGTCTTAGAAGGTTCCATCAATGTCAAAGACAAAGAGATTGATTCTGTTATGGCACTATTGCATTTCTTATCTCACTGATGTTTGACTGGCACGGGGATATAAGTGTTGAACTAGAGTTTATGGTGTTGAGCCTGCATCAAAAGAAGGTACAGCACTGGGGGAACAAATGCTGCTTTCCCAGGCTACCCTGTCACATACTTGGCACATGACTTCTCCAGTTATGGGAATCCTTTGTGCTTTGGTAATTGACTGTAGGAGCATGGCCAAGGTGTGAGAGTGAAAAGGAGAAGCAGCTGAATGGTGCGCCCCATTGGTGCCATGAGTTTGGGTTTCTTCTGCAAGGAGGGCTTCTGTTCTAAAGTGAGACTGGTCTTTGTGATTAAAGGCAGCTGAGAAAGCACATCTGTTGAATTGATAAATATTGTTTTATACTCCAAACTGTGACATCCCTTTGATCTTTGCAGTCCTGACTGCGGCATTTTTTGATCTCCTGCGTTCTCTTTTCTTGGGCAGTGCTGACAACTGGGTTGGGACATGCATAAAAAAAGCCCATAAATAAAATTAAACTGCATCTCAGAGCAGCACCATTAGGAACTTATTTGTTGCTTAATTTAAATGGCCTGAATACTTTCCAGAAATTCACCATCACAAGCCACGGTCCTATTTACAGCAGCAAGAATTAATGGACATCACTTTGATTAAGTGCGTTTTCTGAGGCTAATTATCAGCAAAGAATCATTTGATGGGTGATGATGCTTGGAAAAACTGCTCGTGCAGAAGAGCTCAGCAACATCTCCATAAAATTTTTAACATCTCTTTTTCAAAGAAAAGATTTTTCATGCATTGCATAACCAGGAAAAGAGAGGGTTTTAATAACCAGGGTGATGTTTCTGCTTACGAGTTAGATAGATGTTGGAAGTTCCTTTGTCTGTTAACTGACATCTGTTCTTTGTCTCTTAAATTTGTCACTAGATGGTGGCTGTAAATCACAGGTTAGATTATACTTGGCACAAGAAAACATTTGTGCTGACATATCAGACATATAGGATTTTCTCCTTGTAGTTTATTGCTGGTACACCCAAAATGACATCCTCACCAGATGCATCATTACATTAATGGGAGTGCACACCGTTCTCTGTCTTTCTTTCAGATTCCTTGAATATGTCTACAGCTGAATCTCCCCTTCCTCGCCATTTGATTTAATGAGTAATTTCTCTCCTTTTATTCTTATGACGCAGATGGTAATTGAAAAATCTCTGTTTGCACCCAGAAGTGAAAAACATTCATTTCTGCAGCGGTGAAGTAATGGTCAAAAAGTGACTGCAGTGTCAGTTCAGGCTGTACCATCTCTATCTGGACCTGGATTTAGGAAATCCAGCTCCGATGCTCCTCTGTGCCAGAAAATTCTACTGGCTAACACTGCCCATTTCCCAACAGTTCGATCACAGCTTGGGAAAGAAGGCTGAGCGTGCCCAACTCCATCAATATGTCTGCGTTAAGACCCAATTTTCCACCAGTTCTGTGTGCACAAGGGGTGACTCAATCTCACTTGTGATACCCAAGCCTTGCTCCAAATTAAGTAATAAATAACACTGGGGAAGATGGTGACATCCAGACCAGAAACAGATAAGTGACCGTGTGACCACTTGAGTTGAATTGCAGCTTCTCTGCTTTTACCACCTGATGGAGCAAAACCAAAACATTTGTTGACTGTATTAAGCGATTTTTCTGAGCCAACACATCGTTGGGAAGTTTGGGTCTGATGCTACCCAAGCAAATATCTGCTCCTGGAGGCCAAGCAGGCCTCGACCATAATGCTGCTCCTAGTCCAGCCCAATGCTCACTGCACTGCATGGCTCTGGCTCCTGAGCAACCTCCAGCACTGCTCAGGAATGTGGAAAATGGCAAGGCCAGCAGTAGGGTGAGGTGGGCAGGAGACAAACCCTTCTTTAGCTGTGTCGAAGTACACACCTCAGCTTTGCTGTCCCATCAGGGCTGTGGATGAGACTGAGTCCAGTCCCCAGGCAGCATCCAACCCACTGGAGATGCTACCTGAGCTGCTGGGTTCTGGGCCAATTGTAGCAGGCAATAGCATCCAGGTCACCGGTCATCTGCAAGACGGGATCTTGGGCAGCAAAACGCCCTGGGGACAGGGCATGGCATGCTTAAATCTGCCACTATTCATTGCCTTGTGCTGGAAGTGTGGCCAAGGTGCACACTTTTCCTCCTGTAGGTTTTCTTTTAATGATGCATAGCATTCTTAATTGCAGTTTGTTTTTTTTTTTCAGTTGTTCTGAAAGGCTGTAGTGATGATTACTAACAGGGTGTCTGAATTAATGTGCCGTTGGGCATTTCTTAAAATTGAGGTTTCCTCATACTCATTGATGTGCTGTATTCATCTGAAGGCAGGGATGGCTGGACACAAGCAGGAAAATCAGTAAAGTTATGGTAGTAATAGAGTGAGAGAAGAAATACACTTCTCTTCTAATTAGATCTATTATTTTATAAGCAAAATGTCATTACTCTTTTCAGGGATATTGCTTTTGCTGTCAGCAATGGGCCCTTGTTGGCAATAAACGCGAGCACGCAGAGCAGGAGGGTGGAAGGCGCGGGAGCATCCCTGGGGTGATGCAGTACGTACAGCAGTGCCACGGTGGGAAGGAAGAGCAACATTGATTTTCAGTTATTCAGTGCAACTTAACGCTGCAGGCTCAGATTTCCATCCCTCCCTGGTGTATTTTCTTGGTTTATTTATTTTCACTTCGGTTTCTGCTCAATTCATTGGGAGGATGGGCTTGAAAAGGAAAGCGTCGTGTTTTAAGTTACCTGGGAGTATCTTGGGTCCATTTCGCATGAGGGAAGAATCAAGAATGTGAGGCCATGTCTACAGATACAGGAACGAAATGGTGGTGTTTGCCATCACAGCAAAGCCCTGTGTCTGAAGAGGTGAAGGGGAGGGCTGCCCTTGGCGCTGCTGAGGTGGGAGGTCAGGCTGAGCCCAGGGCTGTCACAGCTGCCACAACGATGGCGTGATAAACAACTTGGCAACAGGAGCTGTAATCGCAGAGAACGCTTTACTTTTTTTTTTTCCTGCTGTGTTTTCCCACCACTTTAGTCTCAGTTGCATCTCTGTTCCCAAGGGAAATAACTCATTGCCACTCTGAAGGTGGTGCTCACTCCTTTCCCTCGGCACCCTCTGCTCGGTGACAGCATGCAGAGTCCTGGAGCTCAGGATCTGCCATCTTGGGGTTGTGATGTTTGACCCATGGCTCTCCCATAGACCACTGCGTGGGCACAGTGAAAGGGATCACACGTGGATCACTAAAGAGGTTGGCTAGAAAACCCTCATGCACAGCATCTCAGAGACTTCATTTTGGGTTAGGCTGTGCAGCACGTGGGTTTAGAGAGAAATAATTTGGATTGAAGCATTTGTTTACTATTTTTAGCTCTGCTTATCAAAAGCGAAGCGAGCACATTGCCTGCTGAGACCCCGCAGCTCGCACAGATTTCCTTGCCATGCTGCATTTGCCTCTGCTCCATTGGCACCAGCTTGGTTCTGTTGCAAGCTTCCTGGTATTAATTTGCAAAGAAAATGTTTCATGTTCAAGAGCTGTGCTGGCAGCTCAGTTAACAGGTCATGCAGGCACTGTGCAAACGTTTGCCCTACATGAAGGGTTGGCCATGCAGGTGCAGGGCAGCGCCAGCCCAGGAGCCACCAAGGCTGGAGGTTTCTTCTCTGATCGCTCTTTGGTTTGCTGGATTATTGCAATAGCAGATCTTTTATTCTGCCTTCCATTATTCGAGACAATAAATAATTGGTAATGAAGGAGCTGGTGGTGATAGAGCTGAAATAAAGGGATTAAGTGCTGCTTTGGCAGGTAGACTGTGGACCCGAGTGCCTTACCAGCAGACTAAATTAAAAACAAAAGCAAAAAATAAAAAACCAAAAAACTAAAAACCAGCACAATTTCCAGATCTCCCAGACTCAGAAAAATTGCCTCTTTGAGCAGGAAGGCTGTGATGCTGGATCAAGGAAGGCTTTGCACCAGCTGTGTTAGCTTTCAGGCATGCTAAAGTGTTCTTTTCTGTTCTAACGGCTCCCTCAGGATGGTGATGGTGCTCTCTGCCAGGGCAGCCACAGATTCTGGAGGAGCTGCAGGAGCTCCTTGTGCTCACAGCGTGGCCACCACCGCACGCTCATTGCTTCTGCCTCCTCCGGGAGATGGATGGCCCGGTTTTCTTTGATCCCTTTCTCCAAGGGATGATCTGGGTCTGTGGGTTTTACTGACTCTCAGATGGGACATAAAAGTGGAATTTTATGAATGGAAGATTCAGGATTGTGCCATCTTGCAGAGCAATTGCTTGGTGTTTTGTTCCAAGCTCCGTATTTGGGGAACGCAAGTTTCTGCAGCCAGGGTTATTTTTGCCGCATAGATATCTCCTGAAGGTAGACACGCTTTCCCATGTGTTTTTCGATGCTGCTCCCTTTGAATTGGCTCCCTCTGCGGGCGGAGCGAGCAGCCCCCTGGCCCCACTCTGCTCCCTTCTTGCTGCTCGCAGCGGCCGTGTGCGTCAGCGCGCCGTGCGTCGGCCGGGTGCGCACTTTGCTTCGGGCCGAAGGATTTCGGGGCAGCGCGCAGCGAGCAGCCCGAGCACGGAGTGCGCGCACAGATGGGTTCTGCTCCTGCCCTCTCATGATGTTGTGGCAGAGCCCTCTGGAGGACGGCGCAATCACGGCTCCCACTGGACCCACCTCCCCAAGCCCCGCTAACGCTGGGATTGCACTGATCCCTCAGGACCTGTCGCCGTCTCCTGGATTCTCCCCACGGCTTTGTGCGCAGCCGGCGGAGCAGCGCTGCATCCGCTGTCGGGGACTGAGGGTGTTCTGCACGTGGGAGCGTGAGAGCCCGCCGTGCTGTGGGCAGGAGCGGCATTGCTGTGAAACGTGCCTTTCTATCGGGGAGCAGAAAATACCGAGCAGGGAATGCTTACGAGGAAGGCAGGCGTGCCGAAGACGGGTGGCTTTCCGGTCCAGGCTCATGGAGAGCGTTGTGTGACAGCACCCGGCACACACGCAGCATGCTGTTGTGTGTGCGTGTGCAAAAATCTTACACAGCAGATATGTATATATATATATACATATCTTTTTCAAAGCTAAAGTGCTTTCTGCACTAAAACTTTTCCCTTTGGAGAAGCTGTGGATGTGACTGCAATTGGGAGCGGGGAGAGCTGCACAGGAACTCGTTCTCCCAGCGTCTGTGTGTCAGTGTGAAGTGTGTCGTTACAGCTGGGCTGATTGCTCCATATGGGAGCACTGCTTGAAAAGATTCAAATTTCATAAAATAGCTAGTCATTGCCTATAAGAGAGTTTAATTGAAATGATTGCAATGCACGCTGGTGCACTTGGTATTTATAATGCACAGTCACACTGTTTGTTCAAGGCAAGAGGAAAGGGCTTTGGGAGGTGCTTGCATTTCTCAGCGAGAACTTGCAGCTGGTCTCTGGAAAGGCATTCCTTCAGCAAAGCTATTTAGTCACCGCTCTGAGCTTGGGCTGTGAAGACAAGTGTGCTTCACTGCAGTGTGGTGCGGTTCCACCCACGCTGCTGACGGCAGAGGACTCCTCTGGCACTTCAGTTCCCACTTCGGGTGACTTTGAATTGGTCTTCCCAGTCTGGCACAGGGACACACGCCGCCTGACGTGCTCACACGTATGTGTAAGGCTGCGTTCGCCCACCAGCTGGCATGCAGGGGGAGAAGGGTGAACTCTCTTGTCCCTTCTTGTCTCAGACTCATCACTGCCCAGATTGTGCACCTTCAGTTCCAGCTGGGTACTTTGGCACCAGGAGGCATTCCCTCGAGGAGGAAGAACGCACAGTGTCCTCTGCGCCCGGCTGGTCCTCACGCTGCCGTCGCTGAGCCGTGTGCGGTGCTGCTGTGAGCTGGAGGGCTCTGTTATGGGAAGCAGTAACTTGTGGGGCACTGGGAGCATGACGTGGTGAGGGATGGGGCACAGAGAGTCGCAAGGTCCAGGAGCCCTCTGCAGAGCTGCACCCGGCAGCTGTGACTCTTTGCCTGTCTCCAAAGTGCTTTTACAGCTCAGTATTGTCACTTGGCTTGGGCTCTTTGCACAGGGTCTGCCCAGTGCTGGTGGAGACGTTTATTGCCAGCAGCTGTTGTGCAAACACTGAGAAGGAAAACAACTTCTAGCCTAGTGCCTTTTGTAGATACTTACTCTTTTTTTTTTTTTTTTTTTCAGAATACACCAAACACAGAGATACCCAATGCTGCAAAGACCCTTCTGCATCCCATTATTGCTGTGTGTAGGGAGCTCTGTGTTATTCATACTGGTACTTCTCACTGCCAACAGCTCACAAGGAACCTGTGTTCTCCTTTGAACGCCTTGGTGCTGATCCCTGCTTTTGGCTGTGTGTGCAAATAGGGAGCCCCCATGGTCAGAGCACTTTGTGGCAGAGCGTGGTGCTCTCTATTGATTGGCAGCAGGATGTCCTCGGTGCAGTTAAAATAAGAAATGCACTTGGAGATCGGTGGTGTGGTGCAACCCTTGTTCCTGTCCTTCCCACGCAGCCCGATGAGGCGGAGAACTCCGTGGAGTTCATGGCTCATTTCTGCAGCACGCTGTGAATCTGTCTGTATGGGGAGTTGCCATTTTCCCTTACTTATATAATGTATCATAAAATGAATGGTGGCAGAAGATGGAAATGTCTGGCAAATGTTACATAGAATGATCCGGAGAGCCTGGGGATAGCGGGGCGCCCTTATTACCATGAGAAACAGCTGGTGGAGCTGGTGGAGTCCCAGGGGCTGAGTTTCTCCTTTGATGATCCATTATTTAAAAGAAAAAAAAAGAAACAGCCCCCAAAAAAACTTCAGAGAAGATTTCCAGTCACTAAAATTCTCCACGTTTTTAGCGGCAACTTAAGGCCGTTTAGTCAGCAAACACTGCTTTGCAATTTGAAAGCTCATTTCATTAGAATTTTAATGGTTTGATTACAAAGTGGCTGGGAAAAAAAGGTCATGGAGGAGCAGCTCGGAGCTTTATAGCTGGTGTTAGAGATGTCCTCTGTGTTGTGTGGGACATGGCCATGGGGCCGTGGGATGTGTGTGGGGCAACGAACGCACACAGCACAGAGTTCATTGCAGTGGGAGGCCACCAAGTGTGGCTAATGGCAGGTGCTGTGCATGCCCTTCCAGAGCTCACAGTGCATCCCTGTGGTGCACTGAGGCTTTATCACTGCTCCCATTAAATGCCAGGACTGGTAGCCACCCTGTTACATCCTCACCTGGGAAGTGGCCCAGCTGGCTTTGCGCTCTCTGCAGAGTTTTCATGCTTTGCTTGCAGATATATATTTAGATTTTACCCTGGGGCTTTTAATTTCCTCACTGACTTGAGCAGCACTGACAGGTACACCAATATGTGCCCTTTTTCCTCTGGCGGTTTTAACCTGGCTTTGACTCTGCTAGGAAAATGTGAGAAGAGACCACAAGTCGCTACTGGGCTCCGGGGCCTCATTGCTCCGCTCCTGCGTGTGTAAAGCACACCACGGAGAGAGGAGCCCGGAGCCAGCAGCTCTGCAGGGATATCTATCCAGCATCCCTTCGTGTCTGCTCTATTTCTTCAGCCGACAGCCTCTGCTGGTTCTGCAGCTTTCATGTTCGGTGCTGACGAGACACACTTAGGGAGGTAAAAATGGGTTTGCAAAGGCTGCGATGACAGTTCTGGGATTCGGCGCACGCTGCGCTCACGGCCCCGCGTTACATAAATGCGGCTCTGCGGGCAGCGCGGCCCCTGGAGGGGGGGGGACAAAGGGCAGGGGACATTCCTCGCGCTGTCATGGAGCTGCACAGCACAGCCGAGCGGTGCTGGAGGTGCCGTCCCCTGTTCTACGTGTGAGCGTTTTGGGATTGGCAGCGCTGGAAATGTTAATGCAGGGAACTGGGGAAGGGAAGGGAAATCAGAGGCTCTTCTGCCACCAGACACACCGTCTCCCTCTGTGCTTACAGCCTGCCTGCGTGCTCTCTGCGTTTTCTTACTTTACATAATGTTTCCGTTTGTCTCCAGCAGCCCGACTCTTCAAAGGCTCCCGTCTATTTCCAGCTCTCTTGCTGCTGCTATAAATGCTCTCCTCCATGTTTTCTAAACGCTCCTTCTTCCCCGAAGCCGCAGTGCTCCAGTTTATTACAGCACTCTCTCACGCTCAGCAGACGCTGCACTGCCGGGTAGCGGCTACGTGAAGCTGCTCTGGGGGCTCTGCATTTGCCAAAGGACCAAAGAGGGAACAAATTGCAGCCAGCAGCCCTACCTGTGCCATACAAACCCTCCGGGTGCCTTTGGGTGCCCACTGCCTGGGGTGGGAGCAGGTGACTGAAGGTTTTGATGGCTGCAGAAGGATGTGTAACCCCTGGTGCTCTGCTCCATGCTCACAACCATTGGGTTTCTCCTCTGCACCCTGAGCCCAGTGAAGCAGGATCTGGCCACATGGGTGAGGCTGGGGGTGACTCCCCTCCCCAAGGATGTAGCCATGGGGCATTCCCACAGAGAATGTTCCCCAGTGTGGGTTCCTGAACCCACTTGGCTGCTGCTTTTGGCTGTAGCCACTGAGCTGCGCTGCCATCCTGGCAGCTGCTGTGATGACAGAAATCCCTGCGGTTTGTGAACTTTTCCTGAAATGCTTTTAATGACAGCTTAATAACAACACTTAGCACTTTGTATAGAGCATCTCAGCCCTGGTGCTTAAATGCTTTGCTGAGAAGGGTAAGGACAATTATCCCCCATACTCACAGGGAGGGGGAATAGCTGGATTTTATTTGTGAGAATAATTACAAAGAGTGTGGAATTAATCAACTTTTCGTATGAATGACATTGCTTTTAAAAAGACAAAGGTCAGGAAAGCATCTCAGATACAAAGGAGAGCGTTTGGTGGTATAGGTGCATCCAACCACTTCTCAGGGAGTGTCTTGAGGTCCTGTTGTGCATAGAAATTAAACCTGCCAAGCAATGCATGGAGAGATCAGAAACCAGAGAAGGTGAGTGCAAGGCAGTGCACACACACACAGTGTGCTGGATGTTTGTGAGCAGACACTGATTTTGCCCTGATCCCACTGTTGCTTATCTTTCCTCTTGCTCCCAGTCTTGACACTCACAGCCTGGTGCTGCACTATGCAGGAAGAAATGACACTGGGATAAGTGCTGGTTTATTTGGCTTTAGGAGTCCGTAATGTGAGTGATGCCCTGGAAGGGTATTGTGGGTTGGGTTTTCTTCCCTCATCCCCAGCCTGCTGGGCTCTCCTCTGTTCAGAGCACAGCCTTGCAGGGGCTTGGCTTCCTGCTCTGTGCTTTCTTCAAACCCAGGAAAAAGGAGTTTGTTTGGGCTGGGACCTCTCGGTGTGACGGCAATGCAAATGCAGAGCTATAATTCCTCAGCGCACCGCGAATGTGGGGGAAGAGCTGCTGAAGTGCTTTGTGCTGTTGCTGCCCTGCTGTGCACAACCTGGTGCTGCTGATCTGTTCATGGGGATGCCGAGTCCTGGATTCACCTCAAATAAGCTGAAGTCCTGGGGAACCCCGCAGTGCCTCTGCACTCTGCTGCTCCATGTCGAGGGGACTGCAGCAGAGGGACAGCAGGAGCGTGGAATGCAGAGCTCGGTGTGCTGAATGCTGCCTGTGTGCTGCAACTGGCTCATGCCTCCTCTCCAGCACTGCTGGGAGGTGTCGTAGTTTGTCTCTGAGCCCTGGTGCTCATTGAGCACTCCTCGCCCAGAAAGCTCTCCATCCCTCTGTTCTGGGAGGGCCCCCTCACCTCAAAGATGGCAACAAGATGGAGAGAGGTTCTTAAATTGGTCGATAAGAGCTCTGTTTTCTAAGCCTAGTTATTAGTGAGCATGGAGATCCTTGATGTCCAGAGAGGGTTCCTGAGCATCTCTTGTACATTCCAATATCTCTACAGTTCTGAAGTTATCGATGTATTGATGTTGCATTTCCGCCTATAAGAACATCTGAAGCTCTTTGGCTTCACCCTTACCAGTAAGTTCAACTCCACCTATTGCTGGATAGCTGGGAATCTGCACAGGGCGATCTGCCTTTGGGCTGGTGTGGTGCTGGGGAGCTGCTGGGGGCTCATGGGAAGGTGCTGGGCTCCCTGCCCGCAGGAGGAGGAGCACTGGCACCCTGTGGGGATGGAAGGGACGCATCCTGCATAGGGAGAGAAAAGGAAGCATCAACTCTTGTCTTCTTTTTTTTTGCCATTTTTTTTTCTTTTTGACAAATTTGTTGTTTTAACTGAACCAAACGTCAAAGGAAAAGCTATTCTAGCGAGGAAGCAAAAGCTCAGCCTTCTGCAGTTTTAGTTCCCCTTTGGAACGTTAGAAAAATTTGGTAAGCAGAAGAAAACGAAATCTCGAAACCTGCTGGAAAAGGCTGATGTTTGCAGCAGACTGTTGAAGAGAAGGGCTGGTGGCAGAGCACAGCAGTGCTGCTCCGTGCAGCCCCCAGTTAGTTTGCACTAACCCTGGCAACCTTGAGATATCACAGGATTTGGAAAGCTGTTTGCAAACTGTGTTGTGGGACTGTGGGGCATCCCCTGGGGACTGACAAGCTGGTTCCACTCATGTTTGCTTCTTGAGGAACTCTTCAGCCAACGGCTCCGCAGCATGAAATTGGTGGTGTCTGTCCATACATTGGTAGTGTTCTGAAGTTTTCCCAAGTGCTGATGCCATACTGTTAAATTCGTAGGGTCCTTGAAATGCAGTTAAAGCTGGATCTGCTGAGGAGTTTGTGGCAGTGGTAGGATTGCATGGAGCCTCACTTTCCCTTGGGTTGGGACATGGAGGGACGGCATGGGCAGGTGGCTCCGCAGCCCATGGGGATTGCTGGGGGTACAATGAGAGCCAGGCAGATCTCTCAGCCCCCTGGGTGTCTCGGTAGTCCCTGGTGAGATGTTGGTGCAGCCCTGAGGCTTTGGGCGAAATGTGCATTCCTTTTGTTACCTCATGTGGCTGCCAGAAGCACCTCCACGCAGAGTCGATGCTGCTCGTGACATTCAAGGCTTTGAGAGGTGTTCAAACAACATTTCTTACAGAAAGTTCTGTGTGCAGCCACTTCTGGGTCCTATCTCAGCATTGTAGGTTGATTCACTGGAAGAACTTGAAAAAAAAAACCCCTTCCTGCTTCATCAACTGCTTATAGTGGGGTATAGTGTGCTTTATTAATAGTAAGTTGGATCAGCATGTAAAAGGAATTCTTGCAGTTGGGACTGAAAGCTAGCTGGATGAAAGGAAAATATTCCATGATGCAGGTGCTGTGGATCCAGTTAAGACTAATGAAAAATCTTCTTTGTTCTAAACCATATTTTCAGAAAGACTGTTATGACAGCAATGGCTGCTGAGCAATCCCAAGCCATTTCTCTCCCCACCGGTACAGCAACGGTCTCTGCATAATGCAGGCACTGAAATGAGGAATCAGCAGTTTGTAATGGGTTCTCAAACTAAAATTAAGCATTGATTTCCTGGCTCACAGCCAGATGTTTGACACTCATTTAGCAGGCAAATATTTCTGGGCCAGAGCAATTCTTATTTGGACTCTGAAGTCATGGATGTTGCGTTCTGTTGGCCTTCGTTCTCTGCATTCCCAAGGAGGATGCGCTGCATGCACGAGGGTTTGCTGCTCTCATTTGCCTTCTTGCACTGTGAGTGAAGCACGGACTGTCAGCACAGAGCTTCAGGTTACACTTTGCAGCCATTTCTCTTTCTAGGAACACGCCACTTCCCAGCAAGAGCGAGCCTTCTGGACACGCTCGTTATGTGTGGAGTGATGCATTTTGGCTGTTGCATTGGTTGAGTTCTGGGTAAGCATATGACAGCCGTAAACTGACATCACCAGCACTGGGGATCTGCAATTAGTCTTAAATGCGTTTTGCTGAGTAACAGCCCTTTGCTCTGAGTTGCAGCAAAGCTGCTTTGCCCACCCAGTGCAACCAGCCCCTTGCCCTCTTACAGTCAGCAATGTGCTCTGCCAACAACCGGCATCTCAGAGCTTCATTTTGCTTTTTCTCCTCATGACAGCCTGACTTCTGGCTTCAGCACCAGGCGACCTCTTTTCTCCCTTGGAAGGGAAATGCCTGGTGAAAGCAGCGGCCCTGAACATGGTTTCTTGTGACCCGCCTTGGTTCGGTCCCCTCTCCTCTGTGTTTGTGTCTTGGTTTGTGCTCAAGTTCTCCCTTAAGGGGTGTCTTTGCATAGAGGCTTCCACAAGTGGGAATTGAGTTTCTTGAAGGGTTATTTTGTGCTTTTTTTTTTTGCTTGTTTTTGTCATGTGCTGTACAACAAAAGTACAACGGGAGAGTTTCCATTTTCTATTAAAACTCCCCAAGCCTTTCCCTAATACCTCTTTTGCTCAGTGCTGCTGCTTGATGGCGTTACTGCTGAGATCATGATTTATGCGTAAACCACTTTCTGCATCAAATATCTCCCCTGAAGTTAATATTATTCTGGAATTAGGAATACAATATGAGTTAGAATTTCTGAATCGTTTCCCACGGGAGAGAGCTGACGGCCCCAGCCCCGGTGATTCTTGTCCATCAGGGCTCCTCAGGCATGGGGCCTGTCCGTGGGGCTGGTGGCAGCGATTACAGCTGGGTATGGGAACAATGCCCCGGGGCGTGCAGATCCAGAGCAATAACTGGAGACGAGGCTGAAGCAAACCATGGAGCAGAGAGGAATGGCTCTGTTAGGAAACAAATGTATTGATCTGATGAATCATTTTGAGGCAAAAGGAGAAATTAAATGTGCTCGAAAAGCTGGCACGCTGGTAAATGGGCTGCGGGTTTTTATCCATCTAACATTTCAAAATGCTGCAGTAAAGCATGTCTTATGGTAAAATCCCATTAAGAAATTACACTCTGAGTAGGGAAACATGGATTTTGTTAACAGGGAACAGGGACTTGGTTCTTTTCCTAGATCAGCTGTGGGGTGATCTGAGGGCATTCGGTAGGGTGGTTTCGAGGTGCTCCATCGGGAGGTGTTGGGGTGCTGTGGGGTGGTTTTGAGACGCTGTCGGGGTGGCTGAGGGCAGTTGGCGGGGTGGTTGTTTGGGGCGCTCCATGGGGCAACGCCGGCCGCCTCTGTCCGTGGTGCTGAGCAGCCGTTCCAGCGACCCTCGGGTCCCCGCCCTCCCTGGCACTGCCGCATCCCGCAGCAATGCTTCTCGTCGGGTGATGCCGTCGGGCACGAGTAGAGCAGCCACGGGCTGGCAGCATCCGCAGAAAGACGGTGGGGTGCACGGTCCCATCTTTCTGTCCCACCTGCACATTGGGGGACTCGTGGAATAATCTCCTGCTTGGGGCTCCCTTGGCCATGATGAATTCTCTGCTCTGTTTGACACCTTGGCAAATCGACGCCAAGAGCACTGACGGAACAGCAGCTTTTGTGCTCCACCTGAAGCAACAAAGCTGGGTGGTGTGAGGATGGGCTGTTTTGGCACAGCCAGGTAGGCGCGGATAGAGCACAGGGTGGAGGTGGCAGCTCAGAGCGAGGCAGTGATGAGTTCCCCTCTGCTCAGTTTGCAGCGTGTGCATTCAGGAGGGGGCCTTGTTCTGCTGCTTTGTGTCCATGAGCCAAGCGTGCTGAGTCTGTTCCCTGGCATTCAGTCCGCACGCTGCTCTTTACACGGAGAGATAAGATGAAATAGCTTCCTCCCCCTCATGTCGCTACAGAAAAACAGGGATGGGGAAAAAATAATCCCTCATCCCCTGCCCTGCCTGTGGTGATAAGCATAATGCAAGCATTTGTTTTTTAAAGGAGGCAGCCAAGACAATTACATTATTTACTGAACAAAGCCGTTTTGGAGATTTCTGCACAGCAAAGGTTTTCTTAGTCATTTTGCACCAAATCCATTGCAGCAGCAAGGCCAGAGAGTTTGCCTTGACTCCCCTCACTACCAAAATAAATGTGCAGGGCAGGATTGTTCCACTGAGCAGCTGTGAGTGGGGAGAAAGGAGAAGAAAGGAGATGGTACGTGCCGACAGCTCTAAACTGAATGCAGTGAGGATTGCTATGTACGGGAGAGTTCAGGGGGGAAAGAGGAGGAAGTCACAGGGGCAGCCCAGGCTTGCAGGATGGCGAGAGCCAAGCTGAAGAATTCCCCTTCAGAGAGCAACTCACACGTGAAAACCGTCCCACCAGCAACGACAGAAGATGTCCGTGGGGTGAGCCCCTTGCTGCCAGCGCGGAGGATGGGCTCCTTGGGGAGCGATGTCGGACAGAGGTACTGCGGGGCTGCAGTGGTGCGTGGGCTTGGGAAGTGGGGGGGCACGCTTTGTCTTTTAAATAAGAGGGAAAGGATTTGTGCCACCAGGGGCTGGAGGGGTGGTGGGTGAAATCCTTCTGATAGCTGTGGGTGGAAGAGCCATGCCAGCTCTGAAGTTCCATTATGAAACAGATAGCTGGAGCAGAAGAAAACCACTTCCTTTGAATTTTTTATAAGTATTCCTTGTTGGTATATTTTTTTTTCTTTTTTTTTTTTTCCTTTTTATTTATTTATTTTTTGTTTGCCAAAAGCATGTCTGAATGGCAGCCCTGAGACAGTGGGGCTGCTACATGATGCTGCTAACTTGTGCTGCACCTTCTCTGTGCAGTACGAGACCAAAGCTTATTTGCACCTCTAGCACCACAGTGAGCCCTGTACATAAGCACCATGTTTGCAATGATGCTTGATCCCCCTTCAGAGGAATGATTTATTTACAACTGAAAAAAAAAGAAAAGGCTGCCCTAGGAAATGCTGCATCCTCTTTCTGCAAGCACACGGCTGATACGCACAGGAGAAAAATGTGCTGTTTTTCAGGAGGATGGAAATGGGTTCACACTGCACCATGCTTCAGAAGAAGCTAGACCTCCTCATTAAGAAGAGGAGGCATGTGTCGGGAGTTCAGTTCTGGTTCTGTTTGTTTTCTTTCTGTCATCTCTTCAGCATTTCAGCCCATCCATCCTCTCTTCCCTCCCAGCAAAATCTACCTCACTTGTGACTGTGTGCTGTGTATCTCCTAGGATGCGGTTTGGTGCTGCTTCTAGCTCTGGTTTCCAGCGCATATTAGCACAGTAGGAAAGCTTTTGCTTGTGGTGAATTTTACTTGGCTGGCTTCAGGCTGGCATGAATTCACCACCTTGGTGTCAGGACCTTCATGCAGCTCCCAGGTGGGCCGGGGGAGTGCAGGCAGCAGGCATGGCTGAGTGGTGCGATGCCCATTGGGAAGGCAAGGAGGTGTGTGGAGGGCACGTGCTTTGGTCTCCAGGTCTGCGAGGCAGAGTCCTGGTGTGCCTGCAGAGCTCAGGTCTCCGTGTGATGGGTGATGGCACTGTGGTTGGTCTTCCAGCAGGCAGACTCTTGGATCTTGTGAATCATTGCCTTCTGATTTCGTGAGCTGGGGCTTACGGGTGTGGAAGGCGGCATATGTATGGGAAGCTGCAAATGGGCATTGGGCAGGTACATTGGAACTGCATCCCTGAACCTTGTGAGGTGTCATCACGCTTTGCCAAGCAATTTGCATCTCCTCTACTCCCAGGGTGGATTGGTTTGCTCTGGTTTTATGACTTGTGTTCGGAAGGATTGACCCGTTCTGGGGACTGAGTTGTGCTGTTAGCAGGGCCCTGGGGACAGATCTCTTCCTTCCCTCCACCTCCCAGGCACTGCTGGTGTCCCCTCAGCATGCCCAGAGGTGCTGGGGCTGAGGAGAGGCTCATACCTGTGGCTGGGGGGCTCTTCCAAACCCATCCCAACCTGCTGGGGCTAAGCATGCGAGAGGGGCTTGGTGAGCTCAGCCCGGGAGCAGGAGCTCTGTCCCCAGGGCTGGCCCCTGTGTCTCTTGGCAGGGATTGTGGCATAAGGAGCGGTGCTGTAAGGCAGGGATGGATCTGGAGCTGAGGGGGGCAATGTCCAAAAGCCACAGAGCCGCAGATGTTAGTGGACCTGAGCCAGAAGGCTGAGAGCGCAAAGCACAGCGGGTGCCTCCGGGCTGCACATAATACACGATTGAACCCAACTCCCTGAGTTTCACTGGAATTTCATGGGTTTTGCTGCAGTCTTGCTGTAAGGAGCTGGTGGCTTGGATGCTGCTGGTGGAAGGTAAAGTTCCTGGCAGTGCTCTGCACTGTTCCCAGAGCCCCATGAGCTGCCTGCAGAGCCTGAATCCCATGAATGCTGTGTTCCCTTCGGTGATGGAGTTGGCGATAACAGCGGTTGGTGTGCTTGTACTTCATTGCCTATTCAAGAGACAAAGGAGGGAAGATTGCTTTGCAATTATGGATAGTGTGTCAGAGATGCTCTGCCTCCTCGCGAGCCAGACAAGCAGCATTACCATGTTAGCAGCGATGGTTGTTACTGGGACTTTGGGGTGAGATGCGAGGTGATGGTGAAAGCAGATGCTGTGTTACAGGATGTTCCCAGTGATGCAAATCAGTTCTCCAGGCAGCTGAAGCAAGTGAAGTTTATTCTCACCTACTTTGTTTGCCTTTTACTCTGTCTCTTACTCACTGCAACATCTCAGGGCTTTTAGTGGCTCTCTGTGTCAGCAGGAGAACAGTTCTGCTGTGGTTTGGAAGTGACCGAGCAGCCCTGTAGCTCTGCACAGCAAGAGGCTGCACGATGCTCACAGCTGCCCTGCACCCCATTCTGCAGGGTGCATGATATGGGGAGCTCGCTCCCACAAGAGGGGTAGATGGTGCTGGGGGAAGACTTTGGGGGGAGAAGGTGTTGAGGTGGAACAAAGCACAGAAAAGTCAATTTCTGAGCTGAGCTCTCTGTGGAGAACTGCAGTGATGCAGGCTGTGTTTGGGAGGAAGCTGCTGGCAGTGTGGTCATGAAAATATCAGTGCTTGGATCTCACTTTGGGGGCTGTTGATCTCTCTGCAGCTCCGGACATGCGGACATTCTGTTGTGTTCTTGTTTAAAAAAATAACATTTTTACAAGATAATTGTGTCCTGTTTATGCAGCTTTGCTAGGAATTGGGGGAACTTCTGGTCTCTCTGTGTCCGGAGGCAAACTGATATTCTTCAGGGAGAGCAAACATCCCTGTAATGGATCTGGGTTTGAAGACCTGCCCAAAACCCTTGGGGGGGTAGGGAGGGGGCAAGGCTGGCAGCACTGCCTGTCCTCTCCAGAGCCCGGGATCGCTCCCTACAAACTGGAGGGGCATGGCCAGCCCTGAGCAGTGGGAAGAAAGCACATGCCATGGAGCTGTGGTCTGACCCAGGGTGAGCTGCTCTCCTACTGCTTTGGGAATTTCAGGAGCAGGAATTGGGGCTGCAGATTTAGAAGTGCTGCCATGTGAAATCTGGTGGTGCTGAGATGGTTTGATGGAGAACATAGGAGTTGTGGGCTGGTTAGGTTGGAAGGGATGGCTGGAGGAGCCTCTTCCTCAGATAGAACAAACTTTAAAGTTGGGTGAGGTTGGGTCAGGTTGACTGGGACTGGTCCTGCTAAGCTTTGGGAATCACCCAGGATGGAGCTTTCCTAGCCTCTCCACATGCCTATCGTAGTGCTTCATCACTCAGGGTGAATATTTCATCTTCATATCCAGTCGGGCTTCCCCTTGTTGTATCTTGTGACTGTTCCCTCTCTCCTTTTGCTCTGGGGAGGTGTGGGCTCCGTCTCACCTTGCACTCAGTGGCTAAAGGCAGCAATCACTTTGTTCCCTCACTTCCCTGTCCTCAGGCTCCATGGTCCCACCCACACCCTCTCCCTGTCTGGCGGCTGGAGGTGGTTCTGGCACCAATACATGGGGCTTTACTCCATCCATGGCACAATGAGGGCTGGAAGCTGTGTGGCAATGGATGAGAAATAGCAGCATGCTGGGGGGCCCAGTGCTTGTTGAACAAAGAGCACTTCAGAGAGCACCAAAACCACCCAAATGTGTTTGAAAATTTAATTTCTGACTAATCAATGGCTGTTCCCCCAAGGGGCCACCAGGCATTAACAAGCTCATCCTGTTGGATGTGTGCTTACAGCCTGATGCTCAGACCCACAGTCTGCTCTGAGCCCTGGCACAGCTGGAGCTGTTATTGGGGTTTCTGTGTTTGGGTTTCTTGGTGTTGATCTCCATAGCAAGTCCCACGTGCACGTTCTACCTGCAGCTGAACACTGAACTGACTGGGATGGGGGTCAATGAGCCAAGAGCGATGTTTTTGTACATTTCTTTCATGCAGCACAGAGCTGCGGTGCTGCAGGCTGTGCTGCTGCCAGCTGTAATGAAGATGGCCTGAAAAGCTGCCCAGCTCACTCCCCAGGGCTTTGCTTAGGAGTTAGGTAGGCATTGGACCTATTGAGGTGCAGCGGGGACTTTTGGCTGCGCTGGAAGTGGGACACCCCATGTCACCATGTCCTCCAGTTCCCTCCTGCAGGGTTTTGTCTCGTGCTGTGCTCCCCACCCTGCAGACCTCCCCCACGCTCAACAGGGAGCTGCCCCCTCCCACTCCATGCCCTACATCGGTGCTGAGCTGCAGGTGCCAAGCATCAGGAGCCCACGCTCCAAACGTGTGCTTGTGTTTTAGCCCTGCTTATTTTTGGCCCTTCATCCCATCAGAGCCCGGTGGTGTGCAGGGCTTCAGCATCACTCCCGTGGAAGGGGCTGATTGATATATGAGCTGAGCATTCCTACAAGGTAAGGGCAGGCAGCACACATGGCTCAATGAGCTGCATTTGAGGCACTGCACAGTTTCCAAACCCCAGCCCCTCCCTTGGGTCCCCATCCCTGGGTTCTGAGTGCACTGTGAGCCGTGGGGCTGCCCCATCCCACCCTGCATGTGTCGATGGCCAGACGCTGCCCGTGCTGCTTGTTTCTCCCTTCCTCTTTGTTGCTCTTTCTCCCCCTCTTTACTTTCCTTTTTTGTCTCCTCCCATCTGTCCTTCTCACGTCAGGCTATTTTTGTGGATGAGTTTCTCACTGTCAGTATGGTAAGAACCATGGTGCAGCTCTTGTCTTTGTGATGTGCACTGCTTTGGGGACCCTTCCCCAACAGCTGCCCCTTCTGGTTGGCTCTGCCCCTCTGCTGTGCCCCATGCCCTCCCCATGAGCACAGACCCACTGGGATCAGGGGTTCCTTCAGCCCCAGGTGCCCCAGCCTGGCTGAGCACCCTGAAGTGCGGTGCTGGTGGGAAAGCACTTGCACCCCTGTGCCTCCTGGGCTCCCCACTCGAGGCAGGGATCCTTTGCTTCAACTGACTGGGAAGTGAACAGCCAGAAGTGAATTTTAATCCTCTTCATTGATCAAAATACTTCCCCAAAAATGACAGAACAGAACAGAGAGTGGCAGCGGGGTGCCCTGGCTGGGGCACTGTTGGAGCATGCAGCCCAAGCTGGGTGCTGCAGAGGGGGCTGTGCAGTGCAGCGTGGGTGGGCAGGTATGTACTCTTGTACATAAGCAAGCCTCATTAGTTGCCTTTTGTTCTAATAATAAATCTGCCATTGTGTCTTCCCCTTAGAAGAAAGTCCTACCCTTTGTCAGGGGCTGCAGCTTGCAGATGTCAGAGCTGTCTGAAGCTATGAAGTTTCTTTTCTTTGCTGTGCCTCTCCTTGCTCTGTGCCTTTGCTGCTCTGCACTGCAGGATGCCACCAGCCTGACTCCTCCCTTTGTCACATCCTGGGGTGGCCACAGCCCCTTGCAGCCCCTCACCCCCAGGGCACATCCCTTCTTCCTGCCCGGCTCTGTGCTTGTGGAAGCAATTCTGTGGCTGTAAGTCTGTCTGCCCATCCTTTCCCCTGCAGGACATGTGCCCTTCTATATTGAACAGAACCCACCAACTCTTAAAAACTTGGTGTCTGGAAAACAATCCTTTCCCAGTGGGGAATTGTAGTGGATTTTAGTTTTCGTCACAAATTGCAGTGCTTCATCCGTGGCACCAGGCAGGCAGAGCTGGGAGCGCTGGGGCTGCCCATCACACAGGGCCCTCATTGCGGGGCTTTTTTGGGGCTGCAGCCCCACACCCCATGCTGAGACCACAGCTGCAGGGTGAGCAGAGTGTGAGGGACGGTGAGGTGCAGTGCCCCATGGCAGCTGGTGTGCAGGGCTGTGCCTGCAGGAGCTCTGCTCACTCTGTCCTCTCACCACCGGCCACCAGCTGCTGTGCATTAGGAGAAAACCAAATCACTTGCTGTTTCTCGCCCATAATGTGTCTGTGAGGCATGGATGGATGCTGTGGAAAGCCAAGTGTGAGCAGGAGCCTTGGGCAGTGCCTGCTGCTGGGGTTAATCCAGTTTTCTGCAGGGATTGGGGCTGGCTGGCACAGAGCTTGTTGGCTGGAACTGCCCACCCCGAAGTGTCCTGTGCAGGTTTTGCAGATTAAGAATCACAAAGTTTGCAAGCTGTCATTCAGTTTGTGACCCAGCACCTCTCTCAGCTTTGCTCAGCTGCATTTTGGGAGATTCTGGAGAGAAGTGGGTGCATTGGGCATCACCTCATGCCGAACAGTTGGACGGGGCCCTGGAGAACATGGTCTGGTGCCTGATGTGGTGGTTGGCAACCCTGCCTGCAGCAGCGGGTTGGAATTGGATGATCATTGAGGTCCCCTCCAACCCAACCATCTATGATGCTAAAAAAGCTCCCCGCTGCTGGCATGGCAACACAGCACACATCCCACCTGCACCAAGCCCCTGCAGCTCCAGGGCCCATCACTGGCCACTGGCGTTGCTCTGTGTGCCATGGGGACACTGGGTGTCCCCACGGATGTTTCAGCGCGGGGTGTGTGTCACATAGGTAATGACAGAGGAGCAGCAAACAGAATGGTGTCACGAGGAGGCTGCTCTGATCTCTGGGTAGATGGGGGATGAGCTGGCTTTCTGTTGGACACGCGTTTCAGTTGAAATGGGAATTCATTGCTGTTGTACGGTTTGAAATATACCAGGGTACTTTACTGCACATTTCAGACTCCTCTGTGCTTGTGCTGATGCTGGGACCAGGAGATGCTAGCATGAAGCCAGCAGTGCTGGGGTGGCCTGGGGCTGCCCCAGGGCTCTCTCTCTGCATCCCTCTGCCCTCATTTGTGTGCCACCCCCCATAACCCCCACCCCCCACTGACGCCCCACATACCCTCATCCTTCCTTCTGTTTACTTCATTTGCATTTTTATGGTCATCAGTTGTGAGTGCAGAATGAGCTCTCCGAAGGTGCACGTGGTTCCTAGAAGCACCCCGAGCAGCACCTCACAGAACGTAATTTCTTTGCAGAAAGTGTGAAATTGAATTGGAGACGGAGCAGTTTGTGAGACTCATCAAAGAAACCCCCCCAAAAAGCGTAGAGATAATCCCCCCCAGACAGCATAAAGAAATGTGTTTGTGTGGAGCTGAGCCCTTAGGGCACCTCTGGATGCCCGACGAGGGGTTGTCACCGTGGTAGCGCATTCCTAGGGCTCAGTGCCAGCCCTGCTGGTCCCCCCACAGCTGCCCGCGCTGTGCCGCACCGCCCTCACCTCCTGTGATGCTCTCACCCATAGGCCCCACGCCGAGGATTTCAGCATGGATTCCTCCTTCTCGCAGTAAGTGCTGTGCATGCGTGCATGCTGTACCGGGAACGCGAGCAGCCCTGGGTGCCAAGAGCAGCGCCAGGGCAGCACCAGGACACAGCGCTGCTCTTGGCACCAGGGCTGGCGGGCCGTGCCTGCAAACCAGAGTGGTTCCCAGCATGGCGAGCCATGCTCAGCTCCATGGGGAAGGAGCCAGGTCCTTGCAGCAAATTGGTGATTGCCCATCAGCGCTGAGCTCCACGAGCAGGCTCTAATTAAACAATCCAGATTCATCAGCAGAAGCAATTATCGGAGCCGATTCCTGAGTGTCAATCTCCAATGTTGCAAAACAAAGAAGGCAAACCGAACGCAGCATGTTGTTCTATTGCTTCTCCTCGTTCGGGTTTTTCACCTTTTTTTTTTTTCATTATTGAGAGCAGTGGTGTGGCCGTGGGGCGGTGCAGACTGGTTGCAGCCAGAGGATGAGCACCCCATGTGCTGAATGGGGTTGGGGAGGAACTGCAGCATCCCTCAGGAGATGATGAGCTGATGAACTCCTGCAATACGGAGTTTATGGTTATATTGCGGTGTCCTCCCCAGTAGAAACCCACAGATTTCTTCCCCATTTTGCAGATTTCTGAAGCCTCTCCTGCAGTGGGGCACAGGCTGAGCATTCCTGCCTGGCATCCCCAGCACAGTGCCGCCTGCCCTGCCCTTGTCCTTCACAAAGCTGTGTTCATACAGCTGATGTGGGGACAGGGTTGAGCAGTAGGAGGACCTGCAGCCTTGCTCTTGGGCTGCTGGGATTCTGCTTTCCCCCAAAGCCTGAATGATCTGTAGTGTTCCCACTAGGGTGATATCGTCTGGGTCCAGCTGTGTTCAATTTGCTGCAGAATGGCTGGCAATATCACCTGTTTCCCTTGGGCAAAAATCACACTCCTGTAATGAAGGAACTACTGTTTGTGTGGCTTTTATTTCTTTCTTCAATTGATTTGCATAGTGAACGGAAGAAATGTTGAGGTAACCCCTTCAGGAGGTGGTTCTGGAGCCCCATGCCACCATGGGCTCTATTGCCTTGTGCCTTTGTCATCCCCGCACGCTGTGCCACGCTGCAGGAGTGGTGAGCTGTGCCCTCCCTTAGTTTTGTTGCCCAAGCTGGATGCAGAAGCTGCAGGGGTTACAAAGTGCTGGGGGTGCCTAACAACCCCCAGAGATGCTGAGCTGTCCAGGGGAGGTGTGTGGGCCACAGTGCTGGGTGAGTGCTGGGCACATTTCAGAGCCAGTGGAGCTTTGCTGCCAGGGCTGAGCCATACGGGCGTTGTGACACGGAGCCTTCCTCCTCTTCCTCCTCCTCTCAGCCATTCTTCAGTTACTGTTGATGGGACACAGGGGCAGCCCACACTGTTCTTCTCACTTTGGCAGGCTCTCAGTTCTATGGATGTGCCACGATGTGTGCACAGACTCACACCCGCTCCCCTTTCTGTCCCAGCATCATGTGGTGGTGTCTGTCTGTCCCCAGTCCTGTCTGGCAGCGCCGTGGCCATCCCCAGAACCCGTCCTGGGGCAGTGCTGGCAGTGGGCTGCGGAGATGTCTCCACTTGTTCCAAAGCCCTCTGACTGTCTCACTTGCATCCCGCTTCCCACTGGGGGAGATGTAATGAGACATTTCCCAGGATGAGAATGCTGTTTCCTGGCCAAATGCAGTGGGAGCGCGGGGATTTGTGGTGCAGGCACCTGCCAATGGTTTTTCCTCTCTTTCCAAAGCTATGTTTATTTGAAGATACATTTCTCATGGCAAAATATTTCAGTCGGTTTGAAATAGAGCAAAAGCATCCAGGGCACGTGAGCCCCTCTGGGATCAGCAGGCAGCAGCCAGCCTTGGGGCAGGTGGTGCTGGGGCCGTGCCCAGGCACTGCTTTGGGGCCATCTCAGCTTCCCGACAGCTGCCAGCCCAGGGCCGAGCTGTGCCTGTCTGCGCCATGGGGACGAGGAGCTCGGGGTACGTCCTGGCCTGCTGAGGGTTAGTGGGGGGCATGGACTGCTGGGGTGGGAGAATGGGTGGGGGCAGCTGCCGTGCTCCTCTGTGTCTGTGCTGAGGCTGCAGAGTGGGGCCGAGCTCGGGTAGGTCTCTGCACTTTTTGGAACAAATTATTATGTCTTTTTTTTGGGGGGAGAGCTCATCATCTTAGAACAAATCGCCTCTAATCTTAGGTTAATAAAGCACAATAAATAGCTGAGTAAAGCAAATGGGATTGCACAGGCATTATGGAGTGCATAACAGCAGGAATTACAGTTCCAAGAAAAGATTTGGAACTAAACCCCAGTGTGTAGCAGGGCTGCCACTGCCCTGCAGGGCACGGCCCTGGTGCTGAAGGCACAAACTGCCCAATTGAGCCCTGCCTGAGGCTGGGGGCAGTGGAGCTCCGGGGCAACAGGAATGCAGCCAGGGCTCACCATGGGCGTGCTGAGTTGCAGTTTCAGTTAAACGCTTGACAAGGGCGTGCTGGAGATGGGCTGAACGCCTCTCTCAGCTGGGAAGAGTCTGTTGTGTGTTCAGATGGCTGCTGGTGGTAAATGAGCATTCCCGTGCCGTGGGATGTGGCTGACGCTCCGCACAGAGGTCCTCCTCCTCCCTGTCCCTCCTCAGACAAGCGGCTGCTTCTCCCCAAGCCCTATTCCACTTGATTTCCACACATTTCTTCTCCCTGTTGCCATTCTAACTGCTGAATGTACAGTCTATTTGTCCCCAGAGGAGAGCTCTGTCACCGGCATTCCCTTTTATCCATCAGTGTTTGTTTCCATAGCCCTGAGGTGGTGTCATGCTACCATGCTGATGGACTAGTGCTGCTGCTGTCTCCAGCACCAGGGAGGTGAGGGGGGGCTCCTGGGTTCCCAGCACAAGCTTGACTTTGCCCGCAGCCACCCTACAGTGGGAGGGATGCACTTGCTAACTAAAACCTTTATATCCCATACAAAATGTTATCCCAGCTATCATGCCCGAGGCGGTGGTTTCCTCTCTGCGCGTTCTCCTTTGGTGCAGAAGAGGCTTTGCAAAGTGAAAACCCAGCTTTGCAACCTGACAAGCAGCTCCCAAAGGGATCCACACCAGCTGCCAAACACCAGCACTGCAGGGCGGGGGCTGGGGGGGTCCCCTGAGTCCCCCCTGAGCTTTGTTTATGGCTCCTCTGTGCGAGCGCAGCAGCTGCTGCCCCATCAATCACAGCTCGGAGCGTGTCTGGATGCAGGCAGTGCCACGTGGGCTGTGGGGGGAAAAGCCCGTGGGGGGGATGTGGTGTGTGATTGGGCCACTGTGCACCTGGTCCTGGCTGAGGAGGAGGTTTTGATGACTGTGTCAGCAGTAAGAGAAATAGTAATGAGAGCGGTGTTGAAAGGACTTATCAAATACAGCGGAACAGGGGAAAGGGCCGAATCCTTGCACTTGACTCCACTATTAGCTGTAGCAGTCAGAGCAGATGAGTTGTCTTGATGTGAACATAAATCAGTGAGCCATCCCTGCTGGGCTGCAGGCAGCAGTGTGGTTTGCAGCCCCGCTCTCGTGAACGGTGAGCTGATTCCAGCTTTGGGTGTGCGAGATGGTGGGGACACATCCTGCTTGGGGCTGGGGTGAGTGGGATGGTGGTGTTTGGCTGCGGCTGTGATTGTCCCTCCTGGCTCAGACCCACACTGGGAGGAGTGCTGGGTGGTGGCTGTCCCTTGCTGTCCCACTGCCATCAACTGCTGCGGCTCTGGTTGCAGGGTGAGGATCAGGGCTGGCAGCTCCTGGCTGCTTCTGCAATGGCCAACGCGGTATCTTAGCAACATGGGGGATTTTCCTCTTTTTAGATCAGATCTGGTTTTTAGCATCTTGGCTGCTCAGTGTCGCTGTGGTGCGGGCCGGGCTGGGCCATGGGGCACTGCTGGCTCCTGCCAACGTCCCGTGCTCACCGTCCCCACGGACGCTTTCCCCGCAGGGTGCAGGTGGAGTTCTACGTCAATGAGAACACCTTCAAGGAGCGCCTGAAGCTCTTCTTCATCAAAAACCAGCGATCGAGTGAGTGCTCTCTGCCCACGCGGCGCTGGGGACATGGAGCCATTGCCATCTGCTGGCAGTTGTCCCCAGCTGTCCCCAGGACGAGCCACCCCCTGTGCCCTGTCCCCAAACAGAGCTCTTAGCCCCCGCTTTGCCTTTGGCCCTGCAGATCAGCCACCCATTGCCCAGCATTGCTGGGAGCTATTTTCTCATTAGCTGTCTGGGGGGAGCCCACTCATTAATTCAGAAGCGCGTGTTCCCCTTCCCTCCCTGCATCCCGTTGCCTTGTTAACAGACTGGAGCACAGCACGGCAGGGTGCCCTCGGGGAAGTTTTTAATGGAAATGTGATGAATTCCTTGCTTGTAATTTGAGTAATAATGCGATGCTGGGGAGGAGGCAGCCCCCCTGCCCAGCCCCCACTGCTGGCTCCCCAGCTAGAGCTTTACTGGTGCTGCTCAGGATGGGGGGGCACGGAGCGCTGCAGGAAGCGTGGGTGCTCCAGGGATGGCTGTGCAGGGGGTGCCCCATGCAGAACCCCACGGAGATGTCCCCTCTCCTCTGTACCCATGGGGCCATGCCTGTGCTGTGCTGCCTCTGCTGCAGGTCTGAGGATCCGATTGTTCAACTTCTCCCTGAAGCTGCTCACCTGCCTGCTCTACATCGTGCGTGTGCTGCTCGACAACCCAGAGGAGGGCATAGGATGGTGAGTGCCACCCCGCCACGATGCCACCGCGGCCCCGAGAGCCCGAGCAGTGCAGGGCACTCACACTGTGGGTACTCAAACACCTTCACAGCACAGTGGGAGGTTTTTATCACTCCAGCTTCTCCTTCCCTACACCAACAGGTGGTTTAGCAATAACTGTCACTGCTTGCGCACTTCGCAGTGGAAAAGTTCAGGGCTGTGGTCATCTTTAAATGTGATCTCTAATTTGTGAGAGAGGCAATAGGGTCATCTAAAGGAGTGCCATCCTAAGGGCAGTGGGTGAGTTCCCAATTGCTGCAGGGCCACATCCCAACTGGGCTGCATGGCCGGGCTTGACCCCTGACTTCAGCACAGCACCCACTAAATGCTGTCCCAGTGTCCTTGAAGACACTTCTGCTAAATCCCATTCAAGCATTTGGGAGAGAAACGCATTTTGCCATTCAGATCCCCGAGGTGACAGACGATCACACGCGGCAGCTTTGCTCTGGGTTTTGGTATAAGCCTATTTTTGCTGTGTCCTCGCTTTGCTAATGTCACGTACAGATTTTAATTAATTTATTTTTTTCACAGAGTTAGGATGCTCTGTGAGAATTAGCAGCTGATTGTTCTGTTTGTAAAGGTTCCAGATGTGTTGGCCCAAAGTGTTTCCCAACCAGCTGAGCGCGGGCTGCTGGTAGGGGGTTAAAGTCCTCCAGAAAGCACAGGGATGTGGGGACCAGCGAGTCCAAACCCATGGGACGTTGTGCTGAGGCCTCTCCTAATGCCAGGACAGATGGGAGATAGCGTCCCTTGAGCTGGAGAGCCAAACCCTCACCCCTCATGCATCCCTCTGTCCCTCTGCTGTCCCGCTGACCGCTCTTCCCTGATTTGTGTGTCTCTTGCCCAGCTGGGAATGCGAGAAGCAGAACTACACACTCTTCAATCAGTCCACCAAGATCAACTGGTGAGCTGTGGGAGGCTCTTAGTGTGAGGCCCAGCTCTGCCCTGGTGGTGGGGTTGGGGTGATAGGCACAGAGCATTCAGTGGTGAACTGGAGCTGCTGGGTGGGACAGGAGCTGGGCTGGTGTCCTGTGGGTGTTTATGGGGACATGCATCTCCTTGCCCTACTTGTGCATGCTTTGACAACTACAATCATCCCATCACTGCCTCTTGAGAAGTGGGATGAGCCAAAAAGGGACCTTCCCACCCCCAGCCTTTGTTCTGTGGGGCTCCCATCCACCTCTTTGAGCACTGGGGATGATCAGAGCTGGTTTCAGGCTTTGCATGGGGCAATGCCAGAAGCAACTCTGCCATGGAGGGGACATCAGATATGGCCTCAGGCTGGTGGTCAGTGGGATGGAAAGGAGCTGCTGTGGTTTGGATCATGGAATGTTCTTTGCAGGTCACACATCTTCTGGGTGGACAGAAAGCTGCCACTGTGGGCTGTCCAGGTGAGTGCTGGGCTGCATGGGGCTGAGCAGCAGCTCCTGGGGCAGCTACACGCCTGCCTCAGACAAGTGCAGGGAATCCAATAGAGGCTTCAGTGCACAAAAGCCATAGGTGCTGGTGCAGAGCCCCGAGCAGCTCTCCCCATCTGTGCCCACAGGTCAGCATCGCCCTGATCAGCTTTCTGGAGACCATGCTGCTCATCTATCTCAGCTACAAGGTGCGCTCCCCTGCCCCACGCCCCTTGGGCAGAACAGGGCTCTGTGTCCATTGCCGCTCTCAGTCCTCCCACAGGGTATTGCTGCCCCCACGTTCACCGCCCCCCACTGATTGAGGTGCCTGGGGAGGAATGATTTGTGAAGTTTTGTTGCCAGCACTGCATCTCAGCCCATCAGAAAAGCACAGCATCTCTCTGGCTGCACCGCATCCTTCCCCGTGTAGCAGGGCTGGGGCGCTGGGAGCATGTAATTGGCCTTTGGCACACTTTCAAGCATTTTAATTAATTATTCTTACTTTAAATTTTTCAGGGGAACATCTGGGAACAGATTTTTCGCATTTCGTTCATCCTTGAGATGATCAACACAGTGCCCTTCATTATCACGGTACGTGTTCCCCAACAGCATTTAAAAGCAGCTTTAAGTTTAACACTGTGCTGCAGTTTTGGTGGTGAAATAAAGAAAACCACCGGATATCTGGCTAAGTGGTACTCAAAGCTGATGTTTTTGGTAAAGAACCCTGATTTTTCCTTTGCCAGTCAACTCACGGGTAACTCTTCCTTTTGTAGATATTTTGGCCTCCTCTGCGAAATTTGTTCATCCCTGTCTTTCTGAATTGCTGGCTCGCCAAGTACGCCCTGGAGAACATGATAGTAAGTGACCAGATGCATCCCTACGGGCATCCCATCTCCTCTTCTTCAGCAACAAAGCGTGCCTGAGCCCTGGCAGAGAGCTCCGTCCCACCCCCAGGGAGCAGATTGCCAGCAGCATGTCAGGCCCTGGCATGGAACCTGTGGGGCTGAAGCTTGGCTGGACTGTGGGTTGGGCACAGCCTCCCTCACCACGCCCCTGTCCTCCTCCAGAATGACCTGCACCGTGCCATCCAGAGGACCCAGTCTGCCATGTTCAACCAGGTGCTCATCCTCATCTGCACCCTTCTGTGTCTCGTCTTCACTGGGTGAGTGTTGCACCTTGTGCCACCCAACCACCTCTCCACCACTGTGCGTCCCAACAGCTGGCTTAAGAGGCCTTGCTAATTAACCAGGCCCTTCACCCTTTGCTTTGAATCCAGCATCTTCCATACTGCAGCCCTGCTCCTGGCTTTGCATTGAGCTCTGAATCAGTTTTCCTGATTGGTCTGAATTTGGAGCAAATAATACCAATTAAATCACCAAGAGGACAGGAAATTAAGCTTTTGGGCTCATAAGCTTTTGACAATAAAGACAGTCTTCTCAGATGAGTGGTGAATGCAATTTGTGTGCTCTGCAGGGCTCCTCACCCCAACGCCTCCTGCCCGCTGCAGCTATAGATGCATTTCTTTGACACTCAATGCTTGGCACAATAGCTTTGGAGCCATGAGAGCTCATGGCCCCCTGCTTCTCCCTGCAGCACTTGCGGCATCCAGCATTTGGAGAGAGCGGGAGAGAAGCTCTCCCTCTTCAAGTCCTTCTACTTTTGCATCGTCACCTTTTCCACTGTGGGCTATGGGGATGTGACACCCAAGATCTGGCCTTCCCAGCTCCTTGTCGTCATCATGATCTGTGTCGCACTGGTTGTGCTGCCGCTGCAGGTGAGAGTGTGGCCATGGAACGGTGCAGAGCCTGTGCTGGGCACAGTGTTGTCCCCATGTCCCTGGCACTGTCAGCAACCCAGTGAGGGCACTGAGGGTGTTCCCCCGTGCTGGAACACCAGCTGTGCCCTCTGCTTACAGTTCGAGGAACTCGTCTACTTGTGGATGGAGCGGCAGAAGTCGGGGGGCAACTACAGCCGGCACCGTGCCCAGACAGAGAAGCACGTCGTGTTGTGCGTCAGCTCACTGAAGATTGACCTCCTCATGGACTTCCTCAATGAGTTCTACGCCCACCCACGCCTGCAGGTGAGGGCCGGGTGCATGCCCATGTGTGCTTCTTTAACACTCGACCCTCGGTGCTTGTCCTTGAAGGGCATGGCTGGGTCACACCACCTGCTTGATCCCCCCCATTTTTATGTTCAGGATGTGGCAAGAACCTCGATGGATTTCTCTACCCATAAGGATGCCCATGGGGCTGCCTGTCTGCCGAGTGACACGAGCCTCTCTCTTCCAGGACTACTACGTGGTGATCCTCTGCCCCACAGAGATGGACATCCAGGTGCGGCGGGTGCTGCAGATCCCTCTGTGGTCACAGCGGGTGATCTACCTGCAGGGCTCTGCGCTGAAGGACCAGGACCTCATGAGAGCCAAGTGAGCATTGGGGTGAGGGTGGCAGGTGGCCATGGGGAGGGTCTTCCTGCAGCCACCCCATTGTGCTGCATGTGTCCCCATTGCTGTCACTGGATGTGTGACTATGGGCACCCTGTCCCCTCTATGGGCTGAGTGCTGCATGGACGCTGCTCTCCGCTTGCAGGATGGACAATGGGGAAGCCTGCTTCATTCTCAGCAGCCGGAATGAGGTGGACCGCACGGCAGCGGTGAGCAGCTCGTCCCAGACATGGAAGCGTTGGGGGAAATGAGCTCTCGGAAGATAGCGCATGCTTTCCTCTTTTGTTAGGACCACCAGACCATCCTGAGAGCCTGGGCTGTGAAAGATTTTGCCCCAAACTGCCCTCTCTATGTGCAGATCCTAAAGCCGGAGAACAAGTTTCATGTCAAGTTTGCTGGTGAGTTGCCAGGGCTGTCCCCCTCATCAGGATTTAGTGCTCCCTGTGGGGCTCCTGCATCCACAGGCCCTACGAGGGGTGCTTTGTGGGGTGGAGTGGGTCCCTGTCTCATCTGTAGGGCCACCACTGCTGGTGATCTGGGGGCACTGAGTGCTGCTTGGGTTGACAGACCCAAAACCCCCCGGTGATGTAAGCAGGGGCATGAGGCACCTCAATAGCAGCTTTGCTTCCTTGCAGATCACGTCGTCTGTGAGGAGGAGTGCAAGTACGCCATGCTGGCGCTCAACTGCGTCTGCCCCGCCACCTCCACGCTCATCACGCTGCTGGTGCACACCTCCCGTGGGCAGTGAGTGCTGGGGGAGCACAGCCATTCTCCTGGGGGTCCTGTCCCCATGGAACACCCATCCCCAATTACAGCCCCGGGTTCTCTCCTGTCAAGCAGGGGTGGGTGGTGCTGGGGCACTGCAGCGTCCCCGGGTGGGGTTTGCTGGAGGGCAACAGCACAACTTCTCATTTGTATCAAGCAGATCCCACTGGCAGGAAGCAGAACGCACAGAGTGCGCAGAGCCAGAGCCTGTGGGGCGTTCTGGGGGTTTACATAGAGCACAGCTGGAAGCAGCTCAGTGTGGTGCTGGCCTGGGCCCTTTGCACCTTGGTGAAGCCAGAAATTACTGAATTTTGGGTGACATGACATCAGAGAGTTACAAAACTCTATCCTAGAGCGTGTCTCACCACATGCTTTGAGCTGTTTGCCAACACTGGCTCTCAACCCTGCCTCTGCAGCTCCATCAGGAGCCCTCATTAAATACAAAAGCAATTAGAATCAGAAATCAGAAGGAGCTCAGCCCCCACCTGCTGCACCAACAGCTCTTCTTACGGCACCCTGAGGGTTCCTTGGGGCCCTGCTGCCTGCAGCCCCATCCCTGCACGCTGCTGTTGTTGCAGGGAGGGCCAGGAGTCCCCGGAGCAGTGGCAGAGGATGTACGGGCGCTGCTCAGGCAATGAGGTCTACCACATCCGCATGGGTGACAGCAAGTTCTTCATGGAGTACGAGGGGAAGAGCTTCACCTACGCCGCCTTCCACGCGCACAAGAAGTGAGGGCAGGGGTGCGGGGCTGGGGCCAGCACTTGGAGTGCCTTATGTAGGGAGGAGGCTTTGCTCCAGTGCCTGCACCGTGGTCCCATCACAGGTACGGCGTCTGCCTGATTGGCATCCGCAGGGAGGAGAACAAGAGCATCTTGCTGAACCCCGGCCCACGGCACATCATGGCTGCATCCGACACCTGTTTCTACATCAACATCACCAAGGAGGAGAACTCTGCCTTTATCTTCAAGCAGGAGGAGAAGCAGAAGAAGAAGGGCTTTGCAGGCAGGGGCACGTATGACGGCCCTTCCCGCCTGCCCGTGCACAGCATCATCGCCAGCATGGGTGAGTCTGGGGGGCTCCAGCACAAATCGCACCCACATCCCTGCTCCTTGCACCCTGGCTGCTCTCAGCAAGCCCAGACACCATCATTAGAGCTCGTGATGTCCGTTATCATTAACGATATTTGTCTGCAGAAATCCCTCAAGCCCTGTCTGGAAGGATAAATGCTGTTGGCCGCATCTTAAATCATGTTTATGATTCCCAACCTGACGAACGGCGTGATTTGCTCTGCAGTGAGCAGTGCATTTTCTCAAATGAAAAATGCCATGAGTCATTACTTCCAGCTTGCATCTGGGGAGACCAAGTTCTGGGGTTGTCTGGAGAGGCTGTGCCGCAATGGCAGATTGTATTTTAGGCAAATAATTTATGCATATATACTCACGAGCAGCAATTTGCATGATTATCCCACAGCAAGACACAGAGCACTGTGCTGAGTAGAGCTCATCAGTGTTCTCGTTACGTGGTGTGCTCACAGAGGGGCCTTTTGCAAAAAGTAGAACAAGAAGTGAAATGGTGTGAGCAGGTTCAGCAGGTGCAGCTCCACGGCTGCAGGAAAGCGCCCAGCTTCCGTGCTTTGCTCACTGTGGAACTCATGGCCTTCATAGCCATGCAGAAATAATGGGTGAAGGTTCAGATGAGAGCTTCAGCTTGGGTTTCCAACTGAGAGCAAAGACTCGGTGGCCTCCGTCGACACTCTGTAAATATGTTTGGATTTTAAAAGGCGCTGGTGGTGGATGGGATCCCAGCCGGGCTCAGTGGTGCCATGCTCTGCCAACCCTGCTACCTTCCCCTTCTTATAGAGTGCTGTGCTTCCCCCCGCCGCGTCCAGGTACAGTGGCCATGGACCTGCAGAACACCGAGTGCCGCCCCACCAACAGCAGCAAGCTGGCGCTGCCGGCGGAAAATGGCTCAGGCAACCGCCGACCCAGCATCGCGCCCGTGCTCGAGCTGGCTGACACCTCATCCCTGCTGCCCTGCGACCTGCTCAGTGACCAGTCGGAGGATGAGATGACACAGTCAGACGAGGAGGGCTCAGCGGTGGTGGAGTGAGTTGCACGCGTTAGGTCACCGCAGAGGCGCAGCCCCTTGCAGGTGATGGGCCGTTGCAGACGTCTCTCCCCACGTCCTTACAGTGCTGGGATTTCCCTCTGCTGCAGGTACGTGAAGGGCTACCCACCCAACTCCCCGTACATCGGCAGCTCACCAACCCTATGCCACCTCTTGCCTGAGAAAGCCCCATTCTGCTGCCTGCGGTTGGACAAGGTGAGCAGTGCGCTGCCCAGGGCTGTGCCGGGGGAGGCCGGGAGCTGTCATGGGTCCCAGCTGCCTCCCTCCCACAGGGCTGCAAGCACAACAGCTTTGAAGATGCCAAGGCCTATGGCTTTAAGAACAAATTGATCATCGTGTCAGCAGAGACCGCTGGCAATGGGCTGTATAATTTCATCGTCCCGCTGCGTGCCTACTATCGGTCTCGCAAAGAGTTGAACCCAATTGTTTTGCTTCTGGACAACAAGCAAGTACTTCTCCACAGTGCTTTCTCTTGCACCAAGCCCTTCCCTGTATTATCACGGGCATTGCACACTGCATGGGGCAGGGGCATGACTGTGTCATGGGCTGTGCATCACCACGTTTGGTGGGTTTCTGAACCCTGTTGCTTTCTGTTGTGCTTCTTGCAGACCAGAGCACCACTTTCTGGAAGCCATCTGTTGTTTCCCCATGGTTTACTACATGGAAGGCACCATTGACAAGTAGGTGTTCTGGTCTGTGGCTGTTGTTTATTATAGGATAGGATTGTCTTAGACACGTTGCATTCACCCCAATCCGCAAACCCATACCTTCCCATTCCATGGGGAGACAAGGGCTGGCCGTGACAGTCCCCACTGTTGGCTTCTCACCTTGTTGAGCCCATCTGGGAGGTGGGTGTTGGTGCTGGGCTGGTGGCTAGGAGCAGCTGGGCTGGCTGCAGTGTGCTGCTTCCCTGTGTCGTTTCCAAGGGCTGAGCCCTGCGCTCTTCTCTTTGGGAACTGCCCAGCCTGGACAGCCTGCTGCAGTGCGGCATCATCTACGCTGACAACCTGGTGGTGGTGGACAAGGAGAGCACCATGAGTGCTGAAGAGGACTACATGGCGGATGCAAAGACGATTGTCAACGTCCAGACCATGTTCAGGTGAGGAGGGCCAGCAGTCCCATCCCATCATCTTCTCACTCATCCTGTTCCCATCTATCCTGTTCCCTCCTGTCCAATTCCATCCCATTCCTCCTCTGGGTGCTGCCTCAGCAGGAAGTGAGCCGTAGAGCCTACAGGTGCTATGGGCTGCTAGGATGACACCCAGGTTCCACTAATTCTGATCTTGGATGGGCACAGGGGAGCCTTTTGTGTTCCTCAAGCTTTAAATGCAGGGATCCCTCTCTTCCAAGGTGGCTGCTGAACAACGTGTCTCTTCCCATTGCAGGCTCTTTCCCAGCCTCAGCATCATCACAGAGCTGACCCATCCCTCCAACATGAGGTTCATGCAGTTCAGAGCAAAGGACAGCTACTCCTTAGCCCTTTCCAAGCTAGAGAAGGTAAGAGAAAGATTTGCTTTCTGAGAATTTGGTGCTGGGAGTCACTAATCCTGAGTTTGTTGTGGTCCTGTGCTCCTCCACATGCTGCACTGTGCATCCATCCAACATATAACCTGCAGCAAACAAATACGTGGGTGGGTGATTTTGGGGCTGTCTGCCTCTTCCTACTTGTTTATGTGTTTCTTGGCGGCTGAATGTTGTGCTGCTTTGCCTGCTGCTGTGTTGGGAGTGGGGCAGTGAGTGAACGGGTGCAGGGATGCTCCGAGCAGGGAACCGCTGGGCTCAGTGCTGTGCCTGCTGCAGTGTCACTGTGCTGAGGTCTCCTGACAAGGGCAAACATCCCCAAGGCAGTGAGGCACGTGGAAGCACCACATCCAGCCCGTAGCAAAATAAAACCAGGATGTCTCACATGTTTCCATGGAGAAAAAAAAAAACTTCTTTCACCATAAAACCATCTTCCCCTGCCTCCCTCCTGGCACGCCCACCAGAGATGCTCAGCTGCTTTCCTCCCGCTCAGGTGAGCCTTCAAGGCCACGTGGATTGTCTTTCCTCTTCCAGAAAGAGCGTGAGAATGGCTCCAACCTGGCCTTCATGTTCCGCCTGCCCTTTGCTGCAGGGAGGGTCTTCAGCATCAGCATGCTGGACACGCTGCTCTACCAGGTGGGGGAGGCACTGGGGGCACAGCTGCCTGCTGGCACGTACCAGGGTTGACATTTCCTCCCCTCCTGCAGTCGTTTGTGAAGGACTACATGATCACCATCACCAGGTTGCTGCTGGGCCTCGACACCACGCCGGGCTCTGGCTACCTCTGTGCGGTAGGTGCTGCTGCAGGGTGCAAGGCATGTGCATGGGGGTTGCGGGATGTGAAGCTCCTCAGATAGACAAAATTGAGCAGAATGGGGCAGAACATTGCTCCTTGTATCGTACATGGGCAATCTCAGCACCGCCAAGAGCCCTGATGTTATAAAACCACTGAGTCGGTTAGGCTGGAAAAGACCCTTCAGGTCATCAAGTCCAACCGTTGGCCAACGCTGCCAAGTCCACCACTCAGCCACATCCCTCAGTGCTACACCCACACGTCCTGCTCCCGGTCTGTTTGTGGTGCTGGCCTTGCTCTGGGTTTGGCATCGATGCGTTTGGGCACCGTTCTGGTGCTGAAGGCAGTTGCTGTTCATCCCCAGATGAAGATCACAGAAGATGACCTGTGGATCCGGACCTACGGGCGCCTCTTCCAGAAGCTCTGCTCCTCCAGCGCTGAGATCCCCATCGGCATTTACCGGACGGAGTCGCACATGTTCGCCACCTCCGAGGCAAGGGGCAGCACATGTGGGAAGGGCAGCAGCATTCCCACCCCGACCCACACCCGGGGGGCTCCTGTCTTCGTGTGAGCATGGTGCAAATGCTCAGCCCTCAAAGAGCAATGCTGGCAGGCAGTGCAGCACTGGGCGGTTGTTGAATTACCAGGGGATGCTGCGCAGTAGGGATGCTCATTTCCTGGCTGACATTTTTTTCCCCCTTTTCTTCCCCCAAATGCAGCCCCATGACATCAGGGCACAGGTGAGTACTGCTTGCACCCAGACCCGGGATTATCAGTTCTGCCGCCGGCCCCCGCAGTGCACCCGTGGGCAGTGTTGGGGATGGTTTTCCTCAGGCGAGATGTCCCCCACAGCACCAGCAAACAGCCAGGAGGTGTAATTACCGGGAGAGGGAGCAGGATCCGGGCTCCGCTGTGAATACCTTCAGTTTTCAGCTTTGTGGAGGCAGCTGCAGGGTGCTGAAAGCTGACATTTAGCTTGATACAATCCCTGTTCATCCTTAGAGGTGCTTTTATCCCCTTTATTAATAAATCAGTTCTCACCAGTGAGGCTCCCTATAGCAGAGGTGCGGCAGCGGATCTGCTGCGATGTGTCAGAGAGGAAGGTGAGGGCAGGAGGGAATGGCACTGACGGGGATGCGGTGTTCGCTGCACCCCATGGCTGCTGGCATTCCGGAGCCTCCATCCCAGAGCTGCTGCCCAGGTGCTTTAGCAGCATGGGGACGCTGTGCTGGCAGTGCACAACTAAGAGATGGGACCCCGTCCCAGAGCAACTCCCGTTAGGTGGCCCCGCGGTCCCCGTCACCGGCCGGGCTTCCAGTCACAGATCTCCATCAACGTGGAGGACTGCGAGGACACGAAGGACGTGAAGGAGCACTGGGGAATCAAGACGGGCCACCACAGGAACTCGTGCTCCAGTGACCAGTCCGAGCACCCGCTGCTGCGGCGCAAGAGCATGCAGTGGGCACGCCGGCTGAGCAGGAAGGGCAACAAGCACTCCGGCAAGACAGCCGAGTGGATCAGCCAGCAGCGGCTCAGCCTGTACCGCCGCTCCGAGCGGCAGGAGCTGTCCGAGCTCGTCAAGAACCGCATGAAGCACCTGGGCTTGCCCACCACTGGGTATGGTAAGTGATGTGCGGTCGTGCTTCCCTGCGGCAAGGCGGCCCCGTGGGCTCCGCAGGTAAATCCCCATCCATCGTGCCCGAGCCCTGCAGGTGCTGCTGGACCCGTCTCTGGATGCTGCACAGCAATGCAGTGCGCATCGCTCCCAGGGTGGCTGCAGTGGGGTCTGTGCCTACAGGAGCTGTGCCCGCGGTGCGCGGGTAGCCTTGAGCACACAGAACCACCAAATCCTAGAGTGATAGAATGCTTGGGTTGGAAGGGACCTCCAAAATCATCTAGTTCCAACCTCCTGCCACGGGCAGGTTTGCCAACCAGTAAAGCAGGCTGCCCAGGGCGCCAGGTTGGCTCTGTTTTGAGTCAACTCATCCAAATCCTGGCACTGTGCCCCGCAGTGCTGCAGGGCTGGTGGCTGCAGCTCTGTGCCATCACCGCGCTGTATCTCAGGAGCATCCGGCGGGGCTGGGCTGGCTTGGTGGTGCGTGACGGCCGCGTGTGTCACTGTGCTTCATGCTGACCCCACGTCTTTCTGGTGGGGACCGCAGCCCCGCGCTGGTGCTGGGGTCTGTGTGCCCGCACCCGCCCCGTGGTTACGGTGAAGTCCTTCGCCCATGGCTTTCTCGGTTCATTTTGTCTTTCTGCCCTGTGAGCCATCCCGTGCTGCCTCCTGTCTACTCCATGCCAGACCCCTTCCATTGCCACAGCCGGGCCCTGAGCACTGAGCACCGAGCCCAGCTGGGGTTTGCTGCCTGCAGCAAGGAGAGTAGGGGAAATATGGATCAATGTGGGGAAACAGAGGGCATGCAGGAGTGCTGGGGGCATGTGGCAGCTGCTCCATGGAAGGGAAGGTGGGGACAGCATTTCTCGTTCAGCTGCACACCTGGCAGTGCTGCCTGCGGGTGATACAGCACTGAGATGGAGATCTATGTCCCTGCTCCCCTCCTCCCGAAAGTTTCCTTGGCTCATTCTGGGGGACGCAGCTCTCTTTGCTCTGTATCACTCTGCTGATGGCAATCGGTGCCGCAGTGCTGGTACAGTCTGACTGCTCAGTGCAGCTCCGGCACTCCAGCTGGGATGTGCGTGGGCACCAGGGCACGGCCGGCATCGGTGTGCTTGGTGGTTGGAAGGACACTGGCTCTGCCTGCTCTCCTTGCCTTTATCTTTTGCTCCTTTATTGCCGAAGTGCAGCAGCTCGTCTCTAATATTTGCCGAATCATGGCTTGCTGACCTCTCTCTCTCTCTCTGTTTATGTCTGTGCCTTTCCCTGTATGTTCTGTAGAGGATGTAGCAAATTTAACAGCCAGTGATGTGATGAATCGGGTAAACCTGGGATATTTGCAAGGTAATGCTCACTCCCTGGGAGTCACACGTGCCTCACGGCGTGCAGCGTACAACAAGATCATGCCAGCTGAGCCCAATCCACACCCTTGCCAGTTTTCACCTTAGATACTCGATCCTTTCACACTCTTTTGTTGGGTGGAGCTGGAAAACAAAAGGCACTGCACTGCAGCTGCGGGGTTCCCTGATGTCAGGAGAGAAAACGCAGGGACCCTTTGGAACTGGTGCGAGGAAATCACATCCCTCAGCTGTTACTGATAGCGACCTCCTTGCATTGCTCTGCAGGTTGACTTTGGCCTGCAAAGCCCGGAGCAGTTCAAGGAGGGGGTTTCTGTCTGCTGCTGCTGTGCAAAGCAGTGCGGGAGGGCATCGTTTGCAGCTTTGTCCTGGGTTGGTTCGGTGTGCAGACCCACGTGTCCCTGCAGTCACCCCAAGAACCCAGGATGAGGCTCGGGGTGAAGGGACGCAGCACCCGGTGCTCAGCGCACAGCTTCATGCAGAGGGGCTTGGGAAAGCCATGGGGCAGCTGTGGCCCTGCTGGGCTGTGGTTCAGGCTTTGCCAGCCCATGCTTAAGGTGAAAAGTTGGCATTTTCCTACTAACCGTGTCCACCCTCAGAGCCCCAGCCCAGCTGTGGCTCATGGAAGCCCCACTCAATATATTGCCAGCAGCCGTGGGGGCTGCACAGAGCTCAGGGATGGTGTTCCCCCCCGCCTTGGATGTGTTCTGGCACAGCTGTGAGCCACCCCCACCAGTGCCCTTCTGCAGTGTGAGCCACCACTGTGTGGGTGCAGGAACTCTGGATCCCCTCCCCCCAAAATTGTCTGGGGGTGCCAGCTGGGACAAGATGATGGCAATACGCGTGGCGGGTTCAGCAGTGCTGCATGGGGGTCAGGAAAAGGTGCTTCCATGGTGCAGGAGAACCTGTGTGCCCCAGGAACCCCCCCCTCCATTACGGCACATCCCATGCATCCCCGGCTCTGTGTGTGCCCCAGCACTGCCACCCCCAACCCCGCTGCACTGCAGGGCTGAGCACTGGGATGGCTGAGAGCTGTCAGCCCTGCTGTCTGGGGAGCAACCAGGGAGTGAGCAGCAAAAAGCAGATGGGCAGGAAAAAGGAGGGATGTGTACGCAGACCCTCCCTGTGTTCCCCATCATGCCATGCACTGCTGGCATCCCGGTGCACAACCCTGCAGCAAGCCCGTGTCCGTCTGTCCCCTGCAGTCCGTCCCCTGTCCTGTTCATCACATGCCCTCGCTGTGCTCCCGCTGCTGCTTGTTCCCAGCACCTGCTTCCCCCCATGATCTTGTTTGGCAGCGAAGGGCCCCGCGTGTCCCGGTGCTCGGTTTGGCATCACCGCAGCTCCACAAATCAGAGCCGTTCCCAAGTGGTGTTGGGGGCTCTGGGGTGCCGCAGTGATGTCCTGCGGGCAGAAGGGCATGGAGCCTCGGCCACGTGCTGCTCGGTGCTCATAGGTGCAACAAGGGAAGAAGGTGGCAAAGTGTGGTCACGGGGGGGGTTTGGCTGCCCTGACCCCTGCTCGGGGTTGAGCTGTACTTAATGCAGCAAGACTAACGTGTTTCATTTTTTGTGCTCAAATAAGGTAAGACATCTTTTTTCTTATTTCTTTTTGGGGCTTGATTTTTGACGTGAAAAGGCCAGGAGTCTCCGGCCTGTGCCATGGCTGGGAGCGGCTGCGGGGCTGTGGGAGGAGGTGGTGGTGCTCTCAGTGGCATGGCCATGCTAAAGGACCCAGTGCTGCCCTCAGGGACCAGCTGTGACCCTACCGAGCCTGATGCTTGGGGCTACTGCAGTGGGGCTGCCAGGGCATCCGCTGGGGTGCCCATTGGGGTGTCCCTTGGAGTGCCCACTTGGGGCATCCATCAGGGTGTCCATCGGGTGTCCATCAGGGCGCTCTGCCAGCCCTGCCCACCATCCCCTTCTCTCCTCCGGCAGATGAGATGAATGACCACCAGAACACTTTGTCCTATGTCCTGATCAACCCACCCCCAGACACACGGCTGGAGCTGAACGACATCGTGTATGTGTCACCCCCTCCTCCCCGCACACACTCCCACTCCCACCCCAAACCCGGGATTCCCACACGTGGTGCAGGGACACGGCACACTCCACGCCCTGCTCTGTGCCCTGCAGGTACCTCATCCGCTCCGACCCGCTGGCACACGTGGCCAACGATGGGCACAGCCGCAAGAGCAGCTGCAGCAACAAGCTGGGCCCCTGCAACCCCGAGACACGGGACGAGACCCAGCTCTGAGCACACCCCATGTGCTGCGGGGATGAAAGCGAGGGGACAGGCGGGCAGGCAGCCGGCCAGAGGCACCACGTGGGAGTTTTTAACTTTTTATACCAATACCGCAACTAGTGAGAAAGTCTTTGCTGGTGCTGGTGGTGAGACTGGAACTACAAGTCGGCCCGTTTGGGCAGGAAGCCGTGTTCGGAATTGTCCCCAAATGATGCAGGCTGTTTGCATTGGATGGGGGCACTGCCGAGCCAAGGGCAGCCGCCCTGTGCTGGTCCTGCTCCTCTTTGCTGGGTGCCCAGGCTGGATAGCTCAAATTTGGCTCTTTCACCCCAATGCTCTCCTTGCTTGTTGGCTTGTCCTGGGGGCTGCACGGAGACAATGGGGAACAAGGGGACGGTGCAGCCCTTGCAGCACCTAAGCAACATCTGCAGATCCCAAAACACACCAAAAAGACAACAAAGTGACCCAAAGCCGTGCGGCACTGCTCTTGTTGCACACATCCTGGCTCTGGGGACGCTGGCACCCGCTGGGGCTCAGCAGCAAAGACACCACGGACAGGGATGCGTCCCACCGGCTCCATGCGGTGTTGGCCTGGCCGAGGCCCTGTGCCACACACGGATGTGCATTGGCAGCCCGGCCCGACCCCCAGCTGCTTTCAGCGCAGCGGCCGTGGAGACCTTTCTATAGCAGAAACACAAGATGTATTTTCCATCTATTTTTGCACACTTTGCAACGTCGACGTGTAAAAGGTTTTTCGTTCCTTTTTTTTTGTTTTTTTTCTTTGACTGCCAAGCGAATAACTAAACGTGGTTATCTTTATATACTTCTACGTTCATATACTAAAACTTCAATGTGATTTTTTTTTTGGTTTGTTTTTAACGAGAAGCCTGTAAAGCACAACACAGCCGTGCCCTCCCAGCGCCGCTGCCAGGAGGCGGTTCAGCCATTCCCATCCACCACCCCCTTCTCCACGACACACAATAAACGTTGTTTACAAAAACCTGCTTCAAGTTGCGGCACCCAACGAAGGTGCTGAGATCCGCGCTGCCTGAAATGGGAGGAAAACCCACCCAGGCAAAGCTCTGCGGGCTGACAATTGGACGGGGCCTGGGCTGGCCTTGCTTTTAATGCCTGCGGTTTCTGCTGCTTTGCAGCCCGGCGTTGCCATCTGGCGCTCAGTGGGCAGTGCAGGTGGAAATACCCAACCCCCACCCCAGCCCTCCGCTGCACTGAGATGTGGGCACGACCAAACCACCACCGATGCTCTGTTTGATCTTACTTGTTTCGCTTGATGCACTTTTTTTTTTTAGAAATCTCCTTGGCTGCAGCAGTTCCATGTTGTGTTTATTTCTGTTTGGAAGTTGTCGTGCCAAAAACAATTACGTAGCTCCCATAGGATAAACAGCGAGAGCAGCTGAAGCACAAAGCCAGCGGGGTTGGGCCACGTCTGACCCCACAGCTCTCCGTCCCTCCGCTGTCAGTGCACACAACCAAGCCTGGAGCTGAAGGTTTTCCATCCCATTCACCTTTAAAGGAGGGGAGAACAAAGCAGCACTGCACCCCACCCCATGGTGGGGGCTGAAGTCACAGCCCACCGCTCAGAGATCCTTATGGGCCCTTTCCAGCTTGGGATATCCCGTGGTCACCCCATGCTGGCCATTCAGAAGGGAACATTTTCATCTCTTTCCCCACATTTGGCTGCTCTGTGTGCCTGGGGGCAGCCCACCGCCTCACAGCACCCCAGGCACAGCAAGAGCATCCCTCCCTCACACTGCATTCCAAGGCCGCTTCTGTTTGTTTAATGTATAAAGACGTGTATTTAAGAAGAAGCTCCACGTGTGTAAATCATACGCTGGGTTTTTTTTTGGTGAGCATTATTTCTACGGTGTAAATTTACAGCCGACGTTCTAACGGGATGTTCAGAGATAAAGAAAAGTACTGTAGATATTTACCTGTGGTCAATGCAAGTCTAAGAACAAGTGTTAATTTTTTCTAAGTCCTCACAGTCGGTTACAACACGAATGTAAAAACGAGAATATTTTATTTTTGTAAGGGTTGTGGCACCACTGAGGGCACCGCCACCAACAGGAGCTGCTGCTGCTCACCCAGGGCTGGCTCAGAGCGGTGGGCGCTGCGCTGAGGCCGTGCAGGAGCAGAGGGGGGATGTGCTGCACTGATCGCTTCACCCCAACGGCTCCAGCACGGCCCCAGTGCACAGCAGTATTTATTTCAGGTCACTCTCATTTTCGTTTTTATTTTTTCCTCAATTTTCCCCATGAAATCCAATGGTTTCACTGCCAGCAGTGGGTGGCACAGCTCTGGCTCACAGTGCAGCACTTTGCCCATTAGGGAAGCAGCACTCCCCCAGCCCGGAGGGGACGCACACAGATGGTGCTGCTGGCCCGGGGACGCCTCCTCTTCCCCCTTAGCTCACCCCTATGGGGCAGAACACAGCACTGGGGCTCCCAGAGCAATGCAGTGCCATTAGAAAAACAGGATTCTACGAAGGACGCAGAGCTGAAAGGCCCCGGGCAACGCAGACACACAAGAGAGGGCTGTGAAAGTTCCAGGTTTACTGGCATCGTGTGTCCCATGGCACTAACAGCTCCATCCTCTGAACACAGACCACATCCCCACACCACATCACGCACTGCAGCAGTACTGAGTAGTCACACACCCGTCCCCGTTTTTACCCCTCCATCCAAACACGGCCTTTTTACTTCCCGAGGGGGAGCTGCTCTCCAGGTCAGCTCTGCGTGGGCTCCATCAGCCACAGCCAACAGAAAAATGAATCCTTCCCTCTCCGAGGCCTCATTTTGGGACATGTATTCTTGGGGTGCACTGTAGACAGCCAACTGGAGATGTTTTTGTACGATTCCCGTGAAGACACTTCACATTTCTGTAAAGAGAAATCGAAATAAAAGAGCTGCATGCAGCAACAACAGAGACTGCTGTCTGCCTGGTGGCTGCCGTGTCCTGGGGTGGGCTCTGACTGGGAGCACGGAGCTACTGCCAGCTTCCAGGAAAGCTGGAGAAATTACTTTGTTTTCCACGACAGCTTCATGCTGCGTTACACAGCCCATGCTAACAGTGGTGCTCAGTAAGGGCTCAGGGCAGGATGCTCCCCACCGCTGCATTGCTCCTGGGGCTGTGCTGCAAATTCAGTTTAAGTAGTTAAATACATAGTTAATCTTGAATAATAGTTAACAGTTGAATAGTTAAAGAAATCCCTCCTGCCATCTTGGCAGCAGAAACGTGTGCTTGTTTTGCTCGCAGGCTTTGCACAAGGCAGGCAGACCAAAGGAAGGCACAGCCCCTGGGTTTGCTATGGGTCAATTACTGGCATCGTTTGTGCCATTGATTCTATGCAAACCTTGAGTCATCTCTGTCTGGACTCTGAGTAACTGACAGTAACGTTTGGAATGATGCAGGGACTGAAAGAAGAGCAGCATTTAAGTAAGAAACCCTTTCTGTTCATTTGACCTTCATCCAGAAGGGACACTCCATTTCTTTCATACGGAGAGCACAGCTCCAACAGCATCACTTCTTTGGATGCCTTCATGCTATGGCCTGCAGCACCCAGGCTACGTGCAACTGAAGACACATACATCTATTTGTTACTCCTTCACAGCCCCTCCTCTTTAAACTCCAATGTACTGCCCGGAACAGAAGGGCATTCCTTGTGTGCCCAAACACACCTGCAAACAGGAAGCTCAGAACCATAACCGAGAGATTCCACTTGCAGTTATCTGATATCAGTAACGCAGTCAAACCATTACCATTATTTTCTACTTTTTCCCATGCTCTGTGAGTCATAGTCTGGTGTCTGCATGGTGACCTGGACTTCATCACAAACACTGAGCTATGGCACACAACGAGGTACTCAACATTTTGTTCAGCTCTTCTTGCAGTTCACCAAAGCAGAGTCCCCATCCCACCCCAAGGATCTGGGACCTCAGAGAGTCTGCAGACACCTCATGGGCTTTGTCACATCTGTGCTCCTCAGCTGCTGTGAGCGCAGCACAACTGACGCTGTGATCAGAACTGCCACCCACAGAAAATTTAGGTGTGTCGTCATAAATGTGTAACGTGAATCACAGAGGTCAGCCACACACCCCAAATTACTTCAAGCTGTCCTGAAGAGCCTCATATAGCAGTTCTCACTATGCCACTTTACTGCTGGAAAGATGATAACCCAGGGGTGGTGCTGCTGGTATAAAGCGCGATGGGCAGCGGATCCCAGCGGCACCAACTTCAGAGTGAAGCCATAACGGAGTGTTCTGACACTGCTGTATCAGTTTTGAAGACTTGTGGGGGGGAAAAATGACCAAAACCAAAGGACAATTCAGGGTCTCGAGAACACATTCATGTCTCTCTACCTTTCCTCTGTTCCCAAACTGCTTGCCACAGCGACAGCTCCCAAAAAGACGCTTGTTTGCACGCTGCTACCTCTCCCATGTAGCAAAGTCAGGGTGGTTTTGTGCTCTCAGCCCTCCCACAAATCCAGCACGTGGCACTGAGCTGCACTCAGGTTTTCAGGACGCCTCAGCGTGTTCACAACTTGGCTACTTCTTGCCTGAACCACACAGCAGGATGAAAATGAGACAAAGACACATTAACTACAAAAGCAAAACAGTATGGGCAAACACACAACGTACTGACGTATGAAAGCTATGGAACTGCACTTAAAAGCACTTTAAAGATGTACATTCTTGTATCTATTAAGAAATGAGTAAGAAAACAAGAGAGGTCAAAAGAGAGACCCAGCCCTCACCAACGCTGCCCTGTGTGCTAATTGCTTAGTGCAGGAGTGCAGCACACAGCCTGCAGCCCATTGCCATTGGGCATTGCCAACGCCTCCTTCACACGGCAGAACAGGAGCAGCCACAGCTGCAGGCAGCCCTGGGGAAGGCTGAGCTCTACAGCCAGGCTGGGCAGCACGTTAACGGTACTGAACCTTTCAGCCCACTCCTTTCTACGAGCAGCGAGATTTCAGCCTGGTGGAAATAATAAGGAAAACTAAAAATAATGTTGAAAAAAGACATAGTCAAAAAAAAAAAAACCAACCGACCTCTACGGACAAGGAGTATTTTGCACGACAAATCTATCAGTCAAAAATGTGTCTAAGTTGGAAAGGTCTGCAGCTTTGAGATTTAAATGTTTCTGTGTAGCCACCAGAGGTGCATTAAGAGGCCTCAATCGCCAGTTGATATTTAAATCCCAGAGGTGGTTTGTCCTTACACATCACAAGCAAGCTGACACCCAGCACTTCAACAGAAGACGCTCTGTTGGTGCTTCTGCCACTGCCTGAGCACTCGGATCCCAGAAAACCCACCAGCCAGATTCAGGAGCCTGAAGAGTGATCAACTAAATCCTTAAGACGTCTGTTAAATAACATCCCAATTTTCTGAAAGCCTGCTGGTCAAATTGTAGCACGTTTCAAGCAAGGTCGGGTTTCATGCAAGCTAAGCTCACAAAGGCATTAGAGCTGCTGACAAACGAAGCTTTCTAGGAGCACAACTGAACAGAATAGCACATCTTTAAAGCATGTTAGTTCTTTGACAGGATGAAGCATCACAACAACCAAAGGTACACATGAAATAAAAAAGGAACTCAGTTAATGATTTTTATTAAATTTCAGTGCTTTCATAAAATAAATATGGTATATAATATCAAACAGTGAGAAATAAAGCACAAGCATGAAAAGCATGGTAACAAAAGTTACACTCATGACGGTGTTTAATACTTAGCACTTTAGAAACCATAAAGCCTTTAATTATTTACAAGCAGCGAACTATCTAACATCATTTACAAAGTTGCAGCAGCCTATCAAGAAGTACTGGAAGGGGGAAAAAAAAATGGAGAGACTGCAATGGAAGACCTTCACTCCACTCTACCTAGTTAGCTTTTTATTATGTACCCTACTTTCCCCTTATGTACATAACTTCTTGTGACTTTCACTATTCTCAAAGTTTAATAATTACACTGCATTCTATTGCAGAGCTCAGATCATCTCTAGGATTGGTGTAGTGCCTCCAGCACTTCCGAGTGATGTTTTCAAGTAACACTCCAAAGAAAAGTAAACATGTGCAAACCAAAGTTACAAACCAAGGCGCCCCTCAGGCAGCCACACCAGATGGAGCAGGCGCCGGTTAGCAGACGAAGTCATGTAATAGCTACAGAAACCTACTGGGAAGTCCAGCCTGGTCAGGAATGGGAACACGTTAAAAACTGGAACGGAACTGCAAATACACCCTGTCACCATAGAGAACAATGTAATCTGCTGAAACACAAAGGTTTTTAAGGTCATGACTCAAGATTTAATATTTCAACATGAAAAGAAATCCAAGCCATTCGACTTATTTGGGCTTTTGAAACAAATGCAAACATCTCTGTTTAAAAATCGCTCTTAAATGAGAAAAACAAATCAATATATATTAATATATCACCCAAAATAAAAAACGTACACACTCTTCATTTTCGAGCATGCTGCTCATTCAGAAGAAAGACAGGACAGAGAAAGTAGAATTACATCTCATGATATAATAAAAACATTAAAATTTGTGATCGTTAAGTGCACCATCGTACAGGAGTAGCGTGCTCAGAGTGGACATGTTCTATACCTACCAGAATCCATCTTTATTAAAGCAAACAAATCTTTAGGACACTACCTGAAACTGATAACAACTGTGCTCCATTCAGCTTGCTTGCCTCAAGTTTCAATCAGGCACGTTCCAGCCAGCAGCACCTGCATGCCTCTTCATGATTGTATTCCAGAGATCTTTCAATTTGTGAACCATTTTTAGTCACTGTTTGTTTGTTTTTAAAAAGACTGGCTCCTGCAATGCTTATTCTAAACAGATACTGCAAGGAAAACTCTGTTCTGAGCAGCACAAGTTGGGACTTCTTTCAGAAATCTGAGAGCCGGACTTACGTTGGCAGTAGATACAGTACAGCTATTTGATGTATGAAACAGTTCCTCAAAAAAGTCTGAAAGGAAAATTTCCCTAAAGACTGCTTTAAAAAAAACCAAACCAAACCAAACCCACTTCACCCGAGATCTGTTCAATCTTCTACTGAAGTTCAGAGCCTGCCAGCTTTACGAACGATAGGAAGGAGGAGGCGAATGAGGCGGAGAGGAAACAAAACCAAATAATTCCCAATTTGTACCGATGGAAAGCTTCAAGTAAAAGGAAACCCACTTGTTAAAGATCTTGCTACATGCACAGTCCCTCATCAGTTGAAAGCCACAGTAGTTAGCATTGGGTGTAACAGCAGATTTATCATTCATTAAAAAAAAAAACACTGATAATGTTCCTTCATTCTTAATAACTTGCATCCACGGTTTCTGTTTAGAAACTTCTTAAAAAATGTTTATGGTTCTGCACATTTCATACCAAACCAGAGGAAAACAGTAAACATGTCTTCGTTTGATGCAATCCCATTCAGCAATCTCCTCCCCAAGAACTCAGTGTCATTTACGAGTCTGAGTCTTCTTTGGCACTGCAGGTCGCTTGGCTTGCCACAAGTGGTTATGGATAGTAAGAGCATCCACGCTAACAGACATGGTTTTGGCTGGAATCACATTGAACTGTTTTCTGTCTGAACTGTATTTGTAAAGTTTGTCAATCATTTTCTTGGTGATGCTCTTTGGCCCCGTTCCAGTCAGCTTGTAGATTTCTTCAGTATCTGGATAGTAGCAGTAAAGTGCTCTGAACTGGCAGCCAGCATCACGGAACAAAATGATGTAGTGGTTGGCATCACATTTTTCAAGTTCCTGCATTAAAAATAAGTAAGTAAACACACACGGACACTTCTCACAGTGCAAATTCCCACTGGATGTGACCAGCTTTTAGCTTTCCCCCCAAAAAGTGGGTTTTCCTTGAATAGCATTCCTCATTTCACAGGTCCATTTTTGCAGATGGAATACAGCACCACGGATGAGTAGGATTATGAAGTGAGCACTACAGGTGAATTTTGCTGTGAGTGCATTCAAAATTTTCTATTTTATTGCTTACCTCTAATATTGAATTCTTATGCGGTTCATTCACTTTTCCAGCAAGACAGCAATGAGATATAGCATTGTGAATAATAGGTTTGTTTGATTTGCTGCTGGGCTCCTTAAATAGTTTTGGACCTAAGGAAGAGAAGCAAGTAAACTTTAGTTGTCCAACGCTTAAGAACGTTAAGATTTTAATTCATCAGAAGTGCTAGGAAAAAAACATTTTCTTCAACGACTTACTTGTAGGTAGTAAACAGAACCAAATAGGCTTGATAATTCCTCAAAAGTAACGGGTCACACCAAACGTATCAGAGCTTTACGTAACCTGCTGATCACAGCAAATGCTCAAACTAAAATGAAAATGGTTACCTGTGTATTCTGCCACTGAAGCAATAGAAGATGCAGTTGAAGCGTTCTCCCAGTCTCTTTCTGTGTTTCTGCTAGGATTTCTGCTCAGTATTGGTAATGACTCCATAGATTCAACTCTGTTGGGGAGGGACAGAGAAAATAAGCATCGTTTTCCCTTCAAATCTTCAAACAATTCACTAGGCCTGAAAAAAAAAACAGACTACTGTCCCTGTTCCTCCTCAGAGCTGTCAGACTCTTCCTACCACATTACCGAGGCAAACTTGCTATTGTATTTCTTTTTCCCAAACAAACAAAATGTCAAGTTTGTACAGGCCAAATTTGGCACCCAAGTGAAACAGAAGATGAAATCACTGATTGTCATTGTGCCTTTACCAAAGCAAACAACACTGAATCCCAACGCTCTCATAAGGTAAGAGAAACATTTCTTTTGTTATATTTAAATATCTCTACCTCTGAGATGGTGTGCCACCAGAGTGCACGCTTTCAGGCTCCGTTGTTGCTGCTGAGGCCAAAGAAAGGCTGGAACCAGACTGAGCACTGCTCAAATTATCAGCTATAAAAAAGAAGACAAAAAGTGAATGCATTTGTTCAAGCAGATTACCAGACTCACTGAGAACCAACAACTCAAAATTCTTACGAGTAGAAGAACACTTTGTCCCTGAATCGCTGTAAGATTCCTCACGATGGACCGACTTTGGCCTGGGTTTCTTGGGCTTTGATTTGGGCTTTCCAAGCCCTTGCTCCTCCAAGATTTGTTGCTGTTTTTTCCTCAGATATTCTTGCTTGATAAGTTCCCTACGAGCCTTCTCCTCTTCTTTGCGTATTCTGTCCTCCTCAGCTTTGCGACTGAAAAGCAAACCACAACATCCAATGTATAATGATTTTCCTCATTTTAAAGAGGAAAGGAGCCATCCTTTTCCGCATGCTATTACCGAGCTTCATCTCTTTTTTGCTCAACTTCAGCCTCCAGCTGCTGTTTCCGAAGCCGAGCCTCCTCAGCTTTGCGCTGCTGTTTCAGAAGGAACGCCGCACGTTTTTTTGCCAACTCATCTTCTGCTTTCTGTTCGTCCTGCAAGATTCACGGGGATAGAAAGTTGTAAAGACTACAGGAAAACACATCAAACCGAGTACCACAGGATTGCTGAGGATTCCAGGAAGATTTTTAAGGAAAACATACGGCAGTACTTTTGGAAATCGTCAGAATTGAAGAGTGTAAGTCAGACAACCATACTGAATTTTTTGGTGGTCTCCAATAGAACTTCAACACCAAATTTTCCTTTAAGTTCATAAAAAGAAAACAAACTATGGTCTCACTTTACTCTGATTCGTTTTAAGTAAACTTTAACAGCACAGAACTGTGTAGAACTGTAAAGTACCATGAAACTACAACATTGCCTAGAGTGGAGAACACAGATAACCCCAGCGTTAACAAAAGCCTTTATGTCAATAAATATGCACCATAGTATACAAAACCAGAAGGCAAATTTACTGAAGTCAAGATCTGAAGTTTTTTAAAACAGAAATGGATAAAGAAAGCATTGTAATGTCAGAACATAAAGCTGGCAGGAGATTGCTCTCTATCAGAAGAAACCGCTTTCATACAATGTCAAGGACTTTTCTCCCCAAATGTGTTTTTTCAAATCCTAATATTGCAACCAAAACGTATCCAGCTCCACCAGATGACTCAAGAATGAAGCTCTTAATGCCAGACAAAAGCGTAACAACGACTAAATATATAATGGTAACATATTTACCTTGAAAAAAAACCCCACACCAGACTTCTGATCACCTTCGCTAATTAAATCTGCAGAGCTGTCCTGGCTCTCAAGTTCTCCTTCATCTGGAGCTTTTAAGTCAGACAAATCTACTTCAATGAGATTAGCCTTGCTCCTCAATGGCTCGTCCATTGGGACGTTTTCTTTTCCTGAGCCATCAGAAGAATTCAACCCTGTTTCTTTGAAGCTGTTATTCACCTCTTTGCTCATCTCAGAAATGATATTTGCATCTTTCGAGGTGGAGAGAACAAGTGCCCGTTGATTACTCTCATCGTGAAGTCTATAGGTATCAAAGAAACACTTTTCTTGAGAACCACTTCCCAGATCAGGGCTATTTTCAGAGCCTATTTCTGTCGGCGTCTTCGACAAGCTGTTGGATGGAAACGGTCTTAAATGCGGCAAGGTTTCTACGCTTTGCGTTGGGGTTTTAACACGTGCTGAGTTTTGTTGCCTGTCTTTAGGGACTTTCAAATCTGCCGGTCTTCCTGATCGAGGGCTCCTGCCTTGACCAAATCGAGGCGGTTTCCGAAGACTGTTCATTCCAGTTGGTGACAGGGGCTCAACAAAATGGATCGATGGTTTTACCTTTTGGTCCTGAGAGTTACTTCTGGTTCCTGGTGATGGCACTGATGGAGATTTCATAAGCAATTCCTGTTGCTGAGAAATCTTTAATATAGCCTGCTGAAGCGTGCTGATGGTTTCATTGAGCTTTTCAATAGAAAGATCACATTCATTAATATCTACTTCTGTAACATTGTCTTCTAGAAGGGCAGCAGAAATAATTTTACTTTTTTCCAATTCATGTATAGCAGCAGAATCTTTTGGTTTATGTTGCTCAACGAAAGCTATGCTTTCTTGCATTTTTACTTTTGCTACCTCCTGAGAATCATTAATTACGTCTTCTCTTTCCTCCTCCTTCACAAAATACTCTTCAGACTTAGAACCCAAAGAAACTTCATCTAAGTCTTCACCATTGTGCCGAGGGTATTCTTTTGGAAAATGTTCCGGTTTGAGCGGTTGTGGAACATCGGGAGATTTCCCTTTCTTAACAACATGCAAGAAAGCTGCCTTGCCCAATTTTAGTCGCTGCCTTGCTGATAAGGCTTCCATCTTCTTCTTCTGAGCTTCTATTGCTCTTCGTTTCTCTTCCAACTGCATATGAAGCTGCACCAATTCAGAAGCTAAAAGATTAACATTATCTTTATTTGGTCTGCTGGGGCTTTGCTCTCGTTTCTGTTTCCACGTGGTCAGTGGTGCTGGGCAGCTTTCTGATCCATCCGGTGTGGTCTTTTGCGAACTACTTGTGCTGGACTTAGTTTCATAGCTATTAAGCCTCTGAAGCTTTCGTTCTGCAAAATTGGTCATTCGGACGCTCCCACTGGCCACTGACACACTGCTAACCTGGGAAATGGTACTCAAACAAGGGCTGGAACGCCCACTCGCATCATCTTTATCTTCATGTTCTTTTACCTTCATATCTTCTTGCAGCTTTGCAGATTCTTCCTCGCCTATGTATTTAGCGACGATAGGATGGTCATCTAAGCCTACCAAGTCCTGTTCAGCGTCCTCGATGTCTAAGAGATCAGAATCAGAGTCCTGTCTCACCATAGTCCATGTGGTATCTGGAACATGTAAATTGAGACTTTTCACATAACTTACATTGACTTTACTTGCTATGTCATCATCAGATTTAGCAGCATGAAGAAAAAATCCCCCCGTGGGTTGATCCTGAGCAGAAGGATCTAAACTGCTACTAGCCAAAGGTCTGGAGGCTTCTAACGCCGCCTCCGCCAGCGCTGCTGAGTCTGCAGGACTGGACTCAGTAACTGGAGTGAAATCAGAACTAGAAATTGGAGTAAAAGTCCTACTGAGATCATGGTCACCATGACTGCTACTTGTTTTCTTGCGAATCAAAGGCAAGTGTCCCTCATTTAATCTCTTTGCCATAAAACTCCTTTGTTTCCCCTCCCCACATTCATCCTCTTTATTTATGATTTGTTTTTCCTTTGCTGGTTTTAGAACTGCAGGCATTAAAGGCTCCAGGTAGAAGCTGTCTGGTTTGCTTTCTGAAGACTCGCTGTTTATTTTTGGAGACCACGCAGTTGCAACTATGCTGGGTACTCTGGCTGCTGCGTTCTGCAATTCCACGTCACCACGGTTCGGCCTTTCTTCAGATCTGATTATTGCAATAAGCTCTTCATCTTCATCCTCAATTTCAACATTGTTCAGCAAGCTCTTCCCATTAGTTTTCATTGATGGAGGATGGGGCTGGTTTTTTGGAGTTACGTTAACAATGTTTGAAGCAAGGCTGTCTTTGCTGATTGATCTAGCCAGACTAATGCTATCACCAGACCCAGGGTCCACATCAGTACTGGCGGAATGATGAAGAGCAAATGGTGTTGGCTGAGACAGAGGCCTAGAAAAGATAAGAACAGTTCACTGAAGAGAAGGTACAAAAAGTTACGATTTGCTGACTTAAGGACCATAATACACGAAGCCAACATTTCTGTTCTATTTGGAAAAGGCAGCCTGTAGCAAGAGTGACCACCAACGGTAAGGCACCAACCTCAGATACTTACATTCTCAACAGTGCTTATTGCAAATCACGTTTAAAGTATGTTCAACTGCAACACTAAAATCAGTCCTCCCTGAAAACATATTTTTTTGTTGTTTTATTTAGTTATTTTTTTTTAATTAAAGAAAACAATGTTAAGCAACTCTCAGTCCATTTCTAATGAAGTGGTACCATATTACAAGGACGTTTGTCACAGTATGGAGTATCCTTCCATTAAACAGTACTGTAAAACCTAAAAGCACACATTACCTGGGTTTCTTCTCTGGCCATGCAAGAACCGAACCTCGTGGCTGCCCATCAACACGAGTCAGAGAATTAGAACGATGCCGATGACCTACGATATGTTTGAAGTATGTTTTAGAAACAATCTTCAAGCTAGGAGTTTCATTGCCTTTAATAGCAAATATAATACATTATTTCGCCAAGAGATGGCAGCAGAAAACAAATTTGCTGAAATATTAAAGAAAAGTAAACAAAAGCCTGGTAAAATACACTGAAAAAATGACACTGCATACATAAATATATACAGACACATCTGTATATATTTATACATGGATTTGAATTCTGCATTCCCAAGCATGGAAGTGCTCAATTTGCTTTCCTCATCCCTCCCACTCACTCACTGCCCAGCTCCATCTTTTTTGTTTGTTTTGGTTTAAACAGTCTTTATCACTGCACGGTGTAAGAGCCCAGGCAGTTGAAATGAAGTTTGGTCAGTACCACTGCTGAGAAAAGAAATTCTAAGTAATTCTGTATAAGCATAAAACCTAGATTTTCAAAAAGTACCTTTAAAATCAGATTTATTGTCTTCCACTTAGCATGTGTATTTTTTCATTAATTATTGTATTGGCAGTGATGGACATTCCCTTTTGAAATGTACGTAAAATTCAAAGTAGACTTACCAGGGCTGTCTTCGCCCTGTAAAGATTTTTGTTGTTTCTGTCTCAAAGGGAGCAGTGGATGGGAAGGGCTAAAGGCAGGGCTTCCTCCTTTGCCACTAATTCAGAAAATGAGAGCAGTAAGAATTCATTAATAGAAGAATTTTTTTTTTCTATAAGAACAGAAGAAAGTTATACAGCAGAGAAGTTACAGTAGTAATAGTTGCCCCCATCCTCCCCTAAAACACAAGATCACACCATCAATATTAAAGACCTTAAAGAAAAATTAAGGTTTTCACATGAAACAATAGAAAAGTAAACTACTACCTGAAATCAAAGTGTTCTTGTTTTTAAATACAGCAATTTTAAAATGTAGCTTATGCCACAGTACACCTGAGACAAAGTAAAGGCTGAATTAACTTCCTTATAGCCCTCACATTTAGTTCAGCTGAAAAACCTTGTCACCGACTTCCTTGTACACTGAATCATAGTTATATTTTTTCATACCAACATTTAAAGAACACGGTCAGCCAAGATCAGATGCTTGGACAGTTTTCACATTTCACACTATCTTCAAAATAGAAATTAGAAGAACAACTTCTATAACACAACAGTGACATCTGGTGTTGAGGCTTACTGGAATTTGCCACAGATCAAACATAACAGTGCCAAGTATTTCTTTGAACTTCAGAATATTTTACAGACTGAGTGAATTTAAGCTGCGTGCAGAAAATCTGAAGCAAAATCAGAACAGCTAGAAGCAGAATTTCCTATGTGATCCAAATGGAAGCATACAGTAGATTAATCTAAACAGCATGAAAACAGACTCACAGGTAGTCAGGTTCTTCAGGGTGCAGGTAGTACCTACTGCAAGCTTCAGAGCCTGCCTGAGCTGAGGGCTGCACGTCTGCTGGATTTGCACTAGCAGGACTAGCCATGAAACTTCTCTTAGTTGCATTGGAGATAGGAACGGGTGGGCGGCTGCTCTTCTGCTGCAGCACTGTTTTAACTGTGTATGTATTAAAAACTGTGTTAATGTCATAAACAACCATTAAAATAACAAAGCAGAAAAGGAAGTTTCAAACTGCGGCACACTATAGTGACAATTTTGTGACACAAAACTGAAAGGCAGCAGTAGAAGTAATAACCTGTATTTAAAAAGGATATATGCTGGTGGCTTTATTGGAAAGGAAGTAAATGATGAGCAGGCTGGAGTAAAAAAAAAAAAAAAAAAAATCTACTTCTCACATTCCAAAACTCAGAACCCAATCCACAGCTGGATTTAGGACTAACCTGCCTTCCTTTTTTGCTCCTTTCAAAGGACGTTGCAGCAAGAAGAAAGCTAGGGTGGAGGGCGAGCTCCAAAGCAAACAGCAACGTGTGACACTTTTCCATTCTGATGGAAATATTTTGAAATAACTCACTAGTATTTGTGAAGCATAACAGACTTACCATCTTTTATTTCCTGAACGTCTCTGGGTTGTACGAAGTCTGGTTTGACATTCTCAAACCACCAGAAGAGTTCCGCAATGAATACCATGACGTTGGGCTAGAAAAGAAAAAACGCTCCTCACAGTAACAAAATACCTGCTAATGATTTACCCACATTTTGTTTAGAAATGTATCCTTCATTATGTTTCTTACCTTTAAAACTAAAGGAGCATACAACATGTCCTCCAGCGTGAGATAAAAGCATTTGTTTAGATATTCATTTGAGAATTCTCTCAAGAGTTGAATATTATAAAGGCTGTCAGCGATTGATGTTACCTCCTTCAAACAAATATCTAGAAAGGTAAGAAAGACAAGTTATGGCACCACCCAGTGAGTTAAACCTCCATGCACAGCTAACAGAAATACTATGTGCAGGAACTTCAGAGTGCTTATAAAGCATCACTTCATATTTAATGGCTAACAGCACATCATCTCTCTAACTGTTAAATACCAGAGGATAGGAAAAGGAGGGATACGAAAAGCACACATAACCAAGTATCAATTTGGTGTTTGTTTTACAAACCATACACGACTTTCATAGTCACATAAAAAGGTAAACAGGCTACAAACAACATCCAAAGATAAAGAAAGAAAAGCAACTAAAACCAGATTTGTAAATAACACAGGGTTTGCAGTTCAAGTTGTGTTTGGCAGATGTATATCACAAGAATTGTGAGCCAACAGTAAGGTGTGCTTATTTCTTTTTAAGGTTTAATTAGACCATGCTTGGTAACATTAAGAGACAACATCCTATCACCTAGATCTATCAAAAAAACAGACCACCTCCTATTACATCTGCTGCTTTTTCATTTGATACCTCATTTCTAGTTCAACTTTCAAATACTTCAGGATACCTATCAAGAAACTTTTCTACATACCATCTAGCTTCATTTGCTCTGGACAATAATAGTGTATCACAGCTAACAGAGCAGCACCATCGCTACCATCCTTCATCAAATCCTCGAGCAAAGGGAAGTAAGGTAATTGCCTGCTTGACAGATGGTCTCTTCGGTAACGCACCTGAAAAAAGACAACTGGTGTTCATGTGATGCCAAGGATCCCAGGAGCTGCAGTTAAGTACTGAAAGCTCTTTATGGTGGATCCATCACAGCATTCTACTTCATCTAAGCCAAAAACAACGTATAAGGTTATACTCTCCTCTCCACAGAAGCCAATTCAGAAGAATATAGTGCTTCCTTTCTAAACATTCTCCTTGTATCTGGAAGCAATTCATGTTGAATTCCTAGCTTCATATACTCATTTTAACTTAATGCAAACTAATTTAAGTCAAAATCCTTCTACGCAGATGCACGAATGCAGCAGACCCAAAGAAAGAGAAACAGACAACTTACACATATGCATTTAAAGCTCCAGGGGAAAAAAATTAAGATGAACTAGTGATTTCTCATGTGTTACCCACACACAGACTTGCCAACCACATCACCTGAGAGCAAAGGCTTCTTGGAGAGATTCAGAGCATTGTATGCCAGGCAAGACAGCATACAATAGTAATGTGTAAAGGAAAAAATGTGGCTTATCTCAAAAATGCTCAGCAAGAGGAGGGGGAAGGTCTGAAATCAATGGCACAACTCTCCTCGATTTCACTACACATAAACATCAAAATTCTACTGGTTACCCCTGGACGCTCACATGATTTTGAGCTTAGTTGATGAGTATCTAAAGAACAAGCCTTGGCAGAGCTTCTAGCAATTTTTGCAAGAAAAGTTTTAGCACAAATGTTTACTAACAATCCATGTGCTGGACTGGAGGGCTAGATCCAAGTCCCAGCAGCAAAATGATCCAGCAAGCAAAAATACTATACACTACAAGCCCAACAGAAGCATCTTACAGTGATGGAAAAGATTGCTTTTACACCAGTACGTTAACACCACTTAGCATCTCATCAACCCTCCTGATCCATGTGCTGGCCTAGCATATTGCTATACAGAGAACATCCTCAATGAGCAGAAGAAAGTTTTATTTTATCAATGGTACCATAAACTTTCCAAGATAAACTGGGCAAGCTCTCTGCACACACACACACACACACACACTCATGTCAGTTTAGGATGGCACAGGCTGAGAAAAATTATATTCAAAAGAAAGAAGGTTGCTTACATGCAATTTAATAGTAAGAATTTAATAATAAGGAACAGTTCCATTTATTTTGAACGAATATTAATACAGCACATTAAGCTTCTCTGGCAAAGGTAAGTATTTCTAAAAGCAATGTCTACATGCCATTGCTAATTTCCCAGGTGCAAATGATCTTTTTTCCCCAGCCTGGAGCACTCCACAAATATGTAATGGAATGTGAATCATACTGTACCACACGAGCATATTCCACTGGTTCCAGCATGCAGTGCGATATGGCATGCATCAGATCAGGCTTACACAAAAAGAAATAGCAAGATATAGGATGGTGGTTATTCAAACACGAAACAAATCAAATGCATTAGCAACATCCATTATGCACTGGAAATGTGGTCATTAAGTCTGATAAAACATGTGTGCACACTAAGGTGATCTGGTTAGCTTAAAAGGTTCATCGTTCATCCACTTAGTTGAAGTAAACAAATTAAAAGAAACATCAGGAATTTCGTCTTGTATTTTAGTTGCTTCTCTACTTAAAATAGAAACATAGTTCTTTTCCAATGGGAAAGGATTTTAAATGGAATTTAAACCAACCACGGCCAATACCGTATCTGTTTCTTCTGCTCTCACTTAGTAGTCTCTAAATATAATGTAAACCTACGCAGCTTCTTAGCAATGCTATCAAATGTAGGCCTCCGATACGGATGGCACCTTTGAGCACACAGAACACAAGAGACAAACTCCAGGTCAGTACTTCATGACGCTGTCACAAGTCATTAAATGAGGCTGGCAGCCAGGGCTCTGGCACAGATTTTATCAGCCTGTAGGTCCCTTCTCCCATTCTCTTTATTTCAGATATTTAAAGTTTTCAGTGCGGTCCATTTGGTTGAAACAAACCCAAGATCACAGAATCACAGAACAGCTTGGGAAGGGGCCTCAAGGATCATCAGGTTTCAACCCCGCTGCCACAGGCAGAGCTGTCAAATGCTTCTTCAAGTATTAGGAGCAAGAAGGGAGAGATGGAGCTCAGTGTGGAAAGGCAGACTGTGGGGCGGCGATGGCCAGAGCACGCCTGCCTTCTCCAGCTGCACCACGCTTGGGAATTGGCAACTGAGACAACAGCTCTCATCCTCCCCGGCAGAAAACGAGAAGCACCACATCCAGCAAAGTGGAGAACAAAGAGTACCGAGGCCAAGAGAAACTCAGGAACAAATGAGAACCTCTGCAAGTTCAGATAAAACCAGGAAGCTCAGCTAAAAGCAAGCAACACCAATTCCACTTTTTATATAAAGCCAAAACCTACATATTTTTATTTCCATTTTCACACTTCCCCTAAAATAAAAACACTGGCCTTCCTCCCGTTATGCCAGCTTCAGTTTAATGTACCATATAATTCCACTCTTCATAGCAATAGGTCCAAACTGGTTTGTCAAATCTTCTAACCTCATCTCAGTGAACAACAGTGTTCTGGGTTGGATTTACCAACCATGGGAATGCAAGAGCACTATATAATGAGCCAGTACAGACATCTAGGCGTCTTAACAATGGATTCAAAGATTAAGCAACCATTTAAACTGACCAGCTTTTGTATCACCTTAGTGCTGCCATCAATTGCCTATTTACAATAGAAATAGTGAGTGTAACCATTTCAACCACTGTTAATCTCCTAGCTTTTTGCTGCTACTCCATATTCCTCACCCCTGCACTGTGGGAACACAATTTTGAAGTGCTGTAAAGTGATTATGCTATATGCTGTACAGTATGCAGAGATCATGTTATGAAAATTAAGCCTGATGACCGGAAAGCTTACGCAGAGGGTTTGTTGGCTTTTTTAAAGAATGCCTAAGAAGCATTGTAAATGGAAGCAAACAATCCCAAGAAATTGAAAAAGCCATGATTTTGTGGATGACAACTGGCGTAAAAGTAAATCACTTACAGGTACTAATTTCCAATACCATTTGGAAGGAGACTGCTCAGGAAGCAAGGAAAGGAATGTAGGAATAGGAAAGGAACATCAGCAATGCAAGTTATAAGCAGTAATACTTAAATGCACTTCAGCAAGAAACACTTTCATATTCAGAGGGTTTGTAGGCCAGAAGTTTAAATTAAAAGAGAGGCCCCAAAGTCAGTAGGTCAAATTGGTAACGTGGGATCCTTTGGACCAGACATCAACTTGTGAAATGAACAGCTCGCAGGTCCCTCATCATCAAAAGATACGATTTTACGTAAAGCACATAAAACCTTTGCCACAATGTGGGAATCAAATAATAGTGCCTTGTTTGTACATTATAATTTTATCCCCTTCGCGAAGAGATGCCAACTAGAGGAAAGGGCACAGAGCTTTTCTAAATTTCTAAAGGCTTTATTAAGCCATTAATTGGGAGCACTGATAGCTGGTGTCTTATGTTTGCAAAACAACAAAGTCCATTTTACATTCTCCAGCAATGAAAGTGTACCATGTTTTTGCAACGTTAGTGCATTGTGATATATCTTCAGGGGAAAAGGTAGGAAAAAGTCACAAACATGTAAGATATGAATACTAAAAGTATGCTCACTAGGCAGAACTGGAATAAGCTTCTGAATTGAAATTAGACAATAAATTCATGCAAAATGAATACGCCCCCAAAAGCTTTCAAAATATATAGTATATATTTTGTTCTGTGAAAGCTGAGTGAAGTTTACTGAAATTATTAAACTGAAACAAGTTATTTTAGTCCAACTAAAAGGAAAGTCAAAAGATCCTACAGGGATTGAAAGGAAAGGAAGGGCACCAAGAAACACAAACAAATTGCATGCACAAAACCTCAGGAGTTTTGAGGACTGGATGCCTCACATTTATCTGACAAAGAAAACGTTGAGATGTTTATACCCAAAGCCATTAATCACTAATGCACAGAGTTATGATTGAAGGCAAAATTGTTCTACCTTCTGATGTCCTGGACTTTCCATTAATTGCTGTTTTAATTTAATCTCTTTCTCTGTTATCTCTCTCATTTTAAGGTTCACCTAAAAGGGCAAAGCACAGAAAGGATATTAAAATACATCCAAATATACGTTTACCTCAAGCAACAAAAAAATAATCTTGTGGAATAAGTAACAGAATGATCAAAAGCAGTTCTATGCCTGAAGTAGAAGAGATGACAGAAAGGTGCAGTTAAGAAAGATGGACAGAATGCACTCATCAGGAGCTTTGTAAAAATTGAACAAGGAACAGACACTTCTCTTGAAGCAAATTTCACCTTGTTAATCCAGAAAACCATTGCATCCTCCAGGTCATAGGGTAGTTCTTTTGAGGCACTGAATGTAGAGAAACGCTTGACACTGGCGACTACCTTTTCAATGCTGATCATTTCTACAGTGTAGGCCATCATAAGGGCATCAATCATTGCCATATGAGAACTCTAAAAGAAGAACACAACGAGTACTGAAAACCAAAACCTTTCAGGAAAAAAACCTCTGTATATTCTAACTGTATTTACAATGAAAAACTCCCAAGGTTAGCGGCCTAGAAATGAAAATCCCTTCCTTCCATGAACTATTTTAAATAGCGTTAAATAAAAAGATCATTAGGTGGATTTAATTAAGCTAACCATTTTGATTGGTGCGCAGCCCAGATCAGATTCAGACACAGGTGTGTCATCGCTCTCCATGACGTAAATCCCCTTTCGAGACAGCGCCTGGATCACAGACTGGTGGCCCTGCAGCGCTGCCACCTGGTCGCCCTTGAGGATCAGGCTGCAGACGCGGCAGTACAGCTCACTGGACAGCAGCAGCTTGATGACGGGAGGCTTGATGTGCTCCTGCTCATACTGGTCAATGTAGAACGGGTCCTTCAGCTCCTCAGGGACGTTATCTGAAACAAAGATGTTTCAACAAGTGCATCAGTAAGAGTGTAATTCGCAGGCAGCGGAGCGGAACGGTTCGTACTCTCACTGTGCTTCTCCCCCACCAGCTCCCACCGTCACCAAGACCTGAACATTTGCTGCTAATCAGCAGAGCTACACAGCTGGCAGCAATTCTATCATTTCAAATCATGCACTGCTAGCTGAAGCACTGTCAGTGCTAATAGTTGTAATTCTACAGCTCCAGGCCAACTCTAACAGCCCCAAAGTGGAAGGAAAAGTTCTTGTGAGCAATATTTCCTTGGTATTATTCTAGGGATGCAAAGCAAGTTAAAATCAGATACATCCCAAAATAAATACTTGTACCCATATTCAGCAACCAGACTGGAGCCCAGCAGTAAGAACAGGAGCCTCCACACCAGCAGTACTTGCCAATCTCACCTGTGTTTTCTTACGAGAAGCCAGACATCGTATCACACTCAAACACAGAATTTGATCTCACGTCACCCAACCACTGTGAAGATCTCCCCCTGAAGTCACCTCAACCGTTCATTTTAATAAGCACATCTACAGCTGAAAGGATCACTGATCTGGCAGCGTGCTCACTTTCATTCAGCTCATTTCCAGAATAAACACACTTCCCCATTCAAAAAACTGTAACCCACTACATCTCTCAGAACTGCACAATAAGCCACGCCACGTTCGTATGCTGCAGAGCACTTAATGTTCATGTAAAGAAGAGAAACTGACAGGATCTTATCAAGCATAAGAGCTAAAAGTACATCTCACTTCAATAAAAACACATAGTAAACCACTGTTACAATAATGTCCCTCACAGCTACTCACACTTTGCCACACAATACTGCTGCTGTTTGTCAAAACTGAAAGAGTTTTGAAGTTTTTGAGAATTAAGAAGCTTATTTTCCTTTACATGGCATTGACTGCTGTGCTACACAGATATGCGCAGTCAGTACATACGTAATACCGAAGACATTGGGAACAGGAACAATAAAACCTCACTGGCACCGCATCAGCGGTATTGGTTAACAGAGCTGCCCATTTGTTAGTGAACAGACAGCAAATTCAAGTATTTCTAATCTCCTTAATATTCGTCAACCTGACCTAGAAATCCAAGGCTGCTGAAAGGTAATTCCATTTAACAGTCATTTAACATTGAACGAGTGCCTCCACTGCTAACGGCTGAAGAAAGATCCAAAACTCAGCCTTTCCCCACTGCAGCACCGCACTCCACTGCTGCTCAGAAGGACCTGAGCGTGCTGCCTTTGTCACAATGCAAAACCCAGACCACGTCAACCTACAAAGCATGGCAGTGGCACACATATGCACACCGATTTACACACACACACATGCATTTTCTTCTCTCTTCGGGCTGACCAGATTTTAGTTTGGTGCCCTGTTCAATCAAATCAGCTTAAGGACTCAAAAGTCCAGAATACAGAAAATAAACTGCAGAATTAAAAGAAAAAAATAAATAACAAAAAACCACAAAAGCGGAAATTTGCATTTGCACAAATCCAAAAGGGCTCCTTCAAGGTCTGATGAGAGCATGATGCTCTGGTCTCCATCCAACTCCCACCACAAGAACTGCTGCTGAGACCTCTCCCTCAACGCCTGCAACTCAACTTTAAAATGACAGCGCTGCTCCCCGGCCTGCACCAGCCATGCAACCCCCAGATGTGCCCCAGCCCTCACTGCCATCGCTGCTCAACGTGCCAAGGCTCTGCTTGAACAAAACGCCCGTCTGTCCCAGCCCCAGTTTCTAGGAGCACCTTTTCCAATGCTTTACAGCACTCAGGTGTGAAGAAACCTACATCATTAAAACCTGTATTTTTACATGCGTGTGCCGTGGAATCCCGAAAATCAACATGAAAACATCACTTCTGAGCAACTACCAGCTAAACTACAGCTACCAAAAAAGAAGTCAGCTGGAGTTGAGTTTAACAAAACCCACCAGAGCAAATCAGAAACAGCTAAACCACGTCCTTTCTTTCTTTTTGCCTACTTTAAGGTCTTCAATACCATCCTGAATACAAAAGGAAGCCACTTCCACATCTACTACACGTTACCAAAGAGCCCGCACACACCTTGCGTTTCTCTTAACGTGCTTTCTCGGCAGTCATCCCCAGGAAAACATCAGCATCAACTTCCAGGCACACCTTGCAGCCATCAGTTTTTAATGAACGTTTTGTCTTTTGACAGCTTTCAGCTACCAGTGGTTTATCAGCACCTTCAGAACGATGGTACGTAGGCAACGATCAGGGCTGTCAGAGGCAAAGGGCATCCACAAACGCAGCTTGTCCTCAGCTTCCTATTAGGAACTGCCAGAGATTGACCAGAGCTGGCTGGATGCTGATTCCATGCTCATTTTACACCGTGCTGCTTAGCTGCATGCAGTTGTCTTGCAAAGCAAAGATGCCCAGTTTTGCTATCTCCAGCACTTACAGAAGCAGAGCAGTATCACGCCTCCCAACTCTCAGCAGCACGTAATCTGAAGTGCTCTCATCCCAGGGAGCCCAGCAGGGAGATATCTGTACTGCCTGTTTTCATAAGAAATGAAGCACTCAAAAATAAACCTGCATAATTTCTCATGAAGCAACGGTTTTTGGTACCATGTCAATGAATTCTCATCTTTCAAAAAACCTGTCGGCTCCAAGTAGAAATCATTTTGCATACAAGGTGGTTACAAAAATAACTTGATGTGTAACAGCAATGAGAACAGCAACAATTCTGCCCAGACTCCCCTCCTCATTTTAGGGTAGGGATCATTTCTTCACTATCTCACTGACAAACACTGGCTCAGAGATGATTACCCGATTGCTGTGTTTTTCTTTATCAAACTGTAATCTGAACAAATTTGACTTACCCCTTGAACTGGAGATGTGGATACCAGCCAGATCTTATTTTACCTCTGGAAGAGTGAAGAACTGGTTTCACGTGGAAAGAGAGCCAAAGCATGGCGGTACACAGAATGGGGATCATTCAGATTCTGAGTAGGATTTCATTGGTATCAGTATCCGCTCACAGAATTATTTAGTGCTGCTTGGATGTCTGCTAAGCTGCAGAACACAAAGCACAAGCTACACCTTCTCAGCTTCACTGCAATAAGAACAACTACCGTTGGTTCTAATTATCAACCCATACTATAAACTCCAGAAGTCATCTCTAATAGCACTCGTGGAAATCTATGTAATGTGGGCACAAAAAAACCCCCCACGCTGAAGGCATGGTATGCTGCCAGGGAGAGCGACTGCCCTTCTGCTATCCTATCTTTGGATCAAGCAGAAAGCCATAAGCCTGGACAAAGCAGAAGAAACGAAACAACTGCAGAATTTTTCAACCCTGTAAAGTTCACCTAGGTAATAGTCTGTGTGTATCAACAGGCCCTGTTAAAGAAACCAAATGTTTAACTACTCGAATGTTTGCCAAACACAACAGCTTTCTTAAAAATATTTTTATTACAGACCTCACTGAGATGAGGGAAGAGGAACAGGGAACACCGGGGTTTGCTTAGTTCAGCCCTGGAAACGTTTTCACACTGCTGGTGCCAACTGGTAACTGCAGGCAGCTATTATGGTACTGCAAAACCTTCCTTAGTAGGTGAGCATTAAGGACTTCAAAGACAAGAAAAGCCACAACCTGCCCTTCTTCTACAGTGGATTATAGCAGTGTTTGGCCTGTATCTGGCCAAACACCTCAGGCTCACGTTAGCACTAAGTGTGGAACATACACAAAGCTCCTCACCCTAATAAGTAAGTTCAGCTCCATTTGAGCAGCCTGAATTTTACAAACTGTATTTTAAAAGCAGTGAAGTTTGTTATGGAGCGGGTTGGGAACGACACATGAGCTCACAGCAAGCTGCAACACAGAGAAACTCCCATTTAGTCCTTCCCTATCTAAATTTTAACATCAAGACCATGATGATGCAAAACAATTTCTACACACAAATGAATGCAGTCCTAACTCAGTCTCAGAAATGGAAGTTCTGCTGTTGCCCACCTTCACAGCATGCACCATGCGGAGGCAGCACAGCACGGATAGCACTGGCGCAGGAACACAGCTTGCCAAGCTGCTCTAAGCCTCCTGCACTGCCTTCTGCAAGGCCAGGATGAAGCTCTCAAAGGGATTTAAGTGCCCTGTGAACTCAAGTCGCACAGAAACCTGGCAGCACCCTTGCTCTTAGACCTCCTGAGCATTAAGAGCTGTTTTCACACTGCTACTAGAACTCCTTAAAGTGCACATTCGGTTCTAATCAACGTTTGCTGATGAAAAAGATAGACAATTCTGTTCTAACCCATTTCGATTCCTTCAAACTACTGTCTCAACCAAACAGACTTCCAGCACTTCAGATGTGCAGACTGTTTCCAGATGTTTGTGCACAGATTTTCATGTGGATCTGTGACAGCGCACCCAGATTTACTCAGGGAGAGGAATGACAGCGAATGGGGAAACACCTCCCTCACTGCTCCATCCCCTTCTCTCTTCTGGAGTGTGGACAATGGTTGTACAGCCTGCTTCTGGTGCCCGTCTGTGACAAGCAGGCACCAGAGATGGGCAGGAGGAGCCCCGTGGTGCCAGAAACAGGCCAGCCAGCTGGATCCCTGTGCAAACAGCAAAAAGGGAGTTCTGCAGCAGCAGTTATTTGTGCTCAAGAGAGAAGGGAGCTGCGCTCAGCTGTTTGGCTCCCAAAACTCTTCTCATGAGCAGCAAAGAACAAAGGAATGCATCATCAAATGAAACAAATCCCAAACTAGAGCTCCAGCTCCAAATGATGCCAGGTATGGCCTCGCTGATTTGTCCTTGAGAATAACAACAAAGGATGGAGAATTCTTCCACTTAGATGCCAGCTTTGATATGAAAAATTCACATACACTGTAACAGTAAATAAGAAATTTTAGATTCAGGTAAAATCTACAGTGAAGAATGACTAATAGTAATAGTCTACACCAGAATCTAATTCCTGCTCTTGGCCATTCCCACACTTCAGCATAAGCTGAGCTTTACTCAGACGAAAATGAAACTCAGGACACACTTGATACTCTTGCATTTGCAAGATTACAGCACAAAATTACATCAGTTCATAAACTCAATTTCCAATTGAACATTTCCTAACAAAACTCTTTACTCAGCCACCTGAAGGCCGTGCTGAAAGCCCTATCTGATAGGAATTACTTTGGAACATAAGACAGAGCTTTCACATTCAAACAGAAAACTGCTGGGTTTTTTCATCAGCTTGACCAGAACTCAGCCTAGAAGAACACAGCTCTCCCCCAAAGCCCCCTCATAGTGAGATTTAATGCTGAATAAAAGAACTTCTTGAGAGCTGCCCAAGACCCACCACACATCCAGTATCTTAAAGCAAATCAAAGACATCCCACGAACACCACAGAGATGCCAAGTAACAGGTCCAAATATTACTCAAAATGATAATCACGTAGAAAGCCTCTTTAAGCTCGTCTCTCTATGAATTAAAGAGGCTTATACATTTTTTAAGTATTTTGCAAAGCTATTCTCAAAGCAATGATTACCACATGACAACTGCTGGAGCCTTTTCAAAATCAAACTGTATTATCACAGGCCACAGTCCTGAAAAGACATACGAAAGCCTTATGCACTGAAGCTAACCCAGGATATACAACCACAGAAGTCCCAGCAACATCTCTTAACATTCACGGCATTTAACCCCTGTTAGCACACAACCTGAACAAGCTGAAACACAAGTGGGAAACTGGCAAGTGACGCTACAGCCTTCTCCATGCTGGAGACCACACCGCTGTGCCTGCAGAAGCTGGGGTTCTCTCTGACCTTTTTAGCCAATGGAAAGCCAAGCAGTGATTCCATGCAGGTCCACACTGTGAGGTGCATACAGACCTGTGGCAGCCAGCTGAGCCCAGAGCTACAGACACAGCCCTGCACCCACAGCCCCAGATGACACTGTCAAGGCATGAGAGGCCCTAAAGCTTTCTCCTAAAGCAGCATACAACCCACACCAGTCAGACCTAAGTCAGAGCTGGCTTCCTTCTGAAACAGTCATAACAGAAATAGTGCATCTTCAGGGCTGGAGGAATTATTTTACCTCTCATTACCAAAAAACCCTCAGGAAACATTACAAACAGTTCCAGCAATGGAAAAATATTTACACGAAGAAACATCCACTTATCTCTCTTGTGTTACCAACAGTTCATCATCACCGTCCTAAAATTCCCACATTTTTCCACTTGATCTCTGTATTTTTTTTGTCTCCTGTTGCCTGTAACAAAATTTACTAACGAAGTGTTATAGAAATCCCAACTTCCCTTCTATTTCCTCCACAGCCATCAGGGTGATGAGACCATGCACGGAGCTGACAATGTTAAAAGAAAAACAATTTACAAAATATTTCCACGAGGATAATTTTTTGCTGCAGGAACGGACTGCTTTTCTTCAGCCTTGTCACAAAGTAAGCTAGCACTAATCCATTAAGCACATTACGAGTTTGGCGAATTAGACTTAGATTAACAGGGCTACCTCATTTTCCAAAACAAGATTTTGTACGTGTTTTAGTGTAGGTTTTCTTTTGCATAAACAAAAACAAGGACTCTGGTGTATTTCTTTGTAATGAAGCTACTCAAACTCAAGCATCCTGCAGCAATAGTTCTGAACAGACAGGTAAATCTGCCTCAAAACAAAAAAAGGGATTCCAACAGATGTCAGGAAAATACCGTACAAATGCCTCTGCTGTACAACAACCTTGATTTGTCCACGTTGGGCAGTACTGGCCCATGACAACACCTGGGAAAGGAGGACTCCTCCACCACCCACATAGTGCTGTCTGATGTCACACCACAACGCCAAACTCTATCTGTTCACACAACACGCCTCTGACATAAAAGAATTCTACTGATCACAAATGGATTGTTTTTCTGTTCACTTTAAAACCAATGACACGATCCAATAAAACAAAACATACCCAGAACGGCAGCATACCCTGAGCTGGGGATGCCAACAGAGCATACAAAGAGCATCAAGGCCCCAGCATCTCTTGGCCAAGACAACGGGATGTGGGAGCACAACGGGGCCTCGGGCCTGCAGGTGCTTGGCTGACGTGTGAGTTCACACCTTTGAGACGTGCATCCTTTATAACAATAACCTGCGAGCATTCACTGCTCCTTTTGGTGGTTCCCAGCAGCTCACATAGGTAGCTCCATTGTTCTGCTGAAGGTACCAGGATGCGCATCATAAATATTCCAGCAGAACAGACCATCATATCACTGATGTCTAAGACAAAGGCAATTTATGCTGAATTTAACCACTCCTGGAAGGGGAGTGGAGCTGCCAAACCCAGAACAAAACCCGGCATGCCTCCCCGCGGCCGCCACCTCACCTATTCCATAGGCTTTAGCGCAGATCCATTGTAGATTAGCAGCTATTTTCGCTCTGGCTGAATCATAGAGCTCCAAAGGGACGATCTCCACCGCGCTATCACCCAGGGCATCCATCTTCCTTCTGCCGCTCTCTCCACCCGCACCAACGTCAACATCCACCATCTAGGAGCAAAACAAAAGGCAGCGGCCCCGTCACACCGCCCGCTCCCCCGAGCCGGGCCGGGCCGGGCCGCGCCCCCCGACCCCAGCCGAGCATCCCTCCCTGGCTGCGGCCTCACCCCCCGCAGGGCAGCACCTGCGGCCCCCGACCCCGCCGCGCCCGCCCGCAGCAGCACAGCGCCCGCACGCCCATGCTCGGCCCTCCGCACGGGGCGAGGAGGAGGAGGAGAGGGAGGAGGAGGAGGAGGAGGAAGGCAGCGGCGGCGGCGGCGCCCCCTCCCCTCAGTGGGAGAAGGAGAAGAAGGAGGAGGAGGGAGCGGGGCGCAGCCCACCGCCCCCCCCGCTGCGGCCTGCAGGCCCCGCGCCGCCTCACCTTGCCGCTACCGCCGCCTCATCCCCGCGCCGCGGCCAGCGGAGCCCCGCGTCCTCCGGAGCGGAGGGAGACGGGAAGCCGCGCTGCGCGGGCCGCGACCAGGCGGTGCGGGCCGGGAGAGCACCGGGAGGGGGAGAGGGGGAGAGGAGGAGGAGGAGGAGGGAGAAGAGGAGGAGGAGGAGGGAGGCAGCCGCCGCTGCCGGGCCGGGGCTGGCAACGCTCGGGACCGCGCGCGCGCGCATGCGCCCGCCTCGGTGCGCGCTCCCGCCGTCTGTCTCCCGCCCGGGCGCGGCGGCGCGCTCGGCGAGAAGAAAGGCGGGGTTTGCTCCCGGCTGGCGCTGCGCAGGCGCAGCAATGAGGGCTCGGCCGCCCGCGGGCCTCGCTAGGCAACCGTTGCTATGGCGACGGGGAGCGCGGCCCTGCGGGGTCCGCGGCCTGAGCGCGACGGGGCCCAGGGGGCGGGAAGGCCTGAGGGCCGCTTCAGGGCCCCGAGGCGTCGCCCCTCACGAGGGGCAGAGCTTCGCCGCTCCGCTGCTGCCCCAGGCCTGGCCGTGGCACTACACAGCAGGTGCTGCACGGCTGTGAGCCTGGCAGTACCGGGCCCCTGTGAAGGCGTCAAGGAAGGCGGCGGAAGCCCACGCTGCTTCCCAGCCATCTGCACGGCGGATGTGTGGGGAAGGCCTGTCCCCATCCCGCGGTGCTGGAGGAGCCCAGGCTGAGGGATCCACATTGGCAGGCACAGGGATAGGAGCGGGGCTTTGCGTTGACACGGCCTGCAGGAGTGCAGTGCTCACCCCGTGCCCACACAGTGCCTGCGGTGCCATTACCTACCACATAGCTGGTTTCCTTCGGGCCTCCTTTATTGCACAGAGAAGCATATAAATGCCAAAGAATTTCCATCTCTCTGTGGTGAATCATTAACCAGGAAATCCTCCAGGTACACGCTAACTGCTTCAGTAGTGCAATCAGATGTTTGCTTTGTCCTGTGAAGGATGCACCTCTCCCTCACCAGCCAACCCACAGCCAGCACATGGGAACCATTCACGTTTGATCACTGGCAACGCTTCTCTTCAGGTTATTAGGAGCAACTTCCCCCAGGGCTTGACCTGCTGCTATTTGCTCCTGATCAAAGGATGCCAGAGGTGGTTTCCAGGCAGAAGACTGGCTTATGCATCCTGCATGTTCCGTAGCAAATAATTTGTTCACCCAGTTTGTGTCACGATAAACAGCAAGAAATGGCTGACAGGTATAAAACATTGATTTTTTTTTTTTTCTTTTTAGGTGTTGGTAAACCACCACAACAACCACCACAGAGCCCTTCTGGGTGCCCTGCAGACACTGCTGCCCACCAGCCACCATCTGACAGCTCACAGATAGCTGCTGGAAGCAGCAAGCTCACCCTGCATGGTGATCCGGCAGATTAACTGACCTGACGAGGTTCATTATTGGCAGTGGAGCTCAGCTGAAAAGTGAAGTTACATGATTAAGAGGTTTGAGTCTCTAATGCACACACTGGATCGATGAATTATCTTAATAGCTATCTTGTGAAAACGTGATGATAAGCTTGGCCACACACAGTGGTAGCAGAGTGACCTTTCCCTACCCGCCTTTTTGTAATGAATTTCATACATTGGTTTTTGCTGTGTATCTGGAAGACACGCATTTCAAATTCTCGATTAACTTGGATCAGTCTTAAGATTCAGCATTCATTTCCCTGTGTCTTTTCAAAGCGCAAGGCAACCTGTTTGATGTCATCAGCAAGTATGATCGAGTGTCCAAAGGTTATCCCAGCCTACTTAATTGCAAGATTGTATGCAATTAAAGTGGATGTCCCTTGCAAACAACTTGCTAGTTGTTTTATAACCTCTGAAGAGTTTGGTTTTCAATACAGTTGTTTTTGTTTTTTTTTTTTTAAACCAGGCTGTCAATTTATGACGTTGCCATTGTAACAAGCTGCTCCTGTTTTCAGATTAAGTATTAAGGCCCAATGCAAATCCCCTTAAACTCAAGAAGAATGTTCTCATTTATGTAGTGGATTGGGCTGCAGAAACAGAACGGCCCTTCGACTCAGCAGGTGACCTGTATGTGGGGGTGAAGGTGCGCGCTGTGAGAAAGCTGCCCTACTTTTTCCTCTGATATATTTTTGCTATAGGTAAAGAATGGATCTAGTTGCAAAACCGGTCAGAAACACTTAAAAACAAATGATGTTTTAAGAGAGTGGCAGATACTCCTGCAAAACAAGTATTACTGAGACACCCAAAACTCTGAATAAAGAAAAAAGTGGAAATATTTGGGTCAAGAAAATGAACACTGTGGGGAAAAAAGCATGAAGGGAAGTCTCGGGGTAAGGAAAATGCCATCCTTATACAGGCTACAGCTGAACTTAAAGCCTTGATTTATTACTTTCTACCCCTTTCCTTCATATAGTGCTATCCTTTGGATTTGCATTTACGTATCACTGTCTTCCAGACATGAGAAATATGCTGTGGCTTCTTCCTTCACGGTAATACCTTGTGTCACTGTGCTACTTTAGGGCATTTGTGTGTCCTTAAGCAAAAGCCGAATCTGACGTTTGGGGAAACTTTGTAGTTTAAGTAGTTTGGCCAGAACTCCAACACCGGCATCCTCAGAATTGTCCTGGAGATAAAAAGCCTGCACTTCAAATGGGAGGATCCTCAGCAGATCGCTACATAGTTTGCTTTTTCCAAGCAAAAATAAATGACTCCCCGGTTCAACAGCAGCAAATTCATTTTTAATTTGCGCACCACTTGTTTCTTTCCTGTACCCCATATAAAAAATTCTTCCAGACTTCTGGAAAAATGCAAACACGTTGCTTTTCTATATGAAATAATTTTCCCTATTAGAGCATTCTCCCGGATCCCTTAACCATTCAGAGTGGGTGTACGTGTGAACCAACAAATGCTGCGCAGCCTGTCTTCCAGCTGGGCTCTGAGATTAATTAGTGGGAGGTAATACCTTCGACAAATTACCATATTCAAGCACAACACCTATGACATGTAACAAAGCTAACCCCGCGTGCTTGTTTTCTGCCCTGCTGGAAGAAAGCCTAGGATTTCAGTTTCTTCTATCATGTTTCATTTATCAGCGTGAGAGATAAAAACATAGAATATCAGTCCCTTGTCATCCCAAGGACATCAGATTATATCGTCAAAAATACAAATGTATTGTTTGTAGAAATATAAATGTGCCGTGCACTGGGATCGTATAGGTTAGGGATGCTTCCTGGGTATGGAATCAAGAGCTGACCCATCGGTGGCACTGATTAGCAGTAGCACCTTCTGGTTAGAAAGGCCAACAGTGTACAGGAATTCTCCCTCAGCACTGCAGAAAGCACCTTCAGATGAAGGAAAGAGCACGGCTGCAGGAGCCTGCATGGAGATCCTATGCTTCACTGTCTCCCCGTAGCTATTTATGGAGGGGAGGACACAACGTAATCTGTCTGTCTTTACCAGACAGATAATGCTCCGAGTGTTAAACCAGGGCAAAAAGAACCACAACTTGGGAATTTCAATACACTGGGAAGCATGTTTGTATCATACACAGCTCGACTCCTGCTCAGTTTACTTTCCCCTGTTAGAACTCTGCGCACTTTCCAAAGGTTAGCAAGTTCCCACATTTCACTTCCTTCCTCCTTTTCCCCAGGAAAAGCACACCTAGTAGCAGAAGAGAGAGACTTTCCCTCCACCAGCTCCTTAAAAATCACCCACAATCAAGCCAGGGTTTTACCATACCCCGAGTATCAACACCATAAAGCTTGGCTCACTGCAGGCAGTGCAGCCACTGAGCAAACAGGGAGAAACCACGTTGGTCTGCTTCATGCAGCACACTCTCTTCCCTCCAGCTGGTTTATAACCCACAGCCCGCAGGGATCCAGCTGCCAGTGTGCTTATTAGCACTGCTGTGGAGCACTCACCATCCACCCAGCCACAGCACAGGAGTGGGCGGCTCTGCTGGAAGAGCTTCACCTCCCTCTTGCCTTTTGCTTGGCTTTTGCGTGTAATCCCAGGAGCAGCAAGACAAGAAGGCTGAAGAAATCAACCCTCACATCCCAGCGCACACCACAAAGGCGTTCTGTGTTGTGGTTTAATAAAGTTGCCTTACTCTGAATTCGCTAAATAAACAAAGATGTGGTCAAAAAGACATCTCATCTGTCCCGCAAATGAATGAAGGATAATATAAGCTGAGGATGAAATGAGGGAATGGGCAGAACCCCATTCAGCTGCTGCTCTAACCGTTTCAAATGCCTTTTTCTCCCTGGTACAAAATAGATCCCCGTGACAGTGCATCATGTATTCAACCTTTAGAAGAGGGAGCAGAGCATTATTCTTAGCAAAAGCGCAGTCACTTCAGCACGATTACCAACGACACAGGAACAGTTTCTATGGCATAATGCAGTTTTTAGTGATTACTAACATTCAGTTCTGTAGTCATAAAGAATGTGCAACACAACAGTCGTGTGCACTGGGGAACCACGTGCAATGTGTGAATATTTTTTCATGTAATTAAGGAAAGCCAATTAATTTTAGACCACGGTACTGTATTCCATTCATTCAGCTTTTGAAGGTAACGTGCATGGAGTTGAGCTGTTATGATGATGAGGTGCAATGCCTATTCAGCTATTTTTCCTGGATGCAGCTCCCAGTTTACCAGGCTTGCAGGGCTCCTTCCTCACCTGGCAGCCCTGTCCTTCCCTCTGCTCCTGCCTCCAGACGTGCCAAAACAAACCTGAACTGCCTCCCGCCCTTGGGTCCCTGCCAGCTTGCACATGTTGCACTTTAATGCTCTTAAATCTGTAGCTAGTGAAATACGTTAACGTGAAAATTAGTCAGAGCAATTGAAACATCTCAATCCTGCTTATCCAGGCCCTATTTACAGCAAGAACTTTATGACCATAAAACTCCAACCTGAGCAGAAAGCAAAGCCATGGCGGCACCCGTGAGCACCGTCAGCACGGCACACAGCAGCTGAGCGGTGGGGCAGCAGTCCCCAGCAGGGATGGGATGCCCAGGGATGTACAACACGTCCCCTCACTGCAGGGCTCGCAGAGTTGTCAGCACGCCCTGGGATGCCCCGAGCAAGGCAGCACCTTTAGTCACGTACAAAGGGTTTGGCACACGCCAGGGGTTATAGAAACAAACTTCCTAACAGCACGGCTCTGAACAGGCTGGGACGGGTTGAAACATGACGCTGCTGTTCCCACCGTGCCTGACCAACGCCACTGGCACGGTCCCCACACAGACCCCAACCCTGTGCCCCTCCGCTCTGCGCTGGCTCCCTTTGCTCCCGGGGCCAGCTGAGAGCACTGCTGCGAATTGGGGTCACGAGCCCGTGGGGCTGCCAGGAGCACAGTGAGGGGGTCACGCTGCAGAGGACAACCTCAGCTGATGTCCCTAAGGTGTCCTTTCTGTCCTGCTAGGAGACAGCCACTATAGGACCCCACCAGTGCCCTACAGCCAGCAAAACCCCCGGCAGCGCTGACTTACCGCTGGCATCCGCCGGCATCCTGTCAGCTTCAGTGGTGGCAGAGGGCCCTGGGCAGCAGCTCGCAGTGTGGCAGCCCATGGCAGGGTGGGGGGATCAGCACCGGGGGGGATCTTGGCTGCCTCTGCTCCCCAGGCAGGGCAGCAGCATCCCCATGTTCCCCAGCATCACCGCATCACCATGGCAACGCAAGATGACTCATCGGGTACCAGTGACATCAGAGGAGGGGACTGGGGTTGGATGATCCCAGTTTGGTTTTGCTCATTAAAGCTGGAACGCTTTGTCCAAGGAGAGTGCTCCAATTCAGGCCAGCCAGAGGAGCAGTGCACAGCCGTGCTGCTGGTCCCAGCATGCACCTGCCTGCAAGAGTGGTAGCTGGAGCCTCTTATTTTACAGCCTTCATCTATTTTCTTGTAGTGACTTAAACAAGCACCAGTTGAAATGAATTTAAAACCCGGGGTGCTGGGGGATGCCCTGCTGCTGGCACCTGCATCTCCAGTACCACTGCACCCTGCAGCAGCCCTGCTGTGGACCAGGCTGCGGTGGGGGCAGCGGGACAGGACCAGCCACAGCCCTGATGCTTCATAGAACAGAGCTATTTCTGAAAAGCAATAAATGAAAGCACTTTCTCACTTTGTGCTTGAGTGCAGTGCTCAGTACCAAGACGTCCCCACTGAGCACTGACCCATCACTGTGAGCGGGCGCCTGCACCTCCACAGCACCTGACACACTAAGAGGAGCCCTGAAGAGGCCTTGGTTGAAAGCTGCTGAGAAACAGTGAGAAGAGTTACCTCTGCACAGATGTAGGCTTGTTTAGGCATCACCACCAGCAAACTCTCCACATCTGGACGTTGTTTTGGAGCACTTTGGTAGTACCTGCACTCTGCAGGGATTCGTTAAGCAATACAGCACTGACGCTTTGTTCTCTCTCCCTTACAGCCTTCGTTAGATCAACCCCGATGGGACACAAAGAAATATTTCTAGTGAGATGAAAGTCCTGCGTGAGCCCTACTCGGTGACCGACCCTGGCAACGGCACAGCTCTGGGAGCTTTCAGCAAGGAACCAACACCCTGAGGGCAGCAGTGAGCCCCTGCCCCAGTGCTGCTGGGGGGGCTCAGCCCATCCCGCTGGCACCAACCCAGGGCAGGGAATTGGACACCCTGTGGATATTTCCAGCACAGTGAGCTATAAATACACTGTGGGAGATCTCATGGGCTCGGGAAGTGATGGCACTGGGAATCCTCCAGCCATGAGTGCTGCCTGCGCAGGGCAGGGACACAGGAGGGTGGCACAGGGCACGGATCTCATGGAGCTTTGTGCTTTTTTCCCCTCTCCTCAGTGCGTGTTTGTGAGTGGGAGCATGGGAGGAAGGCGAGCGCTGCTGTGCATCGAGGTAAGTGCAAAAGAAGGCCATGATTCATCACATGCAGCCTGGCAACGAGTTTGTCTAGAGGGGAAAATGCAGATGGAAGGGGCCTGCTGCAGTGGAGAGCCAGCTGCTCGGAAATAGTGCCTGCTGGCCTTATAAGGAGAATTTAGAAGGGCCCATATTATTCTCATATTATTCTGTGCATGTTGCACAAAGGGGTGGCAGCCTGTATCTGCAGGTACTGCAAGGGAACAGAGCAATAATCAAGTCCTCAGTGCCAAGAGGTGCAGGAAGATGTCCCAAACCCTCACGGCTTCACGTAAGGGGTTGGAGTGCAGAGGCTGCACACTGGGGCATGCAGCTGGCAGCTGTGGCATGGCACCACAGGCTGTGCTATTCCCATGCACAGAACAACAAGGAGCTGAGTAATTCAGCCAAATCCTGGGCATGTGGGAGCTGTGAGACTGCCAGGCCCAGACTCCCTGCGGAGCAGCCCTCCCTCAGAGAGCACAGAAGCTCATCTGAACCTAAGTGCAGGTTATGCCCAAGCTATACCTCACAAAAGCCAAGTAACCACATCATGCATAAGCACTACACCTCATCCATGAATGTTTTCAGGAGGTACCTGTGCAGCACACCCAGAACAACCCACACCTCCAAGCTGTGCTTGCAGAGCACGAGGCCGGCACGGCCGCAGGGCCCTCGCACCCAACCAGCCCAACTAGCACATTGTGCAATGCCTGATGGCATCACACTGGCTGGGTTCCACAAAACCCATCTGAGGATTACAACTTCCCTATGGCAGTCATAGGAAACCCAGCAGGGTGCCCAGGCTGCAGGACCCCAGGGCTGAGCCAACTACTCAGAGCCACTGCAGCCAGCCCTGCCACCTGGGCACTGGCTGCCCAGCTGCACACTGAGGGCACAGCCCAGTTCTGAGTGCTGGTCACCTCTCCAGGGTTATTTTAGTGCAGCTGATGTGGTCCAGCACAGCTCAAGTTACTGGATGCTCCTCCCCCAACAAGGGACAGGATTCCTGGTGACACCGGATAGGGCTACGGCCAGCTCTGCTCAGATCACCCTCCCTGGCAGCCTACCACCACTGCTGTCCTGCTCATACACACATGCCAGGGACCTGCCCTTTCCAAGCCATTTTCCAGCAGCAAATCCCAGAAGCTGCAGCTCAGCTCACAAGTGCACGTCTTGCATCCTCTGCAGCTTCTGTTGCTTCTTTCGGCCAATTCCCCTCTTACAGAAAGATCACAAAACAGCAAGATCAAGGCAGAACAAGCGATTGGGTTGCATCCTGTGCATCCTTCGTGTTGGGCTGCCAGGCCATCAGAGCTCACAGGGACAGCATCTGCTGGTCCTTCTGCTCTCGCTGGAGCCCAGTACAAGAGATATGTTAGAGGAGGCAGCCATGTAGATTTACACCGTTCAACTCTTTCTTAAGGATTAGTGCTACTATCGACCTTCAGGTCATGGGAGAAGAGAGAGTACATGGAAGGAAAAAGCCCGAACACAGGAGCAGTTCTGCTGAACCACTCACTGAGGAAACTGGAACACCTCTTACCACAGCGATTCTGTTGGTGATGGTGAGGTGAGATGTTACAAAAAGAAAAAGACAAATACAGCTACAGCTGAGCACAACCTGTACTTACCCATCCCACTCCCTGCAGCACAGATTTTGGCTCTGATGGCAGCAGGAGGTGACTTGGGGGGCAGGGCAGTGGTGAGCCCTTCCCTGCATCACTGCTGAAAGACGCCAGCAGTACCTCTGCGTGCTGAGCATGGCTCGTCTCCAGCACTGACAAACACCGTGCCATTACCACCCGTCCTGTCGCTGACATGGCAGGCACTTCTTCATTTTTTAAGGTGTGGATTTCTGCCTAGACCTGCTGTACCTGTTCAGGTGCTGAAGTACCATTATCTAATGATATACCATGGTCTGTTCGCAGTGTTTTATTTGTTTTTGTTTTAATTTGAAGTTACGGAGAGCTGCCCTTTGAACCATCCTCAGCCTCCCTCTGATTTGCGCATTGAAGGGAATCTCAGCTCTGGGCCACGTGGCACCAAGAGAACACCTGCAATTAATAACACTGCATTCAGAAAGCTGCACGGAATAACAAGCACTTGGATGTCTTGTACTCTAACCCTCCACCTTTCACAGCTTGCAATGAAAATTACTCTGAATGTCTCACTAGCAGCTGCAACACGCGCTAAACCAACCAGCTGCTGGCAGGTGCTCTTCCTTGCTCCGAACATTGTGTAAAAATGCTAATAACCCCACCTATTCTTCAGAGGAAAACCTCATGCATTTACACTCTTACTCAATCTCCTCCAAGGCAACTGCACACACGGGCACGGCTCACAGGCGCTTCCCAGCGCGGTGCCAGATAGCCAGCAGCAGCACTGGCACAAGTGGGAGCATTTTGGATTAGCCGTGTGCTGCATCCCACTACACTGACAGCTGCTATTCGCTCAAGCTGTTTTCCTCAATGAGGGTCCCCCTGTTGAAGACGGACGAATTGGAAGCCTTTTCTTCAATGACATTCAAGGTAAATCCCTCTTAGGTAGCATAAGCCCATCACAGGGGAGCACCAAATCCTGTCTCACACAGCTCACAGCAAAATGTACCAATGCAGCTTTGTCCTGGGCAACGGAGAAATGGTTTCCAGATGCAAGAACAGTAACTGAATCACCATTTGCCACTCAAGTTTTGTTACAGGGTTACTGATCAGCTATCAAAGGACCTTACTACCCCAGAAACAACTCCAGCAGTCAGCAGGTACAGGGAAAACTGAATCCAAACAGTTCAGAAATCTTTGCTACTCCTAAAAATGATGTTTCAGAACACCTTGTAATAAATCAAAAAACCTTTATTTTTAAGTTATATTATAAATTTACAGCACGCATAACATCAGTGTCTTTAGTGTGTACGTGTGAGCAGGCTTAAAGACTCAGCATTCATTCTAGTCTTGCTCATGGGCATGACTTCTCCACATGCTAAAGGTACATAACTGTTCCAATCTGAACAGGTCTGGCTTAGCTGACGGCCTCAATAACCTCTAGAAAGATGTTTCAATAGACAACAGCAAACGTTCAGAAGAAAAACAAGTCAGTAGCACTTCTTACTTGCTGCTTGAAGGGCTCTGTATTGAAGCAAAGCTGCTGCTGGGCTCCTCAGCCAGGGAGAAGTCAATGACCCACATCAGCGTGTCCAGAATGAACCCTGAATTCCACAGGCTCAGTGATGTCCGCCCTAGTTAAGCTTCATAAAAGCAATGTTACATCTTAGAAACAGCTGTGCATGCCACACACCAGTGTCAGCTTCATATAAAAATCATCATATGCCATACCTCATGATTTTATACACAGGTGAAATGAAAAACGCTGAAGTCAGTACCTTGCAGAATAGTTTTACCGGTGCTGCTTTGTGGTTAAGTGCAGAATGGCAAATCACATTCTTGTACAGGTAGTTAAATTACGATAAAAATTTGCAAATTAAAGATCTCTACAGGCCTCTGTTACCCACTGCAAAGACACTTTGTTTTGTGGGGCTTCATTTAAAACATGATTCAATTTCTTCCCTCTCCCCGGAACATGATATAAAACTATATCTAAATTCAGAAAGAATTTAATGCATTTATATTTACTGAAGTTCACATGCTGCAAACGGGATCTGCATTGAAGATCTTTAAATCTAGGGAAAGAGGCCCTTCAAAGCCCCTTTCGTTATACCTAGGTATCAGGATGCAGGTGAGAACGACTGCCATGAGAACACATTCACATAGACACAATGTACACTGCTTGCTCTGGGCCTGCCATCCTGGCCAAGCTGTCCTAATTCTGACAGCAAAACCATTGTCCCAGAGGAGAGGGCACAGTCAGTGGTCTGCTTATGCCTTAAAGCATAATGACTTACAACTGGATGGAAAGATCCAACTCCAAGTGCTGCTATTCTGACAGTTAATAAAAACGCTACTTACTGAAAGTAGAAAGATGGGGGATAACTTGGGATGAAACACTCGCTGTACTTCAAGAAAATTGCTGCTGAAGTCACTGGGAACCTCCGTATCTCGCCTATAGGCAACATTTGCTGACAGTGTTACAATACATTCGTTTGGTGCAATGCTTATTTAAACAACTTGCAAAACATATTCGAGGTCTTCAGCGTGTGAACCGCAATGTCAAAAAAACAAACAGTCTCAACTACAAAGGATTTCCATAACCACCCAAATGTCTTGGATATGAACATCAGCCTCTGAAAGACAAGTTGGTTCCAGGAGAGGGAGGAGAGAAATGGGGGGGGCAAGGTTCTGGGACACATCTGGGACAGGCTGGGAGCAGCCCAAACCAAGCAACTGGCTGCAGCTTTCAGAGCTATTACAGGAGCGAACCTTGCACTTTCACAGAAGAGCAAAAGCGCAGTGATGAGTGCTTTGGAAACAGTGCAAGTTTGTTTTCCAGCTGCACGGAGAACAGAGGTGTCCTTGAAATGGTGGTAAAGATCAGCAAACTGTGAAAAGGATGGATAATCTGGCGCGGCCACCTCCATGCAACGATGCAGCAATCTTAAAGGAAGACTCATGCCATTGCTCACACGGAGAGAAAAGAATGGCATTTTCTTTGGACTGCACCTGGAGGTTTAACAGGAGCATTAGGCTAGCTCAGTCTCATAGCTCACAACTAACCAAGGTCCAAACTGCAAAGTGGCCACTGGCATTTTTTCCAAATACATCCCTTTAAGTGCACCCCCCATCGAGTATAAAGACGAAGCCCTGAGAACAAACTTCCATATAGTACATCTCTATTAAAAATATCAGTGTTTGGATGACAAAATTATAAATTATATACATTTAAATAAATAGCTAGCTAGCTTTCAAGAGTCGTGGAATACCAAAAGGCAGAAGATTGTCTTGATCAGTGGATAGGGCAAAGAGCTAGAAGAGCTGCAAGGAACAGACACTGCACTGTAAGAACCACCTGCTGTTTCATTTCCTTACTTCTCCTTGATTTCACAGGCTTCCAAATGTTCCTTTGGCCATGTTACGAGACACTTACACGTGGCATATCTTTACTAGTCACAGCGTGAACACCAGAGATGCAAGCACAGGACCCGAACCAGTAAATCCTTGCTCCCAGGAGTAGTTCTTCACAAAATTAACTTTTTATTAAAAGAAAAACTTATATCCCAATATGCTTAGGGACCTCTCACTTGCTTACAGAGCAGATCCATCAGCCTTTTTTAACCTCTGGCCACAGAACAGGAAGGTTTGTGCCCAGGAAGCACTCTTAACACAGAGACTCCTCTGGCCTGGAGACCTGCCTACACACGTTCTGACTAACAAGCAGTGATCATTCAAGATTTTTGTGGGTTTTGTAAAAATTGGGATAAATCAATGCTTCTGCAAGCATTATGAACATGGCATCCATCCTCCCACCGGTAACTAATCAAGCAGCAATACACCCAGGTGCCACAGGGACACACAGCTCCCTAAGTCTGCTATTAATTCATACCCACAGAACAATACTGGTGTCTCGATCAGCTCCTCAAAGGGTTTGTCCAACCTTAAGGGCGGTTTCGGTTTCATTTAGTTCAACTCTTAAGCCTCGCTGCAAACACCACACCTCCTAAGTTCTGGCCTCTTTTAGAGACTGGCCGCTGGAACCTTAACCTCTCCAACACTTCAGCTACATAAGCTCTGAAATAAGCAAAGCCAGAAACAACCACATATTCTCCAGCCTTCACGCATTTTAAAGATGCAGTATTCCTTTATCCATACAGTTTCTAATTGCTGCTACAGCACTAGGTTAACGTTGTTGAACCCTGGCATCCTTACCTTCACCTATTACACGTGCATGCCTTGTTTTACTCATACCTTTCTTAGAAGCCAGCAGTGGCTCTGACTCTGTTCTGGCATACCAAGGGAGGCAACTCTTGATAACTTTTACCACTGCTACCAAACTGACACAGAGAGAACAAGTTCAGCAGCAGGTCCTGGCAATACCACACTCTGCAGAAATGCACAAGTAGCAGAAGCTTCATGTTTAGGAGAAGCCACTCTGCCCCGTGAAGGAGATCAGGCAGCATTCAGCTTCAACCACGTGAGAACTGGAGAGCCTGCTCAAATTCATCACCAACACTGCCTAGTCAGTGGCAGCAGACAGTCCCAGGAGCAGCTGGGTGTTGGAACAACCAATCTGACCAAACACCTCTATAAACCCTGGAATTTCTAAACACAAAAGTAAATATTTCAGCAGATATGAACTGTAAAGCTTAACATGAAACTACAGATAACAAATTAAAAAAATATATATCCTGGGATAGTAAGTCAAGATAAAATCTCATGCTGTTCTGTTTCCCCACCCTTCATATTAATTATGAGAAACTGGCAACTTCAGCGCCTCGACTGCACAATAGCACAGATGAGGTGCCAAGTTCAGGCCAAAACTTGTCACAAGGTTTCAGGTTGCATCTTGTAGCATTTTCCTTTTTAAAACAAAAACACAACTGCGTAAAACATACACTCAGAAAGGAACTTGGCAGGGCTATTCGGGATCTGTTTGACAGACACCTTTCAAAAAATAACAACAACAAGGCTATGAAACACAAGCAGCAGCAGGGATTGTGACAGATGTCAGCTGTGTTTCACTACCTTGGAAACAAAAGCCCGCATGACCCAATCACAAGAAACTAACTGAATATTCACCGGTGAGTCCTTTTCTTAAAAGCTCATGGCACCTGCCTGAAACCTCCAAGTCAGCCTTCCAACAAAACTAGGAACGACACAGCCTGACTTTCTTGATATTTCCGAAGAGAAAGCGTCAAGGATAAGCACTTCTATCTCAAAGCAATTCATTTCGAGCGTGCTTTTAAATATGCTAAAAAAAAATATAAAACCCAAAGTGTTTCTGCCTCTTCGCAGACCACCATTCAAGGGAAACCCATGCAAATGAGTTGCTTTTTTTTGTAAACAGTTTGAAACAGCCAACAAAAATTCCCCTTTGCAAAACCGTGCACATAAAAATGGAAAAGAACACAACCCACCATGTGAAGATATCCTCCTTGCACTAAGATAGGCATAGGAGAAACTTACGAACTGCAGCCTACTGGAGAATCCAAGTGTTGGTGTAACAAGCTCTGCCATGAAGGAGATACTGCATCTTTAACATAGCTGACAACCTCTGAGAAGTGTTAACTACCATCGGACTGGAAGAACGCTAACGCAGAAAATAAATAGGAAAAAGTAATGCTATTTATTAAATGAATTCCATCTATGAATTATTCTGTTTGAATTATAATGCAAGACGAACAAGTCTGGATAGAAACGTGCTTGCTCTCCCCATATTTGGACTTTTAAAAAATATTTCCTAAGAATCAATTTTAAAAAGCATTTTATAATTTGATGTAGCCATAAATTAATACTGCATGGAGATGATTAATATCCTATGCTAGTGGTCAGTGACCTTTTGTAAACGCTAGCCAGATGCTAGTAAAACTGGCTAGAAAACTACTGTCACAGGCCTTTTTTTTTTAACAAGCAATATCATATTTCTGTCTGACAAGCAGATTCTTAATTGTTTTCACAAAACCTTTTCCTATTTTTTGATATACTTTATTTTTAACCTAACACCTGAAAACATATACAAGTCTTCAAACCTCTTCCACTAACACTAAATTCACAAGGCAATTAACTTCAGCTGGCCATAACTACATAAGCTCTCATGTGAGACCCCTACTCAGACAGCATCCCTCCCCCCCTCCCCAAACAATCCATGCACCCTCCCCATTGAGAAGGTGACACAAGGGACAGCAGGAAGTGGCACAGTGGTCTGGCATCCCCCTCTACGTGCGATTCAGTGTCTGGAAGATTCGAGAGATCTGTAGCATGACAGGCCCAGTTTCTGGATCGTTCATCCACTGAGTGCTGTTCAAGGGGTTTTCAAGCATATCTTCGAAGGCTGCCAAGAGAAGGAAATCGTTGTACATGATTGGCCTTTTAGCAGCACACGCTTCAGTGCTTGGGATGCTTCAACAACAGGAAAGTTAGAAATACTTACAGCTTATCCAAGGAAGTGGGCAAGCAGCCCCTCAAAACGGTGAGAATCCATCACATGGTCACCATTTGTTCTCCTACATCTCCAGACTGGGGTGCTACATGCTGTTACGCTTTCCTCACTGCTCAGCATTACATTTATTGAAGGGAGAGGCTGATCAAACACTCAGTCTGGATTACAGTCCACCTTACACAACCTCAGTGACATGGGTTTGAAGAGCTAACCACTTTGCAAAAGCCTACAGACAGAACTTCTCCATTACAGAACAGTTTTGCTCTCAATGTAATAACATCCTTCAGACTGACGCACCCCAGGAGAAATGGAGGTTGCTGCCTACATGCCAGGGATTGTGCCTCAGTCACTCCTTAGGGATAGGGCTCTTCTGAGTTTGCAGAGTGGCTTCTTCTGGCCACTGATACTGAGGAGACTGAGTAGCCTCCAGTACTGTATTCACAGAGGGCTGGGCAGGGTTTCTCTGCTCACATCCACACTGGCTGCAGTAGCAGGTAACACACCACGGAATTGGGTTCTGAATGCCCATCTCAGAACAGGAACATTTGGGCAGAAGAATTTTTTAAGTTTTCTTTCTATGCACAGCTGTCTTTACACTAAGTTAGTTCGGCTTTGTTTTCTTTTCTTTTTTACACGCTAATTTCCCCTTTTCTCTTTATTTTGAAGGAACTAGACATTTAGTGCAAGAGCTAAGTCACAAATTTGGCAAAAGAATGATCCAGGCAATAATTTATAACCTTTATGACAGACACTGTGCCAGACTAGCAGACATTTGGAGCAGTCATTACGGAACAGGACAGAAAAAAGCAGTTGCATATCTGACCTATTCAGAAGTCACCAAAAGGTCAGTGTGAGAAGAATCTGGCAGTCCAGCATCAGGGTGCCAGCCTGAACCCTTCCAGGAGTGTTAGTGTACAAAGCTCTAAGTGACCTTAGTGGGAGCCATAAGAACCCAGCCCCTCTGAAAGGCTCATCATTAACACCTTGCACAAGGTCACACTGCATGCTTGCAGCAAAGCCCAGAATAACGTACAGATCTCACCTTTCACCACTTCAACTGTCTTCTTTTACATAGACTCAAGAGCTTAAACTAAACATTTATCAACATTCCTTAGCTATCTAATTAAATACAAACATTTATTGTTAAAATCTATGACATAAGCGATTTGCTTATGTATCATGACGAATATATTCTCTGATGTTCATCCAAGCTTTACAAGCACATATAATGACATTTCGTTTTCTATTTATATTCTGAGCTGCAGTGTGGAACCGTCTTTGAAAATAAGGAAACCATTTGTTCAGAAATGAGAGTGGGAAGGTTCTGCTCTTGAATTATTTAAAGTCTTGCAAACACTCCTAATTACATTTAAAATAGCATCTTAAAAAGCTCTCCTGAAAAAGCCATGTATACACCCTTCGTTTCAAAGCACAGTTTTACATAAAATTTGAAGCCAAACACTAAATGCAAGATTTTATACATACAACACAGTTGTTGTCATTCTTCTGCATTGTCCTCCAGCACCAGAGGGGCCAATGCGTAAGAGATCTGCATTTCACCATTGGTTTTATCAGTTGAGTCCTTGCTGCGCTCACGGCAATTTTGAACAAGAACACAGGCTTTATCACAGAGTTGATACTCAAGAAGGGGAAAAAAATATTTTCACAAGCTTTATCTGAATTTTGATAGGCAAAGCCTCAGCTCTGACTTCTTGTTTGGCTACACTAGTTATCTTCCATTTCAGTGATCAGAGCAAAACACACAGTAAGCTGTACAGCAGGAGACAGGCCTGTTTTATCTGTGAAGTCATCAGGGTTCTAAATAGACATTCCTGCTTTTTTATTTTCCACGGCTGAAGGGAGCACACAAAAGGTCTCCTAAAACCACAAAAGCATTGCAGCCAGCAGCTATTAAAGTTCTGAGTTCAGCAAGTGTGAATTAGCAGCCTAAGAAATTAGCATCATTTCTGGGCCATCCCAAGCTCTGTTCAGGTTACAGCTGAGTTGCAAAATGAAGCTGCTGATAGTCAGAAAAAAGGTACAGAGCTGCACTCATTTCACAGTATGTGTTGTCATCATCCTGTCTCTGTTCTTATTTGCTAGGAACTGCAGAGATGGAATATATTTAGCAGGAACCCAATCAGGACTTACCTAGTAGAGTTTTAGGGTTGGTTAACCCTAACTGTACCACTGGGTTTTCTAAGATGGCTTGGAAGAGAGGGCTGTTCGTGTCAATTCCCTTATCTAAGTCCTCTGGAGAAGGCTTTCTGTCTCCCAGCAACCATTCACACTGAAAGAAAGCATCAAACACAACAGATTTCATGATTGGTCACTTCATCCCCAATAACAAGATCAACCAATTCTACAATGAAAATAACCAGCTGAACAGACTACTACAGCAACAAGGAAAAGAAATGACAGCGTACTCACAGCTGCATTTTGCTGGTTGTTGTTTACTCTGAGTGCATCTACCACTTCTTTTTCATCAAATCCCATCTCCATTAGGGCGATGACAGCCTATAAGATTTGCACAGATTAATAAATGTTTAAAACAGATGAGAACAACCAAATGCTTCACCTTCTGTGCAGGAGGTTTTTGTGGGGTAGAAACTCAATTGCTTTCATTTGCAGACCACCAAGTAAACTTTGCTACAAGGTTTTCAAATACTGTACATCAAAAGAGTCTTTATCACGGGAAGTGGAATAAATAATAAAAGCAAGACAGAAGGCAGTTCCTATCCTCAGTAATGAAAGATGAATGTGAGGCAAAGAGCAGGCAACTGGTGTGGGAAAGAGCAAGACTGAAATATTTTTAAACTTCTTGCACATCACAAAGCTTTTGCTGATGTCTCACTGACAGATCGAGCTCCAGAAGCTCCAAGACCTTGTCCATTGTAGCTTTCCCCTTGTACTCAGCTCTGGTGAGGCCGCATCTCAAGTACTGTGTTCAGTTTTGGGCTCCCCACTACAAGAAAGACATCGAGGCCCTGGAATGCATCCAGAGAAGGGCAACGAAACTGGTGAGGGGTCTGGAGCACAAGTCTTATGAGGAGCGGCTCAGGGAGCTGGGATTGTTTAGCCTGGAGAAGAGGAGGCTCGGGGGAGACCTCACTGCACTCTACAACTTCCCGAAGGGAGGTTGTGATGAGGAGGGGCTTGGCCTCTTCTCCCAAGCAACAAACAGAACCCGAGGAAATGGCCGCAAGTTGTACCGAAAGAGGTTTAGATTGGACATAAGAAGGAACTTCTTTTCACAGAGAGTGGTCAGGCACTGGAATGGCTGCCCAGGGAGGTGGTGGAGTTGCTGTCTCTGGCAGCATTCAACAGGAGTCTGGATGAGGAGCTCTGAGATATGGTTTAGTGCTTTGCTGCAGCTACGGTAATGGGGAGGACAGTTGGGAATGGATGATCTTGTAGGTCCTTTCCAATCTTGTGATTCTATGATTCTATGATCTATTTACTGGATTTAATTTCACTTCCTGGCTTTATTATGTCGCTAATATGCATTATATATTTCTACATGTGCATCCGGATAATGCTATAAGAATTTTTCATCACTTAGAAATTGTGCTTGGGTCATTAAATACAATATTTGCAGCTTTTGACTTAAAAATCACAAAAAAGACCTATTTATAAAAGCCAAGTGGTGGATTCTAAAGAGCACCTGCTGGTGAGTTGACAGTGCGACAGCAGCATATCTTCTCATTTCAGCTAATACAATGTTATCAAAAAAAGGATAATTTCCGCAGTTGATGCAAGGCTTATTATCTGCTGGTGATAGTTTTCCTTGCCCCTGAAATACAATAATGCTTTTCTGTCCTCCTCTACAGCAAATGGACCTTCATCCCAATCATAAAAAGCAATGCCAGGAGTCCGGCAATTTGTATCAAGAGTATCAGTTAATTTTCATGTGTAAAGTAAGTGTCAGTAATTTAGATGCTGTTCCCTGAGACAGCAGTGCATTAATTGGGGAATATCCCTTTCAGCAATCTGAATTTAAGCAGCCCCTAAAGACTTCCACTAAAATACTGTCAAGTCAGCACAATATACATTCAAACATATGCTCCACTTCCCTATCAACTAAACATTTATTTGGATTCTACGGTGTCCACGCGGTCCCTTTCAATGCGAAGGAACAGTGAGATAAGCAGTACATACCCGTGGGTCTGGGCGAAATTCTCTTTTCCTTCGTATCTTCTTAAATATTTCAGTCAGCTCATCTTTGGCTTCTTCCCCACCTGCTTCTGAACTCGGACCTGCAGTTGCTTCAGCAGAGGATGCACCAGCTTCAGCTGCAGCTTCAGATGGAGTCTGACCTGGCAGCGGAGCATCCACTGCAGGGTCATCTGCGTGCTCTATCAACCACTCCATGGCCTGTGTCACTGACATACTGAAAAGAAAATCATAACAAAGGGATGAGGAACACTCCAGATATACAGCAGCACTGCCCACGTATTTTTGCTTTGTATTTATTCCCATGGTATCTTGACTAGCTGATTAATTACTATCTGAATAGTCACACGAAGCATTGGAGCAAATTTTGAAGCACTTTAATTCTACATGCACTCAGAGCCACACAATAATCTCTGAAGCCAGGATGACAGAGGAGCAAAGTCCAACCTGGACAGTTGTAACTCAGGTTTTAAAGGCCACTTCACAGGGAGTCATCTCATTCTCCATATTGCCAGCTCTATTTCACAACAAACATACACTGACTACTTGTAACTGCTGACAAAACTGCAAAGCATGTTCCAAATGGAACCACATCTCAGAGAGAAGATATTCTGTTGCATCTTTGGGAGATCTATCTCAGACATCTAGTGATAAAGGAATGCCATTAACAACGGAAGAAAGAGCGGGACAAACGTTACACATCACCATACGCCTTGAGCAAGAACAAAATTTAACACAGGCAATTGACTGCAAGTGCTCAAGCTAAGAGACCATGGGAGAGATCCAGCACACGCCTTCCCAATGAATTCATAGGAAACAAAGATAACAGAGCAACTGAACATGCAATTTCATTTGACCGCATGGTAATTAGATGTTCTTAAAAAGGAAAGGGAAGCCCTTGCCTACTTGGCTTTTCAACAGGAAATATGGAGGATATTGAGGGAGAAAGTTCTTCAAAGACCAAAGGAGAGCTACTGAAAAATAAGGACTATTATGTGGATTTGATATCATTAGAGATTTCTGTGAATAACATAAGAAACCCATCTCAGAAGTGAGGCAGCACAACTGTTTCTTCTTACAGCACAAGAAGAACTATATTACCTCCTATTTCTCTACAGTTGCTATCTGGGCTTTGTAATATTCTTGGAATGCTTTGTTTTAAAAGATCAGCATAAAGTATTTTGCTACCGTTGACAAATCAGTCTGGATGGGCTTAGCTTGCTTTTTTCCCCTCTTTAAAATCTTAGAGCAGAAGATGTGAGTTTAATACTTGGAAACAGTGAGAGCTTGACAGCCTTGGAAACTGCAGACTGACATCTTTCCAGAGCAAGTACAACATAGCTTCCCCTTCCTTGTGCCAGCTGCACCTGCGGATTGCCTGAGGCATCACCCTTCTTTGAGCCAATGCTTTTTGCTAGTTCTAGGTGACCCACATAAGGAGATCTCCCTCAAAAAAAAAAAAAAAAAGTTGTGTGTTTTTTTTTTTTACCATACCAAGTAATTTACAGGCAGCATGCCAAGTACACTTACTGATTTAATCGAAGGGCTTTGACAGCTCTGCTCTCTGGAAACCCCATTTCTGTAAGTTGCCGCAGAGCTATCTCATCCACTCTGTCTTCCTCATCCTCATCCAGCATGGCTACACATACACAAACAAAACAATGTTGAGGCTAACTTCAAGCTAAAATAAAACCCTTTCTCAATGGAATGGCGTGTGTTAAGTTCAAACCCCATTCTTCTCTTCCATCCCTGCTTTTGTTTCTGTCCAGAATTTGCTATCTCATCATGTAATTTGCTGCACTCAGCTTGATCAGGCTCAGACAGATTCTTCCAGGACAAAGACTTATTCCAGATACATTCAAGATCTCAAACAACAGACAGTAAACTCTCATGACTACATGTCCACGTAATTAAATACATGGGAGATTCACTGAAGTTTATCAATAATCCAGAAAGTAATTTGGATCCAGCCCCAGCAGATCTCAAGGGTGTTTCCAAACAGACTGAATCAACAGCTCCAATTTCTCCCCATTTTGCTGTTTCCTCATACATTTCCCCAACTGTCCTTTACCAACTCTTACTAAATTCCCCAGTTATTTCACTGCTGATGATTTTATTTTTAAATGGAACTTCTCATCTATCCCAAAGGGTCCTTATAAATCCCCCAGTTTTATAAAACCTACACCACAAGTTGAAATCTTTGCCACAAAGTCATTAGTAGCTCCGCTACTACATTGAAGTTTGGACTTAATTCTGCAAGTTTACTTTTCTGCTGTGTAAAAATAAGTTTGTGGGATTGAGCTAGTAACTATAAAGATATGTTCATACCATTTGCCTTCTTAAATAGTTCAACTGCGTCTGGGTTCAGTGCTAGCAATTTCTGTGCAACTTCAATGAGGGAAACTAAGATCTTCCGGAGCTCTGTCTGGAACTGTAAAAAAGGAAACTGTCAAAACATTTAGATAGGAGGTTACCAGATATCATTAAATATTAATAGAGAAGCTGTTGATATCAGAAGAGAAAAGGTAGCCCCCACACTGCTGAAGACACAGCTAGAAGTATCGCAGACAGCAGTCGACTCCTGAAGTCAAAATTCGTGACTAACATCTCTTCGAAGCCATGGCAGAGAAAACATTGTGAAAATGTGAACTATTCAAGATCAACACTGAACTGCACGTTTGCCAGATCTTCAGAGAGTTTACTGAGGCTTTCCCAGCGAGAAATAAAACATTTCAAATCATAATTTAGTGCAGCATTTCATAATCACTAAGTAACTTACGGTTTACACACAGATTGTACTTTCTACTTTCATATACTCTATACACACTTCAATTCCTCTCACAGAGAAACCACATTCACATGGAAAAGAAAAGATTATATAAGATAAAAGTCCACTTGGCTGTTAGTGTGTGAGTTAAAGTCAAGTCTAATACTTACATCCCTCATGTTGTGCTGGGCCACGGTGCGATCTACATTGCGAGAGGGCAGATTTGCAGTTGCTTTGAGAATAGCATCCTTATCAGGAGCTTTCTGCTCTTGTTTCCTCTGAAGGGTGGGAAACATGGTCAGGTTTCATAACCCATTATCCACAGAACAAAGAACATAGCATTGCTGAGAGCAGTTTCATATTCTTTACCAAGGCATCAAGCAGTGCTCTGTCACTTGCAACTAAGAAACAGCAGCCTAGCAATACAATGGATTAATAGCACTAACGTCACTTTGCAATTATAGAGCAAAACAGGACCTGTTGGGTTGCCCCACTTTTAGTCCTTGTATCTATTTCTGTTATTTAAACGCGGGGAAATTCCAGCATAAAGAGAAAAAGTGATGTGCCAAATATGGAGAGAACTTGGAGGGCCTCAATTCCCAGGACCATACTTTATTCTGTCTGCTCAGAGCACACTCTCTTCAAATCCAGGCTTTGCCAAGAGATGTATCAATACTGTGAACAGACTAACACTTAACTGCTTCACATTGGAAGTGCTTTGTTGCTTGCAAGTATCATGCAGAGATATACAGTGCCTCTGATATTTAGTACATGCTAATAGTCCAGGACAAAACATAGCAGGGGTACAAACATAAATATTTCACAGTCTTGTATCTTAGGCTCTTATGGTGACATTCTGCACAGCAAGACCATAATGGAGATAGAGACATACACCAATACCTACAGGAAGGGATACAGAGACATACACCAATACCTACAGGAAGCAAGAAAAAACAAAGCTGTGCAAGGAGAAGGCAGACAGACCCAGGAATTCACAGCGTTAGGCACAAGCATTGCTCAAAGTGTTTACACAGTAACACCCACTGCAGTACCACTTGTGTCTGAGTGTCATCCTGCATATCATTGACCCTCAGTAACAATTACATTCTGAGAAAAAGAAAACAAACAAACAAGAATAGCATGGGGACAACACTCCAGACCTCACTAGGGAGTGATAAGCCAGACATTACTAAAGACAGAACACAGCCTCAAGCAAACAGATTTCTATGAAGTTTTCAAAAGAGATGCAGCAAGGCACTTGCTATACAGTTACTAATTATCTTTTCAAAGATGAAATCTACACCACTTGCACAGAGTGCACCTGCACGTCTTACCCCACAGCACATATTCCCACAATCCAAGTTAAAAAACGTAAAATAACTCTTTGAAGTTTGGAAGGAGGATTAAGTATTTACCTTACGGTTTAACTGAGTGTATTTGTCTCTACACAAAGAATACACCTCGACAGTATTTCTGTAGCTCGTTAATAAAGCAAGTAATCAAATAGGACAAGTCAAGAAATCTTTTCAAACTCACTTTCTCCTCTGCAGACACATCTGCCATTTTGGGGAGCGGAGGTGGTGCACGTTTCTTTATTAAGAGCAAGACATCTAAAAAGAGAACGATACTGATGATGTAAAACCAGCTCTTGCAAGATACGTCATGAACTCAAGTTTTCCTAGAGATGAATTTTCTATTAATTCCACTGCTGTAGCATCTCAGTTGTTACCACGTAGGTTCTCAGGGTGGATACAGACATATTGCTTAGAGCCCAGAACAGGCCGGTGCAGCATCTGCAGTCCTTCAGCCAGACAGAGCCTGACACGCTGTTTTTAGTCTATCGCATCAAGAGGGTAAAAAGCAAACAAATCATGCTTTGTGCAACAAGTTTTGTTGGCACAGAACAGCCAAGAACAGCAGCTGGTGAAGGCTGTTAACCCTCACTTATCCAGCTGACAAGAGCATAAAAAGATCCACATGCTGACTTTTGGCTGCCCTGCACAGCAGCAAGTGGAGTCAGCCAGTGGCAGTCAGCTGTTGGCTGCCATCCTGCCTGACAGCAGCCGGGCACTTAAAAGGTAGAACACACTACAGAGGAAGAAGGAGTAAAGAGGAATTTTCATGACAGCTTAATACTGCTCAGTGGCTACAAACTGCAATTCAAAACTCTGTAGGAGCTGGTGCCTCGCCTAGAAATAATACATCACCAATCAGCAAAAAAGCTGTCCCTTGCCTAAGATGGCAGCTCTCAGCTCCTGCCCTGCTCTAAAGGTGACACTGCCTTGGAAGAGAAAGACAAAATTGTTTGTGATCACAGCAACAGCTTTCCAACCTGCATGAACTCCTGCAAAAGCACAGGAATACTACCCCTGCCATTTCTGATTCAAGCAATATCCCATTCTACAGCAGTCCTGCTTCTGACTTTCCAGACCACTGCCTTTTATCTCCAGAAGGGACCATTAGTTTAAGCTGTCCAGTAAAAAGTGACTCCAGCTATTCTGACAGCTCTCATCTTTAGGCCGTCTTTTGTTTCACATTGATCCATGCCATCTGTAAAGTTCACACGTGCCTCACCATACTCTGTTGTAGTCAGTAACACTACAGTGTGGGGAATTCTGACCTACACTTGAAAAGGACTGAATAAGATGTAACTGTGACACTCAGATGTGCTTCAGCAAACAACATTCTACTTGACCTGGAGACCTCAAGAAAGGCCTCAAACGTTTCAGGCTGTCCTTGAAACACTCAAGCCATGATAATTGTTTTTGGATCATTTTGAAGGATAACTGCTGCCTTGAGGGTCTGAACATTGCTTTAAGGGAGAGAAAAATAACTTAACATTTTGACTTAATGAACACTCTTTATATCTTAAAAGGAACGGTTAAGGAAAGAAAACCATTCACTGTACATTCTCATGAAGTGGAGAAAAAGTCTCTTCCTTTTTTTGCCACCCTGTTAGTTTCCCATGTCAAAGCAGAGTACTGCTAATAACAAGTCACAAATTGTAACTCGAACAGCTTCTCGTTTCCATGCTGGTGGGATAACAAGGACAATCTTACCTCTGTCTTGAATGTTTTCCTCCAACACTGTTTTTGTGTCTGTTAGCACCTTCTCAGAAGTAGCATGTATCAACTTATGATGTGTCACAGTTTTTGGATCCTCCAGGCTCCCCGGTACACACTGCAGAAGACAAATACTGGAGATCAGAAGACAGAAATAAACCTATCGCATGAATCGCTGCACTTCACACTTAAGATTCTCCACCTGCAAACTGTGCCACCATTTACTACCTTCCCAGTAGCTTCAGTAAAGGCACAATACACCAGGGGTGTATATGTGTACGTAATGTGTATTATTAAAGAAACTGAGGGATGAATCGTGCTGTAATGGGATTGGTTTCTGCCTGCACATCCAAGCTCCTGGCTGGGAAAAATAACCAACTAAGGAAGGATTCTAGCTTTCCTTCCTCAATGCTGTTAAATCGACGGCTACATTTAAGTTTAACTGATGATGATACTCTACAAAACTTACTTAAAAACACCACTTTCAAAAGACCTACTGTTACATCCCATTCATTCCAAATGATCCCTTCAAGGGCACACACAGCCTACCTATGTGAGCAGATCGATACTGCTGCAGAACAGTACATCTCCATCACAATTCAAACCCTGAGTGCCTGGTCCTGCACTCAGGCCCGTGGAGACTGTGAGTACAGTGAGGATGGAGCTGTAGGCCCTGCAGTGTCAGTTCTGCAACAGATCACAAAGGTCACTCACTCTCAGTGAGAAGTTGAGGAGTAACAATCAGTATCGTGAAGCAGGAGTCCACAGTGACCATCAGTGTTTCTGCAGAGAGGGGACTATAATAATGCAGCACACTTCTCATTTGTAGCTAGTGTCAGAACAGAGAGACTCTGCTTCATCCAGTAATTGTTATTTACACACACTGTCAGACTAAACAAGCAACTGGCAGCATTGAGTTTGGAGTACTTGACCTTAGATTGAGAAGGAGGCAGCAGTTTCTGCGCCTTGTTTCGAGCTGCAGATTGAAGCCAAAGCCTTGGGGCTGGAGCCCTATCCTGGCTTCTCACTGAAAGCACTAAACAGAAGTTAGTTTCACAACTTTTCTTCCCAACTATGAATAATCAGCATACGCTAATCTTCTCCATATATTAATGCTGTGCTCTATTTTCTATTACAATTCTAAATCATAGGTTTATTCACTAAAAATTCAAGTTTGAATCCCCAAAAGCTTACAATATGAGCATCATCAGAGATTTCTTTTATAACTACATTAAGCAGCATGAAGTATATTCGTGCATCTAGGCACAAAAACTTGAATATAGAGCACTGCTCCCCAGTACCAAACACACGTTCTGCCTACAGCTCAGGAGTTCTGCTGGGACAAAGAGACCGATGGACCCATCTTATCCCACCAACAATGCAAGGGACCATTCTGATCTCCTAAGAAAACTACAAGATGAAATGCCATGCTGTTCGTGTAATTAAGCACGAATCCCGCAGTGTTTGTGCCACAGCTTGGCCTTACTGAAGGGTTTAAATCTCCTGGTGTTTTAGTACTGCAACAGAAAATTAAGAAGAGCTCATGCAGACCTTGAACTGACTCATCTTCACACAAGAATGGCTGCAGATCCACTGCAAAAGATTTCAAGAACATTACATCAGTGCATCTTGAGACTTCTAATTTGTCTGGGTGAAAAAAACAAAGCATAATGGATGCAATTCCAGAAAGGCAGAATTAAAAATAACCACCTACCAAAACCATGAAATGGATGCTGCTGCTCTCACCACAAAATAGGACACTTAATACTGACCTCATCTCCTCTGCTCACAGAAAACAGCTCTCAATGACACCTCTTTCAAAACACATTTCTATTGAGCCACTTTTACCACGTGTGTAGAACAACATCCCCACCCTTCAGGTAAGGAAGCCATTTCCAGAAGCCCCACTGACATCAGTGCTTCGCTTCAAATGTAGCATTTAGTCTTAATGTAGCTTCCTTCAGAGGAATCCTTTTAGAATCCATCATCACTTTTTCTGCTCTGATTGCAGCTGCTGGAGAACTTGTTAGTTCCTTGGTTTCCCCAAAGCTTACACTTGTTTTCAACACAGACCTTCAGTTCCTCGCCTGAACTTCCGTGCTGCTCTGACGCCTCAGCAGGATTAAAATGAGAGTGTTTGAGTCCTGCTTTGCATAACAGTAGCTTCTTACTAATCCTTCAGCATATTAACTGCTGAACAAAAGCCAAACAATGCATTAAAGCTTAGAAGTAACTGGGAGTAGCTCCTCTAATTGATCTGATAAGTTATACCTGGGAGTACATCAGTTGGACATCTCTCCAAACAAGCTCAAAACACTATTTTTACAGATCCTTAGAGGCAGAGCCCAAAAAGGAAGAACTGGGAGCTGGGAAGCACCCACATGGGGGGAGCAAAGGATGTTAGCATGTACCTAACAGCTGCTTCCTCACTGGCACACAAAGCTGTGCATACAATATCTACAATAACATCAAGGTGTAAGTGAAAGACTAGAGGCCCTACAACTCTATGAACTCGTAATGAGTTCTGCTGTTCTAAAAGTCCTGCCATCACCTGTTCTTATTTCCCATTCCTCTGCCCACTGCATGACAACCGTGTAGAACTGTAAGACAGATGTAAACAGCACCTGTATCACAGCGAATGCTTCGTGAAGTACTCAGCACATCTTTGCCTATTTTAACATGCCCTGGAAACAGGAAGGCCATCTTCACAGCAGTGGCTCTGTAAGCTCTCAGCAAACCACCTGGAATGGGCACCTGGAGCGATCAGACCTCACTGCACAGCCCTGCTTCCTGAGAACACCTGACAACACACAGCATTCTTGGACCACATGCCAAGCTTTGAAGTCTCGCTGAAAAAAAACATCCTGCCCAGAGAGCAGAGCACTGCTAACCCACAGGAAGGGAATTCCCTGCTCAGAGGGAGGTGGCTGTGGCACCAGGGCTCACCTGCAGGCACTACCCAGAGGTGCAGCGTGCTGGAAGATGAGCTCTCCTGCAGCTTTTCCTACAGAAGGATCGTAAGGAGAAGATCTGTTGTGTTATGGTTTTGCTTCCAGAATAAACATTTGCATTTCCCTTTAACACAGGAATTCGCAGCAGGCTGCTCTACCGCACAGGTGAGAAACCTATTTTTGCAGATGCTTGAGCAACTGCTGAACTTGCAAGACCCTGGTGATGCTAAATGCTATTTGCAGAGCTTGGAATCCTGATAAACCACAGAGCTTGTTGTTTATTTTTAGATTTTTACTTATTCATGATGCTTTTAAAAAAAAAGCATTGAAAAAACAGAGCATAATACTGCCACTCCTTATTACTAAGCTTGGGTGGCTTAAACAATCTGCATCCCTCAAGTATGCAAACCATACAGAGGGGCAGGAACCTCCCATATCCTTGTTGCTCTGACACTTAGCACCTCACACCTCTGTTCCTAAGACAATCTTTAACACACCTTAAAAGCCACATGAAAAACACTGAGACAGCTTAAGAGAAAGGAGAACAGAAGCACAGGAGCATTAAAAGCTCACACAGGTCACATTCGTCCATCTGAAGCGCATGGCCACAGTTTCTACCAGAAATACCACCAAGCCTCAGCAAGGAGCGGTTCTTACAGTTCTCTTCCAACTGAAGTTTTAAAACCAGGCCTTCCCACGGCACCTTCAGGCAAAGCAGAGCTTGGAGCGTCAGTTTTGGGCACAAGAATTACGGATCTCGAAAACACACACAGAAGTTACGCTTGGGTTGCCACAGATAAACTGAGCTTTCTCAATTCTGGCTCTGAAATGAACAATGGATTTTTAAGGGAGCCACAGGGGAGCGTGGGGCTCGATCCTGCCAGCTGCACTGCACACCAACCTCAGCCTGGCACAGAGGAAAGGCACTGCTCCATGAGAACGCTTCGGTTGTGAAATCTGCATACAGAAATAACTAGGAAAGAAAACAACGCTGTCAGGTGTTTACTCACAGACTAGACAGTGTTACTGAAGGCAGCAGTTTCCTGGCATACAACCACCACTACATTGTTACAGGTCAACAGATAAAGCAAAACAAACAAACAAACAACCCAAAAAACCCAAACCAACCCCCTCATCAGTTATGAGAGAAAAAAATGCATCAAAAGTGACACTACAGAGATCAGTAAGCACTCAAATGCTAGAGGGACAGCGCACACCTTCCTAATCCAGAACTAGGCATTCAAATGGATATTGCCTCCCTTCACCTCCTGAAAGAGTGGTTTCAAGGACTTCAGAGAATACACTAATCAGCATCTGAGGAGAGATGGCTGCATAAATTATCTCAAGGTGCCATCAAGATTCATCACAACGCACCCGTGATCAGGAGCCATGATTTTTCCATTTCTATTTATCCCCTCCATAAAACTATATATTATCCATAATAGTTATGCAAATCCATATCATTAGCACAAAGCAGACGGGAGAATGAAATCAAACATCTTGCCAAGTTATCAATTGTCTTCCACTCTGACTTGCGCTGCAAGGCAAGCATCTATTCAATTATGTTTCCTGATAATTAAAGGCTTTTCAGCTCTGCACATATGCATGTAATCATTACCCCACCCTACATCTTTGTCTAATTCTTCAGCTGCACTGAACAGGGACAATACAGGAGCACTTTCAGGAATGTCACAACGTGGGGAGCACTGCATCTTCATCTTCATTTTGCCTCAGAAAGGATCACACCTACCCCAAATAAAGCAAACCCATTTGCAACCCTTCTCATCCCCAAATCAAGAAGCACTTACAAAGACCAAGGCTCTAGAGGAACAGTGTGCACTGTCAGCTGTAGTTTCCAGGGCTTCCAGCTGGAAGTAAACAACCAGAAGGCACAAAGCAGAGGGCAACAGGGTTGTGGGCCATCCTGACCCCCAACTCCCAGTCCTCACACAGCACTCAGGTTGTCCCATGTCACAGCTTCTCACAGTTACTTTGTTTTACTAAGAACGTTTCTTAGCATTTGTGTAACCCTTCAAAGGCAAAAGCCACTAAAAGCAATCGATACAAATTGCACACCCAGCTGGGAGCAGAGGACCTTGGCTTTCCCAAATGGAAAGCTGCCCGAATCCCAGCAGCACACCCAGCAGTTTGTGACCCAAACTGCCAGACGCCTGGTGCTGATTCCAGGAAGGCAGAGACGAGGCTGGCATCAGCAAAAGCTTTACATAGTGTTCGAAATTCAGCCCAGTACTTTTGTAACCATTTCTTTTCACCTTTAGCACCCACAAACGTAAGTGGTAATGGAGTAACCATGTATTTTCCATCTCAACTTTCACAGACTGTCTGTGCGTTTTAAGCATTTCCTCTTGTAGACAGCGAGCACCAATTTCCCCTTTAGACACATCCATTAAGACTGCACTGCTTTGAGCACAGGAAGACCATTAGCAGACCTACGGTGTCCCTACAGAAACCTGCTGTACCAACACAGAGACGATCGCTGCGGGCATTTCTTCCGAAAGGGGAAATTCTCCCCATCGGCACTGCGTTCCCTGGCCATTCTCCAACGCAAAGAGATAAAACAGGCTCTGGATTCGGACGGAACACAACCAGAAGCCGCTTTTCTCTACCTTTTGCACTGTCCCAATGCCGCCCCCAGGCCGTTCCCGGAGCCCCGCACAGCGCTGCCCACCGCCGTTCCCCGCGCAGGCCCCGCCCGCCCCTCCCAGGCCGTGATTTTCGCTCCGATTTCGGCCCGATCTGCGGCGCACGGCGGCGGGCAGCGCTCCTTACGTGCTTCAGGCAGCGCTCCTTCAGCTTCTCCACCGTGGTGTCCTCGGGGACCTCCTCCAGCCACTCGGCGCCCTCCATAGTGCACACCTGCAGCCGCAGCACCTTCCCCGCGAAGATCTTCTCCTCCTGCACGAACATCGCCGCCGGCCCCGCTCCTCCCCGCCCCGCCGACGCCTCAGCACGGCCCCGGGCCCCGCCGCGCTACCGCCGGCCCATGAAGGTGACCCCGAGAGGCCGAGAGCCCGGGGGAGCTGCGGGGACCCCGCGTCGCCGGCACCGCTGGGCCCGGCGCTGCGCGGAGGGGACGGGGGCGCACCAGGGCGGCCGGAAGCGGAAGAGCGCGGCGGCGCGATGCCTGCTGGGAGTTGGAGTTTTCGGCGGCGGAAGTGAAAGCCGCGCTGAGGGGCGGGACTGAGAGAGCCGCAGCGCCCTCCCCACCCCCGCCGCGTTGCACGCCGGGAGCCGCAGTCCGTCTTCTATGGCGCCCCCTGCCGGCCACGTGAGCCGCGGTTCTTCGTTCCGCCAGCAGGTGGTGCCGGGCGGCCGCCGCCTGAGAGCGCCCCGTGCGGGCGCGGCCCTGAGGCGAGGCCCGGACGGCCTGGGGGTGGGGAACGCTGCCCCGAGCTGTGCCCGCAGAGCAGCTGTGTTCCCGTGGAGCGCTGTGCGTGTCCCAAAGTGCGCTTTGCTCACCCAGGAGAGCCCGGGAGGAGCAGAGCCCGCCTGCACCCTGCCAGAAATACATCGGGGCCCGGGAGATGGGCAGAATTGGACAGGAGCTGTGATGGGTCGGAGCACAGCGCCGTGGGGAGCGGCTGAGGGGTCTGGGCTGGGTCAGCGTGGAGAAGAGGGGCTCAGGGGAGACCTCATCATTCCTACAGCTCCTGGAAGGAGGTCGTGGCAAGGTGGGGTCAGCCTCTGCTCCCAGGTGACAGCGATGGGACGAGAGGTGACGGCCTGTGGTGTGCCAGGGGAGGGTCGGGTTGGGTGCAAGGCCCAGTGACCCCAGCACGGCTGGACGCTGCATCAGGACCTGTTCCAGCACAGCACAAAGCAGTGATTTCCACGCAGGCTGCGCTCAACCGTGAGCTCGGCGTGGGTGCTGTGTGTGGATGTCACACCGCCATCCAGGGGCTCCCAGCCTGCGAGCTGCCAGAGGAGCAATGTTTGCAGATGGAATTGAAACTGCTGCCGAAAAAAAATGACAAAAAATAAGAGATTTCTGCTGGGCAGCCAGCTCCTGTATCAAAGCACTCCCTGCCTAACACAAGCGGAGTACTTTATTTTCATGCTTTGAATGCAGCTCCCGTGTGCTTGATGAAATGTAGCCATAAAATTGCAAATACAAGGCAATTTGACTACTGATGGCTAATGCATAACGGCTGAGGAAATGTGAGCGTTTAAAAATGTCCCATTTAAATGTGGGGCATTGCCTCCTTTACTTGCGCCACAGCAGAATAAATAAACAATATATGTTTATTATGTTAATATTGTCTAAAGCCAAAAGAATGAGCTCACAATGTGTTACTTGCTTCCTATGAATGATACTTTATGCCCAGAGACCAGCGTGTGAATGGGAAAAGGTGGAAACTAACATATCTTTACCTTGGAGGAATGGCTTCCTTTGTTTTATGTCTGCAGATGAATGATTTTATGTGATTACATCGAGCATCAGACTCTCCCACAGTAGTGAGCACGACACCAGCCCTGCAGGAGCCGTATGGAGGGTGCTGGAGCCAGCCATGCTGACAGGGTTCTCCTTTGGTGTGAATTGGAGCGGTTTTGGAGCTGCTCCATAATGCTGGCAGCCCTCTGGGTGGGTCCCACGTGTGAGGACTCCTCCACCTGCCCTGGGCTCAGCCCCTCTTGGGCAGATGTCTTTTGATGGAGGGACCCCAAGGAGCTGCGTCCCGACCAGCGGGTGCGGGAGGAGCAGGGAAGCCTCCATCAGGTCCGTAATCTCTTCTAAATTGTCTGAGAGTGGGAGGAATAAGAGGGTGAAAATTATCCCTCTTCCTCCCCACTCCCCCACCACCACCACCCCCCACCACCAGCATTTCTGGGCACTCTCAGAATTTATTGAGACAACTCCTGTGGGATGCTACATCATGTCATCCAAGTCTTCCCTATTGACTCTCTTCTGCCGCTGCTGAGTGAAGAAATATGATAGCAGGAGGGATAATGAAGCCGACGTTTTCTTCAAGTCAAACTGATTCTCTCCTAAGATGGGATAAAAGGGTAAAGAACTTTCCCTTCACAATATTTTTCTCGGTAATGTGTTTTGACAATTTAATTTAGAAGTCATAGAGTAGCGAAGACAAAGTCACCCGGTGGGTGGACATTGGAGAGTTCAGTTGCCTTTGTGATGAATTGGTGATAGTACAGAGATGACAAAACAACACAGGGGGACAAGGAGGAGGCTGGCAGCACTGTCGGCAACGTGCACAGGATAAATTGAACACTACACTTCATCCAGGATCTTCAATAGTCCCAGGCATCCCAATATAATTTATGAATTGCAATTAGCATTTTATTAGGCTCGTCTTTGAGCTCCATGCCTGGTATCGCGTGCGGTTGGGTTTTGCAGAAGTTGCAGCAAGAAGTTTTTCTGAGTCTGAAGCAGCTATTTATTTAAATTAAAGCAATCCATACGCTGAAGCACGCTGGTGTGTGGATTCCAAGCCCCATCCTGGCACCTTAAGGCTGACGAATCCTGGATGTTCTTTTCCTGAGATGTGGAAATGTTGGTGTGTCACCCCTCAGCCACATCAGTGGGCAGACAGAGGAGAATTGTTCCTCTTCGGTACCCCCAAGGCTGCCCCATGGCAGCGTCCCTCCCCTGTGCCCTATCCCAGCACTGCCCCATGGGGAGCAGCCCACATCTCCCATACCTGGTGCAGAGCAGCACAGCCCCACTGCGCAATTTACCTCCCGAATCACTCCGAAAGGCCCCTGACTGAGCTCCAAACGACTCTGTGGGTTGTTATAAATATACAAAGCTTTTTGTGGGGATATTCATGAAATTCTATCACCGCTTACTCTGGCTGGTAATGGCCTTGTTTATGTATGGTCTCCATACCTGCCTTTGCTGCCTCTCCAAACACAATTCTATTACTGTGTGTAACTGCTCTATCAGCGTGGTGCTTAGTGCTTGCTGCTCTCCAGCTCAGCTCCTTAATGGCCAAGGAAGGTATTAGGCACCGCTGTTTGTGAGCGTTCAGAAGAAAGTTCAAATCTCACAATGTCTTTATTTTAAAATTCATGGAATTTCTAAGTACCAACTTTTAAGCCGTGACCAAACAGTCATCTCTTCCTTAAACAGCCTTTTACTTCCCTCTGTTTCCCCCCCACCAGTTACCTGGGTGCACACAGGCAGGCTGTGGCTTCTTTGCAGCTGGTGGAGAGCCTTTCCTGGGCTCCTCGCAGGCTTTGGCAGAATGTCACAATTTAATTGTTGGAAACAAGAGCAGGAAATATTAGCAGCACCAGCACAATAGGATTTTAATTTAGCTTCAGGGTAGGAATGGGTCTCTAGCAGAGTGCCAGCCTCCAGGATTGCCTTCAAGTGCGAGGAGCCTGGAGTTTGCCTAATAGTTTGCACAACTGGGGGAATTCTGCAGGGATGCGAGGGACTTAATTGGGCTTGTGCTTAAACATCCTCGTAATGCGAGGCACACTGCGTGCTCTGAGCGTTATTATTAAACAGCCCATTTCCCTTTTTAATGATCATCTTGGATCACCGTAACAGCGATCAGCAAATAATCCCGGACAAATAAACATCTGTCTTCTGCATCTGCACAGAGCGGGGCTGCGCCGGGTGTGGGAGCAGCTGCACCCCGGCCTGTGCAGCCCCATGGCAGCCTCCCTCCCAAGCCCACAGCCCCAGTGCCTTTGTAGGGGGCTGAGGTGTCTGTCCTCGTCGTCATTGTCCCCGTAGGATGTCCCCTCCAGCCCTAAACACCGCTGCGCTGCGTGGGAAAGCATCGCTGCCCGCCTCGACATGGAGGTAAAATATGGGGCAGCTCTGAATTATTCAGCCGGTGAGAGGGGCTCTCAGGATGGTGCGTTGCTCTTCTGCAGTGTAATTAATAGTCTTTAGATTAAATATGAAATCATTCCTCATCATTAATAATTTAGCTGCAGCGTGGCGATCTTAAGAGAGCAGCGCACTTCATATTCTCCTCAAGTACGTTGCCTGAATCGCTTTGGGGGAAGCCGGACGCCTTTTCATCCATCTCAATTACAAGCCCTGGCTGCTCATTTCCTTCCTGAGCGCTGTTTTGCAGAGGTGTAAAACTCCTGCACTCGGCCCTTTCTCTCTCTAACAGCCCGGGAAGTGAGAGGACTTCGCTCTGCATCGGTAACCGTTTCCTGCAACGAGCAGGCACTTCTCTGGGACCTCCCAAACTCCTCAGCCTCGGGCTGTGCCCATGAGACCCCAGGAGGCGCTGCAGTTTTGGGGTCAGGGTTCATCCCGGGTGCAGCCCCACTGCCCTGCTGTGGGCTTTCCTCTGCTCCCTGCAGCTGTGCTGGGTCTGATCTGCTCGGGGCAGCTCCGATGCTGTTGGTGAACAGCTGGGAAGCCAGCAATCCCAGTGCCACCTCTCCTGCACCACTTCCAGCACCGTCAGCGGGGAAAAGGGGAAAACCAGCAGCTGTGCTCCACTGTGACCGCACTCATCAGCTGCAGTGTGAGGGCAGGAAGGGGCCGTGGGACGCAGGGCTGTGAGGGATGCAGCGCTTCGCCCCACTCTGGGGTTCCTATTGCCAACAGCCAACAGCTGTCAGGCAGCTGCTGCACTGAAATGCCAAAGCCCCGCTGGGTGCCGGCTGCTGGGAGCAGGATGGGGCCGCAGGGCAGTGGCTTTCTGGGGTCCCAATGGGTTTTCATGGAGTCCACGGGGGGAACATCCTCAGCAAAGGCGTTCACCAAATGTCACATCTCCCCGGCAGCCCTAAATAACGCCGTAACCTTTCCGCAGCGCCCGTGATTCATGCGCTCGCTGCTACAATAGAATAAACTTGTTTGCACACCTGGCTGTCTTTTAAATAGCTTTAATCCCTCTGTGCCTCCCCCACCTCCTCCGACGGCTGCTGCCGAGCGCTGCCAACGCAACGCAGCCCTCCATCACCACATGCCTCTGCATGGGGACAGCGATGGGCACAGCCCCATCCGCAACCTCAGCCCCCGGCCCCATCCCCAGCCCCAGGGCTGCCCGCGGGGTGCAGTGCCAAGGATGGGCTCGGAAACCGGGAGTCAGCATCTGCATGGTAACCCCACCAGCACCGTGGGATGGCTGAGCTGTGCTTTGCTGGGGGATCTGCTGGCCCAGCGCTCCCGCATGGCGCGGGCGTGAAAATAGGAACATAAGGGAATGCATTAATGAATATGGAAACCTTCTTTTCTGGTATTGCGCGCTCATAAATGAATCCACTTTATGGAGCCATAGCGGAGAGGAAATGACTATTCGGAGCCTGATTTATCTGCTCAAATGCTTTGTAGTACTTCAGATTAATAAAAATATTTAATAAAGAATCAAGATGGTTTATCTGTAATGCAAAGAGAATCACATCCCCTGTATTTTTATTACTGAAAAATTGGAAGTGGGAAGAAATAATGATATAAGCTACTGTATAAATGACAAAAATACCCATTCTCGTTACATGCATTGCTGTACAATCTTTTTCTATCCTATAAACATAATATATTCTTGTGCCTATTTCAGCGGATTCAGTACTCATATGCTGCATTGTGAGGTTTAATGCCATCCCATCCTCAACTGCTCCGGCAAGTGATTAAATAAGAAATAAATTTTGCTGTCATTGCATTTAAAATCAAATCAAGGATCATTTGTTACCCCAAACGAACCAGTTATCCTGCTCTGCTCGTAAGCAGGCTGCTGTTTGCTGAAGCATTTAGAAATGTATATATAGTAAACTCTTTGCATAATGGCTTGTACTGTAATATGATCTTTATGAGCCCGCCGCTCCGGAGGCACTCGCAAGAAGCAATAAACAGAGCATTGCTTTTTTAATTCAAAGTTATAGGGAGGAGGCATTTCCCATCGGCTGTATCCATCTGAGCCTCGTTGGCTGTGTGTGCAGCTGGGCGCTGATCCCAACACACCACCACACCCCATCGCCCTTCGGGGCAGGGACAAACTGTGCCGCGTCTCGTGTCACCGCCTCATTTGTGGCCCCTTGTGTTGTAATGGGCAGCATAACCTTCGTCAGTAATTGCAGCACCTCCGAACGCCCCTTGAGCTGCTGTCAGAATGAAGCCTTGCCAACGGCAGTCATTTTAAGGTCCATCCTTGGTTGGAGACGGCGTCTCCCCCTCCCCATGGCAGGCATTGGGCTCTCCGTGCGTCGTCTTTGGGTTCTACCGATGGGCAGCCAGGATGGAATCATAGAACTACGCAATCCCAGAACCTTTCAGGCTGGAAAAGCCCCCTGAGATCCCCAGGCCCTCCCACACCCACCCCACCAACACATCCCCCAGAGACACATCTCTGCAGCACTGGAACACCCCTGGGGATGGGCAGCCCATGCCGGTGCACCACCGCTCTTTCAAAGCGGAAACTGTTCCTAGTTTCGGTTCTATCCCTCATTACCAGGTGGTCGTGCACAACCCGTCCTGCTATGGGAGCCCTTTTTTCTTAGAAAGCTTCAGGAAGGGCTCTGGTCAAAGCCCTGAGCCCAGGCAGGCCCAGCGGGTGAATTGTTTGCTGCAAATTATTTGCTCAGCTTTAATTATCAAGTTTTGGCACCCATTAGTTAAACCGGTTAATTTTATTACAGAGAAAACAACAAATCACAAGGCTGACAATAATGAGGATGAACAGGCATTTAATTATCCCTGTTCTAGACAGAACAATTATTAATTTTAAATTGCAAAAAACTCATTTGGAAAGTTTGGAGTCTGGAGAATTATCACGGGGAGTGCAGCGCTGCTGCGGGAGATGGTGGTCGGATGGGTCCCAAGTCCCAGCACATCAGGCAAAGTAATTCCTCCGTTGGCCCTTTCCTCCCCATTGTAGAACACAAAGAGAAAACCCATAAACCCCATGGGAGAAGCATGGAGTGGTGTCCCCATGTGCAACACCCCAGAGGGACATGCAAGGAGTGGTGCCCCCATGTTCAGTATCCCACAGGGACGTCCAGGGAGCGGTGTCCCCATGTGCAATACCCCGTAGGGACGTGCAGGGAGCGGTGTCCCCATGTGCAATACCCCGTAGGGACATGCAGGGAGCGGTGTCCCCATGTGCCCCACAGCCAGTGGGATGACACGTAGCCCTTGCTGTAAGCAGGGTCCCTCCAGGCTCCCCACATCCCTTCCCCTCTAATCGCACCACGCACATTGCAGGCCCTCAGCACCTCCTCGCCCAGCCAAGTTGCGGCCAGAGGGAAGAAACAGCAATAAAAGGAAGAAGTTGGGAAGAAGAAGCTCGAGCTTGAAGAAACAAATGAAATCTCATCATTTATCCCCAGTGGTCAGTGGCACAGATAACATTTTTCAAAGTGTAATTGCAGTCAATTGTACTTCCCCCCCAGTGCCCGTCAGCTCATCTTAGCTGGCGTGATAAATGTTGGCTTTTAAGCAAGAATGGATTGATTATTAATAGCTTAGATACCAGTTACAGGAACTGCAATAAAACTAGATTTTAATTTCCCTCTCTATTAAGGAATCTCATGTTTCATTCAACATAGAGAGAAAATAGGGTGGTTTTTCTGCTAAGGTATTAGATCTACTGCAGGGATGAAGGCCCATTGATGCACCCAAGCACGGTCTCTATCAGATTAGGTTTAGGCAGCACTGGGCTGGTGGGATGTGTGGCCCTGTGCCCCCAAAGCACCTCTCCCCCCACAGCACCAGTGCCTGCTGCCCGAAATCCCTGCAGAGCATCATTCCTGGGGCAGGGATGCTTCGGCTGTGATTTGTGTCTAAATCAGGGGAAAAAGCATAAAAGCCGCCTTGACTGAAGAACAGAGTTGTGCATTTTAATCTCTTATAACTTACTTTTATGATGTAATTCTGAATTATGTTATTGCATTTGTATTTAGAGAGCACGCCAGATGGCGCATGCAGTAACACTTTAAATTAGGGTTTCCCAAATACACATTAAATTTAGATTTAATAAGACAGTTATCGCATGGGAATTAAATACCAATTGATTATTTATAAAATAACCCAGCGCAGCGACGCGCGGCTCGGCCATGCTGGAGCTCAGCAGCTGCCACGGGGATGGGGAACCTTCGCCCCACGGATGGGCTCAGTCCCATCGTGCCACGTCCCCACCTGTGCACCCTCTGGGGACAGAAGGATGTGACACAGCCGTACCCACGGCTGGAGCTGCCCACGTGCCATGCAAACCCGGTGTCACGGATAACACTTCCAGCTCTGCGCTGCCACTGATTTGTATTATTGTTATTCTCCAGCACCGCAATATGCTGCTCGTATCATCGGGGTAATTTACTTTTCTAATCAAATTGATTTCCATTCAAATGAATTCTCTTGTCCATCTCCCTTCCAGTAATGTTATTTTAAGCGTGAGCTGTGTCTTGGTACGAACGTATAATCAGACGGTGGGATGCAGAGGGCATCGCGGTGCTTTATGGCGAATCAAATAGAAGGGAAATTATAGAAGCTTTTAAGCACTGTAATTTGTGTCCTGTAACTTCAGCCGGGGCCAATGTGCGAGATTACAGCCCCTCCGGGTTTCTCTCTCCACCTACTCTGTGTCTCAGCACTCCTTCCCTTTTGGTAACTTCTGCCCTTATGTTATGGGGACGGCTCACCCCACGGCCCCGCTGCAGCCCACCACGGGACAGGGGGCAGCGGCCACTCATTAATTACCCGACAGCTGCCAGCAACTTCATTACCAGACCCTCTTACTGCTCCAATCCTGGTGCAGCCCAGCAGTGCCCATCCACAGCTCACATCACCGCAGCCACCCGCACAGCCCGGGCATCACCATGGTGGCATTGCCGTGGGCTCCAGAGCCACCCAGCAGGGACAGCACAGAGGCAGTGCAGCCGAGGGCCCGGCAGGCGAGGGGAAGCAGTGCTGTGAGCAGCACAGTGCGCCGAATGATGCAGCTCCCACCCTTCACCCTTTATTTGTATTTTCTGTCCTGCACGATATATATCAGCCATCGTCAGTGCTGGAGTGCTGCTCCACAGTCTATTATAAAATGGCTCAGTGCAAAAGATGCATATAAATAAGAAAAGCCGTGAAGTGTTCCTCAGCCGCCGGTGCAGGGAGCGCTCATGGCTGTGATTTATGGCTGCTGCTCGCTGCTCCTCTCTGACATAAATCTCACCCTTCACTCACACGCGGGGCTGCAGAGAGGCAGTGGGGCACCCCCAGCCCCAGCACCGCACACCCCCTGTGCCCCAGGCAGCCGCTCAGGGATGGGGCCACATCCAGCATTGCCCGGCGGTTTCACAGCTGGGCAGAGTGGGAGGGAAATCTCTGCATCCCCAAAAGCAGGCAGGGTGTTCCCTGGGCTGGCTCACCCTGCTGTGCTTCTGCTCGGGGTATCCGCTGCTGTCAGGTTTGCGTGGTACTTACACTGTGCTGCAATGCTGATAAATCAGGACTTCTCCTCTGCCAGGTTTATTGCTGCGGGGCTGTGCTCTGCTGGGCGCAGCTCTGCCTCGCTCCTTCTGCGGTGCCAAGGGCAGCGGTGCTAACAGCCAACGCCGTTTGCAATGACCAATGCCATTTGCAATAGTCAACGCCATTTGCACTGACCCAACACCGTTTGCAATGACCAGTGCTGTTAGCAGAGTTCAGCGTCGCTTGCAGTGACCAATAACGTTTGTGATGACTGACACCGCTTGCAATGGCCAATGCCATTTGCAATGACCAACACCATTTGCAATGGTCAATGCCATTTGTGCCACCCAATAATGTATGCAATGGACCAACGCCGTTCGCAATGGTCAGCGCTGCTTGCAGCGGCCGAGGGCAGCTGATGCAGTGCAGCGCTGCAAAAGGGCAGCACTTATCTACAAAGGGCCCCAAGGCAGCCAAAGTCTGCAATCCAGCGAGGCCCACAGCCACGGAGCAGCTCCGCCTGGGTTTGCTCTGTGCAGGCGGAGGTCAGGGCAGCGCCAGGGACGCTGCTGCAGTCCCACCTGCAGGACGTGGGGCACCCATGTGCCAAAAGGAGCACGGCAGCACCGGGCGCAGCGGGCACACGGCGCCTGCCAGCCGCTCGCCTTCCCTGAGCTCTTCCCTCTGCACATTCCTGTAGCAGCGCCGTTTGCTTGGTTAAATAACTCATTTATCTTTTTATACTCTCTGCAGATCATAATACACCCACCCTGACAATGCCGCGCACCAAAGACCTAATTTTAGAAATGGTGTTTATAAGTAATCAGTTTGAAATATTGGAGCGGTCGTGTGATGGTTGGTTGGGTGGGCTTTTTTTTTTTCCCCTGAAATACTGACGTCTGCAAGAAAAGCCGCTCGTAAGGAAAATTCTGATGATAACAACTCATTTAGAATAAATCAGCTGGGAATGGTTTATGTAATGCTGTGCTGCGTGCTGTGCGGGCCCAACCTTCTGTGCTGCCCTCCCAGTGGGTTCTGTGCGGGTGTGGGGTCAGTGGGGCTGGGAAAACGAGGGGGAAATGGGGAGAAGTAAAGGGAAAACCCAGGGGAAAAAAGGGGGAAAGGGGAAAAAAAGAGGAAATGGGGAAAAAAAGGGGGGGAAAGGGGGGGAAAGAGAGGAAAAGGGAGGGAAAGGGAATAAAGAGAATAAGGAGGAAAAGGTTGAAATAGGGTGAAAAATGAAAAAAAAGGGAAATAAAGAGGAAAAATGGGAAAGGGGGAAAAATGGGCAAAAAATGGGATAAAGGGGGAAAAGAAGGAATAAAAGGGAAGAGAAAGGAAAAGAGGAAAAGGAAAGATGGGAAAAGGGGGAACAGGAAAAAAAGGGGGGGAAGGAGGAAAAAGGGGAATAATGAGAATAATGGGGAAAAGGTTAAAAAGGGGGGGAGAGAGACAAAAGGAAAGAGGAAAAGGGAGGAAAAGGAGGAACCAAGGGGGAAAAGGGAAAGAAGGGGAAAGGGGGGATAAAAGGGAAAGAAACAAAGGAAGCAAAAAGGGGAATAAAGGGAAAAGAAGAAGAAAAAGGAGAAGGGGGGATGGAAAAAGGGAATAAGGGGGGGAAAGGAGAAAAAGGGGAAAAAGGAAAAAAAGGTGAAAAAAGAGGAAAAAGGAAAAAAGAGCAAAATATGGGGAAAAAGAGAAGAAAGAGGGGGGAAAAAAAGCCAAAAAAAGGGGGAAAAGGGTGAAAAAAGGTGGGGAAAAGGGGGAAAGAAGAGTCAAGGACCGCATGGGATGCCCAGCCGTGGCCTTGTGGTTCTGTGCCCGTCCCTCCCAGCAGCGCCGGGCCGTCGCCGTGGCACAGACGCAGGCGGAGCCGCGCAGGGCTGTAATCATCATTTCCTTTATTATTCTGTAAATGTGAACTTTACAAAGCGTTGTACAATTCATGGTCGCACCGTCCGCAAATTCGTTCCTCGTAAATGGATTTTCCGTCGTCTGAAAACAGCGGTGAGCACAGTTCCGATGGGGGGGGGGGGGGGGGGTCGGGGCGGTGGGGATGGGGTGGGGGTGTCCTTAACCTTTTATTTCTGGTTTTAGTTACCTCTATATGGCATCAGCCGTGGCTACAAAATAACAGTCAGAACTACACAGAGTAAAGAGCACATAAATACCGGTGAATAACGCGCGATCAAAGTAAAAAAAGAAGAAAAAAAAAAAAGAAGAAAAAAAGAACCAAAACGAAGCGAGCATCGTCCGTGGCTGAGAGCCAGAGCTCAGCGGTACTGCGGGGCTCTCCTACAGCACACAGAGGGATAACAGTCGTGGAGTCACAGTACTGCGCACAGCGCCGGAGCCGCCCCGAAGCGACGGCACCGCTCAGCCCTTCGCTTTGCCTTCCCCCAAAGCAGCCGAAGGGTCAGCGCTCCGTCCCAACCCAACGCCCTCCGCCCCAAAGGACGGCTCGGAGCCTTCCCTACGGCGTCGTTTTCCACCCTCTCCTTCGTTCCTTTCATTCCGTATTTGTTCGTTGATTTACTCTGTCTGCTAAAAACAGTATTGCGAGTTTTGGCTTTGTTTGTTTTTTTTTGTCTGTGTGTGTTTTTGCTTTTTTTTTTTTTTTTTTTGCTTTTTTTTTTAATATATATATCTTTATTATTATTATTATTTTTATTATTTTTTATTATTATTATTATTACTTTTTTTTTTTAATTTTTTTTTAATTTTTTTTTTTTTTTAAACTTCGACATTAAAAACCAACCGTCGTGTGTGCAAAACGCTTCTATAACAGTGGAAGAAACTCATGGCAGCGCCCGCTCGGTGCGCGGAGCTCCGACAGCCCCGGCTATGGGGCAGCTCCGAGCCCTGGGCTGACAATGTGACACGTCTATACAGCAGGAACACTTCTAAACAGCAGTTGGAGCCCCAGACGGCCGTGAGCTCTCCGTGCCGCCTTCAGGATTTACAGCCGGCGGAGGCTCTGGGTTTTCGGTTGGTTAATGGGCCATACACCCTTCTTCGCTCACAGCAAGTTATTTCTGTAAATATAAGCAATCCCAACAAAAGCTTAGCAGGAGAACGACCGGGAAAGGCATCAGTCCCTGCTCCGGTGGCTCCATGCGGCCACCAGTCCATGTGCACCCCACAGTGGGATGGGCACGGCACCCCACTGCTGCCGGGACACGGCTGGGAGGAGGAGGGTCCTACAGCCCTCCGCTGTTGGGAGCTGGGAAATGGGGGTGAGGGGATAAGGAGGTATGGGGATGTGGGGATATGGGGATGCGGAGATACGGCGATATAGGGGTGTAGGGATGAGGTGATATAGGGATGTAGGGATGACAAGATATAGGGGTGCGTGGATATGGAGATGTAGGGATGTGGGGACTGCACGGAGCACGCGCTCTGATTTCTTTAAAGGTGCTTGGTATAACTTTAGATATATAATATACATGTAATATTGCTAATAGTCAAGCATAGGAATAAAGGTGCAGACATACCATAAATACTGATGCTCTGATTTTACACTATCAGACCTAGATGAATGCAGTTTCCTATTCACATTATAAAGCAGCCCCGAATTCTATAATTTAAAATAGTGTCGTAAACAAAGAGGAGGAAGGAGTTGGTGATGATCTGATTCTCTCCATCTGTTTTCCTTGGAAAAAGAAAACGAAACGAAACGAAACGAAACGAAACAAAAAGAAGAAGCAGAAAAGATCAAAAAACTCTAAGGCACTCAGGAAAGCCGCATACAATCGATGGACTGCTCTGTTCTCACGTTACATTCAGTATTTCAAAGGGGGAACTCGGTTGTGTTTGTCGGAAGAATACAATCATTATCCATATAACATTTTCAAACATATCATATTAATCCTCCACACACAGGAAACATTAGTGCAAAATGCTTTGCCCTCATCTACCAGATAAGGAGAAACCCAACGCCCTTCACATTTTAGAAGTTTGCCTTCCTAGTAATAAGAAGTAATAAAACGAACCCAAAGCAGAGAAGAACCAAAAAAAGAAAAAAAAAAAAGAAAAAAAGGAAAAAGAAAAAAAAACAATAAAAGAAAAGGAAAGAAAGAACCCCAAAAATATACAGGAAGTTGTGCTAGGTATAAAAATATATATTTTCACTGTGCAACTCGACTCTCTTCAGATTCTCTGCCCTAAGCCATTCAAGTACTGCTGCTGCTGTCCCTGGCGCTGTCTGGGAGCGCTTTGCTCGGGGCCCCTCGAGCCAGCAGGGAGCCCACGCAGCCCCATCCAGAGGGGTGAGGAGGAGGAGACCCCGCAGTGCTCCCCACAGGGGCACATTGGGGATGCTCAGCCCTACACTGGGCAGCCAGCATCGCTGGGGGGACCTCGGAAGGCAACGGGGCACCCCTGTGCTGTGGGACCCTCAGCTCCATGGGGAGGGTGGGAGGGGAAGCCCGAATCACAGCGCCGTGCTGGGCTGGGGCAGCACCATGCGTCGGGAGGAGCGGGTGTTGGTGCATGTGGGTAAAGTGCAAATGGGGCCGGGGCAGTGGCAGTCCTGTGCCCCCCATGTCACACCCATTGCCACTGGGGCTGGGGCAGGGGCTGCCCCGTGTGCTGTCCAGTGTAGGGGGCAGGGAGGAGCCCGGCGTTTCTTGGTCTCAGGGCAAAGAACAGCAGAACGCACCAAGCGCCGGACAGCTTCGTATCGCGGTGCCAAAAAACAGCTTCAAGTATCGAAGAAAACAAAACACGCGGCCAAAGGCTGGGTCAGCCTCTCGCCCCTCCCCTTCCCAAATTTCAACACAGAGACGGAAAGAAACCCTGAGCAAAGCGCTGCCTGGATTCAGGAACCAAAGTGGGAAAGAAAGAAAGGGCCCCGGGAGCCCAAAGCCTGTGGTGCACTCGTCCAGCGACCCGGACCTGTAGCAGAACACACCCTAAGTACCTCAACGCAGGCCCTTCCGTCACAGTACAAATTAAAAATAAAAGCAAAAGCAGCCATTCTCAGCAATGCCAGGGCTGCCCCACGCCCAGCACCGCCGTGCAGCACTGCACACCTCCATCCCCAGCACTGAGCTGAGCGCGTCCTGCTGAGCCGAACCCACCGCAGCTCCATCGCTGTGCCCCGGGGACAGCAGCTTGGGATGGGCAGCGGGCAGCCAGGTGTGAGGGCTTCTTCCCAGCAGGATGAGCCAAAGACCAAAGAGGGGTACAAAGCTCTTGGCTTTTAATAATAATTAAAAAAAAAAAGAACAAAACAGAAAACAGCCTTTGCGCACCCAATCCGCTCCAGACATAGGAGCGGGTGCAGGGGCAAGGAGAACCCAACGCAGCGGAGCAGCTCAGAGCAGGAGGGGGAGAGGAACCGACCCAGCGCCCGGCGGCACCGAGAGGGGCACCGAAAGGAACAGCCACGTCCTGCATCCCGCGTCACACATCCCGCATCCCACTGACCTTCCACCAACAGAAGCATGGAGCGGTTTCCCCCGCCCTGTGCCACGCACCCCAGCAGCCCAGCCCGCACCCCAGCGCTCCACGATGCACAACTCGCTGCTGAGGACAAGGTGAGCGATGGCTTTACCTCTGAGCTGAGGGATGGATGGGTGGTGATGGGGGGGGTGGAGAGGGGGGGGGGGGGGTGTCGAGTTTTTCTCCTCCCCTTCTTTAAAACAAACCAAACCAAAACAAAAAGAAAAAAACAGAAGATTAAAAAAAAAAAAAAAAAAAGGAAAAAAAAAAAAAAAAAGACCAAAAAAGCTACAATCGCACAGACTAACCTCAGGAATATCAAAAAAAGGAGCCCAAGAGTTTTCTCTTTTTTTAAGTAGGTCGCCACAGACCTATCGTTTACAGTATAACGAATGCGATTATTTCCTTCATAAATTTTAAATACAAGCAGAATAAAAATCACATTTTTTTCAGGCAACAGTAGCAGTTCAGTAGGTAAGTGGCTTGATCACATTTTTGTTTTGTATTAGTAATGCATGCAAGCAGCTTTAGTATTACAGATCCCTTATAGGTCACAAAACGTTTGCTCTCTCTATAAAGTCCCTCCATAAGTGCCATCCTGTCTTCTCACCGGAGTTTCGGGCCGGCTGGAGGGGCCCGAGCCCTGTTCAAAAGGTTGGGGAGTGCTTTGGGTATCCGATGCCATGGCATCCGTGGCAGCCGCCTCCTGTATGACAGAGCCGGCGCCCTCGGCATCCTCGCTCTGTTCGAAGGACTGGCTGGATCCATTGCTCAGATCGACGCTCACTGTGTTAGTTCTTAATGCTACTATAGTTCCTGAATCGCTCCTCCTTTCTGCATAGATTTGCTGCTCAAAGACCTGAGCAGAGCTGGGCTGGAATTCGGGATCCAGAGGGACGCTGTTTGTGGTGGAGCCCATCACGGTGCGGTACATCTCCATCCCCTCAGGCAGCATGGATTTGATCTTCGGAAGCCAACGCTTGCGGACCCGGCGGGCATTGGTGCACATATCAGCTGCTATGACATTCATCTCGCTTTCCTTAAAGCTTGGGGCAAAATTCTGACAATACACTGCAAAGACAGGGATACACAGCGCTAAGGGCGGGCGGGCGGGCAGCAGCACCAGGCCCCAGTGCAGGGCCCACTGCAGCCCAGCGCTTGGATGGGTGTCAGAGCTCCCTGCCACACTGAGAACAGCACTCCTCAGCCCGAGGGATGGGCAGATGGGGGGGCATGAGAGGGACCTGGAAAGGGACCGAGCCCTGGGGTAGTGGGCTCCCAACCACCAGGCCCAGCCGCCAGCCGGGGTGGCACCCACCAGTGGATCCACCAACAGCTCTGATGCTACAGAGCAAAACCTATGATGAATAATGACCGACTATAGCTCGTGCACTGGATATTTCCCTGTGAAACGCCTGAAAAATCATCCGGTGCCCTGATACACAACAGCAAAACTCGGCTGGGGTGCTGCCTGCCTGGCCAGAGCTGTGGGAGCACCGCACTCAGGCAGCAGCCCCTGCAGTGCTTCTTTCTCTGTGTACTGAACATTCGCCGCTCCACTCCTCTCTGCAGAGCTCAGTGTGATATTTACAGCCAGATCTGCCATGCAGACTCCAGCAGGGTGACAGAACCCTTCCTCTCCACCACACACCAAGTGCAGGTGGGATGGGCTGCGCAGCGCCAAAGGCTGCTCCCCGCTGAGGCTCAGCAGCCGAACCCCCCAGGCCTCGGCCTCAGACAGCTCAGGGCACGAAAGCCAGGGCACTGAGACCCGGTCCAGCAGTATCCAGCACTGAGTGCTGCCAAAAGCCATCATTTTGATTTCCTTCTTAGAGCACCCCATAATTAACTGCGAAATTGACGTTTTAAAACACAGCGAAACAGTCAAGTAGCGATGACACTTCCTATTAAGATGCTGCCAAACAAAAAATTAAATTCAGACCCAAAAACCTGGCATTATAAAATCAATTTCCCTGTCACCTCATTTCACCATAACATTTCCCCCTATAGCGCAACAAGAGACGGCCTTCCCTGCTCAGGTTCTGGCTTTGCTCTCAGCATGCAATTCCACCCCAGCAGCGGCAAACCCTTCTCCTTACATTTCACGGCGTTCAGGACTCTGCTGTCCAGAGGCTTCCTGCTGGGGTCACTCGTGGAGGAGCGGATTCCGGTTCCACAGCTGTTGGCAAGGGTGTTCCTGAAGGAGAGGCAAAGCAACACCCTCACACTGGGCACCCACAGCCCACCGGGACACACAGCACCTTCAGCGCAAGGAGGGGCACCGAGATTGGAGGTTTTAAGGCAAGGAATTGGAAAGCCTGATGTTCAGATTCAGTCACTGCTGGGAAATGGCACAGTAGTGTGGCCAACCCAGAGGGCGACACGCTCACATCACACATCACCTGCCGGGTGAATGAACACCAGCTGAACACCAGCAAATACTTTGTGTCCCATGGGGAGCAGGACGTACCGATCGAAGAACGTGGCCAGGAGACGTCTCAGGAGGACTTTGTGTTTGACACCGGCACATAAGTGGCAATTCATCAGCTGCCCCCGCGTGATGTAAACACCTGAGCCTGGAAGAGAGAGAGAACTGGGGGTGAGGACGGGCTGTGCTGCACTGCAGGGCAGGGCGAGAGCCTGGCAATGGGTGGTCCGTGCAGGAGGGTCTGCAGGAGCCAAACAAGAGGATTTTATTTTTTCCCCCTGCAAAGAGACACAGAACACGTGGTACTGTACATACAGCCGGACTGTTTGTTCTCTTTGAAGGAAGAAAAGCCCAAAGTGATTGCCTTTCTCTTTTCCTGAGTGAAAGAGTGGAGCAAATAACTAAAATGAGAGCAAAATCCCCATCTAGCACAGAAAGAAGGACACCATTTGCTCTCAAGATATACAAACACCTACTGGAGAAACAGAATCCCTCCTAGGTTTGCAGGACAGTGACCAGAGCCAAGATTTCATGGACAAAAGCAGTTGGAAATGGGTGAGTGCTGCTCTGGATGTCACAGCAGCTCCGCACACTGCGTCCGCCCATCGGATTTACTGCCACCGTCGCAAGGCCAGCTTAAGGCTGCGCAGACAGAGCTGCTGAAGTTTGCAGAATCCACGGTGGCAGAAAAACCTGAGACAAAGGGAAATGCTTGGGGGGGGTTCCCAGAGGCGCGTGCTGAAGGATGCAGGGCGGTAATGGGCTGCAGTGTGATGGCACGGGATGAACCGGCAGAGGGAATGCTGAGTGCTGCCACGGGCAGCTCCGCTTCGGCAGAGGGAGAACAGCCCAGGCAGCTGCTGTTGGGTACAGACATTCATCTCTTTTTCCAGATGGAAAAATGTAAATGAAGCCGAGGTGCCCCCAGCCAGTGTGCAGCTCGCACCGTGGAAACAACCCACACTGCTTCGTGTTTGTAAGAAGTCTCACCCAAAATGTAAATGGGCACAAAATGAATATTCCTGATCCCATGAAACTACGGCTCCTGCCTGCCAGCACAGACCTGCCCAGCCACCGCCAGCCCCTCTGCAAAGCACGGCCGCAATCCTGCTCCGACCCACAGACAATTGGGCACGGACGAAGGGGCGCAGAGCGGGGCTGCCACGTCTTTCAGCAGGGCACCGTGTGGGTCAATTCATCCACACGCAGTGACCTGGTGGGGGTAAGCAGCTCATGCTGTGTCACGGGGCGCTGTAGCACGAGGAAAGTGCAGCAGCCCACGGCTCGTGGGGCTGGAATCAGGTCTGGGCACCGCAGCCACGCAGCGGATCCTGCAATACAGACCCATGAGAGCGGCCCAAGGGCTCCATCCTGCACCCAGCAGGGCCATAACCCAGCACTGGGGGGCAGCCAGGTCCCCACTGACGGCGTGTTTCCCACCACAAATAAGGATGGGGGAAAGGTCCAAGCAAAACCCACTCCTTCTCCTCCTCCCAACTTGGCAGCTGGAAACACCCCCAATTTTTGGATGGGTTTTCCAAAGCTTGCTCACCGGCAACCAGTTTCACTTCTGTTGCTTTGTAAGTCTTTTAGTCTGATGAATTATTCTTATTATTTTACCAAAAGAAAAAAAAAAAAAAAGAAGATCTGTGCATCTAAATCAAAATACAATTGCCATGCAGCCCACACCAATCAGGAAGAACACAAGCGGCAGAATTCAATTAAAATGCTAAATTAATTCAATTGAATAAATCCTGTTAATGACACATTTTTCTATCAGCAAATTAAAGGAAACTCGGAACTTTTTTTTTTTTTTTTTTTAAACTTTTTTTTTTTTTTTTTTAAGATGATTGGTGATGAATAATCCAGAAAGACAAAGCAAGGGCACGTGCAGCTCCTGCAGCGGCACAGGAGGAAGAACACGTTTCAGGCAGGACGGCAGCAGAGGTCACCAGCAGTTCCCAAGCCAAGAGGTGCTGCCCCTCATTACCTGCGACGAGCTCCAGCTTCTCCCCAGGGTCCCCCTCGGAGTAGAGCTTTGGGTGGCAGCGGTACCCGATCTGGCTGATGAGACTGGCTGGAAGGGCAACCAGATCCCGGCGGATGAGGACGCACGAGCGGTTCTCCAGCGGGATCTGCTCCGGCTTTTCTTGTGCAACTTCAAAATTAAAAGGGAAAAAGATTAACGCGGGGCACGGGGAGGCGCGGTGTCACAAGGAGGGTGCACTGCAGCTTCTCCAGGAAGGCCCCGGATGGGAGCAGTGCAGCCCGCAGAGGGGCTCGGTGCCACGGAAGGCTCCTGCACCCAGCGACGCCTCCTCCAGATGACTCCTTGGTGTGGGCAAGGAGCTCTCCACACCTGCCCCCCCACCTGCAAATATGGCGTGCGTGCAGAGACGGCTTCCCCTGGCAACCTTGAGGTGGGTTGGCAACCCAACAGTGGGCTCCAAAACTGGCAACAGATCACCCAAATTCCATAATACCTCCTTCGGTACCCTAGCTCTCCTGCTGAGGTCACATTTCCCCTCTCCACATACAACAGCCCCATCTGCAGTCCCATTCAGAGGGCAATGGCGCACCAGGCAGCCTGGCAGCGCATGGGGCCAACCCGCTGCACCATCCCAGCACAGCACTTTGCTGCATGATTCGGGACCAAGTTCTGCAGAACAACCACATTTCAGCTTCCAGGCTTGCACCTTTCTCCATCATGGCAGAGCTGTGCTCACGGTGTGCAGGCAGGAACAGAAAAGACTGCTGCACTTCTGCTGCACCCCAAAAATAACGGGCAGCGCACAGCTGGCCGAACACAGAACAAACACACCCAAAGCCAACATTCACCCACAGCTTTCTGTGCTCCCGCACAGCCCTGAAGCAGCAGCTGGCAGGCAGGGTTCTGGCACAGGGCTGGTGCTCACTGTGCTACCTGTGCCTGAAGGGCATTGTAGACCCCAGCCACCCCTTAGCAATGCTCCGCACATGCCGTGTCCCCAAGGATATGCCGTGGCCATATCCTTGTGCAAGCAGTGCAGCAGCCAGCCCCTGCAGCAGGTGGGACAGACACCCTTCTACCACTGCTCGTACAGTAATTTCCCATTAAAAAACAAATCTGGGGCAATCCACTAACACGCTTTGGTCACCCCTGTCTTGCGGTCTGCCAGCTCCTCCTTACGCACGGGCACAACTCATTTTTGGGATCAGCCTCCACCCAACACGAGTACAAATTCAGTGCCACCAACAAGCCCTGGGAGGTTCAGGACTGCACCCAGCAGACGGCCAGCACGGCACAGAACAGTTATGTAAAGACACAGAGCACAAGGGACACTTTGCTCCCATGTTCTCAAAGAAAGCAACTCTGTTTGGCCACTGTGCTCAGAAGAACAGGACAGTATTCGCTGCTAATTAATGTGGATCTTCAGAGGGCAGCAGCTCCTTCCAACACGAACAATGCTGGGCATTGTTTGGGGCAGCTCTGCCCGGACAGAGCCCACCCCGACCAGGGGAGCAGGAAGCGCTGCAGAGGAAGCAGAGAGAGCTGCACGCCAGGCACGGATTTCATTTTGCATCTGCAACTTGTGAGGATGCAGCAGAGAGCACTGCAGTGGGAAGCGCCCGGGTGCAGAGCTGCAATGGGAAGCCACAAGTCACGAGCCCAAGGCTACAAAATCACCTCCATCTGCTCTGTGCCAACGCACGGATCATTTTCACGTTCTCTCCTGAGAAGTTCCTCTCCGAACAGCTTCACCCCATTAGCTTACATCCTGCAGGCCACGGGCTCACCCCACCGCAGCATCCCCGGGGTGAGCTGGCACAGCACAGCCAGCCCACGGAGCGGCACAGCCCTGCCTGCGCTGGTTTACATTGCACAAACGGGACATGTATAACAACGTGCTGGAATGCAGAGATTTGATTTGTGACCTATTTATACAGGGAGGTAATCTGGAATTAGTATAGGAAAAATATTACTGCTTTATAAATACCCCTATCTTGCCTCGCTGCAGACCTCAGCCAGGAGTGAAACATCTGCCAGCCTAAAATTAAACATCTGTGCTTTACGGGGGGGAAACCGCCACGAGTTTAATGCCTAAAAAGGGCAGCAGTGCCTGACCTGGGGCATGGGGTGCGTGCAACCACAGCCCCCACGGAAAACCAGGGGGGACACTCTGCCTAATGGGCAGGGGCTGCCCTACAGTCCTGAAAGATGCCCTGATCCCTCGCAGGTGACATCGTCCTGCCCAGCTCCACTGCTTGCACTGCTCCTGGTGGCTGCGGATGGCAGCGGGTCGGGGCTGCTCACTGCAGATCCTGGGCTGCTCCGCGCCCTCCATTCTCACTGTCAGGAATCAGAGGCCAGGAGAGAAAACTATTCTCTCAGCTAATTACCACAACTCTTCCATAATGGCTATTTTAGATGAATTTTTAATGACGGGCGCTCCTGTCAAGTGCGAGATTTCATAACTTCCAAGCCCAGCCTTTTGCCATCCTGGAGCTTTGCTGCATTCAGATCTAATCCTTCCCCTCACCCCCCCCCCCCCAAAAAAAAAGCAGCAACAGGCAGAGGGGTCAGACCCTCACCTCACACAACCCCACCGCTTCCTATCGGCATCAGCGTGCCGCAGCTGCGAGCAGTGAGCCGGGAGCAGCGCATCTGCACGTCCTGCCGCAGCCCACTTCAGAGCGGGCCCACGGCGCTGTAATTAGGGATAAAAATACTTTGGCTTTTGTTTAATGTCTCCTCGAGTTGCGCGTTTCTCCCATCAGATGTTAGGAACCTCGTTGAGCCTCAGCAGCTCCACATCCGGAGCGATGGATGGAATCAGGCACTTCGCTGCGGCGCTGCCACCGCGGCGCTCCAGGTGTGCACCTGTCCTCGTGCTCCTCTGCAGCTCCTTCCCCGCGTCCCAGGGATTTTCCTCAGGTTCACGCTGCAGATTCACAGCACTAAGCAGGGCTGCGTCCCGCTCCTCTCCTCCCAGCAAAGCCCTTTGCCAAGGTCACGGTGCACATCTCACAGCCCGGCTGCGGGGATCGCTTCTGAACGTAGAATAGGGCTGGGATGCGAGCAAACAAGCACGAATTCGGGGCTCGGTGCTAAGCTCAGGGCAATACTGCTGTCAGGGCCACCCCAGCAGTGCCGGGTGAGGGCAAAGCACAGAAATTGAGGGAGGAAAAGAAAAAAGCCTGAAATCCAGGGCTCGATGTGCCGCGCTCTCCTTCGCTTTGTTTTTGTTTTTCCAAACGGGGCTCCTGGAAACCCTGGCAATCTGTTTGAAGCGGCTGCCCCCTCCCCCCGGCCTTTGTGAGGCTGCAGGAGCTCCATGCCAGCAGCGGGATTAGCCGGCTCGCTCTCTTCCATCTTATGGTTTTATTATTCTGCACCTTTTGAGGGTACGGTTTATCCTGAGTAATTAAAACACAGTTAGCTCGACGAGTCCCGACCATAATGGAATAGCTTTGGTTTTATTTTATTTTTTTAATCTCTTTTTTTGTGTGCCCCGTTTTCCAGGAAGCCCGATACCAGAGCTGGCTTCATTAAAACAGGAAACTCCCTCGAAACGCGCGGCTGCGGAAGAGATTTGAGCAGAAATTGAGGGCAGCGCAGCCCTGCATGGGGCACAGCTCCATCCTAACAGCCCCCAGAGAAAGCAGCACAGCCTCCCCTCACCAGGACACCCCGCTGCACGCACACCAAAGGGCTCAGGGATGCCCAGGAACGCTCCCAGGCCTTGGAGCATCTTCTCAGAGCTGCTCTGCACAGCATTCACCCTGCCCCAGGCTCCCGGCAGCCTGCAGGATGGGTTTTGTTCTGCTGCTTTCTATGCACTGGCCCCATGACGGCGAAAGGCAAACACAGCACACAAGGCTATAATCCTGTTTCTCTGAAGAATAATGCTCCGAGCACTCAGCGCTGAGGACAAGCCCATATTACTCGCTGCGTGCTCTACAGTGAGAAAACACAAAACAAAATAAAAACAAACCCGGTGCGGAGGAAAGCAGCCTGAATTCGGCTCAGCTTGAAGCCAGCATCAGAGGGCAGGCTGCTGGCACAGCCCTGTGCCTGCTCAGAGCCTGTCCCCGTCCCCTGGCACCGCGGTGGGGACACAGCACAGCGGTTTAGAGGGTCCTTCACTCAGCAAATATTTCTGACGGTGGAACAGCATCACCGCTGCGAGGAGTCACGGTTGTGGTTGCTTCCACACAGCAATAAAATGGTATCAACGGGACTCCAAGTACTTTTCCCTGCTTGACTCCAGTGCACCAGACAGGCCTGGCAGAGGAGTGGCTGTTAGTGCAGGTATGGGGATAGCGGTCCTCCTGTGCTCCTTCCCACAGCTGTTCCCATCGAACATCTATGGGGATGACTTTCGTGATGACGTTTGGAGGAAGGGACACGAGCACGTTGCTCTGCATGTTTCAGAAGGCTGGGACGAGGGGAAGGCGCCTCACACCTCACAGAGCCCAGAAGGTGACCCACGGCACTGGAGGACACGGCCATGAGCAGTGGCACTGTGCCACACTTGGAGGTGGCCACTGCCCTCGGGATGTCCCAGCGCCAGGCCCTCTGCAAACCAGCAAAGCCACAGAGCCACCAGCCCACCAACCAGCCCCAACCCCACCGCGGAAGGACCGAACAAAACCTCATGGAGAGCGGAAAACCAAAGGACAGAGCGCGCTGCTTACCAGAATAGCCTCCTGAGGACTTGATGTACATCTGCCCATACTGCTCCTCCACCATGGTGTCGTACGCCTCGTCGTCCTCCTCATCCTCCTCGTTGTGGTAGGACGTGGGGCTGTCGGTGGTGGGAATGCTGCTGGCGCCGGGGCTGGTGCGCTCCCCCTGCGAGTACTGCACCTGCTGCACGGTGGGCAGGAGGGAGGCCAGGTTGGGCACCCCATAGTAGGAGACACGCGACAGCTTCAGCGGGCCGGCAGCAGGGCCTGCTCCTGCGGGGCCATCGCGTGCGCCCGGCTCCAGGGGCCGCTTGGCAGGTAGGCCCGGCACGGCGGCCGGCGGCAGCTCCAGGCTCTCGTGCTTGACGCGAGTGAGGAGTGGGATGGGCATGGAGGGGGACATGACGTAAGGCGCCGAGGCCGACTGCAGCTGGTTGCAGGGGCTCTGCGGCTCTGAGGAGGGGTCTTCGATCATGGCGGTCTGAGAGTCACAGTGGGGCGAGCTCACCTTGAACATCAAGTCTGTCCCCTTCTCCACGATGTGCTGGATCTGCAGGAAGCCCGCCGTATACATCACCACCAGCTGCTCGCTGGCCGCCATGGTGAGCTTGCCGGTGTAGCAAAAGGAGAGGATCTGCTGGAAGCAAGCAGGGGGCACCGTCCCCGGCAGCTCAAAGGCGTTTTTGCTGTTCCCGCTGAACAAGTCTCGGAAGTAGAGGCTGCTGGCAGCCAGCACGGCACGGTGCGCCTTGAAGGCCTGGCCCTTCACCACGATGGAGACATCGCAGTACAGCCCCAGCAGGCGCTGCTCGTTCAGGCAGCCCAGCACGGTGTTCCCAAAGTTGGGAATCTCTATGTGCAACATCTGCGACATGGCTCAGGATCCGCCGGAGCTCCTCAGGCATTCAATGCAGGGGTATCCAAAGTAGGGCACATCTGAAAAAGGGAGAAGGCAGGGAGAGAGGAGCAATGTTTTCAGGCAGCTCGGAGGCACACGGTAACGCAGAAGGCTCCGAGCCGTGGTTGGAGCCAACACAGCAAAGCAATGCCTTATAAAATCGCTTATCGACGCTCTTAACGCTCATGGAGGATAGCGAGGGATGTTCCAAAACTCAAACATTTCCTTAAAGTTGCGGTCTGTTTAAATAAACCCCACTGATTTATTCCCCTGGGGGTTTACTTTATGCAGGAAAATGTGACCCGTAATGGGAGAGGAGAGCACAGCAAAGCTCACGGAGAGCAGACAGACCTTGGGCAGCGTTATATAAGGAGCACCACCACCGCTGCTGGCTACACTGAAACTATAGAAAAGACATTTATGAAGCAAAGTGCCATCTTGCCCGAGATAAAGGCAGGATTCCGTCAGTGCTCCCGTCTCAAAGCACTTTCTAAAGCAACCTTCGCGTCTGTACTAGAAAGAGGAAGCATTTCAACAGTTAAACCCTTTCTCAACAGAATGAGCCCCAAACAAAACACCGCTTATCTCACACACTGCGGCACGGTGGGTGCTGCCAGGGCGCAGTCCCCACGGCACAGCCCAGGGTGGGGGTCCAGGATGGGGGTCCCGGCCCGGCCCAGCCCAGGGCAGCCCCCACCTGCAGCACCACGGGGCCGCGGGGGTGCTCACATCCTCAGTAAAGTGATGGGCGCGTGGAGCCGGTGCGCATAGCTGTGCGCTGCCGAGGAGGTCAGCATCAGTGCCTCCTGTGCACCACAACTCCAGCAAAGCAAAGCACTGCGCATTCGGCAGCTCACAGCCATAGCCTAGGACCCCCCCCCCGCCCCGGGGCTCCATGCAGCAGTCCGGCAGGTAGAAAACAACTAAAAATCCCATTTGCCGTCAGTGCTGCTGAGTACAGACTGTGGTTAAGGAGGACTGAAAGCTCCGGAGAACATCACTTTAAAAAACAAAAACAAAACTGAAGTTAATCTGAGAAAGACTGAAAAAAAAAAAAAAAATCTGCTCCAAAAAGAAAATAACCCACAAAGAGCCGCTCTGTTCCCAGCGCTGGGGGGAAAAAACAACAACAACAAAAGTCCTATCCGCAAGGCCACGGGGTAACAGGAAGAAAAGGGAACGCTCGGAGCCAATTTCATTCTATCTGCACGGTTCAATAAAACCCTCCCGAGCGAGGAAGTTGGCGGCCCCCCCCGCCAGCCGGGCACGTACCTTCCAGCCGTGTCCGGGGGTCCCCTGCCCTCCTCTCACCCCGCACTGTGTGGGGACGCCGAGCGCTCGGGGAGGAAAGCAGCGCGGAGCCCTCGGCTTCTATCTGCTGGAGCTCAAGCTCTTACCAAGTCAAATCTCCACGGCAGTGCATAGCATCTAAATGAATAGGCCGGATGCAGATTAACATTCAGGCTGCTCTCTGCGATGAATAGAGCCCTTTGATTAGGGACCTGAAGTAAATGCCAGTTTCAAACCGAAGCTTTAAAAACAGAGAAATATCAGTGCCAGAGGAATGCTCTCAGTGTTGGTACAAGACAGACTTTTGATGAGTCACTGCAATGCAAACAAAGATGGCAGAAATACTGTACTGTATGCTGATGAAATGCTTAGTGGTGCCACGGCAACTGAGACAGGTTTTAAATTTATAGTGCAGTTTTGCATATGAATTACGCTGTAAACTGCCTCCCCTGCCATCTAGTACATCCAGAGTGTCAAAGCATTTAAACTATTCCAAACAGTCTGCAGCGCTGGCACTGCTGCTGGTGACTCCTCGGGCTGGGGAAGGGGCGGCGAGCCCAGCATCCCACAGCCGGCATCCCCACACTGAGCCCAGCATCCCCACACCGAGCTCAGCATCCCTACAATGAACCCAGCATCCCCACACTGAGCCCCACACCGAGCTCAGCATCCCCACACTGAGCCCCGCACTGATGCCCAGCATCTTGCATCCCTATATCCTGTACCCCACCATCCCCACACTGAGCCCCAGCATCCCCACTCTGAGCCCCACACTGAGCCACAGCTTCCCCGCTCTGAGCCCCGTACTAAACCACAGCAAGCTGCACCCCAGCAATCCCACACTGATCCCCCAGCATCCCACAGCACAGCATCCCCCCTCTGAGCCCCAACACCTCACACCCCAGCATCCCTACACTGAGCCCCAGCATCCTGCAGCCCAATACCCCACACCGCAGCACCCTGAGCCCATTAACCCACACTGAGTCCCAGCAGCCCTGCACCCAAACACCCCACACCACCACCCCAAAGGGGCATGCGGGAGTGCCCGGGGCAAAGTGAAATAAAGGTGCTCTGTGGGCAGCCACAGGCATGATCCACTTCCCTCCCACCCCCCCTCCCATAACATACAAGAAAGCCTTTCAAATGCAGGAAAAATGTTTACCCCTTGGGGAAAGCTTCTTTCAGTCTGTGGCTGAATCCACTAAAAGCAAATCCATTTGCTTAAGTAATGAAATCCTAGTCACATTGTCTCCTGGATTCAGATTTTAAATTACCTTCGCGTTTATTGAGCATGTTTGGTGCTATTTTCTGGGAAAGAGGGTGGGGCCTCACTTTGCTTACTTATCTCTCTGCCCAGAGCGTTTTTATTTCGATTACTGCTCTAGGATTTGTTTCGATGGCCCTGCTCAGATGGTCACAGGCAGGGAAAAATTAGGAGATTAAAGGCCATGGCACTCTTAGACAAGGATGGGGTGGGGAGAATGGACACGGGCTGCAGAGCTGCTGCTCAACCCCTCCCCATACATGACTCCACTTCTCCTGCCCTGGTGCCTATTTGGTGCATTAAATTCTGCACCAGTGTCTGCACGGGGTGTTAAGTTCCACTCTGAGGAATGGCAGTGAGCTGCTGCCGTGCGCCCAGCTGTCCTCGCTGCACACAGGGCATGGACCTATGGGTACCAGTGTGCCCCCAGCACCAGGAGGCACCGACGGGGTTCCCACGTGCCACATCGCGGGGTCACCAACAGGTGGAATAGATAGGAATTGTTCATATTGCTGAGAATTTGCTCTACAAACAACCACATCTCCAAAATTCACCAAACCCGAGCTGGTTTCTGGATATGCTACCTAGGAATGCAGGCAAATCCCAGTGAGCTTTTGAAAGTCCGAGAGGAGCCCAGAGAGCAGACCCCAAGAGGAGCCCAGGACTGTTGTTTTTCTTCCCCCTCCTCTTTTTCATCACCTCCCTAAGGCAGGACTACTGGTCACCAAATAAATAGGGCCAAAGCAGCCCTAAGGCCGAGCAGAACCTGTTCCCCATCAGACCTCTCATCCCTACAATCTACAGCCACAAGTCAGCTCCATGACCAGGCAGTGGATGCAACATGAGTGATAATGTCTAACTCCAAAAACTCCTTTTCTGTTTGTTTGGGGTTTTTTTCCTCCTTTTTTGGGGGGCAAAACAGCACCAAACTGATTGGGAGCACCACTCCCACCAAACAACAACCGAGCAGCTCCTAGCCAACACAAAACCTCGGGCAAAACCCAATTAAACCCAAACAGCCCCTAAGTGTTTAAGAATTATGCAAGGTATGTGACAACTGAAGCAAGACATCGCTTTGTTTTCCAGTGGAAGCCTCTTAGCTGAGCAGGCCAGGAGAAACAGTACATCTCTGCACGACCCCATGAAGTCACAGCCTTTGTCACGAGGAGCTCATAAACATTTCGGCTGCGGCACGGTGCAGCACTGTGAGCTCTCAGGTTCTGTGCAGGTTCACTCAGTCCCGAGGAATTTCTTTTCTCTAAGGCCTGAGAGGTCAGGGTGAGCCAACGGCAAAGAGAAAGGCATCGATCTGGAATACGATGCTGGCATCAGAGCTCCCATGGGAGTAATCAGAAATAATTAGATAATTCATTTAAATCGTCTTTTCCTTAGCCAACCTACAATGAAATCTGGAGACTTCACCACCACCACCAAGAAAAAAAGCTCCAAGAGCCCAAAAAAGGCAGAAGAGCTCTACAAAGGGTTCCTGCCCTACATCCCCATGGGATGACAAAGGCCACAGAGAGCTGGTGGCACAAGAGAGTGGTGAAGCCACGTCCCCGGGGGCCCGGCAGTAATAGGAACCCTTCTTTTCTTCTGCAGAGGTGGAGAGGGACGGAAAATCAAAAATTTTTAAATGATAATGATGATAATTAAAAAAAAAATCCCACCCTTGGGTTTCAGGCTGCGGGGCTGGAGCTGGGAGGTGCCGTAGCAGCAGGATTCCCCACGGGGATGCTCAGCACCAACCTGGCTGCAGCTGCAGGGCTGGGGCTGCGTCCCCCCGTGTAACGACAGGATAAGAAGGGACCGGGTCAGACAAAGTGCCTGCGCTGGGCAGGGGCTGCCAGCCAAGGGCCGGCTGGGGAGCAGCTGTGCTGCAGCACCGTAACTGCAGCCCTGCAGTGAGAGCAGCGAGCAGCGCTGAGCCCCAAAGCCCTGCAGCAGCGAGCGGCTCCCGGCTTAGCGAGGCAAAACGCACGGCTTGGCGAGGAGCACCGCGAGCAGAGCGGGCTGGAAGGCAGCACGGGAAGCAGAGCAGCGCGGGGCAGGGCAGTGCTGGTGTCAGCGGCGGCGCTCAGCTCCCAACGCCCGCGGCTCCGTGCTGCTGCAAGGTGAGTGGCAGCGCCGGGTCACCCCTCCGGGCAGCTCCCACCTCGCTGTGCCACCGCCAGCACTGCCGATTCCTTTGGTTGTTTTTTTTTTTCTTTTTTTTCCCATCGCTGCTTTAAAGAGCTCTCAAGCAAGGACATGCAGGAAGAGAAAAGGCAACAAGGAATTTTTTTCTTCTTTTTTTTTCTTTCTTTTTTTTGGGGGGGAGGGGGTGCGGGGGGGGGGGGCAGCTTGAGGGTAAAGGAGAGGCAGGGGTGGGAAATCAAACTACCCCGCACAATTTGAGGCTGTTACAACCTAACAAAGCAGCCGGGTGACCCCGAGGAGCAGCAAAAAGCACCCGGAGCCCCTCCGCCACCGCTGCAGCACGCGCTTCCTGCATCCATCCCAAGGCAGCCCGCAGCAACGCAGCAGAAAGACAAGTGTCATGCTGAATCGCGTTCTCCTCGCACACAACAGCTGAGCGGCAGCATCTAACATGCATGGCTCAGCCGTGCCACCACGCCACGCCGGAATGGAGAGCCTTAAAATAAGGTAAATATCTTAAAAGGTCAATGAGAAGAGCTTACAGCACAGCAGCGCCGCTCCTTGCGAGAGCTCATTACCTAGTATGGTGGAGCTGCTGCCTGCTGGCTTTCTTTTTTTTTCTTGTGCAAGTTAGTCTGTGAGTCAGCATTAACACACATGAGGACATCAGGAATACTGCCGAGTTCTGATGCAATGGAGGTTGTAAAAAAAAAAAGTCATGCTCCGTTTGGACAGGAGCCGATAATTCCATTGCTTTACTTTTCAATTACTGCACAGCCTACCGCCACCAAACTGCAGAGGGGAGGGAAACTTTGCTTCCATCTCCGCCTCCGATTAATGACTTTTGCCTGTGAATTTTTCCCTTTGCTTTGAAAAGGAAAAGCAGTCGGGATGATGTCATTAACCCTTGGAGGGCAGTGTGTCCCTGCAGCTCCGGAGGAATTTTAGCACCAGAGGATGACGCTGCCAAAAAGTTCTGGCGAAGGAAAATGTTTCTACATTAAACTTTTAGTGCTCTCTAAAGCGAAGCTACAATTGCAGCTGAGCTTGATCCTTAATGGAAAGATAAGCTTGCAGATAAGGAAGGTGCATGGTGCGGAGCTGGAGGTGCCTCAAGGGTGGTCCCAGCGCCCTGCCCCACTGCAGCCCCACAGCACTGTGTGCACCCACAGCACTGTGTGCACCCACAGCACTGTGTGCACCCACAGCACTGTGTGCACCCACAGCCCCTGAGCAGACACACACAGTTTGTGCAGCAGAGCCAACACCAGCCTTCCATAGGATCACAGAGTCATTCAGGTTGGAAAATCCCTCTCAGATCTTCAAGCTCACCCCCAACCCACTGCACCACCCCCAGGCAACCTGTGCTGTGCTGACCACTCTTTCTGAGGAGCACTGTTCCCTGAAACCCAACCCAACCCAACCCGACCCTCCCCTGGCACACCACGGGCCGTCACCTCTTGTCCCATCGCTGTCACCTGGGAGCAGAGGCTGACCCCACCTCGCCACGACCTCCTTCCAGGAGCTGTAGGAAGGATGAGGTCTCCCCTGAGCCCCTCTCCTCCATGCTGACCCCTCAGCCGCTCCCCACAGCGCTGTGCCCCGACCCATCACAGCCCCTGCCCATCTCCGGACACACTTGGGGCCCTGACGTGTTTCTGACAGTGAGGGGCCCAGCACTGAACACAGCACTGCAGGTGCACAGCGACGATCACCTCCTGCTGACTGCACTACTTCTGACACAAGCCAGGATGCTGCCGGCTCCTTGGCCACCCTGGCACACTGCTGGCTCATGTTCATGTGACGCTGCAGATGGAACCGAGCCTAACGCCAACGAGCACACGTCAGCCCATCAGCAGGATGTACAATTAATGATTACGGATAAATAATCCGGCCGATCACAACTCGATTCCTGTTTGGTTTGTTGGTTGGTTTTTCTCTGTGTGTGGCCACAAGCACCAACAAATCCTCCTTTTCTTTAACACACAAAGCTATCGGTGGCTGCTACAGGAGGAGGACCCCCAGCCCCACAGGCCAGCAGCCCCTCTGCAGCCCAGACCCACGTGCTGAGCCCAGGGCTGTGCTGGGCAGTGCAGGACGCTGCATACAGACAAAGTGAGTTGTAAAGGACAAAAAGCCCTGGCGGCAGCTCCTGGACCAAATTCTCACGTGCCAAACTTCCCAACTGCTGCAGCGCAGCTCGACGGCATTTCAAAAGAATTCCTGTGCTGTTTTGAATACTGCTGACAATCTTCTCTGTCAAAATTTGTAATTTAAATCCCTCGGAGGCGAGAAGCACACTGCTCCCCGGGGCACTCCCTGCTCCCTGCATGCAACACACTGCATCCCACAGCCCATCCCCTGCACCCACAGCCCCGGGGCCCAGCCCCACGCTGCCCAGAATGCAAAACCGCTCTCCATGTGACTTCAGATGTGTCAACAAACCCCAAATAATGCTATGTAAATAGGTCTAAGCGGTGAGAACAGCAAGATCCCTTCCCTCGGGCTCGCAGTCATAGGAAGCCACTCCATTTTGGCTGAGACACATTGAAGATTCCCTCCTGGTGCTGCAGAGCACCTTGAAAGGTCGGTGATGGCACTGCAGCAGGCGATGCGGACTGACCTATAGAGAAGGGGAACGCGGCCTGCGCCCGCACCCAACTCCTTAAAGGCGGTGGTACTTTGTAACATGCTCTGATCTTTAATATTCATAGCTTGCTCCATTTGCATATCATGCCATAAATAGTTGAAGCAGAGGTAAAACACAAAGCGCTCCACTTGCATTTCTAATTATGCCTAAAATCAAATGTAAATCACAACACAGCCAAGACAGAAGATATTAAATTTGCTGCCTCTCCATTAAAACATTAAAAAAAAAAAAAAAAAAAGAATAAAAATCAACCCCAAAGCAATTATTCTTTAAAAAGAACATCCAAAAGGCTTTCTAAGCAGGTGCAGCCGGACGACCCTGTTCTAGGAGCAGGGTCCCCACCAGCATCCTGCACCCAAACCTGCGCCAACACCGCAGCCGTGCGCTCAACTGCGGGCTTTGGAAAACAAAAGCAGCTCTTTGGGGAACCTTAACCATGAAGGGGTGAGCCTGAAGGATGGGCTCAGCTGTCACAGTGCCTCGTTGGGACCTCCCCTGCACACCCAGCTCTGCACATACTGGGGATCCTGGAGGTGATTCCCACACCACCACCTATGGGGTCATCCCATTCAGATCTTCCCAGCTCCCAGAACCACACACACACCACGCACTGTATGTGTACAGCACTGCTGTGCTCTGCCCTGCACCACCATCCCATTGCTGGAGGGCTCTGAGCCCTTGGCCAGCCCAGCAACCAGCGCTGTTCCCTCCCGCTGCCGTATTGCCAGCTCAACACAAACACTGTGTGTGTTCCATTACCCGGCGAATGCATCTTTCCTGCAGTATCTACCTCCAAAGAATTCCAGAGAGGTAATTACATTTAACCCCAAAAGGTGAGTGTTTACTCCCTTTTCCCAGTTAATGCAGCTGGCATTGAGGGAGAAGTGAAAGTGAGCCGCTCAGCGTGCAGAGCTTTCCTTTTGCTGTTCATATGTACCCTGGCACTTTGCCCGGACCTATTTTTAAGCCCATTTACTAGAAATCCCACAAATTAAAGGAAATACGGATAATGTTGTAAGAATCCTTTGGGCCAAATAAAAGCTACACATAATTTTCCTTGTGCATCAGACTAAGATCCTTAACCACAAAAACCAGATTTCCCCAAAGCTCTTTTGCAACAGCGAGAGAATCTTGTTTTGTAAAAAGTTGCTTTGATTCATGGCGGGATTACATGGCAGCAGCACTAAACCTCCCCTCTGCTGCTCCCCCATCCTGTCCCTGCATGGAGTGCACCGTGGAAAGATGTCACTGGGTCAGGGCACAGGGACAGGTGTGGGGATGGAGCACAGGGATAGTGCCACTGGGATGCCCCAGGTCCCCTCTGCAAGCATCCATTCCATCCTGCCTTTGGGATGCAGGAGCAGCTCGGGGCTGAGCAGGAAAGGTGCTCATGGGAGAATGGGAGACGGTCAGATTTGAGTCCTCCAGGATTTGAGGACACTTCAAAAATAGTCATCTTATGCAAAAAACAACAAAATCCTACGCCCTGTATGTGTGTATAGGTGTAATTCTGCAGTTATCTTAGGGTCTCCCATAAGGTGAGCAGAAGGAGCAATGCAGAGACAAGGGAGGGATCCTTCTGCAGGCAGCCCCAGTGCGGCAGGGTGGTGCTGTTGGGGCTGGGGGTCCCTCCTTGCCCCCCTCCCCTGCACATAAACAAAACTGCTACAGCAAAGCCACTCCCCGTGCCTTCAGCAGATAGGAGTGAGGCAAGAAGCAATAAGCAAGTTTCCCAGCCTGGGGTTGGGACACAGGCAGTCAAATTTGTGCTGGCCCCAGGGAGGGACTTCAGCTGGAGCAAAGCACAGGTGTAACAAACAAACAAACAACACAGGAGATTTAAAGAGAAACCAGCAACCAGGTAGGTTTCAATACAATTCCTAACACAAGCACCAGCATGGGGTGCCCAGAGAGGTGATGGTTCCCCATCCCTGCAGACACCCGAGGTTGGAGGACAGGCCTCTGAGCACCTGGTGGAGCTGTTGGTGTCCCCATGCAATGCAGGGAGTGGGATTCGATGGCCTTTGAGTGTCCCTTCCAACTCAAACGATTCTATGGTTCTAAGCAGAAGAAGCCCCCAGCCACACCATGTCACAGCGAGGTGAAGCCAACCCTTTTAAACCTGCCTCTCTCTTTGCTGTTGGTCATCCCCAGCACTGGAAACGTCCTCCTTGCAAACACTTCAGCCTCCTTTTAAAAGAGAAAAATAAAAATAATGCACAAGAATAAACACTCCCCTTCCACAGACGTACAGAACTGAGCAGTTAAACACACAACTTTGGGAACTTTTCCAAGATTTATATGTTTTGCATGAAAAGCAAATGGTTTTTTCCTGCCTGGGAAAATACTGAAGTGCTACATTCAGGAAGCCAAACGCATGCGCTGGTGCCTGGTGCTGCACCTCGGATGGAGCCCCAGTGCTGCGCTGACCCCTCTGGCCTCGCTCCGTGCCTCACCAGCTAAGCTGAGCGCTTGGCACCCTTCTGCTTTTTGCAGCAACGTGGTGAGCAATTTCTCTGTATTTTTTATTTTTTTTCCCCCCCATTTCTTTCTATATTTTTAAAATCTTTCTGACCAGTTAGACCAGAACCATCCCAATTGCAAAATCCAGGAAATTTGCTGCAACGCTCTGCAATACTTGCGAGGCAATTAGCCAGAAACCTCAAACAAATAAGTTGTGTTTTCTTTTTTGCTACACCATGCTAACCACCAAGTATTAACCCATTGCTCAGGGAACAACATCTGCAGCAATCACTTCCTAATCCAGGAGCAGGCAGATTTGCTGCAGCATCTCCCATCCACAGCTACAACACGGCCACGGCCACTCCATGGGCAGAGCGCATGGACCCACAGCATTGAAACTGGGATTACTGGGATTGGCTTCTGTGAGACCCTGCTGCCTCAGAAATAAATCACAGCACGGGGCAGGACAGCCCCTGGGCTGGGAAGAAGAAAGAAGCCTCTGAGCAATAAAGCAGAGAGCTCGGTTTGGTTTCAAACATCTGCATTCACACAGCGTTTTGTTTTGGTTTTTCCCCCCCATGGGAAGATGTCAAAATACAAGAAAAATATAAGAAAATATAAGAAAAGGTAAGGTTTGCAATTCACCATAGGAAACAGCTATCACCTGCAGATGAACCAAGGCAGAGCATGGTGACAGCAGCACCGCACAGCCTGCGCCCATTGGCAGAACGCGCTGCAACACCTTTCCTTATTGCAGGCTGAAACAGCAGCCAGGGCTCCGTGTTATTTATTATAACTCATTCCCTCCCCCTGCCTCTCCCTTTCCCCCATCCTAAAAAGCCAATAAAATAAAACAAAGTGCTTCCTTTAGGGAGCGTGGTGGCTGTAACACCGCTCCCATCTGTTGCTGAGCGCTGGGGAGGAAGCAGAGTGTGGGGCTGAGAGTCAAAGGTCTGCACGGCACTACTGAGAAAGGGAGCCCAGCATCAGGCCCAGCAATGGGAGATGATTCTGAACCACCTCCTGAATTTTTTAACGAGCTCTGGAGGTAAATATGTTAATTTGACTTCAATCACGGTTCGGGGGGGAAAAAAAAAAGGCACGCTGTATGAGTTGAGGGGATCGAGTCTTAAAACTATTCATGCATTGCTGCATATTTGATGCTCAGCAAATAAAGCTCCAAGGTTCTATAAGGAGGAATTATTCTGAGTAAGCAATAATGAGGCGCGCGTTATATCGGGCGGACACTAATGGTAATCTATTATTAAAATGGAAGAGTTGCAGCAGCTCCATCTCGAGCACCTCGCCGTCCCCCCTCCCGCAGCCCGCACTGCTCTGCAGCGGGCATCAAAGAACAACGAGGTGCCCACTTGGCACCTGGCGACCCTGCTGAGCCCCAACGTGCCACGTGCTTTCCTCCCAGTGCCGTCACCCAGCCTGCAGCCCAGCAGTGCCCAGGCCTCATCCCTCTGCCTGCCGTGTCGGTGTGTTGCTGGTCCAGCACTGCTGACCCAAACTGCCACTGGGACAGGTGGCCAGCCAGGACCAGCACCTGCTCTGCCTCGGGTCCTGCTGGGGTTGTGGGGCTCTGGGGATCCCCACACAGTGTTCGGGGATGCATGGTCCTTTGTGGGCACTGCCCAGTGCTGGGGACACATCCCAGCAATGGGTGCGTGTGAGAGGTGATCAGCAGGTGTGACAGCACACGGCATCGCTGCTGCCAGGGCAGCTAGCAGCAAAAATTAACATATATACATATATAGAAAGAAAGAATCCAACCCAGAGTTTTGCCTCGTTTTCTTCTTTCCTACATCCTGCAAACATGTATCAGGAGATGCCTTTGGGGGCTGCCACACTGACCCCCACCGTCCGGAAGTGGCCATGCTGGGGGCACTACAGCCACTGTGCCCTCACGTGTCGCTCCCAGCCCCATGCGGGCATGGGGCACGCAGACCCTCAGAGGGACACAATCCCATTGCTTCCCATCCCATTGTTTCCCACGCAACGCAAGATTACATTCTGGCTGTGTTTCAGAGAATATTACCAGTGTGCAGCAAAGTTATTTTTTAATGGAATTTTTAAGTAAGTTTAGCCCTGAAAGGCAACGCTCTGCACAAACCCAAGGATAAAGGAGTGTGCCACCGCTCTGTGCCCACGAACCCCCCCACGGAGCTCAGCCCCAGCAGCAGATCCCTCCTGAGCTGCCCATCCATGCACCCGGCCTGCAGTGTTTGCTCCCAGAAGGAAAAGCAGAAGATGCTCTCCATAAGCAGACGATTTCAGCGGCTAATTTTACCATCGCTTATGGTCGGCTTTATGACTAAGATTTCATGCTGACTATATTAATCCTGTCAAATCTCAGAGTGAGAGAGGAATGATACTGTATATTTTATGGCTGCAATAACTTCTGAGCCATTAGACATGCATGCTGACATGAAAGTAATCAAATTGATTTTTTCCCCTATTACAATGAAGAACTTTGTGTGAGCAAATAGTCTCTCTGGCAGAGGAAGGAGAGCCCGAGAACCCTGCGCTCGCTCAGGAAATTAAGAAATTGTCACAAAACGTTGTCCAAAAATGTGGCCACCCTGCATTGCTGTCACCAAAGCAGTGCAGCACATGCCTGTATTGAGCAACCGACCAACAAGAACAACACGGGGCATAACGCAGGGGTTTTGAAGCATCGCAAATGTGACAGCGCTTGCAGTTAATTGCCTTCCCGACATCAAAGGCTGCATGCCCCCTGCAGCCCCATGCAGCAGCACCCCAAGCCCAGTGGATCAGGGTAGCCCTGCGGTGTGGGGGTATCACTGGGCTGCAGTGGTCCACGACAGCATTTAAAAATCATTGACTTTCTTCAATGCAGATAAGTCTTCAGTTTGAAATTCCACTTGCTCTGCGGTCGTTTTCTTAACCCAGCTCCTAATTACACTTGGAACCTTTCCTTAACTACAGCAATTACCCGACATTATAATGTGAAGCCTTTCAGCCCTGCAGAACGTTGTGCCACCTGCAGTGCCACGCAGGCGGATTGGGGTGACAGCCCCCAGCTGGGACAGCATCTCTGCGCCTTCAGGAACAGCTGGGGCACCCACAGCAAAGCCCACCATCCACGTCAGCTGTAGGGCTGAGCCAGGCCCTGCATTTCCAGTGGCTGCAGGACAGATGTGCAATGAACACCCAACCTACACAGCCCCGGACAGGCGCTCCCTTTTGTCCCACGGCCAGCAGTTATTTCCTTGACTTTCAATATGGATCTTAAACTCTCAAACCTGGTTACCCACACCATCCGCGCAAGCACATGTGAGGCCTGCAAAACGGCCCCAGCGAAGAGGTGTATGAATTTAGTTTAACACTTAGTTGCAAAACAAAATGCTGTAGAAGCTCTCTGCCAATAAGATACAGTTCTGGTTTTATGGTATTTTTGGGTTTTTTTGTTTTTTTTTTGCTTGTTTGTTTTCTAAAGCAAAGAGTGGCAAAAACAAACCCACAACTCAGTGCACCACAGAAGCCAACTCCTGCTCCGTGCACCTGCAGTGAGCTCTCCCTGCTGTCTGCAGCACTGCGCCCCTCCTGCACGCACACAAAAGGCTTTCATACACACACGCTAACCACGTTTTGGATAACTTCTTCATTCAGCTCAACTCAAATTTCAGACGTAGTGCCTTTCCCCCAGCACAAGCTGACAGCAGCACAGACCCGCACATGTACCCACCTGAAAGCACTTCGTTACCAGCTCCTCTAACTCTCACCTTCCCAAAACGAAGTGAGGGCAGCCCGGCCTGCTGTCCCACACCCGGTGCCACCTGAGCGCTCGCAGCCACCTGGCACAGAATGGGGTTATTTGTGCATTCTGCAACACACAGAATGGGGCCCCGCTGTAACTGAATTCCCCAGCGCCCAACCGGTCTGGCCACAGCCACCCCTCTCAGAACACAAGTGTGCTATTCACCACAGGGCCCCCTCGGCCCAACTGGGACCAAATTATGCTTTAAAGTTATCAGACAAAACACCCCAACCCATCGCTTGGCCAAGGTAGACGAGGTCTCCCGGGAGAGAAGACGAACAATATCAATGAGTTTCTCATGACCTTACAGAGATTGCCATGACAACACAGTTTCAATCCTCCAAACATGGATATATTCATTTGCACCAGTGTGATTGAGAGTAATTAGAGCGAGGTTCTGCACGCTGGGGGGACCCGGAGCCACGGAACGGCCGTGCCTGCACACGGGAAGAGCTCACATTGAAATGGAAAGGAGGAAACCCGCAACGCTCTTTAGAGCTGGGTGACCTAATTCATTATAAGGAATGTCAGTTAGCAAACCTCTTAAATAAAACATTAAGCTGGAGGTAATTTGAAGCCTTGTGGATTTTGTTTTACTCAATTATTTTCTAATGCTTCATGTTGAAGAATAAATATGCAGAAATATTAAAAAAAAAAAATTAAAAATACCCATGGTTTCATTTAATTCTTTTGCAAAAGAAATGAAGACGTTCCCTCCAAAACAAAACACCCTCCGATACGCCAGGTTTTTAATTAAAACTTTCAAGACCTACAAGATTCCTCAAGGTTGCAGTGTCTGCTTGCCTTTTGCTGGGCTGTGCCACCCCAACCCAAGGAGCTCGTCTCCTGCCAGCAGTGCCAGCACAAGGCAGGGTGCTGCCCAGCCTCCATTCACAGCCTTTGCCCAAAGAGAAGGAAAAACAGCCATTTGTATGCAGGAGTGCTGTTCCATTCTCAAGCTGCTGCAGTTCAGGGGAGCAAACTTCCCTCTGCCCTGTTTGGGCACATGGCTGTGGGTACGGGCATGGCACAGCCCTGGCAGTTGCATGGTGGCCAACCGCAGCAGAGCTGATATTTGGGAAGACGGACTGCTCCTGCACCAGGCTAAAAGCACCAGGGGAATGCTGGAAAGCAGAAATGAATGGCCTGGTGTGACAGGTCTGCCTGCTGGCCCTGCAAACACCCAGCTCGTGCCCGATGGCAGCGGGTGTGCAAGAAATTCCTGCAGCTCCCATCGTTCCCCAACCTGCACCCTGGGCTGAGCGAGCACGTGCAGCCATCCAGCTGGGAGCAGGGAAGGGAAGGCTGGATGCTCTTCGACGTGCGTTTGGAGAGCTCCTCCACCGAAGGGAAACCTCCAGGAAAGACAAACCCAGAAATCACACACTGCTTCCTGCCGCCGCGGTTACAGCGCAACACCTCGCCGCTTCGATTCACCATCACAAACAACAGCTCTGAAAGCACGCGGCCCTTCCTCCATAACCCACCATGTGGGCAGCAGCACGCAGCAGGGCCATGGCACAGCACGGGGCCGTGGGGCCGTCCCACCCAGCAGCACGTCCCACTCAGATCCTATGCACTGCAGCACAGCATCACCAAGGATTCGCATCCGCCCGTTACTAGCGGGGAAAGCCTGCAGCTAGAGGTGGAGCCAGCTGGTGCCCCAGCGCCCAGACTAAGTTGCCTGATGAATGCTAACTACAGCTTGCAGCTGATTTATCTCATTTGGTTTGATTTTAAAATATTGAGTTATCTAACCTGACGCAAAAAATAGTCTGAACGTTCTGCACGCCGCCGAAAACCCACTCTGCCATTTCACAACGCTGTAATTCAATCCGTACCTCCGAATGGGACCAACCTTCCTCAACCACATTTGTATTGAGAAATACCTACACGTAAGGACGAAGGATACGGTTTTTCAAAATGACCACAAGTGCCCCAAAAAGTGGGGTTCTGCAGGGAACGACCCCCTTCCAAACTCACTGCTACCCACAGCCTGTGTGTATTTCAGTCATTTAAGCTGGTTACAGTATTTATTAGGGTCTATTTTGGTCAACCCATCTGTGGTAAGAGCAGAATGTCTGATACCAGCGGCGTCTGGGTTCTGTATTAGGAGGAGCAGCTCTGATACCAACAGTTCCTAACGCACACACACACAAAAATAAAAAGGAGGTGGGATGGAGTTGGTGTAAATTCCCCATGACTTCAGCAGGGCTGGGATGTCCTGCAGGAATGTGCTGACGCTCAGGAACACACAGCGGGCAGGGCTGGTGCAGCACGGGGCAGGACGGGACGCATCCCAGTGCCACCCCCTGGTGCCAGCACCCAGGATCCTCACACTGCCACAGCAATGTCAGCTGGTTTTGGTGCCACCAATGCGGCACGCTGGAATTTTGGGAGGTCAGAGCTGTGTACCGCTGGGTGCAGGACTGATGCCCACCTGTAAGCTCTGGGCAATGGGCCGCCAATCGCCACCACGCTGAGCACAAATCTGTCCCCCTCTATTCCTGCACCCAGGAGGTATGAGGTCCCCCCCACACACAGCCCAGCCCTGATTTTAAAATTCATCTTTTATCAGCTTGAGTGGAGAAAACCCAGCAGAAAGGCACAAATGGATTGCGCTAGTAAGCAGAAAAACTGTTACATCTTCTGAATGTAATTTTGCCAAAAGCTTCTGCACGGTTTTTTTTTTGTCACGCTTTGCATTATGAAGGAAATTTCTTTTTAGAAGAACAGGAGAGCGATTTGCATAATATTCTTTGCAAGTTAATATCGGCCTCTGATAATGATCTCTGCATAATGCAAAAACGTTTGAGAAGACTGTTACAACACTAAGTAATCATATTTTAAATTATGTTTCCCTTTATAGAAAGGTGTTGCAAAAACACACAGACATGAAATCTGTCTGTTGAAGTCCTAAGAACCACCTGACCATCTTCCCACTATTCTACTGTTACATATTGCAACACCGCCTTTCAAAATCTTACAAAACAAATTACGCTGCAACAGTCTGGCTGCACAGAAGGCAGAGCTTTTTCCTGCGCCGATGCTACAGCACATTAGATTTCACAAGAGCTTCTGATGTAGTGCACGAGCAAAGCAAGGCTCCGCAAATTGAGCTGTAACACAATTAGGCACGGCACATCAGTTCGGTGCTCCTTGCTGGTGCCAACGTGGGGATGGGGATGGCCACCAGGCTCGGGCAGCCGATGAGCCACAGTGCTGTGCATGCAGAGCCAGCAGCGAGCGTGCTGCTGGTGGCAGTGGGTGCAAGGAGCATGGGGCTGGGAGGGAGCTGTGCACGCCGTGTGCCCAGCAGCAGCTCCTGGATGTGGGCATGGAGCGCTTCCCTCTGCTGGCATCCGATGGGGGGTGTGAGTGGGAGCTGCTGCACTCCTGTATTAAATGCTCAATAGGCCGCTCAGCCTGACCAACCGCATCGCAGCGGTTTGAACCCGAGCTAACCTTCCCCAGACTAAAAGGAAGAGGCAGAGTTCAGGTTGGTTCTTGGGACAGGCCTTACACAAGGCAGTGAAACCAGAGGTGGGATGCATGGCACTGAAAGCTGCCACGCTATGCCACCACTGCCGTGCCCCAGAAGGAGCCCCAGGCGCTGCCCATAGCAACCCTAGGAGAGCAGCAGGCAGTGCCAGCACAGCCCGTGCACCCAGCACAGCCCGTGCACCCAGCACCACGCTGGGCACCGAGGGTTTGCTGGTTTTCTTATTTTGCTACCCACAAAACAAGAGCCCAGCACTCAAACACAGGCATGTACCAGCACAGTGCAGAGAGATTATCCCCCATGGGTGAGCAGAGCGGGCTCCCTCAGCAGCTGTGTGCCCAGGCCTCAGCACAGACCTCCCAGTGGGGACCTGTAGGGACCCCATGGCTTTGGGACACAGAGAGGCACACTGAGGCTGCCGCTGTGCACCCCACGCTCCTCCCCACAGCTCTGCCCTGCACTGCCCAGCAGCCCTCGGGGTACAGCACTACAATTCCCTCTGCATGGATCTACAAGCAGCCCACGAGCCAAAATCGGCATGGTGGTCTGGGGATGTGAGCCACCACCACTGTGAGCCTGGAGTGCAACACAGAGCAAAGCAGCCTCGGCCAGCTGCACCACAGTCCTGCTCACACTGCACAACGACAACAAAAAAGAAAGAAGGAGGAAACAGTTGTCAGGAGAAAAAAAAAAAAAAAAGAAAGAAAGAAAGAAAAAAAAGACTTATTGGATTGCTCAAGATGACTTGAGATGAAATTTCCACAGATCTTATTGGCCCGCTTGGATATCGATCCTGGTGTGCTTCCTTTCAGTGCCAGCGGTGCGCTCTGGGAGATACGGGGGGCAGCTCTGTTCTGCTCCCTCTCTTGGGCTGACGACTGCCCACACATCACCACAGTGAGCTTCCAACAGTGCCGCCTTTGTTCCCAGCCTGCGCACACCGGGCACCGCTCCGAGCTGGGAGAGAGCATGGGAAGCCCATGGAGAAAGGAGACACATCGTGTCACCCATGGACATCACCCGTCCCCATGGTTGTCACCACCCTTCTGTGAGGGGAAGGCAGGAACAGGGGTCAGATGCATCCTCATCCCAGCTTCTTAAGTTATAAATTCAAGCTATGTCTAAACACTCGGCACAATCCAGCAACATTATACGCTTTGGAATTTACCCACTTAAAAAGGAAATACAACACTGAAGATTTGCTGCATGTGAGTGACTGGCTCAGATCTGAAGACAGCACCAACTCAGCCCCAAAGAGCTGCCACCATCCCTCTGAGCCCTGCACAAGTCTCAGCTTCCAAATTCCTGTTCAGCTTTCCTGAGTTCCCGCTGGCAGCACAAGCACAAGCTGGGCTGCTGCTCCACTCCCCTCGGCCACCCGCCAGCTCCCGCATCAGGATGTGCTCATCCTCTGACTTCAGAGCTGCATTACTGCCTCATTAAGCAGCACACCCATCCCATTACCAAGCCAATACCCCCCTGTCCCACACTGAGAACAACAATTTTCACTGAAGGACCGGCGCTCCCAAACTTCTGCAGCATCCCGCAGAAGATGTGGGAGAAAACACACAGAATCCTTCAGGAGGAGGTATCCAGAAACCCAGCACGGCTCAGGCTGAGCAGCACAGAGTGTTCTAGATGGTCTGAAGGCTTGGCAGGGCTCGAGCGGCCCCGCGCAGCCCACAGTCCTGCAGAAGTCATGGCACGGTTCCTAGGAGCTGTCTGATGAGTCAAGAAGTCCTGTTGTTCCACTTGCTGCACAGCCTGTGAATTAGCCAACCCTTCTCTTTAGCCTGCCCCGGAGCTGAGGGGTGCTCTGGGCTCCATCCAAATGTTGTGTAAGTTGCTAAAAGTCTATTTAAAATAATAATAATAATCGCTTAACCTCCAGAAACACTACTTTGGAGGAAGGAAAGGAGGAAAGATGAGGCTGTGATGGCAAATAGTTATCCGCTCTTCCCCTGTACCCTTCGTGCTCATGCAGCAGCTTCATCTCCATGGACACCCCCGAGAGCAAAGCCAGCTTCCCAGCTCCTACTTTCCAAACTGCTTCCCCCCCCTCCCTGCTTTCCTTCCCCCTCTCTTTCTAAATCCAATTATAGCACAGCTCTCTCAGCAGGGGTCAGTGTGGAATAAGAATCGCCAAAGTTAATGGACATAAGACCAAAAAAAGATTAATGCCTAAATGGTTTCAAAAGTTGTATGATGCAGATTTCATTAACATTTTAATTGTAATGTATCTTTTTAATCTTCTTTCGCACTAATGGTTTTATAGGCTTCAAAAAAGATAAAAAAAAAAAAACAACCAAACTGCTGACAACAAAAATATCAACACACCAAAATTAACAGACGGGACTTAGGGCTGTAATGGGAGATGAATGAAAGGCAGAAAGCTGTGCTAATGATGCATTAAGAGTAGAATTTGTACTTAGACGAGTGTCAAAAATTCCACCCTACCATCACACGGCGCAGCACACAGCTCTCATGGGGCTGAGCTCCAGCAGCGACCGGGGCAACACTACCAATGCATGCACAGATTCACTAGGAAAGCATGCTTTGCACGTGGCAATTCATCTCATTCCTTCCTGGGGATGAACTGGAGCCAAGGGCTCGGAGAACAGCAGCAGAAGTCCCTTCTCTCACCTCACCTTGCTGGCTTTATCTCTGCTTTGCACACTCAGGTGCTGCAGCCACAGCGGCCTACAGACATGGGAAAAATGCAGTTATAACACCATGCAAAATTTGTCCTTAAGCAGAAGACAATTAAACCCAGGTGGTGATGTTTCATTAAGCACAGGCATGTGTTTGTGTCCGCGTGCCAGGAGGGGCACGCACAAAGGAGGAGGTGGCTGCAGAGCAGCAAGATGAAGTTCCCCACAACTTCTCTTTGCACAGAGCAGAGACCAAACGACACGCGTGCCGCAGCTACAGACATAAGGCAAAGCCTACAGCTGTACTTTGCAGCCCGTTCCTTGGGAGCTCCCCAAAACCTGTGAGAAGGGTTGAAATTAACCAGAGCGACGTAACTGTCAGCAAATCACAAAAAGACTGGGTTTGTAATGAGGGCAACAAAAGTTAACCCCGCAGCACCCCTTGTTGCTCCAGCTCGCTGCCAGGCAGGCTGCTCCAGCTGCTGCAGACTTGAGAAGTGCTCTGGGGGATGCAGGGCAGGAGGAGCCCCTGTCTGTGGGTGCTTTGCACGGCTCTAACCACCAGCCTGCAACCTCGGAGCAAAGCCCCTGACTGCCTCCCATAGCGTACATGCTCCCTCCTCACCCCCCCTCCGGCACCTGGCCACTGCCTTCCACGTGGTGTGCCTTGAAATGCCAGCGGTGTATTTATCCACCTGCATCCTAAACCTCTTCAAAGCATAATCCCTCCAAAGCTTAGCACCCTGAAAGCACTACGGATGGAAACATTATCACCCCTTAATTTTGCCATTGCCGTATCGCCACTAAACAGCGTCTTTTACGACATCCCTGCAAGGAATTATGGCATTTCCAACCCCCTGCTCTTGTTTTACTAATGCCTCATATAATCGGAGCGTAAATGTTTGTCCTATGACAGCGAGAACTGGCATGTAAAATATGTGCCCCCACACAATATATATAACCGAGGCTGCCATATGCTTCCCCAGTGGATATCATGATACAAACGCGCTCGTGGAGCCGCGCCAGCGCTGGCACCGGCACACAGGACCCTTTCCACACAAGTGTGCTGCCACCGAGCCCATGAGCCTGACGAAGCACCAGCTTGGCTGTCCTTAACTGACAATTCTTTGCACACACCTCCCCTCAACCGGCCGCTGAAAATCTGTCTGCAGACACCCGGGGATGGCAAACATCTGGCTCTGCTCCCTGGATCGATAGATCCCAAAGAGCCCTGATTGCTACAGATTGGATGCTGCAAAGAAAGAGGATTTTCCTCCTGCTGCTTTTGCACATGATTAATAGGTCCTGATACCGGCTGCATTGCCGTGGCAGCGAGGTGAAGAGCCAGATCTCACCCCAGAGCCTATATATGGGCACCTCGGGGTGGGCAGCCCCTCAGCACCGAGCACACAGCCTGCCCAGTTCTGCCCAGCACTGATGGCCATCGCTTAGAAGTTTAGAAAGATATACACACATATCTATCTATCTATATTTTTCTTCTGGAAACTATTTCCATTTGTGCAGCCCCCACACACTGGTTTGGTATTGGAGGGGAGTTAGTGGCTGCTGAAGCAGCAGCAGTGACTTCTCCCCCATCCACCCACCTACAGGGAAAAAAAAAAAAAAAGCACTGAAATATTTGCCTCCATCCACGGGAAAGGAAACATAAAAATGGCCTTGAGATGTACTTTTTTTTTTTTGTATTATGTTTTAAAGTCTGATTTGGGGAATCTCTCTAACACCCGGAGCAGGAGCACAGTGAGTGCTGGGAGGCACAGCACAGCTCCCATACCAAGGGCCCTTTCTCTTCCTTTCCTCACATCAGCAGATAGCTGTGCAGATCCCCAGCACTGTGCTGGGACCCCCGGCTGCCATTCTGCCCAGCCCAGCCCTGCCCAGCGTCCCTCCGTCTGTCCATTTGTCTGCCCGTCCGTCCCGCTGCCCTGGAGCCTCCACGTGGCGCAGGCGGTCCCGCAGGATGAGCATTATTACCTCTGTCCCCATTTAGGAGCAATCACATGACAAAAATGAGTGCAACACCGTGCAGCTGAGCGGTCCCAGGGGCTGCTTGGCCCTGCCCAGGACCGGGCCGTTCTAACAAGTTTTCCCTTCACAGCAGCATTTGTATGGGTAGAAACACAGCACGATTTAAAGGATTTTTGTTGTTGTTGTTGTTATTTGTAGGGTGTTGTTTTTTTTTTTTTAATTTCATTTTCTGTTCTGCCTCCAAACATTTGCTTAAAAAACAAGTCGAACTTAAAAAAAATCGCTAATGAATCACAGTTCCTAGCAAATGAGCAATTGCAGTTGACACAATGAATTATGCCTGAAGCAAGCTGGGAAGCATATTTTGCAAATGATCTCATCCACAGGCAAACCTGGCATGACACTTGATTTGCTAAAAAAGACACAAAGGCTGTCAAAATTCCTGTCACTTCACAAATAAAGTCAGGTAGAGAAAACCAACGGCCTCACCCTCCTTAGCATGCTTAACCTATTTCTCAATTTCTGCGCTGGCTTGATTAAAAAAAGCCCTGCACGACACACACCCTGTAGGTGTTTCCATCCTGAGGAGCAGCAGCTCAGCCCCAGTGGCAGTGAAGCTGTGGGGTTCAGGTGCTGGCAAAGCCATGCTGGCTGCAGCAGGACGCAGCGCCCTGTGCCCATTTGGTGCTGTAGGGAACTCGCCGTTCAGTTTAATTTCCTCCACGCCGAGTGCTTGAATGAAACGAACGAAAATGCAACTCGAATCAAAGAAATGTGGGAGAAAAAAAGAAAAACCAAATCGAAAAAGCAATGACAGCACAGCTCTCCTTTCAGTTCTCTGCCCTTCAGCATCACAGGACCCAGCCTTCCTCCCAGCCCACCCGCTTCCATCACTGCTACAAAGCTCACAAAACCTGGGCTAAATCCAAACGTGTGGCTGAAGCCTCATCCTAACCCCATTTTGTCAGGCCCGGGTATTTTTAAACACAGGCATTGTACCGAGCAAAGCAGCAGCACGGTCGCATCGCCGCTTCGCAGGGCTGTTTTGCTATGTTTATCCACAACCCAATGGTTCCACACAATCCTTTACGAAGCCGTGCGCCTATCGCACCCGAGAGCCGGGCACCAATTTAAGTGCTATTATGTCAATAAAGGCAGCTTTCAAATAAAGTCCGTATCTGCAGTGTGTGCAGCCCCGCGCCGGCCCTCCCGAAGGCCTGGCAGGGAAATCTGACTTTATAATAAGGCTCTCTAAAATAAATATTTCCATTCCAGCACCAGAGGGTTTGCATCCTGACTCGGATGAGCACAGCCGGGTCCAGAGGTTTCTCTGCAGCGCTGCAAACAGAGAGTGGGGGAGCACAGGGCAGAGCCGGCCCTGATGGGGTGCACTGGAACTCTGCAGGGTCCCAACACACGAGGATTTTTTCCTCCCAGGATCACTTCAAGCGGCCTCTGCAAAGCTCAAGGAAACCCTTCTGGGTTGTGGACCCAGTGGGGATTTTGGGGCAGCTGTGCTGAGCCATTCTGCAGCCCACCTGAACGCAAAGTGCGCTGTGCCACACTGCGTGCCCTTAACAGAATCACAGAACGGGCCAGGTTGGAAGGGTCCTCAAGGATCATGAATGTCCAACCCCCCCACCACAGGTAGGGCTACCAACCTCCACATTTATTACTAGGCCGGGCTGCCCAGCTTCCCATCCAACCTGGCCTTGAGCCTTGACCTCCAGGGACGGGGCATCCACAGCCTCCCTGGTCAGCCTGTTCCAGCTCCTTGATGCCACATACAGAGCTCCTGGTTCTGCATTTACTGCAGTCTGCTTTATCTCCACCTAGCCAAAATATTTAGCAAGCGTTGGAAGTTTCCTTCCAGAGATTTCAGCCTGAGAAACCCCTTTAACATACACATATCTTCACTTTGCTCCCACAGAGCCTTAATTCTAAGACCTCTACAGGAGAATAAAGGAATGCACGGTGCCCAGAGCTGCCTTTAGTGGACACTGGAAGGACATCCACTCTCAGAAGGAGGTCAGGATCCCTCATTATTTCAAATGTGCTGCTTGCTGCAGATCAAACTGCTATTACCTCCAGTGCCCACACCTTGAGGTTATGTATGTACTGTCCCATAAGTGACACACATTCAGCTAATAAAGCAGCACTCAGCTGTCTCCGTTCCATCTGCAGGGTCTGTCGGGGATGGGGGGGGGTTCACCTGCAGGAACCCCGGGGGCACACAGCTCTGGGAGCCCCCAGGACACAGCCCTGCGCTCCCTGGGAAGGCAGCAGGAATGCAGTTTTGTTTACTGCTTTCAGCTCCTACTACTGTTTAATATTTCAGCCGGGGAAGGTGCAGCAGTGTGCCAGCGCGTCAATAACGCAGGACACGAGGCAAACACTTGGCAGGCACGGAGCACATCAAGCCGCCCGCAATCTCACAAATGCCTCCTGAAAGGAGGAAACACACAAGTGAATATTCAAATTAATGACCCAGCATGTAATGGAGACTTCGCTTTAAGTGATTCTGTACTTTGCCGCTAATACGTATGGGCGAGCCCGGCGCGGCGGAGCACACAATGTACCGCTGTCATTTTCTTTCCCTACAGCAGGGAAGATGTTTGGAGAAGTCCTTGACACAGCGAACGCACTTCAACTACAGCCTGCCGCAAATCGCAGCGCAACCCCCGGCCCAGCACCGGGCACGGCTCCGGCTCGGACCCCCACCCAGGGGGGGCCGCGCGTGCCCGCTGACCGCCCCCACCCCCCTCCCCTTGTCCCCTCCCTCCCCAGGCCTCCGGTACCGTATCCCGGCCACAAGGATGGGGAGAGGACACCGGGGAGGAGACACCGGAGGGGGACGCGCTGCCCCCCCCCCCCGCGCAGAGGGGGCAGCGCGGGGCGGGGGAGCAGCCGGGCCAGCGCACGCCGCGTCCCGCAGAGTCCCCCCCGCAGCCCCCATTCCAACTCCCAGCCCCGTTCCCCCACTCCGCAGCCCCGTTTCCCGGCTCTCAGCCCCGGTTCCCATCCCGCAGCCCCCCGGGCACAGCGGCGCCCACCTGCGGGGCTCCGGCCCCATGGACGCGCGGCGCGGCGCTGCTCGGCCTAGCGGCGGCGGCGGTGCCGACGGTGGCGGCGGTCCCGGCGGCGGCAGCAGGAAGTGATTCCAGCGGCTCCTCACATGGACTTTCCCTGACCTCGCCCAGCAGCGCCGGGCGCCGCAGACAGGCGGCCCCACCGGGCCGGCCCCGCCGCGGGGGGGGGTGGAGGAGGAGGAGGAGAGGGGCGGGGGAGGAGGAGGGACCACGGGCGGCCCGGCCGGGAGGCAGCGGGCTGTGGGCACCGTGCGGCTCCGACCCCGGCGCGGTGCGGGGGAAGCGGCGCTCGGAGCGGGGCCGGGGGGGTTGGGGCGCCTCTGGATGGGAGAGGGCGGCATTACTGCCCCGCTACTAACAAGGGTCCGTTCGGAACATTGATGTAAAGACAGAAACAGAAGGGGATAGAAAAAATAAAAATCACCGGGGGAGGTGAAAACGGTCAGCCTCAAAGCACGCTGTGTCTGTTGCACAGAGCTGCTATGCAGAATGCCGCTGCGATGCGGAACCTGCCAAGTAGGAGAGGACAGAACGCACCGCAGCGGCTCCGGCTCACGGGGGGCAGCGGGACCCCCCGAGCTCTGCGTCCTTGGGCCGCGTTCCCGAGCCCGACCCGAGCCCCAGCCGCAGCCCGCAGTGCTGCCCCAGCCCCGCAGAGGAGACCCCGCGGGGTTCGCTCGTGTTCGGAGCTGCGGGAAGGGCACCGCGTCCCCGTTCCTCTGCACCATTCCCCCGCCGTAAGAAACCTGTGGAGCATCACACACAAAAGCGGGATTGCCCGATGCGGCACTTGGGGGAGGTGGGCGAATTTTCATTCCGAATGTTACTCCCCAGCCTAAAAAGCCTCGTTTTGTTTTCTCGTGTCTCCAAGCCCCAAATATTAAGATCGGCGAACCTATTTGCATGATTAAAGCGAGCAGCGTTAGCCCCGTGTCTTCTAAATAAATTTCAAAGGAATAACAAAAGCCCCTTTAAAGTATGAGCCTCTTTCTGTCTGCTTTGCATACAGGATTGTGTCAGAACTTCTTTGGATCTGGAAGTTTCTCTCACGCATTCATCATTTTGAGGCTGCCTTAAAATCTGCAGGAAAAAAAAAAAAAAAGTCCCCATATTTTAAAAACCAGCATCGGATGCTCAGAGCTGCTCAAGGCTGAGGAATTTCATTAGCACTCGACACTTTAAAAAACAGTGTCAGGTCAGGACAAACACATTTCCTCTGCTGCAAAAGATAAAATCTCTCTTTTTTTCCTTTTCCTTTTTTTTTTTTTTTTTTTTTTCTTTTTTCTTTTTTGAAATGATGTATGAGAAATATGTCCCAAACTGCATCTGGACATAAAGCAATCGTGCTCCTATAAAGATGTGACACCCCCTGCTCCTCTCCCTGCGTCTCGCTGAGGACTGTCACCGTGCTGCTGTCAGCCCTCCTGCACCTCCTCCACGCTCCAGCATGCTCCATCATGTTCCAGCACGTTCCAGCATGTTCCATGGGTGCAGCGGGGCTGCAGGGGCCGTCAGCCATGGGATGTGTGCAGGGCATCCCAATGGAAGCACCACGTGTGCTCACGCACAGCCCGAAGAGCACCCCGCTCCCCTCAGCCATGGACTCTTAAAACAAGATCTGTGATGGAGAAAGGAACATTTCTTAAGCACCATTTGATGTCTCCCTGTAGCTGCAGGGCCTGAGAAAACATGTTTATTTACTGCTGTAATGCAAAAGATTGGTTTGGAGAGCAGAGGAGACAAAATAGGCAGCATAATGTCTGCAAAGTGATTTCAGGCTGATGAAAATGTTTTCTTTCTTTCTCTTCCCTGCACTTCTTTTTTTTTTCCTTTTTTTTTTTTTTTTTTTTTTTTTTAATCAAGCACTTCAAATTGAAGAACGGCTCGAGGGCTGAAGAAATCACTTGATAAAACACCCAGCGTTTCCATTCGTGCAGGAGACGTGCCAAGTGAGAGCAGCGTGCCGAAGCAGCAGAGGCAGAACGGCAGGACATGGCAGGACCACACCAGGAACCACAAACTGCGTGCCACTGAGCCACGGGCATGGTGAGGTAACATCGCACCCGTTCTCCGAACAAACCAGGGAAGGTGGATGCACTTTATAGACATGTGGCTTCCTGGCAAACCCCACAAGGAAATGATCCACCAATGTGTCCAGTCCTCATCCCCCGCTGTGTGCTGCCGGGCCATCTCCATGCGGTGGGGTTGTGCCAGCTCAAGAAGGGACCCTGGAAGTAATGCACAAGTTTGGAATTGTGCAAGAAAGCTGCTTTGTCAGACCTTCAGAGGGCTTTGAGAGCAGAACTGCTGCCTTGTTCGGACACCTTGTTGCAGCTGGAGCTGCAACTTGTTTGGAGGCAGAAGAAGTGTTATCTGCCTGTACCGGCACACAGAACCAGTGCTTGTGTTGTGCTGTGAACTATGAGGCAGGCTGGAAAGGAGCGAACATCACCTGCTGCCAGGAACCTTCCCTGCATGGCTCATGTAATTGACACTCCAGCATAACTAGTGCTCAAACGAGAGGAGAGGGCACAGCAGCTGTATTACAGCTGTGCAGAGTTCATTGGCATTAACACACCATCACCAAGCGGCAAAGCAAAATGCATCCCAAACCATCACTGACATGTTCTATTCACTCATGGCAGAGGGATGTGCCTGACAGGGGAGCTGGAGTTTGCTCCGAAGGCATCAGCACAGCCAGCACAGGGCCGTCCTCCAGCACTGCCCTGCATGGGGACAGCCCTTGTGCAACAGCAAGCCGAGGTGGCACAACCAGACTGCAATAGCTGCTGACTTCTCTAAGTACAGCTGCTTACATCAGGCAGTCAGGCAGGCTCAGCACAGGCAGGCTCAGCACAGGCAGCTCGCTGTGACACACGGTTGGCACCGTGAGAGCGGCGCTTATTATGACTACAGCCACGCTCATTGTTTTACACGAAGATGATCAGGAATAAGTTAAAACAAACAGAAATGGGAGTGTCTCCAAGGGGTCTGCATCGTCCTTGCTGAGCTGGTGGAAGGTCGCGTGTAGAAAGGCTTTGCTGATTTGTAAATACAGAAATCCTTGAGCTCCCGTCACGAGAATTGCTCCAGAAGCACACGGCGCTGCTTCTTTCCTTTCTGGGCCTCTTGAGAGAGGAGGGGACGACAACAACAAAAATAATGCAGCATTGGCCTTTTTAAATAGGCACTCCTTCTGTAATGGTTCGGTGACTGCGGAGCGGTCCCAGGAGGCGTTTTCCCTTCGGTTAACTCCCACCCCAGGGGCCGACGCCTGCTGTGCTGCTTTCCTGGGCCCTGTGCTGGAAGGAAGCCCCGCGGCTCTGGCTGCTGCACGCAGGCTGCAGGCACCTCTCCCAGGAGCAGCATTAAAATAAATTTTTCAGAAAAAAATATCTCCTTTCATCTTGAAGATGCAAAGTGTCGGTGGATAGAAACGTCTTCTTGTAAATGATCCTGATGGTTAATTGCTTTGACTGCTCAGAAATTGTGTTTAATTTGACTTGGCACCATCCACAAGATTAAAATACCTTTGCTTTCAGATACTCCTTCCGCACGCAGGGACCCAGCTGCTCGACTTTCCCTGAGCTGAGTGGAAGGATGCAGCCCTCAGCCTGCCGACCAGGCCCAGTGCTGCTGAGCCCCCCAGCGCCCTGAGCCCCAGCAGCAGCTCTTCCCCATCCCAGGCACTCACTGCTGCTATAAGATGCCTTTACAATCCCTTCCCTGGAATGCTAGAGCTACCTTAGAAAATACACTTAGCTACAATCAACCCAACTTCTCCCCGGGATAAGTGTTCCGCGCCATTTGTTCTGCAGAGCTGATAGAGGGCTTTAAAATGGCAGCTAAGGCACAAAGCAGATCGCAGAGATGACCTCTCCTACCATCCAGGTGTACTGCACACAAAAGATTTCCAGAACTGCTGCTGCTGAAGCCAAGCCAAAGCTCTCGCTATTTTCCGCACAAACAGTGTGATCTTATCATGGGAGCCACGTCGGGGCCCGCACATTGGCACAGATTCTTCACTATTGTTGGGAAAATCTCAATTTGAGGAATTGCAGAGTAAAAATGATAACTCCCATAGTGCGTTGTTGCTTTCTCAGCGCGGAGCCCAACCGAAGCACAGCCAGCACTCAATGCGTAGGGCAACCTAAGCAGTGCCACCACGGGGCTGCCTGGCCAACGCTGTAAACAGTGAGAAAGCTCCACCAGCCTGAGATCTATGGGAAAGAAGACTTCAGCCTATTCATTTTCAAGAAGATTTCCCACAATAGCTTTGAGAGCTTTTGTTTCCCATTGTCAGAAGACTAATTTCTGACACGGTCCTCATTAGCAGCTCGGCAGCGACACGACGTCCCACTCATCCATCGCCGCATCCCGGCGCTCCTTGGGGTGCTGGCAGGACAGGCTCACCACAGCCCCCCGAGGGAATCAGAGAGACAGCTTTAGCACAGAAAGCATGGAAAAACCCTACCGTGATTTACCCACACCAAGTTCAATACACATCGGATCTGGTGGCATTTGTCGTTTTTTTCATTGCATGCTCGATTACGGCTTCAGTTATTGCTCAAATGACATCACTCCTGGCACAGGGATTGATTGATTTTTTAATGAATATTCATATGGCATTTCAGCCAGGAGTAGGCATTAATATTCCAAGAAAGAAGAATGAAACGTACATCCTAATTTAATGAATGATTGTAAATATGTATCTGATGGATAACGTGACGATAAACATTTAAAAAGGCATCCCTAGTCACCTCTGGGCCTTCCTTGGGAACAAAGGATGCAGGCAGGGCAAGCGGGGTGAGGCCAAGGTCTGACTGGGTCACTCCATGGGGATGCTTTCAGCCCTGGGGTGCTGCACCCGTGCCTTCAATGACTGAGCCGTGGAATTATTGTTATTACGTTATATATATGGACAACACTTCCTGACCGAGGATGGTGCTGGGGCTGCAACTGATGGGAGCGAGCTGCTGCCTCCAAAGCTCTCCAGTGAGGAAGCAAGAGTCCAAGTATGGAGAGAGCAGGGAGCTCTGTCCCCCCACATCCCCATGCCACAGCTCCTCTGCAGAGCCCTGTCGTGTTCGAGACGCCTCACCATGTCATGAGTCGCAGACAGCGGTCCCCACACGTACATATATTTGTCAGACACTCTTCAGTAGTGTCCCTGCTCCGAGTGCTGACGCTTTGTGAAGGCAACAGTTGTAGTGCTCAGAGACACGCAGCAGGCTCAGCTCACGCTGGTCCCAGCCCAGCAAAGCGCTACGGCACAGGCTTGGCACGTGGCTGCCCAGAGCCCACAGCCATGCATTTAATTTAAATACACGTTTGGTCCCACGGGGATGGCACACACCTAAAGCATCTCCTGGAAGAGAGGCTTAAATCAGGGCATCGCCATGAAAGTCGCCGAGGTGACAGGCATGAAGGCTATTTATACCCGGCGGCTCTCTGTTGTGCAAGGCAGAGAACAGCCCCTTCTGCTGACACAGCACAAACGCCTCATCCCCACGTGAGATGGAAAAAAGCAATACCCGAAATTCGCCGCAACCTCTCCAGCACTGCAGCTACATCTGTGCTGAAATCCCCCCTGGATTGAGGAGGAGGAGCCGGGACCCCAATGGTGCTGAACTTGTTTTTTCTCCCCTCTCCAATCAAACCAACCACTTGCTATTCCTCTCAGCAGCTGGCAGGGAGGAAAGGTACCTTTGCAGGCCAGCTCTGCAGAATGTGAGCTAAGAGAGCAGCCAAGGAAAATGGCTCAGTTCTCCCCAGCTCTCTGGATTGCAGCCCTGCAGCCAGGGCCCTTGTTTGCACATCACAACGCGTGGGACCGAGTTTGCCGATAAAAATATATACAAAGTTATGCTTGGTATGGAACAAGCAGGCAGTAGCTGCTGAAGACTTCACAACATCCTGCTACTGGCTCGCCTCCAAAATACCAAAACAAAACAAAATTCAGTTGGCATCTCAGCAGATTGAAGCAAGTTTTCTTTTTGCAGCAACTGCTGAACAAACGTTTCGGTGCTGTGCCACCTCCCCCGCCCCTGCCTTCTCCCCCGAATCATGTGCTGGGAGGATGCAGAAGATGCTCAAGGTCGCGGGCGGCAGAGCTGAGCTCTCTGCTTCCAGCCCTCACAGGGCCCCACGGACCCACAACACTGGGATTCTAAGAGCTCAGCCCAGGGGTGCTGGGCACTGGGAGCCCACCGGGGAGACGCAGCATGCACAGATCAGAATTTGAGCCCTTGTGCTCAGCTTTCACGCACAACAAGCGATCCCCTCCTCCCGCTGCTGCCCCAAACCTGCTGCTCAAAGCCAGGCTGGGAAAATCCTGCAGCAGTGGCTGGAAATGAGGGACTCGAGGATTTGACCTCATATTTCTTGTGCCACACACTGACTCAAGTTGGTGTACATCTTCGGTACGAGCGCGCATTGCAATATGACCTTAAGGGCATCGCTTTCAAATGTTTTATTTATTTCCCCAAGAACAGTTTTGTTGGAGAAGAACACAAAGTGAAATTCTGACCTTGCTGGAAGCACTGCCTCCAGCAGAACCAGTGTTTATCCAGAGCCATAATCAGGTTACAGGTCTTGGTTCAGCTCCTAGCTGATGCTCCACGCTTTAGAGGAAGGCACCACAAACCCTATAGCTCTTTTGTGCATGCCCAACGTTCCCAAAGAAGGAAAAAAACAGCATCTGTCCCTCCCTGCCCTCTCTGAGAAGCAGTTACGGGCCTCGAGGCGTGAAATTTGTTTGCCCTCATTGTAGCACATTGCTAACAAGTTGTTACCAATCATAAAAATTATCCTGTTTTCTCAAAGCCAAGCGCCGCATTCATCCCTTTCCGAAGGCGTTCACAATGTGTGAATATAGGCATCATTTAAACAATCTCTGTAGAAACAGAGCCCTGCTATTGCAGAGCAATGCACAGTCCTGCTTTGGGACAACCCCACATTAGGGGTGCGGTGCCTGGCTGTGCTCATCCCTGGGCAGCAGCCCCCAGCCTTCACACAGACCCAGAGGAGCTCTCTTAGCACAGTGTCTTAATCAGTACGTTGAGTGCTCTCAGCGAAATGCTGCCTTCTTCTGTTTATTTATCACAATTGATGCTCTGGTGAACAGTAAATGGGAAATGTGTTGGCAAATCAGTGTTACCAGTTTGGTTCATTAGGAAGGGCTGCAGCACAGGAGAACTGCTGGACTCTCAGACCTCAGTGAGCTCCCCAAATCCTGAAGATACGTGAATCTCCCCTAAGCTGCACCTGGCTTAAGCCAGGAATTTCCATGGGTTTTGCTCAGGTCTCACCTCTGCAACGGTGCCAGTGTGACCACGCAGGCTGCTCCCCTTGCCCCAGCATGTTGCACAATGCCATGCTCCATGCCTGCCTCCAGCCAGCTTCACACAGAGGAGAAGGAAGTAACAGCACCTGTGTTGCACACAACCGTAAGCAAACACGTTCCCAAGAAACTATTAGGCAGCTTTCATTTGAAGTTTACATGGAAAAAAAAAAAGAAAAAAAGAAAAAAAAGAAGAAAACCTTGGAAGAATTCTTCTTGGCGTGGAGCTTTCTATGAAATTTGGATTTCAAGTGAAATGCTTCCAGGCAGGGACAGAACAGAGCTCTGTGCCCTGGGCCCTACCAACACCATGGGATATGACCGAGTGCTGCTCCTTCCCCCTGAGCTCCTTCCTGCAGAGATCAGGCATGAGTGGGTCCAGGCCTGCAGCAAAGCAACAGCAGCTTTCCTGATATGCAACACTGCAATTTATACTGTAAACCACCGCTCAGTTTTGGAGGCAAAAGGAGACAACGCTCCAAAGGAAAAAAAAAAAAAAAAAAGAAATTTTTGCCCATCTAAATTCTTCCCATTACTGAGCAAATGGTTCACAACAGCAAATTTATTCCTCCGCGTCTCCGGTGCTCTTTTTTGTTTGAAACAGCCCCAAACAGACTGTGATTTTCTCTAACGGATTCACCATCTGGGAGATTTTTCATGCAGCTCCTTTCCTCGTGGGGAGCAAGTTACTCAGAGGGGAATTCCCAGCAGAGAGCAGGATGCAGAGGGATGGGTGGTTCATTTAATTAGCATGCATAATCCCGACGTCCTTACTCAGGCAGAATGCTCAGCAGGGCCAAGGGGAGGCTGACTTTGTTTTCACAGAGGAACCAGCTAAGGACTTTGGTATTTGTCTCTCGGTGTTACACACAGCATTTTCCACGTGAGGGAACGTTGGCACTTGCAAGCAATGGGGGCTGATTGACTGCAGCCCCCGCAGCTCCATCCCACAGCATGGCAGCCCCCCCGCAGTGCAATGGGGGACGCGGGGAAGAGGCCCCGAGGACCCTCGGCTCAGAGCAGCACTCAGCCCAGCACAGCACTGAGAACTGCTCAACATCTTAAACCAAACGCTTTTCACTGACTCATTAGTGGACAGAACTTTGCTTTGAAGTGACATTTTCTGGGCACGATGAGTGCTTTGAAGCAGGAAGACAAAATTAGCGCAGAGAGTTGGCAGGTGAAGAAATGAGAGGGTTCTTTTTTTTTCCCCCCCGGCAGCAGAGCTGTCCAGGAGCTATGGAAACCTTGTTTGGCTAAATACAACCATGGAAAGTTAACAAGGCTTCATATTTTCCAGCAACTCTTCCCCAGAACAGCGTGCTATCTGCGTGTGCTAGAGCCTCCAGAACAGTCAAACCATTCCTGGAAGCAAACGTGCCACGCTGCTCTCTGTGCCTGGTAATAGATGCTGTCTCCTACATCCCCAGAGGGGAAGAAACAACACCAGCAACTAATGAGTGCCCTGGGAGGAACCACAGCGAGCTGTTAGCTGGGCAAGGCCTTAAGGCAAAGGCTCGGTGCCTTTTTGAAAGAGGAGGACCCAGGCTGCCCCCACGTCAGAACGACACCAGCATCACAGGACTGAATCGCTCCTTTTTCTTCATAAACAATCAATGCATCAACATCTTATAAAAAAAGATACGTTTAATGTAGGTGGCACGCTTCATACAGGATTTAACAGCACCCCAAACACCAGCTGTTGGCAAGTTCTGAAGAGTTAACAAGGTGAAACTCCAGCACTTCAGTGGGCTAACAGGCCCAGCCACCCTGCCACTGCAAACCACTCTCAGCCCACACAGTGCAGATGGACAGCTGGCACCTGGCGGCTCTGGGTGGGCAGGGGTCCCTGGGGGCTGCAAAGAGGCAGGGCAGAGCTGGCACATGCCTGGGGGACACGCTCTCCCAAATCCATGTTTCTAGGTTTTTTCCTCATTACTCTTAACCCCCTTTTTAGCAACATTTAAAGCCCAAATGTGGCAAGAAAATAAACAAACCCAACCACGTGAAAGGGAACAAACCAGCTGCTTTCATTGTTCAGGACAGAATCGGTGTGAAGGAACACCAAGAGGAACATTTCAGAAGATTTTAAAGTTGCAGCCAGACAGCAAGACAGGGAAGACAACGTACTTCAGAGCCAGATCTACCCCTTCCAGCATTGATTTTTGGAAAGAGTAAAAAAAAATCCCCAATCACAAAGGTTCCCAGCGGGGCACAGTTTGCAGGTCCCCACTTCATGGGATGTTTCTGGCAAGTAACAGTATTGGCCACTTGTTGGGCTCCTGAAAAATAGGAAGCCCACCTCCTGCCCATTTCCTTATTCGCTGTATTCTAGCAAGTTGTTCCCTCCCCCCTTATTAAAAAGGCCAAGCTTTTCAGTCAAAATAAATGGGGAAAATAAAAACAAAGCAACAAAAAAATGATACTCCATAGCAGCCACAGCTCTGACTGCTGCTTACCATTACTTGCACGTGCTTAGCACTCCTCCTGCCCTGCTGCAGTTTGGCTCCCCTTGTGCTGGTAAGCAACTCCCAGAATCTCAACTGCTTCAGAAAATATATTTTGGCAACGTAATCCTGAAGGCTTAAAAAAGAAAAAAAAAAAAAAAAAAACCCTCAAAAACACTGAATTTAAATTCTGAATCATTACCAAGATCTTACTTATTCTGCGATCTCCTGGGGATGCTGCGAGGTTTAATTAGCTCTAGTTGGAAAACGCTCTGAAGAAGTGCAGTAAAGGTGCCAAATGCTGCTCTACTCGTAGAGATCTAAAATGTTCAAATTATTGCATCATAAAACAAATCATTTGAAAATTAATTCCTCTTTCTTGCCAGCATGACTTCAAAGGGACCTCATTTCCCCCACCAGGCCAGGAGCATCCAACTGCCCGAGCACCACTCGGTGTCCGAGTGCTGCTAACAGCCAAGACTGAGAGCACTTCCAACCTCACACTGCCTCCGAGGTCTCCTCAATTATTTAATCTTCAGGTTGTCTATTTTTGTGGGCAATTGCACTCAAGATTCAGGGCAATGTGACTAGGCATTAGGCTACGCTTGTAAAGAAACAATAGGGAACCCCTTTGTCTTGTAAGCAACCTATCCCCAAGCTCACTCAGCGGAACACCTGGAGACTTGGCAAACACTACTCTTTGGTGATTTGATGAGGATACGTACTTCTTCCTTTGTGTGTACTGTTGAAACTGAACACAGAGGGCAGATGGGCAGGCTGCACAACAAAGCACTGAGGTGCAGCAGAACCGGATGGTTGGACACTGCTGCAGGAGCAGGCAGCAGCCGGAGCAGGCCAGGTGGGGAGCACAGCAGCACAAATCCTCCTTTCACCCATTCAAGTCACTCAAGGTAGAACAAGGTCTTACCATCACACCTTCAGCCTGTGTCTGTGCTGCTCCATCTACGAAGTGCAAATGAAAGCTGCTACAGCTGGCACCTGAGGGCTGCTGGGTGCCTCTCAGCACACAGCAGGCTGTTTACTGGCAGCTGCAACTCACGTTTCCTGCAGAAATTATCCAGCATAAAGTTGCACAGTCCACACAACCTGAGCTGTAGCACCCCAGGCAGACAGCTGTACGGGGCTGGGAATTACTGGGAACTGCCCCTGCCTGCAGGCAGGCTGCAGCTGGGACCTGCAGCACATCAAGGCCCTGTGGTCTACAGTATGCTCCCAGAACAGAGCTCTGGGGAGCTCCACAGTTATGAGGAAACCCCCAGACACTACAGCTTGTGGCATATATTATACCAAGTCTTTCTTGCAGAAACAGCCTTTGGTTCCCACAAGGCTAATCTAAAGTTCACAACCACCGTTGCCCATTATTTATTCAGCCCTGCGTGTCCAGTTTGCATTATATTACATCATTATTGTAATGGTTGATAACGAGATAATTTCTGGTTTTGCTTCAGCTTCAGACAGAAGCTTTTCTACTTTGATTTGAAGCTTTACAGATGCAAAGTACGTGAGTGAAAGGCTTCAGTATACACACAAATACTCACAGGCTGAAGCACTAAGTGTTCTCTGTGCTCACTGACTTTGCTCTCAATCCACTCGCATCTCAAACCAAAGACAATCAGGGAATGGCCACGTATTTCCAGTCCTGCTTATTTCATTGCAATTGACTCCAGCTATTTCAGGGGAGAGAGGGGAAAGGATCAAAATAAAGCTTAGGCCAAGTTCTGGTCTGCTTAACTGCCTGCGAAGGAACAAGCCAAGATCTCAGACCAGGACCAGTAAAATCAAGTTTAGTGCTTAGTTCTCTTCTTCAGCTGTGAGGAAAGTTGTCCAGTAACACCACTCACACTGCAGCAAAGATAGGAGAGAGAGCTCTCTGTAAGTGTGGGGAACAACCGCTGCCCCTTCAGACTGTACCCTCAAGCTCTCACAGGTAAGTCAGCCTCATCTCACCGCTGTCCATAAGACAGAAGTGCTTCCATGAGAAAACTGGAACTAATCAATTCAGGGAAGAGCGGGACCAAACACCAGCATCTAAACCCTGAGAATCATCACAGTGGGTTTCCATAATCACTGCAAAACGATAACAATTTTGCTATGACTGGGAATTTAAGAGCACATGACACTGAACACTGCTCCCATCACTCCAGTGGATTTGTTCTATTGGGGTAAGACTCAATTACTCAGCATTAATTGCCTGAAAAGGACAAAACCATTCAAAGCTATATAATCACATTAAAGTGAACAACATGATACAGTGGGTTGAATGCAAGCCTTGCATTAGTCTAAAAAATAATATATATATATATATATATATAAAAAAAAAAGACAACAAAACCAAAATTACAACAGTCTGTTGAACTTAGCCCCATACTCTTAGTTGGGAATATGCAAAATGCAAACTACATAGAGAAAGGATAGCACTGGTCTGGTAGAATACACATTACATGACCTTCTTCTCAGAGTGTGGGGCACAAGGTTTTCTGGATTCTGTGCTCTGCCTTTTCCATGCCCACAGGAATACAGGAACAGCAACAAGGCAGGCTCCTACAGACTAGAAGAAATTGATATTAACTTGCTTTATGCAAAGAATAAACACCCAATCAAATGTTGCACTCTGATCACCAAGATGGCACCTGAACCCTGACAAAAAAAAAATAATACAAATTCCAGAGACAAGTGCATTAATTTATCAATAAGAAGTAGCACTGATAAATAAATTAATTTATATAAAAAAAGAAAAGAGGATATTGACAAATTCAGGGGCGGAAGAAAAGTCACCTTCTTAGCCCACATGCGTTTGTTTTATTTACATATCCACAAATACCATGAAACACCATCCCAGCCCCCCCACTAGCAGCATGGTCACATGAATTCCATAGATGAGCAGTTCATTCATGAGGCTGAAGTCCACTCGCCTTCGCCCCAGTAAGAGGAGGATGATGGAGAGTTTGTACTGGAAACGCAGAAAGATCCGGATGCCAAGGTACTGAAGGCAAAACAAGATAGAGAGTGCCACCCAGAGGATGGAGGTAAACAGGCTGCAGCTGAAGTACAGCAGGAAACGAATGAATCCGTACATCCATCGGGATTTGAGATAGATGTCAAAATTGTTGTACTTGGTGCGCACCAAGTGCGTGGTCCGTACCGGGCCACAGGCTGAATGCAGGCAGGTCGTGTGGGGGCCGTGGAACGAACGGACCCGGCGGGGGATGGGGATTACAGGCATCAGGCACCCCACGGGTCACCGAGTCCTAGTGCAGGACTTACAGGGCACATATCAAATGTCATCCATTAACATGGAAGAGCTCCAGCAGCCTGGGAACGCTAACTCTTTGCTGAGTTTCCAGGATGGAAGAGACCTGCAGGAAGGCAGAGAAGGAAGACACGTTTAAGCAGCCCCAGCAGGATGACACGCAGCAGGGCAGGCACTCCCCAGCTTGGCAGTTACATACAACTCTGCGAAACTCAGCTTTGCTTACAGTTTAGCCAGGCCTACATTATCGTTTCCACCAACACCAAGCCAGATCCCCAAAAGCAACTGAGTAGCATCCAAGCGGCAGCACAAGTTACAACTTGTAACAAGTTTTACAGCGCTAGTAAAGGAAAGAGGAGAGCTTCATTCGGGTATTACCTTGGCTAATTCACAGGCCTTTCTTAATCAAACAGCAGCCCCACAACAGTCCACCCATGCAAAAAGTCATATTATTGCATGTGTTCCCACTGCATCTTTGCAGTTGTTTCGCCTTTACCAAAAGCTCTCCGAATGTTTTTTCCAGTGAATTTTACAGCCCAGCCAGGCACAGTGGTGATCGCAGATTACTGCTCATGTCAGAAGCTGGCAAAGCTTTGCCAAACAAACTGAAAATAATGGAAGGTCTCACAAGAACAATGAAGCAATCATGTTTTTCACACTCCACAGGATGTACCCCCTCCCCGGCTTAGATGAACCCTGTGGTCTCACTGTCATTGCATCCAATGGCAAGGCAGCATTTCAAAGATAGCAAACAGTTTATTTCTCCTTTTGTGACCTGCAGAGATAAATACCTCGATCTTGTGGAGTGTTTAGGATTTACAGTCTTAACATCCTTCACACACCCACTGCTGTTATCAGAGTGATGAGCAGCAGCCCATTAGCTGCTCTCTGCTTCACCCCAGGCTCACAGTGTGCCAAATTCCGGGAATTATGAAATAACAATACATGCTTCAGATAATGCTAGAAAACAAAAGGAACTTCCCAGCCTCCTCACACGCCCAGGCATTCAGACTCTTGTTGAGCATGAGATCCTATGACTGTTAAAATCAGCATAACTTAGAAGTTACTGAAGTAATTTTTACTTTGTTTTTAGATTATTATTATATTGTAAAGCATAAAGCTACAAGAAACTGCAGTTTCATATTAGAGACTTTCTCCAAGGCAAAATGCAACACTGGGTGAATCTTCCCATTGCTACCTGCCTCAAAATGCATCTGAGTGGAAACAACAGTTCTAATCACTTCTGCATGATCCCAGGTTCTAATTCCTTTTCCCTTTGTTGCAGAAATTTGTTGGCTCTGTATGAATTGCACTGATAAAGGGGAAAGTGAGTCAGCGTAGGAATAAAGAATTCTGGAAATTAAAGTCTGCTCTCAAATATCAAAGATATTCTTGCAGTTTTAAGTGCCTCTCTGCCATAATTTCCTGCCCGTAAAAAGGAAACGCTGAATAGCTCAGAAGTGTGTTACAAGAACGTATTTTGCAAGGCACATGAAATGGATAGATGCTAATCTGACATTGCTTCAAAAAACAACAGTTTTTTAATGCCTGGAGCATGCAACTGAACAACCTAAACACAAGAAAAGGTCTCAGCGAGACCACACCTGAGTAACAGAGAACAAACCTCACTTGCATAAGCAACAGTTTGCTCTGGGGCTAACTGAGCACACTGACTCCATGTCTGGTTCCTGTTTTAGCAGAGGAGTTTTGGTTATCTCTGCTAAAACCTTCAATGGGTGAATCTAAGAGACCTCAAACAGCTCAGCTGCAGCAACCCAGGTCTTCTGAACAGCAGCAACTCGCTCTCATTTACTGCGCCCAACACATAAACACTCTCCATCAGGTTTGTGTCCTCAGACAGATACCAAATACCAACACTGTCACAGCCAAAAGCAGAGGGATGTTGCACAAATAAGAAACTTTCAGAAACATTACATTGTAATTGATGCTGTCATCCACCCAGCAGAAAGAAGGTCGGTAGCTCGCTGCCGTTTCTGGGTGCCACTTAATTCTTGTAACAAAAGAGTGAAGTTCTCCTGTGACACCTGGCCTCCTAGGAAGAGTACAAGAAATCGCTAAGGTGCTTCACAGACTCACAACATTCTACACATGAATTGATCTAAAAGATAAAAGGAGAGATTAGTTTTCAGTGTGCTCATTTTGAGTGTTAGGAAGTTCAGATCTACAAGGCTTCTCCCCAGACACGTTTAAACCCATTAAGATTTTAAGAATCACATGTTCAGTAAATTAGGCAGCACAGCTCACTGATAAATGCTGAAAGAATCACCTAATTGTACACAGAGCCATAAGCACAGACAGAGATGGGAGAATTACAGGTAATGAGCTCTAGTCTGTCACTTCCTCTGTCACATAAGCAGTTCTGGTCACACAGGTGTATGAAACAATACAGTGCACACACACTGCCGGCATATAAAAGCGGAATACATAGAAACAGGCCCAATCTGCGTGGAAGTGACGCATCCAAACACCTCAGCACCCATCTCCAAGGCCTGCTGGAAGGCACAGCACGGCGCGGCCGGGCACGCAGCTACCTCGGCCCCAGCCGTGCCGCCATCACCCCGAGAATGCAGGATGCTGAAGCACCGTCGCCCGCGTGGGCTTCAACCCCCCTCCCTCCGAGGGCTCCCACCAAGGTGAGGGCCAATGACAAATAAAGGTGAGAGCTGGTCGAGGAGCGCCAGAAGGAGGAGAAACCCAAACTCCTCCTCCATCGCATCCAGCCCGCACCGCCTCGCGCCGCTCTGGAAGGGGCCACGCTACGAGCCCCACAGCCGCCGTACCAGGGCACAGGCCGCCGCCTGGGCCTCCCTCAGCCCCCGGGCCCGGTCTCAGAGCGCTGCGAGGCCCCGGCGGAGGGCAGCGGCCACGGCAGCGGAGCGAGGCCCTGCCCGCCGCCTCCCGCCGCCTCCCCCCGCCCCGGGGCGCCGCCCCGCGCTCACCGTCCTGCCCATGGTCTTTCGTCGGGCGGCAGCCGCAGAGGCCAGGCGTCCCGGGCCCGGGCTGAAAGGAGGCCCGGGCCTACGGGCGGGCGCCGCACCGCGCATGTGCAGGGGGCGGCGGCGCTCCGGTTCCGGCCGGTGGCGGCGACGACGGCGGCGGGAAGGGAGCGGCCGAGGCGGCGCGCGGTGATGGCGTCATCACGCCGCGCCACGGCCGCCGGAAGCGGGAGGGAGCCGCGTTGCCCGGGCAACGTGGGTGGGGATGGGGGTGGTGTCAGGGCACAGGGCGGCACTGCCGGGCTTCGGGGCGGGGAAGGTGCGGCGTGGGTCTTGCTGCCTCGGTCGGTACGGAGCTGCCAGCCCCGCTGTGCCGTCTGTAGGGCCCGCAGCGTCTCGTGGCCACGTGGAGCCGCTCGGAGGCGGCGGGCCCGCGTTGCTGAGCGAGGCGAAGTGAAAATAAGCCGCTTCTCAAGGTGAATTCGGCCTTCAGCGCGCACCGTGCGGTGCTTCGCAGGGCAGCTCGGCCCGGCGCCGCTCACCCATATCACGGCTTACGCGGCCCTGGGCTGGGCGGAGTCCACGAAGTGCAGGAACATCCGCAGTAGGAAAATCTCGGGATTGTAAATCGGCGATAATCCGCGACAAGAACAGGAGCCAGGTTTCTCAGTCACCCTTCAGTGCCCTTGTGCTCAGAGGGAGGCTTTGTGGCTTGGCTCAAGCTTGAGATCCCAACGTGTAGGGAGGGAGCAGCAACAACGTGCACTTCAACACGGGCTGCTGGGAGGCCGAAAAGACACCAAAAGTTCCTTTGACACAAAAGGGAGAAGCCCATTTCAGAGCCAGCATAATGAGACAGAAATGTTCTCCCTGGTGTTTCCTCTTAGATTTAATTAGGGATTACTTTCTGTAATGGAAAGTATACAAAACTTTTTTTATTGGCCCCCCGTCCCGCTCGCTGTCTAGGCATTACCACAGTGGAAAAACATTAAATAATAATAACTCAAGCCATCTGCCAATAACAAGACATGCTGCATGGCTGAGGCAGTTGAAGGCACCCGGCCAAATCCCTCCTAGCTCACCAACTGTCTGCAATGCGCTCCCCCTGCTCCCCCAGTGCATTTTCTTTCTGCAAACACAATGAGGGGCCCCGAGGCACGGGGTGAACATCAAGGGAGAATTACAGCGGTTGTGCACTCCTAACAAATTGCCCTTTCTGCTCTCCCACATACCTTCTGGTGGGAGGGAAAAGGGGAGGTGCGAAGCTGATGTGTTTTCCTAATAGCATGGAATGGGAACATCTGTTTGGTGACTAAGATTAGCGTGAGAGCCACGTTTCATTTATTTTCCTCCACCACTGCCTGTAACAGGGAGCCAGAGATGGGAATTACAGCCCAAGCAACAGCATTATGAAGGTACTTTGGTCTTACCGGCTTGGAGAAAGATGGGGATGCTGCTGAATGCAAGTACTGCAAAGAGGGGGCTCCAGCATTCTGCAGGAATACCTCCAGGCACACATAGCCTTCCACAGCCTCCAGCAGCACCCAGCCACCTGCACAGCACAACCCCAGCACGTGTGCACGGGGGGTGACACCACAACATCGGTGCTAAGACCACCCTTTTTCATTTCTTAGGTCAGGATGACAAAAAAGCAAGGCGGCAGTACTCAGTTTTCAGCCTGAAACACGTTGACCTGCTTAAATGAATACGCAGTCCTTGGGGCAGGCATGAATTGAAGCTTTGACATTCAGAGAGGTAAGGTCCTGAGCAGACGTCTGTGCTTCAGCCCAAAGAGGACCCGCCCCCAGCACTCCAGCAGGGCTCTGGGTTGTATTTCTTTCCTGTGCTAATTTTACTAAAGACACAACTCATATTCCTGTTGATTGAACAGTTTTGTGTTGACAGCATTGAAGATTTGTGATGAAACTTATCATCAACACCGAGCGCGGGCCATTAGTAGCAGTCACAGCAGCTAGCTGCCGCTGCTATATTTTATGGCACCCTTCAAAGGCAAACATACACATTTATATGTCACTTGTTGCAATATAAATGCTAACTTGTACTTCTTTCAAAACTTTTAATGAATTGTATACATTTCATGAGATTTATAGCGTGAGCCAAACTGCTCAAAACGTTGCTTTAAACATATTTGTCACTTTGGCAACAGAACAAACAAAAATCTGGGAGATATTGCATTTAGAAATAAATCATCAATATATGCATCCTAAAGGGGTTTATTTTGGTCATTAATAGTTGATGCTCCCCCCCCAGCTCAGGATTTAAAGTTAAATTATGCAAAATCAAAAACAAACCTTATAATACTTAATCAAACATGCATAAAACTGTCAGGACCAAATAAATTCTCTCAATTAACTTGCTTCAGATTGTGATTGCATTTACTAATTTAATCAACACTAGAATAATTTGGAGAGCGGGTAATGATAAATTACCCTGGTGCTGCACATGAAGAGCTGCCAATGCAGTGTGTGCTGAGACAAGAATGCAAGAAGTGCTTGCCAGGCTGGGGGCAAGATGTCTTAGCAGCTGAGTTGTCGCAATCACTTTGTAATGGAAATGTCTTATTCCCATTTTTGGGGGGTGGATTTTCCAGTGAAAAGTTAAAACGCATCTCATGGGTGGCTCTTTTCTGAACCAATTAGTGTTCACCCGTGGAGTCGTTCTCCTTTCGGTCTGGGAGGTGTTTAGAAGTGAAGCATTTCGATGCAGGCGTTTGCTCAGTTTGTGACTGGGACCTTTAGCTCCGAACACAGGGCCAGGGGCTGCAGCTTCCCGTCCTGCTCTCCAGCTCCAATGCACACCTGGGTCTCTCTGTCAAGCACTCCTGGAGCTGGAGTAACAGCCTCGTCATGCTGAGATGCCCTTTAGCTCTGTCCTTTTGCACTTTGATTGGAGCTGCTCTTACAATAAAATGGATCTGACCCCTGTCTAGGAAAAGCTTTCAATACTATTACTTGTGGAGGGCTAAACAGCTGATTTTTGCAAGCATAAGCAAGGTTTTATGGGGAGGTTTGCTTTTACAGGTTCACATGAAGGAGGCTGTGAGGTATTCAACCCTGTAAAGTTCCTGGATCTCCAAAAATCAGACCCTTATTTGGTCCATAACCTCTCTACATCTGTTTTACAAAACATAACGATGTCCATATAGCCACTGTGGGAATAAACTCATTGCAACGCTCTTTTTCTCCCTCTTCCCCCACGCCCTCTCTGCAAAATATACTTCACAGAGGACAGCTTCTCATTTTTGTCACCTTTTATTTGAAACAGAGCTTGTGCTGTGTAAACGTACGGCTCTTACACCCTTTGGTCAGCAGCAGAAATAAGTGGATACACACCCGTGTGTGCTGAAAATACATCCAGTATAAAGCTCACAATTCTCCTTCAGCCACCCAGAAACAACTGCTTGCACTGTATAACTCCATAGCCTTAGGAAGGTCTTAACAGCCATAATTCCAGGTCTTAAAGACAATAAACACATCAGTGTGAGATTTTGCAAGCTAGCATTCATTGCTGGTTACCTCTGATATCCAAAATCACCATTCCAAGCCAGCAGCACCTGCACAAACTCCTGTGGGTTTTGCCATAAAGCTGAAATACAACAAATTGAGGAATTAATTCTTTCCTTTTCCTTAAAGGAGATTTAGGGTCAAGTCTCAACCTTAAATTTTAAACGTAATCGATCTACCCAACAAATCTACTCTGCAAAAGCTTGTGTAATAATTTTTCCTTATTACTCCTTCCCAGATCTCATCTCTTAGCTTAAATGTCAGCTTTAATCAGTTTGAAGAGATTTGCATGTGGTAAATAATAATGCGATAGATTAGACTAATCAAATAAAATTCCGTGTAGCAGAAAGCAGAACCAATTCCCACTCCTGCAGCGGTGCTGTGTCAGCTCCGGGGCCCTGCAGCTCTCCCCTGTCCCTGCGAGTCAGTGGGGCTGCAAGGCGCCCACCTCGGCTCAAGGGGCTCTTTGAGGTCCAGCAGTGCTGTGAACAGAGGGGTGGATCGCTGCCCCACACCTCAGGAGATGAAGCAGTGGTTGTTTGAGATGCTGGAGTCACGGCAGGAGCCAGCTGCTCACACATGGAGGGGGGGAAGCTGTCTCTGCAACAAATGAAAATGGAGCTGGCTGCTTTGCCACGGACAGGACTCCTGCCAGCACTTGTTGCTGCATCACGCTGGCCAGCTCTGAGCTGGCTGATGTCAGAAACAGCCCAGCATGCAGAAAGCTCTCATGGAGACGTGTCCTTCTGCCTCCTGTTCACTTCTGGGAAAGGGCAGACGCGTGGGACGAGTGGAGAGAGATGGAGAGGGTGGGCACAGACCTCCACTTGCCCAAGGTGTGTTTCCCCAAGCTCCCCCCGCACCCCCAGCCCTGCCCTCTGCTGGGAATCAGTGTGGGCACCCACTCTGCCCATCGGCTAAGCACCAAATTCAGAGACAGCGTTCATTTTTCTGACATTCATGAAAAGCAGCTTTGCCACTATTTCTTCTGCACTGTTACAGAGTCAGTCAGTGCCCAAAGCCACCGTGGCATCGCCCTCAGTGCCAAGGGGTTTGCTATGTCAGAAGTCCTCCTTTGCTTTGGGATGCGTGGAAGGCATCAGTGCAATTTTTCCTTTCCTTCTTTCCTCTTTCCCTTATCGCATTTCTCAGACCAGCAGGTTAAGCCTCCAGCTCGCAGCGCGCCCCGCATCCCCGCCGTCCCCGGGGTTGGCACTGCGCGTGCGGTCGCGCCCCGCCAGGCGGAGCTGCTGTCCCGGCGTTGCGGCGGCTCCGAGCGCCTCTCCCCCCCATTCCAACCCCGACACCCGGGGTAGGGACAACTTTGTGTCCGCTGAGGATTCGGTACCGTCCGTCCCAGGGAGAATGTGCGCTCAGTGCGGAGCAGCGCCTTGCTGGTGGGTGGGGAGAAGCTCCTGGAGCTTTGTGCCTTGTGGACATCGCTTCTGTTCGGGCTGTGTGCTGTGAAGGAGAAAAGGGCTTTTCAGAAGCGTTACACAGCATCAGCCTCACAAATAAAAAAAAAGACTGAGAAAAGGGTAATAAAGGATTTATCAGATCATCTTCAAACAAACCCACATGTAAAAGCAGTGTCTTTTCAAACACGAAAACCACTGCAGAGGTCTAAAGCGGATTTCTCTGTAGGTCAGAGCTCTGCCTCTCTCCTTATATTTACTTCCGGACTGGGGAGACGTGGATCTCCATGACAAGTTTCATCTACCTCCAAAGGGAAAATCATTTCATCAATGCAGAGAGCACAGAAATAAGAGCTGTAAGCACTGCTTCCAAAAATGCAACGCTATCACCCTCTTGATGGACACATTTGCCCATTTTTCAGCCTGGCTTTTTTAAAGTCTGAGTGTTGGCACCGGCGAGCCAAGTGACCCCATCAGGAGCTGCACCCAGGAGGCAGCACTCTGCCCAAGGCTGCTGCCAGCTCTGCGGGGCTGGGAAGGGACCCACAATTCACCTCCGTTCTCCCCAGCTTCCCCAAGTTCGTCGCAGGCAGAGCAGCCCTCGACTTCACAATGCAACGTTTTGCCAACAAGAACGTGGAGGAGACAAAAACCCAAAGCCCTCATCAATCACAGCCCAGCTCCTGGTACAATTAGCAGCTTCTATTATCTTAAGAATGACACTTGTAGCACAGAGCAGAGCATGGTGCACCTTGCGTTATAATACGGCTTGCGAAAAAGGGAAGGCTTGAATTGCATTAACATTGCATTAGATTCCCATGACTTTTTATATCAGCACTTGTGAGTTATTTATGAATTCATTTATTTACAAGGACAGCCCTTTCTGCATTCAGTTGCCATGGTTCCTTTAACTCCTGTATCTTATTAATTCTGGATGTTATGAAATAAATACAGAACAGACAAGCACCGGGTGTCATTTTTTTTCTCAGTTATTCCTTTTTCTTTGCAGTTTGATTCTCTGTGTCCTGGGCAGAAATGCCCCAGCACCTCCCTGCAGCCCAGGGCCAGGGGGATGCTGGGGCTGTCTGGGAAGGAGGACGGTCCTACAGCCGGGATCCCAAAGCCAGCATGCTGGAAATGTGTTGTAATAGAATTCCACAAGAAAATTAAATCAATTACCGAGTCTAATAAAGCTCTCAAGGTTTTTAATTAAACTAAGTTTTAATTAAAGCAGCATGAGCCCATGCTCCTTTGATATTCTGCCTCAAGACCCCAGAGGATTGCAACTCCTTTTGGTAATTTACGGGGGCTGGATCAATCACGAGAGGCACACAAATGTGAGAACTTGGTCAATTCCATGGGATGGAATACTGAATGCTGGGAAGCAGGGAGGCAGACGGGGTGGGAGCAAACAGCAGTCTGAGCCAAGCCCATAGCAGGGAATGCCATCACCCAAAAAGCTCCTGCAGGGAGAAGGGGCAGACGAGAGCCAGGTCACCCAACTTGCATATCTGGTAAGTGGCCCCAGGATGTTCTGCCTCTATTTTAGTCTTGTTTTGTACACAATATGCCCCAAACATGCTTTGTTTCTTAAGGAGATAAGGATCTTTATGTAACCCATTTTTCCTTAACGCTAAGTCCTTTGTCAGGATTAAAGGATCCTAAAACATCTGTATGGGCTTGGGTGGCAGATGCACAAAGAAAGCAGCCTGAAATAACATGGAATATTAACCTACTAAATGAGGTATTTGAGAAGTAAAAAGACCCTTTTGCATTCTTACTTACATTCTTACATTCCTGGCCCTGGCTGCACAATGAAGATGAAAATAACGGCGTTACCGTCCTCTGTGACTTTCATCCCAGCACCTGTACCTGATGACTCTGATGCTTCCCCTCTTTTTTAGTGGGGACAACATCACTTCCTCTGCGCCGTTCTACATCTCCTTGCTCAGGGAGACCTCATGAGTCCCCTCTTAGCACCCTAATAAACCAAGGAGCACAGTGCAGTTCTCCAGAGCTGCTTTTGTAAGCTCTGCATCACTTCTGCCCAGCTGCTGCTCTCGCACACCCCCGTCCATGTAATGGGCATCAGCTGAGCAAGGCAACTGCCCTCCCTCTGCCTCCCCCAGATGTGGCATTGCTGCACACCTGGGCTGCACACGTGGAAAGGAAGGGCAAGAGATTAACATGGACGGATGGACAGGTGGGTGGATGGATGGATGGATGGATGGATGGATGGATGGATGGATGGATGGATGGATGGATGGATGGGAGCGCCCAGCAGCCGCCATCCCGAGGGCTTTGCCAGTAACTGAGATCAAACCTAATTCAGATGTGACCCCACAGAGCAGGTCAGAAGCACCCCAGAGTGCTGAGCAGTCTGCCAGCAGCCCCCGCCATTCCCACTTCCCGGCCCATTTCCAGCGATCCATACTGGCCCATCCGTCCTGGCCGTGGCCAGCTCGCAGCCATTAGTGTGATTACTGGGGGTCGTGAAGTTCAAACAAAAATGTCAATTTTCATCTGGAAGAATGGTCCCATTTTAGGAGCAAAGGGATTTCTTTTCTCTCTCTCAGAGCCCCCGACTGTGAAATCATTGCTCCCCGAAGGCTTGCAAATTTCTGGCCAGCGAAAGGTGCCAATAGCTCCCGAGCCAATAAAAAGATTAACAAGGGTCACTGGTGCTTCCCTCCCTGGCTGCACTCGAAGGCTCTGGGGCCTATTTTGAAGATATTAACCGTTGCCTTTACCTCCTGCACGTTTATCACAGGGTTCAGGTCTGTATGGATTTATCGATGAGATGCTGCCATCAATCTCCCCTGCAGAGTGCCAGCCCCAGAGTCACCTGGGTGACATCACCTGAGGGGGGGCATTGAGCAGGGACAGGAGAAGGAAGATTGAAATCACACAAAGAAGCTGCTGTGGGGGAGGGGATGCAGGCAGTGCCCAGGGGCAGGGACTGCTTCACATAAGGGTTGGGGTACAGTCTGCCCCACATGCATTGGTTTGGGGTCAGGGCGCAGCCCTCATGTTGAATATTTCCTGTTCTGGAGAAATTTGAGATAGGTCCCTATAGCCTGGCCACAGCCTTGTGGCACTGTGGGGTGGCACGGCAGCGCTGGTGGCACACAGTGGCGCTGGGGGTTGCATGGCAATGTAAGGGGATATGTGGCAATGGTGAATCATGGTGACACCTGACAGACCAGGGGCACACATGGCCATGGTGGGTGGCACCGTGCCCACGGGATACCCCAGGGTACCCTGTGCCCACCGCCCTGGAGCTGCTCAGCCCACCTGGGAAATGTCATGGATTTCAGGTGGGTTTTTTCTTTCTTGTCATTGTGTTAAATAATGAAGTCTGTTCCATCTTTACTACTGACAATGTGGCCCTTAATTAAGTGGTTTAATTAGATGCTGGCAGCTTTAATTAAGTTTAGGAAGCTGGAGGTGACTGGGAGACTTTAGCTGAGTTGCAAAGCCTTTCCCTGGGGATGGAATATGGGAGAACCCTTTGCTCCATGCTGTGGTCTCTGGGCAGGGACCCAAGGCAGTGCCCATCCCCTTTCTTCCCTCTGTGTCCCCCCATGGCTGCTTGGGGCACTGTTGGCTCAGAGGTGTCAGGGAGCCAAGCTCTTCCTTGGTCCATGGCTTGGACATACAGGGGCTGTGTTGGGGTCCTCCTGTGCCCACTGAGCCTCAGGCTGGGATACAGTGACAGGACAGAACCCACTGGGGCTGCGTCGGGCAGAGGAGCAGCATCTGCAATTCTACACCATGCGTGGGGCTGTCTAAAAGATGTATTGCTTTTTAATAATGTAAATATGTAAATATTACTGAGGTGCCATTAATCCTCCTTGCCTCAACTTGATACCACTCTTAAGAACAAATGTAATAAGATATTATTAATATGCAAAGTAATAGCACATTCACCTGACCAACGTCAGTGCATTGCAGAGCTGAGCAGCAGAGAGGAGCACTGGTGAGCAACCTGTCCCCCCCATCCCATGGGATGGCCGTGCCACTCTGAGCACTGTAGGCACAGCCCACCTCTGCCTCTCCTATGCAGCCATGCCCTCACTGCTGGGTTGCTGCAAAGCCTTCTGAAGGAATTTTCTGAAGGATTTCGTAGCCCCTCTCTTCAGTTTCGTGCAAGAGGAGGGGGATCCTGGCTGGTCCCAGGGCATGGATGTGCAGGAATTGAATAGGAAATCGTTCTGTGCAAATGGTGCTTCGGTTCACATCAGCCCTGCCCTGTAAATCCGCTCATCCTTCTTGCAGGGGAAACTCAGAGAGATAACCAATATTTCAACAGCACAGACTGGTGGAGACCTTCACCTCTTGGTGTCCCCCTGGGTGTGAGAGCGGAGAGCAGTTCAGGCATGAGCACGGCCATGGTTAATGCAAAAATTAACCTGTTGTCCTCGCTTGGGTCAAAGTAATTTCATTTAATTTGGTAATCTGGGCCCTTTATCATTAACGAGTCCTTGGGGGGTGGGGGTCAGAGCCTCTCTTTGGCTGAAGAAAGCGGCGGAGATTATTTTTAATACTCAGGCTACTCAATAAAGCAGAAATACTTTTTCTACTGACAGCTCTGTTGGTTTTCTCTTTGGTGGTGAATGGAAATTGCCAAATTAGTCTCTAATTAAATCTGAAATTAATCCTCAATTTCACGATTAACGAACCCCAGAACCACAGATTTACCTGTGTCAAACGTACTGAGAAATTGCATACGGCAGATGTCTGCAAATAACCAGGACTGTATCAAAGAAAATGAATTAAAAACATTTATTCTCTATTTCTCTCTATACAAGAACTGGGCAGTAAGAAGGAAAACTACCAGGCTGCCATTGAGCACTGATGGACCGATCTCCTTGAAGAGATGTTGGTTAAACCACCCCAGGCACAGCTTCAGACCGAGCAGATTTTGACTGCTCGTGCTCTCCTCTGCTCCCATTCCTGCTGCACTTCTTCCACAGCCCTGGATTCTTTTCTACTCCCCGGGCTGCATGGGGCAGCTGTGTGCAAACTGCCTGACCTCTCCAGGCATGACCCTTCCCTTTCCTCCCAGGTTTCTTTATGCATCATCACTTTAGCAGGGTCTATTGTCCTGGAAATCTGTTTGCCACATGTTAGCTGGAGCTCTCTGCTAAGGTCCTTGGTTAAATATTCATGCAGAGGTTGCTATTAAAGCAGGGGTGAGAACTCGGGTTACATGCAGGAGACGAGGAGATGGCTGTGCTGGCAGAGGAGACAGCCTCAATATCAGGTTAAGAATCCTTGTGGAAATGCCTCACCCCACATAAGGTCTGGGTGTGGAGTGGTGGGGGAAGATCCCCCCCATATCGTGCAGCTGAAGTGCTTCAGTTACCTGTGTGAGGTTGGGAAACCAGGGCCCTGGAATCTTCTTGGGTAGGGTGGTAGGACACAAAGTGCTGTGTGGGTTTGAGGGCACTAAAGAAGTAAAAGAGAATTTCAAATAAGGTTGAGTTTCAAAGATGGGAAGAAAAAGGCAATGCCTGTGGGTGGGATCAGGGGCTGCAGCTTCACCTCCATGCACGGGGCAAGGAGAATGCTGGGCAGGGAGCAGCACCCAACCCCGTGCTGGGACTGCAGCGAGGATGGGATGCTTGAGCAGGGGCCAGGCTGGGGCTGGGGACATTGTAGGGGGACGCTGGGGACAGACCACCCAACAGCATCCTGCCCTCCCTCTTGGGGATAGGAACCGCGAGGGCAAAAGGACAGGGGAGCAGAAGTCAGCCCGGGGGTGTTGGGTAACCGTCACCTGAGCTCTGCCTAAAGGTGACTTCCTCATGAATGGCTCCCGGAACACCAACACGCCAAGCTGGTGAATTATGCAGGGCAGCCCTGTGCCGAGCAGATGGCATTGCTGCTGTAACGTGAGCGGCCGCACTTGACAAAATGCAAAGCCCAGCAATTAACCTTTTTGAAGGTTTCCTCTTGTCTCGGGGATTAAACCTCCTCCAGTCCCCCTGCGCTCCACTCCTACTCAAGAGAAAGGAATAATCCCCCAAACAAACAAGGGAAATAGACTTCACAGCCCCAGCGGCCCCAGGGTGGGCTTCCGAAGCCAACGCAGCACCAGTGGGTCTGATGCTGACTCCTCGTGTAGGCAGTGCAGTGCCTCAGCTTGGGAGCTTATTGCTGCCTTGAACCCATGCCATCCCCTTATTTTTCTTTGAGATGAAATTTTGGCTCCAGAGGATGCCTGGAAACTGTTTGGGATGCAGTTTTTATTTACATCCCCAAGCTTCAGCGTTTTATTCTTCCCAGAGCCTGCCCTCCTGCAGCCTTGGCCAGGGTTGATTTATGAGAGGGAAATAAAAGAAGAATAAATCTTTTTTTTTTTTTTTTTAAATGAAGAGAGCAAATTGATCTTTTCGTCTTGGAGTGAAAAAAAATCCCACTATTCCCAATATAAAGGTCTCAGGCCATGATTACCGGGTGGGAAGGACAGACAAAGGAGGGAAATCAGGCTGGGGGACAGCAGCCTACCATGACAGCACGGGTGAGGGATGTTTTCGATGCCCTGTTCCCTTCAGGTCCAGATTTACTGCGGCAGACAATGCTCAGAAACCCACGAGCCTCCAGCCTGCACTCAGGGCTCCTGCTATCAAAAGCCACTCCAGGCAGGGTTGGAGTGGGCTGAAGATGGCAAACCCCAAATTTGGTCCCTTTTCCATTTCACTGCACCCCCTGGGCTCCACCTTCTGAGTGCCACACACTGTGCTGGGGAGGGAGGACATGAGCAGTGATTTACTTCTTAGAGAGGAAATGCGTCTCATGCCGGGCACTCACCTTGGTGTTTGACTAAAGCTATTATTTTAACTATGATATTCAATCCTCTTCATGATTAAACTGATTAATTTCCAACAATGGAGTCTATATTGCCTAATACTTTTAATTAACAAAGTGTTGTACATATACTGGCAAAGCATTACTGGCACGATTCCTACGCAATACACTTAATTCCATAATAAATTATTGGCACGAAGGACTAAGATTCATGGCACCCTGGAAGTGGCTGACAGGAGAGAAGGACTTGAGACTTGTGGTCACTGGTTGGACCATCATGGAATGCCAGATCCACTCCTTGTTTTCTGATGGCCTGCAGTCAGGATAGGGGAAGGGAGCACCCAGAATGGAAACAGCTGGGCTTTGCCTCTGGGTAATTCTCTATGCCCATGAAAAAATTGGTTGATGGCCTCAGGAGGAGCTTCCCTGGGTGGGCACGCTGAGCAACAGTGGGGGGGTGATGCTGTGTTTATGAATGGTCATTGCTTCAGAGAGGGAAACCACACCTTGTAAAATAAGGACACGAAGGTCAATGGAAGGATTCTATGTTTTCCGAGGTTTTTTACAAATTAGTTAAGAGATAAATACCCTGGGGCCACATGCTAAGCAAAATTCATTCCTTCGACTTTTATTGGATCACAGCGGAAGGAGTCGGCGGTCAGAGGTCATCAGTGTTGCTTTAAGGGGGTCAAACTAATTAGCACCACGGATCGTGCTGTTGGCTGTTCCCTCTTTGTTTCCAGAGCCTCGCTGACCTGGTCAGAACCTCCTGGCCCCACTGGTTGCAGGGACCTGGCTCAGCCCTCCTGCTCTGCTGGAGAGATCTTCAGGCTTTTTTCCCTTTCAGTTCAACATGCAGCCAAAAAGGAGGCAACCCATGGCACATGCAGCCATATCCCCTTTCCCAATGGTGTGAGCCGTACCTCCCACAGGAGGGGAAAGTGATGTGCGGAGCAGGAAGGAAGGACGATCTCCATTGCTGCCTTTTAGGACGTTGGCTGGACCACTGGTTCTGCTGATGGGACTGAAGCTGGTCTCCTAAAAGGGCAGCAGAGCCACAGGGACCAGCAAGGGGCTTCTGTGGGCATCAGGGTGGTGGCAGGGATACAAGGAGAATGCACTTGCACTTTTCTGTTGCTTTGCCCACGTTGCTTGGTCAGCACATCATAATGATGAGTTTCATGCAAAAGCTGAGCCTAGCCTCAGTCTCATAAATTTGTTATGCATTACATCCAATTAATGTAAATTATTACAGCGACTAAATAATGGCTCTGCCATCCGGACAAGGGAATAATCAGAAGTGAGCCTGCAACTTCCCAAGGGCCCGGCTGAATTAACTCTTTCCCCATAACTCCACTGGACTAACAGAGCTCGGTACCAGTCCCACTCTTCTCATGGCAGAAATCTATCTGGCCTAGTGCCCGAGGCACAAGTGCCTGGGCATCAGCAGGGTGATGGCAGTAAGCAACTGCCTACCAGCACCCATGGTATCTGTCTGTCCTTCCGTCCCCAAGTGATGGACACCCTTCTCCCTGCTCCTCTTGCTACCCAGGGAGCACAGCCAGGTGGCACTGCCCCAGGCAGGGATCTTGTGCTCATCAGCACTGCCTCCAGGTGCTGTGCTTCGAGACCAGGAGGGACCCTGCTGTGTTTTTCCAGGCAGAAGTGATCATCGATGTTTGCAGTAATTCCGGGGTTCAGATTAAATGGAATAAAGGCATGAGATCAAGGCAATAAATAAATAGTCCACTCCCTGCCTCAGCGTGCTTCCCGTGGGTTCATCCATAAGCCGTCCCACACTGTGCTGCTGCTTGGTTTGCTTGTGCCCAGCTCCTCTCCATACCCATTTACCTTGGCAGAGCAGCCACAAATCATGCTGACACACCAATCAAGAGATCTGGAAATTTTTACACTGCTCCATCTCTTGAAAGATGAGTCACCTCCTGCACTGTGCTCGTGGGCACCCAGATAAATCTGTCACAAACTTCTCCTTCCCTCAAGGTGCAAAATTCCTTCCCTTTTTTTCAGCAGGGCTGTATTTCCTCTCTTTAAGCTCCTCTTCTTGCCCCAACGCACATCCACACCCCTCAGCCATCTCGGTATATTTCTCCCTTTGTTCCTGTTTCACTGACAACTTCATCCTAATAGTCTCCTCAAAGGAATGATGAATGCATAAGCTGCATATTGATCACCACAGTGATTGATTACTGGATCTCTTTGACAGATGAGCCTACTAAGGTAGTTGCCAATATGGAGGTATGGATGGCAGGGCCCCCTTGTACAACAGTCTAATGGTATCTGACCTGATAGGGCAGCAAGGCAACTCCCTCATTTCAGCAGAAAGAAAGGCCTCTTTATACTCTTTATAAAATAATTCATAGGAAACTTAAAACACTCAGACACAGAGAGATTGCAAATGGGGAAATATGATGGATTATGGGTTGAAAGGAGCCGACTTCTGGAAGCTAAATTGATCCCCAGGAAAATGTTTTTGTCTGCTGTGAAAAATAGGCAATATCTCAGCAGCTCTGGAGGGCTATAATCTGGGAAATAATTTGCTTTTGATTTCCTTTAGTTTCAGGCATTATTATTATTTTTTTTTTTTAAAGTTGGTTCCTTGCAGGTTTTGTTCCTCAGCTGGGAGAATCAGTGATGAAACAGGCAAGGGTTTAGCCACGCTGACAAACACCAGGTGATCCTTATGGTTATAAAGCCCTCACCCCTCTTTGTCACTTACTCCATGGAGATGTTGCATCTCCTGCAAGAGGAAGCACGCCACCAACCAAAGGAGGAAGGGTCAGGCACATCGTGGAACACGAGTGCCCACATGTAAAGGAGAAGGATGTCCAGCTGCGATCCCTCAGAGCCCTGCAATCAGCCGGTGTACGCAGATGTTATACACACACACCCATTTTTTGAACGTTTCCTGGCTGTCAGAGCCTGCCTGCAGGTGCAGAAGTGGGGGGCAGAACAGCAGAAAGGCGACATTTGCTAATCCCCTCCAAGTCACTGCTCTTTGCACCTGCTGAACGGTCACAGTGCTGAGCTCACGGCCAGACGGTTGTGGCACCAACCCTGTGTGGGGACAGGGAGACTGAGGCATGGGAAAAGACCAAGTGGGGATCAGCTCTGGGGTCCCAGGAGCCAGCAGAAGCCAAAAGCAAACTTTTACTCTCTGCTTCTGCACTCTGGACAGAAGGGTGCCTTGCCTCCCTGACTTAGGGGCTGCTAACCAGAACAGAGGGTCAGTTGTTAGAACACATTCATCAGCTCGCTTTCAGAAACGGAACTTCTCCTGGTCTCACTTTTTTGTCAGCTTCACACTTTTATTGTTAATCACGAGAAACGGTCTGGCAATAAGTAGAAGAGTTTTCTCTGAGTTCAATGCACTAAGAAGAAAATTTATAGAGAAATTGCTGCAGCCTCCCAGTGCCTGAAAATCGCTCGTCGGAAAGCTTTGGCTCCAGACAAGTGTGGAATGGACAGGCAGCAGCTCAGCATCCTGCTGCAGGAACACACAAACCCTGAGCCCCAGCAATCGATCCCCCACAGGGTGCAGCCACCAGAACATGGTAACCAATTAGTTAGATTTCTACAGACTTTACATTCGGTGAGTAATAATCAGTAAGTAGAAATGAACTGAGCCTGGGCAGAGCGCTGAGCCCAGTGGAGATCTTTTATTCATGGCCTCAACCACTGCATTGGCTGAGGAGGATATTTGGAGAGGGGTTCAGCTCCGTAAACATCCACGTGCACGTTTGAGTTCACACTTACTCATATCAGATCAAAGGATTACAGCAGTTTTGAAGCTGCTTCCTTTGTACCTGGATAGCTAAACTGCTGTTCTGTTGGAGACATCGAGGCTTATTTTTCTCCCTCTAGAATAAATACCATTTTCATTTCTCTTTTAATCAGCAGGTATCCAACAAGAATTAACAATGGCTCTAGTGATATAGACCGGTTCAACTAAAGCTAAATGATAAAGAAAAGCTTACAAATGCGCTGGTGACACAGCAGATGGATTTTATCTTAAAAGGAAGATACTGAAGATAAAGCTGTGCAGATCAGAAGAAGACACATGAAGTGGCCCCAGGAACAGACATACCTTTGGGGTGCTGGGAAGGTCCAAACCTGTGAATTCCATTTCAAAGCAGCATTCAGCAGCATCACAACGTGATCTATGTCTGCTGCTGTTGGCAGCATTGGCACAGCCCGTGCACAAGCACTGCAGTGAACTTACACACTCGTGCACGTGGATCTACTCTTCGTGGAATTGATGCATTCTGCAGCCATGCTCACAGAAGGACATTGCGTAGTAGGACATATTATTGCTGCAATGTACAGCTGCCAGTAACACCCACAAACCTGTAATGTTCTGCAGCTGAACTGTGGAAACAGAAGAAAGTTGCTTGGAAATGGCTCATTCCCAGCTTAACTGGGCTGTCTGTCAGTGCGACTCTCAGATGTGAAGCTTCCAGTGGGAAGCTTAAAAATCAGAGGAATATGAGGAACTCCTTGATGAACGAAGGAGAACAGAAGAACTGAGGCACAGAAAACAACATAAACATCACAGCCTTTCGTGTTGTGTGAGGGGATTGCCCGTCCATGCATCAGCCCAACTGCATGCCCATGGCAGAGCCAAGGTGACTCATAGCCATGAGCCCACCTGGCTGGGCCTGCCTCCCACAGCACATCCATACAGCACAAAGTGAGCAGCCTGGGGCTGACCAGAGCTCCCTCCAGGAGTGCAGCACCCAGCAGGACACGTCTCACTTGGCCTTCTGTCATTTGAGTCTCCAGATAGCTCACTGCATGAAACACTGTCCGGGCCTTTGGCAGGAAGTTGTGCTTAACGGCAGGCTCTCATCGGGGGCACTTGATTATATTAGACAGATAATTATTGATCCAGCTATAGTTTATCCTTGCTGCCTAATTTCAATAAACAGCAGCCTAGGAGAATTAGCAAGGGATTCTGTTCCCCCCTCCCCCTGCTTCTTCAGGATTTGTCAGAAACACGATGATTTATGTGTATTCCAGTAAGATTCTTGCTTGTTGGCAGGCTGCAGGGATTGTTTGGGGTTGGAAGTGCTCAGCTTTATATTTAAATGCTTCCATGCGAGTCTTCAGAGCTCTCACTGCCTTGCATTGTGATATCTGAATAATAACTGTGACTTATGCAAACCAGTTTTTAGCTGTTCACCGTGATCAATTTTTCATTTTAAGCAACTCCCTGCCATCCTGGGGAAAAAAGATACCTGATAGGCAAGAAGGTAATAATGCTCTTCCCTTTTTAAATAATGCACAACTCATTTCTGGAGCAGTTTCAAACATGTTGCTTTCTATTAAGCTCAGATAATATTCTGAAGATGTTCCCCCCGTGCTTTCAGGTGAGACTTTGGGAATAATGAAGCAGAATAATGTGGAGCTGCCTGGTACAGTGCAGGGCACAGACTGGGTGGGCAAACACTCACCAGCACAGCAGGGCTGCAGAGCTCCAGGTTGAGCATAAAGCCAGCAGGGAGAACCGAGTGTGGGATCAGGTCTATTGCAGGATGCTGGGTTAGCCTAAAAGAGCAACAGCTGCTGTCAGACAGGGAAAGGATTAGGAAAATGTTCATTCCCAGGCAATATGAAAACTGACCAGGTGTGTTCACGAGGAAAAGCTCTCCTGGTGTGGAAGAGACGGGGGGGTTTAGGTTGGATCTGAGGAGGAAGTTTTTCACCCAGAGGGTGGTGACGCACTGGAACAGGTTGCCCAAGGAGGCTGTGGATGCCCCATCCCCCATTCAAGGCCAGGCTAGATGTGGCCCTGGGCAGCCTGGGCTGGTGGTTGGCAACCCTGCACATGGCAGGGGGTTGGAGCTGGATGAGCACTGTGGGCCTTTTCAACCCAGGCCAGTCAAGGATTCCATGATAAGAGTTAAGCAGATAGCTTCACTGGAATGACCACGAGCCTGTGCTCATTTCCCACATTGATTTCAGGAGCGTGCAGTGGATGCCTCTGAATTTCACCCACTTTGTGACAAATAACTTCAATTTCTCCAGGGAACACCCAGCATCTTTTCTGTTTTTTATGAAGTCCTCCCAATGGAGAAGTGAAAGGAAATCATCATTGCTAACTGTTACACCTCTGCGCCAATGGTGGTTAAATGAACGTTTAAAACCTCGGGTTTGTTTTGTTTCTTCCTGCCTCATTGGGAGTCCATGCTGCTGGGGGTTCAGCTCTCTCTCACCAGCCCAATTTGGAAACCTGCTGTACGAGAGGTATGAGAGTGATGCATGATGACAAGATTTACAGATGACTGCTTGGAAATACTCCGCTCTGTTCCAGGCTCGGGCTTCCCAATGGGAGCCAGAGTGCTGCTGCAGTTTTCTCAAGGCCGGTTAGATTGATGCTGTGGTATTTTACCTTATACCCAAGAGTCACGGTAGCCAAAAATCTTTCCTGAGCTGCCAGATAAAAAGGTCACATAGAAAATGACTTTCCTGTGCATCTGTGACAAATCCCTGGATCAGCAATATTCGTCTATTCCCTACCTGAGACACTGCAGCTCTCTGGAAGCCTGGACATCTTGCAAGCATCAGCAAGGAATCCTTCTGTCCAGCAAAATGCAAGGCAGATTCTATACACAACCTTCAATATTTCATACTGACACTTGATTAGTTACTTTCCAGAAGGGTTTCAGGACAATCCTTTTATTGCTGTAAGCTTTGAATACGAAACCAAAGGAACAAAAAAGCAAAAATAAAGGAAACCTCCTCCCATCCCAATTCCAAGGGCTCTTTCAGAAGAGGCCTTGTGTAATTTGTCGCTCTCTCGCAGTACAAGAGCCTGGGATCTCCTGTGCCGCATATTTAGTGAACAGCATCTGCCAGCATCTTAATTACAGTAGCTGTTCTCATCTTAATCTCTCGCTTGAGAATAAGGTTAAGTGTAATCTGTCCTAGATTCTTATACAGATGGTTCATTTCTTAAATACTTGAGAAGACTTGAGTCGATCTTTAATTCCTTAATCTGGGAACCAAGACCAACCACCCCGACTCTGAGTGAGATTTCACCAGATTTTACAAGGAAAATACACCACCATCACCACCCCCAACACAGGGTTCATTCTTTTCTCTCTTTTCTTGCATTCTAATGAAAGTTGCTGGAGGTAAAGGAGACCCACGCAATCCCCCCCCCCCCCCCCCCATCCCATTAATCCCAATAGCTGCGCAGCATCGAAGATTAATAGCATCTGAATGACAGGAGGTGGTAGCAGGACCTTCTTTACTTGAAATATGACAGTTTCTTAAAAGTTCCATGATACGTTCAGCTGCCTCTCTCAACTGCAGTCAGATTGCTGACATCACCAAAAAACCACAACACAGCAAACCAAAGCCTGATTACCCATAGATTTCCTTTCTGCAAGAAAACTGCATTTAACTAATTATAGCTCTGGTAAGGAACAGACACATGATAGCTTTCAATTCAGTTTGTGTTGAAACACGGAGAGATTACAGCTGTGAAAATTCACTGAGATATATATATATATATATATATATATATACACATACGTATACTGTGCTCACTTCTTTAAGCCAAAAACCACTTGGCCATTTTAATTCCCCAGCTCTCAGCTCGTGCTTATGATTTGATGTTGGGACATCGAAGGCCTTAGGAAATTCACCCCCTTTCTGTGTCGACTTCTTTACATCTCCAAGTGCTGCCTTCGAGCTCACACGTCTTTCTGAGCAGGCTCACTTCATTTCCCACAGATCACGGCATTTAACCAATTTCCTTCCCACAGGACTGGAGGTTATTGGGTGGGCTTCTCAGGCAAGACTTGTGACACAGAGACGGCCATCTCCAGCAGCCCTTCTTTGCTGGTCATTCCCCTCTTCTTTGTGATGCTGCCTAGAGTGGAAAACTCACTCACACACAAAGTGTCTGCAGGAGAATGCTGGCACTGACCTGCAGCCGCCAGCGACCGTTCTGTGCCGCAGGGCTCTGCTGTGACGCAGTGGGCTGCCCATGCAGGTGTGCTGGGGGTGGCTGCAGATGTCCACAGGTGCTGTTGCTCTGAGCTCTGCTTTTGAGCACAGTCCAAAACCGACTGCGTTGCTGCACATCCCTGATAGCACTTACTGCAGTCCGGGAAAGACAACCCACGTATTCCATGTAAGAGACGCCTCCACCATTACACCCGTGTTTGGAAGCGGGCAATATCACGGGGAGGGACTCATTGCGGGAGCCTCAGAGCGGCCGCATCCCCCGGCTGCCCGCAGGCACGGCGGTGACCTCAGCTCCTCCCTCCTCCTCACCCAGCAGCTCCTGGGCCTGCAGTCCCTCACAGCCACAGCCCCTTCCCCCCAACTTCCCCATCCGCCTCTGGGCGAGCAGCAATTTCTCTCCTGGATGATAAATTTCAGCGCTTGCCCTGATGCAGCAGATGTCGGTCTCCAAGCTCCCCCCCAGATCGGTCCCCAGCGACGGCGAGCCGATCGATTTTTTTTTCCACCTCGGACCGCTCAGACGGATGAACGCCGTGATAAATGGCCGAGGATTGATTTGCACTTAATTGACGATTTGGTGAAGCCGCTCCAACACCGCGAGGTTCGGCGCTGAGCGGGGCCGGCGAAAGGTGGGCTGTGGGGCGGCGCGGCGCTGGGCCGGCAGGGGGCGCCAAAGCCCGCCTCACGCGCCGCGACCGTTAGGGCCGTTAGAGCCGTTGGCGGCGCCGCGCCTCACGCTGCTCTCCCCGCGTCGCCCCGCTCTGAATTCCTCCCGGGGTTTCGCTGCGCACAAAGCCGTGTTGGCAACGGTGAAAGCACGGGCGGAGGAGGAAGTTAATTAACAAAAACTCCAACCTCCGCTCGCTTTCTCTGTCAGCTTTTGTTCTTTCCTTCTGCCGTGCCAAATCCCGGAGCTTTTACCGTCCGCCTTTAAACGATAAAAACACGGTGCAATTTGTGGTAGCGGAGCAACATTATCCCCAGTATTTATCTATTATTTATCAGCGAGCGCTGCCGGAGCTGACGGCAGGAGCAGCGTGCAGTCGAGCTGCTGAACGGCTCCACGTCGCGAAGCCAGGCTGTGCCGTCGCCTCACAGCAGACCGGCCCCGATCACCCGCACACGTGACGAACCGTAGAAGGGGACCCTGAGGGTCACCGGGTTCCAACCCGCCCAGGCAGGGCACACAGGCCTCCAGCTCAGGTTGCCCAGGGCCGCATCCAGCCCAGCCTCAAACGCCGCCAGGGATGGAGCATCCGCAGCCCCTTTAGGTAACACGTTACGGCACCTCGGCCCACTCAGCAAAAAACTTCCCCCCGACATCTCATCTGAAGCTCCTCTCTTTTGGTTTAAAGCCATTCCCCTTGTCCTGTCACCATCTACCCTTGTAAAAAGTTAATTTGCCTGCTTTTGGATGTCTTTTCCCCAGTAACCTTCCAACTGCGGCTAACCTGGGCTTCGCCTCCAGCAGTATCACCCAGAACCACCTCTGGATTGTGGCCTCCAGCCCACTGCTACACCTGCTCTGTCTGGTGGAGCGAGCTGCAAGCAAAGCTAAATCCTTCATCTTGAAGAGCCGCCCCAGGCCTCCTCTTCCCACTCACCTCAGCCCCACATCTCCCCCACGAAGCTACCACAAGGTCTGCCATGGCTGCAGGCCTCTCAGATAAGCACAGGACACCATGTGAGCCCGCTGCTGGGTGCAGCATGGCGGACACTGCAGTCCCATAGCCATGCTGTGCACACACACAAAGCCCCTCTTCTGGAATTGCAGAGCTCCTCTGAGTAATGGAGGCTCTGAAACTAATTACAGGGACTGCAGTGTGTGTCCCCCTCACAATGGGCTCTGACACCGCATGGCAGGCCTTCCTCCGGCGATTGGGCTTCGCAGAGCACACAGAAATGAGGTGCTGATAGGACTCTGATTGAGGGCAGTGAGCTTAAATTATGTCTACCTTGCTGCATGCCTAACCTGCAAACATGGGTTGCTCACCACATTCAAATTCTCTGATTTTGGGACAGAGCTGCTGCTGCTGTCTTCCCTACCTCCTTCTCCTTTGATACATCCCTTGGTTTGAAGCTGCCTGAGTGCCAAGCCTTGTCCACACACTTCGCATCTCCTTTGAAGCTCTGAAGAGATATTTCATTAGTGCAAAAGCTGCAGGGTGGGGAAGGATGGAGGATTTTGCATTTCTTTTAAAAGCCCATCTCAAATACCAGGTAATAAAGATTGCTTTTCTGAGCTGCAGGACTTCTCTTCAGCTCTGCTTTGACCAAGGAAGTCTAGCACTACCACATGGGGCCCACCCTGCCATAATGCAGGCTATTCTGTTACACTGGTTATAGAATGGAATGGAGACACAATTAATTACGTGGAAAAAAAGAAAAGTTCTTCTTAATGCCACCTGTAGCTTTGTGACATCTCTGTATTGATTACACCAAGGAGAAAAACAGTAGATTACCAGCCAAGTTGGAATGCACTGTCAATATATTTAATTGGAGAGGAAAAGACAAGTTTGCTGGTTAATTAAGAGCCATATCAAAAGAAGGCTAGAATTACTTGGAAATAAAAACTTTAAATTTCTCTGGCCTCAAAATGACCTCTACTCCTCTACCCTCGGCTTTCTCTTTATATTGAGGGCCAAGTCTCTTTTATGCTCCCATTTCTCCAAGCAAAGACATAACTGATAGTGCCAGGAAGCTAAGTAGCTCTGTATTCATTTAGTGTGCCGGCAATTGTTACCACTCCTCAGCACAGAGAAGGTTTAAATCTGATGCACACTTTTAATTCTCTATGCAAGGATCATGGGTTACAGGAAAGGATTGTGCTGCTGTTACCACCAGAATGAAATAGCATCTTGTGACTGTTCTAGCATGGTAAAAAAGTTGGTGAGTGCCGTGCATTAGGGTTTAATTATTGGATACACACAAATCATTTATTAGATATTGATTTGCTTTTTAAGAATGTTCTAGCAGTGTGAAAATAGCTGATAATTAACCTATGATTAGATAGATTTACCTCCCTTAGAAAAGCAGGAGACTCTCTGAGGGCTTACATTTATCAACCGTTTCACCTCCCATCCTAACAAGCCAAAAGCTTGCACGAGAAAGAAACGAACATTTGGAATTAATCATACAGAACTGACCACAGTTCTCACTGTCTGGAAGAACTGACAATAAGGATTTCAGATGTATAATATTCAGGAATGTGCCTGTGATTTTATTAGCTTCCCAAACAGTATTTGGAGGAGCAGGCAGCTAATTGGATACTAGATGTTCATTATCTGTTTAGAAAAGCAATACTGGTAGAGAACGGCTGAATCCTAAGAACAGGGCGGGCTGTTGGTTTGGTAGAGTTTCACATAACATATCGCAGCATCGGGCTCTAAATTCCACAGCCACCCCGAGCCCAGCAGCTGCTGATATGCAGTACTTGTGGGCAAAATGCAATTCATCAGATGTGTGAGCATGGGGAGAGGAGACACGCTGAACAGAAAGCAGCGTCTCTGTTCATCCCAAGATGGGATCTGACTTCCGTTGGATTCTCGGTGCCTATTCCAGCTGCAGCTTTTCCTGTGATGAAGTTTGCTGTTCTCACGGTGTCTCCTTGTTCTGGATGGTGACATTAGGAGGGAAATTTGAGAGAAGTGACAGCAGTGCCTTCTGCGTGCTCACCTGCCGGAGGTGTGAGGTGGCAGCCTCTACATTTCTGCTTTCAAATAACCTAGAAGAATCACCATTATAATTTCCATTTCCATCCAGCTTTCAGCTGAGGGCTTCACACCACTTCCCAGCCACAGATGAACTAAACTTCCTTCTGGCAGTACAGAGTTATTATCCCTAATGGTGGGAAAGGGAGGCTGTCAGGCAGTGCACGCCTAGGAAACAGCCCATGCTTTCTGGCTCGGTCCTCCTCCTCACTCCTAAGGTCACACTTGTGGGCTGCAGGTCCAAAACCACACAAGTCAGATAAAATCACGGGCTTGCTATAGAAAGGGGACAGGCATCTGCTGGCTCCCATGGCACTGGGGCTTTGCCTTGGGGCTCAGTACAAAGGCGTGAAAACTCAGCTGGGAAATTATTACATTTACTGCACTTTCACAATGGAGTTCTTAATAAGGAGACTTTCCTCTTAAAATGAACGGAAATGAACTGCAGAGCAATCAGATGAGTTGATGCCACAAACAAGACCGCCTGGCTTGAATTTCTCATTCGGATGCTATTCAATGCCACTGTTATTTCTGAGCACGGAGGTGCAGCCAAGTCTGGAAATGGAGGGATTTGAAAAACAACAGGAAGAAATTCCATATCCCCTACCTGCCCCAGTGAAATGTTACAAGAGACCCGGGGATAATTATTACAGGGCTGTTCCCACTGCAGTCGGGGTCTGCACCAGGTGGCAAAGGGTTAAGCCTGAGTTATTTCGAACAATAGATTTCACTTGATTTTTCTGTTTCCTACTTTGCAGACTTACATTCTGAAGCTTTACAACTTAATCCCCACTGTAGTAATAAATTTTTTTTAATCCTGTGTTTAAAATATGAGATTTACTTGTCAAAATCTGGATATACAGCAGGAATTATAATCGCTGTTCAGCAAAAGCAATTCGCCTCGAGTTCAGGCTGGTGTTTGGGAGAGTTTGCCAGGTGCTTTATGTGACTGCTCGAGGTGTGCTGCTTGCAGAGGGCAGAGCAGCCTGCCCTCGGTGCTGGGGATGCAGTAAGTTTACAAGCATTTCACAGGTACCAGCTCAAGTTTCCCATTTTCCTTTGTGTGTGTGTGGTGTTAACAGTAACATCAGGTCCCTCAGACAGCACCTACCAGACAATTACTACTTGACAATAAATTGCTGAGTCTCTAATGGGACACAAAGCAGCTTTGCCATCTCACAGCCACAGCTGGGAACCGCTTGGCCAAGGCCTCAGGCACAAGGCTTTGGGAAGGGTGTTTCAGGTGGGGGATTCAATGCTGGGTAAACTGCTGCTTCATCCATGCAAACGCACTCCAAGAAACACATCGAGTGCCTCTAAAATGTAATCATGCCTCAGCAGAAATTCATCATCTCTGCTCAAATCTCCTGGGTTGAAAACCTGTGTCACAGAACGGCTGTGGCTTCCAGCTCCTGTAGCTGGAAAAAATGAAGGTATTCTCCTGCCTCACTGAACCCAGCCCAAATTCCCTTCCCGGCAAGTCCAGCTGCATCTTTATCCAAACACTGTGACCTAAACTGCAACAAATGGAGCCAACCCTTCCATCAAGAAAGGCTGAATTTATTGTGGGTGAAGAACAACAAATCATAGGCTTTCAGATTTATGGTCCCCAGCATCTGAATTGACTGTACAGAAAGCAGCCTTTCCAGCACTCTATTCATTTCTTTAATAAAGTTGAAAATGTAAAATATGCATGCATGCAGAGCCACCCAATCTGAATTTTATGTAAAGTGTGCAATAAGATTATGGATGGTAGCAGCATATGACTCCTTGTAATTTCATTATGTAAAAAGACACAGTTGGGATCTCTTAGCCCCCTATTTAAACATTTGTGAATTAAATAATGGAAGGTATGCAAGGCCAGGATTGGACAACATCATTTTCCAATAGGCAGAATTGATAGGTGAGTAGATTCAGTACTTGAAGCTGTAACAGTCTGTGTTGCCCAATTAGGGGTGAAGAAAAAATAAGCAGCAGAAATCTGTCAAGACGGGGAGAAAGCAAAGCGTAATGCAAACTTAGGACTCTGTAACAAACACACCCTGAGCTCCAGATACTTGTAGCGTTAGATCTGCATGCTAACTTTAGCACTTGTATCTGTCACCCTAGGGGAAGCACAGCAACAGGATCTTGTTTTCACTGCTCTGCCGTCAGTGCAACTTTGGTGCCATGCTGCAGGCACCAGAGCCCTCTGCCTCTCCCTGGATCCACAAAGGAGCAGGTGATACAAACTCATCATCTTGGAGCACTGACATGGGAGCCTTTCCAGAGGAAACGTGAGGACACTGTCAGGCACGTCCAGCTGGCTCCTCCTCCCTGAGGCTGACGGCAGCGCCCAGTAGCTCTAACCTGTAAATTCAGAGCATCTAACTTAATGCATCAGCTGCACACCTACACAATGTACGCAACAATCAGACAGAAGGTGCCCTTCCCGCTGCCGCCCTCCAAAAATAAAATAAAAAGATCTTCTGTTCAACTTCATCAAGCGCCTGTCGTGAGTTTCTTTGTAAAACTGTTTGATCACAGTGACAGCATAACCAAGGAAGGAAAAGGATTGAGCACATTTTGGTTTTACGACGGTATGCACGGGACGCCTCGTACCTTGAGTTAAGCAAACTCTAACCTGTGCGGGCAATACCTTTTGGTTAATAGGAATGCCATTATTTAGACCATCACAATCAATAAATTGGATTTTGCTTGTGCAAGTGAAAGGGCTGTTATTTTTCATACGGTTTGCCAATAGGCTCTGGGTTATGAGATATATGAAAGATATTCTACGCAGGCCAGAGAGTTATGAGCTCTCAGGTGGATGAATTATTTAAGTTCTTTTCACTTCTATAAAAAATAAATACGGGGATGGCCGAAACGGATGCCATAAATTGTGTTTCTGATCTCAGATTTCCATCTTTTCTTGTCTGTTCTAAAAGGCTCGGGCTCTTTGTACTGAAACCCTTTTGCCACTTGCATCCATGCAAGGAAATACATTATTATCACTGAAATAGCATCCCTTGGTCTGGACTTTCAGGTGAACATTTACAACATACAGGAATTTAGAGGCAAAAGGAGTCTGTAAATAGGGCTGGAGGTTGGAAGGAAAGATGTGGGTTTCTCTAATCACAGAATCACAGAATTATCAAGGTTGGAAAAGACCTAGAAGATCATCCAGTCCAAACATTACCAATACTTCCCAGCTAAATCATATCCCTCAACGCAACATCCAAACGTTCCTTGAACACTCCCATGGCCAGTGACTCCACCACCTCCCTGGGCAGTGCATTCCAATGCCTGACTACCCTTTCTGAGAAGTAATATTTCCTGATGTCCAGCCTGAACCTCCCCTGGCGCAGCTTGAAACCATTCCCTCTAGTTCTATCACTGATTACATGAGAGAAGAGGCCGACCCCCAGCTCACCACAACCTCCCTTCAGGAAGTTATAGAGAGCTATAAGGTCTCCCCTGCGCCTCCTCTTCTCCAGGAAATCAAAACCTCTTCTTGCCCAGTAGGGTTGTCATCCAAACCAACACGGGCATGCTGCTCTCTAGAGATGTCCTCAGCCACTGCAGTCCTTTACATCTCATTTCCTGCCCCTTGCCCCCCCCGGATGCCTCACAGCCGCACTCTCCAAGTACCACAGGCAGGGAAAAGGCAAAAGGGCAGAACTGAACATCCTCTTTTTCTTGGCAGCTCCCCCTGTCATTCCTGCATCTCTGCCACTGGCTGGAGACTACCCGTCCCCATGAGCTATTGTAAAGAAACCTCAGCAGAGGAAATTAATTCATGGCAAATAGAAACAAATTATGTGAGGACAAAATAATACCTGTGTACTACAGACAGCACATACCACGGCAGCTCCTATTCTGCCTTCATCGGAGGTCTGTCTCCCAGCTTGCACCCCCTTTGGCTCCAGTAATTCTCTCCAGCCCTCACACACCAGCTCAGCAGAGTTTTCTGCCCTACCACTCCACTCTGACGTGATCCACGAGTTCACCTTAATGCTCTCCATATACCTCAACAACACGTTCAATATATTTTTTTCTCCATTCATGACTGTGCTCAGAAAAGCCACAGCTCAGAGGATGGGTCCTCTTTGTTGCCAGATGCTGCAGGGATGTTAAAGCAGAAGGGGAGTTCTCCAGCCTGCTCCCGTGTATTAGAATATTGCTTCCCTTTCCCACCAGCACGTGCTCAAAGCACTCTAAGCCAGCCTGCTCTGTCCTTGCCGTTTCCTTACCCAATGCACTCTAGTTAATACCTTTTTCATAAGGAGTTTTAAATTATAAGTCTAAATGAGGCCAATAAATTATACTTCATAAAATTCTGTGCACATCATTTTCCTGCAGAAAAGGCTCCAAAGAAATATTTTCCATGCCACCACCTATGTTCCCATCCCTTTGCAATATAACATTTATTCTAATATTAAAATGGCAGCTGCTCTATAAATTGTGAATCATTAGCACTCTTCATTGATTTTTCCCTTGCAGCCTGCAACCCTGGGCAGCGACTGTGTGTGAATATCAGTCTATTGGATTGAGATTCATATCCTATTTGAGGGTCAAAGACCGAGACCTCATGAGCTTGAACTTCTATCAGCCTAAAGCTGATCAATACCTGGAGATATATTTGATCCTGGCTGCTAGCACAGATTAAGTGGCCATAAATACAATCAAAAACGTGAGGCTGCTGGGAAAAGTGCCTGGGGAATGGGAGTGCAGCAGCACAGGTGTCAGCTCCATTGGCTTCCCTGGGTGCTGTGCTTGGGGGAGCAGGCTGGAGGCTCAGCACTGCCCGTGGAGGAGGATTTGGTGCTTCTGGGACATCAGACATGCTGGGGTGCCTCAGTGCTTTCCAAAAGTGGTGTTCAGGTGTGGGCATTCGGAGCTCCCACACAGCCCACAGCCAACAGTGCCAGCCCCAGCCACAGGGGTGGGCACACACTGGGGGTTGGTTGGAAGCCATCAGACGGACAGAATGAGTTCCTCTTTCTCTACATCTTCCCTCTCCCCCTCCTCCTCCTCCCAACCAAGCAAAACTTTAAATATATGATTAAAATGACCTATTAAAGAGGAGAGAGTCATTCCATTTCAGTATATTAGTGGTGATTCTGCGCTGGCTGAGGCAGAAAAAATCCATAATCATAAGCCTTATTAAAGAACAATATCCTTTGAGGGCTTTTTGTTTTCCTCTTTAGATAATGTAAAGCCTTGAAAAATAGACATAGAAATAGAAAGAAATAGAGACACTGTGTTACACTGCTAGGGACCATGGCACTCAGGGAAATTACCTTCCTATTTTTAGGCATGTTTACAACACGCCTATTTGCAGCATTACCTTTGATCCTAAACTCTAATTTATAGGATTCTTTTTATATGCCTGGGAGATCCAGGATAGAAACAACCGTAAGCATGGCATGAAGTCAAGGGGACTGACTGGAAAAGCAAGGGGCTAACTGCCAGCGAGAGGTGGCTGCAGGAGGGAGTGTGGGCATAAGTGTGGGGAGGAACCACTGCACTCGTCTGCAGGGCACAGCATCCTCCATCAGCACCTCCTCAGCCAATGTTAGGAGGGAAGGCACTGCCTGCCCACAGCCAAAGGCATCCCAGTGTTTATGTTTACGTGGCTTTGTGTCCTTGTGGTGTCCTTGTACAGAGAGACTTCATTATCATAAAGAATATGTTTTTATTCCACTACATAAGTACTACTTATTATCGTCTCATACATTTTCTGACACAACCAAGGGGTCTTTATTGTTGTACATCAAGGTCACTGACAAGTAATATATTCAATCTATTAAGTTATTAGGGAGATAAATAATTTGGATGCAAGCTGAACTCTGAACTTTTACCTTTTCCCCTGACAGACGGGTAGTTTCTTGGCGTTCATACTAATCTTGCCTGTGCTCAAATAGTAATTCCATTAGGGTTATGACTGCAGCTGTACATATGCAACGACCTCAAATACAATTTCTTTATGGAGATGGGCAATAGGAATATTAAAATTTTAAGCCAAAGAGGATGTAATTTAACTTTGCATTATTTATTGTGGATACAAATCCTCTATAATATTAAAGGATAAAGAATTAATAAAAGAAAGATCCCATAAACAATCCATAAAGTCAAATGTAGTTCGTGATTTAATGCAATTGCTTTTTAGTGTCTCCTGGTCACAGGCTCACGGCTCATTAAAAACACCTAGTCAAGAATCAAGCATCGCCGCTGCCTTGAGGTCCCTGGGTGCTTCAGGAAGCAGCTCCAGCCCTGCTCCTACATGGAGATACCCAGACCTCAGAGTACCTGTGGCTAATCCTAATCCAGAGGTTACTGCAGTTAATTAGTGCCTGAAACCAAGCCCCCCGCACCTGCTGAGCATGGCATCATCCCTACATGCACCCACATTGCTGTGGGCTGGGCAGTGCCCCAGGCTTGGTTGTGCCCCGTGTTGGCTCTCCAGGGTTTGGGAGCTCTGGTTTTCCTTACTCTGATCTCTATCAGAGAGTTTGCATTTCTGATAAAATCCAGCTCCAGAAACTGTGTGCCTTTGGATTATAATTGGTGAATGTCATGTCCTAACGGCTGGGACAGGAAGGGTTTGGAGCACCATCCACAACAGTGGGGAGAAAACCCAGGCTTTCCTACCATCACTGTTAATGTTCCTATTGCAAATACCAGGAGATTCGTACATCTCCTCATTTCAACTAGCAGAGTACTCAGTTCAGTGAAAAAAAGTGAATGGCACAACAGAAGTTACTTCATTAAATCCTATACTCCTAGGTTCCCTCAGTAAGTGTCACCTTTTGATGAAAATCCCAAAGATCTTTCAGCAAGAGATTAAACAGGAGTTTATATCCATGCTCCAAGAAAGCAGGCTTGCCATTCCTTACACTCATACAGCAGTTCCCATCTTCCTCACTCAGTTTTTGGAGGAGAAAGCAGACAAGCCTTCCTGTCTGAAAGGTGCAGAGCAAACCCGTGGGCAAGCAGCAGCCCTGTAATTGCATCCCCTGTTTCCTGAGGCCCCAGTCTACTTGGTGCAGAAGCACACACCTGAGGCTGCAGGACATCAGGCAGAGAGAAATCCTACATCCTCTCCATACCCCCCCGTGACACAGGGCAGAGGAGCAGACTCTTGGACCCTGACACCTCCGCGGGACCTGCAGTAAGGGGGAAGCCCAGTACTGGGAGCGTAACTGCTTGTTCTTGTGGGGTCGCATCTCAGGCATGGACCAAGAGTTCTGTCACCCCACACCAGTTCAGAACCATCCCCAGCAGCCCAAGCATACAGGCACAGAAAAGAAAAAGCTGAAGTCTATGGAACTCAGAGCTGACAAACACTGTAGCTGCACGTTTGTTCACATCCTCCTTAACATCATTACCAGATAGTTGCAGGCGTGCTTGGTGCTGCAGAACCTGAGAAGGAAATGGTGATTTCTACTTTTTGTTTTACCCATTGGCATCACCATTCTGTTTTTATATATAGGAAAAGCGCTGCTTTAACTACCTCCCGGGCTTTCCAGAACCATCGTTGTTTACCCACCCATCTTGTTTCTCCCCTAAGAGCTGGCATTGCTGCTCCTGCTACTAATTGCTAAGGGTGATGCTTTATTCCTGCTCCTGAATACAGAAGTCAGCCCCATCTGGGCACTAATACTGCTGCAGAGATGGAGCACGTCTTTTCACATCCTCTATTCTTCCTCCTTTCCCCCCCTCCTCCTCATTTATCATCCCCTGCCCACACCCTTCCTCTAAGCAGAACCCCATCAGAGCAGGGCACGAGCCCACAGGGGCTTGCACAAAGACCTCCCTCAGCCCAGGGAATGGGAGCTTTGCCCACAGAACATGACTGTTTGCAGTCTGCTGTGGGCCAACAAATCAGTTTGAATTTTGTGGGGTTTTTTTTAGTATTTTTTCCTCTTTTTTCTTCTTTTTTTTTTGGCAACTTCTCTTCATCCTTTGGGATGTTCTGGCTTTGTTACCAACACCACCTTTTGCATTGCAACCAGTGATAAGCAAAACTCACTTCACATTATTTTACCACTTTTAAATCCAATCTCCCACACGCACTATTAATTTACATTTAATCAGAACTACTGCACGTGAAATAATTACCCATTGATTATAAGGGACATATTTATTGAAGATAAATCATACCTAGTGTATTACATGGCTGTTAATCCTCATCTGGCAGGCTTTAAGTAATTAGTTGGTGGTTATTGCAAAGAGGCAGTAAGGTGTTAGGCTGCAGGGTTGCTCTCAGGAGGAGATGCATTGAGCCAAGCAAAGCAAAGCACTCCAGGACTCTCAGCAGCTACTCCCTTGCTGTGTCTCAGCAGAAGCACAGCAGCACCAGGTAGGGCTGCCCTCAATAAAGCTCTGAGCTCACTGCATGGAGGCTCCCCACAATGTTCCACATAGGAGCTGCAGGTCTGTGTGGCCAGGGCTGGCTGGGTCACCGCTGCAGCCTGATGGACCACTCGCACACATTCTGCAGCAGGGAGGGTTTGGCTTTCCTGCTGCAAATCAAAAGAATGACATGGATTTGTGGCCTATCATCTTTGGCAGCCTCCTTTAAACTGCTTATTTTAAAACAGGATAAACAGAGGATTAATAACCTTGCAGAACACAGAGAGTCTGGCTCCCCCCCCCCCCCGGCAAAGGGAGTAGGGAAGCCTCTGCAGCATCCCCACATCCATCCCACAGCTGGGTGTGGGCTTTGCCGCAGCCCCAGAGCCCTGCATACCCACCCACCATGAGCTGGGTCCCCCTCAGACCCCAAAATATTCCACATGCCCAGGATATGCCCCATTCAGTTATAGGAACTGAGCAGCACTGACAGCTGACTGCCCCCTGCTCTGCAGGAATTGGGGGGTGAGATTTGGGGGAACCAATCTGAATATTTTATGAACCTTCAAAATAAATCATTTCAAGGTCAAGTCCTGCTTCAACACAGAGGTTTGAAGGCTTTGCTTCCTGCACCCCCAGTCAAGTTGGGTAGAAATGCTGGTTCAGAACACACTCGAAAGTTTGGTCTGTCATTAACTGCATCATTTCACCCACTAAGTGAGCACATGGGTGTTTGCTAGTGAGTAACCATACCAGACAGCACAGACTTGCACTGAATGCAAGCCCCCACATTGCTCACTTATTTCAGGGCAGATTTTCCACCCAGCATCAGCAGAGAACCTCGCAGTGCCCACGGGCAGGGTGGGAGAGGAGGAACAAGAAGATCCCCTTCACACTTCTCCTGCAAGACCTTGCTGACTCCAAAATGCCACATTTTCAGCAAAGCAGCAGCACACCTAATAAATCACATCTGCACGCTGCTTTATTCAAAGGCACTGACAGTTTAGGATTGACGACACCCAGGGCAACCTAGTGTCAAGCACTCCTAATGAAAACTATCCCATTTTGCTCCAGTAGTAGCAGCTGCCAACAGACATAATCTACTGGCATATGGAGAAGGCCATGCTAATCCCTGCAAGGTCATTAACAAGAGGGTGAAAATTACATGCAAAGCACCAGCTGTGGCATCCCCTGCTCCCTCACACTTGATGTAGCAGGGGCAACGGAGGTGAAAAATGCAAGCACATCTCTACAGGCCAAGTGTTTCTATTAAGAGCACAGCTATTTTTCCCTGTCCCCAAACCGAGGTTCAGTGCTGCTGAAATTCTTCCTGTGCAGAAGAGCAGAAAGACTTCAATAAGCCAAACTTGGGGTCCAGCCCACCTTCCCCCCAGCAGGAGAACCGCAGCCAAACAGCCCATCCCTGTGGGCTCACCTTGCACTGATGTCTTACCGTACCACTGACACACACAAGCTCTGCTTCCATCAACCCGAACTCCCTCCCAGGGAACACTTCTGCCCTCATATTTACTTGGGAACTCAAGGGCTGGTTTTGTCTTTTTTGTTCAATCACACCCACGTTTTAAGCAATAAATCACAAAGTCTGTTAGCCACCTCCCAGCAACAACAGCCTAAAACAAATCTTTTCCAATCTAAATCCCAGCCCGCGGAACGATCAATCCCATAAACCCCATGATTGTTAACATTACTTTGGGTAATGTTTAAAAACATTAATTTCAAAAAATGTAATAGGAAAAAAGCTCTTTAAATGGGCACAAAGATAAATGGTCGCCAGCAGCGTGACCTTTTTCCATACCACAGTGACATTGAAGCATTTTAAAGTTATTTACATTTTCATTCTTCCTTGGAAAAATGTTGACAGGGCTTTCACGGGCAGTAATGGATCCTCTGCAACATCTGTGCAAAGTGTAACAGCATCGAGAGCCCTTCCTCAATTCCTCTTCCCTGCCTCGTGCAAAACAGCCTTAATTAATGAAGGAGAGGTGACTTCAGAGCACAGCTCCTCGTTAGCACAGCGCTGATGGGTGGTGACACAGCTCCCCAAAACACCGCTAATGCAGCCTGCAGCACTTCTCAGCACCAGCACCTCCCTGTATCAAACACGTGTGCTTTCAGCCCCGCTTCTCAGTGCTGGATTTGACCCCCAGGCTTGCAATCACCATTGCACTGCAGGTTTGTCTGTGAGAGCTGGGAAGTACCCGAGATAACCCTCAGGTTTGCTTTGCAGCCTGCAGCTGAAACATGCACTGCTGCCAGCCCCTACTGGGGCACAAACATCACACATGGTACCCACAGCAGGTTGTACCACTTGTGCTTCATGCACTCATACACACACGCAGAACTGAGCTGTGTAACACACCCATCTGCAGCGGAGGAATCTTTCTAAGTGATGCTGCACAGCAGTGTGATGGTACACAGGTACCGCTGGGCAGGCACAGCCTGCAGCTCACATCCATTGGGATCCCACGACCACCCGTGCCCCAGACACACCTCCCTGCCCTCTCCCCAGCCCTCAGCAAAGGAAGCACGGCCCCATCGAGGCACCGCAATGTGATCTCCACTTGCCTCAATGCAATATTCATGGTGAGAAGTGTGCCAGCCGTGCAGCTCAGGAGCGATCGCCTTCCAGCTGCGCTGTGCCTGCAGGGCAACGCAGCCTCAGCCCAACTGCAGTGCCCCAAAGCCCCACGAGCACACAGGGATGCAGCAGCACCTCACACCCGGCCTCTGCCTTCTGCATGGAAGGGTGACAGAAATACCCCATCTGATCACAGTGTACCCAATTAGTGTCCCTCTGAGTTAATGAGATGCTTCAACGAACATAAGGGATTATGTTTCCTGAAAATGATGATTTTCCTGCTGGCAAATCTACTGATAAAACCCTGCACAGATCTGTTTCAATGCATCTGGGCTACTGCTGCCTCTCCATACCACCTCACTGTGGCAAGGCTGGCCCTGGTGTTGCAGTGCTGCTAATATTGGCATCCCACAATTAGCATGCAGCATATTAACCCGTGCAAATAAATGAGCCTGGTCCTCCAGTCCAGAAAAACACTTGGGGGACCAATTCTTTATTTCTGAGCGTATGATTAGTACAAATTAAAACCAGAGTAAGTTTTAATTTTGCCATATTGCTCAGCTTCATCAAAATGCCCTCACTCCCCAGAGCCAAATCCCAGCAAGAACACAACGAGGGGATGCTTCAGCTACAATGATCAGGGTAGGCCAGGAAAATTAATTCTGAAGTTCATGGCAGGAACAGAACACAGCGAGGAGGGTGCAGGCAGAAAACAAAACCAAAAAGGCTGAGCAGCAAGGAACAGAGAAGGAGCTGGCTGTGTTAAAATTTGGGACTATTCTAAATTAGAAACTCAACAGCTGCTGCCCTACCGCCAGCCCTGAGGTCACCCGAGCTTGGATTGGTTGGGTTTCAGTTAAGGAAAGTTGCACGTTGGAACTCAGCCCCATCCATCCCCACAGAGGCCATGTACAGCTCAGCCCATGGCCCACACAAACACCAGGGCAGCCTCTGTGGGAGCCTGTATGGGAAACTGTTAATCACAGCCTGAACCTCTGATCAACCATCTGAAGCAAGCGACTGGTCAGCTGTGGGAGCACAGGTGAAGGTAATTCAGCTGTGCTCCTGGAAGGGGAGGAGCTTGACTCCACCTCTCCTAGGTTCCATTTAAGGGCTGACCACCACTAAGGCAGCATCTCTTTTGGAGATTACTCCTGTGTGGAGTTCCTTGTGGCAAGCATCCATCTTAGCTGTGAGCCTCAGAGTGGGTGAGTTGTTCCCCTATAACCTCTGGTTATTCGTCTGTTATGATCTTGTACAATAACAACTATAGAGAGCCCAAGTGCTCCATCTTGGAGGTGACATCAGTCCCATCCCAAGGATTTGGGACAACCCCAAACCAGTCCCACAGCACTAACTTGCGTCCACCAACGGTGAGCCTAGGGGAGCAGGAGGAGTACCTGAGAGCAGCAAGGACATGGTCTTGGAGAAAGGGCCTGCAGCTCTGCACCAGGAGCCAGTAAATGCTCCCCCAGGCCCATCCTGGGAACACAGATGGCTCTGGTTGAGGCTGCTCCCTCCTTGCAGCCCTCACAGGTGGCAGTAAGCCGCATACCCTGAGCAGGATGTGGGCTGGGGTCTCATTGCGCTGTGCTGCCTTGTGCCTCTGTGCCTCTGTGCAGTGCCTCCCTGATCCACGGAGGGGATCCTGGCACTGCTGGCGAGCGTTCTCCCAGTCTGTCATTTCCATAGATTGAGAGCAGCATCCTCCTCCAGCCAAACAGAAGGCATTCCTGAATTAATTTAGATTTCCCGCTGCCTTGTTAGGCCAGCTGGATACGGCACGCTTCATCTCCTCTGCAAACAGTGCCTCTGTCCCTATGGGACACTCAGCACTTTATAAACCTGTCAAGCCCTTAAAGCCGTCGGCCGTGAGGCTCCGCAGCTCAACGCAGTGAGATGTGGGGCCACAGCAGCACCAGCCCACCCTGCAGAGGGGAAGCAGCACGGGTGGTTTGTGAGTGAGGGGATGCACTTTTGTGCCATGGTTTCACTGAAGGGCAAAAAGAATAATAATATGTAATGCATGATTTATTTTAGAGCATCCAAGCTGCTGCAAACTGTGGTGCTTTCAGACCATGTGTGTATACATGGGAAAGAGGAGGTTGGCCCCAGAGCCATTTGCATTTGCTGCACTCCCTGCCTCACGCACTGTTGTTCAAAGGACTCATCCTGGAGACAGCTGGAGTACCTGCGGCTCTGTGGAAATCAGAGCCCTCTGGTGCAGCACACCTGATCCAGCTGGGTTCCGTTTGCAAAATATGCTGTTCTGCCAGTCGTGTCCCCCCTCTCCAACATACCCAAAGCTGATTTATTTTTCCTACTCTTCCCGCGTGCTTCTGAAGATATTTTTTGCACCACCTGTACCAGTTCAGCCCTTGGGGATGAGCGCTCCCTGTGACCCTCATCATTCCCACGAGGGTCCCCATCAACCCCATTCCCCCGGGCTCTGTCCCTTCTCTGTGCCCATCCCAGGCACAAGGATGCAGTGATGGGGATGGAGCTGTGCTGGCTGTGTCCCAGCCGGGGCCGCACGCTCAGCCCAGCAGCCGGCATCTGATGGTGTCAGTGCCTGTTGGGTCCCCAGGGGATGCTAATGTGACTGCAGCAGGTCCCGGCTATTCTCTGTAGCCCGGCATGTTGTTGCTTCATTAAATGCCAAATTGTTACATTAATTCTAACTGCCCTGTAGAGATGTAGCTGTCAGGAATGATTTACTCGCCTCCAGCTGACTTGGGGACTTTTCACAAGCACCGGCAGAGGAACAGGAGGAGGGCAGGGGCTGAGCAGCAGCGGGACGGCGTGCAGCCGGGCAGGGATAGCAGTGCCTGCAGCATCCCCGGGGAGACAGAGATGCTCACAGCGCAGTATGAAAATAACAGAGCTAAAAGAATTATAAAGATCTGGAGATCGGCTGTGCCTGAGCTGGGGGTTGCTGGCAGCCAGAGCTGAGTGCTCAACCACAGAGTTTTTGTGGACATCACTGTGCCACAGCTGTGTCGGGGCTTTGTGATCGCTGCTCCCAGTTCTGCCACAGCTGCCCGAGGGATGGATTGTGCATAAATGTCAAAAACTCTCCCTGGTTGGTCAGGATTAAGAGGGAGCTGCGTGTCTGCATTCTGCCATGCTTTCCCTGGGCTCAGAGCAAGAACCCCAGTGCTTCACACCCAGCACACCCACTGTGTGGGGAGAGACCAGGGACCTATGGGGCTGCTCCCCCTCTGCCCCTCCGTTGGAAGTGACCCAACGCATCATTCAAAATGGAAAGAGAAAGAAGGTACAAAATCTGGTTGTGCTCTATGGTGCAGAAGTCCATTTAAACCCAGAAGCCTCGTGTGTTTGGGTGTTGAATTATTTTCCATCGCCAGGCTGCAAAACGTTGTGCACAAAAGCAGTGTGCCCTTCCCACACCCGAAATCAACACCACCCCGTGCACCGCAGCCCTGCAGGCACACACACCCATACGGGAGGCTCAGCACAAAATGCACTCCCGCATGGAGAGATAATAAAGATGTCAGAAAGAAAAAAACAAGAATAATTTAAACACCTTTGCTTATTTTTTTTCCAGCATATTTGTGCTCGCTTGATTTTCCTGTCAGCCTTTAACAAAGCCATTTGCGCTGTAATGCTGTTTCGGGGTGTAAATCCTGCAAGTCTGAGCGCTTCCTGTACCTGGAGGGAACACAGGTTTGGGACACAAGGACTCATCTGAGGTGAATCTGCCACTCAAAAACAAGAATTCATGTACTAGATTTTCCTCCCCAGCAGCACAAAAACCGCTCCTCCTGCAATGCACTCACACCGATCAGCAGAGCTGATGGAGCTCACCTGCAAAGCGAGCGATGCGAACCACTCTTCCTGATCCCAGTCGGGTTTTTATGAGCTGTCACTCCATTCGTGCTGTTGGTTTTATTTCCTTCTTCCAAATTGGTTTTCTTTTTAACGAGAAAAAAAAAAGCATTTCTGTTAATGGGATCTCTGAGTCTCAGCCCGGAGAGGAGAGCCTGAGATGCAGCTCCTGAGCTCTCTGCCAGAGCACCACCCGTCCTGCCAGCACAGCACTGCACAAGGGAATGGGCAGAACTGGCATTGCTTCCCTTCCCCAATCCAGACATGCACGGGGAGCAGCAGCGCTCAGTCTTTGCTGTGAGGGAAACTATGAACAAAATCTACCAAACTCTTGGTCAGCTTCCAGACAGTGGTCTTATAATAGCACCATTCCCCCAAAGTAAGCTCCATTTCTGCCTTTGTTCTCCTTTCCTTCTTTCAAAAATCACCCTCAGTAGGAATTTGTTATTAATAATTGAATGGCCAAAATCTATCACGTGGAAAGAATTGGCCCGGGTTGGAAGGGGACACCCAGGGCAATGGAACAGAAAGCAAAGAATTCTTGAAAATGAGAACTCTTTTCTGCGTGGGTGAGGTTTTGACATCTGATTTACAAAGCTCCAACATTTTCTAATTAATCCATGAGTTTCAGTGAGCCGCGTCCCTGCGATGGCACTGCAAGTCAGCAGCAACAGTTGTCTGCGTATTACTTGGTTCTGGTGCAGGAAGGGGAGAAGCTCCTGGGTCCAGACCCAGCTGGAGCCCAATGGGCCATGGGAGGCACTGCTCCCCCCACCTGAAATGCCCCAGGAGCTGAGGCACACGGGTATGGCACCAAGAGCTGAAAATCGGCTGCTCGGGAACCTCACAGTGCTGCAGCCTGGGATAAAGCTGCCCTTGCCTTACACATTTCCACCTGTGCGATGAATGCTGAAAGATAACAACGAGCCATCCAAACCAGCCTGACCACAACCAAGGGCTGGGCATGCAGTGAACAGTGCTGCTCGGCTCTCCCAAGCACTGCAGCCCCAAAGCTCCCAGTTCTGTTTCTGCTTCTCAGAGTTTTTTTACATCAGTTGCACTGCAGCTGCGCTTTGGTGCTTTTGTGAATCAAGACTTCAAGATTTGAGAGCTTGTACTTTTATTTTCAGCTATAGCATTTATTTATATAGATGTGTTGGATGTGAATTTAGCAAAAGACAATTTAAAGTTGAGCTGACAAATTTATTTGCAGCCTTGGAGTATTCGATCATCAGAGAGAATGCGAGAAGATAAATAAAAGACACGGGACAGTCACATCATCTACAGATAATTCCATCATTTGTACAGGTAATGATACACACATTGCTTTGCCTTTCCTCACGATCCGCTCGTGCTCTTTCTGCAGAGATACACAAATGCCTCCAACAGAGAAGAGCTGCTGGGAAGGCGTGCGCTCATTGCAAAGCACAGCTGGAGCCGACCCAGCGATGCGACCCCAAAGAAACCCAGAGGGCATTTGGCAACAGCGAGGGAGGGGGGGGGGGGGGGGGGCGGGGAGCGGAAACACTGCAGAAAACGGCTGCAAATGGATCTTAAAGAACAGCAATAGATTCACAACCCAGAGCTGCCGGGGTTCCCAGGCCAGAAAACCACCTCTCGCCGTCGTGATTAAGGTGGAGGTATTTGGTAATAAATACATCTATTCACGGTTTAATGCTTACATGGAAGAATGAAACTAGCAGTCTATAAATCAAAAAGATGCGAAGAGGAATCAACGGGTGGTCTTCACTTTACAAAGGAAAAGGGTTGATGGTGAGTGATTGGCATATGAAAGAGCATCTCGTTTTAGAAAAGCGGAGGTGAATTCAAAAGAAAGCAGGACATACCGCTTGGAAAAATCTGCTGGAAGAACAGAGCTGTTTGCTACCATGGGGTTCTGAAGTGATTCACTATTAACATTTCTCCTATAGAAATATAGACATGGTCACACCTTTCACAGCGGATGAGGACTTTATTTTCTCTTCAGATGGTTTTCGGTGTGGGTGGGTGGTGAAAGAAGTCCTCGCTTTGGAGAATGAACCGACAGTAGAAAGCAAAATACCTCCTATCAAATCTGTAAAGCACAACTCTCGGTGTTCAGTAAGGACACCATCACCAGGTTCGTGGGATGCTCCTCATGCTCACTGCTGTGCCACGTCTCCCTTTGCCCACTGTCCACTGCAGACCCACCACCAGCTCGCCCTCTGCAAGCACATCCACGCTCTGCAGGCAGCCATGCCATCCTGCCCGCGCAGCGCTCAGCATGTCCCTCCTTTTTTCCCCATGGGCAGATGAAGTTTGCCAGCGATGAGTCCTTTCCCTTCCCACTGCACGGCGGTGGATCCTCTATCAAAACTGAGCGTGGTCAACTTCATCCAGCCAGGAGGCAGGGCTGGCGGGGAAATCCGGGTATCCCCCACTGCTGCCGGTGGAGAGGTCAGAGCTGGGCCCATTCCCAGCCAGGACCCTCATGGACTGGGGCACCCCCTGTCCGCCTTGTCCCATGATGCCCAAACCGCTGTCGGGATAAACCAAGCTGGAGATTAAAGGCTGGTGGCCTGGCAGTGCTTGCAATGAAGCCGGTGACTGGGGAATCCCATAGGGGCTGTTGGATCGCAGGTCGTGGTACTGGTCCTGAGCTGGGATGCCGCTGTGATCCAGAGAGAAGCCCCCGTTGGTCCCAGCCTGCCTCCCCAGGGCCGGGGATGCCTCGCTGAGATTGCTGTAAATCCCATTGGAGTGGCTCATCTCGGACATGGAGGGCTCATCTGAAAGGGAAACGGACTGGTTTTACTGGGAGAGCGATGGCCACGGCCGGCAGCACACACAGGAGCTCCTGTGAGCCCTGGGTACAAACAGATGAGATGGATGGGAACTGAGCAGCCGTGCACTTCCTACTTGTAATTCCTTATTATTCCCTGTTATTCCTGCCCTCGTTGATGAGTCTCCAAAGAAAGCCATGGGATTATTTTTTTCTGAGTACAAGTGTCTAATACATTGTGGATCTAAAAAACAGGCACGAAAAGCACACGTTCAAATATAGGACTGTGGTTTTAAAGTAATCCCTTAAAGAGGAACGTGAGTTCAAGATCTTTCCATCCTTTTGGTCTCTCATTTCTATTTGGCTTTGAGGTTTATTTTTTGGTCTCATTTTTGGGACTCATTTTGGTCTCATTTTTAGGAGCTACCAGAGCATTCGATCCAAGAAAAACTGTGCACTGCTCAGAAGAAAATGCATTAAATCTCAGCAGTGTTTGTTTTCTCGGGATTGGGGTGAGGAGACGGAAGGCTTAAAAAAACACTTCTGACAAATGAAAATATTTCGTAAATTACCAGCAAAAATTGTTTGCTTTCGTTTGGGGCTTTATGGACAGTGAGAGCCGTTCTGTTGCCTTGGATACAAATCTGCTTTGGCACCGAGCTATCAATAATTGTTCAACAATTTTTAGTTATTATTTATAGTACATTCATATTTAATGACGCTGAGGCACGGTGTGTATACGCAGACTGGAAAATCAAACAGTTTTTAGGAACACGGGAGAGAGCAGAAACACAAAGCTGTGTTAGAAACATCCGTGCACTGCAGGCGGGTGTCTTTGTCGGCACAGTTTTGTTTTTCGGCTTCTGCACAGCTTTGCATTTCAGCTTCTCCCCCGCACCCCTACAAACGATGTCCACGCACACACATCTGAGCCCCGCGGGGATGCAGTGCAGGTGCTGTCAGTGGGGATGGTTTGGCGCTGCCGTCCCCGTGCACCCAACGCAGCTCAGGGCTGCGTCCCGGCAGCGAGTGGCCGCAGGGCTGAGGAGCACAAAGCTGTGAGCTCCGGGGTTGATCTGCAGAGATGGCCGCCCCGAAAACGGGACCCTGTAATGCAGAAATCTCCCAACACGAAGCAGTTCCTTTTTTACAGCAGGGAGTTAACAGCTCCCGCAAGACTGGGAAGTAATTAACTTCGCAGTCACTACGAAGAACTGCGCAAATCAAACGATTCTAAATAGGATAACACAACAGAGACAGCCAAACTAAGAGGAACCTCTGCACTTCCCCGCATAGTTCAGTTCAGTAATTCTGGACTCTGAGTTTTGTATTTCTAACAGTCCCTTGAGAAGACTGCATGCAGGGGCTGCTCCAACAGCCCAGCGCTGCCCAGGAAGCTCTCCGTGCTCCGTCTGGGATCTGTCACGGGGTTTTCCCGTGCCATTTCTCAGCTCACGGCTGTCCCCGGCGCAGCGGCTCTGGCTGTGCCAGGGCGGTCCCTCCACTCCGCCTTCCTCCTCTCGCACTTGTTTTCCCTCGTTATATTACAGCTAAAAATTATTAATGTGGCCCCGATAGGGTGAAGCGAGCCCTGCCCTGGCCGCAGCTTAGCCGGCAGCCCTCGGCACAGCCCCACAGGGCACCGACCTGTGAAGGAGACCTCGGCGTCGCTATCGGGCCCCTCCTCCTGGATGCTGTCCTTGTCGGACTTGGAGGTCCCCCGGGACCGCTTCATGTTCCTGAAGTACTGCCCCCAGCGCTGCCTCCCCGCGTCCTTCTTCAGCCGCTTCTCCTTGGCCCTGCGGTTCTGGAACCAGACCTGCAAGCAGAGCACGGGCAGCTCGCTGTGAGCGGGGCCGACCGGATCCCAGCCGCCTCCCGGGGGTGGGAGCCGCGCGGTCTCACCTGCACCACCCGCATATCCAACCCCGTCTCTGACGAGAGCTGCTCCCGGACGTGCCGCGCCGGCTTGGGCGAGTTGTTGTAGGCGTTTTTGAGGGTCTCCAGCTGCTTGGCCGTGATGGTGGTGCGGGGCCTCTTGGCCGTGGACTCGGCCTCTGCCGGCACGGTGTGAGTTAGCTCGGAGATCCCCGTGGGGACCCGGGACCCCCGCCCTCCCTCCTGCCCAACCCTATGCACGAGCGGAGCCCCGAGGGCAGAGCGGCCCGGAGCCGCCTCTCCTCTTCCCCGGGGGCGAAGGGCACGCGGTACCTCTCTGCTTGGCCGTCTCGTAGTCAGCCTTGCACACCAGCCTGCTGTCCTCCATCAGGTAGAACTCGTCTCCGGTGGCCAGCTGCCGCTTGCAGACGATGCAGGCGAAGCAGTGCAGGTGGTACACGAAGTCCTGTGCCCGGCGCACCACCTGGGTCGGGGGGATGCCCTGCTGGCAGGCGGCACACTTCGTCCCGAAGCGCCTGAGTGGGGCGACAGGCGGCGGCCGCTGAGCGCGGGGAGCCCCGCGGGCTGAGCCCGAGAGCGGCCGCTGTCCGCGGTGCTGAACCCCGGGCCGGAGCCGCTGTCCACGGTGCTGAAGCCCCCCCGGTTCCCCTCCGCCCCCCGGTTCCCCTCCGCCGCCCCCCGACCCACGCACTTGAAGAAATCCTCCTTGCAGTACACGCCGTCCCCGCGGCTGAAGCACTTCTCGGCCAGCTGCGTCTGGCAGTCGGAACATTTCAAGCACTTGCTGTGCCAGTGTCGGTCCAGGACCTTGAGGATGAACCTGTCCACGATGTGCTGATTGCAGCCGGCGCACAGCGGGATCTCTGCGGGAAGCAGCCCTTCATCAGCTGCCGCTCCGACGGTCCCACTGCCTCCCACCGCCACCCGATCCCCTCCGGCCCGGCATTCCCGACGCTGCCCCCGTCTGTAACCCCGGGATTGGCCAGGGGAACAGCATGGAAAACATTCTTTTTCATTCAAATTCGTTTGTGCGGCGTTGTGAGAGCCTCTCCCCGCAGCACGGAGTGCAGAGACCCCCCCTCTAAACCTCCCCCCCCGCCCCGAGCCGCGCACAGCCCAGGAAAACACGAAGGGAAGCGATGGGAAGGGACTTCAGCCCCAGCAGAGCTGCCCGCACCACCTCTTGCAGTTATTCCATTTCATTTCGGGGGGAACAAACTGCCCAAAATAATGAAAATTCTACTGAAAAAAAAAAAAAAAACAAACCAAAAACCCAAACCCAAAAGCATAGCAGGAGTGTTCTGTCACCCTGCAGGTATCAGATGAGGTGATCTCCGGAAAGAGACGATACAGAGATACGGAAACACAGAGAGACAAAAATGAACAGGTAAGTAGGTTGGGAAGTGAAAACCTACAGATATATGGACATAAATATTCAGATATTGGCAGGTATAGAGAGGGAGATAGAAATGTAGATGCAGAGACACAGAAATACGGATTTATCAGCACAGATACAGTTGTAAAGATACCCAGACACAGCTGCGTGAGATACGGATAAACACAGACATATGGGTATCTGTATGCAAAGGTAACTGTGTAGAGACATGCAGAGATGTACAGCTGTGGGTAGGAGCAGAGGTTCAGGTGATATCGTTATGGCTATAATCGCCCCCTCTACACTTATCCGCGTCCAAAATAACGACACACGCAGCGGTAGCGATAACGGCAGCGGCGACACCGAGCTGCCCAGAGAGCCGAGCACCGACGCCGGCACCGCGACCCGGAGGCAGACACGGGGCTGCGAGAGCCCGGCTGCTCTTACGCTGCATCGCGGCTCCGCTCGCTCAGGCGGGACACCGCTCCGGGGGCTCAACCGGGGCTCTCCCTCAGCCGGCCCTCCCCGCGCCCTCAGCCCTCCGTTATCCCGCTGCCACCCCGGGATTGAACACCCCCGGGATGGTTATTTGCAGCCGTCGGCCGTTCCCTCCCGCAGCTCCGTGCAGCGCATGGCGGGGAGCTGTTCTTAATCCCCTTCTAGGCTGCGCGCTGCGGGAGGGAGAAAGCTCCGCGGTGCCCGGAAACGAAATCCGGGCGGGGCCGCCTCGACGGGGCTGAGGGATGGCGGGGGCCGCGCTGGGCCCGGGGGCCGCACCGGGGGAGGACCGGAGAGGGGGGGAAGAGGCGGTCGGTGCCCGGAATTCGTTGTGCGCTGCAAACGGCCGCGAGCTGCTGAGAAAAGGGATTGACCAAATAATAAGAAAAAAAAAAAAAAAAGAAAGAAAACGAAAATGAAAACAATTATTCAATAATAAAAGCACGACGAACTCAGCCCCGCAGCTCCCCGCACCGCCTCCCGGTACCCCTCTCTCCCCGGGGCCGCGGGGCTATTTGCGGCCGTCGCGTCCTGCCGGGGAATCGGCGTTTTGGTCTCATTTCTCCCATCGGGAATTCGCTCCGGGCTGCTTCGGCTCCTTCCCCGCCGCTAAGAGGAACCACCGCCCGGTGTTGGGGGTCAACCGCGCAATTCCCGCCGTGAGCACAGCGCGGAGAGCCGCCGGGGAGAGGCGCAGAGATACTCGGGGCGCGGAACGGGACGAGGGGCAGCGGACCGACGGCGGGGAGCTTCGGCAGCGCCGGCAACGCGACCCCGTCCCCCTCCGCCTCGTCCCCTCCTCGCTTTCGTTTAAAATCCCCGCACCGACGGTTCTCGCCCGCACCGACAGCGCCGGCGTTTTCGCCATTCGTTAAATAGAGAAGAAAAAAATAAAAAAAATAAAAATAAAAAAAGGAGTTACGGGTACGGCGAGATTTTCCAGAAGGGGAACGGAAAAGGTCGGAGCCAACGGGGGTGGCGCAGGGGGTGCCCGCCGCAGGACAGCAGCTCCCCATCTCGCCCCGCCGTCGTTGAGAGCGGAGCGGCGGCCGCCCCGGGACAGAATCCGCCGCTCTCCGGGGCTGAGCAGAGCCCCCCGGGTCCGGGCCGTGCGCTCAGCCCGGCACAGCCGCGGAGTTTCTCCCTCGGCAGCGGGCGGAAGGATCCCGGCTACACCGACGGCACGGACGGACCGAAACGGGCACAGGGAGAGGGCACAGGGCGCCGCCGGGGTCGGGGCACGTCGGACGGGGGAGAAAGGAGGCAGAGGCCGTCGGGCCGCCCGCCCTTCCCTCAGCCGGCCTCGAGCGCGGTGCCAAGGGGCACCCGGAGCCATCGGCGGTGCCTCCGCTGGGGGACGCGGAACTCTGCGCCCTCTCACCTGGGCTCCGCGGGAAGGGGCAGAGCTCCGCTGCCTTCTCCGAGCCGGCGCGGACCCTCTCCAGCAGCATCGCGGGCGCGCCGGGTGCACGGGATGTCCGAGGTGCGCGGGTGGCTGCGGAGGAGTGGCGGAGCGCTGCGGGGAGCGGCGCGGGGCTGGACCGCGCCCGGGGCGGAGCAGGGCCGGCGGGGGGGCGGGCCGGGGGCGGCACCGAGCCGTCGGGCCGGGCCGCAGCTGGGCCGCGGTTCACCGAGGGGCGATTTAGCATCACAAAAGCGACATGGAAAGGGGGGTAAGGATCGTTCCCCACGTCCCACGCGTGCCTCGAGGCCCCGTAAAGCCCCCGCGGGGGCACCGCGCTTGCGGGCGGAGGTCAGGGGAGGCGCCGTCGGGTGGAGGTCCGGCCCCTCCAGCCCCGGTTCCGTTCGCTCCAGTGGCGCGGGGCCACCAACACTGCCCGTGGGAGCCTTCACTCTCCGCTAGTTAGTTAATGAGCGTGAAGAAGTAGAAGAGAGAGTATCCGACCCACGGCAATCAGTGTCCGGCGGCTTGCAGAGGTTGTGTTAACTGAGGATGAAGCAGCCATGGACTTGAGCATATACTGGTGCGTCCACACATGTGTAAGGGGTGCACATAGGAGTGCAGGGATGTGCACAGTGGAGTTGAGCTACGTGGCTGTGAGTGCAGCCATGTGCACACAGTTGTGTGCAGCCACGCGAGGCACTTGTCGGCCAACGTGCCCTTTGGGTGTGCACCTGCGTGTCTGTATTTGTGTGGATGTGCTGTATTCTGATAACACTTCTGCCTGTAGACGTGTGTTCGTGTGCCTGTCCGTGTCCCACGGTGTACAGCCCCATGACTGCATGCACACCGCTTGTCCCAGCAGCCGGAGCTGATAATTGTGGTTGTTACTGTGAGACCACTAATCCCCCAAATCCCTTTACCTCCTGCTCGCAGGGGATTACAAATTAATAAAAGCAGCTTAGGGGCGGGAGCCTCCAAACACACATATGTTCCTGGCAGAGGGCAGCATGGCGACTTTCACCTGCCCACCAGGGACAGCGGGCACCGGGCTCAGCCCCGCACCGACACTGAGCACCGCTGGCTGCCACGGCTGATGAATGAGTGTGTGGGGATGGATCCCATCCCACGGAACAGCTCTGGGCTGTAGGGCTGGAAACTGCTGCAGGGAGACATTGCGGAGAGCTGGAAGGAGCTCCTTGCACAGGTGGAGCTGCGCTGGGTTGTAACAGTGCCCCCAGCACCAGAACACTTTGGCTGTCCCCAGGGCCACGAGCAGCTCCCGGGGGCAGGCAGTGACCCACGCAGCCTCTCTTAAGCTCGGGTTTATAAGTGGATTTTATGTCTGATCCTCTAAGGAAGCAGTTCCAAAGCCTGCGTGTGCTTGTGGGCGCTGTGAGGCAGCCGTTCCCTATGAGCTGCTGTAAGGGCAGGGCAGCAGCCCACGTCCCACCCAGATAACCTTCAGCACCCATCTGAAGCAAGGCAGCACATCCATTCACTTTGAGCAGTGAGGACGGGACAGCCCTACCCAGACCCAGAGGTGAATGTCTGCGTTTCTCCTCGTGGTATTTGGGCTGTAACAGTGAAAAAATGGCCTGAGATGATCAAAATTGATTACCCACATAAAACAACCGGTATGCTTTGAAATGGATGCACATCCAAGCTATGTCTGCACTGGAGTTTAACTCTGAAGATCCCCAAAAACACAGACTGAAAGCTCCAACTGCACCACTTTGCCCAAATGTTTGTATTTTTAACAAGCACATCAGCTTACAGTTTGGTACAAAATATTCACTTTTCCTTCCTAGAGTTTAAAAACACCCCCCGACAGTACGGACATGAAAATGCCAAGTCACTGAATCTAAATAAATAAAACATTTAAATTACTGGACTGTTACATCCAATATTCCCAACATCCGATACGCAGTGCACAGACAGAAAATACACCTGGAAGCTTTTGTTCCACTCATAGATCCCAGTCAGCTCTGAGCAATAGCAGGACGGATAACAGTGCTGGAAACTGCAAACCAGAGACCTCACAAATAACGTCAGCAGGGCTCTTCAGCACTCGACCTTTTCCTTCTCTCTCCATTCGGGTCCAAAATTTCCTCTTTACAAACATCTGAAGAGCAAAGAAGGCTCCATGAATTACGAAGGGTCAGAAATCCCGATGGGAAAGGGCTGCTCCAAGGACGGTGTGAGCCACAGCTGGAAATGGCATTACACAAAGTTGGTACGCAGCACAGAGACAGAAGTCCCGGGAGTAAGGAGACAGTGGTGTGAAGCACTGCAAGGAAGGAGATGCTGTGTGATGCCAGCAGTGGCAGCACCACGCACCTCTCAGATGTAACACATGCATACAACCAAAGGGCACAAAGGGACAACATCAGTCGTAACGAAGATACCAAATAAGAACAAGTAAACCAAGGTTAACACGACAGAGTCCGAAGTCGAGAAAACCTTTCCAGATGAGGGCAGTGAAAGCAATTCAAGTGAAAGCCTGCGCCAGCTTGCTGGTAACACCAAGTGGGAACAGCAGCACAGATAAGCAACACCTTCGTGTTGGGCTTCTATGCTAAGAAACAAAAAACACCGCTGCAGATCTGTGTGTCCATTTTGTCACAAAAGTCACAGGTAGGGAGCAAAACCACCTCATTCCAACAGCACATCTGCTGCTGTTCTGACGGCAGAATCACCGCTACGAACCTTCAAAGCCTTTTGTTTTCCTTCGTAGATGAAAACACAATGAATGAGTCAAACCAACTGGGGTCTGTAATACAGACAGGAACTTCTGAACAGCAGCAATTACTGTTCTTCTGCTTCAAAACACCACTGACAGCAGGAAGCCCAGCAGTCCCATACAAACTGCTACATCTCCCAGAGCTGGTGCTCTCTGCGCTGCCTTTTACTGTTCCTCTGGATTTAGTTCAGGTTTTTGCTTGGTTTGTTCTGAGAAGCAAAACAGCTTCGACTGTTGGCTGATACCAAGATCTGCCCAGATCAGTCAGTCAAAAGCGAACCAATTTTCAAGCTTCGATTTAGCAAGTCTGGGCTTTCCCATCAGCTCAGCTCCTCCTGGGACCTCTCGCGGGAGGTGGCACGGATCAACCACCACTGCTTGACCATCCTTCCACCTGCTTACAAGTTGTTTTAATGTTCAAGCCCAGGCATACTATAATCACAGGGACTCCTACAAATTCCCGTAAGGGCTTCGTGCACCAGAGCTCTCCAACACAGCCATGGGAAGGTGGCTCAGCTGCAGGCACAGAGCCCACCCCACACAGATGGGCTGCAGGTAATGCACCCCTTAAGTGCAGAGTTTTTCCTCTGACATGTATACAACAACCACACGGGGTTGGTTACCTTATCTGTAAGCTGTTTTGACACCTAAAGGAACCGTTCATCCGGCTCAATTCCATTACTGGAGTTTGAAGCTGCAGAAAAACCTGACTGCACCAGAGCAGTCCATTTTGTGAATAAGCAAATTTAGTTATGAAAAATAGCTTTGCTGAGTTTTTGTGCTGAGCTTGAAGCTTTTGATGCTGGGACGTACAATGGAAAGAGGCTGACACACACAGTACAAACACAGAATGAATTGGCCAGGGACTGCTCACCCCTCGTGTAACAGAAGAGCTACTGAACATTCAATCAAATTAAGAGTTGGAAATGTAGAATTGAAAGGAAAAGCCTTTTTATATAACATAATTAATCTGTAGAACTCACTGCCACGAGAAAACATTGAGGCCAAAACCTATTAGGATTAACCAAAGATTAGGTAATGGATAACTAGAACACGCTCAATTACATTGGATAGGATTATAAACTTCACTATCCAGAACATGAATTATCCTCCACAGATCAGAAAGGAACTCCTATTCTGAACGGTAATTTTATAACTGTTTTCATGCCTTCTTCTCACAGCTGTCAGCTAGGATCCCTGCCAGACCTGTACAGGCAATTGCCGTACTCCCCACTGCCACATCCAGCAATGCAAGAGCTCTTGGACTCACCTACAGTTAAAACCCTCCCTGACCCACACAGCAGAGCTCTCCGCACAAACAACAGCAGTTGGCTGCTATAAGTTCTGCACAGACCTCACAGCCAGCAGCTGACATCCCTGTGAGCCCAGAACCGGTGGTACCGAATGAAGCATTTATGCTGACTTCCAGGAAGAACAATTACTGTGACACAACGGAACCATCCAGCACCATAGGAAATGCAGTATTTCTAGATCGAGGCATTTGCTCTGGCATGTTGACACAAACAGCCTGTTTCCTTCACTAAAAATGGTGTTTCCCTTCACTGGAATCCACCAGAATTGGCACCTGGCTACCACCACATTCAGTACTGAGCTGCTCCTCCAGCTCAGAAATGAGTCATCCAATGCTCTGTTAATACATCCAATAGCGATGCACATAAAACATCGGGTCTGAGTTGGTTGTTGCTTACACCTGAACTCCATTAAATGGAGGATGGCATCAGCAAACGCAATCAGGCTGCAACACACGAGGGAATGGAAGACTTGCTTGAAGACGTGATGCTTTCTACTCTATGGATGCAGGGTGAGTAATACTCGAGAAAGTCACGGAGGCTTAGAATTGATTTAAAGTAGACCTCATAACCTACACTGGTACCTATGCTGATTGCATAATGTCATGCTTACTCTGCAAATGAGTAAATGATGTAAGTCATGGAAAAATCCTCACTGAAAAACGCAACGCTTCCTTCACTGGGTATTTTATGACAGCACTGTGTGCCTCAGAGTGAAAGATTGGGGTTCTTACAGCAAGCGCCATACATTAAGCTAGAACACTTGTGAAATGACTCGGGAAGAAAGGGTTTTAAACCAAGGAATACTGTATATAAAATCCCTGATCATAAATATTAAAGCTGTATCTGGTACTGAACAGCCACGTACAACAAAAACAACCTGGCTTCCGACGTGAGCCTTTATACAGACGAGCGGTAATACTTCACCTTCCAGCGTTTCGATCTCATTCGGAAAAAGAAGTACATGATCATCAAAAACAAGGATGATGCTACATACAGGACGACACACAGACTCATGTCTATGTTGGAAAATCCAATCCCTAAGAAAATTACAGACTGCCTGCTCTCTTGATGGTTAACAGACTCAAAAGCACTTTTACCGCCGTCCCTGACAGGTCCGTGGTTCCCTATGAGCTTATTGAACAGCTTAGATTCTGAATCTCTTATGTGCTCTTGGTTCAGGACCGCATCTTCTCTATTTCCACCTGGTTTCTCCTGCAGGCTTTTGTCTTTCTCCTCCCTTGCATCTTTTAGTTCAGCGTCACTGGAGTCAGTCTGGCTCTCAGTGTATCTATACAGAATATTTTCACTGCTGTAGTGATGCTTCATGAACTGCAGAACTTGGGCCTCGTTCCAGCTGTGTAGCCCTTTAATTTCCTCATGACACGCAGGACAGAGGTCTGGAGTTGGCCACTGAACTTTGGGAAATTTGGGGTCTTCCGTCAAATCACCTAATTGAAAGAAGGAAAAAAGTACATCAGAAATGAATGAGTGAGGCAAGCTGAACTGTCAGACACCTCAGCACAAACTGCAGTGTGTATTTCACTCAATAGCAAGGCTGTCAATCAAACACCAAAAAACCCACCACAGCACAGTGATGTTTGTGTTACACTAAAGGCAATCACAAATTAAGCAACTCATGACTTTCCTGACGGGTGCATCCACTGTTCCAAAGCACTGCTTCCTCCTTTAAGGTGCAAACACTATCAGTTATTTTCCTCTTCTCTCAATAAAAGATGCAGCATTCAAATTCCAATACAACAGGATCCCACCAGTGCTGTGGTGTTGGATGGCATGAGACCATCACCAGCTGGGCCTTTCAGGGTTAATTTGAGTTATGGTTTGAAACAAACTCTCTTTTGCACTGGATGCTCTTTTAATCTTCCAGCCTGGTTTGCTGTAAGCTGTTAGAAATGTTTGTCTCTGCTATTCAAATGGGAGAGCACAAGTCTGCCTTTCAGATGTCTTACAATAAAAATCACTCCATAATCACTTCGCTTCAGTAGAGAAAACAAAACAAAACCAACTTATGCTAAGACTACCAACAGAAAAGTTACTGCACCTCGTGTTCCCCTGCCAAAAAGAAAGCATACATTTTGTATCAGGAATTCTGTAGGGCAGAGCTACATACAACAATCTCATAACCCACACCTGAAGTCTGTGCCAAGGTGCTTTCATTGACCATTCAAACATTGCTCCTCACTGAAAGCTATGTATATTGCCAGAAATACAGCTGCAGCTTTTAGGGGTTAGAAGAAGTTGCTGTTCCAAAGTGAAATTTTAGCAAACTTAAAATGCATTATTTGATGCTGCTGTTTATTCCAGTACGTTTACACTTCTTACTAAAAGGGCACTTCAGCCAGCTGTTGCATCGTTTAAATCAAAATCCATGTGGGTTTTCCAGTGACTGAATGCTCCAAAGAAGCACATCACTCCACGTCGGCAAGAAGCGGCTCCCTGTGTTCTGTCTGGCAACAGCAGCAAACATTAAGGGATGATTTCTTTCTTAATACCTCCTCATATGCTTCTTTCTTCTTGGAGAAAGGAGACCAACTGCTTCGACTCACAACAGTATTTAATACTTCATAAATCTTGGGAATTCACCTAACCACGATATAAACACAATGTAGCATATTTAAATTGTACCTAATGCTACATTACACAGATCCATAACAGTAGGCGAGGATTAAGTGCAAAGAGAAACCAATTTTCTTTAGTGCTTTAGCTATTTGATATCCCCATAACAGAACAGATTAAATACAACCCAGTATTTTAACTGTATTTTTAGTCCAGCTGAAAACAGCAATCGAGGTGGAGGGCGAAAACAGACACTCTTCATATGGCAATTTTATTTTATTTGGTTGTTGATCTGATAATAGTTTTATGCTCTCTTATCCTGAGAAAGCCTCCTCTTCAATTATCACCCTCTCCTCTACAGCATCTTTCCAGAACAAAATGAAGATGAGTTTTAATGTCTGCTTAAACTGAAATGGAAAGAAAGTTAATTATTTTTATCCACTAAGTAGCTGAACTGTATTGCTCCTTTTGGAAAAGGCCTTGTTTTGTACTCAGCATCTCATCAAGCAACAGGTGACATCTCAGAAGGAGCACTATCACTGTATGTCAGAAGAGAGAAACTGTGCTACTGGAGTGTATCTCACGTGTATTTATTCCTCAGTCATGGAAAAGTTACTAGGCTGGTCTTCAGAGTTAAAGCTGACTGAGTTGCTCTAAGTCTTGCTCTGCATACAAACACCCTTAAGGCTGTTAACCTTGTACACCAACACACTTACAGAGCTAGCCTTAAGTCCGTATTTCATAGGGGAACACAAAGCTGAGACAACAGTTGCTGTTGGTTTGAACCCATGTTACGGAGTACTATTTGCACGTCTATTTGTTCCCATACAAACTACACTGTATAAAATGCCACAGCCTTGCCTTCCAGACACAGCTACCTTGTGTGGGTTTTCTTAAGCAAGGCCTTCCTTACCTGCAAGTCTGTTATTGACTACATTGTGTTTCTCCCAGAGCCAGAGAACAGCCTTGTCCAAGGTTTGCACCAAGTCCATGGATTCCTTCGCCATCTCCTCAAAGTGCTGAGCACAAGCCTTGCACCCAAAAAAGTGATGGATGTATCTCTGCATGACCTCAAGTACTATTCGGGGATTGTCTTCAAGACCTAGAAGGACAGATGAGAGATGCATTTAGCACCACAAACACAGCTTCAATGCATGCTATGCATAACGCACCTGAAAGCGAACCACAGGAAAAGGAAAGGAAACACTGTTCCCTTCTCAACCCACAGATATGAACACCTCCAGATGAACTGAACCAGCCACCTTTCTCATTCACAGGTATCCACAGCACACATGTTATCATCAGCACCAAAACGAAATGCTCATCAGATTAAACAGCTCATGATGCAGTGTCACAGGTTGGGTGAGTACCGACTGCTGCAGCTGAACACAACCACCTGCAGGGAATTCATAGCACAAGGTTTGTAGATTACATGGTAAAGGGTTCCAGTGCTTCTGTCCCATTCTGGCAGTGAATAACAGAGGCTGACAGCACACGTGCTCTCTGTGCATACTCAGAAGAAAAAAAGAATCCTAAGCAAAACCTATTCAAAACTGTCCGAACATTTATCTACTGCCTATGTAAGAGATGCATGGAGACTGCCATAGCACACCTTTACTTAGAGCAGAGCTGTTATTAAAACCAATGAAAAGCAAACAATCTCTGCTCAGACATTCCATATCTGTGATTGAATGGGCACGTATAAATAAAAGCTAGGAGATTACAGCAGATTAAATTACAATATTACAAGAAAGGCTAAAAAGCATTTTGGAGAGTTGAAGTGTTTTATCACACATACTGACTATGAATTTAGGAATAGAATCATTAAGAAATAACCACCAGCAAACAATCTCTTCATGTAAAACAGATTCAATTACAAATTTAATTGTATCTGTTCAGCTGTGTAATGTTACACTCCTGAAGTTTCCTTCAAAATTCATTTTCTAGAGAGGGCTTTCAAATTTAGCAACAGATTAAAAGATTCAGATATACAGTTAAAAATCCACAAGCAAGTCTTATCCACACTAACAGATCCCATTAATTGAGGACTCTTCTATACAACGAAGGATGTCCAGGATGAGATTTCTGCAACGATTTTTATCCGCCTTCTGAAGTGAACAATTCTGTGTTCAGAGCTCCTCTGGGTTCCCTGATGCTCATCTCATTGCGGCTTCAAATTACACAGTTCAACATTAAAACACACCAGATTTTAAGCAATAAAAACATTCTATCAAGAAAACCATGGTAAGTTTACGCTGACTGCTGCCAGACTCTGCAAGGAGTGGAAACTATCAAGAAAAACCCAGCTGGTTTACAAAGGAAACAAACAATTGCAAAATGGCTCATTTTGTTTGTTTTTCTTTTATCAGCCCAGAGATGAATCTTCTATTAACATCTGCCATGTATCATCGTGTAATCCTCCTTTTCTCTTTCCTCCCAAACTACAGCAATTCAGGGTAACCCTAATCTTTAAAGTGGACAAGAACCATAAAACCCTACCTGTGGTGGGAAGGATTAGGGAGTACATCATGCTTTTTAGTAGATGGGATTTAAACAAGCAATAAGGAGAGGAAAACCTCCCAAGACATAATCCGACAGTCTCAGACTGACCCAATTCTTTTGCCATAAGAAGTGATCATCACATATCTGCCCCGATTTAAATCGATGGTTAAGTGTGCCGAAGAGTTCCCAGGTTCTGCAGTGTATTTTTAACTTCAGGATGACTAAAGCTTGGAACACGGAAGCAGTGCAAGATGTAATTTTGTATACCTAGATATTCCGAATGTTTTTCGATTCAAACAGAACAGTTTCAGCAGTTTGCCCCAGAAAGGGGCAATTCGACTTCTGCATGATGCCACTGCACAGCTAAATACACCATGCAGCACGAAAAAGAGATTCAGCCTATTGTCCCATGAATAACAAACAAAACAAGGCAAAATGAGAGGAAAAAAAGCACTACAGGATGATGAGATTAGCTACTCAAAGTACGCCTATTTTGCAGGGCATTCAATATTAAGAACTGAGTTTTTCAGTGTGATTGCAAGCTATGCTGGACAGAGATACGTATCCATAATTTGAACTATGTATGTATTTAATGTACAATTGACAACTGGAAAACTGCAAAGTACTGCTACCATGGCCTGGCAGCACTCCATCTAGCATTCTTTGCAGAAGATATTAAAAGCCTTGAAAGTAAAAAAACCAAAACCTAAATGGAACAATAAGCAAACAATGCACTGTCCTGACAAGAAGAAAATCACACCGAGAGCAATATTTCAACATTAATGTTTTTTCCATTGTGCTAAGAAGACAGTATCTATCCGTGCAGAACATTTCTTAAATAGGAACCAAGATCAGAACATTAACACTCTTTCAAAGACACTGCGAGTCTAAAAACAAGGGATTTTCACCAAGCATTTGCAATGGAGCGAGTGTCTCACACCTCACCTATTAATGGGCACTATGGTTTTCAGCTGAATTCCCAACCTGCCTTCTGAAATAAAATTACAGAAGCACTGGCTAATGGCTGCCCAGCTTTTATCGCTGCTAAGCCTCGCGGTTACAACCCACTCTTCTCAAATTTACAGCGCAGCCTCATAGCCTGAACGGTCCTCCAACCTTTTCAGGTGGTTCAGAGTTTCTTCCTTTGAAATTCTCCCCCTCCATCCTGTTTTATTGCTCACTTCCCCAGGATCACGTATTTTCCTACTCTATTTACCACATTTCTAAGCAAGGACAAACTGACACACATTCTTTCAAAGCCTCCCCACTGCAGGAAAGCTACGCTCTGACCCCTGCTGGCAAAAGCCTGCAAACTGAGCCTGCAAAGACAACTGTCTATGAATGCATTAGCCAAGAATTTACAGGAAAAAGATTGCTCGAATCCATCACTTATTTTCTTGCCTAGCAGAACTGCTGCGTGTTTCTGTCTCACCCTTCAAGAACCTCACATAACTGTTACTTACCTGTACTTATCAAAGCTGTTGGGCGCAGCGCAGCTTGCACAGTCAGGGTATGAAACAGCTTCCAAAGGGAACAAGTGTAGCCTCTGAGCTCCGGCCTGCTGCCCTGACAGCCAACCCACTCTGTTCTCTTAGTGAGAAATATCCCAGAAATCTGAAAAGAAGACGTATTTAAGACATACACAGCTCTGGGACCAAAATTAACTTCAACACTTGTAGAAATGATACTTTACTCCAAAGCCCATTATTAAACTCACCCATCTTGCAAACACATTACATGACATACAGTACACAGTCAGTGATGTTAAACCTGCCAAGATGCACATCAGGGATGTCTGATTAGTCTGCCAGGATACCTTAAGCAGCTTAACTTCTAGAGACTTTTTTTTAAGCACAGTATGAAAACAACACACACATACTGTTGTAAGCCCTGCTACAGCTTCCATGGGCTCAATAAAAATTGTGCATCACCCACAGCACGATCTATGGAATTTACAGCAGTAGCATCTTAAGAGGATCAGACGTAAAATTAATGTTTATTTCTTCTTAAAACTACCATTACATATGAAAATCTTGCCTGGGATTTCATTCCAATGATTCATCTCTCTGATTCCTAAAACACACGTCTGCTTTCCAAATTCCAGACAGCAATCCCACTTCGTGGGAAGAAAGACTCAAATTAACCTGTGTGCAAAGACAGCTCCATCACAGTGCTCTGCATTATCAAACTGAGATGGGATTCCTGGCAAGGGCCATACGAAGTCAGGAAATTAAGTAGGAATAATGAAGGATAATTTACTCTTCAACATGTAAATTTCCCACCTTTTAAACTCTGAACTAAAGAGAGAATTCTGCTGATAGCAGGCATAGCAAGTACAGCCAATGCAAAAATTTCTGCTCTCCCATGGTTTGAAGCTGACATTAGGGAAGGTAGCAACTGCTTGCTCATAAAACCGTGCCAGGATTGTCTGCTGCAATTCTCTCATTCCAATTTCTTCATGTGGATTTCATGATCTCACTTTATTTCCATTTTAACCTTCTTATAACTCCATTACGGCTGAGGGACCATCAGTAAGCGATGCCTTAGATTTATATAGAATCTTATCCTTTACTAATGCTGTATTTTACACTGGAAACTAGTAACAGCTTACCCGCATTTTGTTGTTGACCAGATCTAGAATAGCATCATAAGGGATTTTGTCTAATGGAAGGCTCACCAGCCACTCCTGCAAGGTCTCTAACAACTTCACCACAGGCTGACGGCCAGGAAAAAGCTGAGCATATTAAAAAGAAAAGAGAATAGAATAATATTTTAAAGCACAACTTTCATCAGCAGCACGACAGTTTTATGTTTGCCTGAATGTGTTCTTCTTCTCTCTGAAATGCATCAATTAAGTTTAATAGACAAGATTTTCTTTTGTTGTATGCAAACACTTGTTCTGTTTATCAGTAAATCAGTTTATCAGTTATCTCACAGTAACTCACAACATTTAACACACTGCATTTGCAAAATGTTAGCCAGCATGAAGATACTCAATTTCAAGCAGAACAACTTTTGGCAGATTACACTCAATTTCCTATGAAGGTAATTCAGCTTAGCATACAGCTTAAGGAGCATAAGACCTAAGAAAGGCTGAAATCCTTTCTCACTCTTTGAATATAAACCACAGCAACTGCTTCTTATAATATTTTTATTCTGATTTTTCTAAGCGTTGATGATGGCAGTTATCTAGAAAAATAACTTTCCCTTTCATATGTGTAAAAGCGATTTCCAAAGTGGTTTGGAAACAGTGATTACCTTAACTTGCAAGTTAAAGTAGTTAAGCTCTGTCAGACAAGCAGGAGGAACTGTACATCAGTGGTCATATCATTATTATACACTAGAAATGCTTGCTTGATTGTTGTATTTACTATAGAATTGAGTACGTAAAACATCTTCTAGGTACCCTTCCAGAGGAAGGGGAAACAAAATCCCTGTATCTGCTGTCTTGAATACATTTCACGTATTTTATAGATTCTGCACATACAAGTTCCTTTGCAGCCACTGTCCAACTATACGATGAAAACAGCATACTTCCGTACTACAGACAGCATCTATAATCACATTTGCTCCCGTAGGAATCCCAAAATATCACACATTACTATCCAAAAGACAAAAGCTGCAGAGCATCTCTGGTAGATGTATTTCACAGAAGTGAAATCTAATTCTACAATAATGAAGATTTCCCTAGTGGGGAGGGGGAGGTGGGGCAGAGATCAGATCTCTGGATTTAGAATTTACCATCATTTTAAATGCTGTTAACAGGAGGATAGGATAAAAAGTGTTGGAAGTCCTGATTCACAAAGCTGTTGTTATGGATTGATTGCTGGGCACTTTGTCAAGAAGGAAAGCAAGATACAGAGTTTAACTTTGAAATCCAGTGCCGTGAGCCTGCAGAAAGATGCACATAATTATGGTACCAACACTGCAAACTTAGCATTCTGACTGCCTCAACTGTAAACAGTCCACACGTAAAAATGTGGGAATTGTGAATGAGAACCAAGAGAAAAGCTTTTCACAACAAAAGAATGCAAATAAAGGACAGGAGTCCCCACATACATAATGGCAATCTGGAGATGAGCATGCAACAGCATTCCCCATTTATGCACTAATAGCCAGGGAAGCAAATGACATAAGCTGGCCAGGAGCCATCAGGAAGAACAGAGGATGTTTTAGGGATAATATGATGGAAAGATTACCACCGCACTTTCTTAAAGAAATGAGGCCAGCTAGAGATTTCTGACCTCTGATGGCCGCAGGGGGGCAAGAAACTGTCTGACTGATACACCCAGATAGCTGGAAATAGATCATACGGCCCTTGTTATTCCCTTAAACAGGAATTGGTTCAGGTGTTTTAAATAAAGCAAAGTGTTAGCTGTTCAGTAAGTAGATGTAGGGAGAGTCTGCTCATTTCAAAAGGCTGATGTTACAAAGCTAAATTTCATTTTTTTCCAAGTCACATTGCATATGTTGCTTTTATTACAGGTGTAATGTGTGAGCATCTTCAGTGCTGAAATACTCAACCTCAATCACATTCAAAATTTAGACTGAAGTTAGAAATCTCTAAATAGGGTGCTATTTGTCAAGCATGCAATAACAACATTTAAAAATGAAAATAATGTTTTTACTTCCTGAGTTAAAATAGCTATTTATCCCAAAGATCTGATAAATGGACTATGTTTATAGCACTCGTTCAAGATGCTGCAGACTGCTTAACCTTTATTCAAATTTGATCTCTCCGAGATGAAATTAAAATGCATTTCAGCTCTTTAAGGATATCAGTACGGTACAGAGTGACTCAAAAACAGCATTTAAAGAAATTCACAAAACTATTTTCTAAGCTATTGGGAAAGCACATATTTAAATATATTCTGAAAGACGTTTTGAGAGGCTTACATCACAGTAAGTTTTATGTGACAGACATTTTTTATTCCTTAAAATAATCGAGGAGCAGAAGCACATACCTTGGCAGAGATGGTAACAAAATCCTTGAAGGTCTTTAGCTCAGCTCCCTCAAGCATCCTGTGCGTAGCAAGCTCTACCCGGAACAGGTAATGCAATCCAGATTCAAGGTCAGCCATGTACAGCTTCGATCTGAAACACATATAACATTATGACAGCGTTCTTTCACTCATTTTCTCATCAGTCGCAAAGGTAAAATTGATATATAGTAGGTGTCATTAAAACCTCTGCATTTGCCACTCCACAATGACTGCAGTATATCCTGCAGCACGCGCAGGGAGATGCAGCAGTTGCTTCAGGTGCTGGGAATGGTGAGTGTCAAGTTCATCGAGACCCACTGCACTCTCGTGAAGTAGTTCCATGTCACTCTGTTCTGAGACACGCGAAGCAAAACCACACGTAAGCTTTTTCGTCTCCCAGCCAGCTTCACCTTGCAATGAAATTACAAACCTGACATTGTCAGCAAGGCAATAGCTGGTGTAAAGTAATTACAGCTTCACTCCAGAATCCAACACAAACAGTAAAATTACATGCTACCTAAGAAGGGAGACTCTTTTTTTAACACACATTCATGTTACACAGAGCTGAAGCGCAAGCAAGACTAGCACAAATCATTATAGGAAAGGACTGAACCCAGAAATCCTCTCCCAGATGCTGCAGTATTGCTGCAGGCTCCTTGTATACAGAGTTCCTTGCAAAACAGTTAATTTTATTTACATCTGCTCTTAGTCACACAACTTATGACAGGTACAAGTAAAACACTTAAAGCAAATAAAATATTTTAACAGTTCATTCTCACAACCGAATGTCTTTATAACAAGTGGTACTTGAGATAAAACACATGGGGTAAAACACCCCCATCTTTCAATGTTCTCAGAGTCCAACCTTTACACTGTGTCATGCAGAGCAACGTAACTGAACAAAGCAAAGTTCACATAGTGTTCTTTTGTAAGGGCTCAACAAGGTCATTATTTCCAAACCAAACAAACAATCATTCAAGAAATCAGCTGCCTCCACCTCTAAAATCACATGCACAAAATAACATCTATTAAAATAATATATATAAGACAATCTACATATCTATATATATTAATCTACACATCTATATATTATATATAATCTGTATATAAGATAATCTACATTCTTAACAACTCAAACTACAAACTTATTTTGACGTATCTCTTTAGTTAATAATGTACTTACTTAAATTGGGAGAAAAAAAAAGAAGAAAAACTGCTGACTTCACGTTTCTTAAACAGAGATCCATATGTGTGCATACGGCTCTCCCAGAAAAAGCCCATTTGGAAGATACTTGGACTGGAGATTCATATCAACAGATTTTGGCTTGCTGGGATGCAGCTACATTTAACTAAGCTGTTTTAATAATGCAATGTTTTATGTAAAATATTTTACAATAGTCATTGAAGGAAGATGACACTAATAGTGTCCAAAAAAGGAAAATAAGTACAAAATGAAAGCACTCAGTCCTGTATCTTTTCCATCTAAAGATGCTGAGGGATTATCTGTCTGTAAAGCCTTTGTATCCTTCTCTCAAACAGAGAATGGGGCAAAGAGGGTAAAGATAAACCTCATCAGATTTGGTTTGACAAACATCTTTCACAGTGACTTTAGCATTTTCAACTGTATTTGCATTTGTTGAGCATTTTCAGTGGGCACTGCTTACTTTCCAATACACACAGAGAAAAATCGTTCTTGTGCTATAGCCTGTTGCTTTACTGTTCTGGTTTCTTCAGGGAATTGATTGAAACACTGCTCACAAACACAGAAACGTTACCTGCATTTAGCAGAAGCTGTAACCTTGGTGCTGGAAATGAACTAATTCAGTGTCGTCTTAACATACTGAGAAACAGATCCAGCTGAAGCAACAGCTGAAGCACTGCTTTAGCTTTGGTGCCACAATTCCTCCAGTGTTAAGCATAAATGCCTTACATTTTATTCTGCAGAAGAATGAAGATCATAAAGTGTGATCAACCTATTCAAATCAAGCTACACCAGCTGGGATGGAAAGAAATACCATTCTTGTCTGCACTAGAATTTTATAATGACAGGGCAGCCTCCTATGTGGCAAAAAGAAACTGCAAGTGAGTTTTAATAATCAAGCATTGATCTGAAAATCGAGATCCGAAAATCAGCATTGCTTACTTATCAAACTCCTTCCATGGCCTGATCTCTGTGCTGTGCTCTTTGTTTCCTTCAGCAGGCAGCTCAAGTGGTGAAAGAAGTTTCTTTCTTACACCTGGCAGCGACTTCAAATATGAAGAAAAGACTGACCGTAGGGGCTTCAAACTGTGTATAAATGGACAAAATTCAGATTATTTTTCATCTTGGATTAATAAAACATCCAAAGCAAATCAGTATACTTATAACATATTCACTTTGTTCTCCTTTTTACAGCTCTAGTATGTATTATACTTTGATAAATAGTGATCAACTTAGGAATAGTGACAAAAATAATTGCCATTAGTGGTTTGGAATTCCACATGAAATAAGAACATCACATTCATCAAAATATCAGCTTGCCTTTCACAGGCAATGTTCACACAAAGCAAGTATTCTGACTTAAAAGCAAGCTTGTCAGACCTTTGATACACTGCTGATTTTTTTCATTTTTATTCCAAAGTGTCTTCCATTCAGATACACCATAGTAATAGGCATAAAAACCACAAATAGGCAAGAGTGGTAAGCAAACTAGTATCAAATCTCTTATAAAAATATATATAAAACAATATTAAATGTTTCATTAGGAACAGCACATGGCTATCAGCATATGCAACTCCAAATAACAAGCAGTTGCCTATTTCCAGTCAGAAACACCACGAAACAGTTTATTCCAAAGTAAGTTTTGCCAGCCAATAATCCTGTTACTGCAGTCAAGCATCCCAAGGGTTACAATTAGTTGCCACAAAACTCTTTCATACCCTTCATGCCATTTCTACTGGCACAACCCATCTCTATGTATTATAAGCATTCATAAAGAGCAAACTAAATACCATCACTTAGTAACTGCTGAAGAGCGCTCATGACTGACAATTTTCAAACACGAAGGAATCAAACACAGTGTACTGAGTACATGCCAAGACACAACATCATTATACATGTGCAAAACTGACTATAAAATAACTTACTTTGTATGAAAGGAAGCTATAAAAAACAGTTGCTATAGCTTAAGTGAACCCTCCTGTGTGCCCTTGAGACAGAAACTACTTACCTGTTAACTAACCCATGCGATCCATTAGGATGCATCAGGTAGCACGAAGGGACTGAGGTAATCCCAAGTTTCTCCAGGAAAGACTTATCAAAATTCAGCGCTCTCTTTACAACAATGTTTTCATACTGGATCAAATCTAAGATAACCTGGATAGCAAAAAGGTAACACAAATTAAATCCATTGTTGGTGGAATATCCAATCTTGTATGGCAAGACACGTAAGAAAGCAAAGTGCATCAGCCCTTAAGCTGTTCACCAAGAAAGTGCATCTGTGAGTATTCTGTGGACACCAACAATATCAGACGAAGATTTACTCTGGAAGTTATTTGCTCCTACCTTCAATTCTTTGTTTGATCTATTCTGATACCTTTCCTCTCAAGTCTAACATCTGAAGAAAACATGAGAATGAATGATGAAATGTCCTCAAGTCTCAAAACAGAGCAGGGAATATTCCATAGGTGACAACAGATGTGTTTTGTGCTACACATGCATGTTTCCACTACATTTTTCCTTTTTGGGTGCATGTTGTCTTTGCTGTGTTTTAAATTACAAGTTCGAAAGTAAGGTGAAAGACCTCTCTTTTAATCAGTGATAAAAGCATGGCCTTTATTTCTTCAGCTGTTGTGACTTCTATTAGGTTTGCCTAATACTCTAACACTGAAAAACTGAAAGTAATGTTGTTTTCTATTTTACCAAGCTATTTTATAAATACAGATTTCTATATAACATTAGCAAATATTTAGCCTTCTGAAATCAGATTCCATTCTCCTTATTCAGATGACAATCTGCTTTCCCTGCAAAGGGGAAATAGCGTTAAAAATCAGTGTGATCAAACGCTAGAGAACTTCATAATCATTACCTCCTTTTTGGTACTGCCTACAAGTACCAAAACAGCAGCTTCCAGAAACCTAATGTCTGGAAGCAGTCTGCTTCTCAAAGTGATTCTCGTTTTTGGCAGTGCACCTTCCTCCACGTATACAACTCAGTCATCTTGGCATCAAATCTAATTAGAAACATTTCACAGACACCGGATGTTTCTGCACAGATTATACCTAGATAATTGTGTGGTTTATTTACTTATTCTAGATCTTGGCAGCAAGAGAAAAGTAACAGCTCTAGGCGAACAGCAGGCTCGTTAAGTGGTGAAATGGTGCCAAATCAAATACTTCATTGGGGGGGAAGGAAAGATCAAAAGAGTTTCCACTTCCTCAGTGGCTCAGAGCTGTGAAAACAATTGCATGCTATCGTTTAAATTAGAATGACTAATATTATGGATGTTTTTTCTAGCAGTAACAAAACAAAACATCTGACAATATTTTTGTTGGGATTTTCCTACTCTTGAAACAAAAGAACTGTGCTAACAATGAGATAGATAAATTAATCTTCCTCTCAAGTGGGAACAGGAGAAGTTAACATGACACAACACACATTTGTAAGCGAGTTCTTTTGTATAATTAAATACAACAGCCTTATGTAATCACTCAATTTTATAATATCTCAAAAAACACGACCTGACTTTTACCATCCTTCAATCCAGTCCTAGAATCACAAGTTCTCTTGCTTGGCTAACATAAAACTTAGCTGTTTTATACTAACACTCTTTCATACTCACTATGCCATAAATCATGCATTACCTCTCGTCCAGTGTAGGAGTTATTACTTTCAACCACAACAGCAGTATAATGAGGGGTTTTCTTGTCAAAGAGAGAAGTAACATCACCGGACCTTTTAAGAAAGGATAAAGCATTTAGCACAGGAGAATGCAATAAGCTCACCATTATCAACAGAACTTCCTTTTACTATCTTGTAGTAATATTGATAACAACAACAATAGAAAAGCTTACTCCATATTTAATAAGACTATATCATATTGAATTAACACAGCAGGCATACATTAGCTGCATTTTAAACAAGGCACTTACGAAACTGGATCCAATGGTGGGCAAGCAGGAGGTCTTGACTCTTGGGAATGGTTCTGCAAGAAGTCAATCATCATCCGGCGAACTGTTTGCAGCTCACGATCTGCTCCTGCTGAGTCCAAGGTACAAAAACACACAGTGCTTCAGACAACTGGTAGCAAACACTTCACGTGCAGGTTTTCATACATTCTCATACTTTTCTGCGGTGTTTTGTTTGTTTGTTTGTTTCGCATTCAGATTGGGAAAAAGAGGCACTGTTTTCTGGCTGATGAACGGGTACTAAGGATTTAATTCTAAGCCTGCAATTTAATGTTGAAATGAGAACTTAAAAACTGTAAACCCATCCCAAAATTTATAAAATGTCCAGACTTACAAATCTATCTGCCTGCCTTGCTGGTTCTTTCTCAAAATAACATTTCATTCCAAATGTGTGCTTGCTTCCACAGCAGTTGCAGTGGGAGATTTTAGTAGCCTTTTTTTAATAATGAGGATATTCACGATGGATTAAAAACTGCAAATGTGCAATATTCATACCAAATGGGACAGGTGACCTTACAAAGCCACGTAACACAAGGGAATAACTGACCTGCGAGATCATTTTATCAGCTTTAAAAGGAGTAAAGCAAGATGCAGGAGCTCTCACTAATACCAGAAGTAACAGGTACAACTACAGTCTAACTCTACACAAAGGGTTAATGGTGCAGGTGGTCCTTCTTCTGACCTCTGGCCTTTTAAATGTTAATCCATTAGAAAAGACAACATTACTTTTGTCCCCAGACAAACCACCTCAAGCTGTGATCCTGTCAGACACAGGGATAAGCCTGCTTTCAGTTATTGGACATCTGAGTAGGGGTTCCCCCAATGAAATTCAGGATGCCTGGAAACTGACTGACAGTTCAAAAGGCACCAGAGCCAGGACTGAGCAAACTGCATCTCAGGCTGCAGAGATGTGGGCTGGTTTTGTCCTTTGGGACTTTATTTCCCCCCTCAAATGAGGGCAACTTACAGTAGGATATTCCTACCTTTGTAATTTTCTCCAGTTGTAAACTGCTTTGTAAACGCTTTGAAGAACTATGGGGAAAGAAGAAGAAAAAAAAAGTATTACTGACTTTAAAAAGTCACTGTTTAAGACAGAAGCTCAGGTTTCATGCAGTCGTTTTTAGTTTTTACAGCTGTTATTACAAAACATTTCTATCTCTCTGTTCATGAAATAGTTTTTTACTCCTAGCCTATGAGTTCCAAAGATCTGGATAGAGCATCACAATTTCTAGTAAATACTCTTGGCAAATAAGTTTATGGTTTTAGTTACCATAAAACAAGCATCATTTACCCTAAGACAATAAATACATCATGGCACTCACCCTAAAAGTTGGATAGAAGTGAATCCCATACTCCTTACACGTCTCATAGTTCTCTTCTTCGCCGCAATCCAGCACACCAATTCTAATTGCAGACTCCCAGTCTGAAAACAAAAACATTTCCATTTTCAGCAGAAGCAACCATGGATCCCAGCTGACAGACTGGCCTGGTTCCCAAGGAAATCAACACCACGACTCTGATAGATTCCAGTGGTGCAGAAACCAAGCCTTAGGTTGGTTCACAGGCCATTTCTGTCCTCGAGACGAATGAAGGTTACCAATCATTGAAACAACTAATACCTCCCTGGCTGGCAGGGCTTCTGTTTGTACTGAACAGTATTCTCAATACATCTAAACAAGAAGAATCTCAACATACAATGTGACAATTATAGGACTAAAGATTTTTTCTAACTGAGTCCAAGAAGATGAAATAGGGTCCAACCCAACAGAAGGGTACCAACTCAGTCTCACAGCTTTTCCTATCGGCTAAGCCCATAAGATAAGCATGTGGAACACATTTAAATGAATAAAATAAATCCAATAGTTTCTCATCCACATGGCTGACAATTACTAAATTGCACATTTGATGCACCGGGTATCACAGTTAATTTTCACACAGGCTTCACTGCTTACTGAACTCGCAATGTTCTCAGAGGCCTCCAGGTCTGCATTTGCCCCCCAGCACTCACATTTTGCCCACTGAAAGCTGTCTTTACTTTTTAGTGCTCCTCAGGTATCCATTGGATATGCCTCTAAAATACCTGAGTTTTAACTGGAGTGCTACAGAGTTGGTTTGCCACATCACTAAACTTCCTAATTTCCTTTATAAATGTTTCATAGGAGTAACCACAAGAGTTGAAGTATTTCCATAAATGCACCTACATAACTTCAATAAAAGCTTTCAATTCATTCATAGCTTTTTCCTTCTCGTTTTGCCAGCTATGCTCTGCTGCAGCAATCACTTTAAGGAAGAACTGCTCCAAGAGACTCCTTATGCAGTTACTTTTTAAAGCTAAGCTGAATCGAAACAGCTGTGGGCAGAATCTGAAGATACACCATAACTCCCAAGGATCAATAAAACATAAAATAAGCACTGAAATTAAATTTGCTTTTATAGCAAAGAGCCCGAAAGCTTCATCAAGTTCAAGATCTGATTGGATGCCTGGCTGCTGTTGAAATTTAGCTTGACCTTTCCTTGTCTTTGAAGGAGGATGGGGCAGCTGAGTGGGAATTTCAGTTGTGCTGAACATGCCAACAGCCCGACGGGCACCACAGTAACTACAAGCATCCTCGAGCAGATGGGCACATATTCACACCAGCACAAAAGATACGACAGTCTATCTTATCAAATAAAATGCAAAACAAACAACAACAACAAAAAAGTTTGGCTTCTGGGTATCTATCTCATTCAACTTCCACCACTCCTCCTTTTTCCACCTGCCTTCATCCTCCTCCACTCGATGAATAGAAGCACTATGAACCTAATGCAAATCGCTGGCTTATAACAATGAAAATGCATCTCTGGCTAAACGCTTGGGTTAAAGAGCACCAGCTGGGGTGTGTGCTGCTCAGCATTTGCTTCTGCTTAGTGAGGAGCTCCTTGTTTCTAAGAGACGTGAAAACTGCTTCAGTACACAGCCTACACTGGCAACGCAGTGTAGATTTGCTTCAAAGAAAACACTGCTGAGTTTTTAAATAGCGCTATCATTTCTGACATTTAACATCTTGGCTGCTTCCAGAATAACAGCAACGTTTCTGTAGTTCCCCAAAACAATTTCTGGAAGGAAACTGTTGCTGGATTTGGGACAACTGTTCAGAGAAGTGGATTCTTTCTGCATAAAATTCAAGGCTTGTATGTGGGATCTCCAAGGGTTTGTAACTTCTGCACAGAAAACCACTACATATAATTCCAGCCCACAGGCATCCTGGTGGGTAGATTCAACCATCTTTTAAGATACCAGAAGTAAACTATAATAAAGCTAAATGCGTGGTTAGGGACTCAGCAGCAACAACTCTAAGCCTATTCTGAGAGAAAGCATCAAAACAAATGCTGCAAACAAAGCATGCTTTGTTCCAAATTTTCAGAAGCATCATCTTCAAGCTTGCAGTGAGGTTGCAGAGGCTGAACAGATGAGAAATGAAACAGCTCTCAAACGAAGCTACCAACGGAAAGCATGAGTTTTCTCAGTCCTCCACTAAAACCCATCCATTCCCATCCATGAAGCGGAAACATTCTCCTGTCAAATAGCACCAGACGGCAATTTGCATTTGCTGATATGGCCAATGTCCACAAACCTGAAAATGCATTTTTTAAATGGAAGGCTTTATGAAGACTTAGATTACAGTAAATTGGTCCTTGACTGGTTATAGCAATACAGTGCACATCGTCGTAACTGCAGATAAGTAAGAAAACAAGTACCTGAAGTCATTAAAAATTACGATTGTTGTCTACAAAGACATCACACAGCTGCAGCAAAACATAAACATGCCCTCCTTTTATTTTGAGAAGAGCTCTGCTCACTTTCAGCTCTTCATGGTCTCCACTGCAATGCTCGCACACCTCCTAGCTCTTTCATGTCTTTAGAACAAGGTCTAATACTATTTTGGCCACAAGGCAATGCAATTACAAAATGAAAACATGATGCAAGCTTATGTAAAGAAAAAAAGAAAGAGCTACGGCTTATACAAACAAGAAAAGCTATGGAAATGACAAGTGCCTGAAATGCTATGAAACCAGGGCTGCTCTGTTTGTCGCTCTTTGAGTTGCTGCTCAGTCCAATACACTCCCCAGGGCCTTATTCTGGGCAGGTCCATCTCTGTGCATCTGAAACGATGCACATCTAACACTGACCTACGTTGCGTGTTCATCACTGTCAATACTTCTCACATCCAAGGCTGCCAGAGAAGCCAGAGCTCCTCACTGCCTCTCAAACAGAAACCACATCCATGCATCCGAACCGCTGCCTCCACCACGATATCTTCTCTCGAGTGAAACACCACAGTGGAGCTGGAAAGCCTTTAACACACCCACATTAAGAGCAGTTTCTCCCAAAATTCTATCTCGGGTCTCCTCCCCACCACAGCTACAAACACCTCCGATGCCCTGTAGGTTCCTTCTATCAGCTCTACAAATGGAGCAGAACACTGCAGCACGTGCCAATAAACCCACGAGCAGATTTAGACACAGCAGCGTGAGTGTCCCTCTGCTGACACACAGGCCAATGATCCATTTAAAAGAATGGTATGTTAACTACAAAAATGTCTCTCTCTCTCTCTCTATTACCACCTGGCCATTCCTTTTTTCCCTTCCAACCCATTCCTGCTCTGTTGGTCTTGCATGATCCAACACCGAACACACGCCGCATCTCCAGCACTGCAGTATTTATGTGCTTTGTGCTCAGAACAGGATGATTTCTTTAAAGCAACCAGAAGATGAAGATCTCAGAGAGCTGACAGTCAGAAGGCATCTCGGTGCACCCACCATCACCCTGCTTTGCCACCTGAGCAACCAAGGAAGGCTGTGGGTTGGAAGGGGCTGCACAGACCATACAAATGGTGGCATTTTGGTGTTCAGTTCCCCCAGATCATTGACCCTGGAGCCACGCTGCTGCTCCCCACAGCTCCTCACAACTCACCTCCCCGGCGGGATGCGGTATGGGCAGTGCCCGCAACCCTGCAGCAGATGAACGATGCCCCACGTGCGAAGGCCCATCCGTGACCCCGCAGCCCAGCCCAGGCCCCGCAGCCCACGCCGGAGGAGACCCCGGCTGCCTGGCCTCACAACGGGTGCCCGCGGGGCAGACCCCCGGGCAGGGCCGGGCCCTCACCTTTGACGTCCCCCGCCAGGGCCCGCCAGGTGGGGGCGAAGGCGATGCAGTGTCCGCAGGACGAGCTGTAGAACTGCACCACCCATGCGGCCGAGGAGTTGAGCAGCGCCCGCCGCACCGTGCCGGCCGCCAGCACGCTCAGCGGATCCTCCCCGGCCCGGTACAGCCGCGCCGCCACCCCCGCCGCCAGCAGCGCCAGCAATGCCAGCGGGCCGCCGCCGCCCGCCGCCATGTTGGGACGCCGGGCGCACGGGGCGGGGCGGGGCGGGGCGGTGCGGTGCCATAGCAACGGCAGGGCGCGGGGACGCGGCCTAGCGGAGGGCCCGGCCCTCAGCCCGCCTCCCGCGGGCGCCGTGGATTGGTGCGGGTGAAGGATTGGGGTGCGGGTAGTTGCTGGAGGTTCTCACAACCGCCCCTTGTAATCCCTCAAGAACCGAAGAGGAAAGAAATGGATCCAAATCCTCGTGTTTCAGGCACTCTGGTGCATTTTCAAGGGTTAAAATCTAGGTTAGGATCGTTGATGGCGGGTTGGCAACCATGCCCGCAGCAGGGGGGTTGAAACCAGATGATCTTTAAGGTCCTTTTCAACCCAGGCCATTCTGTGGCTCTATGGCTGTACAGGAGGGGGAATTCCACACGCCGTACAAATCACATGAGGACCAGCAGACTCGGCCATGTTTCCCTATTTTTGCCCAATTCTCTATTTTTTTGACCATCACCATCTGAAGGAGTATAGGCACATCTCCTTCCCATCCACATTCACCGCTCTGAGTCATTTCTTTCCTGCGGTTTTTTGTCTCTAAGCAGTAAAAGGAGATGATTACAATAGTGCAACCCTTTGATATAAAAGAAAAGGAAAACCTTCTCGTAAGTGCTCATTAGGATTTAAAAATCTTCAGGTATTTTAGAGCACGTTTTATTCAGAAGAACTTCTAAAAGTGCGAAGATGAAAGAGATGGATTACAGGAAAATTAAATGTGGGGTTTAACTGAGAAATAATCATTTTCTATGAAAGATAATGACTCCTCTTGAGGCTAGTATCGAGATTTATTGACCCGGGAGGTTAATATCGATCAAAACCAAGGCAAACAAAATATTAGACCTTGAAGTAGAGTCATCTTGATATTGAAGTCTTGCTGCTGACTGAACAGGTCAATATATCTGGGTGCCAGAAGGTAAGGCTTGGAACAGATAATGGCAGGGGATATTAAATATGTCTGACATGTTCTGTGTGTACACTTTTTATTCTCATCAGCAATAGTTACTTTATGGCTGTGTCCTTCTGTATATAGCTATCTTGCAAGGGTTCAGGCTTCACTCACAAACCTAATTGCAAATATAACGGTTATCTTTCTCAAGTGTAACACATAGCAGTCTGAAATTAAACAAGCTCTTCATCTATTCATTCACATATATAAATGATATTTTTAATAGCTTTCATACCCAACACACAACAAGTGATCCCAAAGCTGCTGCTTGCAAAACTATAGTGAAAATAAGCTGAAAAATTGTAGTGCCTCAATATATAGATCTGTCATTGTATCCAATAATTTGCCTGTGAGTCCAGGTGGGAAGAAAAAACAACACTATTGAATTAAATTCTACCATAAGCAGACAAGAAGAAAACACTAACCGTAGAACAGATAACTCATCTGGATTAATTAATCAATTTAATCAATGCGGATAAGGGTAGAGGAGGGAGGGGGGCTGGGGAAATTCTCACCCAGGAAGGAAGAGCTTGTTTAGTGTTGCATCTCCATTGGGGGTTGGAACTACATGATCCTTGAGGTCCCTTCCAACCCGGGTCATTCTGTGATCTCAGCAGTGCTATCAGCCCTAGGATTGCACATCAGGAAGGTCAAGAGCCCAACTGGAGAGCCAAGACTGGTTAAGGGATGCAGTGAACAAGTCTTCATCCTGACCAAATACTGCAGGCTGTATCAATCAGTTGGTTTGGAATTAATTTCTATAGCAGACTTTTAGGAAAACCTACCTCAGGGAACATGAAAATATTTTACAGTGCAAGTTCAGAAGTTAATGTGCTTGGGACAGGAGTAATCCTTTCTCTTCATAAGGCAGCTGCCATTACTGTGCTTTTTAATGTCCCTAAGAGCTATTTGCAAAACAAGAAAACTACTCCCATTCACTAATGAGAGTAGCAGTGTACACAACATAATCTGAAATCAAGTAGAGGGTCAGTAAAAATAAGAATGAGATACATTAGATTTATTTTGTTTATTCAGAAAGCAATTCGGTATGGAAACAGTTAAACCATCAGTACTTGAAAATAGAAACAAAGTGCATTTCAGTTGGACTGTAAATATTGTGATTTTAAATATAAACATTCACAGGATGTAAAAACTGGTGCACTGTCACCTCTGTAATGGTGCTGAGCCCACCAGGAAAAGTTTTAGACTTGTTCCTGTTAGAAATGAGTTTATTCCAAGAAATCAACAACGATTTACTTCCTATAAGATTTAATTCCATCTGCACCTTGATTTTCTGAAGACAGACAGCACTGATTTTCTGAACATTTTTCTTAACATATGATTCATCCATCATCATTCACAACCAGAACGCGATAATGAAGAATAAGATCATTTACACATAAATTGCTTTTGAACCCTGTCTGTATAATCATAGACTCCTACACAATTCTGAACCCACAAGGAGCTCTTAAAATGCATAGGTGAATGAAGTGCTACCTTGATCAAAAAAAGCCAGAAGAATAAAATTGTCACCACCTAGATCCCGTGTAACACCACTCCATGAAGAGTATTGAGTTTAATCAGCATTCCCAAAGTTCAGAACTTACGAAGAGTATTTTAGGTAGTATTCTTTTTTTTCCCCACTTGCATCCTTTCATTGTAGATGTGAACACGTAACTTAGGCCGCACTTACACTGGGTAAAGTTGGGAATTAAAATTACCGATCATGCATCTCTTGCCTTAAAAATAATCAGGGATTAAAACTCCACCATGAGGGCAAACTTCTAATCACGGGCTTTTCTCAAATAAATCTTGTTGAGAACTCTGACTGTATCAAGGATCAAGCTGTCAAATATGTCTTCAGTCATGCTCATCTTCACAGTTAATTCATCATCATCGTAGTAAGTCCATTGAGGTTCTTCTTTGTGGAGTTCCTGAACCTAAAATATAACATGGATATGAATGTTTACTGCAAGAGCGTGGTCAGTTCTGGGAGGCACCAAGGAGCTGTGCCCAATCCAACAACTTTACCTATGCAATATCCACTTAAACCAGTCATAAGAAATGAAAATACTGGATGATTATTGCAGATGTAATGAAAAGGATGCCAGCGACTTCTGCAAGTTCCAAAGTTACTTTAAGTAAACACAATGAAACAACACAAACATTTCTGGTTTCAATATAGAGGAAGTAAAGAGGTCTTTGTTGAGAAGTCTGCTTACCAGAATGAGATCCACTCTGTCTCTCGCACAGTTTCCATACTTAGTCATATTAAGGAATTTTCTTTTCCTTTCTAAATCGTTCCTTTCCAGATTCATTATTTTAATAATTTCCCCCTGCACAAACGTCTAAAAAATAAGAAAGGATGAAAAGAATCATTCTCATGAGAGATTTGTCCCTGTGAAGCGTTGGAAATGTGTGAAAAGGGCCAATGTGGAGATCCAGCAATGAATCTAGAAATGCCCCCTGATTTTAGGGGACTGATTGATGCTGACCAAACAACACATCTTCAACGTAAGATGACTTCAGAGGTCGCACCCAAGATTGTTGTAACCATGGACGTTCAGAAGCCTGGCTGTCATTCCTCTAGAGAGCCCCACGCACTTGGAAGATTCGGACTAGCTAATTAGTGCAGTCTGTATTTATTGAGATATCCCAGCGGTGCTGCCATAACCCTCCAAACTTTGCCACTGTGTCCCTGCAGCGTTTACTCTTTACTCTCATTATTCTACAATCCGCATTTCCAGAATTTACCTTAACCTCATCGACATCTGTGCTTCTGCAGTGACACCCAGAACGGCAAGATCTCAAATTTTCTTTCAGCCACGGAAAGCTATTTGGATGTGCAGCTACTTGATATTCCGCACGTAGAAGCTCGTGAGTCAAATCGAATATAACCTGTAACATCAAAAACACAGAACCAAACCGAGTACAAAATGATGCTCTGTCCAAAATTTTCTTAGTGTTTGACAAAAGGGGATTGCAGCTCGGTGCAAAATTTGTGGTCGTCACTTGCAGCACAGGTTTTCCTCTGGGTGTTATGATGATCATTATCTAACAAGTATGTAAGCCTGTTCAGCAGTAGGTCTCGGGCAGTAACGTGTGGTCATTCACTAAGTACAGATGGGTTATACACGAGGCCCTGATAGGACCCATAAATCTCACATGCAGACAGAGGTCCACAAAATTCAGTAATTCCAGAGTGCCAAGGAACATGAGGATCAGTTCAAACTCAGAGCAGGACTTTGGAGGCAGTACACTTGGACTTTAGATTGTAGCTTTTCAAGGAGTTTGTCTTGTCCTGGCAGACCCAAATCTTATCTGGGGCGTTACAACAGAAGAGCTCTTGCAAAAGGCTTTTATCACAGCAAGGAAGCCTATCCTGGAAGAATTATTTTGCAGTTCATTAACAGAAGCAATATATTTTGCAATAGCTTTGTCAGTGTTCCTGTGCTCTATTTAGTATTAGCAGCAAGAATAATGGCAGGTACTAACCAGTACAATTCAGCCTACAGAACACTGGAAAAGACACTTAAAAAATACCTGATTATACATCCTCTTGCTTTCTGTTTCCAAATCATTCCCTGGGAAGTCATTACACTCAAACTTCTTTGGCACACTGGTTCTTGTGAAATTTGAATAAATGTTTTCCGGAGTCCATAATTCCTCTACAGCATACGCAGACAAGTTTTTAACATAAGAAACACAGCGTGGTACCACAAGGGGAACTTCTACAGTTTTCTTCCAAGGAGCTGAGTGCCAGTGATCCAACAAGTATTGCTTTTGTGTTTGTCTTTCCAGAGCACGTTCATTAGAGTTAGGCTGATCAAAATCTTTAGAGCTTCCAAAAACCCCAGCATCGAGGAGTCTTATAAGGAACTTGAGTGGGAAGAAAAAAAGAAAACAAAGGTGATGTACTCCATACTTTTCCACAGTTTATAGAGGTATTGAAATCATTAGCAACTGATTCGGGGCTACACTTAGAACTCGGGAATCATATAGAACTCAGGAATCGTATGCTCTCATGGGCTCAAATAAAGGCTTACTGATGCGTCAGAGGAAAAAATCTATATTTTAATTGTACCTGGTAGAATTCAGAATTAGATTTACATATTTGAATTCTATGAAAGTTTTTGATGTTTTTACACATTTTTGTCCTGAATTGGGACTGCTTTTTCCTACCCGCTTCTGAAACCAAGACTTGATTTTTTTAAAGCTTTCTTTTTTAGTGCTTCCTGATGAGCTACTTGGGAAGCAGAAAATAAACAGGCTGGAAACGGAAGCAGCAGGCATTAAAAGTGCCATTTCACTGGGGTTCCAGGCGGCCCAGTAGGCTGAAGAAGTGAGAGAACAAAGCACATATGTCATCCACCAGCTGCAAAGTTGTTTAAATGAGGAATGGTTCAGTTCCATACGTTGACACAAAGCAATTTTTGACAAAAAACAACTGGGCAACAGAAATGCGTGCAAGAATAGACACACTTTCAGGTCCAACACTGCAGGTGGCAGACTTTTCTGACTCTACTTACAGGCAAAGTGGTTGGAGAAGTCTCTGAAGATGAAGGAAATCTCTTGTCTGTTTTTACTCCTTGCTTTCTTTTAATCTTCTTGTATTCCTTAACTGCGTCATCTACAAATTTAGTCACGATTCTTTTTGCTACTGGGTGACAGCCGTGAATGCTAAGCATATTGAAATTGTGCCGTAAAAGATCAGCAACCTCTGCTGATTGCTCAGTTAAGCTAGAAACTGGATTTTCTTTGATAAGAAATTGTTTCTGAATGTCTCCTTGTTTTAGGCCTTTGATATAATTCATCACATCGTCTTCAAAGGCACTTTTGTATTTGTGTTGAGCTGTTTCAGAGAATGCAATGAACGCATCAAATAGAAGTTTCTTACTGAGTTCAGCTGCAATATCATCGGTGAGTTTATTTCTTATCTGATCTTCTACCAAGCAGCAAACATTCTTGCTTGTGTTTATCCCATCTGCATGGGTAATCTTGTTTTCCTTTGGAGGCACATGTGCAAGCATCCCTTGTTTTATTTGTATCATATCTGTTTTTTCGTTATCTGATCCCCAGCACATATAATTGTTCTGATGATGATATTCATCACATTTACAGTTGTCGGAATGTGGAAATGTTTGACTTTTCCCAGACCGCAAGGCAACATACAGCCTAGGCTGCTTTTCTGACACTTCTGATCCTCCTGCACTTTTTGTATCTCCAGCTTTCTGCTCTGTTACCTCTGCACCCTGCTCACCAACTTCAGGGTATTTGTAGCATCTTTTGAAGGATTCGTCATCATAGGAGTCTGAGTCTTCATCCTCAGTGGAACTGGAACCTTTTTTGTTAACCTCCAAGAGGTGTGAAATCTCACCAGGCCTGACAAAGATACCACAGAGCTGTGCACACTCAAAATACTTCACCCCTTGGTAAGTTCCAGCATGATCACCTTCAGCTTTGTCCAATGCAACACCAGCCCAATGGCCGCTATCAAAACAAGTCCGTCCTTTGAACATCAGGGTTCCAGGTCGGGTCTGCTTTACTAACACTCTGTCTCCAATTTCAAATGATGATAATGGGTCATCACTGTCCTCCTCAGCTGCAGGCAGCGTTACGTATGTTTTGCATTGTTTCATCACAGAAGGATTTCTACTGGCCTGACTAGAAGAAATAGGATTTGACACAGGCTCCAAAGACTGCAAAGGCGTCTCCTGCTCTCCTTCCTGGTACTCTGACAAGTGCTCCTTTGCACAGGAAATCTCTTCTTCAACTAAATATTGTTCTGTGAGGTTACCTTCCTGAGTTGAAAAGATACCAACTGGCTCTTTATTGAGCAAGGGATATTCTTCAGACGCAGCGTTATCAGATAGTGGGGGGAATGCATCCATTTTCAGTGATATATCTTCATTCATACACTGTCCAGTCTCTGGGACTGTCATTTGTTCTGGTGGAGATGGGAAATCATCTATACTGAAGCTAGAATCATCATTTTTCATTGTATCTACACCCAAAGGGGGAGGAGGAAGGTCTTCACTTAGAAATGACAAATCCTTTTTATTAGAGGATGGCAAGTCAGCACTTCCATAGGACAACACTTCATCAACAGGAGACAGTATTTCTGACAAGGTAGCCTCATCAGCCAGAGGGAGACCCTCATCACTAATAAAAATTGTATAATCTTCACTTCTGAAAGAGCTCTCAGATTGAAACAGTTGCTTTTTTGAGGAAACAGAAGAAAACGGTCCATTCCCAAATCCCTTTGTGGCTTGCCTGCTAGTTTTTGAGTTCTTATGAATTCCTGGGGCCAAACTCTGCAAAGACCCAAAGGAGGTGGTTTCTGTATGGACTTCCTCAGAAATTCCTTGCATGGACAAGGGCAGAGATACAATCTTATCAAGTTTTTCAGACTTGTCTTTCTCATTCAAAAGCTGTGCACCATCATTTTGCACTGCTGCATTTCTGGACGATGAACATGCTACTAATTTATCATTTGCAGCATCTTTATCAAGTAGAAAAGAGACAGTGCTACTAAATTGGTTAGCAGCCACATCTAAAGGTTTCAAGGAATCCATCAGCGGAAGACTTTGATCCCCTAATAAACTCTTATTTCCATCATTCTTTTTTGATTTGTCTACTATAGAATTAGGATTGTGCTGTTCGTAGATTTGAAGTAGGTAAATATCATCATTGCAAAAAGAGCTGGCAGCTGCATTTTTTGAGTTTTCTGAGGCTTCCAAGCGTGGCTTATCCATTCCTTTGGTGGGTTTGTCAAGCTGAGAGGAATCCAGTGATGTTGTTTTGGAGGTATTTGCTTTGTCTGTCGAAAGGAAAGAAAGCAAATGACCAGTGCACCCATGAGCTGAAGCCTCTCCAGGGCATTTCTGGAAGATCTGAGAACATGATGAAATCTCAGTGCTGCTGTCATCCTTAGACACGCCACGTTCATTGTGTTCTTCACTATGTAATGTTTTGCTCCCAGAATCTATTGGTGTCTCTTTTGGAGTGTTAGGACCAGCATCATAGACTAATTCTTCTGGAATACTGACATCAGTGTCCTCTGCATTTTGCACCGCTAATTCAGACTCTGAAATAGAGCATTCTGAAACATCAATCCAAACTGCAGACGCTTTCTGAAAATCTGGGAGAGAACAGTCAGATCTGGCACTTTCAGAGCACGGAGAGAAGCTGTTTGACTTTAACAGTGACTCAGTAGAACCTAATCCTTTGGAAAATGCTTTCCACTGCAGTTCTTCATCAGAAGTTTCTTGAGAATTATGGTCCAAAGGCTTCAGACATTGACTGCCATCTGCCTGGTGGATCTCACAAGGGGCAGACATTTCCACTTCACGTGGAACATCTAAAAAAAAAAAATAATAATAATAATAAATAGAAATTAAGAAAACATTTTTATTTTACAGAAGAGGCTGCTGGATTCAAATCCATTTAATACCCAGCAGTAAATCGCATTCAAAAATCAGCAGCATTAAATTCACTGTCAACTTGAGAATTATTTTAATATCATAAAAATAAGTCAGGCTTATCAAATAAGGATGAAGAAATCAGTGTTGTAGCAAACAAGCAAATACAACAGTGTCCAAGGTGGTTGATCAGAAGAGTCGAATGCAAAATTTTCATTATGATCTCTATTATTCTAGCCCAAAGAGGAACTTCACTGCCTGGTACAAGAAGTAGACCATTATTCTCTACAGACAACCTCCAGAAAGAACTGTTACTAAGATTATGATAAATAACCACACAAGCCCTATGGGGAAAAGGCACTTACCTTCTGAAAAAAGGATTTCAGAAGGTGATTTTTCAGCTACATGCATGGTCTGTGATTCTCTTTCAGAATCTGGGCTAACCCTGAAAATACAACATGATCATTGAATTAAAACTGAAATTCTGAGTGCCATGCACTTCATAGGTGTTCAAAAACATTAGTGTATAACACTGTGTTTCTTTGGGTGTATTTGCTACTCATACAGAGCACAACGCTCAATAAGGCACCTTGTTTTCAGCTGTTAGTTCAGATGCTTTCTGTGAAGATTCTGTTGATTTCAGCATTCATTCAGTTGACTCAAGAAGAATTAGATGTTCAAAGAACAGAACCAACTATGAGCATCAAACCCAAATAAGGCAGCATTTGACACACCAATAAGAAGCTGAAGGTAGGACAGGAGGTCTTAAATCTTGACAGAGATGGTACCTTAGCTCAGCTAATGAACTTTCTTTCCTTAACTGAGTTTCCATTGCTGTAGATTCACTTGACATCGGTGCTGATCTTTTTTCACTGTCTTGGTCATCAAAAGAAAGATCTTTCTTACTTGTCCCAGCCTGAAGAGGCAATGATAAAAAATAAAATAAAAGCACTGAATATGCAAGAAAACTGAAGAATGCCGAGCTGAGCTCCAAGTGCAATATCCCCATGACAGGCAATACTGTGGATTTCCTCTCTTGAAAAATTCATGCAAAGATAAAAAGATAGGTAAGAAAAATATAAGCTTGACACATGCCTGAAATGGACTACACGAGTCTTGTTCTTTTCTAGAAGTTCTGCCATTTCTCTGCTCCCTGGGCGCTTTCTCCACTGTCACAGAATCATTCTCTTGATCTTCTAAGAATGAGGTATCACCACCTGAAATGTACAGATTACTCAGCACAGAAGGGAAACGCAGGGTTCTTCATCTCAGCCACACAAAGTAGCCATGGCTACAGGAGACTAAGGCTTGCTACTAGAGTTCATGTCAAAGCCTTTCCACTCAAATTCTAGGTTATAAAACAGCACAAGTCTCACACCAAATACAAAAATGAAGTCAAAACACTAACGATGAAACTGTGATCCATTCAAGTCCATGGAAAACTCCTTACCTCAGAGACAGGATTTATTTCAATTGGTTTTCCACATGCTAAGCCCTAGGCTTAAGAATCTAGCACCAATGCAACACCTGCAAAGCTTCTAGCATTAAGAGCGCTGTTACTAATTCTTAGTTACACAAACCTACAGTCTCACTTGCTACAATATCTAGAAGTAAATGTGGAATGCAGTTAATTAGAAACAAACAAACCAATTCTTTGTGCCATATTTCATATAATACAGAGACTATGCATACCCAGAACTCTATAAATTATAGAACTGACTCACCAAAATAAAACTGGCTGTTATATATTTGTTGTACTGATAGCAAGAAAAATGAACTGAGGATAAAACCTGGAAACAAAAATAACTCCACAACACGCAGTCAAAGTCCATCTCCAACTGATCTATGTTCTTTTGAAATGAACGCCCTTAAATCATTTTAAATGTGCCTCAAAAGAAAGTAATTGTTAATGGCATAATCAGAATAAGTTATGATTTTGTTCTAAGGAAGCACTGTAATCATATCTCATGATAAACCTTAGAGATCTTCACCATCTTAGCTAGTAGTGATTTATGCATTGGGTATAGTGAGCAAGACGCTTAGGTAATGAATGAGAAGACTGTCTCTCTGTCTCGAATAAAGTTTGATTGAAGTGTTTGAAACAGATTGGACATAATCGCATTAAGTATGATTTACCAGTTTCTTGAAGAATGCTTTCTGCCTGGACCCAGAACAAGGTACACAAAGCATCCCCAAAGCCTTTCACAGTTAACATGGGTTGTTTGCCTTGGTTTTATTTTGGCCCTACACATTCCTTGTCACCCCAACAGAAGCTGAAAGGGGCAATGACCTTATTCATCCGACCACCCCCTTACCTATCTTCAAGTCACGTAGCAGAAGCTGTAATTCTCACTTTCAGAAATTTCTACAGTCACTCCTTCCATGCACAAACACCACCCCAACAAGACTATTTACACCTTTGTACACTTCTTGCTAATCCTGAACAGATCCTTGTACCAAAACCCACACTGGAGACAACCAAGGAATAGATAAGCATCACAAGTTCTCTCTCACAGGCTACTCAGTTTTACAGTCCTCTTCTAAATAGATCATTTGAACTGCTCCAGGTTTCAACTTTTACCTTCAGTAATTTAATTTGACTAAGTGTCCACAGTCGGCTACAGAAGTCTTTTTTTTTTTAATTGGGTACCTGTGTTTGTGGTATGTTTGATCATACAGCCCACGCCTGTGGTTTGACTGCTGTCATCACACACTTCCTTGGCTTCTGTTCCAGACACATCAGGACCTTGTGCACCCAGGGATAGCTGCAAACTCAGGGGCTCCTCTGTCTGTTCCTGGTATTGTAGCAGTGTTTTCTTATTCTTGGTAGAAAAGCTGAAAACAGTTAAACAAAGAATTCACGACTGGGGGTTGTTTTTGTGTTCCCAAGTTAATCACAATATGCCTATGCAAAGTCGATAAAGACATGAATTAAATGTTTCTGGTAGCCCATGGTGGTACCTGTACTGGTAGTATGTGCTTGCATACATATGCTTATTTCTACTTCCCCCCTCCCTCTCTCAGTACTGTATTTTTTACAGGCATACAAGAACAGGAGAAGACTAGAAAAAAAAAAAATCATCAGCTCTAAAAATGCAACAACCAACCAACCAACCCCATGACTATACAGTATTTAAGGACATGAAAGTGAGTATCCTAATTTGGCAGATGCATTCTCAACCCTTAGCCAAATGCTTGTCTGCTTACAATAATTCACAACTATAAGCTCTGTGTTCCTCGTTTCCAGTATTTCACACCCACTGACGAAACCCCAAACCAGCAGCTTTTTCTACAGGTTAACAATTCATTTATTACTTCAGTTCACTTTATTTTTTAATAGCATTTCCCAACCCCTTCCACTCCCTGACAGCCCTGCTTATTAACTATCTTCCTGGTCAGGATAAAACATTAACATACCTGTGGGTAGATAGCATAATTACCACTCTACACTCTTATGTGGGAAACAGATCTATACACAGTAATGTAACAGACAGAGTTTGGGCACGCTGAGCTCCACCAGGCCCTGTCTGCCCCAGACTTATGCTAATACTCACTGTTCTCCTATGGGCAGGCTTGTCAGTAATAAGAAGTGAAAGCACAGCCAAGAAACCTTTTAAAGATTCCTGTGACTTGTAATCAATAACACCCTGAGTTATGGATCAATTCCATGACGGGATTTATTTGAAAGCCTTTCCCTGTGGGCAATGTAAGTAAATGCACAGCCCTGACTTGCCAGTCTTCACAGAGGCTGGGGAACACCAAACGAGAGGCTTTTCCTATTGTCTTCAGTCACTTCTCCTTCTGAAGCAAGCTGGATGTTTGTTCGCCTGAACCGTCTGGACAACAGCCATTCTGAGCAGCATGAACACTGCTGAGTCCTCGTCTGCACTGCTCAGCACCTGCACTCAGGGCAGAGCAGATTGGGGTGTTGGGGTTACGACATCTGGGGAGCAGGAGGTCAGTGCTTTCTCAGAACAGCCTCCCTGAACTCCCAAATTACGTGTGACTGTGGGTATTTTACTGACACTTCTAAGCATCGGTTTATGTGTAACATTAAGCTCCATGTAGTACAAAAGCCTTCCGTAGTTAAATCCCAAGTGAAAGACAAACCTGCTCTGAGGGGTTAAGTGATATATAACCTTAGAGTGGATGACAAAGGAGTGATTTTCACCAATTAAATCAATACGCTTCTACTCATTTCACATGGGTATTTTGAAGTTTAATTCAAAATCATTGCAAAGCGCTTCAAGCTTGTAGTTAGAAGTCATCATGAAAATGTGAGTTATCATCAGACATCGTATGGCATCATTAAAAAATATCCAGGTTATTAATGCTATGGAAATTGACTGGCCTAGGTCTGCTGTCAAAGCTACAGTTGTTCCTAACACTGCAGAGATAAGCCTCAGTCCCACAGAACTGCTTAGCAGTTCATAATACAGATAATCTTAGGGAAATGTCATACACTGGTAAATGCACCCTACCTGAAAAGTTTAGCAAGTGGTATATAACCTTTGTATCTCTCCAGATATGGATCTGTACCTCAATTTACATGGAACTGTTCCTATACCCTACAATAAGCTAGTACTTGCCCCAGTGAGCTTACCATTTCAGCTATGAGATGGGAGACTGAACAAATAGAGGACAAGCAAAATAATCAATGAGGCAATATCGGTCAGAATGTTAAGCAGGGATATTGATGCATCAACTGCTTGACCACGGAGGTTTTCAAAACTTATCATTATAAAACGCCCTCTTGGGAGCATTTAAACCTCACACAATTATCTGGGCTATAACTGCTCCCGTCTTCCCCACTGGATTGGTTTTTGTCTTCAGCTATCACTGTGGGATGGGTTTTACTTACCCATCATATTTCTTGTTTTGTTTGTTCTTTAGCTGGACACAATTCTGTTTATCCCCAGGCACATCAGGCCTTGTAGATTCTGCCAAGGAGGAGCCTAACATAGCGTTAGAAACCTGACTCTTCTTTGGCTTAATTACTTCTTCAGTAGCTGGGCTCCTGGTAAGCTGAAAGGAAAAGGGCTGTTTAAGTTTTCACCTGGATATTTGTTGCAGTGCCAGCTCTGACTTTGTTATTATTCACCCACATAAACAACCAAAAAGAGCACTGAGACTTCTATTAACAGCCTCATTAGGACTGCAAAAGTAATCAACAGGCTATGAATTAGCTTAATGGAAACAATCTCATGTGAGAATTGAATGGTCTGAAGATGCTGAAGTCCTGTTCAAATCCAGGTAGGAACCCACTTATATGAGAGTCTTTACCTTAGATTCAATTCTAATAATGAAGAACACCTGTTTGTTAAGAGAATAAACACACATCCTGCACACAAGTCCAAGCCTAGCACTACCTGCACCCTCACAACTAAAAACTATCACTCATTAAGTGACTTGATAACCTTTTTCTTCCCAGTTAGATGATGCAGCTCCTCCTGGAGTTTTGCTGTTGACTGCCGTATCATTAAGATTTCTCTTTGTTGCTTTAATAAGAGCTTCCTTTCTTGATGGGCTGCCCTGTAGATATTTTGCAGGTGCTGTATTTCTACCTGCAGAAAGCAGAGAAAGAAAACAGTATGAGAGAGCTAAGAATAAATTTTAAAAAGCACCATAAGGTAGGAAACAAAACAGAACAATGCACATGAAGTAACACCAATAACCTTTTCCCTTTAATAATACAAAACAGCAATATTAAATCTTGCTCCGACCACCTCCCAGTGCTGCATGAAGCAGAGGGGGATGCAATGAGCCCCGGCTGCTCTTGCAGCGTTACCTGCTCCTGTTTCAGCTCCATTAGGACTTTGCGCTGCTTTTCAGCCATGGCAGAGGCTCCCTCAGCATCTTGCAGGAGTTCCAGACATCTGAGAACCAGAGGACAGGTACCATGGTCAGATGGATCATTTAATGCCATGAATGCAACAGTTTCAGGGCTATTGTACACAAGAGCAAAGCTCCTCTCCAAACAGCTGTGGAGCTGCAGTAGCCATGGAAGGCCCCACAGAAGGTCCTGCTGGGCTGTGAGGGTATGTCACCATAGAGGGCCAACCCACATGGGGAGACCAGAGCACCCTGAGGGTCAGAGGAGAGGGACACCCACGCCGGAGGGGCTCACACCTGCAGCAGTGCCTCAGACTCAGCCCAGGCAGCACCGGGGACACCTCACACTGCTGGGAGGCCACAGCTGTCACTTCTGCCATGCTCTGAAGAGAATAAAACCGGGCAGGTCCTCTCCTGTTTCTTTACCCATACTGACTCCATAAGAAAGGGGTTTTATATTTGCTCTTTCTCCCAAAGGAGGAAGCATTCTGACAGAGCGGGGAGCTGCATCCCTACATCACAGCACAGGACCCTCCCTCAGGGCAGGCCCATAGCACGATGATGCTCAGCTTCCCTCACCGCCTCTGGTGGCTCAGCCAGGCCAGCTCTGCTCTGGCTTTATCCCGCAGAGCTCTCTTGCGCAGCTCCAGCAGGGCAGCCTGGTGGCGGGCACGCAGCTCCTCTCCCCTCAGGCACTGCTCTGCCATGGCCAGGCTGAAGCAACAGAAGGAGCTGGAGCGTCCATAGTGCCGGCCAACATCACTCCACTGGGGACAGAGCAGAGCACCACAGTTACTGAGAAAGTGCCACGTGGGTGGCGAATTTCACATGGGGACTGAACATACAGCAAAACAAGACCCAAGCCCAGTAGGGTGGAAGCAGAGCTGGTGTTACCTGGCTGTCCTGGTCACTGCTCTCCCCGGAGCCATCTGCTGTGCAGGGCTCCCCATGGGGCAGATCTGTTGGAGCTGACTGCAGGTTCAGGTCTTGGTGGCAATTCAATGGCTCTCCATCCTCTGCTGGTAGAGATCCTGAGGAGAGGAAGATTTCAAGTCATGATAAATAGAATATCTAACAGATATTGCTTCTAAACGTGAACGTTCAGGCAGGGCAAATGAAGATTAGAGCTGTATGTTTCCACTACACTGCCTCACACAGTGCATGAGGCAGCATCCATTCCTGAATCACCAACAGGGCACTGGGACCTCTCTGCTTGGTTCCCTTTGCACTCTGACATTTGAGCATCAGTCCCCAAACAGCTTGTTGGGGATTATGGTGCCTGTCCACTTACAGGAGCAAACCCTGACCATTAACCTCACTTTCAACTGATACCAGGGTAAACAGGTAAAAAGAAAAGAGAGGCCTATGTGTAGGGTAAGTAACTGTAAGATCAAGATTATTTTCTTCAGAATGGGCAGGAGAACACACGGAGATTGCTAAGATTTAGGTACATATGTCTACATTCTCAGAATCAGCTGGGAAATCAGTGACATTTGTGATCAATGGTACCAACTCTTGAAATCTACAGTATATCATAAACCATGCTAGAAAACATTGTTATTTACACAATACCACCAAATCCTTTATCCTCAGAGCTCACCTTCATGAAGGGCTGAGCCATATGAACTCCTTCCTCCCAGAGATTTCCTTTGTCCCACAGTTTTGGAGTTCACTGGGCTTTGATCTCTCTCCATATTCAATGGAAATTGTTCCAGCGAATGCATCTCTTCACTACTGAAGGCAGGAGAGGAAGGAAATTTTTCCTCGTTGTGATTAAAGAGAAAGTTTCAATCCCCAGCTTTCTTTGAGAAATCCTCAGAGGAGGCATACGATGGCACCACCGCAGGGCTGCACTGCACACTGTGTCCCATACCTGCCAACTGTGCTGTCACCTGCAGTCTGGTGTCCTGCCCATGTTTGCTCTGCATGGTCCAGCTTTGGCACAGGGGAATTACTGCCTTTGGAACTACTGCACAGCTGCAGAAACAGAAATGGTCCACAGGTATGAGCGATCTATTTGGAAGGCAGAACTTTTAATCCTTCTCCCTTTAGCCTCTTAGATACAGGTATATTTATTTCAATTATAATTCCCAAAGAGCTGAAGGAGCAGAGAGATGGGTACAACTGACAGTGAAATAACTGAGTATGGAGAATAGGGAGCGTCACTCATCCTTAAGGCTTATAAAACACATGGAAAAAAGTAACACAGAGAACATTTGGCTTAATCCAGAAGCAGCAGCATAGGAACTGGAATCACTCACCTTTAAATCATTCTGAAGCAGGTCACTCAGAAACCTCTGGCTTTCCTGAAGCTCCAGCTTGGCTTTCTCACTCAGCACCGTCAGCCACTGCTTCTGCTGGAGCTGATGTGCCTACAGTAGGAAATGACACGCTGTATATGATATTTTTAACTGAGTCACATGGCTCCTCAGAGCCTGGTGCCAAAGGGCAGCAGACTCCAAGAGAGCAGTGCAGGTATCGTGCCACCAACCCCTGCTGTATCCTGCATACCCTTTGGAAGGCAGCCCAAACTCTTTGCCTCAGCTAGGACAAAGCAAGGCATTTGTGACGACTAACACATCATTAACAAACAGTGAATTAAACTTTGCACTTCTCCCTTCCAGCCAGGTGAGTTTTATAAACCTGCTGCAGAACCAGCTGATGCCCATTACAGCTTGAACACACCTGGGTCCTTGGATAGCCAGCCATTTTTATTTTATTTTTTTCACCCCCCTATAGCAGCACTGAAATTGTCTGGGTTGCTTACCGTACCTTCAGTTTGTAAGCCAGCAGGAGGGAAGTTTGTTTTAAGTTGTGCAGATGGTTCCTGTGTTTCTCTTTCAGTTCTGCACAGCTAGGGTCTGCCTCACCTGCAGAAATTTACACAGTAGATGGTAACAGTCACCATATTGTAATTGGAAAAGAAATAAATAAATGAAAAGAATCCATGCTCTATTTAATAGGTGCCAGCAGAAGAAAGTATCAGAATTTAGGAGAGGGAGGCAGCAGAAGGAGATTGTTTCAGATTGCAGTGGGATGCTGCCCTGAAAATGCATTCCTATGCTCTCAAAGCCCACGGGGATTTCGGGATTTTGCCAGGTGCTCTGCCAGGAGGGATGGCTTCTGGGTCACAGCTGGGCACGGAACACCTTGTGAGCAGTCAGGATACGTTCAGCAGGGTGCCAAGGCATCGAACTCCTGGCTCCACTGTATTTCAGGCATGGCTGTGCTTCTCAAAACATTCCTGAGTTGTAACACATGGACAAAAACAGGGCTGCTGAAAGGGAAAGAGTGATATGTACATTGTTCATACCTGTGCTTTCCCTTTGAATCCTTCCTGGACCTATAATTGGAAGACTCCCAAATCTCACATCTGCCTTTATTCCCAGACCAGATTCTCTGCATACATTTAAGAAAGAAATCATCCCTACCTCCATCCTGTCAAGAAATCTGTTAGCAGACAGTCCTGCAAGCATGGGGGAAAGGGGAAGGGGTGGGATTCAGGGGGGTTGTGCCAGGAAGCAGGAAGACCAAGGAGCGGTTCCCATTCTAAACCATGCTCTGGTCTGAAGTCCAGAGGGTGTGTTTTTGACACTCTGCTTCTTCACTGCACCAACAGAATCAGACCCACTGGTTAGAAAAGAAAGGCTTCCCAACCTGGTGATCTCTGAGGGAGCTCTAACAGCATCACGCGTGCCCTCCATCCTGCAGCCCCTCCCTGTGCAAGGCTGCAGCCTCGATGTCCCTCTTTTGTCACGGGGGAGAAAAACCTTTGCTTCTATGTGGGGAAAACAACCCTTGTTCCAGGTGCACCTGTTTCCCTGCTGCTTCCTTATTGTGGCTCTCTTGTCTGTCTTTTACAGTATAGGTGATGTAATGTTTACCAGTGATATGTTCTTGGCCGCCTTGGGCTTCTCAGATGAATTGCTAAGCTTATGCAAACAGGTTGAGTGTTTACTCTGAGCTGTGCCACTGTCACAGCAACCAGAGTCACAAATGAAGTGTGGGTCATAAATAGAAATAGGTTTGGCCTGGAAACATCAGATAAAATCTGTATTCCTGTTCAGATTGCCCGAATCCAAATGACCCCATATCCCAGGATAAACCCACAACACGCAGGGTTCGGTTTTGCTTGTGTTTATCTCCCAGTTCTGGGTGGTTGTTTGAAAAGGCAAAATCACACAGAATGGTTCAGCAACCACGAGGCTAACAGAAGGTTTGTTCTTCAACAACTATTGGCTTTACCTCAGACTTCCCACTCTGGGGATCTGACTCAGACTATCCAATGCTCACAGCTACCAAAGACAAAGCTCATCATGAGGGTGGCCCCTTCAATGCAGAGAAATAAGATGATGTCATACCAAACCAAACAAATAAAGGGAAGGTACAGAGCAGATCTATTGGTGCAAACTTGTCTGAGTAGCTTTCAATCCCAACATGTGAAGGATGGGAATCTATTGGGGCATTGTTTAAAACTGGAAGGTGTTCTCCATTGGTGCTTCAGGCTGAATGATGTTATTGGTGATCCGTTCATAGTTTGACTACTGGTATGGATCTCAAGGTGAACACAAAGTTTTTTTTCTGAGAGGTTTTCACTCCTCTTGGACATCATTTTCCTAATAGAGGCTGTTGCCATATGCATTCATTGTGTTACAACATCCTGTGTTAAAGAAAATACCATCTGGCTAAAATTCATGTCCTCTTCTATTATGATGAATGGCATTTTACTGCATATCCAGATAGCTTCAATGTACGTACACTCTGCCTTAAAAAAAAAAAGAAAAGCTATTTATTAAATCAATTTCCGCTGCACCTGCAGAATCTCAGCAGAGCCCTGTAGAATCTCTGTGACATGTAATTAAAAAAGCTGGGCTAAAAGTCTCATTTTTTCTAATCACTTGAAGCTAGGCAGAAGCACTTACTGCTGTGCTGCTGTGCTACTCAAGGACAGCTTTTCTTCTTTCTGCCCATGTCAGCAATCAGTCCAAAACTGTTATTACCAAACTACTTCCATGGTACTTCAGATAGAAGCACAACTTTTACTTCATCATTGCTTGGATGTCTATGGAGGTGGGGTTACAGTTGTCCTGAAAGGGTGCTGTGTAATGGAGACAGACCCAGCAGTAAGAGACCCATTTGCTACCCAAGGCAGGGCAATCTTTCTCTCTCAATCATCACTGCTCCAAGGTATTATTTGATGATCTCTTCAGGCATGGGGTGGGTGAAATGCTACCCAGGCGTTTCAGTACTTCATTGGTGTACAGGGACTGAGCTGTAGTGATGACAGGTGAGCAGAGATACAAAGGTTTGCAGACTCCTGCTCACAACTGAGACATGCAGCGCCAAGTAGGACAGCTGTTCGTCCTTCCTTTAGCAAGACCTGAGCCAAGAGCAATCCGTAAATAAGAGACTCTAATCTTGAGAGCTACACTTATTTACCCAGGAAAATCAATGCACTCATCTGCATCCTTGAGTACCTTGAAGGATCTGTACTTCCACATCTGCAGTTTCTTCTCTCTTCTATAAATACATCTGGCATGCCACTTGTCACTGAGGAGTAGCTGCTTGCTGGACTAAGGGATTAATGCGGCCGGTGCCACTCCTGTCCTCTGCACGTTTTCTGCTTATATCTAAATCCTCTAGTGCATGGGGTTGGCCAGAGTTCAGCTTCCAGCCAGATGTTGCAGCACATGGCCATACGTCACTCTGCTATTCACCCATCCATGTGTGGCATCTCACATACAGAGCAAGTGAGCAGCCCCGCCACAGGCTAGCAAGAGAGAGATGGGCCTGAACCCGGACCTAACCAGCACACTGGCTTTCTGTTCCTTCTATTTCTTATCTATTATATTAAATTCCCTCAGCCTACTGCATGTCCAGCAGGGGTACCAAAGCCCCAGTCTGCGTGGCAAAGCAACACAGGACCCACAGAGCAAGAAATACACATATCCACATGCTTTGTGGCAACGTTTTACAGGTGACTTTACAGGTGGAGCTCACCCAAGCTTTGTGAACTACAAAAACGCCGTGCGTATTTTGAAGCAAAACACCAAGAGCTCTCTTATCTCCGAGCCATCAATCAGGGGACAATTGGCTGAAAGCACGCCGCTGCACTTCTGTGCTGATGGCATTCACTTCATCGCGTCTCCCTCTCCCACAAACAAGAAGGCAGCTCCCTCTAGTGATACGAGACAGTGCGTGGATCAGCAGCTAAAGGGAAAGATCGTACAGCTGAACTTAAACCTTTTGTGGTCCAGGTTAAGATTAGGCGTTTTAAGAACGATGCACACCATTCCATTGGTTTCCCGGTGCCAACTGCTGTCAATCAGCAGCTATGTGGAAGATGAAGCACTCAGAAAAGGCTTGTTTAATGGCAATTCTCAGCTTACATCTTGCTTCTTGGATGCATAACAGAAAGAAATGAGGGCCTGGCGTGCTGGAGTGAGCTTTTCCATTCATAGCCCATGTGCAGATGGCATTTACAGCTTTGGGTTTCATACTGGCCTTGTTCAAAAAGGAAATCCAAGAGTTCAGGACAGGTTCACTGGCTCTGCTCGAGCAGTGAACAGTTACCAATATTTTGTGAACATCAGTTTCCTGTATTCTATTGCATCTGAAAATGCTAGTTGTCCTTTTGCAGAACGTGTTCACAACAGAGAAGAAGTAATTTCTTTGGCACAGCAATTAGTAGCTAGGTGATGCCTGTGCCTTTTAAATGTAAATATTGATACTCTGCCTCAGTTGTATAATTACACATCATTACGCTGCGCGTGCACGGCAACTTCTGTGTCCTGTGAGAGAGAACAGAAGCAACTGCTGTGTGATGCATGACAGCAGACAATGCAGCCCTGAGTCTGAATACCCTCTTCCAGATATGAGTGGGGATCAGACCCACCGGTGACCCATATTTCAGGAGGACATTGTCTGCAGGATGACAGTTCTGTGCCTCATCTGCAGCGACACGGCTGTCGTGGGGCTGTGGGCTCATGGTCAGACCTGGGGCTGGGCTCACTGTCGGCTCCTATGGACACCCGGAGAAGGTGGAGGTGTCTCCTGGCGCAGGCAGCAGGCAGCTGCTCCCATTGTGCAGGGACAGCAGCAGGCAGAGGGCTGTCTGTCTGCCACAGCTTCCAGAACTGGGCCTTTCCTTATTAATAGTAAATAAATACAATGTCTTTCGTTGACGGTAAACACTTTGGACAATGGACTTCTGTCCAACCCTGTGAGGAACCCGTGTGGTCCCCAGGGACTGGAGAGAAGCGCAGCAAACAATGCTGGCTTCCCCACCAACCTCAAAATCCAATATTACTTATAAAATGTTGTGGGGAAAACAATGAAGAATCCTTAATAAGAGCAAAGGCTTTTTGTAAGTACCCTCTTTGAGGAAAGGTTATCTGATCTTGTTCTTTTGTCTCAGAAAAGCCCTTAAAACAATGCACCATCTGCTGCTGTTTGTTGCAAGCAAGCAGGGATCTCTCCAGCCAGAGCAGGCCTGCGTGCTGCTGTTTGCTGCTTAACCCTTTCAGCAACAAACTTCCCCTTGTTTCTATGCAAATATTTGCTGTGAGCAGAAGTGGCACTTTGCACCCACCCTTCCCTTGGCCATCCTTGCAGCACGCTTGAGCACACGTCCTCATCCAGTCTGCATCCTTTGTTACCCCCTGTAAGTACTCCATGTTGCACAAGGGGGATAACACCCCATGCTTATCCAATGTATTAATTATGGGGCATTAATTGCAAAGCATCCTTCAGATGCAGCTGCAAGGGGATGGAGATGTCTCAGATCTGGGGGCAGTTTGTTCCATCGGGGCAGTCTGTAGCTGCCACCACACCAGCAAGGTGAAATCCTGCTGAGTTCACCTCTGCGTGACAGTGGAACACTGAAGGCAAAAGCCAAAGCCCTCCTATTGCATCTCTAGCAGAGTGTGTCTGTTAAATTGAACATTTTTTCATATATTCCTTCAAAATCCAGAGCACTCGAAATCTCCCCTCTCCCCATGAGTTTTTTAGACCTGCTAGATGGGGTAATGCTAGCTGCTGATTCTCTCCCAGCACAGGCAGCAGACCGGGGTGGGGGGGCAGAGGGGAGGGCACAGAATAACCACACACCCACCCCATGGGAAGCATCCCCTTACCACAGTGCTGCTCAGTGCTGCCTCGAGCTCTGCAGGGCTGCAGTGTGCGGCTGCCTGCTGTCCTCAGGCTTTCCATGCAGGGCTGGTGTTGGGCAGCTGCCCCTCGATCCTGCAGTTCTGGGACAGCCTCACACCTCTGAGCTGCAGGGTCTGTCTGCAGGCTGTGTGGAGGTAGCAGTTACTAAGAGAGTTTTTGAGGTCAGGCACGGGTATAAGCATCTGCTCAACCCAAGAATGGTTCATTTCATTTTAGCAAAGCTCTCATTTACCTCATTTTGTTAAACAGAAACAAAAGAGCCACAGAAAAGTCACAGCTGCCCATGTACACAACCACCCTTCTTGCACCTCAGTATTGTCAGGAAAGCCAGGAGCACTCATTGCCTGCTCTAGGGACTGCTCTGCAAGACATGGCTTTGTTTGTCAAAACCAGCTTTGCAGTTGCGAAGCTTTATTTACTAGGGTTGCACTGTACATCACAGGCCGTTGTTGGCAGCTGGTTGCACAACCCAGCTCTGAAACTTGGCAAAGGTTTCCAAAATCTCTTCAGAAACTCAACGTAATGCTCTGTTCCAGTGTGTCTGGGACCTGTGCTGAGCACAGCCATGGCCCACCTGAGACCTGTCAGTGCGACGGTGTATTTCCATGTTCCAGCACAGTGGTCCTGACCACACACTCAGCTGTCTGCCTTCATTTTTATCTGTAACTATCTGAGCTGAACTAAAAAGATTAGGAAGGAACGAAGGTGTGAAAACGGGCATTTATTGATCAAGCCTCAGCTTGAAAAGCAGCTGGGGGACACATCGAAACGGTGACAGATGTTTTCTTTTTGATACAGAAAAAAAATGATTGTGGAATTTTTTTCTTTCTAATCAGCAATCAGCTTAGGGAAATCTCATTTCATTTTTCTTGTTAATAAGCTTTTCTTTGTTTGTCATGACCCAGAAACTGCTGAAACGATGAGTGCAGCCTCTGCTAGCATGCCTTGGATGCGGTCTGCAGGAAGTGGGAGTAAAGGGGGGGGGTGAGGGAGAAAGAGAAGAGGCAGAAGGGATTTCTTACAAAGCAGTTCTAGCATTGGTCGGGCAAATACGCTGAGTAGTGTTTCTGCCTCTTTGTTGTGTTAGTTTTCAGTCAATGCCACTTTTTCCTTTGGCTGTTGATAAACGTCTACTTCTGTTTGGGAAGGCTGTTACCAGGCTCTGAACCCAGCCCTGCTGCAGACCTCTGCTAACATCACTGGGAGTCAACACTTTGTACAAGAAGACACTGCACAACCAACAGTCCCTCTCCTCTAAACACAACCAGCTCTGCAGAGGGTATAAATCATCCATAAACCACCCCAGTTCCCAGGTGAGGCTCTTTGGATTAACACCACCCAAAGCGATGCAGGAGGAGCTGGCACCTGGCAGCCCCCCACCCTGGGACACAGCACCTCTGCCTGCCCCCTGCTTGCTCTGCCTCAGGCCGTGAGGCTGCCCACAGCACTTCAATAAATGAACTTACAGCACATCTCTTTGGCTTCCCAGAGACACGGGAAGAAACAGGCAGCCACTCCTATAGGTAACCGAATCAAAATAAGGATGAAATCGCATCAGCATTTTGTGGCAGTTTGGAGAATTCCCATCAGTGAATCATTTGCATCAGCAACAAATCTCCGTCAGCCGCCTCTGCAGACTGCAGAGCAGCCGTGCATGAAATGGGAGCGTTTCTTATGGAAAGATGCACCTGTGGGACTGCTTGCATGAATATGAATCACTGTTTTCACAGCTCTAATGAAACATGTAAACACAAAACCGTGCTGTTGCAACCAGCTCTGGTAAGGTCATGTTCAGGAGCAGTGATTTTGTAATGCTGGTTGTTTTGTATTTGTGAACGAGGCTGGCAAACAGTTTTGAACAGGTGGCTTTGTTTAGATGAACTCTTGAAGGGAATATGCATGCCAATCCACAGTGGCACATAACATTATGGCAGCTAGCAACAGCAGAAGTCAGAACACATCCAATTCAACCGCTGTTACTGTCACATTTCTAACCTAGCCCTTGGCTACACCGGTGATGTGCACACATGGATTTACCAGTGGTTAAGAAACCACCAGCTGAGTGAGGAGCGCTGTGAGTCACAAACTGGAGTCCCATTGCTCCTCTCCCTGGAGCCTCACATCACCACATACAGGGGTTCAGACCCGGCCATGGGCTGCTGCAGTTGGCTCAGTCCCACCTGCAGGGAGCTGTGTGCTGGGCAGAGCTGGGCCATCCCCACAGCGCAGCACCTCCTCCTCCCCTCCCAGAGGGAAGATGGGGATGCAGCGGCCGGTCTGCTGCACAGATGTCCTTTTGGGTAATGCCTGTCCAGGTCACATTTAATCTCTGAGAGTTCAGGGGATTTATTCTCCAAGGAAGACCTCTCTGCAGGGGCTGTGTGGCCCTGCTGGGTCTCTGCCATTCTCTATCAGCTGGACAGGGCATGATCTGACCTGTGGGTACCGATCACTCTGAGCTAACAGGTCCCATCCCTAAACCAGAGACACCCCACCTGGAGCAGCCACACACACAGCACTTTAGTACCTAAGAATACCTAATCCATCTCAGCAAAGCATTCTCTGCCTACTGCCATTTACATTAAACATTTAATTAACATTGGCTGACTAAAAATAGCCGGTGTTAATGTAGTCCTTCCTCCAAACTTCCTGCTTGGAAACACATTTTCCATAATTGCTGTGCTCTGCCTTGTGCTCTGTTGGAGGAAACCCGGCGCCTGTGAGGAGGTGTTGCTGCACATACACACAATCTGTGGAGCTGCTGCAAGCAGACTGTTTCGCCCACTTTTGGAGCAAAGTGAGGGAAAACAATTACTATAAATGACTTTATAGTATTCAGTTGATTAAATCACTCTTTAATCCCCTGCAAGAAGGAGATCAGTGGAGATTTAACTAGGTACTCATAAAGATAATCAATTTATTGTTCTGTCGGTGCCATATGGTGAAATAGGGAGGTTTGCAGCTTACCGGGCTGTGGAGGGAGGTGAGATCTACGTGTTTCTTTTCAGAAACCTTTCTGTTACAAATCCTTTGTTATTACTCAGAAACATTCACAGAGCAGAGCTGTGCCGTGTGCTCTGTGTGCTCTCTATGGCTCTGATGTTTTGTGACAGTATAAAACAGACAGAACTGTACTTAACCTACTTCAAGCATCACCCTCTGCATCAGCTCTGCAGAGGCATTTTACAGCATCACAGGGATCTTTCTGAGGTGTTCCCCTCTCCTGCCACACAGCTTGGTTGAGGTCAGGGCTCTGCTGAGCTCAGCCAGCTTTACTGGGTGTAATAACTCAGGAGCACGATGCTGCATGGGGCTCCTGCACTGCTGGCAGAGCCTGGTCTGTGCTGCCAGGAGCTGGGAGCCCCAAGCCCTGCACTGCTGCACTTCTTGCAGCTTCACCTTCAGTTTCATAGAGAGCCAGGTGAGCACACAGGGTGAAATCTGATGGGCGTGAGTGCCCAACACTGCTGCACAGCTGGGAGCTTGCATCTGGGGGAAAACTTCTATAGGGGAGATCCATCTCTTGGAGGAAAAAAGAAAAAAAAAAGACTGAAACTTTCCTATCAATCTTCCAGCCCTCTAAAAATAGGTGGGTCCCTCTTTCAGTATATCTTGTGTCAAAATCTGCCTGCTTGGCAATTCTCTGGGCAAGGAGGAAGGAGCAGTCTGGCTCCAGGCTGAATTGGTGCTATTCATTTTAGCCGTGTGTATGCATGGTGCATTTAGCAGAGAATAATACATCCAAATTTGTTTACCTTCTAGCAAGGAATCCGTGAGATGGAGAGGCTGGGCTGGATATTGGCTTTTCATGCAATAGGCTCATGTCCACTTCGGAGACTTTATTCACTGGAAAACCTTTTAAAAAGACAAATGAAAGCATTTAATAAACATGCTCTTTGTAGAAATGAAATGTCTACACTTTGGCATCAATTCTCTGCCTGTTTATGTGGGAGCACTTAACTTCCATATAGCTTTTCTTCTCCACAGATTTCTAAATACATGGGTTAGGCTTCCAGTTCCTTTCTTAGTGCTGGGAAAGCCAGGCACCAGGAGGTGAAGCGACGTGTCCAAAATCAGTGGCAAAACCAGATGAAATAACGAGATGGCCATACAGGTGAAGCTATGAAGACCCACTTCCCAGGGGTGGCCCCAAAACTCAACACTATGATGAACATTCACAGCCATGAAAGCCCTGGGCCACGGTAACAGGAGTCTCCCCGTCTCATCTTACTGACATTATTTACCTTCCAATGTGCTGCTCAAGCTCTCCTCTGCATTGGGATGTCTCTGCCTTATACTATGGGTGACGATCCATGGCCGCTCTTTGCTCACAGCGCTCCCACCAGACAAAGAAGTTATTTTCTTCTTTCTGTCCAGGTCTGCTGTTCCCCCAGTGCTATCCGCAAGGCTAACCCTGCCTGGTCTGTGACATTCCCTGTCTGATGGCACATGTAACTCATCAAGGCCTGGGACTCCCAGCAGCATCTGTACAGTCATTGTCCCGTCCTGCTCATCTTTGGATGCCTCTGGCTCTGGGACAGAAGATTCATTGAAAAGGTCCCAGGTTGTCTCTGCTGATATTTTACCAGCAGAATCTTTACCACTGCTTGTTGCACTCAGCCTCTTAGTTGCCATCTCAATCTTTTCTGCAAGCTCCTTGGATAGGTTGTGTATGGCTTTCACTCGGTCCCATTTATTTCTATATGGAGAAAGGCCAGAAGTTGAGTCCTTGAAGTCTGGTTTTGTATCTTTCTGAGGAGGGGAAAAGCTCAGAGGAGGAGTATCCAGAGCAGGGGGGGAGAGGTCCCTCAAGTCCTGACATTTCAGAGGACTGGGAAGCCAGGATTCAGATGCCAGCAGTGCTGCAGAAGGTAAAGCCTCTCTGTTCTTAAGTGATTGAATGGTTTCTAGAAGCTGATTCCTGTTTAAAAAGGAGAAATGTCAGGGGAAAAAAATAAAGAACAAAACCCAAAAAAACCCAAACAGAAACATCAGCTTTTTGCACTAAGCAGTATCCTCAGCTTCGAAAAAGAGAAAGAAACAGATTTCTCTGTCTATAGATACACTTGTCAAAAGACAGATTGAGAGCAGAGCACAAAGTGCTGACGAATAGGGGACGAGTTGGAGTCCTGCCTGGGGCTGACAAGGAATGGCAATGTAAGAACACAGATCATAGAAGCAGACTGCAATATTTGCCTGAACCTGCAGAGCCTCAGCACCCGGCTGCCCTGGTGCCCAGAAGCACTACCAGATGGCAGAAGCTGGCTGTGCATTGCTCAAACATTGCTGATAAACCTGAGCACGCAGAGCTCTGTAACCACGTTGGGCCTGGAGCAACAAGAGTGAGAAGGTGAGATAGGACAGGGGACTCCCTGTCCCTAACTCGTCCATTGCCCTGGTTTTATAGTTCGCAGCAGAGCACTGTGGAAAGTGCACAGAGCTTGCTGGGAAGGCTTTCTGGAGTGCTGTCAGGGCTGAGTACCTGTCTCCGGGATCTCGATGTAGTGCAGCATGGGATGCTTTTTCCACCCAGGCCATGAAACTGTGCTTCAGGTTTCCACCACTGGTTTGTTTCTGAAACAAGAGTGACAATTCCTGTAAGCACTACACAGCTAGGCAACACCAGAGTAGCGGTTGGCTTTTGTTTGACTTAATAATAGGCTCATTTAACCAGAAAAGCACACAAGCCAAACAACAAACCTGCTCTTTTTGTTGCAGCAATGGAGATTTCCAAGCTTTTGACCCCAGAGTCACGGGTTCCAGCCTTGCTAATGAGCACAACAGCTCTTGCCAGAATTAAAAGTTAATCACTCTGTTTTTCCAGATAAAATTTTATCTCTCTGACACTTCAAAGCACGTGCATGAGGTGCTTCACCTCCTACAAGGTGCCGCAGTGATCAGGATTGAAGGGCTTTCAATCCACCACTCCTCCATGACTTACTTGCTCAAGTGTGCGCTGAGGACTTCCTTTGGCAGCAGCTGCTCCCCTGATGAGCTTGCACATCTGCTCAGAGCACGTTTTCTTTCCAAGAGCTTCTCTCTGTTTCCTGTACACTTCTTGCAGTCTCTTATTCCTCATTTCCACTGCCTGCATCACAGACTTTTTCTCTTCCAGCTTTTTTTTCTTTCTCTCTTCATTCTTCCGACACATAAACTCCTGAACAGCGTCACGGCTGTAGGGGTGAGGTTTTTTAAGGTTTACCCTCCTCTTTGGAGGCTGTTTCAGGTTTTCTTTCTCAGACCCTTTCTGCACAGGGGTCCACCTCTGAGGAGATGTGCTTTTCCCTCTGCGGATGCTTCCAGAGCTGCTGGCCTTGGCTCCAGCTGTTATTAATGCAGCTCTTCTCTTTCCTGCACTAAAGGCAGAGGGAGTCGTGTCCTGAGGTCCGGGTGAAGGTGGATGGTACTGCTGCAGAACCTTTCCCTTCATGGTATCTCCCAGGAGCCCACTCTGCCTGCTGTCATCATGGCACTGGCTTTGCAAATGGAGGCTCCTGAGTATTTGCTTTGCACCTTTGGTTGGTGCACTGCTGCTCCTTCCAGAAGGGCCGTGGTGGGGAGCTGCACAGCTTTGGAATTCAGGGCTGTTCCCCACAGGTTCATTGTTGTTTTCTCTGGAACTGTTCTCCATTGCTGGCATTGCAATGTCGGGCCCTGTGGATGATTTGGAAAGAGCAGTGATGTTATTCCTTTGGTGGTGAGACGGCTCCTGCATCTGTGTGCATCTCACAGCATGCCTCCTACCACGGTGCTCAGGACTGCTGTAAAATCCTCAGTGTTGCAGAGAGAAAACAAATCTCTGCTCATTTTGGCAGTGTCCAATTATACAAATGATGTAGATTGTGGCCCTCGGAATGTGTATAGAATGTAGTATACAAGGGCAATGAAACTCTCTCTTAAACCTCTTACACTTGCTTAGAATGACCTTCAAACCATTTATTTGGCCAACCACGTTTTTGTCTGTGTGCCAAAAAGCAAGCAGTGTAGCAGAGAGGATGACTGTACCATAGGCATTTCCAGTGCTCTGCTCTTCAGCTCTGCTTCTCAGCTTTGGAAATGCGGGCGGTGGACCAAGCAGTTTCCTGGCTAACTTCTGACCTTCCCTCCATGCAGAAGCACCGGAGAGCTTTGAACCTGAAACAGACATGAGTGTTTGGGAGCATCGTTCTGTGCTGCTGGCTGCAGGTAGCTGCTGCATGTTGGGTTCTGGTGGACCCAAGAGCTGGAAGGTGATTCTCCATAATTACATCCAAATCACTGGAGCAAACAAATTTGTTTTCAGACTGGTGAGAATCAGCAGGATGCAGTGTGGAGAATCAATGAATGATACAGGACAAGGGACCACGTAGATATAATGCAAAAATAAACGATGCAGCACGCAGTACAAACAAATTATTCTTGCCTAATAGGTGGTGTCACATAATAGGCAACATTTATCACTGCTTTACTTCATAATTTCAGATTGCATTCACAGCATGCCAACACTCACACTGCCATAATTATGTATTTATTGCAAACACTCCTCAAGCAGAAGGTGACTAAATGGAAAGTTATTTGATATCTGCATGGAAGCTCCCTCCCCCCTTACATTCTTCCCTGCTAAAATATTCAAGCTTCTTTATAAAGGAAAGATTTTACACTGAAACAGTTACCAGCCTCAGTTCAAAGACACGGGTCAGTACTCAGCGGGAGCCATAAAATCAATTGACTGAGTCTGCTTTCCTCGACGCACACATCCACGTCTCGAGCTGTCAGAGCAGAGCACCTCTGAGAGCCATTTCCCAGACAGGAGGCACTCTTGGAGGCCGACTGCTTAGCAGGGCTATCCTTCCCTGCAGCTGTCAGGTGGGCACATCGCTGCAGTGACGGTGCTGGGCTCTGCGCTGTGGGCACTGGCACAGTCACTGTCACTTCCAGCAGGTACCCACTGGGGCTCATCCCAGTTCTGCAGCCTGGGAGTGCAGCCCAAGGTACAGAGATGATGTTTGCCATCCCCTCTGCAGGGCTGAAGGTACTTCCTATGAGCACATGGAGTCTCCTAGGGGGATTACCCAGCAGATCTGTGAAGTTCTGATGGCACAAAGCATGGGGGGAACTGCCAGCATCTGTTGGGCTCGGAGGGCTGAAATCCATCTGTATTTCTAAATAAACACCTCTCTGTATTACTTTACTTTCTTGTTCAGCAGTATTAAAATGCAGGAGAGGCACTTATTTATTACATCATCATAGTCCATAGAATCCTCAGAGTTGGAAGGGATCTTTAAAATCACCCAGTCTCACTCCCCTGCAATGAACAGGGACGTAGAATCACAGAATCCTAGAATGGCCTGGGTTGAAAAAGCCCACAGTGCTCATCCAGTCCCAGCCCCCTGCTGTGTGCAGGGTTGCCAACCAGCAGACCAGGCTGCCCAGAGCCACGTCCAGCCTGGCCTTGAATGCCTGCAGGGATGGGGCATCCACAGCCTCCTTGGGCAACCTGTTCCAGTGCGTCAGCACCCTCTGCGTGAAAAACTTCCTCCTAAGATCCAACCTAAACCTCCCCTGTCTTAGCCTAAAGCCATTCCCCCTTGACCTATCACTACCCACCCTTGTAAGCTGTTGTACATGCATAGTTCAATCAGGTTGCCCAGTTCCTCTAAATGCAGCAGACAAATGCATTTGTAGCTCTAACAACACACATCGCTCTTAACAACCTACACTGTACCACAGTCTGCTTCCTCTGAGATCTTCCTTCTCTATGCAGTGTTCCACAAAAAACTCACACCAAAGTTTGAGAACAGCCTGACTTGCTGATGAAATCACTGACCAGAAGGAAACCTTCTCATTTAAATATTCTCCAGTGTTGGCTTTTTTTTTTCCCCCCTACCTACGAACAGATGAATATTTTATAGCTGTTGTGACTTAATTTTTTGTTAACTACAGCAAATTTATAATTCATCACATTCCGCAGTACTTTGGCTCTGACCTCCGACCCCTCATTCATCTCCCGTCGCTCTGCCTTGGCTCTTCCACTGACAGAAACTAATAGCCAATAAAGGCACTGTGACACTGGCAGTTACAATGATGAATGTTTCACGTGGCACGGCCTTATTATGACCCACTCTCAGAGGAAGACCAAGCCATTTTTCAAACAATCCATTAAAACAAAAAAAAGAGGGAGAAGGAAATTATTCTATATTTCATGCATTTTAAATAGGACTTCGGTAGCAGAGTGCATGATGCAGCTGTACTCGTCATCTCTTCTGTATGGCGTGAGATAACTTGGATTTTTTTGCCTTCTGTTTGCCAGAAGTTATACATTTGTCCACTCTGAGCAGCACCCATGGCACTTCTGCTGTTTGCCCACCAAGTTGGGCCATTCCCACTGCAGAATGATGGCACTAAGGAGGGAGCATTGCTCCAACAGTTCAGATCTGTGTTGGAAACACCCTTCAAGGAAAGCCATGAAGGAGCACGTGGTAACCTCACTCCTGCTGCTGTTGTAGGAGGGCTGCATTCCCTGCGTTCTCCCAGCCCCTGCTCTGCAGCATGCGCCTTTTAGTGGCACTCTGAGTTCAGCTGGGAGCTCAGTGGGTGACAGGTTGTTCTTCCCACCGAGGACATGCAGCTTATTTTCTATTTCGGGTTATTTTTAATCCTGGCAGGCCTGGAATTCAGCTGCCGCAGGCAATGGGGTGACGAACACTTGAAGGTCACTAAGGCTGTTCTTAGATGACACCTGTAGGCATCGGTGAGATCAACAGAGAGCCGGGGGACGCGGCAACTGCCAAATGCTACCCAAAAGCCAATGACAGAATGGGGCAGCAGACGGCCCTGTGTGACCCCTTGGGGCCTCGGCATGCTCCACGTGCAGCCAACCCACAAACAAAGCCCTGCATCCCTGTGCTGCCTGTGATCGCCTTCTGCCTCCTTGGACAAATGCTCACTTCTGTCTCTTCCCTCCGTGGTTTTGTTTCTTGCTTTATATAACCAGGCTCTGCTCCTTGGCTGCAGCTCCCAGGATTTGTCATCATTTTAATAACCAGGTCCAGATTTTGGCAGGTGTGCATGCAGGTGTTGTTATCTCTGCTCCATCAATCTGTGTCATTTCCCATGAATTTCATTCTTACCTTCACACACTGCTGTTCTCCCCAGAGAAGAGGACCTGGGCAAGGGCTGCTTCTGGCTCTGTGTTTGAGTCCCCCATGCTGAGCCAATCTTTCTTTGGTCTTCAACCAGGAGGAAAAAATGGAGATAAGAATTTGTGTGAAGCTTAAATTAGAAGTCAGTAAAAGGTTGTGTCTGGCAAAGCAGCTGTGCCGTTATTTTCAGTGGCAGAGCACAGACGGAGCAGCTGAACAAGCTGCACCCAAACTGAGTGTGTGGGGCTGTGGATCTGCTGCCTCCAAGGCTGCTGCAGCTGGGCACGTTTAACACTGCCCTGATAGTTCCCTGACAGTTACGTTCAGGGATTTGGTTGAAAACAAAACAAATCTGCCTTCCTGCTGAGCACCCACCAGAGGCTGAGCAGGGCTCAAAGCACTGCCTGTGTCAGCTGGGAGACAGCACAGCATGAAGGTTTGCTCCCAGAGGTGACCTCTTGCTGAATGCTCCCATCCATCACTGGAAAAAGTGTGATGGAGCAGATCTAAGGGAAACACCCCTGGAAGCTGGTGGTGTGTGACAGGGATGGCAGTGCCCAATGAATTAACACTAATGCTATTATAGCAATAAGATTTATTATGGACAGCTTTTCAGCTCCTCTTGTCTAGTCCAGCAGAGCCTCAGTAATCCCATTGCCTGAAGCTTGCTGAGTGGGTGTGCAATGGGATGGACTCCAGCACAGGGCCATGCTGGATCCCATCACTGCATACAGCACCCCGAGAGCTGTGCTCACACTAACTCAACAAGACAGCTGCAGGTGAGTGGTACTTCAGGCCCAAACTTAGCAGCAAAGCAGGATAAAGAATTCTAATGATATCTGCTCGTAGATCCATGCTAGTTCCACTGAATGAACTGTTAAATCCTCGGTAATTCCTCTGAGCTACACAATTCCTGCTTTAAGTACCTGTGATGCCTCTCCACACTGCTGTGCTATTATTTCCCATGTGCTAAATGCCACTCACGTTGTGCTTTCAGCCTGGCAAAAGGTGTGGGAGACGGGAAGCTCCATGCAACCAGTTAAGATGAGAGCACAGCCTTCCATGGGCTGAGAACCTTTAAAGGTTGGAATAGACCTCTAAGCCCTCTGAGTCCCACAGCCAACCCATCCCCACCGTACTCACTCAGCTTCTCCTGCAGAGTTTTGCTGCAAGGGCCTTGCCACCCCGTGCCTTGTGCCACTGACCTGTGGGACGTGGAGCAGGAGCAGCAGGCACCCTGCACACCTTTCTCTTCAGGGGTCTGTCCTGAAGCAGCTCCCGAGCATGGGATGCAATCAGGCACTTCTGTTCCTGAGAAGCTGCTCGCTGGTTTTGCTTCTGCTCCTGGATTTTCTTCTTGAGCTGCTCTAACTTCTTCCAGGATGACATTCTCTGCAGCTCCTCCAGCTTCTGGTCACTGGGGCTGCTGGCTGATGGGAGGTAGTGCACAGGGAGCAGGACAGCCTTGGGCACAGGGGCTGAATTCTGACTGCTCCCTGCCAGGGGGCAATGCGTGTGATGTGGGGAGCAGTGATGTTTTCCCTTTTGTAACTCATGACCTCCTGAATCTGCCCACTCTCCGAAATCCTCCCTCGAGCTGCGCTCAATGGGCCGTGTCTCATTTGCAGCCCCCATCCAGGCTGGTGCTGTGGGTGGGCATCCCCCAGGGGCCAGCATGGCCATGGGTGGGCCAGGGCTGGCAGCACAGCTCCCATGGAAGCAGGGCTGGGACCTGGCAGGGAACAGAGCAGCACAGTTCCTCTTTCTTAAAGAAAAGAAAAACAAGCCTGAATAGGCACAGAATCACACAGAATCACAGGATCACCAAGGCTGGGAAGGATCTCCAAGATCATCCAGTCCAAACATCCACCTACCACCAATATCTCCCCAGTAAACCATGTCCCTTAGTACAACCTGTAAACACAGGGTATTATTACATGATACACACGGGTGGCAGTTGAGCTCCCAGAAGGCATTCTGCTGGTGATATTGGTTTGTTCATAGCAGCAGCATTTTGTCTGCTACCGGGAGTTTGGCAAATGAAGATAAAATTGGGAAGTGCAATGGGAACTGTGGTCTGTCGAGTTACTATGAGCATGGATTAAAGCAGACAGACCATTGCAAGGAGCTGATGGAAGGGCTGCTTCCACTGACAGGGTGCTCAGCATTTCTGGGGGTGGATGATCTGGTGACATTTTTATTTCTTTAATAATAAATTGTAAGGTGCTAAACAAGTCCTGCACCCTGGGATTTTAAACCCATTTCTGTGTGCCTCTGCTGCCCCATCCCCACGTGCTGTGCACTGAGGTCATTACTCACCTGCAGGACACAGGAACCTCACTGCTCTTTTTCTCCTTCAGGGCTGTTTCATCTCTGTTTCTCTCTCCACCTGCAGTGTAACAGAGTTATGTCAATGTTAGGAAATTAAAACAGTTCACTTTCCTGGGAGGCTTCTCCCTTTGGACTCCTTCCCTCATTCAAACAGTTTCCAAGGAAGAAACAGGACCCATATGCAAACCCACAAGCCCCAGCCAAGCTCAGAGCGGATCAGCCCATCATTTAGTTTTTAAGAGTCTTGTGGAATGTGGGTGAACCGCCTGCTTTTCTGTCCTTTCCCATCTTGTCAATAGGAAAAAACCTTGGAGGTACAAGCAGCTTTTGCTTTGCTGCAGCCGGTGGGCAGCGGCTCTGCATCCTTTGCCCAGCAAAGTGGGGCTCCTCGTGCCCTGTGCCGCTGTAGCAGACAGCAGAGGAGAAGGCACCCTTCCCTCAGCCACCTTCCTCCAGCACCGAGCTGCCTCCAGGCTCTCTGCTTTCCCAGTAAGTCAGAACTCACCAAAGCTTTCTCCATGCCAAAGCTTTCTCCTGGCTGCCTGCGAGTTGGCACAGCTCCGCGTTTGATGACAAAATTTGTTTTCAATCCTTTGTAGCTGTGAAAAGACAGATTTTTTCTTTTGAAAGGAGACATATGTTTTTGTTCATGGTTGCCTTTTGCTGGCATGCAATCCTCTGATTAATTTTGCAGCTCCTAGTTACTGGGTAAGCACTGGCATGCCTGAGCACGTTCCAGGTGGTGCTTCCTGCAGTTGGAAAGAATGCGGCTGATGGGGAAGGTAAGAGCTGAAATCACCTTTCTGTCCACTGTCTGCTCTCTGCCTGTATGTTCTGCTGAGTTTAAAAAGCAGCTTAAGCTCAAAGTCACTGCTGCCAACAGTGAATTCAACAGCACCATACCAGCGTTAGGTCTGGGCTGTGCAACCAGCACCGTGCTGGGATGATGTTATCTGCTCATCCACTCCATGGCTATGACTGCAGCCGATGGGAATGTTATGGTGATCCTTACTGAGAGGACAGCAGGACAGGGAGAACTCAGAGGATGTCGCAGCTCAGTGGGTGTCAGCTGCTGCTCTGCTCAGGGCTGCACCACAAGCAAACCTTTCTTTGTTCTCGTCATTCCTGTGAAGGAGCTGCGTGAAACTTGGTGAGATGCCCTACTTTGCTCCTTATCCCCTTTCAGTCACACAGTGGGTGATGGAAGAGGTTGTACACTCATTGCAAAGGAACAAACCAAACAGCATATTGACACTGCTTTCAATTACACTACGAGAGAATCCTGCAGAGGGGGTGCACGGGGATGTGACAGAGAGCACAGCACTACACGTGAGAGCTGATGTTCCCTGGGCCACACGTACCACTGCTTTGGCTTTCTGAAGACTGTTCCAAGCCAGGGTCACATCTGTGGAGACAAGACAAAACATGTTTTACCATCCTTTTGCATCTGTCTTTACTGCAGACAACTTCCCCTCATGCTCAGCTCTGTGTGGATTGCAGAGCTGGAGGCCGAAATGCAGAGCTGCTCCTGGAGCGCTGTGTCTGGGCTGTGTGTGTATGTCATGTTTTCAGTGTGTGCTGAGCGCTGTCGGAGCTGATGCTCTTGAAGCCATGTTACACCTTATTCAGCAAAGCCCCCACTGGTATTTACTGGTAGTTCTTGTCTTCAGGCTGAGGAGCACTCCCAGAGCAGCTCTCACTGTTAGAAAGAAGCAGGAAATAGGGAGCTGCGCGTTGTTCCAAGAGCTACAGGCACAGATTTACAACCAAGACAGCTTGCAAACTGCAAAGTATTGCTCCCTTGTGTGTGCAGGCATGCAGATTAAAAGAAAACCTTTCAACAAGCAAGAAATCCTTGGTATGAAATAAAGTTACCCAAGACTGTGACTATGACTGTGGAGAGGAACACAGAGGCATGTTACCCACATACCAGACAGGGGAATGGAGCCTCCGGATGCAGAGCTGCTGTCCATCCCTCAGCTGTGTTACGGTCCTGCTTGCTTGAGATCCACGCCTGCAATAATCACCCCAAAGGACCAGTCATTTCTCTCCTTTGAGGTCTTCATTACGCCCGTATGTATTTTCACTCATCCTGCTTAACACTTACCTTTTGTAGCCTCATCCGTGCACGGAACAGTGTCCCCTGAGGAGCTGTGGAAACGCACCTAGAGGAGCACATCGGAGGGGATCTGTGGAAGAGCTGGAGCTGCTCTGCAGCAGCAAATCCCCACAGCCACTTCCGAAGGGAGCTGCGAGAAAGAGCTCAGCACCAAACATCCCATCCTCTGCTGCTTCCCGGAGCTGAGCCACACGCGGGCACCGGTTCCCTGGCACCAGATCCTCCTCCGACAGGGGGGCCAGGCCGGCCCCTGCCCTGCCCACGAGCTCTGGGAGGCACAGGGCCGTCCTCAGGAGCCCCGCACCCTGCCGGCACCGCCGCACCTTTGTTTGGGCTCTGGGCGCACGGCCACGGAGGCGGCAGCGCAGGGAGAGACCGCTGGGAACGGTGGGGAAAACAAACAGCAACGGGGGGAGCCCTGGGCTGATTTCAGCTGGCAATTTGTGGAGAGAAGCCAGCAGCTTTCTTGACACGGCCCTGCTTGCTCCCCAGGGCGCTGTGACGGATAAGGTTCGCCACCGCTGCGGGTGTGACTGTTTCTTAAGTGTCACGGTTGTTAAGTTTAAGTTTCAGCGCTTGGAACCCGAGGACAAGCGCTGCTCTTGGCGCTGCTCCCTCCTCACGTTTCAGTTCGCGCAGCAAACAGCAGAGGGCAAACTCCGACCGCAGAAAGGGAAAGCAGCTGAGAGCTGGGATGCTGTTGGGGCCCGGGGGGGGCGGGGTTATGCCAGGACGACCAAGAGAGCAGCACTGACACCTGGGCAAAGCCAGCCCGGGGTGGGTGGCAGCAGGAACGCCCTTTGCTCCTGCAGTGATCAGTCTGCTCTCCCCTCTGTACTCAGCCTTTCTGCAGAGCAGCTCCCGGCTCTATGCGCTGTTGGTGCAGAGATGGAGGGCATGTGGATGTGATGATGAAGACGAGCAAACAAGGGTAAAATCATTTCTTGTTTCTCTACAGCAGTAAGCATCAATTGCTGCTGTCAGGGGTTGAATTTCCATCAGTACACTGAGGAAAGAAGTCATATCTTTGGGTCCCACCTCACTGCAGGGCAGAGCAGACAAACGTTCTGTTCCATCAGCATGCTGGTTTGTATTGAATCTGACTCTTGTTTCTGGGTAATGCCCTCAGTTGTTTCTCCCTGCTTTATAATTGTACTTGAAACAGCAGTGTCATGTTGTAAGGGTTCGTTATTACTGGAAAGTGCTCGGATGGTGAGGCAAGATACTGACACCACATCCTTTCATCTGCATGGATCCCTGTGGTCTCTAGAGAAGTTCACTTGAAGAAGCAGACCTCAGCTGCCAATCTAAGGAATGTCACTGCAGTCTGTGCTCAGATATTACCGACATTTCAGCTTTTCAAGTGTAACCAAACAAGGAATTCCTGAGCTGCAGACTGGAGTCACAAAGCTCCCACTTTGAGCTGTTCCAAGCCAACGTTTTGGCCTGATTAGAGGCTGCAGTGCTAGGAATGCAGAGCTTGTCCAACAGAGAGCCACAGCTACTCGGGTGTGCCGATAAGAGCCATAATTACAGGGTTCATGGGCAGCCGTCGTGCTGAGTACACGTGTGCAGGGAGAGCAGACAGAACAGCAATGTGAAACCTTGGCAGCAGGAGGGCAGCTTTCAGCAGAGGTTTGGGAAAGAAGGGAAGCTGGCAGTAAGTGGGAAAGCCCTGGGTCTGGTTGGGTTGGGGGCCCTATGTGGGGCAGCAGCACAGGCACGGTGCTGGGCAGTGCTGTGTCTGAATTTGCTCAGGTCGGGCTGGCATCGCTGCTGGCACTGCTTCTTCTCAGCAAGCTGTCGGAGCTGACAAGAGCCAGGAGAAGACAGATTGCCTGCGTGTTGTGCTGCACATCTTGGAGTGTTAGACCACAAATCTGCTGAGAGCTGAGGAAGTGAAACCTACATACCCTTGGGCCAAATCCCACTTCTGCAGAGTGTGAAGCTCCGGGGCAGGAGCCAAGTGGAATCCCAGGTGGAGAGGAGCAGAACTTCTTGGGTTTGTATTCCAGGTCTGTATGAGCAAAATGAATCAGTCCTGTATGGCTCTGTCCTGAGGACTGCACAGCTGCTGTCACATGTAAAGGAGGCAGAATTAGGCCCCGTGTTTTCACTCACGTGGCATTCATGATGCATCAGCCCTCAGACACCAAACTTCTCTTGCAGGTGTTCTCAGACTGTCACCCACCAGTTGCAGTGGGCTGCAGGCTATTGTGAACATGGTGGGATTTCTATAGAGATCAGGAGAGGGTTTGCAGGATGGCATATGGGGACGTTTCGTGTCCCTAAAAACCCAGTGAGAGAGATGCTGAACTCCCCCTGCATGGTCTTATCCCACAGATGGCAGCCTTTGCATTTTCCCCATCACAGCTCACGCCTGCTCTCGACAGGTACACCAACAGGCACTGTCACTGTTCAGGAAATATTTAAACCAATAACCCAAGAGGCCAAGCAGAATTCAGGAAGTGAGCATTTCTGTGAACCAAAACCAGAAATTCCTCCCAAATCTCTGTGGTTTGAAACTGCTGCATATCACACAGATACAGTTTTGTCCACCAAATACACCCCGCAGGTCCCATAACTTGATTCAGAGAAGAGGAAAGAAAACTGAACCTTTTTTTTTTTCCTGGCACCCGACTGAAGAGCTCATATTGCCAACCACTTCTCACAGACACCCTCAGTCAGCAAACAATCACGGCACAAATGTAGGCTTCGATTGCAAGCTGATGTGACATGAATGTTGCAGTCAGCATATGGTGGGAAGAGGTAGCTGATGAAAAACTGTGTGCTACCCTGAATCTGACAGCTATGGGCTGCATCCATTGAAGTCCATGACAAAACACTGGCTGGATTTAAGTGGGACGTAGATAAAGAAGCTCGATATATCGGGGTCTGATTTGAAGCTGCAAAGAACTCGGGCCTTGCTACTGTGCATTGAAGTCATTTGTGAAGGTTCTTATTTCTCAAACCAGCAGGAAAATAAGACTGAGGTAAACAGGCTGCCCCATTGATGATGCAGTGCTGGCTCCTGAGATAAGATACACATTGCTTCAGCAGGTGATGCTGTGGAATAGCAGCACTCATGCACCATGCTCAGAGATATGCGGGGATGAGCCCAAACCTGGCTGCAGAATTTCTGCTGATATCACTGAACCATCTCTTCCCATCCTTGCAGCTCATTCTGTTTCCCATCTTGTTAGCAATAAGCAGATAAGTTTCCCATGGGCTGTGCCTTGCATTCAGGTCACACTGAGTGCTGTGCAATGAAGTGCCAGATGCAGTAGGAGGTTATCACTGAGCTGCCCAATGAATGAGGAATGCACTGCAATAGAGACTCTGCCTTTCTTTGCAGTGATTACAGCCAGAAAAGCAAGGAAATGTCAAGCTCGTGTTTTCCTCATGATGCCCTGAAATAATAAGTATAATACAAGTCAGCCAAGAACCGTATCTTCAGAAAATCTGGGGTTTATGTTGCATGTCAAATGATGTCTGGAAAGGGGCAGGTGTTCTCTTGATGTGATTATATATAAATACACACATATCATACAGTTATCAGTGAAAAGTGTGCTGAGGCAGAAATAGGTATTCATGGACTATTTTTTCTTCCTATCCATAGGAGATGTGAATGGAATCAGAAGCAGAGGATGGGAAGGCTGCCTGCACTGTGCAGCGGAATGTGGGAGAGCACACGATTGCCGTGGAAACCAGCTATAGTAAATGGAGCTCTTCAGCTGCAGGGGAGGATTTATACCACCAGGCTGGGAGCAGGCAATTTAAATCAGCCATCCGCAGGTAAATTGGCACATTTCTCTGCACATCATTTTCTCCGTGTGCTGGAAAAGGGAAAAAGGAGGGTGGGTGGTAGGGGAGAATTGCGGGATCATGAAGTTAGAAAAACCCACAGAAGCTGATGCAGAGATTCTCATGGTTTGGAGCAGGGGCTGGTCCTGGCATGCAGGGAGCAGGCATGTGTTCCCTGTGCACTGAAGAAGAGCAATTGGTGCAAGGATGCTGCAGACCCCTGTCTTGGAATTGCACACGGCTCGTCTGTCTGATCCTGCTCCCACCTGAGGGGCAATGGTTAAACACAATGCACCTGGAGCCACTAGGGTCTGCTGGGCTACCCAGCTGCTACAGAACTGCACAGATGTAAGGAATGTGCCTTATTACCATCTCTAGTAATGACACTCCGAATCTCCTGGCTCACTGGGTGATTGGATTTGAGTGCACAGTTCAGTACGCAGCTGGGTGTATTTGTGGCATTAAACATAACATACCAAAGACTGTATGCTCCGTAATTGTGCTTCACTGCACTCCACTTTTTGTTCCAAAGTTACTTTGTTCTGCTTCAGCCTTTCAGCAAAGCACTGAAAAGCCACCAAGAGCAGCAAGATTTCAGCCTCCTCTTTTGGGAGAAGCTTCATGCTGAAAACCTCTGTCTGGTCCAACCAAAATACAAAGCTGGGATCCGGGTCCTCCTGTCCCACATTTGTCACTGCCTGTGTCTTTGTGAGAGTGCTGCCCACACGGCAGACTGCCAACCAGAGCTCCTGTTTCCCTTTTGCAGGATTTCCTCTCTCCAGTGCTTTCCATGTCCCTGCTGTACGACCGCTGCCGTGCAGCACAGCTGATCTGCCATTGGGATGCCATGACAGTGGAGTGCAGGAAGCTAAAAAAGCAGAAGAGCTTTATATATCCCATTTATTACAATCCCTGAGGTCAGTGACTCTGCTCATAAATTCAACCAGATTTCCCTTCGATTATATTTGGTTTACTGCTAAGTGCCAATCCAAAATATTGCCAGCAGGGAAGCGAGCAGTGGGATAAGCTAACACATCAGATTGCCTTTTGCCTTCTTCTGCTCTGCCAAGCCAGGTTGCCCTCAGATTTGCCACTGTTTCATTGCTGCTATCCCCTGGGATGGCACAGCCATTTAGCCCAACGTCCTTTGTGACTGTGATCGGTGTTTGGGCACTTTTTTTCTGTCTCTTTGGTTAATAATGTAAATCAGCAAAAATGTAGCCTTATTATTGAGAAGATGAATCTATGCAGAGATAAATGCAAGGGAATAGATACTAGATCTCATCTCCAATGGAAAATAGATACTAGCTGCATACTCATCTCCAATGGAAAACAAACATGGCAAATTTGAAGGCTAAATTCACTGCTGATGCAGCCGTGTTACAGTAATAGATCTCTTTGTGCCAGTAGAGAAGCTGACCCCAAGGAATCACTGTTAGCATGCAGCGAAGTTTCTTGGCATGTTACCATTGGTGATGGGCTGAGGTTTAGACTTGGTGACCTTGGAGGTCTTTTCCAACCTTTATGATTCTCTGATTGCCTTCACTGAGAGAATGGACTAATGCTGAACTCCTGGAAGTGACAGATTTGTTTTGCTGAGCCAATGAGACCAAGGAGCACCATCGCTGTGCTCTTGTTCTGCAGGGATGGAGCTCACTGTTGGAGGGAACAGCTGGACTTGTTTCATTGTTCTGTCTGGTAGAAAGGTGATGTGTTTCTAGAAACCTAACCTCATGCAGGTGAAATGTGCTGTCCTGAATTGAGCTTGGACTGGAATGTGATGTGTGTGTTTCTATGACAACATTGTTTAACAGCTCTTGAGTGAAAGCCAAAAGCAGCAGCCAGGAGGTGGGCACGTGTCCTGAGGAGCAACACCACTCCCTTGGCTCCCATTGCTTTCCTGAGGACAGGTAAGGGAAGGGCTGCACTGCTCTCCACCACTCTCAATCTCTCACCCAGAACCACCCCTCTGCTCTTTTCCTGGCAGCCAGCACAGCCTCCAGGCTGCACTCCGCAGAGGACACACGTTTGGTCTCAGTGGACAACTTGAACAGCCATTCGTATTCATTTGGTCCCTTAGGCCATGTGGGCTGCTAATCACACTGTGTGATCAATACTTCAGTGCAAGTCGCAATAAAAACACGAGCAGCATGTCAGCCACAGTGCTGAGATTTGCCAGCCTGGGAAATATATCAGCCTGGGAAATATCAGATATCAATAGATAGAACTAATTGATACGTCAAATAAAGAGTCACTTTACAGGTGACAGAGCCAGGTTGTCTAATTACAGCCCTGACATGGAGCAAATGCTCACACCCAGTGAATGCTGCATCAGACCCAGAACTTGTGTCTGAACAGCAGCATATCTGAACCCTTGTTCTGGATACCAGCTAATGGAGAATGCACTAAGTTCCTAATAGGGTGGTGGTCTTATTGTTTAATTACCCACATTTCAGCATCACACCTTATTGCTAGTCTGTAGTGGCATCCCCAGCGCAGAGAGCCTTCTCACTGCTCCTTCATTTTAGCAAATGCATTCTCATCTTTCTTCATCTGGGCTGTCCACGTGGTGATATTTGGCTGTGTGCAACACATGCTCCAAAGTGTCCCTCTCTACAGAGCAAACCACCCCCACCTCTCCCATTGGTTCTTACTGTTATTCGAAATTTCTCCAGGTAATGGATACAAGCACTGGATAATATTGCACTGAGCATAAATCTTTTAGAACACACCAGAAATTCCTCTGCTGGATAATTACTTTTGGATGCATGCTACCCACTGTTCCATCCATTTAATACAAGCTACATTGATTTTGTTAAGCACTACTTTTAACAGAATGTCATGCAAGATTAAGTCAGCTGCTTTGCAGAAGTCTACATTTATTATTTCAGCCAAATTACCTTTCTGAACTGGGTTCGTAATCTCTTTTCTTGTTTGATGAGTAGTTCTGCAGAGCGATGGATTGGTGAATGGCCCCTCCTGTTGTGTCCTGTGTCATATCATAGAATGGCCTGGGTTGAACAGGACCACAGTGCTCATCCAGTTCCAACCCCCTGCTATGTGCGGAGTCGCCAACCACCAGACCAGGCTGCCCAGAGCCACATCCAGCCTGGCCCTGAATGCCTGCAGGGATGGGGCATCCACAGCCTCCTTAGGCAACCTGTTCCTGTATGAGCGGGTCAGTATCAGGCTAACAGGTTAAGTGGGGAAATAACAGTGGTAGATGGATGGTTGGACTAGATGACCTCAGGCATCTTTTCCAACCTTAACAATTCTGTGATCTGTGGTGTCAGTATCAGACTAAGAGGTTTAGTGGGGAAATACTGGCAGTGGATGGATGGCTGGGGAGGTCTTTTCCAACCCTGGTAATTCCACGATTCCACATGTGGGTCATTTCTGTTGCCCTTCTAAAATACTTCTGTTCACTTTTAGTCTCCTTTCAGGCCTTTGAAACTTCTCATGTGCTCTTTTATTTGCCCAGAAATCAGCATTACTGGTGCAGAGAGTGTCCTGTGCACCAGTTATCATTCCTAAAATGGGAATTATTACTCCAAACATTTTTTTTTTTCCTTAATAGCATCATTAAGGCTGTGGCTTCAGCTCTGAGCAGTGTGCTTCCTGCCATGAGAGCTGCTCAGGGGCTGCAATGGTTGGTGACACAGCATCATGAGCCAACCCCTTCTGCTGCTTCCATCCCTTGTTCTCACTCATTGGCTGCTTAAGCAGAAAGAAGCTCTGTCAGTTTCATGAGAAGGTTTGGAAGTTTGGCCAAGCGATGCAACTGAAACACAAATATTGACAATCTGCTCTAAAAACAAACCCAAACACACTTGTACTTGATGCCACTGCCAGCTGTTACTGTTTAAAAAGGAAAGAAAGCCCCCAACAAAGGTGAAAATTTGTGTTTTCCCCTAGGCTTTCAAGAAGAACAAAAGATTACTTCTGATTTGGAATTACTTCCCAGCATTCCTGCAGGAGAAACTGTTCTCCTGTTGACAACTGGAAACTGGAATTGGTAAAAACAATCCCTTTGCCATCGCCGTAACCACCAGCTGATGGAGCTGGGTTATGTGGGCTGATGGAGCCCTGGGTTATGTGCCCAAGCCATACAGCTCTGATCCAGTACCTCCAAGAAAAGCCTCAGCTGCTGTTGTTCAGGTTCTGTTGCCTCAAGACCAGATTCAGAGGAAGAAAGGAGTGCAAAGACCCTCAAAAACCGTAATTCTCTTCCAGGTCAGCTATTCTTTCTTTTCTCTTCCCCCAGAGGGGTAGCTGGACACGTGTTTCCATTACTTCCATTTCACACAGCAGCACCAGGGGTGATGCTGCTCTGCAACTGCCCAACACTACGCTACCCATCAGCTTCCAGCCCCATGTCCACCTGGAGCTGCAGACACAAGTGCTGACCTTAATGGAATCCTGTTAATTACAAATTTGCCTCTCTCACCTCTCCCTACACTTGTGCTTGCTTTAGGAGCCTGCTCACAGAAGGATCTGGAGCACTCTGTGGGGGTACAGTGGTATTAAAGGTGCCACTCATTAGTGTTGTCAGTAATCGATGCCCCTCCTCTTGATGGGATGATTGGGTCTCTTTGCTCCAATGCTTTTCTCACTGAGACCCCACACCTTTAGAACGACTGCCTCGCTGTCGAACCTGTTGGAGAGGAGTTAGGGGTTAGCAGGCCGGCCACCGGGAAAGAGGCAGAAAATGCCCATATGCTGTGATCACCTGTGCTTCCTCCACAAGGAGCCATCCCCCAAAGGGTGCAAGAAACAGAGCACAGCCTGCTCTTCTTTAGAGGCAGCCTTTAAAGGAACCAAGAAAATGACAAACTTTTTCCAGAAAAAAAAAGCAGAGTAACAGCAAAGAGCTCCCAGAGTGTATCCATCTGAATTAAAAAGAGTAAAAGACACTTTGAGGTGCTGGCATTTAATTACAGCTGTTGCTAACGAGATGGCGACGAGATTGCAGCGGTTCAGCAGTGACTTCAGCTTGGGTCTGTCTGTGTTGGGAGTCTGAATCACAGTGCTCTTCTTGCACATAAACCCCAGCAGAGGCCACCAGCAAGCTGCTTCCTGAGCCGCAGGAAAGCTGCCAGCTAATTAAGGGCGATGCGAGTGCCTCGGAGGGAAGGCTGGCTGAGCGGCGTGTCTGTGTGATGAAGACATCAAGGCAGCGGGGGGATGTTCCTGATGATCCATATATGCTCTGCACAACCTGCTCAGTACCATCCCACTTGCCATTCCCTCTGCTTTCTGTGGCACAGCTCTCCCTGCCGAGCAGTAGAACAGAAGTTAGAGCTCCTCAGTATTGGTATGGCTTTGGATATTAATGATTTTTCCCATGATCTATCCCTCCTTTTTGCTGCTGTTTGCAGAAGCACTGTTTTATATTTAAACGTTGTCACTCCGCTTCCTCTCCACCTCATCCAAACTGAACAGATCCATTTCTTTCACCTTTTTCTCATAGGTCACCCGTGTCATTCCCAACGCATGGTGCCATGTGGATGCCATTCACCAGATGAATGATTGGCATTTTTAAAGCATTGGGGTTTCCTTCTATCTGCACACAGGTAAGCTGTGTTGTGGCCTAGGCCCAAGAACCCACAGTGAGCTTCTTGGCATGGCCACATCAGGTTAACCAAACCCAGCCCACAGCAAAGTGATTGAATTGTTTCATCAAATGAATTCAAACCTATGGAGACCCGTTTGCTGCTCCTACTAGAAGAGAAAGAAGTGGATGTTCAGATGATGAATTATCCATCCAAATCCATGAATGCTGAGGCCAAAGGGGACCGTTATGCTCATCTCAGTCTGACCTCCATCCTGACCCAGGCTGTGGAATCTGCCCCAGTGATCCCTGTGCCATTAACAAGTGGGTGTTTGCTCAGAGCTCTGCAGGATACAGTACATCTGGCTCCAGCCCAACCTGCAAGCTGGCCTCCACCCTCCTTTCTTTCTCTCCCCTCTCCAGCATTGTTTCTCACAAGGGCAATTTCTCTATCTGCCCACAGTCCCTGACTGAGCAGCGCTGAGGCCGTGCAACAAAGCACCCTCTGTCTCCTGCACTGCAACCAGAGGCAACTGCAGCTGCCTTTGGTTCTCGTCTTTCGCACTGGTACTCTTTGCTGGAAGAGGGGCATGTGGGGAGGCACAAACACCCCTCTGGAAATACCGAAGTCTCGGGGTTGTTCATTTCGTGGGCTCATGAGCAGCTGTTTGTGCCAGAATGTGTGTCGTCCTCAGAGAGACCATCATCCTGGATAAGAACAGGCTGACATGTGGCACAGAACCCCAGCCTGACCTGCAAGTTTGCCTGTGGCCCCTCTAGCAAGGTGTGTTTTAGTTGCTTGCTCCCTTTTTGCTGGGGGGGAATGGTGTGCATCGGGACAGTTGAGTGCCTCCCTGAGTGAGGAGAGCACTCTCAGCACGGTGCTTGCAGCCCTCACTGCTCTGGTTGGTCTGCAGAGTGAAGACCATCCCAAAGTTCAGGCAGATGCAGGTTTGTTTACGAGGATTGTTTTGCATTTAAGCACCCAATTAATTAGCTCTTGTGGTTTGCTAGCAGGGTGTTATTGATGGTGTTGTCCCCCAAGCAGGATCTCCGTGTGCTCTCAGAGAGGCTGTTGTGCAGGCCCCTGGGGCGGAACACTGCAGCGTGCAGGATGTGGCTCTGGCTTGCCTCTGACCACAGGGCTGGTGGGGCTGCTGGGAATGGACAATAAGCTGCTGGAGCCAGCTGAAACCACAATGTATGCCTGCACTTCTTTGGGGAGCCCACAACGATAATGATGTTTAATTTGATGTTGCTGGATAAGCAGTGCTAATTTACAAACTGGCTCCTGCTGAGTGATCCACTCACTAAGTTTTATGGGAGAACTGCAGGCCTTAAAAAGCAGAGGGAGCTGGATGCAGTATTTGATGGTGACCTGCATCCTTCTCTGGGCACCTGAGTGGCTGTAACCAGCAAAGGCCCCAGTGTTCAGCAGGACAGAGATGCTGCAGATGAATCCAGCTCCTTGCTCCACATCTGTTGCTCGCAGATTTCTGCTGCCAGCACCATGGGGCGGCTCCAGCTGAAGGCTCGTTGGGAGAAGGCAGCTCTGCTATGCCTGTCCTGTCTGGTGGCCTCAGTGTGCAGCTCAGCCCAACCACCCCCAGGTGCTGCCTCTCAGCCTAACAACCTCCAGGGGCAAAGTGCTTAAGCTGAGCAAGCCCAGATGTACCTCATCAAAGGAATTAAGTGGCTGCACACGGCGTAGGTCATCAACAACGCTCTGTCCACCGAGAGGGGCTGGCTGTACCCCCGGGCACCGCACCCATTAGCTGAGGGCAGTCCCGCACGCTGCGCTGCTTGGCCCGGTCCCACCGTTCCGCTCTTGGGGCAGCGGCAGAGCGGATCCCGCGGGCCGGAGGAAGGGGAGGAGGCGGCCGAGCCGCTGCCCGCCGCGGGCTGACATCAGCCGGAGGAGGGGCCTGCCCGCGAGTTTCTTGGCTCGGCGCATCACTTCCCGCTGCTGCCATACTCCGGTGCCCGGTGCCGGGCTGCGGCTCGGCGGGGCCGGCGCCCATGGCGGGTGCGCCCGGAGGGGACAGCCCGGGCTCTGCCGCCCGCCGGCTCTATTCGAGGTGAACGGGGCCGGGTGTGGAGCTCGGGGAGGGGAGCGTGGCCCCGGCAGCCTCAGCCCCCACCCGCCGCTCCCGGAGCTCCGCGGCCGCAGGGACCGGAGCGGAGGGGGGGAGGACGGGAAGGCGGCAGTGGGTGTTCTGGGGCGCTGGGTGCGGGAGGGGAAGGAACCCCGGTTGTGGGAAGCTGTTGCATGCTTGAGGAGGCAGAAGGAACAGAGTGAAAGGCTTGAGGGAGAAAAGCCGCTTTGGGGTGTGGGGGTCGCTCGGTGTGGGGCGTGGCGAGGGCTGGGGCTGCGGGGAGGGGGCTGTGGGTCCCCATGGCACCGACGCGCCATGCTCTGTACTAAGGGCAGTGATGCTCGGACCGTGCCCGCGGTGGGCGTTCGCACTGCAGGCTCTCGGTTGCACTACAGGGGCTTGGCTCCCAGCACTTTGGTTGCCGCCCGAATTTGCACAGCTTCGGGCTGTCTGCTGCTCGTGTGAAGGCCGTTTATCTGCTGTCCTTTTCATCCGGTTCAAAAATCAAAAAGTCTGAATGGGAGTCAGTCGGAGGCCTCCCAACATTGCCTGCAGCATAGCTTACCCTGTTTGTCCTCACTGTGTTTTGTTTCTTCTCCAGTAGTCAGAAGTGGGGGCAATGTAATATCTGGACCGCAGGGGGGAGGAAAGATCACTTGGGCTGCACGCAGCACACCAGCACGTCGTCAGCTCTTTTCCCTGCTTTGCAATAATTTTCAGCACAACTGTTGGCTTCTGCAGTGTTTACTAACTTCTCTTGATTGTGTTGTAAACAGTCTCCATCTCACTCATTAATGTCACTACAGCTGTACCTGACCTGAATGCGCAGTGGGCAATTAGAGTGCTCTCTCAGAGCACTGGGGGTCCTTCTGGAGAAGATGACATTCTCAGAGGTGGAAGGATTGTTGGCTTCCTGATGTGGAGGGCGGGGGGTTACAGCAGGGTGAGCCTAAGTTTCAAAGGCAAATCAGGGGGGAAAAATTCCACCTGTGGAATGGACTTTGCTCTGGAATGGTTCCTGTTCATCTTGCACAGGTGTCCAAAGAATCTTATGGAATATTCCCATTGTTTTCTGGGTGCTGGAACATGTAAACTCGTGGAAACTTTGTGAAGTCTATTCTTCTATAGTGTTGAAAGCAAGGCTGTGTTCTGCTCATTTGAGTGAAAAGAAAGCAATACAAAACTTGTGGGTTTTTACTTAAGATACAATAGAAGGCACTTCTGCACGACTGCCTGCAGGCCCTGGCAGTTGCTGGTGTTGGAAATAGCAGCATGGAAATGCTGGTTTTCTGTTGTCAGCCTATGCACTCAGACTCAGAAGATGACCCCCTCCTCCCCTCCCAGAGCACCAGGATAACACTTCTAAAATAGCTGTGCTGCATAATGGGTGACCTGAGCAAAAGCCACGTGATAGCATAGCATGTGGTTTTGGTTTTGTTGATATCTGCTTGGGGACACTGAACGACTCCTAGCTTCACTGTTTGTGAGCGGTGCTGTCATTCTGAGTGGGAGCTGAGCAGAGTGCTTCTTCTCTGCTGCAGGGGGGGTTGTTGCTGCCCCAGCCTTGGGTAGGGAGTTGAGGCCTGGGTTTAATGCACGTTCCTGCAGAACCTTGGGCATCCCATTGATTCTGCTGCCTCTCACCTTGTGGGACCCAGGGAGAGGAGCTCCTTCTGGTGCTACATGTATGAGTTTTGGGAGGGGGATGTGCCTTCTGTCTATGCAGTGCCCTGCACAGTGTGATCTTTCTTTTATTCTGGCCTCTAGGTGCTGCTGTGATATGGACAGGCATTGTCTTGGGGGGACTGGAGGTGGGAGCTGGCTCCACAGCTCAGCTTGCATTCCCTCTCTCAAGGCCAGCAATGGGAATGTCCCAGATGTTGGGTTTGTTCCTGATGTAGCATAAACCAGCACTGTTAGTGTGCTGCAGCTACGTGCTGTTCGTGCTATCCCTGGAACACACGCAGGCACATCTCAGGCCTTGTCTCCTTGTATTCTGGCCTCCCAGCCCTGCTGCCCTCCCCTCTCCAGCAGATCCAGCTTTCTGCCACCAGAGAATACAAAGGGTTTTTTTTTGCTGTTGTTCTGGTGTGGCTGAGTTTTGCTTTTGTGTTTGGTTGTTTTTTCCCTGTTCTGTATTTTTTGCACTTTAGGTGACGTCCAAACTTGCATTCTGCTTTCCTGAAGAACAAGTTTGAAGTTGGGTCTTACGCAGCCAGAAGCCCTTGGCAACAAGTTCCTTCAGGTGGAGGGATGTCTTATTTAACTCTTGATGCTGTTCTGCTTTAGGAACAGTTCTATCTAGGAACTGCCCCTTGGCTGTACCTTGTTACCCCCTGCCATGCGCCACTGACCAGCTCCCAGAGCTCCAAGCAACGTTTGTGTGACAAAAACACACCAACCAAAGCAGTGAAACAAAAATGCCTCCTGTGCGGGCTGCAGGGCCTGGCTACAAAGTGGTGCTGCTGGGTCTTGGGCTATTGATACATACATATACTGTCAGTGGAAAAGCTTTCCCACTTGCTGAGCTTTTCTCTCCTTTTGGATACTTTTAGTTAAATGTTACTCAATAGAGCTGATTTTTTCAGAGCAGGCTTAGCAACAAAGTGGCATAAGTGGGATCTTTTTCCCTTCCTGCAAAATAAGCAGGCGTGATCTTGCAGGAAGGACGTTGGCATCCAGAGCCAGCTCTGCCTGTTGTCCAAGGCAATGCACCAGTGTGTAACAAGCAGCCTGACAGGTACCCCCCAGTCCCCTTCAGTGCTGCTGTGGGTGAGGGAACAGGGAAAGGCACTGCAGCTGCTCTAACAATGCCCAGCAACGTTGTGCAACCACCTGGGGAAGGAAGTGAAAAATTATCATTACGATGCAGTTTCAAGGGCACTATTAAATGAGCAAGTCTTAGCTCTGCCTTGTACTTAGCTGGCGTGTCCTGGGGTGGAGTGGCAGGGCAGTAATGGCCTAGCAGCAGCTGCAGCCTTGGCTCACCCCAAGGAGTGGGGTGAGATCTTAGAGCTGCTTCTTTGAGGCACTGAGTCCCCAAGGTGGGTACCCAAACCCCAAGGCAGTGCCATGTCCCTATCCCGTGTGTGCCTGGCTGCTCCCTGCCTTGTGGAAACCTGGGGATGGGGGAGTGCTGAAGTATCTCATTGATACCTGATTGCTTTCATGAATTTTGGTGGAAATAAGACCCCTCTGCGAGGCCACAGGTGTTGGAGCAGTAGCACAATGCCTGAATGAGCTACTTGGAAGGCAGTGCTGATATCTGATCATCACCTTCAGGGTAGAAATATGTAGCCTAAAGTTTTCTACTCCCAGTTTTCCTCCAGTATGAGCACTTTGCCCGGGGATGATGGGCAGTGCAGCCCCAGGCCTCTCTTCTCACTGAGAGTAGGAAGGATGGAGCTCAAGAAGTTTCCTCTGCTGTGAGCTGGGAGGTCTGTGCAGCTGCAAGAGCTGCTGGAATGTCTGACAGCTGATGGTCCCATCTCCTTTCCTGCTCCTCTCTACGTCTTGTGTTCCTCTGGGGCTTTGGGGCTGATGCATCAGCTCTGGGTACTGCAGGAGAAAGGTTAAGGAAATAGGCATTTTCCCCATTTTCAAGCCTACGTTCATACTAATAACGTAACTCCATATAGGAGCCATTTCATGTTGAGCCCTGGCCCCACATGAGAGCAGATGTTCTTACTTGGAAACTGCTTTTAAAAATGTATGGATGAAACGTGGTGCCAGCAGTCGATGCACACAGTTTGCTCCCTGAGCTGCAGCAAATGCCAGCTGCGCTGTGCCCATGGGAGATATGCAGTGCTGCACACAGGGGCTGCTCCTGTGGGAGCAAACACCGCCTCGAGCTGTGCAGGGTTCTGCTGTTGAGCCACAAGGGGAGATGGGGCAGTTTGTTGGTTTGTGGCCTTGCTTGCGCTGTGTGCCCTGGTCAGCCTGCAAAGGGATTTCTCTTGCAGTGGGATTGGATTGCAGCAGACCCAGGGCAGTGAGATGGACTTGGCTGTGGGGTTTGTGAGTGTTGTGCCAGCACAGGGAGCTGTGGTGCTGTGCTCCTGAAGGGAAGCTGTAGCTCATAGCTGGGGCAGGTGAGTGTTGTGCATGTGTGCTTTGCTGACCACAGGGCTGCACCTGCTTGGTGCTCAGCAGCTCTCCTGTGATCCATGCTGTGGTGCTGGGGAGCACAAAGTACAGCCTCATCTGTGAGTATCCATTCGTGCCTGAGGAGAGCTGGAAAACGCTAATTAATGTTCATCTCTCTGGGACTGTTAATTACTGTTGTCTGTGGTTTGTTCTACAGTAGTGGCCGATGTCCTGTGCTGCTGTATCGGAGTGAGTGGGCTCTGGGAGGGCTGCATCCATCCCTGGCCTCTGCAGTGCTTAGCAAACATGAGTATTTCATTGCAGCCTTCCTAGGAGGTTCTGCTGCTGTTTGCAAGGGTGAGAATTTGCACATCCTTTAGGGATGAAGGAGAATGCAGGTGGCAAAGCTGGGAGCTGAGGAGTGTCCTGACTCCCACTCCTCCCCTCCAGAGCTTCCTCACCCAGGTCATTGGGGTTAATTGTGGGTTGGAAGCACTGGGTTGGTGTCTGAGCAAGCTGTGCAGTGCAGCCTTGTGCTGCACGATGTGATAATGGAGCTGCTGTTCTGCTTAACGTGGAGGGGAGGACAGGAGGTTGTGCAGGAGGAGGTTGTGTGCCTGGGGCACTAAATATCAGGCTCTGCCCACGTGCAAGGTGTGCCCAGCAAATGTGCTGGGAATGCTGCACCCTATGGGCTGTGCCAGAGGGAAGGAGCAGTGGGGTGGGGTCTGGCAGCCCTGGCTCTATGGAGTGTGTCTCTTGGCTACTGTGGGAAGCGGAGGGAGAATGTGTCCTCAACACCCTGGGAAGTTCACCCTGCTGCTGAGCTCTTGTGAAGTTATCACAGCTGATGCTGTATCAGAAATCAATCCCTTCCAAAGCAGCCATCTGCAGGGGCTGCACTGTGCAAATGGCACTGGGGGCCTTATCTTGCAGAAAAAACTCTGATGCCATCAGACCTGCCATGTTTATGGCCAGGCTTTCTGCAGTGTGAAGGCAGGAATATAAGCCTCATTGACTAAACAGATGAAAATCTCTTCAAGTGTATTTCTCTCTTTTCTGACAAATCAGTGCTCCTGGTTTCAGGGAGGAGCAGTGTGCTTAGGGCAGCCCTTGGCCTGGCTTCTCATGGCAAATCAATTGGGACTCACACAATAAGTGCAGGTGGATGTCCTGGAACTGTATGAGGCCATGTGAGCTGCGAGGCATTTCCTGGCCTGCTTGTCCCACTGAGTGTCCGAGCTCCTTCTCTGATCTAAATAATAAACCATATGAGCTCACGATAACGTGCCCAGAATTTTAAGGCTGCAGCCCTTGGCCAGTGTTCATACTGACTGCTGCCATCAGGGCTGTGATCCAGGGCAACCCAGTGTGAGGAGGTGGGTGACTGAAGGCTGTGGTTTGGTGCTCTGCTGGAGAAACAGCGGCTGTTGTGTCATCTGCACCCATCCCTTTTGTGTGCAGTGCTGCAGAACGTGTGCTTCCCTCCATAATGCTCCTCTTGGGTGGGAAGCTGTCCTCAGCTGTGGCACCAAGCTCGGATGTCCTGCCCTCATGTGGGGCTGTACTCCTGCAGCTTTGGGAAGGGCAGTGAGTGCGTGCAGCCTCAGCACCAGACAACTGAGTCATCCACCAGGGCTGCCGGCTCTCCCTGCACCCGTTGCCTGAGGCAAACATGGCACAGTGACAGGTGATGTAAATATGCACACATACACACACTTGCCTGCGTGGGGGAGAAAAGTAACAGCTCAAAATGGGATTGGAATTTAAAGTTGGGAATATTACCGAGCAAAGCCGTGTGTGCTGAAGGCTGTGGCTGCTCCTGGAGGCTCCTGAAAGCTGCTCAGACCTGATGGTGTTCCTACATGTGCACCTGATGCAGTGAGGTGAGGAGCTCTTGTCACATCTCTGTCCTCCTATTGCTGCTGCCCGCATTCCTAGCGTGCATTTCCTTGTGCTGCCTGCTGCTGTGCCTTGCCTTCATCTCTGCCAGGTGAAGATGTCTCTGCAGAAGCAGATTTTGCTGAGAGCATGCATTATTGAGGAGCCAGTATAAAATGAGCTCCCTTGTTTTGGGCAAGTGTGTAACCCTGGTGTTATCTCCTCCCCTCTTTAGCAGCATAAAGGGGGAGACGAGCAGTGAGTTCCTCAGTGCTACAGAGTAGACTGTGTGCTGCATAGAGCCACTGCAGTACCTGGCAGGTTGCAAGAGAAGGCTTAACAAAAAAATGGGCCTGTGGAGGGGCCTCTGCTGCCCGTTCCTCCTTCTGGATCCTCAGCTGTGTTCTTCTATCAGGCAGGTAATAAATGGTAGAATATTAAACCTATGGTTTTTTCCTTTCTATGTGCATGGTAACAAATACTCACTGTGCTTTGACTGTGCAGCAGCAGGGAAGAAATATGGGAGAAGGAGAAAATGGAACTGGATTTTAAAGGCATGAAAAGCACAGCCTTAGGAAGGTTGGTTTGGAAAGGGGAATGTTTCATATGGGATTGATGGGATTCTGCCTCCCACCCAGCAGGCATGGCTGTAGGAGAGGTGCACAGCAGAACAGCACAGTAAGTGGATCAGCTGCTCCTTCTCCGAGCTGTTTCTCTGAAGAACATCACTGGTAATTGACCTTTCAGACACTGTTCCTCTAATTTGGATTCTCTACCTGCTGGCAGCTTCTTGCCTGGGGGTTCTGGCTGTGCTGAGCCCAAAGCAGCATCCCATCTCACTGCCTTGGGCAGGGTGAGTGATGCTCATTGTTTTGTGATAGCAAGGAGGAAATTATTAGGGAAATTACTAATGGGCTTGCCATATCCAAGAAACAATGTGTTCATCCAAATCCCTCCTATGGAAGAGCAGTACCAGGGTCTATACCTCAGCTGCAAAGATGAGCCATGCTTTGATCTGTGAGGCAAACTCCCAGCGTTATGTGCCCACATGCTGTTAACATGGGGTTATTGGGTTGGCACTGGTCCTGCCTTGTTGGAACAGAACCTCACGTGGTGCAGTGTCTGGCCGTGAGCAGATAATTGCCTCCAAGCTCTTGTTCCATACAGCTGTTCATTGCAGTGCTGCCAAGAGTTTCCAAGGCAGGTGCTATCTGTGAAGCTGTGCTAGGACAGAAGTGCTAAAAATTCTGGGGAATGCAGCAGAGAGCGATGCTGAAAGATGCTCTGGAAGGAAGAACACCAGCTTGCAGAGTGCTGGAGCTCCAGAGTATCCCACAGAGCCAACAGACACTGAAGCACAGTGCTAGACAGTGGGTCTGTTCTGCTTGGGTTGGCAAAGCAGTGCGTAGTTCTCACCCTGCATGTGAGCTGTGCTGCTGCGAGGCCTGGCTGGCTGGGAGTGCTGCCATGCTTTGCCTTATGGGCGTGCAGATTAAGCTGATGGTCCAAGTGGGTTTTCCATAATGTCACCAAGAACCCCAAAGCACTTTTTCTGTGGTTCTGCTGAGTCTGGGTTTGCACAGAGGGGCTGCAGAAGCTGTCCAGAGATGCTGGTGGGGGCTGCAGGGCTCCCTGGTGGATATCGGAGCTCTCAGGGAAACTGCTTCCTTTCCAGACATGTGGATATTGTGTTTAGGAAACCCAGGGTGTGCCCTGTGGCTGTAAAACAGCCATGGGGAGCAGCAACATTGGGGTTGCTGCCTCTTTGGATGCACCATGCTCAGTTGCTGTCCTTCTGCTGATTGCTCTTTGGTAGGCCCTGCAGAGGAGGGCTGTGTCTGTGCTGTTCCCACCATTAAGGTCACATTAAACCCCTTCCTGTGGGAGTGGTGGTGCTCCTGAGGTCTCTGGGTGAGCTCTGATTGCTCAGCATCACCCTGGCTCACAGCCTGGTGGTTCTGGGATCCTTCCAAATGCAGCCCCCAAGGCGTCTCCTGGTGCAAAGTGCTTGGCCAGGGGCTGAGAGGAGACAGAAGGGAACAGAACCAGTTGGCTGTAGGTCGCTGAGGATTCAGTGGAAAAAGCGCACTGTGAACTTTGCTATCATTACCTGTTAACCCTGCACCACAATGCTCCATTTACAGGTTGGCAGCTTACATGGGTCTGCAGGCAGGAGAAAGGCAGCTGTTGGAGCAGGGCAGGTGCAAGCATGCTGAGGCTGCCTGTATGTGGGGGGCTGTGGGCTGCAGGCGGGGGCTGGCAGGCAGGGATTAACCACGTGGTGATCCCTATCCTCGCTGGCACTTGGCAGCATCTCTTCACTGTGCGGTGGTTTTCCTGGGTCTGTACTCCAAGGCAGGAGAGCTGGCAGCTGAGAGGAAGGAGAAGCCATTTTCAGTGCCAAACTTGGTGTGAACGCAGCCTTGTGTGTCAGTGGGTGAAAGAAGTTGAGCAGCACAGGAAGAACAGAGTAAGCGGGTCAGCTGTCCTCATTGTATTGCTGCTGATGAGTCAACTGCTTGTAAACATAGTTGGTTTTGATGTATGCTGTAATTGGAACTCTGTGTTTTGTAGCAGGAGCAGCATGCTGATTTAAATCGCAGCGTATATTTTAGTGAGAGGAAGCGCTGACCCAACTGCCAAAGCAACGTTATAATGAAAAGCCATTCAGAATGCACGTCCTCTGTTGCCCTCTGGTTTCTGGAAGTGACTGAAGGAAATAGCACTCTGCTTCTGGAGAAGTCATCCCCTGAGTGTTGTTTCACTGCTGCATGACGGATTAATTTCATTGATGGCATCAGTGCTGTGCAAGAAAGCTGCAGGCTCGTGGAGAGCTCAGCCAGCTTTCCTGGTTGTGCTGAGAGCAGTGAGCTCATCTGACACACTCAGTGACCACACTGCACATCCTGCTGCAGCAGGGCTCTTCCTGAGCAGGAGTTCTCCTGCACCGTCCCTCCTCCGAGACACCTTGCTTGGTCCATGCCCTTCCATGGATCTGTTCCGTTTGGGAGTCAGAATGTTTTTCTAATGGATTGATGTCCCAGCTGGTACCTCCTGAACTGCAATTCCCTTAGTCCCTGTGAAGTTTTAACATCTTAAGTGTGTCGAGTCTGGGTAGCAGTGGAAACCATTAACCAGGATTAACCGAAAATTCACATTTGCACCTTAATCCCAGCTGAGCCATCTCCAGTGCCACGGGTTAATTATATTCCGTTTCGATCCTTTTGATGCTCGAGTGATTTTAGAGTACCAAAGCCTGAACTTGTGCCTATTGCTCATTAGGGATTTCACTTCTCAGATGCTGTGGAACTATTGCACTTTATTCAGTTCCTGCTGCAGGAGGTGCTGTGCTGGGCTATTCCGTGTGGTCGCCACCTGTAAATCCCTTACTCTGCTGCATTGAGCCTTGGGCTCTGGACCTTGCATTCTCTTCTTTCCTGCCCATCCTCATGGGTTTGCTGTTGGATGGGCGCTGCTGGGGTTCAGAGGTGCTGGGAGCACTGGGAGCCTTGGGCTTCTGAGCAGGCGGTGAGGGGGGTGGATTCAAATTGCTGATGATGCTGCTGCTTGTTGGAGCCACTATGAATTGAAATGGGGTTTTATTCAGCTCTACTAATCAGAGGGTGAATGCAGCTAAATACAGCTGTCTTCCTCGCTGTCATTTGGTATTTATTAGCAAATATGCAGTGGAATTGAATTCCTTGTAAGTACTTTGCAGCTACTGGTAGGTGGCAATTAACTGAAATGAGTACTGTTGAGCACGGATGCTACCATCAGTGAGTGGAAGAGGAGGTATGGAGCCAGCACATGGCCCCAGCAGCTTCCAGAACACCCTGTTGTTTTTCCCTTTGGATTCCCTTGATCAAGACTGTAGTGAAAACAGCTTCTTGTGTGCCTCAGGCTGCCTGTTTCTGCCATGGGTAGCTCGGGCCCGTGTTGTTCTGTGGTTGAGCATGGGGAGGACAAATAGGAGTTATCCATGCAGAGTTTGGCAAGGGAAAAGCAAAGATTTGGGAAGAGCGGGTGGTTGGGGTACTGCACTGTAGCTCCAAGAGTAGTGTCCCCCCATCTGGGGACGTGCATCATCACAGAAATCCTAAAGATAGAGCTGTTTTGACAGGAAAGGGGGTCACTGTTAATGGCTCCCGTAGCACCTGAAAATGTTCTGCTTTGCTTCTTGCTTGGCAGTGTTCTCAGCATTCCTGGGCACCTCGCTGTCTTCTCTGTACTGGAGGTGTTGTTCTGTGAGTCCTTGTGCCTTCTCTGTGCACCCCTTGTAAAGGAACATCTTTAGCTTTCTATTCTTTCAGTCTCTTGCCAGGCAGCCAGAAGGAGATCTGTGCTGTGCTGTCATTAGCTGCTGTCTGGCAGTGATGGACGACCCTGTGAGGTCTTGTTGTTAAGGGCAGTATCAGCCCTTCCTGTTCTTCTCATCTCTTCCTGCCTTCAGATCACAGCTACCCTCCTGAGAAGAAGTTAAGGCAAAGGGAGGGGGCCCTTCTGCCTGCTGTGTGTGCCAGCTGTGATGCCCGGTCCTGTCATAGCAATGCACAGCTGTTGCAGTGATGGGGCTGAGCAGTGTGCAGTGCTGTGCCGTTTGTGTCCCCCAGCAGAATACAGTGCAGATGGCAGAACTCATCTGTGGCCAAACTGCTTTACGCTTGGCCTCTGATCGCTTTTGATAAATGTGGTTATTTTGTAATTGTTTCTTAGATGCCTGCATTTCCCCACATTAGGAGGTACCTTTTGCATAAGGAGCCAAGTGCCCCCAGAGCAGCCCTGGCTGCAGCCCTGTGGCCGTGTGCATAGCCCACATGCAGTGCAGCTATAGGACCTGCTTGGTGCTCCCACTGGGGAGCACCCTCCCTCACCCACCCTCCCCAGTGCACACAGCACTGTTCTGATTCCTTCCTTACAATTGGGGTCTTTAAAACTCTATCCTGACCTGGCTGGGTTTGACGTGTTCAGTCAACTCCATGCATTCAGGGAAAATCAAAGAGCTTGTGCTCTTGCTGTGAGCTGGGAAGGCCACCAGGCACTCCTGAATGCCCATGGTCTGGGATGTGTTCTGCTATCTGGGAGTCCTGTCTGTCTGGAAGAAGGTGCAGATTTCTGCGTGTGGTTTGCATTTAGTGCAGGGGCAAGGCTGCTCCTTTGGGCTTCACTGTCCTTCAGTTTTTCTCCCCCGTACTGTGCAATTAGTAAGGAGTTTGCATGCACTGGAATTGCATTTACAAGCTTTAACGTCTTAGCTGTTGAAGGAAGAAAAGCAGCTCGTGTTCTGCAGAGTCACCTCTGAACCACGCCATATGGCCCAGCCCAGCGCCTTCAGCTTCTCAGCAGCAATTTGCTGGCTCAGGAAGGAGTGAATCTTCTTTTCTGGAATTAAGGATGAGCAGTAGGTGCTTGCTGAGGTGGTACAGGCCCAGGCACTCCGCCTGGGTGTCAGCACAGGGTGAGGGGATAGAGGGCTGTGCCTTCTCATATGGGGATGTTTAGGAGCCCAACTAACTGGGCTGGTGTGTGGTGTACGGGATTTGCCTTCTGCTTGGTCCCAGCCTCTGGGAGCTGCTCAGACCATTTCTGGAGCTGACGGACGAGGCCTCTTCAGAGTCTGTTGAGCTGCTGTGCTATTCTGCCCAGAGACGTCCCTGTTCCGGAGCAGCTCTGAGCTCCTCTCCTGACAAGCAGAGATGTGCAGCACCAGGAGCTCTGGCTGCAGCAGTGATGTGGGCAGGAGCAGCTGATGCAGCCACAGAGGCAAGGTGCCGTGGGAAGAAACCAATTCCAAAAGGAGATGGGTGCTTGCCTTGGACCTGATAACCTCTTGGGCTCATCCGGAGTCCTTCTTCTTTGGGCAGCACTGAACAAGTGAATGAGCCAGGACTCTTTTGTTTCTGGATTTTAGCTGTGGACTTGCCTCTCTTGTACCTGAAACCAGCAGATGATAAAGGATGTTCTTCTACTTTGAGGGAAGAGGACGTTACTTTCTCTAGGCCTTTCATAGCAAAAGCAGCACTCTTTTCCCCCTCCCCTTCTGAGGACAGCATTACAGGAGTGGGAAGAAGTGAAGCATAAATGAAGGTCTGGACTCCAGCATCTTGCTGGTAACACTGCCCAAGTGGATGGTGTGAAAACTGGAGAGCAGCGCGTGTTGTGTGAATGTGAAGATGCCATCAGCATCTTCCAAACCCCAGCTGCCCCTGGTGAGCTCTGCAGTGAGAGTTGTCTGCAGGACCGTGTCTGGGGGCTCTCAGCCCCGTTCCCTCCTCCTGCCCGTGGGTTTGGAGCTCTGGGTTTACGTCCAGAAAATGCGCAAGCTGCAGAAGAAGAGGTAGGAAAGGGCTTGGGGGATTTGTGGGAGGAAACGGGGCTCCCACTTGTCTCAGTTTGTTCGAGGCTGGTTCAGATTGGCTCACTTGAATGGCAGATGCCCCTTTTCTGCTGAAACTGCCCTTGTTGCTTCTTACAGTTCAGCTTTGGCCAAAGGAAGCTGCTGGGCAAGCAGTGGTTGGTTGTGTGAGGCTGTTTGTTGCTGAACCTTTAGTTGTTTCCTGTGCCCTTTATGTTTTGTTTCTGAGTGCTTTTAAAGCCTGTGGTGACCGAATTACACACCGCGTTGCTTCCTGGAATTAGCCCTGGCTGTGGGAAGGGTAGGCGAGTTGCAGGAGTGGGTTGTACTTCTGTTTAGCATTGCTGTCTTCAGCTCCTGTCCCTTCACATGGCAGCAGAGGCTTGGCTGAGCATGGAACAGCCTCTCATCCCTCCCTGGTTGTGCTGAGGTCCCGAACTGAGCAGTGATGCTAATTAGATAAGGCAGATATGCTGCTGAGCAGCCTGTTCAAGGGCAAACAGATTTCCATTAGGCTGCGTGCACTGGAGGGCTGTGTTACTGCAGTTTGCCCAAGCACCAGGAAGAGCTCCTGGTGAGTGTGAGTGTGCGCAGGTGAGTGTGTGCCGGGACAGGGCTGAGGCATGCTGTGTGCTCCCAGCAATGCTTCCACCTGCAAATGGAGGCTCAGCAGGATGCTGCTCTTGGAGTACTCATCTGGATTCTGTTGTTGCAGGGTGAGGAATCATCATGTGAGATCACACAGCAGTCGTGCTTTGTCCATGACTGCAATGCCATGAATTAGACAAGCTGTTCTCCAGCTTGGTTTTTAGACTCTTTGTTGGGTGAACTCAAGCTGCTAAAGAGAGCCTGGTTATTGGGACAAGCTTTGGTTGTTGAAATGTGAAACGAAATTATGCAGAGCGTGTTTCTGTCTGCAGCCTCCCAGCTGGAACCTCACCTCAGTTCCTGCGACAGCGGCTCCATTCCCTCCATTTTGAGTCCTTTCAAGTTTCTTCTCTAAGTTGCCTGAATTTATTTTTGCTCATTTAGGTGTTCTTTTTTTTTCTCCGGTCCCAAAGCTTCTTGGGGACTATTGGCAGATGCCTGTCAATGTCTGACAGGGACACCAGATGCCTGCTCTAGTGATCTGCAAACCACACAGCTTGCCACAATCCCGCAATGGGCCCCTTGAACTCAACACACTGCAGCAGAAGCTCATTCTTACTAATTTTCTTGTGGCTTGGCTCAATGCTCTGTGGAGAGGAGTTAAACATTTTTAGTACCAGCAGTCAAACATTTTCCTTTTTCCTGTATCAAACAGGGGTTCAGGCATGGAGCAATGCTGTGCTGGCACTGCAAGCAGCCTTCTTGCACAAGCAAAACAGCCTCTTGGGTGCGGGCTGTGGAGGAGCTGCATTGGTTGAGGTGGGAGCTCTCGGGGCTATGAAGCAGCTCCTTTCTCCCTGCTGTTATTTGGTGGCTTTGGGGACCAAAGAGTAGTGAGATAGGAGAGGAGAGTGAGATAGGATGTGTTGTGTGGGTGATTTTGGGGGAGGCATCTCCCAGGGCTCCATGTGTGCCTGTATAGGAGGCAGCAGTGGGGCTGCAGCCGTACCATACGTGTTGTTCTCAGTCTGCATAGCACAGCTGAACTCCCTGCAGTGCTGTTTTGCTGAGAATAGAATAAAAGCCTCCTTTGGGTGTTTATCATCTTCCGTCTGACCGTTGCTTTTCTGACTCGGGATGAGTGAGCTGTAATTTCTCAGAGCAGACATCTGCCTTTGACCTATGTGGCTTTGGGTTTCTAAAATACATGAAGCAGAAAGGGAAGAAAAAAAAAAAAAAGCCAAAACAAGCAAAGAGAAGGCTCTGAGCAGAGACACAGGAACACACTGCATCCATCCCCACCTTGAGAAGGGGCTGATTTTCCAAACACAAGCTTTCCTACGTGTACCCTGTCCTGGTGCATTCAAGGCTGCTCTGAGCTCCTGGGGGCGGCTGTGATGTAGGACTCGGTGGGGAGCAGGGCGTTCCCTTCCCTTGAGGCAGTGGCAGCAGCCTTGTTCCTCTGTGCTCACAACACACTGCTGCCAAAGGTGTTGAGAAACAGGAGGAAGAGCAGCCTGCCTGGATTGCCTGTGGAAAAAGTGACAGGCAGAGCTAATGGAAAGCAGCCCAGTTGCTCAGCCAGGGAGCTCTGTGCAGCCCAGGATTGCTCTGGTATCCAATGAGGTGTTGAGCTTTGGCTGCCCTCACTGTTCCCCTGGGGAAGCAGCACAGACATGAGCAACCCAGGTGTGAGGCTTTTGTGCTGCGCACCTCCTGGAAGAAAAGCAGATGCCATGCTATGCTCAGGATGCCAGCACGCAATGTGGGCACTGGGAGGCATGAGTTCCTTGTCCTGCTTCCAACCACAAACCCAAGGGCTGCTTGTGGCCGCTCACAGGTGCAGTCTGTAGCTCTGGGTGCTTCTGTCTCACATGCAGGAGTCTTTCCTGGTTCAGTGAGTAATCAGATGTATGCTGAGTTGCTTTTTTAACACCTGCATGGCGGCATGGGCACACTGGGTCTAAAATCTCTGAAGGTGAGCATCTTGCTTTTGACAGAATGGAGGCATCCTGCCTGGAGCTGGCCCTGGAAGGAGAGCGTCTGTGTAAGGCAGGGGACTTCAAAGCCGGGGCAGCCTTCTTTGAAGCAGCGGTGCAGGTGGGGACAGAGGACCTGAAGACTCTCAGTGCCATCTACAGTCAGCTGGGCAATGCCTATTTCTACCTAAAAGAGTACTCCAAAGCCTTGGAGTACCATAAGCATGACCTCACACTGGCCAGGTAAGAGTGTTGGCCGTTCTTCATCCTAATTAGAATTTGAGCAAAGGAGAGTTCTGTGCCATCTGAGCCCAACAGGCTGAGGGAATCTGCCCTAGAAATGAGCATCCAAGGTAACTCTGAGGTGTGGAATTCACCATCATATAAAGAACAGAGGAGACAGAGGAAGGGGATATGGAGGAGGGTGGCTGGAGCAAGAGCTGGGCAGTGTCTGCTTCTTCCCTCCCCAGGCACTCATGGGAAGCACACCTGAAGCCATTAGAACTCTCCAGCCGAGAGAGCAGAACAGTGAACAAGAGTGTCACCATAAGCTGGGGACACCCGGATGTGGTGTCCATACTATGCGGTGTTCGCTACAACATTGCTTGCTGCAACTTGAATTTTGCCTCCAACAGTTGGTGAATAAATGCCTGCCAGCTCTTTAATACCTTTCCCTTCTTTGGGTCATCTTGTAGGACCATTGGGGACCGTATTGGAGAAGCCAAGGCAAGCGGCAACCTTGGGAATACATTGAAAATACTTGGGCAGTTTGATGAAGCTGTCGTTTGTTGCCAGAGGCACCTGGACATTTCTCAGGAGCAGGGAGACAAGGTAACTGCTCCATGGCATCCAGCAGGAAACGCTTCCTATCTTGAAAATTAATCCACCTTCAAGCCCCGGTAAATGATGATGTGGTTGAGGTGGGCCCTGGTAGGAGCTGGGATGTCAGACTCACCCTTTTGTCTGTGTCTGATGCTGCTGATAGGAAAAGCTGGCATGGCAGTGATGGTGGTAAAGGAAAATACGGGCTCCCTGGCTTTGGCTGAGCATTTCTGCCCAGCAATGGAAAGGGCCGTGTTGGGATGGGGACAGTAATGCCTTGCTGCACCTTTCTCTTCTTCCCTTTAGATAGGTGAAGCCAGAGCACTCTATAACATAGGAAACGTTTATCATGCGAAGGGAAAGCATTTATCTTGGAACATGGCCCAAGATCCGGGCTGCCTGCCTCAAGAAGTCAAGGAGACACTACAGAAAGCTTCAGAATACTATGAGTAAGTCTTCAAGTGTGGCCACCCCTTTGTGCTGCAGGGAACTGGCATCAGTCACTGATAAAATGCTGTTACCAAGTAGGAATGTTCCTCCAACTGTGAGGGGCCAAGGTATGCTAATGAATCCTTCTCAAGGAAGGCAAGGGAAGGACTGCGTGCTTTTATAGAGCTCGAGCTAAAACTTTTCCTACTACTGTCTCAATAAAAGCCTTTGCAGTTTGACTTTGCATGCAGTGAAGTTCAATAGTCTGCTCCGGGAGGAGAGCTCCTTTAGCACCTGCTGCTCTCTGCTGGCCTTGGTAGGAATGGATCCCTGCACATCTCTCTGTGGCCGCAAGCAGAGCTGTTTCTCCCAAAGGATGAGGCTTTTCCTTTGAAACCGTGTTTCCCCCTGGAAGGGATCTATAGTTCATCCTGCTGTAACATCCTTCCCTTTCTCAAACAGTTGTAGAGTTCACTCTAATGTCCAGCACAGGAAGATTATTGCCCAGCTTGCTTTTAGGCCAATGGTTTTCTCCTACTACCTCAGCTTTTATTTCAATAACACAGGTGGTTTTTTTTAAATAGCATTTTTTATGAAGAGAACACCAAGATCTTGCATCAGTCTCCTCATATCTGAGGTTGTGTTAGTGCTCATGCACGGCTCGCTAGCCTTTCCCTGGTGAGTGATGCATGTTGCACAGGCAGTGATTAGATTTGTGCCAGCTGGGAGCTCTGTGTGTGCTGGGAAGAACCATAACAAGGGAATATGGATCTCCTACCCCCAGGTTCATTCCTGCCCTGCTGGGAGTAATATCTCTTCTCTGATTCTTGTAGCAACTCTTGTGCTGTGGGGTGACTGCAGGAGGACAAATATTGTTCTGCTTCCTTGCAGGAGGAACCTGTCTCTGGTGAAGGAGCTGGGGGACAGAGCTGCACAGGGCCGTGCTTATGGCAACCTTGGCAACACACAGTACCTGCTTGGCAACTTCAGCGAAGCCATTGCTTTCCACAAGGAGGTGGGAAAGCACGTGGGGATCTTCCTGGGGGCTAGGAGGGCCAACAGGGAGCAGACCCCCATGTGTGTCAACCCCTGCCCTGATGTGCTGTGCTGCCTTTCTGCATTCCTCATCAGCACCTGATGAGCAGCGTGAGGGAAGGGTGCTGTTGGCTTGGAAACCAAAAGAGATTTCTAAGGGCAACTTGCAGCTGGGCCTAGGAAAGGCTTTTCTGTGCTTAATTTGTGCCAGTCTAAATTTTAGTAAATGCAAGGCATGGATTTAATTAAACTGCTGAAAGAGCTGATGATCAGGAATAATTGCTGTTTGTGGAGCACAGCTACTTTCTGTGAAGCTTTTCAGAGGGGTGAGACCACACAGTCCCTGTCCCAGTTCAAATGCAATTCAGTTTCTTGTTAAGAGCTGACACTGTTTCTTTTGAAGTGGAGGGTGCTGAGCATATTGGGCAGTCAGACCCTGCCAGAGCTGCTCTGGTTTTGTTTGAGAAGGTGCTGGGGGCAGCAGTGCTGTGAGAGAAGGTACTTGAAAGGGGCAGGACAACTCTGTGCAGCCCCTTCTGAAGCCAAAAAGCGTGCTGGGGTGGGAGTTGTGGGAGGATGCGTCCCTGCTCCATGTCCTTCTTGATGCTGCACTGCAAAAGATGGAGAGAGTTCCTGCTGCATCCAGCCCTGATATGCATGTGCACCACTGCATTACTGGATGTGAACTCTTGCAAAACAAGCTAATCTCCCAGCAAAGTTGCTGTGTAACAGAAGCCTGGCAGTGCCAGCTAGTACTCATTAATCTGTGTCTGCTGCAGCGCCTGGCTATTGCTAAGGAGTTTGGGGACAAAGCAGCTGAGAGGAGAGCGTACAGCAACCTGGGCAATGCACACATCTTCCTTGGGAGATTTGACATCTCTGCTGAATACTACAAGTAAGTGCCAGAAGTTGAGGCAGACTTGGGGCAGATGCTCCCTGCAAAACCCCAGGGGATTCAAAGGCCTATAGGGGAGGTGATGGGACCTGGTGGCCAACTGCTCGTGTGATGCTTGGCAGCAGGAAGCGATGCCACCACCTTCCAGCTCCAATGCCGTGTACACCAAAGCTATGACTGTCCTGTCACCCTGGGAAGCTGCCCTGCAATGACCAGCTCTCTTATCTCCACCTGTCCAGGAAGACCCTCCAACTCTCCAGACAACTCAAAGACCAAGCAGTAGAAGCCCAAGCTTGCTACAGTCTTGGAAACACATACACACTGCTTCAAGACTATGAGAAAGCAATTGAATACCATCTAAAACACCTGGTGATAGCACAGGAGCTGGGAGACAGGTAAGGGAATGCCTCCAGGGATGGCTTCTCTGTTCTCAGGCTTTGAGCACTGTCCTGTCTCGGTTATCTATTGCTGGAGATGAGGAATAGCAATGTGTAATACTGGAGGTCTTCAGCAGTCTCTCAGGAAGTGAGCTTTGGTCCTATCCATTGGTCAGGGGAGTGAAAGTGATGTGAATGAGACCTTTACCATCCCTCTGAAACCCTCAGATTGTGTCCTTCTGGCTGTGCCTTGTTCGGCGTCACTTCCAGCAGCTCTGGGAAGCTGGGTATCCTCCACTAGATGGAGCAGAGACACACGAATGGGAGCGCCGTGGCACTGTTAGGGCAATATCTGCTTGGAGAAGATCTGATCCCACCCAAGGGTGAATCATGCTGTGGGGGTGCAGCCTGTGGGCTCCTGCATTTCTGGGAACACGCCCCACAAGCAGAAGGCATTGAACTGGGTGACAAGAAAAATGTTTAAATGCTGATCAACCCGCCCCAACCTCTGAGGAGGGAGTTGCAGTCACGCTGAACCTCCCCCCGCGCCCCCATGTGCTTTTTTTATCCCTTCACCCCCCACATCTGCACGTTGGCAGAGCTGAGCAGGCTGTGCTGAGCAGTGGGGCTGTGCACGCTGGTGCAAGCAGGTGCTGGAACAACCAGCACCTGTGTGCTGGGTGAGGGCTGCCCGGTGACATGCTGGTATCCAGCAGGGGGACGTTGCATCCCTGCAGTGTTTTCCCCTTGCTGGATGATAGGTGTCCTCTCGATGCCTTGTGTATCCCTAGAGAGGAATCCATGCAGTGCAGAGCAGATGGGAGCTCTCACTTCTGCTCTGATGGATGCTCGCATGTGACATAAAACTGTTCTGGGTCCTTGCCACACCACCTAGCTTTTGGCTGCTATGGGTACAGCCCCATTTCTGAAACTACTGCTCATTCCCTGACCTTACTGCCTTTAGTGTAAGGGATTAAGCTGCACAGTGTGTTTCATTTTTTCAGGAGGATATTCTGTGGGTGAAAGCAGAGCTGGCTCAAGGTGCCCCCGAGGAGGCTGTGAAAGGGCTGCTGTGCTGGGCTGGGCTCTGTCCAGGATTTCTGTGGTCAACAGCTTCCTGTCTTGCAGGGTGGGAGAGGGAAGGGCCTGCTGGAGTCTCGGAAATGCCTACGTCTCGCTGGGGAGCCATGAACAAGCTTTGCACTTTGCAAGGAAGCATCTTGAAATCTCCCAAGAGGTAAGAGAAGGTAGCTCAGGTCAGAGGGAACCAGTCCTCTCTGGTGAGAGGAAGACATTTTTTTTCTATCTAAACTGATGCTGGGTATAGTTCTTCTCTAGCTATGGCTGCTCTGTAAATTGCCTGCCTATCTACTGCTTCAGCGCTGTCCTGCAGGGCTTGGTTGGAAAATATCCTTGTCATGGGAGGCTCCCAGGCTTCTGTCTCGTTAGTGCTGGTACATCTGCTGCACCTTGCTCTCACCTGATCCTCCTGTGGGAGGAAGGACCTGGGAAGGACTCTCCAGCCTGCTGGCCCGGATGCTGTGTATCCAGCCTGCTGGTAGGACCCCTCTCTCCTGAGCAGCAAGCTGTGAGATCCTGACTGCCAGGCACTTTCTGGTTGCAGCTCAGGTCTGCTTTCCTAGTGGGCTGCTACCTGGCTAAGCAATGCCAGCATACCCCCAGAGGCTGCAGCAGGTGAGGAGAGTTCCAGCTCTGTGTGGTGAACTTGAGGACCGTGCAGATGCAACTGATTGCTAATGCTGGATGAGTGCAGCCTCATGCTAAGCCTGCACCAGTGCCATGCAGTGGGGCTCTGTGCACACAGCTGATTTCCACAGAAGTGCCTGCACAGCTACAGCTTTCCTGGTACAAAAACAGAAGGTGTTTGCAGGAGCCTTTCTGTACAAGAAGGCATTGTTTGCTTTCCAGTGTGTTATGTGGAAGTCAGCTGTGGCCTCTAGTGTTCCCCAGATGAAGAAATTGACCTTTTGGAACACTAATTGAAATTGCTGTATGTAAGTGCTCCGTGTGCACTCTTGTCTATGAGATTGGCTGAATGGTGGGGTAGGGCTGATATACCAACCTAATGAAGTACTTAATTATACTTATCAGACCTGCAGAAGAAGTACTGTTCTTTGGCCCTGAACATCTTAGGACAAATGAGTTCTTCCAGCTCCAGCCTGTCAGGACAGGCAGTGGGGGGGGGGGGGGGAGCTGTGTGCCCTGCAGGGGGTGGTGGGAGGGAGAGGAGTCCTGGGAGGGCAGAAGGGCTGATGGTGATGCTCTCATCCTGATGTGATGGCAGTATGGCAGGTGGCAATAACCCCCCTCGCACCTTTAATTCTGGAGTAGGGCAGAGGCCGTGTCTGTTTATGGGGAGGGCCTGCATTAGCTTCTAGCAGTGAGTGATGCTCTTGTAAAGCTGATTCATTTTGCCTTGGGAACCAAATTAGCTGCTTGTGCTGTTGTGTGGTGAGCATCAGCACTTTGCCCATAGAAAAACTTACTCAGGTTAAACTTCTGCCCACTAATATTTAAAACGCATTTCTCATCACCATTTCCCCCCTCCTGCCCTGACACACATCTGACAGTAACATTGGAATCCAAAGGAAGTCTGTGCTGAATAACCACATAGGAAGCTGCTGCGAGGTGATCTGAGGTTGTGCAAAATTCCTTCTTAAGCAGCTGGAGAGGAAGATGAGAAGTCTTGGAATCTTCCTCAGCTCTCAAGTGCTGCTCAGCAGTGTCTTCCTCACACCTTTATGCAGTGGGGGTTATGGGGGGAGCAAAGACAGCCAAGGTGAGGACAGAGAGCCTCTGCTATGGCATGTGGGACAGCTGCCCTGACTGTTATCCTGACAGTGATGGGGCCCTGGAGAGAATTTGGAGTGAGTGGAAATCAGGGAAATACTTAATAGAGCATCAAGGACTGTGTGACCCAACCAGGACGTGGTAATTTCTCTGGAGATGATGTCAACAGCAAATCTCTTGTAATTGGCAGGGGATTTATGCCTGATGATAAGCTGTTTGATCTGCCTCCCTTTACTGGTGCTCAGGGCTTTGTCATAAATAATGTGGGGATTTATGGTTCTGTTCTAGGATGATTCACGCTGTGGTCTATCTCAGAGGACCACAAAAGAGCTGTTGCAAGGCATTTAATGGGGACTCAGGCTTCTCCAAGGAAGCGGCCAAGGGCTCTCTGTAACAGAGGCAGCTGTTTCTCTAAAGATTAGCAGCTGCTTCTGAGTGACCCCTCTGTGTTGGCTGGTGATACGCAGTGCAGTCGTTTTCATGCCTGGTTAACCTTTGAGACATGCTCAGCTGCTTGTCCTGTGTGTCTCTGTATTAAGTAGCATGAGCCACTGGAAAGATCTGTTCCTGAATATCCAACTTCAGCTCCTTCATGCTGTTAAGAGATGTGGCAATCTGAATTGTCTCAATTTTAGTACTAAGCCAGGAATAGAATGGAAATCTCAGTTTTCCCTCCCTCTATCCCCTGCCATCCATCCAAGCAGGTGAAACAAGCCCAGTCAATTCAGAAGGTCACAAGCAGCATGGCATGGTATGAACACATCCATGTCCTGGAGCTCTGTGTGGGTTGGATCCCTCTTGGATTCACATCCACAGGGCTCTGATGGAGGGGTTCTGTAACATCTCAGTGGACGCCCAGTCCCCGAGTGGCCGGGGTTGAAAAGTTGGCTGGGTTGGTGCTCCAGGATTCATCCGCTGTGTGTTTGCTGTGGTATGGGCCTGGCTGCACTCTGCTAGAGGCTACTGGCTTACATCATGTTGCCTTTTAACCATTGCCTCGTTGGTTTCACCCACAGATTGGGGATCGTACTGGAGAGCTGACAGCACAGGTGAACATGGCCCAGCTCAGGACAGCCCTCGGCTTGGGCCCTGGTGATGAGGATGTGGGCATGGCTCAGCCTTACTCTGGCTACGAGGCACAAGGTGAGCATCTGGGCCACGTGTGGTGTGGGATGGTGCATGGGGAGCTGGGGATGTGTGCAAGTGTGTGACATAAGGAAAATACGAATATCAGGAAAGAGACTGCAGTATGTTTGCAGGAAGAAGAGAGTGAACAGCATGTTGCTTCACAGCAGAATCATTCATTATTGCATATGGATGGTGTGAAATCTTTGCTCTGACCAGGGCCTGTGGGCAGCATCTTATTCCCCACTCCTGCTCTGTGCTTGCCATAAGCTGTGAGGACAGGGAAGGTTCCACCCTAAAGAGTGCACAGAGTGAGTTAATGGAATTAATCTGCATTGGGAATGAACTTCCACGCACCAAGCAGCAAACCAGCTTTTGTCTCTTGCAGAGCTCTGCAGAGCCCTTTTAGCTGATGTGACTGATAGAACAAGCTTTCAAAAGGTGACTGGCAGGGATTTTTGGCTGCTGTCATCCTGATTAGCACCCAAGGAATCAGACTACAGCAGGAGCTAAAGGCAGGTTGTGAGCATTGGCATGCTGGGCGCTGCTCCCACCTATGGGGATGCTGAAGCTGGAAGCTACATGACTTGGTGATGGCACACAAAATGGCTCTATTCACTGCTCTGGGCTGTCCTGCCCCTTCTGCCCAGCATGGATGAGTCCTCACTGTCAGCCTGACGCGTCCCCAGCTTGGGGACCCTCTGTCTGTCCTGCAGCTGCTGCCGTAGATGTCTGGGGGTGCCTGGCGTGGGAGCTGGTTGCTCTGTAACTGTGGACAGGTTTATTAATTCAAACAGATGAAGTGACATCCTGGGAGGTGCAGGCTGATTAAATATGACCTTGTTAGTGCAGATGCTTTCTGAGACGTTGTGTTCTTTTTCCTGGTGGGAGAGCTGGCTCAGGGAAGATGATGGGATGCTGCCTGCAAGTGTTTGTTCTGTGTATTGATCTTGAAGGTGGAGCTGCTAAGTCAGTGCTAAAGCCTTTCCTGAGAAATGGAACTGGGATGGAGGGAGCCAGCGTGCCCTGCCATCCTCCAGCAGAGCAAAGCTGGAGTCAGAGGTGGGGAAAGCTGTGTGCTCCAGCCCAGGTGAGACACATGAGCTTCAGGTTGGCTTCTGAGCAGTCTCTGCCTTTTGATGTTGTGGTGAGGAGAGTCTGCTTTTTGTTTTTCCCTTCACTTTATTTTCACAGCTTAAGGATATAACATGACTGCATACTCATAAGGATGCTAAGTTGGTTGGGTAGGACGGGCATGCTGTAAAGTGCACGAGTTCCATCAAACAGGTAGAATAAAGTTTTGTAGCAAATCTCAGTTATGGGGAAATCTGTGTAGCTGAGAAGCCCTGAGCCAATTGAGTCATTGGGATGCTGTGCCCATCATGAGTTGCTTGCTTCCAAGCCTTGGGACTGTGCTTCACTGGGGGGGGGGGGGGGGGGGGGGGGGGTGTGGAAAGAGTATTTAGTGTTTTCCTCTGCTGTTCTGGCTCCTCTTGCTGAGCTCTTTGTGATTTAATTAATGTTCTGAGAGCGATTGGATGTCAGAAGACAAAGCTGGAGGCCAGGGAAGTGGGACAGTGCTACAAAAGTCTTGTGAAAGCATCGACCTTGTGAAGAAATGCAAACACACAGAGCTTAAAGCAACAAACGGAGAGGAGCCGTGGAGTAGCTAAAACACGAGGCAAACAAACAGGGGTTGTCTGAGTCTGCAAGTGCCAAATACGTGGCCCTGAGAAGTGCTCTTGCCCTCTTTCACACGCTGCAAGTAAAGAATTGAGTACTGATAGGATTTTGCTGTTGCGGGGAAGGGAACTTGCTGGGTCTGTGAGGGATTTGTGTTGTAGAGGTCAAGGTCAGTGTGAAGAGCGAGAAGCGCTGCCCGGTGCTGGGAGGTGCCCTGTGGAGTTGGCTGCCTGCTCTGCTCCATACACTGCTGCTCTGCAGGGCATAAGCTGTGCCTGGTGAACCAGGAACACTCTACCCAACCCCTTCCTAGAGTATCCTGCTGGCAGTGCCACCAGGACTAGCTCATATCCCCTGTGCGCACTGCACTGAGCATGACCTGGCAGTGCTCCTTGGCAGCCCCCTGCTCTGGAGGCAGGCACCTGCTGGCTGTAGGGAAGGGACTTGCTGCTGCAGAAGGGGGTGAGAGCAGCCCTGGCCAGGCAGTGAATGCAGGAGGGTTCTCAGTGCTGCTCCGAAGAGAAAACCAACTCTGGACCATTTTTCCTCTGTGCTCAGCAGTGTGTCAGCATCAGCTGTCATCTGATGGCAGCAGCAGTGCTAGGAGACACTGAGCAACACCTCTGCTGGCAGCTGGTGTGGGTGGGAGGATGCGGGTGTTCCAGGAGGTGTTGGCATGTAGCTGCTTTCAGAATTCCTGGCATGGTTTCTGTGCTGTTTGCAGTATGCAGCTGCTGCTGCCATCCAGCTGTGCTTGGTGAGCTCTGAGGGCAGGGAAGAGCCCAGCTGTGAGTCAGGCTTCCCCTGCTCTGCATTCTCTGCTGAAAGGAAGGGTGGACACAAGGATGCTCTGCTGGGTTGCACTGGGATTTCAGGAGCCTTTGTGCTGGGCTCTGTTCATCCCTGTCTGATGAACTTCGGGTCATACATAGATGAGCAGCCCGGGCAGGCACAAACCATCTCCTTCCTGGACCAGATCTGTGTGGCTTTGAATGTGTGGGTCTTCTCATCCTCAGTGCAATTTTGAGCTTCACAGGGATCTTTGAACCCTTGAATAAATTGGGGATAGGGAAAAAAAAAAAATCTGCTTTTATGTTTTCCCAGCCTTGTTTGTTTGCTTGCTTGCTTTAAATATCTTTGAAGGATCTAAGAAGCGTTTAGGGCTGCTGAGATGGGTTGGTCAGCCCAGCCTTGTGCTGTTGCAGAGCAAGAAGGAGGCAGCACTGCTCTCCTGTGCCTCAGGCTGGGATGCTGTGCCACAGCCTTCCATGTGGCTTGCTTGGCTCTGCTGTCAAACACTGTGCTGGGGGACAGCCAGCTGTGGCCTTCAGAGGCAGAATGCAGGGTGGCCTGGAAGGTGTTTTTCTGTGCTTAGGCAGTAAGCGGCTTTGTGGAGCCTTAGCTGGGGAGTCCAGGTTTGTGCTTTGTCTGCTCCAGGGTGTGGATGCTCACTCCCACCAAGGCAGCTGCAGGAAGGTGTCCAGAGGGCTCTGAGTGCTGCAGTGGTCCTTGGGGGGGGGGGGGGGGGGTGTTTAAGGGAGAAGGGACAGCAGGAGTGCTGCCTGAACAGGGAAGGAGGCTCTTGGATGGAGACTTAAGACATCTGAAGGATCATTATCTTTGTGATGAGTCTTTTCTAATTTCTCTGAGTAACCTCTGCTGTTACAGCTGCTAAATCACTCCAGCAGCACTGATGGGGGGTGATGAACCTCTGAGTCACTTGGAATTGAATCAAGTTATTTAGCACTCAACTCAGACCATCCCAGCATTAGCTTTATGGGGTTTAAAAAAAATATTCTTCCCAAAGTTTGAGTAGTGTTTAGTTCTCTCATTTTGCTTTGTACATGAGCCTCCTTCCCAGTGTCAGTGTAAAGTGCAGCTTTGGTGTTAAGCTCAGTGCTCAGACTTCTCAGCTCAGAGCAGAGGAAATGCTTCAGGCCAGGAGGAAAGGATGTTGTGCTAATGGAACTCAGGTGCTTGTTTCATCTTAGTGCCAGGGTAGGCAGGGAAGGAGCCTGTTTTCAAATCCTTTGGCAGAAGAGGTACAGCGTGGCCTTTGGCAAAGCCATCCGTTAAATCAAGGGACCTCTTGTGGGAGAGTGACTTCATGGAAGCAGTCTGCTCCTTTCTGCAGCCCTGATGGGAGCTGGGAGCCTGATGTCCCCTCTGGCTGCTGTTCCAGCCCTGCTGTGCCTGCTTCCAGCAGCACGGTTCCCCGGGCTGTTTTCTTTGGTAGCCAACACCTAGGAAATAGCTATGGTTATGAGAACTTTGTCTAACAGTGCAGTGTTACCTTTAGGATCAAGATACCCCTGCTTGGCTCCATTTGTAGCACGGCAAGCAAGTTCTTCCTCACCCAACTAAAATTACTTCTCATCTTTAAAGGTCTTTGCCTGCTTGACTGTGGTCTGCTTTACTGCTTCACAGGGCAAGGCCAGAGCCTCTGGCCCCTCAGGCTGCAGAGCTTTGCATAGCACAGAGACCTGGGAGCTTGTAGGAGACAACCAGAGCTCACAAATGTAAATTCTTATGTGGCCGAATGTGTCCCAGTAGATAGAAAGCACTGCAGGCTGGTGGCTGATGCATGAGAGCAAATGGGATGAAGGGATGAAGGATGTGGCCCCCTTTTTTTTTTTTTTTTTTGTAGGATTTTGTGGCCATTGATCACTGAATGACTCCAGTGTATATCATTCTTTCTCTTGCCCTGTAGGACACAGCTGGTGTAATTGGGCTTGTTTGGCTGCTGGAGGTGTTGCCTGTGTTAATGACTTCATGTCACTTTCTAGCTCAGACTCCGTTCCTTTCTGATCTCTGCTTGTTCAATGTGAACTGGTAACGAAAGATCAGAGATCATGAGGCTCTGCTACATACTGGCAGAGAAGGTCTTGCTCGTAGAAGAACACCAAGTGTTCTTGCCAAGCCTATCTTGGCTGGTCTTGAATTGGCCCCAAGGTTACACGCCTCCTCCCAGCCTGCTCTACTGGGTTCAGTTTATCTCCCAGATAATCCTCCTGTCCTCACAACGCTTAATCTATGAAGCCTTGCCTTGGGGAGGCCATGGTTACACAAGGCCACCTCTGGCACAGCTCCAAGCTTCCCACAAACTCCAAGGCTTGTATTTGACTTCATTAGGTGCTGTGTCATTAGGTGCACTGCGTATTCTGTGTCCTGCGTATACGGACAGGGATGCTTCATTATTTGGCCTCAACTGCCAATGTTTTCTTTGCAAAAAGCCACATTCCAGCCTCCTTAAGAGGATAAACACCCATTGAGGATGGGTGTGAGGAGGGGGGAACTGGACTTGAGGATGTGATCGATGTGACAGCAATCAGTAAGAGTTTGTAAGGCTGTGAGACATAGGATGACCTTACACTCAGAGCCTGCAGCTTTCCTGAGCTAAACTGCCTGCAGTGCCCACACGGACTGCACTTCGTAGAGCTCCTGGGTGCCACGTAGATGTGCAGTGCTGCTGCCATGCAGGGGTTCAGCCTTCAGATGGGATCCTGGAGGATGTAAGACTTGGGTGCCGTGTATGTAAAATGTCTTCCGCCAAACCAGGCGGGCGAGCATCGTGATTCAAAAGTAACTTCTTGTTAGTGCCTATTGTGTGTACATATGCATTTTTATGATGGAACAGTTTCCCCTTTGGGGGGGAGGGAGGGAAGTCACTGTAAAACTGTTATTCTGGAGAAGGTTTTTGTAGTGCTCAGGATCTTGTCTGGAGGGCTGATATTTGCTCAGCTGTGTTCTGGTCTGCGTGCCAATGAACACAGCACTGCAGAGCAAACACCGGAGCCCGGTCTTCCCAGCAGAAGAAGTTTTGTTCCTGTCCTTTATCTTCCAGCTTTGCTACCGGGGGCTGAGACTGCAGGACCTTGCGTGGGGTCCAAAGCATTTCTGAGGAAGTCTGACGTGACAATGTGCTGGAAGTGACCTTCCTGCTGCTCTCGCTGGCCCTTTGCATTGGCTTTGTCCTTTTTGTGTCCTTTCTCTTGCAAGCTGTACGTGTTCATGGCCGTTGTCCGAACCACAGAGCCCTCACGTAGTCGGTAGGGAGAAGAAGGGTTGTTTTAGCCATCTCGCCATGTCTTCAGCCATAGCAGAGGTCAGAAACTTTGGGATTTTCCTGGTCCTTTCCAATCCAGAAGGTGGGTGGATGAGCAGATTCTCCTTCTCCACACACAGAAGTCTTTTGTCTTTTAAAATTTTATGGCTCAGTCATCGTAAATAACTGATACTATTTGCTCTCTCTGTTTAGAGGAAAGCATTGTTCTATCTCAGTAACATCAACTGGGAAAACAAATACCAGCATTTATCATGCAAGTGCTGGCACTAATAGAGGTCAAGTGGATTTATAGTACCAGAACCCATTATGTGTTTGAAGACTAATTAAAGCCCTAAATGAGATGCCTGTTCTGCTAGATGCTTTTTTATTTTTTCCTTGCTGCTGTGGTTTTTATCCTCCTCTTTCCTCTATGGAGAGCACTGGCTGTAATAATGGAGCACTAGCTCAACAGAGATGTCCTGATTAGGTGTCAGCAGTGTAAGATTTGAGATGCACTGTACTCATTGAGATTGCTGGGTTGTATCTCTGCAGTTGTGGCTGGGGTTTATGGAGCTGTCTTTCTCCCCATCCTACTGCTTGGCTGGTCTAATTGAATCAGATTTGACAATATTTGGAGCTGCCTGCCAGAACCAAGGATTCTGAAATGCTGGGGTCTGTGCAAATGTAGGAGGGCAATAGCGTGGTCTAGAAGACAAGTTGGTATCTCAGTTGATTTGAGTGTAGAGAGAAATGGCCTTTTCAAGTGCTGAGATTTGTGCTCTGTGGGGTAACTGCTGTCCCTGAGCTGCCATGGGGCCACATTCCTGACCTGCTGTGTGTGCTGCTCAGCCGTGAGAGCCAGAGCTGGGGGGAGCAGTGCTGGCCATGTAACCTTTCCCCAGCAGTCTTCTGTGGAGTTCACTGTCAGCTTTAATTCAGGTACAGCCACCCGGAGGGAGACAGTGTGTTCCAGGCCTGCAAATAGAACTGTCGGTCGCTCTGTGCTTGGGAGCTTACTTTGTCTATGGAGAAGGCATCTCTCCAGGCTGGGGAGGGGGGAGAGCCTAGGAGTCTTCAAAGCACATGTCAGCTTGATGAGAGCTCCTGTCAGGGCACCCTGAGCTGCTGCTACACATGTTGTGCTCTATCTTGTCAATGCTGAGATCTCAAGAGTGCTAGCAGGATGCAGGGACTGCCCATGCAGGAACAGAACTGCCCCCTCTGTCTGCCCAGTTTTACCCTACTGCAATTCTGCATGGGGTGATCCATGGCTGTTTTGTGATAAAACACTTCCTTGAGTTCTCTGTGGCTACATCTTACATGGTAGCAGGGTACCGTGAGAGAATTCCTGCTGTGTGAGCTTGTCTTGTTGGGAGGAACCCAGCTGGTCCTCCCAGTGCCTCATTGTCCAGCGGGGACTGGAACCCCATGGAGCGATGTGCTGAGCAGGTGCTATCAGAGGCTTTTGCAGAAGAGGCTGGTGTGATCTTTCCCCTTAATGTGATGATGAAGCCCTAGGAGTCCTGAAAAGCAGAGTTGCCCTACACCATTCAGCCTGATCAGCACAAGGACAGCAAGGGCTGTGCACTACCCCACTTCTGGCTGTGAAAAACGATTGGAAATAAGGCATGCTGTGTCTGTGTCATCACAGGTAGCACAAGGGTGGGGGTCTCTGCATCTCTACAGGGCGTGGATGTGAGAATGAAGTGTCTGGAGGTGAATAAACTGGGTTAGGAAAGTAGGGAGAAGCTGTGAGATGAGGGATGCGAGAGAGCCAGGAGAAGCAAGGATGTTTCAGTTACATCCCTTTGCTCTCTTTCAGTCAGCTTCCCCTGGGGTTCATTTCTCCCTCCCAGGTGGGGAGGGGCTGCTTCCAGTTTTAAAACAGAGGAATGTGGAAACCGTTGAACACCCCAGGATCCAAACAGCAAAAGCAGGAAACAAATGTGAAAAAAAAAAAAAAAAGAAACCCAACCTCCTTGCTGGGGGGGGGGGGGGAATTTAAAAAGCAACAACACCCCCTGAGTGCTGAGAAGGACAACATCTGAGGAGCTGCAGGAAAACAAGCCATGAATGCAGGCAGTCAGCAGCTGTGCTCAGCTGATGTTCACAAGAAGGTTTCGGCTCGCTCTTATTAGAGACCTCAGCAAACCTTAAAGACAGAGAGAGCATTTAGAAATGCCTCTGAGGTTTTCAGTTACTCTGCAGTTGGCTTGGTAAACATGCCAATAAATATTGGAGAGAGAAGAGAAAAGCTTACAGAGGAACAGACGCGGGTTTTCAGCTGCTCAGTCTGCTGTGTCCACCACTGTCGGTTGGTGCTGGGGAGGAGGAGGTGGATGGGGATGTCTGTATGGCAGTAGGGCTGTGGGTACTGCTGGGAGAAGGGCCTTTGGAGGAGGTTGGAGCAGCACACGCAATCTGGAGCTGTATGGGGGACCGCCCTGCCTGGGGACAGCGAGGTGATGGGACTGCTTCCATTGCGTTGTGCTTGTGAGTATGGGACTCTCTCTGCTCTGCTGGAAGATGAGCGTGCGTGGGCTCTGGAGTGACAGGGAGAATGGAACTGGGTGCGTTCGGGGCCCCTCTTGGCCTCGTAGCTGGTTGTGTTTTGTTCTGGAAGCAGATAGCTGAGTTGGGATGCTTGGAGTTGGGTTTGTAGTTCCTTTCCTGGCTCAGCTGAATGCGAGGTCTGTGTGGTAGCAGAGGAACATCAGCACCAAAATAACTGGAGAAGATGAATTGTTTTGTGTGCCCTAATTGCTGGGGCAGTCTGACTATGTATATTTAATTAACAAAGGAAGAAGGCAGGTTTTCTCAGATCAGAGATTGATGGTCTCTGGCCAGCGGTTTAATACTACTGTGAATGTACCGAAGCACCTGAGGATGGAGGTGTATAATCAACAACTCTTCAGACCATTAGAAGGGACGTGTGTTTATCTAATCAGGCACACGCTGCTTCTCTAGGGCTTTCCTGGAAGCAGTCATTAGAAGCTGCTGTGACGCACGCTGGCTTCCAGGTGCCAACCTCATCTCTTGGGCATCGCTGTCAAACCTACGTGTGCCGTCTGGCTTAGCTTACTTTCCTCTCCTGGCAATGTGATAGGAGACCCCTCCATCCTGCTGGTGCCCATGGTTGAGGAGAGGGTGCTGTGCATCCCGCCATGGACCTCAGCTTTAGCAAAGATGTGGTAGCTTAGTTAACATAAGCCCAGGGCTGAAATAAAAATGGTAAGATAGTGAGTTTTGTGTTCTTTACTGAGGGCAGTCGAGGCTGTTTAGACATTGGTGGGAAACCAAGGGACCCTTGGGCTCGATGAGTTTGCTGTTGCAGGAACTGCTTGCAGCTCGGTGGTTTCCGTTCTCAGGGCTCTGCACGAGGACGGCTTTCAACTCACATGCGCTCCTCACCCTCCTCCAGGACATCCCCCTAAGTTTGGGAGTTGTCATGGGTCCTCGAGTCCAGTGTTCCCTTCCTGCTGTGCTTGGTGCTGCTGATGTGGGGCATCGCATGGCTCTCAGCTAAATCAAACCTTCAGCAAAGACCAGGGACGTGGAGCAGAAGGCAGAAAGAGCAGAAGCTTTCCCAGCTGTATGAAAAGCATCTCAGGGCTGCTTGCTTTGTGCTGGTAGTGAGCGGAGGGCAGCTGGAGGGAGTCTTGCAGCTAATGGGAGTCTGAAGAGCACAGGTCTGGTTTGAAGCCCCTCTGATGTCGTTAGGGTATTGCATTTAAGTTAATTGCACGAAATATCACGTATCACAAATGCTTTTGAATTTTATGACTTGTCAAGGGAAAGTTTTCATCTTCTTGATGCTAGGCCCATGAAAGCCATGAAAGTTTGTTCTTTCACTTAGTTTTCTAGCCCTTGTGTCTGTAGAGAAAGTCTCTGAGCTGTGTCCCAGATGCGTTTTTTAAGCTAAAAACTTGAAGATAAAGCAACAATCCCACACGTTACATTTTTGTTATGATTTTTCTCAATGCCAGTCCCCCGACTTCTCGTGCTTGAGGTGGGGGCTGTAACTCTGGGATTGCAGAGCTGAGACCCACAGTCGCAGCGTGGCCCCGCCGCCGGTTTGTGTAGCTCTGGCTGTTGCTGACTGTGCTGTGATAGCATTTTGAACAAGATTCATAACAACAGAGAGAAAACACACTTGAATCTCAAGGACAGTGCAGCTGCAGCATCCCATCTGTCCGACTTTACAGCAACAGGAGCTGAGGGGCTGCCCTGCTTTGAATCTGTGACACCTCCTGATGTGAGAGTGCATTGTTTTGCAGGAGCCAGGCCCAAGAGAGTCCAGAGAAACAGCATGGACAGCTTAGACCTCCTGAAGTTCCCTTCTGAAAAGGTAAGCAAAGCAGTCTGCCTGGCCTCGGGGGCTGAGTGTGGGTAGCAATCCACGGTGGCTCACTGTGAGGGAAGGACGCAATTAGAGAGTGTCATTGGAGTCAATGGGATTAAGCAAAGAGAGTTTCTAGAGAGCTTGGAGGAGAGGCACTTCACAATTGAAAGCTGAAAAAGGCTAGTCTGAACTTTTTCTTTTTTTTTTAAAGAAGTCTTCTATCAAAGGGGATAAGGGGAGCGGTTTTGGCCCCGTTAGTGGCTGGTGGCACATCTCAGTGTGTTATTAACCCAACAGAGTGCTTTGCTCAGTGCAGGGAGGAAGGAGAGGTCAGAAATGGGAGCTGTGTCTCGCAGGAGGTGGAGGATTTTGTTTAAAGGGGCTCTGAGGATTTCTCCTGCTCCAGTGCACTGCTGGAAATGTCAGATCTGAGCAGAGCAGCGCTCTCGCTCTCTCCCCAGGGCCAAGGCTGCTTCTACAGACAGCTGCAGGCACTGAGCCTTCCCACCTATGGGGCTCATTTACATCCCTCAGAAAATCCTGCATGGAGTTGCTGGGGCTGCCTAGGGGCAGCTGTTGGTTTGCTGTAGGGCTTCATCAAGCTTGCTCTGGGGGAGGGGTCCGGGTGGGCACTGTGCTCAGCCTTTGGGCTGGAGAGCATCACAGGGACAGCAGTGCCAGAGGGATGCTCAGTTGTGTGTCCCAACCCAGTGGTTGGTTTTGCTGTTGTGTGGTTTGCTGCTAATGCTGTAACGGCTGAGCATCCTTCAAGGCAGAGGGGTGGGTGGGCTTTAGGTGTCCTGGGGGAAGCAAATGGGAGCTGTGGGCAGGGGCACAGGACCCCAGAGCCCAATGGGCAGTGACAGTGCTGCTGCGTGCCCTACTATAGCCAGACCTGCTCCTTGTTTTGATCTTTGCTTTCGGCTCCCAGCCATCAGTCCTTGTTTATTCCTCTTTCCACCAGACTAAAAATCTCTTTATCACATGCTGGCTTTCACCCCGAAGGTGCTTACATGCTGTAATTGAGTCATCTATCCTTTTGGCATGAAGGAAGTGGTTTGAAGCCTCTATCCAAGGCAGCAAAGCAGCTTCTGTGCTGCTGCTTTAGTGCCTGCTTTTCAAGGTGTGGACACCAGTCAGGCTGCAGTCGGTCCTATTGATAACATCTAAAGAATCGAAACTCTCCTTACTCGTTCTCACTATTCCTGTTTATACTGTAAGGAGTGGAAAACACCTTTTGGCTGCAGGACCCTGTGCTGGCCCATTGGTGTGCTGTGACTTCAGGTCCTTTGGGGATCTCTGCCTTTCCAGTGTCCATGTTCTGACATGCCACCCTGTGGCATGGTCACCTCCCAAGCTGTGCTCCAGATCCTTCCAGCTGTGTGCAGTGAGGAGTGAGGGCAGCCTGAGAGCCTCCTTGGTGCTCCATCAGTGATAACAAGGTGGTTTGCAGCGTGGAAGTGTCAAAGCACCAAGCAGGTTTAGGTGCCTTTTATTAAGCTTTGGAGCTGAGTGTTAAATTACTCACTCCTGCTGGTGCATCTGTATCAGGGCCACATCTGCATGACAGCAGTGATGAGGTGGTTGTGATAGCACAGGCAGCTCATTAACACGAGGCTTTGACTCAGAAGGGATGGAGCTGCATGCCTTGGAAGAAATGCCCTGTGAGGACGGGGAAGCCAGCAAGTAGCAGCTGGGAAGCCAAGTGAGGAGCAGCAGTGAGAGGGGATGAGAGCCAGAATGTGAGATGCGATGTCACCTCCACTCCCCTGTGTGTTACACAGAGGTGATGATCTGTGTTTTGTGTGGCTACGGGAGCGCTGTGCACAGGCATTGAAGAGAGCAGAGGAGGACAGCAGCAAGGGAACACGGGACTGCTTGTAGCCACCTGCTGCAGTTGTCATGTCACCTTACAGTCCCCATGCACTGCCGTAACACGGGGCTTGGTGAAGGGGCTGAATGGGGATCCATCCATTCACGCTGAGCTGCTGGGGTAGGGCTGGCCCTCCTTGTGGAGGCACCTTTCAGCCATCAATTCCTATGTCTTAAATAAGCCAGCCACGCCCTTACCCCCATCCCTTTTTTGGGGGGGTTCTTTTTAAGGGGATACTGCTTCTCTCTCATCTCTCCCTGGGGAGGAGTTGACTACTGTGTGTTGTTTGGGTGATGCTTCCCCTCCACTCGCTGAAATCATCCTCTGCGACCATACACAAAATGTATCAGCTCACGCAGTCTAAATGCTACATTAACTCCTTGTTTCTGTCCATCTCCTGCATTCTAAATCTTAGGGCAGCAGGTCTTGAGACAAGCAATTTGTACAATGACTATTTCTTGCTTTCCCAAGGACCAGAATGGGGACAGCCATCACGTGGGAGACCTGAAGATCTCTGGAAAAGAGCTCTTGTCTTTACCTGCGAGGTCGAAGAAATACCGGGAGCACCAACTGGGTTTGGAGAGAAGGCCCCAGGGGCCATGCACATCACCGCTGGATAGCAGCCAAGTCCGAGTGCAAGTGCCACAGTCGGTAGGAAGAAGTATTTTTCTCCCCTAGTACTCATCTGGGAGCTTCTTAGGACACTGTCATTCCTTCCTCCTTTCCAAGCTGGGGTAGGGATGGTGGTGTGGCTCTTGGGTGGGAAGCAGAGCCTACATGGGTGTGCTCAGTGTGCAGAGCGTGCTTTAATTAGTCGGTGATTGGGATGAGATGATGGCAAATCCTTGCCTAGGAGCTGCTTCTCTGGAAAGAAGTTAATGGAAGCATGCTTCCAAGAGGGCAGGAGCTGGCCATGATGTTGATGATTTATGGGTTATGGGCATGTGGCAAGTCCTATGGTCGGTGGTGAGCAGCTCTGGCTCAGGCTGTGCTTGGTTCCCCAAAGCTGATGGGTATCTAAGTCCTGGAAAGCTCTTATTGTGCCTTCTTTGACAACTTTAGCCCAAAAAACTGAGCTGTTTTCTGGGCTGCTGTGTTCCAGTTGTGTTGATGCTCATGCTGTGACACTGGCAAACGCAATGCACTGGGTAGGTTTCCTGCAGCTGTGTTGGTTTTGTCCTCAGTTTTGGAGATGGGAATCACACCCACAAACAATGGCACATTTCTGGGTCCTAGGAGGAGGCTTGGAGATGTTTGGACTTGGTGAGAAGCCCTGAGCCCTCAGCTCACTGCTGCTGGGGGTGTGTTTGTAACAGCAAAGACTTGCTGGTCGCATAGGTGCTCTGAATTATTTGGTTTCCTGCTTTATACTGAGGCTGTAGTGCACCACTACAGTTCTGTGATGGCTCCATTGAATCCAGGTGGAATCAATCCAAGCCAGGAGAGAGACACCTGCTTTTCCTTGGTGCTTAAGAAAAGAACACAAGACAATATTTTTATGTTAACTAGAAAGGGTCTGAGCTTCAGAGCCTGGGATGAAGCCTGCCTGTAGAGAGGGGATGTTTGAACGTGGTTCCTCATTCCCATCCTGTGGGCTGCAGGTAGAACACATCCTGATCTGCATGGCCATGCGCATCCCTTTCTGGCCACAGACAGTCCTGGTTTTCTGTTCCGTTGTCTGACCACTGGAGCCAGGATTTTTACACCAACTGTTTCTTTTAGGCTTCTCTCAGCTGCTGTTTCATTCCCAACGGTGTCGGTGGAAATGGTCTAATAGGAAAAGCATTTCCTGCTGCTCACCGGTGCAAACAACGATCGTTGGGAAGGAAAACAAAGCTCATCTGAGCCAAAAAGGAGACAGCAGCACAGGGGCATCCGAGGGAATACAAAGGCAGAAAAAAACCAGCCTTCTTCTGCCAGAAATAGCCTTGTATTTTTAACTCGGACACTCAGCCTGAACACAAACAAAAGCTGTGCTCCAGCAAGAGTAAGGCAAAGAGTGTTCCTGAAGTGTGTGGTGTGAGCACATAGGGCTCTGTGTGTAGGAAGGGCCCCTGGGACGCTGCCAGCCACCAGCAAGCTGTCACATACGTGCAGGGGTTTGGTGAATGGCGAGGAGGCAGGGAAAGGCTCACCGAGGTGCCCAGGCTTTGCAGTGCCTTAACATTCTGTGCTCACTCTGGATTTGTGGGCTGAGTCCCCAAGAGTTTGTTTTTAGTTCAGCCCCCAAGCATTCCTGGTGCACCTGGTGGACAAACAGCAGGGGAGCAAACTAGAGACAGGCAGAGCAGCAGGGAAAAACAGCATCTCCCTCCTCACAGGTACTAAACCATTCCCATTTTGTTCCAGGAGAGAATAGATCAGGCACTCAGCCGTGCAGTTGGCTGGAGGAGAAGGGCAACTGTCTGTCTTAATGCTTTGGAGAATGCCAATCCTGGTAACTAACAGACCACCATCTGTGTCCCATAAAAATAACAGTGTGGTGTGTTAGATTGGGCTTGTTCTCAGGCACTACCGACAGGGGAAGGTGGAGGTGTGCATAACCCTTTTCCTAAAGGCTTCTGAAATACCCTTGGACATCCAGGAGCACTGCATGGGGATGAGGAAGGGAAGAATGCTGCATCCATGCATGTGCACAGCCCCGAAGGCCAGGCTGCAGGGCTGAGTGGGTGACTTTGGGTGTTTGGGTTCTGGACTCTTCAGTGCCATGCCTGTGCCATGTGCCCATCCCAGCCCTACAAAAGCTTTGATGTGCAGAGCCCCACTGGGACACAGCTTGTGCCTCAGACCCTGCCCTGCCACACACACAGTGCCCTCCAGAAAGAGCTCTGCTGCCAGGATAGTGGCTGCGCAGTGTGCTCTGGGTTACTTTAGGTGAATCCTGTTTGGTTTCCATGCTCCCAGCTGACAGTGATGCTAGCCTGGCTTTGTAGTGCGGCCCAGACCTCCGAACCTTTCAAGTCAACATCTTGCATTTGGCTTTTGTCCCATTGCTCTGTTGGATGGGAGTGTGGGTGGGCTTTGTTGAAAAGCTCTGTTTCCACGTGTGCCTTTTTAAATGAAATGTTGCAAACCCCACCCAAGAGCAAGGAGAGGCTGGAACTGAGCTCAGACCCTTTCTCTTACTCTCCCTCCCACAGAGCTGGCTTTGGTCAGGCTGTTCAGACAGCAGTCCCCTCCTATTCCTCATTTTGTTGAATGCTCAAAGAAAAAATCTTTAATCCATTGGTTAACAACAACTCCTTCATTAGTAGTGTGTCCTGATGGCCCATCTGGGTGTGTGTATGGGATGTAGCCATACCTGCACTCGGAAAACAGGAGCTCAGAACAAACCTCCCAGGTCCTGAACAGGTCTCTATAAGCCTTGCTCACCTCCTCCTCCCCTGATGTGGGATGGAGCACTGCTGCTCCCCTGCCAACCCCAGGAGCTTACAGAGGCGTGATGATGGCTGTGAAGTTGTTTGAGTTTTAGATGGCAGGAGCTGTGGTGTTGTTATTAGCATCAGTGATGATGATGCTAATTACTGAGCTGCTGGGAAACTCCCCATGGGAGGAGGCAGGGAAAAGTGGAAGGGGAGGTGAGGCATTGGGGATGGAGAGGAGCCTGGACCCACTGGCAGCACTGCCAGGCCCTGGGAGCAGGGCTCAGTCGGTTGGCAAAGCTGTGGTGATGCTGGGATGGGTGGGAGAAGCCATGGCCCAGGCACTGCGTAAGGTAGGATGTGGGTCGGGGTCCCTCTGTGGACTCACACCCTTCTGTTGGGGGTGGGAGGATCCTGGGCACAGAGGGGCTTCGTTACTATTGGGAAGCAATGCAAGGGTCCTGCTTGCCTGTCTGCATTGGGGCTGGTGTGGGATCTGATGGGACACCTGGAGCTGTGGGTCTCTGCAGGCTGTGGTTTGGGAGCAGCTGTGGGGTGAGCCTCACATGGTCGTGTTTTCCCTCTGTTGCAGCAGCAGTCTGGGTATCAGGGCTTGGTCCTTGTGCCCATAGCTGGGTGACCAGGCTTGAGATTTTCTGTTGGGTTTCGCTGTGTTCAAAGCAACATCAAAGCAGAGGGTTTTGCACCACGTGAAGCTTGCAGACATCAAAGGCTTGGTCATAAAGTAACCCTTTCCTCCTCGGGGTAGAAGGTCCTAATGCACTGGTTCCCAGAGGACCAGCAGCAGCTGCGTTTTGCAGAGGGTTGCCCCAAGGAGGGGACTTAATGCTTCTGAAGCATCAGGTGAGCACGGGTCGGTGTGGTTGTATCCTTCACTCCCCCCTGTCTGAGAGCCACATCTCTGAAAAGGCAGGGGAGGGCCCAGGGAAAAAAAGAGGCTCTGTATTCTCAATAAAATCTGCCTGGGGACGTGTCTGACTGCTGGGCATGGCTCCTGTGGGCAGCACTGAGCTGAAGGCACTGGGATCTGTGGGGCTATGTGAGCCTGGCTTCAGGGGCTGCAGTGCTTACTGGGCTGCTGGGGAAAAAAACCACAGGGGGAGGAAAGGATCACCCCCACCCACTGCCCTTCTTGGGAATCAGTGGTCTGGAAATGGTGCTGCTCATCTGGACTCCAATATCCCCAGTGGAGTGCATTGGCCCTAGGAGGCCTTCCTGGCTCCTAAACCAGCCCAGCCCTCCTCCATTTACAGTCAATGACAGAGGAGCTGTGTGTGATGAGGACTTGCAGAGATGGGCTGCTGCATTTAGGCACAGAACACACGCACAGTGCACTTTATCTCCAAACGTTCCCCAGGACAAATGTTTTTATAAGACCTGCTTTATGCTTACGGAGGGAAGCGACCATAAAAGAAGGGGGAATGCTGTAGTTGACACCCCTGCAGGCAGGATGTCAGAGTTCTTCCATGTTGTTGTCTCTCTCCATGTCCTGGTGGGTTGATGGATCATGGGGGTGATGCTCAGAGCAGGTGCTGTCGGTTGATCCTCCGTATGGCCAGCAAGAGCTTGGTCCCTATGCTGTCCGTCCAGAGGTTGATGTGGGTGCCCCATGCTTGGCTGCTCCGTGGCCCTCTGTGGATCTTCCCTCTCTTTTAAGGTGATGTAATGATCTGATTGATGTGTAAACTACCTCCATGCCAACGCACGCCCTCCTTTATCTCCCAGCCTTTTGTTTAGCTGCGTGGTGTAATTATGCCATTATAGCTGGTCAGACTTTCTGGTGTGAATGTGCTCCAAGAAAGCTGGAGCTGGGGAGGGGTGGGTGGCTGCTGTGATGTGTAAGGTTGTTCCTGTGGCACCCGAAGGCCGCTGTGCTGGTTTCAGTCCTGCTGGATCCCACCGAGCTGTGTCACCATCAGGCTGTTCCTGTTTGCTTAGTGAGGTGTCCAGCAGCACTTGGTAGGGGTGCAGACCTGGGAGGGGTGTCTGCAGGGCCTGGTGGGCACTGAGAGACTTCCAGGGATGCAGGCTGCTCTGAGAAGCAGCAGCAATCGGGTTGCATCATCTTAAAACATGTGTCCAACCCTTCCGACCACGCGTCTGTGTGAGACTCTTTGTTAAGCACTGGGGCCCTTCTTCTCCTCAGCTCCTTTTGTGGGATGGTTGCACACACGAGTCCAAAGTGCTCTCCTATATCAAGGGCTGCAGTGGGGACAGCAGAGCTGAAGCCGTGTGGGTTCTCCAGTGCAGAAGTCCTGAGGTGTTGCTACTTGCTGGGACTTTGGTGCAGAGAAACGAGCAGGGAGATACAAAAGCACTGCAGAGGAGCTGCATGGGGTGGAGGGGGGAGGCAGCAGTGTTTTCTGGCATGCGCTGCCTCTGCTGCACTCGTTGCCTCAGTGGTAAATTAACAGTTTCTTCCTTAAATATTAACAGCTGCCAGGTAACGAATTCCCCCTGTCTGTTTCATAATGGCACTAAAATTGGGAATTGCCTTGCTTTTCTCTGTAATTATCCAATGAGACCGTAAGAGCATGAGGGAGGCTGGGCAGGACTGGCAGCTCTGCAGCCCTGTGCTGTGCCTGGCGAATGCAGCGGGGCTGGGCTGCTCCTTGGGGCTGCTCCTCGGGGCAGGCAGTGCTGTGGGGTGCATGGCTGTAACGTTCTTCCTTACCTTGCTCTGTCTCATGCAGAAGGGCAGGTTTGGGAGGTGGGTTAGTGTGGATTTGAAGCAAGCCTGTGCTTGTGAGCAGAGAGGAGAGCACGCCCAAGTGCAAGAGGGCTGTGCAAGCCCTCAGCTGTGCAGAAGTTGCACTGTGGACCCCAGGCCTGGGTGCTGCTCAGTTTCTTGGCCCAAGAAAGGGGCTGTATGAAGGCCTATGTGAGTCCTTGCATCCCAGCTGTAGCTAGAGGGGGTGACCTTGGAGCTGAAAACAGTGCACAAGAGGCTCCAACCAGAGGAATGTGACCTGAATTGGTTGTCCCAGGTCCCACCGCAGCCTTTTGCTGGAGGTGAGGACGGGAGCTCTGCAGCCTGGCCATGCTGGGGCTGACTGACCCAGCTCCTGGAACTCATTTCTTTTTCCCCTGGCTCACCGTAACCGGGTTTTCAGTTATTGGCACTTTGAAGCTTTGATTGAGGTCTGCTTTCCTCCTTGTGCAGCCCTTTCTTTGTGCATATTGTCAGCCCTCGAGTGGTACAGGGCAGTGAGAGGGACGATGAGCTGAGCATTTCCTAGAAACTGTCACTTTAAAGAGAACAGTGCTGACAAAGAGGAACGAATCGCAGGCAGACGCAGCCATAAAACTCCAAATGTTTGACTTCTCTTCAAATCTGGAACTCTTCTCTCTTTCCTGGGGGCTGTGCTGTGCCTGGGGCGCTTTGTGTGTCTGCGGTTCCACCTTCTTGCATGCAATAAACTGCACGTGCCAGAAGAGCTTAAAACGTCAGAGTCCAGGTTCTGTTTGGGTGCAAATCAATGCAACTCTGAGATCACTGGGCAGTGACACCAGATGACACAGAGGCCTCCAGTCAGGGTGGATTTTGTTTGCTTTTCTTGCACAAATATCATTGGTTGAGGCGAATGGGAACGCAAGAAGCAGTGTGGCCATGGATGTGCTTTGCAGACTTGCAGTCCTGTGTGGGAGAGCAGGGAGGTCCGGGTGCTGCTCCCTGGTGCTCTGTGCCCCCACACCGGGCTGAGTGTGGCTGCTGTGGGGCACACATGGGCAGAACCCCAGTGTGAGCTGCCAGCTGGGCAGGGCACGGCCCCAGTCTGGGGTTAATGTGGCAGTCACGAGGCTCTGCTCACCTTCATCCACATTTCCCATTAGCAGTGCTATTTTCAGACCTCCCTGAGGCAATTAACACCAATTAATCTAAAAAAGACCAAACAAAGTTGATTTTATTTTTTTTTCTCCCAGCACCCCTGGCTTCATCCCATTCCACGTGCAGCCCCAGGAGGTTGCAGTTTGCACCTGGCAGGGAACGAGCCTGGAGCAGCGCTCCACGTGCAACTGGAGGGGACCCCAAAGGTCCCCATGACCCCCGCCTGCCTACCCCAGATCACGGGACCTGTGCATCCTACTGTGCTGTGGGGTGGGGCAGCAGGTCTCTGCAGCACTCCCTGTATGCATTTGCTTGTTGGGGGTGCACTGCAAACCCACGGAGCTGCCCCAGGACTCACCCTGCCTGCAGAGGGGCTGGGATTTCATGTTCTGTGGGCTCCTTGCATGGCGAGAGCCCTTGATGTTGGGGGAGGCCTTCAGGCATTGCTGGATATGTGTAAATAATAATTAGGAGTCGGGCGTTTGGTGCGGCGAGGGGCGTTTGTAGGAGGTGAGGTGTGCACTGTGGGTGTGAGCACTATTTGTTAACCTTCCTTCTGCTCTAGTGAATCAGGAACATGGGTTATATCACTTAAAGCGATGGAGTGTGTGTTGCTGCAGTGAGCTCCACTTGGCTTTGCTGCTTGGTTGTGTGTGGGGAGCTCTGCTGGTCACCTGTTGGGAGCTCGCTGCTCACTGACATCAGCCCATGGTCCTGATGGCTTGGGGCAGGGAGCTTGGATTCACTCCTGGTGGTTAATTGATCCTCTGGAGTTGGTCAGCCCCTTCCCCATCCCAAAGGGTCTGACCTGGAGTGACTGCTTCTGATTTGTGTCCTTGGGTAGTAGTTAAAAACATGAGAGCTGAATCTGGGCTTCAGTGGTAACAGGGGAACCCAACGTGGTACAGTGCTGGTCAAAACCTACAGGGAAATCTCACTGCCTTAACTGCAGAGCGTTGCCGTAGGACTGTCTGTATGCACCAGGGTCGGTTCCAGCAGAGGGGGAAAATGTAACCCTGGGATTAATGAGGCCATTGCACAAAGTGGCCGCATCTGAGCATTTTGGCACGGTGAGCAGCGGAGGCGTCAGTGACACTTGGGTCACACTCTGCCATGGGCCCTGCACTCCAAGGGAAGGCAGAGCTGGGGCTGGGCTGAGCTGCAGCTCTCAAGGTGTGGGTTTGCACCACGTGCAGCAGCAGGGCACGCTCCCAGCAGGTCAGTGGTTAAGGCATTAGGGAGGGAGGGAGTGTGGGTGAGCTATTTTGATTTTGTTTGAAACAATAAAGCCTGAGCTATTTGCAATCCTAACAACAGAACCAGCTTTTAGCACTGGTGTTTATAGGGATGAGTGGGCGAGTTGTTTAAAGGGGGAAAAAAAAAAAAAGAAGTCTTTGAAAACAGTCCAAGGAAGGGTGATAATTTCATCCTGGAAGGGAAAAGTGTTGGGCACGTCTGTGTTTGCAGAGTGTGTGTATGGGGCTGCTGGGTCCACAGAGCCCAGGGCACGCAGGGGGCTGCAGGGGGAGGTTCAGGTGGTGACTCTGCAGGTCAGGAATGCTCTGCTTGCCCTCTTTCATTGCATCCCATGCCCAGGTGCAAAAAGCTTTCTGTGCTGGTCTGAGGGCTCTGCTGCTGGGTCACAGCCCCGTCTAATGCTTGCCACCCTCTGTGCCTGCTCCACATACTCTGGTGGAGCTGTCTCCAGCCTTGGCTCTTCAGATACAGGACAGGGGCTCAACTGTGGCTCGCACTCCCACTCCTCTCTGCCCCAAAGCATCCCCTCAGCTCAGCCCTGTGGTGCAGATGTACAGCTCACATGAGGTGCGGCAGTGCCCGTCCTGGTGTGCAGCACTGTCCTGCACTGAACATGGCAGTGGTCGTGCCCTGCCCATTTCCCATCCCTGCCCCTTTCTTTTCTCCTTCCTTTGCTGCAGCATTTTTTACAATTAAGTCATGAACAAATGGTAGCTTAGTAGCGAGCTCCCCAGGCAGCAGCTTCGGATTAGAGGCAGATTCCCAGCCGTCTCTCTTCCACAGCCCATGGTCCCAGACCCACACACAGCAATTGGTTTTTGCCTGCTCCGTCCTGAAGCTCAGACTGTGCAGGGTAATGGGGGACCTGTTTTTGTTCGGGTTAATGACATGCCCTGCTTCTGCAACAGAAGGTGGGCAGGAGGGTCAGAGGGCAGTGTGGATGGAGAGCCGATGGGGCACTGCAGTGTTTTGCTGACAGGCTGCTCCTCTTCCTGGTGTCCCATCCCACAGTCCCAAACCCACGTTTGTTTGCATTTCACAAATGTAAAACCTCTCCTCGGGCTGTTGCACGGCGTTCCCATCCCTTCTGTGCTTAGAATCTCGTTATGATCACAACGTTCCCTCTGTTAAACAGGGCTACGTTTAAATTCAGATTCACTTCATGGCTGAGTATCCTCTGCAGTAGGGCCGAAAAATCACATCCCTGACAGCACGTGGAGCAGGAGGGCTCTCAGGAGCCGACGCGGGTCCCTGGGTATTTCGGTGCTTTAAATCTGAGCCATCAGATCGTGCCCGCAGGCGCGCGGTGCGTTCTCTGCCCGTGGAGCTGAGCGTGTTTGCAGATGTCGTTCGGCAAAATCGATCCCGATCTATTTTTAAGGCGAAGTGTGCGCGGCGGGTGGGAGGCGAGGAGGTGGAGGGAAAGCTAAATATTCACATAGCTCCGCGCTGCATCGGAGAGCATCGGCGAACAGCGCTGGGATCGCGGCAGCGAGGTGAGGGGGAAGCGGGAGCGGGGACGCGGCTGCAGGGGGAGCGCGGCGGGGCGGCGGGGCTGCGGCTTTATGCTGGGACTGGAGGTCCTCTGCTCTGTGTAAATCTGTGCTCTGGTGCTGAGCGGAGCCGCTGGGGAGCGCAGGGCAAACGGAGCTGTCTGTGAGCGGAGCTGAGAGAGCGCGGCTGCCCGGGTCGGTGAGCGCAGCGCAGCGCGGCTTCCTTTGGGCTCTGCTTTGTTGTTTTTCTCCTGAAATGGGGGGATATGCACAGAGGGACCGAAGGGGGGTTTCCTCGGGTCGTGGCTTGGATAGAGCTTGTGGATGCTGGAAAAATCAGCTGCTTTTCGAGTTGGCTGCTGGATTCGTTTGGAACTTTTCGTTACCGGTATCCGTACTACTCCCCGGGAAGCGGACGCAGCGTCCTGCGTCCTCCTCCAGCACTTGGTGCTGTGCTGCTGCCTTGCAGGAGCGTAGCAGTGCTGGGGGAGCTCGGCGGGGGCAGGGGGGAGCACTGCCCTGGGCACAGACTGTACGAGTTTGGCAGCTCTGAGCCAACGAGGAGCCAAGGCAGCGGCCAACTGCTGGGAGTGGGGCAGCCCCACTGCTGTGCTGGGAGCAAAGGCGGCGGGCGCTTCACCCCCACATCAAACTGAGGTATCCAACCTGAGTCTCCTCCCACCTCTCCTTTGCCTTCTGGATGCTCATCCCAGCACTCCTCAGGTGCCAACGCTGTGCAGCCAGAGCAGTGAGGTTGGGCATGATGCCCTGCATGGTGCTGGGCTTTGGGGTGCAAAGCAGTGCTGCTGTTAGCTCCTCCAAGGGGTGCTGGGGTGATGGAGCGGATGGCAGTGCCATGTGCATGGTGTGAAGTGCTCGTGCCACTGCTCCTGCCTGGTGATTTCGGGTCAGCTGTCTGAAGAAAGAGCGGGTAAGTGCTTGGGATGCATCTGGTTGGTAGGGGAGAGACAGATAGGAGATGACACATGGGCACAGATGTGTCGGGGTGAATATCTGCTGGGCCTGGAGAATGGTTTGTCTGGGAAGTGTCTGCAGTCAAAAGGTTGGTTCTGGGGATGGGATGCTGGGATGGGGTGCAGGGTCCTGTCCCTGCTCCACCACTTGGTGAATCCCTTCATCTTCTGTGTTGTCTACTCACTGAAATGGGATGAGGAGGAACTGTTGCTGGACAGGCTGCTGAGGAAGCGCTCTCCGAGGGGTGGCTGTGGGAGCAGCACTGAAACCTGCTGTGTTATCCCCTGACCCTGCTCTGTGGGGATGCTGAGAGGAGAAGCCAGTCTGGCAGAGCAGCGGAGTTTGGCCCCTATCAGATGCTGCTTTGTGCCCAGGGGGTAGAGCTGGGCAGAGGCTGAGAGGTTCTATTTAGCACTGGCGAGTGTGCACCTGTGCTCCACAGGGCAGTGACCTGCAGGTTGAGGAGCTCAGGGCAGCCCAGTAAGTGCACTGCTGTGCTCCCAGCACTGCAGCTGTGTTTGACACATCCTGGATCCCACCAGGCAGGCTGAACAACCTACTCCTTGCACCAGCATGCAGCATCCCTGCTGCCTTCCAGGGAGGGAGGTGTGTTTCAGGTGAGTGAGTCCCGCTCCTAGGCTGTCATTAGCCAGGCTGCTGGGCGCTCTGTTCCCTCGTAGAGAACAGGAGCAAAGCTGCAGTGCTGTGTACGTGGCCTTTCTGTGGGCAGGGAGCAGAGGCTTTGTGCAGGGTGTGGGGTGAGCTGTGGGGCTGGGACCCATGGCAACACCGTGGTGGTGGTTGTGCTGTTGTAGGACTGTTGCTTAGTGCTCTTAGGGGATGCCCAGGCTCTCAGGAAGCCACAGCTCGGCAGCAGACGGTGCACCCCAGGGCATAGCCGTCCATCTGCCCACACAGCTCCTTTCTCAGGGCTGGCAGCAGGCAGAGCTCCGTGCAGTGTCACATTGGGGCATTTTAATTAGAGAGGTGTGGGGCTCTGGGGGGATGTCAGGCAGAGCATCTTTCCCTGTCTTGGGTGTGCATGGAGCAGAGATCCTGACACAATAAATGGACGGGATCCCTGGTAGGATGTGCTATGGGGAAGTGGTCTTCCCATGAGCTCTGTCCTTCGTGTCCCCCATGAGGTGGAACTCCTCTGTGGGTTGTGCCACTGCCCCTGCTGACTGTGCCACCACAGGGAGCTGTGATGTGAATGAACAGGCTTCCTCCTCCAGCTTCAAATTTGGGTCGTGTGAGCCAGCACGGCGGGGCTTTGATAGATGCTGTTCATCCTTGGCTGAAGCTCATTCAGGTTGTGGTTTCAGAGGCTGATGGTCCAGAGGGTCTGTCCGTGCTGCTGCTCCATCGGTGGGTCAGCACCTGAGAGGAGGTGAGAGGGGATTCTTCCTCCCCTCTCTGCTCCCACATTGCCAATGTTCCTCTCTGGCCTGCTGCTAATTTTGACGCTGCCCTAAATAGAAGCTGAGTGCATCTCATCTGCTTCGCTTAGCATAGGGGAAAATTGTTTTCCTTCGTTTACTGACTCTGACTTGCAGCTTTAACCCTGTCAGCACACAGCTCTCCCCAGCGCTGGGCTCCATGGAAGCACTCTGAATGTCAGTGCCCTGGGAGCAGCCCTGTGCTGGGATCAGCACTGCACGCCCTCACCAGAGGCCGTCCAGAGAGCTCTGCCATGCAGCAGTGAGCACAGGACCTGGGCTCACCCTCCTGGTGTGGCACCCAGCCCACCTCTGGCATGGCACAGCAATTAGAGGCTGCTGTGAGCGCTAACCCTTCAGCAGCACAACTTAAATATATCGCTGTCTGGTGCAAGGTGCTTATTTGGGGCTTTCATGCAAGAACCGTTTTCCTGAAGAACTGTAATTTTGTGGCATTTGCAGCTTGGTGATGGCTGGAGCAAGCAGGGTGCTCCGGTGCGTCGGAAGGAAGCAGGGGGCTGTGCTCTGCAGAGGTTACGTTTAGCAGCTTGGGAAGGAGGGATGGGCAATGTGCCTGAGCCTGGCACGTGGCAGCACTCCATAGAGGCACCCGCTGGGTTCTCCCACCCCTTGCACTCCCCACCATTCTGCTCATGGCCTCTTCTTGGAGGCTGGTTTTCTTTGGATTGTCCAAACCAAAGTGTGGTGAGGAAAGAGGAAAAGGAGAGGCTGTTTCTGTGCCAGGAGCACAGAGACTAAGAGGCAGTGACCCTGGGCACGTGCAGTGCATGGAGAAGGAGGGGCATAGCGTGGAGCCCAGCTCTGGGCAGGGCAGGGTGGGAGCATTTCCGAGGCCACGCGGTGAGAGGCCGTTGGGGTGTGCTGAGTCTTCTGCATTTTATTGTCTTAGCAGAAGATCAATCGGACCCCTTCGGATGAGGAATGCTTCTTTGACCTGCTGAGCAAGTTCCAGAGCAACCGGATGGACGATCAGCGCTGCCCGCTGGAGGAATGCCCATCAGAGGCTGCAGAGGCAGCAGCCACACCAGTCCCAGCCCTGGAAGAACGGATACGTAAGCACAGAGGTGTTGATAAGTTGCTGCGACTCCGCGTCATGCTGCTCCCATGGCATGGCTGGCTGTGTGGCATTGCTGTGCAATGGCCTGGGTGGGCTCTGGCAGGAGGGGAAAAGTACTGCTGGGTGTTCTCGGTGTGACCACAGTGGAAAAACTTCTGGGTTTTGTACAGTTGTTGGATGCTGCAGTGATAGGTGTTGCGTAAGGACGGAGAAAGCAGCAGGATGAATAAACAAGAGGAAGCTCTGGGTGCACAGACAGCAAGCTCTGCTTGTAGGAAGAACATACATGGATAAATGGAGGAAACCATCTGACAAATAGATGGGATGGGAGAGGCAGGCCAGGGCTGTGTTTGTGCTTTGGGTTTGTGCCTTTTTTATGAGAGCGTGTTGAGGTGCTTTGATGAAACCAAACAGGAGCGAAGCGCTGGGGTGGGCAGGTCCTGCTGTGTGCTCACAGGGATGCAGGTTGCTCCCAGGTGAGCAGTTCCTTTTGTGCTAAAAATAAGGTGGAAGTGAACATCGCTTTTTCAAGATGTGTTTTTGATGCAGAAGCGCATTTGGCTGTAACAGCCGTGTAACTTATGAGTGTGAAGCTTTATTAAGAGCGTTCAAGCAGGCATGCTTTCTGTTCATCCATCTCTTGGTCTCTGAGCTTTTTGGACACGTTGTTTGAAGTTTCTTTGTGAGCTGAAAGGCGTCAGGGCTGCAGTTATTGTGCATTCCTACAACTCCGGGAGCTGGGGCTGTCGGAGCAGCAGTGTCAGGATCTTGGGGCATCCTCAAGTGCTTTGTGCTCCCTGAGGCGATGCCCACCAGGCTGGATTTCTTACAGCTCCACTTGCTTGTCCCCATCCCAAGTGCAGTGCCTGTTGTGTGTTTTGCTGCCCAGCAGCTGCCAGGAGCCAGCAGGCCCCATGCATTGTGTGCTGCCCTGGTCGGGGGCATTGCTCTGCTGGGCAGCTTAGCCAGGCCTTGTCTTTGCACATTACCTGCCTGCAATTATGCCTGGACCTTGGGACCAGGCGCAGTGCCCTGTAGGGAACCGCAGCAGTGCACAGGAACTGTACATTCACCTGCAACTGCTGTTATCTGCACCAGGGTGGAAACTGGGGCAGCAGCAGCATCCTGCCCAAGGACTTTTCCTTACCCTACATGCTAGGCAATGCAGTAGATGCAGCCTGAAGGTTTTTGGGAGGTGGCTGCCATGTACCTGCAGGCAGGGCTGTGCCCCAGCATTGGCATCTAGAGAAGGGTGTGAGCGGCTGCATGATTGGGTCGTGAGCTTTGCTCTCTGCTTTGATGGTAGGTTTTTGCTTGCTTGCTTGTGTTGTTGGCAGTGGGATCGTTCCTGTTTACCACACAGGGTGGAAGGGAACGGTGCTGGTCACAGAAGCTGGTGTCCTACCCAGCTCAGCCTTGGGACGCTTCTCAAACAGGGGTTTAAGTCTGTTGGTTGAACAGCTGGGACCCTGTGGTGAGCAGAGATGTGACCCTGGTCTGCTCCTCTCCCCCTCCCAGCACACTCCTCCCTGATGGCATCCCCACAGACGGAGGAGTTCTTCGATCTCATCGCCAGCTCGCAGAGCAGACGGCTGGATGACCAGCGTGCCAATGTGGGCAACCTGCCAGGCCTCAGAATAACACACAACAACCTGGGGCACCTGTGCATGGAGGGGGATGCTCAGGAGCCAGGGGATGAGTTCTTCAATATGCTGATGAAGTGTCAGGTACAGCAGGGCTGAGCGGGAGGGAGGGCTGAGCGGGAGGGAGGGCTGGGCTACTTTCTCCACCATCAGCAAGCAATGCCCCCCTGCTATCATCAGGCTGGCTGGGGGCTGTGAGCAGCAGCTGCCCACCTGCAGGCTGTCAGCACTCAGCCCTAACTCCTGTTCTTCCCCTGTAGTCCTCTAGGATAGACGACCAGCGCTGTGCACCACCAGACTCTATCCCCCGTGGTCCCACCATGCCAGATGAGGATTTCTTCAGCCTCATCCAGAGGGTCCAGGCCAAACGCATGGATGAGCAGAGGGTAGATCTGGCCTCAGCACAAGAGGAGGCAGAAGAGGAGCAGCAAAGGCCTGGTTCCAGCTAAGAACTGGGGTTGAGTTTGGGGGGTTTGTTTTGGTTTCATTTGTTTTTTCAGAAAGAACTTAAGTGTAGGTGGTTTCAAACCAGAGGGCTCTGCCCCACCAGGCTCCTCCCAGGATTTGCGCCTCAACTGCACTGCACTTGGTGTTCAGAGGGGACAGTTTTTAAACAAAAGGGGTTTTTTTTTTTTAGGAGATGGAGCCTCTGTAACAAAGGGCACAGCTCAAGGGAAAAAGACCTTGGCAGCCCCTTTGCTTGTCACCTAAAACTCCAGGAACTCACATTGTCAGCTGAAGGAGGAGCCCAGAGCAGGTAGTTAAATACAGCCTCGATCTTCTTTATTCCTAAAATACTTTTAGTAGGGGAAGGGAAGAGGACCTTTTCCATTTTGCAGTCACATCTGCGTCATGAGATGACACAAATTGTTCTGGAACCTTTCCTGGAACATCTTCATCAGTGCTGTTCTTTCTGCAGACAAAAATGAACCCAAATCAGAAGCTACGCAGGACCTTTTAAAGCTCAACCCCTCCCCCAGGCTGCAGCTACGGTCCCCCACCCTTTGAAGTTTGTTCTGGGGTTGCAGTGAACTCTGCAGTGAGAGCTGTATGCTGTCCCCTCTGCTTCCTCAGCTGCTCCTGTACAGAGTTGTCCCAGAAGCTCCAAAGCAGGAGCTGGGGCTCTCCCACTTTAACCTTTAGCTGGATCCGGGGACCTTCAGAGAGCAAGCACGGGACAAAGCCTGAAAGGTAAGTGCCAGCTATGCAGCCTGCGCTGCAGCCACAAGACAGAAGAGCTGGTACCTTGGAAAGAAGGAAGAAAGGCTTCTGCCCATCTATTCAGCACAGAAATCAAACTTAGTTGAACTAATTGTTTCTGGTGCAGCTGAGCCAGAAGCCTCACATGGGACTGTCCAGCATGCCTAAGGCAGAAACCTGCATCTGGCACCAACCTCTTTTTTGAGCCAGCAAAGTTTTCTGGCCACAGCTTGTCATCAGAGCAAGCAGAACTATTCCCTGCATCCAGCAGTGGAGAACAATAGCACTTCCCTCCCCTTGTTTCACCTGAAAGAAACCAGTGCTGTGCTGCTCATTGCCCCAGCAGAGCTGCTCTCAGCAAGGCAGTCCTTATTCTGCACACTGTCTGGTCCCACACCAGCAAGAAATGGAGCCTTGGCGACAGCTCCAGGCTGGGACTGTCACTGGGAAGTCAGTTTTACCCTGCACACAAATGCAAGGGTCTACATTTACCTTCATCCCTTTTGGTAAAGTTGGAAATGCAGGCCCAGAGAGGAGGGCAGCAGAGATCAAACTTCAGGAGGTGGAATGCTTGACCAGAGAGGTTATCCTGGACTTCAGAAACTCCAGTCATGAGTTCTGCCAAAGCAGATGTGTTTCCTACGGGGAACAAATCAGCACTTTCTAATCGAAATGCATTTGATAGAAACATTTCCAACCAGCGGTAAGATTTCTCAGACCAGTGCTGCTGCCCACCAGGCATTCAACCTGCCTGTACTGAACTTGGGAGGGGTAGCTGCATTTTGGTTGCCACCAGAGAGCACTCACCTGCTGCACAGAACGCTGGGCTGAACCTCTGCCTCCTTCCTGGGCCAGGTCAGAGAGCTGGAGATCAGGCAGAAGGATGTGCACAGCCACGTATATCCCCACCTAGCTTGTACCTGTAAAGAGGACAACATTGGAGATGAGAATGACTTGACCAGCTCCAGGCTTGGCCCTGTGCAGCCCTCGGCCAGGTGGTGAACTGGAATCTGACCATTAAGCTTTCAGAGGTGTTAATTATTTGCCATATACTTGAATGTATGAGCTTATTTATTTTTTACATGTGCATTTGCTAATGTCATTTTAATGGGGAATTTCCAACCCACAGGTACTTTTTTTCTAAAATAAAATAATCTGCCAAATGAATTAATATATTAGAAACGAATACAGCTCAAGGGAAAGGGAGGGTTGTGCTTAATAAATATTTGTGTCTAAGCTTCAGTGGTAAAAAATCATTTCCCTTATTTTTTGGCCCACCTTCCTGCTTTGCTGTCAGCAGAGCTAATGGTAGCTCTTGGGGATGGGAGTGAGGGTGCATGGCAGCTGTCACCATGTATAAGTGTTAAAAAAGAGGTGTATATGGGCAACTATGCGTCCCTTTACCTTAAAAGCACACAGGTCTGTTTGGAAGCAGCCATCTTCATCCCAGGTCTGCCTGCCTTAACTCACTTCAGGTGCTGTGGAGAAGGTTACAAAGCCCTGAGCCCCCTCTACCCCTGAATATCAGGCAAAGCCCAAGAGTACAGGGACAAAAGGGCATCCAAAGCAACCTGTGACCGTCAAGGATCTGCTTCTCCCAGTGAGCTCAAGCCCTCCCCAAGGAATGGGGATGAACCCTTCCTTTAAGGCTAAGTGCTTTGGTACCTGCCCCAAAAAACAGGTCTTGTTTCCTTGGTGGCAGCTGCTGGAAGAAAAGGGCAGCAATTTCTGCACAATGCCCTGGCATAAGCCCTTCGCAGAGATACTCACAAAGCAGCAGGCAGCAGAGCAAGCTCATTCCAACGCAGCAGGAGCGAGCAGACCATTAGACTTTGCTAGAGAGGGAGCCGGAGAGCAGCAGATTTTGGATCCTGAGGCTTGTGAGAATAAAGCCAAGTCCCAGCTGGTCTTCCTATGCCTGGCTACCTTGTGTAGGCTCCTGCCAGTCCCAATCAAAGATTAACAAAGAGCCACCAGCTTGCTCTCATCAGGCATTCTTAAGCTTCTCAAAACCCAGACACACGAAACTCTGTACTGCCAAAGGCTTTGTGTGTGACTTGAGGACAGAACCATGCCCCCAGATACGCAAAATCTTGAGGTTTAGATGCCCAGGAATCTAAACGGGTGATGATTTTTATAAGTGAGTGACGGGGGGGGGGGGTTATCTCACCTGCTGTCTCACTGTCCTTAGCAGCTATGGAAGGGATCATGCGTTCTCTAGTAATGTTGGTTGCAGAGCACCTTCCGAACAGAAAGATACCCACAGTGAGCAGGAGCAACGGCTCACAGCCTGCAACGGTTGCTGCTCTGCTGTACGCTGAAGTAAGAGAGAACAACACAGCACTGTCCGGAGGCGGTCACAGTGCTCACAGTACAACCCCATCCTGTTCAGCTCCGCCAGCAGAGCTCAGGTCTGCGCCGAGAACGGCTCGCTGCTGCCACCCAGCGGACAGAGGGGGGCATTGCCGGGGCTGCCTTGGCCTTGGATCGCAAACGGCAGCTGCTGCAGCAGCTGTGAAATACAGAGCAGGGTGCCGGCCCCAGCGCAGGGCTGTCATGGGGAGGAAATCTATTAAAAACATCACAAACACGAGATACTGCTCCTTCTTACCTCGCTGTGTAAATGTCCTGAGAGACACTTGAGAGCTCATGCTGACCGTGTGCCTGCTGGGAGTTTTTGTATTGCTCGTCTGCCGAGTCACATCAGGGCTGAGCCTCAGCACTTCCTTACCTCAACCCTCTCCTGAGCCTCGTGCTCCTGCCCCAGCCATGATCTCCAGCAGGCTGGAAGGACACGCAGCCTATGAGGAGGGATCTGCTGGCTCTGAGCACCCCAGCACAGTAAATTCCAGTCTGAAGCCAGCAGCTTTCAGAGGCTCTCCACAGAGTTTTCTCTGACTGCTGCTAGGCCAGGACAGAGCCATGGGTTAACTCCTGCATGGTTCTGCAGTAACGAGCTCAGTATTCAGTAGCACTGAAGATCACAGCCCAGGGACATGCACAGAGGTATCAGCCACACACCTGCAGGGGTTGGGCAGAAGGCTCTCACCTTTCTGCACCTCTCTGCCCCCACTACAGCAGGACCTGGCAGCCCAGAAGCCTACATGAGGCCCTGCGCAAGCAGCACACTTCACAGCCCCCCAGCTCTCTTGCACATGCACACACACTCACTTCCTCTCCCTATAGGGCCCCCATCTCTATGCACTCTACCAAACACTTGGGGGGACCATAAGAACACCAGGATCTGCTGCAGCCAACAGCTGCAACCCATCAGAGTCCCCCAGCAGCTGGATGAACTCTGGAATTGAATGCAATAAAACAGGAGAGGCAGAAAGCCAGAGGCAAAGTTCTTCCCTACTTCACAGCAAAGCCCTTGCAGGATAGGATGGGGGAAAAGAATGCAGCTCTCATCAGCCACAATGAAATGCTTCGAGGAACACAGCAAAGGCTTTATGCCAGCAGTGCATACTGTGAATGCTGATCTGCCCTGCTTCAAAATCACTTCTCTGTGCCTCAGACACCCATCAGTGCACTGTCACTCACCGTGCTCCGCTGCTCCAGGCTTGGACATCACTGGTCCCCATCACAACACAGCACCAGGAGGCTTTTTCCCTTCTTCCCAGAAAGACATGCCTCCCCTTTTTTGGAAAGAAAGAACCTCTTCAAAATGAAGCACGACATTCTTTTAAATGTAAGCTATTAGCAACAAACGCCCCTGTTATGTACACAAAGCCCATCAGAGAAGCGCAACCCTCTCCCCTTCCAGCTGAAAGACCCAGAATGCTTGTCATTAAAAGCACCAGCTTCCTGCCCTGTTGCACAGCACAGTCCGTGTTTGGTTCTGAGGAGCCCCATGGGCTGCATCCTGCCTGCTGCAGCTGTTTCACAGCACTCCGAGCTCCCTGTGCCCCACTCCAGCACGTTGCCCTGAAGATTCGCTCACCCTGTGCAGCCTACTGCTTCGTGCTCTGCCCAAGCTGCTGGCCTAAGCTTTCAGAGCTGCCTCCAGCAGCAGGAGCAGCAGCAAAACAGGCCTCTCTCCATCCTCTGAACTGGGAGACAGGTGCCCATGAGTGAGCAGCACTGGCTCAGCCTCCACTCTGCCTCCTGGCAGCACCAAGCACCCAGGGACCAGAGAGGCTGCAATGGCACTTACTTAGCTACAATTCCTACTGTAAGAGAGCAAAAGTGAGCACAGCCTGTCTGTAGCCAGGGGCACAGAAAGGTAAGGAAAAGAATATTACAAAAGTTAGGTTATAAATGAACTGTTTCCAAGACAACGCAGATCCTGTAACAGCAGCTCCGTTCCACCCCACCAAAGGCATTACAGCAATGGCAGCACAGTGCTGTCGTCAGGTACAACACCAGAACCACTTTTCCAGCAGTGCTAACAGGGTAAGCACACAGCAAAGTTCCACTCCTATTTCTTAATTAATACATGGATTGCCCCCCCATCTAACTGTCTCAGGGAGAGAGAACTGTGTTTCATGAGGATGTGAACGCACACAAAACCCAGCTGATGGATACCCTGCCCTTCAAAGCTGCTTCCTCTCTCTGAATTTACCTATCACCAGAGAAATGCGATTGTTTTCCTGTCACTCTGATCCATACTTAAAATGCAACATATGGAAAACACTTCAGATGAACGAACTACACTCATTAATGCATGCAAAGCTCTTACCGAATACTTGAATGATGAAGCCACGAGCACCAATGCTTGGCTGAAGGAATTGGGTTTGTTCAGCTTTGGAAACACAAAGGCTAAGAGGAATTTCTATTGCTCTTTAAGGGAAGGGTGATATAGAGAAGGCTCTCCTCATAAATCCAGAGTTTAGAAAGAAGGTAATGGGCACAGGATGAAACATGGGAAATTTCTGTTAGGTATGGGGACTTATTTTATTCTTATACTACAGGATAGGCCAAATACCAGACCTAAAGAGGCTACGGGGCTTCCATCCTCAGAGAAACTCAAGCCAAGACCCTGAGTGTCCTTATCTAATTGAACCTCCTTTAAGCAGGGTGGTTGGGCTCCTCCAATCTCAATTACTCTCGGATACCAAGTTTAAAAACACCAGAAAGCAAATACTTTGCTGTGCTAACAGCTTAACAGACCTGAAATCCATAAAAATTATGCAAGCGAAAGGAGCCCAAAGAAAGCGCAGTATGATCACCTTACTGCCTGATTCATCACTACCAGCACAGAGCACTTGGGTAAACACCTACATTTTTCATTTATGAAGTTATTATTTTCTCTTCTAGCTGATCTTAACATGCAGCAGTGGCATTAATAAGCACCTCAATGTCTGTCAAATAAGACACATTTCTAGGTGCTCCACTTATCTCCAACGTGCTTTACAAATACTAATTGTTCCTTCACGCCCATCCTCCCCCTCACCAGTAAGGAGGTTGCATAACCCCAACCACAGGGCTGCTCACCGCATCGCCACCCCACAGGTGAGGAAATTCAGAGCAGGGGCAGCCATGGGGCAGAGCAGGAGTGGTGTAACCCCAAATGAAGACCTTCAACCCCACGTCATGTGGGGCACAGAACCTTAACTCTGGAAGATACCACAGGAAAGAAAAAGGCAGCACGGAAACGATTGCAGTACAAGCTGGTTGTCCAGTGCTCCTCCAGGCTCATTTGACCTTGCGAACTCACCTGTGGTCAGGGCCATGTCCTCAGGTGGCCCCAATTGCCTCTTTCTGCTCAGCTGCCACGCTACGCACCTCCAGGAGCACTGCAGTCAGCTGCTGATGGGCAACACCTGGACAAGGCCAGAGGGCACTGCTAGAACCTCCAGTCAGTGCCACACCTGCCTCAGCCAAAGCACAGGGTCAAAAATTATTTGCTCCGTTCTCACCTGAGAACAAAGCAGGCTTCCCAATGCTGCTGAAACACCTAAAACTGCTTTAACAACAGCAAAAGTACCAGGAAAAACATCCACAGCCCAACTCTGACATTATCAGCTCTGTCAAAGGCAAAACTACACCAACCAAAAACACGGCAGAGAGAGGAGGCAGACACCCACATTTATTCCAAGCACGGTCCATTGAAATCGAGGAAGAAACACGAAAGTCTCTCTTGCCATCAGCACAACGACACCAATCCCACTCGTCAGGTCCGTCCCTTGCCGTCAGTCTCTTGGGTGGGGTCCCCATTTTCTCCCTCTGCAGGACGGCTCGGAGGGCCAGCATCTGCTACGCCTTCTGGGAGCAGCTCCAGGGCTTCCTCACCAAGCACACGTCTCACCTTCTCCCCTTTGGCTGCCAGGATCTCCTCGATATTCCTTAACAGCAATGTGAAAGGCAACAGTGATGCTACGGCAAAGGCCAGAGGGAAGAGCCTGGCGTGGGGCTTTGCTTTTGGTAATTAACATCACAGGGTGAGCTGGCACGGGAGTACCAACGAGGTGTCTGTAAGCTGTTCGGGAAGCAGACAGAGCTATCCAAACCTCCTAGGGCTGTTCTCATCCCTTAGGATTAATAATTCAGCAAAAACTACAAAACTCGTTTTTAAAGGCGTCAAAGGGAGCGGGAAATCACCAAAATTCATCAGCACGAGTGAGCTGACAGCATCCCGTGTCCGGGACGCATGCAGGTGGGGGAACCCAGCAGCGACTGCGCGGAGCGTGAGGGAGAACCGAGCAGCACACGCAGCAGCGCGCCTGCCGGCAGCAGCAGGACGGCTGGGACCCACGAAGCCCCCAGCACCGGGTCGGACCCCCAGCGAGGGCTCCGAGGAAGCGGGCGGCTCGCAGCCCCGCCCCGCCGGCACGCACCTCTTGCCCTGCAGGTCGGAGAACCAGCCCAGGTTGTCGGCGATCACGTGATGGCTGTGGCAGCCGGGGCACGTGACGATGACGACGCCGCGGCTGTAGGCCAGGCGGGAGATGTTCTGCGCCGAGCGGCGCCGGCACACCTGCAAGGCACGGCGCCGCGGCCTCCGTTAGCAGCGCAGCACCGACCCGCGGGGCCGCTCCCTCCCCGCGAGCCGCCCCAGCCCCGCACCTTGCAGGTGTACACCAGGCGGTAGTGCGATGCCTGCAGCCGCCCCACGCTGTCCGGCGGCGCGGTGCACGCATGGCGCGGTGCCGGGCGCTGCCGTGGAGACGCGGAGGCGCCGAGCGCGGCGCGCGTCGCCGCCCGCACCAAGCGCCGCAACATGGCGGCCGCGCAGGCGCAGAAGCGGCGGCGCTGAGGCTGCGCGGGCCGTCCCACACAGACCGCCTCCCCCACCCGTACTTTAACGGCACCGCTTTAAACACTCAGCGCTGTTTATTGACGGGTCCGATACGCCGTCCGGATGCAAACTGAAACCTCGGCCGGCCCCCTAGCTGCCCTCGGTGTCCGTGTTGTCGCTGCCCGTGCTGGGCTCCCAGTCGGCCTCGGGGCGGCGGCCCGCGGGCGCTCGGCGCAGGGCGCGCTTCCTGGAAACGGGACCGCGTGAAACTGAGCGCTGCGGAACGGAGCGTAGGAGGGACGGGGAGAGGAACGGGATGGGAACGGGGCACGACCTGCGGTAACGCTCAAAGCAGTCCTTCATCCTCCTCCGCTCCTTCTCGGACAGCTCCTCGTGGGCTGAGCTGCACTCCTCGAACTGGAAAAAGAAGGGCAAAGAGATGAACTGGGCACACCTGCTGTGTAAAGATGACCCCCTTCAAGGCTGAGGTGCTCTACCTGATGGTAGAGCCCCTCTTGGACTTGTTCGCGGCCCGAATCATTTCGCTTTGAAACAACGAAGGGGAGAAAATGGAAACTCGTCCCTTAAAAAGTACTCAGGAAGTACTCCAGGGTGTAGAGCCAGCATTTCATCTGCTTGGGCCTGGAGCCCAAGCCCCTCATTCTTGGTAAATCCATCATTAACAAGAACATGAGAAATTACAAACCCCGGTCAGACTAAAGAGAATCTTTGCGGGCTCTTACAGTGGGCGACTCTGCAGGCAGATTGCTTTCTCGAATGCTGGACTGCTGGTTTTGTCCTTCACAGCAGTCTTCTAAGAGAAAATAAAAGAAGCAAATCACAGTTTCAGTCATAGCTGCCATGCTGAAGTAACTTCTCCTTCCACCGGTTCACCACGACAGCAATAGCTGTCATGTAAGAGCTGCCCAACAGTATAGAGCATCAACAGCAGGCTGAACCTTGAAACATTCAGTATTCAATCTCGTGATCATTGCACAAGACCCTGCTCCTTCTACTTGACCTCTGAGTCTTGCTTAGGCTGATGGAATTCCCCATAGGATCACCAGAGACACCATCTGTCTAATTTCTGCTCATGGAGGAGCAAAACGAACCAGTGCAGAGCAGCACCTCTGTCTAATGTCACTGAAAGAATAATGATGGAGATAACAAGAAATCACACTAATCACAAGTTGTCCCTGTTGCCCAGCACCGAAGATGTGCATACTAAGATACTCAACAGATCGTATTTTAGCAAAACTCCTAATGCAGTGATCAGATACTGCAGTATGTCATTCTGATTTGACTGAGGTAGGGTAAGAAAAGGCTTTCTGTTTCAATGTAGCAACTGCTGTGGAAAAATCTCCCATCTTAACGAATGATTGCTTAAATGTTTCAGGTGAGGATCTTTTCTTGTTTCCTTCCTTCCGCAACATGTTTCAAAGGAGAATCTCAAGCTTTAAAGGACCCTGTTTGTTCTCTGCACTGCTGAATCATTTCCACTGGGGCTGCCACAAGAACAGAACCAGGGACAGTATTAATTACATGGTTCTGCTTTTGTGAAAGTAGCCTGCAACGTAAAAGAGAGGAAAGAAACGTCTCTGGAGAAAGACACGTGGTTCAGCTGGAGTGGGAGGACGCTTGTTCCATCCTCAGCTCAGCCACAAACACAAGAGGACTGCGTGAAGAAGAGAGAGGCACCCAGGAGGTGTTTCTCAAAGGCACTGTGCACCAGGTGATCTTGGCTGGCCCAATTCAGAAGGCAGATGACTGAAAAAAAAAAAAGACTCGAGGACCTAAGGTGGTCTAACACCACCACTTCTGCCAAGTCATTCACCTGTATGGAACACCATCTCAGAGACCACACAGTAAACAACACGTGGAGGTTCTTCCCTCCAAAAGGCTGTACAAGCATTCACTGCTCCCAGATGCTGGGAACACGTTCTCCTTTTTTTGTAGGTGAGAAGGATGGCAGAATGCCTCGGAGTTCAAGGAGCCTCGTGATTTACATGCACCTATTCTGAGTCATCTCGAGGAGGCAGGCCCCACTGAGAAGCATCGCTCACAGACCAAATCCTCAGTCAATTCTGCACTAAAAGAAAAAGCATGTCTGTTCCTGTCCCTCTGAACACTGGGCAACCCCATCAAGAACTGTACTGTATGCTTTCCCCAGTAGAAGCCTTACTTTTAGTCAGGCGCGTATCTTCATCTAGATGGGCGTGAAGAGTAAGCTATTGGGACACAAACAAATTAAGATCATGAGAAGTACTCCATGTTCTTTCTCAGACAGTAGCTAGGAACAAATGCAGGAACACAGGACACAGGTACATAACTGACTTTTCCCCACTGCATCTTACTGTAAGCAAAACAGGAAACATTCTGAACTAGAAGCTGTGTATCTACGCACAGACTTATCCTCCATGACTATGGTCTCATACAGTTTGTCTCCAGACAATGTGACAACCTCTACCACAATTAAGTTATGAACTAAGCTGGAAAAAAAACCCTTTACTACACATGTTCTCAGGACAATACTTATTTTTGCCCATTCTCTCACAAGAGAGACATTAGAAGCAACGCAAAATAATCTGAATCTTCTGGTCTGCTTGGACTCAACAAATCTTATCACAGCTGCATCCCCACTGTTAGAAGTCTCAGGTCACAAGGAGAAGCTACCCTTTGCTGTTAGCCTGCTTTGCTACCTCTGGACTTGATGTCACTGCCGTGAGCCTGACCCACGGAGCACAGACTGCTGTTACTTTGGGAATGAAGCACAACTGAGGAATCTGAAACCATCCCAGGGGAAAATGAAATGTAAACAAGGCACCCTACTCACATCCTGGGAATCTCTGGAGGAGGTGTCATCCAGGTCAGAAGTCTGAAATAAAACCAGTAAGTTCATCATTCCTCATGAGCAAGTATGTTCCATTACTGCCATTTACAGGAGACCAAAAGCTTCAGAAGATGGTAATGTGGACTTCCTTCCTCCACCAGTCATCTGACCATTTGGAGAAAGTACATAATATGCCACACTAATGAGAAGTGCTCAGATGTCTCATTTAATTCCATGAGCTCTCATACCCTGCTCCTATTTCACCCGAATGGCTTGTACAGACTCTAGAGTTCACTCTTTAGTAGGTGACAATGCCTTTAGGATGCCTGGAAGAGCTCCAGACAGGTAAGGCTTCGGCAAACCAGGGTGAGCTCATAAGAACTGTCACGTCTTCCTGTTTTCTAAACAGCACGTGCACAGAAATGGTTACCCAAGCAGGTGGCCATTGCTTGCTGAAATCAGACTGGTTAGGTCTCACGGTCTCAAAGCAGTCTTATTTGGATCCTAGACTCAACTTTCCAACTCATCACACACGACAACCCCACAAGCATACCAGTGTAGGTAGCTCCAGTTGCAGCCTTTTCAGCTTGGTTTCAGTAGCCAGTAGCTGACTCTCCTTTTGGAAGAGCTGCAGCTGCAGCTCATCGCATCGCTCCCCCAGCTCCCGAATCTGCTTCCGATAGGCGTCCCTCTCAATCAGGTTCTTGGAGTACTGTGTGTAGAACTGTTCTCTGGTCAGCAGTGCCTGGTGTAAGAGGCAACATGTTGTAGCACAACACCGTGTTCAGGGTTACGACATCTGCCTGCTTCAAGCAGCAAGCCAGGGATTAGCAGCAGCTTCTGGAGGAGCGTTTTATCACCTGGTCTCTTTCTGAAGCCACTTCCTCCATCTGCTGTACGACAGCATCCATCCGTTTTTTATACATCTGGGAGTCCTTCCTCAGAGATGTGCACTGTAGTTCAAGTATCTCTTTTTCCTCTGCATACTGTTGAGACACGGCTTGTGGGGTGAGCCCAAGCTAGAATCTCACCACTTCTGCTCTATACCACAAACTGCTATCGCCAGACTTCCCTGCAACACCAAAGCCAGACTGCCCTGCTGGAGCAAAGCCAACCAGAAGACCAGGCAGTATGACTAGAAAGCCTGCTAACACGACAGATTTACATGTACCTGAGCTGTCAATCATGATAAAAGCTCCAGTCGCCCTGCAGGCTGAGGCACAGGCATCAACAGGTAGCACAGTTAACATCACAGACCCAGACCACTAGAATATTAACATGCCTTTCCCCTCAAACTGCAACACAGACCCTAGAATAGAAGCATCAGGGACTGCTGCTGAGCAGCTCTGCCGCTTCACTGGTAAGACATTTTAAGTGCTTATTCTGCCCATCTCACCCCACTGACCCCCAGCAGAGATTTGTACTGCACCACACACTTTGTCTCGGAGCACCTCGGCTTGGCGCAGCTCCTTGCGGAGGTGGTACAGGGTGTTCAGCAGCTCCCTGCGCTCCAGTATCTGGCTGCAGTCATTTTGCACAGTCTCATGGGAGAGACTCTTCTCCAAACTCTGCTCCCTGGCAACCTGCTGGACAAAGAACGTGAGATACAGCAACCACCTAACTCCAAAGTCTGACATGCTTTCTGTATGACTTGGGAGAACAAGGCCATAGCTGACCCCCAGAATACTCAGTACAGCTCCATTGCTGTGCTGACTGCATAAATGAATAATTGCTTTAGATTCCTCACCCAGTCACCCCCACCAACCTGGAGAGTGTTCTCCAGCTCCTGATTCTTGGCCAAAAGCAACTCCTTCTCCTGCTGGATCTCCCACATCACTTCATGGCTCGGACGTTGCTCTATGGCATGCTTCAGTTTCATCGAGTGCTTACGCTCTAGTTTGCAGTCATCCTCAGCCTTCATGAGGCTATGCTTCAAGCTATCAATCTACAAGGAGGTTCAGAGCTCATCACTAATAGACACAGAAGTCTGGTTGCAAAAGCAGTGCTCTCGTGGCAGAGTTCCCCATTCCTCAGACAAGCGTGGTGCAAGCTTTTCCCCATCTCTATCTTCCTCAGGAAGTTTGCTGTTCTGGGAAGCCGAGACTTGTCTTTGTGCTAAATGGGTACAACAGGCTGGTTCCGTACTGCCCTTGTGGGAGGGCCCAGTCTCAAATGAGGGGAAGACTTAATTCTTCAGAGCACAGCTTGTAATACGTGGGCCTACAGGGCTGAGCCAGGGACCACTAAGACATACCACCTGCCAAGGAATATGCACAACACCTCATAATAGACTAGGCCACACCATCCCAGGCAAAGACACACCTGATGCACAGCACAGCCCTTCAGGGATCAAGCGAGAAGAAGGAAGCTTAAGAACGGGGTCACTCACCTCTAGGAGCAGGTCCCTGTTCTTCATGAGGGCACTGCTCTTCTCCTCGCTCTGTCTGGCATAGCTCATTGCCAGGTTATAGTTCTCATCCTTGCACTTTCGCAGCTCCTTGCTTAGACTGTCCCTCTCCTCCTTCATCTTCTGCACCCGCTCTTGGTGCTTGCGGAGCAGGCTGTCCCTCACCCACATCTCTCTGATCATGTTCTCCTTGGTGTGCAGCCACACGGTGAGCTCCTGAGCCTTCTGCCGCTCCTCCTGCACCGTTCTCTGCAGCTTCGTAATCTCATTCATCAGGAGCTGGCTCAGGCCTGACTCCCCAGCTGTGTCTGTTGGGTGGACAAGTATCACTAACTGCTGTCCTGTCAGCAACCCACACACACACCCCAGATTTCCACCCACTTATCACTAAAAGGTTTTATTTCAGAACTCAAACATTACCTATAATCAGAGAGAAAACCCTGCTTGGCTCCTTCCCAGTTATTTTCTTATACAGTTGTGGGTAATAAAGCTCGAGACTCTCCATGAATGCCTCAAAGCCCTTGCGCCCTGTTCGCTGAAGAATGTCCAGAAGAACACCTGGAACAGCAGCAATGTTCTATTAATTCATTTCTCTCTTTACCTATTTCTAACAGAACAAATAATTGCTCCAATCTCCCCACGCAGCATCTTTGTGATCAAATCTCCCAACAATTCTAAAGCAAATGCTGGATAACAATGCTAAAGTACTTCAGCTGTGCAGGAACAGTTAACACTAAACCTTGTATCTAGCTTCTACTACAGCGGGTGCAAAACCCTCATCTCAGAAGGGCACTTTATGTAACTTAAGTGGAGCATCGCTGTTTTTTTTCCTGCAGTCTGAGGCTCTGCTCCCAAATACCAAAGGCAGAACAGTTTGCCATCACAGAACGGCCTAAGTTGGAAGAGCCAAGGCTGCACTTCACCCACCTGCTTTGCGTTTGCGCATGACCAGGCTGGGGTCATTGAGAACCTGTTCCTCATCATCATGGTTTATCACCTGGCACTGGCGAAGATAAGGTGTTATTCGGGAAGGATCTATCACAGAGATCAGCTTCACCCGAAAGTTTTCCAGGCTATTCCAACACGTCTCATCGTTATCTTCTTCCAGCATGGTGGTGAGCGAGAAGTATCAGTGAGCTGCTTCGCCCTCCCTTAAAAAACAAAGACAGGAAACAAAAAACACAGACTCAGAGCCTAGGGGAAGTGTGGGTGGTGGTGGTGTTGAAATCAAGTACACAGCCTTGAATTTAATTCCATGAGTTCTGCTGCCTCTCATGGCTACCTCACAGTTCTCATCCGTGCAGCCTCCACACAGCTTCAGCTACTGTCCCTCCACAGGTAGGAAACAGGCAAGTAAACAAAAGCAGGAAACCCAACATTTCTGCATCCAGACTTCTATCTAAAGTCAGTTTCATCAATTCAAATAAGAAACTGTCATTATTTTTAGCTCTTTGCCCCCTCTGTGGTACGAATATTCCATAATGAACAACTCCCGAAATCCTGCTCATTAATTACTATGCTCATGTCACATGTCTGAACTGCCTGCGGTAGCTGTGTCATTTCCAGTACCTGCCAGCAACCTCAGCATTCATGTTTTCAGCTGTTTTGTTTAATCAGGGTCAGAAGGGGAAGAGTTCTGACTACACAGGGACTGAGATTTCACACAGATCTTACTGCACCTCCAAGCGCTCACTTCTCTGCTCCTGCATGGGACAGGGCTCCAAAAGTGAGCTGGGCTGACACAGGACTAAGAGGTCAGTGATAATCATGGGGGGGGGGAAAAAAAAAATACAACCAAAAAGCCCACCTTGCTCTGCCTGACATCAAAGCAACCCCAGCAGATCATCAGCAAAAAGCATTCCTTGTTGATGAGAAGCACACCCTCCCCTCAGAACTGTAAATAACAACAAATCTGTTGATATGAATCATTCTGCGTGATGTGGACCAACCTGGGCCTATGCAGACAAAAGCCTTCACTCCTCTTCTCCTGGTCTGAGAACACCCATTCAGGCCCAGCCTCTGCAGAAACCTACCTGGGCTGCAGCCTTTCTTTATACTATGGGAGAGCAGGTCATTCCAGGAGCCAATCTGTGAGAAAAGAGGAAACTACTCAGCTACCCTCTGAGATAAGAAAGGGAGAGAAGAAGAAAAAAGGAAGTCAGAAAGGATGATGGGGGAGGAGGATGAAGGCTGATGACGCTGCAAATCGCCGGCATTGCTTATCTTACACTCACTGCGCCTTGGTTGTCCAATCCGTACCACTGAAGTACCAACTATGGTCAGGAAAGTTTCTTTGTGTAGACTAAGAGTGAAAAATCCCAGGCACAGGTCCATCCAGCTTACATCAGAGGACATCAGCACAGATCACAGCAACGCCTGACGGTACCAGCCCTGTGGTGAATGGCACACAGAACAGTGGGCAGAGCTTCTGCTACACAAACTTCTCGGAAAAAAACCCATTAGCTATAGTGGTTTGTGGAAGACAGAGCACACTGCAAGAGGAAAGCCTGCTCAAGGTACTTCCTCCTGCTCCACTAATGGCACAGTATCCAATTAGAGTGATTTTAATGTCCCGCTGCCCTTCTATCACAGCTCTGCCTAAAGGGGCCTCACTAAAGTTGCACCTCACAGCACACCGAATGCACTGCTGTGACCGTGGGGAGGTTGGGCAATGCAGTGGGTGAAGCTTTCTGCAGCACCTTCCCACTGGTCTCTACCAGCTTTGACTCAGCTAGCCTTGCGCCTCTCTGAAAGACAAACTGCTGTTTTGTGAATGAGGAAACAAGCTTTTATTAAGTGATTAGCTATATGGGAAGGCTGTGGAAGAATCAAGGAAGAACCCAAGCCTGGTTCAGTCCTGCTTTGTAGCTACCTGCATATTCATTTTTCCACATTCTCTCTGGCTTGCTTTCGTGCAGCTTGCAAGCTTGGTTTCTCTCTTTAGCAATCACGCTCATCCACATATTACTACAAGCACTATTTACCATAAAAAAACCACAGAAGACATCAATAGTTTAAGTGAGAAAAATAAACATCTGTATTTCAACCAGTACTTGCGACTCATTCAATAAAAAATTAACCTGCTTCTTACTGAGCAGCATTCAGTCAAACACCACATCATTACAGCATTAAAAAAAAAAACATTCAATGAACCACATGTTCTGAACACGGACAAACACTCACATAAATAGGGGGGAGCACAACAAGGAAATAACTATCACTGCTGGCTTCCCCAGGTCCCCAACAATCATTACCCCACAGCACTCATGGTAAATGCTAGGCTGAAAGAGAACAGAATTGTTCTGTGCCTAAGAGGCATCCCCTCCAGCAGTTCTGTTACTCCAGCATTACTTGCAGCTTGTCTAAATGAACAGACTTGTTTAGGTGATGGGAAAACCAGCCCAGTTGCTTCACTTTCCTCCCCAGCTCTGCCTGGTCAGCTTGTTGCAAGTGTGAGAAGTGAACAGTGCAAAGAGCATCTCCTGCTGCCACGTCGCAGGGCAGACCTCCTTCCAGGGGCTCCTGTAACACAGCACAAACAGCTCTTAGTCGCAGGACATTTTAATAGGGAAGCAAACATTTCTGAGTTTCTACAATCAGTTTTAAAGAAGAAAAAAAAAAATAAAAACAGAATCTCATTCAACAAGCAAGCAAATCAAACGGCAGTCATGCTCATTCAGTCCATTTCACTACAGGCCTCAACACATTAAGATGTTGCTCTCGTACACCTGAGAGGCTGCCCAGTTACACACAGAAAGGAAACCACCCAGGACTTCGTTATACCAACTAGCTACAATACTAATAAGGAAGCAGCAGGGTCTAAAAGGCTGCCAAATACTTAAATCTCATAGCTTTATAGGTAATTTTATAATGTAAACACCAACTTCCCCTCTGCAGGGAAGTGGGTTTATTCCCGACACCCCTCCTCCTCATCACTGTATTACTCTTAATGTATGATTAATGGGGTGAATGCAGACTCTGTGTCCTAAGGGAACGGAAGTCAAAACCATTTCAATCTTCTCCCATGGTCATGATTCATTGTTTGGGCTTTGCCACAGGCAAAAGTATTTCAGGTTCTCTCTTTAAAAGAAACACAAGATTCACACAGGGGCTACTGACGTTACCTCCTCACACCCTCCTCCTCTTTCTGAACCTTTTCCTGATGCGCATGCTTCTCCTGATTTGAGGAACACTGGCAGTCCCATCAGTGCAGGTGCCCACAATGGATTGTGCAGCAATCTCTTCAGTTTCCATGCCCTGAGACATAAAGAGAACAGGCTGTTTGCACAGCAGCACAAAACTCAGGAGAATCTGCAAGAAAACCCTTTCAATCATCTTTTTTAGTTAGCACAGTAAGATTTAAAACAATACTCCGTCTACACTCCAAATTAAGCATGGGACACAACGCTATATTACCACAATCCCAGCAAACACAAAACATCCCAAACACATACTATTTTCAGCCAACACCAGCACTTCTTCCTACAGAATATGATTCTGCCACTGCTTTCCAACCAGAACACACCTGACGTGGTTTCTCTTTGCCTGGACATAACTCTTTGCTAGAGAGGTTGCACCTACCACAAGTGAGACTTCAGCTTTCCTTTACCTTGTCTGGAAAATCAGCATCTCCGTCTCCAGGCTCATCACCACCTGCCCCATCCGACTGTGCATCTAATTCATCCCCACAGCTCTCATCCTCAGACGCCTCCTCCTCACTCTGCCACTCCTCTTCATCACTCTCTCCATATTCCCTCCTGCTGGCTGACAGAGTTGTTGCCACTTTTGGAGGAGGCAGAGTTGCCAGTACAGCAGGGAGCGTAAAGGCTGCTAGAAAGCGGGCTTTCAGCAGGAGAAAAGCAGGGTCGTTACCCAGTTTCTCATGCACCAGTTCTGTGATAGCATTCAAGTCAACCTCACCCTCAGCCTGACTGCCATCAGGGGACAGAAAACGTGCTGCTTGCTTTTCCAGAGCTGCCTTCTGCAGAAGTAGCTTTGAAAGGGTTTTTAAGTTGCACAGAAAAGGTGGGAAATAGGGCAACCTGGTTTGCAGCGGTGGTACCTGGACACCTTGCTTCCCACTCAGCCATTCCTTCACTAGCTCCTCATCTTCAAGGGAAATCAGGCTATAGTCAAGCAGAGTCTTTTCTGCACTTGAAGTGGTTGGCTGGGATGAAGCACTTGCAGCCTGTTCAGGGGGTGGTTTGGAGGCAACAGGTCTGTATTTCAACGCCTGGACAGCTGAGCCTTCGGAATTCCCTGCGACACTGTTATGAGGAATTGAAGCTCTTGGCTGAAGCACAACCCCTTTATTAAGGACAATTGAGTTGGAAGATGATCCATTTGCTGTAGATGAGTCCTGGTTCTCTCCCAAGCTAACGACACCTGTCACACAGCGGGAATCAGACACCTGAGTGCTTGCAGGTAGCTGCATCTGGGGCAGCAGCTGAGCATGCGGGGTTGGTGCACCACCTGGAAGAGCATTCTGAGCTGCAGAAGAATCAACAGCCTTGGAGGAACTATCTGAATGTGCAGATGTAGCAGAAGAAACACCAGATACGCTGCACACAGGATCGGCCGAGCTCACAGGGAGGACGCTTGCAGAATGGCCTACACCAGCTGCCTTTCCTGCTGAGCCCCCTGCAGCTAACTGGGGATTTGTTTTTGTCTCTGCATGGCTTGGGTGAGGCATATTGACTCCAGAGGATACAGGAGGCGCTCCTAAACCAGAGACACTGCCACTGGATGTCACACTTGCCTGACTTTGACTCCCCACAACAGCAGCTCTCAGACCTTGGGGAACACCCACAGCGGCCTGCACAGCACTGGAGAGCAAAGGCTGCTGTGTTAGAATCCACGTGAGAGGCAGCACGCTGTCAGAAGTCAAATGGGAGCCAGGCTGTGGAGCTAGAAGAGCAGGCAATAGATTGACTGGCCCAGGACAATTCAGTTCATAGGTAACTGGTGCAGGAAGAGACAGCTTGCTGTTGCCAGACTCTATACCAAAAGGCACCACCGTAACTTGGCGTGGCACAAAAGCTTGATTTTGCAACACTACTGGAGCTGAGCTACCAGCTAGGACCTGACCATTGGACCCTCCTTGATCTGGGGCCTTTCCTGCTGCAGCTGGATTCAGGCTTGGAAAAACTCCTCTCTCAGGGGTATTTTGTGGAGCTTGCTCATTTAGTTCCTTATTAGATTGTGCTTTTGCCTCATGCAAGGAACCGGGGCTCTCCTCAACTGATACTGAAGGAGGATGGTTTTCAAGCACAACAGGGGTAGAAGCAGAACCTGCAACAGAAGTAAATGCCGATGGGGGAGCTGGCACACATTGCACTCGGCTGTCCATAGAGCCAACTGCTCCAGGTTTGCTCCCCACTTGTGCAGAAGGAATCATTTGCTGTGGTGGGTGCTGGATTATCAAAGGCCCAGAAAGCATCATCTGTGGGGCAACAAATACTTTTGTCTGCATAGCTTTCTCTTTTAGCTGCTTCTCTAGCTGCCGCTTCTCTCTCAGCAATTCTGAGACAGTTTTAGGCTTCTGCCTTTGAGCTTGGGCTGGAGGAGCCGGAAGAGATGGGAGAGCTGGAAGAGCTGTCTGTGTGTTGGGAGCAGGCTGTGATGCATTGCCTATAAGGTGAATGAGGGGGAATTAAAACAAGTATTCAAAAAGAAAGAAAGACTCTAGATGCTATTTCGTAGCTAATAGATATCAATTACCCTGCATAGGAAGTAAAAAAAAAAAAAAACACCCTCCTGACTGTGGGAGTTCTTACAACACTGTAGTGTTGCTGTGAGTGAGTACACTGCTTAAGAGAAGCCTAACAGAAACAGCCTACAGACCATCAGGCAGGCACAATGACAGCGAGCCCACAGCACTTCAGTATTGCTGCCAGTCATTACCAGGATTAATGTATTAAGCCCACAACTGAACGACCCAAGAGCTACCAGAAAGGAGGAAGGCAGTGCATTTCATCTCAAAGTTCTCCTTTAGTTCAACTGGTTATTAATACAGTGATGATGAATTAAGTGAAGGCTCCCGTGCATCATAAAAACAAACGCTCTGGTAGGTACCTGAAGACGACTCTGAGTTTTGGGAAGCCTGCAAAAAAAAAAAATAAATTAATATTAAATTATATTTGAGACATATAAAGATCATTAGAACAGCACAGATGTCAATCAAAGCATCATCTGTCAATGTCCTGTGTAAATGGCCACACAGGCAGCACTTTATTGTGCTTCTGATCCCAAATCAACGGGTAACACACAAACAACACCACCTTGCCACACTCATTGAAAAGTCTCTACTGTAGTCAGGACTCCAGCGGGAAGAGCTTAGAAACAGCTGGTGTACGATACCTGCTGAGGCCTCACCGCATCGGCCCTTCTCTCCCGAATGATCTTCATGCAGCCATTGGTGTCAATCCGAAAGAGCTGCAAGATAAGCATTTCATTACAATCTGGTTCAGAAAAAGAACGCGTTGGTAGAGCCAGCACCACAACAAGGCGGATGGGAGAAGCTTCACATGAACGACTCTGGGTACAAATTAACACTCGCAGAAAACTGTGACAGCGTCAGAATGAATGCAAGGTTTACTAAATGTAATACGCAAGCCAAGAGAACAGATTAATCTAGGAATTAGATTAATTTAAATGAAAGATTTATAATTGTTTTTAAGCATCAAGTATAAAGATTACCATTCCTTTAAAGCAGGTAAGGCTATTAAGGCAGAAAAACCTACCTGAATGAAAAGCGTGAACAGGGGAGTGCTGGAGAGACTGACCGACTTGAGCTTCTGTTGAATAGAATAAGCTGGAAAAAAAAAAAAGATCCAGCACCAAAAATCAGCTGAATATTCACTTGAAAGGTGCCAGAAAAGAGGGACATAAAGGAGGACTATCTCTGATGGGTTCCCACTACCTTTTGTTTGATCAAAAGCCATCTTCCCAGATCGCAAGGTGCAAGGCAACAGCACGTCACCCACCCAAGGTGTCACTGCCATGAGGAGTTTTCTGTCAAGGTTCATTTTTCTCCAACGTGCTCTCTCTTGACGACGAGTTTTCCCCACGGTGTTCCACAGCCCCCCGTGCTTCTCAGCAGCAGATGCACCAACCCCAGACGTCTTTGTTAAAGCAGCAGCAGAAGACATTATTAGCTTTGATTGCTGTGAGTGAACAAACACATAACTTGAGTTCCAATTAGGAAGGTTCTAACAAAGTTAGTCCCCATTTATTTCCATAATTGCCCTATGTTTTTTTCCCTCTTGGCACTATAGTAAAATGAGATTTATGATTCCATGCTTACTTTCCTTAAATATAAGTTTGGCAGTGCCCACACCACAAAAGCAGATGAGACAAAAGAGGCACTCACAAGTTTCCTCTGAAAGCACGTGTTTTCTCTCAACACTCTTCTCACATCCTCCAGGGTAACCCGCAGCACTTGCTTCCCACACCTGGAAGCCTTAAGAAGAATTCACAAGGGAAGGTGTAAGGGAAAGCGTGCCATAGGAAGTTACTTGTGCTGATGCTACTCATAAAAGGTGCAAAAGCTCTCACCAGTCGTGTTACTGGGATTATCTACACACCCTGGCCATCGGAGGAAAGGAAATTATTTCAGCAGCCAATCCCACTTTATGAAGATATGAAGTTTTGTGTTGGTGACATTGTGGGTAGGAAAGAAGTTATTTTCTAGGTATTATGTGGCGGGGAGGGGCAGTGCCAGGAATTTCTGTTTATTCACACCGATCAGTTTCCAACAGCACCCCCCAATGGTACAGTGAGAAAGCAGCTAACAGGTGTGAAAAATCATCATCCGCTTATCTCAGCTATTGCTCTCTTTACTGCAGCAAATGCTCTTCCAGGCAGTTTCTAATTTAAGCCCAAATTGCATCCAAAACAGATTGAGAAACCCAGGACTCACCTTGTTAATTTCTTCCATGGGATTCTTCACAGTGATGTCTGTTGAATGGGGACGTGCCATGCCCCTCAGGATGGTGCTCAGTTCCGTTGCTTTATTAGTAACTCCTTCCCCACCTCCTTCACACCTCGCATTTGGAATTTTACTGCTGCTGGTCCTCGCATCAGCACTCCCAAAAGCAAAAGGAGATGAAGCTTGGTGCCTTCCTTGGCACAACTCCGGCACATCTGTCTGCGTTGGGATCCACAGATCAATGCTGGGAAAGGCACATTCCTCCTTACTGGTCTTCTCCTCCTCGGAAGTGTCTGATAAATCCAGTTCTATATCTTCGCTGCTGCTCTCTGAACAGCTGGAACTCTCCTCTGTATGCTGGCGTTTCACTGACCTGGACCGCTTCTTTTTAGCCAAAAATAAAAGCACAGATAAAGCTTCAGCCAGCACTCACCCTTGACTTGCAAATCTCTCAGACCAGTAAGTTAAAGAGTCTTGTGAGGCAGTATCCTATCAGAGAAAAGTGGTTTCAAAACGGATGGTGCAGCAGCACCTGCTCGTGCTTCACCAATGGAACCACAGCAGTATTTTTAAGCAGCCAGAATTTATGGAGTACCTTGTATCACAACTGGCAGCTCAAGAGGTACATACAAGAAAACATAAGTATATGCTTCTGTAACATCCTTAAAGGCCTTTCAAGGCAATAAGGAAGTTATAGATAACATACAAATATATAACACTTAACTTCATTCCTTCAGGAAAAAAAAAAGGCTGCTTTAACACATTACTAATTAGACCGCAAACATCCATGACAAAATACCGTGCGCAATCGAGGGCAATTGTGGCACTGATTTCATAGGATTTCAATTTCAAGTTAGAGAATCTTAATTAAAGAGATGAGACTGTGACACAGGAGGGTTCTGTACAATACCTTCGACCCAATCATGATTTTCCATTTGCTCAGGCACTGGGAGCGAGTCCGATGTGGCAACTCAGAAGCTATTTTACTCCAGTGACCTAAAGAGGAAGGAGAGTAGAGCATACCTACTGATGCAGCAAACTGAAGGAACAGTATTTCTCTTCCGCAAAACCAGTTAGATGTCAGCACTCAGATTAATACAAGGGTTGCTTAGATGGGTTTATTTACGTGTTGGAGTGGAGGTCAGATTCTATATTATTCTTTCAAATGCATTTCAACCACATGAAGCCTCCCTGATGTCACTCAGAGAAATGTTGCACCTCCTTAAGTAAGTGTGACTGACTTCCTCAGACAGCATCGAGTTGCAGTGCTGTATGTTCCCATGGAATCTAAGACACCTCACGTTAGGAAATATACGATTTACATCTTACTGAAACATAGGAGAACTTGTATACACACATGTTTATGAAACCACTCGAACAAGATTCCTGTGCTTCAGGAGCACCACAGTCTGTAAGCAAAGGTAATACAGTCTGATGGAGGCAGTGCAAGTGGTACACTTACATAAGAGAGCCTCATCTCTAAAAAGGTTTGGAGTAGTTTGCAGCCTAACGAGCCTTCTGCTACTTTAGAGCTGTTAATGAGATTGGGAAAGTGCCTGTCTTGCTTTAGATTGCACCTAAGAAGATCCAACAGGAGAACTGTTCACCCACCCCGATAAGCTCATCATACAAAAAGAGAGGAGTGCTGTGAAATTCAGAGCGTAAAAGTGTAGGGGGTGGGAAAGGAGACTTCCTTTTCAGGACAGAACACCATATACACTTACAGTAACTGACTTATACAGAGGAACGTATATGAACAGATGATAAAATCCTAACCCTCACCTTTGATTTAGCAAAGATTTCTCTGGACTTTGCTCTGCCATACACTCAGCCAACGTCAGAAACTAAAATGAATGTACCAGTGTCCAAAACCCTGGCAGCATTACATCCCCCTTCCTCACAGCAGTAACAGCACGCTCGGATGGAGGCTAAAAGGTTAAAGCCTAATGCTGAAAAACAGCATTGGAGAAAGTAAGAGAACTCTTTCACAGACTGTGTGAGCTCTGTGGAGCTGTGAGCAACACAGCCAAGCAGCCCTTTGCTACACAACTCCTTAATTAGTGAACTTCCAGGAAAAGGCTGCTCCACATAAGGAAGCTCAAAACCATCAGCAGGAAACAGAGCCTGCCACTGCTAAAAATGAAAGAGGAAGAAATTCAAATCATTCATTAGCAAATCATACTTTTCTAAGCTAAAAATTACACCACAGGAACACTCACCCAGGCCGTGCTTCTGCACCAGATCAATTAGTTGTTCCTCTTCCTTTAAACTCCATTTGCCTTTCTTTACATCATGGTGCAATGCCTTTAAGTACCTTCAAATAAAAATCATTGAAGTAAAGAACATTTCACTTCATTTATACAGCACTGATCAGTGCTGCATAATCTGAGGCTGAACACAACCAGCAATCTTATCAGATCTTTTCCTTTTCTAAGGCACCCATTGCTATTCCCGTAACACAGCACAGTTATAAACTCTTTGTTCTCAGAAATATCAGGCTACATGGTTAAAACTATAATGAGCAGTTTTAAAATGGATCACTGAAATCAGAACATGCTGCGTTCAGTCTCCTGAAGCTGGGTTCAGTGCTGAAGGTGGCTCAGCACCTCTCACAACACCGGTGTCAGCTGCAGGAAGTGACTGACCAGGCTGTTTGTGCAGCAGCCCATACACAAATAACCACCTTTTCTCCCTACATGCACTCACTCACACTTCAGGATCCCTTCACTCTGCTTAGGATAGCAGCCCCTCCAACTTCTGCTACACCACCAGCAGCTATACCAAGGGAATGATGTGCCACAGGCAACAGGCATTGCTCTCCCTGCTGGACTCAAATGTCAGCTCCACCTTCTCTAACTACAGAAGCAATGTCAGGTGAAAACAACAAAGGCTGCGCTTAGAGACCACCTTCAGAGACCGGTGGAGATTGTATTTAGACCATAACCACATTCACGACAGCCATCCAAGACAGATGACACTGTTGTAAGCAAAGCAAACATTTGTAAAACGAGTTGCACCCTGGCTCTGGACAATAGGCCTGAAGGCACAGCTGTTCCATGTGCTGCACTTACCGGTCACTGCACTGAGCATCACTTCTCCCTGGCACTTCTGTCCGAATTTTATACCAGTCGCGCTCTCCATACTTCTCAACTGCAGCCAACAGCATCTGTGTTAATCACAGAAAGGAAGAGTTGAAACTCTTTGTCAGTAATAGTTCTAGACAGCCTGAAACAGAAGCAGCTGTATACTTCCACAGCATTATAAGTCTCAGCTCAAAGGTGTTTGGGAGTTGAGACCTCCCGACCTGCAAACTGCCCACCTCAGTCCATTTTACCTTCCTTTGTGCAACATTAAAGCTCACCTGCACATAACCATGCAACACTGCAAATCTAAGCTTCCACACACCGTCATTCTAGGGAATTAGAGAGCAGAACTCACAGCATCCTCCTCTGGTGTCCAGGGCCCTTTCTTCAAACTGGGATCCACACTCTTTGTCCATCGATAAATCAGCTGAGCCGAATCTCTTCCTTCCATGTAATAGGCAACTAGAAACAGAAAGGTGTAATATTCCTTCTCTTACTGAGATTTTGAACTGCAATCTTTTCAAACAAACAGCAGGCTGCCATCAGATGCATCTAAATGTCAGCTTTAACGCTTTGACAATGGTACACAACGAGAACTGAAAGAGAACAGCATACACAAAGTGCTACTGTTTATGACATCACCAATATAGGCACACAGCAACCCAACAATTCAAACTGCAACGGAACTCAGAAAGAAATACTGCAGCTCTAATACATACCCAACAAATTGAAAGCATCAGGCTGGGATTTAGGACTCCAGAAAGCACTTTGTTACTACTTTAATCTTCAGTCCTCACTACTCACACTGTAATCCCACAGAGAGCTCATGAAGAGCTCTTCTAGAAACCAGTATAGGTACTGTAATGCGTGCATCCTGGACCACAGCACTGTTGTACCTCATATATATACTGACAGACATACCCATACTGGGCCATAGTTCTGTTGCATCTCATCTAGGTATAAAACATGAAACTATCATGGAAATGGAAACGCTCATAGCAAATAAAACATCATAACTCCTTCAAGCAGAGTAGGCCAGGTGCTCCAGCATGCAGAAGCATTAACACACTTAACCCTGGAAATCAAGAAACCATGAAACCATCACATGGGAATGGAAAACAATTCCCTTTGTAGGTCACTTACTTTTCTTGTATGGGATATGGCTTCCCACTCTCATCTCTTGAACAAGCTCCAAAAGCATCTTATCTTCATCTCTGGTCCATTCTTTCCTTTTCAAGTCTTTGTTATAAGCTTGGTATTGCTGCAAGCACTGAAAAGCCGTCCTGTTTGTCTTCATGGAAAGAAAACACAGATGCTTAGATAGCTGGATATTTAGGAGGACAAAAGCAAGAGGGCAAAAGTTCCAATTGTTTCGGTACCATTCATGAATACTCCTCACAAAGGCATTAATTAACAGTGAATTAATATTAACTTTGTTTTCCAAAAGTTTTGATGAGGTACCATCAGAATGACCCGACTTCCCACCTCATGTTCCTGGCCTCACAACTACTTACTCCCAATTCCTGGGCTACAGTCTGCCAGTCCAAATAACCATGTTTAGCTGCAATGTCCTTCAGTCTCTCCGTTTCCTCCTCCGTCCATTCATTTTTGTTGATGCTCGGATGCTCACAGTTTTGCCAGAACTTCTTCAATTCTTCCGAACTACGCCGTCCATCAAACTACAAGAGATAGAGAAAAACCTATTTTGTCTCAAGTCGGCATTCATTTCTGCCCAGACGTTTGTCCCAGCTACATGTAATATAGTTTGTGTCCCATGCATGTCTTGGTGCTAATTTTTTCAGCATTGAATCATCAGATTTAACCAGTGATATCAAATTTTAAGTGCTTATACACTTACCGTATCGAGATCACACAACAGTCAACTTACAGAAGGGTATGAGGGGGATCAGTGGATGGAAATGACAGCAGGTCTGGTAATTCTTAAGAGAAAGGGGACAGACGTTAGAAGTAATACAACAGCCGATCTCCCAACTCACATGAACATTTGAAATCTTCTCCCAGTCATGCTCATCAAATCTGTCTCCTAACAAGTCGCTTTCTGGAAGTTGGCTACAGCAGAAGACACAAAGAGAAGGAAACCATCACATTAAACAGTTAATTAAACAGTCACTTTCTCAGCCTGCTCTTTCTTCATCGTATTCCTCTCACCCGCTATTAACTTCCACCAAAACTTACTACTTCAAAGCACCAGGCTCTTTAACATTGGTAAATTCACTCACAAACAAGGCTTCTTCCTTACTGGACTTATTAAAGCAATTTTACTTGAATATAACGAGTGTACCATCAGAAAACAGCCCCCTGTAAGGGGTTGCTGGTTTAGCAGGGGAAGCAGTTCAATGCAGTATCAGAATGCACTACTCCAGATGTGCCAACACACAAAAGCTCAGGATTAGTAACGTTGCTTTAGCATTGAGGAGATGGAGCACTCAGAAAACAACTATTTCCAAAGGTATTTCTTTCCTGGCCATTAGGTGTATTTGCATATAAATGCACAAAGCATGACTCTTAGTGAACAGCTACGGATAGGAGAGCTCTGTAAAGTCTGAATAGCACTTCATAGCTTTATTTGTGTTGGCTTGCACAAAATGCTCTCCAGATGGCACACCCAGAAGCACCCAAGGAAGGATGGAACTACAGAGAACTTATAAAGACTCCTCACTTAATTGCCTCTATTTCCCGTTCCACTTCTTTGATTTGCTTTTCCAAGATCTGTTTCTCCATTTCAGTCTTGACATTTTCCAGTTTCTGATTCGAGTAACTCAACCTGTTCAAAGACATTTTCAGCGTTACTTAATAAGACTAGATGGGAAGGAGGTCAATGGCATCAGAAGGCATCTGGCAAAAGAGTCTTCCCCACAAGTACCCTTCTTTCCTTCAGCTTATTTCCCCACAGTAAGCAAGACTGCTCTTCCAGGTTCTCCCACGCAGCAAACTCATCCTATTTTGCTGCTTCAATGCAAACAGCTGACCCAGAACAGGTCTCGGATTAATCATTTTGGTATTTACAGAGAGATTCAGTGATAGCTGCAACAGCAACAAATTAAGTCTGCACCAGCTACAGGCACATACATCTCTCAAAGGACACGCTGTTATGACTCGCTTGCAACATATCACAATTTCAGTTTCAAGCCCTGAGGCTGTTTTAAGCTATACCACTGTGTGAGCAGGAGGAAACAGAGGGCTATAAAATGCCACAGTATCTTCAATACAAAACCTCTTCCCTTGTAGGTTACTTGCAAAATAATCACCAAGCCTTCGCAGTGCAACCTAGATGCTGTAACCTCTTGCTTACAGTCAGGACATTAAAGCCCTAGACTCTTCAATATCACACACACAGATATCAATTAAAATACAATAAACTACAGATATCAATTAAGAATGGAAATGCTGCTATCTACAACAGTGTCACTGTCTGCACCGGTGCCCCCAGGACAGGGGATTTGGGGATCGCTAAGCAGGCCTCCCAGGCCCAACAGTGACAAAGCATCCATGCTGTGCTTTGTAACCTTACTGACATTGCAATGAGTTAACGTGAGCACTTGCTGAAGGAAGATGGAACCTCCGCTCATTTTCCCTCCTTACTTCACCCGTAATGCTCTCGTGAGATTGCACAGTACGTACTTCAGTAGCTTGGGCTGTAGCAGGCGCTGCAAGCGGTCACTTACAACTGACTTCTGCAGCAACACCTTCTCTTTGCTTTTCCCTAGGCAAAACAAAAATAATCAAGCATTCAGTCAGTGCAAAACCACTGCCAGAGCATTCCCCACATCTTCAGGAAGAGTTCATTTCCATTACCTACACAATCTTGTTCTGCAGAGGGCCTATAAGAAGCCTGGTAAATAAATTCTGCTGCCCATCTAAACCACTAATGTCATGTCAGAGCTGCACAACTTGCAGCCTTCCGCTCAGTTTTACCTCCAAAGAAACCTCAGTGAAACCACCACCCAGGTGGATGTAACCTAGAGCTCCAAGCATCTCTTCTCTCATGTGAGCGCTCCCTTTGCACAACCCCATCTGCTTTTGGAGCACTCACAGAAGACGTGCAATGATGCACCAAAACAAATGCAAATGAAAGAAGGAAGGAAGTCATTAATCTCACAGTGAATAAATGCATAAATTCCTATTTACTCTGAAGTACTCTTCCTGTGAATTCAAGTATGAAGTACTGTAAGTACTGACGTTTAAATACAGATATGGGGGAACGGATGATTACATACATTACATTTCCTGTAGAACACCAAACAGCACATGAAGTTACTTACATTTTGTTGATAGCAGTTGTTCAAAGGATTTTATGCCCTGAGCTGCCTTTTCCTTGGCATCTTCGTTGGAAGGAGGGCCCTATGAAAGATGGGAATGGATACATGGAAAACTTGCTTATTCTCCTTAGAACTCCACCATGAGCTGCTACCAAAAAGACTGGTAACTCAAATGCATGCAGATTGTCACACTAGAACTGCTCAGTCGCCTTCACATCAGAAAACAAACTTAAAGACAACCAGAACTTTAAACAAAGTGGAATTGGATCGTGGAGACGAAGAAGCACAATCAAATCTAGGTTGAAAATAAAAAGAATGTTCAATTGCCACATAGCTGGAAAAGCCCCCTTTCAGAACTCTCAGAGGTCACAGCCAGACAGAGATTGGACAAACGTTTCCAAGAGGGTAAGTAAGCAACACGTGAGGATAAACCTAAGGGACTGTAAACTGCGGAGTGACATTCACAGTTGGAATGGAACGCAGCTGTAGTAGAGTTATAATTCAAATACATCACTGAAAAAAAATCAATATGTAAACCAGTTCACTTTACTTACAATTCCTGTTGTCTTGTCCTTAAAGTACGGCTTCATAAAATGGCCCAGAAATATGTTTGATGGTAAATTTCTACCATCTCCTGTCTTTGCTGTTTTTCTGCCATCAAGCTCACACAAGATTTCCTTCTGCAACAGAGCGATCACAAGATGTCAGTATCTCCTCTGAATTTCCTAATTTCAGTGAACAGCAGATGAGTCGTTCAAACCACTTGCTGCACCAGAATGCACCTTAGTGCGTGTATGAAAGATAAGGTTTGGAGCCTCACGCGTTTGTGTAGTACAGTGACAAATGTAAATATATAAATACACTGACCTGCTGCAATGAGCTAAGGTATAAGATATTATATACGCTAGTGACAGCATTTCTGGGGATAGGAAATCATGGAAGCTGAACAAAAATAAGCCCTTCCAAAGGTCAGCATTCAAGTGATGCTGGTTTGAACTGACACATGAACCCCTGTATCCTGGTTCCCAGACAAGTAAGATGAATGCTACACCAGCAAATAAATAAGGGTCGTTACTGCTGCAGCCAATCCCTGCACTGGTACCTCTCATGCATCAAGAATGTCCTAGGAATTTTCACTGTGGCTGACAGAAAAAGGATGAAAGCAAAAGGTAACTCTGAAAAGCACAGGACTGTTCTACATCTGTTTTGCTCACCTGCTGCTCTTTGTTTTGTGCAATCAGAAGCTCTACTTCCTCAATCTTTTCCTGGATAACTTCCTGATACACATAGTTCATCTGCAGACATGTTTCCGGATCCTCCAGCAGACTGCTTTCAAGATCATCATCACTACTGTCCTCTTCTTTTTCCACTTCCTTGAGGAAAACAAGGCATTTTAGGGGTTAAGGCTACAGGAGAGGGAATGCTTGCTTTTAAAAGCAAGTACTGGCATTGTGTTGAAAAGTGATTTCCAGAAGAGTTGGAAGCACAGAACTCTCTCCCTGACAGCTGCTCTGAGCATACCCAAAGGTGGTTATCAGCCTTGCCCAGCTCCCCTTCCTGCCTATCAGCTCAACCCGCTGTCTGACACAACGTCTGACTCCCTGACTCCATTCTGGTGCCACCAGCCGCAGAACTGCAAGTAAACCGCAGAACACTTACAGTTACATTGGAGACCCCTTGCCTACTAAGTATTCAGTTCAGGACCACCCCTTCAGATCCCCACCTCACTTGTTCTACTGAAGCAATTCTCCACTTTAATGGTGGAGACAAAACAGCTGCCCCAAATTTCCTGAGAATGATGCAAGATTTCCCCTTTCTCCCTGCTCCCTTCACTAGGGGTATAAAAAGATATGCTTAAAGAGAGTTACCATTTCCGCATGGGCATCTGAGCTGTCACCTTCAGCATCGTCTGTTGGACCACAAAAATAGCAATGGTAGTGAAGAAAAAGCTTCAAACCAAGGGCTTTTCAATTAAAACATGCAGAATAAAGCACCGCAGGGTATCTCACACGCAACTATTAGGGGTTTTTGGGTATTGTCGTTACTGCTGAGTAAGAATAACGTTTAGATCTACATCAGACACACTCTTGTTTTTCGTTTTATAGTAAGTAAAACGGCTTCAGATAAGTGCAGCAACAAAAGAGCTGCATCTTGGACACACAGCACCGAGCGCGCAGCCAAGCGAGCATCCCAGCAAACCCACGCCCCGCAAGCATCCTTGCGGCAACACCGGGCTTTGCCGTCAGTGCCGATGGAATCTGACACAACCCCTCCGCATGTGCCCGTTCGAGGCGCAGCTGCGCGCCAAGGAGCCGCCCCACGGCCTCGGGCGAAGCCCTCCCAGAGGGGCAGCGCCCGCCGACGTGAGGGGCCCGTAGCCCCCACCCTCCCCCCGCCAGGCCCGCAGGGAGAGCCGTGCCCCGCGCAGGCTGCGGCCCCGTACCCGAGCTGAGGCTGGAGTCCGAAACGGCCACATCGACGCTGGTCACGTCGAGCTGCAGGCTGCGCTCCAGCTCCTCGATCTCGCGGCGAATTTTCTCCCGCTCCGCGTTCAGGTGGGCCCCGGCCGGGCCGTCCCGCCGGGACATGGCGCTGCCGCAGCCCCCGGGCCCGACGCGAACCCTGCCGCCGCGGTCCCGCCCCCTCCGCCCACCGACCAATCGCCTCGGGGCGCTCGGTCAGCTGAGTCCAGAGCACGTGACATCAGACAGCCAATAGGAGCACAGCTTCACCGGGACTGCGACCGGCGCGTCGCCTCCGCCTTTAATCGCTCCGTTATACAGCGGGCAGCGCTCCCGGCCCGGTCCGACGGCCCCACCGCGCCCGTTCCTGTGTGCAGCACGGCAGCCCATTCCCGAGGAGAGGCCGGGCGTTCCTGCCAGCCCTGCTAGCACTCTCCGGAGCAGGCAGAACGCTGCGGTCCCGCTCGCTCTTGGCTGAGCGCTGTCCTTTGTGGGATCGGTCCCGCCCTGTGCTGGCTCCAACCTCAGCCGTGGATGGAAGAGCTGCTCCTGCAGCAGCGCCCACAGCGCTCGGTAAGGAGTTTTGCGCTAAGCTCTGCCCGTGGGTCCCTGGTTGGTTTCACTGTCCATCTTCCGACACCTCAGAAATTCTGTCTATGGATTTAAGGAGATCGGCGACGAGCTGCAGTGATTCTGCTCCAGAGACCAGCTGCCTGGGTGAGAGAAACACAGCGTTAGACTGGAGAGGATAAAGCACACAGGCACTGTTTTCTGGAAGAAAACACATTGCAACTAAGTGAGAACAGGGACTGACCTGGAACGCATAATAAAGAACCCAAGTTTCCGTCCAAAGAGAAACAAAACCTATTGTTGATAGCAGCAAAAGTATCAACATCCCCATTCAGCACCTGAGATAGTGCCAGCAAAGTGTCTGAAACAACTTACTTGATTGAAGATTGAGAGTTGGTGATAACAGTCAGAAGGTTCCGTAAGGCTGTGTCTGCATTCTGTCTCACCACAGCCAGGCTTGCTGACCGCCCCGACCTCAGAGCTTCGTTCTCCATCTTGTAATTCTTCAGCTGAACCTTGGGAGGGAAATAAAACCCTCGATAATGAAAACGTAACACACAACTCGCAGCACTGAGCGAGGTGCAGCAGCCAGTGGGAGGCCTTGAGAACATTACTGTTTTGTACCTGAAGTAATGCATTTTCCTGTTTCAGTTTTGCAGCGTTGCTTTCTGCCCTAACAGCCCGTTTCTGAAAGAGAATGAAGGATGAGCGTGAGGTGTTGGAAGGCTCGGTGGTGTTGCTGGAAGTGATGCGGTTTGTGTTGTAGCACCTTCGCTCCGAATGCTGTATAAAATGGGGATGGCAGCACTTACAGTCATCAGCTGGAGATTCTGTTCCACGTGCTGCACCATTGCTTCCAAGTCCTGAGCTTCCTTCTCTTCTTTAATTTTGTTTTCCTCGAGCTTTCTTTCAAGCTTTTTCATCCTTAAAATAAGATACGGTGTTTTTCTTGGTAAAACAACCACAAGAAAATTCTAGGGGAAAGAACTGAGAAACTCTATTCCTTCATGTAAGAACAAAAACGTTAAGGCATCTCACAGAACTGCCTTTGTTGGCTGCAGCTCAAGGGATTTCTGCATTCACCATCCGCTAGCACTAATTGGAACAGCTGAACACAGCATAACTGTATGGAAAACGTGTCTGTTCACAGTCAGTCTGGAGCATTCTCAAACAGTCACCCCGTCACCATAGGAGCAGCAGCAGCCCCGTGGTGAGGAGCAGCACAGTAAAGAGAAATCACTACCATGGATCAGTCACTGAGTTGTTTAGCCTCAGGAATTTAATGCCTCCCAACATCAAGTTAATCACCCGCCAAAATTAAAACGCTCTTCTTGCTTTAAAGGAAAGAGATTGCCTCCTGTGGAGCCTTGCCATTACTTTCACAGCTTAAGCTGTGTGAAGCCTAAATGCGCTCATGAGATGTCACCTCACTGTGTGTTTACCAATAAGAAAAACAGACCTGATAAAGCTTTTGAACAAACGGAATAGAGCTCACATCTTCAAAGCTTTTCTCTCTCTCTCCAGGGCGCACCCTCAGAGGATTCATTCACACCTTCCCTTTCCCCACGCTGTGCCTCACTCACGTGTCTGCTTGAGTTCCAGAGATCTCCTGCAGCTCTCGGATCCTCCTCCTCAACGCGGCATTCTCTGCTTTCAGCTAGAAGAGAAAAGAAAGAAGTCCTTCTTACAGATGAGAGAGTGGCTTAAGGGCACCGCGAACACCCCAAGGGCAGGACCAGGAGGCACAAGAAAGTAGAATTAAGAAAGCAGAATTATTTCTGGTGCTGAAAAGCTTTGTTTAACGCCCCGCCTTTGGCGCAGCCTTTCCCTCCCCACACCACACGGACCGGCCCGGCCCCATTTCCATCCCGCCGGGGCTGACGCGGCTCCGCCGTCCCGCTCACCTCCTCGTAGCTGCGCTGCCGCGGAGCAGCGTCCGCCCCCCCGCCCTCACGGAAGGCCGCAGCGAGGTGTGCCCGCTCGGCGGCCGCGGGTCGGTAACTGCCGCTCCACTCCGCCTCATCTTCGTCCTCCTCCGCCCCAGCGGGAGGCGCCGGGCCCGGCAGCAGCAGGGAACAGAGGAGGGGGCCGGGCCGCTCCGCCTGGGGAGGGGAAGCGGGGCGGGGGCTGAGGAGGACGGGCTCCTCGGCGCGGACGGACAAAGCTCCGTCGCCGCTCCGGGCTTTACTCCGCACGAACTCGCGAAAGGAGAAGGGGTTGGGCTCGGCCGTGTGGGCCGCGGGCAGCTCCGCCGCCGCCATAGCCCGGCGCTCCCAGCGCACGCCCCGCCCCCCCCGCGGCGTTCCGCCAATCCCGGCGACCTGACACGCCCCTTTCCCGCCCACACTCCGCGCGGCCCTCACGTGACCCGGCGCCGGCCGGAAGCGAGGCTCTGGGGCACGGCAAGATGGCGGCCGCCGTGGCGTGGCTGCGGCGCGGTGCGTGGGGCCCGGCCCGGCGGTGAGTTTCAGCGGGAGGAGGAGCTCGTTATTCTCGGTAACGGCGGCCTCTCCCCTAATGGCGGCTGTGGCTGTCTCGTAGGTGCGGGCTGGCGGCCGCCCGGAACTACAGCGGAGGCGGCTCCTACCCCAACGTATCTCTGACGTGCCCGCTGCCCGGCGTGCCCAAAGCCGTGTTCGCGGCGGCCGAGGGCCGTGAGCGCTTCGAGACGCGGGTGACGGTGTTAGAGAACGGGCTGCGCGTCGCCTCCCAGAACAAATTCGGACAGTTCTGCACCGTGGGCCGTGAGTGTTGGGGGGCGGGCGGGACGGTGAGCCCTTCGCTGGGCTGGCAGCGCGCTGACCTCGTGCCTTCTGCCGCCAGTCCTCGTCAACTCCGGATCGCGGCACGAAGCGAAGTACCTGAGCGGCATCGCGCACTTCCTGGAGAAGCTGGCGTTCTCCGTGAGTAGTGCGGGTTCCCCCGGTCTGTGTGTCGCACGAGGGCAGGGCTGGGGAGAGCAGTGGCGGTATGGTTCGGTACGAATAGATTCTGATGCTCTCTGAAGTCTGCGGTGCTCCCATCTCTGAACTTAAAACGGTTTGACTTAAAGAACGTAAAGGGAGGCTGTGGCGCTGGAGCAGGAGATGCTCGTTCTGGGTTGCATGGAGGGGTTATAAATGGTTGTCACTCTGCTGCTTTGTGACACTGATGATCTTCATTCTTAGTCCACAGCGCAGTTTAGCAGCAAAGATGAAATTCTCCTCACCTTAGAAAAGCACGGAGGCATCTGTGACTGCCAGGCTTCGAGGTACAAGGGTTTTCCTCTGTTCTCTTTGAGGTGACTGACAGTCACTTGTTACTGTGACACTAAAGGTTGCATTAGTCCTCTGAGCAGCAGAATCCTGCTTCTGTCAACTGCTAAGAAATCCCCAAAGTCAACTGTCAGGATAATGAAAGCCAGTAGTGTTGCCTTTTCAAAGCATTTATTGTGTTATGGGCAAACATAGGGCTATGATGCCTTAAAGCACTGTTACTGAGTGAATGCGATGCTCAGTGCAGCTCCTCTTTGCTTGCCTTGCAGGGACACCATCATGTATGCTGTTTCTGCTGATGCCAAAGGCTTGGACACAGTGGTCAACTTGCTGGCTGACGTAGCCCTACAGCCCAGGTTATCAGGTTTGGGAACATAATACTTGCCTCAGAACAGGAATCCCAAAGCATGACTTCAGAATTCTCCATTAGGTCACGCTCATCAAGAAGTTGAAGAGTTCTCATGCAGCAAATGAGTATCTAGCCTGGCAGTTTTCTCTCTTCCTCTCTTATTATAGATGAAGAAATGGAGATGACTCGAATGGCGATAAGGTTTGAGCTCGAGGACTTGAATATGAGACCTGATCCAGAGCCTCTCCTCACAGAAATGATCCACGCGGTAAAACACTGACAAGTCTGCCTGTGTGCAGTGCCCTGTATGAGACATGCTGCGTCCTCTTCCTCGGTTTCCCCCTCGCTTCAGGGTTAATCTCAGATTTTTGAAAACTGATTTTTGTGTTACTCAGATCTCAGTGGTACGAGGGAGAATTTTGAAGCTACGCGTTTTATACGTGAAAGATTTTAATCTAAGTTAGCAATGAGTATAGATTACCTTTGCTGAGATGTTGGTTTATGCTAACGTCAGTGAAATAGTGCTCAGTCTGTCCTTTCTCCTCAGTCTCAAACAGAAGGTGTAGATTGAGGGGATGAACTAACGTTTTCTACTTCAATCTATCTATTTCCTTTTAGGCAGCTTATAGAGAAAATACAGTTGGACTGAAGAGGTTCTGCCCGGTGGAAAACACTGACAAAATTGATCAGAAAGTCCTGCACTCCTACCTGAGCAATTACTATACGCCAGACAGGATGGTGCTGGCAGGGGTGGGAATTGAGCACGAGCAGTTGGTGGAGTGTGCGAAGAAATACCTGCTTGGAGTGGAGCCAGTGTGGGGTAGTGCACAGACCAAGGAGGTGGACAGGTCTGTGGCTCAGTACACGGGCGGCATTGTCAAGGTAAAAGGAAGGTGGAATGGCCTTTTCCTTTGTGTTGGAGTTGCTGATTTGAATAGGATCCCAAACCAGCCATGGCAGCTGTTATCTGGTTGATGCATTAATTAATGTGAATTTATTAAGCCGGATAAAAAAGATGTGTAAATCAGTCCTAATAGTTTGTCTGCTTTTCACACAGGTCGAAAAAGACATGTCAGACGTGAGCCTGGGTCCTACTCCAATCCCAGAACTTACCCACATTATGATTGGGTTAGAAAGCTGCTCATTTTTAGTAAGTATCAACCTAAGATACTGTGTATTGGTTGCTCTGTACTTGCAGAACCTCAAGCTATGTCTCAATACCTGAACTCTTGCTGATGGAACCTGTATGTAGAAGCAGCTTTTTCACTCACCGTTTGATAAAGGCATTGATCTTCACGTTCCACTTGTGCCATGTTTTGAATTCTTTTTCTCTTTACTCATTTCTGATCCTTGAAAGTCCTGCTGGGTCTCTGCTGTTAAGTGACCAAATTTCTTCCTGAATTTCAGGAGGAAGACTTCATTCCCTTTGCAGTATTAAATATGATGATGGGAGGCGGTGGCTCTTTTTCAGCTGGAGGGCCTGGCAAGGGCATGTTCACCCGACTGTATCTCAATGTGCTCAACAGGTTTGTTTGTGTTTGCTAAATGGATAGCAGAAAGTCTTCTATAGCAGGCTGTCGCGGAAGGCCTCGTCCTGTGAAAGACGGCACTCCTAGGTTTTACATCAGCTTATCCTGTTGGAAATACAGGAGACTGATTTGCTTGTTAGTGAGCATTTTGAAAGGGTGAAAGGTCAGAAGTCAACCAGAATCCCTTCTTCCATTTAGCCCAATCCATTCCTTCAGGCAGGGAATATTAAAAGAATTGGCTGTAGGTACTAGTAGTACTATTCCATTGTTTTCTATTTAGTCTCAAGGACTCCGAGGGCAAGAAGGAAAAACTGTCAGATGTGGGGACCGACAGTTCCTTCTGGTACTGCTGAGAAGCCTGAAAATGAGCTAGGAGGGGACTCGCTGTCCACGTTGTTTCAATTTGATATTTATACTCTATTTTCTAAACTTTAACGTTCTGTTTGTGTACTCACAGGCACCACTGGATGTATAATGCAACCTCTTACCACCACAGTTATGAGGACACAGGTCTCCTGTGTATACATGCCAGTGCAGATCCCAAACAGGTAAACAGTCCCGTAATTCAAAGACAGGTGTCCTTAAACAGTCATTGCATCACTTATTATCCAACAGTGATACGAACTAGATAATGTAGTGGTAGCAGATATCTATAAACACTGCAAAACTATTGGAATCCAACAGAGCATTTTTCTGAACTTAAACTAGATGGTGAGCACATTATGCTATCCTAACAGAATATTAATCACTGTTGTACTTTTGTTTCAAATATCTGTTTTTCTTAGGTCCGAGAGATGGTGGAAATCATCACAAGAGAATTCATTCTAATGGCAGGAGCGATAGGAGAGGTCAGCAACCTAACTTGCAGACTATGGAGATGGTCTTTGAGCTGAAGTATTGCGTTGTATTGGCCTTGCTGGGGTGAAGTATTTCTTGTATTTCCATAAAAAGGATGTCGCAGTTTTAGCAGCACGTTCACAGAGAGGAAGGTCTTTGCACAACTCGGAAGCGCTCCACAGCTCTTCACAACAATCTTTTTAGAGCCATTAGGGCTGTAGTATGGCACTAATCCAAACACTTGTGTTATCCAGAGAACACTGGTAGCTTGTATTAGAGAGCAGTGGCCAGTCATTTTAGAAGGTGTTTGTATTTGCTGCTCATTTGCAGGTAGAACTTGAGCGAGCAAAAACACAACTCAAGTCTATGCTCATGATGAACCTTGAGTCGAGACCAGTTATCTTTGAAGACGTGGGAAGGCAAGTGTTGGCAACGAACACAAGGAAACTGCCTCATGAGCTCTGTGCACTGATCAGTGAGTAAAGCAGTTTTCCTCTCCTGGACTGATTTGTGGGTACAGTCTGAGGGTGGCAACTTAAAATATATATTCTGATAGCATGGATGAATTGCTCCAGCACGGGAACGCAAGTAGATACGGATTTCAAACTGATCTTCTCAGTTTCTTGCAAGCCAGCATTGTTTGTCAGAAGAAGGGCAAAAGCTGAAGCCTGGTAGTTTATGGCTAGTGGTGATTTGGTTTTCTGAGCATCGTGGGGTCTGAGTTGGTACCACATTAAAGCTGGTTTGTGCTATTTAGAATGTGGCTGCTACAGCGCTGGCTTTTTTTCCCTTTTTTCTTTTTTCCCCCCACTGCAGGTAAGGTGAAATCCACTGACATCAAGAGAGTGGTCACTAAGATGCTCCATAAGAAACCAGCTGTGGCTGCACTGGGTGACTTGACAGATCTGCCTACCTATGAACACATTCAAGAAGCACTTTCCAGTAAGGATGGTCGGCTTCCCCGGCTGTACCGGCTCTTTCGATAAAGCAGCACTTCCTGAATATATCTGAGAGACCTGCTGCTGCTTTTGTTGTGTTTTTGTGCATTTATAATACTGCTACAGCTCCACTCCCTCCCAGATCTTTCCAGGCATACTTACTGTGCGAACACGGAGTGTCATTACAGCTGAGCAAAACTGCTTCAGAACACTGGGCTACGAAGAGCTCACTGTGTTGGATTTACAGGCCCACCCTGGCTCAGGATGAGTACTTTGATCCTCAAGATAAGTCTACGCAGCCTTCTCTTGGTACTGGGGAGAGCATAGCAACCCCAAATATTTATCACTGCAACTCAAAGCACGTACCTGAGAAGTCACTGCTGTGTGTTACCACCAGGCCATATTGCAGGAGCAGCCTTTTCAGCAGCAGCAGTGTGGATGTCACATTAGAGGCCCCGCTGTGTGCCTTCAGGAATGCAGTGGCCTGCCTGCCCCTGCAGGCACAGCACCCTCACAGGGCAGACATGTGGCAACAGGCCAGATGGGATTAAATAAAAGAAGGCTTCCGGCTAATCAGTAGAGGTGTGCTCCTCTAATTAATAGCTTTCCTTCACAAGGGTGCTCACCACACTTGTTTTAAAGAATTTGCTTTAGATTACAGTTCAGTTTGACATGTTGTACTCTAGTGAGACGTCCTGTGAGACCTGTATGTGTATAGGAAGACTGCTGAAAATGCTGCTAAAGAGATTATTTCAGTATTCTCTCTTCAGAGAATATTACAGCTGTTACCATGGTGGACAAGTATTTGGTCAAAATGACTTGGGAAAATATTGGTTATTGCCCACGTGAAACAGAATCTGCAATCCAGGTTCTGTTCCAAGCATCGTGGATTATCTCACTGCTGTAATTGACCATCTGTAATACTCTTAGAAATCATATGTCTGGGAATAACTTGATAATTTTGCTAGAACCCAAGGGAAAGTAGATATTCACTTGAAAGTGAATTATGCTAAAGAATAAAGGTTTTTCTTACTCCCAAACCAGTATTCAAAGGAGTTGCACCTTAAACTTGTACCCTATCTTACTTCAAAGCGTCAGATTAATTTAAGGCCTGGCAAAGAGAAGGCAGAACTGTCAGTCTTACACTGGCGTGGAGCTCAGCAAGCAGTTAAATTCAATGAAATGAGGATGTTTAGAAAGCTCACGGTACTGAAAGTGACAGACGTGGGACTGCCACTGTGTTCCAGAAAGAAGAAAAGATGGCAAATGTTCAACATATTGATGAAATGGGGACCCAGAAGAAATGAGAAAGCACCTTGGTTTGAATAATCCCTTGCTGTAGGGGCTTAAAAATGGACACAGCTGCATCACAGCGTGTCACCGGCTTGTTGTGTGTTGTAAGGAACAATCAAATCGGGAGCAGAATACGACGAGGCAGCTACGATCTGCTTTATCACCATACCTTACATAACTGGAACAAAACATGTTACAGTGCTTCTTACAGAACTCACAGTATGGAAGTCATTTGATTGCTGTGCATGTTTTTAAAGATAATAAAGAAATCTCTAAATGACTGAAGCAAGTAGCGAGAGTTCTGAAACCGAGCAGTTAAGCACTACCTTTCCTGAACTGGCAGGTGAAATGCCCTTTATTTGTTCAGTGCAAATAATACCAAAGGAGCCTGTCTTGCTTTTCCAGCTGAAGAAGAATGGCTAAGGTCACCCAAAGGGTTAGCAGGCATCACAGTCAAATGGCTATAGTTCTGACAGCCCTGCAATAAGACTGGCTCTCATTTAAGGTACCATATTGATTCATTTTTATTCCTTTAAAAAGAAAGGAAATCCAAATACCTGGTGGCTACAGACAGGTCAGTGCCATAGATGTTCGTACCGCAGAACAGAAGCCCTGTCTTGGACAGGTTGCATAGTTAGCAGCACTTCCAAATGGTTTGCATGGTGTTACTACTGAGGTGATAATAACCCAGCCAATCCGTGCCTATAAATACCAGCTGTACTTAACCTTTTACCAGTGCCACACCAGTTCATACGCGTGTATAAGCCTTAGGGGAACACCACATCAAAAACAGCCAGTTATTCACAGTTCACTGAATTGGGAAAATAAAAACAGGGAGTTTTAACTGTCATCAGAGATAACAGAATGGCACTGATCTGACTTGCTGCAGTTTCCCTGCTTACTTCCTCAGTACTCGTTCAACATCTCAATCGCTTTGGTGGAGCATTACACAGTAGCTGTATTTAGACTACTGTTTTCAACTGGAGTGTCCTGCTGCAGAAGGGGGGGGGGGGAGGGGGAAGGTGATTTAAAGTAGGGATTGCTTCCAGCAACAGACAAACGTGTGGTGTGAGAGATTGGTATTTACACACCTCCCCACTAACAAAAAGGCCTATAGAATAAGGATTGAAAGGCAATGTTCACACACCTCGAATGTACAACAGTACACTCATACAGATCCTGCTGCAGAGGTCCAAAAAAGCCCAACTCGGGAGTAACCATCCACAGACAAAACTGCCTAAATTCCCTAAGTGGTCCCCATTAGGCATTTTACAGAATACTGCACATTTGGCTACAGGTAAGGGAAAAAAAAAAAAACCCACAACATACAAAGGGTAACCTGATCAAATCAAACAGACAGGCAAACCAACTTCTTCACCTTCCTGCAAGGTTTTTCTTAGGTCCCTTGCCCCCAGTCATGCCATTTTCCAGAGATGTGGACCCTGTATGGAGTCAACTTAGAAGAGACAGACTGCATCTGGTCAGTATGGTCAAAATACTGCGTCTGTTGGAATGGATGCCCTAAATAACCAACTCTTTTTTTCTTCAGCAAAAGCATTTGAGCTGTATGGATTACCTCATGCAAATGAATCCAGGATGAGGTTTAAGACATTCTTCACAGGCCCCAGCAACTGCCAGAGGTGCTTAAGCAGACAATTCCCTGCAGATTTTGCCACGGCTTGAAATACTCTTTCCAGGCACCTCTAACACAAGCGTTGCAGAGTTCTTAGCTCAGGAAATGCTACATATGCTGCTGGATTTTTGGTCCTTTTGCTGCCGTCGATTCTGAAGTTCCCTTGTAATCCGTCTCTTTATTCCAATTAAGTAGAGTTCTCTGTCAAACTGCCCCGCAGCAAGTGGAATACTACAATATAAAAACAAGCCGTTTAGATTAGGGCACAAAAGCATTCTTGTTTGCCCAACGTTTACCAACTCATTCATAAAACAAAGGGCCAGATTTATTTTTTTTAACCCCCTCGCCCCCCCCCAAAATCCCAATCCCAATTCTGATTGATCAAGTGCTCCAAGAAATTGTCCTTTTCTAGCTACCTGAGACTAGATACTAAATTTCAGTGACTTAACTGCATTTTCTGAGGAGTTACGCTAGCACAGCAGCCGACAGTGGAATATTAGGAAACCCGCAGTTTCTGGCATACAGCTATGTTGGAATGCAGCCACCACTGGGAGTGCAAACAGCACTGACCCCAGAAAAGGGAAAGAGAAACAGAAGATGAAATCTGCCCATGCTTACAGGCAAACCAGAGAGCTGCATCTCAGGTAGAACACAGACTCAGACAACTGCAACAGACTCCGTTAATCTCCCTCAGGAGGATTAAGAGACCCGGCAGCCAGGATTTCTGATGTCAGCTGCAAGGCTTAAGCACTATTACTGCTCTGACCACTGGCAACATATATTGGGTAAAAAACAAACATGGGGAACTGCAGGGGATTAACTCTACTTCAGGGACTCTGAAAGGGAGCACATCCTCAGGATCACTGCAGACGTGTCCAGTTGCACAGAACAGCACTAACAGGTACTTACTTGTCCCTGCCAGGCCTCACTTTCACACGGAACAATGCAAACACAGGACGGTGGTCTGAAGTTTTGATCACAGGACAAGATGAGTATTTAACAGCTTGGATGTCATCTCTGTACCGACTGCGGAACACTACTCGATCCTGGGAGACAGAGAGGAAACTCACAGTAACTCCCTTTGCATATCTATGCCGGAGAGAAGCACAAGTTCATTTATCAGACTCTACTTAGTGAAATTCTTGGACAGGGATGCAGTCATGAAGAATGGATGTCTGATCCCAATAGCGCTTTCGTGTCCAGTTCTGAGCACAGAGGATAATGCACTGGAACATGATGTGAGGCAGGAAAAAGTAAGATTGGCAGTCTGTGACAAACTCTTGTGCACTCAACGATCCTTTCTTCAGAGTTCCACAAGCCCTGCTGTCCTTGACAATTTTCAGCATGGCTGTTTCTCATGCAGAGCTACTATAGGAGGGAGCATATTCAAAGCAGCTTTTTAACGTAGGTGACAATCACCTCTGGAGGTAGGTAAACGCCTAAGCAGCCCTTCCAAGAGTGCTGCTCTGAAATCCTCTCTTACCGTGTAGGAAGGAGTCCTCTGTTTGGAAGTGGTGTCATAGCTGTCCTTTCCTATGTCGAACTTGTAGGAAGGACGGAAATGAATGTCAGCCTCTTGGAATCCTTTGAAAATAGATCCTGTACGGGAAGGGGAGAACAATGTAAACAACAAACTCTTTCCATCACCCTGGCACACATTCCGCACTTATTCAACACTGTTGAACTAATTCTGGGTAGGAACAGCAAGCATGTATGTACATGACAGTGGAAGACTAGGCTCTGGAAATGGAGGAAGTTAAGTAAGTTCAATTCTTAAATGCCTATTTAAACAAACAACACTTGGTCTATGTGCTTCTCCTTCCATTGAAAGCTCACAATGCTTTGTGTATGCGGTCTGTTCAATCTAAATGCCCTTGGTGCTGTGAGAGAATGATGTCTATTTCACAGAGGAGTCAGATGAAACAGAGCAATAAATAGCTCGGCAGATTACACGAGATATACAGCAAAACGCAGAATTCTCTTTAATAGACTCCCACTAGATTTGACAACTGCTGAGTTCCCTTTCTAGTGATCTTAACAAGAGAAAGCACTGAACATGTTTAGAAAATAGGGAGTTGGCAGTAATCATTTCTGTGTGTACAATCCTTTGTCCCTGCAGGCTGGGGAGGACAGCTGTTATTTACCTCTACCCATCTCACTGGTAAGCTGGTCGTACGCCAGTAGTTTGGAGACGCCTGTTTCTGGATTCTGGTTCAAGATGGAATCCACAGTTTCACGGTCCTTATTTAGTCGGAAGTTGAAGTCACCAAACCAGAATACTTCATCAAACCGAGTTGTGACATCACCTGCAGATTCAAGGCCGACGCATCAATATAAAAGGAAACATTCTAAAAAGCTCCAAAAGCAGACAAACATCCCAGACTTCTCTTTCCCTTTGAGTTTGGAAGAAAAACAAAGTATTTGACGGAGCTACACGTACACTGAAACTCCCCTCATTCTTTAGACATGAGAACTGCACGATGCGCAGTTAACTGAGAGCACTGCCAGCTGTGTTCAAGGAACGGGCATGAATCATTTCCTAACAAGAGATGTAACACTTGAGCACGTTTTCTGCCTGTGGACATCAGAGAACACAATAATTAAAGAAGATGGCAGAAAATAGAATTTTAAAAGCAACGCAGAAGCAAAGAAAACAGACCAAAGCATCTGTAAGACCTAACAATAGGATGAATAGAGAAACCAGTGCCACGCTGCAGATAAAAGTTCTCTTTTCTAGAAGGCTGAGTCCTACACGCAGACGTCGCGTTAACATCACAGTATTAAGAAACAGTAATGGAATATGGCCAACAATACAGCTGCAAACTGAAGTAATGGTCTAAGTTCCAAAAAACAAAAGGTAATTTTGGCTAGTTCTAGAAAACACTTGAAAAATGAAACATCGTATTTGGTTTTAATTAGTCTGGCAACAATCGCAGTCTTCAAGATTGCACAAAAATTATTGTACTGCCTTTCCAAGAAAGAAAAATCTTAGAACGCTCTCCCTCCCCTTCCATTTCAACATTTCAAATATCCCCAAAATTATGATTCAACTGTAAAAAAACCCGTGTGAATAAGAGCCACCCTCACAGAGAAAGCCGTGAGCAGCCCCTTTCTATATCAACTAATTCAAAAAAACCATCCCATTCTCTCTTCCTTTGTGCACTCCCCTTTGTTCTGCACGATCCCTGCCCATTTGGGCTCATACATAACAATGTTTCACACTTACCAGAGCTGGATCGATACGGGTTTGTGTCCGGAACCACCTTAGGAAGGGTAAGTGCTTGAATGGTTTTATTGTAGTCCAGCTTCCTCTCATTCACCTTACTGTCTCCAGCTGAAATACAGAAATCCCACTATTGGCAAGGATGCATCATTTTCATTCAGCTCCATTTCTGATGACAAAAAGAGCTTTCGATGGGAATCAGACATTCCTGTAAAAAGGAACGCTGCCCCAGGGAGCACGCAGACTTATAAATTAATGGCAGAAAGAGTGGAAAAAGGGAAACAAATGCACAGAGCTCATTTCTGTTTTCTAAACAGTTCCTTTTCAAGTTTGCTACCACACGTATTCCCCACCCTCCCCTCTTCAGCTCAGCAGTGCTGAGCTTTGACTTCAGTCTGTCCCGCTCTTGTGCTCCCCTGCAGCCTTCTTTCTTTCTTAAATCAACCCCCTCCTTCCTCAATCAGGACACTGCTAACGAAACTACAAGTGTCTCACATGTGAAATGGGAGGTAATGAAGAGAAAGGAGGTCCCAAAAAACGTGAAGCAGATTCCCAGAGCTCCCTTGGTTTTGATCTGAGATACGATTCGAGTTGTCACTGTGGCATATTCCACTTCTGGAAGGAGAAAGAGAAGCTGTTGTCAGAGAAAAGCTCCAGAGACAACAAGTATGAAAGGGAGGAGAGGGACAGCCCTGGAGAAAAGGACAAGACACCTGATAGCAGCAGTCCTTTCACCTCCCCATTCTCCAGCTCATGCTGGATCACACACCTGAGCAGAACCAGATCAGGTCCCTTCGAATGAAGACAGACATGTAGAGCACTCCGTGAGCAGCAGAGTAGAGCATGACGTAGTGGGGGCCCAGCGTCTCCTGGAGGCGGATTTCCCACTCTCTTCTGCAGGAGAGAACAACAGCTGGATCACAAAGACAGTACAAGAGACAACAACCAGGAAAGAAAATCAGCACCGTGAAAACAGAACAATCCCTCTAATGAAGAAAGGCAACTGAGTATAAGCAAAACCTCCATTGCCAAAGCAATGCTGCAACGAAGGCTGCTCAGTCTAAATCGTGACCGTGGAGCAGGGTCTGCATGTTGGTAACTCAGAGCTTTCAAATCCAAGGAAATGCAATTCTCACTGGAAGGATAATCTGAAAAAATAAAAGCAGGGACCGACACGAGGCTCTGACCTGCTCTTCTAGGGCTAGTCCACGTCACATAGGAAATTCTGGAGCAATGCAGTACTAATGAGCACGAGGTTGCTAAGACTAATGGCCAGCGGGCTACAACTGGCTCAGATAACACTCTTACTGAACAGCAGTTCTGTTGGCTGCCCTGGAAAAGGGCCACACTCTGTATTTATAGATTTTTGTGACATTTTCCTCTAACACCTATTTCCCATGGTGCTCATGCAATAAGAATTCACAGACATTACAAGGTGGTTTATGAAGCATATGATTATTTCCAGACTAATTAAAACCAAAGTTACGAGTTAACAAGAAAAAAGGATGGTTCATTACATTGTTTTTGCTACCTGTCTGGACAGCCTTCTTGAACCCCAATGACATACATGTCCTGGGCATAGTCAGGATCTGTTGGCAACAAGAAGTCGTCCAGATTCTCCGGAAGTTCCTGTTATTAAGAAAGCAAATTATGAAAAGACTTACTGCAAAAGGAGAAGCGCAGATAAAGCCACAAGATTTACAAACAACTCATGCTTCTAAAACAGGATACTATTAAGAATACTCCTTCCCAAAGGTAGATTTCAACTGCTGTCACTCCAGCAGTTATGAGCACTCTGCACGTTGGTTACTGCAGCTACATAGGCTGATAATGTGACATTTCTGATGTCCCAGGATGTATTTTTCCCACCAACCTCACAGGCTAATTACTGAACACCACAGGGGTTGATTTGTGTTCTTCCCAGCATAGCTTCTCAATCACCTATTTGAATCCATTGTAAATTCCTATGCTAAGTAAAGATGCAGGCAGGAGATGCTATTCTTTAAGGACGTTCTCTTTCTAAGTACTGAACAATCAGACCCCTTCACAAGACCCTAACAGCAACAGAGCATCACGGAGCTGCCACAAAAAGCCAGAGAAGCGTTAGGATGCTTCTTGCTGTTTCCATACCGAGTACCCGAGGAACTCCAGTACTGAGACTTTATCACTGTAATAAATGCAGGGTAATTCTACTGCTGCCAAAAGTATTCTGGAGAATTACGTGCACATACCTTCTGGCCTTGCATGTTCCAGGTGGCCACAAAAATTCCAATATTCCGATCAGGGAAATATCTGCTGAGTTCTTCTGCTCCCAGTAAGGCACCACTTGCCAGAAGGCTGCCTTCCAAATAGCTTCTGTGAACAGAAGACCCACAAAAGAGTATCTGAGAAAAGAGCATCATGATTGGAATACAGATTTAACACTCAAGGTTTGAGTTAATCAAGAATAAACCTTTAGCTCAAGAAAACAATGTCTTTATATACTATTCTGCTACCTTAGAGCTTACCAGAACATCTGCAGTTTTTAGAAACTCAAAGATAAGAAGTAATAGACGTACAGAGAAACACAAAACTCAAAGCAGAATTGCTTTCCCTTTTATTACTGCCACCCACTCCTTGGATGACTGATCAGATTTATCCCGAGGTCCCGCAGAGCACTGCGTACCTACAGCACACCGTTTTTAGCTGAGTATTCGGTGTCCTTCACCTTTCAGCACGCTTCCCAACCTGTGCCACATCAGTGGTTGTGCTGGGTGCTGGGAGGTCTTTGCAGACTGAGGATTCCATACCTTAACAAGCAAAATCAGTCCCCCCTCAATCAATAATCTAAGCTTAACTAATTATGAAGACAGCCGAGTTGAGCAAGAGGTCAGGGCCCAGTAGGAGAAAGTGCCGTACTGAGACCCAAGATTATTCCTCAAGAGAATCCTGCAAGATCTGAGGCAGAGGGGAAAAATTCCCAACTGTTAGCATGCGCAGCTACTGCTCCTTATCTTTCAAAACAGCTTACTTAAATTTTACAAGAAAACCAACAGTAAATCTTTCACTTACGAAAACCAACACCCAGCCCAGAGGAGAACACACAGTATTTGTACCAGTATTTGTACCAGTATTTTCACCTACAAACCATTTCCAGTCTCCTCAGTAAGTTAAACAACAGAGACCTTCAGTGATCTACTGACCAGTCACAAGTTCTCTGCCTCTGACCATCAGGATTCCACAAGGCAGCCGGCACCTACCACACACAGCAGACTTTGCCAGGAGAAGCTGGGGGACGTACCTGCTTCGGACATCCTTGGAACGAATGGGAGTGAGCAGGCTGAACGTAGATTTCATGGAGTCTGTGGAGCAATTATCATAGACTATCCCGTTGCCATGCAGCCTAGTGTCACTCAAGCTGTTGCTTACCCTCCCAAACTTGTGCTGAGAATAATGTCGATAATCCATTAAATCTGGGTCAATCTTATTAGCTGTCCTCAGCGTATGAGAGGCCACGTTGAGCTCCATGGGCGGCAGAGGTCGAGCTGGCATTATTTGGGACAGCCGGGGTTTGCTGCCTGCAAATGCTTTCCCACGCAGAAGCCCACCAAAGGCACTGGAGATCTCGGAGGCTCGTTTCCCCAGGTCAGAAGTGCTTCCTTTGCTTTTCCCCACAGGACTTTCTTCTGAGGCATCTGGTGAACTGTGCAAGGAGTCTGGCTCGCAACACTGACTGCAGGGAGTTGCTCTACCCCTGATGGGAGAGGTGAGGGCTGCTTCCTGCAGAGAACCATTGGAGGAACTCGTCTCGTTGGGATCGGTCAGACTTTCCTGACTGGTTCTAAACCTCCTCCACCTCTTCCAGTTCTTCTCATCCAAAGACGCAGCACGCTCCAGCCGGGGTTTCCTCGGAGGCCTTGGGGTAATTGATTTAATTTTCATGTTAGCTTTGAGTTCACCTGGTAGAAGCTTTAAGGTTTCATTCAATAAGGTATCTACGCGTGGAGGAGATTCAAAGGTCAGAACGCCATTGCTGCTGGCCTCCTTCTTTGCTGCTTTGCCTGCTTTTTTAGCTTGCAGGTCCTGTACTGCTCCACCTTCTGCCTTCTGTGCAACGCACGTCCCTGAGTGCTGCGAAAGTCCATTGAGAGAACTCATTCTCCTCCTGGGTACCAGCTATGGGCCGCTCCACACGTGCAGCTCCTTATAGCATAGCTTTCTTTCCCTTGTTTACTCCGTGGGCTAACAGAGCTTTAACCAAGCCAGAAAGAAGACGTGGAGCCTGAAGGCAGTTCAGTCTTTGGTTGAGAGCAAAGGGAAGGTGTACGTGTAGACAGCTGCATTGTCTGTAAAATTTCAAGAGGTAAAACACATGAATTTTCCCAAAAGAAACATGTAGGAACGAGAACTTCCTGAGCTGCAAATTCTGGACTGCAGGAAGTCAGCTCCTTGTAGGTCCATGTTACAGAACAGCTCAAACCTTAACGTGACCTTGCACCAACGTTATTCTCATTTTCACAAGAGCGGGACGCTGACCTGATTTCCCAACTGCTGCAGGCACCACTTCTAACGTATTTCCCTAAGAAAAGAGCTGTGTGCACCAGCAGCACGACAGCAAGTTAAAACTGCCCATCTATCTCTGCCAGTTCTTGCAACGCCGCAGGCCAGTCCTGCTGCACAGCGAGTCACAGCGCTCAGCCTCCAGCCAGCGCCACAGGCCAGGAAATTTCCAGCGGCCTCCCAGCAGGGAGCAGTCAGCAAGGAGTTCGCTGCCGCCATTCCTCCTGCGCCGAACCCCGGGCGCTGCTGCTGACACTCAGAAAGCATCCCCCCCAGTTTTAGGGACGCAGCGCCGGGTTCAAGGCGAGCCCTCTTTAGGAAGGGATGCATCCGCAGCGACACGCTTGGCAGCCTGCATCAACAGCCCGAAACGAGCAGCCCCGCTGGAGCCGGCCGTCACGAGCGCAGCCCCTCCCGCCCCATCAGCACGGCTCCGCGGCCCGCGCTGCGCTCCCGCCCCCCCCACCCGGGGCCGCCCCCACTCACCGCTGAGAGGAACACGGCCGCGCTCCCTCGCGGGGTTCGCCGCCGCACGGAGGAATCCTCGAAAGGACTCCACCTCAACGCCGAGCGAGGCCCGGGCCCCGGCACTGCCAGGCGGGCCCGGAGTCACCCCGCTCCCTCCCGGAGCCGCTGCCCGAGGCCCGGCGGGACAGCAGGCCCCGCGGCTCGGCCTTAGCAACGGCGGCGGCGCCGGGCCCGCCCCGCCCGCGGCATGGCGCTGCAGCGCCCCCTTGCGGCCGGAGGACTAAAGCAAGAATGACAGGGAGGAGCGAAATGTGAAAGTGCTCCAGAGCGCAAAATATTTTATTTAAGAATTTACAGTGTCAAATCTTACACTTAGGAAAGATAGCCGCTCCCAGCTCAAAGGAAGCCTTCTTGAATTAAGATGTCTGGCAGTCTCTACTGAAAGGAGAAAGCTAGAGGGAGCCCAGAGGCTTCAGCCATAGAAAAGTCACCACGCTGTGCCCGGACCACGATGCTAAGGTCTGCAATTCCCCCCACCAGCATTTTGCATAACCCCTTTGGAACGGATGTAAGGCTATCGAGATCTCACGTACAGGAAAACAACCAGGGACCAACACAGGCAATTCCACATTCACATCGCTTCTACTCCTGGGCAGAAATTCAAGTAAATAATAATAAAAAATAATAATAATTGAACAATTTGGTGGCAAATTCTAAATAAAATATGGCCTAAGGATTTAATAAATATTTAAAGTTTATTTCTCTCTTTGCAGATGATTCAGATTCTTCAGTCGATACGAAAGTTGCATATCATAGGTTGCGAGGAGGTTTCTTATATTAAACCTAACCATTTTAAAGTCCAGTGGTAGAGGTCTAACCCACCTACATTTAGTACATCTGAAACTCGGCTGTAAGCTACTTAAGACCTTGGTTATTTTAGTAATGGAAGTTCAAGAACAGTACTACGCTGATTCTGGCCTTGGAGAGGAAGAGAAACCAAACTTCCCAGCTGTTACCACCTCAACGATGCAGCGCCAGAAGCTCGAGAGAAAGCAAGGAACCGTATTGCACTTCAGTAACACTCACTCATCAAATAGTACAGCATCAGCTATTATACAGAGAGCTTCTTTCAGACTATACAATTTGCTTTACAAGTAGTCTAAACCACAAACTACATACATACTAGATAAGATCCAAATCAAATTAGTATTAGATTACAGTCACAGTTTTCATTCAATATAGGTCAATTTATTTGGATGAGCTGTGGCCCCCTCCCCCCCCTCAGAAAACAAACTAGCATGAGGCATTTCCCAGATGAACAACTTGAATTTCATACACTGATAAACCTGTTTTGTAAGCATTACAATTGTACATGGTCCTCTTAAGGCCACAGAGTGTCATGTTACAATGTGGACGTGTTTCCCCCCATGGGGAGGGGAGCCTCCTTCAGAAATTAAAGAATCCCTGAAACTATGTCTCCAAAAGTCCCACTAGAAGGTTTAAAATAATTTTAAGGAATAAATTGCCTATGCAATTTATGAATAGCTTTTGTAACAGACAACAACTATTTCCTCCCTCGTGTCTATTCTTTATCACCAGCGAAGCTATTTCTAGCCACTCCTTTAAAAGGAAGAGTTACATATATTCCACGTTTGGTAATGATTTATGTAGATGAGGTGCAAGCAGGGAGACCCATGAAAACAAAAATCATCCATCATTCAATTACTGTCATGTCACCTGCAGCGAGCCCTGATACCACGTGCCGTAAGATTGAGCAGTTCTTCATATATCCAGGAGGTGAATGAGAACTCCAAACAAAGCCATCACGCGCTACTTCAACGTCGGGTACTTTCTCTGCCCAATCCTTCCTGGCCTTGAACTTCCAGTGACTGCAGGAGACTGCAAAAAGATTATGTGAATAAAAACAACGTTGTGTAAAATAGGCCCTACTGGAGACACAATACAGATGCTGTCAGTAAAGTTTGGATCCCAGAGTTGTTAGTTTAAGGGAGCTAGACTGGTCTACGTACACATTCTACATGCAGCAGCCCAAATTAAACAGTAAAAAGAAAAAAAAGAAAGAAATGACTATTGAAGATGGAATTTGTACAGATATTTAAGGCCACACCAAGTTGTTTGTTAAAGGTAGATGCAGACTGAGGTCACTTAAAAAGGTTCAGCCCAATTGATTGGCTCAAGCAGCATTTATTTGTTTGAACCCAATGGAGTAACAAGTCGATGGTTCTGTTCAACAGTTTAAAGTAACAAGAAGGTCTTCACTCACTTGTGCGAATTGAGAAGGATTGTAGAACTGTACTGTTCCTGCTGCCAGCTCCCCCGAAGGCGGTACAGGGGCAGGCTAGAAAGGAGATGATGCTGAAGTTAAAAAACTGCAGAGCTTCACTGCTTCTCACACTCGGTTTGCTCACACAGAGAAAATATTCACAGTAATAATGCCAACAATATGAACGGAGCAGCATATTGTAACAACTGCAACGAGTGCTGGTACAGCTTGCGTATCTTTAATATTGTTTGCTCGATGTAGGAATAGGCAAAACAATGTCACATGCACAAACTGTAAATAGCTCTGAGAATCCATGGCATGCAAAACCAAAACAAGACACCAGTGCAACTTCACTGCGTTAGTACCTCCTGCTTTCGTTAGTAGACCTAAGACCTGCCCCCAAATGAACATTCTACATCAAGTTTTGCTTTGCTAAGAAGTATCGGAAAGAGTTTGTGTCATTCCTTTCACAGCGAGCCCACAGCTCTGAAACATACAGCAGAGATGAAGCATTCATTTAATTCCCGCAGGGGCTTTTTGTAGATGAAAAAGGAATGGTATTACTACCAACTTGAGACAAGCAGTAACAGAATGACAAGGCTTGGCTTGGGTCATTCAGGGAGGTGGTGTTTTGCTGTTATTAACTGATTGACTACTCTGATATCCCAGGAAAGAGCTGATAAACATTAAGTGACTCTCTTAGGAACGTGAACATGAACAAGAAGCATGCCCAGGTTACGTGCATTCTCATTAACACAAAACAGTGTTAAAAGGAACACCGCATCATTAGTCACCTTTAATGTTATTTCAGCGAGATGAGAGGGAAAAATGGCTAGAAGTAGCATTAGTAGGTGAGCAAATGCAAAATAAAGAGGGGAAAAGGAAATATGTTAACATAAATGAGAATGGCCAGCCACATGTACCTGATTAAAATGCTGGCTTACTTCACGTGATAATGAACTCATTGAACTAGAGCGCGAAAGCTACAAAACAGCAAGAACACACAAATACAAAAAAACACAAATAAAAAAAGTCATCATGCACGTCACTGCCCCAAGCCTTCAGTTGTTTTATTTAATCATAAAAGTCTCACTCTGCCAAAGGTTAAACCAACTTCACGTTAAAAAAATTAAAATAAAACAATGTAAAGCCAGAAGTTAGTTTAAATCAAATGGACTTCTTAAAGCACAAAATTATACAGGGATAGAAAACATTTAGTAGGAATTAAGGTTACTCTGCCTGGCACACAGCAATCTATTCTCATCTCTGTGTCTCACATTTAATATTAGTGAAATTATATGCATGCACGGAGGCAAGAAGAGATTCCCATAGTGCTATTAATATTTCACCCTGAAAAGGTATTTCGAAGTTTATTTATATAGAACAAACAGATCACGCTACAGAAAAATACTGAGGCTGAACCTCTTCTATGGACTTAAGGAGTCTTTTGGAGGCAGTCGTATGATTCCACCTTGGCTGGTCACCAGCCACTGAATCAATCATTTAATCATAGAACAGCCCAGGTTGGAAGAGACCAGCATCTTCAGGTCCAACCTTTCGTAGGAAAGCGGAACCTACATGAGATTATCTAGAATTCTATTCAACTGCTGCTTTAGATGGCCCTTGTAAGACCACCACAAAATGACTGTTGAAATACACGTCAGTAGCGAATTACTCTGAATCAAGTCTTACCTCGCCTGGTTGGAAGCTATCGGGGTTGGAAACAGGAAGCCCAGATCCAGGTGGAACAACTGCAGGGTTTAAATACTAAAGAAAAAACAATGGACTATTTGTTAATCTTTATTCCTCTAGCTGATCACGATCCTATTTCACATCTTTACTATATTAATTCCATTGAGGCAAAGCAGCATTGCAATCCATTGAGTACACACAGTTTTATGGCTACTTCCTGCATTCCTGGTCCATTGCCTGACTGCACACACAGAACTTGCAGCTCTGCCATGTTAGGAGATGCAAGTCTTCGTGTACTCCCTACCTCCATTTTCACTTCCACTTCCCTTCTCCAATTCCTTAAGTAAACGTAGCAAATGTTTGTGTATAACAACAACATGTTTTATTTATTCTGCAGCTATGAAGCTTCTGTTGGGAATCATGAGTTATTTACACAAAGTTAGAATATCCTGTATAAGCAATTCAGTCTAAACTCACCTCCTGATCAACAGCTGCAGAGGGATCTGCGTTGGTTTGGTTCGCAGCTGGTGTGTGCTCTGCTGCACCACTCCCTTCCACTGGCTGAGGGTCCCCTGGAACTATAAAGTGAATGAGATTTAGCCAAACACACCAGCTCAGCGTGTTTGACTTCACAGAATGAGAAGCAGGGTCATAAGCACCACTGAACTTCTACAATACCAATCTTCCACCAGAGAAAAAGAGGTAATTTAAAGAGTGTAGCATCAGTAGTTTTAGATGCCTCAGTTCTCTTACAAGTCCGCATGCAGGAGATGTACACAGTTCACAGAGATAGCCTTGGTGCAACACGGTATGTAGTGAAAGTAGAAAAAAAGATCGTAAACAAGTAACGAAAGCAAAATAGGAGCACTGTACAATTCAACTTTTCCTATTACGATGGCTCTAAAAAAAGCTTAAAAAGGCACAGAAAGCCCTACTTTGTTTTGGTGCCTTTTGGTAAACTCGAAGCAAATAAAAAACCAGCTCTGTTTGCAGAGTACAGAGATAGGCCTTACTAACTTGTTTCACGGCAATCCCAGACCAACCTTTCTTTAAAAAGGTGCAACCCCACCAACTCCAATTTCCCTTTTAAATGTTCAGAGGCTACTTAACACACATTGGCAAAAGTGACTTGAAGAAAACCTCATTGCAAGTTTATCCACTCACGACATACCTGCATTTGGAACAAATACATTTGCAGGAATTGGCATTGGTGCCAGTGGTGCAAATAGATCTGATGGTGCAGGAACAGCACCGCTCGACTTGGTTCCACCTGGATTCAGAACATCAACATAACGGGCTCTGCTTCCTGCTAAAATAGAGAAATTCAGAAATAACAGAAGTAAGCCTTGCGTTCTTCATCCCTGAGTCTATTTTCAACTGCCTGCTGGTTAAACGGTCTTTCAGAGTCAACAAATAATACTGCAGGGATACAAACAACATCCAAGCCACAGTGTTATTGTGACAGCAATGACAAGGCAAAAGCTAGGCACAAGAGAAGCCAGCAAGAGCCAGAGCTCCATGTTGTCACCAAGTTGCCAGCTTTCTTTTCTGGAGGTGTCTGGGAACAAGAGTTTTGTCCTCATATTTTATGCAATACAAAGTTTGAAGTCTTCCACCCTTCAACCAGTAACACTGCCCATTACCTGCTCTTCTAGAGAACATGTTGACAGGGGCACTGGGTGGGCCTCCAGGCCCAGATGGAGCAGCCTGAGGAGCTTTAGGAAATCCCGTTGGAGGTGGTGGTGGAGGCTTACTCTGCAGGGAGAACAAAAAGAAAGAAAACTCAACCACGTCATAGACTAAATTTATTATAAACTCCCTCCTAAACTCAGTGGTCTTTACTGGATTCACACAAGCATCTGAGGATACAAATGGTTTTCTAAGTCTGCAGACCACACATTCTGCATAACTTGTTTATTAGCTTCAAAACGTTGCACATTTTAACCCAAATTCAGTAAAATGCAGCTCATAAAACCCAATAACAGGCTAAGGAACACTGCAAGCCAGTTGTCAGCTTGGAGAATTAAACAGTTCAGGTTTTTACCTCTTCTTCCGGTTCATCCAAATTAACCCAACGCTGCTTCTTTTCATCCCAAACAATCTACAAGGAAATCATAGTCAAAGATTAGGCCTTCAAACAAAGCTGGAATAAACACGGTTTTAAAAGGTTTTTTTGCACACTTCTTTACTTTATAAAACAAGTGTCACCTGACACCCAGGAAACCATTTTGAACAAACTCAAATTCACAAAAGCTTTGTGATTTAAAGGCCTTACTGATTTGTTCTTGTCATCGGGAAGGTGAGCTTCATTCTTTCCTTTTCCCATCAGCCAGCGAAACCAGTTTGCACCAGTCTAAAAGAGAAATACACCTATTCAGATAGTCCTCTCAACACTGTCTTTACAGGGAATTTGAAAGAAAACTTCATGCAGTAATTCATTTTCTGTTAGGGACTTCAACTCTAACTTGAAAAAAAAGAAACTGAAGAAAGGGAAGATGTCCTCAGCTAAACCAGTTATAGAGAAGAAGGAATTCAGAGGTGATATGCCACAGATGAAAACTAACGCTTATAAACAGCAACCTGAGAAAGCAGGGGAAAAAAGGAACAACTCATAGATTGCTATAAGATGGAGAAAACAAATACTGAGAACATAGAAGGGAATCTACTGTGGGGGTAGGGGTTGGATGAAAGAAAAGGATTTCAATTGTTTATAAAATAAAGGGAAGTTGCTTTGAACTCATTCCCGATGAAAACAAGCAGCTAGTAGTGCAATGCTGAAGTGTTTGTGAAGGCAGGCAGTGGTAGCACCAACTACAGCATGGGCATACGATAACACCTAGAAGTTGCAACAGCCAAGATAAAAAAAACACCATCTGGCAATTTATTCGGGTACTCTGGAATCAGTGCCCTGGACCGAGACTGACCATGTATTCCAAGAATCTCACCTTACTATCTCTTCCTCATCAAGTTTACCTTTCTAGATGCTGGCTCTTTTTTCGCTTCTTTCTTAGTCTCTTTCCCTACAGGAACAGGTGGAGAAGGAGGTGGCTGTTTTGCTGCAGAGTTAGATCTCTCTCGTCCCACTGAATGAGCAGAGGACTCTGAAGTTGTCCGGGATCTCTGTCCATAGCCCTATATTATAAACGTACAGGAAAGCACAAAGTTGTTCTTGCTGGAGCGAACAGAACAGTCCAACTTGCTACACAAATTCTTTCTTTGAAAAGTTAGTAATAGGAAGAATTATAAATACATCAGTAAAAAGCAAATACACATAAGATTAGAGAATCAGCAGAACAAGTACCCCAATCATGGCATACCATATATGCTGAAGACTGAGATGCAGATCTGGATCTTCGTTCTGGCGCCTGGTTAGATATAAAGCCAGGACATGCTTAATAAGCAAGCAGCTCAGTATCTGACACAGCATGCACTTCATTACAAATTCCCACACCATTCAAGCTGGTTATTTGGATATTTCTACGCCTTCTGACATGCAGGAGGCACACAGAAAGAGCTGAAGCCTGGCCAAGTAATTACACTGCCGTATAACTATTCCATTGAAAAGTTACATCAGGTCACTGCTGTGCAGACAATCATTTCACAAGAGGCAAGATGCAGAACTGCTGCACCAGACAGTGACTGATGTGCTTCCACCCCCAACTTCCTCACCTCCAACCCTTACAGATAGCAGCTCTCCTACTAAAATACACCAACACCAGTTTCTTTTATAAGCACAGTTAAGCACTCTCCTCAACCGTGATCAGCTGATAAATGTATCCCTATTAAAAAATGCTTATATTAATTCATTCAAGCAAGAATCTAAAATAACTTCTAAGGAAACATCAACTTTAGAAACACGTAAACAGTGAAAACATCATACATTTAAAAAAGGTTTTTGGAATCTTGATTAACACTGTGCTTATTTCCAGTCACGATTAAATGCTAGTCAACATAGTGCTTTTAAAACTCATTCAAAGAGCTGTGACTGGCTGCCTCATTTGTATGCTTCACATGTATGCTTTGGAGGTAGGAGAGGAAGACAGGCCAGAAGGAAAAAACCCCACTAAACTCTTCAGATAACAGGCTGGCACTCTCATTGAATTAAAAAAAAAATTGTAGCAATTAAAAATGGCTGAGAGTTCCATACTAGTTCTTGATATTTCACTGAAGGGGACGGAGAGCAAAGGAGAAAATTAAGCTTGAAATCTAGCTGAAGTGCAAGACAAACCCCCAGTACATTCTGTGTTAGCAAAGACATGTAATGCAGCTGATGTTTGCTAGAGATGTATAAAATAAAAATACCATTCTAGCCATCCTGCTGTAGAAATCTTCCTCTCTCTGCTCTGGGAAAGAGTTTCGTGAAGGAGACTCCGAGGCAATTCTCTGCATTCCTTGAAGGCAGAATTAGACTGTTAGCTAGGGGAGGGGGTGTAGAGCTTAACAAGATCCTAGAAGCTGACGTCCAGGACAGAAGCCCTGATACTCCAGTCACACACCTTACAAACAGAACAGCCAGCTGCACCGCACTCAGCAGTTCCATAAAACAGGCAATTTTCTGCACCATGTCTCAACTTGATTCTGACCTTCCTTTTAAGTTAAGTTCAACAAGCGGGATGAATACTAAAGCTTCCCACAGATGTTTCTGTAACTTTACATTATCTTTTTAAACATAATTACCCAAGACCTCTCTTACTATTTTATAAACCCTAAAATATTTTACTCCCCTTAGAAACAAAGGGAGGTAATTACAAAGATTCCAGACCTGTTTCCAGGTTCGTCTGCTCTTCCTCCCGTGGTTCAGTTTCTTGTGGTGGCCCTCCTGGTGGTAGCGTTGACCCTAAATACAGTGGTGGTGGCTCAGCTCCATACTGACTTGAAAATCCTGGAGGTGCAAAGCCAGGTCCTGGACCAATAGGCTGAGAAGCCACGGGATAGAAAGGGACACTTTGGACAGCTTCCTGGTCACTAGGTGGAATCCCAGCAGCTGACCCATCAAGTATAGCCTGAGGAGCTAAGGTACAATAAAGTTAAGAATTACAATTAAACAGAACCTTTCAACCTGTGAATAAGATCATACAGTGCAGAAGTGAAGTCTCACTGTTTCTACAGTCCTTTTAAGGAGTTCCTCATACTAGAAACTCAAAATATCTATTTCACTCTTTGTCGTGAAGAAGGATATAAGAACTGACCTGAAGGCATCAGCTGCACGCTTTGCATCTGTTGAGCCATACCGGGCAATAAGGATGCTAACAATGCATTTTCTGGACCTGGGCCCACGTCGTGGCCAACCCCTGCTCCATCATATTGACTGGTATGGTCTAATTCAGAGCTTGGTGTGCTACACGGGTACTGCTGTGGCGTGGATCTGTCTGTGCTATAAGCTATTGCACCCTCCTGCACACACACACAAAAAAAATAAGATCTTATTAATTCTACCTGATGTTGAGTTCATAACCAAGGGAACACACAGCAAAGGAAATCTTAAAAGCAACAACTATATTGTTTTCACTCTTAACTATTTAGTAAGAAAAAAAAGCTGTCATTCACTTGTAAATCAAGTTCAACCAAAACACTTAAGTTTTTGTTTTTAAACAGAAGCATTGTTAATTAACTCAATTTTCATACTGCTGGTGGAACTCTTTACATAAATGTCTTCCACTTTGTTGAAATTTAGCCGTACCAATCCACGATAAACTTTTTTGTTCATTTATGTCTGTTTTGTTGTTTTTCTAACCAATAAGCATATATTAGCTTACAGAGGGAGTTACTGCAATCTAATGAACTTTGCAATTTTCCTTCCATTACAGCACTAAAAAGTCTATTTTATGTAACATAATTACCTTTTAAGGTAGTCTGTATTAAATCTTAAGGCACTAAAGTACATTAAATCCTCTTGGCTTATGTTAAAGTACTTGTATTTCACAACATAATATTTCATGATGTCATCACACACAAACGTGAAGTTTTTGTAGTTATCAATATGAGTAAAATAACTCAAAATTGGTTTTACATCAATCCTTAGAAGGGAAAATTTCATGTTAGCAAGTACATTTTGTACCTTGATCTGTCCATCCACATGTCGAAGCCTTACTAACCATGAAGGTTCAACAAAGGTTTCCTGGTCTGGTTTCTCTTTAATCTGGGGATCAAACAGGCGCAGCTGCGATGACATCTAGAAAAAGGAAGCGCTGTGAACTTAACCAGACAAAAAAGGTAACCTTACCCACAGCTTACCACCTACAGTACAAAGCTACTAATATGTAGTTCTTCCCTACGTTACCTGGATTAGCTGGCCAATAAGTACAGGTGAATAGTATTGCGGATCTTTAAGGACAGTTCTGGAAATCACTTCGCAGTAATGGAAAGCCTGAGCAGCAAGTCCCATTTCAGCTAGTCGGCAAGCATAGATGAACTTGAAAACCTACAGAATGCAAGCAAAATAAACCAAGTGGTCAGAACATCCTTGGAAGCATCAAATGGAAAAACGCAAACTGATTGATGAAAGAGGGAAAAAGCCATCTTGCACTCTCGTTCATGAATATTTCATGTTGCAAGAGACAGAAAATATTTTGTACGTTGAATAAAGCACGTATGAGAGATTAACGTATCACAAAGATCTGAGAAAATAAGATAGAATGAACAGGTCTTCACCTGGAAATTGGGCAAGCAGCCAGGCTGAGTTCCTAGCGACTGTGCGTATTCGTAGGCCTCCGTTCTTTGAATAGCTTCATTGGTGGCAAACTTCAAAAATGGCAAGCTATTGAGGAACGGGAGAAGAAAAATATTACCTGACTTATATATAGAATATAAGCGTTATCAATAGATAAAGACCTGCCTATTAGAGATAAAGCCAGAAACATTGTTCTATTAGACATACAGTATGAGCAACTTCAGTTCCTCAAACAACAGAGGGCATCAGACAGTTCTCAAAGCCAGCTGCTGCTAGTGATGATGAGGGGCGCATTGCAACTCTCTCTAGCCATTAACCTTTCTGTTTTGCATCAAAGAAGTGACATTTTAAGGGAAATCCAAACCTGTGATTTGATCCAATTAGGACAAGCTTTGTTGTCTTCCTCGTGTAAACTCCAAAACCAACTTGGGCCATAAGGTAACAAAAGTGAGCAGCATCCAGCAGGCCTTTAGAAGCTACAGAAAGATAAGCAATAGAACTCAGAATATAACATCAAGATGGCACATATTGATTAGCCTTTGTATTCAAATAGCCCCACAACACAGACAAGCCCATACAGAACTGTCACACTTTACATTTTACAAAGCAACTGTTCGTTAAAAGACAAAAAAAGTTGAGTAATTAAATTTTTCAAAAGGCTTTTCCTTCAGTCATCCTCATTTAATTCCTAAAGAGTTACCAAGAGTGTCTCCCATGGTAGCAATTGTCCTGGATTCCAATTCCACATTATTAGTCAAGTTGGATAAGACCATTGCTAGATGTGGCCTCCAGTCTCCCCATTTCTCATCTCCACAGCACTAAAATTAGAAGAATTAATTAGAGAAATCAGTGGCAGGAGCTCTGCATATTTAAGTTTTAAAACCTAGAAAGGTCTAAAAAAGTTTATCTGGCCTGGAGAAAGCACTTGGAAGGTTTATTGTTATTAACTATACTGCTCATCGCAGTATCTCTTTAAGACTCAATTGCAGCTCACACTGGAACCTTACCGTGGATGCAGCTGGCATCCTTCCAGACATGAGCTGGTAAACAGTCTGCAGAGGGTCATTAATTGGGAGACTGTTGGCGAATCTAGAGAGACATGATACAGAAAAACAAGAAATAAACCTTGGGTAAGAAGTTGAAGTGCACTGAACATTCAGCCACTGTTAATCTTGCTTAGTTTAAGAAAAGGAAGTGCTGTTTGAAAATACTACACTGAATAAGCAATTGCCCAGAGGATAACAACTAAGAGAAAACCATTATTAATTACTTGGATCTGCCAACGTGACGTACATCAATCCCACGCCCATGGATGACAGGGCTCAAATATCCCTTAAATTAACTTCTCACATTTAATTTCACAACCTCAAGACCTCAGAAAAGCGAAAGCCACAGATTAAGTGCTTCAGCTGAATACACAGATAAAACTAAAGCGTAAACCCTGCATAAGGTAATATGGATAGCTCATCATTTTAACATCAAGATTTCTGAAGCACCTGATCTCTTGTTGTCAGAACAGGTAACCGTACCACACTAGCAAACAACAAGCAAAGCTGTACCTGGTCATAACTCTTGCATGCGTTCTATTGTCCATCTTGCTGGCGAGTAGCAGAGCATGACCCCATAAGCCATGCTTCATGGCTGATTCCAAAGCATCCTAAATTAATACAGAAATTAGTTTCCTGGGGATAGCTTAATATTTAACTCACATAATCAGCAATCACTTTACAGTAGTATTTCAACTGAAGAAATGTTTCTTCAGGTCACGTGCTGACACAAGAATGTAACTTCATTTTATAAACTGCAGAACACAATATTTCCCCATCAGTATACTGCAGCATCATGAATTATTATATGCACTGCAAGCAGCAAAAATAGTTTTCACTGATACTCAGAGCTTTCAGATTTTTTGAACAACAACACATTCAACACAGTATTTGGAACAACAGCATGAACACTCACCTTCTTGCGTCCATAAAGCAGCAACTCTCTGAATCTCTCTGTTTCTTTCTCCAGACTGTCAATTGTGGTTATGAGACTATCAGTGAGAAACGAGAGCTGGGCTTCACCAGATTCCTCCTCTACTTGTTCCAAAGCCTCATTAGTGAAATCAATTAAATTTGCTTCATTAGGGGACTTCCCAGGAAGCCATACTGTTTTATGATCTCGGAGCAGAAGTTCAGCCAGGTCTGTTCCCACAACAGTCTATTGTGTGTGTCAGGGGGAAACAAACAAGAAGAACTGTTATTTCAACACTGCCTTCGTTTTGCTCTTCAATTCAACAAGTGTCCTTCAGAACCTCTGAGCACAAATGAGCAGTTTAACAGCTCCCGTCAATCTATGAACTATTCCAGATTAGGTGACTGCGTACACATTGCAGTCTTTTACATAAATACCACCTTCGTGCATACAATATTTTAGGCTAGACAAAAATTCAAGCAGTAAGACATACCCCATTCTGCCTGCACAGCAGCACAATGAAGTCCCAAAGCAGACTTGCAGATTCTTTGTCGATTAGATTTTCATTTTTCAAACATTGTGTAGCTTTATTTTGTGCAAAATTAATAACATCCACTTTATGGGTGTCATCTCTGGAAAAAGAAAACGAGACAGAAGTAAAACATTCAGGTCACTGTTGTGACCACTATGAGGAACAAACTTGAATTTTTTACAAGTGAAAACAACAAATATTTTGAGTTAATTTAAACCCTATAACTTACAATCATAGGACAACAGAATGTTAGATAAAGAAATGGAATCTAAAAAGTGAGAGAGTTTTTTGAAATCTCTTAGGACGTACTTAGCAAGAGGACCAGGAAAAGCTCTCATCTCTTCTTGCTCTGGAGAATGTTGCAACATAGTCTAAAACACAAACACAAACCATAAGACTTGTTAAAAGTTACCGCTTACAGCTACAGATCAAACACAACAGAAATACAGAAAGACAACATGCACTGACATAGTGGAAAAAGAAAAAAAAAGAAATACAAGAAGTTACAGATCAAAGTTCCCAACATCTGCCCCCCTGCTTCCAAAAGAAAGGCCAATATTCCATCCCCCTTTTACTCTGTTAAAGGTTACCTCCATGCTGTGTATTTCAACCAGGGCCGGCTGTCCTTCCGAAGGCAGGTTTGGCAGTACTTTTATTAAGAAGCCCCCAGGACCAAACCTGGCACACAGGTGAGGCACTGAAAATTTCTCAGGCGTTGAGGGCCTTAAGGGCACTGAAGGAGGGAAAAAAGATGAAATAAGAAAAATTCATCTGACCTGCAACTAAATTAATTTAAAAAAAAAAAAAAAAAAAAAAAAAGGAAACTGTAACTCAATTAGACCAAATGTTAAAATAAATTAATTGGTTTCATTCAATTTCTAAAGATGGCCTGAAACTTCCATAGAAAGAACAAAACTAAAGAATTCTAAGATCCACTTATTGTTTGAACACAGGGGCTTTGCTTGTCCGTCTCAGACGTGTCTGTGAGATCTCTGTGCAAACCTATGACATCTTCAAAGAGATGACGATGTACGTCAGGTTACTCTGGAAAACCCCTTCCAGAAACGGTGGAAAGAAAAATATTGTGGGTAAATCTGAAGTTTCATTTCAATTTTAATCATTGGAAGCACATTGGAAGCAATTGGAAGCACAAGCAATGGGGTTCAAAAATGTACCTACATGTTTACAGGTGCAAGTAAGATTTAATCACAGCCTGCCCTTCCATGAAAACAAGTTATCTTTATACTAAAAACAGAACAGTTTTGTTCATGGGTACATACACAGCAGATAGCTGTATTTTCCTGTTAACTGACTCAATGAATAAAGGAAAATGGTATCATACACTATAAACAGCAACAAGAGCACAAACTACCACCGGTAGGCAGCCTCGTAAGCACAGTCCCTTCCCTCCTCCCCCCCGAGTGGTGCCAATACCTTGATCTACAGCTGACCATCCAGTTTCAGTCGAGTAGCCATAATCTGTAAAAGGCTGTTGTCCATCAAAGTTAGGAGCGTATCCACCGTACGGGTAATCTGTGTGCAGGGACACTGCCTGTGCAGCAGTTTCATATGCGTTAGCTGTTAAATCGTGGTTACTTCTATACAGCTGGCTCTAAATAGATCAGATTAGTAGCTGTTAGCAGCACAGTTACACAAAGCAAGCAATACTGCAAGTGTGGGTCCAGACAGCAAGCATTCCCTCCCACCTACCACCCACTTCAGTTCTTCAGATGGCTCTTAAACCAGGTTTACTACATCACCCCATTCGGTAACACCACCCTGCAAATCACCTGGTGCAATAGGCTATAGAAGATAGCATCTGTTAGCGCTCTCCCTCCCTCAGCGTTTTTACTACTATTTGATCTGTTCACATTCAACACGTTCAGCTCACTCACCACAGAACATCTACATGTTTGTGTCAGTAGTACCGTTATGGCATTACTTCCAGGTTCAGGTGTTGCTGCATCAACAACTATGCATCAGAATTCATGTTCATTTCTGCTGTAAATCTTTGACAGAAAATCTCACCTGATTAAATGCAATGGGTATCTAAAATGGCACTTGGTGCCTAAAGATTAATGCCTAGATGATCATCAACACCGCTTCCAATACTACTAAAACAACTGGAATTCAAACAGGAGAACAACCTAAAACTTATACGAAACGTGACAACAATGATCTGCTAGTGAAGACTCTACTACAACAATGACATGAATATTCCTTCTGTTTTTCAGGTATTTGTACTCATAGCATAAGGTGAGCAATCAGATAGATCTGGTTTTGATTTTAAAGTCAGGATAGCGTGATACAAATGCTGAGTTAGACTTTTAACAGATCCCATGCTTGCAATGAGAAAAGTGACATAACACAAAGCCAGACATTATCAACTACAGCCAAGCACAGCAAGGGCAAAGTTCTCACAAAGAGCAAACGCATGCGTGGCAACTTGCAAAGCTGAGTACTGATTTTGGTTAAAGTTCTCCTGACAACTGTGCTAAACACTAAGTTCAAACTATATCACAGAACAGCCTTAACTTATGGAACCCAAGTCTTTAAAATACATCCTTCCAAGATTAAAAAAAATGAAATATTTACGTATCTCTCACTTCTTACCCACCCCTAAGAGAAAGACCCAACTGAGAGAGCTAAAGATTGATGCAACCCTTTGAAACTCACTTGTTGGGAACGAGAACTGAAGCTGCTCCGGTGACTGTGTACACTGTGGGAGCTCCGGAGGCTGTGACCAGAATGCTCACTGTGAACACTGCGCCTATCAAACTCGTCACCATAAGGATCTCTGTGAGGTTCAGTTTCATCATCAAAGCTTCCAGTAAAACGAGGATCGTATCTCCAACGATCTTCATATCGGTCATGTCTAAAGAATAAAAAGAAATAAACATAGCCAACCATATCTCAGAGGAAAGGGACTCCACTGTAGACCTATCAAGAAGAAAACCGTACCTAACTTCAGAAGGGCTTTTAGATTACTTCCTAGATTTAGGCTTTTATTACAGTAAACAAACTGACACTGCTTAAAGAACTTCATCCAGAACACTCAAAACGAAGACCAACATCATGTTCCAAGGCTGTTCTAGGAAAACAAAAAATGCTTATCTTATCTGAAAAAAAAAAATATCCATATTTGCCTTAAATCACAGAATCACAGAATGATCCAGGTTGGAAGGGACCTCAAGGATCATGTAGTTCCAACCCCCCTGCCTAGCAGGGCCACCAACATACACATTTACTAGATCAGGTTGCCCAGGGCCCCGTCCAACCTGGCCTTGAACACCTCCAAGGACGGGGCATCCACAACCTCCCTGGGCAGAATCCTTGAGACTGATATACCAGCTCATCTGTTGTTCCTAATTTATGTTAAAACAAAAGAACTAACAAGAATAACTGTGAGATGTATAATATTACACTGTGTGCCTTCATTCACATATATACGGTAGCTCTCCAAATAATTAGCACCTAGGCCCTTCTCTGCCCTAGTTCTGGAAAGAGCACAGAGAGAACACATTGAATGGACAGACCTGTTGCCGTACGGATACGCTTCTCTTTTCTGGTAAGGGTTGTGTTCACCATCGTACAAATACCTCTGGTCATAACTTCTAGGATCTCTGTATCTGGGGTCATAAGCTGATGAGTAACGTTCCCAACGACTTGGATCTTTGGAAGATAAAAAGAAATGGTTTAGATACTGGAAGTCATTACCTATGACTTCTCTTTCCCTTCTCTTTCATTATGTGCTGGTTTGGTAAGCAGCCTGGAAATACAGAACCAGAAAAACGTGGTTAGCTTGGCTAGGTTATTGGCTAGGTATTCTTGAAAGGATGGTGCTTAACACCAGACAGATGTTTTCTAACAACTTTCAAACTTAATCACAGCATGATAACAACAAATAGGAACAGAATCTTTGCCACCAGTCTTCAGTGAGCCTCAGCATATGGACAAATGTTGCTTATAATCCTCACTGGCACCATATAAGCAATTGCCTTCAGACTACCAACACCACGAGGGCCCTGGGAGCATTCAGGTAATTATGGACAGAACCAACTTCTATTCATGAGTCAATTTCTGTTCACACTTCACCTAAATTTTACTCTAGAACGCTGCCTGCGGGTTAAACACCACAGATGTATGCCAGCAAATGGCATGTCTGCAAAACACTGAAGAAAAACAATTTTACACTTACCATGGTATGCCTTCTAATGAAAAGGCAAAGAGAAATTTGAGAGGGAAGAAAAAAATCTTTATTTTCTATTAATATTTCTGCTGAATTAAAAAGCACAGGAAAGATGGCATGGTGTTAAGAACTAAAGCAGGCCCAAAGATCCGCTTCTAACAAACGTAGCTATTTTGACTGTGGAAAGGATATCAACTTTTTAAGACAGAAAAAACAAACAAACAAACAATAGTCCTCCAATGTTAAAATCCATTTTCTCCAAAAATTTCTTTCTATAGAAAAATAGAGTTCATGTTAACACCTTACCTCCATAGTCATATGTGCCTGGGTAATAGCCTGGATAATAATCAGCCCATCCAGTTTTTGCATAATAATCTTCAGGATATCCTTGTCTGAAAGAAAGTGCACAGGCATGAAAAGTCATTATTCCTCCTTCACACTCTTCTGAAGTCATCAGCAGATACGAAGAACGACAGAACTACTGGTTGACCAAATGAAGACAAAAAGCACAAGAACCTGACTAAAAACACAGAACAGACCTCTGAATATGCAACTACAAATACTGTAGTTATCTTGCGGGATAGTCATACCAGTGCTGATGGAAAAAGAAACGTGGTATGCCATTTTTGAGACACTATCCCACAGCTCTAGAAACAAGGCCAGTAGAACAATGTTAGATAAAAACAATGGACTGTGGTGTGTACAGGTATGTTTGTACACATATGCATATATACATTTGTGTACAGATGCATGCATATGAAAACACATACGTGTTGATATAAACATTCACACGTGTATACATTCACAAAGACTCCTATGTATACACACATACATACGCATACCTATATCCATGCACAGAAGGAAAGGGATCTGAAAACAGTGTGCAATGACAGGAACTTTCACACTCTTCTACAACACTCTATTCAAACTGTAGTGCAAGCCCTCAAGTGGCCAAACAAGTCCTCACCAGAAAAACCTGTGGGAAGCTTGCTAGCACAGCACCAATCTTTGTAGAGGAGTTTTGATCTTATCAAGTCAGGTTAAGCCGCCCAACCAATCTTCCCAGCCCTCCTCAGAAAGATGCCATTCCCTTAGCCTCACCAAACAGAACTTAAGAATCTGCTTCACCAATTAATTATGGAAATCAATGCATCACTGATATGCTGCAGGAAAGTCTCAGATACAACCTTTGTGTGACATGCCCGCTCTTTGTCTCTGCTGTCCTGCAGTGCCATACTACAGCCTACATCCATGACACATCACACCAACACTGACAGGTAATGTGGCTTTGATCTGCACAAAGCCCTCATGGGAATTTTAACCTCTTAAAAAACAAGCACCCAAGAAGAGCACAAATCAGCAAGAGTGGTACCTCAGTGCTACTAGATGTTACCTCGCTGCAGTGCACTCAGATTCACTTCAGGCAATGACAGAAGTTATCACACATGGTTATGCTTTTTCATTTTGTATTTCTCAGTGCCAAAGCTTCCTACAATCTCACAGCAAGTAGGATTTTGTTTTCAATTTGAAATCTGCCCCACGAGTGAGCCACCAAAAACAACAGACAAACACTGCTGAAGGTTTCATCATTTCCAGAAAGGGCTCTCTGGGGATCCCTCGAAGACCTGCAAACTTACTCACTAGAATTACACGACAGTAATATTATACAACGGTAATATTTTGTCACGAATTGGAAATTCACACAAATCACCTGTGCAATAATGATCAAGACCCAGCAATCCCTGGGAGGTAATTTGCTGCTTTCTAAGAAATACCAAACATTTCATTTCTGCTTTCTACATAGTAATTGCAAGCAGCCTTTAAACGCTGCTTCTCTCTGAAATTTCTTATTTCACACAACTAACCAGGCAGATTACAGCTCTCAATTTTTCATGTACTACCTCCATCAAAAGCTTATCCCCAAAGCTGAAACAATCATCACACAAATTAACTTGACACAACACCAGGTGCGTTTTCACTGGATTCATCCCTGTCTCAGTGAGCCACATGTGCTGCTATGCCTACCAAGCAAAGCCCACACCGGTTTGCCAAAGTGCCCTTTATGAACAGAACTAGAGAACCACTCTAAGTGCTAGCAAGAAGAAAAACCAACGGGCATTGATTAACAAACCCATGACCTACTGTATGGGAAACTGTTAATCACAGCCTGAACCTCTGATTAACCATCTGAGGCAAGTGATGGGTCAGCTACAGGAGCACAGGTGAAGGTAATTCAGCTGTGCTCCCAGAAGGGGTGGAGCCTGACTCCACCTCTCCTAGATCCCATTTAAGGGCTGACCACCACTAAGGCTGCATCTCTTTCTGGAGATTGCTCCTTTGTGGAGTTTTTGCAGTGAGCCTCAACACTGGCAAGCATCTACCTTGACTGTGAGCCCCAGCATTGGTGAGTGAGTCTTTCTTATATAACCTCTGGCTATCCATCTACTTTACCTTTGTACAATAAGAACTGTGCACCTTGTATAATTACAGCTATACACCTACACACACTGCTCTTCCACAGCACAAGTGCATGGAGTTAACTTCAGCACCAAGTCTGCTGCAGTGACTTTCTGCCTGGCAGGAAAGCTAATAACCAGCTAAAGAACTGAATGAAAGGAGTAATGAGCTTCAGTAACACAAAAGACTGCTGGAATCCTATCAGTACCTTTTCAGGCACGGCATTTGACACCATACTTTCCTATGGAAACACACAATGAGTTTTTGAACTTCCTTGCTGCAGCTTATGCTGTAAAACTCTGAGGTATAATTACATTCACTGCTTTAGAAAATACCAGACCTTTAATCAGTCTAGGAATTGCATACCTCGAAGAGGGCCTATCAGAGCAGTGACTAGCTCTGGAACTAGGACGTTCAGGCTCAGAATACCGGTAACTCCCAGGCTCCATATACGCAGTGCTGCTGCTGTCGTAGTACCTGTACCGTGGGTCATACTGTCCATAGCTATCCTCCTAGAAAAGAGATTGACATGTAAGGTAAGAGGTTTCCCAACCTCAAGAACAAACCTTCATAAACAAATTGCCACAAACACCACAACCGTGATAGCCAAAGAGATGCAGACCAGTAGCCTACAGGATAGATGTTGGTATCCCTCATGGTAAGGTATATCTGAGTGTATGCATATCCAAAACTTAAGGAAGAAATGTTACTTCTAGACTACTTCAACCACTGTGGTGGTCACGCTGCAAAACTGCCAATAACTGAGGCAGCAGCAGAGAGCAATATCTGAGCACCTGTGCAGCTGATACAGAACAGACAACTTTTTCCACAGAAACAAACTGCTACCTGTTGACATCTCTGCCAACTGCAATTAATAACAGCCAGTGCTATAACTTTTAAGAATCTTCATAGTGTAAGTTTTATTACTGCAATTAAATTTTGCATGTAGTTAAATCTCGACATGAATGCTACACTGAATGTTTACCCCTATATAACTATTAAAACTTGTAATTCAAAGATAAAAATGACTGATACCAAGGTGGGGGGGGGGGGAGGGGAAGAAAGGGAAAAATGAAAAATTACCAGGTAATACAGATGAGCTGCTGCTCTGGGATCTGGAGGAGGATAAGGTGGTGGATACGGAGGCTGGTAAGCATCGTAAGGATGCCTGTAGTAGTAGTAAGGGTTCTGAGGTGGACCAAAGGCATCCTGAGGAGTCTGAGGCAGGGGAGGACGCTGCAGGTCTTGCTGTGCACTTGGCAGCACTGGCTGACTGGTGGTGGTAGGAGCTGTGGGAGCCACAGCACCCGACGACTGTCCAGAACCCGGCTGCTTATCGGGGCTTGGCAGCTGTGCTGAACTTGCCTCTTGGTTCCTCAGCTCCTGGTTCTCACACTGCTGGGACATCTGTATACCCTTCGTCCCTGCTGCAGTCTGGTAGTTTGAAGAAGCTGAGGACTGCCCAGAAGATGCTGGCACCTGAGCTGCCTGCATTTGTGGTTGGAATGGCAATGCTCCCTGTACAGCTCTGTCTGGCACAGCCTGATGCTGTACATCTTTTGTCACCTGTTGATAGAAATGTTGTTTGTCACGCACCTCGGGACCCACTTGACCAGCACTGCCAACTGGTTGTTGAGGATACACTGGACCACCAGAAAGCAACTGATTATTCACCTGCACAGAATTACTTGCATTGCTTTTCTCCAAGGTCCGTGACACTGTAAAATCAAGCACTCCAGCAGCTTCTTCTTTGCTATTTGCACGATTTACAGAATTTTTGGTCTGTACTACAGAATTAACAGGTGGAAGCAGTGCACTTGTATTTCCACTGGGAAGATTCATCCCAGGAGAGATGGATGAATTAGCCCCTGACTTGCTAGCAAATTCAGGAACAAAACCTTCAAAATTAACATTCTTTTGCCCTTCGGGAGCTAAATTTGATGGTGTTTTCATGAGCAAGTTTGCAGGCTGATTAGAAGCAATATCAGAGGAATTAACAGGGCTTTGTAATAAATTATGTTTTAACAGATTACTATTTGGAGAAGCATTAGCTAACAGAGATCCAACTTGCATCACAGGCAACAGTGCATTCTCCCCAGAGATGATTCCACCAGCATGTGATGTTTGGGGACCAACTGAAGTCTTGTCCCCAACCCCGGAATCCTTCATTGGCTGACTGTTCTCACTGCTGTTTAGCTGATTAGATAGAGAAATAGAAAAATTAATTGGCTGAGCCAAGTTATAACTTTGATTAGGCTGAGCAATTAGGATAGGCTGATTTTGCAAAGACTCTGTAGGTGGAGAAGACAACAAACTTGCATAACCAGAACTTGCCTGAGACTGAAGTGCCTCTTCTTCTCCCATTTTGGGAGGATTCTCAAGATTTTCAGATGATATATTTCTATCTTGGGAAGGCTGCACAGCAATACTCCCTGGTTTGTTTGGCTGCTGATTAGACAGGCCTTCTTCTGGTGGCTGAATGACTTCTACAGTTTGTTTGGCAGGTACGTAAACTGCAGGAGCAGCAGGAGCTAGAAGAACATTTCCTCCAAAATTAGGTAACTCATTGTGAGCCCATAAAGTTGTTGCCGGGCTATCACACTTCTTAATTGCTCCCTGAGCTCTTGTGGAGGACTTTCTCTCAGACAAAGATTGCATGTTTTCTGTAACAGGTCCGGAGTGCAATATATTTCCAGCTTCACCAGTGACTCCAAGAGGCAAAGGGTATACCTGAGGCATGAAAATAGTTTCTAGATTATCTGGTGGCTGTTCAAGATTGCCTGGTGATGCAGCAGGCATAGCTGTACTCTTCTTGGTGTTCTTCTGGTTTGGGTGGTTCTCCCTTAATTCAACCACCATTTTTGCTTGGTCAATCTCTGCAGGTTTTATACCAACTCCATGGGACCTCACGGGCTCAAAAGAACTATTTGCGCTTGTCTGAAACACTCCTGTGGGCTTAGGAGGACTTGGAGTTGGAGGCTGGGACAGGTTACCATGGTAGCTTTTGTTTGGATTTACCTCACTTGAATCATCTCCCAAAGGAGAAGAGTCTATCTGTTTAAAGAAGCGAGCAGAAGATTCCTCATCGGGCTTCCCACTTTCTTGCTGAATAAATGTACCGATTTGCTCTTGAGGTCTTGCTGAGCTAGAAGTGCTCCTATGGCTAATGTTGCTATAGTTTGAAGACACACTATCTGGTCGTACAGGATGAACTAATGAATCAGGTGCCTCCAAATTTGGTCCTCCTTCAGCATGGCTCACAACAGCATTCTTTGGAAGCATCTGACCTGGTAAGGATCCATATCTGTACAGATCAGGATGAGAAGAAGTGGATGAAGCATTCATGTTACGTGGCTCACTTGGCAGCACCTCTTGGTTCTGTATGCACTCCAGGTTCTCAACGTTTTCATACTGGGACCCACAATTCAAAGGGGCATCACCCACACCTGCTTTGCCATCGCTGGCAAACATGGACTGCTTAGCAGCCTGTGCCTCCTGCTGACTTCGAATTTTAGGAAAATACTGGACATCCATTCCTTTTTGTATCGTCTCATTGGCTGAACTTGTACCAATCTGAGCCTGAGAGAAAATGTTAGCTGGAACCCGCTGAGGATGCGCTGGCTGGTGATATAAGGGTGATGAATGTGGTTGACAAGCAAACTCAGTTTTCTCAACCACATAATTTTTTTCAGACGAAAGTATTTCTTCATTTTCTGCTTCATCCCCTTTGAAAAACATGGAAAGGCTTCCTGAGTCTTGGTCTGTGGGAACAGGTCTATTTGATGTTTCAGACGTACCTGGAGACTGTTTCTGGAGGTTATTTTCCTGAGCTGTAGGAATGACAGAACTGGAATCTTGCAGCGGTGGCTGTGGGTAAAACTGCTCCTGGTAAGGTTGATTTAACCAAGCATTCGTCATTTCTGCGTTCTGTCTAAAGACATCTCCAGGCTGAATGCTGTTCACGTGATGACCACTATTTGCAGAGCCATTTTTCCCATCCTTTTCACAACCAACGGATAAAGGCGCTTGCACAGCATTTTGTGGAATCCCTTGATGTACAGGACCATGCTGTAAATTTGTCTGCGGAGGAGGATGAGAAGTGCTAACAGAAGACTGGGAAACGTTATGAATGTCAGTCTGAGAAGGTGGCTCAGGATAGGGCACAAAATTTCGAACTGGAGACTGCAGGTTACCTTGAGCAGGTCTCCACTGAGACACGGGCTGCTGAGGAGCTGGAGGGAAGAGTGCTGTTGCAGTGGGTCCAGAAGGAACGTCGCTGGGATCTCTGTTAACATCTTGCCTACCTCCAGGATTGTTTGACACAGACGCCATTCCAGGATGCACACTGAAAGAATTTTCAAGTGCTGTTCCCACATTATAATGCGATGGTACTGCAGACCCGTGGAGTCCAAGATCTGCATTTGGATGCACTTCCGTAGTGCTATTTGTAACATATCCTGGGGACGGTGCAGGAACTGGAACGTTAGAAAACATACTGCTACTTATTCCTGGTTGAGATACGGGAGCTGACAGAGACGGATGCAGTCCGTGAGGATTGTCCCCTGCGTGTGACGGCGAAGCATGCACGATGGCTGGCTGCGGAAACACCGCTGGGGAAGAACTTTGCATAAGCAATGCATTGCCCTTGGATGGATTATCTAAAGGGGAACCCTGTGGAGTTTGTCTGCCAAAGGCAAAAGGGTCTGTCACAGGCTGCACTGGGGCAGCTGTTGCATTTGCTCGTTTACTGAGCGACGTGTTTCTCCAGTACATGTTCCGAGCAATGCCTGCAGGAGGTGGAGCTGCTGCTCCTGCTGGAACAGTCTGTGGAGGCTGCTGCATGATGGCCTTCCAGCAGGGTCAGATGCCAGATGAAAAACTAGTAGTGGATGCTGGAGACAAATTCCTTCTTCCACTCTGTTAGGATGAAAACATGACAAGTCAAATTCCTTCCTTGCAATACAAGCAACACTTCAGCAACTTTTATCTTAGAAACAAAACAAAATAAGAGATGTCTGTGCTCTCTGAAATATATAAGAAATTCACACACAGCTTTGTAATTCTAAATCCAAGTACCATGTTAATGAAGCTTAATGCTGAGTGAAACACCAAACACTGTAAAGGCAAAATGAAGGGACAGTCAGAATGCAACAGCACCTGCAAGCACCACAGTATGCTGAATGTAATTAAAATGCATTGAGAAAACGTTACTGTTAGAAACAATGTGTCTTAGTCTCTGCTGCATTATTGCTCAACCTGAATGGATCTTTATACAGGTCACACCAGAAGCACTCAAGAAGGAGCTCATCAGATGTCACTTACTCGAACAGAAGGTGTTCCATTTCTGTTTAAATAAATACAATATTGATCTATTGATCAAGACAGCGGTAGTGGTTACTCTGAGAAAAAACCTGCTTCCACCAGAAATCTTCTCTCACACAGATGGATGCTGCTGCATAGTAGCAGAACTGCATTTAAAAACATAAAATGCAACCAACTCCCACCCACACCTATTAATTAATTGTTGCTCTCACTTTAACCACAGCAGGACTTTGGCACAGTGTCACGGAACGACAGTTACGCTGCAGGACAGAAAGGACAGGTACAGAAGTATTCCAGCTTTGCCAGCAAGAACTTCAAAGAGTCACAGAATGGTTTGGATGGGGAGGGACCTTAAAGCCCACCCAGCCCCTGCCATGAGCTGGCTGCTTCCCAGCAGACCAGGCAACCCAGGGCCCCATCCAGCCTGGCCTTGGCACCTCCAGGGATGGCTGGATAGGAACTTGTATTGAAAAGTCACATGCCTGTATAATTTCAACAGCAATAGAAAAGTTCAAATGCAAAAAAAACCAAACCAAACAAACAAACAAAAAAACACCCTCTGGCTTAACAAAAAGACACGTGGAGTGAGCACTGCTTACCTACATGTATTCCATAAAGATTTATATTGAAAATTTGTTATGAAAAAAGCATACAGTACAGACAGCACCATTTGTACAGACTACATCAGAATCAGTACAGCTTACCCTAGGGAACATCTCTCCTACTCATCACCAAAGAACCCAACATTCCAGTGTATAATCCAGGCCTCTCTTCCAAGAACACCAATCAGCAGAGACAGGGTCTCTCCATCTCTTCTCGCTGTCTACACTTTCCATAGACCTGTTTGACTGCTTCAAACCTTAAGCTTAGATCTTGTTATTAACAGAAAAACTGTCTGTGGTGTAACTGAGCACAAAAGCAAACTGTTTTTTAACTCAGGTATCCAACCAAATTTCTGGTGCGGGCTTCGCTCCTTCCTGTCCTACTAGATGTACACACACACAACCCTAACACTTTCCCCACTCTCGTAACAACCTGCACTAGTAATCAGCTAATTGAATTCAGTGTGGATTTTTCTTTTTCAGCACTGCTTTAGAATCCCCAGAACAAGATCCCTATCACTGCTTGACAGAGGTTCAACACGAGGGCATCAGATTCCTTGCAGAAGTAAAGTTAATATTAACAGACTGCACACAGTAGTAAAAAGCGTGCAAGATCTGAAGAATTAAGTCCAAATAAAACCAACGTGCCCGTGGCAGTTTAGTTCAAACAGAAGATATCAGCTCAGAGATACTAACCCTCTGTGCCTCCAATCCAGTATTAAGAGAAAAGCTTATTAAGAAATTTCTAAATAACTACATAACCAAACTCTTTGCCTTATCTAATTTGGTAATTCTACACTTTCTGATGGTTTATTAATGGATAATGCAGACCAGACTGGTAAACATTAATCACCAGCAACAAGAAGTGCAGAAGATATTTCCAGATACGATTAGAAAATATTACCAAAATGAAAGAAAATGACCAAAACTACTCTCTGGACAAGGCCATGGTTAAATCCATCTGGTAATTCATCTAATTCATCATACAGTCACCAGATCAAACTCCTCTGTCAAGTTTTATTGATAATAAGAAATAATTTGGGGAGAATTAATTCAATCCCATTCTCAAGTACGTATGCTAGATAAACTGCTCTAAAACAACAGTATGCTCACAAAGCAGGTTACCGAGCACCTTTATGACCAGTATTTGGGCCATGGGTTTTTCAATTCTTTCCAACGCAAATGGCTGCATACGAGCAGGCCACACAGGCTGGAGACATTCTGCCTTAACACTGCTCATTGCTGCCTACCGGCTGCCTCCTAAGTGTGAACTACGGCTGAAAATGCTGTGCTGGGAGAAGAACCCTTTGGGAACCAGAAGCACAAAGCTTAGTGGGATTCACTCGTGGTAATAAAAAATAAAAGCGTTAATTATTCCACCAAGCAGATCGCCAGCAGATCCCTGCATCTTCACGCAGCCACTCCACCGAGACAGAACCAGCTGCTACCCCAGTAAAGCAGACATATGGCATCTGACAACTCGTATAGGTAATAAACAAACAATAACCACAGAAGCTCTCTCCGTTTGAAGAAGTTCTGGCACCCTGAGCTGCCGGGTGCCGGCCCACGCGGGGCGGTAGGGCCCCTTCCTCCTGTAAGGCAGCCACAAGACGAGCCAGGACAGCCCTGCCCCACGATCCGTCCCGCTCACCTCCAGGCCCCACGGGACATAAGCGGGCCAATCGGGGTTCCCGTGCAGGGCACCGCAACGCAGCGCAGCCCTACCACCGCCAGTGCCGGGCCCGGGGACTGCCGCCGCCCCGCCGCCTCCCTGTGAGGCACGGAGCGCTCCCGGGCCCGGTGCCGGCACCCCGGGCCTAGCGCTCGCCGCGCAGCCCTCCCGCCCCGCGCTGCCCTTCCCGCACAGGATCCTCGCCGTACCTGGCAGCCGCCGCAGGCTGAGCCCCTCAGCACCGAGCGCCGCCCCCCCTCGCGGTCGCAGCACCGGACCCCCCCGCCGCCGCCATCTTGGCACATCCGGCCCCAGTTCCGCCGCCGCCGCCGACGTGTCACGGCGCGCGCGCGATGACGTCACGGCGCGTGCAGGGCCGGCGCCGCGCGCTTGGCGGTGTTCTTTTCTCTCCCCCTCTTCCTTCCGCGTTCCTTTAAAGGCGAAAGGGGGACGGCAGGAGTGCCGGCGGATTGAAAGCAGAAAAAAAACCACCAAAAACCAGCCAGCCAAAAGGCGGAAGCGGATCTGACAGCGCCCGCCCCTCAATGCCGTGGCCTGGCGCAGGCGCGGTGCGGTTGCGCCCTCAGGAGTCCCTGGTTCGAGTCCCGCCTGTGCGCTGTGTGTGTGGGAGCGGGTTCGAATCCCGCCCGAGGTGGCTGCCAATATGAGTGCTCGTCAGGTTTTCTCTGACCCTGCTGTGCTGCCCCAGTGCCCCCGCTTCACCCTGGGCTTCACTGTAGGCGGCCCTGATGTTTTCCGGCTTCTTGAGGAAGCCTCCCCGGGGCAGTCCCTTCTCCCCCCTCAGGGGGTGCAATGGCGAAGATGGCCGCCAGGGCGGGACAGAGCACCGCGCTCCTTCCTGTGCCCAGCGGGCTGACCCGGGCGGAGCGGGCCGGAGGCTGCTGGTCCTTCCCGTCGCCGAGGTCCCTGCCTCGCAGTGCTGGTTTATGAGGCCGCTTCATCGCGTGGAGGGATCTTCATCACGTAGGGAGCGCAGAAGACGTGCAGGTGTCACGGCTCAGTCTGTGCCCATCGATCCCTCTGTGATGTATTCGGATGGTAGCGTAATATCAAACAGCTCTGCAAGTCTGAAGATACCGCTCCGTCCTGCTTTGTGTTCCGGGGGCTGTCCCGTGGGAACGCGGCGCTTCGAGGGAGGCTCGTTGTTCTGACGGAGAGCAGTGACTCCCATCTGCCGGAGTTTGCACACAGCATGTGACGGAACAACGGGAGGGGAAAACACAACTGACCTAAACAAACACCTTAATCAGGGGTCATTATCAGTGCAGGAGCTGTTCCTGCACGCCTGGTCATTAAGGCAGGGTAATATCCTCAAAGCAGCACTTTGATGCTGGTGTGGGAACCAGAGGAGAGCTGTGCTGCAGAGCCTTTCATCTCCCTCTTTTGTAGGGATGTTCCATAAAGCAGCTCCTCAAACACCACCTCCCTACGCGGGCACGGAGTGCAGATAAAGCCCTGCTGTCCCCTTGATATTTTCTCCAACAGGTGTAATCTGAGGAAATGTGGTTCTAATTAGTCTGATTGGCTTTTAAAATATACACATGCGTTCCGTAAATAGCACCGACAGCTCATATCTGCAGCTATATATTTTCATTATATATCTAACCCTCTGAAGCTCAGACGCGCACAATTCGAACACCAACGACGGGATCTGACCTTTGCTTTTCTCCTGTTAATTATGTGATTATCAACAATCGTCACGTTAGATCCCTTTTGAAGCTTTCTGATTTGCTTCGCTCCGTCCACGTGAACGGATGTGTCATTCGACGGAGGTCACACCTGTGATGAGTTTGGTCTCCTTCTGTGCATTCTTGAGGGGCTGATTGGAGCTGCAATTCAGCAGTCAGGGCTCAAGCAGCTGTTAGCAGCCTTCTGAGCAAACACCAATAGCCCGGAGGTAAACGTAATACAGAGGAACCATTTCTAAATGTCCCGTCTAATGGAGTAGGGATAATGAAAACAAAGAATAATTAAAAAACCCTGCCCTCCAGCATGTAAACAAATAGTTCAGATGCACTGGTTCCTCATAGCACTGACATGAGTACCATCGGGACAGCTTCGAGGTGATCTTTTTTACTGGAACACTTCTGAACTCTTCTATAGTGTGGGATATGATCATAGAATCATAGAATGGCCTGGGTTGAAAAGGACCTCGAAGATCATCTCGTTTCCACCCCCCTACCACAGGCAGGGTCGCCAACCACCAGACCGGCCTGCCCAGAGCCACATCCAGCCTGGATCTTAGTGCTCCTCACCCTTTTCCACCTGGAATCCTAAAGCAACTATGCGTGCCATGACCCGCTCATCCCCTGGCATCTTCTGTTGGCATGAGGGCCCGTAATTCAGCACCCAGCATCTGAGTCGGTGCGAGGCCTTGGGGCTGTGGTTGGACAACACGAGTTGGTTGGAGGGGGCTGGAGGAAGGCAAAGCCTTCTGCACGGAGTTTGTGGGGAAGTGTGGAGGGAGAGACACTTTCTCTGTTAGAAACCTTCTGTGACTTTGAACTTGTATTAATTTATGGCCAGTTTATTAGTATGGGTTCATATGCCAGTGCACAGCTTTTCATTCCTGGGGTGCTGTGGGACAAACAGCCTTGTTCTGGTGGGCACAGTGGTGAAGGGTTGGTGGTTGGACCTGATGATCTTAGAGGTCTTTCCCAACCTTAATGATTCCCCGATTTTGTCCCTTTCCTTAGCATTCAGCCTTTTCCATGCCGTTTTCCTGACCTACTCTTGTGGATCTGGAGGAAACCGCAGGCTTTATGCGCCCCAGCTTCTGTAACTGAGCCACGTGTTTAGTTGTCACTGACAGTGTCACGTTTTACAAATCCTGATAGCCCTTTTTGTACCTGTTCAGGCCAAGTTCCTGCCTTGAACACAAGTGACTGGAGCGTTACACTCTAGGCCAGATAGGAGCGGAAGAAAGTCTTGCTAATGGCTCCCATTGGCACAGATGTGCTCCAGACCCCAAGGCATGCCATGCTTATGGCCACAGGCACGAGCTCTGGGGTGGGTACGTGTGAGAGAAGCCAAGAATGATGGGCTGCATGGGAACAGGGCTGGGTGCTCCCAGATGTGATTCGTGGACAGCACATGTGGAAGTGATGGTGGAGGCTGACAAATTGCCTCCCTTCGAGATTCAGTGGTGCTGGATCATGCGTGAAGTGCTGCGGGGTGTCTGGGACCCAAGAAGGACGGCTCACTTAAGCTTGCACTGAGCGATAAGGATAAATGCTGGGGGCACGAGCACTTGCTGCAGCAGCTGTGCAGCTTCTGGAGTCTGGCAGAGTGCAAAAAGTGCACTGCTATGGCTGCTGACCTGATGTACAGCAGTGTCTGAGGGCCGGGCACCCAAGACGTGCACACACATGCCTGCTCCATGCCTGAATGGAAAATAGCAGCATTCCAGGAGGTACTGGGCTTATCTAGTGCAGGGAGGAGGTCCACAGTGCAGCTATTTATATCAGCGTATTTAGGACCGTGCAGTTGCATTTAGAATACAGAGTCCCTGTGGGAAGAATTGAAATGAATTACCTTACAGATCTGAGTGCGGCCAATGTCACTGCATGGTGGGTGCTGGGCATGGAGCTCTGTGCTCCCCTCCGCAGTGCCTTCAGATGCCTTTCCATCTGTATCCATCCATGTAAGCAACCACATCTGAGAGCCAGAGCTGCCATATGCTTGGCGCTGTGTGAAGCAGGAAGCACTGTACATAATTCTTATCACCACTCGTAGAAGGGCTGTTTCTACAGACCCCAAATAATTAAAAGCATGCAGCCGTGCTTTACCCTCGGCCGCCTCATCAGCCAGAGCGTTCACCTAGAAACGTGGCACTTGTGATAGGTCTGGAATGCACACGGAAGATTGCAAAGCACGTTTTCAGTGCTTCCCCCTCTTGGGTCCCATCCTGACAGCAAAGGCAGCAGAGGGGGTCGGGGCACCCAGAGTGCACTCCTCACACCTGGGGGTTCCGATAAGGAGAAAGTGTCACTGACCAGAGGGCAGCCCTGCAGCATGGAAAGCCAAGCGGGCATCAAGGCCAGACTGCAGTCAACCCACAACAAAAACACCAGGTTCCAGTTTTAGTAAAATCTAGATGCCCAGAAGCATCATTTATTGCAAATCAGTTAACCAAAAAACAAAACCAAAAAAACAAAAAAAAAAAAACCCAATAATAATAAAAAATTAAAAAAAAAAACAACATCATTTTTGCAAACTACAACTTTGCATGTAGATAACTTTATTACAGAAGATATCTTTTTCTTAAACTACGCTCTAGTTTATAAAACATAGGAAGATTCAACACCGCGTGATGTTTTTAATCGCTCATTTTAGGGACGTCACAATAGCAATGGCCTGAAACGTTCGCTCAGATGAGTGCTCAAAGCTCCGCGCTTTGAGAAAGATCCATTTTATTTGGTGTTCTAACAGAAAGGAATGAGGAAGAAGAACCCTTTTCGTAGGTTTGGTGGATTAGCTGCGCTCTATCCGCCTGTCCCATAGCTCTAGTCATAGGGTGTCTGCTTGCCTTTGCACCCGAGCGAGTGAGATCCCAACACCTCTACAAGGCGACACATTTCTGATATATTTAAGACTTGCTCATTTAGATTTTTGAAACAAAATCCGCCTTCTCTTTAAAAAAAAAAATAAACCAAACCAAAACCAAAAACGAAAGGTATTTACAAACATTAAATCTGCCACAGGCTTATACTCTATATTACAGGATACACAGAACGAGTGTGCATCAGTATAAAAAAAGATGCAGCACTCCAGACTCCCAGGAACAAAACGTCAGCGGCTCCAAGCACAGCCGGGCTGCGCTGCCCCAGCTCCAGCCCAGCAGCTGCAGGGCTCCCTCACCTCCTCGGGGCTGTCTGCCTTCAGACATTCCCTCTACCATAGGCAGCCATCCTTAAAATAAGGATGCTGTTTACAAGTTTCCATCGGCATTTCTTTCTTCAACAGTTACTCAAATGCAAACACACACACACAAAAAAAAAAACACCCAGCGACTAAAAGAGAGGAAAGGTATTGGAAGTGAAGTGAAGCCTCCTTTGCGTATGAGCTCCACAGCTGTGGGTTGGGTACATACCCCGCAGTTCTGGGTTTGCCCTCTCAGAATGTTTGGCAGATGCTCTTCTTGGTCTGTTGGGCGGCTGTAGGTTTGTTTTTATCTCAGAACCTGTCCTTACAGGTCTATAAACACGATTATTATTTTTCTTTTATTTTTTTTTTAAATCATAAAAATCATTTAAATATATATTTATATATATATAAAAACGAGAGAGAACAAAAATTCCTATTACCAAGGCAAATATACAACTCTATAATACTGAAATTGAAACAAGGACCGGTACCATAAAATGTCCTCTCGGATAGAACAGCAAAGGAAGCATTTTAAAGTACATCTCCAAGACCCACCCATACTGAATTTCTCTCCCCTATGGAGTGGCATTTTTAGGCCATTTATTTTTTTTTTTCTTCCTCTTTTCTTTCTCACGTCTCTTTCTGAATTGAAAGAGAGAAAAACGACAACAAAAGAAATAAATTAATGGCATTGCAGAATCCTGAACGGTCGCTTATAGCTTTACATAAACATCTCCTCCCACATCAGCACTACGAACCCCCGGAACGAAAGAGAATGTCCCATAGAAACCCCATTCTTACGATTCCTCGAAACACAAGGACTGGTGTCCCGCATTGAGTTCTTAACAACAGAACGTATAAATAAAAAAAAAAAGAGGCAGTGTTCTCGTGTGAAATCAAAAGCACATAAATAAATACTAAAAAAAAAAAGAAAAAAAAAAGAAGAAAAAAAAGAATTAATTTGTCTTTTTTTTTTTTTTTTTAACTTTTGTATAAAAAAAACGTATTTTTAAAAAGGATCCTTTAATAAAAGCATCCAGCGTCCTGTTTAACAACAACAACAAGAAGCTGTCTCTCAGGCTGCAGTCCCTGAGCCCCCACTGGGTCTCACTTGAAGGCCTCGGGGATGTGTCCCATCTGCGACTGCATGCTGGTGGGGGGGCTGGAGATGCCCTCGGACCAGTCAGACACGTTGGAGTGGGGCGAGGAGCTCGACCACTGGTCTGGAGACTCCGGAGAGGGAGTGAGGAAGGGGTGGTCGGGCACCTGGAGCTGGTGGCTGGGGGTGTTGTCCAACGGGGAGGAATAGCTGTGCTGGGAAGGGGGGGTCAGGAACTGAGTGGTGGTCATGGGCTGCGCGAGGGAGGACGGCAGAGAGGTGGGTAGCAGCTGAGAATCTTGGGGCAGGATGGTGTGCACCGCCATGGCGCTGCTGCTCACCGGCTGCATGTCGGGCTGGCTCAGCTCAGTACCGAGGAAATTTTGGCCCATGTGGCCGCCGGCGTTGGAGCCGGGGTTGTGGTGCTGCTGCGGCTGGGGCTGCTGCTGGGGCTGCTGTTGGGGCTGCTGCATGCCAGGCTGCGGCTGCATGCTGGGCTGCTGCATGCCGGGCTGCTGCATCCCGGGCTGCTGCATCTGCTGCATCTGCTGGTTCTGCAGCAGGTGGGGTTGGGAGGCCAGCCGGGTGCTGGGCATGGCCTGGTAGCTCATCATCTGCGACAGGCTGGTGCTGGGCAGCCCGTTGTGCAGGGAGCTCATCATGCCGTGCTGCAGGTTCTGTGCTTGCTGGTGCGTGCCCGGCTGCATGCCGCCCCGCATGGCGCTGTACTGGTTCTGCACCATGCCGCTCTGCAGCCGGCTCAGCCAGTCGCACTGCCCGCTCAGGCCAGCGGCTCCTCCAACTGAGAAATTCATCGGGGCGTTGCTCATTGCCGTGCTGGGGCTGGAGACGGGGAGGTGTGAGAGGCGCGGCGGCACCGCCTCGAAGGCCATCCTGCCAGAGCCGCCCAGGGCCATCTCCTGCTTCCCTGCCATGTTGAGGTGGTTGATGCTCATGTGGGCGTCGGGCATGCCCGGCAAGTGGTTCAGAGGCATGGAAGGGGACTGCTGGAACGGAGAAGTCATCAGCGGAGGGGAGGCGACGTCAGACAGGTACCCATGGGGTGACTCCAGGGAGTCCACTGGGGACAGCACGCTGGAGTTGTCGAGCAGACAGCCTTTTCCATCTTGTGATTTTTTCCTCCGGGCTTTCAGGTCTTTGGAATCCTTGCCGTTGCAGCTCAGGCCCTTGGTGCTTGGCTTCCTGGCTTTCTTTCCCTGCACGGCCGGCTTCAGGTTGCTGATGTAACTGCTGGGGGAGCAGAGTGGGGGGGACAGCGTGGGGGCCCCGAGCGGGCCGCTGTGCAGCGGGGGGCTCCGCACCAGGTTGTACTCATCCAGCAGCCGCACGATGTCGTGGTGCATGCGCTCCTGCGCGATGTCCCGCGGCAGCCGGTCCATGTGGTCCGTGATGTCGCGGTTTGCAAAGTGGTCCAGCAGGACCTTGGCTGTTTCGTAGCTCCCTTCTCTGGCGGCGAGGAACAGTGGGGTCTCCTCCTAGAAACCCAGACGTGGTTAGGTCCATGCTTACTCATCTTCCAGGTAGCACCACAATGTACCACTTACCAAGCACTGCATACGGCATAACCCTTAACACCAAATCCCACGCCTGGAGTCACAGCAGAACAAGTCGCAGTGCCAGACAGTGTTGTATTACGGGCTCAAACTGCCCTTTAGCATAGTGCCCAACTACTTCTTTCCCTTGCCCACTGGTCAGCCCCAAAGACCCTACCTTATTGTTCTGCATATCCTTATTGGCACCGTTCTTCAGGAGGACGACTGCGGCTTCGACATTGTTCACAGCAGCTGCCCAGTGCAGTGCTGACTTGCCTACAGGGGAAGGCCAGGAAACAGCAAGAATTAGTGAGTGGGAAGGGGGCTAGTAAAGCAGCCCTCCTCTTCTTTAGCCTCCCACTGTACCCAGATCATCCACAGCGTTGACATCTGCATGGCAGTTGATGAGGTCCTCCAGCATTCCCTCCACAGCCAAGCGAGCAGCCAGGATCAGTGGGGTCGTCCCGTCGTGCATTCGGGCATCGAGATCAGTCGCCCTGTTCCTTATCAGGATCTGCCCCAGCCAGAGGAAGCACAGATGTTAGGTGGGACAGACCTCAGAGACACAGAGCTTGCAAGCCCTTCCTGGGGGCGTGTCACAGAAAAATAATGGTTGGGTTGGAACGGACCTCAAAGCCCATCCAGCCCCAAGCCCCGCTGTGGGCTGGTTGCCACCCACTGGATGAGGCTGCCCGGGGTCCCATCCAACCTGCACCGCTGACCCAACACGCAGGACAAATGCTTTCAGCAGAAAAGCAGCAGTGAAAGGACCCGTTACCTGGAAGACTCCTTGGGCATCGGCAGAGACGGCGGCGTGCAGAGGGGTCCTGCCCATGTTATCCTGAATGTTTGCATCAGCACTGGCTTCCAGCAGGCGTTTGGCAGCGTCGGAGCGCGAGTAGCGGGCAGCCAGGTGCAGGGCGGTCTCGCCGGTGCGGTCGGTCTGGTTGTGCAAACTGGCGCCTTGGTAGATGAAATCTGAGATGACCGCAGGAGCATCGTCCTCCTCCTCGCTGTTGCCAGTCTCCAGCCCTCCTCCGCTGCACGAGGCGATCATGAGGGGCGTGAAGCCATCTGAAAAGCATGGGGGGAAATCGGTGAGAAAAGGCTTGCTGCCTTCCCGTAACGCGGGCGGCTCAGCGAGATGCTCTGTCTGCAATAGATGCTTATTCCCGTGGGTGCATACAGACTGAGCTCCTGACTGCTTCTGCACATCAAACACGAATATCCTTCCTCTGATATGGATGTGAAATTCCTCCGTGGCTATCTCAGCACTCCCTGGTTTTCCTGCTTCGTCTGCTAGCTGGCACGCTGACACGCAAGGTGCGATCAATACGAAGGGTTGCTCAGTGCAGACTTCAGTGTGGTACAGCACAGCCTTAGCTATTTTCAGTATCTCAGCTGACAGTTTCAGAGAGATGGCGAAGACCAAACGTTTGAAATGGTTTAAATGTCTACTACTAATATAGCCAAAAGCTTGGGAAAGAAGACTGTGAAATGTGCATTTGGAGGTGGATGATCTCCAAGGCCCCTTCCAACCCAAGGGTAGGGGAGAAGTGGGATGATTTAATAGTTTTTCTGTATCCTCTGATTTCCCTCTCCGTGATTAAATAAAGAGATCTTGTTGAAAGCAGAATTTGGCAGAGTCTCTCATGAAGAACAGCAACGGTGCCATGCAGAGGGGTGAACAGTAACCGTGACACGTGGCTGAGAGGGCAGGGACAGCGCGTTAAAAATGGAGATGGGAGCTCTGGGACTGCTCATCGGCAGGCAGTGGGGATTTGAGATGAGCCAAAAAGAGAAGGCAAAGAGCCTTACCTGGCCCTCGTACATTGACATCCATGCAGTCTGCATCGATCTCGCCCTGTGGTGGGGTAGGGGCCATGGAGGAGATGCGGAGGTCGGCAGCATCCAGGTGCTGCTGAGTCCACTGCCTGTGGTCCGTCTGGTCATCCGTGTCAGGCAGCATCGCTTGCTCCTCGAACTGAGGGACAACAACAAATGCTGAGCGTGGGATGGGGGAGCTGAGCTGCAAGGTGGGAAGTTCTGCAAGCTGCACAGGTGTGTTTGCATTGCAAGCAGGTTTAGAAAGCAGCCTTGGGAAGCCCCAAGGGACATCTTATGTGCTGCTTTCCACGGAGCTCTGTTCTTTCCATGCCACAGCCCAGAGAGCAGCTGTTGCAGTGCAGAAAGGGAACCCTGCAAGCAGCTTACCCTGAACTTCTTGGTGTCCAGGGTCTCCTCATCACCCCACTCATTTTGGTTGTCGTCCATCAGCGTGCCGTCAGAAGCATTTTTGAGGGGTCTTTGAAAATAAAACCATGCCAAGAATTAGTTCCTCTGCAGGGACTGATACGTGATGAGCTGTGCCTTATACATGCACTGAAGAACCAACGAGGCTAATTTTCAGGCCGTTTCCCCTCAAGGTGCCTTTCATACTTTCCCAAGAGCCAGCAGACCAGGAAGCATTAAAAAACCTCCTCCAAACTGAAGTGTGGTTTTCCCAACGCAGAACAATACAAAACCCCACTTTTCTCCTCCCCACCACTCCGCTACGATGCCCTAGAGAACAAAACCGACGGGACGGTTCAGAAGAGCCCCCAGACAGCCCCACTCTGCTGTGCCTAACAGATAACAAACCCATTACTCACTTCAGTCCAACAGAATCTTCCCCAAGCGGCTCTCGGCGCTTCTTCTTGCTCGACTCCGTCACTTTGAAGCCCTCCGGGAACCAGAGCTGGCCATGCTCCCTGCGCCGCTTGCGGGATACCAGCACTCCCACTCCAATGAAAGCAAGCAAGACCAGCACAGCCACCACCACGTACATAGGATACAGCTGGGAGTTCCTCGCGGGCTCCGCCGTTTCACCTGGAAAGCAGTGGGGCACAGAGAGACGCTGAGACATGAAGCTGCATAGCAAACGAGTGACAGAGTGGAAATGAAGCAAAATTAGTTAATAAAGGGACCCAAGGCTGATCTAAATCAGCCCCCTCCCAAAATAAGGTCATTTTATACGCTATTAATCAGAATTGCAAACTATCGGCAAATTCTCCGCTGCACAAGGCAGCCTGCATCAGGAGACAGCTTTACTTTTTTCTCCTTTAAGGAAAAGGATTAGCAAACTTCAAATCATTGCGCTTGCATTGAGCTGTTAAGACAAAAGGATTTAGGGGGGATTTTCAAGATACAAACTTCAACTCCTTGCATGTCACTGATTGATTGGAGCTGGTTGGGCTGCCTGGGCTTTTTTTTTTTTTTTTTAACTTTTATGGCGATAATGATTTTGAAATAAACCTGGAATAAGCAAAAATAATAAACGCTTCTGGTACTGTTTTGAAAAACAGGCATAAAGGAATAAAAAGACGCGGGGTTATTAAAACCAGACTGTGTTCAAATGTGGCACCTGAGCCAGCAGACCGATAACTGAGCACGGAGGAGGTGGGGAAGTTTCAGGCTCTCATCAGCTGCACTTACTCTTGACGGCCTCTATTTTGTAGGGAATGTTCAGGTTGCCCAGGGAGGCCAAGGCCCCCAGGAAGGCCGCCACGTCGGTTGCACTCTGGAAGCACTGGGAGGACGACTGGATGCACTGCCGGTTGTCGATTTCCAAGTAGACGATGGACCTGCAAAAGAAGAGTCAATGGGAAATGAGGGGCCACCATCCATCACCCTGCAGGGCACTGGGCAGCAGGAGGTGTGAGCCCATCTCTTCTCTTCTCCTTGGCCTGAGCCCCGGGCTCAATCTGGTGGTCTACTGGATCTGCCTCCATGAACACTGCAAAGCCTGACTCCTTATCTATAGGAATGTAAGGGAACCTGCTGTACCATGCTCTGAAATTACCCAGACACTACAATACTGTAAATAAGGCTGTTTGGGAGCCTTAAGATCTTTCACATCAGTTTCACTGCTCAAACTCCTTTGGTTTCGTTGACTTTTGATTGAGTCCACAGAGAGGGAAGGTCAGATCTATATGTTTATACAAAAGAGCTCCAAACACAGTCTGCAGCGATTGAGTTTTACAACAAAGCTCTCGGAAGCATTTCCCAGGGAGAACCTGAGGCTTAGCCCAACGCCTTCCTGTGAGCAGACCTCAGCTGGGCCAGCCCCCCGCCCAACAACACCCAGTGTAGGAGCCCTGCAGCACTGTGCAGAGGTTCAGGTTGGCTATTAGGGAATATTTCTTCTCCAAAAGAGTGGAAATGCATTGGCACAGCTGCCCAGGGCAGTGGGGCAGCCATCACCCCTGAAGGTGTTCCAGAAGCGTAGAGATGTGGCACTGAGGGATGTGGTCAGGGAGCACGATGGGACAGACTGGGGTTGGGGATATGAGAGGGCTGTCCCAGCCTTAATGGCTCTCTGATTCCATTATCAACGCACAAAACCAGCCCTGCTCTGTGACAGAGGCACCCACCGGTTCCCCTTACCCTCTGATGTCCATCTGATCCAGCTCTCTCTTCTGCCTCCTGCCAGCCCGCGAGTAGAGGCTGCTCTTCACTTTATTGATAACAGCACTGGACATATCTGCCCAGTCCTCCGTGGACCTCTTGATGTAGTGCTTTTTCAGCTCCTCCTCGTTGCCGTAGTATGGGAAGATCATGTACTCTCCCTTGGCATTCTTCTTGAAGACTACATTGGTGTGCAGCACGCGGCTCAGCTCCCTCAGGAAGTTGAAGGAATTGTTCTTCAGGTTCTCAGGGGTGATGAGGACCACCACCACCAGCGTGCCATCCGCCAGCTTCTCAGGCATGTTGTTCGCACAGTCCAGCCCGTCCCACTCACACTCAAAGTTATTGCAGCCCTGGTCACAGTGACCATCTGAGAAGTGGTCCTTACAGTACTGGTCATACAGAGGGCTGGGCAGAAGGGAAGAAAGAGGAATGAATTAGACCAGGCACTGTGCGTGCTACGGGTCAATGGTTGGACTAGATGATCTTAGTAGTCAAGCTTTAACGATTTTATGATTCTATGATTATTGCTAAGAAAATAGTTTGTGCTTCCCAAAGAGCTCTCTTGTGTGTAAATATTATTTATCTTAACGGATATGGGACCAGTTGACATGGAAGGCAATTGTGTCATGCAGCACTGCAAAGTGTTCATGGAAGAGGTGAAAGATAACAGCTAACAGCTGTTGTGTCATAAGTCAAGTTTAGATGCCAGAGAACAGGGAGGAGTGCTGTGAGTTACAAGTCACATTTTAGATGCAAGGGACAAATTGCTGAGACTCAGAGAAGACATGAGGACACAAAATAGTTACTCAGATTAGAATTTGTCCAGGAACCTGGGAGCAAGTCCCTGCTCTTGTCACTGACAATGCCTGCCATGTGCCTGGATGCTCACATCATCATGCTTCCTGCTTGATCTTCCCTACACTGAACCTCACTGTGCCGCCGCTGCTGGTCACAAAATTCACATTTGTGGCACGATGCAGGTCAGGACAGTGAAGCCAAACAGAGAGAGCTACCAAGTGTGCATAGAACTCTGTAGGACCAGGGGGAACTATGGCGACTCGAGATGCAGTCCTACATGCAGGAGAAGGGAATGAAGACACAGCCAGCAGACTGCAGCACTCCCAGCTTTAAAGCGAGAGGACCAACGAGCCACTTACTTGCACTGCCCCTCATACTTCTGGCAGTCAAAGCCATCATACAGGCAGCCCGCGTTGTTGCACTGCGAGTCACAATTGCCATCGTTGAAGTACTTCCAGCACTGCAGGGACTGCGAGCAGTTCTTCCAGGGGTCGTTGAAATTGAGCGAGCAGTCACCGCCATCCCAGCCGCAGGCGTGGTTGTTGCACTTCCCATCACAGATCTTATTGCCAGCATAGCTCGCACAAACGGCGATCTCACACTTCTCCTCAATTTTGGGTGGGATGATGTCCTGCCCGAAACCGCCTTGGAAATCAAAGTCGAGGATGTGACAGTTGAGGCCGTTGAAGTTGGCGGGGCAGTTGCAGTGGTAGTAAGGGGAAGCGTCGCTGAGGAACTCGCAGGTGCCCCCGTTGTAGCAGGGGTTGGAGATGCAGGGGCTGCTGGCCGGGTACTGGCACTCAGGGCCCGTGAAGGCCGCTGTGCACACACACTTGGAGCTCTTGTGCATGGAGATGCAGGTGCCACCATTCAAGCAGTGCAGGGTCCCGCAGGTGTGGGAGTCGTTCTCACAGGTGGCACCCACAAAGCCCTGGGGAGGGGACAGCACCAAGTCAGTCACCAAGACTGATGTCCTCATACACACGTGTGTGTGCTGGGAAACAGCCCAAATGTGGCGAATCAGATCTCAGGGCACAGCTGTGATGCCAGCTCTGAAACTAGTGATGGACAAAATCACCTACAGCACGAACCCCATTAAAGCATCCCCCCGAAAACAAAGGGAACTCTTCTCCATCTCTGCCTGTCCCCACCTTTACGTGGCATGAGCCATCATCCACCAGGCAGAAAGGAGCCTGCCCCACAGACCCAGGTGTCACACCGGCAGCGCTGCTCCTCCCTGACACAGCAGGCGAGGAAGGCTTGGATGCATGGATTCTCCTCCCTATGGAAGGGGCTGATTTCCCCACGCTCAAAGCAGGAGCACGGTGGGAACCTACCGGGGGGCACTTGCAGATGAAGCCACGGCCCGTGTTGCTGGCCACAGCACACGTTCCCCCATTCCTGCAGGGTTTGCCCTTGCAGCCATCCACCACAGTGTCGCAGCGACGCCCTGCAGAGGGACAGGAGGGTGTGAGGAGCAAAGCATGGCATGCGAGGTGCTCGGGGTGCACTGCAGGCAGCCGTGCTCACCTGCGTAGCCGGGCCGGCACTCGCATTTGTAGTCATTGACCCGCTGCACGCAGTTCTGGGTGCCGCGCGCGTCGCAGGGGTTGGAGAGGCACTCGTTGACGTCTCCCTCGCAGCGCTCCCCTACAAAGCCAGGGGGGCAGATGCAGCTGTAGCCACCTACCCGATCCGTGCACTTGCCATTGTTAAAGCACTTGGGCCCCAGGGTGACGGGATCAAAGAAAGGGCTGCAGTCATCCACATTGATCTCACAGTGCACCCCTAGAGAAATGGGGGAACAACCCACACAGCTCATCAAACAGTATCGGGGGGCTTGGAGGTCCCTCGTGCGAACCTTCCCTGTGAAGGGGCTGAGCCTGACCAACTCAATGGCAGTCTGAGCCACCGCTCAGTGGGAAGCACGCAGCCCATGCAGCTCGTGCCCAAGGCCACGTGGCCTCGATGGCTGAGCCCGCCAGCACACGCGATCCGCTACTGCTGCATTTGCTTCTGCAAGCCCGAGCAGCTAATGAGCAGATACCAAGGATATCTGCATTCCACCCGCTAATGCCCCAGCCTGGGGAATTAATTTACCTTGAGTTCCTCTGGGGCAGGAGCATTTGTAGGTATTGATGAGATCGATGCAGGTTCCTCCATTCTGGCATGGGTGGGACAAGCACTCATTGATCTCCTCTGAGCAGTTAACTCCATGATAACCAGCTACGCACTGTGAAGAGAAGAGAGCTGTCAGAGACCTACACCCAGCTGCTGCACGGTGCACAGGACATACAAACACCCGATCTATTCCCGATCCACCTGAGTTACCGCAACCCAAGAGCCCAACACAAGAGAGCAGCTCCCACCTCACAGGAATAGCCCCCCAGGTAGTCTGTGCAGGTGGCTCCGTTCTGGCAGGGGTTCGGGGAGCACTCGTCCACCTGCTCCTCACAGTAGCTGCCAGTGTAGCCGGCCTGGCAGCGGCAGAAGTGCGTGTTGCCACTGTCCACACAGAGCCCCGAGTTCCTGCAGAGATGAGCGACGTCGATACCTGCCAGGGAGAGCAGAGAGAGGTGGGGACTTCAGTGACACCCAGGGAAATGATGCATCCCACAACAGTGACGGCAGTCCTTGGGAAACCTGGGGAACCCCAGGCCGCGCGCAGGGAATGACGGCAGGGTTTGTACCTTGCTGCTTTGCAGCCACCTCGCAGGAGACGCTGGGGACATCACAGTAGAGCCCCGTCCAGCCGCTGTTGCACTCGCAGCGGTACAGATTGTTGGTCTGCCAGCACTTGCCCCCATTTTTGCAGGGTGAGGAGTCACACCAGCGCACCAAGTTCTGTGCAGGGAAAGCAAGGCAGGAGATCAGGCCCAGAGAAGCTTCTGTAGGATGAAGCCCCATCCCCGCATACAGGGACCCCCGGAATCTTCTCACTACCTGGCAGTTGAGCCCAGTGTATCCCTGGGGACAGGTGCACTTGTATGTCCCGTAGCTGTCCTGACACGTGCCCCCGTTCAGGCAGGGCTTGGAGTCACACTCGTTGATGTTGTGCTCACAGTAGCTGCCCGTGAAGCCGGATGGACAGAGGCAGGTGAAGGTGTTGATGCCATCTACGCAGGTCCCCCCATTGAAGCAGGAGCTGGGAGCACAAACACCACATCCTCATGAGTCACCCCCATGGCTGACACTCTTGGTACTGGACGCCAGTCCCGAAACCCCTCCAAACCCACGCAGGGACCCCAGCCCCATGCTGGCAGTACCTCTCAGTGCAGTCCGGCGTGTTGTTCTCACAGTGGATGCCGCTGAAACCAGAGGGGCAGGTGCAGGTGTAGCTGTTGACGCAGTCGGTGCAGTTGGCCCCGTTCTTGCAGGGGTTGCTGGCACACTCATTGATGTCCTCCTCACACTTGAGCCCACGGAAGCCAGCCAGGCACTCACAGAAGAACGTGCCAATGCCATCCGAGCAGGAGCCGCCATTGTGGCATGGATCTGGAAATAGGGCACGCATGCATTAAGTGCAATGGGTCCAGCCCTGGTGTTATCCCCACACACAGAGGGATGGGACAGAGGCCAGCCCAGCCCCAGCTGGGAAAGCATGAGGCACATGGGACACACTTGCTCACTGCCTGCACGTCACCATCCCCCCCAGCCTCCTTCCTGCCAGCCACCACCTGGCCTAGATTGACGCAGTCCCACAGGGATGGGGCTGGGACATTCCCAAAGCCCGAAAGGCCTGGACCCACACAGAGACACAGCTTTCTGAGCATGGGGAGGCTGACCCAGCACCGGGGACCACACACAGCCCCAGGTGCCCCTGGCTCTTACTGGGCTGGCAGTCATCGATGTCGGTGTCACAGTTGCGGCCTGCGAAGCCCACCCGGCACAGGCAGCGGTAGCTCCCGTTGGTGTTCTGGCACGTGGCCCCATTGCGGCAGGGGCTCTTCACACACTCGTTGATGTCAATCTCACACGTCTGGCCTATGGGACAGCGGGACGGGAAGCACGTAAACTGGGGGGCACTGGCAGAAACACCAGGGCTGGCTGCCGTGCCCCGGGCCCACCTGGCAGAGCAGGCTCACCTTGCCAGCCGGGCGGGCAGCTGCACGAGAACCTCTTGTAGTCCTCCGACTCCCGGCACTCGCCGCCGTTCTTACAGGGGCCGCCGGCGCAGGGGGCCAGCACGTCCTCACAGGTGGCTCCTGCACAGGGACAGGTGCCCGCTGACCACCTCCCAAGGGACAGTGGTGACCACGCAGCCGCCACCTGCCCTCAGCCTGCTTCCTGCAGGGCCTGGGCTGCCCATCCAGAGCCCTCTCCTCCATCTCCATGACCCCTGGCCCCACAAATCTTTAAACTCCTGCAATCTGGGCCTCGTTAAAGGCCTGCACATTTCCTCTGGACGGGAAGTGCTGCTTAGGGTGTCTTTTCCCCCCTCCCTCTCCGTTGCTTTTCCTGTTTACATCCAGCCAAGGGACACGTTCCCTCCGAACCCTTATCTTCCCTGTCAGCCAGTATCTCCCGAACTGCCCTTTGCTATTTTCCAGAGCCTTCCCCTCCGCTCCTGCCCTATCCCCATCCCTCCCCCCCAGGGGTTTCTATGGCCACTGCCGAAGGCAGGAAACACCTCATGGCTTCCTGCTATTGTGCTCCGGCTGCTGCTCTATGCGAGCGGAAGTGAGAGGATGGCAAACAGGAATCAGCTCAGCAGAATCGCCCGGCCCTGCAGCCTCAAACTGCTTTTTCCAACCCTGGGCACCACGGTGGGAGAACCAGCAAGGCCCCCATTGCAGTGGGGTGGGTTCCCAGTGCCTCTGCCCTCTCCAGTGGAGGAAGATGAGGAAGTTCTGACCAGCTGTTCCTCAGTGCGCCTCTCAGTTTCCTCCAGCTGTGCTGCAGCACAGGGGAAGCGTAGGGGAAGACCTGGAGCAGAAGGACCTGTTTGCAGACTTATGGGAGGGCTGAGGGGCTCCTGCCCCCTCACCTGTGTAGGGCAGGAGGCAGTTGCAGGTGTAGCCGGCCACGTCATCGATGCACGTGCCTTGGTTCAGGCAGGGGTTGGAAGCACATTCATTGATATTGGTCTGGCAGTTGGGTCCTGGATTAGAGAAAAGGAAATAGGGCTTTAAAAACAGGGTGGGACCGAGTCAGGAGCACGGAGAACCTCCTGCTGTCTGCTCAAGCCATGGGACCCCGGACTGCCAAAGGTCCTCATCTCCCTCCTGGAGTAGGAATCGCCATCCAGTGACACCTCTGGTCAATGGGGACATCCTTCTGGAGCTCCCACCCAGCCCCTGGCACAGGGCAGTGTCCTCAGCCACATCCTTACCACTGAACCCCTCCCTGCAGGTGCAGATGTAACCGCTGGTCATGTCCTTGCAGGTGCCACCATTCATGCAGGGGTTGGATTCACACTCGTTATTGTTGATGTCGCAATTCGTCCCGCTCCAGCCCGGGTCGCAATCACAGCGGTAGCTTTGGGGAAAAACAAGAGCATAAAGCAGAGGTTTCGGTGCCATCTGACCGTGCTTCAGTGCGAGCAGTGCTGTGCCCCAGCCTACCCGTTCAGCCCATCGTGGCACCTCCCATGGATGCAGGGGTTGCTGTTGCACTCATTCACTTCAGACAGGCACTTGGGGTCGTGGAAGCCCTCGGGGCAGAGGCAGGTGAAGCCATTGATGCCGTCCTTGCACGTGCCCCCATTGTGGCATGGGTTGCTGGCACACTCATCGATGTTGATGTTGCACATGCGCCCTGGGAAAGAGGTGAGCAGCAAAGTGTCAGTTCTAGCAGGGACACGGCACTGAGGGTGCACGGCCTCCTGGGGACACGTAGACTCCTTCAGATATTGGAGGCTCAGATCTCTGGGCACACACGTGTGCCAGGCCCGCCTCTGGGGTAAGGGTAGTTCATGCTGCTGCACTGCCCTCCTGGCTTAACTCAGTGCAATCAGGAGGGGAAATCAATGCAGTCGGGAGGGGGCCATGCTGTGGGTGCCTGCGGTTCAGGAGGGACTATCAGAGAGAGCCAATTTCAGCCTGTAACCCTACCTGCTGAGGCTGACAAAGAACAGCTTTATGGAAGGCTCCTGGCAAGCAGGAGCACAAAGAGCCGCGTGGCCCCGCAGCCCTCACTGCCGTGAGCGGGGAGCCGGCGGGGTCTGCTGCTATCAAAGCTCTTCGCTTTTTGCAGCGTTGATCAAACAAACCAGTTAGACAAGGCAGCAACCCGATACCCATGGGAGTGGATGCAATGGGAGTCAGATTCCCGGCACTGGAACGCCTTTGATTTTGGCTCCAGCTGGAATCGCCCGCTCAGACAAGTGGGAGGTGTTGGGCTGGGGTGGCAGCCCTGCTGGGTGCCCAAGGTGGGGGCAGAGCCTCCCCAAGACCTCGGTCCCCCTGGCCGCTCACAGAGCCCCAATCCTCGCCTCACCGTGCCCCACTCTCACCTGTGTACCCTGGCTCACAGGTGCACTCGTAGCCGTTGATCTTGTCGATGCACTTGCCATAGTCACAGGGGTTGCTGGCGCAGTCGTCCAGGTTGATCTCGCAGTTGGGCCCTTGAGGAGGAAAGCGGGGGTGTTAAGCAGGGTGCCCCCGGCCCTGCTGACAATGCACAACAAACCCCATGGGTGCTGCTCCCGCACCACAACAAAGCCTCCCCCGCAGACAGCTTCCAGCTGGGGTGCGGGTGCTAAACCGGGAAAACTCGCCCTGGCTGAGGACACCCCCGCCCCGGGCCATCCCCAAAACCAGGGCAGCTGCTGGCAGTGCCCTCCCAGCGCATCAAACCATCCCGGGATGGGCTGGGTGCCTTGCCGGCACTGCCGCCCCAGGTGCTCCCCTTGCTTACCCGTGGTCCCCTTGAGGCACAGGCAGTTGTAGGCGTTGTCCCTGTCCTGGCAGGTCCCCCCGTTCCTGCAGGGCTGGCTCTGGCACTCATTGATGTTGATGTCGCAGCGGTGGCCCGTGTAGCCGGGCTGGCAGAGGCAGGTGAAGGCGGCGATGCTGTCCTTGCAAGTCCCATAGTGGCACGGGTCAGGGTTGCACTCATCAATGTCGATCTCACAGTGTACACCCGAGAAACCTGGAGCCATTGGAGACACATGGAGAGGATGGAGCACGTTGGGGGGCAGATGGACAATGCTGGGGTGAGGATGAAGGCCATGAGGTGAGGATGGAGGACACTGGGGTGAGGATAGGGGATGCGGGGTCATGACATGAGATGTTCCTGCCCACCTGAGGTGCGCACACGGCAGCACCCACCCACTCCACCAGTCGCACCAATGCAGCAGGACCCCCCCAAGCGCAGGGCACAGGACAGTGGAGCCCCCCAGCCAAGGGGCCTTTCAGTGCCCAGCTTGCAGGCTTTGTCCTGGGGCGCACAATGATCTGCATTAAGCTGCCTCAGCTCAGGAGCGGGGCCCCGCACTCGCCCGCGTCTCATCCTGGAGCGTGCGGGGGGGGCGGCCGCATGCACCCCCGAATAATCACCCCCCAGCAGATCCTATTCTCCTGGCCAGCTCCCTCCCCAATGGGCTGGGGGTGGAGAGCAGAAGACAAAGTACAGCTTTGACTAGACCCCGCCAAGCCCACATAGCAGCTTTTCATCGGGGCTTGGCATTAGCAAGACACTAATTAGAGGCCATTCAGCTGGAAGATTTCTGGCGGGAGCTGCTCCACAAAAGAGCCACTGTTTGCCACCAGGGCTCAAGTCATCATTCTGTGCAACCGCTCCTTGGGTTTCGGTGCGTTGAGCCCCCGCAGCCATGCACCTTGCATCCCCATAGAGGCAGCTTTATTCCTTCCTTCCTTCCTTCCCCATCGCTGCCGGGGGGCGCGGTGGGATGGGTGCTGCGGGGCCACACCTCGTTAGCACCGGGCTCATTACAGGGCTGGCTGGAAGCAGGCATCTGGGGTGAGTTTTGGGAAGATTGGCGCTTCCCTTGCTAATAACTCATTGATGTGGTTTTATGGCACTTCACGGGGCAGAAGGTGACTCAATCCTGCTCAGGTGTGCTCGAGCCCCCCAGGACATGGGGACCTCACCTTCGGTGCACTCGCAGCTGTAGGTGTTGGGGCCATCCACGCACTTGGCTCCATTCTTGCAGGGGGTGCTGGCGCACTCATCGATGTCAAACTGGCACAGGTGCCCATTGAACCCTGAAACAGAGGCAGACGTCACATCCCTGTCAACGGCTGGAGCACCCCCTCCCCACCGCCCACCGGTCCTGCAAGGCCCCCCACGTCCCAGCCGGGGCGCCAGGTTTCCATGGGGACGGCTGCGCAGGGCCCTGAATGCGGGGCTGCGACCCGCCATTGAGAGCATCTTATTTACATCTCTAGAGGAGCAAAGTCTCTGAACTTCAAAACCTCCTTTCACAGATTAACCGTCTCCCCATTCTCCGCTCCACCCCGTGACTTTGACACAGCATTCAAAGTGGCTGGCAAGGCCCCCCCCCAACCCCCGGCCCTCCTTCCCAAAGAGGGGCCTTTTCAAGTGCAAAGCCGAGGGCTTTAATCCACCTTCCCCTCTCCCATGGACTGGTGCAGCAATGGGGCTCAACCCATCACTGGAATGGCGAAAAAATCCCCGACAGTGGCAGCTCTGCACCCAACCTGCTGCACGTATGGGGATGCCGCTCATGGCAGTTTTGCTGTGAGCATCCCACACTGCTGCAGGGCTGCAGCTTTGCAATGGACGGAGCCAACCGTTGGGCTCTGCCCTGCCCGGGTAGGTACCCAGTGCCAGGGATGCTGTAAGGAATACAGAGAAGGGATGCCACATACCGGTGGGGCACTCGCAGTGGAACTCATTGATCTTATCCAGGCAGTTGCCATTGTGCAGGCAGGGGCTGCTGGCACACTCATCTGTGTTGATTTCACAGTAGACGCCCTCGTATCCTGCAGACAGACCCAGCACCCCATCAGCTTCGTGCCATGGGACCGGCATGCAACATGGCAGGATGGGCAGGTGGCACCAGGCAGGTGTTTGGCCTTTATGAGGACAGCCCAGTAGCCACGCTCCAGCTGATGGAACCCTACGCACAAGCTCCTGTGTGACCATCCACCATGGATTTCACATCCCAAGCCAGCAAGAGGAAGAGTGCGGGGGGCCGGTGGTGTCCAGCTCCCTCTCCCAGACCCCACCTCTGCACAGGCTTTTGGTGCTAGCCCCAGGCACAGCAGCCTCTCATGGCTACCAGCCCAAATCCATGTTCATGGGCACACGAAGCCTTTCCTGCCCACACCTAACAGCAGGGCACGGTGCGCCCACCCACCAGGCATGCAGATACACTGGAACTCCCCGATCTGGTCCAGGCAGGTGGCATCATTCTGGCAGGGGTTGGAGAGGCACTCATTGACATCGATCTCGCAGCGAGGGCCCGAGTAGCCCTGCAGACACTGGCACTGGAAGGACCCCTGGGTGTTGATGCATTTCCCTGCGTGCTCACAGGGGTTGGCTCCTGCAAGACACAAATGCTGCCTATAGGACGCTTCTCCTTTCTGTGCTGCACAAGCTTCTTGGTGCCAGGACACAACACTCACCCAGTGAGCACTCGTCCACGTCCTGGTTGCACGCCGGCCCCATGTACCCCGAAGGACACGTGCAGATGGCTTTGCCATTGACAGGGTTGGTATCGCAGTTGGAGCCCTCGTTGCAGGGGTTGCTGATGCAGGCATCATCCAGGTGGCACAGCAAACCTGTGGGGAACAGCACGATGCTGGGCATGCAGCATGGAGACCCTGGGAGGGAAGGGGGACACGCGAAGAGCTGCAATCAGCACGAGCTGGTGCAAGGATGGGGCCTCACCTGTGCGCCCGTGGGGACACTCGCAGTAGAAGGAGGCCACCCGGTCGTGGCAGGTGGCCCCCTGGAAGCAGGCAGCCATGGCACAATCATCGATGTTCTCACTGCAATCCTCGCCTGTCCACCCATTGACGCAGACGCAGTTGTAGCCGCCGTGGTTGTTGTGGCAGGTGCCCCCGTTCTGGCAGGCATTGGGCATCAGCTGGCACTCATCCACGTCCTCGGTGCAGTACTGACCTATGAGGGAACAGGGTACCATCAATTCCTTGTGCCCAGATGGGCGTCTCCATGCTCTCCCCACACAGCTATGCCTCCTCTGGGCAGGACGTGTTCCCCAGCACATCCTCCTGCTGCCCCCCAGCACTACCTGTCCACTCGGGCGGGCACTGGCAGTTGTAGGTGTTGACGCCATCCACGCAGGTGCCCCCGTTCCTGCAGTTGTTCCCCGGACAGTCGTCGATGTTCTCCTCGCAGTTCTGCCCGGTGAACCCTGCAAAGAACCGCCACTGTATCACCTCCCTGTGACCATGTCCCCACCCAAGTGCCACCGTCCCCACAGCCCCGCAGGGCTCCCAGCACAGGGGGGTGCCCTCCCGCAGCCAGGTGCTGTTAGCAGGCAGACAGCCCGCCGGCGCTCCCCGCCCCGCTCCTTTGAAGCCAGCGCCCGGTTTCATCCCCAGCCCTGTCCCGTCTCCTGCGGGGCCGATTCCTGACACGCACGTTACCCCAGGAGGGAGCAATCTCCCCAGCCTGGCAAGCAGCCCCATCCTCGGTGCAGGGTGCCAATGCCCCCGGCCCCGCCACGCTCACCCCGAGCAGTGGAGGCTGTGCTGGGGACGGGATGAACCGGGGCTGCTCCCACTGCCGCTTGCAGAACCCGGCGCTGAATCACCCCGCTTTAATTTCACGTTTAAAGAGCCTCATCACCAGTGTTTCCCCCAGAGGGGAATTCTTTGTTTCCAAGCCTCTCTCAGCGTGAATCATCGCAATCTCAGCTCTCCTTTCAGTGCAGCCTGGCTGCCCGGGTTTGCGTTATCACCTCCATCTGATAGCACGGCGCACATGGAAACCGTGCGGCACCTGACCTCACCCCACAGCGTGTGCAGCAGAAATGAAACGGCCCTTACTGGGATATCTGCCACCACAACCCCCAGTACGGCCACTGGTCCCTGCTCTGGGGTTGGCACCAACAAAGCGATGCTGCTCAGTGGTGGGGATGGGCAGGATGTGCTCCTGCGTGCATCGGCCACATTGGGACCGTGCAGGCAAGGACACACGTCAACCCCAGCACCAGTCCAACGCAGATGAGCAGGTAATTTGGTGCCTCATTTTTAAGCAGTTGGGCTGAGACTGAGCAGCAATAACCAGCAATGTCCTGCCTACCAGCACTAACACTCCGAATGAGTAATTTTGAACCCTCCAAATGAGTAATTAGTACTGCAATTACTTTAAACTCAAGGTTACACTCTGCAGCGATGGCACGATAAAGCAGACAAGATTAGTTTAACTTTCAGAAACCCGCTGCAGTCAGGAAACAACAAGGGGACTTTGTTTTTGCTGCATACCAGCGTATCAACCACTCTTATCATCAGCACCGGCCCCAGTTCCTGTGCCTCTGCCAGAAGCCGATGCAGCCCTCGCACAAGCCGTGCCCTATGGCAGAGTTGCCGAAGAACCCCAGTGTCCCCCCACAAGGACTCACCCTGCCCTACTGTAGGGCTGTGTCACCCATGGGAGGTGAACCAGCCGGCACAGCATGCAAATTCCCTGGCAGCAGCCGCCAGCCGCAGCGGGGTGTGAGCGCCGATCCCCCACGGCAGCGATGCTCCCCGGGGCGATCCCTCACCCCGCTGTGCCCGACGCTGGGAGAAGTGCAGCGTCAGCAGTGCAGCGGGCAGGCCAGCACTGCTCCTTGCCACCCTCAGCCTGCCTGACCCTGTGGCAGTGCCGCTCCCGTTGAGCGGTGCCTGTGGGAGCTGTTGGCTACGGGCTCACCGTGCCAGCTCTGTGGGGCCAGGCTGCCTTCCCTGCATCAACCCCAGAGCCGCTGGTAGAGTAGGAGATCTGTTCCAGCCTGGGTGAGCAGGTGTGGAGAAGAAGCTGGAGCTCCTACAGGGCCATGGTGACCATGACGTGGGTATCTGGATGTGGGCGCATGGTTTGGGGTCCCAAGATACGGATACCTGGATCTGGGCACCTGAATACAAGCAGCTAGATATAGGTACCAGGATGTGGGCACCTGGACACGGGTACCAGGATGCAGACACAACTCTGCCTGCTGGGAGAGCCCATCCCCATCTCAGAAGGATGGCAGCACAGGGATGATCCATGGAGGTGGGGCAGGAGGGAGGATGGGGCTCCCATAGGAATGCTGAGCTCCTGCAGGATCGCTTCATTTTGGAGGCTGCCCCTCATTTCTCTGCCCTGCATGGCTGGGCTCCTCCCACGCTCACCGGAGGGAGCAGCAGTGAGCACGGGCAGGGTCTCCCTTCCCCAAGCCCATTCTGCACTCGGAAACTTTCTAAAATAGCTATTCCGGGACAATAATTCCATTCTGGAAGTGGATTAAGCTGAAGCGGAAAAAGGCACTCTTATTCTGGAATATGAGCATCCGCACAGGGGCCTCTGCTGAAACAGTTGTTTTGGAAGAGCTATTTTGGTGAATCACCACGTATGAAAAGCCCCTAGCTGACCTCTCTGCTTAAGGCACAGCTGCCCAACATCTTCCCACAGCCGTCCAACACAGCGTGCTGCAATGCTTGGCTTCGTCGCTCCCCAGGAGGAGATATGCACGAAGCATTGTGCACTTAGGGAGGGGAAAATGAAGGAAAAAGAGCAGCAAATCGACCTCAACGCCTCCCCTACCTGGCAGACAGGTGCAGTCGTAGGTGGTGTCCCCAGTCTGGCGGCACGTGCCCCCGTTCTGGCAGGGTGAGGGGTTGCAGGGCACATAGAGATGCTCGCAGTTCTGCCCAGTGTAGGCTGGCTTGCAGGAGCACTGGTAGGTGCCCACCTCGTTGGTGCAGCTGCCACCATTCTTGCAGACGGGAGGTAAGATGTTGCATTCGTTCACATCCTGCTTGCAGTTGGCCCCGTGGAAGCCGGCTGTGCAGCGGCAGATGTAGTGGGCTTCGAAGGGGACACACTGACCCCCGTTGGCACAGGGGTTGGAGGCACAGGGGTCAGCCTGCTGGCAAGTTTTACCTGGGGAAGGAGGGAAGAGGATGCAAAGAGCAGCTCTAAGTGCTGGGGTACAGAGCCAATGCAAGAGCTGTGTTCACAGGGGGGTGCAAATAACTCCCCCCAGCTGAACTCCCCCCAAGCTCAGCTATGCCCACCCTTTCCATTTGTCTTTAGTACCAACACAGAAAAACTCAGTGTCCTTCTCCAGCAGTGGGGTTTTCAAGGAGCAGCCCTCAGCAAGGGCTGCTAATCCCATCCCATCAAATTACAGAGTCATTCAGTTTGGAAAAGCCCTCTCAGATCCCCAAGCCCAGCCCATCCCACCATTCCCACTAACCATGTTCCCCAGAGCCACATCTTCCCCATTCTGCAACACTTCCAGAGACACTGAGTCCACCATGCCCTAATACCCAACCTGAATCTCCCCTTGGCACAACTCTTGTCCCACCCCATCCCAACCCAATGTGGCAGGGCCACCCCTCACCTGACCAGCCCGGTGGGCAGCGGCACTTGTACTCGCTGAGTGTCACCAGGTCACAGGTGCCCCCATTACGGCAGGGGTTGTTGAGACAGGCGTTGTCCAGGGGTGTCAGGCAGAGCTCGTCGGTGAAGCCCAGGCGGCAGATGCAGGTGTAGTCGGCGGTGCTGCCGCGCACCAGGGGAAGGCAGGTGCCGGCGTTCTTGCAGGGGGAGCTGAGGCAGGGGTTGGGCAGCTGGCACCGCTCGCCCATATGGGCACTGCTGCACCTGGGGGTGAGAAACGCCATCAGTGGGACCCATTGTAGGGATCAGGGTGCCCGCTCAGGTACAGGCACCACGTGCACACCCGGCCCTGCTGTGTTGGCTCTGGGTTGAGCTGCACCTTGAGAGGAGAGGAAGATGAAAGAGACGCCTGCAACAAAGGCTTCCCCCATCAAGGGGCCTGCACAGACTTGCAAAACCACAATCGCCAAGCCCGACACCCTGCTTTTCATCCCAAAGCACTTCTTGCACTCCCCTTGCACTGAAGAGGAAACCCAGGCCCAGGGGGGGACGCGTGGCTCACCCCGCAGAACTGGGAGCGCCAGCCCCACACACCCCCAAACCCGGTGCAGGGAGCCCTGCAGCAAACCCTAGGCTGAGCCCCTGCTGTCTGCCCACAGCCCTGCTCTTCACCCTCTGCATCAACAGACCTCAACCACACGGGAAGAAATACGGGCTCAGCGTTGGCTGGTAACAGGTGAGGCACATTACAGCTCAGAGCAGCTGAGGTCCTCCCCCAAAATAAACCCTCACCAAGCCTGGTATCTCTGCACGGGGGCTCTGAGGAAAGTCTTCACACGATGGCCATGGGCTCAGCCATCTGCCACCCACAGCCATAGGGATGGGGATGTGCTGCACGGGGACAAATGGTGCAGACATCCCATTCTGCACTGGCTATGCTGCAATGGGTGCTGCGGTAGAGAGGGCGCGGGAGGAGCGAGGCAATGCTGCAGCCCTGTCCTGCAGTGCCAGCATGCTATGTATGCCCTGAGCAGGAAGCATGGAGAAAGCCACGTCCCAGGAAGAGTGCCTGTCTGCAAACTACAGCCCAAGGACCTCAAAGGCAGGACATGGGGCTCCTACTGGCAGCAGAACCCCAAAGCTAGGAAATGGGACTCCCACGGCCACCACAACCTCAAAGCTTGAACACAGAGCTCCTATGGGCACCACAACCCCAAAACTGGGACATGGGGCTCCCACGGCCACCACAACCCCAGCTGCAGGACATGGGACCCCCACGGTCACAACCCCAAATCCTGGATATGGGGCTCCCATGGCCACAACCGCCGTGCCGCTGCAGGAGCACATCCCTGCCCTGCTCCCCCTCTCCTCTTTCCCCTACTTTTCTCTTTTTTTTTTTTTTTTTTCCCCCTCTTTTAACCCAATTCTGATTTCATTGTCGGGGATTGTGTGAGAATTTGTCAGGATTCTGAGACATTTTGAGTTAATGAGACGGCATTATCCAGGCCAAATGAAAAAGAAAATGTGTATAATAATAAATCAGGGCATCTGCTCAGCACACAAAGGGCGGCGGGGAGCAGGTGTGCATCCTAATGAGGCAGAGCAGCTGCCTGTACCCGATGCCCAGCTCCGAGCACGGGGCGCCGGCGCTTCTGGGTGGCTGCATGGGGACAGCAAGGATCGGGGCCGTCCGCCTGAGAGGGACCATTGTGCAGGGCCGGGCGAAGGCACGCCGCTGGCGGAGTGCTGAGTGTGTGCAGTCATCTGTTAAGCCCCCGCCTCCCTGCACCACACACACTTTTTTTCTTAAAACAATCCTCCGGGCTCCGCTGGCGGCGGATGGGGCGGCGTCACGGGGTCCTGAGATGGGAGAAAAGAGGGGGGGGGTTGAAGAGGGGGGTGTGGGGGAAATGGTGTTGGACAAAGAGCTGCGGGGACAGCGCGGGAATTGGGGATGTGGTGCCGCTGTGCCTCCACCAAGATGGGGCACAGGGAGAGCCCTCCCTCCCAATTAGCGCTCGGATCGTTTCCAATTTTGGTGTTTGGAGCTCACGGCCAAGAGCAGGGCACGTCCCCCCAGCTGGGGCACGGCGATGAGCAGGGAGGTTCATTAGCAGGTTTAGGGATGTGGTCAGTGCACGTGGAGGGGATGGGCTGGGGGGGGGGGGGGAAACTTGGTGATCTTAACGTCTCTTCTAAACTCAGTGATTCTGTGATTCAATTGGAGGAGCTCACCTGGGACGGCAGGGGAACCAAAGGGTGCTTTGGGGCTTTCTGCAGAGCCAGGGCTTGGGGCTGCATCAGTGCACACGTTCCTAAGACCAGCACAGCTCCCAGCACACCAAACGCATCAGAACGGCCCCCAGGGTCCCACCAGTGCACCCAGCTGCTGCCAGGAACCTCTGAAGTCACAGAACAGCTGGGTTGGAAGGGACCTCAAAGATCACCACCCTGGGTTGTTTTTTTTTTATGGCTTTCTGCCTGTTTATAAGCTGAGTTACAGCCCCATTGGGACAAGGTGCTGGGGAGGGTGCAAAGGGGCAGGGAGGGCTGGGCACAGGGCTGCTTCGTGCATTGGCTCTGGGCTGACGGATGATGGGCACGAGCACGGGCACTGCATGGCTGCTCACCTGCTGGATTTCTCCTCCATGCAAAGGAAGCACTGCCGGCTGCTGGAAGCTCTGGTTGAGCAGCAACTCAGAAATAAGCAATACAGTGCAAGCACCATTACAACCAGCACTACCCTTGCTGTGCCCAACAGAGGGTCTGCGCTACACCAAGGGGTGTGGGCAGCGCAGGGAATTTCACCATGTGGATTTTCCTTTGGTGATTCCCAAGCAATATCTGCCCAGACTGAACCCAAGCTGCCACTGGGAATTAGCATAAGAGACATTAAAGCTATGCTTTAATTACAGAGATGAGTGTCAGCAAAGGACAGGGCGGGTGCTTCAGCATCAAAACACCTCCGAAGGGCCATTAGAAAGTGGCTTCAAAGTGCCCAGGCTACAAATACCAGCGCCTCTCTGCCCTGAGCAGCACCTGAGAAACATTCCTTCCCGTCAGCTGTTGCAGAAAGGAACACCCCCACACCCCCCAGCTCTGAGCTGCTGCACCATCCCCGAGCTCACTGCTGTATCCTGGCACAACAACTGCACTGCACAGACCCAGAAGTCCCCGGTGCAATTTGCAAGCAAAGAGCGACGCGGAAAGACCCAGCTGAGGTCAGACAGCAGATCCCAGGGGACAGCCTGGGAATGGCGGCTCCAAATTCCCAAACTCCCAGCTCCGAGCCCGGGCCAAGCACAGCTCTGCTGGGTGCAGGCACGCGCCCTTGTTGTGTCTGCTGCACATCCTCAGCGCATCCCCAACAGCAGCACCATGCCGCAGTGAGGCTCCGAGGAAGCTCTGCAGAGCACCTAACTAAAAGCATGAATGAATGGTGGCAATAGGGGAGAGCTGGGTGGGCTGCACATCCCAGCACTGCATGAGCAGAGCTGCAGGGCAGCACCCAGCCCCGTCACCCCTCTGATCACCCACTCACAGCACAGATTTCCCCAGCCCGCCAGCAACAGGTTGTGTCCCTGCACAGCAATGCAGGCACTGAAAGCATCCCATCCTAAGGCAGATGTTCCTGTGACCTTTCACCCCTGCTCAATTCAGGAGCTTTGCTGCTTTCCTTTCGGCGCTAAGCTGCCATCTGCCACCAGCAGCACAGCTGACAGCCAGGCAGCCCGGCATGGCTCACGCACTGCTTTGTTCTGACTCGGGACACGACAGCCCTGCAGGAACCCATCCCCACAGGACTGGGAGGTGTTTAAAGGTGCTGGGCTCATGGGGACTGTCCCCATCCCTGTCCCCAGTACTACACAGTGGGAGGTGACAGGAGCCCAAGCTGCTCCTGCATAACCTCTTCCTCATCTGCCAGGAGCACAAGTGGCCAGCTTGTTTCCCCCAAGGCAACAGCATCGTGGGAAAGCTGAGGAGGGAAGGCTCAGGCCTTTACTTCAGCCCCATCTTGGGGTGATTGAGTTAATGGGGCTGGGTGATTCCCCGCTGGGGCTGAGCATACGCCACCAGGATGGGAACACCTCCAAGGAAGGACCAGCAAAGCCAGCAGGGCAGCAGCAAGCAGAGATGGCCCCGTGTCACAAAGCACAGCCACTGCCTACGTGGTGCACTGGGTCCCCAGGGAGGGTCCCACTTTTGGCACAACCAAGCGGATACCTTCTCTATCCAGGCAGCACGGAATGAACCAAGTGGCCAACGGGACAAACAGATCTCAGGCATTTGTGAGGCGCCGGCCAAGGGAAGGAGAAACAACCAGCAGGAGTCACTTTTCCAGTTGTGCCAGTGGCTTCTCTTGGCACAGCCTGCGAGCAACACCGCAGCTCCCAGCGTCACACCCCACTCCTATGGCACGTTCATTGCCCGCACTGGGAACTCTGTGCCACAGGGAAGGGGGGATGCGTTCCCAGTGTGGTGCTGGCCCTATGGGCTGGCAGTGCCCACCCGAGCCCTGCATCCCCCCTGCATCACGCAGCACGGTTCCTGGCACCCACCAGGACTGCATTGCTCCGCTGCGTTCCCAGCCCTGCCTGCTCCTCCTCACCACGTGGCACGCAGTGCAGCCCAACACCCCAAACCAGCGCCGGGCGGAACCGGTGGTTTCTGTGCAAAGTCCCATCCTGGCCTCATGTTATTAAGCACGCCGGGACACCGGCCTGGGAAAAAAAGAACAGTTTCACATAGGGAGGGTGGTTGGCAAAGCAACAGGTTCCTTCGAGTGACATCAGGTTAATAAAGCGAGAGCAGATCTACCGTCTTGTTTAATTAAAAAAATAAAATAAAAAAAAGCATGCTGCAATCCCAAGGCTTTGATGTGTTTTTTTTGGTTCCATTTCGGTTTTGACCTAGCCCAAGCCATCTAATTGAGATTTTAAGACCCAGACTTTCATCTGGAGAGAAACACATGGAATTCCCAAAGCTGGACGTGCTCGTGGATCGAGCGCTGCTGCAGCCATCGGTCCTCCGACCAACACGGAGCAGAGGGCAAAACCATGGCTCTGTTCCTTCAGCAGGCGTCAGTCAGGACAGTTTGGGAATCGAAGTTCCCATTGTAATGAAAAACAATATAATCCCATTAGTAAGCAGAGTGGCTGGGCTATTCACCACGGTGGTAAGCAGCTACCTGGGAAGGAGCTGCTTTTCTATGGAGCTTCATTCACAATGAACATGAAAGATGGCTAAGGAAGAGACTAAGACAAAACTCACTCCATTCCCACCCTCAACAATGGGCACTCAAGTTGGTTTTTTTTTTCCCCAGCTGATGCTTTTTATATCCTCTGCTGGTGTAAATCCACACAGCCCCATTGTTTGTGGGGCAGGGCTGCCCTAGCAGGGCACAGGGCTCTGCTCTGCTCATCACGGTCACTCTTGGTGGGCACATCCAGCTCCTCCTCGGTGAGGAGCTCATTTATCACACAACCACTAAGGCTGGAAGAGCCCTCTCAGATCCCCCAAGCCCACCCCACCGTGCCCACTGATGCATCCCTCAGTGCCACATCACCTCCAGGGACGGTGTCCCCGCCACCCCCTGTGCAGCTGTGCCAGTGCTGCCCGCTCTTGGAGCAATGACGAACAAACTCTGACTTTTTTTTCCCACCCCAAACCACGTTTTGGTTAAACACTGCGCTCCCTGATCCCCATATATGGAGAACTCCCCCAGGAACACACGCGGGCCTTCTATCTCACTCTCCTAATCCTGAAAATAAAACCTGAGATTAGGATCTGAGCAGCTACCAAGAGTTTAAACAACCTATATTTAGCTCTGATATTTATAAATAGGAAGAGAGGGGCGTTTCGTGGAGCCCCTACAGCACAAAACCCACTGAAAGCCAAAGCCACCATGCTACAGCAGACGGACAGCGGACGAGGAGGGGGATGGACAGACAGCCACAGGTCCAACCCCCTCAATAAAGCAAAGCAGAGCTCTGTAAATCAGTCACCAGCAACAAACCCCCCTGGAAGCTTGAAGCACCCCAAGCAGGATGACAGGTCCCCACGGCCGGCACTGCTGCTGAGCTCAGCCAGGGAGGCTGGGATGGTGCTGCCCCGACACCTTGCCCAGCAGAAATCCCTGTGTCAACACGCAGCCCCACGGAGCGGTGCAGACAATGGGGCCGGCACTGCCCTCCGCCCGGCGCCCGCATTCCTGCCCTGCATCCCCTAGAAACCCCCTTTCACAGGGAGCAGCAGGCCCTGTGAAAGGGCCGTCTGTCGCCCTGCCTTTTGACTCCCGGGCCTGTGTCTAACATTTTAATAGGGGCCGGGGGCTGGGGAAGGCCCTCCCCCCCCCCCCCCCCCACCGTTACTCGCAGGCCGCCCCACACTGGGTCACTCTCCCAGCTGCCCCACAGCCGGCACGCGGGGCTCTGCCGACCGATGGGCGCGAGCCGGAGCTGCATTCCTCCGCCCACCCGAGGGCAGCGACCCGGTGCTCCAGCTGCCACAGAAACCTTTGGGAGAGTCTTTTTTTTTTTCTTGCTCCCTCTGTGCAAGGATGCACAGCACGGTGGGAGTGCTGCAGCGGTGGGGATTCAGGCACACGTGGGTAATAACCACCTTCAAATAAATCACCGCACCTTCAGAAAGATGCAACCCCTGAGCAGAGATACCATACGGCCCTTGGGGTCCCCTCTGGGACATCTCATTGGCAAAGGGACGTGGGACAGAGCAGCTGAAAGAGCTCCAGTGCCAAACCCTTCCATCGCTCCCTTGAGAACGGCTGTAGGTGGGCACAGAGCATCCCATGGTGCACGGAGCATCCCACAACGTGCAGAGCCAAGGAGGAGAAGCAAGGCTCAGCCCTGCAGCCCCAGCCTGACTCTGGTGGCCCACACATGGCCTGGTTGCCCTGCTGGCTCCCACCAAGCCCAGGGCAGAGGCTGCCCCACGCAGCACAGCAGGGGCTCCCAGCCCACCATCACCTGGCTGCTCGCCTACAGCCTGCCCCATCCATGAAATAAGGGTGACGTTATGGCATCATTACAACTTAATAAATCCATTTCCCATACAAATACCATTAATTTCAGATCTCGGGGAAGGGAATTAGGGTGAAAACTTGTTAAAAGAAAACGACCTGAGTGCAAATAAATTTTTGCAACTTGACTGAGCGTGAAAGTTTCCCATTAAAATTCAACCCGGCTCCCTTTGCTGGAAATGTGCGAGTGCCCAATAACCACGGCCTAAACTTTAACTGGCTTTTCCAATATTAACTCCAGCCTGCTGTGGGGGAAGGGGAAGAAGTGATGGGTGAAAACCTGGAGCAGATGTCACCAGGTGCCGCCGCTCACTGTCCTGGGGCTCGAGCTGCAGGTGGGAGCTGCCATGATCTGAGCTGCTGCAAAGACTTCCCGACATCACACACTACAGACCCACACAGAATCTGCTCCTTAGAAGCCTCGATGCAAGAGAGCATTCCTGCAGCTAAGCCCACATGCTGCTCAGCAGTGCCTCTGGCCAATACAAAGTACAGCAGCTTTGCCCCAGACCAAAGCATGAGCTCAGCCCTGGTCGGGTGAGGACCCAACACAACGTCCACAGCTCAGGATCCTCATGCTGGGGGTGGCACAGACCTGGGGCTGCCAGCACCCACGGAGGCCAACCCCAAGGAGCTGACACAAACTCACACCTTTGCAGCTGTGTAGCCTGGCTGGAGGATGGGAATTAAAGGAAAGGATGGTAAAATGGCAGCCAGCCCTCCGTGGGCACAGACGGATGGAGGGGGTGGGTGGGACTCCCCCAAACCCAGTGAGGTGCCAGGACTCAAGCAGAAGCCCTCTGCATGGACTTCCAAGGCACATCCCATGTCTCTTCCACTCCAACACACAGCATGAAACCCCAATGTCTGGAGCTACATTAGCCACAGAGGACTCTCCATCCGGCGCTTACCAGCTCGTGGTAACTGCACCTCGGGGCTACTCCCTCATTAAATACACTGATGCTCTATAAATTTCACATTCCACTCATGTACAGCACTCAGGACACCTACAAACACGAGCAAAACGAGGGTCACCACACCTCCAGGCCTGGAAAGAGCGAGTTGATTTCCAAACAATGTTATTTTAAACCTTGCTAACTGCCCTTAATTGGGGAACAGCTTGGCCGTGCGGTCACAGATACGTGTCAGCTACATGCTGCATACAATAAACCATCACCACCCCGGAGGTGGGACCTGGGCTGGAACTAATGGGTCCTGCAGGGAACAGCCATACCGAATGCAGGGGATTGTAGCCAGCACGGAGACCCCATCCCCTCCAGACCGACACGAAGTTTGTCACATACATCCAAGCAGAAATCAGCAAACTACTCAGACCACAAAGCGAGTTGTGGGGTCGGCGACACCACCAGAGTCAGCGATAACCACAGAGATGCCATAGAGAGGAGGGATGCAGGCAGATCCTTCTAGAAAAGAGCCAAACCACCACTGTCCCAGTGACCCCAAGCAGCGAGCTCCTCAGTTAGAACTGCAGCAGGGGATGCTCTGTGCTCCAATCTCCCCTCTCACCCGTTCCCACTTGGCTCTTTCCCAGAATGAACTCAGGCCTCAGCCGCCATGCAGAGCTCTCCCCGTGGCTGAATCACTGCTCCTCCACCGCTCTCAGGGCTTCCTCTGCCCGATTGTTCAGCACTCCACCCTCTTCCTCTCCAGCACGGAGACGGCGGTTTTCTTTGTTATTATTTCATGGAAATAACGTCGGGTTTAAAGCACAGCAAAGACAGAAAAAAGAAAAAAAAAAAAGAAAAAAAAAAAACAACAAAAAACCGAAGCAGAAGGAAACTTCCGCCCTTTGCAGTGAGATAACAATGACTGAGCAGTCAGTGACTCGGAGGGCACGGCGTGCTGTGGGGCTCGCATCGCTCCTCAGCCTTTCCCGCGTGGTTGCAGTGAGGGTTCTGAGCTGAACAAGTCATCTCTTGCTGCTGTGGTCCTCTCTGAGTGCTTCTCTCGGTGCACCCAGCCCAGTGTGCCCACCACACTCCCTGCCAGCAGAAGAAGCGCTCTGGCAAACCCCTTTTTCTCCTTTTCCAGTGCAAGCACAGAGACGAATTCAACTTACTCTTTTCCTCTGCAGTTTTGCTCCTCCGAGCTGACCCAGACCCTCTGCTGACTTGAAGAGGGCAATGCTTGCAGGATACAGCAAGTGGGAAGGGATGCTGCTGGGGCAGGGCTGGAAACGCAGTCCCCTCCCGTGCCATCTGCTTCTACCTGCTGCAGCAAGGGAGGCCCTGGGAACGACAGTCATGTGGCACAGCAGCCTAAAATCAGCCCCACTCACTGTGGGTATGCCGGGCAGAGACAGTGAACCAGCAGTGTAATTAGCAGCTACCACTATAAATGTGGATGGTTTCGTTTTGGAATAGCTTCTCATTTCGTCTGGGAAAACGTCTCAGTCAGAGAGGAGTGCCACTATGCCAAGCAGCACCACAAAACCACGCTGGGAGCACTGTGGCTGCCAGGCCCAGCCCCAGGGCCAGACCCCCGGGGGCTGTGGGTCTGTGCCAACGCTGCGTGTGGGGTGAGGCACCCCAAAACTGCACCACCGCTCCTGCCAAGGGGGAGCAGGCAGCTCCGAGGTGCTCAGGCAGAGCCCTCCAACGCTCAGTTCAGTGGGAGCCCCACACCCCAGCCGGGACAAGCAAGATAAGGCACTGGGAGCTGCACACCCCACACCACTGGGAAATAATAAAGGCTTAGAGAGCTCCTCACTGCACACCGATGGTTTCCTTTCCATAACAGGGCTGATAATGGGGCGTGCAGTTATCAGAGCCGGCTCTGCCCCACGCGGCCACTCGAGCAGCGTCCCGCTCGGACGCGATTCATTTCACTCTGCTTTCTAATTGGATTTGTGGGGACGGCACAATGGGGCTTTATGGCCAGAGTCAGTGAAGTGCCAGGCCGAGCAGAGAGGTGGCCAGCAGCCAGCACAGGGCATTGCACGCCGGCGCCAGGGGCAGTGCCAGCCTTCCTGCAGTGCTATCTGCGCCGCTGGCTTCGCTTTGTTTGAGGAGCTTGGAAGCGGAGCTCCTGGTGAAGAGATACTCCAGCAGGTGAAAAAGAGCACTTTGCAGGCTGCTGTTGGGCACCTGGGAAAGCTGCACCTTGCCCAGGCTGCCCGCGTCCCTAATATCCCCCCATCCAACCCCACAGCTTACTGCAAAATGAGCTCGCACGGACCTGCAAAGCTGCCCTGGTGCCCGCAGCCAGGCTGGTCACAGCTCCCAGTGATAGAATTCCCCAAAGTTAACTTTATCTCCTGAAAACCCAGCAACCCGAGCTACTCTGGAGGCTTGTCCCCCAAACGGAGCTCGCACGCATCAGACCTAATTAGATTCCATCACCATCTGCACATGAAATGTAAATCAGGAGTTGCAGAGACTTAAGGGAAAAAAAAGGAAAGAATGACCACAAGGAAAAGGAGGGGTGTAAGGTTGGGGAGGGGGCGGAGGGTTGGGCATTCTGGGAAGCCATACATGATTAGTCACACAGCATTAATCTGCCTCCCTTAACAATAGCTGCCGAATTTCGACCGAATCCCAGCTGTCGCTCTTTGAATGAAAGAAAACAAGATTTAGAGCGTCAAGCGTTGGTAAGGGCTTCTGTGCAAAAAAAAAAGTGGCGTGCATTCATTAGTGGCTCACAAAAGGACCCAGCCTTTGTCCATTAAATTGCTCATGTGCCTGATTGATTTGCTGATTTATTTTCACCAAAGGCTTTGGGGGGCTCCGCTTGGAGGAGGGGGTGGGGGCTGCCCGGGCGCTGCGGGCAGAGTAATGGCACCCAGAGCCACAGAAAAGCAGCAGGCATTGTCAAGGAGAAGTGCCATTCAACAGGTCGGGGTTGGAAATGCCTTTGGGTTCCTCCGCCGAGAACTTCCTATTGGGAAACTTGGGGTGGGTGGGAACGTCTCCCGGCCCGCTCTCAGCTCAGCCCGTGTTTAACAGGCAGAGGGGAAATCTGGCCGGAAAGCAGAGCCTTGCCCATTCAGATTTCTTTTATGGAATAGTTTTAAAAAGGGAACTGCACTCTTATTCATTTCTCTGGGTTATTGTTCCCTGGGAGCCCGGACTGAATCGGCCATCGCTGCGGTGGGTCGGGTGGTCCTTCAAAGGGACCCGAGGCTTTACACATCCGCTTCCCCACCATCAGCCTTGAGAACACCCCGTGCCAGGAGTGGGCACGGATGGCAGCGCGGCACTGCCCCACAGACAGACACCCACACAACACAGCCGCCCTTGGATGCTTATTGGAGATGCCCTGGAAACTGCAGCACCAGCTGCCAGGGACTGAAGGGCAACGCAATGGGGCCAGGAAGGGGAGGGTGGGGGGGTGGAAGACAGACAGACAGACAGCCCTCCCACCCCCCGTCGTCCCTCCCTCCCGCTCCATCAGCGGGGCACTCTGATGGGTTAACACCAGCCAAACGTGGCCCTCTGCCCATGTTTTTCCACCCAGCCAGGAACAAAGCCTGATCCTGCCAAACCCGCGGCGACTCCTACACCAGCAGGTTATTCTTGCCACTCAAGGAAAGAAAACGTATTTCGCCCTATTAAATCCAGAGCCTTCAAAGCAAAGTCAACAGGCACGTCAATGCTTCGGCTGAGGGACATGGAAATCCTTCTGCTCCTCCATACTTACTGGCACACCTCCGTCCCATTGAGGAAAGTTTCACACTTGCCCCCGTTGAGGCAGGATTCGGCCAGCTGCGTGCACCGCACACCTGTGAACAGAAGGAGAGCGTCAGGCACAGCACAGGGCCTGGGGGGTCTGCACCCCACTGCAGGGATGGGCTGATGGGGACCACAGAAATGGGCAGGACTACACTGCCCCGCAAGGAAAGGGGTGACCTAAAGTTAACCGGGGGTGGTCCTGGGGGTGGGCTCTGCCTGCCAAAGCAGGAGGGTGGATGGAGAGAAGCACCGGGTCGGGCATCTGAGTGACAAATACCATTTGGGAAAAACCATCTGCCTGCGGGCCCGTGGGTTGCCACGAGCTCAGTCCCGAAATGAGTGGCTCGGCACAACTTGCTATGAGTAAAGGTTTCATTGCCTGGCCCTCGGAGCCGGATTCTGCTCAGTTACCGCAGCAACTCGCTGAAAAGTACCAGAATCGCTTCCGATTTCCACTCCGGCTCACTCTTCCCCTTCTTCTGCCGCTCTCGGTGCAGCCAAAGCAGTTTCACACTGAGTGAACGCAGCGTCGCAGAGCCGCAGCCCGAACCCCACCTCCCCCCCGACGGCAGCGGAGCGTCCCCATCAGCCCCGGCGGACGGAGCGGGGAGAGGGCCGCGTTCTGCCCCTACAAACAGCGTCCCGAGAGGCTCCAGCTCTGTCCGGCCCGTCGGGGCGGCCCCACTGCCCCCCCCACCCTTCGGCCCCCTACGGCAGCTCTGCACTTTGCGGCTGTGCGCACGGATCCGCCCCGGGGGCCGATGCTTGGGGGGGGGGGGGAAGGGGGGAGGGAGTTAAGGAAGGGGGGCCGAGGGGCACCCGGCTGACTTTCAAGAAACAGGAAACCGAGAAAAATTTGCAAAACGGTCAAAAACTCTCGCGGAACAACAGCACGAGCGCGGCCGCCGCGCGCATCTCCGTGGAGCCGAGCCCCGTCCCGAGCTCCGGGACACACACAGCCCTCAGCACCGAGCACAGGGACCCCCCCGTAGTCCTCAGTACGGAGCTCCGAGACCCCTCACAATCCTCAAACCCGAGCACCGCGACCCACACAGCCCTCAGTACCGAGCGCAGGGGACCCCCGACGGTCCCGCGTCCCGCTACCGCGACCCCGAGCTCTGCCCGCCCGCAGCGCCGCGCTCCGCTCCCCGACGGCTCCGCGCCCCGCGGAGGCCCCGGAGCACCGACCCCGGTCCCCCCCCATCTCGGTTCCGGCCGCGCGAGCCCCGCGGTGCCGAACTCCAAAGTTCCGTCCCCGCTTCTCAGCCCGCTCCCCCCGCGGCAACTCCGAGTTCCAGACCCTCCCGGCGGCCCCGCGCTCCGCTTCCCGCGGACCCCCCGTCGCCTCCGAGCGGAGCACCGCCTCGCCCCGCCGCTCCGCGCCGCGCTGCCGGCAAACTTCCTGCCGGAGCCGGGCCGGGGCCCTCACCTCGCGTCGGGGCGGGCAGCAGGGCCAGCAGGAGCCCGGTGGCCAAGAGCCGCTTCATCCCTCTCTGCTCCCGCCTCTCACAGCCGCATAGATCCGGGGGCCGCCGGCCGAGCCGGCTCGAACCGAGCGGAACCGAACGGAACCGGAGCCGTGCGGCGCGCGCCGGGAGCCCCGAACACACCGCGCCCCAACGCCGAGCGCAGCGACTCCGAGCGCCGGCGCCTCCCGCGGCCGCTCAGCCCCCGCGGGCCGGGCCGGGCCGGGCGGAGGGCGGAGGGGGGGCGGGACGGCGCGGGGCGGGACGGCGCGGAGCGGCGCGGGATGGGACGGAGCGGGACGCCCCTCCCTGCACGGCGCGGGGGGCAGCGCTGGGAGCCCACCCTCTCCATGACCACAAAGCAGCTCCGGACGCTCCGGTGCGGTCGTCCCCGCGGCTCCAGTGCGGTTCCGGATAGCCCTGTACAGACCTCCATGGCTCGTTGCAGCTCCGAGCGCCGCTTTGCAGCCCTTGGGTAGTCCCAGTGCAGCTCCTGACACCCTTATGGAGCCCCTCCGTGTACCCCTCCCAGACGGCCCAGGACCCCCTATACAGCCCCCCCGTGTAACTCTTGCGTAGCCCCCAAACAGCTTCAGACTCTCCAAGCAGCCCCAGACACCCCTATGCAGCCCCCCATGTAACTCCCCCCATTCAGTCCCTACATACTGCCCCCCCCCCCAGTCCCAGTAGAGCCCCCAGCCCCGGTGTAGCCCCATCCCAGGCCCTTACACAGCCCCCTGCAGCTCCTGTGCAGCCCCCCAGCCCCGTGGGTCGCAGCAGCTGCTCTGGACCCCAACTGGGATGAGATCCCCCCCTGCCACAATGCCGTGCACCTCTGACCCAGTGCAGGTGTGTACAGGTCTGCTGAGACGTTTCCCACCCCTAGGCCAGGCGGGGTGCTGCTGTGTTGCCCTGTGAGCTCCTGAACTCCGGGCAGAGCTCAGCCCATGCGCTGCAGCAGCAAACAAACAAACAAATGCACGAGGGGAGACGAGCAGCCAACCCTGCCATACAGCCCTGCGAGCTCCGGGTGTGTGCAGCTCCCACAAGTAGTGCAGGTCCCAGTGCCCCCACCACCAGCCCCCAGCACTGCCCTGGATGCTGCGGGATGGGAGCATGGCCATGTCCCACCCAAAACCCAGTTGTGTCCCAGGCTTGGGGGCAGCCCCCTGTGCTGCCAGCACAGCTCCCCCCACGGGGTCACCCCATGCAGTGCGCGCTGTTCCCATCGCATCTCAGCAGTGGCAGCAAATTGGATCCAGGCTGTGACTTGAGCAACCAGAATCGAGGCTTGAAACTCCTATTTGTGTGCGGGGATGTGTGGGACTCCAAGCACTGGAAGAAGAAGAAGCGGTGGGGTTGGTGTTGGGCTGATGGAGAGGTGCTGCCCCACCTGTGCCCCCCATTGCAGGGCACCCCCACGCCAGCACTGCATTCATCCCAGCCCATGCTATGGTGTTATCCCACTGCTTCCTGCTGTAAATTATTTCCAGAGCAAGTGTGAAACGATTAAACAAACCGAAGGGCAGAGTCTGCTCATTAGATCAAAGCCACGAGCCCTGCAGCGCTCCCTCATTCTGCTCCTTCCCCTTCTTCCCACATGAGAACAGGCCGGGCTCTGGGGTGCCCACTGGGGGATGGGGGCATGGGGCTATGGGGGCTGGGTGATGACGCTGGGAGCTGTGCAGGACTTCAGAGCATCGAAGTGCACGGGGCCACGCGCTTTGCTTTGCTGCACTGCTGCAGGATGGGGGCAGGGTAAGCAGATGCCAAACAGTGCAGGAATTTGCTGTAATGCCCACCTGCACGGACCTTTTGCAGCCTTGGGAAGTGGGTACCCCCATCCCACCCCCTCCAGTGGCTGTGCAGTGGGATGCAGCCCTTACCCCTGCTCTGGCTGAGCGATATCTCTGTGCCACCAGGCTGTGCCACCTCCACCAGCGATGTGCAGTGGTCCCTGGAGGTTCCACCACCCTTTGGCGATGGGGATCTGTGCCCCGCTCCCCCCATCTCACCCCTTTCTCCCTCCCACTGCAGTAACCTTGCTTTGCCCGGACTTGTTCTCCTTGTGCAGAACCTCTCACTGCGCTGTGCTTCCTTCCCCACATTTATAGAAATGCCCATGGGCAGGTGGCCACCAGGGTCCCCACTGTGCCCTGTGCCAAACTGGGGACAGCGGGGAGGCGGCATTGGCCACTGTGCATGGATGCGGTGGCAGCAGTGGGCACCTTGGGGTGATGGCACAGGGCGGGACCCAACCCGGGCCATCACCTCAAGCTTCCCAGTGCTGCCACAGGACAGGACCCAACCTGGACACACGCAGTTTTGTGGCCCTGGTGCCCTCTGTGCCAGCTCCAGCTGCACCCTGAGCCATCTCTGTGCTGTCCCATTGTCAACCCACAGCGCCTGCAGGGACTCCTGCAGCAGAGGGGAAGGAAGGAGGAAGGAGGGAGGCAGAACCCCGCGCACCTTTTTTTTGCCCTACGAGGTGGATGTGACATCAACCCAGAGCAAGTATTTCAGTCGGAGCGGTTTCAGGGGTTAAATGCAATGGGGGTTTCAGGGCCTTTTAAAAACAGTGTTCATAAAAGGCTTTAATAGAAACCTTGGCTCTCGTCCATGTGATTAGTGATGTAAAAACCCGAAACCTCCGCACATGTTTAAAAGTTTTAATAAGTCCCAAATTAAACGGGCGAAACTCTGGGAATATTTTTTTGTTACTGCGAGCTAAGAAAATTACATCCACAGAGCAAAACTTCGTGCAAACACAAACAGGTAACGCACATCTGTGAATTATTTTCATGTCTCCAGGGGCTGGAAAAAAAAAAAAACACCCGAGCGAGAGCAGCGTTCTTATATATATATTTTGCCTTGACAGCTCAGGGAAAAAAAATTGCCAAAAAGCAGAGTTAGAGCGCTGGGCTGGCGTGGGAAAGTTGGTTTAGCGAGAAATGTGCCCGGGGCTATTTAAATAAAAACAGGCGTTTTTTAATGGCAAATGCCTGTTAAACACAACCAACACACTGCCGACCGCCCCGGTAAGCGGTGTGAGAGCTCCTCCGTGGCACTTGCATCTCTTCATCGTCACCGTGGATGTTTTTGCTTCTGCTCTCGGCGCGATGGATGCAGAGCGCGTGGGGTGGGTGGCAGAAGGGGCCCTGCACGGTGTGGGGGTTGGGGAGCGGTGCGTGGAGTCCTCGGGGAGAAGGAGAGCAATGTTAGGAATGAGGTGTGAATGGAAAATGGAAGCGGGTACGTCGTCCCGCAGTGTTGGCAGAGAAAGATGCTGACTGCTGTAGGGATGGCGATGTAAAACCCAAGCTGCTCCATAATGGGATTATGGTGCAGTTCCCGGGGGATCTGGAGAAAGGAGGGTTTGCAAGAATGGGATAAAGCTCGATCTGGTTGTTCCCGTGTTGTTTTTTCTCCTCAAAGAGCTGTGTGAAGGAGTTGGAATGGGCAGTGCTGCAGCTGCACCAGCACAGCGATCCTCAGGGGCCCAGTGGTGGCGCGTGGCACATGGGGACAGGGGGACAGTCTGGCTGGGTGCTGTGGGCACACCCTGCCTGGCTCTTTGTGGGTCTTTGTGCTTGTGGCCACTGGGCCCACTGCCATTGTAGTGCTGCTCCACTGTATCTCTGTGTGCAACGTGGGCACAGGAACGGTCCCTGCAGGATTAGTGACCTGCAAGGGGATGTCCCAGGGCGGCAGACCTCCCTGCACTGAGTGTACCCTGGTAAAAGGTGCTGCCGAGCTATTGCGCTGTAAAATCCGTGCTGTGTTTGGAATGAAATGCCTTTATGGGCCGGGAGGGAGGGCAGGTGTTGTGCACGAGCCTCAGCCCAGCCCTGGCCTCCTGTCCCCGGCGCTGCTCTTATCCACCTCCATAAAACAACTGAAACATTCTCTGTTGTGTAAACAGAGGCAGATTGGGAGAGGGTTTGTGGAGCTGTGGTGACGGAGTGTGCCCAGTGCCTGGCTCCACAGTGCCACCTCCGAAACACTCCTGCATCCCTCCCTCGTGCCTCTGACCCTTCTGCTAAAGCAAACTGTGCCGTACATCTTAGCTGAGACAGCGCTTGCCTTCATGAAGGAGCCAGGATTGGGCCTTGCGTGATATTTGCCTTTAATAATTGAAAAACATTCTTTGCAGGAGTGAAAGCCTGAGTGCAGCTCTGTGCACACATGCCCGGACATGAACCCAGAGCCATGCTCCTGGACCACCACGTGGTGCCAAGCAGCCCCGAGCCATGCTGGCATCACCCCGATAGCTCCCAACACCCCCTCTGTCCTTCCAGGTGGAAATGGGAAGACGTCAAGGTTTTGTTTTGCAGAGTGGCTACAAAGCAGTTCATTTCCCCTTAAAACATGGATGGAAACGACCACACATCCCCTGTGCTGCCACAACACCAGGCACTGGGCACTGCTGCATGCAGCATGGCCACACGTGTGCTGGGCCACCGCCGGGGAACGCTTCCCACCCAGCTCTGACCTTGAGCACAAACACCTCCTGGAGAGGGGCCAAGCACAATAGCCAGTTCCTTCTACTCCCTTCCTTCCCAGGCAGCCACACTATCACAGGGCTCTGCTGCCCACTGAAGCCCTGCACATGGGGATGGGTGCCATGAGGACGCAGCCCTGTGATGCTGCTTCCACCCACCTCCACATGGAGTGCCCATCTGCGGGTGCCATGGAGCTCTTGGTGCTGCAGCCAGAGCTGAAGGGTTTGGAGGGGTCCCAGGGCCCTCTGCCACCGTATGGGCAATCATAGATGAATGATTCATATCCTGGGAAATCGTTGTGGATTTACTAGAAGCTTAGGCTGAAAAATAAAGAAACCAAGAAAAACCAAAACCCCTTTGCTCATTCAGCAGCCATGGGGCAGGATGGAGGAGAGCACACACACACCGCTGAGTGCACTTGGTGCTGTCCCCTCTGCCACTGCCCCTCCCTCCCCTCCCCCCCCCCACTGTCCTTTGCTGTTGCCCCATGCTCTCCAGGTTGAGGTCCCTGTTCCACTCATGGGGCTTCTCCCCATCCCCACATCCAGGACGGTCCCCATGCCCTGAGGCAGTGGCACCGTGTGCTGCACCCCCCGGCACAGGCTGGGCAGGCAGTGGCTGGGAACGGCCAGCACAGAGGTGTGAAACCTCCCCAGCGCCAGCGAGCTGCGGATCAAAGCCGTTCCCATGCAGCGGCTCTTCCCAGAGCAGTGACTCACGGCCTGGAGGAAACGCCTGCCCTGCAGGGCTGAAACATGGGGACTTTAAGAGGGGGACACTGCTGGCACCCCGCTGCCCCTCCAGCACAGCATTCACCCCATGCATGGCTCAGCTGTGCTCTGAGATGCTCGTGGACTTTGGAGCGTGCCAGCCGTGCCCATGCGCCATGCAGGGTGCTGTGTGCACGTGCACACGTCTGGCCACAGTGCAGTGCAAATTGGGTGAGCAGCACGATGTCACCCCCCTTTCCTCCCCAACGTGTTGTGAGTGCACAGGGGAAAGTGCCTCTGCCTTCCTGCTGGGAGAGAATGCCTCCTCTCCCATGGATGTCCAGCAGCAAATATACATCAAAGCCCGTCTGATGGCAGTGAGTAAACAGGAAGGGAGAGAAAGACAAACAGGGCTACTTGCAGCCGGCGGGGAGAAAAACAACTCACTTTCCAGGCTGCAACCCTGGGGAGAAATGAAGCAAATGAGCCCAAAGAGCCATATGAACCAAATGAGCCAAATGAGCCAAAAGGGCTTGGGAACGCCTCACCAAATTCTGCTGGGGCTCTTGTGGTCAGGGCTCCTGGTGTGGCTCCCGCTGCCTGAGTGTGCTGGTGCATTGCCCTGACACCTTGCAAGCACCGATGGAGAAGGATGGAGGCACTGTGGGGTTTTGCTGCAGAGCACACCTCAGACCATGTCCTTGCCCAGCGCTGCCGAGGTGCCCTGCAGGAGGTTGGTTCCCAGGGCAGGGGTGCACCAGGGTCTGGTTAATAGGATTAGGGGCTCCTCACCCGGTCATCCCATCCTAATCCCACTGGGAGGGGAAAAGTCAAACCTGGGACAAAAGGCAGCAGCCGCCTGCAACAGGCTGTGCCTGCTGACCCCTGTGCAGGCGTCTGGGATGGGGCAGCAGTTGCAGAGCGTGCGGGTGGTCAGAGCCAGCACTGAGCTCCTTGTGTGCACCACAGCTCTGAGGCTGCGTGCCTGCAGGATGCTGGGCATGGAGCACAGCGCTGGCACGGCTGTGCTGGGTGTCAGCAGGATGAGGTGATTCCCCGCCTCGCAGCAGCTGCTGTCCTGCAAAGTTCCTGTTTTGCAGTGAAATCTCCAGCTCCGTGCGTGGAAAAAACAAGTGAGAGTGGAGCAGGTGCCTGGCCCGGGTACTGCTGCAAACAAAGTGCATAGCAGAGCTGGTTTGTGTTCACCAAATGGTGAAAGCGAGCACAAAATGAAACAGAATGAAACAAAAGCTGAAATGAAGGGGTTGGGAGGGAGTCAAAACCTCTGCCTTGGAGCAGGAGCCAGACATAAGAGCTGGGAAAATGAAAAGGCAGCCTTCTCTGGGCAGGGATGACCCCATGTGCCCCCTGGCCGCAGGGCATCGCCGCCACCCATTGCACCGGAACGCATCGGTGTGATGGAGTGGAGGGACTGCAGTGTCACCAAGGACACCCCAACCACCACGGCTTGGCTCGAGCTCACGCAGCCTCGCTTTGCTGAGTGGGATGTTTTCAAACCTGCACTGGAGGGAGGAGGTTTTGCCAACGGAAATATGCAACTGACTGTAAATAATGGCTTTTATCTTCAGAAGTACCGTGAAGCGTGCGGGCGGCGGACGGGGCAGGTGATGAGGAGGGGTTGGGTTACAGCTCCTGTCCCCACCACCCTGGGGTGGGTTCATGCACTGAGCAGTGCAGAGCTGTGGGAGGTTCGGTGTGCAGGAGTGCTCCTCCCTCGTCCTGGTGCAGGTTGCATTGCTGGGATCATGCATGAGAGCACAAGTTCAAACAACAACAGCAACGACGACAACAACAACAACAACAAAAAAACATCTGGGAAAAGGAGACCTGTTAAATAGAATCAGTTAATAACGAAATAATTGTTCCTCTGCATCTGATTCAGACAGCTGCCTAATTGTTAATTACCCCAATCTGAGAACAACAGGTAATATGCAGAGCTGGCTCTCTCTGCCCACTGCTTGCTGCTGGTGGTGCCGGAGCTGCAGCGTGTCTCGGCAGGTTGAGATGGAGTGGGGCAGGGGAGCTCGTGGCTCTGCGAAGGAGAGCTGTGCCATTGGAATCCCAGCACTACCTTCTTCAGGAGACACTCAGTCTATCCCATTGCTGTTTGCCTGCTGCTCTTTGTCTACAAGCTCATGCACACCTGCATTCAGCCGCCAACCAGGCACCCCCCAGCACACCCTTATGGTTTTTGGGGCCAGGAAATGCTGCTGGGTTCCTTTCTCTTGCAGCAATCCGGCGCCAGTGAAGCTGATGCTGTTCCCCACGTGCGCAGGCCAGCAGCCAGCAGAGCTCTCTGCAGGATGCAGAGCTGATAGCAGTCCCGGGGAAGGTGACACTTTTTGTCCCTTAGCAGCCAGAGGGATCCAGGGGCTCAGGGCTTGTCCCTGGCTTTGCTATATCCTCCAAGCACAGACGGGGAGGTACCATTTTTGGGGAGAGCTGCACACCTCCATGCTTTGCTGTTAGGGAAGGTCCCATGCTCAAGGCCCAACCCTCTGCTCCTGCCCCTGTCCCTTCCCATCCCAGTGCGGCACAAGGACCATGGGCAGCTGCTCCTTGCAGCCCTGGCCCTGGGCACGTCACACTGCCAGCAACGTGCTTGGGAGTGAGGGATGCTCTGCTCGTCCCCGGCTTCCTGCAGGCAAAAATAGCAGCATAGGAAGCCCTGTGCTGCAGCCCTGTGTTATTGTAGATTGGGTGTATTTATAGTGTGAATGGCCCCATAACACTCTGCCCTTCTGGCTCTCACCTGCGCTTTGGGGAGGAAATATTTTCCCCCTCCCGTGCGCTCGGTTCACAGCTTTCCCACCGGTGAAGCCTTGCGCTTCCCACCAGTACAGAGTCACTGGGGGGACCAGTGGTGGGAGCCGTGTGCCTGTGCCCTGCCATAGGGAATGGGGACAAGCCTGACCCCCCCCTACCCCCCCTCCATGCCATCCCAGGGCTGCAATGCCCATCCCTGAGGCTGCACAATGCCAGCGAGCCCATGGGCAGTGCAGGCACAAACTGCCTCCTGCCACATGGACAGCAGATTGTTTTTCTAAGCAAATCACCAAAGAGGTTAAATAGACATTTTCCATTCAGGTCCCCAAAGCAGCGATAGCCCGGAGCCTAAAAATAAATCCCTTTTGATTGTGCCCGGTCCAGAATTAGATTGCCTTTGGACCAAGGCCTTGTTCCGCCCCATCCCACGCTGAGATCTTTCTCTGCACTCCACACATGGGACGGGCTGTTCCCGTGTCCCCCACACTGCCCCCAACCCCACATTGCTGTATACCAGGGGACCCTGCGTGTCCTCCCCTCTGCTGCCAGGGCTGCAACCTCTGTTACGTCTCAGTGAAATAACTCATTCGAAGGAAAGGGGGAAAAAAACTGCCCCAGACCCCGTAAAACTGAAATTGTAGTTCTCCGGGGATGCAAGGTCTAAAATATTCCCACAACCTTCGCATAATGCATTGCTCATGTCAGACCTCGGGAGACAGGAATTAATGGCTAACAGCACCAGGCATGGCACACACATGGGGGCTGAGTGCTGGGGATCCTTTTCCTTTCCGCTCGGCTCCAACTGTTCCCCTTTAAAAACACACGCGGAGAAAAGGAGCACGGAGAAGTGAGGGAGCGTTGGTGCCAAACAGGAAACATTCAATAAATGTTTATCCCCCGGCACAATGGTGGGTTTTGAACGCTTTCTATGGATATGCTTTCAGGTAGAAGGCACCGAGGTGACCCGCTTGGTGCTGGGCTCAGGCTCTGCCCATGGCTCTGGGCATGGATCCGCCCTCACTGCCATGGGCACCACAGCCCCTCACCCCATGCCTGGTTTCCCCACCGGCAGCGGGAGCATCCCACAGAAGCACAATGCTGCTGAGCCCCCACTGCCGACCCGTTCTTTCCCAATGCTTTCCCAATCCCATCGGCTTTTTCCAAACCTTCATTCCCCTCCCCCAAGAAAATGTGAAAAAATAGCTCCATCTGGATGCTGTTTCCACCCAGGCGCAGGCCCCGGGGCCGGGAGCCAAGAGCGCTGCAGCGCCTGTGAACAGCCGACGTGGGAGCAGGGAGGATGTGACGGGAAAGTGTGAGAACAGCCCGGGGTCTGCAAACCTTCGGCCTCACGGCGGGACCCACTCTGCCTTGTGGGATGGGGCGATGCGTGCCCCCGGTGTTCAGGGATGGGTGGTTGGAGGGGGACGTGGGGATGCTCTGCTCTGGGGGGCCCCGTTTCCCTCCTGCAGAGCATCTCGGGGAGCTGTGCTGCTCCTTCAGCTGGAGGGGATGGGCTGGCTTCCTGCTTCCCAGCCTTCCCATGCCAGCACGTGTTATTTATGACCCTCAGGTTTTCCAATGAAACAGAAATGATGGGAGGTCGGGGGCGAGCCGGGTCCCGAGCGAGCGAGCCCAGCGCGGGAGGGGTTAACCCAACCCGGCGTGGGGAAGCCACCTCCATCCTCCAAAATACAATCAACCAGGAAATAAACAGGAGCTCGTGTTTGTTTCAGTTCACAAGTGAAAAATAAAAGGATTTCCTCCGAGCCGCAGCGCCCCGGGTCCCGCAGCCCGGCCGGGAGCTGCCTGCCGCCCCGCGCCCATTGTTCGCCCCTCCAAATGGGACATTGTTCCCTACAATGGGAGCTGGGAGTTCTCCCCGGGCTGCGTGAGCCGAGCAGGGCTGCCCATGGGGTTCAGCCGTAGACCCACGGGCACCCAACATGCTGTCCTCCAGGACTGGGATGGCAGTGGCACCCTGGTGCGTCTGTGATGACAACCCAGCGCTGGTGGGGACGTGGGGGACAGGGTGGGGCTCTGAGCCCTCTCCCAGGCAGGATGCTTTCATCCCCTCCTTATCAACTGCATCTCCTTGCAACAGCAAAACCTCACGTTTCCTGCTGTTGGGTGATATTTGATGACTGCGGTGTCACAACAATGGTGCTGGATGAGTGGAAAGGAAATAAAGGCTCAAAAAGGAGCTGTGCGTGGGGGCACGCTGTGATCCCGAGCCCCGATGGTGAGGGGCTGCTGGAAAGCTTCGGGCCCAAAGGGCAGCCTGCAGCAATGGGGCCCCGCTGGGCTCTGCACGGCGCAGGCATGGGCTGCACACCTTGGTGTGAAGTGCTCCTGGGCTGCAGCATGCTTTCACTGCCTGATGGATGTGTTAAGGCCGTCTGAAAACAAGGGGAGTTTGCATTTCAAGCCTTTCCCCACCTGCGGGGTCAGAGCACGGGCAGGGAGTGGCCTGAGGCTGCTTACAAAAACCTGAGCCCAGGTAGAGAGGCTTTGTAGCTGAAAGCCAAAACTGCTCCGTTCTGCTCTTGGGAGCACCGCGGCTGCTGCATCGCTTCAGCCCATGGAACACAAATGGGACATGCAGGAGTTGCATGCAGAGCTGGCCTCATGTGCAGCAGTGAAGGCACTGCAGTGTCTCCTGCAGAGTAAATACAGTATGTCACTTTTTTCTTCGTTTTCTTCCCTCTCGGTCCCATCCCCGGCCTGTTTGCCCTCCTGCCTTTGTTTTGCCTTTTGGCCTGTTTTTGTAACCAGCACTGGATGGCAACGTCCCAGCGCCGCGCTCGGGCTGCTGGAAGCTTCACTGATGGCTCAGATCACTGGGCAGCCTCCGGGTTGGGAAAAGGCAACAATACAATGACACTCAGAGCAAAACTTAACAAAATGGGGATGAAAAAAAAACGTAGTCTTTTTTTTTGTTGTTGTTGCTTTCCTTTTGGTCTTTGACAACTGTAAACCAAAACCCCCCGGGCTCAGCTCAGCATCTCAGCTGCTGGGAGCTCTGCTGGGATGGCTCCATGGGTTCCAGCTCCATGAATTCAATGGCAAAGCGTGGGACGGTTACCCAGAGCTCAGCTCTAAGTTTCGCAGGGCTTTTGCTTCACACCAGGCTGTCACATTGGAGCTGATAGTGCAGTGACACCTTGGTCCTAATGGCATGGCAGGATGCAGGCAGCTGTCCCTGCCTGGGGCTTTCCCCTCCCCGATGCACCGTCGGTGTCCCCGTGGTGGGACTCGAAGGGCGCTGCTGTCCTGGCAGCTCCTCACAGGCAGGTGGGACATCTCACAGCTACAGGCAAAGTGGGAGCGCAGCATTAAAACCCAGGGGGGTGCCTGTGGGAACGCTGCCCCGGGAGCAGCCCCTTCCCACCCCTGCCCCAGCCAAAAGGAAGGGGGAACCGAAAACAGTCCCTCGGTCCCATGGGAACACGCACAGACACCACCAGCCTGCATTTCCCTCGCCCGTCCCGCAGCTGTCCGCGTTCCTAGAAAACCACCCCCCAAACCATCCCCCAGGTTGGATTTTGCCCAGCTTTGCAGCTTTGCAAACAGATCTGGGAATGCTAACAGCGCAGCAGCCGGAGCTGCTTTGGTGTCCCTGCAGTTTATTTTTCTTGCGGCTGCAGCTGGAGGGGCTGCGTCACCCAGAGACCTCAAATCCGGGGGCAGAGAAAAGGATCCCACATCGCAGCCCCTCCTGCACCAAAGGGATGCTCGGCAGTGGGTGAAGCTCAGCCGCTCGCTTCCACCTTCCCAGGGCTGCTGCTTTGCCGCATGCTGCGGAGCTGCAGCCCGTCAGCCAGGCGTCGAGCTGGCAGATCCCATCCCACGGTGGCCACGTGGCTCAAAGAGAAGCAGCACAGCATGGAAAGGGAGATGTGGCACCGGTTGTATCTCAGAGAAGGAAAGAAAGCTCCCAACCTTGGGGAGAAGGAGAGAGGAAGAGAGGGGGAACCCCATGGGAAAGCACATACATGTTTGGGCAGCGAGAACAGAAGTGCTCATTGCTCATGAAAACACACAGAAGTTCTTTTCAGGCATCGGCTTCCAGCAACAAAGCCAGATTGATGGAAGGGGGAAAAAAAAAAAAAAAGTGCTTTTATTTTTGCGTTTGCCAATGGAGAAAGCTAAGGGGGGAAAAAAAAAACCCCAACAAAAAAGAAAGGGATGCAAAGAATAGTCAGGGGAATGCAGAGAGTCAGTGGAGGGAGCGGGGTCCCAGGAGCCTGCAGACAATGCCTCCCGCCCCCGGGGTTTTTAATTCTTGTGCTCAGGAAATCAAACAAGCGTGCTATTATTTATTCGGAGTCGGCATCGGTTTCCGCGTGTTTCATAGGGCTGCGCCTGGGCGCCGGGTTCGGCGTGTTCGGGGCTGAGCCTGCAGCTGCCATTGTGCGCCGAGATTCGGCCTCACTGCGCCGCGGCTCACGGATCAGGTGGTGATTTTGGGGTGGAGGGGTGAGCAGTGCCTTTTCCCGGTGCCGTGGTCCCGCACTGGGTGCGGGCAAGGGGCGGGAGCCAAGCGATGCTCCCTAGGCCCACGTCCTCCCCCCCCATCCCCTCCTCACCCCCATCCCCTCCTCACCCTCACCCTTTCGTCCCGCTCCCCTCGCAGAGCCCCGAGAGGAGCCCTCGGGATGCCGCTGTGTGAGCTGCAGCTCAAGTGAGCGTTATTCAGCTCCGCTAACCTTGGCAGACAGACCCCAGGGAAAGGGACAAAAGGACAATTGTTTGCAGCAATTTTGCCCTCAATTGGTTTCCCCATCAGCTTTCAGAGCGGCGCAGCCCGCCGGTTACTGGCTGACTAACATCATTAAATTCAACTCGCGCCGCTGTTAAAGGGGGGGGGGGGGGGGGGAGGATGGGGGGCGGCGGGGTTGGGGGCGGAGGAAATGGAACTTTTGGGGCCCCCTGTTGCGTTTCCATGCCCCAAATCCCGAATGGCAGTGGGGAGCAGCGGGAAGCTGAGCTGTGCTCGTGGCTCTGCTGCAAGAAGGTGTCCATGGGGCCGGTGCTTCCATCCCAGCCCCATCAGCTGGCTGCAGCTCAGTGCCCGGGGCACGATGTCCACGCTCATGGTTGGAGCCGTCCCAGTGCACAACTGGTGCCAGCACAGCCGACCCGGTGCTGCCATCCCTGTCACTGTGCCCTGAGCCAGAGACATCACAGAGCCAAACCCATGCTGGACAGCCCATCAGGACCCAACCCAAGAGGGTTCTCGGTGCTCCTACATGCGGTGCAATGACCTTCATGCATGGGTGACACCTCCCAGCACACCTCTGTGCATCCAAACTCCATGTCAGTATCTGTACGGGGCCTGTGCCTGGGCACATCCCTGCAGCACGGCAGCACGTGAGCAGCTCATTCCCAGCCACCCTGCACTGCTCGACATGCTGCAGTGCTGTGGGGCATAGGAGCACCCACACCTGAGTTGGGTGTCTGCAAAGCTCCGGGGTGAGCAGCACCCGCTGGCTGCAGCACAGTGAGGGGCAACGATTATTATTAAAGCAGCCCTGGAGGCCAATTCTCTTTGGGAGTGGGGGTGGGAATGAGTGAGCAGGGGGCAGTGCTTGCAACCCCAAATCCATCAGCAGAGAGTGTGCCTGGGCTGCAGATCTGCAGGTATCCGTGTGCCCAACAGGTTGAAAGCGCCCAGGAGCCTTGCCCTGTTGTTTATCTCCTGTGTAATTAAGTCATTAACAAACCAAATGAATTTTGGTTTCTGTCTTCAGGGCTGGATTTGGCCCTGCGTTCTCCCTGGTTTCAGGGCGCAGTGAGGAGCACAGGGTGTGCTGTCCCTCTGTCCCCTCCCTGTGCAGCCCCATGGGATGTTGGGGAGCCCCCACCAGCAGCCATGGGTTCCTCCGTGAGCCCTGACTCCAGGACTTTGGGCAAGTCCCTGTGCCAGGACCTGAGCTCAGGGCTTCCAGCACGGAGCCCCCGGTCCTTTTGCTCAGTGCCTCGGTGCCCAGGAGCCCTCCTGGCACTGCCACAGTCGAGTCTGCAAAAAATGTGTGCCAGAAACCTTCTGCAGAGTTGGAACTTCATTGCTACAAAGCAGATTTTCAGCTTCCTGTTCGTTCTCTCTTCCCATCCCATGCAGACAAGGAGAGGTAGGATGTTGAGCCCCTTGCTGTCCCAAGCACTGATGGAGATTTTGGGGGTTTTTCTTGCCAAGCCACTTTGCATCTGCACTGATTGCTTTTTGCTGCAGGGACCTGTGAAGGGAGAGGCTGAGTAACAAAGGCAAAACTTCTTGGCGCATACCACACACAAATATTTGCCGTAGCAGCAGGAACAAAATAGCAAAGTAACAGCCAAGGAGGCAATTCTGCTCCTGCTCCAAGTCACCAGGCAGGAAAGTCCCCCTGCAACGCTGTGCTGGGCTCTGCAGGTGAAGTGCATCCCCGCAGCACTCCAGCAGCTGCCACGAGGTCAATGTATTCCTCCCTGCCGCTTCCTTCCCAACGGCTGCCGGCGCACAGAGAGGCTGCAGGGGAGGGAGCAGCCCCGGCACGGGCACGGAGGGCTTTGCAGGGAGATGCCATGGTAACCCTGCGGCGTGATGCTGAGCGCCGCGCGTCCTCCCCGCGCTGGGGCAGGGGGAAGGAGAGGGGACAATGGGGCCGTGCTGCCTCCCCCAGCTGTCCTACTTTGTGCCCTGCCCCATCTGTGATGCGCCAGCACCAGCCCCATGTGACTCCCTGGCTGGCACAATGCTGCTGGGAGCCCCAACAACCCCAGCGAGGCTGCAGGGTGCTCGGGGACAACGTCTTCCATGAATATGGTTGGCTCCTTGGCTGCCGTAAGGGCATGCAAACACCTTGTGTTGGCCAACACAGCCCCGTGGGGCTTCTCCCACGGCCGCCCCCGTGCCCGTGGGCGTTGGGTGCTCTTGTGCAGGAGGGGAGCAAAACTTGCACGCCCCAGCAGGAGCCACGCGGGGTGCAGGAGCATGCCCAAATCAAAGGGAGAATTTAATTAAGATTTCCGACGGAGCGAGATAGCGAAATGAGCAGAGCTGAGCCCTCACCTCCACAGCCTCTCTCTGTCTGCGCCGGCACGCCAGCCTTCATTTGCATCTTTAAGTAGAATGTTTTTAATTGGTATTGTGCCGCAATAACACAAGGAGGGAAAACCAAGGCGGCTTTTTCATGTCTGGGCCTCAGCTCTCCTGCAGAGCCCCAGGTCCTGGGGAGCACAGCGGCATGCATGGGGCAGGGTGTGGTGATGCTGCAGTCCCAATGGGGACAGAGAGGGCATGGAGAAGGGATGGAGGGGGCATGGAAAGGAGATGGAATGGGGAGAGAAAGGGGATGGATTGGGGATGGAATGGAGTTAAGAGAGGGGATGGAGAAGGTATGAAGTGAGGGTGGAGGAGGGATGGAGAGGGGATGGAATGGGGTTGGAATGGGGATAGAGAGGGGATGGAGTGCTGATGGAAAGGAGGCGGAGAAGGAATGGGAGCAGGGATGGAGTGGGGATGGAGCAGGCTCTGAATGCCCTGCATGGCCAAAACTCGTGCATGAGGAACGTCAGGGGATGCCGGTGCCGGGAGTGGGAGAGGCGGCACGGCGCACTCAGCAAAAGCCATTTGAGGAAACGGCGCCAGATAAATCAGGCAGCCTCATTCAGCTCCGGCTCTGCCCCGGAGAAAGGGCCGCCTCTGTGGGGCGGCGAGCAGCCGAGCCAGCCGCCCACCTGCCCGCAGCCCTCGCTGCAGCTCCGGCCCAGCAGGGCAGCTGTTCGTCTGCCCGCTGCTGCCAAGGGCCGCCCTGCAGCACGGACCGCTGCTCAGAGCTCCCTCTGACGGCACCGGGCACGGGCCGGGCTGGCACAGGCAGTGCGACGGCTCCTGGCGGCTGTGGCGGTGACACGGGGGCTGCGACCAAGCGTTTAGATGCGTTGACCCCCCCAGCACCCCTCCATCCATCAGCACAGCTCGGGGTGTTGCACCCCAGCACGGGTGCCCATGCTCCCGGCGCCGCCCACCCCCGTCCCCACTGGGCTCTATCTTTAACCTGTGCTTCCCCCTATACCATTTGCTCCAATTCTTGGGATGCTCCGCATGTCACAGAGCCCCGACCCCCCCCGGGTACTGCCGGGGGGATGGAGAGGGGCTTTGATCCACCCCACATCTCCCCCAGTTGCTCTGCACAAGTGTAGCTGGTAAGCAGCTGAAAGAGGGGGCTGGAATGGGAAAGCTCTGCCATTCCCATTATTTTCGGTGTAGTTGGGGTCCTGGGACACACTGGGGACATGTGCTGTGCCTGTGGGGACATGGAACCTCCCCCTGCGCCCCGCCAGCTGTGATTGCTGCTCTGGAAGCACAGCCGTGCTGGGAGCATTCACTGTTTCCGGAGAGGAAAATGACATAATTCATACCCAGAATAATTCCCTCCTTAGAGCGAGCCCAGCCGTATCTCCTGACTGACAACGAGGCCCAAAACACCCTCATTGTTCCCTGATCTGCAACTCAGGGTGCGCGGGGTGGTGGAGCAGAGAGGTTGGTGTAAGGGAGCTCAGCATCAGAGCTGGCCGGGGGGATAACGACCCCAAGGACAGCAGTCCCTCATTTTGCCAGGAGGTTTGGCAGCAGCTCCAGGAAGAGCTAAGGATGCCTAATTCCTGCTCACCCCAAAATAACTCCGAGCAGACATGACTTAAGTGGGAAAGTGGCACGGGGGCAGCGGCACTGGGGAGGCATTGCTGGAGAGCCTGCAGGGTCAGCACTGGGGACGTTGCTGGGGGACATTGCAGTGACATTGCTTTGGTCCTCGTGCAGCCCCTCCCCGTGTCCCACTGTCCCAAAGGGCTCTGAGGTGGGGATTGAGGTTCTGCCCCTCCTCCCCCCCGTGCCGCCTGCCGCCAGCGGGACGTTTCCCACCAGGGCCGGGCTGGGGCTCAGTGCACAGAGGGGCTGCGCCTGGTTATCTCCCCAACGAGGGGCCTGGAGCCATCAAGATCTGCTCCAAACAATCACTTCCTTTCCCAGGCACCTTCCAAAAAAAAAAAAAAAAAGAACAAAAAACCCAACAATAATAAAAGAAGAAGAAGAAAAAAAAACTAACAACAAAAAAACAAGCAGACTTTTCCCACTGCTGCCGCGTTTCCCTGCCTTGTGTTTTCCTGCCCCCACACATCTTTCTTCCTTGCTCAAAGATTGTCCCCAGCTGGCTCCAGCGGGGCTCTGCTCCGCTCCCTGGGGCCGGCTGGGATCCATCCTGCTGGGATTGAACCCACCGGGATCGATCCTGCTGGGAGCCGGGGGGGCTGGCTTGGTGGTGCAGAAAGGACATCAAGTGTGGGGTGGTGAGGGGATAGGGTGCGCATAGGGATGCAAAACAGGGACTCTGCAAAACAGAGATGGATCTTACACTGTAGGATCCTGCACGGTGTACTTTGTGGGGCTGTGGTGGCAGCGGGGGGAGCTGCTGGTTCCCATGCCCAGAAGCCCCTGGGGAGCTCTGGTGAGGCAGATGCGGGGGCTGAACCCAAGCAGTGCCTTCTGCCCAGTGAGGAGTGTCCGTAATTCATGGCAGCTGAACCCGGGTGGCTGTGGCCGATGGTTCCCAGGGCCTGGGTTTGTCACTGGGGACAGCACCAAATCCATCCCCTGATCCACAGTACTGCTCTCCTCCTGCCTGCATGGCCGGGGCACTGCCAGCAGCTGCAATGCCCAGGTTGAGGTAAAATGCCCCAAAATCAGCAAGGAAGGGCTCCTTCCACTGCTTTTGGGTGGGGGGCCATGTGCTGCCAGAGGAAGCCAGGACGATATCTCCCCTCAGCTGCTATCTTTCTCTCTTGCACTCACAGTTTCCCCTGCGCAGAGCAGCTGGCTCTGTGCGATAGGGTTAGGGTGGACAAGAGGGAAAGAATCCCATTTCCCAAACCTGGGGGCTTTGGTGGGTGTGCTCCCCTCAGTCGATGGGGCTTCATGGCCTCAGGGCTCTCCCGGAGCATCCCTTGGTCCTGCTCCTTCTCCCGGGGTCTCCCATTGAGGAGCGCTGCCCCGTGATTCATCCCCTGGTGTGGGAGCCTGAACCCGTTCCTACAACAGATGTTCCTGTTTGTTTGTGGGTTTGCTTTGCTCTGTGTTTGCTCCTCACGGCTGCCAGGAGGATGTTTATTGCGGAAGATGGGGTGGATGAGACCTCACCGCTGCAGCCAAAACTCCGGGTGCTTTTACAGAGCTTTTCTCCATGGCAGCAAATGGAATACGGTGGGAACGGAGCCCAGGCCTGAGTTTGGGCACTGGGTTTGGGCAGCCCGGGCTGTCCCTGGTGCGTGGGGAGGTGACAGCGTGGGGACATCCTGGGAGCAGTGTGTGCCACATGGGGCAGCCCCACCACACCACGTCCTGCAGGAAGCGTGGGCACGGAGCTGCTTTGTCACTGTCTGCTGTGCACGGGATTGCACAAACCGACGCGTTTCCCCTCCGGACTTTCGCCACTGGGTAATCAAAGCCACTCTTCTCCCTGACTGCAGCCTGGGGCAGGATGGCAGGGACCACAGTGACGTTTTTCCCATATTTTGGGGGGTGCTCAGGAAGCAGGGCCGTGGCAGAGCTGTTTGCCATCAGCAGCAGGCGGGGATGGACCCACCAAGCCGAGTGGGGGCAATGGGTTCCTGTGCACCAAGGGTGATCCCAGAACCTCCCATCTCTTCCAGCCTCTGGGTCTATCTGGCAGCAGGGCCTTCTAGTCAGGACGTGCCGTGCAGGTGAGAGCTGAGCACCTGCACGCTGCAGCAATTGGTGTTTTCCAATGATGCTAAACAAGGATTGGTCTCCTCCGACCCACAGCCTCGTTTGTCAGCAATAAACCTGGGGGTTCGAGTCTGCAGCACAGGGTGGGTGAGAGGGATTTTGTGCCCCCCTCAGGGCAGGGCTGGGCAATAGCAGTAAGCTGGGCATGGAGCTGCTGGGGGGGCCCATTGTGGGACAGAGTCATGAGAGGCCCTCACTGTGGAAATTGGAGCCAGGTGCAAACCTGATACCTTAAGTAGGGACTTTTATTTGAAATTCCTTTCCTTCCCAGATTTTGGCTTTTTGCACAATCTGAGAGCCCCACAGCTTTGCAAGCGGGGGGATCTTTTGTAAGAGGAGGGAGGGGGAAGTTTTGTAAGCCCAGAAAACCTGCACATGCCTTTTGAAAACAAGCCTGACCTCAGGGCGCAGCCACTGCTCCTCTGGCTGCTGCCTTCCCCTTTCTGCCCGGAAAGCTGCAGCTGCGGTCTTGCAGGAAGGGTCACCCGTGCCACGAGCTGCATGGGGACACACAATAGGGCATGGATCCCCATCTCCTATGGCCACAGCTCTCAGAGCCACCCAAACCCATGCAGACATTTCCAGAACAGTGTCTGGGTCGTATTTGGATGCGTCCCACTGCTGGGCTGTTCTGCACTGCGTCCGGCCCTGCGCTGCTCCTGCAGTCTGCACGGTCTCGGTTACCTAATAGGAAGGGGTGGGTGTGGGTGTGGGTGTGATAACTGCACGCAGATAATTTCACTTCAGGGTAAGTCAATAAATTACTAAAGAGCCTTTGATTGTGCTCTGGGTGATGCATGTTGATTCAAAAACCTAAGACATTTAGCCTCAATTATGTCTATTTGTATGTCTTTCCTGCCTCCCTTCTGCAGGGCGCAGGGGAAATAACCCTGCCTGTCTGCGTTCCCACACCTCTCCCACCTCGGCTGTGCTCCAGCTTTCACTCCTGTGCTGATAACGAGCGGCAGAGAATCAGTTCCTGGCATGGCTCCGTGCTGCACAGGGAGGACACGGAGCAAATTCTGTGCTGTGCTGCTGGGATGGGGCTCCGCAAACCCAGCTCTGTGCTGCAGAGCATATTTCCCATGGCACGCATAGGAAAGACCCAAAGGGGTGAAGGCAAAGGCGGCACTGAGGCTGAAGCATGGCTGCACTGTGTGCCCCCAGCCCTGGGGCACGGTGGGAGCTGTTGTGCTGCTCTGGGAGCACCACTGCTTTCCCTACACCAGGAATGCAAAAATCCACTTCTGGAAAGGGAGCTTGTGGTCAAAGCCCTTCTGCATGGGCTGAGGGCAGCCTGGTGCTCCTCGTGGGTAAGAGAGCATAAGAAACAGGCATTGCTCCGCAAACCAGAGGGCATCATTGCTGTTTCTGGACTGACTACGTACATGTTGTTGCATGCAAATCTGACAGTGGCTTTTCAAGTGCAAATCTCCCATTGAAACAAAGAGTCCCCAGACCGGAGCACATATTGCATGGAATTACACTTGTTGCAACACTTCCCCAGGAGTTGCACCAAGCTTTTCCTTCCCCCGTGCCCTGTGCCTGCAGAGGTGCACTCAGCACTTTGTTTCTTTGCTCTCTGCTTTCTATTTTTAGCTTGCACAAAGGAAGTGCGCATTACCCTGCGGTGAGCACTCACCCTCAGCAGACACTTCTGCTCAGCAGAGCTGCCACATGACTCAGCCCAGGGAGACGACTGCTCGGGTCTGAGCAGCAGCAAAGGTCCTTACCTGGTGGGATAAGATGGCACAGGAGGGAGGGATGGGGCTGCAGGGGCTGCAGCGGTTGCCGTGCCATCCAGGAGAGGTGCATCCATGCACCAAAGCATTTTGCTGCCTGCTGCTTTGCTTTTATATTGAGGGGGCAAAATGCAATTGCTGAGTGCTCCCAACATCCCACCTGGCTCCTGGTTGGCCCCAGCAGGGCGAGGGTGCTCTGGGATGGTCTCTGCTGCTGCTCAGAGCTGCTGGGAGCACAGACCTGAACACAGTGGTGTTCTGCATTGATGCACACTTGGGGCAAAGAGACACCTGTGATGGGACATCAGTGTGAGACAGCCATCATGCAGAGTGCCCTGGCTCAGCTCACTGCTGGGATGGGGCTGGCTGCATGCCTGCAAGACAGGGCCATGCGCTGCAGGTGACAGCAGCACCAAGCAGCAGCATGTGCATGTCGCATGCCATAAACCACCGAGACACCAGCCGGGGCTCCTTCTGACCCACAGACAGGCTGGCTGGGTCACTCCCAGTTCCTAATTGTCGTGATCTGAGATTCCTAAATCTCACCAGAAAGAAGAAGTCTGGGAAGAAGCAGAAAGCGGCCACAAGTGAGGCTGGCTGAGCACAACCAGACACCGACAGCACCATGCGCTGGGACTGCTTCCATGGAGGAGACAGAAAGTGCTGTGCCCTGAGCTGGCACTGCTGGGTACCCTGACAGTGGTGTTTCCCTGAGGTACCCCTGGGACTCCCTGCTGCCAACTCCCAGTGAGGCTGAGCAGAGCTGCCACAGAGAAGCAGTGCTGGATGGAAAAAAGCAACCCCTGCCCAAAAAGTTGCACCACACCCATATATCTGAAAGGGCTTCAGTGAGTGTTTGTTGGCTATTTTTGTCGTTGCCTCTGCCCTTCCTGGCCTGGGCTGGGACCAGAAGCTCTAATGCCATGAAGGAGGGGATGAGGCAACTCATGTCCTGGGTATGGATGGAGAAGTACCTGGGGACCTTGATAGTAGCCACGTGGGAGGTGTTTGCTCACATTATGACCATCAGAATGAGCTGCTCTGCACTTTCTGGGCTGGCTGTGGCCTGGGGGTTCTGCTGATGCTCCCGGGGTGCTGCAGTGGGCCATGAGATCTGCAGAGATAGGCAGAGCACAGAAACATTGCCATCTGCTGTCACACCCGGGTGCGCAGCATGGCCGGACCCTGCACTGCTTCAGACTATGGGACACTGGTGGCCATCCTTGCTGGGCTGAGCAGGGCAGGAGCGTGGCAGGAGGATGAACATACATAGTGCACCTCTGAGTCTTGCAGACAGTGCTCTGCTCGTGGTACTGCGTGCCCTCCTACTGCCCACTGCCTGGAGATGGACATCGCTCTGCTCAGCCCCAAAGAGTCGAGGAACTTTTGCTGTGGGGCAGCATCCAGCACAGCAGCCATGCACAGACAGAGAGGGTGAGTCTGAGTGATTACAGCCTTTCATGCAATAGCTGCAAAGGATTTGGGAAAATGTGCACTTGGCTGCAAAAAAAAGTTTTGATTTTCCTTTTGTCTTTTCTCCTCCTGAACTCTCCCCTGTGCCCTCCAGCCACGGACCTTTGGGATTTGTACCTTGAACCGGGTTTGCTTTGTTTTAAATTCCCTGGGAATCTGGCACTGGTGTTACCCAGAGGAAGGATGCAACTTCCTGAGCACCAGATTTGGCATGGGGGCAGAGACCTGGGAGCCCCCACAGTGCTCTGGCCTTGTCTTGCTGCACCTGCTGAGAGCAGTCAGCCTGCAGGCACCAAGCTGCAGCCCTTGGTGAGGCCATCCAGCAACTCTGTGTGGCCTAGCCTGCAAATTTGTCCTTTGGCACCGGGTGGGCACCCACTGTCTCGTCCTCCTCCCATCCTCACACCCTGGATCAAGGACTCAGAGACAAGTCCATGTGGCTTCTTTCCCTGGCTTGGCCCCCCTCCAGCCTCCTCCCTCCCAGACAGAGGATGCTGCTCCCCCCCCCCCCCCCCAAACACACCCCTATCTCCCCCCTCTGCGTTCCTCCCCGGGGCCATGGGCAGGTGCACACACCTCTGCTTTCCCACCACCCGGTGCAGTTCAGGGCTGGGCTGCTGCCAGAGAAGGATGTGCTACCTCTCCCCTGGCCTGGCCATCACCTGCGGGCATGGAAAGGGGAGGTGGGCGTGCTGCATTTCTGGATCAGAATGGGGCTGCATGGCCGGTGCTGGGCTGCACAAAGCCCAGCTCCTGTGAGCTCCCTTTGCAGAGGGATCTAAGCCCTGCACTGGTCTGGGCATCCTGGGACAGGGGTCTCTGCAAAGTGGGACCCCAGCTCAGGGCTCCTTGCCCAACACAGCAGGACAGGAGGGCATGGCAGTGCTGCTCCTGCTGGCTTTGCCCTTCTCCATGCTCATGGCTCTGCAGCTCATGGTGTTGGTGCAGCAGGGGTGGAACCACAGCTCTGAGCTCACCTGTTCAGGTGCACCATCCACAGGGCACAGGCAAAGCCCGGCACATCCCATTCCCTCCTCCCGCAGAGAGCCCTTCCTCCACCCAGCCACGACCTGGCAGCAAAGGCAATGTTTCACTCCTGTGTCAACATTTGGAATTAAAAAGGGAGAAAATAGTCATTTCTGTCAAACCCTGGGGACGTGGATGTCCCACAAACAAACAGAAGCTCTGTTTCTGCGCTGAAAGGCCGTTTTAAATCTGGTCGGCTGCCAAAAAGTGATAAAAATGATTGCTGTTCCGGCACTAGAGAAGAGTTCTGTTGGAAATGTCACCCCCCACGCACCCTCCCCCCATATCTCACTTCTATGAAAACACCATTTTTTATCAGGGGGCCGGCAGGCAGATGTTTGGCCCAGACCCCACCGGAGCCGGATGCACCCAAGCCACCATTCCCAGCCCCCTCTGTGTCACCATCTGATGGGCAGCTGCCAGTCACCACTCGGAGGGGCTGAGACCGAACTGCTCCCCGTGTGCCACCTCCCAGGTCCCATGGGGATCCTGTGGTTCATGGGCTTTTCTCTGGGCATTCAGCCATGGAGGGGTCTCCCCATCATCAGTGCCGAGTGCCCTTCGTGGGGCATTGAGGGATGGGTGCAGTGGCTGAGGTGGGGGATCAGGACAGAAGCGTCACAGCTCTGCTGGGCCCAGCCGTGCTGGGCTGCTGTGTGACAGCTGCCTCCAGGGAGGGTGGAGGGGAGGATGCTCTCCTGCACGCATGGTGCTTCAAGGAGGGCACAGGGAAGGGGTAGTGTTGTGTCACTACAAGCCAGGCTTGTTGGGGCTCGTCTCCTGTTTATTTATGAACAATGGCAGGTTTCCAGCAAGTTGTTTTCCTGGTGTAACATTAAACTCCCAACCTTTTGTTCCTAAGTATCGCCCAGCTCAGGTACAACAGCCCCAGTCCTGTGGTGCTCCCATTCCAGCCAAGACAGCATCGAGCCCTTCAGTGGGGCAGGACGGGAGCACAGGACAGTTCAGCAACACTCAAAGGCACACAGAGACAGCTCCAAACATCCCCTGTGCTGGCACTGACACGGATGGTTGGGGCTTTCCATGATGATCCTGCATTTGGCACACCCTCACCCCGGGGCAGTGCAGTGCTGGTGGGGACATGGGAAGTGCCAGCCATGCAGCCAACAGACACGCCGGCCGTGGGGTTGGGCACTGCTGGCATTGCTCGTGATGCTTGCAAGGAGAACGTGGATGGGCTGCTGCTCTCACCTTGCTCAATCCACGGCTGTGCAGTTTGAGGGCACGTGCCCAGGCACAGCGCTGCCCTGTGCCGCTGCTCCATGGGATGAGAAATCCCACGGTGTGAGGCTCCTCCTGCATGGAGCGGGCAGGTGGAGTGCCTGGGGGCACCATTCCCACCTCAAACCACACGTGTCCCAGCTTCGATATGGAGGCGAGAGCAAAACCTCCGGCACTGAGCGGAAACACACGTTTGCTGGGAGTGCTGGAGGCAAAGAGTGCGTGTTCATCTTCTAAGGCGTGTGGCTTTTGCTTTTGCACACGCAGACAAAAATAACAACAGGAAACACAGGCAGGCTCCCAATTAATTGATAGCGCACCCCATTCCCCGGGTGGATCTACATCCCTGTTCCTGGGCTGCCTCAAGGCTCTCCTTGCCCCAAGCAGCCGCTCTTCAAGGAAATTGATTTTCAAGCAGGCTGCGCCTTTCTAGTTCAATTCCTTCTGCCTGTGGCTCAGCCTCATTTTCATCTAGGAAAAATACCATTTTTTACAACTGCAGCCTCACTTAGAAAAGGCACACAGGCCTGGAGCAGCAGAAAGGGCTCTTCTCCAAAGCGCTGAGCTTTGTCCTTCGTGTTCCACATGGCCATGCTGGGGACCTGTCCCTGAGCTCCTGCCCACAGCAAACCCTGCACAGGGCAGCACGCGGTGCTCCTCGGCTGCAGCAGGGAGCCGGCTTATGTCTGGGCATGTCCCACAACCTGCTGGGAGATGAGGGCTGGTTGCTGCTCTGCAGCACTGGAGAGAGCAGCAGAACGCAATGCTAGGAGCATCTCTAGAAGGATCGGGTTGACCCCGTGGCATTGGTACCTTAAGCAGAATTAAGGGTTATTTCATTGCCTGTTTAAAAGCAACACATGCGAGTTGCCTCTGCCGCATCTTCCATCTCCTGCAGCTGGTCTTCAGCTGCACCCCCACCCACACACCCCAGCCCCAAACTGTCCCCGACCATGAATATGGACAGATGCTGCTGGGGTGATTCTGCTGATGGAACTTTGTTTATTTCCTTCCCAACCGGCCACTGTGGAGGGCCCATCCCAACCCATTGCTCTACCATGGGCAACGCACTGCTTTCAGGTCTGCGCCCCGCTGCCCGCCATGGGTAAGCGTGGGCACCACCCGGCCCCTGGTCGCCCATGGGCAGCTCCATGCCCAACACGTGCGTGCAAGCCCAAGCTGAGCAACTTGCCACATAGAGAGATGGAGGAACCCAAAAATCCCAACTTCACCATAAAAATATCAATCATCTCTAAACATCCGTGAGCTGCTGATCCTTCTCTCCCTGCCTGGTATTTTCTCACGCTCCGAAGCTGGCAGCAGGAGCTGGGAAGCAGTGTTGGAACTTGTCCTGCCGTCCCATCAAGGCTGGTTATCTCCAGCATCGAGCCCTACAGCTGGAAGGGCTGCAAGTAGGGGCAAGGCACGCTCCTGCTTGCTGCTTTCCATTGCGTCACTTGGACAAGAACTGAGTGAATGCCCCGGGGCCAGATCCCACACGCAGCACCTTGCCTGGTCCTGCACAACACAGCAGGTCCTGGCAGCCCCGTGCTACCAGGACACAGGGACACTAATGATGCCCTCGAGCATCACTGTGAGCCCTCCCTCGCCTTCCCTTCCTGACAGCTTGCATGAAGCTGGTGTATGTGCAGCTTCCCCAAATTCATCGTGTCTAAGGTCTGCACCCTTGGACGTGATTTCTGCTGCCTGATGGGGATGGGGAAGCCTCTTGGCAGCCACCTTTGGAGCAGAGCATGGCCAGAGCTGGAGGGATGCCCCACCAGGGCAGTGGGGACAGAAAGCGATTGTTACCCTTCCAGGGACAGCTGCACTGGTAGGAGATGGGGAGACACCTGTCCACAGCATGCAAGGCACAGCCCTAATGTGGTGTGCTCAGTGTGGGATCCTGCTCGGAGTGAGCCTGCTTAATTAAAGTAATTATGAGGCAGGCTGCTCCCTTGCCCCTCCCTTGCCTTTTCCTCCGTGAACCAATGGGTCTAAAAACCCGGACAGCCGGCTCCACGCTCTCCTCCTGCTGCAGCACTGCAGCCTCGGTGAGCAGCAGCCTGCAGAGCTTGTGCCATGGCCTCCATGGGCTCCTCGCTTGGCCAGAATGGCAGAGCATGGCACCATGTGCTGTGGTGCAGTTTCACTTGGCGTGGCACTGAGCAGCACGTCACATCACATCACGGGATGGCACTTTGTGGGATGGCACAGCATGGCAGGGCGTAGCCACGGGCACAAGATGGGTCAGTGCAGCCCAGCGGGTTTGCAGCGGGGCGGCCTTTCCCATCCTTAGAAATGGCTGAGTGCTGTAAAAATAAATAAATAAATAAAATCCTCTAAGTGGTACAAAAAAATAAAAAATAGGCAAAGCTGCAGATGTTTGTGTACTCCCAATAATTTCCCGTTTTGGTCATTTCCCGGCTCACTCGGGTGGGAGCCTCTGTGAGCAGCATCACATCCGTGCCGGGCTGTGCTGCACTGCAGCACGGGGTGAGGAGCGCGGGATGCGGGGAGCAGAGATCTGCTGGGCAGGAAGGATGAGAAGCCAACAAAATCAGGCCTTGCTGATGGCAAGGAACCAAACGTCCCTCTGCGCCCTGACCTTCATTGTGTGGGGAAGGAGGGAGAGCTGCCACTGAGAAAACGTGATAAGGACGGCCGGCAGGATGGGTAGCCACCGACGTGGTTTTGCGCTGCGTGTGCGTGCAGTTGGCTGGGGATTGCGGGCAGCGAGCTTGGCTGTGCTCAGCAGAGTTGGTGAGTGCTGGGTGCTGCAGCGGCTGAGGATGCACTGCTGCAGCTGGGAGAGGGGCTGGAGGAGACACAGAGCTGCTGGAAGAGGCAGGAATGGGGAGCAGAAGGGAGACAGTGAACTGGGAGGCATGGCTGTCTGCGGTGGCTCTGCCCCTTCCCCAAACCGGGAGAAACCAGGAGGTTCTCTCAGGTGGGAAGCTGCCCCACACCCAGCCACGGGCTGCACTGCCAGCTCGGGGGGTAGGACTGGGAGCAGGGCCCAAGGGGTTTCCCCTCCCTGAGGGCTGTGCCTGCACAGCAAACGGCACAATTAGGGCTGAGGTTTAACTGAGTGCGCTAATTTGACATCTGGCGATTTGATCGGGCTGAAGAAACTGTTTACATTCACCTTCCACTATGTTTGGTTTGCGATAGCAGCAGAACAGAAGGCGATGCTGCGGGTGTCCTGTTCTCAGAGCTTTTATGGGGGTTTCCTATGAGAAAAGCAGAGATAGGGCTGAGCCTGGCAGCCGCCCATCCAGGCCTTTTTCTCCCAATTTTTATTTCTCTCTGTTTAGCCTTTGCCTCATCTCAAATAAAAAGAGTGATTTAAAACTCTTCGCAATAAAACAGTTTAAACAGAAGTCAGTCCTCAGCGCTGCACAATGGGGGAGAAGGCTTGCGTTATTTACTTAATTACAGGCTGATGTTTGTCAAGTACTTGTGGGTGAATTGCTTGCAAATAACAGGTGAGTTTACTCATGCTCAGAGCCCTCGGCCCTGAGATTAGAGCTGGGTGTGGAGGCAGGAGGGTGCTGGGGGCTGCTGGTGGCCTCCAGCAAATCCTCATTTGCCGGGGCTGGGGGATGTGGTTGGGGTGCCGAGCCCCCCGGGGGTCATTAGTATGGTCTCAGACCCATGACAGCTTCTCCCATTGTAACCTACAGATCAGATTTAACTGTTTATGGAGTCGCTTTGGAAAATGTAGTGCATCAAAGGGTGAGAGTGGAGGCTGCTTTGGGGTGCCTTGGATTTTCGGTGCTTGGCTCGCAGATGTGTTCTGACCTCTTGAAGGTCCTCGGGGCTCTAAAAGGGCACCTTGGGCTGCTGGGTGTGGGGGAGGGGAATGGCTGCCAGGTGCTTGGCTGGTGCAATGGAGAGCGTAGGTGGGTCCTGCCTTCCAGGTTCAAAGAACTGGGAATGGACCACAGCTGGTCCCAGCCATTTTTGTGACATCCCAGCACTGAGGCATTGGGCACCTCCCCAGTGTGTCCAGGCTGATGGAAACCACAGCTGCCCTCCGTGCACAGAGCAGGGAAGCGACACCAGGCAGGGGACACAGCTTCAGCAGAAAAAAAAAAACAACATGCAGGAGTTAAAAACATCCCTGCTGCCACTCCTTCCCTCACCACGGGGTACAGGGAGCAAAAACCCAGCTGCTCGGATAAAGGAGCGTTCCCAAAGCTTCACCAGCAAGTGAAGACATCCGAAATGGTGACAGAGACCAAAGCGATGAGGAGTATGTCAAAGACAGGAGCTCCATCCCCACCTCTTGCCCCGCTCAACCCCATGGACAAGTGGCCGTGTGCGGCACAAGGAGATGAAGGAACTGCCCACCATGCACCTGGTGTAGGTGCTGGGCTGGGAGCAGAGGGAAGCTGCCCCGATATGGGGTGATTCAGTTCCAAATCACGCAGCGCCCACTGCACTCTGCCAGAGCTCTCGACTTGCCGTTTTGCCTGCGCTTGCACACTGTGCTGGGGGTGATAGGGAGCCGGCACGGAGCCACGGGTGATCCCTCACCACGATCCGGAGTGTGGGAAAAACGCAATCGCTGCAAACAATCAGAGGCAAAGCCAGCAGCAGCACGCAGTGAGGAATTCGGAGGCGCATTCCAGCAGGGATGACAGAGAAGGGGCTGGGAGTGCAAGAAAACACAACGTGCTGTGATTTGCTTTGTTTTGCTTACCCCCCCCCTCCCCCCCTCCCCCTCTCTTCAGCACCATCACACCCTGCCCGGCTTTCGAGTAAAGCTGCTGCATGCTGGCACAGCAGGCAGTGGGGACCTGGAGTGCTCTGTGCCTCCATGTCTCCAGCAGAGCAATGGAAATACACCTCTCTGCACCTTCCAGACCTACAAAACATACAAGGGGAAGTTCTGGGCATGGGGATATGGCCACATGCATTGCATGTGGACTGCAGGCAAGACTGCTGGTACATGGGAGCTGTGGTGGCCACCAGCCCGGTGTCACTGCAAGCCAAGGCAGCATGTCCCCTGCACAAAGCATGCCACCTTCCCAGCTCTTCCTGACCCACTTTCCACATGGCACAATTAAAGCAAAGCGAGACAGAGCAGGAGGAGGGGAGAGTCCCTGCAGAGTGCAGGGCTGGCACGGTCGTCGTGTGGGGAACCAATGTAGGCCAACATGCAGGGCAAAGAGCACAGAGGCTCCAGGGAGCAGAACAGGGGCTTGGGCACAAATTGATGACCTCCTCCTCATCCTCGGTGCCCATCTCCCTCCCACCCCACCAGCATCCTCCTCTCACAGGGGTGCCTGATGGGCAGAGGGTCCTTCAGTGGCACAAGTAAGGGATAATTGTGAGAGTGTGCAGGGTGCCCCGTGCTGTATTTCACTCATTGCTTCAGGCAGAGCAGCCACCCGGGAGCTAAAAGCATTCAATTGTTCACTGATGCTTTTCTTTGAAGCCCTCATTCATCCTCCAAGGTCTGTATTGATTGGGGACTCCAGGAAAGCATCTGCCCTTCTCTGCCTTCATCAATGACTTTCCCACATTAATCCACCTCTTCCCTTGATAACCACACTAATTACTCTCAGCTAAGTTGACTCTGGCAGGTCACAGGAGGATGGGAAGAGCAACCTGCTCTACGGCCGGGCTGTGCCTTAAAGCTGCAGATTCCTGTCCAGGAGTGGCCCATTGCCCCAGAGAGAGCTGGTTGCACTGGGAGAGTGAGCACTGCACCATGGGGCTGGCTGTGGGGCAGCACTGAAGTCCACCAGGGCCATGCTGGGGATGCGTGCAGTTGAGTGAAGGGTTTGCTTTTCACCTGGGGGGCTTCTGTACCTCCAATGGAATCACCGATGGTTTCGCATGGATGGGGACAGCAGTCCCTGCCCCAGTGGGTGCACATCCACATTCCCTGCCTGCATCCAACCAAGTTTGGGTGTTCAGTGCTATGAAGGGCTTTTTGTTGTGCTGCAGGGTGTTTTAGACCACCCTGCAGGTTCACACCCTTCAGCCTGGGGTGGTCTAGGCATGAAATGAGATATTTTTCACTTCTCCACCTGGGTTTCCTTGGAGGGGGAACAAGATGTGCAGTTCTGAGCTTTTCCATTCTCAACCATGGTAAGGAGGCACCAAGAGCAGAAGCAGCCCTGCAGGGATGGCCTGTGCAAGGGGAAGGGAGGCTGGGTGAGTTTGGAGGGGCGGGGGGGGAGGGGGGGGGGGGAGGGAGAGGGGGTGGTGACAAAGGCACATCCAGATGTCCCACTACCTTCCACATCTCAACCTGCACACCTAGAGCAGGAGTGGTCAGAAACGTGACAAAGTGGCATGGCTAGGGGGTATGAAAGCCTGAGAAATTCCACTCCCGTCCCATACTTGCTGCCTTTGCTTGGTTTAAGACGTAGTGAATTGAAAAGCACATCAATCCGGCAAGGGGAGGGAGTTGTTTTATCCTGCCACAAGTCGGCTCCTGACCCAGAAGATAATGGCTTTGTGCTTCAAGGCTCCCACAGAAAAAGCCTTCCTGGATCTTCTGACTCAAAGCCCATCTTCCTGTTTCTCTCCATTGGAGAATTTGTATTCTCCAAATACAAAACAGTATTTTGCTCAGCAGCCCAGCAGGTGAGAGCAGCCACTGCTGCTAAAAGGGCCTGACGAGTTCCCTGTTTCTCTGGTACTCAAACCAGAGACAGCCTCCTGTCCTCATCCTTACCTGGGAGAAAAAGTAGCTCTTCAGGCTGCAGTAAACTCAGACTTGAGATTAAAAATGAGCAAAAGCAAAGCTTGCAGAAAGGAGAACTACACACACATGCAAGGAGTGCTGGGGCCATCAAATGGATGCTGAGCTGGTGGTGATGAGGGACAACCCCATCAGGTGAGGCTGCAGTGAGCAGAGAAGCCTCCTACTCCAGTGCACGAGGTCTATCATGTCTTTGTTTCGATTGCAACACAGGCTCCCCTTGCCCACCCCTGCGTGCCACCTGCTGCCCTGGGCAATGGAGGGGGCACCCTGTGCCGGAGGGAACACCCAGCAGCATGGGGTCCCTGTGGGGTTTGGGGATCCCTGTGTCTGGATGGTGGCCCAATGCTGATGCCTGTGGGAACACAGGGTGACCATGGAAGACACACAGACCCTTCGAGAAGCCCTATAAGGACAAGGGGAGCCCCCCCAGCAGCCCTATAGGGCTCAGCCCCCTCTGCTACCCCCCAAGCTGGGCCCTACCAGCCCCAGAGGCCATTCCTGAGGCACTGTCGCCATCTAGCGACGTGAACCAGGCTACTCGCTCCCCCGGCCGACCGCAGGACGCTGGTGGTCCCATGCCCACCCGTCCTGTCGCCACCCCTGCCTACTGTCAGCCCTTGAAGGGGCGAGGGGCTGTGGGGGCAGAGCTGGGGATGGGCAAAAGAGAATTGAGTGCCTTCCACTCCGAGTGGCTTGTAGGGTGAGGGGATACAGGAACGAGAAAATGCAAAATGCTTGGCTTTGTTTTTATATATAAAGCTCAAACGGTGGCTCTACAAAACCTGAAAGGACAGCGCAGCCCTACCCAAGATGGGTCCCTGGCAGCAGAAGCTGGGGTCATTGCTCTCCTGGTGGAAGACAAGACCTCTCCAGCACCTCGACTCGTGTTTTTGGGGGTTGACATTGACTTACAGAATCATTAAGGTTGGAAAAGACCTCTAAGATCCCCAAGTCCAACCCCAACCCATGCCCACTGACCACATCCCTCAGTGCCACACCTCCACTGTTCTGGAACACCTCCAGGGACAAGGATTCCCCCCCCCCCCCTTCCCTGGGCAGCCAGTGCAAATAATTCACCACTCTTTCTGAGAACAATTTTTTTCCTAATATCCAGCCTGATATGATTGCATGGCTGTCCGGTGCCATCAGTACAGCTTTAACCCCTCAAACATCCTAATTCTGCCTCCACCTCTGAACATGGAACAAAAGCACTGGCCATCCCAGCAGCTGCACAGGGCTCATCTGTCCCCCTCTCCATCTTCCTCCCACTGGCTGCAGAGAAAACGGATTGAGCCTTGCCTGCCACATGTGAAAAGCCCCCGTCTGCCTTGTATTTTGTGAAGGAAAATCTCCTTGGGAGAGCAGCCAAACGTTCCCAGCCTCCCACTGGGTGTTTCAGAAGTGTGGAGGCATGGCAGCCCTGAGGGCCCAGGGGGAGTATGTCAGAGCATGCTGGAGGGTGAGACAAGAAGGTCTTCGCCTTGCTTGAGTAGCCAGAGCTTGCACTGCGTCTGTTGCCTCAAGAGATGCAGTGTCACCACTGGGATGGGAATGCTGAGCCCTGCATACATCCCACCATAAGAGACGTGGAAACGTGGGTCTAGCTGTGAGCTGGACATTGGTTGTGCCTCCAGGCACTGGGAAGGGTCCCGTGTCCCCAGCACAAAATGGGCTCTGCGCTGTGCCATGCTGGGTCTGCTCCACATCTGGCTCCATTTCCTCCTTTACCATCACCAAGCTTTTTCCCTTCCTTTTCTTTTCACTGTTTCCAAGTGGTTTTCTCCCTCATCTCTTCTGGACCACAACCTCATGTATTGGAGACCTTTCAGACCCAACAGCTCTTTCAAACACAGCCAGGAGAGCCCCAGGGCTCCATCCTGCCAAATCAAACTCAAATTTACAGCTGCTATGCAAACATAATTGTTGTTTATGTGGGGGCTCTGCTGGCACATGGAGCAAATAAACAGTAACACATGGCAGAGCCTAGAAGAGCAATAACCTCTGCTGCAGCTAAGCTCTGAGGCCAGGAGCTGGGGTTTGCAGAGGGCTTTCAAACAGCAGCACCCAAAGTGACTTAAGGACACCTGACCACAGCTACTTTGCACACTGCTGTCCTGAGCCCCCAGCAGCAGGGCTCTCTGGGCAACAAATGGGGAGGAAATGGGTGTCTGTACACTGCAGCTGCACCAAAAAAACACACAAAGATCAGACAGGGTCAGACCCAAAGACAATTTTTCTGACGTACTTCCTTCTCGGATTCATTTTGCTCGTGTACTTATTGGAGGTTATTTAATATCCATTAAAACCTTTTCTCCTCCTCTCTCTCTTTAAGCTGGGACCAATCCGTCAGGGCACTCACCACTTCCCAAAGCACATTTCATATCTGAAAACGATGAAACGAACCATCTGGCAGCTCCAAAAAAGAAACTTCTCATTGGCAGGGCCTGAAGCAAAGTATTTCAGTGTTTATATTCCATCCATCCTCCTTCCCCTTTCTATGTGAAAGCCACTGCCTCAACCCGACCTGCATCCGAAGACATCCCAGTCATTCCCAGACGCTGGATTTATTTGTGTAGCTGAGCAATGTGCTCCCAAAGCGCTCAGCTCTGCAGCTCTCCCACTCCACCTTCCTGTCGCCCAGTGGTGCTGCTTCTCTTTGCTCTGTGTATTTTCTCCTTGAAGCTTTCTCAAAACGCGATCAGCGTAGGAGTGTTCCTGAAGCTTACAGCAATGCCTAAAAATCCCTCTGACCCCCCCCCCCCCCCCCCCAGCACTCCCTTGCTGCCTCCCACAGCCCAGGCACTGCAGGCTTGCTGTGGTTCCCAAGGCCCTTACCCATTTTCTGATGCCAGCAGCTCTAAGGAGTGCACGAGTGGCCGCAGCGGGGTGTGCTACTCCTTCCTAAGCATGCAGGCAGACACAGGCAACGTGTACAGGCAGCATTCCCCCCCCCACACACACCGACTGCACGTGTGCCTCTCCCCTTCCCAACCCTCCGTCTTGCTCCCTCCTCCCCATTGCATCTATATTTAGTCCCAGACACAGCAAAACATTGTGAACATCTCCTGCAGAGTGCCTGGCAGGATCAGGGCTGGGATTACTTATGGTAATTCTTTGGGCTGGGAACACCCCGTTAGCGTTAATAATGAGGAACGAGGGCAGTTCGTGCAGCACAAAGATGATCATCCCTGCCGTGCTGAGGGCTGTGCAAAAGACTTGCCTCCATGTGAGCCAGCAGCCTTTGGCTGATGGGAATGAGCCAAGGAAAACCTCCCACGGCTGCTGGAGGAGGGTAGGAGGAGGCAGGGGGACCAGGGCCCCACCGAGCTGCCTCTGATCTGCCTGGGTGTCCCCACGTTGTGCCCGAGCTCCCGCATGGCCTATGAATGACCACTACCTATTGTGTCACCATACTGTGATCACCGCCCTCTCATCCCACAGCCCAGGAATGCCTTCGGGGCAGTGCATTCTCCCACATTACTCCTTCACATGGAGGGCAGAAGAAAAGGCAGATAAGGGTAGCATGGGATGGCTCACTTTCCCTTCACATCAAAGCCCCGCGTTTATCTCCAGGGGCCCAGCTGGGTATGTGGAGATCCTCGTGTCTCCTCCCGGGCAGGCTGGGAGGAGAAAAGGTCAGGTTCTGTCTCTCCTGGTGCCTTGGCTGAGGTTGGAGGTTTAAGCACTGCGCAGAGCTGCAGCAGCATTGCTGTCATCACTCTTTACACAAGTCCCCTGCAGTGACCAAACCTCACCAAGGAGCACAGCTGTGTACCACTACCTTAGTGCCATGGGCCAAGGCAAGAAGGGACCCCTGCGTTGCCTCCTGCCCCAGTTCAGGAGCCCATTAACATATCCAAGTCCCTTCCATTACCTAATGAGACTGGTGATAGAAGTACCTCCTAGAGACATAAAGCCACGTGCACCATTAACTACTGAGGCATGGGGCAGGTCTGTGCTGCAGGGAGCAGCAAGCACCTGGGGGAGCTGATGGCTGCGGGTGCAGGCAAGGTTGTGGTAGTAAGAGAAGCTCTCTCCCCTTGTTAGAAAGACTTCGAGAGGTCCAGGGGGCTTCCAGCTGCAGGGGCCCTCTGGCAGCAGGGAGATGGATGGGTTTGATGCACGAAGGAGGCAGCAGGGGGAGAGATCATCGTACTTGGGAGGGAGGATGAAGCACAGAAGGGGGTTAAAAGTCAACATCTTCCCTCATCCCAGCTCCTCAGGGGCAGAGGGAGTTTCCCAAGGTTATCAGCTGGGGTCAGCAGCAGGGAGGAAGGAAATGAGAGGCTGGGGCTCGGGGCATGACCAATACCAGATGGACATAGTGAGGGACACCTTCTGATCAGCTGCTGTCCGAATCAGTGCATGGAAAGTCAGCAGCATCATCTTGGGGCGCACCCAGCATAATGATGCAGTGTGCCACGATGTAGAGCACAGCAATGGCAGTGTAGTAGCAAAGTCATAGACTGCAGCAAGTGAGTACACAACAAATGCAACAGCTATAGACTCAGAAACAAAGGAAAGAATCCGCTTACCCTCAGAAGCCTAGGGTATGCAGAGATCTCCAGCAAGATCCCCTTGCCTGCTCTGCTAACCCTTAAATGAGGTCTGGGCAGGGGTGGATCCTGGCTCCAGCCCTTCTGGTCACTCAGTGCATTGCATGCACCTGAGCTCCCCTGGGTTGGCCCTGCCTTCCCACCAGGTGCTCAATCACTGCTTCAAGCCCTGACTTAGAATTTCCATTACACATCCTTACTCTGATTCCCCAGAGGTTCCCTAGGGAAGGGCCCTGGTGTGCGCTGTGCTGTACAGGCACGACTCATGGTTCCAGTCCTTTGCATCCTGCCCACATCCCCACAGCCAATGACCCCAGCCCAGGGGAAGCACTGTGGAGCTCTCTGGGCTTGGTGGGTGTGAGATGAGGCCCAGGCTTTGCTGAAGTTGCCCCGTTTTGATGTTAATGTGACAAGCTGAATTAATTAAGTGCATTTGGAGGAGGCTCCAAGGTTACTTTTCTTCCAAGGGTTTTCATTTCAAAGCAAGGCGAGCCAAAAGAGCATCCCTCCCTGAAGTGCCTGAGCCCAGTACATCAAGGCAGCCCACTTTGCAATCCCATCCCTTCTCCTTGTGCTGGAGACAGAAGCAGAAAAGTTTTCAGGGTGATGGAACTGCAGCTCTTTGTGTCATAAGAGCACCTGCGGGAAAGTCCCAAGGCCATGGAGCTGAGGAGAGCCTGGGCATGTGTCTGGGAGCTGTGGGATGCTCCTTGCTGAAAGCATCAGCGTCCAGTGCTGGCATTGCTCCTTGGCAGAGTTTTTAGGAGATTTCCTGGGAAAGGTCCAGAGAAGAAAAAAAGCGTGAGTAGGAGCAGAAAGTGCAAAGCTCTTCCCTTCCTTCCCAGAGGAGATTAATCTCTATCGATCCCCACTCCTGTTTCCTTCTGGGATAAACCAGGAACAGGCTGATTTGATTTCCTTTGGTTTCATTGCTATCAGGTGGTTCAGGAGCTGGCTGCGCACCCGGGATGGCCCCAGAATGGGGAAACTCTCTGACCAGGGCCTCTTCTTCCACAGGAAAGTGGAGGCACCGGGGGTCCAATTACAATGTGTTTAACATTTCCCAGCTTGCTGGGGCCTTGCTGTCTCATAACTGGGTCACATAATCAGCCCCAAGCTGCAGTGTCAACCCAGCTCAAGGATTAAGTGTGTTGTAACCGGAGCTGAGAGCCTGGTGCGCGGGAGTGGAGATTTTATCTCGCTGTGATTGCAACGTGGGCACAGGAGAGAGCTTGGAAAGAGCAGAGCATCCATACAGCAGCATCCCTGTTTCAGGGAGCTGAGCCCTGCTGCAGAGCTCCCTGTCTTGTCCCTGCAGGACAGCAGAGCTGGTTTTCAGCCCCCAAAGTAATGCTTGTCAGGGTTTCCTTTGCTAGGAATGCTCACAAGTGCTGCATTTGTTCAGTACATGTCCCAGCTGCCTTCATGTTCCCCTTCCCCAGAGCTCTGCTCACTTCGCTTACGCTCTGTCTTCATTGCAGTGATGTCTCAGGGAAGCTTTCTGCTCTCAGGCTGCCTGGGGAGAGCTTGGTTTGAGTTGTCTGGAAGGGATTTCTGACTTTTGACACTCCCTTAATGGATGGAAAATGAAACAAAAGTAGTGCTGGAATTTCATGTCAACCCCCGAGAGTGAAAACGCCATCATTAGGGGTTGGTCAGCACTCACTTTATGCTTTGAAACGGTGAAACGTTAAAATGGCATCATTTCCTAGCAGAGGAGGAGGTGGGTCTGGTCTGCTGGAGGTGAAAGGCCACCATCTGCCCCACTGGGACGCTTCCGTGAGCACTGCATGCCATGAAGGTCCGCACGTCCCCAAACAGAGGATCCAGCTGCAGTCGTGGGGAAGTGCAAGTGAGAAGGTGACACCGATGTCTTGCTCAGGGAGGGAAGAAAAGAGTTTGTATTAAAGGCTCAGCTTTGTTTTCCGTGCTGTAGTTTGCTTTGTTCTGGGGCTGTGCCTCTCCCCTCTCGGACACACAATCCTGTCCCCAGGGGAAGCTGCAGCCTGGAGGCACCGCGTGGCTTTGTGCTGGTGCAGATGGACAAACAAACCAGCGGGCTGTGGGGCAGCCATATGGCCCAGCCCTGCACCCAGCCTGGACCTGGTGCACTGCATCCTTTCTAGCACTGGTCCTCAGGGTCAAGGACTGCAGGGAAGCAAGATCCCTTGTAAGAGGAAAACAGGAAATGGCACTGATGGCAGGAATTCATTTCATTTGGTGCTCCACGTCCTGAGGTACGCTGGGGCCAAGGCACACTGCATCACTGCTGCTGGAGGCCGGGATGTGAGCAGTCCATCCTTTGATACCTGGGACCCAGTGTGGGACTCAGTGCCACGGGCTCTGCTGTCTCCCTGGGGAGACATCCAGCTCCACTGGCCTCAGAGATCCAGCAGGATCCAGCTCAGTCCAGTGGGGTGCTCTGTGTTATCTGTGATTAAACATCTGCAAGTGGCCCCAGCACGCCATTACACCGGGGTTTGCTGTGCAGGGACTCCATGATCCTTCCTGCAGGCAGGCACCCAAAATCCCCACTGCCACCAGGTTGCTGTGCAGGGAAGTGCCAGGGCTGGATTTCTGGTTCTTGGCTCTGAACTGTCAACTGTGGATGTGTCAACTTCAACTCCCAGCAAGCTGCATCTGGGCAGTGGTTTCCATGCACGAAGGAACTCACTGGAGCTGAACCCGCAGCCACTGCTGTGGAGTGCCCTGCCTTTGCCTTCCAACCTACAATAATAATTACCAAACTGCCAAGCTTCCTTGCACAAACTCTATCTGTGTTCTAGGGAAAAAAAAGCTGCTTGCATTTAGGGCTGAAATAGTGCCTTGGAGAGGCTCGGAGCCCTTGGAAAGCTCAGCTAGGAGGCTGCTGCAAAGTGGGGACGGAACTTGTGGCAACTGGTAGAGGAAAGATTTCTGCCCATCTCCAGGCTGTGGTCCTTCCTGGCTCATGAGGACCATGGACAGACATGCCCAGGTGCTCAGCATCTTTCACACGAGGCTGGAGTCAGGGAGCAGAGGATGGGCTGCACCTCAGTGAGATCCCCTCCTCGTGCACAGCAGCACACTCACCCTGTGCCGGCCCTCCTCGCACCGCTTCCCTTTTCCTCTTTGCAGCGGCCGCAGCGGGCAGGATTAGTGATTTATTAATGAAGCTGAGCAACTGTGCTGCTGGGGCATGCCAGGCGGAAATGTCTGCACGGAGAGATTGGATAACCCTCTGGCCTGTTTCCCTCGTAGCCTTCAAACGGCCGCAGCTCCCAGCAGCACCATATCCTTTTCCCCTTGCTGCCCCAACCCTCCCTCCCTGGGGTTGCCTGGCTGCCATCCGGACACTGCACCAGGAGCTCAGATGGCACAAAATGCTCCCCAAAGCCCAGTGCGGGTATACGGCCCCAGTTCATTAAGGGGAGGACAGGACCTGTGTTCTTTTGACTTCAGTGTCTGAGCAGTGGCACCGTTTACAGCATCACTGGTTGGCATTTGGTTGCCACAAGATTCACAATTGGCTTATTATAATAATTGGTGATAACACTGCCAACGTGGTTGCTTCAGAAAAAAAGATGCTTTTAACTCCAGAGAACCCTAAAAGTAAACAGCCAAGAAGAATCATGAGCAATTGCTCTTGGGCTGAAACCTTGCCTGGGAGAACCACATCCAGGAGCAGGTATTTATGGCTGAAGTGCAAACAGTGGTGAGGATTGCTTTGTAGTGGGGCCACAAGCCGCCTGCACTGTGCCAGCGTGTGCTGGTGGGCTCTGCACTGTGCACTGCAAGGTGCCTGGGCCTCCACGATAGGATAAACATTAAATAAAGGTATTTTTCCAGCAGCAATCCATCGCCCAGGGCGAGAGAGCTGGTGGTGGGCAGGAGCACAGCGTGTCATCACAATGCTGCTGCAAGCCAGGGGTGCAGCAGGGACGTGTGTGCAGCTGGGCACGCGCGGCTCTGCATCCCACAGCTCCTGCCCACCTCTGTCAGCACAAAGCGCTTCCAGGAAACGAGCTGTGAGAGGAAACCAGGGCTAATGAAGAATCCCCTGGTGAAAAGTGTGTTTCTATGACCGTTAGATTATTTTGCTCCTGAGAGGCCAGAGAGCGAGATAATAAAGCCGCCTCGCTGCATTCCAACCTTGGCTTTGGGGACACTGCTGTCATGCTCTCTGAGGGCCGTGGATGGGAGTGCCCACTGCCTCCTGTTCCCAGCAGAGTGACCCCCCCAGTCCTTGGCTCACAATGAGCACTGAGCTGTCACTTCAACCTCTGTTGTCCCCAGGACCCAGGCAGGGCTGTGACTGAGCTGTCATTGTCATCTTCCACCAGTGAGGAAGGGACACGGGCTCAGTTTGTTGCTGAAATGAGAGATGCTCGTATGGAGATCTGTGCCCAAAGGGAGCCAAACCCAGCGTCCTCTTTTCAGAAGGAGCCCAGGGGAAAAATAAAACCTCAGTTAAAGAGTGGAGATGACACCTCCTTTCCAACACAGGGTGCCTTTGGGTTTTGTGCAAGGAATGCTGTCCCCCAGAATGGATCAGTGTGCGCCAGGGACAAAGCAGCAGCAGGGACAGCCCTGTGAGCAGCCTCCAGCCCTCTGCAACATGGCCACGCAGCAACAACATTCCTTCGGAGATGAGACGTTTCTGCTCAGGAAGGCCTGAAAAAAGCCAGGGACAAAGGGGGGAAGTGATGGTGGCCGTGTCTGGAGTTATCTTGCCTCTGCACTCGTAGGGGCTGCTGAGTGACAGCACTTTTCTGTTTCGCTCCCGAGAGTCAGGAAACACTCATCTCCGCCGGCTCCCTTCCTGCCCTGCCTCACCCCGTGCTGTGAATGGGGACCAGCATGGAGCCCAGTACCCCTCCATGACATGCCCGTGTTGGGGGCTGCCCTGTGGGGCTGTCCTGCTCCCATCCTGGATTCCAGAATCAAATCCAGAAACCACAGCGGGCTTCTTTTGTGCAAAGAGCTCATAAGCCATGGTGGCGATCGGAAGGCAGGGCGTTGAGTGTGGTGATGGGGCAGAACCATCCCTGCTGCAGGAGCACAGCATGTGGCATGTGTGACCCATTCCCACAGCCCAACCAGGACCCGTGGCTGCAAACCGCCACCTGTTGGGGCTCAGAAATCAGCTGCCCAAGGATGGGATCCCCAGGGCAGGGTGCGGGTCGTGGTGTCACCCCCCTGAATTGGGAAGTGAAAGAGCAGCAGCAAAAGGATGTTCAGCTTAACCCTGACTGCTTTGGAGTATCCTGTGCTGAAATGTTGCTTTGCAGCTTCTCCCAGAGCTGCTCTGCTCCGGCTGCCAGCAGTGCACCTGGGGCTTTAACAGAAACAAAGGAATCTGTTTTCTCTCCCTTCGGGGGTGGAAGAATCACAATAATATTTTCAATTGGAAGGGCAGCTTTTTCCACCGTGGAAAAAAAAAAAAAAAAAAAAAAAAAAAAAAGGTGTTTTCATTTTGCTAATAATATTTAGCACCTCTCAGGCCAAGAGCAGCTCTAGAGGGGTGAGCAGAATGAGCTGGTGCTGCTCCTGCTCCAGTACTGCCCTGCAGGGATGGATTTCAGCCAGGTGCACGAGGGATGGGAGAGAGGATTCCTCCTGCCCGTGCGCTCGGTTCCTGCACAAACTCCATCTCCTGCCATGGAGACCTGGAGGGAGGCGGTTATGCAGTGTAATAGAAGGCAATGGGAATCAAGTTTATAACTAGGGCAGTTCTGAGCACTCTGTTTCAGGCTCATTCTGGGGTTTGAACTGCATTTCTGCTCGTCCCGCTGTGATGGTGCTCTGGGGGCTCTCCGCTTTTGGGGACACGTTTGGCCAGGCACTGCTGTCAAGTAGGGAAGAAAGCATTGCTGGAGATTTCCTCTCTGGGCTGCTCACACCAAATCATTGGAAAGCAAAGGGCTCCACAGCAACGTATAGATTAGGAAAGATGGGCGTTGTGTTTGCAGTGACGTGACACACTCCATAAGGTGCAATGGTTTGGATCTAAATTGGAGCTGCTGGCAGGGGTACCCACACCCCGAGCTCCCACAGAGCCACCGCCACCTCTGGGCCCAGCCCTTCTGCGCTCACAACAGATTTTCTAGGGCCAAGTTCCTAAAGTCCCTCAAAAACAGGGCTTTGTCATGGAAATGCTGAGACGACATTAACGGCAGTGTCCCGAACGCAACGCTAATTAAAGAGAGGAAGGAGAACTGAAGCAGGATGTCCTGTTTGGCTGCTCGGGATGGAAAGCTTGTCACAAATAAAGTGCGTTCTCGTACTTTGTCTCTGTCCCTCCTCACAAGGCTTTCCCAGATTCTGCAGACATTCATTTTCTTATCTCTCCTGGATCCTTGTTTCTTTTCTTTTGAAATAACTCCTCGCAGGAATGTGTTTTTGCTGCTGTATTCCCCACCGAGCTCTCAAGCACACCAATCAAACACGTGTCAACTCCTCGCACACAAGTGAATGCACTTTCTATTTCTTGAACAAAACCACTGGGGCACAATAGCTGGTTGGCTCTGTGCAAAGAAACTCTCCTATGAATGTCTCGGAATCAGCTCTGGCAAGCAAGCAGGACAGGCAAATCAAAGCTGGGGAGAGGTGGCAAATGCTTCCTTTAGAGAACAACTTTCTGCTGTATTAGCACAGGGTATGGCACAGCCCATCTCAGAGCTGCTCTCTGTGGTTGCAGAAAAATAAAATCAAAGCAAAACAGAGAAGAAAAAAGGGAATTCAGAAGGAGTAATAGACATGCAATTTAGTTCACTCTGGGGCACATGAATCCTGGTCCTGCTCGTGTTTGTGCTCGTATAGAACCCACTGAGGCTTGGTAGCTTGGTGTCTGGGACTGGTATCGGTAAAGTTCAGATTTAAAGCTGATGCTTGAGCTCAAAGTACCGTCTCAGCAGCAGGTTGGGCCCAGCATCTCTGCTGGATGTGTTGTCACCTCTCTGCCGGGGCCCTTGGGTGACATCTGTGTGCCCATCGTGCAGGGGGAAACCCAATCTGTGCACAGCCCTGGCTGGGTCTAATTTCTGCTGTTTTCTGCTGGCCAAAGCAAGGAATGGGGAGGGACCAGTGCTCTGCTTTTCATACAACTCACTGCTGGTTTTTATGCTGCACGCTGGTGGTGCTTCGCTCTTCCCTGGCTGACTCTGGGAACAGCCCCACCAGGAAAAGCCAGTGGGTACCTGTGGGTGAATCATGCTTTCCTTGGAGTGCATTCCTGCAGGGCTATTTGCACATTCCTGCATCGCTGGTGAAGCCTGCCCTCAGCACATGGCTGGCTGCCAGCGTGACTGGGGGAAAGTTTAGGTCCCATCGTTCTCGCAGGTTAATTAATGACTTTAATGCACTAAGATGGTGGCTGGGAGCTCAAGGGGAACAGAACTGGCAAATTCCTGCTCACTGCCCGCCTGCTCTGCCTACTGCTCTCACAGTGATGCCAGTGACATCCCGGGCTTGACGTGGAGACAGCTTGCCCAGCAGATCTAACAGCAGAACCTGAGCTTCAGGTTAAGCTGGGGGAATCTTGGTCTAAAACTTGTGGTAGCAGAAGGCAAAAGCGCTGCTGGAGCTGGGGGCTGCTGCGGATGCGCGGGAGCAGAGCTGGTAGGTGACACCATCTCCTGCAGCACGGTGATTCACCACAGCTCCACAGCTCCAGATGCACCTTTGCCTAGTGCCGGGTCCTGCAGACGTACAACCTGAGCAGTGACTGTGTCCCTCTGGCTCTCTCCCAGCCGCAGTGCTGTCCCTCCGCACACTGGCAAGGCACCACTCCAGCTGCATGCATTGAGCCTGGATGGCTTTGGAGAAGAAAAGTGGAAGCCTGCCAAGGTGTATTTGGAGAGCTTCAGTTTCAGAACCAAGAGGTGACTTCATCGGAGCACAGGTGCTGGCTGCCGGTGACGGCTGCTGGGGGCTCTCAGCCATGCTGCTGTGCCCACAATGCCACAATCTGTGGCAAAACCAGCATGGAGACTGCACAGAACGATCTGTTTAACCACTGGGGAGAAATAATTACAGAAAAACTATCTGGGGTGACTGGTGGGGAGGACTAAAATGAGTAGGACTCATAGATGAGACCGCATATGTTTGGACACTTGGTCTAGCCTCAAGGCCTTGGTTCATGTCCTCTTCCCAAAGATGTGTGTTGGAGGGTTTGTGGTGGCCCAAAAGGAGAACAGGGTTGCTGGGGCTGGTGTGAGCTCCTGGCTACCCAGCTGCTGAGCTGCATCTCACCTGTGCCTGGAGGCAGCCACCAACAGTACTTCAGGGAGAGCATGGGCGGTCTGCTATATCTCATCTGCCACATCTCATCCTGGGGAGGGACTGAGTGAAAACCAGTAAATGTTTTGAAGGATTAAACCCAGGACTGGCCCTCCTAAGCAGGAACTGCAGACAGGGTTGGGTGCTGCCCTTCACCAAAGATGACTTGCGGGTCTCGCATAAGGATGGGGCGAGCGGCCGGAGCTGTTGTCAGGAAAAGGCCTTTATGGCTATATTTGTGCAGGCAGCTCTGAATGTTCAGACCTTTATTCTTTCAGGCTTTTAAACTAAAGGTCATTTTCTCTTCCCTTCCAGAAAAAAAAAAAAAAAATTAAAAAAAAAAAAGCAGAAAAAGAAAAAAAAAAGTGAATTCCTCTTGACGCAGATCCCCTTCCCCTCTGGATGGGAGCTCGATTGTTCTTCACAAGCAAACTCCAAATCTGCCCCTTGCATTCACTTCCTGTTTCCTGCCAGAAAGGAAACAGAGATTTCGGGCTGTGTGAACCGGTCCTTTATTTAAGGATACAAGAAAATAGCTAATCCTAATCCAGTGGAGGGCTATGCACTTCGCCACGCTGCATTACAAAACAAAGAATGAGAAACATACACCCGCCCTTCCCATCTGAATAGTGAGCCGCACGCTGATTTGAGTATAATGGGTATTTACGAAAGTTAGCCTAAAACATTTACTGAAGTCCGATGCAAACCCAAACCCTTCTGCCAGGAAGCTTTTAGCTACCAAAAATAATCACCAGGCCTGGTTAATATTTTTAATGATCATTCATTCTTGGGAATTTCCTCTTCCCTTCGCGGAGATAAGTGAACAAAATAAAGGCAGTGGCCATGCTGATACACTGCGACGTGTCAGAGAAGAGGCACATCAACAGTTCTTTTTTTGTATCTTTTTCCTAAGTCCTGACTTCTGCATTCACTGTCTGGCTTTCAGGCTGAATTCCACTTCTCTATTATGTTGCTGAAATCCAGTGAAGTCAGCAAAAAGACATAGATGTTTCCTGGGGAGGACTTTCAACCAAGGAATTAGATCTGCTAATAGGGAGACAGTTATCTACCACACACTCCATTAATTTTATATCTATATCTATATCTATATCTATATCTATATCTATATCTATATCTATATCTATATCTATAAAGGCATCGAGTCCTACACAGATGGATGCTGACTGTAATTTTGGTACATCCCCATTTACCCATTCTTCTCCACGGAGACCTCATCTGGATTCGGCCCCTTACCAATGAGATCAGAACTGGCCTTTCGAGTTTGTTTCTCAACACGCTGATTATTTTTAACATAGAAAACTTCTCATTGGTGGTAAGGTTTTGTTCTGTAACTGGATAGCTTTAACATTTCTGTTATTGTTGTCTGGAATGATCAGGAAGAGTTGGTGGGAAAGGGAGGCGGAGGGCTGTTGGCACTCAGGACTTTGGTGGAGGATGGAGCAGCCCAGAAGAAGCTGCCCTGTGGGATCCAGCACCATTTGGTGAGCAAAAATTGCTTTTCTGTGGTGAGAGGGCAATGTCTCCCCTTTCAGTGCCTTCCTGCTGAAGTGTGAGTCAGTGTGAAGGTTTTGGGCATCAGGATGGTCCTGTCCTCGCATCACCCAAGTGGCACACAGCTGATGCCCCAGGTCCTTACAAAGGGCTTTATTCCTTCTCCTCTGTGTTTACGATGTGTCTTTTCCTCCCAGTCATTCCCTGTGGTGTTGCCTGAGGATTTCATACAAATAAATAGTATCCGAAAGTCTTCCAAAGACTTTATGGTCAGGTCCATCATAGGGGACAGCACAGATGTCAGTAAATCACCTTGGGGAAGTGCAGCTTATTTTCCAATATGCACATAGGACAGGGACAGCAGAGAAAGTGGTTTGCTGCAATAAGATGCAGTTCTCACTGATTCACGAAAGCAAACATTAATCTGGATTAGCTCTCAAAATGGCCATGGATCACCCAGGTTCTGAAGCAGGATGGTCATGGTGGGATCGCAGCTCCTCCCCACCAGGGGTTCCAGCCCAGCAGGGAGCTGGGACACTTGGCTGAGGAAACCTGTTTTGTCACAAAGACATCAAGACATTGAGAACCCCACGGGGTCAATCTGATCCACCCTGTGTGTCTTTCCATTGCACGCGGGTTTCAGAAAGATATGGTCATGCTCGAATGTTTTCTGAATGCCTGATTCCCACTGCAGAGATGGGAGGTAACAATGAGACACAAAGCTGCTCTGGAAGTCAGCGCTGAAACCTTATCTCACCCAAAGCAAGGATAAGAGAGCCCGTCATCAAGCTGGCTTAACATAAGAGAGGCTCTGGGCTTTTTCCTGTCTCTGCCCTCCATGCTGTCACAACAGCAGCAGCAAGGCACGTCCCTGCTCCCTATGGGCTGGGGTGCACTGGGCTCCCATTGGCACCACAAAACGCAGTGCTGTGGGACATGAGAGTTTGTCCCCAGGTCCCAGTTTGATGCCTGTGTGGCAGACAGCATTTTGCACAATGTTTAGTCTCTGCTCCCCGTCTCTCCCACTTTCTCCCACTCTTATCAGGCTCTCCTTGAACTCTGCTGGGAGCAGAGATGCAGGGAGCAAAAGGGAAGCTGAGCGCATGAAGCTCCTGCAGACAAAGCCCATGTTTTTGGGGGAGTTTTTGTTTTAATGTTCTTTCTTTTTTTTAAACCAGGAGAGAAATTTCAGCAGCAGAGGTACCACTTTAGTTAATCTTTCCAACTTTGGGGCCTTAAGGCTCAACCTTTGAACTGAGGGACTTTGATCATCCCAGGGGACATTTTCCCAAACCCCGACTTCTCCGAGATGGCACTTTCTACAGCACAAAATATGGATGTAGTCCCTTTTCATGTAAGGTTTTCACCAGAAGCAGACAAATCTATTTCCTGGCAAAGCTGCAGTTGCCTGCCAGCCTCCCAAGGCTCTCCCACATGGCGAGAAGCGCTAACGAAGAAATAAATCCTATGGCAGCTCACAACGCCTAAAATTAGCAGTTAAATTTATGCAGGCAGGTTTCATGCAGGAATTTAAAAGCAGTCCATGGGTGTTAGATGAGTAAGCAGCAGAACATCCCTGCAGCGGGGCTGGTGCTTTTGTTATCCACACATGATAAAACAAGCAAGGGGCAGTAAAGTAGGTTGGTTTTTTTCCATGGAGAATACAGGAAGGGGGAAGGAAAGAGGACCTTGAGCTGTCACTCAAAGACCTGGAGCAGCTCAAGCCTGGAAACACTTGGTGCTGTTCTCCTGAGGCTGCTCAGGGCTGGAGGTGAGGCTGGGGCTGGGGCTGGCTCTGCAGAGGAGAATCAGTGCCCCAAGAATGCCTGGGTTGCCTTGTGCTCCCTGAACTGCAAAAAGCCGTGCAAAGTGAACGTGGAGATTTTGTCAACTGATTTTGATTGCTGCACGGTCGTTGATGCTGTTATGGAAAGTGCTGAGGGGATCAGTGCAGGCAGGAGGTATTCAGCTGCAGTCCCTCAGCTGAGGGGAGAGCAGCATGCCATGCTAATTGGCTGGTGCTAATGAGGAGTCTAAAGCCTTTCTGTCCCTCTGCACAATTCACGCCTGACGGGCCTTGAATGCTGCAGGGCTGTTGGAGGAGCACGTGTCCTGGCTTTGTCTTCTTTCAGGCCCCGTGCTCAGCCTGCAGTGAGTCCCAGCACCACCTCACCACTACTAAAATGTCACTGTGTTGTGGGCTGGGGCAGCTGTTGGGGCTATGTGTGCCGGGGAATGGCAGCAGCAGGTCTGGAGATGCTGGAGGTGTGTGGGTAGAGAGAGGCTGTGAGCAAATCCCAAATGTAAAACCACCTATTTTTCTGGCCCCTGCTGCCTGCTGCCTGCTTCCTGCCCCAGCAGCTGAAGGCTGAGTAAACAAGGAAGAGTTTTCCACACATTCCATTCCATTCCATCCTTCTCTGCTGATGTGCTCAGAGCACTCCTGCATGTGGCCCTGTGTGCAATAAACGCCCCAGCGACGAGGGCAGGGTAATCAGGAACAGTGGCATAGGGCCAAGCAGTGCTGTGGCTGATAGAGGCTGGGTCTCGAATTATCCCCAAAGTTCAGGGGTTTCAGTCCAGAGGAGGTGGGGAGGAGCTCCCATGGAGTCCTTCGGCTCACAGTACAAAATCACCTATTGCTGGAAAGAATGATGGGCAGCAGAAAACGGCCTTGAAAAATACCCTTTCTGCCAAGGAAAACAAATAGGGTCTTTCTTTAGCCATGCATTTATATAAATAAACACAGGAATATTTTGCAGGCCCTATGGGACAATCCCGGAGTAGTATTTTGCTGAATCAGGGTGGGAGTCATCCTCCAATGTTGAGCCTGCGCACGAGCATGGCTGCTCTGCCTGGGCTGAGAGGACGCAGTGCGATGTGGGCAGCGTCTGTGGAGCTGCCCCATGCCAGCAGGGCAGGTGTGGCAGCTCTGAATTCCTCCCGTGCTCGTGCAGAGCCATACACGCGTGTTTCACTCGAAATTGCAGCATGCTTTGCCCCAGAAGGGCCTTCAGCATGAGGGAGCGGGGCAGGCTTTTCTGCACCTGCCACCGATGGGATCATCTTTGCTTTCCAGTGAGTTCAGTGGCCCACACGGCGCTGTGCCTTGCTCACCCCTAACGCAGGGGTCACTCTTAGTATGCTGTGATGAGCCAGCTCAGAACTGCCTGGCTGCTGAGGCACCACCCAAATTTCAGGCCATCCTCAAGACGAGGCTGGTGCCGCGCACCAAGATGGCCGGCCCCCTGTTGGGAAGATGGCGGCTGGCCCTGCCACGCTCGGCGTGAGCTGAGGGTGCCCTGACACAGCAGGGATCCCCGCTGAGAGTGGTTGTGACCGGGACAGCCGAGCTGTGCGCTGTGGGCTGCGGGGCGGAAGGGCAGGGGCAGCCATCTTAGGTCCGTGGTGTGTTGTGGTGCTGGTGGGGGCCCAGGCGGGCGGTCAGCAGCTCCTCCTCTGCCTCCTGGCCCTCCCCACAGCCCCGGGCACTGCGCTGTGCCCCCCATCTCAGAGCCTGGCAGGCACGGTGCGGGGGTGCCGCCCCACAGCCCCTCTCCCCTCTGGGCCTGCGGCGGCCGTGTTTGTTCTCCTCACAACGCCCTGTTATCAGCGCACAACACACACAGGAAGTCCTGTCTGGGATTGTCCATCCCCGGCCTGATTTATACAGGAAGAAAAGCATAAAAAGCCGCCCTTCCACCTCAGCAGCCACCTCCTGCCTGTGTGCGGCCGGCGGGCGGCCATGCGGGGGGTGCCAGGAGGGTGCCCAACTCCGGGCCCAGGGTGGCCATGGGGGGATGGCGGCCGGTGGCCACGAGGCAGTGTGGCAGCGGGGCCGGTCCCAGCGCGGCGAGGGACAGCGGGGCACTGCAGGTACGGGATGAGCTGCGGCTGTCACCGCAGCAGGGATGGGTGGGATGGAGAGGGTCGGAGGGGTTGTGGGGCTGTGGGTAGCCCTTGCCAGCTGAGGGATGTCCCCAGTGCTGGTTTGCCAGCCCGACCTGTAGCACTGCTCTTTGAAATCACCCACTGCGACTCAGGCTGCTTTCCAGGGATGGCAGAGTCCTGGCAGATGGATAGAGAGTTTGTTTTATCTCCTGTACTTGCAGAGGAAGGCTGCAGCACTGGCGCGTGTGATGTCCGTCTTTCTTTCTATAACTCCTTCTCTGTTCCCATCTGCGTGTCTCTGAGCAGCACCGCTATAACGCATTATAGGGCATGTTACACAGGGCTCTGCCAAGGCTGACACTGCGAGCCTGGAGCATGCCAGCAGCTCAGCAAAGCCTCTGGCATTTATAACCATGGGTGTTATGTGTGCTGTTTCAGCAACATGTTGGTCCTGCCATCCTCATCTGTGGCATTACACGATGCAGGCAGGAGGCTCAGTTCCTCACCCGAGGTGTTAGGGGTTAAAGGCTGGCTGTGGGTAGGAGCAGCTGGGTAGCCATGCATGTGAAGCAGCACCGTGCCACTGAATAGCTCTTGATAGACACAAGCAAGCATGTCTTTTCACAGGATCTAACATTCACAGCAGAAATAATAAGATTTTGCAAGGGGCAAAATTAATGTGAAGCTCTGGCGTTGCCTGGGGAGCAGTGCAAGGCAGAAGCTCGGAGGCCCTGAGCCTCCCTCATGAACCTGCCTTGACTCTGGGTAACAGTGGGGCTACAGGTGGGCACACACCTCTGCCCTGGCAGGCTCTGAATGTTATTCCCTGTGATCAAGAATTCCTTCCGTCACTGAGTCAGTTTCTCCCTGTGCTTCTGAACTATCAGCTCTGCACTACTTTCCCTAGAGCTATAGAAGAGAAATTGAGTCTGGGATGCAGGCTTATTTGAGCCATTTCCCAGACTCGGATGCTGCAGATGGGTCTGGCTCCAGGGAGGCAGATTTACAAACTGCAACAAATTAGTGTAAACGAATCTGACTCACAGTCACACCAGCAGCAGAAGCGCATGCAGAAAAAAGATTTAACTTAAGCTTTCAGGGCAGGCAGAGGAAGAAAAGGAAAGGGCCTTTGCAAACAGAAGAAGGTAATAAAACTGTTATTCAGTTCTCTGTCCCCTCTCCAAACATAAACGCTGTAGGTCTGCCCTAGGTGGATGGCAAGGAGGAGCTCCGCTTGGTGGATTTCTGGAGCTGGCGTCTTTGTCTTGATATAGAACATAATCAGAGCAAAAAAAGGCTGTTTAAAGCAATGCTCACTGGCATGGCTGTGATTAAAGGACCAGCTGAGCCATGCGTGCAACTCGCAGCCATTCCCAGCGCACTTTCTGTGTGCTCCTCAGGGAGTGATTCACTGGAAAAACGCAGAGGGGAAAGTTGGGGCGGGAGCCATTCCCCACTGACTGACGCCAGCTTTTGCCAGGGAATTTTCACAGAAAGCAGCAAGATTCGGTTTATTCCTAAGTGAGATGGATCGTTTCCCAGTTTTTATGCAGCAGCCATTACGGCCGCCTTGAAACGTATATGAGAACTCATCCGTGTGCTCTAATGGGAAACAAACGTGGCTGCAGGATGTTGTCCTGCTTACGTGTTTGCTTTTGCACGACCACATTGAGGTTGCTGGATGTCTCTGGTGGACTCAGGTTATAACATAGTGCTCCTGAGACAATGTTTGTTAAGCCCTTACTCAGGCAAAAAAAAAACCAAAACCCAACACTTTGTGGGAATCTGATCTGGGTCATAATACTCATTGCATTCAGCAACTGGTGACGAGAGACTCAGTGCTATGGGCCAAGCACTTTTCTTGGTTTGACCTGCTTTGATCCCACTGACATCAATGGACTCCACTAGATTTCCACTGAGATAACTGGCCTGTAGCTGACGCAATGGAGAACAATATGGAACATAATGGAATAGTGGGAGGTCTTTTTCCTTACAGAACTCTGCAGAACAGGGGCTGCCCCAGAGCCTAAACTTAAGTGTAACGTTTACAAACGGCTTTATGAAAAGCCTGAGCAAAAGAATTTGTCCTAAGACAGAAAAAGCTGATTCCCCTTTTTTTTTCGGAGTCACCAAAAATTCCTGTTCCTCCAGCAAGTAGCCCCAGTTCTGAGCCAGATCCCCATGGAGGCCAGCGAGAGACCATTGTGTGCAGCAGGTATGGGGTCAGACATGCCTTGTGGGAGCTGAAGGGCTTTGCATCTGTATGTGTGTCACTCTCCCGTCTTTCCCCCCATCCATCCATCTCCTGCTGTCACTTCAGCATTTCTGGCCCCAGACTGGGGAAGCACTCCTGAACGTGAGCACATTGCAGGAGGGTCGGATCTGGGGCTGGGTGGCAATTCCACCTTTGGGCCCACCTGGTGTGTGGTTTGAGACCTGCTCTGGGTGAGGCTTGGGGCACCCTGTAGCTCTCGCTGATGGTAGAGAAATGAAGAGATTTAACATTGTTAAATCTAAGAGGGAGGTTGGCCAGAAACATTTCTGTCTTGGCCTGGAGACAAGTATTAATATTAGATGTCGTGGGAGTATGCTTCTAAAGTGCAAGGGAGAAAGCTTTGGAGGAAGCAGGGAAACCGCCTGTCCAAGGAAGACTTCAAATTCAGGCAGACGTGCAGCTGCAAGCCAATATCCCTCACTGCCATGGTGGGCAGCTCATCACACCGATGTTAGCTGAGCCAATTTCTGACCTTCCCCTGCTCAGAGCTGGGGGAACATCACTGCCTTCAGGGGAACTTTTCCAGGCTGTGTCCTGCAGGATTTCCTCCCAGCATAATGAATATTGGCATACAAGGCACTGAACCCTCCCTATGAGTGGAGGATTAAGCGCTCTTTTAACGGGCTATCTGCAGTTCTTAAGCAGATAACATGAGCTCTCGCTTGTGTAAAGATTTGGCTAAGTAAATGGAGCTGAAAAGCAAACATTTTGTAACTCAAATAATAGCAGAATTTTAAAATAATGCGCTTCAGGAATTGCTTGTGGAATGGTGGAGAGGGTGTTAAGGGAGACGGTAAAGGCTCAGTGCTCAGTCCCGGAGCGAGAGATCTTTAAATAAGCACATGAAAACACTGCAGGTGGTAGGACACGGTGCTGGGGTACAGCAGGAGGGATCCCAAAATGAGAGGAAGGGATCTTTGATAGCTGGGGGGTGTCAGCAGGAATGGGGCACCCCACTTCTCACCGAGCTATGGGAAACATCTGGGACCCCCACACCAGGTCCCTCATGGGCTGGATCACTGATACCTGCCTGCACGACAAGGGGAGTGTAACCACGGGCTTTTCTGCTCCGACAGTGAGAAACCAAGATGCTCCTTAAGGAAAGGATCCACGCTTGGGCCGGGTGACGGAGCACTGCGGATAAGGTGAGTGTATTGGCTGTGCAATTAGACCCCGTGCTTTCCATACAGCCAAACAGAAGCTTTCCACCACCTTCCGAGCACATTCTGCAACTATTAGGCGAGTGTCAGGCACCATTCATCTCCCCCATCAACCAGAAAACAACAGTAACACTGTCTGCACAGTGAGATAATTACCGTCCCTCTGAGGCTCTCGGGAAAAGTTGCCTGTGCTTCGCGCTTGTGAGATTACGTGAGCTGCAATCATTCCCCAGAGGTCGGCTGAGTGAGCAAACTGTTCTGTTTCCTGCTTGTGCAATGTACGATGCCGTGTAACACGGCGCTGCTCTTCCAGCAGCAGCCAGCCCTCCCCTCACTGCGGGCAGTGTGGTGTACCCTGCAGTGCCTCTGGCACGCGTGGTCCTGCCCGGCAATGAAGCTCCGTCTCCACCAGCACATCCCAGAGCTGATTCCCAGCTGCTCCACTCCCTTCCCTGGGTAGAACACGAGCAAAACTGCCACACGTTTCCACCTGTGGGTCCCCCAGCACACCTCGCATGCGGCGGCTTTGCTGCAGGGCGCAGTGCAATTCGTGGCAGCTCCAATTGAATCAGCAGCCGGAGCGTACCCACGGGGAAGCCAGTGAGCTCAGTTGCTCTTTTGCAGCTATTATTGTTTAACTGGTAAATATTTCCTTCAAATGCCTACATGCTTTCAAAAAACCAAACCCAACAATAACAACAACAACAACAACAAAAGAAAACTTGCAAAACTTAATGGGAACAAATATTCCCGGGAGGGTGTATCCTGCCATTCATTTACACATCAGACCCCTGCTATCTTTAAGGCTGGTTCTGAGCACGGGCAGGCGCCTAAGTCATTTGAAAAACAATAAGCCTCTGTGCTCTAATTTCCCAGGGAAAAATGTAGACAAAACAAGTGGCAGTTTGGTACTAACCGAACGGCACTTTTCTTTGATAATAAATGAGTGCTTAATAGCAGAAGCCTGGGGGCAGCCGGGGGACCGGCCTGCCTCATCGGCCCCAGGGCATCCGAGGGAGCCTTCGAGCATCCCAAGGGCTCGCAGGGCTGATCCCTGTCCCGGCAGCTCACCGCGCTCTCCTGCAGGAGTTTACTGTTGGAATGAGCTCAGGGAGATCACAGGGGCATAGTGGGACCCTATGGAGCCATGTGGTGTGTCGGGTGTCCGGGGGAAGGAGATGCAGAACCAGACACAGTCTTTATTAGCAAAGAGAGATAAATTTACCCTGATCACTGCACCGGTGATGGGCGATTTCACGGTAGCCCGGGAAGGGCTGGGGGCTTCGCAGGGATCTCCCCGCCCGGTCGTTAATCCCCTGCCTACCCAGGAGAGCTGCTCTGCGGGGGGGGATCGGGGACCTCGTAGCTCGGTGCGGGGCTGCCCGGGCACTCTGCAGGTGAGCCTGGAAACCGGTACAGAGGCAGCGGTCCCCCGCGAGACAGCACAGGGGCACCGCGGCAGCGCGTAGCGGGGCCAGGCTGCGGCGGGGGGGTTCTGCCCTGTGCCGGAGCGGCTCGGCGGGGGCAGGTGGCGGGCGGCGGGGCGGAGGCAGGCGGAGGCTCCCCGGGTCCCGGCGCTTCCCCCAGGCCGGGAGGCTCCGCTTTCCTCCCCGCCGGGAGCTCATTGGGTCGGGGCGGAGGGACCGGCTCAGCCTGGGGGGGGAGGAAACGCGCGGGGGGCCGCGGCGCGGCGGCGACTCCGCGGCTCCGCCACCGCCACCGGTGAGTCCCGGCGGCTGCGGCCGCTGCCCGGGATGGAGAGAGGGGTCGGGGCGGGGGGGAGGGAGCCGCCCCGCTACAGCCGCATCCTCCGCGGGGCGAAGCGGGCGGCGGGGGGAGAGGAGACGGCACCGCGCGGGGCGGGAGGCGGTGGCGGAACGGGACCGGAGGGGCTGCGGGGCTGCGGAAAGGGCCGGCCGGGGAAGGGTCCCGGGGGGTACGGAGCTGTGAGTGCGAGGTTTGGGCCTGTTGTGGGCTGGGGGTGGCATCCCTGCGCCCGGTGTCTGTACCATGCAGTCTTTTCTGCTGTGCACAGAGCCCGAGCCTCCCCCGTGCTGCCTGCTTCCCTGCACCCAGCTCCGCGGATCCCACTGCCCTGCACGCTCCTGTCCCTGCACCCCGCTCCCATCGTGCCCGTGTCTCTGCTCCCTTTGTGCCCGTGTCCCCGTGCTCTGCTCCATGGTGCCCACATCCCAACCTGTGCAGAGAACAGCTAGAAATGTTTGTAGGGGAAAATGCATCCCCCTGGTGCTGGTGCTCTCCAGGAGGGTCTGGCAGCTGAGGGCACCACTGGGAGCAGAGGTTCCACCTGCAGAAGCAGGCCGCGCTGTTCAAAGAAGTGCAGCCACTGGGTTGTCCTGAGGGTTATTGCTTCCTCCTGAAGGGCTGGGTTATCTTACACCACTTTGGAGGCAGACCCTATCTCATGCTGCTAGCATCACCTGGAGTTTTAGCTTGGCTTTCATGGGCAGAGCTGGACGAAGCATTGCCCATGTCGGCTCCCTTATGGGTTGTATTTTCCCGTTGGTTGCTGATGAAAGTTAGCGAGCAGAGGGGCAGAATGGGAAAGGTTCCGGCTGGCAGGAGAGGCCCCACAGCCTCCCTCCAGGAGCACATGGCTGAGCCCATAACCAGCAAAAGCTCAGGTGCTCCTATGTAGCTTCATGTGCTTTAAAAAACAGGAATGCTAGAATAGTAGTGGCAACAGGTTGGAGGATCTTCTGCAGTTTTGGAGGGGCTGGTTTTCATAAACTCATAAAAAACACAAGTATTTACTATCATATTTTCCACTTTTGAAACTTTATCCGTTATTAAGCAACCATAATTTTATGACCCAGAGGGATATTCTGACCACTTGAGGTAGGACAATGCTGCTCTATTTCGAAGAGAAAGAAGCAAGCTGTCTGTATTTTAAGCTTGTGCCCTGTGTTTCTTGACTTCCCCGTGGGGAAAGTTCCCATGGCAGATGCAGGAATTCTGTGGGAGGACTGCGATGGTTGGCAGAGTTTGACTTACAGACCTCTGGAGTAGCACCGCTAGCCAGGGGATCTGTGGCTGGAAGGAAAATATGTGTCTGTGTGTAGCTCTGGGAAGGCACGGGCGGGCCAGGCTGTGCGCCTGCATCCTGGCTGTGCTGGGTGCCTGGCTTGGTGTGAAGAGCCTTTGCCTCACTGGTGCCACTCTTTGCATGAGGGGCCTCCTGTGCCTCTTTCACCTGAATAAAGAGATGCTGCTGCCTGGCTTGGAGAGGGATTTGGAGATTTACAGGTCTACAGATGAATATTCCCAACAGCTCAGAGTTAGGAATTGTCCCAGAGGAGTTTGCAGCTCTCTGGTGCAGTCCCACCCCACATCACCAGAGAGGATTTTAGAACCTTTTAGGTATCTCTCTTTATCTGCTGTTTAAGAAGGATGTTTCCTGTTGTGTTGCATCCCAGTAAAGCAACATCTTTTCCAAAGATTAATCAGAAAGACTGACTCCTTTAGTTGTCTCGTGTTTAAAGGTGGGATTCTTTATTCCTTCCTCCTTTAACTGCTGCCATCCGGAGGCCAACTGTTCTGTTTAAATTGGATATTTTTTAAATTAGGCATTGTTATTGACCTTCTTCAGCTCTGCTTCGTATTTGTCCCATTGCTAGAAAATCAAAGCCTCTTTATTTCCAACTCAGTACTCACTCTGTATGCAGACGGTACATATGGCCCTTAAAGCAGTTTTCCCTGGCAAGAACTTGTATTTTAAAGAGAAGAAGATCAGATTTCAGTATGTTATATGGTGGGAAAATGCAGCTTTACAATGCTGTATGGATTAAGAAATTACAGGCCATTGTTTTGGCCTTGCTGCCTGGAATTGGCTGCATGTTTCAGAATGATGCAGGTTCTTTCTGTGCAGCTCAACAAGGGGTGCAGCCCCCTGGTGTGTGCCAGCAGGAGCCTGCCTCAGCGATGGCCCCATCCCACACATCCCCTGTTCCCCGTGCTGTGACCTGCTGAGTCCTGTACCCCCTGTGTGTCATTGGGAAGCAGACGACCTCATTCTTTTTTGTCTTACATCCTGCCAGGGCTTGCAATAAAGCACAGCACAGCACGGCCACCCCACCCAGCACCATGGGGATGCCTTACAGGGACATTTCTATTCCCTTAGCGCAAACCTGGCCATCAGTCTCACGTCACCATATCTCCATTGGATGCCATCAGCTGGGGATGGGCACCACGTGCTCACACTGCTATTCTCTCTGTTCCAGAGTTTGCCGCTGAACAGCAAGCCATGCAGTAGGAGCCCATGCTTCCCACCGAGGAGTGACCCCGGTGTGCGCCGCACAGCCCAGAGTGCTGCAGAGAGGGGACAGGACATGCACCGAATCAGCTGCCTTCTTTCGGGACTCGCCTTCATCCTCAGTGCCACCAGCACAGACAGTTTTGCCCGGGTGGGGTAAGCCTCCTTTTAGTCTGCATCTCCAAGGTCTGTCCTCACAAGCACATGCTGAGCCCCTCTGCAAGGCATGGCGTGGCTCATCCTCACCCGCAATGGAGAGCTGAGCTGGTAGGGCACCGGGGGCACCTGGCCGGGTGAGGAGCTGGGAGGGGGCACTGCAGAGTCATATCTTGGCTGGGGTCTGCTTTCTTCCCAAGAATTGGGTCTGACACTGTCCCTGTATCCCCGCACAACCCGAGCATTTCCATGGCCAAAGGAGGCTCAGCGCTCAGTGCCTCTGTGCTCAGTGCCCCAGTTTCTTCCCCCACTGAAAGGAGCTTGAGCTCAGCCCCCACCCCCCAGATCCAGCTCATTTTCTCCAAAGTTTGTTTTTACACTGAAATGCTCTCCTCTAGAATTAAACCTTTCACATTCTGGTCGTGACTAAACCCACAGGCTGAATTCCTCTCTCGCATGCACGCAACTGCAGCTATAGCTTTATTATAACATTTGCAAAGCAAACAATTTCCATTTAAAAACTGCATCTTCCGTAACGTTAACCAGTGAAGCTGAAAGGAGTCTTCTGGAGTTAATGGAAGCCAGCTGATGTCCGTGCTAATTCCCAGCCTTTTAATTCTAGTTTATAATTGAGCTGGGAGGCTGAGATGAGCTCGCAGGTTCCTTGGTGGGACTGACCTGCTGGAGAATGTTGAAGAGAAAGAATCTTTAATTGATACTGTTTTGGCTGTTGGCCTTGGGAAAGTTTTTGACTGCGTCTCAGTTATCGTAGGAGGAACGGAGGGCAACTTTCCTCTGTCTTCTACCTTTTTACCACCGGCCTGATTCTTTCTGTGGAATCATTAATTTGCTGGTGTCCAAAGGCACATCAGGTTCAGGAGTGCAGAAAGCTCAGAAAGGAAAAGATACATCTAAAAAGTGATTGATTTTAGGTAGAAGGGAGACAGAGAATGGAAGGAGAACTACTCTGAATAAATCTCCCCTAAATCTGGACCTCAACTGTTCAGGATGGAGAAAGTTTGCAGTGTATGAGGGGTGTCAGTGCCTTTGTGCAGGGGCTGGGGAGGAAGGGGCCATGCAGCCCACAGTGCTGCATCTTTGTGTTGCTGCCCCTAACAGCATGAAGTCACCTCCTGGGTCACTTGGGCAATGAGCCAGTGCCTCTTAAATAGCCGTGTGCAATTAGGAGTTGTCAGGCTATGTCCCCAGCTGGTATAAATCAGCACGGCCCTTTCAGGATGAGGGGGGAAGCAGCAAGTTGTTTGCCAGCCATTGCTTGACCTGCTCTCCTTTTCTCAGCCGCAGGACCTGCGCTGCGGAGCCGCGGAGCCGCACAGCTGCCTACACAGAGTCTCATGTGCAGCCCGTGTACCTGCCCTACCTCACCACCTGCCAGGGCCACCGTCTGTGCAGCACCTACAGGTGGGGGGGAAGCAGCACCTGCAGCAGTGTTGGAGCTGTGCTGGGGGCTTGGGGCTGCCCCCAGCACTCAGCCCCATCTCTGCATTGCAGGACCATCTACAAGGTTGCCTACCGACAGGTGTACAAACAGGTACCCCAGCCTGTGGCCTCGTGCTGTCCTGGCTGGAGCAGAACCAGCAGCTACGAGCTCAGCTGCAACACAGGTAATGAGGCCACTGGGCCACCCCGGGGCCCTGCTCACCTTGCTGTCCCCCAGTCCCTTGTTTCCGGGTGGGTCACATCCCAGCTTCCAGCTCTCTTGTTGACCAACATCAGTCTGATTCTTCCATCTACATTTTCAGCATCCAATATCACAACCAAATGTAGCTCAATTTTTGATTAATTTCTAGGCTTTCTTGGCTGCCTCATGTCTTTTTCCTGGGGGATTACTTATTAACTTTAGAGTTACCAGAGGATAAATAAAGCGAGCAAGTTCTTTCCAAATAAATCAGCAGTAATGGAAGAGAAATGCTTTCAGGAGGACATTGTGATGTGCAACATAAAGCGAATGCAGAACACATCAGCGGCTAATCTGTCTCCACAAGAGCTTGTAGAGCAACACCAGACACTCTCCTGAGCTGTCAGGGTGCAGTGTGGCCCTCCTTCCCCTGACCTGTGTTGCTTGCAGGCCCCTTGGCCTCTTTCCAAACCAAGGCCTGTTTATCCCACTCCTGCTGCTCCCAGCACATCCCCCAGCACAGATCAGTCCCACCAGGATGGAGCAACCCATGTCCAGGGCTGGCACAAGGCTGTGCTGTCCTGTGTGTGTGCACAATGCATACATATGTAGGTAGAGGAGAGGGATGCTCAGCCCCAGCAAGTGATGCTGTTCTTGTTTGCTCTCACAGCTCTGTGCCAGGTGCCGTGCCAGAATGGTGGCCGCTGTGCCTTCCCTGGAAGATGTGCCTGCCCACCCGGCTGGATGGGGCCTTCCTGCCAGACAGGTACTGCTGCACCCTGCTCCCTCCCTGGCACCTTCTGGCATGGGGGACTGTGCTAGGTCAGCATGAGCTAGGACTGTGCTCTGCTGTGACTGCAGTCAGCAAAGGGCCTTCAGCAGAGCAGCCCTCGCACACACCAGGCTGTCCCAAGACTGCGTATTTACAGTGACCCTTCTCCCAGCCTTTGTAAACTCTTGATGTAAACTAAGACACCCATTTGCTGTAGAGCCTAAATCTGTAAAGCAAAAAGATCCGGGGGTGGAGGGGAAGGGCTCCTCTCCTGCGTGACGGCAGCCTGATGCCTCACTGGAGCACAGGGATATCCAGCAGAGCACACCAGCATGGTGCAAACAACTTCCATCACTTCTCTGGGCTGTCCACCTTCCTGTAAGGCAGGGGAGGAGTGTGTGGCACTGACCCGTGCTGGGCAGGGCAGGGCTGAGCACATCACTGACAGCTCCGGCTCCGGGGAAAGGATTTTCCCACTGCCTAGAACAGATTTGCCCAGGCGTGGGAAGTGGCTCGGCTCATTTTGCTTTGTGGGAACAGCTTTAATAACTCCCCCGTGTGAGGAGAGGTTACTGGGTTTTATATGCACTTGAAAGGCTGATAGCTCCTCACCATGGCTGGCTGGAACCAAAACCCCGGCCATAAATCCAGGATGAGAGCCAGGCACTGAAAGCAGTGGTACAGAGCCGTCTGCACCCCTCTGTTCAAGGATGCTGCCTTCTCTGGCCAATATATGGGCTTTTCTAGGCATTTCTTTTGCTTTTTACCCTTAGGAGGGTGAGAGGGATGTAGGAAGGAGGCCGGATTCTCCCTCTGGATAAATAAGTAATATGGGTATCCTATATTTACACCAGCATCTTCCTAAGTGTGCTCCTACCCTGTTTGAGGGGCACCCACACAGCTGCCAGCCAAGTCTGGGGAGGGTGACCTGGGCCTTGGCTGCATTCCCATCACATCCCCACCCTGGGGATATCAGTGTGGCTCTGGCAGGGGAAGCGGCACCTCCACTCCATCTGCACCTCCCTGCCCCTGAGCATTTTTCTCCCAGCCCTATCCTCATGGAGCCATCCCTGTGCTTTCAGATGTGGATGAGTGTGCCAGCCAGAGCCATGGGTGCAGCCAGCTCTGCGTCAATACAGCTGGGAGCTTCCACTGTGCCTGCCGGGATGGCTTTAGCCTCGCTGCTGATAACAAGGCATGCCAGCCCGTGGTGCCAGGCCCCGAGCCAGGAACCTTCATCCGAGCAGGTAACTGCCCACTGCTCCAGCATGGCAGCAGCTGCTCGGGGGCTTTGGTGAAACCTGGGATTAATACAGCAGCACAGGGCAGCTAGAGGACTGGAAGGGCTAGGGGGTGGAACAAAACCTGCCTTGTGCAAAGCTCAGGCCCTGCAGGGGTGACAAAGCCTGGCTGTGGTGTGTGGTGGTCGGGACTGCAGCTGTGCTCTCCATCATCATCGTCATCTCTCCTATGGGGCACATCCATCCGGAGCCACAAGGAGCATCAGGAGCCGCTGGTGACGGCCCATTATTACTTTTGGTACGCGCTGTGACACTTCAAACTCGTACCGTGAGTAATAATGCGCTGTGGTCAGCACTGGCATCACGTGGGCAACGCCTGGGAGATCCATCTACACGTGTCCCAAACACTGCCTGCTTTTGTCCTGTGTCCACAGCAGGGCTCACCATGGGACAGGGAAGACATGAGTACTAACTCATCTGTTGAAAGCAAAGACATAAAAGGATATTTTGTCCTTTAAGCATCACCCCACGGCCCGAGAAACAACCTCACTTTATTCTAAGTACTGCTGCACTTGCAGTGGGCGCTGCATCCAGTTCCTGAAGCCTGAGATTCCCTAAGAGGGGAGCACCAAGCAGCAGTGCTTACCCTGAGCTCAGCACATCCCACTTCAGCTCAGGCAGTGGATTTTTTACTAACTAACCCAACTTGGTCCTTTTTTTCAGATCCCTCCAGCGAAGTGAAGGAAGAAATGAAAGACCTAAAGAACAGAGTGGAAGCACTGGAGCAGGTGGGTGTTCGGTGTCCCCCTCTGCCCCTTCCTCCCCTGCCTGCGGCCACGTGCAGCCAGCTCCAAGCCCAGGCTGTGCACAGCCAGGGTTTCCCTCCACCCCTACTCTATTTTTAACACCACACTGACCTCACGCAGGCAGGGAGCAGGCAAGGATCCCAGCTGTGCTCCACGCTGCCAGCAGAGCCTCACAGCAGCTCTTCCAGCCCAGCGGTCCTTTGAACACAAATACTGCGCTGAGGCTCCTCCTGACTGCTCACGGCCCCCCTTCTCCCTGCAGAAACTCCAGTTGGTGCTGGCTCCTTTCCACAACCTCATGCCATCTGCACCAGAGGACATTGGCACAGACCCCATCAGCCGACTGTCCCACTCCCTCCAGCAACTGGACAGAATTGACTCCTTGAGCGAGCAGATCTCCTTCCTCGAGGAGCGGCTGGAGACTTGTAAGTGCCAGCAAAAAGGAGGGGTGAAGCATTGCACTGCACCTGCCCCCATTTTTCCCCACACACTCAAACACCACGGACACAGCCTCAGACCTCAGTGCCACAGCTTTGCTCGGGGCTGTTTGTGCCACGGATCTTGGCTGTGGAGAGCAGATGCAAGCCAGCGAGATCAGTAACACACATATCACTATTAATCTTGGTCTTCCCTCAAACTCAGCAGCCGGTAATTAATAAAAGATGAATGCAAACAACCCATTAGCTTCATTCCAAAGCTGTCTGTTTGGCTGCACCATCTGATTGCCCTCATAGCAGCCAGATTAAGAGAGGCATACAGAAAGGGGGCTCTTGGGCAGAAGCAGAGGGAGAATGTCCTGAGCAATGGGGCACATCTCACAGCACTCTCACCAGCTCTCTACCCTCCCTGTAGCACCATAACTTAGTCCAGGATGAAATGAAAAGAAAAAAAGCCCTAACTCTTAAAAACTTAATAGTCCAAAAAGTCAATCAGGGAAGTTTAGGGAGCGTGCCCAATTTGGCAGATTTATGAGCCTGGGAAGTTTTAGGCATGTTTCTTTTTGAAGGCTGTAGAGCAGTAACTTTGTCACGCAGTGCACCACAGAGGCATCTTAAACAGCAGAGTTGTGAGTGGCAGCAACCTCATGCTAAAAGCACAGGGATTACATTGCCTGGTAAGAGGAAAGGACAGGGAGGTTTCAGGACATTCCCAGTCCCAGTTCACTGCTTCTGCTAATGGCTTAGGTATAAGGACTTCAAAGAACTTGCTTGAAGCTGCAAATTGATGCTTAAAAATACCCAACAACCTCAGAAAGGGGGTAATTATGAAAACCTACAAGTGTCTCAGTCCTAGCGTTGCCCTATGCATATTATTAGTGACAGCACTGAAGAATGGGAGCAGCATCACAAGGTAACATGGATTTGTTCCAAGGGATGACTCCAAAGTCCTGTATTTAGCTTCCACCAAGCCTGTTCCAGCAGGCAAAACTTCCTTTGCCCCTCCCATGTTCTTGGAAATCCCCGGAGGATACAAGACTGTTCTGCTGTACTGCAGTGAGTGCTGAGGTTCGCAGAGCATCGGCTGCAGCCGCAGTCAGGACAGTCCAGTCCCAGCTGGCATTATTGTCAATGCCTCCCTTGCCTTGGGGTGCTGTGCACAGCTTTGCCAGGCCCAGAGCCAGGTGGATGGAACCAGCAGGGGGCTGGTTAGCAAAGGAAAAACAGTAAAGGTGGATGACATTTATAGGTGTCGAGGTCAACCTCATCTTTCTAGGGGAAAGGAAACAGTGAGATTATTTAGTACATGAGAAGACAGGGGAGGTGGTTACAGCCAGCACAGGGAACCTGCTCTTCGGTGCCTGCTGCTACGTTGGTTGGAGGTGCCAGCCCCCACCACCACACCAAACCCTGGCTAACAACAGGGCTGGATTCTTTCTTTCTTTATTTTTTTTAAATCTTTCCAGGTTCCTGCAAGAATGAGCTCTAGCTGAGCACCCAAAGAACCAGAACAGGCAGACTGCATCGTATAGCTCATCTCTCACTCCAGTCCCAGGCTGGGGCCGAAGACTCATCACCTCCAGTAAGACACAGGGTAGAAAAAGAAGGCTGGATTCCCATCAGCATCTCCAGTATTTCCAGTATTTTCTCTTCCAACTCACCTTATCAAAGGTCATGAAGTTACTTCCAAACTGGACTTTTAAACCTGAGCATCTCACCCCACTCCTGCTGGAGAGGAAGAAAATAAATTCCTGACCTCTTGTCGTTAGCAGTGCCTGTCTGGCTGTGCCAGAAACCGGCTCTACACGAGTTTGTGTGGTGCTTGGTTTTGTTTGGCTTTTCCTTAGCCGTGTAGGGCAGTAATCATAATGCTTTTACACAGGCCTGAAGGCATAGAGCCTGGTTTTATTGCTTTAATGCAAAACCTTTCCCTGTGACACTCCCATCATCAGCACAGAGCAGACAGGGACAAACCTGCGTTGCTCAGCTGTGCCAACAGGGTGAGGCCAAGTCCCCTGCACACCTGCTCTGCAGACAGAGTCTGGACAAAGCCCACTTGTTTACACTGGCACAGCACCAGCTGACAAGGTAGTTGTTCTCCCCCACCCAACCGTTGGTTCTGCCTTGGCAGTCTGCACCAACCTCCCCAGCTCTGTTTGCTCAAGCCAAGGTTGCAGGTGTAGCAGAGCAGACGTGAGCAATCCGGTACAACACTTCGCTACACCCACAGTTGCAGGAAGAGCTCTGTGGGTACAGCCATGCTGCAGAGTTATACTAAAATAAAGCCTCCTGCTGTGCACAGAGGTTGCAGGCTCATTACTGGAGAGATGGAGCTCCCTCCATGGCCCCACTTTGCTATGGGCTCCTCCTCCCGCAGCAGTTCTCCTCCCTCAGCTCCCACACAAAACCAGGAGTCTCCTTCATTTAAATAATCAAAGACATACTTTTTTTAAGCAAAATACATTATTCTCATCCCAATTAAAACGGAACAGTAGACAACTACACATAGAGGCACTGCTTCTTTCTCCCAGGTGCTGCATGAGTTGCTCCACAGAGCACTCCTGTGATCCTCCTGGGTTTCACCTCCATAACAGCTGTTTTGCTGCCATCCTTACAAAGTGCTGGTTGGGTTTCCATCCTCCCACCCTGACCCATTCCCTTGGCAGGTCTGACCCCTGAGACTGTACCATAAAGACCCTAGGATAAAGCCCCAGCTCCACAGCAACTCAGCCCAAGGGCTCCCTGCCTTGGGGACTGCTGGCTGTGCCTTACCCAGCTGAGGATTTACCCCTCAGAATGCCCTGAGTCCACTTGGAGCAACGCAGCCACAGGCAGGCTCCAGAAGCTGCCTATGCTGTACTCAGGCTCATCTTGTGGTGCTCCCTGCTGCATTAGCAAGAGTGCTCAAGCCTCCTTGAGCCCAGGAATCACAGACCTGAGCCAGCCCTGCTCTTCGCAGAGAGCAACAGCAAGGGATCCAGGAGCGCTGCCCATCTGCCATCCCAGAGCTGGGAAAGCCCTTTATCCAAACTCCTCTAACAGGGATGGAGCCCATTTTCCCTAGGGGGAAAGCTGAAGCTCTTCCCATTACAGACTCAGCTCACACACCCTGTAGGCTCCCCACAAGTTTTGCAACTCCTGCAGAGCAACAGCTCCATTGAGATCAGCACAAAGACATGGGACAGGCACCATCTTTCGGCCAGTGCTGACCATGACAAGATGAGCATGACAGAGCCCTCTGCATCTGCACCAAGTACCCCAGGCACCAGGATGATTGCTGCAAGGAGCTCAAACAAACAGCACAGCCAAACCCACCCAGGCAGCACGTGCTGCCTCGGTGAGATGACAGCTTCCCTCTGCACAGCTGCACCCCTCAATGGGGGAGAGCACTCGTTCTAATGAGAAGCTGGGCCTTAGGAAAGGCTCAAGGCTGACTGGCCCTATGCTTTTCCCTTTCCAGCTCAGTTATTAGCCCTAGGAGCTTTCCTCAAAGGGGAAGGCTTGGCTTGAGAATGCCCGGGCAATGCAGAGCCCCAGCACAAGATGCTGCTGAGATCCAAGGGCATCTCTCAGGAAAAAGCCTCAGTGCTCTGCTCTGCCTGGGGATGCTAGCAGAAGCACGGTGCTGGCACAGCACTGAGCACAGGGCCGTGCTGCTGGACAGCCAGAGTTTGGATTTGCACCCAATTCTCAGCACCAAGGTTGTGCGGGGACACGCTGCTGCCTGGTGGCTTCCCATCTGGGGCAACACCTGATAGCCAGCAGGAACACTCACACAGGGCAGAGCCCGGCCTCCTGCCAGGACCTCCTCACTGCCCCACGGCTGCCTGAGCTGGAGAACTCACCTTTCTGGTCATTGAGCCCTTTGGTAGCACGTGTTTGGTGCCTGAGAAATACAGAAAAATGAAACGTTTCATTGCAAGATAATGAGCCCTTAAGAGAAATCCACTCAGCGGGGAGCCTCACTGCTGGCTCGACACGCCTCGTGTGCCAGTCCACGGCATCCCCAGAGTTCCAAGTCACTGCAGAGGAAGAGATGTTCCTTCGGTGTTTGGCAGCAGATGGGTCCCTTCGGCCACCGCCACACGGTGACGCTGCTGGAGCAGCACCTAGGAGGAATCCTTCCCATCACCTGGGCGGCCCGACAGCTTGAAGAGGGTCTCCCTCATGATGTTGTAGCATCTGTCAGTGAGGTCAGAGACGTCGTCTGATGTCAGCCCTTTGGTTTCTATCGGAGGGAGAACCTCGACCTTGATTTTGCCTAGGATCAAGAGGAGCATGGTGAGAAGCCATCCCACACAGGAGCACTGCTCTCTGCCCTTACAGAACACCTGCCATTACAGCCCCCCCAGGTACCCATACCTGCAGGCATCTACCCCTGCAAGCAGAGGTTGTGATGCCCACAGAGGAAGAGACTGCCCTGAGAATTACACCCTACCCCCAGATAATTGCTCCAAGGAGCAAAGCATTTCCCAAGCTCCAACCTGGGAGACAGAAAAGGCTGCCCTTGTTCTGAGCTCTGCAGGGCCGAGGTGAGCACACACAGCTCAGCACCAGGTGCTCCCTCCATCTGCTCCTGCCCAGCCCTCCTACCTCCAGCCAGCAGGCAGAGGGAAGGCTTTCTCCCAACATTACCAATTCACTCTGTCTGAAAGCCAACCTGCTGCCCAACGCTTACACTGACAGACTTCAGAGTTCTGACACAACCTGCAGAGGGGTCCCTGCTGTGAAAGACCAGAATTCAGACCATGCTTGCTTCTTCCCCCAGACACAATCCCTCTCCAAACGACTTGGGCTGTGCCAGCTATGAGAGGGAGAGGTGGCACCAAGTTCTTAATGAAAGCACCCCTCGGCACGTTTAATTACATTCTTCCCCAAGTTAATCCAGCCCAGCTCTGGTGCCAAGTGCTCTGAACTGCCTCCATGCATCTGCTCAGCCCAGCCCCGCTTCCCTCCCACATCCCAGCGCAGACACTGTATCGCTCCATCTCTGAGAAGCTATGAAGGCTCTCTCATACCTGATGTAAACAGATTCTTCTTCGGGTTGTAGAAAGTGGTGAAGGAGGAATACACCACAGGGATCACCGGGACCTTGGGGAGGAAGAGGAGTAATTACAACAGGGCGGCCAGCAGCCCCTGGGGAGCACCGGGACATTTGAGGCACCGGGGCCAGGTGATACTTCAGCCTCAGGTCAGCACTGTTTGCAGAGCTCAGCTCGGCTCCTCCTGGGCCAGGCTGAGCTGTTCCTGACCTGCACACACCGAGGCTGCCTGTTGTGACAGGCCTTCATGTGCTGCACGAGCACACAGCCGGGACAGGGCAGCCACTGTGCCTTCAGCTTCAGAGGGTGTCACCAGCTGCAATCTGTACTCGCAGGAATGCTCAGGCAGGCAGAGACAGAGCCAGGAGGGCAGGCCTGCGTTCACACTATTTTGGTGCTGGTAACACAGGCATTATCTGCAGCTGGTGACTCACGGGGAGCGGCAGCAGTGTGAGCAGAGGTGGGCAACACTTCCGCTATCCATCCCTTCAGGCCCTGCCAAGCCCAGAAGGAGGTTGGCACCCACTCCCTCCTCCAGGATCCCGGCTGCAGGGCCCTGTGCAAGGAGAGCATTTCCCCTCGGGTCTCCAATGATTCCATTCCAAAGAACAGAGGCAGAGCGTGAGCCTTCCCTGGGCACCAGGGAACACAGCAGGTGTCCCAGCTGGCATCAATCCCCCTTGGCCGCAGTCGGGCCACTGCTCCTTCAGGAGCACCAACAGCTCCAGTTTTCCAGAGCCCAGGAGCTGTTTGCTGCTCCCCCATTGACGCTGCCATGCTGAGGAGAGAAGGCATCTAACACAGCACAGAGCAGCCCCTGCGGCAGGCTGGGAAGAGGCAGCTACTTCCACCAGGAGCAAGCTCAGGTGATGCTCCAAAGCACTCACAACAATAAACCCAAATCAGCATTCTGCTACTGCTACATGGGGCATTAAGAAATTAATTGCCAGCTGTGGGGATCTCCGAGGCAAGCTCCCGGTGTGCTGCCTGCTGGGCTCCCTGTTGGGGGGGGTGGGGGAGGGAAAAAGAGGTTCTCTGCTCTTGCTGGGCAGCACTTAGGACACCTAAGGGTGGTTGAGCTGAGGAGCACAGCTGTGAGCTATGAGCCACACCTGAGAACAAACAGACCACACCGCAGCATGGCCAGTCTGCAATGCCATTGAAACAGCTTTTGGGTCCCCACGTGGAAACAAAGCGCTGTTACCTGTGCCTGGACAGCGAGGTGAAATGCTCCTTTCTTGAATGGCAGCAAATCCCCCGTGCAGTTCCTCGTGCCCTCCGGGTACACCCACACCTTCACCTGCACACAGGAGATAAGGATCTGCTCCAGCAACCCTCCCTTCTGCCAGCATTGCAATGTCACCCCCCCAAGCAATGCCACAATGCCACTCACATTATCAGCTGTCATAGTCTTGGCCACCTCCGCCATCACCATCTTGGCACTGGTGGTGCTCTTCCTGTTGATGAAGATGACACCCCCGAGGTAGGTGATGAGCCCCACCGTGCCGGCATACATCAGCTCCTTCTTGCCCACCTGGACACAGCCGTCGGGCAGGACCTCCATCAGCCCTAATGTGACGGCAGAGGGTGAGACCAGGCAGCCACCCCCTCCCCAAGCGCCTGCACTTGGATGGGTCAGAGGGAGGGGGAGGATTGCTCAGTGTGAGGGGAGGCCCTTCCCGTGACCAGCACCAAACCAGCAGCCTCGGGAGCCCAGAGCAGTGCTGGGGCTGCCAGCGGGACCTCCCTGAGGGTGACCAAGAGAAGCGCTCCCCCCCGCTGGGCTGCTCCTCACCCATCATGTCGAGGATGCTCTGGTGGTTGGACACAATGATGGCGGGGCCCTCCACCTCAAAGTTCTCCAGTCCTTTCACCTCAAACCTCAGGCCGAAGAAATACTTGAATGACTTGACCACGGTTTTGATGATCCTATAGAGGAGGAGAAGAGCGGTCAGACAGCAGCAGGGTGGGGATGCAGTGGGGGCAAGGAGACAAGAACAGCTCTGTGACAGCCTCCAGCCCCATCTGTCCATCATTCACCCACATGCCTGTCCTGCACAGCCAGTCCCATGTACTTGAGGGTGCTCAGCACGCAGCTGAAGCACAGCCCTCTCTTGGTGTGATGTGCAGATGTCAGTGGGATCCTAGGAGAAGCAGAGTGTGACTTCGGGGTTGGTAGAGCCACAGCTCTCTGCTTCCTTCAGGCTGACAGTATCCCCTCACAACCAGACCCACTACAGGCACTTCAGAGGAGCCAAGCCTAGCACAGGTACAAGGACTCTGCAAACAGAGGGCAAACTGGAAGCCCTCCATCCAGTGCAGGAGGAAGGGAGGCTGATTACACAGCCTGCTCAGGGATTGCTCCTCCTGCTGCCAGTCCCACCCATTCAACTGCTCCTTTTTTCCCCTGTGTCAGGGCTGTAAACCTGGCTGGATGGTACCGGTGCTTTCCTGCTGCAGTCAGCACAGCCCCACAGGCTGCTCAAACAGCTTTCCCAGGAACTGGCACTCCCCAGCACTGGTTATTAACCTGCACCCTTCACCCCAGGAATGCTGTGCTAATCCTGCTCACTGCAGCACTTCTTTTCAGTGCTACCAACACGGGGTGGCATTACCTGAGAAAAATATGAAGCCTTCAAGCCAAGAGCTTCCTCCTGCCAGCTCAGCTCCCTCAGGGACCTTCCTTTCCATCCCCCAAATCTCCCAGCTTTCTTCCCCAGCAGCTCAGCCCAGCTCTGCCATACCCCCACTGGGCACAGCCAGGCCCACGCTGTGGCCAAACCGCTGTGATCTCACAGCACTGGGACAGGTGGGAGCTGGGGACCCTCCAAGTGGGCCAAAGGACACAGCCAGGAGCTGGCAGCACACGAGGGCTATTTTGGGCAGGGGAGCAGCCATTTGCCAGGATGGGAGGCGGAGGAGCCTACACGTGAGCAAAGCCCCCAGGAGCAGCCACCAGCTCAGCTCTGCCTGCCCCGAAGCAGACCTGCAAGCTGCCCTGCCCTCCTCCTCCAAAGGATGCTCTGCACCTCCTCCTTGACAGCAGAGAGCTCTCCTCCCTGCAGGAATGGGTCTGAGGTCAATATTAGGTCCCATTCGTTTCCCTCCCCACCTCACCCCCCACCCACTGGGTCCTGCTGGAGGGTTACCCACCACCACCCACCCGGGAAGCATCAGTCACCCAGGGCAGCAGGTGAGCAAGCTGCTGGCACCTTGTCCTGCCTTGGCAGTAGCTGTTCTCCCAAATGATCCCCATCTCCACCCACCATCCCTTCAGCCACAAGCCTGCACCAAAGCAGCATCCATCTCCGCACCCCATGCGCAGACCCTCGTGGCTTTCTGGCTCTAACACCGGAGTTCAGGGCAGGGCAGTGCCCGCAGGTTACACCTCTGCATGACACAGCTGCTATCAATCCCCAGCACGCAAACCTGCTGCAAAGGTCAGACCGCACCCAGAGCCCCGCACGGGACAGCACAGCCAGGGCAGGGCAGGTGAGGAGAGCCAGGGTGACACCGACCAGGGGGGGAGCATGGCAGAGGCTGCACCACCAGACTGACCTACATCCCACTTCTCCTCCCTTCTGCCTGCCAACCAAAAACAAGGTCGCTGCTCCAGCGGTCACGCTGTTCGGAAGCGGCTGGGAGAGGCTGGTTACTCATTACTCAAGAGCAAACCATCCAACTTCCTCCTGCCAGTGAAGAGCGAGCGTTTCCTTGCACAAGATGTAGCCAGAGCTGCTGCTGAAAGAGGCGAAGGGGCAGAGCTGGGAGCAGTAAGGAGGAACTGGGCAACGGGCAGCCCTGAGCAGCCACGTCACCACGGGGCTGGGCAGCTCCTGGCCCCCCCCCCCCCAGCAGCTCCCTGTGGGGAAGACGATCCCGGTGTGGTGCAGCCACAGCCGTAAATCTGATGTCCTGGCCACCAGACACAGGGAGCGAGGGGATAAATGAGAGGCAAAGTGCCCTCTAGCAGCTCTGCAGAGGCTTTTTTAGGACACTTTGATTGTTAGCGGGGCTGGAAGCTCTCGCAAGAGGTTTCACCACTAGATAAACACATCTATCTATCAGAGGAGGGCATCTCTCCCATGGCCCAGCACTGCAGCCAGCACAGCAAGGACAGGGCGTCCTGCTCCAGCATTGATATGGTATCCCTCCTGCCTGCCCCCCAACATCAGCACCAGGACAAACAGCCCCACAGGGATGCTGTAGCAATAAGGATCCACAGACCTCCCAGAATCTGGGAGCCGCACCAGCAGCTGGAGCCCGCGAGTGGAAATGATGGGCTTAGGTTACAGGAAAAGGGTGGTTCTGGCTACAGCTCAGCCCCGAGCTCCAACAGGAGGATTGCTCAGTGAAAGGAACTCTTCTTCCCGAAAAAAAGTTCCTTTCTAAGTTTACAGATTTCAGAAGTTTTAGGGATGAGAAGAGAGCTGACATCACACGCTCCTGCGCTTACAGGGCTGGGTGTCAACCTCTGGGAGGAGAGCCTGCCCTGGGAGCTCAGCATGGACTGCAGGGCAGAGCAGCTCCCAGCAGCACCCAACGCGCAGCACAGGGCACTTCCTACCAGCACCGCTCGCTCCTCCCCAGGCCCCGCTCTGAGCTCGGCACACCGCAGCCGCCAAAGTCCGGATCTGCCCCACCTCTCATCCACGAGGATGCACGAAGGCGGAGGGCTCAACTCCCCCCCCCCCCCCCCAGAGGAGCCTCCCTATGCACACAGCTTGGAGTAGGTTGACAGAGCAGTGAAGGAAAGCTGGCAGCAGGGCCCGGAAGCCAACACCAGCCCGAATTCCCCTGCACCACCCACAGCAGTGCTAACCCTGCCCTCAGTGCCCCACACACGTGGGGCTGCCCCAGGAGGGGTCACAGGCGGTGGGACCCAGTGCCCATCAGCACACCTGGGGCTGCCCCACGTCCCTCTGAAAGGACACGATGTGCCACCTGGCAGCTCTCCGGGCACAGCCATGGCTGCCGTGTGGCCTCCGTTGTTTGGGCCCCAGCATCCCACGGTCCCACTGAGGTTCCATCTCTGATTGATGGACGGGAGGGAGGAGCCCCCAGACTAGGCTAAGGATGCTGCGGTCCTCCAGCCCACCTCCCAGCTTGAAACAGTTCCCACTTCAGGCAGCGGGCACTCAGTCTCCCATAGCATCCCCCAGGCCCCCAGCTCCGTGCCACCCCCGCACACCCACTGCGGGGACCCCAACGCCCCCTCCGCCCCCACCCACCTACCTACCTCATGTTCTTGACCGTGCGGCCGCCGTTGACGAGGAGGCAGACGGGGGCGGTGAGCCCGGAACAGACGATGCACAACACGTAGTAAAAACCGATGCGCAGCACGAAGTTCACAGCGGGGCTGAGCTCCATCAGGAGGTGCAGCAGCAGCAGCACCGCCGCGCCCCACAGCAGCCAACCCAACTCCATGCCTCGTCCCCGGGACCCTCCGAGCCCAACTCCACCACCGCCACCCCGCTTCTTCCCCCCACCGCCGCGCGGAGCGGCGTGCGCTGCCCCCGCCTTATGTGGGCGGTGCGCCCGGCTCAGCTCAGCTCCCCCCGCCCCGAGTTCGGCCGCACCGCCCTCCGTGGGGCGGGGAGAGAGCGAGCCGTGGGGGGGAAGGGGGGGGAGTTCAGGGGTCGGAGCTCTGTGACGGGGTGGGGGACCCGTGGTTGGGGGTTGAGGTGCAGCCGTGGTGTTGTGTGCGATGTTTCTGGATCCCCTCTTGGCGTGACGCCGGGTTTTTGTATCCCTTGTGGCGTGGTGGGGGGGCTTTGGGGTGTCCCCATGGTGCCCGTGAGGGTCATCGGGTCCCTCCTGGTGTGATATTGGGTTTCTTCCTGGTGCTATGGGGAGGGCTTTCCTGGCATGATGTGGGGTCTGTGGGGTCCCTTGTGGTGTGGTGTGGGGCCCTGTTGTGCCGTGTGGCTGTTTCTGGGTCCCTTCATGGTGTCATGTAGGGTTTTTGTATCCTGCATTGGTATGGGGTCCTCCCACGCCTCCAGTGCATCCCATGGCATTGGTGTGGGGTCTTTGGGACCCTCCTGGTGTGATGTGGGGTCTGTGGGTTTTCTCGTGATGCTGTGGGGGGGTCTTTGGGTTTCTTCATGGTGTCACAGGGGGCTCCTGGGGTCTCTCTTATCATAACGTGAGGTCTTTGGGTTTCCTTATGCTTCCACGCCGGGACTTTGGGTCCCCATGTGATAATGTGGGGGTCTTTGTGGGGAGGCCAGGGTGGGACGCTGGTTTTCCATAGGCACCAATGGGCTGGGCAAACCCACCGACAGCCTGTGGCAACCAACCCACTGATAGCCTGGGGGTGGCTCAGCAGCTGCAGCATCTGACCCACAGACAATCCCTTTCTCTCTGTGGCAGAGCGGGGTTGGCACTCCCCCCAGCTGCCAGGCAATGACATCTCAGAGCCGGTCTCATGATTCCTGCTCATGCCACAAAGAGCCCTCATTGTATCAGCATCACAGCGTTGAGTTCATCCCTCCGGCCCATGTTGGGGAGGAGCGACTCCCATCCAGCTGAGCACAGGCTGCCTACAGCACATCCGTGCTATCCTTGTGACTTTCTCTTTTTTTTTTTAACAGGGAAAGGAAGTCCCTGCCGAGCTGCCACCGGGGTGTGTGCGAGCCATGCACTGACACAGAGCATCCCCTGTGTGTGCAGGAGGATGAGGGCACGTGGGTGCTGCACAGGCTCCTGCTGCCTGTGGTCCCACCATGCTGCGCTCCTAGGCTTGTAGCACGTCAGTGAGCTCTCATGGCAGCAAACAGCTGGGGAGGAACTGGGATGTTGACTCGGTGTGGCTGCATTGCAGTTGTCTGCAGGACTACATAGCAACAGGGCTGCACAAAACCTTGGAGCCCTGAGAATTGCTCAGCTGTGCTGGGGTGGGGAATAGGGACGGGGTTGGGGTTAGGGGGTGAGGCGGGGGCTGGGGATGCTCAGCCCTCTGTGCTCTCTCAGAAAAGAAAGCGTAACAAGGAGAGTTTGTCTTTAGGAATGAGCAATCATAAAGAAAAAATTATTGCAAAAGGATATTAGATAACCTGAGAAGGAAAGCTCTGCTTGTGCAACCTTTACCCAGCAACAGATAATGATTGGGAAAGTAACTTCTCTATCTGCTCGGATGCTAACTGCAGCCAGATGTGGTTTTATGGTCCCTTCGGTCAGGGGATGCGAGCACTTGGATATTTCATACCTGCAGCAAACAGCTCTGTGGGTCTGAGAGCACAGCAGGGCCCAGGCCAGGCCGAGGGGAGCAGCAAGCTGCTGCTGTTGGCCATTTGCTCCACAGAGCTGCCAGCTGTGCCTGCCTGTCCCACCTGCAGCACCTGTGTCCTGCAGACCGGTGCCATTCCAGCCTGGTTGGTCTTAAAACACCTAAAACCACGCATGAGATGAACACCCCACCAGTAGCCCCACTGAGCTCACATGGCTGGAGATCAGGGATAGCAGAGCCGATGCACCACCAACGTCAAGGTTTGCACCCCAGCTGTCCCCCAGCACTGCTGTTCTGCTGCTGGCAGACCGTGCAGGGAGCAGGAGACAGCAAAAACACGGCGCTGTGAGATCTGTCTGCTGCATTTCAGAGGTCTGGAAGTCTCCCTGCACCTGATGTTCTGCAAAGCACTGCACCACGTGCAGCAGGCAAGGTGCTGAGCAAAATGTGAGTGGGCCATCCCTCTGTGAGAGCAGAGCTGCAGCCCCAGCAGCTGCTCACAGCCAGCACTCCCTGGTGTGCCTGCACCCGGAGGGCAGCTCTGCGCTCCCTCTGCTCCCTCTCCCTTTGAGCCCTTTGCTGGGGATGTGCAGCTGTAATTACAGTGCAGGGGAAGATCCTATTCCCCCAGAGAGCTGTGGTAATTACTGCTGTGCATTGGCCCAGGAGAGCTGGAGCAGCGTGCTGCTGGGGCTGGGGGGGAGGGGGGGGGGTCAGAGAGGGAAGCTGCTCTGCATTGGGATCCCCATCCCCTCCTCCAGAAGATCTTTCCCCTTTATCTGCAGCTGAGGGCCTTTGGGCTGAGCCCATGGATGCTCTCAACCAGCTTTGAGCCCTGGGGCCATTCCCCAAAGCACCCACAGTTCCACCACAACCCTGGGATGATGGGGTATACGGGGTTGGGTTCCCCCAACTCCTCCCACAGCCCAGCAGAGCTGCGGTGCTGCAGCAGCTCCCACTGCCTCCAAGTGCCGGAGCTGAGCTCCCATCCTGGCAGCCCTGGGTAAAACCAATCCAACAAAACCCACAACAAACCCACACGGGGAACGTGCCTGCGTGAAGATAACAGTTTGCCTCTCTGCCTTTCCCCTCTCGTTGATTAACGCCTCTTAATGACTCCGGATAAAATATCTCTCGTAGTCACCGCCTGTCACGGAAGATCAATGGAACAGCATCAGTGAGGCAAACAGCCCCGCAGTTCCCTGCAGGAGCCATCCCTGAGAGCAGCACTGCTGCTGCCCAATCAATGGTTCATCATGACCTCTCCGTACCGCTTGCTTTTTTTCCCCTCGAGCTGGCGGGGCAGCAAACCTGCTCTCAGCTTTATCAAGGACTAGATTATAACTACCCCGATTGATCTGATAGGGAAAGGACACCGGGGCCTTTCCAGCCAGCTGTCTGCACTGGAAGAGCTCCTGGAGCTGCACAGACCCTCATTAACCCCTGGATGCATAAAACCCACACCAATTAGCCCCAGTGAGCCCAATCAGCTGTAGGCACTGTTCACGGTGTGGGTGAGAGGCCCCCAAAGCTTTGTGGGGGCACAGGAAGGAGCATTGGAGCCTGGAACCCTCACCCACAAGCCTGGGACATGGAAGGGGATGGGCACCATGGGAACGTCCCCCTGCCCCCACTCATGAGATACAGCCACACCTGCAGCATTGCTATCACTCGTTTGATTGGATTAATTAATCATTTGGTTATAACTGCTCATTAAGCATTCCAGCAATCAATACTAATCACTTAATTACTTGGCATATTACAGCTGGGAAAGGTCTGCTCGTTCCTAATTAGATTCTTTGGACGATTCACCCCCGGCCATCGCAGGGCCCCATCGCAGAGGCACTCGGAGCCGTTCAGCAACGACCCACACGGGGCATCCCTCGCCCTGCGCCCATCCTGGGCAGTCCCCCCACGTGCCGTTAATTGCCGTCACGCGGTGCCCGTTCATCTCCGGGCCGCGGCGCCGTCGATCCCCGCACAGCGGTGCGGAGCATCCGGAGTGTTTTCGGGGGTCATCCTGAGCCGAAGTCAAATGGAAGCGGGTGATCTGAAGAGTGAGAAAGGGACAAGCGGGTAATGCGAGGAGCTATGAATAGCGAGTGAGGAGTTCTTTTAGAAGCAGCCTTGCGCGGAACCGTCCCGGAGCTCTCCCCGTCCTATTTCTCTCTCTGCCCACCCATCTCCTGTCCCGCACGCCGCAGCCCCGCAAGAAAACAGGCTGGCCCGGCCCCGTGCTCCCGCACAAAGCAGCCCCTGTTTCGCTAGAGGTTTCCCAAACGGAACACTCGGAGCGCTGCTGCTGCTGCTCGGCTTTCGCGTTGGGAAGGCAGCGAGCGCAGAAGGCACAGCAGCGTTACACGCAGAGCTCCGCAGCCGCTCGGGGCCGAGAGCGGCACCCCCGGAACGCAGCGGGCTCAATGCGGGGCTGGGGGGGCGGCTGATGAGTGGGCACAGCCGAACCGCGTGGCGCCACGCCGGGCATCCTCAGCTCTCTTCCCCCCCCCCGCCCCCAATTCTCCTCCCCCCCGAGCTGCGGCGGAGCTGCGTGCACCGCCCCGCGCCGGGCGGAGCCGAGCCGGGCCGAGCCGATCTGAACCGAACCGGGCCGAGAGCGCTGCGGCGGTGCGGACGGGCGGCGCGGCTCGGCCCCCACCCCGGACCCCCGGAGTGAGGCGGGGGCCGCGGCCATGCCCCCCGGAGACTGAGGCCCGCGGGCGCGGCGTGCCCGCAGCATGCGGAGGATCCGGCGGTTGGTGCACCTGGTGCTGTTCTGCCCCATTTCCAAGGGCCTGCAGGTATCGCCCGGGGGGAGATCCGGGCCCAGGGAGGGGGGCGGGATCTGGGCTGGATAGGGGGGGATCCGGGCCGGGGGAGGCTCGGTGCTGCCCATCCCCGCATCCCGGCACAAAGGGATGTTACGTAGCGCTGTGCCGGGTGCTGGGGATAGCGATGGGATGGGGATGGGGACGGGAGATAGTCACCGGGGACGCAGTGACGGGGGACCGAGCATCCACGCTGGTTGCATAACGGGCAGCTCACAGCACTGCCAGCATGCCGATGTGTGCATCCGTCCGTCCATCCACCCACCCATCCACTCCCCATAGATATACAGCGGTGCAGCAGCATGGCTGACTTCCACCCTTTGGGTTTTTTTTTAACCTGTTCTTTTATTTTGCCTTTCCATCCTCAGCCCATGGGGCCGGACTGCACGGCCTGGGGGGGCACTGAAGGGCTGGCACTGGTTAGGAGCTGAGATCTGCGGCTCTGCTCTGTCACTCTCCAAGTGCAAGGGCCTGGGGAGTGGCTGCATGGGGTTGGGGTCTTGCAGGGAAGGCCAAGCTGGTGGCATTGGGGCAAGGGCACATGGGAGTGGTGACACTATCCATATTGCCTTTGATGGCAGCTGTGGCCCCAAATCACTGCCGCATCCCCTGGAGTCATCCTAAAACCAAAGACAGGGTAACTAATGCCCTCTGGCAGCGGGAAGGGCACCCCTGTGCCCCAGGGGAGAGGAGGAGGGGAAGGGGGAGGAGTGTAGCATCAGCCACGGATCCAAAATGTGCCCCAAACCCAATGGAGCCTCACTGCGGTGCATCCCAAACCTCCACGCTCCTTTCCACCATTTTGATGGACAATGAAATGCCCCATGTGCTGTGCTCAGGTTTTGGCCTTGACCTCATGTCTGCTCAGGAACATGATGGATGCTTGGTCTGAATGAGCCCAAAAGGGACACTTTAGCTACTCGAGGCTTTGTCACTCCATGTTGGGGAAGAGATCCAGGAGCAGCAATGGAACCTGACCTGCTGGTTCAGACCAGAGGTGCCTCTCCATCAGCATACTGCACGCTGCTGAGGGCAGTGGTGGCTCCTTGTCCTCAGCCTGTGGGGGCTGCTGTGCTGTGAGGGTCTCACAATTTACCTTCCTCCAGTACTTTAGGCTGCCTTTGGGTTTGTAGATGCAACGCAGCCCTATGGGAAAATCCATTTATTTTTACCCAGCCCTTGTGGAGGATTCTCTTGGAATAGGCGTTAATTAGCGGTGGGATTGATGGGCACAGAGGGCACCGTGGGCCCATTCATCCTTCAGTATTTCCCATTATGGCCATCAGCCATGCAAGAGGTGCAAGGAGGGTCAGGTGGGCAAGGGGGGCCATGATGGCACCGAACTTTTGCAGAGCGCTTTGCTGGGGAGTGGCTGTAATCTCTGCTTTTAGGGAATTTTAAGTGACCTACTTGCAGCAGGAGTTGCATAACAGGCGGGTGGATGTACATAAAAAAGGCTGAAGGTTCCATCAGTGGATTTGTTTAGAAAAGTCCAATCCTTGACAGCACCGATGGGCTGAGCACCACTGCGTTCACCCACTGCGTTCTCCTTCCCTTGCAGAGCCGCCTCCCGGGCATCAAGGTGAAGTACCTGCTGGTGGTGTGGCTGGGCATCTTCGTGGGCAGCTGGGTGGCCTACATGCATTATTCATCCTACTCTGAGCTCTGCCGTGGCCACGTCTGCCGGATGATAATCGTGAGTGATGGCGTGGGGAAAGGGTGAGCTGTGCCACGGGGGCAGCCGTGCATGCAGTACTGGGGCCGTGTTGTGCTGGCTCCATCCCCAGCATCACACTGAGCTCGCAGGCTGGGGAGGTGACCTTATCCTGGCAGGGCAATGGCAAACTCACCTAATGAGATGTCAGAGGGAAGCAGGCCAGGCATCAGCAGATTAACGTCTGGGAGCTGAAACTGTGATGTCAGGACCTGCAGGCAGGCAAAGCGTCGTGCCAGCCCCCCACCTGAAGCTGAGCAAAGGACAGAAGGGAACAGCCAGACTGCAGGTGCACTTCTGTAAGTGCCGCTGTGCCCGACAGAAAGCTGCAGCCTGCAGAAAGGGCAGACCCTGCGCAGGAGCCCAGCTGGGGATGGTGGGGATGGTGGCCAAGCAGAGCTCCCTAGGGCTGCTGCAGGTCTGCCCAGCCTGGCAGGGAGCAGAACAGCGAGGCTCTGCCTGGAAACACCTCGTTCATCAACCCTTCTGCAGAGAAGGGAGGCAGGAATTGCCATAACAACAGCAGCAATCGTTTAATTTGATTTTCTGCATGACTCCGACCGTGGGGTCTCGGGTGCTAATTCCTGCTCTGAGCTTAGTGTTTAAGGCACTGTGTCCAGCCGTTGCCCATGTAGGCAGGTCTGAGGGTTAATTCCCATCCACACTGAAAAAAAAACACCCCATAACGAAAGGCAGTAGATGCTGCAAATTTCTGCAGCGCCCGTTTCCAGCCTGAGGCTGTTGAGCCCGCGCCGCTGACTGCAGAGCTGCAGCCTCTCCCACCCGCGGATGCTTCCAGCTCACTGAGCGAGCCGCCCTGCCTGTGGACCAGAGCCACGGCCTGGACAGGGGCCAACCCATCTCACAACACGGGCTGCCGCTCCGCCGAGAGCCTCCCGTGCATCCTCACCATCACCCAGCTCCTGCTGGAGATGCCTGCCTGTCGCTTGGCAGCGGCCTTGCCTCCCAACAGCCCGCGTGGCTTTGCAATCAGATGTGCCTCTTTCAAAGAGTGGTTTTTCTCCTGTATGAGGCTTGCATGAAATCAGAGGAAACGGGCTCACCATGGATGCAGTGGCGTTCATGAGAAACCACTCCTCTCTCTGCTTTCCCTCCCCAGTGTGACCAGTATAAGAAAGGAATCATTTCTGGCTCGACGTGCAAAGATCTGTGTGAGGAGCACAGCCTCCGCTTCCAGCACTGCCTCTCCTCCTCTCCCACCCAGCAGGTAGGTCTCTGCCCTCTGGGGCTGAGTGCAAGAGCTCAAACATGGGACCTGGCAACTGTCCTGCCCCCAGCCACGCTGCTGCTCCTCGATTGACACCATTGCCGATCCTGGCCTTGCTCCTGCTCTCCTCCTGTCATTGCTCCCTTCTCCTTTGCTGCAGGTTTACAGCGGGCTCTGGAAGGAGAAGGAGGTGATCATCAAATGTGGCATTGGAGAGGCCCTGAAGGCAGACAGCAACCCGGACTCCGTGCCCAGGAGGGATGTGGTTCTCTTTGACAAACCGACTCGAGGGACATCGATGGATGAGTTTAAAGAAATGCTGCTGAACTTCCTAAAGGTGAGTGCAGAGGGTCCCACCGGAGCTGCTGCTCTCCCAGGCCACGCACTCACAGCTCATGGCTTCTCCTCATCAGTTTCACGACACCGAGCCCAACCACAGGGAGCTGAAGGAGTCTGACACCATTTTTCTTGCTCTTTTGCAGTCCAACCTTGGAGATCAGACCTCTCTTGCAGCCTTGGTGAGCCAAATCATCACCATGGCAGACGTGAACCGGGATGGGAAGGTGTCTTTAGCGGAGGCCAAATCCATCTGGGCTCTACTTCAGCTCAATGAGTTTCTTCTCATGCTCTCCTTGCACGAGAAGGAACACACTTCCAAGCTGCTCGGGTACTGCGGGGATCTCTACATCACAGAGAAGATCCCTCACAACTCCCTCTATGGAGCAGACATCCCTGCCTTCCTGCAGTCGCTGCTGCCCGCTGCTGCCCACCAGGTCATCCACCAGTGGTTTGCACCAGCCTGGCCCCGGCGGGCCAAGATCACCATTGGGCTGCTGGAGTTTGTGGAGGAGATATTCCATGGGACCTATGGGAACTTCTACATCTGCGAAACCAGCTTTAGGAACGTGGGCTACAATGACAAATACGACTTCAAAATGGTCAACCTGAGGAAGGTGGCAACGGAGATGACAATCAGAGGGTTCCTCAAGGGGCGTCACTGTGAGCAGAACGTGGACTGCACCTATGGGAAGGACTGTATGGCGACTTGTGACAAGCTCATGAAGCAGTGTAAAAGCGACATGGTTCAGCCCAACCTGGCCAAGGTCTGCGGGCTGCTGCAGGACTACTTGCTGTATGGGGCACCGCCTGACTTGAAAGAGGAGCTGCAGAAGCAGCTCCGAACTTGCATGACCCTCAGTGGCTTGGCCAGCCAGATGGAAGTGCACCACTCCCTCGTGCTGAACAACCTCAAGACCTTGCTCTGGAAGAAGATTTCCAACACCAAATATTCCTAATGGGGCCCAGAGCTTAGAACCTGAAATCCCGAAGTTCAGCCAAGGCTCCAAGGCCTGTTTTCTCCATCCTCTCCCCTGCAGGAAAAATACACCCTACCCAGGGAGTTCAGCATAGCTGCAGCGCCTTTGCTTTCATGAAAAGCCAAACATGTTGACTTCCACCACCCAGCAGGATCATTGGTAGTCTGCACTGACAGCTGTGAAGCTGGGCTGAACAAGTTTGGGGGAAGAAAGAGGAAAGAGAAGGAAGCAGAGCCCAGCTGGATGCATCTGTTTCTTGATTAACAGGAAAGCAGTGCAGAAAGATGAGAATGAATCATTCATGCTGTACTTGTCACATCTTATTTTGATGAACATCTCTGATGTAAATAAAGAGCTTTTATGTGAATCACACCACTACATCAATAGCAAAAACAACAGCCTTTAAGTACCAGCATTCTTGTGATCTAAAAAAGGAGAAAAAGGTAGATTTTCAATTCAGAAGTCCCTCCTTAAGCTTCTGAATCATCTACCATGAGATCCAGCCGCAAGTTAGAAGTGGATAAGCTGTCTTTTCCACAGCAGAGAATCCTGGCAATTGTTTCACTGCTTTTTTAAGTGCCTGACCCATGACAGTGATGCGATGGCTTTTGTGAGGATCTCCACCCAGCTGCTTCTGCCTGTAGTGTGAAACTGTCTGCCAGGAAGTACGCAGGCCATTCCCCCTCGTGTGCCAAGTTTGGAAGCACATAAGGCAAGAAGAGCTTAAAGGAAACCTAAGGGCTACAACCTGATTGGTTCTGACCAGCTACCGTATATTCTCCACGTGTTACTTCCCACAGTATTCAATCACACGTGCAAGGATAAGCCAACCTTTCAGTTTAATTCTCTAAGCTGGGTTACCACTGCAGAGGTTAAAGATTAATGCCAGAATAATCCACTTCTTCTCCCATTATCAAAATGAATTTCCAGAGAACCTCTCAGCAGGTACCAGTCGCTTGGCTGTGTAAATACTGCAGCTCTCCACCTGCAGTCCATTTCCTTTAAATGCTCAGCTGCAACCTTTCAAGGCTTCAGGTAGTGAGGAACAGTTTATGCAAATAACCTCAAGCATGCTCTGTTCCCAGCACAGTAACATTCCTGCTGGCAGTGTATGCTGCTGCTCCTGCCAACAATTGCTTAGTGAAGTGGAGCATATATCTGAAGTACAATCACTGAGGGGGGAAAAAATACATTTAACGGTATATATGGTCTGTGAAGGTAATCTGCAGTGTCATAGCTGCAAATTTATGGGCCCTTTGGAGGATAAATATCAGCATTTCCTTCTATTAGTTCTATAGGATCATCATTACCTCTCACTATTATTTATGAAGGGTATGTTTCAGTGTCAACAGTGCTCTAAATCTAGCGGGGAGCTAGCACAGCTTGCTCCCTGCAGAGGAGTCAGCTCCACAGCATCATTCATCTGTGGTAAGGCTGAACATTTGTAAGATTCCTGTGTTTGAAAGGCTGCAAGTCATTCAGCCTGTTGGAGCCAGCCACCCATAATGCAGTGATACTGCAGAGTCCAGGCATGGTGCTGCTAAGTGCAGGTACAGATCCCAGTGCCAGCATGGAAGGGCTGTTTGGTGGGAGGGAGGGCAAGGACTGGAGTTCTTCCAGCGAGGCTTCACATAGCTACGCCCAGCTCCTTGCCTGTTGTCCTGTGCTCTCATGGCAACTAGTTCCACTGACAAGATCATTTCCTTCTGCTATTAGAAAATGAAAGCTAACAACCATACCGAATCTCATGTTCAAGAAAGCCATTTTTCACCCTTCCATCTATTCAAAACCTTAAAGTATAAAACTCTGCTCTGAGAAATGGCACTCTTACTGCACTTAATCCCCACTGCTCCCTTCCCCAAAAGCTATTACATAAAGCAGCAGGTAAGCAGCTGGAGAGATGGACAAAAACAAGTGTATTTTTTTTTGCTTACCTACATCAACATAAATACCATCTTTAGGCTTTTACAATGAAAAACTGTTCAGGAGAAGACAGCCCATGTACTGAAGAGAAATAGCTCAGACACTTTATTCAAATAAAGACTTTTGACAAAACCCAGGATGTTACCATGTTATTACTCTGCACACCCCATTAACAGCACTGGACAGACACTTGAGATTCAGACTTACCTATGACTCACACATCCCAAGAGCACCAAGTTTCGTTTGTCACTAACACAATGCACGAGTGTTTTCAAACAAGCAATTATGGTTTACGAGCTACAGTACAATATGGAAGAGAAATGACTCAAGGCAAAGCTATTTTACACTCATAACGCCTCCTCCCAACTTTCCGCATTAGTTGGAAAAGGAACAAGAGCCAGAACACCGAAAGGCTGACAACCCAACATGAACAGATGCTGCTGCTTTAGCAGTGTCAAAGATTTAAGTTGTGAGAAGGGCAGCGAGGTAGGAAGCAAGCTTCCACATTTCATTGCTTAAGGTTAGAAAAAGAATCACATTCTCATATCCGCAAGCGCATCCTAGATCCTAGGATGTTTAAAAAGCATGATTATTTCTGACTGGCAGGTAGCATACTTAGCACTCTTCTTTATAAACCTTCTTAGCCACGTGGTAAACGTGGTCAAAACAAGTGCTTCAGAACACGGGTGTGAAAACAGCACAAGCTGAGATTACTTGCAGGAAGGAAAGATTACATGCACTCGCATTGGCTGCAGCTTGCTTGAATCCATGTATGAATAAGACGGAAGTTTTGGACATCTTGAAATGCAGAAATGCTAAACCATTTCTTTTCCCCGTAGCCAGGCTTGCTAGAAATTCTGGAACTCCAGCATGATCTGAAAATAAAAAACACCCAGGATGTTAGACAAAGAATTTCAAACAAATACAGCCCATAAAAGTTCATAATGTCAACACTACGAAGAGAATTAACCCACACCATGGAGACTCCTGCTATTTCACTATCCTGCAGTATTCAAGCTAAGACACTATTCTTCAGCCCAGAACAACCACATGAACCTGCAATTTACACTCACTGAAATCACTGCAAGACAATGGAAATCTGAGCGCCTGAGAACCTGTGCAGATCAGATCCAAAACAGTGACAGAAAGCACTCAAAATTACTTTAGCTATGCCTCTACATAAGGAAGGCTTTTTTGGGGGGGAAAACTGAAAGTCTACTGATCAGACCATGCTGCTGTGTGAATTTAGGAGGCATAAATTAACAGCACAATAACTGGAGCCTCTTCTTGGTTACTCTTCTACTCTCAGGTTCCCTAAAAATCAAAAGTGAGCTTGTCAGTCAGTGAAGAATCAAGCTATTAACAGTGCAAAGGGAGAAAAGCTGTGTTCGGAGCCACAATAAGGCAGTTCTAATGGCTGACAGGCTGAGTTAGCTTGCAGCCACGTTAATACAAAATATTCATCTTTTCCATAGCTAAAAGGTAGTTCTTACTGTAAGGAAATACTCACGGCCTGCAATTGCTGCTCAGTCACAGGAATGCAGTTAGTAGCAAATGGCACCAAGGAAATTTTAAGACATGCTATGCCTTACATAGTAAAGGTCTTAAAGAGGGCCTCATCAGGCACTCACCATCCCCCTACAGGGCCTTTGATGTGAGTGCTGATGAACAAACACAACTCATATTTCAGGGTTAAAAGAAGCCAGGAAACTTAAATGGAGGAGTTGCATCAGAGTGCATGCCTCTACGCATACCCATATTCCCAACCACCTTATTAGCATTCTTTTCCACCACCACTACTGGAAGGCAGTGCCTCTTCCCAATTAAACGGCTCATTTTGCAGCCAGCAGCCACCAGCTCAGCTAACGACACCTCTGGCCCTTGTAATGCCCATTTAATGATGACATTTTCCAGCATTCAGCACTGCCAGATTTTGTAAAGCTATTAGTCACTGCAAAAGCTCGCAGTTTCACAATGCTATGCATAGTGAGAGCTTCTCACTTGCTTTAGAAACATCAGCAGCACAGCAGATGCTCCCAACCAAGACACACATCAACCAAGAAATGACAGTGATGCACCAAACCACTGCAGCACTTTGGTACCTGAGCTGCCCAGTGGCTTGCTGCCCTAAAGGTCACATTTTCTTGTCACCACGCTAGCACAAACACAGCAAAACCAAGCAAAAAACCCCAGTGTTCAATCACATGCAATTGCATCTTCACATTTTGTCTACTGTGTTAGAGCTCAACATCGCAAACAAGGAAGCTGCATCCTGTCTTGAGAAGCAGGACAAAGCACTCGCAATCGTATTCCTTCACTACCTCTACAATGCCATCTCACCACTCCACAAACTGGTGATGTTTTTCCAGCAGCATTCTGTGTTAGACCACTCTGGTAACAGACTGAGGTCTGAGTTACGTTTCCAAGCAATGGCATAATACCCACCTTCTACAGCTGAAGGAAACTGCACAACAACTCAGACTTGTCCTCACACGTAACCGCCTGAAGAAAAAAGTATCTTCATTTTTTCCTTCTAAAAGCAAGCACAGTTTTAAAGACATTTCAGAAGATGCTGACTGCCCTTTCTTCACATACTCACCACCCTTGGAAGCCAAGAAATTGCTGACAGCATTTAACAAATATTAGCAGAAGAAAGCAATTTTCTCCATATGCTGCATCACACCCAACTGCTTCCAGACCACGCTAGAATTGTCCACACTGCACAATTTAAGGTTAACATTACAGAAAAAAAAGAAAGCCAGAAACATCTGTCAGGTTGCTGGTCATTCCTGAGTGCTCACGGGTTTCAGAGCATGAGCAAAGACACAGCCTTTTCCTTTCTGCCACCTAATGACACAAACATGGCACTACAGCCATATCTGCAACACGACTGGGGCATGGATCTGTGTAATGCATGACCTGGTATCTGCTACAGCTCACCTCAGGTTTTTGAGACCTCTTGAGACCTTCCTGCCACAGCACCTGCCTCTCTCTGAAAAAGAGCAGATAACATACACAACGCTGATGACACCTATTCAGATATGCTCCAAAGCCAGTTATACATTTACTTTTTTAATGATGTTAAGAAATTGAAAGATCCTAAAGAAGAGTGAATCTACAGAAATGCATATTACAGGCATGTTTTTTACTTTCAGACAGGAACAGGACCGGGGCTGCCAGCATACATCTCCCAGGACTCGGACATCCATAACAGCTTTCTACTCTACTACACACTGATTTCATAGTTAAGGGCAATTAACAAAACCCAACGCAACAAGCCCGTATCTAAACAATGTCAGGCTATCAATCACTCTGAGTGCTCACCAGTTTCAGAGCAAACGAGCGTAGAACACAGCCTGTCCATCTCTGCCACCTAATGACACAAAGATGTCACAGCAGCCACCTTTGCAACGCCTGTGGCAGGAACCAAATTAATCAAAAAGGAACAGAAACAAACCTACAAGATTGGAGAAGCTCTGTGCTAAGCACTGCTTACCTTCGGTTTTTCAGGAAGGAACATCTTTCTCATCCCGCCCTTCATCCTCTGCTAATAAGAGCATAAATAAAAAGAGAAAGAATGTGATTAACAATGCACGCTGAGCCCACTAAATAATCCCTTTCTGAACTGCTGCACTTAAATCAGTTCAGAAAACCCAAAGATTAAAAGAAGCTAGCAAGAATTATCGCTTCTTAAACGGATTCCTTTCAGTTACTCCGATCTTTAAAACCGACAAGGCTGCAGCCCTGTTTTCACCTCCTCCTTCCCTGGAAGCACACCCCGCCGCCGTCCATTCCAAGCGCCCTACACGTGCACCCACGGCAATGGCCTGCCGGTGCCCAGCCACGTGGCTGAGCTGGCACGCCTACCTCCCCCGTCTGAGGCCTATTAACCTCGGTTAGGCACGCAGGTCTGAGGCCCTTGTTCTCCCATGGTGGGCTCACACGGTTACACCTCCCGCACAGGCTGCTCACCTCCCCGCGACAGGAGCGGCCCGCACTTCCACTCACGCTCGTCTCGTCCTCGTTCTCCGGCACACGGGCCTACAGGCCGCGGCCACACCCTCACGACCCCGCTTTCCCTCGCTCAGCCTCGGAAAACAAACGGCAGCGGCCGCCGACGCGCAGCAGCCGCCGCCGCCGACCCGGCCGATCCCAGAGCCGAGGCCCGGCTGCAGCATGGCGCCCGCCCCTGAGAGGGCCAACAGTGGCCAGCAAGGTACGGCTACACCTTCCCCGCGGAAGGCAACGCGGTGAGCCCCTTCGGCCTGAAGGGAGAAGAGGAGCGGCCAGGCAGGGAGAGAGAATTTATCGCCGGCTCTTCGCAACGAGCACAGCGCGCAGCCAGACACGCTCACCCGCCGAGCGCCGCGCCGAAAGACCGCTCCGCCTCCCCACTTCCACTTATATAGGGCGGGCAGGCGGCGGAAGCGCAGCGGCAACAAGCCTCACTGCGCTTTTGCTCGCTCGAGCGCCCCCTGCTGGCCGGGAGGTCCGCATGGCGAAGTCACCCCTGCACGGACAGAGAGGCGAGGAGCCAGGATACGGGCAGGACAACTCCAGGCCTGAGCCCAGCGCTGCAGGGCTGCCCCAAGCACTCCCACAGAGGCACATGGAGAGTTAAGAGCAGCACTGCCCTTTTCCTGGCAGTTCCCTGCAGTTTCTGAGCTCCCATGGATGGCCCTGCACGGGGCCCATGATGCCCCCAAGATCCCCAGGGTGGGAACAGTCACCACACCTTTGTCCCCTCACCCTGTGAGCACGAATTTTTGCCAGAAATTTCCCCACCTCCCCACGTAACAGGGAAAGAAAGAGGAGGATCAAAGACCTCTTTATTTGTGGCGTGTGATACAAGTGGCCTTGCAGCATTTCACAACAGGAGGGACACAGGACAGAAGTGCTCCTCGCAACAACAAACCAAGACACAGCTGGCGCTGGCCCTGCTCCATCTCTTGGATCAATTGCTCTGGGCAAATTATTTTTGAGCTGGAAATGTCCCTTTGTGGCAAGCAGCCCAGCTCTGCTGAAAGCCAGGTTGTGTGATGCCGTGGGTGCAGCACCGTAGAAGTGGAGCAGGATGCCCACCTCCAGCGTGGAGATGAGCCCCATGGTCAGGCCTGGCCTTCAGCCAGCACGGGGCGGCTCTTATCGCCCTTTTCTCGGCTCTGCAGCTCCTGGAAGACCTCAAGCTGCTTCCTCTTGTTCTTGGCGCGGATGATGGTCATCTTGAAGAGCTTGCAGTAGAGCTCCATGGCGGTGGGGCTGTCGTCATTGCCAGGGATGGGGTAGGTGATGAGGCACGGGTTGCAGTTCGTGTCCACCACCCCCACCGTGGGGATGTTCATTTTGGCAGCATCCCGGATGGCCACGTGGGGCTCAAAGACATTGTTGAGGCTGCTGAGGAAGATAAGGAGGTCGGGCAGGCGGATGCCGGGACCAAACTGGATGTGGGCATTGGTGAGCAGGCCGCCCTGCCAGTAGCGTGTGTGGGCGTACTCCCCACACTCCCGTGCTGTACTCTCAACCAGGTGGCAGAACTGCCGGTTGCGGCTGACGAAGAGGATGATGCCTTTACGGTAGGCGATGTGGGCGGTGAAGTTGAGGGCCAGCTGGAGATGCTGCACCGTCTGATCCAAGTCGATGATGTCCTGGCCCAGGCGGCAGCCAAAAATGTAGGGCTCCATGAACCTGGAGGGATGGAGGGTGGGTGACACGCAGGGCTACTGGCATCAAGGAGTGATTTCCAGTCCTAAAGAAACCTTCCCATAAGCCCAACTGCCTGCTGATATCAGAGGGTCGTTTGAGTTGGAAGGGCCATCTGGTCCCACTCCCTGCACTGAACAGGGACACCCACAGCTCCACCAGGTGCTCTCAGCCCCTGCAGCCTGACCTTGAGCGTCTGCAGGGACGGGGCACAATCTCCTCCCTGGGCAATCTGTGCCAGTTCTTCACCGCTGTTATATTAAAAAAAAACAACCCTGTATCCTTACACCCAGTCTAAGCCTCCCCTCTTTTAGTTTGAAACCATCTCCCCTTGTCCTGTCACAACAGACCCTGCTAAGGCAGTCCCAGCCCCGGTTTGGTTGCTACCTCCAAAGGCTCTTGTGCCCGAGAGAAACACTCCTGTTGTGAACAAGAGTTGGATCACAAAGCGGGGTCACTCACCGATGCCGACATCCCTTCTTGTGCCCCAGGTGCACTCGGGCGTCGAAAAGATCCTTCAGGGAGAAGAGCTCCTTTACATTGAAGAAATCGGGGTGGCGGAGCGGCTCGGTCAGCAGCTTGTCCTCCGGGTCTGGGGGAAGGGAAGAGAAAGCGCTGCAGCCCAACGTGCTGGCAGGGCCGGGCCAGAGGGGAAGGGCCGTGGCTGTGCCGCACTCACCGCCGGGTCGCGCCGTTGCCGCCGTCAGTGCCGCCGGGGCGGGGAGGCCGCTGTAGAGCCGCGGGGCCGCTGCGGGGAGAGAAGCACGGAGGTCACCGGGCGGGGCGGGCACGGCTGTGCGCGGCTCGGCACGGCCCTACCCGCTCACCCGCCCGTAAGATCCGCGGCACCGCCATCTCTGTGCCCGAGGAAGAGGAAGAGGAGCGGAACCTTCCGCTTCCCCCGCGCCCACGGCTGCTGCCTGGCAACGCGACCGCGCGTTCCCTCCGGCCCCGCATGGCGCAGCCGCAGCCCGCGGAGGGCCCCGCGCCCCGCACCGGCACTTGGGTGAGCAGCACGCTGCCCCGCCGCTTCCTGCAGCTCCCCGGCTTCCGCGGCTACGGGTGAGCCCCTACAGGTCCCCCTTCCGCCCCCCAACCCCTCTGCCCTGCGCCCGGCTTGATGCCGCCTGTCCCCGCAGGCAGCCGGAGCCGCACCCGTTGTACCGGACGAGCAACCAGGAGTACGGCCGCAGAGCGCCCACGGTGTACGAAGTGCCGGTAGGTGCGAGCCCGGAGCCCGGGCAGCATCCGCAGAGTGGTGGGTTTGGGACCTCTCCGGGCTAGCGGGGGTCTGCCTTCCTCCCAGGGCGCAGCGAACCTTTCTCCTGCCCACCAGCTACCAGGGTGGGGGATTTTGGCAACCCCACCTCAGACCCAGCGGCTCTGAGCCACCACGGTTCCTTGGTTTCAGTCTGCCCCATAGCAATCATCTCCTCGAGGGGCGTTGTGATGAAGTACCCTTAGAATGTTGTCCAAGCTCCTGCAGGCGCTATTGGTGTTGGTGCTGAACACATCTTTTCTCGTTTCTTTCTCCCTTTCCTGTGCAGAACTCTTACCACGTCACCTCGCACGCCTTCTCAGACGCTCTGGCACAGCGTGGCATGTACAGGAACGACGGGCTCAACACCTCTCTGGAGAAGAGCCGTGTCACCGGCCCTGCCAACTTCATCACCCCCTACGACACCCTCAACTTCCATCCCAGCTACAAAGTCGGTGGACCCTCGCACTGCTGAAGCAATGAAACCACTTCAGTTTATTGCTGGCTGCTTAGTTCGAAAAATAACTCCCTCCCCCCCTAAAAAGTCAGGGAAACGACAGCACCGACCTTGCCCCAAACCCGCTGCTAAGCCTCACTGTGAAGCACCACGTACTTCAGGTTTGGTTACAGCCGTACCTGCTGCCACCAGACTGCAGGTTACCTTTCCTGAAAGCAGTGGGTTGTCACAGGCTGTGAGCAGGGAATTCAGTGTGTAGGCCAGCTGTAGCCTCGAGGGCGTCCTAAACTTGCAGAATTGTTTCAGAGCTGTTGTCTTAATAAAGAAACACATGCAGGAATCCACAGAGCGTAAGCGATTCTGACAAGGGCAATGAAATGGCACAGACTGTCAAAAAGAGCTGATAAAGCACAACGAGCAGCAGCAGGATAACACACAGGTTCATGCAGTTAAAACGGTTAAGTTGGAATTTAATGAGAACTTTTCCTCCTGAACACAGTAAAGAATCTTTCAGCTTGGTGTACAGCGTGACAAAATAGCTGCCCGAGCAGGTTAAAGGTACATTTAATAGCAGGTTAAAGGTACATTTCTAGAAACACCCCCCCCCCAAACTTCAAACTCTAGGATGTATTTTTTTTCTTAATAGGACTCCCAGCTAGTCAAGGCCTCGTTTAGCTTTGGAGGAATTGCTCTGTTTAGCTAAAGTCACTGCACGTCTGAAGTCCAAAACTGAACAGCCTGCCATCAGGCCTGCGTTTTGCGGTGGGTTTTGTTTTTAAACATTTTAAACATCCAAAGCCCAGGGTATGCTCCTGGGCCAAACGCGAGTTCAAGCAAGCCTTAACAAACACTTCCAGCCCCGTACTGCAATTCATTTAGTTATCTCAAAGGCAAAAACGGCCAGCTAAGTTCATCCTTCCAAAAACACACCAACGCATCTGAGCACGTAAATACTGGGCACAGAAATGGGCCTGAAGGGTTAACTTTTTAAATATTCAACGCATTAAAATAGATAAGCAACCTTCTCTCCCTCGCTGCTATTCCTCCGTTAGACTCTAGATAAGGCTTTGAGTTTCTCCTCTCTTTCTTCTCCTGAAATGAGAAGTAACATTAAGGGCAGAATTAATGCAAACACTTGTGACAGTTTTACAAATAATTCCATCCAGATTTTTTTTTCTGCAGGCGGAATAATTTAGGGATGGAGCTCTTTGAAATATAAACTTAGTGGGTTTTGTCACCTATCTTCCATCTCTTTCCATACTCGATCTAAAAGCACTCACGTCCTTTCCTCCATGCCTTAACGATTCCCTTTTTTGTTTAATTCCTGAGTCAAAACCGGTTTCTTTGAACAGTTTTGCACACTCTGCCTTACATCACCCTCACATAACCTGCATCCTGTAACGTGTTGGGGTAACGTTACCCCATGCACTCCACTGAGGTTGGCTGAGAAGGGAGCAATGTGTGAGCTGTGGCTGCAGCCAGCCCCGAGCATATACGTTCATAAAGGAAATGGTGGCAGAGATGGAGTGCTTCTTCCTGTTATATAAAGCAGTCACAAGTTGAAACAGGTTCCTAAAATAGCAGCCAAGAGCTGCTTATAAAGAATGAAGGCAGTCCTCCTGGGCCGCCGAGGCTGAACCCCGAACCCGAGTCCATGGCTCTGTCCTTGTATATACTGCCAAGGCTGCACAAATTAATTCCCTGCGAGGGCTGAAATAAGGATGGCACTCAACCAGTGCCTTTTTGGCCATCACTGGAGAAGCCAAAACAGGGTCAGCTGGATGGCTGATAAGAGATTCTTCTTCTCTTCTTGTTATTAAGAACATTCCCCTAATTGGCCACATCACATAAGATCTGCGTTCTGTCTCATTCACAAGGACATCACACACTGCTGTCCCAGGGGACGACGGCCTCGGGTTGCTGGTGGCTGAGAGAACAGGACGAAAGGTGAGGAGCAGCAGAGGAGCTCTGGCCTTGCTCCCAGGTTCAGCTAATGCAAACTGGATTGACTCTGAGGGAGACATCCTTCACTCACAGGTGATGCTGACATGGATTAATTGCGTCTCTGGACTACAGGCAGGAGGGAAAAGCTGTAACACAACACACTGCTCACCAATGACGGAGACACAAAGCACAGGAGCACTCTGGCTTCACGGTCCACGGTCAGAACCCCATTTATTAAACATTATAAACGTATCAATGTACACCATTTCCTATATACAAATCAAGTTTTATCAATTATTTAAAAAAAGTGCTGCTTGAAATTAGCTTGTATTTAAAGCACAAGGTTATCAGAATTGCATCTCCACTGGAAGTGAATCAGTTCACAAGTAGTACTGAGAACACAGACACATCAACAGGGGCACAAGACACCTCGTACATCTTAAGGTTGGGTTAGTGAAAAACACTGAAAAACATTCAGCTTATTTCATACAAATGGTACACAGTGCTTCCACCATCGCTACTAAGTACGGTTTAATCCTTTGAAAGCAAGGTACTCGGAAAAATCCCATTTCAAAATACAGCCTATTCACCTATCCCAAACAAAATGCCCAAATCCTGCAACTGAATCAAGGCAGACACAAAGACATGCCTGTGCAAAGTTCCTGCAGGCACGAGCTAAGTAAAAAAAAACATTTTTCCAAGGTATCCTACCACAAAAATGAAGTGAGCCAGCAGTGAACTCCTCCACCAACCAGCCCAAGGGCTACAAAAAGGTGGCCTGACGATAAGAAATGCCAAGTGACCACTATAAGTATGTTTAAAATGCAACTGCACGACAGTATAAACACACAAAGGATGTCTTCTATTTCTCTACATGCCACAGTTACTTTTTCTTCTCTATGCTACGGCTGCAGTTTGCCAATATCCTGCAAATGCAATCACATCTGGAGATATTAAAGTGATACTGGATCCATTCTTGACCGCTTTCGCTCCATTTCTGAACATTAAGGCCAGCCTTTAGGAAGACTGCTGAAGTGATTAAGAAACGAGGTGAGCCGAAATGGCAGTCTGGCTTAGAAGCTCAGTAGAAGACCGAATAAAGAGAGCATCAAATCGATTCACAGGACGAGATGCAGGAATAAACTACTCAGAGGACTTCATCACACACAAATTAAAATGAAAGAACCAGTCAACAGCTTCAATTCACACCTTCTGGATTTTTCAGTGGAACTGGTGTGGAACACTTCCATCGCGATTTAAAAGCATTACTCGAATGCCATTTAAAGTCAGTTCAAATAGAAAAGACAGCAGTGAAAAATTGCTTTATTCTGGGTGCTGGAAAAAGAGAGAAAACTTTCTAAGTATGAAAGAACAGTGCTGAAAATATCCTTGGCGTTTCTGCTGGGGACTTCCTACAGCAAATATAGCTTTGCTCTATTGCACAAAAACTGCAAATGAAAGTAGAAGTTCTCAGAAATGTAACATCTTAGAAACCACTTCTGAAAAAGAAAAGTAAGGGCACTCAGTTGAGGAAAGTTCATTTGGAAAAATCCAAACGCGTTGCTGGGTAACTGCAGGGCATCAGAATTAGACTCAAGGGTAAGGAGGAAATAGTTTCAGCTTTGCAGGCTCAGCAACACCCAAGCCCAGTGACATCCACAGAAGTCACGCCGTCTGAACAGACACTCCTTCACTTCGTTCCAACTGCAATTGTGCTTTGAATCATCTGCCAGCAGGAGGTTTTCAGCATCCCAAAAGGTGCTTTCCGTGGCCACTGTGGTCGCTGTACAGGGGATGAGCAGACAGACAGACCCTCTTTGCTTGCCTGGATTTGCGTTTGGATCTTCCCAGCCAGATCTCTGCACCTGCAGCTGCACCAGCTCTGCTGGAGTTCTGCTCGGTGAGTTCACTCCGCAGTCCCTGGGGACACAGGATTGTCCTAAGGCAGCTCGAGTGTAAACACATGGCAGGCAGTGAGCTTCCAAAGCACTGCGTTGTCAGTAAATGCTGTGTTTGCCTGGGATCTCCTCACAGACCGACAAATAACTGACAGGTTTCCTTTTAACATGATTAGAGGCCTCATAATTTAAAGCACGATTAGGCGGCATCTCCTTATCCACAATAGCTACAGCATTCTGTAGTAATGTAAGCACTAAAAATCATTATAAAAAATACTTCCTTAGAAGGCTTTAAATAATTTACAAAACTCTACAAAACCTAAGCACGTTTACCCATGATATCCCTGGTATATAGAGGCATTTTTCACCTTAGTGTGTATATGATATGCATTTATCACCTTCTCCCACCATCTCTCACGTCTCAAGTTTTATTAAGGTAATTACAACGACAGTTATTTTCTAAAAAGACTGTGGGAGGACAAATAAAAAGCATACTTACTTATTTTGATACCTTTAATTTCATGAGGGAATCTGGGCTGTCCCCTGCTGGTGTGTCAGTACATTTTATACAATCCTCCTCTAAAACTTCCTGCCCTTGGTCTGGTTCACAATCAGTTTCCCTATTCTGCAGGACAGGCACTTTGTCTTCCCAACTGGAGCTGGATACCTGAATTTCTGACTGTCTGTCACTGTCATGGCAGGTAACACTTCCCTCCTCCATGCACATGTGCACACTGTTACCTGCACATGCTTCTCCACTAGCTTCATCTGCTGTTACAGCTGTCACATTTAGCTCCTGCAGTGCACAACCTGCACGTGGATCTGGCCTGTCGTCCTGCTGGTTACTGTCTCCATGACCACATACGTGTATACTCTGCTGGCATGTTTCTTTGCTAACTTTATCTGCTTCCACCACTGCCATACTGTGCTGTAGGAGTGGGGGACCTACATTTGAATCTGCCCAGCTGTCTTTGTGGCTATCTCCTTCCTCAGTCCCCATCTGCACGCTCTCAGCTTTGTTTGTTCCTCTGCAAACCTTATCTACTTGTCCTGCTGCCACACTCTGCTCCTGTGAGGGGAGATTCAGATGTGAATCCGTCCGGTCTCCTCCAGCAGCAGCCTTTTTGCAGCCCTCTGCCTCTTTGATATACAAAGGAGCAGCATCTGGTCTTTCACAGGTTTCTGCTACATGGGGACCTGACACTTCCACAGGGAGCTTCTGAGAAGAGTCGGATGCTTTTATTGCTGCCTTATTCTCCCCACTACATTCACCTTTTGGCAGCAGGGCTCCTTTTTCCTGCAGAAGTACATCCGTATCCTGGGAAGCTACCTCTGTTCCTGATGAGCTGCACTGGCTGAGCAAATGCTCCGATTTCTGCTTTTTGTTCAGAAGCATGGATTTCTTCTTCTCCCGAGCATGTTTCAGACCTGCAATAAATTTACTCGAAATCTTTAATTGAAAGGTGTTCTTTCTTTTAGATCTAGACTTTGCGTTGCTTACTTTTCGTCTTTTATGACCTTCACTTTTGCTGTTTTTAGGTGGAAGTGTTTTCTGCACAGGCTCTGTATTAGGGACATCCTTTTTACCTGTTGCTTTCCCAGGTAACTCACCATGTAACTCAACAGCAGCAACGCATTTAACCCCCACCATTCCTTGCTTAACTTTTGACTGACCAGTAGTATTAGAAGAAACATTCTCTGCAGAGGAAGCAGCTTTCCCACTGTCAAGTAACATTGCACTTTTCCCTTCCGTTCTCTGAGAGCTCTTCAACTCATCAGTTTGCTGAGAGCCCTTAGTCTTTTTAGTCTGACCCAGCAAGAAGTCGATCTCATTTTCAACCGACTGCTGCTTCACTTTGCCTTTATTTGCAGTTTGTTTGGTCAACAGGTCTAGAGTTGCCTCATTTTTTTGCATCTCTGAATTGCTTGCAGAGTCTTTAGCCTTTTCTGCCAGAAATTTCCTAATTTCTTGTTCAATGCTGTCATCACTATCCACTGAACTGCTATCATCAGTGCCTAATGCAGCCGTGAAAGTACATTTTCTATTTTTAGCTGTCTGCAGGTTATTCTGGTTTGAAATGGGTTCAGGTTTACACCCTTTTTTAAGCTGTAAATCAAACTCTACGTTCTTCACGGCTTCTGGTCTTTCGCTTGAAAGGCTGACATTTATGTTATCTGGATGATTTCTGACTGCGTTCTCTTTCACAGCTTTTCTAGATTTCGAGAGGCAGCTTTTCAGTAGCACGGGATTTTTACATTTCCACTCACTTTGCTGAAGGCCAGTATCCTCATCCAGCAGCCGACTGTCTGTCTCAGTACACGTGACTCTCTTCTTGCACTGAGATTTCTGGTCCTTAGACTTCTTCTTCAATTTTCTTTTAGATCGTAAAAGGTCCTTAATAGCACTATCAAGGTCCTCATCACTATCCAGAGAACTGCTCTCATCATCTGAACCATCCCTCTCTTGAGTTCGGATGGTCTTTTTCACAAGCTTTCTTGTGCCACTCTGAACCCGCAAAAAAGGATTTCCAGAATCCAAGGCCACGCATTTGCCAGCAGATTCAGACAGCTCAGACGATGTCAGCTGCTGCTGCTCAGTCTCATTGCTACCGTGTGTCTGAGCACCACAGAGTCCTTCAGGGCTGGTCAGGGTACCCTCCTGGAGCACGGGAACTTTTGAGTAGTTATCTGGCTGAAAAAATCCCATCCCCAGCTGTTCGGATGCTTTTGATGCACCTTGCTTTGCTATTCTGCCTTCCCTTTTAAGTCTCTTTTTACGATTCAGCGATAGTTTCAGTGTTTTGGGAAGAGAAGGCTCAAGGGTACCAGCGAGGCTGTTTTGATCAGGCGGCAAAGGCATCTGGATCGAGTGTGACAGGCCAGGAGGCTTTGTTACAAGGCTTTCTGACTGTGCTTTCAGAGCCAAAAAAGCCCGGATTTCTTGCTCTATGCTATCGTCGCTGTCCACAAGGCTGCTGTCACTTTCACAATGGGAGGATGAGAGAAGCTGGGGAGAAAAGAAGGAATCCGCAGCGAGGGATTTGCTGTCACTTCCCATTTGGGATGGCATGATTGTTTTGGAAATATCAAGAATAGCTTCTGCACACATGAGTTCTGCAGATGTGTCTGCTCTGCAAGAAGCCTGCAATGTGAGCTCACAAGCAGCAATCTTGTTTTCCGGAGGTACAAAATGCCTGGCTTTTTTCAGTGGTTTAAACAGCCTGTTAAAGTCATTGCTGGAGCTTTCTAATTCCGTTGACTTGGAATTAATTTCTTTCCTCTTGTTTCTTGTAGGGCTGTTACAGGTTTCTGGTGAGGCACTTTTTGTTGAGCTAATTGTCAGGCTTGCCGAAATGTCCGCTATACCCTTTGTATCAAATTGTTCCCTTTGCAAAAGGACACAGTCCGTTGTGTGACCTGCCTCTTTCCTGATCTTCTCTAGCTGATAAAGCTGAATGGCTTCTTCAATACCATCATCGCTACTTGAGTCGGACGCGTGCATGCCCTCATCCACAAGCGCTCCCCCAGGTTCCCAGTAGTTAGTTCCACTTTCTTTACTTTGCTGCAGTAACCAGGGCTGGCTGGCCGCTTCTAGATAAGCTCGGTCCGCTTGGTTGAAATCACCAGGCATTTCCTGGATTTTAGACTTCAAACACTTGGGCTGCGTGCTGGTTTTCCGTAGCTTGGGATGGTGTCTCAAGAGGAGCGCGTTGCAACCTCGCTTCACAGCGCCGCAGTTTGTTTTGTTAGTAGTTTGTTTGTTGCTTTTAAGGACAGATCTCACATGGGATTCTTTTTTATCCTGCCCAATTACACACTTGCTAATTTCTTGTTGCTTCTTCTCATTCAAGAACTGCACAATTTCAGCTTGTATGCTCTGTTCAAAAGAGTCATCACTGCTGATGCTTTGAGGGGAAGCAGGCTGTAGTCTTTTACCAATTCCAAGCTGGTCAGAAAAGTACTCTTCAGAGAGCATATCTGCTTTAAATTTCACAGGGAGAAGGTTACTAGACATTTTGTTGCGGGAGAATTCTCTCCTAAGCCTTTTGTCTCTGGTTATGTTTTCAGAACACTCTGCATTTCTCTGTAATGACTGGTCACTTTTACCTTTTGCTTTCAAGTACTCTTGAATAGCCTCCTCAATACCTCGGTCAACAGAATCGTCACTATCAGAATCAAGCAAGAGAGTCCCAAACTCCACGTTCTCTTCAGTGTCATCTGAATCAGCAGGACAACCCCTCTTGGTGTATTTAGGATGCTTCTGGAGCAGTGTGGTGCTAGATGCAACGCTATTGCTCGTGCCTTTTTCTCCCTTTTGTTTCTTCTGCATAATACGTTCACACTCATTGTTCATACCCAGGGGAGACTCTTGACTTTGCAGGCTGTTTATGATCATCTGAACTTTTGCATGTACGGAGGTTTTGGTGATGCCCCCTTCAGACTCAGAGAAGCAAAAAGGGTATCTACAATTCCTCACTGGTCTGAAGGATTCCCATTGTGCCTGAAGAGCTACCAGAGGAGAAGCATTCATAAGGAACATTCTAGCAGACAGCTGCAAAGCCCACGAAGGGGAAGGTTTTCAGACTGGTCTCTTTTCCATCCTACGATAAAAAAAAAAAAAAATAAGAAAACACTTTTTATTACATGTCAAGCTTCTAAAATTTCCATGTAATAATACTCGGTAACACGAATTGTGAATTATTAACACTCAGACTAACCGTGCCAGATAATCACAAGAGTTTCTGCTCAACATCCCCTAAAATGGTAAATTCTGTCATTACTGTCACTAAGGATAAGACAAAACACTCATCATTCGTGGTTTCCAGTGCTCCTGCAACAGTCACAATCCAATTCAGGTAAGCATCTTCGCTCCTGAAATTCTTCCTATGCTTTCCATTGAAGGCCACACACTCTTTTGAGAATGTTCCCAAATAACCCTGCATTGCCAAGACCCATGGAATAAATCCTGCTAATATCTCAGTGCACAGGTGCGTGAGACCTCCCTTCTAAGCTCACATTCTGATATTTTGCAATGAACTTCGTGGCAAAAGAGAACCAATGCTTTGCCATTTCATTTGCCAACTCTTTGCCAAAGAACACCCTCGCGGAACGCACTTCAACCCAAGCCCTGAGCACTGGCAATCAGCTGCTTGCATTCTTTTCTCCTCAGTGGGAATCAGATTCAAATATCAGTCTTGCACAACTCCAGCTTTAAGTGTGGGGATCAAGAACATCCCTCACTCTTCATGTGCTGGGCCATGAATCCACCTGGGTCTGCTGCGATGTGGGTCAGAACCAAAACTTTCATAAAAACATGGAAACAGTTTCTAAAATACTCTCCAACACATTCACCAGGGCAATGATAAATTAAAAACGGCCTCCCTCGTAAGAAACAGCTAAAGTTCAAACATAAATTGGAACACCTAATTATCCCAAAGAAATGCAATTAACACGCTTAAGTTCTCGGCTTCACAAAGAACCCGGCTTATTTCCCGTTAACCTATTTCCACAGTTCCCAGAAGTGGGGCAGATGTCTTCATCATCCCGCACTCGGATGGCGGCTGCACTACGGCTGTGACACAGGACTGGGGTTCACTTTCACGTCACTCCTTGGGGCCACAGCCGGCACCCCAGTGGCACCGACACATCACAGGGATGTGCACTAATGGCACCTGTATTTATTTATCACCTCTGATGCTGAAACGCGACCGACTTCCTTTGGAGAAACAGCACAGCAACTGAGAGCTCTAGAAACACACTGCACGAAGACACGAAGGGATAGGATCATAGGATTGCTCAGGTTGGAAAAGACCTTCAAGATCATCGAGTCCAACCACAACCAACGCATACCACCCTAACTCTACCAACCCTTCGCTAAATCATGTCCCTGAGCACCACATCCAAACGGATTTTAAACACATCCAGGGATGGTGACTCAACCACCTCCCTGGGGATCCTATTCCAGTGCTTAATAACCCTTTCTGTAAAGAAGTTTTCCCTGATGTCCAACCCAACCTGCAACTTGTGGCCGTTTCCCCTCGTCCCGCCACACGAATCCATGGCAGCCCAGCCATGGCAAACGGGACAACCTGCTCTGAGGCCAGCGGGGCTGCGGCAACTCGCAGAGCCATCACTGAGTTATCGGATGTTTAGGGAGGGACCGCACGGTGGGCTGCCCGGGCCCCGTCCCGCCTGCAGCACCTGTAAGAATGGGGCACCCGCAGCTTCTCGGACACCGCGCCGGGCCCTCACCGCCTCACGGCGCCTCCGCAGCCCCCGACCCCGCGCGGGGGAAGCCGTCCCCTCCCCGGTCCCGGCACGCTGCGGGGGGCGCGAAGCGGCACCCTATGGGCTCCGCGAGGGGACGCTTCCCCGGGAGTCCGCGCACAGAAGGGACGAGCGGGCGCGACGGGACACGCAGAGGCCGCGGGGCCGCCCGCCTTCCGCCGCCCGCCCAGGCCGGGCCCCGCCGCGCCGCCATGGTTCCCTTCCCGCCTTCCGCCGCCCTCGGCCGGGCCCGGCTCGGCCTGCCGCCGCCGCGCAGCCCTCAGCGCTCACCTGCGGCCGCCGCCTCCTCCGCCGCGGGGGGAGGCCGAGCAGAAGGGGCGGTGGCGGCGGCGGACCCCCGAGCTCGGGCTCGACGCTCCGTTCCGTGCGGGAGGAGCGGGCGGCGCTTCCTCCCCTGCCCCGGGGAGCGGAAGGCATGCGCCGCAGGGCCCGGCGCGGAGGCGGAGGGCGGACGGAGCGCCGCGGACAGCGGCTGCGGGAGGAGCGGGGCGGGGAGGGGCCGGGCCGGGCCGGGGCGGCGTGCGGAGGGAGCGCGGAGCTGAGGGGGGCCGTGCTCCTTCCAGCAGAGAAGGAACTCCGTGCATCAGCAAAACATTCGGCCCGCTGTCCCTCAGCCGGGCTTTGGGATGCGAAAGTAGAGCAGAGTTCAGAGAGCCGAGCGCGCGTCCTTCCCACGCTGAGGTTCCCACGCGGCGGAGCTGCGGACCCCGAGCGGCACAGCGGGGCACGGAGCTGTTCAGCCGCTGTGCCGCAGCATCGCTGGCAGCTCTCGGTCACAGCGCGTCTTGGTGTCCATCAGATGGCAGGCTGACAATCCCGACCCCCGGTGCTGCCTGCCTTCCCGTGCCCGGCTCAGCCCTGCTCCGAGCAGACACCGTTCCATCCATACCGCCACTGCTGCTGGAGCTTCAGCTCTTCCGGGAGTTTTTGTGCTCACTTTACAGCAGTGCCCCACAAACGTGGGGCTGAGTGTTAAGGGATGGATTCCAACCTGCTTTCGCCCCAGAATGCTTGCTTTGGGAAGCCCGAGGCAGAAGGAATCACACTTTTTCCTGGACTCCAGCATCACATCTTAACTCCTTTCCAGACCTGGCCTGCTTTTTTGGGGAAGTGGGGCAGGGCCATGCCAGGCACAGTTACAGACTCAGACTGATTTATCTCCTGCTCTTACAATACATTAAACAGCTGACAAGACCTTTGCCTGTGTTTTATTTTTTTTTTCCCCTGGGATATGTGGTATGCTTTTGTATCCCGAAATGGCTCGCTTGAACAAGGCTGCTACCAACAGCACAGCCAGCATCTGTGTGCAGAGAGAAAACAATGGGCTGGCTTTTCCTTAGCTGCAGAGTTGCAGCCTGGAGGAGGTGAGGAAACTTTGCTCCGTTTCACCATGTTCCTCCTAATGCCACTCCAGAGGAAAGAAAGGGCTCTTGTACTCACCTATCCTCCCAGGCCAAGTCGATTTGCATGCGAATGTGCTTTAAAAATAAAACTAAAGTCAAAGCTGTGGGCAGCAACCTGATAGATGTGCTTGTGCACACGCAGTTGCTCAGAGGGGAGGGAGGGATGTTGGCTGCTGGGAGCTCGGCTGTCACCAGCTGAGGTGGCATTCTGTGGCTCTGCAGAGCAGTGGTCTCGGTGCGTATCCTTCAGCTCGAAATGAACAGGGAGCTTTTCCCTCAGGTCCCATTAGGGATGATTTGTCTTCCTGATCCGTGATCTTTGTGGAAATGAGAGCAGTGGTCCACATGTCCCCGCTGGGTGGATGACAAAGTCACAAGCACTAATTGGGCCCCTTGTTAGGGGATGGCAGGGAAACGTTCGTGTTTTCAAAATGAAATGTCCTCCCTGACCTCAGGATCTGCGCATCCCATTTGCAGCTTATTGCGGGGGGTAGGGATGGGCTCTCATTAGAGGTGGCTCTGCACACATTAGAGGCAAAAGCTGCTGTGGGCTATCAAGGCTGAAGCAGGAGCTCAAGCAATGGATTTCTTTTTCTTTTTTCTTTTTTCTTTCTTTCTTTCTTTTTCTTTTTTTCTTTTTTTTTTTAATCCAGAAAGAAAAAGGACGAGATTAAAACCGAAACGGTAAGAATGAAAGGGCTCACCTCGCAGCTCTTCCTGTTGTCAGGAGACCTGTGGATTCAGGGCCAATTACTGCTTTCACACGGAGCGGTGTTAACGCCGGCTGCATTGCTGTCGGTGGGGTGTGAGTCGGTGTGCCGCCAGCTGGGGGCATGGGGACAGCGACAGCCTCAGGTTCTGCCAACATTTCCGTGTCAGTTTTGTGTTCCCCAAACACGTCTTCAAGTTTGGGGGCAAAATGGATCCATTAAAGTGCAATCTGGTTGTGTCCATGAGGTTTTTGGTGGAAGCACTGTGGGGGGAAAAGATGTGGAGGGAGTGTGGGCTGAGCCCGGAGCTCAGCAAGTGTTTGGGTTCCACGGTCACAAGCTTCAGGAGCTCCAAAGCTTTCGTCTACGAAGTCGTGCAAGCACTGCCTTTAAATAAATGGCGTGGGCTACATCTCTCTGGTTGGGAATGGGGCTCGGGGGGCTCCAGCACTTGCTTCTCTCTTGCACGGGTTTGCTTGTGCTGTGAGCTGCAGTAGCGTGCGGCTGCATCATGTAGTAACATGGTAAATCAGAGAGTGTAGTTGTTATTTAATAAATGCCAAGGAGACTCATGAGGCCTTGAAGTTATAATAGAAAGATCTAATTTAGAAAGAAAGGAATAGAGATGCCTGCGAAAACTGCCAGCGTGCAGTGCTGGGTATTGAACGTTTCTATTTGCCCCATGAGCAGAGCTGTGCTGTGCAAACAGCACTGTCAGCAGGGGAAATGGCACAGGGACTGCGTCGAGTCACATCTGGAGAACTTCCTTCTTGACCACTGCACTACATGGAGCTGAGCATGTCTGGGGGCACAGCTGCCTGGTTTGGAGGAAGGCCCTTTTCAGTCTCTGGGTTGTGCAGAGGGGAGTGGAGAGCGTGGGAAGGCCCTGGGTGGGAGCACTGAGGGACACACAGAAACAAAACCCCTTTCTCTCTCTCTCTCTCTCTCTCTCTCTTTTTTAATGAGCCATTTGCAGACTTTCCCCCAGCAACACTTTGATTTTAGTCACAATCAGGGATATAAACACAGGCATTAGGTGCCAGTAGCCGTGGTGGAAGGTGATGAAAAGGGTCTGTGTGCTTACCGGTTAAATGGCAATGGTTAAAGGGCAGCATCAAAGGTGGGACAGATGTTGTCCCCACTGCACAAAGAAAAGCCGTAATGAAACTGAAGTGCTGCGGTTGCTGTATATTTCAAAAGGAAACTTATGCTTTGACTGTGTGCCAAAGTTGCTGGGAGCTTCAAGGGGGTGAGGGGAGGAAAAGGAAACCACCATGTGCTCTCCAGCTCCCCTCATTACTCCCTTCATTTCAGGTTGGATATTAGGCAAAATTTCTTCTCTGAATGAGTAGTGATGCACTGGTGCAGGCTGCACAGGGAGCGGTGGAGTCCCCATGCCTGGAGGTGTTCCAGAACCACAGAGGTTTGGCACTGAGGGGCACGGTCAGTGGACATGGTGTTGGGTTGGGGTTGGGCTTGGGGATCTTAGAGGTCTTTTCCAGCCTTAAGGAGTCTATGACTACTGCTGCGCTGACTTCTGCTAAGAGACTGCGATTGCTGAAATCCCCGTGTAGGTCCTCACCTGGGTCAGTGGAGCAGAACTGCTTCTGCCATGAGTGTGCAGCGAGAAAGCATCCTGCATGGGTACAAACTGAGGGTTAGGAGAGCAGCCTCCTTGAAAACCTTCATGTGTTTTCATGTGAATTCAGGGCTTACGTGTCCCCGGGCTTAGGAAAGTCTCAAACTTGCATTGGATATCGGGGCTCCATCAGCTCTGCCCGTGATGTGCTGCTGTGACTGATGCCCACGCACTGCCCCTGCCCAATCCACCAACCCTGAGCATCTTTGCACGTAGGAAAGATTTTCAGATCACCTCCGAGGAGTGCTGTCCATTTTTAGCACTCATGGACTCTCTTGGCTGCAAAGAACTGAAACCTCTGGTGGTGAATGCACCGCGGGGCTGCTGGCAGCTGCTCAAAGGCTCTCATCGGAGCATGGCACAAAGGAAGCAGCTTTTCTCCAGGTCTCCATGTAGCAGAAAGAGTCCAAAGTGCCACAGCAGGATGCCACCTGCCTGGGGACACCGTGGTAGTCAGGGATGGTGCAAAGGCTGTGGGGGCATGGTGGGATTTGCTCACCCACATCTTGCAAATGCAAAACCTGCTTTGCATGAGCAGGCGTTGATTAAGGATTTGCAAACAACTGCCTTCCTTAATGCTTTCTTAAGCGAGTTCTGAATCAAACTAAAAATCACCACTGCTCTCACTCCATATTTGCACCCCCGTGCGTTCCTCTTGCTTTTCCTTGGGGCTCTTAAGGCCATGGCATCCCTCCAATGGTGATAGCTTCAGACTGAGTGTGGGCTCAGATTCACACTGCCATTCCGCAGAGCTGTCAGGGATGGAGAAACACTGAGGGAGCACTGAGAACAGCTTCAGGGCAACAGAGACAAAACAGGTTTGGAGATACTGGAAGAGATCAAATCCTGTCCCTTGGTGAATGCCAAAATCACAGTGTGCAGGAAAGCTCTTGCTTCTGACTGGGATTTGTGATTTGAGCCCTTTGGGAAACAACCTGCACCCCCTGATCCATGCTGCACCTTGAGAGCAGCCATCAGCTGCCTTGGAGCCACCCCAAGCTTGGCTCCTGCAGTGCTGCACACTAACCTCGGAGTCTCTTTGTCCATCAGTGTCCATCCCCATCACCTGAAGCACTTTGCATTTCACTGCTTCTTACTGCACCCTACGCTGCACCCTATGCTGGGGACACCCTCTGCCTGTCCTCTGGATTGGCCAAGGCTCAGCAAAGCCACAAGCATGGGTGGGTGGGAGCAGAGGCAGATCTGTGGGCTGGGAGCCGGAGCTGCCTGCAGCCATATGGGAAGGAACTGGAGCTGGTGGGAGGAAGAGGAGAAATCCGGGTGTCAGCAAATGAACGAGGAGGACTGGGAGCTGAGATGTGCTCGTGGTTGCACTTAGGATGTGATCAGTGTTTCCTTGTGACTTATGCAATCTGCTGGGGCCTGAGTGGTAAGGAAAAACAAAATTAAAACCAGTGGGAATGGAGCTGTTGCCTCCCTTCGTGCTGCAGGGAGCTGCCAAGGAGGGAGAAGCCTCTCCCTGGATCCCTGCAGGCACGGCCCTGGGGGTTTGTTCCCCAGATATTGTAGGCAGAGCTGTGTCTGCAGCACCTGCTCACGCTGGGCACTCAGCGTGCTGCAGGAAGGGCAGCAGGAGGAGCAGGGCATCAGGGCACTGTCAGGCACACGGTCACATCCCTCCACAGTGATCCCTGAGTACCGTTGGTACATCTGCCTGGAGGAGGGGGGTGCAGTACGGGTCCAACTGAACCACAAAATTGCTTTCACGCTGCTGTTTCCAGGCTCAGAGGTGTGTGGTCAGCCTTGCTGCAAGCTGAGAATTTTAATTTGCTTTTTCCTTCCAGCCAGAAGAGATCGGTCACAGGCATAGATGGTGATGATGGACACAGGCAGTGGTGTCACCTCTGACTCCTCTTCCTCCTATTCCCATTCTCTGAAGAAGATGGCCCATCTGGTCCCCTGCTCTACCACAAGTTTCTTCTCTTCGACTCATTTCTCCTCTAGATGGTGCAGCTGCCACAAAGCACTGCTGATGCACCGGGATGCATCCCGGACCTCGGCCCTGCAGCAGGCTGTGGGACTGCCCCAAGCTCCCTGCTACTGCTCCAAGGTCCCCTCTGTCCCACTGTGGGTGCTGTGGGGCACAGCCCTGCTCACATTAGGGTCTGTGTTGGGTACCTGTGAGGCACCATCACTCTGCTGCGGAGGCAAAGCAATGGGAGAAATGTGTCTGCTGATGTTCCTGGTGTGTCTGTCCCATCAGAGAGTCAGCCTGAAGGCAGCAGGGGGATGCACACAATTGCTCTGCTCCTCCATGGACACCAACATGGGACAGACACAGCAGCTCAGGGCACTGAGGGCTGTGTGGTGCAGTGGGAGAAGCCCCTGCTGCAGAGCTGCTTGGCTGTTTGACCTCCAGAAGTAAGGGGCAGCTTGGGTCCCTTTCTCACTGCAACATCCCCATTTGTTAAGGCTGAAACTGAATAAACATAAGCCTAACGTTTTGGGAGAAACAATAGGAGACTTTCCAGCTTAAAGACAGGTTTTCTCCCATTAAGTTTTGCTGGCAAAGCTTTATAGCCTGTATTTTAAATAAATGTTATGGGTGCATTTGAAAACACACCATATGTTCTCCTGCGGATCTTTCTGGAGCTGCTATCACACGGCTCTTGGTTGGGTGCATCCCCCCCCATCAGCAGTGTTTTGTTGTATGCCTACAGGGCCGGGTCCCCGCACAGTGGGGCTGCATGTAGGAACATCCCAGCTCCTATCTCACCAGTGCTGGAGCCTCTGCTGTGAGTTTGGCTCAGCATAGGGGACAAAATAAACTCTTACTGAAGGTCAGGAGAGCCGATCAGCTCACACTGGGGGACCTGCCCCGCATCCCTGGCATTCTTCCCTTACCAGGAGCATCCCTGGTATTTTTTTTTCTTTGAAAAACACCCCAAAACCCAACCAGAAGGAGAGCTGGGGAGGACGAAAAGCCCCAGGACAGAGCCTTAATTCTTAATTCTCCCAGACCGCAGTAGATGGCAGTCCAGCCCCACGCCGCGCAGTGCCCAGCCCAGCCCCTCTTGCTAATGAACCTTAATGCATGCTGGCAAGGAGTCAAGGGATGAGCTCTGACTAAGTTTACAGCAGATTTTCCCTTCTGACAGATTACTGCTTCATTTGTAAGAGGAGAACTTCTCATTAAGTACATTTTTGACATTTTGTTGAGATGGGGAAAAAAAATCCATGCGTTGCCAAGCGTGCTGGAGCCCAAGCGAGGCTGAGCCTCCGCAGGTTTGGGTGCTGCTTTCAGTTTTTTACCTTGGCACCAAAGTCCCTTGCCATAATTATTCTGCTCCGAGCACAATTGCTGCAGGGAGGGAGGCACGATTAAAACCAGCAGGATTTCGTGGTGGAGAAGCGGCTGCTCTGCGTTCCAGCGGTGCTCAGATTTCAAGGCTAATCCAATCAGTGTTGATTAAAGTGTATTTTCAAGGCAGAACTGAGTCTGCCCGTTGTTACCGCTGCTCTCAGCGCTGTGCCAGGCTTTGGGCTGGCTTTCCAGGACCGGAGCTCGGTGCTGGGGACCCGGACACATCCCAAAGCTGTGGATCTGAGTGTCTGGCTGGCACTGCTAAACTCTCAATTGTCCTAATCATTATGGCAGAGGAAGGACTAATTTGGGGTGTTAATAATGCAAACTGGTTGATGGGAATCTTTAGAGTGAGGTTGTTTCCTCCCAACCTGCTTTGTAAAAAAAAATGACCATTTCCATGGCTGACGGAGGGTGGAGAACAGCCCTTTTGGAGAACACTTCTACAAATGTAAGCCTTTCTGTCCCCCGGGCTTCTTTCAAGATGCTGAGCAAGGCTGTTATCAGAAGCTCCTCGGACATTTTCATTGATCCACTTCATACTCTTAGAGAGAGAAAGTATGAAAAGCATTGCATGATGCTATGGCTGCATTTTAATTGCAAAAAAATGTTGCAAGCAGCTTGCAGCAAGCAAACACCTCACAGCAAACACAGCATTTCGCTCATTTTCCCTCAGAAAACAGCTTTTTTTTTCTCATTAACCAAAGTGCTGAAACCGTGCATTCTTCAGGGGCTGGGACAGGTGACATGGGATATGGAACGGGATGGGATATGTGACACGGGATGGGAAAGGTGACATGGGATGGGAAAGGTGACATGGGATATGTGAATGGGATGGGACATAGAATGAGATGGGATGTGTGTGGAACAGGTGACACAACTGTCAGAGCTGGTTGCATTGGCCACAGAGAATGGGCACCTTGCCATAGGGTTTCTCCCACAGGTCTGCTCCATCTTAGCAAAGTTGACAAAATCCTTCTTCCTCCCTTAGTAAGTGACAAGAAAATCAAATTGTGATGTCTTTTATCCATGACGGCTTGAAGTGCTGCTGCTGACTTGTTTCAGGGAAGGAATCTTGCAGACAGAGGCAATCCTATTGACATTTCACCCTGAAAGATGATGCTAGGGCTGAGTGCCAAAGGCACATGCGAGGATCTGCTGTGAGCCATGGATTTTTCCAGACCTGGTCACCTCCTCACCTGCCAACATAGTGTTGTCTTGACACAGATAAGTGTGTCTGTGGGAGATACAGAGCATTTTGGGGTTTCTGCAGGGAGGGAGAGATGCTCCACGCATCCTGGCTCCTGGCAGATGGTCCCCCAGTTCCATTGCACTTGCCGGGATGGTGGTGGGAGAAGTTATCCTGAAAGACTGTTGTGACATTCACAGCACAGATCTGCCAAATGGTGTCTCAAGAAGAGAGAGGGAGCGCATTGTGATGCTGCATACGTTGCTGCAGACACATCTGACGTTGCATTTCATGGCAGGGTGAGAGGCAGCCTTGTGCTGGGACCCCACAGAGTGCCCTTGCTCCCACTGATGCTCTGTGCCATCCCTTTCACTGCAGTGCCCATTCTCTAAGGAATTCAGCTGTTGCGTGCAAACAGTTTCTACCGGAGTTACCATTTCTGCTGTTTGGACAGAAAGCAAAACAAAATAATTGAAAAAAAAATCCCATCCCCAGCTGAAGCGTAGCTCAGGTCAGATTTATGCAGGAATTATTTCCATACTTTTTCCAAGGCTTTTCTTTCAGGCTCAGTTCACCTCTACAAAGCGCCCATACTGGGGACTGGAGCAGAAGCACCACAATGCTCCTCTCTCATTTTTGCTCCCCATTAACTCTTCCATTTGCCTCAGCAGCTGCATCCGTGAGACCCCCTCACCCATGCAGGCTCTGGAGGACACTGACATTCCCCAGATCTGCAAAACCCCAAAGGAGGAGATGGGGACATTGGGTTTCAGCGGAACATGTGGCAGCAAGAGGCTGAAGGAGTGCAGGAGAACCCGTGTGGCCCTTTGGGGTCCCTTGAGCTGCTCAGTGCCCAATCCCCAAAATGCTTCAAGGGAGCCTTTACCAAGAGATTTAGGGGTGATTTAGATTGGATATAAGAGAAAAGTTTTTTATGATAAAGTTGGTGGATGCCCCATCCTTGGAGACACTGAAGGTCCGAGCACCCTGATGGAGATGTAGGTGTCCCTGTTCATTGCAGCGAGCCAGACCAGATGACCTCCAAACGTCCCTTCCTATTCATACAGTGCCATGATTCTGTGACAAGAGCCATCTGCAGCCCTAGGGACACCACAGCTCATTAAGGGATATTAATGACACTGAGGAATTTGGTCCAAACTCCGATGGCATTGCAATGGTTTCATGGAGAAAGAGTTAGCTCTGCTTTTCTCCCTGCCCTCTTGAGCCAGGCTGATGCGTCATCACGAGACGCCGCAGAATCATTTCCATAAGACTGAACAAAAAAATAAATAGCTTCTGTTCATCACTGTGCTTTGTGCTAATAGCCTGTGCTCTTTAAAGAGAGAGCATGGCCGGGGCTGTTCCCACTTCCATCTTGCAGAATAAAGGATCTCTTTGCACTCTGGTAATAACCTCTTTCATCTGACGCTCTCAAAGTGCTTTTGGACATAAATTAATTAAGCCTCACAACGCCCCGTTGAGTTCAAACTCGCTCAAGGGTTTTCATCATGTGTTCAAACAATCCATTGCATCTTCACGTTGGCGGTCTATGACGGCCCAAGGGTCACATCCAAGCTGGGGCGGGAGCAGGCTCTGCTCCACTATTTGTCCCATGTCCCTGCTCCTGCCCAGGGCTCAGACTGCCCTCAGGGTTAATGGTCCTTCTATGGAACCTCATCACAAAGCATTTCACAGCCCTGAGTGCACCCACACACAGCCGTTCAGCCTCACCCCAGCCTGTCAGCAAGCACTGAGATACCCCTGGGTGTGGGATTTTTTTCCCATATTTTATCACTTTGGGATTTACGATCCTTCGTGTGCCTCTTTGGCATTACCAAGGCTGTGTCCAGCAGAGCCCCGTCCCATGCAGAGAGACTCCTTCTCATCTCAGACATCCCACTGCAGGTTCCCATCTGGAGATGCTTTCAAAGGGCAGCTCAGGGGCTGAACCCAGATTGTGAGGATCTGCCATTTGCAGATTGTAGCCCCCAGCTACATTTCCCTTCTTAATTCTCTCCATAACCTATGTACTTTAGAGACATGGTTTAGTGGGCATGGTGGCAAACTGCTAGCGGTTGGACTTGATGATCTTAGTGGTCTTTTCCAGCCTTAATGATTGTATGATTGCATACTGGGAAGAAAGAGCAGATTGGCCCAGCTTAAAGCATGCAGGAAAACCCCCATGGAGAGGCTGCAGGGCACGAGGCTGCGGAGCTGCACCTCAGGATCCCTCCTCTCCTGCTCTGATGTTTTCACCAGGTTTTGCTTTTTATTTCCCACGACTGAGGCAAAATGCTTTTCAAAAGGGGAACGTGCAGTGACAAATAACTGAAGGTGGTAATTAATGGCACAGCCAAGCGCCGTGTAAAATAGAAGGAATACTAAAGGAAAAGTGCCACTTGCAGTTCTGTATTTAATTAGGTTTTCTTTTTTCTATGGGCAGGCAGAGCCCGCAGGCACGGGACTTTTTGGTGCTGCTAAAAATACGAGGGAGGTGGAGAAGGCTCTGCAGTCGTTTCCCAAGGAAAACTGCACAACTGCCAAACATTAAAAGGCAGAAATTAGCAAAAGGCCCTTTTTAATGTTCCCTCCCCCCTCCTCCCCCCCCCCCCCCCCAAGAACAGAAGAGCTTCTTGAAGCAGAAACCTTCAATAATTAAAACAAAAAAGAAGAAAGATAACGTCTGTTAGTATGGCAAGTGTATGAGAACAGATCATTGCTCTGAGCTGTCACCTGCACCCATTACACTGCTGCTGGTTGGAGCCTAACTGGTAAAGAGGCCACCAAGGGCAGGGCAGAGCCTGGCCAGGGTGAGAGGGGTCTTCTGCTGACCACAGCTCCAACGGGAGCATGGTGGATGCTATAAATCATCCCCCTCCCCAAAGGAGGGAGTGAGCACATAAATATGTAGATTAAGGCTCCAGCCCTCATGACTTATTCACCAGCAGCATCATATTGTTTCTAACTTCGGAGCAGTTCCTGGAAACTGTAGGTTCTTCAAATTAAAAAAAGATAGATGGCTGTGCTGGAGGAGCCCTTAATGCTCCCAAGAAAATGCTCAGTTTGCTGAGCTCGGGGTGCTCGGTGCCATCAGCACCGCCCTCCCCAAGAGCCCCGCTGCAAGCAAAGAGCAGAGATCTGCTCCCAGAGGGTGGGAGTGGATGGGCTGAGATGGGATTGAAAGAGGTGGATGGGCTGATGGGCGAGCGCTGCCTTCTGGCTCTGTAGCCATTTCTCGGTAAATGAGCAGCCTTGAGAAAGCTTAACTACAGCAATTGTTGTACATCCAAAAATATCACGCTTAATAGACTCCATCAAGTAAGTATTATCCTAAATGGTTCGGAGTGAGGAGGGGGTGGAGGCAGCAGCGGTGTGGACACGCCATTTGCAGAGAAATTATGCCTTGTTGGGATTTGTTGGAGAGCTCAAATTGCTGTTAATAAAACCTGCTTTTGCTGGTGCAAGGGAAATTGGTTTTCTCCGAGTCTGGAGGGATCCAAGCAGAATATCCTGGGTACCATTTCCTGCACAGCAGGGATGAGTGCTCCTCTATTCTCACATCACTCCTGTTAGCAGCACTGGGATGGTTCTCTGCCATTGAGGGCTTAACCCCCTTAGACATAACCCCTTATAATATACATTTCCAAAGTGCTGTAATTTTTGCTCCATCCCTAGAAGGCCCTCAGGAAAACCCTCCATCCACAGCCCCTATTGAGCTTGTTCTGCCCTGCTCCTCTCCTCATCGTCTTCCTGCTCTATGGCTGCGCCGCTTTCACCTGTACCATCCCATGTTTCAGAGTACAAATAAAGAAGCCAGCCCGTAATTCCTTACTGCTGCTTGTCTTGTTTCCCTTGCCTAACTGCATGCCTCATGCATTCAGAGGAGCGGGTGCTACGGAAAACGCTGCAATTTGATTTGGGAGCCATTCTGCTCAGGGGAACCGCCAAGGAGGAGATGGAGATGGCTGGCATCAATAAATTATGACACATAGGGAATTTCACAGCTCTTTGTAGAGCATCACGCAGTGTGGGGAGGGCATCGCTCACCCCCAGCCTATCTGCAGCAGGCATGGAGACACCCGAGATGGGGAATTAATATTTATTCAGTTTGTTTGCCTAAGAAGCAAACATTTGCCTGATGTATTCTTGGCAAATGGAGGACATTAATTACTGGGTACCAGCACACTGGAGTGCCTGTAATCCACTCCACACCTTGGTGAGTCCCTGCTCTCATATCTGCTAATCCAGTGTTTGGAAGACAGCCTGCACCAGGAGCATCGTGCAGCCAGGGGTTGTGATTCCTGATCATGCCCTGGCATGGGATGCTCTGTGCTGGCAACAGGCACCCACCTCCCCAGCTTGTACCAGGGGCTGGGGGCTCCCAGTGCCCGCCCACTGCATCACCCTCTGACAGTGGCAGAGATCAGGAGGTGGCTGGAAAATTTCAGAGCAGAGAAATATTTCCCCTCCCATCCCCTTCTCACACAGATTGAAACGGAGATTGAAGTCATTCGGCAGAGCTGAGCCGCCCTCACCACCGCTGCCAGCACAGCAATGACTGGGAGAGATAATTAGTTGAGCATCTCCAACCTTGAGAATTAATTGAACCCCTCCAACCTGATAATTAACCGAGCCCCTCCAGTGCTGATAATTACTTGAACCCCTCCAACCCTGATAATTAACCTAGCCCTTCCAACTCTGTGCTTAAGGCCAGCGTGCCCCAATGCAGCGTCTTTGCATGGAGGGCACAGGAGGGGCTTTGGTCTCTGCCCCATGAGGATCTTCCTGCACCAGCTCCTTTCAGACTGTCCCCAAACAGCTGTATATTTGGGATGGGATGAGACAAGATGGGATGGAAGCATCCCTCCTTCAGCCAGAGCAATCTCAGCCAGGTGCTCAGGGGGTGGTGGGGCATTTTGTTCCCTGCCTACTCCTGCCTAACTAGAGCTGGCAGCCTCTTCATTTCCTGCTCTCCCAGGCTTTGCTGGGGCTGCCATCCCCTCTCACCCTGCAAGGGCTTTCAGCAGTTTGCTTCACTTTTATGGCTTTGATCCCATAATGTGCTGTTATGCAACAAGACAGGCTCTTTCCCGTCACTTCCCTGGCTTCAGCCAGGCCTTTTGCTGTAATAGGCACAGCCCTGCCTTGAAATATTAACGAGTTTTACCTTAATTACCTTTTGGGATTCTCAAGGCTCTCTTCATTTCCCTTCTCACGCTCTAACTCCAGAGACAAGCAGAGGGGCTGACCTCCCCTCCCACCATGGACCATCCTCAAAGGGGTGGTACCATATTTTTGGAGGGTACTTCTTTCCTCACAATAAATTATTTTCCCTCAGAAATCCAGTTGTGGAAAAGACCATTTTCCTGATGTTTTGGACAAATTGCCCCAGGTTCACGCTCCTGGCCTAAGAGGTTCTTCACCCTGTGATGCTGCACACAAAATGGGGCTGGGGCTGGGGTCCCAAGCTCGTGGGGCTGTGTTTGGGGTCCTACTGGTGTTGCAGGCACTGGGAGCAGCTGCCTCAGCCTGCTTTGACTCAGAAAAGTGCACAGATCAATATGTTCAGCATTAGATTTTTCCTTTGCTCTGTGCCTTACATGACATCCTCAGTAAGAGCTTTTGTCGGGGTGATGTAAACCTGCTCAGGAACAGCAGCACTGAGAACTACAAACAGCTGTGCTCAGAGGGACCCAAGCTGCAAGGGGAGAGGACAGAGAAACCCCAATCCCCCAAATCCCTGTGGGAACAGCAGCATCACAGTAGTGCAATGCACTGTAACCAGACCACCAGAACACATCCATGAGTTAAACATTCCCCTGCAGCTCCTGAGCAATTGTGTCCCAAAGCCCCAGATCCACAGGACGGGAAGTCAGGAAGGATTCTTCTTGGACCAAGGTGAATTTTGTTGGAGGAAAAGACACCAGGGCCACATGACATGCTGGGGACACGTGTAGGGTCCTCCAGTCCCAAGGGTCTCCATTGGCCCCAGTGGACAAGGAGCCCCCAGTGCAGCTCAAGCATCAACTGCCATGTCTGGGGACAGGTGACAGCCGTCTCTGCTGCATCTCTTCCACATCTCCCCATCCTCAAACCTTCTTTTTCCCTGGCAAGTTTTGCAGCGAACAAATGGGCAGCATCTGAGAGCACGCCGCCTGCGTGCTTCATTAATTACTCAAGTTATAGGGCTATTACAGCCAAGAAATTTCATTATTAAAAAGAAATCTCTGCAGACACTTCAAATGCGTCAACCTATTCAATAGCTGACACTGGGTCATAATTAAACGTAAAAAGTATGGGCCAGAAGGGGACAAAAAATGGCAGATTTCCTGAATATGGCTAATGGAAACATTATTAACATTAGGAAATTGCATACGAGAAATCACTGGCTCCTGGCCCAGTTTAAATATGCATAAGGCTCCTGACGTGTGCCTATGGTGATTAATTGCATTAACAAAAAAATATATATATATTAAATTAAATTCATCAGGCCACCTTTAACAGCTATGTCTGAGTGGGGATCATAGACTGATAGGGTCCTTTGTCCCCTCCATCATGCCGGGTCTCCCCACTGTCCCCCAGCTCCGGTGACGCCGTCACTGTGCTGCCCTTGGCCCCAGGCTGGTGGGTTTGTCACCACTCCGTTCCTCTTTCCTTCCACCTTTTGCATTTTTACATTCATTCTCCATGAACATCACCGTGCATCCATCTGGCGTCAGGCCTATTCCCCACCTAATATTTCTCAATAATTTATTATCAGTGGTTTAATCCTCACGGGAGCTCCTTCCACGTTAGCAGCCTGTTGTTCAGTCCGGTCATGTCCTGAGCTGGAAGCACTTCCAGCCCTTTGATTTGTTTGTGTTTTATGCTTTCGTTGGGAGAGCAGTCAAAGATATGAATTTTTTTCCCCCTCTTGAAATTGATTTATCTTGGTTGTTTCCTTTATTCTCTTCAATTGAACCATAACTTCCTGGCTCCTCTCATCTCCCTTGGTAGCAGCCCTGTTGCATATGGATGCAGTGAGTTGCCAATAGGAAGCGGAGCATAGCCATGTATGCTGGATGTGCCTCTGGGGACCACACTCAGGTGTCACCCAGCTGTCACCTGGCCCCCTGATTTTCCCATCTCTGATGTTTTCCAGCCTTTGCTTCACTTCCTTGCCAATGGATGCAGCCTCCCTGACTCCTTTCAACCCAAATTTGATTTCAGAAACTTCAGAAAGGAGTTCTGAATCAGAGCTCCCAATGGCTAGGGTGGGATGGTATGTGCTTTCTCAAAGAGACTTCTCTTATTGAGACAAACCCATCACTGCCATTGCTGTAGTTGGGCTGAGGGAGGACCTCAGTGCTCACCTCGCTTTTCCCAATTCCAGAGGGAGTTAGGATGATTTGCAACGATGATCTTGGTGGTCTCTTCTACACTTCATGAACCTATGATTACCAAAACAGAGCTAAGCAGTGATGCTACCAAGTGCTTCTTCAAGACCTAATTAACACCAGTCATGGAGAATGATGTTAATCAGTACTACTACCCCAGGAGGATTTAAGGTGGATATGTTCTCCATCCTGCTCACCTTACAGCTTTGAATCCTGCCTGCTTTAGGCAGGGTAATATCATGGGTGCATCCCCACTGTGGCAAAGCCTGTGGCAGCAGCAAACGAGAACAAGCCCAAATACAGCAGCCATGGATACAGAAACCAAGACAGAAAATTTACTTCCCTTTGGAAGGTGTTAAGTAGGCAGGGATCTCCAGTCAGACACCCTCACCTCCACTGCCAACCCTTAAATGAGGTCTGGGCAGCGGTGGATCCTGGCTCCAGCCCTTCTTGTCACTCAGTGCATTGCATGCACCTGAGCTGCCCTGGGTTGGCCCTGCCTTCCACCAGGTTCTTAATCACTCCTTCAAGATGTGACTTAGCATTTCCACTACGCTACCTTTCCACCTGCCTTCCATCCCCTACAGCCACCCACTCCAAAAAGGGCCGTTTCTAGGTTCCAAGAAGGAGAATTGTTCACCCCCCAGACTAAAGCAGAGCCAAAACAGCGAGGTGGTGGCTGACAGATCCAACTCATCTAATTCCAGGCTGCTGACATACTGTGATTGTCATCTGGAGAAGCAGCACAGGCACAGAATGGGGACGGTGGCACCAGCAGGGGATGCAGTGCCATCCCAGGTTCATCACATGCTCTGTCACACTGGTGATGGTGCAGAGACCACAGGGAGGGTGAAATGAAAAAGCAGCCAGAAATAAAACCCAACTCAGAAAAACTTTCTCTCGTGGGGCAGCAACTCACCCCTTGTGCCTCTGCACCCCAGGGATGCGTGCGCCAACCGAGCAGCTCAAACCAGAAACAGGGGCAGCTGGCTGGAGATTTCCACATGAAATATTGAGATCCTGAGACCTTCCGAGTGGAAGGCAGAGCCGATGCGGCTCCTGAATAAATCATTGGAGCTGACACATGTGCTTCCTCACAGTGACGTCTTCGAGGGGAGAGTGCATGTGTGCGTGGGGACTGGGAAAGAGGAAAAATAAAGCGCAATAAAACAAAATAGAGGGCACTTGTTCCCCTAAGAGCTTTTGTTAGGGAAATAATTAGCTCATCTCAGCCTCCCATAATGTGTCAGCCTAAATCTGTTGGCTCGTTTGTCTCTCATCAGCTCCCCATCCATCGTCCTCCTTTGCCGCATGGAGGAGCGTGCCTTGGCAGGGAGGGGCACTGGGGGAACATTGCATGGCTCTATGGAAGTGGGTGTCAGTATGGGGAGGTCCTGGGTCTGTGGAGCTGCCCAGAACTGGGGTGGATCCAGAGAGGTGCAATAGCACTTGGTTGGAGGGATGTTTTGAGGTTTGCTCAGAGGACGGTGAACCTTAAAACCCACTCTGTTCCAGCAGTTGTGGCAGAAGTGAATATTTTATTGAGGAATGGAGAAAACTTCCTGGCTGCTGATATGCATCAGCATTTTGCTTAGGAGTGAGAATGGGAAACAAAGCTCCGCAGGATCCTGGCTGCTCCACTTCTGCCTGGAGAGCCCAACGGTGCTTCCAAGGGCTTGGGGGAGAGATGGGAGCAATTCAGAGCCCTCTAGGCAGGAGTGGGGAGGAGAAAAGCAGATCTGGGCTCCAGGGGGTCATATGGAGCCTGAAGAGGGCAGGTGGTTGGTATCAGGGAGTTAATTCTTGTCTAATTAACAGCCTGTGAGATCTACAGAGGACTGGTTTCAGCTGGTGCTCAGCCCTCCCTGGAAATGATGTTTTCCAAAATTTCTAGCATCTTCGTCAGAACTGTCTCTAGAGTTAAATCCTCCAGACAGCCTCTGGTTCCTAAAAAAGGCATCGCAAGCGCAGCATCCTCTGCACCATCACATGAGCAGGAAAGTAGGCCAGGCATGGCGTGTCCCACACCCTCCCACCCGCAGGAGCAGGGCTGTTGGTGTAGGAATCCCTGGGTCCCGTTCATCTCAGATCCACACGGATCACGTTTTTGGATACACACAACTTGCTGCCAGCACTCTCACCGAGGGATCTCTGTAAACTGGAGGGGTTCAGGCTGGGGTTCAGGTCCAAAGCTCTGCCTTACATGCATGGACCTTGAGCATCCCTGAGCTATTAAAAGCCATTGAAGTTAACAGCCCCATGCCGATGCCAGGCTGTCGCCTGTGTTTGTCATTTCCTGCTGATGTCCAAGAAGCTGTGGTTGCTGAGGACTGACATGGGCTATGCAATGTGGCCACAGGCCCCTTAGGGCTCTGGCAAGGGACAGAGTTTGGGAAAGGCTGTAGGCTCCTGTGGCTGTGGGATGGGGTCTGGGCAAACCTCCCCCATCAGGAATGGAGCCAACAGAGCAGGAGATGCAGAATTGCTCCTCATAGCCCATCCTAAGCTGTTGGTCAAACGTTTGTCTCTCTGGTAACTGGGGACGTGTGTTAGTAATGCTGCAATTTAGACTGAGGAAATCACGGAGAAAACAAATGTTGGGCCCCAGTCCGGCCGTTTGTAACACATCCCGCTCCTGACAGCCAAAAAAAGCTCCGGCCTTGAGATTTTTCTAGTGCGAAGATAAATGAAGGAGATTCATGTCTCTGTTGGTGCTACATTGTTTTGCTCAGCTGGCTGCAGAGCAAATAAGATACCGTGCTGCATTGATTTGTAGTCTGAGAGCCGTCCTCGCAAACGGATGGGCTCAGGAAAACTTCATTTGTGACTTAAAGCAGAGGAGACAGAGAGCTGGGGGAGGTGCAGAGCTGGGATCCCCAGTGCTCACCCCCTGTCCTTGGGGCATGCAGCAAAGGGGCTGCGTCCTCCCGCAATGGAGAGTTCCTGGCTCAGAGGATGCCTGGCCCTATTTCTAGAAGGGAAGATAAGGAGGATGCTCATGGGCTCCCCATCTCACCCCAGCAGCCCCCAGTGGATCCAACGCTTCCAAATGAAGCCGCCGTGCCCTAGCGGAGTGGCAGCCCGCTTTACAGCGCAATGCAAATGGGAAAGTACAAATAAACAAGCGCTCGCAAATAAGTGCGTGCCTTTAATGAATATTTCATACACAAAAGAAGTCATTGACATTTTGCTGGATTGCTTCAATTAGCTCTTAAGCCTCGTGTTCATGCAAATAATAAGCTTGCTTATCATAATGCTTTGTTAATCTGTTTCATAGTGTGAATTTATGCAGTAGTGTATCACACAGACCTCCTGCTGCATCCTTTATTGGATATAAATGACTTAGTAATTGCTATTGATCATTAAAGAAGTGCGATGTTATTTTGGAATTAGAACGTGGGGGGGCTCTGGCAGGCTGCTGGGGCTGGGCGGTTTGTGCAGACCTGGTTTGTATTCACAGGGCTGACGGATGGGTCCTTGGGAGGAAAAGCCAAAACGTGCCAAGATTGAGTCTGGGGAAAAACGCGACTGAAGTCACTGCTGGCTTCACATCATGAAGCGCTCCGGGCTATATATCCAGAATATGCATCAGTCCATTCCTTTTCACACATCGATCCCCATTCCGAGTCAGACTTTGCCAAGATTAGCCTGGAAAACACCAGGGCTGACAGTGAACAACGGCGTGACCTGAGGGCTGGGAGCCCACCCTGCAGGCAGCTCTGCAGCCAACACAGCACACATCGACACCCGATCACAGCCCCTGACCCCAAATTGGGGGAGCAGGAAGGTCTCCCCAGGGCTGCCCTGGGGGAACTTCCTTCTCCCTGCTTGCAGGTTGTCTCCCACCTTCAGACCTTATAGTCTCACCAAGCTGAAATGGAAAAAAAAAAAAGAAACCAAGCCAAGCATTTGCCTAAAATTTATATATTTCATTTTGAGAAAAACTCTTCCCCTCATCAGAGCGTTTGCTTTTCTTCCAAAGCATTCCTCTGCCATCCCATTTGTTTGCACTGGAGAACCCCTCACCTGTGCTCTCTGTTCCCACCTGGAGCCCTCACCCATCCCACAGCCCTGAGGGGACACCCAGCACTGAGGATGGGGCACTGCGGCAAGGTTTGACGAACACATCCATCTGGAAAATAGTTGGGGGCATTACCTCTTTGCTGCCTCAAAGGAGTGCCCTGGGACTTGGTTAATTAACTTCTTGAAAGGGTTTTGAGATTCCCTCCATGACATTGCCTGTATTAAAAGCCTATATGCTCATTTTTCCCCTTCCAATTTACAACATTTCCCCCCGGAACGTACTTTGATTTTTAAGCAATTTATAAGTCCTCAGGCTTCGCCTGGAAGGTAATTTATACCCGTTCCTGTTTTTATGTGTGTATACATGTGCTGCAGCTCATCGGGAAGAAACAGAAAAAGCAATCAGCTCTGCAGAGGCTGCTATTGATGGAGGAGTGATTTGCAGAGGCTGGGAGCTCACTGTGTCCCAAAGGGCTTCAAACAAAGGAAACCCCAGGTGAACTATGGGAGCGTGGATGGCCTTCCCTGGGCTCAGTATGGGTTGTCCAACAGCAGTCCCTGAGGGGTGCAAATGGAGCTGATGGCATCGTGAAATGCTCCCGGAGTAACCGTGCTGCCCCCAGGGCCAGGCTGATGCGATCTTTAAGGCCGTGGAAGCAGTTTGTCTCAGGGAGTTTTATTTATGCAAATGCCTGGCAATATTTCATGGCATTCCTATCTCCTGAGGCAGGGCTTTAATAAAGGCTGGGAGGCAATAGGGTCACACTGATGGGAGAAGCACTACATAGGATGCAACAGCTCTGCACCGATCTATGCATGCTGGAGCTGTGACCCCAGTCCCAGCTGCTGGAACTGTTTGCATTTCCAAGGCTGCTCTTTGGATGTGTAACCTTTCTCTTTCCATTTGTATTTCAGATCAAACTGCTGCAGACTGATGTCAGACCCCCTTCTATTGCAGTCTCCGTGCCCCGGGTGCCACTCTCATTTCCTCCTTACCTACTGCAAGCCTTTGGATGCATTACAGCAGGAGAAGATAACGGGAGCTTGGGGAGTTCTGTTTCTGGGCTCACGGGCTGTGGCAGCCCTTTTTCCATGGGAACTGGCAGAGTTGATGCTGCGCCTATATAATGCTATAATAGGATGACAGTAGCAGGGTGGCAAAGTCTTTGGCTACAGCAAATGAGAACGAGTCCAAATGCAGAAGCCTTGGATGTAGAAATGAAGGAAAAGAGCTTCTTACCATCAGGTATACCTCAGGTACACAAGGATCTACAGCAAGAGATGACCTCACCTCCACTGCCAACCCTTAAATGAAGTCTGGGAAGGGGTGAGTCCTGGCTCCAGCCCTTCCAGTCACTGAGGTACATTGTGTACACCTGAGCTCCCCTGGGTTAGCCCTGCCTTCCCACCAGGTACTCAATCACTGTTTCAGGCCATGACTTAGCATTTCCACTACAGCCACCTTTTTGTATTTACAGATAAATATGAAAGCTTTGCTTCCTTGGGTTTTCAGGAGCACTTGAGTGCCCAAAGGAGGCTCACTGCCCAGCCCAAAAGTGCAGGGCGTCAGCACCCAGCTGACAGCAGCACACCACGATGGGTGCAGCAGCCAACACGTTGGGTCATTCACCACCATGTTTTGAGCAAAGCTGGTGTTTGGCTTTCCAGGAAGGGGCAGAAAGGAAGAGCTGATCCTATTCAAAGACCCAGCAGACACAGAGGGTCTCATGCAGGATGGTGCCCAACTGATGTTTTGCACCCAAAGTGCCTTTTGCCCTCCTCCAAGAAGTGCTGCCCCTCTCCCAAACCCACCATGCTCCAGATATTGGCATTTCTCAGCTCTCTTCTTGCCATCTGTGTGCACCGAGTCTGACTCTGTGACCCACGGTGGGAAAAGGAAGGATGCAAAGAAGACACCAGTATCCCCCAGTAACAGAGAGCCACCACCTCCCAGCGATGGGAGAGGGAGTGAAGGAGGAGCTCCGGAGCTGATCTGCATTTAAAAGAGGAGGAATCAGTGGAAGGGAGGAGGAGAGCAGAGCAGGGAGGGGAGATAAAAGGGAGAGAGGCCTGAATTTGCATGTTGTTTTTCCTTATGGCAAAAATCATTTGAAAGCTGATGTACTGCCAATAGGAACAAAAAGAGCCCCATTGGCAGTGCCCCAGGCTCCTCATTTACTCTTTTACAGCAAGGAATACTTATAAAAACTGAATAAAACATCTAATAAGGCTGTTTAGGATTCCTTGAAAGATGTCTCCATCGAAGCAGCTGAGGTCAGCATGGCTCTCGCAGTACCCACACAACTTCCCAGGGTGGTGATGGCTGTGTACAGCAATGTGTGCTCCCAGTGGGACATTCTGGGGGCAATGAGTCCTTGCTGGCCTCCTGGTTACATGAGGTTTCCCAGCCAGGAGGCTTTGAGGCTGGGGCTTTGGCAAGAAGCCTTGGCTGTGGTTTGGGGAGGATGCACCGTGGGTAGGGTTGGTTTCCATGTGGTGCAGGATCCACTCTTGGCCATGCAGATCACCCACTGTAAGAAAAAGCCTTTTTCACTCTGGTTTCTCCCAGCACTGTGCAAACCTCTGCAAAACACCAGCGATTCTCAGCACTGCATGAAACTTGGGAGCTGCCACCGTGGTTGCAATAATGGAAATGTCCAGCAGGAAAACTACCCCAGCCACAAGCTGCCATTGAGCACTTTGCTGTTTGTAAGGGATCCTGCACAAATGTGCTCCTGAATCCCTCACTCTCAGGGTTGGAGTGAGGCTGGGGAGGGAGAGAAAGCACTGCTGTTAATAGGAGTAAATATTCTGGAGTTTTTAATTAAATATGAGAGCCATGTTGGGGATGGGAGCAGAGCCATTCTGGAATATGAATTATTGAGAATCCGCCCTCCCAGATGTTCACTATTTCCACCCCAGCCTGCAGGCATTAAACACAGGTTTCGAATTAAAAAAAACCAAACACCAAAAAAACAAGAAAACAGCAGACACGGCAGCCCTGTGTGGCCCTCATATGAAAAAGGAAAGCACAAACCTGCCAGGGGAGCAGGCACCTGAGCAGGGGTGCTGCCCCCTGGCTCTGCTGGGTGAGGGCAGCTGGCTCAGTTTGCAGCAACCCAGCATGGTTCCCTGCTACTTCAGGGCTCTGCCAGGGTGGCCTCATGGTGCTGCTGCTCAGGAAGGAGCAGTGCTTCTGTTCTTGGGCTTTGGGAAGAGGCACTGAGGATGCTGCAGCAGGAGGGCTGGCACATGCGGGGCAGCTCCAGCCAGCTGTGCGCAGTGATTACATGGGGCCTCCCGAGAGGGGATTAGGAGGGTTCAATTGGCCAGGATTGACCTCGATGGATCTCTCTTGATTCACACCAGCTGGGGAGCTGATGCAGGGCGTGTTTGGGCACCCGTTATACAATGCTTGTCCTCAGAAACTGGGGCACGGCTCTGATGGCCGTTTCTGTCCGAAGGGGAGCAGCATGCGGTGCAAACATAGATTGTGGCAAGGCAAAAATTCAGCCCAGAAATCACTTATATCACTTACCCTCCCCCCTGGGGACAGATGTGTGTGCATCAGAGTGATCTCTGCAGCCGGCTCAGCTTTGCTGAGAAAGAAAGGAAAATACAAAACCCAAACAAAGGTTGAGAATTGAGAAAGAAGAAACTTGGTTGCACGGAGGCCAAACACATGAGAAGCAAAGATCCTTTATTCCTCAGTGCCCTGCAAATTAATGTCTGGGTGATTACCAGCACTTGGCACAAGCTCTGTGCTGGAGCTGGGGGCACTGCAGTGCAAAATGGGCACAGCTGGAGCAATGGATGCTGCAGGAACAGCTGCATCTTCCCTGAGGAAATGCCTCACCTCCCGCATGGAGCTGGTGCCCGGAGCATGTGAGGGTTCTAATGAGGCCATTTGGCAGCCCAACATATATTATTAGCCTCCTCACTAATGGACTTCTCTAACAAGAGTGCCCTTAAGTGACCTCGGTGAGAGTTCATCTACTTCTAATTAGATTTATGATCGTGACCCACTCCTGTATAAGCCATAAAGAACAATCAAGCATCATTACAAATATCTTTTCACCTCCCCCACATCTCCTGAAGGAGTGGGTGCAGCCCTGGGGATGCTCTGGACAGGATAAAGACAGTGTCCCAGCTGCCGTTCCTCCTCTGTTCTACCTGTGCTGGAGCTGCAGAGGAGGGAGGATCTTCAGGGGCCTTTTGTTCCTCCCCAGCTAATGGATTGCTGGGGTGATCTCTCTCTGATTTTGTGGCAGAGGGCTCAATGCAAGGCAGCACCTTCGGTGAGCAGCCAACCCTGCTTGCTTCCCCATCAGCAGGTCTGATTCCCTTCCTCTGTAAACGCATGGTTAAAAGGGCTGGGAGTTTTAATTGCTGAAACCGGCCTGGGGGAGCATTCTTATTTTTGGAGCATAGGTAGTTTGGTCAATACCCTTCTCACCTGAGAAAGTCAGTGCAGCCTGGCTTCTCAGTGGTAGTGATTTTCCATTAGCCTTTGAAGCTGAACCAGCTCCAGAGCTGCGTGGGGATTCGTTATTGGACTCTGTTCCTGATGAATCTGCATCCTGGAGCAACGAGCTGAGCTCTCCAATAAGGGTTGGCTTTGTGGGGTTGCCACTCTCAATAGTTCCCTTCTGTGGGAGGAAGAAGAGGGAGGATGAAGGCATTGGCACAATAATGCTGGGTTCTCAGAACTCACCTTCGGTTCCGTTTTATAAACTGAAAGGTTTGATTTTCACCCAGTCAGCCTTGTTTCAAACTGCAGGTATGTCTACCTGCCCTCAGGTGCAGCAGCAAAGCAGTGTCCTAAAGGCGAGATCCACATCCTCAGAAGAGGATATTGGAGAATCTCTGGGTCCTGAGTCCCTCTTGGGCTGCCCCGGCCATGGCAGAGCGCACCCACAGCTCCATTGCACAACACAGCCCTCGTGCAGAAAGGGTTTTATTCACACCAAAACCCAAGCTGGCTGCTGCAGAACTGCCAGCCGGAGCAGACACTCCGAGCTCAGTGCTATTAGCCCAAATGCTTTGGCTCGCTTCCTTGCCTTCTATTTTTTTATTCACGCTGTCGGCAAGCAAAATCAACCAGCTCCATTATGTATAATTCATTCTGAATTAGATCAAAGGAACAGTTTACGAGGTAGGTTTGGGCTTTTTTTTTTTTTTTTAAACTTTTTCTATTTTTTTAGAAATATATATTTATTCTTCCTCCCCCCCCCCCCCCCCCCAACACACACACACTCCCTATTGCCTTTTTCCATGACCAAACTATAAATTATTCACCATCCCATACCAGACAAGTGCTCTTCAGAGCTGGAAACCAAACCAGCACCATCCCCAGCAGGGGGGCAATTCTGGGGGTGTGCAGGGGATGCTCTGGAGGCTCTGTGCTCTATGTGGAGGGGAGCTGAGGAGCTCAGATCCTTCCAGGCTATCTAAAGACAAGTCTTTGCATCAGGAAATCAGGGTCTTTTTGGCAGCAGGGCCATGGGGAAGCACTTAGCTCTCCCACCTCAGGGTTGCAGGGTTGTTACAGCCTGAACCATTTGTTCCCATAGCTGGTGAGGGCCATTTATTGCACTGCAAAGGCGGTTGTAACGCCCTGCAGAACTGCGTGTTCTGGGAATGGGGCTTTGGTACAGCAGCCAGCTTGCTGGTGCTATAAAACCTAATGCTAATTGAGCAGGAAGCTGATCTGGACAGGCATCTGCTCGCGTCCACCACCACCATCACCCAGGATGCGTAGGAGCTGCTCGCTCAGATGAGGCATCAGCTGGAATGGGGCAGCAGGGGGGAGGGGGAGGGGGGAGGGGAATATTACCTCTGGACCCCACAGTGGCCCCTTTCCTGTTACCAGGCCTGGGGGCTGCTGATGGTGTACTACAGCACACGTTGCTCATCTGCCTGCTTTTTAGTCTTTGGTGATGCTGTTGCTGCTGTTGAGAAAAACAGAGCTTAAGCACATCTGTAAAGCACAGGGCATCAAGGTGCAATTGTGTAATTCCACAGCCCAAGGGCATGGAGTGCTTGGTCTGCTTATGCGAACCTCTGCCTTCCTGGCTCTTGGAATGGTGTAAAGCCCATGTGCATGTCAAGTGAGCAACGCCAGTGAGTGCCCTGACAGCCTGCAGGGTCCTCAGGAGAGCCCTAAGCCCTGCTGCCTTCCCCGTCTCTCTTGGGGGGAATGGAAAGTAGCACTTTTCCAGAAGTTCAGCTAACTGACCGTCATGGTGCAGGGCTGGCAGGCAAGCGGGGCTAACAGGGAGAGGAACACTGCATCATCCATCAGGAGGTGCTTCTCTATCCCACGAGCACTTCTGGACAAAGCAGCTCCCCTGAATGGCTGTAATCAGGGAGCTAAAGCCAGCCAGAGCCCTTGTTAAAGGGCTGATCCACCATGAAGCCAGGAAGGATTTCTCTGTATGGAAGGGAAACGGACCTGAATTAGCTCTGGTCATGAAGGTGAGCTGCTGCACTCCCTCCACATTAGGTCAGGCTCAAAGTGTGCCCCAAACCATCCCTCAGTCCACAGTGGGGATGAGCCAACCCACGGGGATCAGTGCCATCTCTGTCCTCAAGAGTTGCTCCTGTCCCTTCCAAATAAAATCAGAGAGGGACGCCACCAGGGCTGCCTTCACACTGCATGGGTCAGGCAGGCAGACTGAACCCACGCTCAATTTCAGGATCAAAAAATGGGTCAGAATATGGCAGAAACATCTGCCATTGATCAGTGCATCATGACAGTGCCAGCACATAATTGTCTCTTTGAAAATCCATTATCACCTCCACCCTCTTTTTAGCTAGAAGCTTTCAGAGCTGACAAGGGCTGTGCTTTGAGTGCGGGTGGTAAATATAGCACCATATGGCCGAGGTATTATTATTGGGCTCCTAATGAAATGCCATAATTCTGCTTCTGCATTAATAACTCCCGCAACTTTGGTTGGTATGTGCTTGCATGCACAGTGCTTGCTTATTTGGAACCCTTCTCTTCCACGACACCTTGCCAGCAGGTGCCAGCAGAAGGATGGTTGCTCCCAGCAAACAGAGCATCACCAACACCTCCACTGGGCCCACCTGGGCACGCAGAAGGAATCCTGAGCTGTGACAATCTCTGTTCACCTGGACTTACAGAACCGTAGAGCCATTAGAGTTGGAAGGGACCCTTAAAGGCCGTCTGGTCCCGTTCCCTGCAATGCACAGGGACACCCACAGCTCATTCGGTGCTCAGAGCCTCATCCCTGACGTTGGGTGTCTGCAGGGATTGAGCATCCACCACCTATCTGAGCAACATACTGCACTACCCTCATTGGAAAAAGACTTTTATCTCATATCCAACCGAAATCTACACTCTTTTATTTTGAAAAGGAGCATCAGCAGACCCTGCAGCCCACACAGGGCCATGGTGAGACCTCTCCTCCCCATCCCCCTGCTTCAGCAACACCATTTGTTCATGCTAAAACCACTTTCTCCTTTGAATGACAAGAGCAGCTCATCCTGGCGGCAGAGGCAGGGAGGCTGTTCTGGGGCAGACAGAGAGCATCCATCATGACCGGGGCTGAGCCCATCGCTCACCTGATACGTTGCCTTGGGCTCATCACACCTCTCTGCCTTCTTCTCACTCTCCCTCCCCCTTTCCTCCAGACAAACCCATTGACTGAAGCATCCCTGAACCTCTCCGAAATGTGGCAGTCGTCTCACTGACAGTTGCTGTGCAAATTACCCTGAGATTCATTGTTGCGGAGAGGGAACGGCTTTAGGAAGATGCTTGAACATTTCTCAAGTGCAGGGTTTAATGTGATTGGATTTACAATGGCTTTTTGATCGCTTTCTCTATACCTATTTGCAGTCACGGGGGAGGGACATCTCTCTTCCTCCCAAAGATGGAAATGTCCTCTATGTGTTCAGTGCTCCAATGAAGCCATGGGCTGTGGCTGTCGGCAGCTTGGTAGGGGTCTCTTGGTGGGGGCCCATAGAATCACATAGGTTGGAAAAGACCTCTAAGGTCATCAAATATTCTCACGTCAATTGCACTTCGGTGTAGTCCCTAGACCAGGGCTGTGCCTTGCAGCACAGAGCTGCTTGTTGAATGGTGGCTTTGGCCACCAGTAGTAAAGAGTGGGGCTCCTTCCCCCCGTGCCCTGCACTAGTGGGCTATCAGTTATTGAAGCCGTGCTGTACTTTTCTGAGCTGGTGTATAACCAAAAGGACTGCTGAAAATCTGGAAGAAGCCATCAGCTGCTCATTAGGTATTTATCAAATGACATTAACAGCTGTGTCGCGTGTTAACTGAACAGCAGCACCACCACCACCACACGGAGCCTGAGGGTTTAACAAAACCAAAACAAGGGGGGAACACCAGAAACTTTCTGAATTTGGGTACATCTAAGCTATGAGAGTGGCCAAGCTGAGGGGTGGCTGCAGCCTGGGAGCTCCTGCAGCCCTCATCCTTCCCGTCTGCACGGCCGCTGGTGGGGGGAACATGCAGAGGGGCTGCAGGCTGAGCAGAATAGGGATTGGAACTAATAGAAAGATCTTTCCTGACATTTTTTTTTTTTTTTTACAGGGTTTTTTAATTCCATTAAAAAAAAAAAAAAAAAAGTGGGAAAAAAAGAAAAAAAAAGGTTGTTTTTTTTTTCTTTCATCTGACAAGAGGCAGCAGATTTTCTGTTTCTTCTCCCTGCTGAAATCGATTGCCAAAATGGGATGTTTGCAGTTGGGGCTTTGGGCAAAATCCAACAAATTCTTTTACAACAAGCAAAGAAACGAGGTGATTTTTTGTTCGGTAGAAACACGTCTGGGGGTTGGGGGAGAGCAGAGGTTCCAGGGGGCCGCTCCGCTGCTGTTGCACACAATGTTGCCTTCATTTGTGGCTGCCCAATGGAGTTCGATCACAGCTGGGAGCCCATAAGCTGCCTGTAATCCTGCAATATATATAAATGAACCTGCATGTCCCAAAGCCTTCGTCCAATCCCTTTTTATCCAGTGCCCAGGGAGATGTTGGCACCTTGGGGGCTGTCAGCCCTCACCATGGAGCAGGCTGCTCTGAAGACAGCAGCGTTTTTGGGGGTTGCAGAGCCCATGTCCCCATGTCCCACCCGTGGCTTTGCCCAAGAGCCCCGGGCTGCGGGCAGTGAGTGGGAATGAAGGGAATCCCAGCAAAGGCACAGCCATGCTAGAACCTCACATCATTCTGACAACGCTCTCCGTGTAAATGCTACTTAAGATGTCACTGGTGATTGATCTGTTTGCTAATTGAGACTCTCGCTTGGAATGATTGAGGTGGAGTTTTATTTCTTTTATTATTTTATGTTATCTTAAGACTGACGTGTTTGCAGCAACGATTCTTTAGGCTGTGTCAGTGAGTGCCGTGGTGTGCAATGCATGGAGCCCAGCATGGAGATGAGCTGCTTTGGTGCCTCAATGCAACCCATGCCTCTCTTTCCCTTCTGGTGGAGAACAGCTCAACTGTCTAATGAGACAATGCACTGAGAGCTGATGATGTCCTGTGCTGCTGCAGAAGAGCAAAGCCCTGCTGAAGGGCAGCACTGGGATGGACAGCAATACTTGGTTATTTTTTCCCTGGGAGGGGGTGTTGTTTGGTCAAACAGCTCATGCAGCAAACTAACACTTCTGAAATGCTTGAGCGGAGCATGTGGGGAAGCTTCTGCCTCCCTCGGACCTCAGCACAGATTAGATTTACCTCCAGCAGTCCAGGTCCATTGGAGGATGCTGCCCAATGCCATGCCTATGGCCTAGCACCCAGTGCTGGTGCTGTCTTGAAGGACGATGGGCAGCAAACTCAGCTCAGTTCAGAATAGTGCTTTGCTTTTCCCAAAACCTTTGCTTGAAAACACACTCCAGCACCAGGAGGTAACGAGGCTCTGCACTCACTTAAACCCAGCAATTAAATAATGATAATCCCTTGAATGCCATCCAGACCCAAATCCTCCCTCTTGCTTCTCTCCTTGCTGCTCAACTCAGAGGGGAGTTGGGATGCTGCAGAATCTGCCGTCCCTTTCCAGGAGAGCTCATCAAGAGGCGGCACCAATCTTGCTGTGCTGGTGGGGCTGCCTGCATGGCTTGCATCTCATCTGCCTAAATGAGAGCAGGGACCCAGGTGAGTGCTCCAGAGCTCTGCATTACAGCCGTGATGGGCAGCAGCTGCCAGGGCGCAGTCGGTGCCCATCTGGTGACCAAAGTGATGGTGTCCATCTGCCTTCCTGCCATGCAGAGAGGAGAAATGGATCTGCATGGATGGGGGAGAAAATCAGTAAATAAAGTGTGGCTGCCTGAGCTGGGAAGCAAAAGCAATTTTCTTTTGTCACGAGCCCATCTGCCACACATCCAGAGCACAATCCTTAAAGAAAGAGGAGGCGTGAGGGTGGCAGTGCCCAAGAGGTGTCCCAGGACTGTGCCAGGTGGATGGTTGTGCCCACCCAGCAGTTCCCCACCCTGCTCCCTTTTGCACCCCAGGATGCTTAGCAGCAATCCAGCTCCCTGCCACTCTGCCAGCACAGCCCTTCCCCACTGATGGCTTTTCTCTGCACAGTAAGGCCAATAATAAGCTATAAATGAGACATAATGAGGCTTGGCGTGCCCTTGACAGCATAGTGCAGACAGGCCTTGTACACCAGCTGCAGGGCTGGGCAGGGAGCAGCCCATGGCATGCTCATAAGGCTTTTCCGTGAGCAAGGAATGGGTTGGCAGCAAGAAAGAGGAGGAAGAGGAGGCAGTAAGTCTCTCCAGCAGGGCAGCAAGCATGCTATCCCAAGCATCCAACACCCTGACACTGAGTGGTACCGACTGCCACCACTGCCTAATCAAGTGCAGCTGATAAATGGGGAGTGGGAACTTGAAGGCTGTGCAGCTCTGGGAAGGAGCAAGTTGCCATGGTGATGCCAGTTTTTTTTTTCCCTTCCCTCCTTTTCCCACTCTTTGGGGTTGGACAGGAGGAGGCTGGCAGGCTGCATGGGGGATTTATTAGCTCCAAAATGGGTTCAGGAATGGGGGAGAAATACTGCTGCTGTGAGCAGCGTGAGCGTGGCCCTGATGTATGAGCTATGCTCACTGAGAAGGGCATAAATCAGTGCTGGGCAAACACCAGGGCAGAGCAGAAGCGGCTCACTTAACTCGACTCCTCTGCAGAGGGGTTCAGTGCAAAACTCCTCCAGGACTGAGTGCAGCTGCCAATGGACAAGGAGTAGGTAAAGAGGGGAAGAGGAGGGCGGGCAGAGTAAAAGCAGTGGGCAGCAGGGAATGGCCCTGGTCTGGCTTTGGCTCTGCAGTGCTGGGTGCCAGCCCAGAGCTATTTGAGGGTCATTTCTGCATGAGATCTGCTGGGGTTTGGCCAAGCCTTGCTGGTGTCATCCTGCACAGACATCCTCTGCTGAGCTGAGCAGGCACTGGGTGCTGTGCTGGGTGCTGGTAGGGGCTGTGCAGGGCGGTGAGGTGAGCAGAGACCCAGGAAGTTGGGTTGCTGAATGGCTGCAATGCAGCTGAAATGCTCACAGCAGGCACAGGGCGTAGGGAAACCACACAAACAACATCAAATTCCCAACCACACAAACAACATCAAATGCCCTAAAGCAATCAAGCAACTGAGCAGAGCAGCAGAGCACTCAGCCAGGATGCCCACAGCAGTGCCATGGCTAGAAGTGGTGTGCCTGGGGTGGGTGATGATGCCAGGAGCTCAGCAGGTGAGCTCTCCTAGCAGTTGAAAGCAGGGGAGAAGCAGCAGGCTACAGATGGTCCTTCCTGCTGAGAACTCCCCGCCTTGTCTCTCCTTGGCAGATTTCCTGTCCCTGATGCTGGGGCTCAGCCCCAGGAGGGTTGGGGAAGGTTGCTCCCCACTGCTCCCCACCGCTCCCCACCATCCTCCTGCCCAGGCCATGTCTCCATCTCTGTGCCTCCCTCCCCCAGAGCTGTTCAGGCTGTGCAGTACCATCTCCTCAGCGGCTTGTTTTTCAGCTTGTAACAGTGCTCTCGAAATAATTAGCCTGAGTAGACTAATGAAAGGAAACAAGAAATCCCTCACGGACAGCTTGCACGAAGGCGGCGGGGAGATGGCACTTCCTGCTGCCTCGCTGGCAGTGGACCCAGCTCGGGGTGTCCATACCATCCCTGCTGCTCCCAGAGGCACAGGGTCTCAGCACAGAGTGTGGGACAGCACTGGGACCTGGTGTTCTTCCAGCCCCCCATCCCTGTGTTCCTTGACAGCTCTCAGCACGGCTCCAGCTCAGCTGCTGCCCTCGTCCCAGGAGGCAGGAGCAGACATAAAGGAGCTTTTCCTGCATGAAGGAGAAGGTAACAGGTAGATAAATGGGTTTATCAGAATGCCATGAAGTTTTTATTCTCTTTTTTTTTTTTTTTTTTTTTCAAGTGCTGGGAAGAGAAAATGCTGATCAGTCTTGAAAGAACACTATAGAGAAGAAGGGAAGATTACTGGGGAGGATGCTTGAGGATTCACAGCCACGAGCTGGTGTAGATACGCGTAATGCCTTACAACTAAACTGAACCTCTTCCTAACCACCAGCTGCTGGAATGCATTTGTTTCAGGTTCCCAGATTGGCTCCTCTCTTGCAGCTCAGTCACAGCTGCCATGAGTTTGCAGGGATGGGGCCTTTTGTACCCACTGGAGTGCAGTCGCTCAGCTGCCATTTGGGACAGTGGCACTCACTGGGGCCACAGCAGGGAGGGGGGATCTGAGCACCTGTGAGATGTTTGCTGGGGTCTGTGCAGCCCCACGGAGGGATGCCAGCACCAGTATGGCGTTGCACTGTTTCTGAACCACATTCTTCCTTACATCACCACTCCTCTTTCTTTTTTCCTGCATTATTCCACTCATTTTCAGCTCTTGGAGTGCCCCAGGGCTGGCTCATTACACACAGCGAGATGTGGAGTGGGTCTGCAGGGCTGCAGGCTTCAGAGGTGCAGTGCTGAGCCCAGCTGCTGAGCCAACCCAGCTCCTGGTGTGAGCTGCACCCACGGCCCAGAAATTAGTGGAGCTGTGTTGATTTGCATCAGGCTCAGAGCATAAGGAGGACCAGGCCAGATGGTAAACTGTGTGTGCTGCTGAAAACAACAGTAATGGATGCTGGGCTTCTGTCAGGCTTTGGTGATGTTAATACATCTCTGAAATGACCCTGCTTGCAGCAGCTCAGACACCAGCCCCAGTCAGGTTTAACCCTAATAACACCTGGGGGGGTGTGAAGGAGGAGCTGGCAGAGTGGGATGTGCACTTTCTGAAGCTACCCTGTATCCACGAGGCCAGTAGCTATCACTCGAGCTTACCAAAGCATCAGCCCAGTGTAGGAGTCCACCTGTTGTAGGAGCATTACCAGCATCCTCGATGTGTCCCAACCCATATTAACCCATGACATCCCAAGGATGGTCTCCCTGCAGAGATGACTCCCTGTCTCACTGCACAGATCCCCCCATTGCTGGAGGACCACTGCCTAGTGATGTCTTTAGAAGGTGCACAACACAGCCTTTTGGCCCTGCCTTTCCCTCTCTGGTGTGCAGCATCCACAGGTGGGCAAGGGGAGCTCCTTGTTTCTCCTCCCTTTGCTTAACCCCAAGGCTCATGTGTCACATCCCAGCCCCTTTCTTTGGAGGAGATCCAGGCGGGCCTGCTGGTAAACACACACATAAACAAACAGCCAGGCTGGGTTAGTCATTATTACCCTTCTTCTCCCTTTGATGAAAGCAGACAAAGTCACCTCTCTTTTGCACCACGTATGTGTTGTTTTTGCTTTATTTCTTATTTGTTTCTTTCCTTATAAAACTCATGTGAATAGGCCAGATGCGGTTTCCATAGCAACCCTCACTCTTCCAGCAGCAGATGCTGGAAAAGGGGTTTTTGGTTTAATCCTCCTGGAAATCTCCCCAGCAGAGGTTGCTGGTATAAGATGATACTAAGAGATGCACGGCAGCAGTGGTTGGCATATTTTAAATCCCGCATGCTTCTTTTAGCATGAAGAGCCTGCCCTTTTGCCTTTTGGAAATGGCACACATCACGGGAAGAGCAGCAAATGGATCCTAACGCCTCATCTTATGTTTAATCGGAGTGTTTCCCTCCATGGCTTCCGGAGCCCTTCAGGACTTTTGGGACAGGAGAAGCCCACCCTGCAGCCCTGTGATGGGCACGGAGCAGGGCAGCTGCTACAGCCACACCTCCCCAGACCACCCCTGGCTCTCAACACACAGCTGGAGCTGCATGAATGAACCCGCTTCATTGAAGGAAAACAAAAACAAACCAAAACAAATCCAGAGTGCTTGCCAGGAGTGGCTTCCCATCACACATCCGTGGGTCCGACACAGTTCTATCGCAGGAGAGGAGTTCAATGCTGTTTTGCCACCAAAGCGGACCCATTCAGGTCCCATGTGCCGTTTTCTGCTGCCCTAAATGCAGACACCTGCTCTGTCCCCATCACTCTGTTGCTCTCCCGGGGTTGTGTTGCTGCGGCTGCATCAATCACGCTCCTTAAGAGGATGGATGGAGGAGGCAGGGTTGCAGCCTGGCTTGTTTAACAAAGATATATCCGTTGGAAATAAAAAGCTGTGGAGCAGAAGCTGGGATGTAACTAGTACGGAACAAGCTGTTCTGCCTTTCTCTTCAGAAAATAATCCTGTAGAATGTGACAGACAGTAATAGCCGTTGTGTTTCCTGCCCTTTACTTATTTATTTTTATTTAACTCTTTTGGTTTAGGCATAGCAAGAGAATTTGCCCTGATGGATGTTAACTCGGTTTAATTAAAGGAGCTGAAATGGAGTCAATTCCCCACTCTCTAGTGCAGAAACGCAATGTGCTGCTTCAGGGCAATCTGCCCTGCTAAGGCATCTTCTAAAGGATGATTTTGCTTGTGTCGTGCAATCTTGGCCTCCTTCACCTCAGATCTAACTGGGGGCAGCAGAAAACACATGTGATGTTTCATGTCTCCTTCCAACAGAGTTACAACACAGGCACCCCTGCAGGTCTGTGGGCTCCAGAGCCCCTCCAGCACACAGAATGAAGGCACAAAGTGTGGATGCTCTTACAGCCGTAGGCTGCACGATTCCTTTGCAGGCAGAGAAACAGCAGCGGTTTAAGGGCAGTAACAGGGAGAAAATGGGATCGACAACTCAAATTTCTGCAAGAGTCAGACAGTTTGCAGTTCAGTGCAAATCTCCCTTCCTGTTCTTATCTGTTTGCTTTCCATCAGAAGCAACCACCTCCTTGTGATTAAGATGAGGGGGGAGGGATCCGCACTCCTGGGCTCTGTTCTTAACTCTGCCATTAATTTGATGCATTTCTTTGGAGAGTCCGCATGCAATGAAACACCCAGAGCTGGTGCCAGCTCAAAATTCCCTCTGACATCAGGGGAACAACAGGTACTCAGCACGAGTGGAAAAATCCAGCCCTCAGTGCTTCCTTTGCCTCAGCTTCCCAGGCACAATGCAGTTCTGCTCCATGCTGTGGTTTTAGATCCGTGGAACCAGCAGTGCCTGACCCCTGGCTGTAGCCCATAGGCTTCCCCTGACTGATATCCCTCATGGAGAAATTGCATCCACTTTAAGCTCTGCTCTCTCCTTTCTTCTGTGTTGTTCTTGATGTGGCTGCCTGGCAGAGGTGCAGTGAAATCCCCTTGTCAAAGTGATGAGCACAGAACAAATCCTCATCCAGAAACTCTTTATCTGCATGCCTTGTGTTCAGAAATGGCAGTAGGCTGCTAAGAAAACATTGCCCTGTCCTTAGGGATGTGATCTCCCTTGTTGCTCTTTCCTGTAGAAGGAGAAAGACCCAGCGTCTGTATCTGCAGGGAGAGGACCGTCACAGCCCCCAGTAAAACAGCTGCTGCCTTTGAGGAGAGCAGGACTGAGGCAATGTGGAACATCATGCATGGGGAGCATCCTTTGTGCTGAGCATCCCAATGGCACCCAACCCTGTGCAGGTGGGGCTGAGCACCCCCCACACAGTGTGGGACTGAGAATTAGAAGAAGAATCAAGAAAGGATGAGTGCACTTTGCCAATTAAAATCACATGAAATTAATTTGTATGTACACTGTGGAAGTCCCAGGAAGCTCCCTGCTCCGAATGACATTTGTGTTTGAACTCTCTGGGGCGCACTTCGACCCCACAGCTCTGAGTACCTTTTGAAAGATGCAAGCCCGAGGTGTAACTGCAGAACAGACCAGCAGAACCTTGCGAAGGAAGGCAAATCTTCCTGCTTAAAAGAAAAACAATTGCAAAAAGCTACTTTTTTTTTCCATATCAAACAGCACTCCATAATCCACAGTTCTCTTCCAAAAAGGGGAAGAAAAAAAGAAGGCGTCAGCACAGGGGCAGCTGTAGCTGAAGCACGCCGCCAGCTCCCACTTAGCATTATTTATCATCAATGATCTCCAGGCTCGGCCACGATGCATAATTCATTTTCTGTGTCTTGGATGGAGCTGAGTCTCGCGCCTCCCTGCCTCAGCCGAGCTGCGTTCTGCCTCCTTTGAAACCACACCGTGGGCATCTCGTTGTGCAGAGCCCTCGGCCTCTTGGTGCCCATGTGGACGAGACAGTCTGGCTAGACTGCTGCTAAGTTTATCCCTGCGTGTGTTACCCGCTGCCTGTCCTCCCTTCTGCATCGCTTGCGATTTGGGCACCGGCTCCCGCTGCTGTGGGAAGGATGAGAGAGCCACGCTGAGTTCTATGGGCTGAGAGGTGTAAAAAGGAAGGAGGAGGGCTGTGTCTGTGCATATGTGGGCTGGTATGGGGCTCAGCATGTGCCCTGGGGGGAGCACAGCATCCCTGGGAGCTCGGGGCAGAAGAAGAAGGCAGGCAGAAAGAGCTGGCAGCCTTTTATTGTGGGGCCCACTGCAAACGTTCTCTAAAAGACCGATAAATAATTAATAGCTGCTATCAGCATATTGCAGACACGAGGAGTTTTTGCTGCAGATGGTCATAAGGATGTTGTCAGCAAGCTATTGACTGGAGGGCTGCGTGGTCCACAGCCATCGACTGGCCGTTTATGAAGACATCTATTCATTAACTCTTCGTGGACGATGAGCAGAATATTCATATAAAACAGAAGGGTCACTTCCCCAGAATAGCTGTGCTCTGCACTGGGGAGGAAAAGTTTCATCTTCCATAGCTGGGAAATGGGAAGCAAGCATGGAGGATGGGGTTGATGGGCAAAGAGCTCCAAGCGCTGGGTCAGGGCCAGCAGCCAGAGCCTCAGTCTCCCTCCGGCGCCATCAGGGGACAGGTGTTGGTGTATCCTTCCACGATCAATCAGCCTTCACTTAGCTTTGTCTCCTTGGAGCAGACGTCTCGTTCCATCAGTGGCGATAAATATATCCAGCTGAGTAGGACTCAGGAGTTTGCAGAGGGGTTTCCACAGCTCTGTTCAGGCACTGGGCATACTGGTTTGTATGTAACTGGTTGTTACTGGTTTCTTTGCCACGTCTCCAATACTGCTGGGTAGGTTCACACAGTGCCTGGGGTGCCCACGGCTGAGGAAGGGCTCCAGGCAGTTCCTTCCCAAGGCTTAGGCAGACACTGATGATTTATTTCACTCTGGTTCTAAGGTAATTTGGTACCTTCACAGTCTAAAGATGTACATTTCTTCCCTCCTTCCGACCAGAACATCCTATTTGGTTCCAACCTAGCAAATAAATTTGTATTTACACATTTTATTAAGATGGGTATTACTCCCCCTGAAGACTGGCATAACTCTTCTGCTCTGTGTTTTATGTATAAGTGCATTTGCACATTAGCTTACAATAAATGTGGTGGGTGAGATGGCCACCCCGGAGCTCAGGGGATGTAACCATACTGGGACACACAGCTCTGTGTCGGGTGGATGAGGTGTCCTCAACACACATTCACCTTTGCTTAAAATACCAAAAAATAAAATAAAATCAACATTAAAATGTCAGGTCAGCTGGATTGATATGCACAGTCTGTATTACATGAATTCCAACATAATGTCTAAAAGCTGTTTAACTGCAAGCCTGGGCTCACTTGGCACACATTAATAGGTAATAACAATTAGTTTTGGAACAAAATGCAGCTCTGACACAGGCAGGACAGCCTCTGATGGGACAGGCAGCCATCCATCCATGTGCACACACACAGCTGAGGGTCATCCATCTCTGCACAGCCCTGAGTGCATCCCACCTCCGTCATGTAACACAGCAGGCTTGGGGAATCCCGAACCTATCCGAGCATAAAAACCTGGGACCTGAGGTGTCCCTGGGGGATGTTTAATAGGAAGCAATCACCACCTGAATAGACTTGAAAAGAAATAGAAGCAGGACAGGGAGGTGCAGGCTGGGTGCTGTTGGGGACACGGGCTGCCCGGAGGGGTGTGGGCTGCTCATCGCCCTGCTCTGCCAAAGGGGCTGTGGGCTGCAGGTGGCACTGCCCAACTCATGCTCTCTTCAGACATCAGCCTCATGCCTTGAGACGCCTTGAACTGAGTGCTGGGTTCCCGTATCCCATCCAGTTCCCTCTCCATGCTGCCAGCAGCTCTTGGCCTTTGGGTTCCAGAATGGCTTTGCTGGAGCAGAGGCCGCCCAGAGCCTTCCTGGTAGAGCACCTTCCTCCATCCCTCATCCCAGCAAAACGTCTCCATGTGTGCCTGGCATTAAGCAGTGCTCCCGCTGGCTTTAAGGGAACTATCTAATCTCCTTTAAATTAAGCATATGATTGGGTTTTGGCTAGACTGGGGCCTTGGGCCTTAATCTCTTTACGCCCCACTTTTTCAATCTGCAAAATAGTAATTACCTACTTCATGGGGCTAAATTAATTTCCCATATTTCACCGGCGCTCGTGTCGGCAATAGGCAGGTTGCTGTTCTCCCAGTGATTGCAATTTGCATGCTGCTCGGCACAGAACGTCTTGTAGATCCACATACACAAATGTGAGCCTCGGGGGAAAACACCTGAACACTGTGATGGCCGGGGTGGGATGTGAGCAGTAACAGTAAGGATAACAAAAAATGCAATTTGGGGATTCGAAGGATTTAGTGGCTGGAAAGTGGTCTGAGATGCATAAAAAGAAGGTAAGAAACTCAGCGGAGTTAAGAAGTAATGAAAGGACTAATGAATATCAAACAGGATGGGAGAGCTTAATTAAGAATTAACTTTTTTTTCCCTGGTCTAGCTGGGAAACGCTGACTGCTATCAATGCAGAGTGAGGAGAGAAGCAGAGGTGTTACTTTCAGCCCATCTGTGAATGATGGGGGAAAGGAAATGGCAAAAAAAAATAGTGCAGATCACCTGCTGTGGTCTCTGAGGGATGTGGGGTGGTGTGGGTCTGGGGAGATGCTATGTGTTTTTGGGGGGCAATGTGAAAATGAGAAGGTTTTGTCATTGCCAGGATGCGAGGGCATGGCACAGGGTGCTGTTCTGGGCCGGTGCAACGTCAGAAGTGAGCTGGGGGCAAAGCAGCTGGAGGTGGGCTGTGGGAACATGGGACGCCAGGTTCTATTGCACGGTTTGCAGGGGTCTGACACCTGGCTGCAACATCCAGAGGAAAGAAATCCTCCCTGGGACACCTCCATCACGCCTCCCTTTGCCCCATCAGCCCTGCTGCCGTGGCTCCCCAGAGCTGCAGCATGCAGCCCAGCAGGGCCTGGCGTGGTTTAGATTCTGCACCTGCCACAGGGATTGTCCTCCTTTGGGCCAAGCAGCAAAGAAGCACAGGTTGCACTGGGGACGATGCACCGGTGCAGAAGTGTTGGACAGATTCAATCTTGTTTCAGCGTGGCTCTGTATTGCATCTCGGCGCCGCTTTGTAGAATAATGAGGTTTGAAAGACTGCGAGCCGGCACTCACTGGAGCACTGATGTTCATTAAGATAAAATCAAAGACAGCCTCCTGCGTTCAGTTTTCCAGAAGGACTCCTACCATAGAAAAGTAAGTAATAACCAGAAAAGCCCTTACACAGCAATCCTTGTGGGAAGCCGCCGGCTTTGCCATCCCAGTTCTCATTTTATTGGTCCTACTGCAGTCTGCAGAGAAAAAGAGCAGAAAGGGAAAGGGAGAAGTCAGAAAGTCGCTTAGCAGCACCAGGCAGTCAGTTCCAATGCCTTGGCTCCGTGGGGAGCAGCGGGATGAAAGGAAAGGGAGAAGAGAAGCAAAATAATTGAAAGGAGTAATTCAATTTAGGAAGAATTATTCTCCTAATGATTTATGGCTTCATTAATGACGGATTGAATGAATCATTTTTTCCTCTTTCTTTTTTTTTTCTTTCTTTTTTTTTTTTTTTTTTTTACTTATTAGGGATTAAGGCTGCCGGCTGAAAGGTTATTGGATGTCACAGCAACAGAGACTCATTTGTCTCCATTTAAATACTTAATGATCTCTCTCTTTCTCCCCCTCGGTCAATGAGATCTAGAAGAGCTCTGATGCAAACTTTCCGGGCTTCATACAGACGTGACCTGGTGCTGCAAGGAATGGGTGGGCATCCCTGCAGCCACACGGTGCTACAGAGGGCTGTGCCAACACTGTCACCCATCCCCACGGATGCATCCAGGTGTCTTCATACACCGTAACTCACCGCTGCGTGTGTCTGATGCATCGCTGTTAGATGGAGATGCAATAAGCGCAGAGCAGGACCAGCTCACAGAGGACACATCAACACCAACATCTCTTGATTGCAAAAACCCTCTGGGTGTGAGGCTACTGGGTTAGCAAAGCCATTTAAAATTCATTATCTCTCATCCAGCACCCAGATGCCTACAGGCTCGGCAGCGCTTACCCGGACCATTGCATGTCCTCCAGCTCTCTTCAATTAAGCAAACTCCAAAAGTTCAGGCCCTATTAATTGGTCTCCAACCTGCAGAGTGCTGGAATTGGAATTTCTCCCTGGCAGTGACTGTGCTGAGGGGGAGCAGAGGAGGGGGACAAACTGCTCCCTTTGGAGAGGCCCTTTTAAACCTCAGCTGCAGAATCTCCATTGCCAACCACTCCGAGGAGCATCACACAGCACACAGTGGGAGCATGAGGGACACAGTCAGCAGGCATGGTGGGATGGGATGGGGTTGGACTTGATGGTCTTAGAGGGCTTTTCCAACCTTAATGCTTCTACAATTCTATGCAGGTTCTGGAGCCAAGCCGCAGTGTGATCCCATTGCTATAGGATAGGGCTCCGTACAGACTCTCTACAAAACAATTGAAGATGTTTTTGGTCTGTTTGCAAGAGCAGTATCTCTTTCCAAGAATAAGTTCACTAACAGAACTCATTGCTTCTCCCACTTGTAACTTATTTGTGTCAAATAAGTTCCTTCGAATCAACTACCAGGGGGAAAACTGGGCTGTGTGTGTGGGACTGCTGCTGTGATACAACACTGCAGCTGTTATCTTTCCTTCTATACAATGCAAAACTCCTTCTGCTAAGCAGAGAGAGAGCTTGTATGGAGGCTGAATGAAATGTCTTTGGTAATTCTGTCTTCCATAAACGCAGCTTTGGGGACATCACTACATTCTGCACATTCATGGCAAACACAGACTTCTTTCTCATGGGAAGAAATGAAGAAGGGTTTTCCCCCGGTGAAAAAGAGTTGAAATTGCTTTGGAAATTTAACTTGAGCTTTCCTTTGCTTTCAGGGTAACTCCTTTTTATTTTACGATAGCAAAATATTAATTCATGTCACTGATAATACTGATGACTGAGGTCAATAAATCCAAGGGAACCCCAATGCATCCCAGCACTGGGCTCCTGCAGTGGCTGCTGCTCCTCATCCTCAATGGCCCCCAGGGCTGAAGTCCCCATCAGAGCAGAAGGAACAGCAGGGAGTACCTCCTGGTGCCAATTTCCTTGGAGTGGTTTTTATTAGTGCTCCATAAATATTTGTCCTAGTGATTACTTCTCTCCTCAGGGAAACGCGGGGGAAGGAAAAATGTCACCGATGTGTGTTTATGCTGCTCAGAGAATGAAGACAGCACGGGCAGACAGAAGGGGGGTTGTGGGACCCAACACGTCCAGGGGTTTCTCCTTCTCTCCAACTTTTCTTTTTCTTGCTGCTTTTTGGCCGTGAGATAGGATCACAACCCCAAAGGCTGCAAGGATGAGCATCGCCTCCTGGTATCTGAGGCAGCACTTGCAAGGCAGGGCTTACCCAAGCAGTGTGGGAGTCATGCAGCACACTTGGTTTTTATCCCCTGGTTGGCTGGAGCACTGCTTGGGCAACGGGACCAGCACTGAGCCTGCAAGCCAGCCACAAACAGGCCGGGCTGAATGGTGCTGCCAACAGCAGCCCAAAGAAGTGCTGGCAGGTGGGACCTTTGGGGCTGAAGTTTTGTTTGTTTTTTTTTTATCATTGAGCCAAATTAGAAGATTATTCTTCCCCTCAATAAGCAAATTCCCTCTTCCCCTTCCTGCTACCCAGACATCTGCCCCTCTGCAAAGGACGTGCACCACAGAGGAATGCCTCCTACCACGTGTCCTACTGTCCTTTCTGTGCACTTTGATTGGGATCCTTTGAACTTTCTTTAGATGATGCAAGTCAGACCCCGTGCTCAGATGTGGCAATAATACTGAGGGTTCTCACATGACTAAGCGCTGTTCACCTTTTGCTATTATTTGTCTTAGATGTCCCCATGTGCTGCAGATACCTCTGTTGCTATCAGAGCGTGAATCCTAGAGGAACACTATCAAACACAGCAGGAGTGCACAGCCTTCTGTAGTGCTAATGAGCAGCTGCGTGCACCTGCAATCCTGGGGTTAATGTCTGGAGCTTTGCAAACAGGAAGGATCAGAAATGTTATGAGAGATGAGTTTGGTAGGAGCCCAAGTGCATGAACACGCTTGGAAGACCAATGGGTTGCGTTGGTTTTGCAGTGTGGGGTGTTGGATGCTCACAGCTCTCAGGGCTGCAATGTGAGCAGAGGATGGGGCTCCCCCAGTCTGGATGGCTGCCTACGGCACAGTTAATCATGCGTTTACCTTCCAGAGGTGAAATTCTAATTTTACTATGGGCTGGATACCCAACTGCCCACCCTGGGCACAGGGGACAACTTCCACTGATTTGGCTTTAATTTCAGCATAACTTTTCCAGCTTCTCCATGAAGGCCAAGAAAAATTCCCAAAGGATTCACTCTCCCCTTCCCAGTGTCTCCTTCCTCTTCCCAGAGAAGAAAAACAAGAGCAAGAGTAACACTCAGACTCTGGAGCAGACCCACATCGTGTGCTGGGGAGCAGCACCCACATAGAATTGCCGGTAAGGTGGCATGGGGTACATCCATATTCATGGCTGTCTGCCACTGGTCAGATTCATCCTTTGACCCCCTGAGAACAGCAAGGAGCACAGCCTGTGCCCCCTGCCCTGCCCAGGCAGATGGAAGGCGGCAGCTTTTTAATTATTAAAATTAGTGCATCCTTGAAAACAAGTGGCGAGCTTTGGGCTTTGTGCAATCATTGCTTTCATGAGAGAGGCAGTAATAAAATTAACTGACAGAGAGGAATAAACAAGTGGCACAGATGTAAATATTATATAATCTGCATTTCCTAAAATATCCCCAGCTTGGCATCAGGCGTTGGATGTAGAAGACAAGCAGAGCAAAGGATGCTGATAGAAAACAAATAATAATAGCAGGCAAATAGCAATTAATCACTCTGCATATGGGTGCCCTTGTTTGCAGCCACGCTTTGTGCCAGATGCTGGTGGTGCTCCGTGTCCCCTCGGCGCACATCCAGGGGTCCCACAGGGCAGGGTACTGTGGGCTGTGGTCCCCTCCACGTTCCCGTGTCTGAAGCCCCGCTGGGGAGCCGTGTCCCACCCGTGAGTCACTGCCTGCTGCTGTCACCTGCGGGGCTCTGCGGGAGGAGCGGTGAGTAACGCACCGGGGTGACACACTGCAGGGAAACGTAAATATTGTCTTTCAGTATTGTGCCTGCTGCACCTCCAGAAGGAAACCGGGTTTCTTTCCGTTTGCAAACATGAGTCGGAGCGGCTTTGCCCTGCCTGGGTCGAAGCTCGCTGTGCCGGAGGCGATGGGGCGGTGATGCTGCATTCCGTGGCTGCAGCGGGGTCTGCCCAGCCCTGTGTTTGCAAACCCCTTCACACCGTCCCAGCCCTGTGCTGTGCAGCGGACCTCTGATCCCTGCCACAGAGTTGCGTCTGGGATCGATACCCCAGAAATTAACTGCAGCCCTTCTGCGCTGCTGCCGTGCCCGACAGTGCTGATCAAAAGTCTTTCCTTAAGCTGGGAGACAAGCCGAGGATCTCGCTGACGGCGATCGATGGGAAATTAACTGCGCTTTCGGCCTGATGCCTCCAGCGTGAGGGGGATGCTGAGGGGGATGAACTCATCCCGCTCTGCTCTGCTATCAAAGGGGTCGGTCCCGGCTGGCTCCGGCTTCCTTTTTCCTCTTCAATCAGACTTTAAACAGCTCTTGTAGTTGGAATGACAGCTGGAGCAGAGGTGTGCACACCCTGCTACCCCACCATCACCGACAGAGAGGCGGTCAGGATGTGGGGATTGAGCTCCAACCTTTCTTGCTTCTTCACCCCACCATAACCTCACCTGCATCACAGAGGGGTCATTGCTGGGGCCATCCCGAGGGCGATGGGGATACATTTCCCAGCCTCGTGAGCACCCCTCAATCTTGGGGTCATTCAGAAACAGGGCTACAGGCAGGCACGTGTTCTGACGCTTCCAATACTCCTCCAGTCCCATGTCAGACATGTAATCACTGCACATGAAATAGGTGAGGGCCGTGTTCCCCCAAGGCACGGCCTTTATCACGAGCAGCCTACGAGCATTTAGCATCAGAAGGAAAGCGAAATCAAAAGAATGAAAATAAGTAAATGATTATAGGGAGCAGAAAATCTTTTGCAAAATTGTTCCGATTGCCTTTGAAGTTTCAGCCAGAGAGGCGATTTCTTTTGGTATTATTACTGTTTTTGAAGAGAAATCTGTATTCCTCACAAAGCGGGTTGCTGCCGCACATTTTCCTAAATGCCTGCAATCTCATCAGTGCCATATTAAAGCAACGCTGTGAATTCAAACCAACGACAGAAGTGGATGAGCACAGTGGTAATGGCAGGAATCAGGCAGCAGGGCACAGGACTGAGGCAGCGCTGATTTATGACACCCAGGCAGGCACAATCAAAGGCATCGCATCACTCCTAACCACCCTGCATGCACCTACCTGCATTTTGTTCCTGCTGGCTGGATTTTAGGGCTCATTTCTCATCCTACCCGCTGTGACCACACCATGTTGTCCCCATTCTGCTGCCCTCCCATAGCCCAGCAGCTCACTGGAAATCTCAGAGCAGCATCCCTGAGAATGTTATGGCAATGTGCCACTGAGCATAGAATCTGACCAACAGACTGCAGGTACTAAAAGGTATGTTTGACCCTGATGACCTCACACTTTTGGCGCTGAGGGCTCCAGAACGTGGCTGCAGGGATGGATTTGCTCTCAAAATGCAGCCTTCGGAATTCAGAAATATACTGCATGTCCAATCCTGGTACCAAATCTTTTTCACCTTGTGAGGTGCATTCCTAACTGAAGAGAGCATGAAAAATAGGATTGTTTTGCATCCTCCCCTCTCCTGGGGCTTTCTTTTCATGAAGGGGCAGAAGCCAATATTTGCTCTCTGGGCTCTCTCGTGCTCCTGCATGCATTTCAGGCAGCTCTGCCTTTTGCCTGCAAACAACAAGGAGGTGACAGTTGTGCAGTCCCTCACCTCCATCTCCCACCTCAGCCTCCTTCCAACAGCCTAGAGCTCAATATCTAAACAAACAAACAGGTGTGGTTCAGCACTTGGCTCTCCTACTGCTCCAGGGTAGAAGCGATGCTACGGCTACCAGCTTTGCCTAGAATCATAGATTCTTTAATGTTGGAAAAGACCTCTCAGATCCCCACCCCACTGTGCCTGCATCTCAGTGCCACATCTGGGCAGTTCTGGAACACCTCTGGGATGGTGACTCCACCACTGCCTGGGCAGCTGTGCCACTGCTTTGTGATAAGAAATAGCCAACCTGAACCTCCCCAGCACAACTTCAGGCCGTTACCTCTCATCCTATAAAGGGTTGTCGGTCTTTGCCTGCCCTGTGCTTCTTTTCCCTTTATTTCCACCTTCCCAAACCTGTCCCACCTCCTCACTCACTCACACAGATCATCACATGGCGTTAGAAACTTCAGAGGGCCCTTAGATTTTAAAGGATCAGTGGGAAAAATGCCAGGCACCCGCTGCGTATTCAGGCTTTGACTTCCAGGCTCCGTGGCAAAGGGCACGAACCCAGCCTGGGGCTCTGCCACCCGTTCCCTTTGAGAAGTGGGAGTGAGGGAAGCATTTGACTGCGTTACATCTGAACATCAGACAGCCCTTGATGTGACTTACAGGCTGGGCTGCGTTGGTTCAGAGACACTCACCTTCCCACTTCTGCTGCCGTGCATACGTGAGAAGTGATGGCACAGGGATTTCTCCTCCAAAACTCCCCCGAACAAACTCTTTGTCCAGCAGTACCTACCCCCAGCAAAAGTGGGAGGACATCAGCATTCAGAACGAGCAGACAATTAAAACGACGTCCTTATTTCACCGAAAGGAGAAATACATTCTTTCAATGCACTCATCAGTGGGATGCGGGCTCATTTGCAGGCACAAGGAGATCCGTCACGCAGGGCAATGTGCGCTGCTCAGCAGTTCTGCAGGAGATGGGGACAGCAGGGGACACTGGAGGTTGTTGTATCAGCTGCAGGAGGAGGAACACGTTTCCCTCTGGCTCTCCTATACACGACTAGGAGCACAAGACCTTGAATACCAAAGCAGGGCTCAGGATGGGTTTGGAGGTTCTTGGCCAGGCATAATGAGGGAGAAGACACAGCAATGGGAGCTTTTGTGACTAATAAAGGGAAATGTATGCAGAAGGCTCCCGGAACGTCACACCGCGACAATATCAACCTCAGCTAGCAGCTTCCTGATCCGAATCACTAAGTGGCAGGAAATACTGCATCCCCCATCCTGCCACACAAACAAATGTACCTGGTGGCAGCAGCAATACAACAACCATGTCCCATGCTGATCTCGTGTCAGAGAGGCTGAGATTTGCAGGCATGGAGGGACCCACAGAGCTGGAGCTCGGGTACTTTGAGGGGTGCCACATCCCTGGGCACACAGTGCTGTTTGTACTGAACCAAAGCCAGGGAGAGGTGGTACCTGCTGCCTTGCAAGCAGCTTTTGCACAAGGGTGTGCTGCTTTGTGCTTAAAGCACGCCCCAGCACACTGTGTCTTTCTCTGGGGGTGATTTTAATACAACATTCCTTCTGAGCTCCTAAATGTGTATTTACTGCTGCTAAAGTTCCTCTGGCTGTGGGTGGAGGTGGCTTGGTGCTGCCCACCCTCGCTGTCCTGCTGCCAAGCTCTGGGGAACACTGCAACAGAGCAAACACTTTGGCCAATGTCTGGGTGAAGTAAAACCCATCCAAAAAGGACAGCCTGCATGGGGACACTCCAACACCTGGTGGAAGGAAATCCAGGGCAGGCGGCCCTCTCAGAAGCATAAACGTTTAATCAATTCTTGCTTAACTCGGCAAACCTCGCTCAGATAGAAGTTTGAGATTATTACCTGGATCAAGATAGCTTAATTAAGCAATTAGGATGTAAAGTTAACGGCCCTTACAGAACAAGCTGCAGTGCCTTTATTTCAGAATTGCTCAAGCATGTCAGAAAGTCACAGCTTGGGAAAAGCCTACCTATTTCTTTTCCTCCTGGCCCCAAAACATTAACAACAAATTATGAGGCCAGGTCACATCCCTGGTCACTCGGAGGGCTTTTGCCTGAATTGGGATGCAGCACATCACAGCACGAGGTGCAGCAATGGATTGCAGGGAGGCAGTGGCTCCTCGGGGAGCTGCTGCAGCCAGGATGGCTCAGCACAAGGCAGCAAACAAGGCAGAAAGATAACTCCAGGGAGCGACGTGCTGCTCCACAGTCAGCACCTACTGAGATCAGCCAGAGCTTCCTAAGGATTTTCAGCCTCTATCAGAAGGGCCTGAGGAGCATCTTTGGTCAGGGTTCTGTATTCAGGATGCATGGGCTGACACTGCCTCATTTGCAGTGCTCTCCAACCGGTTAGGGACACTGCACCCATTGCAGGCCCCCAGTCTTGGCAGCACGAACACCCCTCAATCACAGCATCATGAAATAGCAACAGGAAAGCAGTGGCACAGACAAGCTCCCCCTTCCCTGTGGCAGACCTGCCTGAGAATGCTGTGAATGAGCCGTCTTGATGCCGCGGCCAGCAGCGCTACATGACACAGCTCCCGTCGCTGCTGGGTTGAGGAAAGCCAGCATTTCACAGAATAAGCCTACTGGGTTTGTAAGCTTCTTAACCTCCATCTCTGGTGACCTAGAAACACCGTCGCTGCTTTAGTGTCCCATGTGTCGCATCCTTCCCTGCCCACGGATGGATCTGACAGCTCCTGATGCTCAGAAGACAGGCTGAGCCTGAGGCTGAGCTGAAGGAGTGGAGCATGACTGAGGGAAGTATAAAGCTGAGTGATTTTGGACTTGGGTCATAAAATCTTTATGGTAAGTAAGAAGAACCCCTTGAGGCTTGAAATTGTAAAATTCTGGTTCCAGGCTGTTGGTTCTGGAAATTAAATTCCCATTCTGCAGTCTTAGATGTGCCTTACGCAATGCTCAGCGGTGCTCTGAGAGCAAGAGGGGACGCTGCCAGCCTGCATCCCACCACAACCCCAAAAACAAAGCACCTCTCTTTGTCCAGCACCTGCAAACACAGAGGAGACGATAGGTTTGGAGCTCACAAGAAAAATAACCACAAAAGTGCTACACTCTGAGAAAAGGAATATCTCTCTGCTACTTCCACTCCTGCAGTCAATGACACGAGTCCGACACATCCATCCATGTGTGCCTTGCTCCAATGCTAGCAGTGCTTCAGTTGCTTGGATGGGTGATCGGCCGCCCTCTGCCTTTTGGGGTCTGAGTCAACGGTAGGTGAAGTCAATGGGAATCTTACTAAGAGCAATTACACACCCAACAGATGAAGAGAAGGATGAGAAAGAAATAGGCTTCCCTTTCAGAGCGTTAATCCAACTGGCTCCCTTGGGGCTGTCCCTTCAAGGGAGTCTAAAATCATATTTAAGACTGCAGGCACAAAACACGGTTTTCTCTTAATATCTTTGGGTAATTAAAATCTGACAGTGGGGGAGGATTAGCACGGGTTATATATAGTATTTCAATTTAAACTTTTTTTTTTTTCCCGATCTCTTGAAGTTTCTGCTGATTATTTTTTAAAGGAACTTTAATCGCACTACCGCGGGTTTGCAAATGAGAACGACTGCAGCAACGAGGTGCACATGGTGTGATGCTGACATGTTTGATTTGGAAGATAATGGGCTGACAGGAGCTGTGAGGGCTGAGGATGTGGTCAGAAAAACACAGATGTGGGAAAACCGATCTCGACCGGAATTAATGTTTTGAAAGCAGCGGTGCTGAGGCTGAGTGAGCTGAAACTCCAAACCTGAGATGTCCAGACGCAGTCCTGCCAACATCACGTGCCTAAGAGCTGCCTCCAAAGCAATGCACAGAGCCAAGCTGAGACCCAAAGCAGATATGTGCTTTCCTATTGTGGGAAGGGAGAGAATGGCTGGTCCCAAAGCCGTCATACAGATGGAGCTTTGGGTGGGAGGAGGACAAAGGCTTTAAGCAGGAAAGTCAGGACTTCAGTGAACTGCAGAGTACTTTGGAAACACAATCAAAAGCTTGCAGAAGTAGCTTGCAAACTTACTGTCCAGAGGTGTAAAAATAGGAATGAATGCCTATGGAATGCCCTGGAATAAACGCCCTCCCAAGGAATGCTCAGAAGCTGGGGTGCTCCAGGATGGAGCAAGGAGCTCCGTTCCCTCCAGTCTTAATCACACGAGGAACAACAGCCCAACGCTCAGCATACAATGATGAATCTTCTTTAGGCTCCCCTGATAGAAAGCCACTTGAATAATCTATAAGGCATGCGGGATTCAATAGGGGAAAAACCAACAACAGTGCAGCATCCCGAATCAGCGCTCAATGGCAACGCATTGTTTGCTTCCTGCAATGATCCTCCAGGACCGTGCCTGCCTCCCACCTCACCTCAAAAACATCACAGACCTCAAACACGGTGAAATTTGAAACAAAGCACTCAGATGCCCATTGGCTACCTCGGGAGGATAGCAGCAAACACAGTTATTTACCATTGGGCATTCCAGCTAGACATAAAATATCAATTGTAATTTGTCATGCTGAAAATACAGCATCATTTTTCATTCCCCGTTCCCCCTCCTCCCACCCATCAACAAAAGTGGGTGGAAGTCAAAATCGCTGAGCAAAAATATAATGTATGTACATAAGGAAAGGAAGCCAACGAGCGGGATTACAATTTATTGCAGATACCGTAGGCGGTGTATGTGATTGCACACGAGAAAATTGCCAGAGATGCAGATATTTTGCAGAGCTTCTTATTTACTTTCTTTTTTACTTTGCAACTAAATAAGATACTCAATAAGAGACGGCAATTTTCTCAGTGTATCCTACAAGCAGCTCACTATTTCTGATGATGAGTTGTAATTCCAACATTTTGCCTTCAAAAGCAGCGCGCGCGCAAACACCCAATCTTCCTCACCTTGTGTTTTCCTAAGGGAAAAGGTTTATTCTTGGAAGGAATTTATCCTTCATTTACAAAAACCTTTTGATTACTGAAAAAAAAAATCACTGCTGAGCCACACTGATGTATGGTATTGTTATTTCTGAAGTACCCCAGTTCAGGCTGAGAAGTCATTGGGATTGACAGTCAGATGACATCAGTGGGACCTGCGGGGTCTCCTTCCCATTGGTTTTTGTGTTCCTAAAGCTGCATGGATTGGGAACATCTGAAGCCGTTTCTTGGAGGAGCAGTGCAGGGGCACATCTGTCACCTCATGGGGGTTAATCCCAACCAGCTGCTGGAGGAGCCATTTGCAAAGGGACATTTCCAGCTGGTGTAGGAACAGGACAGCACCAGGCCAACCCAGTGCACTGCCAGCATCAATTATCAACGGTGCTGAGCCATTGCCAAGAGGAGCATTTATCCTCTTTCCTTCTCAGAGGAGACCCCTAGGGAATCCACTGAACCACTGCCACATCTGTGGCAGCCCTTGTGTGCTGGGGCTACAGGCCCAGTTGGCAGGCATATACTCCATGCCTTTATCTGGTTTTGGGAAACCAACTTCCATTAGGAAGCAGCAGCCATCAGACTGTCACTGTTGGTTCCAGGCAGGCCTAGGTAGGGGCTCAGGGCAAAGCTGTAAGAGCCGAGCAGCAGCTTGATGGGTGAGAAGAGAGCCCTTAGAGCAAATGTATAAGATGAATGAGATGCTCAATTTCACTACTTCAGTATTTTTTAGCCCAGAGAAAGGATGCTCACATGGTACAGAGGTGCTCGCTCACCTTTCCTTCTCCTTTCCCAGCCCCTCAGCCCACGGCTGACCTCAGCTGATGCTGGCACAAAGCACCCATACCCACAAAGATGAGGCCAATGCTCTGAGCAGCAGGAGCTGAAGCCAACTGTGCCAAGCTGTGCACCCAGGCTGTGCCCTGCAGCATGGAGAGCTCCCAGGAAGATGCTTCCCAGGCACAGCATTAGCTTCCCACAGCTCAAAAAAAAAAAAAAAAAAAAGGTGGCAAATAATGTCCTGTGCTCATTTTGATGTTGGCAATCTGGCTGTCATCCAGTTTATCCAAATACTGCTATTTTTGGCTTTGTTCGACTTTCTTTGCTGCTCGGAGGCACATCCCAAGATCCCGATGCTTTTGATCTGGAAAGTACTGAATAATTCCCTTTAAACAGCAATAAAAGAGGAATTTTTGACACTGCAGCCATAGCAACGGCTGATGTCATAAATGCAGGAGCGTGACTTCATGCAGGACTGGAGATCAGAAGGAACTTTTTGCTCACGAGCAAACATCGCCTGTGGAAGAGCTGGGAACAGAGAAACTGAGCAAACGTTCACTGCTTTGCATAAACAGCACGCAGCTCGGTGCCGCTGAGGATGGACTCCCCTTCCTGCAGCACCAGACCTGCTGTTACAGGTGGGGTCCTGCAAGAAGACACAACTTGGATACGTTGGCTTCTTGGAGACGTCACTTAACAGGATGAATGCTGCAGATGTTAACCCATACCATGCCCTCATAGGGCCTCTAACATTGGGCTGCCCACACTGTGAAGTATTTCCATTGAAACCAAAGCACCTCTTGGTGCTTGCAGGGAAGTTTAGCAGTGCTGAGCCTGGACCTGGGTGGAAACTGAGCGTCAATACTGACCCTGGGGCCAGCTGGCTGTGGCTGCAGCAGAAATTGTCCTTTTGTGAAGGGGACATTTGCACTGGGTTGCACACAAGCCGTATGGGTGTGTAAGGCTGATGGCTGCTGCAGTGGAAGACTGGGCTCCATTTGCTCCTCACGCATCCCAGGGACAGCTTGCAGGATGGCTCTCTGCCGCCGCTCCTGAAAGGCATCCTGGCCAAAAATAAAATGTACCGAGGCATTTTAAATTCAGCCTGGAGGCGATCTCTGTCTGCAGCCCTTGGTTCACATCACCATCTGGCAGGAGGAGCTGAAATCCATTTCCATCAGCAGGGCTGCCAGCAAGCAGAGCAGAGCGAAGGTGGGAGATGGTTCCTCCAAGAGCCACCGCTCCTCCCGAGCTCCTCCTGTCTGGCAGCCTCCCAGGGCAGCACCAGGGGAGCAGGAGGGGTTTATGTGAGACAGCGCTGTCACTGCCTAAATCCACCACAAAAAGCAAACTCAGACAGGGCTCTGTCTCTCCAAGTTTGTGATGTGCTTTCTGGGGTGCTGGCCAAGGCTGGCAAAAATTGAGCTGCTCATGGGCTCATTAGTTAAAGGCTCCTTTCTGCTGCTTCGTACTGTTATGCAGCAAACCCAAATTTCTTATGAGTTGCTTCCTCTCCCTGAGCAAGCTGAAAGCTAGTGGGAGCAAGGGCCAAAGCCCAGCATCCCAACACAGCATCCCCACATGCAGCACCTGCATCAGAGAGAAACCAGGGGGGCTCTTCCGGATGCTCACAATGTGCTTAAATCCAAGCCCAAAACAAGACAGAGCAGAACATGAGAGAAAATCCTCTAAAGATACCGTGCACCCACACACATATGTCAGGCAATGTTGTGTCACAGAACGCCGTACAACAGAGAGCTGTGTCTAAAGGCAATCCAGTTTCCCTCCATGGCAGAGCCTGTCTGCCTGCCAATAACAAATAGATTCATTTATAAAATCTCTGTTGTTGTCACCAGGCAGGTTTCTGCAGGGCTGCTGAGATACAGACCCCAGGCCAGGCTGCACCGCTTGCTGCTCCATCCCAAATTTTCCAAAGCTATTTTTCACATTCACCTAAGGGTTGGCGAAACAGGTTTCCAATAGTTTGCAAATGCCATCTTTGGAACAAAGGCCAACTCCCTTCTGCAGGTCAACAAAGGAATGGCACTGATAGGTGATGCTGCAGTGCTGGGGGCTTTCTGTCTTAGCACAGGAATGTGCTGGTGCCATACTTTGGGTTTTGAGTTGCCTTGAGTGGCCTCAACAATTCCTCCCCACAATAACAGCACTTCCTCCACTGAATGGAAAGAAATGGTCGGACACCAATCTCACATTTGTTTGATTTCCCTGAGATTAAATATCCTGAAATAACAACAAAAAGGCTGAAGGCAACAGAGGGAATTCTCCCGAGCTCACAACATCTCAGTGGAGCAGGAGATTACGGTGCAGGATAGAGTCTGTCTGAAACAACAGGTTTCAGTTCCAGAGCTCCACATAGGAGCTTAGAGTCAGAGCAACATTAGTCTGCTTACACAGCCTGCACCTTTACAAAGCCTGCAGTAGTTAAGGTACAACTAACAGCTCCATGAACACAGGGTGATTTCATAGGGAAGCTTGGACAAAAGGAATTTTTGGTTAGGGGAGAGCTGAGCAGCCCATGAGTTACTGATGACATCTTCCCCTCATGAAATGCCAACCTGTTGTGAACAAGGAAGGATGGAAGAGCGGGGAGAAAGGTGCTGGGGGTTCCCATGCTGCAATAGGGGAAGCTTGTGGCAAAAGACACGTCCACAAGGAAGCTTCCACTATTGGGCAGAGGGGAATGGGAAACTTGTTGAGTTAACCCAGAGATTTAGTGCCCAGCTGTTGTGGAGTTGGCAGGCATAAAAGAATATTGCGCTCGGAGGTCCTCTGCCACAGAGACCAACAGCTTCTGCTGCAATGGGGCTATCAAGAATGGGGACCGTGCTTTGTGGGGCCGATATACGGCTCTATAAAGAAGAGACAAGATCTCTCTATTTTCTCTTTGAAGAGAGAGGGTGGTGCACAGCAGGGCTGCAAGAAACTCCATTTGAGCATTCAGGTGTTCCAACATAGCAAAACTAAAGGCGTCGTATTATTGCTATTAATTATTGCTATTATTGCATTAATTTCTAAGGCATCAATCTCCACGCTATCTGGGACCCGTGACATAAATTTAGCACAAAATTAGCATACATTAGCTAAATTAATGTAACGTACCATATGTAGCAAAAAAAAAAAAAAAAAAAAAGGAAGGTAACAATGTGGAATAAATTACAATAATTTAACATTGACTCTCAGGATTTGATGAGACCGTAAATCTTCTTTAAGAATCAGGATTAAAGCAGGAAACATGAAAAAGTGGATTCCTTTGGTTTTTTTTTTACTAAGGAGCAGCCTTTGCAAACGCAGTGTTTTGAAACACAGTTAATCTAGCAAAAAGGTTTCATCCAATTTGCCACTTAATGGCGTTGCTTTGCAACTACAACATTGCCTTTCACCCAAAGCACCCGCAGCACTTCGCAAGCAATGATCCACTTGGACCACGTCTCGCAAAGCCACGGGGCATCAACACCCACAGCTTGGAGGTGGAACGGAAACAAAGCATTCTTATTTCCTCACACGCTCCTCATCATTTTGCTCTGACCACCAAAGGAGCACATGGGCACACAGAGCTTCATTGCAATCTCTGCACTCACATCTGCTGGGATGCAGCAGTTGCAATTCCCCCTCCACGCAGAGCATTTTGTTGCTATTAACTCTGCAGAGCCGCGACCCCCGGCGCCCCCAGGGGATGAGCAGAGTTGCAGCTCTGCCCTTGGAGCAGGCAGCAGGAGTATATTACTCATAGGAAATCCATTACTCTGGATGATGAATGTCTTTCCCCGCCGTGCTGCTGATAGTTTTTTGAATTAAAACTCAGACAGGTGTTGCAGCTCTCTAAGGACTCTTGTTTACATGGCACATCTCATTGGCCCATTGGAGGGAACGTTGGTTCTTAGTACCAAACTAACCCTGCACCCACCAGAGGCTACTGGGAGTGGGGCAAATGTCCCAAAACTACAGAAATCCAGGCTGTTTTAGACAACCATTTGAGTCACCCCGCATTCTTTCATTGCATCATCGTTGGATTTTCCTGAGGAGCAAAAACTTTTGAGTTTTGTCCAAAGCACTTTCAATATTACGGCAGATTCTAAGGCTGTAAAGAAGGTGATGAAGGAATATTAACAATACTCCGAGATCAGTGGTGAAATACACAGGTGTTGCTAATAAATCACGGCTGCTGCTACTTCCACCATTGGGATGGTGGATGGATAGGGGCTCCTTGGCAGACATTTTCTATTGTGCTTTGCTGGAAGAAGTAGAAGAGAGGCTAAAGGTAGTGACACTGTGCTGGAAAGAGCCTGAGAAACTCAGTAGTGATTCATCACCTTAAAACAATGCAGACAGCGACTGAAGGAACTATTATAAACCCAGGAAGGGTAGCATAAAACCTCAGAATTATTCATCAGTCCCCAACCCAGGTCTCTGCTTGAGCTTTTCATCTTGCAAATAAGATGTCAGATCTCAGGAGGCTTTATTCAGTCTCTGCTTCCCCAATTTGGAGGGCCATATATAACGATTTGCCATTAAATACCCCACGTTCACAAATTTCTACATTTATTGGCTTCGTTTTAAGACATCACACCTATCTTTTTATGTCAGTAGGAGATATGACGGAGCTCTTCGACGAAGAGAACCGACTATAAAAGGTGCTAATAAAGAAATCAATCTAACATTACAGCGCATATTTAGAATTAATTCTACTTGCCCCCCAACCCCCCTCCCCCCCATCCCCAGACAGCACACCTAATAACGGCAGGATCATCTGAAAAGGTACAGCCCTTGATTTAAAAACTGATGTGCGTCAGGGTAATGGGATTAAAAATGAATTGCTGCTCCTAATAGCTTCCCACCAGCATCTATCTCACTGTCAGGGCTTCCCAAACAACCCAACACAAAAGCTCAGCCTGAAATTAGCTCATTTCATTTTAAGACTCTTCTTAATGGTCTTCCAAATGAATTCTTGCTATTCTGCAACATAATCTTAGAATTAAATATCGGCTAATTTTTTTTCTTTTTTTTTATTACACTGATAGCACACAATGGGTTCCTCACTTAGCAACAGTGCCTTGCAGATAAAAACAGGGTGAATCCCTGCAGGGAAATTGGGCCCTAGGTGCTTTCCTTGCTGCGTTAAGAGAGCACAGCAGCAGCAAGTCCTTCCCCATTCCCCAGGGCAGAGCCCAGTGTGGGACGTGGGGAGCTCAATCAACTGGAACTCCCACACATGGAATGCTTCCCCATCTTTTTCCCCAATCTGAAGACTGAGGACAAGCTGGAGCAGCAGAGAAACCCAAAGCAAATGAGGCTGTTGGCTCAGTTCTTGAATTTATATTCCCATGCATTCTCAATTGACGACTGTGTCCCGTCTTTAACTGCAGCCTTGACACCGCTCTGTTCCTTCAGTGTACAAATCTGTCAGGGGTACTGCCTGAGAATGAACATGAAAGCATTCCCCCCCCCCCCCCCCCCCCCCATTTGCTTGAGTCTCAGAGCTTTTACGTATCCAAAGAAAAATAAAAAGATGATGAGTCTTTGATACTCCACGGCACACGTTGTGCAAAGATCACTTGGTTCCCTCGTGGTGTCAGCATCCAGTTCCAACACCCCACCTGCCATTCGAGCAGGGGGAGGTGGCTTTGCTCCTTGTGCAGACAGCTCAGAACAAGCACAGATGGAGACAGATCCAAAACAGACACAGGGCTTTGCCTCCCTGCCTGGCACCTCCAGTATTAAAGGAGCTAATTTCAATATCTGTCTTCTAAGGGACTTATTTATAAACAGTGCTGGGAAATATCCTCCTTCCAACTATGACAAATACCTTGAAGGTAGAGCGTCCTTTTAAACATGAGAAACCTTATTAAACCTAAATTAAATGCTCACTAATGGGCATTCATTGACAAAACATGTTTCCAGAAGTAATGAGCAGGTCACCTCGCTGCTGTATTACTTCTCGACCTTGGCTTCCCCAAGAGACAGCCTCAGATAATGCACCAAGTGCTTGGCTGATGAATGACTGACGAAATGCTCTTGACCTTAGGAGGCACTCCAAAGTGATGAGCAGTTAATGATGAAAGGCTCTGGAAAGAAATTGTTTTAATTTCTGGCTGTAACATGCAATTTTCAAGCCATTGCTTGGGGGAGGGGAAGGAGAGAGGAGGTTATGTTTCAATATTTAACAAAACAGCACAATTGCGTCACTGAAAGGCTCTGCTTTCAGCTCATGTATGCTGTGAGGGATGCACAACACTTCCCCCTCTAAATGCATTAGACATAGCAAGTCTTCCCCCCTCGTCTTTGGTGGGTGTTACTTCTCCCAGCACATGCTCACCATCCTCCAAGCCATCCTTGTAGAACCCCACTTTGTCCAAGGGGACACCAGATGTTCAAACATCTCGCCCCATCCCTTCATGCTGTGCCACTGTGTGTCCCTTCCCCCCAACCTGCAGCATCAGCCAAGGAGCCAGAGAGTCCAACACCTGTTTTTCAGCTTGCAATCACCTGAGCCCCTCAAGCACTTGTTTTTCCTCACATTCTGAAGGCAATAAAAGTAATGAGAAGACTGATTGTGCCATCTGCTCCTAAGGATTTTCACCTGCTCTGGCAAGACAATTTGTTTCCTTGACTCCATCACACACCATCCCCTGGGCAGCAGCAGGCAAGCCCAGCAATCTGGGTACCTTTTCCATCCCAGATGGGATTTCCCAGCAGTGATGCATGCTGGAGATTTTCACCATATTGCATACCATGACAAGGAAGAACCATCAAGGTATAGCCCTTCATCTGGAGGGGGATGGAGAAAGGGTAGAAAAGTTGTTTCTGAGCTGGACATGAGACCGAATCTGGTTGAAAACTGCTTCATGGCTTTGGGTGACGCAACCCATAAGACACGACACTCAGTGCTGTGCCAGTATTGATACTAAAGGAGTTTCTAGAGAGGGATGTGGAGATTTCATTGCCCTAGAGAAAGGACAAACAAGAAGTATGGAGAGAACGGGCTGAGGGTGGTCACAAGGACTTGGTTCTCTCAGTAGGGTTGGCTGGAAAATGAATAGGATAGGGGAAAAAAAAAAAGGAGGAAGATCTGGCCTCAAAAATCAAGATTAACTTGGATAGAGTGGCTGCAAGTACAGTGAAGCCTCCATGAAGCCAGCATGGAGCACAGCTTGTCAGAGCTACAGGTCCCCCCATGGAACTGGACTCAGTGACAACTGCAACTTGCATTCATCTGGGGCACTTCATGCTCGGGATGCAAGAGCTCTTTGACAGACACTACTGAAATGTGACAGCTTGCCCTGTGAATTTTAAGGCTGCACGCTTGATGCTCTGCTAATCTCAAATACTGAGATCCAGGAGGCTCACTCATGGACCCAGAGAGAGACAGTGGATGTTAGCAGTGGGACCCTTCACATCTTCCCCATTAGCCACCACTTCATCCTTCTCATCAAGGAAATGAGAGAGATCTCTTTTCCTCCCTTGTAGCTGGATGCAGCAAAGATGTATTGGCTCAATCTAAAGGTGCAGCAAATAGTCACAGGGCTTTGGCTCCAGCGGGATTTTCTGTTCTTTTTTATTCCAACTAATTACATTAAAACCAATTCTCACTGCTGAGAATGTTGGAAAGTGTCAACTCCTGTTTTTGTCATCTGGCCACACAATGCCCATTCTGGCTGGGTTTGCCTAACACTTTAATCAGCCTTTCAGGGCATTTTGCTTATGAAACTGTGTGGGGGGGTGGGGGGTGGTGCGGGTAAGAATGTGTGGATTGGAAGCTTCTGTTCAGCTGCAGGTCCATTGGCCAACGTCCTGAGTTCTGAAGTGGTACATGCAGAAAGAAGCCTGGACATCTGTGCCCACCCATCACAAGCTGAACCCTCAGAGTGGGATGAATTATATTTATGCCTCTCTCTCCCCAGAAAAATCAGAAACATTCTTCTATGCTTTGTTGGAAAGACAGGAGTTCATCCTATTCCTTAAGGCATACAGCCTTTAAAGAAGGGAAAATAAAGTCGTGAAGTCCTTTGGACACTTCTCATAATGCATAACTGTAGGCACCTAACTGAAAACCTAAATCGTCCTGAGATAGAGAGCAGTAGTGAGAGAGAAATAAAGGCTTCCAGAGGGCCATTCTGAGTCACAGGAGACAGGAGGGAAGGACCTTGAAAAAAAAAAATAATCATTGAGCCCATTTCCCTTCCTCCAGGCAAGATCAGCTCCACCAAAACCACTCCTGACAGACGTTGGTCCGATCTCCTCCAAAATTTCTTCTGCTGCTATTTTAAGCCCATCGCTTCTTGTGAACACAATGAACTTGTCAAAAAAAAAAATAACAAGAAGAAAATAGAAGCCTCTACTTCTCCGTGGAAAACCTGAACATACCCGGTCTTTCCCTTTCAGCCTTTTCTTCTGCAGAAGAAACAACACCCATCCTCCTTGCTTCCCTCTATTGGGGTGATGCCCAGACCATTCCAACTTTGCTTGATGCTTTCCTCTACCCGTTCGTACTGCCTGCCTGGTGCTCTTGACTTTCCACTGTGTACCCCCCAGTCTCTCTTCTTCAAGGGCGAGGAAGAAAGACAAATATCCCCTCTTCTAAATTCTTACATATAAAGTATGGAAAAGAGAAAATTGAATCAATGTCCTTGAGAAGGAGAGGTTTTGCCTTGTCCGAAGCAGAGACTGGATGGGCAGAGGGCTGACTGTTGCTGTGAACAAACAACAGGAGCAGCCGTAGCTCTTGCAGCCCCTTCCACATATACTCCTCTCATCCCCTAACCAGAATAAAGGCAACACAGCTGCTAAAAATTTGCAAGAGTTGACTCTCTCCTACTCTGTTTTCCTCTTAAAAGAGAAAAATCCTCCTGCTAATGGCTTGTAATCCCTCTGCCATTCCTCATGGCAAATAGCTGGTGAGTCTGAAAGGGCAGAGGAGCCGACTTCTGCTACTTTCATTCCCGTGAATGGGAAACATTGGAACTGACAGCTTGAGCTGTGCAATGTGTTTTACTCTGGGAGGAGAGAAGATGGTGCTGCAGGAACAATACAAATGAAGCTGCAAAGCAGTGCAAGCCACCAAGCGTTGTCCTCATCAGTCCCCAAAAAACAACCTGACCACCACTGTGCCTTCCACCCAAGCCACCCCTTGTGCCTCCTCCCCTCTGCAACAGTAGGAGGGCTCCAAACATCTGGAGGTAGTGCTGGACTTGTGCCACAAGAAAGACAAGATACAAGAAATCTGCTCCAGCAAGACATGAAGGCAGGCTTTTGGCCACTGTTCAGCTTTATATTAATATCCCAGGCTGGGGGGAAGGGAAAGCTGCTCTTCATTTCATAGAGAAAGTGCTGAGAAGAGGGAGAGAGAGAGAGATTTGTTTAAGCTTTCCTCAGCCTTCAGGCTCTTGCTGCCCTGGAGGGTGTCTTGCAGGGATGTTTGCAGGTCAGCAGGAGGGCTCAGAGCTGTTCAGGTGGTTGGACATGTGTGTAAAGCTCCTTTTTTTCATTATATCTCCTGGTAGGTGGAGGTGAGAGGAGGAAGAAATTTGTTTGCTTAATTATTTATTTTTAATCCCAGCTTGTGGAGGTGGCCAATGCTCCAACCAGAGCAAAGAAACTCAGGCTGTTCTGGGGAGCTTCAGGATGAAAAGCACTTCCCTGTTCCTTCCACAAGGCACAGCACATGGCCAGCAAGGGAATTGTCATCCCCCAGGGCTGCTCAGCCCACCGTTCCCCACAGGGACAAAATTGTGCTCTAATTGGAGAATCTGAGCTTCATAACACCACCTCCCTGGCAATTATTTGCTTGAAAGCAGCCCAGATACCCCAAAGCTTCCCTGAGAAATTTGAAGTCCAAAGCTACTGGTCAGGACAGAAAAGGGATTGTCAGAAACAGCACCATCAGGGGAGAGCTGGGGTAGGGACACAGGCAGTGAAAATTCCAAGGGTAACAGTTATTTCCAGGCCATTTTTAACCTTTTCTTTTTCACTGAGGTTGGAGGTAAGGCTCTCACAGATGACACTGTTAATTTGGATATCAGGAAGCCCTCCAGGAAGATCTTTGGTGACAGCTCTGCTTTTTATTCAGCTACTGGAAAAGCTAAGGAGATAGCAGAGAGCCCCGAGGGCACAGCAGGATGGACCCACAGCCCTGGACAGCCCATGTGCATTGCATAGGAGAGCTCAGACCTGGTTTGTCTCCATGGAGCATAAATCAGCACGACGCCAGGGAGGAGGCATCTACCTTTGGAAAATGTCACCCTTGTTCCAGGAGTTCTATGCCTCCTGCACCAGGCAGGCACAGAGCACAGCCCTTCACAAGGCTTTTGCGGACCTGGATTTAATTTGCCTTTCTGGGGGATCAACTCTTTCTTCCCTTTCTGTAGCTTTGGATGATTAACCAGTTGGAAGTTTCAAAATGCTGCAACTCATTCCTGAGGTCCGTAATGGACTCGTGCTGAAATGAGGCTTTCACATCCAAAGAGCATTTAATCTGGGCTCAGTACATTTTTTTCCCCACAGCTAAATGCCTCACCTTTATTCCATCACCATCAGCAGCACTGAGCATTTTCCTGCCAAAGCACACTAAAGCCACCAAATACCACAAGCCCAGGATCTTACTGAGCAAATAACTGGAGCCCAGCCAGCTGAAGCCCCAGAGGTACCCAGGCAGTGAGAGCGTGGTTGTGCTTATAAACAACTTGCAGGGAACACAAGGAACAGCCCTTTCTGAACAGTCTGCTGGAACAGGAGCACATTTCCTGCACCTGCATGTCCTGTGGCAGGAAAGGAACGCACCCAAGGCCAACTCATTGACCACACTATTGAGTTTATTCTGATGGGCAGCATCTGCATTTAGAGCTACTCAAACACAATGAAGACGCTCAGCTGATAGTGTTAAATAACAGAAAGCCAGACAGTTCAAATTACAGTCTTAGTGACTGTGTTTCATAGGGACTCTCCCTCAATCACTACTACTGGCTTTAATAACTATGATTCCTAGCCCATTCCCCGTGTTTTACATGATGTCGTAATGCACACACAGTTTCTTTCTGATGAAGCCTTGAGTTTCTGGGAAGACAGAGATCCCAGGTACTGCCTACAGCATCACTGCTATCAGAATGCTTCATCTTTATCAAGCAGGCTTTGCATCGTGCTTTTGCTCAGTGCTGAGATCCCAAAGTGATCAGGCAGACAGGAGTGCAGCCTACCCTGCAGCCAGGCAGGAGGCTGCAGCTATTCCTGTTTGCAGGGAAAAGCAAACCAGCTTGGCAGCAGCCAATACAAAAAGCAGAAGTTCACTCTGCCCATTACAGCCCATCGTACCAGCAGAAAGTTTGTATCTAACAGTGCATGAAAATTATTTCTTGCAGCAGATTTTCTCTGTGCCAAGCTTTAAAAATTACCTCCTTTTCCAAATGCTTGAGGCACATCCCTTTCACAGGCAAGAGCTTCACTTCCCAGCAGCACTCACTCCTGCTCCCACTCTGCCCACTTTCCCTCTCCAGAAGGTTCACACATGCCCACCATGTCCTCATGCCCATCCCCTGCCATCCCACACCTCCCAGCCCATCCCTCACTGAGTACATGAAACCCACCACTGCTCTGACAGCATGAACATTTGCAATTTAATTCATGGGCCTCCCCACCTGAGCCCTCTGCCCACACACCTCATCCTTCAGTGCTGCAGTGACTGCTGTATGTATTTGCCCTGTCCATAGAACCCCAGCCCTGCAGTCTGCTCTGACAAGGCTATAGGCTTCTCTTCCATGAAATAAAGGAGCTTGCTTTCCTGCCCTGTAAAATCACACTGACTGCATGAGGAAAAATGTCACTAGATCAGACCAATCCGTTATAATTAGCAGTATTTACCATGAGCCACAGTTCAAGTTAAAGACAGCAAAGCCAGGAGTCAGATTAAAAAAAGGAAAATAAGCTAGAAAGTGTGCTCAAATCTACTAATTGAACAGCTAAATTTCCAGATCTGGCAACAGCAGGAGGTAGAGGCTGCATAGGATGAGTGGGTGCTGGCTCTGTAGGGTCCCAGTAAAACCCTAACAGCCCCAAACAACCCCATGAAAAGCAGTGCTCTCTGCTCCGCCCATGGTGCTCCATTCCTAACCCACGTTGAAGCACAAATGCAAGGAGTAAAAACCACCATTACTGCCAGCATTGTCGTACAGTGGAACCGGTCCATGGGTTCCTTCCAAGCATCACCTCCCGCAGAAGGAGGGGTGGTCTCTGGTGGGACTGCAGAGGACCACAGTTGCCCCATTCAGCAATAGTAATGCCTTCTGCTCTGGAATACTCCCACAGCTGGAGGCACAGGGTTCCCATTAAGTGTCCTCAAGAGCAGCACAACTGAAAGAGTGAATTACACCAGCCAGGAGAGAGCCTGGGAGAAGCGTGCAGGAGCACTCTATTAATACCTGCCTGCACTGTCATTGGCTTTAATCAGCACTAACAATCCCTCACTGTCAAGAGCATTTCCACTCACCCTCTAATTTTAAATAATTATTATAATAAGGATTCTACTAGAAAACATTAGAAACAGCTTCCTTGTCACTAAAACTGTGCCTAGTAATTGAAAAACAAACCAGCAAAGGATTTATCAACCGCACGTGAGAGAGAAAAAGAACATTAACTACTGTGCTGCAAAAACCTTTACTTGTCATAATAGATTAGGTGTTTCATTACACATCCTGCTGAAGCTGCAAACGCATGGAAACCCAGCTAGTGTGTGGGAAGGAAGGGCCTGAAGAGGAAAGATCTGCCTGGGCAAATAAGACTTGTTAGTGTTGTCTTCCTCGGATGATACAGCTGCCAGAAGGACAGAGCTCTTGCTCAGGAACACGAGGGTTTCTGGAAGCCACCCACTCAGCCACATGCAGCTCACGAGGGTGCGAAATCCTTGACGCACATCAGCATCATCCCTAGCTGAGTTAATTTTGTGCATCGACTTCCCCTCGTTACATTAATTCCAGTTAGGGGAGAAACTAGGACACGGTTGCCTTTGAAGCTATCACCACTAACACAGCTTTGAGACTCGTGGTGCTGGGATCTCCTCACCGGTGCTGAAGTGCAAGCCTCCTTAAGACAAAGGAAGAAATGTGGTACTCTCCCTAATCAATTAATCAAGTTCTTTTTTTTAATTAGGTGACACACTGATGGGTAGTGCCCACAGAGCTGGGCGTTTGGGCTGTCCAGGGAAGCGCAGCAGGAGCTCAGGACCAATTCCATACTCCAAACAGCTGCATGGTCACCACGCGAGCCACAGCCAGGCCACCCAACAAAACCAATGCACGGCACAATGAGAGCAGGAGCACAGCATTTCTGGGCTGAAGGAGAAGGGCTGGAAGTGCTGGGGAGCCTTCCCAGCACAGTGCCCGCTCCATCACCCCACCACCACTGTTCAACAGCATGAAGATGCTCGTTTTAGGAAACAAGTGTTCAGCTCTACGTGTCTTACAACCACAGAAGAGGAAGAGCTGCTTCGTCTCTATTCCTCCCCTCGTCCTGGAAAGTCAGGGTGGAAAACAAAGCCAATTAACTGCATAAAAACAGAGCTGGAGCATAAATTTAGTTATTTAAAAACCATAAAAAATAAAATCAGTGCCTGTTAAAGCTGCTCTCCGCACAGCAGCAGAGCTCTGCCACCAGGAATAACCACAACATACGATTCTCTACCATCCCTACCCAGGCTCTTTAAGTACTACCTCCACGCAGCCCAGCAACAACATTGAGAATGATCGCCCTTCCCATTTCATTAAGCACAGATGTGAAGTTCAGAGGGGACACAACGGTTTGCTTATAAACAGGAAAAATTGGGAAAAGACCCATAAATCTCATCTCTGCCTCTTGTTTGCCTTCGCACAGGCTCAGCTCTGTTCCTAAAGAGCTGCTCTTTATGCGCCACCAGATTCCCCTCTGCTTTTTACTGTCCTTGAAAACAGAAATGCCGAGCTTTGGCTTAAATTTATTATTGATAATAAAATAAATAAGCAATCATTGCAAAAAGCCCTAAAACGCTTTCATGCTTAATTTAAATGCACCAATACTGCATTCGGGGTAATCTCATGAGCAGATGTGGGAACGAAGATCACGTAAAATAACATCAGCAAATTATCTAGTTGCCAACACAACTTTCTGATAATAAAAGGCAGCTCAGGACAATTTACCATTGTTTAAGCTAATTTATTTATCCGCATACAATAGTGGCGCAGCCCTAGGGGAAACACAGAACAGTGGGGTGGGGGGGGGGGGGGGGGGGGGGGGGGGTGGGGGGAAGGAAATAATTGGAGTTGATTTATTCGTATTTATTTGCTCTGAATTGGAACAAAGCAAGAAAAGGTGGAATACTTCATAGAAAATCATCTCAGGAAAAACGTTCTCTTTGGAATAAGCTGTGGTTTGGTTGTGGGTTGTGCACCAGGCTGAAAGCAAATTGGGCAGCAGCAGCCCCATAGGCTCTGGGGAGTAGCTGCTTCCACCCCCACCAGCGGGGAGATCCATTCTTTCCTTCAATAAATCCATTTCTTCCTGCTGAAAATTATGATTTCTGTGAAAAGGCCATTTTCCCATTCAAATGCCAACCCAATCTGGAAATAACAGAGGCCCCAACAGTGGAAAGCCTGAAAAGGTTAAAGGAAGTCTGAAAGCTATTTGGGAACATGTGGCCACCTCTGCGGGGAAGGCGCATTGTTTCAGAGGTGGAGCAGCAGCACCTGGTCTCTGTGTGAGATGTTTTCTGAAGCACGCAGAGATGTATGCCTTCACCTGCTGCAGGCTTGACAGGAGGAGATCTGGGGAGAAGAATGGAAAAAGCTCATTTCATACCCAAGATTTAATGTGTTGAAGACATCTACTTGCAAGGAGGCAATTCTGCTGCTTAGTGAGTCACCGAGCGACACAGCCCAGCCCACAAATCCTAGAGGGTTGCCTGCACACATCAAGGTTTCAACTGACTCCTGAACTGATTTTCTCCAATAAGAAAGCAACCAAAGTGATTGCTTTTAGCTGGTCCTGCAGCTTCTAAACTCAGATCAGATTTAGACTGAGGAAAAATAGGCATGAATTTCAGCAAAGCAGAAGGCAATGCTCTTAATTGCCAAGCTGGGAATGTGGTGACAAAATCCAAAAAAGAACAAAATCTGACAGACCATTTTGGATTGAAGCTTAGCAGAAAGACTCCTAGTGAGCTCCTTGCTGCAGAAGTTTGCTGTACGAGAGTATTTCATTGCATGTGAGCTGGAAGAGGTGCTGTCAGGATGATCACCAGGAACAAGGGGAGGACCAGTGAGGATGGAGAGCTGCTGGGGTGGCTGGGATCACCCAAGCCCTCTTGGCTCCCAGATACCCACACAAGCTTAATTATTTCATGGCTTATAGAATATCCCAGGTTGGAAGGGATCCATGAGGATCCAAATCCTATTTCAATTAAGTCTTGCTTTTGCATCTATTTCTTCATGCAAGCAGTAAGACCAGGGTCTTCTAATTCCAATATTATTGCTGGTGTCTCTGCCCCTACCAACCCACCACAGAGCTGGATAATGGCCAGAGGGGCTTTGCTGTCTGCCTCTGCAGGGTCCCCACAGAATGCCCTCTCCATCAGGGCACAGCTTCACTCCAGCTTGGTTTCTTCAGCTGGGCTGTGCATTTAGGAACTGCAAGACGTGAACCTTTCCAACAGTATGTTTGTTGTTTTCCTTCCTCTGTTATCCATTTAACATCTTTATACATCAAAGCAGCCTATTTATAGTTGCCTTCTGGAAGATCTGAACAGCTCCTTTGGCTGTAGCAGGAACTCTTAGCCAAAGGCCACATCAAGCAAGCACACAAACTGAGAAAGATCTGCCTTCGTTGCAAATAGGAGTGCTCTTTCAACTCTTGTCTATAGACAAAGCCAAATGGGAACAAGGCACCCAATTCTCTCAGGGATTCTCAGCCTCGTCTGTCAGAACAGAGCGCCTCACATTTCCCCAGCACTAGACAGTGCTGCAAGTCTTTTTCTTTTCTTTTTTCGCCTTGGAATGAATGAGAAGAAGCATTTCATTGCCAGACTGCTAAGGCTGAGATTGCAATTATGGGTTTAATTTAGCTTTACAGATTGCTCGAGTCTAATTACTGCGCTAGGTGGACCCAATATTGTTCTCAGCGCCCTGTGCTAACAAGGACTGATGAACTTCCCCTGGGACACATTTGGAGCAGAGGGATGTCAATGACACAAACACCACCAACACAGCAGTGCTGGATAGCCCTGCCTTGCAGGATTACAGCACCCTAAAACACCAAAGTTCCATTACAATTCCTTCTTGCTCCCACATGATCCCTTTCAGTTCTTTGCTTTCAATGTGTGTTACAACAGTCTATTTAAGTTTAGCTACAACAGGAGAATACAGCTTCACTCCACGCATGAGGCTCCTCAGAGCTGCCTCTCACTCTCGTATTATGGAAGAGGAAAAAAAAATGACAAGTGCAGAAAAAAAATGGTATTATCCAACTCTGCTGTCTGCCTCATTGCCCACTGTCAACCCAGACGTCATATATGCACTTTTCCTGTGAACATCTGCTGTGCTGCAGAATGGACGTCCATCCAAACAAGACAGCAATCTCTGTTGCTTTTGGCATGCAGGTCCATTGGCATTCCTGCTCTCCCATCCATTTAAGAGCTGCAGACAGCATCCCTCTTCAATATTTTATTGACCTCTGCCACCACCTAAAATCCCCAAGCAGTTTAATTTCTGCTTTACTAAGTCTACTGAAAGGGAAAGCGCACCCAGAGAGATTTTCAGCCAAGATGACTCAAGACAGAGTCCTCAACTGAACTCCCCAGGGGCACAGCCATTTTCAGCTCCTTTTGCTTGCAAGTGCAGATGAAACAAAAGGACTCATCTCTCAGAAAGGATGGGTAGGCACAGCTGATCTCTGCCAGTGGGGTGTCTGGGCCCAGTGCTGGGGAGAGCTGACGCTATGCTGAGTGCTACCGCATGCAAAGGCACAGTCAATTCCTGTGACATCCCACTTACCTTCAAAAGAAGTTAGCAGTCCCAGGGAGCTGGCGTGGCCTCACTTGCAAGCTAACTGCAGGCTTCTTTCAAGTCCCTTAGAGAATTACCAGAAAAATAGCAGTACTTTCTCTAAAATTCTTAGAGAAAAGCAGCCTACTACTCCTAATACCCAATCCTATGTCTTGAGCAGAATTAGAGCACTTGTAGCATTGTTAAGTGTGAATAAGAGATCGTAATCATGGAATCATTATGGTTTGGAAAGACCTCTCAGGTCCCCAACCCCAACTCACCCCCACTGACTGCATTGCTTAATGCATCTCCACATTCCTTGAATACTTGTAGGGAGATGAAATTGCAATACCCAGACCAACACAGCAGGAGGGCATTTCACAAACAAAGGTTATCATTCATTGGCTAGGAATGCACAACCCAACCTGCCTCACTGCTCAGCATCCTCCAGTTACTCTCACAACAAACACACGCCCAAACTGAAGAGAAACCAGTCTATTTGCTGCTGTAAAGGCAACCTTTAACCTATCCCCAGAAGTCACATCATTACCAGCAACCCAAGGACAGAACACTGGACAGTAGACTCCAAAAAGGCCCAGTTATTCCACTGCCATAACCTCAACAAGCCCAGTACTCCAACAGACCCAGCTCCGATGACCTCTGCCCTTCAGACAAGGGCTCTTGCATCAATATAGCAGCTTCAAACCAGGAAAAGCAAAGAAACCACACTACCAAGATCACTCAACTGGCAGAGCTACCAGGTACTCATCCAAAAGCAGCACTCCTCCTTGCTCCAGCCTGCAAACAGCAAGCAGTGCCCGCCCCCCCCCCCCATCAGGGTACTTATGGCTTGTTGCAGGTGGAGGCTAATTAGCCTTTCTCACTCATCTCATTCTCACCTGTTTCAATTAGCACCCTCTCTGCAGGTGGTGAGAGGGGGGGAGAAACCTTGCAGAGATTTAACCCTTTCTTGACAGCCCCCAGCTAGGAAGATGCCTTTCTCTTCCCTGTATCCATGTGCTGGTATCAGGTTCAGCCACCTCCTTGCCCATGGTGATGTTTCCCCAGCTGCAAAGCAGTCTGAGTAGATGCATTTCCCAACCAGCATTTACTGCTTAAGGCAACAGCTATTTTCCTGCAAATTCACCCCTTTTTAGCCAGCATGAACAATTATGTGCGTTGTCAGATTTGTGCAGCATCAAACAGAAGGTTTAGAGCAGAAGGAGCTGGAGAATTGCTTGATCACACAGACCTCCCTGAGATGGCTGGACAATAAAAGTGATTGTTTTCTTTGGTTTATTTTGACCTTAACAGCTTAAGATTCTGCATAATGTCTGCTGATGAACAGTAATTCATGGAAACCCCCGTGATTTGATCTACAACCTCTACCCACATCTTGAGCACTGCCATTAGGAAGAAATGCTGTCTGTACAACGGTGGTGATTTACATTCATGGGGATGTTCCGGGGCATCCCCAGTCACCTCTTCTTTATACGCAATTAATATATAGGCGTACGTTTTTACATAGAACCTTTGTCTCATTGGTAGGTTGTAAAATCATCTTAAGCAGAGCCACCAGGACCTGCACTGAACTCCCTGCTTCCCCTTGAAAACCTGTGCGTGCTGGTGCTTATTTGTCTGCAGTCACAGGATGGCTTAGGTTGGAAGGGGCCTTGAAGATCACTGAGCTCCATCCCCCAATTATTCCAGTCTCTTCCCTGGTATAATTATCTACGACCCAAAGCTGATCAACGAGTGGGTGACGTGGCCCAAGAAAAACACACAGTTGGAGATGTACCAGTATGCCTGATTTCTCCAACTTGCATGATAATCCTACATCATACTTTATAATGACTAACCCTCCAGCTGTGTTTTTGCGCTCCTGAAATATATTAATGTCAGCTTCTTTGCCCAGCGTTAGGCATTAAAGGCACTGCTGGATTTGAACTGTAATCCTTGATGCAAAAGTGTAATCCAAGCAGGACGAGTACAAGCGTGTATAACTGGCCAAAACACCAGATTAAAGGAGCAGCATCTGCCTCTGAACCGCCTTTGGAATTCCTGTGCCGCTCAGTGCAAGGAGATGAAACAACTCAGGGGTTTAATTTCCATTTCAAACCAACCCAAATCCTCATTTCTCATCTTCTCTCTGAGTTTTGGGGAAGATTACAGAGAACCCATCAGGGTTCTTGCTCTGCCAGGGACACGGGACCCCATTCCTCCCCCTCCTCTCACATGGGGTGAAATGGAAGACACCTCATGCAGGGGCTGCTTGCTGGCACTGCCACAGTCCTCCCAGGCTTTGGGTTGGCGGAGGAGCTGTGTGTGAGAGGCGCCTGCGGTCTGGGGAATCTGCAGGACTGAGTGGAACAGCTTTCAATTATCACGAGCCTCACACATAGTAATGAAAATAGCATCCTGCAGAGCTGCAGTCGCTACCAGCAAGGACAGCTTCCAGTGCAGGCAGCAGCCTCTGTTTCTCTCCTGAGTGGCTGAATATCCAACCCACACGTTGCGCTGCACAGGCAGTACGAAGGACAAACTCCTTGAAGCAGAAGGGATGGACTCATTTGTACCAGCTGAGGTCTGGCTGCTGGGTGTCATGCCCCTGCTCAACATGGAAATTGGTGACTGGTGCCTGGATCTTTAGGAACAGATGCCAGCTTGTGCTGGAGGCATTTGCACTGAGCTCACAAAGCTCCTCTCTCTCCCAGCATACCAGCAGTTTGCCATCTCTGCTGCATGCTGTTCCCCCAGCTTGCAGGTGTAAGCCCCAGAGTTGAGCTGCTTGGTTTGGTGCACACCTTCCCCACCTCTCCCACCACCCTGACTGCTGTCCTTGGTCAGAGCTTTGCAGCAGAAGGACCCATCTGCACATCCTCATCGCAGTCACTCCCCCTCTCCTTGCCCATGCTCCTCCCTGCACCCTCATTTGCAATTTTCACATGTTTTTGCTCCATCTCCCTGGACTATAAATCAAATACCCGAGGAAGGCAAGCTGGGCTGACAGAAGACATCAGCAATAAGCCAGGCAAGACAAGAGATACCATGGCAGCAGAAAACAGGACAGCGCTTTAATAATAGCATCTATTTTATTTATCATGCCATCTAAAAGTTCTTGCTGCCTGCGCCTGAATGCTCTGTGCCAGGGGATGGGAGGGACAGATGGAATATAATAAGAGCTGACCTGAGCTGTTGTGGAGAGCAGAAACAAAAGATGAATGGGAAAGAATCTGTAGGATAAAAAGTAGCCCCAATAAAGCAGGTCTTCAGGTGCTGCCTTCTCTTTCTCAGATCTTTCCTGGCTGATATGCAGTGACACAACCCCAGTGCTGGGTACGTCTCCTCATATGGTGCTGACATGGGGTTACCTTTATACTTGATATTCTTACTTACAGCTTAGTATAAAATGCCATCAAGGGAACCTCCCACATGTTTTTCATGGAAGAATAGGACAACCTGAAGTGCCATGGGACGGCAGCTTGATTCCTTAGGCTTGCAAACCTTCCTGGAAGGATGTGCTCCTCCAAAGCCTTGTCCTCACTCAAGCTTTGTTGTTGCCTGACACACAGCAAAGTGGAACAGAACCTTCTAAATATAGAGTTTTTTAATGGCTGCGAGTGGTGAAAATATCCCAGATCCATTTATCTTTGCAAGGGAGCACTATGGGGATTTAATAATTAAACTGAGAGCATCCAGTTGCTATGGAGCTTTTACCAGTCCCTGTATCCATCATCCGAAGGAAAGTGGGTCATCATAGCTTTTTGCAGCCACCACTTCCCAGACCTGATTCCTCTCTCCTGGAGCAGCACTCAAGCCTGTTGTGTTGGCCAACCTCACCTCTCATCATCTCCCATGACAAACAGTGAGCGGCTCTGCAAGTGATTCTTTGGAAGAGTTGCTATTATAGACGCAACCCATCCCAGCTCCTTCCTTCCTTCGGGAAATCCACATGCATTTGTTGATCACCTTTAACTGGGTTTGCAGAGAAGGTCACAGCAGCTGCGTCCTCCCTGGATCCAGGAGAGGAACAGCCAAAGCAGACAGCCGAGCAGCTGTCCTCAAGGTGGTTTTGACCTTATCAGATGTAGGCAATGCAGGAAAGCGCATTAAGAAAATATTGCTGGTGCAATTAGGCAGATGCCTCCGAGGCTGGGACAGGGAGAACTCCCGCATGGCCAGCATGGGCTGCAGCACATCTGAAAACCAGCAGGCAGTGGAAAGCAGCAGGATATGTGCATATCTTACAGATTAATTATAATCTCTCAGACCCTTGTTTGGAGGAGTTCCTATTACGGTCAGTGCAAGAACTTTAAGATTTTCTTTAATTGGATGAACCTCCAGTGGTGATTAGAGCTTTGCTGTCTCAAAAATATGCCAAGGTGGGAAAGTCTGTCCTGGGTTAACACATGGATCTCACAGAGCCACCTGCTGAGCCCATCAGCCGTGGGGACAGTGCCAAGATCCAGGAGCCACTTGCACCACCTCCATGCCACGCATCAGCTTCTATGGGGCAGCAGCAGCCCTGCCCTGCTGGGAGGGCTCTTCCCTTTGCTTCAGTGTAGGCTCAGGTGGCCCTAACAGAGGCCTAAGAAGAGTTGCATGCAGAAGGGGAACACCGAGGGATTTGTTTCCTTACAAATACCCACAGCTCCTCACCAAGATGGTAATTTATATGCCTTGTTACACCATAAAAATAAATCGGCTGGATGCTCCGGAGCACCACGGCTTTGATGCAAACACAACAAAGGCCTCTTTTGGATGTTAGCAGTAAGAGCTTGAAGAGGAAGAGGGCTGTAAAGGGGTGATGGATGGTGCTGTGGCAGGGGAGCCTTCTGCTGGGTGCACATCCAGCTCAGCCCAAAAGCAGCACCGAGCTACTGCCAGCAGCTTGCAGAGCCCCACAGCCGAGCTCTCATTAGCCACAGAGCTGAGCCAGGGTCGGGCTGAGCCAAATGCAAAGTCTACTTAATAAGGCTTAATTAAAATGCAGAGCTGGTATCGTCCTGCAGCTGCAGGCACATCAGCTTTGTCATTAGTACCGGAGGGTGCTGGCAATTAGCACAGTGCTGGCAATTGCTTGTTTGCTGCTTGTGTCAGGCTCGCTGCTGTTCTTTGCTGCTCGGAAGAGGGCTGCAGACCCCACACACCTCTGATTGAGCTGGAAACTGAGCCTAGCTCTGGGTTACGTATGGAGAGCTGACGAAGGTTCGGTATGCTCAAGACACAGGGAACTGCAGGGAAAGAGAAAGTCGCCTAATTTCAGTGTAAGAACTAATCCTGCAACAGAAGAAATAAATTAAAAAAAATAAATAAATCCCTCTCTTTGATATTTTCCAAACAAAGGGATGGTCCCACAGGTGAGCTCAGGCCCCGCCAGAGAGGAAGGAAAGCAGATTATGCAACCCTGAGCTTTTCCAGCGCTGTTCTTTGCTCCTGAGGTTGTACCTTGTACATTTATTTATGTGCCACTGACTTAATTAGCTGCTCTCCTATCTCAGGAGGCAGCAAGATGAATCAGCACTTCTGTGCCATACAAGGCCTGAGCTCAGAGCAGCCCCATCCCTGCCAGGAGCAGGGGCTGTGCCCACCCCATGCAGGACCCCAGGGTCAAGCAGAGGCTGCATCTCAGGCTGAGGAAGTCCAAGGCCCAGGGGCAATGGAGGGATGTGAGCACAGGTGGTCCTCTCCAACCCCTCACATCCCAGGGGTTCATTGCAGATCAGCTGGGGCTTATAGGGCTGCAAGTCACCATGCAGAAAGCAGCTGAAAACACTTTGCCTTCACTTCTTTTCCTTGTGTTGATTCTCCTCCCCGTCCTGCCCGCTACCACTTGAACATACAGACAACCTCAGCTTCTGGAATGAGCATCACATTCTCTAAGCCTACTGCACCCAGCCTGCTCTTTGCAGCAGTGCAGATATTTATCCCATTCCCACCCCATCCATCACACTCAGGTGTGCATCCCATCCACACCTGCAGAGCTGCCCTGTGGACCCAGGCGGGTTAGAGCTGGGGGACATTTGGGTCTGGAGCCACTCTGGGCAGCACCTATAGCTGTAGGACAGGGCACCCTGAGCATGTGCAGCCCCTGCACGGCTTCTCTGCCTTCTCTGCTGCCTTTTGCTAAACCTTCAGCAGAATAGATCTCTTGCTATTTCTTATGAGCTATGCCCACATGGTCATGTTCAAAGTGCTGCAAGCCTGAATGAGAAAGTTTTACGCGTTTTTCCCATGGCCTGGCTTCACTTTTCATCAGTGTTTCCCTATAGCATTGCCAATATTGCATTATGGAGCAGACACATGGCTCTGTCAGCTGGATGTCTGAGCTCCAGCATCCCAACCTGCAATTCCTCCCAGCTCTGGAGATGGGCTGGCCTCAAATTCCTGCTCCAACAACATGCAAGGGGCACGAAGCACTGAGTAGAGCCAGTGCCTATGGAATGGTACAGGATGCAGCCACTTTCCCAGCTCTCCCTTCCTTTCGTTTGGACAGGCTTTGTAGCTAGCAGATGGGAGTGGGCTGCAGCATTATTTGATCGCTACCTATTTATGGCAGCCTCACAATATTCTGTTCAACCCGGGCAAGAAACCCATCACAGGGGTTGGACATGTGTGTGGGAAGGCGTTAGGATCTGCTTTTATTCCTCCCAGGGATTATGCAACATGGGACAAGTCGTCCCATGGGCAGCACTTGGCTGTGGGTCCATCCCATGGGTGTGGGCCTGTTATGGGGCTACAAGGGCTGTGCCAACCCATGTCTGCAGGGAGGTGGGCTCCTCCCCGGGACAGAGCCTCCTGGTGAACCCCACAGGCAGGGGAACTCAGTGGGCTTTGCATGGCCCTGAACACTGCTGTCACCCACATCCATCTACCCACGGGCAGGGCAGAGCAGAGATTGGTGTCAGAGCAGCCCTCGCACCGCACAGGGACTGCAGCTTTTATTACTTCCACAGCAGAGGCAACATGATTTATTGACGCTTTTTTTATTTCCCAGTAGCTCATCCAGTGCTGTGTGTGTAAGGAAGATAAACTGTCTCATTATTGTCCTGATCTCTAATCATGTCACATTTTCAGATACGCCGCGGTGACGGTGACATGTTGGCGTTTTGGTCTGCTGGGATGCAAAACAAAATATCCAAAAAAAACAACAACAAAAAGTAAAATGAAAGAAGAGGGGAAGGAGGAAGGGAAGAAAATGTAAGAGTGTGATTCCAACCCCAAACCAAACACTGCCTTGGCCTTGCCTCGAAGACCAGCACTACCCTTGTTACTGTCTATGAGTGCCCATGGGCAGCAGCGCTGCTGGATGTGCTGGGGGTGCTGGGACATTGCTGGTGTGGGTCTGTGAGCTCTGGCTCACCACCCGCATGCAAGAAGCTTTATATGTAGGGCAAACGCTCCACTGGAAACGTTTGTTGTGTGGTGGGTTGTTTTTTTTTTTTTTATGCTATCATTAAGCAAGGGAATAATATGACCAGATGCTCTGCAAGAGACTGCTGGATTCATCAGCGAACAACAGAGAAGCTGTAATGATTAAACACATTAGATAGTGAAAGACAACAGAGGATTAATTTCAGCACTTAATTAGAGTACCTCTAATCTTCCCCTCTATCATGATTTTCCTTCTCTTCCCTTCTCTCTTTGTCCACATGTGCTTCCAGAGAGCATCCTTCGGGGAAGAGGGAGGTGTGAGATATGCCAGTGTTTATTTTAACAGCTCCTTTTTTTAGGGCTCTGCTGTGAAGACGCTCCTCCTGTCGCTTGTTGCTATGGGGTAAAACAATCCACATTGCCTGGTTGGGTGCTTTTTCTCCCTGGAGGATGCCCAGGGAGCTCCCAAGGCACTGATGTGGCTTTGGCAGAGCCCGAGGGCTCCTGTGAGATCTACAGAGAGGTGTGAGCATTTGACACAGCAGAGTACTTTCAACACTGGCTTAACAGATGGGAATTACAATATTAATAGCACTTTAATATTTAAAATGCAAAACATGTTAGGACGACCCTGAACTCTCAGGTCTGGTAGCCTGTTTCCAGCAGCAGTGAGCGCTGTGTGCTTGTAGCAGGAAGCACTGCAGCTCCTCACATTGCCCATCATATTGCAGCACCCCTAGGACTAATCTCTAGGTCTGTAGGATGACCACCCCTTCCATAGCTTTACTCCCACATAGTTTAACTTCAGAGCTATGCCCAAGGCTGGAGTGTTTTACTGGAGTTCTTAATCCCAGCGCTGTGCTGGGGATGTTCTCCCTGGCTCTGAGATGGGTGCAGACAGCACTCACCTGTGCATGGGATGTGAGCATCTGGCAGGCGTGGAGCATTCTCTGCTCACTCACATTATCATAACAGAGTAACAACGCCTGGTAATTAAAGGTCTGACAGGTTTTTTTTTGTTGGGTTTTTTTTTTTTTTTTTTCCTGTGCAAAATGCCAGTTTATTGAGTTTTTGAAAGAAAAATGTTATGGCTAAAATCTGGGCACAGGGCCCTGCTCATTTCCAGCAGCTTTCCTCCCCTCTGTCATCCCTGGAGTGATGGATACGCTGCGAGCACCTGCACTTGGGCAGTGAGCGCATCTGGAGCGGTGCTTCAGGATGCTCTGTAGAAAACTAGGATCTGTAAAGCACCTGGGCTGCTTTCCCTGTCACCACAGCACCGCTGCAAGCCAGGCCCCTGCTGGCATCCTCCTACCCATCCCATGCCCAGGTCACTCCACGCTTGCCCATCCTGCAGTCTCCGTGCCACCACACTGCCACTGCACCTGCAGTGAGCCCTGTGCTCACAGCTGCCATCACCAGCAAACCCACGCTCAGCCACTAATTTACAGTCCCAGCACAGCCACCCAGGCTCACCCTCGTGGCTTCACACTGCGGAATTGCAATAAAACTTTAATTGAATGCCTCCTTCGCAAAGGGGACCTCCACGAGCTGATGTCAGCCCCTCCGAGTTGACCCCTTGCAGACACAGTGTGTCTGTTTTATTATGGCATGCCATGGCCAATTTGATGGGAAAAGGAGACTGCTCAGACCACAGAGAGGAAACGCTTTAACATTCATTCAAAGTGACAGTGCCCTAGTGCAAAATGACTGGTAAATGCAAAATTGCCACAGATGGCAGGTTTATGTTTCCTCTCCCCAAGGTCCCTTCCCTGCCTCGCCGGGGGCTCAGTGAGGAGGGACCCACTCTGCTGCTGCAGGTGCTGCTGGGGCTGTAGATACCATTTATTTTGGGTAGCTGCATCCTCAGAAAGCGCAGAAATGGGAAAGCATGCACAGAAAACGGTGTGAAAAATAATTACCCTGGGAGCGAGGGGATTTTTCAAAAAGCAAATCTCAAAAAGTCGGAGGGAGGACATGAAACTGAGATCCCACTGAGAGGGAGCTGCAAAACCACCCCAAAGCTCAGAGAACTCCACCGTGCCAGAGGGTGGGAAGCACTGATGGGCAAATGGGGCAATGCCCCCAGCTGGGGTTGCCAGCACACCCCCATGCTGCTTCTTATGCCAGGTGAAGGGCTTCTTAGGGCTTCTCAGGGCCCTTTACCCCCACACACAGCAAAGTCACGGAGCCACCAGGGCCCGCAGTGCCCATGGATGCCTGCACAGCAAACGCCTTATGTAAGCACTCCTTTGCATTCCTCCTCTTGTTCCTTTTTTTGGGTTTTATTTGACAGATTTGCTTAAAAAACAGCGTGGGAATACAAACGACATGTTCAATACAGATCAGCTCACAGCTTTACAACATCCCAAAGAACATAAGTACCATATTATCAAAAGTCCTCGGCGCAGGCTGAGAACAAAGGCCCAGCGCGCGTCGCTGCAGAAAGGTGATGCTTGTCATGCACTGCACAGAGCCGTCCTCGGTGACATGTGTCCTCCTGCAGTGATTGGACAACGGCCACCAGTCTGTCCCACCTGTGGGCCCGGGGACTGTTCTGCAGGAGGATGGAGCTGTTTGTGGTTGGTTGATGCTCGGTGGGCTGATTCCTGCTGCAGACAGGCTGCATCCTTCTGCGTGCTTGCTGGATGCGATGTGGAGATGGCCATCGCTTCCCAACCACTTGGGACCCATTTTTAGGAGGTTTTATGCAAAGTGCTTAACCTCTCTGTGTTTACCCCAGGATGAGAGCCGCTGCGGCTCCAGCACTGCCTCTATTCCAGGTCTGCAGATACTGGGAACAGCTCAGCATGGGTTTGTTGAGCGGCCGCCCACCTTCCTCTTTTTTGGGCCATCGCAGCAGCTCCGGCAGCAGACTCACCGAGCAACACAGGCGAGGCATGTGCAGCTCAGTGCCTTGCAGGAGAGACCTATTTTTCTTCTGTGTTCGTGTCTCAGAGCTGTGCTCCTCCAGCAAACAGCCTGCACTGCACAGTGACTGTAATCCATGCCCATCTGGCTTTTACTTGTGTGTGAAGAGCCTGATCCTGCAACTTGCTGCCAGGAGATGCTGAGCTTCGTACTCCTGCTGCCCCCCAAATGAAGCATCTCAGCACATACCTCACCTGGCAGGAACACATCTGAGGCAAATTACTGTAAAGAGGGATGTGTACAATTTGTTTTTATAGTTACAGCGCAGTAAAAGCGGAGTTATTAGGGAGTCAGCTCATAATTGCCCTCTTAATGAGTCTTAGTCTTTTTCATCCATTCAAAGACTGTCATCTCTGTTGTATCAGGTATATAAAGCTTCATTGACATAGTTTATGACTTTATTAAACCCAAGGATTTCGTATTAATAACGATCATCTCCTCGGCTATATTTCCCTGGTGAAGGAAATGTGTGTATTTGTCTAGGTCCAAGATAATTTGTAAACATAAAGTATTAAAAGGCTCAACAGTTCCAAAAAGTTTTAATTGGAAACTCAACAAATTGCTTTGCAACATCTTAATCCTTCAATATGGAGCTCCCAGATAATGAGGAGCTAATTAAGGGGCCAAGATCTTTTTTTTTTTTTTTATGATAACTGTCTCCATATGGGCTCTGCATTCAGTGCTTGCAGAAATAATGAAGGTCAGAGAAGTAACAGCAAAGAGAGAAAGAAGGGAAATTCTGAGCTCTTGCTGTTGTGACAGTGCTAAGCAGCAGCTAACGTTTCTGCCTAGGCTGTAGGCAGGAGCTGAGTGAGCTCCCAGTAACACAGTGGGACAGCCTGGCTGTGGGTCATCCCAGTGCTCCCATGCCCCATAGCTGTGCAGATGTCCTATGGGCCAAGCTCTATGGCTGCAAAGAGGAGACTTGTCTTAGGGCAGAAAGTCGCAGAGCTGTGAGAGCTGTAGGAATGGAAGTCAGCTCTGTTTGTCCATGAGTAGGTGCTCCGTTTATCCCCAGGCAGGCACATCCAGCTCAAAGGACATAGGAAAACAATAACTTGGCCAGCAAAATTAGAGCTGCTCTGTTATTTGCTCAGCTTCATAACTGGGATGCAGGGGGGCTGATCCTGGGCCCTACAGAGCCCTCTGAGCACAGCGCTCCTCACCTGACCCAAACACCCACCGACACCTCATCAAGTGCCCTTCCATTAATCCCTCATCAAATATTAACGACACATAAACACGCATACGAATACACGGTCAGATGTTTCTCTCAAGCACCTCAATGAGTCCCATGACTAAATTTGGACCAGCAAACCCCATGCAACAAATAATTAAGTCACAGGCTATAGAAAGCAATCCTCTGGGACGTACTTGTCTTTGAATGGCTCATCCACTTGAAAAGTAATGCATACCATTAACTGTATGACCATATGGCATCCATTTATAGAACATTGCACTACAGGCAAATAGGACAAAGGTACGCCCCTTAAAGCACTTTTCTCATCTCATTAACTTTGGGTACAAGTTACAGGAAAGCTGCTCTGCCTTTGTTGTGTTCAAGGACGTTTTGTGCTGTTGAGTCTCGTGTTAAATGAATTGCACTAGGAAAATTAGAGTCTAAATGTAGCTGTGCCCTTAAGCAAACAGCATTATTTTGCCGTTTTGTAATTCAATTTACTCTTTGCAGATCAATATTTTGAAGCAAATTTGTTCTTTTGTCCTCAAATCTTGCCTAATGATAGAAGTGACTTTGGGTAATTAGGCGCACGAAGAACCACGCCGGTGCTCTGCCATTGTGCCATGCCTTGTATGTCAGCATACCCAAATAGTCACATCCATCTCCCCAGAAAAGCAGACTGGCTTGGATAACCAACAGAAGAACCTACAGAAGTCCAAAAGGAGACCCATTCAGTGCTCAGGGAGATGCATGCAGCTTGCAAAGGGGCAAGAGATAGGGTATGCAAAACCCCATGGAGCCCAGCCTGTCCCACAGCTGTGACCCAGCCCTACAGACAGGCCATGCAAGAAGAGCTGGGTGCTGGGAGCACACCCAACTTGCTGCAGCCATCACCTCAAAACCCCACAACGATTCCTCTTCTCCTCTCCCCCTGCACCTGGTTGCTCGTGCACAGAACACACAACGAACAAAGCGGGGAAGTCTCCTAATATTTTTATTGTTCCTTAGATAACTGTGGATAGTACAAAGTTTTCCTCTTTAAAAAAAAAAAAAAAAAAAAGTAATTACCTTCACACTTCCATAAACTGGGCTTCCCATGGGAGTCTGACGGCACAGAATTCCCACAGGAGCGATTTCCAACCACCATAATGCTATGCAGATATTATAACAGTAAGAGAATATTCTTGTAATTATCAACATGAAATTGGTTATCTGTGTATAAGGGTGAACACTGATCTTTTTTTTTTTTCTTTTTTTTTTTTTTTTTTCTTTTTAGAAACAAAACCATCATTTATTAATCCAAACTACATCATTGCATTTTACAACATTCATTGCATAAACTGGACATACAAAGTTTTGCCACCTCTGGTAAATAACGGACATACATTATACAATATATTTGCTGAATACATAAGTTCAAACAATATGGGTACAACAACTTGTTCATAATACATACTTAAACCATCGTGTTTAATAGTTACTAAGACACAGATCCATGAGCTACTTCGGGTCTCAGCACAGTTAATCTAAGTGACAAGAACACAGTTGAGAGACAGTAGCTGCAATGGAAGGCGAATAAAACTAACCTGTGATAGGTCTTGTTCAGACAGCGAGAGCTCCTCACGGGTCAGCTTTCTGCTTAGAAATACAAATCACACATCCATCACAGCTGCCCGCGATGTCGGAAAATGTCCATGCAACCCCCACACAGAAGAGAGCGAGTCTCCCAAGGATAAACTTCCAACAGTCATTGCCTTACTTCTTTTGTATGCACTATAGGTCTGCTATCGGAACGGAAACAAAACAAAACCCCAAACTGAAGTGGTTCTCCAGGTGCAGTTCCAGCTGCAAGTACATGAGTCCATAATGCGGGGCCAGACTTCTAGAAATGCAGAGGTAATGCTGATCTGTCAGGTCTATGCTGAATAATCCTCTATGACGTTGGTCTTAATTTTGGCAGCTGTTTGTTTATTTACTTATTTAAAGTGTGTTTCCTCAGTATTAGCAGTTGTTTCCTATATTTGTTTCTCCCTTCTATTTTTCCTTTTCTTTTTTTTTTCTTTTTGTTTTCCTAAATCAGTTTCTAAACAAGGATGGACTACAACTCATCAGACCTGATGACGTGGAAGAGGGTGACGTTGTAAAGTATTTGGTGTCCGTTGTTCCAGGCATAGAGAGCCCGATCCTTGGGGTTGTAGTCCAACATGGAAATGTGCGAGTACTTGTTTTGGAACGGGATGTCGATATATTCATAGGTAGAGGCATTGGTCTGGTAGGCATAGTGCACCTTGGTGCCTCCCGAATAGCCATTGGTGACGTAGAGCGTGCCACAGATGATGAAGGCCTCCCCAGCGCTGCGTTTCGGGTAGCTGGTGTTCCAGGTCTGGAGGCTCTGCAGGGTGTTGGGGTCCAGCTTGCTGATGACGATGTTGCCCGCATTCTGGTTGGTGGCATAGACGGCCCACAGCCCGTTCTCATCCACCATGAGGTCGATGTCCGAGTGGCCGCCCCAGGCGTAGTGGTACATGTTGTTGTAGCCGGCATAATCCAGGCTGCGAGTCTTGAGAATGGTCTCTGTTTTCAAGTCAAACCTGATAATTATGTGGCTTTGGTATTTATTGAAATAGATAGAGCCATTGTAGACCACTTGACCGGTGCCTGACCATGGGTGAGGGAGACGGTGAGAGGTAAAATTGTCGGTATTCATGAAGTCTGCCATGGATTTGTATTCGCGGACGAAGCGGTTGTTGTGGTAGCTGTCCATGTACCAGACCTGGGCGAGCAACAGAGACACGTGGGGTTAGGGAACAGCTGAGACCTCCCATCAGCGAGCCAGCCCTTTGCCTAGGATGCTAAACCCAGAGTGAGCTGCTCGGGGCCAGCTTCACTGAGGCACCCACTGGAGAACAACACGCCCAAAGCCTCCTGTGCCCAGAACAAACCTCAGGCTGCCACCCCAAACTCACCAAAGAATGGAGAGAATGGCAAATCTTTCCTGGGGTAAGCTGGCATCGCCCCAGGACCAGCACTGTCCCTCCAGAGGGCAAGCAGCACCTTTCTGCGGCTAAACCCTACAGAGATGCTGCCTTCCTCTCCTGTAAGCCCCATTACGATCACACTCAGTAAATTACAGCAGCTGCTGTGCTGAGCTTTGTTAATTTGGCATGCAGGAGCGAGGAACGCAATCTCTCATTGTCAGGGAAATGCAGGCAAAGTCCATATTGGTTTAAAAATCATACGCTTCCCCATCAAAAGCTTAAACCAACACTGCTGAAATACAAGAGACAAAGACATCAAAATGTTGCTATCAGGAGATGGGAGAGAGATTTCAGATCGTGATTTAAACGCCAGTTCGCCAGGGACACTGTCTAGACTCCTTAAAAAAAAAAAAAAAAAAGCTTTTGTCATCTGAAACCAATTCAGAGGCAAATGCTAAAGCGGTGCAGTTAATATCAAGAAGAAATATCCGTCCGGTGAGTGACACCCTGTGTGCCTTTGCTGCCTAAGGAAAAAAAAAAAAAAAAAAAAGATAGCTGCCTTCTGTTAAAAATGTTTAGGAAGGAAAGGAGGTAAACGAAACGGCAGCGGGGAATGCCTTTAAGGATGCAGATTTCAGTCAGGCTGCAGAGAACGTCTGCAAAATGTGATCGCAGCAGCTCTGCAGTAACGGCTGTCTCCAGGGTCCATTAGAGGAGCAGACAAACATTTACACGCAGCACGTGCGTCCTGGGTTTGGCCTCAAGGCCAAGTGAGGGCTGCAGGGAACTTCGGTCCCCACTCAGTCCTACCCTGGAACGTAAAGAATGAGTGTGGCAAATTGCTCCCATCTCCCCACTCTCTGTGAGGAGGGCTGCAAAAGCTCGGGAAGGAAAGCATGCGTGGCCCTGAGCACAAGGTAGAGATGTGCCAGAGCATGGGAGAGCTTCCACGGATGGACGTGGGGCTGGGAAGCATTCTTCAGTTAAAGAAAAGCCTGCGTTCAACTGAACCGGTGTGGAAAATTACAAAATAGCCCTGAAACTCACTGTCTCTGTGCTGCCCACATCTCATTATTTGGTATTTAATAATTAATACCAAACATTCGTTCAGTTTTTAGAGAGGGAAAGAGAAGACCACAAGAGAAGGAAACCTCGCTATCAAGGTGGTGGGATCCGGAGGCATTGGTGCTGTGGAGAAGCAGAGGTTGAGGGATGGATGGCCTCACGTCGCTGGCTGCCTCTGAGCAGCCTCTCTCCTGCACTGCCCTGCCAATATGCATCAATCCCTGCACTCAGCATCCGCCGCCGGGCTGCTCCTGTGCGACTTACAATTTTGCCCAGTTGTGTTCAATGATTTCATGACACGAATAAACGACCATGAAAACCACCAAACACCTCCTGGGCTTTGGCGATGGAAGATGGATATGATAAACTGCCCGGCCTCTCCCCACCACCAGCTTCCTACTCAGCCAATGGAGATCTCATAAGCATGCATTTGTAACACAGTTCACAATTCATTTCATACACACACACGCGGTTGTGAAGCCTGAGCTACAGTCCAGAGAAAGCTGCTTCTTTACACACACAACAAAAGTAACCTGCAGAAAAGGTCAGGGGCAAAAATAAAAATAATTAAATATTGGTTTGAGATAAAACTCTCCGAAGAAGAAGATCTGGGAAGATCGTTAGCACGTAATTAATGTCCTTTGGCCACCACAGACCTGGCTCTCCCTTTGCAGATGTATAAGTCAAACCTAACCCCATTACTGCCGAGGGATGCAGCAGACAAAGCCCGAAGGGACAAGTCTGTCCCTCTCTCAGGAACCAAATGTGGGCAAAACCTTCCTGTTCTACTTCATAATTAGGACTGCCTTTGTTTAATAGCCATAGAAGATAGAGGTGTTACATTGGGGAAACCAGTGCCAACCAGTTGGCTGCTGGAGGGACCTCACCCGCCATCTCACGTCACTGCTGCTTCGCTGCTGCACGTCCCCAGGCAATGCATTGTGCTGGGGTGGCTTCTGCAGAGCATCCCTTGTGCTCATGGCTGCAGAGAGCTGGTCACAGGACAGGCTCTCAAAATAGCTGCCTCAATAGAGCCCGTGCTGGTGCCTTCATCCTTTGATGAGGGCTGCTTCGTGCAGCAGGGAATTGCCCTGCAGCCAAGGACTGTGGTTTTTGTTATGTCTTGCTGCCTGCAAATCCGCAGCAAGCACTTGAGATATTTTCCATTCCATCAGTCATGGGAAGCCTGGATTGATTTTCAGCCAGTTATTGGCCTCCTACCTCCTTGGGATCAAAATTGAATGGTCTGAATGAAAGGAAAAACAAAAACAAGAAAAAAGAGCAAAACAAAGCAAGACAAATCTCTCTGGCTGCAGCCAGTTAATTCCTCACTACAGCTCAGGTGGAGGACGGAGGACAAATGGAGTTTGATGACGTTATCAGGGATGCTGGCAGCGGAAGAGCAGCAAGGGCCAACAGAATGGGCTTCTCCACTCCTCCTGACTGCCAAACCCACACAATACTTGATTTTCCTTCCCAAAATCTCCTGGGGACACCCAGGACCACAGGGACGGAGCTGCCGTGCTCTTACCTTGTTCTCTCCCTCCGGGGCGAGAGGGTCTGTCATCCACGAGCCGAAGCGGGACCCCGAGGTTTTAATTGTGATTGGGTCACTTATTCCTGTCAGCTTGCCACAAGCTGAAAAAGAGTGCAAGGCTGGTGAGCACCATTCCCAACAACGCCACGCTGCTTGGGCACACGCTTCCTAACGCTGTGTCTTTCCCTGCCAGAACCCCATTGCCCCCCATCCCATCACCCTGAGAAGCTGTGTTGTTATTTAATTAAAGGTAATTAGGCTGAGAACAACTGCCGGGTGGTTTATGGTCGTTTCGCATCTCTTAACAACAATTGTCCTTATCGCACTGCCCCAAGAAAACAAGCCTTCCCACAGCAGCTGCATGCTCATGCTGCAGAATAGGAAATGAGAAGAGTTAGCCAGGGTCGAGCAGCCAGGTGGAGAAATTAGCTGAACGGCTCTGCTCATTTCTGCTATAATAGAGTGGGTGCAGCCAAGATAAAAAGACAGCCGTGTCTATTCCAGCCCTGCTGGAAGCAACACATTTGTTACAGGTTATGCAAAGGAGAAAGGAGGAAGAAAAAAAAAAGAAGTGGGAAATTATAGGCGATATAAATCTCTCTTCCTCACAGAAACCATCTCAGGATTCTACCAGCAGCCTGCCCTGGCTCTGATGTGTCTGCATGCTCGGGGGCTGCTGAGGAGTGCCCCTCCTGCACCACTGCCACCCCCAGGAGCCAGATGCTTCTTTCCCTTTCTCTTTATTTTTAACTTCATTTTTTTTTAACACTGCTATCCCCGACTTCCACCAAAGCCGCCGTTCCGTTCTCCCCAAACGCCGTCATTTTAACTTATGGGCACTCCAGAATGACAGGCAGAGGCACACAGCGGGATGCAGCAGGATGGGCTGCGGTCAGCGTGGAACGCTCTGTTGCTACGGGAGCAATCATTGAAAACCCAGACACATCCAGCACAGAGCGGTCCTGCAGCAGCACCTCCTGCGAGAGACAAGAACGTTTGGCAGCACCCAAAGTTCAGCACAGGCTTCCTGATTTCTCCCCTAGGATCTCATCCTACCTGGTGCATGCAGAACCACTCGGCTTGGGAGGAACCACTGACAAAAGGATGCGAAGAGTTAAAATAATGAACGCTTAATGTCTGGTAAATTCCCCTTGCAGAGGAGCCCTAATCACAGATCTGCTCCTTGCTGCCTTCCATTATCACCGCCCCACATTGCTGTCACTTTATCTCTTTCCTTCCATTTCCCTGGAGAGAAAGGTTGTATAAAAGCGCATTGATTAAAAAATAAAGTAAAAGGGGGAAAAAAAAAGCAGTATCAGCTGATAAGGGTAAACTAGTGTTGTTTGCACCATCTCATACACGTTTGGCACATTCACAGCAGTTCTCCAGCAGTGCAAGAGGGCTGCTCTCACACAGGACAAGGCAGTTACTCAGCATAAACCCACCAGAAGCATCAGATACGAGGGAAGATGCCCAAAATGGATCACAGAACCAAGGGCTTCCCGGATCCCAGGAGCCAGGCCTCTGCAGCTCTCATGGGGTTACCCCTGGGGATGCACAGCCACAGCCTCCGTGACCCTCATTCCTGTCTGCTCCCACTGAGGTGTGTACCACATTCCTAACACCATCAGCTTTCTTCCCTCTTCCTATGGGGCTAGCAACCACTAGCAGCAGGAATATCACTGAGGGCAGAGAGGACTTGGTCTGCTGCTGCTTCCTTTGGTTGTGCTGCAGTTCAGATCACGGCAGCAGCTCCCAAGCTTGGATTCTCACATCTGGCTCTCCAATATTTCACTAAAGAGAAGGAAGGCAAAGACTGCATTCACAGCTTATTTTCCTTCTGGGACTACTTTCAGTGCTGAAATGTGACCAGCGAGTCTCTCAGGGATGAATGTGCGCCAGGGAAGCATGCTCTGCTGCCCATTACTCGAGTCCATGGCCTGATGGGAAGCTGTGGACAACAGTTTTGGGGCACTCCTGGAGGATCTGCTTTCACTCCATTTTCCCTTACAGGGGTACCTGGAACAGAGGCCCACAGGGATCTGGGTGTCCCTTCTCCTGGGAATCAGCACAACTCAGCTCCTTTTGAAGCCCTGCAGGCTGTCCCAGCTCCAAACCACCTTCCTGCAGCTCCACAGAGCAGCAATGCAACGCAACGCAACACAACACAACACACACACAACCCCTTCTCTTGTCCACATTTTGAGCGAGCTACAGCGACCACCACCACCCTCCCAGGATGCTAACAGTCCCACTCCATATTTTCCCTGAGATCCAGCCCACCAGCAAGTGATGTTTAGCAGCTTGGCAGCAATTTACCACCAACGCAGCCACCTGTGCTGTGCTGCCAGGCTCTGCTCGGGCAGCACCCACCTGTCCTCCCCACCTGTTCCCAGCACTGGGGATGCGGGGTCATTGTCTTACCCTCATCTCCATCATCCAGCCCATCTCAAACACTTTGGGTACAGGCCAGCAGGACCTGGATTTTCCCAAAGGGGAAATCACACTTGCTCTTTCTCCATCCACTGGGACTGTGGGCTGGAATTCTGTTGCAAGAGTTTGGGAAAGCTCATGCCATTGGCAAACACGAGTCTACAGAGCTCAGCCCAATGAAACCCCCCTTGATTCAAGGAGTGACAGCCCCTTCCCTCCCCCAAGGCTCTTCTCAGGGTAATGGAAACGTTAAAATCCCTATATAAATAGTGATCTTTAAGAATGTAAACAGCATAACAGATTGAACGTGCCATTATTGATTTCTTTTTTCCCCTCACACGCACACGACAGGGTCAGGAAGTGTTTTCACTATTGATCCATCAAGAATGCTTAAGAAACCCCAAATACAAAAAGGACCTTGTCTAAAGAGAACGCTGCTGCGCTGCTGGGCATCAGCGCTCCCTGGAGAGGTGAGGTGGGCAGGCATGCAGCTCCATGCCCTCTGCCTCCTGGTCCCCAGCCCTGCTCTAGCAGGTGAACGCAGGTGAACAGCCTTGCTGCCCCATGCAGGAACAAATGAAACTGAAATGTTCTACGTGAGACTTCAGTGCATCCCTCTGAGCAGATAATTTGCAGCAAACAACGATCCTCAGCAAACATGGTCTTACCATGTGCCAGCAAAGTGGCTGCAAGGTTGTTACCTGAATTTAACTCAATTAACTCCTATTTGCACTGGTTTGTACTCCAGAGCGATAAACAACATTGGGCATTCAGTCTGTGCTGTTTGCTGCTAAAAGACTGAATAAATCACCCTCCTGGTGAGCAGCAAAGCCTCCCGGGAGAACCCCTTTGCGAGAGTCAGAGTTGGTCTCTGTGAGCACACAGGGGTGCTGCAGATCCTCAAGACATGAAAGCTGCCCTGAACCACCCCACAGCTGGAGGAGAAAGAAGGAGCAAAGCCAAAACTTCCAAATAAAACCTAAATAATAGTAGTAATTGAAAAAGGCAACAAAATTTGCTAGAAAAAGTTGCCTGCAAGACCTCTCCATCCCAGCTGCCTCAGCCTTACTTGGGCTGCTCGCTTGGTCAGGTGTCCCATTGGGAGAACGCGAGCGTGGGGGGATGCAATGAATCCTGAGCTGAAGGGGTGAAAAACGCATGGGCAAACTCAATGTTTTTGAAGCCCTGAGGTCCAGGATGGTTTTGTTGAAAGACCTGTCCCAAGGTAAGCAATCCCACGGCCCGGGTGTAGATCCCTGGTACTGCTGCCATCCCCTCTCCCCACCACCAGCAGCTTCTCCTGCTACCCAAGGGATGGGCTGAAGGTGTGGGTGCCCACAGGGCACCATCTCCTCCCATAAAGCCACCTCTGTGCCCAGGGGCCTCTCCAAAATTGTAATGATAGGGGAAGCTTGGAAGGGAAGCAGGAGGTAACAGGATGGGAAGGCAGGGAGGTGGCTGCCTGTGGAGGTGTGGGGGTGCCTAGAAACAAGCAAAAGCAATTCCAACAGTGGAGACACTCGAAATGAAACGTTACCTTGCCAAGGGTATACAGTGCTGAGAAGAGATCAGCTCTTCCTTGAAGTTACCTGAGAGTGTAATTTCATATGTGCTACCAAAATAGACTGCAGAGCAGTTAATGTGTTTAGATTACCTAAATTGCTTAACGAGAAAGTCAATAATGGAAGGAGAAATTAAATCAAGGCAGCGCGAGGGCAGCAAGCAGCGGGGAGATGTGCAGTGGGAGGCAGCCCCCTCCCTGCCCCTCTGCCCAGTGCTGGGTGCCCCGTCCTGCCCAGCGTCCCGGCCACGCCAGCACGTCATGCTCTTCTCAACGGGGGGTTTGCAAGATGCAAAAGGAACAAAAGAAACTGATTTCGCAGCCTGCACACGCACTGCTTAAAGCGGGGTGCAGAGACATTTGCTGACGTGCCAGGTCCAGGTAGCAAACAGCTTAGACATTGATGCATAAGCAGAATGGGCGCATGTGTTTGCTTTGCATAAGCGCTACTTGCGTTTGCGCACGTCGCCGTCCGCTTATGCAAACGCTGCAAAAAGTCACATGCCTACTTACGGGCCTGATCCTGAAGCACTTGCACCGTGAGCAACATCAGGCGTGCAAGCAATCCCCAGCAGGACAGCTGGCAGGGTGAGTGTTGCTCGCAGCACAGGTGCTTGCAGGATGGCGCCCGGCTGCGGGGCTCCCCTTGCAGCAAGGCGAGGAGCCGGGAGATAGCCAAGCCGCATCTCTGCCTGCAGCCGGGAGGCGTGTTGGGACATCGATGGTGTTTAGCCAGTTGCCACCATGTTGGTCTGAGCCTACCTAATTTTTGCATGCATGCACGAAGCCTTTCTTCAAGATTTGACACTCTGTTCTGAAGCTCTTCGTAGTCATAGGCGCCAATCTCTTCCTGGAGTTCGTTTAGAACTGACGTCAGATTCTGGACCTCCTCTTTAAACTGCAATACCAATTTTGCATCGGCTTTGTACTCTTCCAACACTGGTATCAAAGGCCTAAGTTCCTCCATTTTCGCTTTTATTGCCTGCAAGGTTAAAATAAGCTCGATTCAGTGCTATGCGTGCAAAAATCTGCAACACTCTGCCTTGACCTGGTTGCTTCCTACGTGAGTGCATCGTTCATATCCCCACAATTATTATCATTAAAATTACTTTAATCATTATTTTGGTCCGAATGACGTATCGGAAAGAACATATTAAACAGGCTGCAGAACACCAACATATTTGGGAAAGGCCTTTATTTGTCATTTTTAGAATGCAACATCTTAGGGTTACATGCTTCAGATCACATACACAAAGAGTTCTTTTTTTTTTTGTTTTTTTTTCTTTTTTTTTTTTCTTTTTTTTCTTTCCAAAATAAAAGAAAAAGAAAAGAATATATATATATATATATATATATGCATTGACAAGGGTTTCAAACTATTCATGAAATGCATCTACAATTGCATGCAAAGGAAGATCTCGGTTGTGTGGTTCAAGGTTCCTTAGTGAGATATGGTGCTAATTTGGAAAGTAATCAAAAAAATAAAATAAAATAAATGCATGGTGCAAAATGCTCTGTGGCCCTCTTTTCATGGTTACATGGGAGTGAACTGCTTCTTCAGTCACTGCAGCATTGAAAAAACTTGCTTTTAAGTTAGCCCTGTAAGCAAGAAAATGAAATACTGTTGAGGATCTAGCTCGCTAACCTGCCTTATATAGATAGCCATTCATAGACAATACGGAACTAAAGAGAAAAGAACACAAGATCTCCAAACCACTCACATCTCAACACTGGCGTTAGCAGAAACAAAATGCTGCGCTGGTATTTCAAGTGATGCTTTGGCAGCAAATGAGACAAAAGCTCCTGACCGTTTTCAGACTCGCCGTGAAAGGCGTAAAAATCCAAGCCGTCGTCGAGTTTATTTTGCAGGAATTAAGACTTGTTTTTGTATTTTGGCTTTTGAATTCAACGGAGGCCCGATTTAAAGGCACAGTATGCAGCATTTTGTTGAAGATGCTTTGCTCCAGCAGCTAACGAGCAGACATAAATACGCATGCACCTACCCGTTAATGAAGCATGGCAGCATACAGCATATATACCTGGTGCTCCTGCCCTGACCCCATCCAGAGCAGGGCTCGGACTCTGCCTGGCTGCTGAAGCAGCTCTGGGGGTGAAGGGGACCACAAGTTGTCCCTCAGCATCATTTCTTTGCATCCCATCCCCTCCTATTTAAGCCAAGAGGCTTTCCCTCCTGCTCTCTGCACGTGCGGGGATGTCTTTCTTTTCCTATTTACTTTGCTACCTGCTGCAAGTTCCCTGGCAGGCAATGGGGAGGGTCAAACTCATTACAATGGATAAGGAAAAAGAGAGAGCATCTCATGTTTAACTCCAGAAGATGAGCCTGGCAGGCAGGCCAAGCAGGGGGTCCTGCAGATGGGGAGGGCAGGAGCTGGGGCTGGTGGGAAGTTCTGAGAGCCTTCTTCCCAGCTTTTGTTGTGCCATCTTGGTATTTAACACACTCATTAAGGAATAGCTGGCTTAATAGATGGGTCAGACTGGGCAAGAGGATGGGAATCAGCCGGTGGGAAGCATCCCTGGATTTCAGTAGAAATCTCCACCATTTGTGTTTATGATTAATCCAAAATATTACTACAGTTTGGCATGACAAGTGTTACCGACAGCCTCTTTCTGGCAATTTCACTTGGTCTCAATCCCGTGACTGAAAGTTTGCTGCAATGGCAGCATCATTGAGAGGGATGATTTTTCCACTCCTAATCTGCGCACATCGCTCACCGCAAAGCACTGCCAACAGCCTTACTTCCAAACTGGATGTTTGCACATCTTTCAGATGCTCAGCTGGCCATCCTGACGACAGCCAAAGAGCTGTAAATTCCTTTTCAAAATTATTTTTGGTGGGGTTTGTTAGCTTGGCTGATTGCTCGATGGATGCAACCCATGCCAAGAAGGGCAGTGATGTGCTGAGAGCCTGGTGTGGTTTCCTGTGTGCTGCAGAACTGCTTGCTAAGGCTCAGCTCCTGGCTATTGCAAACCTTTGGGTGGTGGTTCTTCCTAAGGAGAACAGGAGTAGGGATGGGGGTTGGAGGGTGCCTGGCTCTGCCTGCCCTCATCCTGCCCCGAGTTCTCCAACATGGAGCCAGCCCTGCCAGCATGGGAATGCAGAGATTTAGGCTTTTACCCTATAGGAAAACGCTCTCTGGCCTTGCTTTGGATAGGAGGGAGCTGAGGGGTGCTGTGAGCACAGCCTGCAGCTGGGCTGCAGCATAGCAGGGGCTGCCAGGCTGGGACACCGTGCCGTGCGACGCCTCCGTTAGCAGGTTGGAAAGCAGACATACCTTAAACTGCCTTGCCAGGTGCTGCTTGTGGCTTTCTTCCACTTGCTTAAATTTGGATTCCAGTCCTCTCATCTGGTTTTCCATCTTCTCCACGTACTGGAGGTCTCGCTGGGTCCGCCTGTCCAACACCTCTATCGACTGAGACATGTTTTGCACCTGCCAAACGAGAAGGGATGTGTTACACAGGAGATGCATCCCCAGCAGCGGGGCAGTGCTGAATGCAGACGCTGCCCTTTGCCTGGAGCCAACACAGCAAAAGGGCAATCAGCAGATGCATTATTTACCAGCTCATCATCAGCATCTCTCAGCATTACCACTCCATGCTCTAAAGCAGAGCAAACTGGTTTCATCATCAGCCACACTGCAGAGAATAATTCAACAATCACACGTGCAAAGAAAGGCTGTAGTCAACTATAAAGTGCATTTGTAGTAATGGCCTCTTTGATAGGCACAGGATGATAGAATCACAGGATGTCTGATTTGGGCAAGGAGAGCCCGTTAGGAGCACATCTGACTATGAGAAACACTTCTGCTGAGGAGCACGTTACCATTTGTTCACGTGAGTGATGCACACTGATTGCCTAAGTGCAAGCTTTACTCGCAGCTAGTAAAACTTCATCACTCCAACAGCCTCGCTATTTATACAGCATCTGCCACAAGCAGTGCAGCTGCAGGTTGGGGTGGCTGGAGTGTAACAGGTGCAGCTCAGGCCCCACTGACGCCCATTCCTGCACACCCTGCGTGCACCTGCCTGGCTCTGCTGCACAGGTGATGCAAGGAAGCTGGTGGGCTTCTGCTGAGAGAGCTGCTGGTGCCAGAGGGGCAAGGAATGGAGGGAAATGGGAGCTGGAGCGACCTGGTTTTGAAGGCTGGCTGTCAGCTGATTATCTGAGATATCTGCCTCTCATTCTCAGGCTCTGAGAGGGTAAACGAAGAGCTGACTTAGGAAAGGACCTATGCACGTATTTAGCATGAAGCAATGGATACCCCTGATCATCAGGGGCTCTTGTGTTTGTACTGCTCTTAGTACATCACAGGGCTCAAGGAATACCTCCCACTGCCAAGGTGCCCATAGAAATGCCCCCATTGGTACTGTAGGGCTGACGCCCGGGTTGGAAATGAATCAAGCATCCAAGCCTGGTGCCCTGACATCCTGCTTCAAGCCTCTCTGAGCATTTGAGCAATGCCCAAACGTGATCCCAAACAGTGTCTGAGGATGCCCTCCAAGCCACTTCCCAGAGCCCACGTGTCTACTTCCATTTCCATCCCCGGCGGAGCCAAACGCAGAAAGAAATGGGGAAAGATGTGCAGGTGCAATGCTTTGTCCTGCCAATGGCACTGCTCTGCTTACCTGGAGGGGCAGCACAGGGATGGCCTGGGACACCCGCACTGGGAACAGCACGGGTCAAATGCCCACCTGTGTATCTGCATCTCCGAAGTCACCAAAACGAGCCCTGCCCACACGCAATGACAAGAAAACTATCACAGGGAACCACTGAAAATGCATGGACAGCCTGTATCTCAAAGGCCAGCAGCGAGAAAACCTTTTGTATAACCAGTACCGCTGCTCTGGGCTCCCAACAATTGGTCTCAGCAGAGGTGGAGGCATTACTCTGAGCCCCAGTACATCACCCAGGCTGGATGTAGGGGGCTCAGAGACCTCTTTGTGCCCCCAGGGAGGGAGAGGAAAGGCCTTGGACAAGCACAGCCGATCTGCAGCCTCTCCTGATAGGTGCTCTTGTGCCAATAATCCAGACCACCCTCCTCTGAGTCACGCTGCATTTACACGGCAAAATTGCTTCAATGAGCTGAAACAGGCACGACTGGTAAGGATCACACAAAATTGATCTCGTTTAGTCCACTAATGCCCAACCCTGATGAAAGGCTGAGCTGCAGCAATCAGACAAGAGCAGTTCTGCACGGATACGTTGATGTGCAGCAGCACCCCGGCCCCGCAGGTCCTATCAGACAGCAGCAGGCTGCAGGGAATGAATCAGCCCCCTAGCCAGGCTGCTGCTCTGAATCACCTCTGGAGGAGCCTGCCTCTCCCCCGACTGCAGAGGAAATGAGCTTCCTCACACGTCTCTAAACTAAGACAACTAAAATTAGCTGCTGTGCTATTTCAGGATGCGCTCTACAAGTTCAGCCTCCCGCTATTTGCTGCCCGTATTGTTTTCAAGCAGGCAGGATTCTGGCCAGACTTGTAAAAACTCATCTCTGTCATTCCTGATCCCTGACAGCAATGTGTGCTTCATCATCTGGAGATCTACTCGTTTTCCCTCATTAGCATATTAAGCCCTTGATCCAGCAAAGTGCTTTGGCACACGATTAGATTTCAATGAGACTCCTCCTAGCTTAAACTTAAGCACGTACATAAGTGCTTTAATCAACCGAGACCCAAGGATGTTGTCTCAGATTCCCTCAGCTTCATCCCTTACTTTGCTAACATCAGCCAAAGTGCTTTTTGCCCCTTTGGTTGAGCACGCACTCTCAACACGAAACTTTGTTTTCCATCGAGCTGATTAGAGAGACAAACCCACCTCGGGGAAAAGAGTCAATTCTAGCATTCAGAATAGAAAACTGACACAAACAAAACATCCAGTTCTGTTCTTGCCCTCTTGGTTGGTATTGAGTTGTTTGAGGAGTAAACCAGAGTAGCTGAGAGTCGGTATGGGCCTGATGATCCTTCGTTGGGTTTACATGGGCAGCACCCCATTGTCTTTAGCTCTGCTCAAGCTTCTCTGCTGATCAGCTCAGGAAGGGTAGCTGTAAGCCCACTCTGGGCTTTGAAACAGCATGAATGTTTGGCTTGAGCTTGGGGTAGCTGGACAACCAGTGGAGCCATAGCAGGAAGCATCTCGAGGGAGATTTCAGTACTCTATAGGAACGACTGGCAGAGATAGATAGCTGATAGATTGGGATGTGCAAAATCCTTCCTGTAAGGACTGCAGAAGGCAAAGTGAAGGCTGAGATCATTATGCACCTCAGAGCGAATATCAAAGGAACAAGAAGAGCTGCCTAGGCTGGAGATAAGTGCTGGCAAAGAGGAAGCGTTGGCAGGAAACGAAAGCTGGTTCAACTGTCAAAGGAGGAAGCCCTCCCAGATAACAAGGCCAGGGGAGGAAAAAAAAAAAAAAAAAAGAATAAAATTCGATTTGAAGATAAAATATAATCTGCTCATGAACAGGATTCCAGTGATGTGTTGGTCTGGAGGCAGGCCAAGCTGTGGCCTCAGCACCTGACGCACGCAGGGCTCGGCACGAGCCGCCCAATGATGCCAGCAATGAGCTCAGCCACGCAGCGCTGGGGCTGCACAGTTTGTGCATGGCGAGCAGCCCGTGCTCACCTCCGCTCCTGCACCTGCTGCTCCTCAGCCCTGCAGGGTGCCCAGGATTCACCTGCGGCTCCCATGTTGTGCCCGTGTGCTGAAGGTCGATGGGGGTCGGCAGCTGCGAGCCTTTGTGCAGCGATTTTTGCTCTGAGCAGTTTGTGTACGCGCACGCACAAAAGCAGCTTTCCTCTGGCCCTCAGAAGCAAAGCCTTATCATTCCTGTAGGTGAGTGCCAGGTCCCCTACTTTGAAAATCCAAACAGAATCGCCTCCCTGGCACATTCTGTTTCTTCATCTGCCGGCAGCGAGAAATCCGGAGGTGAGAGCTTTCTCAAAACTGGAGTGAAAATGTCAGGTGGGGGAAGGAGCATCCAGGTCTGACATCCTTCCTGGGGAGCTGGGAGCTCTCCTCTGCGGATCCATTTTCCCTATAGAGGGATTTTCATTCCAGCCTCGATCGAGATCAGATGTCTGGCACCAAGAGCCCACTCTTTATTTCGGGGTTTTCATATAGGTTAGCGTAGGAGTGAGCTGCAGACAGAGCAGCAGGCAGGTAGCACAGCCCAGAACACACCGCCTCTCAGCCCGCTCCTCCCTCACTTTACTCATTGGCAGCCAGAGAGCTGCGTAAGGGAAAAATCCCCGAGCGCTCCCACCGTGCACTCTGCAGCTGCTGCTCCTCCAGGGCCGCCACACTCAGCTCAGCCTGCTGTTAGCAGAGAGCATCGGGTCAAAGCCCTCTTGGTTTATGCATGTGAGCAGCTCTGGGAGCACGGCTGGGCTCCGGCACAGCATTCAGTGCCTCGCAGCCAAACGCGCTGCCTGACCCATTGCTGCTGGTGCTCAGAGAAATAAAGCTTGAGCTTTGGGATTATTTTTAGAAGCCGATGGCACATCAGAAGTGTTTCAGGGCTAAATGTTCCCTGGCTGAGTTTATTGCCCTTATCGCATAGGAAAATCAGTTCGGTGCGGGTTTGCTGCGGTGATGAGTGATAAATCAGCTTTGTGAGAGCACCGAGGTACCAATCATCTGGTCGTGCAACACATGCATGAGGGCACCAGGGAGAATTACAGACCCAGAGCACGAGTCCACTTACATGTTAAAGAGAAGAGCACCATTTCACATGAAACAGCATTTCTTCAATGAAATCTATTACCTGGAAGGCTTCTTGTTATCAGGAATGTGTCCCTAATGAGATTCTTTAATCTCTTCGGACAGCAGACTATTAAAAACTAATCAAGTGGATGTCAGTGTTAGAAGAAGACGACCACAAACTGTCATCTCTCTGCTGCTTGATGCCAACAGCTTGCACCGTTTTGTGTGACCTTTTCTAATATCAGTATGGCTGGGAATGCATGGGCTTCGCTTTTTTAAAGTCTCACCGAGGCTCAACCCTGTGTTAATGCAATGAATAGAAATTAATACATCACTATATATATATATATACACACACATATATTTTTCATCTTATAAACCGACGGGATTCAATATCGCTGCTTTGGTCTCAGCAGTTTTAACCTGACCTCAGGCCGTGGGCTCTTTTCCTTTCAGAAACACTCAGATATTTGTCCTCCTGCCTGATCACTCCCTGCTGCACTGACTGCAGGGCTCTGCCTTTTCTGGAAACGAAAGCTCAGCCCATCTCTCTCAGCTTTTCACCCCATTCACACCATGCCAAACCAACCCCCCTTGCCCGGAGCGCATCAGCCGTTACCTTTTCTAATAGCTGTCTCAGCTGCTTTGTCCTGGCATCACGCGAGCACATCGTCTGTTGAGGTGCCACCACTGTGCATATACAACGTCCCTCGCTATCCTGGGCAGAGCTGTAGACCTGCCAGCTTTCCTCCGGGTTGGTAGGCAACACCTGATTGACACAGGGGAAAAAAGGGGTTAAGAAAATGGGGGGACTCAGCAGGGGTGGATGAGGAAGAGGAGGGAGGAAGAAGCATAGAGTGGATCCCGGAGCTGTGCAGTGAGAGGAGGGATGGTCTGAGGAGGAGTGGGATTCACTCGTAATGCAAAAACATGGATTGGGGACAAATAAAGGAAGGGTCTGAGAAGAAGAGATGGAGCACACAGGGCAGTGCAAGCTGGGAAGCACGGACACGGGGAAGCCACATCGCGGAGGCTCAGCACCGGGTGCCAAACCAGCTGGCAGAGCCCACGGCTGGGCTGTCATTGCCACACACTCAGGGTCTCCTTGACACCGTGAGCAGGATGTGCCCAAACTCACGGGGAGGGCACGGTGTCCTGGCTGAGATCTGAGCTGTCCCTGAGCACCTGCAGAGCTCTCCTGGAGCCAGCACCAGCGATGCGATACGAGGAGTCACGTTTCCCCCACCCTGTGCCAGGCTCTCCCGGGGATGGGGAGCTTCTCCAGGACAACCATTGCCCCCCCCCCCCCAGACGCTCCATAGGTCGGGACCCCACGAAGCACACAGCAGCAGAGCGATGCAGCCCAGGGGAGGCGACCACCACTGCCACCACAGCACCCAGGACAAGCTGCAGCCCCAAACACTCCCCCTCATCCTCCCCGCACCCCCGCTGCTCTCCAAACCTCTCTGATCTTAATTTCCCTTTCATCTCCCGGCACTTTGCAAAATACATTATTTAGTCACAATTCAGCAGCTGATCACTTTGAAGGTACCACCGTTTTTGTCTGCCGGAAGGGAAATGTTCTTTCTGCTCTTTCAATGCGTTACAAATAACCTTGCAAACACCCATGTGCACAGGCACACACTAGCGGACAGACGAGTAATTTGATCTAGCTAAAACAACCAGGAAAAAAAAAAAAAAGAAGGTCTCATTAGCCCCGATAAGATGGAAAAATCCCAGCTTCATTCACAATCAGCAGAGGCACTACGGGGAAACAGCCGCTTTGAAGCAGCAGGGCTGTAAATCGGTGGCTCTGCTGCAAGGCACAAGCGTGCAGCCTGGAGGAGAAAGGTACCCGATTCTTCCCGCTGTAGGAAGACAGACAGAAGGATCGTTTCCTTCTGCCGTTTCCAACGTGCCCGGCTCGGGCTCCGTCCCAGCCCTCCAGCAAAATAGGGACAGAAAACATAAAGCACGACCGAAATACTCCGCAACTGCTCGGCTGCGTTTTCCATCCCATTAACGCCTATTGATTAAAGGCACGGAAGCAAACGAGACCTTGCGGGACTCGCACCCGCTGTCCCAAAGTGCTTCACCCAGCGAAACAGACATGCGGGAAACTTTGCGCTCTCCTGGATGAAGGCGTGGGGAGGCACCCGCGTTACCCCCAGGGCGGAGGATGGATAACCCCGCATCTCCTATCACCCCAAAACGTAACCCCGTCATCCCGGGGGACGGCAGCGCTGCCTCTCCCCGTTGCACCACTTTCTGCAGCGGGAGGCTCGGGGGTCTTTAAAACGAGACCCACCCCCGTCTCCCAGGCGGCCGGGATGGTCCCGGGGCAGGGGGGCAATAAGGCACGGAGGGATGGGGGTGACCCGGGGGTGCCCAGGCGGGAGCCGCCGCGGGAGGTCGGGATGCTCCGGGCCAGCCCCCCCTCCCCCCGCCGCCCCCCGCACTTACTCCCGTGCTGCGGTCCAAGGTGCCGCCCGAGGCCGCCGTGAGTTTGGTGGTGTTGAGCCCCACGAGGGAGGGCAGCGTCTGCGACATCCAATTGGTGATCATGGCCATGGTGCTGAGGACGACTCCAATCTTGAGTAAAGGCACAGACATGTCTGCGGGGGGGGGCGCCAGGCACCCTTCATTCTGCACCGGCGCCGGGCTCCATGCCGCTGGGGACGGGCTGCGACAACCGCCCGACGGCCACCACCACCGCCGCCTCTCGCCGCCGGCCCATCGTCCGCCTCCTCGCCGCGGTCTTGCCCGGCGCCGGCGGTGCTGCTGCCGGTAGCGGTGCTGGAAGCGGAGCGGGGCTACTTCCCTCCGCCCGCCGCCACCGGGCGCGCCCCAACCGGAGCGGTGCGGAGCGGAGCGAGCGGCTGCAGGAGGCGGGACGGGAGCGGGGAGGGAGGAGCGGGGGGGGGGCGGGAACCCTCGGAGAGCTCAGCCAGCCGGAGCGGCTGCGGAGGGTAGAAAGGGGAGGAGGGGTGGGGGGGTGAGAAGAGCGAGAAGGAGGGGAGAAGAGATTGGGTTGGGGGGGGGGGGGGGGGGGGAAGAGGAGGAGGGAGAAAAGATTTGGGGAGGGATTTTAGGGGGACGGATTTGGGGAATTGGGAGAGAGGAGGGACGGAGGGGTGGAAAGATTTAGGGAAAGAGCTGGGGAGAAAAAAGGAATGGTTTAAGGAGAGGGGAAAAAGACTTGGAGAGAGGGGGAGAGATTTGGGGAGAGAGGAAAAGGTTTGGGGAGCGAAGGAGACATTTGGGGAAAAGGAAAAAAGCTGTGAGAAGACGGAAAAATTTGGAGGGGGGTGGAGGGGGGAATGGGGAGGAGGCGGGGAAGAGCAGCGGGGCGGGAGGAGCGGGGCGGGGGCGGCTCCCCCGGTGCAGCGGGGCTCCGCTGCGGAGCGGCGTTATGGCGCCCCCTGGCGGCCTCGGGCGGCGCTGCGGCGGGGCGGGGCGGCGGGTTCGCAGCTCCGGGCGCCCGATGGGAGCTGCCGCTTGTTTGTTGACAGCGGGACAAAGGGAGCTGCTGTCAGTGATGGGGTGCGGGAGCAGCGCTCTGCCAGTCGTGCCCTCTGCTTCGTGGTCTGCACACTGCTCACGGGATGGCGGCTTTGCCCCGTCCAGCTCCTCGGCACCAAGACCTGGCTCGTTATTATTTGCATGTTCAGAACTGTCCCAGTGGCTTTGAAACCGAAGTCTCAGCCAACACAGATGTGAGATCCCTTGCATGTCCTTCTCTGAGCGAGCCTCTAAACACCGCGTGCAAAACAAATTAAGGAATTATTCTGTCCCTCTCCAGAGGATAGGAGTGACACCACTTGCTCCGCTGCTACAACATCAGCCTCAGCATGACGGAGCAGCCACCAAGGCCCTGCTGCATGTCATGCTGCACTGCTCCATGGCCCCAGCACCCCCAGCATGTCCAGCCCCCCAGCTGGAGTCTATCAGACAAACCCCAAATCTGCTCCCTCTGGTACAGTTCCTCTCCTGGCATTGCTCCTGCGGGTGGTGGGGTCACAGCCTCCTCCCTACAGGCTCTAAAGGTGCTGAGGGATGCCCCGAGGCTGTGACCCACCAGCATCTTTGCCGTACAGCATCCAGGATGGTGTGCAGAGCAAGCTCCAAACAGCAGAGAGCTGTGCCCTGAAATGCTTTCACTGCATAGAGCCATTTCTGCAGAGAGTATGAGGCAGTTTCAGAAAAGCACTGACATGAATGCACATTCAGCAAGTCCACCAGGTGGAGAAAAAGAGATGAGTTAGAGTTCGAGCACCAGCACCAGGTCGGATCCTGTTCCCCCCCCCCCAACAGCGTGGAGCAGAACCAGATAGATGCTCTGCATGCCACAGGCTGCAGCAACCCAAATGCCCTCCCCATCCCTCACCTTCCAGCACTGCTGCCACTGTCTTTTTCCCCGCAGCTCAAAACAGTGCATCTCTAACCCGGGTGAGATTGCCAGCAAGCAGATCAAACTGCTGCAGTGAAATCCATGAGAAAAGCACTCCTGCCTCTGGGTCACACCGTGTCCTGCTCCTGAGTAGTCAAATGACCTCCATCCCATGAAACGGGCTTCTCTAAGCCTCGAGTTTTTGGGCATCCTTTCCACGGTAAAGCTGCTGTCAGCCCATGCAGCATCGTGTCTGCAAAGTGACCAGCAACAAAGAGGTGTTTCAGGCAGGAACAGCTTCTTTAGGCAAAAGCCTCATAAGGCTCTGACCCTTTAGAAAAGTAATCACACCTCTCATTCTGCTCCAGTTCAGCTCAGGTGCTCGTGCTGTGCTCAGACCCTGATGGCGTGCCTGATTTCATACCGTGTAACACTGGAGTGCTACACTGAAATCATCCTGAAATCATTCTGAAATTAGGTTAGTTAAGAACAGTTTGCTCCTTGTATTGGTCAACTGCAAGTGCACACAAAGTGCATTAGACCTACAGACCCTTCATTGTTTGATTTGCATTCAGCAAGAGGAATAAAAAAAACCCCACAGCCTTGCTGTGGATTCCACCACAACTAAAGACAGATTCAATACCTGCCATTGCACATGGATGATTTCATCTGTGAGATGCTGCTCTTGGCCCATGCTGTGCTGCGGTCACCAAAGCCTCTTTCTTGCTCCCATGGCTTTAAAAGCATGAAACCAACACCGACAAAAAGACAACAAACCCCAGCAGGAGCATGAAGCTTATGGAGAACACCTGGCATTGCCTTCACCCATGTTAGAGCAAATCAGGAGCAATCAAGGAGGTCTGGCAGCACTCGCTGATAGGTGTCAGGGCAGAGCAGTGACACATGTTGTAACCATACTGCTAAGCTTGCTGCTATAGCACTGGTTTTGCTGAGCTGGTTGAGTTCACCTTTATCCTGGTTGCTCCATTTCTTATTGCACAGAGCATTGCATTAAAAAAAAAAGGCACCTGATGGCCCTAAACTTTCCCCGTCCTGATACATTAGAAAAGCAGCTGAAAGCAGGCAGTGAGCAGCAGGAGAAGACGAACTGCTGGGGAACAAGAGATCCTATTTGCATGCATGTATTCCGAATGCAGAAAGAGGAGGCAAAGCAAATAAATGCAAATAATAGGGCCTTCCAAAACAGCTGCTTAGTGGAAAATTCCACTGCTTGGAAGACTTGTTTTCCCGGTGGTCGTGCAAAATGCCACCGTTTGCTTCAACGACACCCGCTGGGGTCAACGTTTGCTAACGCAGCCACACGTGTGTGAGCGTGAGTGTGTGCAGCACACGGCGGTCATTGTCTCCCTCTCCTGGCTGGCTCAGAGAAGAGGTGCTGAAGTTTTTCTGTCCCTCCCACGCTTACCCGGAGCTTTTTCCCAGTCCCCAAGATCGGGGTTTGCAGATTACACGGCGACAGTGACGGGGCTGCTTTAAAAGACATACAGCTGTACCGTAAACATCTGCTGGCTCCGTGCATCCCACCCGCATCCTGCCGGCCCCTCTTCCTGCCCCACCTCCAGGTGTTGTGTTGAATAGCAGCACGGGCAGCCCGAAGGCAAACAAGCAGTGGGGAGGAAGGGACCCCATCACCTGCATCAGGGATAGGAGGTGTCTGAAATCCCTCTGCACCACGGACCAGGAGGGCTGCGAGGAACTCCCAGCAGAGGAGGCACCCGGCCTTGGTGGGGACAGCATCACCCTCACAAGGCAGCACGCACCTTTGGAGCACGGGACAATCATCTGAAGGGACCTCAGCAAGTCAGGACCGCTGCAGTAATAAATGTTGCTGAGTTTCCCCAATATTTGAGTCTGACTTCCATACTTCCTCACCCCTTCAGTTGTTTTTGTCACTCTTTGTGCTACCATCACACATACAAACCTCAGCTCTGGGGCTGGATGCCATCATCCCAGCTCTGTACCAGCACAGAGCTCATTATTCCCCTCCCATCACAGGCAGGATCCACAAAGCCCACTGCAGCTGCAGGAGCTGGGACAACTCCTTCTGCACGCAGACCCCTCAGCAATCTTCCCCTTTTCTTGTCCACACAGAGAGTAGAAAAACCCTTCAGCAGGAGGAACACACTCCACGTGTCACAGCTGAGCAGACTAAATCCCCTTTACAGGGGATTGCTAAACCTGCATTTTGCTGATGCTGCTCTTGCCATTAAACCCATGCTCCAACAGTGAGTGCCAACACACGTCGGAGCCCCTGGGCCGGATCAGAGTCCATTAAAGTCAGCACAGGTTCTGCAGGCATTTCAGAGGGTTCCTGTTACTCCAATGTTTTGGTTGGGAATGATGATTTTTGTTGGCGTGTCTCCCTGGGTCGGCCACACGCCTCCAGTCAGAGAGTGCCTTTACACTGATGACTTGCTCCCCGCGTTCCTTGCTAGAAAACATGGAGCAGATTTGGGCTCACTCATTGCTGCACGCTCCTTGACCAAAACACGAGCTGTGCCACCGCCCTGCTGCCCATCCATCCCGACACCTTCTGTATTTGGGCTGATTTGGGATGCTGTCTCCCAGCTGGGATGGGGAGAGGCCTGGCAGTCAGGGTCTGGGTCCTGAAAAGGGCCAAAACCCCCATAGAGAGACATCATGACCTGGGCTCAGCTTTGGGACACCAAGCAGCAAACACTGGCTGTGGTTTTGTAAAAGAGGGAAGATTCAGACTTGGAGGTGCTCTTTCCCTGTGGTTGGGATTTGCTGGTGCTAAGAGGCAGCGTGGACTCCGTGCTTTAATTTCCCCAGGTGCAACTTTCACTTTTTGGGGGACAGCTTGACCAAGTCGGGTCATCCCAAAGCACCCACCTGAGTCACTACAGGCAGCCAGCCCCAAAGGGATGCTCCGTGCTCAGGCATCCCCATCCCTGCCCTGCTCCCTTTTGTTTGTGGCATCCTCGCAGCAAAGCCAAGCCAACACTTATCACTCATAACTCAAGAGCTTGCTTCTTCCAATTGCCAATGCGACCTACAGCCTTCGTCTATCTAATTCACTCAGATAGTAATTAGTTTTGTATTACTTTATACAGCGATGCTAATACTGATTACAAGGGCTGATAACTCGAGTAATAAATACAACCCAGGGCTGAAAATTACCTTTCTTTTCTTTTTTTTTTTTATTGGTTAAGGCTGAAGTTAGTGAAATGAGACACAAATTGGTTTATGAGATAAGGCAGCTGCCTCCTGTTACAGGCTGCAGATTTGCTGCTTAATCCTACTGGGTTCCGACAGCAGAGAGAAGAGCCCAGAGCAGGGAATGGGAGGTGGTGGATAGAAGGGTGTGGGGACACACAGCTTTGGGAGGGGAGCACATGATGTAATGCCAGTAGGGCTGGCAGCTCTCTCCCTTGCCCTGAAAGCAATTCCAAGAGACCTGCTATGCTTTTGGGAAAAATCAATGGCTTTTTTTCTTTGTTTGTTTGTTTTCTCCTGACCTGCAGAAGCAGTAACTGCTTAATAACTCCCTGCTCCAGGAGTGTGTTTCTCCCTGTGTGGTTTCAATGATTACTGGGGAAGCAAACATGTGAGCATCATCTGCACTGTGAAACTTTGAGGAACGCAGAGATTTCCCTGGTGATAGCCCAGTAAAACCAGCAGCAAGCCTAAGGTATGACAAAGAGATCGGGTGCATGGACAGACAGACAAGCATATAGCAAAGCGTATAGCAGCCTGTATCCCTCTCTGCCAATACTCCTGGCTGTAGTACAGCAGCCAAAACTCTCTGCCCTGGCAACTCTAATCTGCACAATACAAGCAGACAAGGGGGTGGGGGGACAGTTTCTTAGAGAGCATAAGCTGGCTCTGCTGCTCATGGCCACCAGGAGAGTTCGCCTGGGCTCTCCTGGAGGAGAAGCCCGGTCACTTTGCCCAGGAAGCCCTCTGCCATTGGCAGCAAGGAGTCCCAGAGCATCATGCAGGTCCCTCTCCTGCTGCCTCCAGGGCAGGGATTTCTGCAAAAGACCAGGATATGGGGGAGCGTGTGAGGGCAGTTTCCTCTTTTCTAACAAAGATAAAACCACCGTTACCTCAGGCAGGTCCCAGAGCCCTACATGCTCCCAGCTGGGGAGTGGGGGGACCACTGGAGGATGCTGCAGTGCAACCCCCCGCTGTCCATGAGAAGTTTTCCCAGCACAGTGCTGGCTGCAAGGACAGCCATGTGCTCCCCTTCACAGCTGTCCCTCTCCCCATTTCTTCCCTGATTGTGGGCTGGCAAGCCAGAGACACTGCAGGGAGGGAAAGGAGGGGATGACAGCAGCTTCTGCATTAACAGGGAAGGCTGCCTAAATCAGCAACCTGCCTCCCTGAACCTCAATCCCTCTTCCCCTGGCACAACATCTCTGTAGGGGATGGGAGAGACTCCACACATGCAATGGAGATGTGAATCTGGCACTGAATTAAACGCGGAAGACACCGAGCTGGGCGGTGCCCGGGATGAAAGGCATATTTGGGGATTGCATCTGGCAGCTGTGCTACTGAAATGAGATGCTAAAACTCTGAAAGGGCTCTGCAGTGCCAAGCGAGGTAGCAGGCAGGATGGCTGTGTGCCGGCAAACGGGGCCTGGCAGAGCAGCTCCCTGCAGGCAGCAACCCAGCACGCAGCCCTGGCTGCATTCAGCCCAGCACAGCCACAGCTTTGGCTTCCAGCAGGTCAGGCTGGGAGGTGACAGCTTAGAGTCAGCCAGCAGTGCTCAGCCCTGCCGTTCTGATCCCCCTCTGCCACCCTGATTTAAAGCCGAGTGCAAAGTTGGAGTGTTGTGTGCACAAATAGGGGATGCAAGGAAAGGAAAGAGAAGCCAGGCACGACGTGAGAGCAAAGCACAGACACAGAGAGATAGAGACTGACAAGGCCCCCAAAAAAAAGGGGCTACAGCACCTGGGATGATGCACCAGTGGGGCCCATGGGTGAGCTGCCCATTTGTGGGGCAGGAGGTGATGCTGCAGAGGCAACAGGGAAGGGGACAACCCTGCGGTGCTGCTTGGCTCCTTCGGGCTGCTGCTGGAGCCCTGCAGGACGCCCCTTTTTGCAGGTCTGCAAGCCATGCTGGCGGCTCTCCGGCTGCTTTGTCCGGCACCACGCATGCGCAGTGCTGCACACATCCTCACACACAATGGGCTTCTCATGGGCACTCACTTGCAGTTCTCATTCCTTCTCACTCCTTCTCATCCACAGCCTGGATGTCAGTGCCAATCCTATCCTTCCCCCATCCCCTCCCCTCCTAATTATTTCCATCCCAGACCTCATCCGGAGGGCTCCATGCAATTAAGGCAGCTCTGACTTGAGCCATTCTATCTAGGGGGGGGGGGGGGGGGGGCAGCAGAAATACTCTGAGGGTGCAAAGCCCTAAAGGAGAAACTTCAGCAATAGGGCAGTGACAAGAGAGCACTGTCAGCTGGAGAAAGCAAGAAATAATCTACATGCAGCAACCAGGATGAGAGCTCGGCCACTAATTGCTTCTACAAGAAGCAGCCTCTACTCCCCTCCTATTTATAGCATCTTTTTTCTTTCTTTCTTTTTGCTCCTAGGCAGCACCACAATTAACCCCCCAATCTAGAGCATCCTCTTGCAACTACTTTTGTCCTTTTCCCACTGCCTTTGAAAACAAAGGAGCACCACCTCGCTGCCTCCCTCTTTCCCCAGTGGTCTTAAGGGAGTCAATAGGAGTTTGATTGCCACTCGCGAGGGATGTGCCGGTGCCTCCCCTCCTGCTCACTCCGTCCAGGGGCCAGGCAAGTAAAAGCAGGCATTAAAATCCCATTAAAACAAACAAAAAATAAAAGGGCGGAGAGAGGGGGATGTAAGAGATGCTCATCTCTCCCACGAGCCAGAGATGGAAACATTGAGGGACATTTAAATGTCACATCAATCTATCTATATATCTATATATCAGCAAAACTACCCCCACAGGAGCAGCTGCGGGGAGGGGGGGAGGCGAGCGGCGATGGGCACCGCGGGGCGATGGGACGCAGCGACCGAACTTCGCCGAGACGGGGGGTTGGTGGGTGGGCACCCTCGGCCCCCACAGCCCCGGCTCCGGGCTGCAGCATCCCAACACCCCCTCACCCCCCGCACCAACCCCGCATCCCGGCCGCGGGGTTTCAGCTCCGTGGGGATGCGGGGGGAGGGCACAGAGGTGCGATTTGCTCTACACGAGGGGGTTTTTTTTTTTTGGTGCGTCTGTGTGTGCGCTGTCGAGGTTTAATAGAAAATGGCGTTGGGGAGAAAGGATGGGGGGGTTGGTGGTTGGGGTGGGGGGGGGGTGTCGGAAAAGCAAGAGAGGCACCTACTTGAGTGAGTTCTGTGCCCATCAGGATGAGGAAGAAGAGGGTGAGGAGCTTGCTTGCCGGTTGCATGTCTCGCGGGCAGCCCTAAGCACCTTGCATGCAGATCGCCGCTCCGCCGCCCTGCGCCGATCCCCGCGCCTCGCTGCCTCCTCGCTCCCTTCTCGTCAGGGGGATTTTAATTACAAATTAAAAAAAAAAAAAAAAAAAAGAAAAAAGGAAAAAAAGAAAAAAAAAATAGACAATAAAACGAGATGAAAAATCAAATCAAAATAATCAAGGAGATTCTCCGGGCGACTCTCAGCACCCCCGGGAAGCAATGCAAGAAATCTGCTTAGCAGAGCCTTCACTTTGCATATTTATTGGGATCCCGGTTTCAATCCGTGCCGGCTCTCTGGCAATTTTTATTTATTTATTTATTATTATTATTATTATTCTTTTAATTTAATGGCTCCCCCGATCGGAAGGCATTTGAGAGGAGAAATTCAGCGGAGCACGAAACGATTATCTCTGCTATTGCCAAAAGTTTGCCTTGAAAAAGGGGGGGTGATGAGGAGAGGACAGGGATTTAAAAAAAAAAAAAAAAAAGAAAAGAAAAAAAAAGAAAAGGAATTGGTAGGGCTGGCTACTAGCAGGGGATGGCTGTGGAACAGGATGTGACATCAACTAAGGCGGGGGAAATTTAACTAAACACGGCAAAGGGAGAGGGGGAAAAGGAGCCCGGGGAGCGGCGGTGGGGGAGCGCCGAGGGCCGCGGGGATGGGCGGGGGTTTAACCCCCTCCGTGCCGGCCAGGCCTCTGCTCCACCAGGGCTGTACTCGACCCGGGGGTGCTGGGGGTGGAGGGTCTCGTGCTGAAAGTGCCAAACCCCCATGTAAAGGTTCTGCCCATAGCAAACCCTCCCAGAGGGTTCTGAGCAGTCTGTGCTGTAAGGTTCACACCCAAATTGGTTCAGGGCAGCAGGAGAAAGGGGGTAACCCTCATGCTGTTCATCCTTTGCTCCCAATACCCCACAAAGGCTCTGTTGGTGCACCCAGAGCTTGGCTAGGGAGGGGACCAGGGGCAGTGCCTGCCCCACACTGCGCTGTGCCCATGCCCTTCCCATGGGAACGGTACACCCAATTCCCCACATTGCACGCATTCCAAATGCTCTCCAACTCACAGCATTCCCAGGACCTCACTGATACTGAGTTCCACAGTAGCTGGCAGCACAGGCTGCACAACACCATCATCCCTTTTTCACAGGTGAAAAACCTGATGCAGAATGTCTTCCTTTAATGAGTGCCTTAATAGAAACCACTTGCCACTGGCCTCCAATTAGCAGAGGCCTCACAAGAGGACTTTCCTCCCTTGAGTGCTCATTGTGAAGCACTTCTGCTGCAGTCCTGGGGCGATGGTCACTGTTGGAGTGGGAGGTGGGCTCCCTGCATTCCCCATCAAGCCAAATGGTGGAAGGCACAGCATTTGCAGCCCAGTGACACTAAGCTGGGACTCAGCAGGGCCAGGCTACTGAGATCAAACTGAACAAAGGCAGCCGGTTGCCATCAGTGACTGCCCATCAGTTGTGGCTGCAGGAGGACTCACCAGCACCCTGCACCTCCACAGGAAGAAAATCAGATTAGAGAGAGCTCAGGAGGAAAAAAAAAAAAGCAGCCCAGAGAGCAGCTGCAGGAAAGCTGGTGTGCCCAGCTATCCCCCATAGGCCTCTCTTTAATATACTTCCCTCAACATCTCCCTTTAAGGTCAATGCTTTATAGCCCATAAAAACAGAGGACCTTTAAAAAGCATTAAGCTCCCCCTTGACTTTGTCAAGAGCAGTGCACTGAGGCCAAAAGCATCAGGTGTGCAATGAGGTCTGAACACATCCTCCCCTTATGCCTTAGAAGGCTTTTTTTTTTGCCATAGATATCACCTTCCCTCAGCTGGGATTGCAGCAGGATGCCCTGCCTGGGAATGGGCTCTCACCCAAAATCAGGGGACAGAGAAGGGCCAGAGAGATCCCAGGGAGTGGTACCAGGTTTGGCTGTGAAATTACCCCTTCTCCAAGACAACACATCCCCCAAAAGGGACCTGTTTTCACACTCTGCTTTTATACACATCCAGATCCACTGACCTTCATAGTAATAACTATGGCTCGAACCCGGCTAAATGACAAAGGCATAAGCTCTGTCATTGATTTTAATTGATTCCTCTTTTACAGCCTTTTGTAATTAGTGCCAAGAACGCTGTCACAGAACATGTGCCCAAGGATCCCATGGATAAGGCCCTGTCCATGAAGCTCCCCTCCTGGGTGTAAATCACAGAAACACAGAAATGAAAGGAAAAACTGCCCATGGTGACACAGCAAAGGAATGCAAGCTGGGTCTTCAAATTCTCGTGGTGTCTTACCCTGACTTGGAAAACACCTGCAGAAAGTTGGAAAGGGCTCAGAGCTGTGAGGTCTGGAGATGCTGCCATGGGGCTGAGAGAAGGGGGTGCAACTCTTCCACCTGCAAAAGGGAGGGTGGGAAGAGGCTGCCCCAGGGGGAGGTTTCTGCACATGAAGGATCTTTTATCTGATAACAAAGGCAAAGTGATGGTCCACAGTGTGGAGTAGAAGTTGGAAAAACTCTGATTAGAAAATGGAGCTGTGTTCCCTCAGGGGAATCAGACTGTGGAAGAACACAGCTGGAGGCACAGTGCTCTTCCATTGCTTGGCACAGTTAACTCAGAGCAAAGAGCCTTTCCAAAAGAAGCTTCCTGGCTCCTCCAGACATCGCAGGTGAAATGTCACCATGTGATAGATTTTCACCGTATCTTTCTGTAGGAATTGCCTAGGGATCCCAGCTACAGAATTTCTCTATTGAAGTCAACACAAAAGAAGGCAAAGACTGTCATTTGTTAGGAAATTGGCCCACTCCAGTAGAAGATGCTAACATGGACACCATGGGTGGAGACACCTGGACAAAGATGTTCCATGCCATACGTCCAGCATGCCAGTGTCTGCTTATTGCCCTTTTTCTTCCCTTAAGAAGTGAAAATATTTTGGGAAAATAGCTCCTTTTTGCTTCAAGTGCATACAGCATATCGTCCAAAGTGGCTCCAGGCCACTATCAGACACAGCTCCAAACAGAACATCTAAATGAACGCATTTCCTCCTGCTTCATTACCAACTTCTGAGGATTCCCTAGTGAGCTTCCCAGCTCAGCTGGGCTCTATTTCCATGGGGAGAGGCACAGGAGAGAGAGACGTGCTCCTTTAAGGCAGGGCTTCATGCACCTCGGGCAGAGCATTGCCGTAACGTGATGCGGCAGTTGCTAAGGTAACAGCACCAACATATTTTTTCATGAATAGCAAAGCAAATTGTCATGGAAGAGTAAAACCCACACGCGTTGCCAGGATATGCGTTCTGTTGCCCCGAGGTTACAAGTATTTACAGGCTGTTTCTCTTTTTTTTCCCCCATCTTGAAAAACCTCCTACGTGTGCCCTTGTACTACTGATGTCCAGGAACACCTCGGTTGTAGCTGCCTTGGTTCACTCCCAACACAGACACCAAACAGAGGTGGTGTGTTTGGCCAAAGCACGGCAAGGGACTTGATTTGGGTCTTCCAAAATGCCCCCAAGTGTGGTTCTTCGCTTCACTCCTTGGCTGACCATGTGTTTATGCCCCCTAATTGTATTGGGTTGCAGATTCAGGGTGAGCAAGGCTGCGTCCCATGTGCTTTACTTGCTGTGTTAGCATTAGGTGTTCAAAATGCACCCAAAGAACCGAGGAAATAGAAAAGAAAAGCAAGATGCATGTATGGATCTGAAAAGATAGCTTGCTTTTTCCTAAGTTTTAGATAACAGCTCTCATTCTCTGCAGCCCTTCACCTCCTAGCTCAGAAGCAGGTGGAGGAACAGACTCTGCCACACTTCAATCCATCCCCTATTGCTTTGGGGAGACCAAGCGAGAACAGGTCAGCAACTAGCAGCGCACATCAGGAATGGTGGGAACCAGCCTCTTACATTATAAACCAGAAATAAAAGAGCAGCTGAAGAAACGTGGAGGTGCAGAAGATGAATAGGAAGGGAGCTGGAACAGAGCACAGTGTGTGGTTGCAGGACCTTCCTCCCGCACAAGCCATGGGGAACTTCCTCATTAAAACAACGTGGATAATGTTCCTCAGCTCTCTGCCACTTGTTTTGGTGAAGGGATGAGTCCGTTCCATTGCTGCAGCAGTCTGGGATGAGCCCAAGGCACAGCTAGCTCTCAGCTGCACTGCCCCAGGCAGTATGGGATTGGTTACAGCTCTCTCCTTGTAATTTGCCTTGAGTTTTCTTTTCCTGGTGCAAACAGCACACACACTTTTTGCCTTTGTGTCCTGAGAATTCCTGGAGTCTTTACAGGTGTATCCAACATTTCCAGGTGGTAGCACAGCTAGTTCCACTGGAGGCATTGCCTTTCCCTTTGTTTGTTTTTTGTGTGTTGTATTTTTAACTCATCAGACGCTTCTGTTCAAGCCTCACAGTTGGAAATTTTGTTGCACTGCTTTTAAAGAGCAGAACAATGCCTTTTCTGGTCTGTTCATTACTGAAATAATTCAAGGACTTTAGCAAGAAGGATAAAGCCTCAGCCAGGCCACGCTCTGTGCAGACATCTCTTCCTTCCTGGCACTTAACAATGGCTTTGTGTTTGCTTCTTTTGTGCCTATTAGATTCTCTTCAAAAGAAAAGCAAATCCACCTTAGCAGATTTGAAAGGGTTGAACTCACCCAAGGATGGATGCTTGCTGACTACAAACTCCTTTGCTGCCCCAGCCAGGCAACCCCCCCTCCCCCCCCAGCATGGTCTCAGTGTTTCAGGCTCCTGGAGGGAGCCCAAACTTCCTACCATGTTTTGCATCAACAGGTGGGGTCAAGGAGGGCAATAGCAAACATCAGAGTCTCATTGAGCACGATTCACACTGGGAGGATTACCTCGTGCAGCTCAGTCTGATTGCTTTGAAATAGCACAAGATTGTTTGAGCTTCTTGAGAAGCCACTTGCTTTGTGAGAGCTTTCAGGGAGAAAAAGAGTGGCTGGGAAAGGTGGGAGTCGCAACCTTGTGCAAAGTTTACCTCTTTCCAGTCATGTGCAGCACGTGGATAACAGGCTGAGTGATGCTGTGGAGCTTCTAAGTGCCCTCTTCCATCTTCCGCAGAGGGAAGGCAGTGCTTGCTGCTGCCCAGGGCTCTGCTTGCTCAGGTGTTCTGTAGCTAATGGGAAGAAACCTCGTTAAGAAACGCAGATGAATCAAATAGAAAAAAATAAATAAAGAGATAAATAAATAAAAAGAGAAACAATGCACTCCTGAAGTGATATTGACTCATTGGGAGGAAAGTGCAGACAACAGCTTATGTTGCTAAAAAAACAAGTTTGTGCCATTTTGGGTTCAGCATTTTAGCCAACTGTTAGGAACTTTAGAGTAAATCTCAGCATTTCCCAGGGCCCAGATTGCATATTGGACCATATACCCTGAAATGTTTTTATTTAATTTGAGTCCACATTATGCTGCCTACATATGGTGACACACGCAATTCATTTTATGTAGCAGATGCTGCTTTGCTATTGAGAATGTAATATACTGACTATATTATAGTATCATTTGGTTTAGGGTAACTGCAGTGTTTTTGTTTAACTCCGATTAGCCTTAATTTTAAACCTGATTTCCTAAGGAAATGAAGCTTATGAGATCCTGCTCTCTATGCGTGTGGTGTGTGATGTGCATCCCTCTGCTTGCCCATCATTCCCCCATTTCTTTTGAGTTCACTGACCATTCTCAAAGCAGGAAGGGAAAACCTGGATTGTTTCCTCTAACTCTGCACAAAAAGACTTCACGGGGGAGATGGAGTTCACCATCCAGGCACAGGAGTGCTGGGGAACTCAGCTGACAGAGCGCTTTCCCCTAAACCGTAAGCACTTCTGAAAATTAAAGAGCTGAGGGTAATAAGGCCACACTCCCACAGCACCCAGAAAGAGGAATCAGTCAGGCTGAATTGCGCTGCTCTGCACAGAGGCAAAAAGCCCATCTCAGTCTTAATTAGAAGCTAATTAAAAACTCCAAGTGATTTTCTTTTTGCTGCTCTCCCCGCTGGCCCAAAGGTTGGGCTGCAGACACCGGAGACCCATTCTGACAGCATTCACGTTGCTGCAGGGCAGCCCCAGATTGAACACCAAACATGGTGCAACTTGGCAACAGCTCTGGCTCCATCCTGCTGCTCGTGTCCCACTCATCTGCTCTCATTTTCAGATGTTTTCCTCAGATTTCACTCTTTGGTTGGCTGAGATCATTTTAGAGGCAGCAGGGCACAGCTGTGATTGAATTGCACCATGAAAGCCAGACGGTATTTTAATGCAGCCAGTATTGGTAGTATTCTGTAATTCTCTGTCACTTCCCAGCCAAATATCCTGTTTAGCATGTTAAAATAGCACCTGCTCACCCTAGGTGCTGCACAGCCCCACACGCGTGAACTCTGTCTTGTTACAGCACCAATTCTACCAAGGAGGGCCATAAACAGCACTTAGTGATGCATAATATATGAAAATGGCTCACGCTGAGCTTTTAGATACAGAAGGATTTTTTTCCCCCTCTTAATACTATTACAACATTGTCCTTCAGCCATTCAAGCACTGTCATAAATATTTAAAAGATTGTTTAAAATACCCAGTCAGCGCGGAGTGAATATTTATGGCCCCCAACACCCTGACCTTTAGATTTAGGGTATGGCATACATAAACCAGCCTCATTAAACCGTACACCATGGATCAGCCTGGGGTTCAGATCAGAACTCCAAGCTCCTTCCGAGCATTTAGCATCGCTGAGGATCCCAGCGGTAAAGAAACAGTGCAATAAATAGAGACTGCGGTTGGACCTGGACGACATGACCACTGTTGGGGACGGCACAGAGATGAGTAGAGCATGGATCTCCCTCCTTTCCTTCCCTTCCCTTCCTTTGGGGACGGTGACAACCCAAGTCGTCCCAAGGGACGGAACGGCAGCGCTGCGCAGCCCGGAGCTGTCCGTGGTGCTGAAAACAGAAAGAAAACTCATTACTGGCCTTTCCCAGAGGAAACCGCACGTGGGTTTTTGTCTGCTCTCTGCTTCCTTGGATTTGTCCCGCTGTAGTGCTAAATCCCCAGTGGCACAGGGTGTGTTCAGCCGAATTAGGACCCCATTGCCTTCATTCGGGGTTTGTTTTTTTTTTTTCTAGCAGACCCGCTGCAGTTAAATACTTTAATCAGAGCCAATCAGAGATTTTCAAAACCTCCATGTATCCCAGCTGGTGCATCTTTCTTTATTTTTTCTGTTCACTTAGTGGAGAATTATGACTCACATTCAGTGCTTTCAAGCTAAAGCCTTGCATTCCTCCTGCATGCTCAGCCCAGACTTCTCCTTCCCCAATGGCTGCCCAGGATGGGACTGAGGCTAGAACTAACCAGGATCCACGGAAAGGATTGCACATCTTCATGCTTCTCAGAATATGGCTTTGAGAGCTTAAAGGCCCTTCAGATCTGCATATAGTCAGGGTTCTGAAATGTTCCGCTGAAGTATTTGCATATTTAAAAATAAGGAAACACTGAGAAGATAAACGCGAAGGATTCGAGCATGATAAGCCGTGACCCACAGAACCCAAAGGGTGGCACCTAGAGAAATCCCATTCAAGTCGCTGAAAAAGGCAAATGCTATGAATATTATATGTGTTCAGTATCCTCAGGGACATAGCAGGTGTGCTGGACAGCCCCAGATCAGCACTGTGTGTTGGCAGGGCCAAAAAATGTGACTTATAGAAAGGCACCGGGTATTGATATCCATAATTCACAGACGCTCCTGGCAAGAATTCACATAATGCTCTTGGCAGCTCCATCCTGATGAAGGTGAGGGAAATCTGGCAAAGCGAACAAGAGTTCAGGTTTCTGGCAGTTTATGCTCCAGTTGGACCATGTGGCCAGAGCCTATGTGTTAAATAATCCAAGCCTAGCACAAGTGAGCAAGGAGCAAGGCTAAAGTGCCACTTAATGGGGTTGGTAACAAGTGCTGGTCACTCAGTTTGGGCAGTCACACTTAACACTTATTGCAACATGATGTCAGATGAGTGCCACTCAGCTGCCTCTTACCACCCTGGGGGGAGAACTGCTGCAGGGAGCACTTGCAGCCAGGTTTTGTGTGCGCTGCCATGTTTCCAAGCACAATTTTCCCATCTAGCTAGTGGTAATCAACGCAGCAAAGGTACTTCTCTTGCTTTGCTGATGATGGACTTCCTATGATTCACACCCACTTCTGGGAGGTATTCCTGGTCCCCTGCCATATCACTGCCCTAATTGCCCTGCTACCAGTAAATATCTACCAGGCATATGCCACAAATGATCCATGGGAATTGAACTTTTTTTTTTTCCCCCCTGATATTCCTAGCTTTGTTAGCTGGAATTGATTCTGCTTCTACATTAACTGGAAAAATAAACAAAACCCCAGCCAATCTGGCTGCATGCCTATTGCTGGGAACCTGCTGAAAAAGACAAAAGATCCAATATTGCAATTAATAGGTCCACAGGGGTGCTTTGAGAAGCACTTCAGTGTCCTCACATTGCCATAACGCTTCACAATGCCTTCAGTGCTCCCTTTCAGACCCAAACAAAAACTGCTGCAGATCATCCCTACGCTACCCAGGCTTGCACCCTGCGGGGACCCACCAGGATCTGCCTTTCTCCTCCTGTTAGTGTCCTTCCAAGGTTGCTGACAGCCTGCAGAGTCACAAGGGGAAGTAGGGACATCTCTCCCCACTCCCTCTGTCTTGGTTCCTGGTTACCTGTACCTTGGGGAGTCAGAGAAAGCAAAAGCAATGCTCATTTCTCCCTATGTAAATAGTTGGGAAATGCTCAGATGGGCAGACTTACACTGATCACAGAAGGCTTTCACGGGTGGAGGAAGGACTCGGGCATACAGAAATGAGTGCTGGCTCTGTGGAGTTAAGACTTGTTGGGATCCAGCTCTCATTTGTGGTGGCAAAAGAAAAGGCAAAAATCTGAATCCTTGAATTTAGACCTTCTGATGTTCCAGAAGAATCTCTCCCCCTCTTGTTGCTTTTGGGAGCCTCTTCTTTGCAGAAGGAAAGGTTTGTTTTCTTAAAGACATTTAAAGGAATATCCAGGGGAACCTTTGGGGACCCTGTGGGATCCCCCCCTCTGGCTGCCCTGGATTTGTGCTTTCCATGCTCTAAATCCTGAGTTTTCAGTGTCTGCATAGGAAAGGGCAAGGAGCCAATGGAATTAAGCCATTTGCAGGAAGGCAGAAGGTTATGTGCATCAGACCCAACCTTTAAGGGTGTTTGACTAGCACCTTTTTGCAGGCACTCGGTACATTAACAAGGTTGCTGCCGCTTATTATGCGATCATCACTTTAAACCCTTTCCTTTTATTCCTCTCTCTCCACAAGAACCCAAACGGAGCAATAAAAATCCCACCTGAGGGTGACAACTAATTACCTTCACCATTTGTCCCTGAGCCTGCTGCTCTCGCTGCTAGGAAGCCAGCACCCAGGGCTTGTTTGTGCTCCATAGGGTGATCAGCACAAGGACACCCCACATCTGCTGCCCCTCAGGGTGGCAAAACCCCAATGGGGGACTGAAGGGGACAGTTTAAAGCAATCCCATCTGTATCACTGGACAAAACCTCTCAGGACTGAAACCAGCCCCGCTTTGCTTCTCTGTCCTTGGGGGATTCCAAAACCAGGCTGGTGAGGGAAGTTAAACTGTTGTTTGCATTGGCTGAGAGGCTCTCCAATAGCAGTGTTTTTTAAAAATTAAATGCTCGCGTCCAATTGTATTTGCATTGTGTAATGTCCTTACTCAAGGCAATCACTTCAAATCACTGTTCTTCAAATCCTCTGGGACATCTGCAGTGAACAGAGGGCCCAGGTCAAGTATAAACCTTCTGGTTTATTTGGGAATGTGTGTGTCAGTGTTACCACTGCATTAATGAACCATGTAAATCACAGCCAGTTGTTAAATAACAGACAGGAGGAGGAGGGGAAGGCAGAAGGGAGTTCGTACCTTTTACAGGGAGAGTTTCGCAGTGACAAGAGAAATCTGTGTCAGTGTTGCAACTCGCCAGCTTGGAGGACATAAGTTTCCCATCCAAATATTGCTTCTGCAGAGGCTTTTGCTGCTCCCAGGAGATTCTGCAGAAATTTGTAAAGCCCAGTGTTAGCATGCTTTTAGAAAGGTATTGCAAAAGGGTAATATGAATGGAAATTTTAGATGATTAAAAAAGAGAGGGAGGCAAGTTGCTTGTTTTCTTCTTCAAGCTGCATTGGGATGCGGGGGTCAGACTGACATCCATCACTGACTCCCAAACTCACAGCCGTGTCCCTGCTTTGTCAATCACCCTTCGGTTTGCACTTGAACAAAGCCCAGTCCTGAGAGGGGATCTCTTACTTCAATATAATATACAGTTATTACTTCAATTTTAAAGGAAAATATAAGGGGGTAACTGGACAACCAGGCATGTTGCTCAGCTGGAATTGTGAATCTTCACTTCACTGCTGAAGATGCAGGGAGCCTTCATACGGCTCATATCCACTCCTTTTCCTGCTCCCTTCCCTAAGAACACAAACCAGGTCTGTATAAGGCAGACTCTTACTTCAGTTACCATTCTCCTAAGTCACCTTCACTTAGGAGATAACAAAGGAGAGAGCAGTAGATGGAGGTGGAGCACTGGGGCAACAGTGGACCCAAGCTCACTGGGAACTTTCAAGTTCACCATCCCTTTCCTACAACAGGTGAGTTGTGCCATAGGAAGGAGAGGGAGAGAAAACACGGGACCTGCAAGAGTGCTTTTGCTATTTTGCCCCTTGATGACCAAACACTGCTGGTATACCAGCCTCCTACAGAGGAGCAGCAACCCCAGCTTGGAGCCTGACAGAGCCCATCAGCACAAGAGCATGGGTTGGGCTGCCCTAATTGCCTTCACACATGGCAGAGCCCTATTTATTTCACTTAGCACCCCTCTAACCACACAAACTCACTGCGCAAACCCAATCCGTTTCCATCTCCACTTGCCCATGGTGCACAGCACTGCTGCACGTCTTTCTTCCTATTTCAAAGTTGACACTTGCAAATACACGCATTTATACATCATACCATCTTCTGCTGAGGTGTATTTTTTTTTTTTAAACCAAGTTAGATCGAGATAGATACTCATTTTTCTATGTAATAGTGAGATGCCATCAATGCCTCAAGTTGCACATTTTGCATCTGCAGGAGCCAAGTAGTTATATGTTGTAATGATGAACCATCAGCAGAGACATTGCAGAGTGACAGGGACATTCTGCATTTTACAGCTGTTTGAAAACAGTCCCTGTTCAATAAGCACTGATTTCCTCAGGAGGAGGAGACCTTGTTTGCCACTGATATTTTCAGGGAAACAGCAAGCTTGGAGTTGGTGCAGTGCTGGGCAGCAGCACAGGGTGAGATGTCACTGTGTTGGAAATTGCCAATGATCAATGATTATGGTTTCAAGCTGCGCCAGGGGAGGTTCAGGCTGGACATTAGGAAGTATTACTACTCGGAAAGGGTAGTCAGGCATTGGAATGCACTGCCCAGGGAGGTGGTCGAATCACCGACCATGGGAGTGTTCAAGAAACGTTTGGATGTTGCGTTGAGGGGTATGATTTAGCTGGGAAGTATTGGTAATGGTTGGACTGGATGATCTTCTAGGTCTTTTCCAACCTCGATAATTCTGTGATTCTGATTCTGTGATCTATTCCATTGATCCTCACCTAGATGTGGCTCACTGGGACCTGGAGTTGGAGAAGTGTAATAATAACAGGATTTTCTATTTTCTCTGCTGAGATTAGCAGTTTTGGAGCTCTGTTACCTTACTCCTTCTCCATTACTTAGTTTTAGCTTTTTTGCAGCAGTTGACGTTTTATAATAACTCGGTGTAGGGATCATCCTCCACCCCAGAGCATGCAGGTGGCAGAGGGATGGCACCCAAGGGCTCTCTGCTTGTGCAGGCTGGACCCAACCAGCTACGCATGAACAACAAAGCCGCATGAGACCCCAAATTTTCACTGCCTGAGTGATTCCAACACTTACAACGGAGCAACAGGAAGCAAGCTTTCCTCAAACAACCCTCAGATCTCCTCTGCTACCTCCATCCCCAAGAGGGTCAGCCCCATATTCCACTGGGAGAAGCATCAGACACTGGATTCACTCTTACTAAAACAGCTTTTAGAATTTGCTGATGAGCTCTTTCCAATAATGCAAAGTTCATTAAATCCAAAAGTAAGTAGGAGATGTTTTGAAATGTTTGATAAGAAACTGGTTTCCTCTAGGCTGGCAAGGCTTCCCTTCATTTTCACTCTCTGAGGAAGATTTTAGAGTGGTAAGGATATTAAATACATCCACATAATGCAGCTTCAGACAGCAAAAAGGATTAAAACTCGACTCCAGAAAAGGGAAGGAAGTCAGATTACTTGTCAAAATTAAATTTGCTTTTGGATGCCATTACTTTCTACATTAAAAAGCTCTGGGGATTAGGAGATAAAGAAGCTAAATCCAATCTGGAGACAGGCTCAGAGGGAAATGTCAGCAAGCCAGTAATCCCAGCTCTTTTCTTTAATAGGATCCTCCTGGAGTCAAAGAAAAGTGAGAACAATTATTTAATTCCATTTTGAATCCTAGTTTCCTTATCCACCTGACTCAGCATCACTGCCACAGTGGTAAATCAACCTGCGGCCTGGACCTCACAGCTCCATGCATATCGTGCTTCGCCCTCTGGGGGGTTACTTTTCATTCATTTTGTGCATTTTGGTTTGTTTTTAAGAGTAATAAATAAAACAAAGTATACACGGAAGAAGACAAAGTCACCGCCACGAAGAACAAATCACAGTGTGCCCCAGCATCAATAAGCCAGTAACCATGGTTGCACCATTCTCTGCAGGGACAGCTATCCACACAGACACAGATGCACTGACTCAGAGAATGACTTAATTCTTCCACATGGCACAAAAGATAAGAAAATCTCTATGCTACCCAACTCACTGATTGACTCACAATGAAGATTCCTTTAACCCAAGCACCAGACGAAGGTCTTTGGCTGCTGCAACAGATGGACATCAGCAGCCAGTAAACACCAGAGTGCTTTACAGCCCAATGACAAGCCTACAACAAAGGTAACCAAGTGCTAGCACATTCTGTCCCAAGAGGCAGTGGATGCCCCATCCCAAGAGATATCTGAGGCCAATGGACAGGGCTCTGAGCACCTGGTGGAGCTGGGGGGTCCCTGTTCATTCCAGGGAGTGGGACCAAATGGCCTTTAAAGGTCCCTTCCAAGCCAAACCATTCTGTGATACTTACACAAGTAGAGGGTGTATGCTCTAATTGCCAAAGACAGGGAGATTAAGGCTATAGTGAAGGGTCTCATTTAATGAAGACTCTGATTATCCCTAGTGTTTAAGAGATGGGCAAGAAACAAATACCCAATAAGAGCTTTACTCATAACAAGAGAGATGGAGAAATCATGCACAAGAGTTCAGCTGAATACGTGTGTAACACAATGGAAAATGTAACAACGACAGTGAAGCAGCAAAATCCCACGCTACAGTGAGCAAAGATCCACTTAAACACAACAGCCATTGACACAAAAAGAAAGAAACGAAGCTGCTTACCTTCAGAAGACCTCAGGTATGCAAGAATGTCCAGAGAAACATCCTTGCTTCTGCTACCAACCCTTAAATGAGGTCTGGACAGAGGTGGATCCTGGCTACAGCCCTTCTGGTCACTCAGTGCGTTGCATGCACCTGAGCTCCTCTGAGTTGGCCCTGCCTTCCACCAGGTGCTCAATCACTGCTTCAAGTGATTTATTTTCACTACAATATGCAATAAACTGTGGGTCAAGAACTATTCATCTAGAGATTTTCTTCTACTCTGAAAAAGAATAAATAAATTAAACAAACAAACAATCAAAACCAACACAAAAATGAGACATAGAAAGAAGTGATGGTGCTCCACCAGAAAGGAGAAAAACAAAGGCTCTACCATAGCTCAGTAACTTTTGTTGCTTCCTACTAGGATGTCACAGGGGTCTGCAGGAGCAGGGCTGACAGCTTCCACCTGGCCTTGACCACCAGCACCTCCCATCCACAATTAAAGGCCTGTCTGTATCCTTCACATCACCAAACCCATGCACATGCATATCAAAAGGGCAGCAGGGCCAAATGCAGCATCTTCAGATGCCTGAGCCTGGAGGTATGATAATTTAAACAAATAACAAGGGGCAGTGAAGGGAATAAACTGCAGCAAGGCCAGCCAAGTGGATGCACTTGAAGGGCTTCTGGAGCTGGCAACGTAGGTCTCATAGCACAGGAAATGTTCTGGGTGACACCATGCCTGGGATGCCACCGCCAGCTGTACCAGTGCCAGTCCTACCCAACAAAGCCAAGGAAGCCCTTCATGCCTGATGCATGCTTATTTCTTTTCTTTCTTTTTTTTTTTTTTTTTTTTTTTTTTAATTAAACTAGCTGTAGGGAAATATAGCATTTTCCTTCAGTAATTCATCCCCACGGCTCCCCTATTTTGTCATTTTAATTAAAGCCAGCCCCTGCCACAGTTTGGATGTTTGCAGCGATTAGTATTAAATCAAGCTCAAGCCTTAGGGACTGGTCCATTTTCTGGTTGTTGTTGGGCATTCACAGCCAAAAAAAATCAGTCTGGGGCTGAATGCCTGAAAAGGGTAGTGCAGCCAGCATAGGTGTCCCTGACACTGTCCCCATCCCATATGCAGCTCATGAGTCCAGTGGGCACAGACAGCGACACCGCACTCCAAATTTCAGCCTAGGCACTCCCATAGCTGAGCTGCATTTTTTTGCCCAGGTACCCTGACTTGATTTTTCTTTGGAGAATGACTGTTTTAATTGCTTCTCATTAAACCCGCTCTTACCCTTCACCTTGCATACACAAAGCAATAGACAATTGTCACTACTACAATATAAGGGAGACAACAGCAGCTCAACTGCCCGCCCCAGACCTGGTTTGGGTCATCCTTCCCTCCCTAGCAATTGTGCTATTTTGCAGCTGGGATTTTCCTTAGTACCCAGCCTGAACCTGCTTTTCGTCCAGGTTAAATAAGTTGCCCGGAGCTGCTTTGATCATTGTTGCTGTTTTAATCAGGACTTGTAAGGTATTCAATGTTTTTGTTAAACGTACAGCTTCAGAGAGAGGTAGTTGCATGGGACTCACACCCTTCACCTTAAATAAAGCTCTCATTGTTAGCTTTTATAGTGTCAGAGCAAAGGTGGAAAAGCATGACCTATGAATCAGCTAATGGCTCAGAAACAGAAAGGAAAGAAAGATGAAAGTACCCAGGAAGGTTTGTTAGGTCTTTTTTTTTTTTTCTTTTTTTCTTTTTCTTCCCCCTCCCCCCCATTGTTGAGTGCTTTTTCTGCACTCCATTCAGAGAATTTCCTAATAGCGCTCAGTGTTTTGGACAACCAGTGGAGCCCGGAAGCTCATCATTGCCATGTCTTGAATTTGGCTCCCAGCTGCAGGATTCACACAGGGGGCCAGCACTGACTGTGAGCTCCTCAATGTTTTCTGACTCCGAAAGGACCCTCTGGGGGCAGCACCCACCCTGTAGCTCCCTGACGAATCAGCTCCTTTTAATAACACCCCAAATGTTTGGGGAGAGAAAGCAATAGAGACCAACCCCCCCCCCCATGCCCCTGTCCAAGGTGCTGAACCAGGGGAATGCGGGGCTGGGAGAACGCAGTTACCCAAGTAATAAAAATTTAAAAAAGAAAAAAAGAAAGAAAGAAAACATGCATGCACACGTGTACAAATATCAGAAATCCCCCTCCCCCGAGCCCTCCAATTGCCATGACAGACGGGCACGTCTTCCGCAGCACAGGAGGATGCTCGGAGCTCCGCTGCGGCACGGAGCAGAGCGGTGGCCAAGGGGGGAAGCGAGAAACGGGCAGTGCTGCCAGCCCCGGCTGCTGAGCCCGAGCAGATGGAGGAACAGGAGGGAACACTGCAGAGTGAGTCAAGACCGTGATTTTGCACAGGAGAAAACTGTTCTTCTCAAAAGCAGGAAAGAAAAAAAAATATATAAGATTATCTCGTCAACAAGTCTTCAAGATCGTGGCAATCGCAAGCCTGCTACAAGTCAAAGCTATGGAAATGAAGAGTCATGCAGCCAGAAACTGGATTGCTGGTTTTTTATTTCTCATCCTATACACACAGGCAAAGGAGGAGAGCAGCTGCAGCCACTCTGTTCCCTGCTCAGGCTTTAACAAAGCACAGGTGAGGGGCCACATCCAGCTACTGCCCACTTACCTCACCTTGACCCCAAGAAAATGGGATCATTGCACACACACAAAAAGTTGAAATCTATTTACCAAGACCTCAGAGAAATCGCAACCACCTCTAAATGCCAAACAAGGAAAAAAAAAAAAAAAAAAGAGAAAGAACAAAATGATTGCACTAACCTAGAAATGCAGGAAAAACCCAAACCCTTCTCCCTTCTTCTACCCAGGCTTCTACAGCCTCCTTGGTAATTACTTGGTACTTAATTAATAGTCATTAAAGTTATTAATCACACCTGACTCAGGCTTGGCTATGACAAGCTGTGGGGGCTTACTACAGAGGAATGTGGTTTAACCACTTCTCTGCCCAGCACTTCTGAGCTGCTCCCTGCTCTCTGCCTGGGATCTGATTGATGTTTGTATCATGAGCCATATATCTTCCTGTGTCCTTTGGCTGCATCTCATCCACCTTCCCGCAAGCCATGACCACAGTTGGGGCACTGTAGCCTGCAAAACACCATGTTAGAGTGCTTTTGTGCTATTATATTTCCAGGAGCAGACAGTCCTAGAATTTCAGGGGGGAAAGCTGTTGCTAATGTGGAAGATACAATATCTCCCTGGAGTATCTGCTCCTCTGCTTGCTGGGGTTGTGATCCTTGGCTCTGTGCGCAGTCCTGAATGGAGCAGAAAAAAACCTCAGGACTGCAAAGCAAACTTCTCATCCCCAGGTGTGCTGTGTCTGGGGTTGGGAGCAGACACATATCCATACCTGGAGTGTAGAGCTGGGAATGCTGTGGGCCTGCAGTGAAATGCCCTGCACTGAGCAGTTCACTGAGCTGGCATTCCTGGAGCTTCAGGGTGAAGGGCTGTACCACACACATCCACACAGCTTTATGTGAGTGCTACAGAGATGCCTGAGAATAAATTAGATGCATCCAACTCCCTGTAGAATGATGAATCAATCTCATTTGCACATCTCACCCACAACTCTCAGAGTGCTGATGCTGTGAAAAAGTTCCTCCAAGTTTCTTTTTTTTTCCTCCTTGGCTTTTCTCATAGACATACACCTTCCCAGCCTCCCTGAGGGTGGGCAACCCCATGCCAACACTGTGCCGGGAGTCCTGGTTACTTTATCACTGGGGTATCGTTCCACTGTAACCCTGCAACCTTCAGCCACCTCCAATCAGGAAGATATTTCAGTCTGTTCCCATCTACCACATTAATAGTGTATTGTGACCCCCAAATCAGCTACTGAAACGAATTCTGCAGAGATTTCAGCTGCGAAGACTCTGGGCTCCTACGCTTTATTACAAAGGAATCCGTTTTGCATTACAAAGGCGAGCAAGGAAACCCTTTTGTGCTGGGTCTGCGGCTCTCAGCCAGGTGCTAAAATGAGCTATAGGCTGAGCTGACTGGGAGCCTAAAATATTAACGGCTCATCCTCCTTCTGCTGGCCACGTGGAAGTAATTGCCATGGAGTAAAACAGAGAAAAGATCCATTTATAGCTCTCAGAGAACATTTCTCCCTGAAGGAAGTTACCACTTCTCCCCAGATGGGTAAGGTTCTGTCTCCTAACATACACATGATGCTTCTTTTCTCCTTCATTCCTTTTAGAATCAGCATATCTGCTGGGCAGAGAGGAATGGGGGAGAAATGGAATGGGATGGGATATGATGTGCATTGCAGCTCTCCGGGGCAACGCAGCTCTCCTTTACCCATCCACAGAAATCTGGAGATGTGAATGCGTGTACCCCAGAGGAAGCAACGGAAGGTTAGAGCTGAGACTCTTTTATTTAGGTCAAGTACATCTCCAGTGTGGAACTGCTCAGCCAGCAGCTGAGATACCCACCGGAGTTGGGAGATAAGGAGATAACAGGGCACAGGGTGAGGGCTGCTGATGGGGCTGCCAGCAAGGGAGCCGTGCAGCCCAGCGCCATGCAGTTATATGCTGCTTTCCACTATTCACAGGCAATGAATGAAAGAAGATGATGTTGTAGCAGCTTTACGGGCTTGGCTCACTGGTACAGAGTAGGAGGAAGCCTTCAAACCCCAGTGCTCGTTATGAGCCATACATCCTTGGCTGTTGTGCGTAATAGTCTGTTCCTAATGAAGCTTGAACTGAAGCCAATGAAATTGTACAAATGTAAGGGAGAGGAAAACAACAAACCTTGTGCTTCAAGTCTGCATTAAATCTCGTCTGCCAAATAAATATTAAATATTACAGATCATTTCACACCTGTGGGTGATGAGAGACAACAATGCTGAGCACAGCACCTGTTGTATTTCATGTTCAGGGCCAGCACACCACCAGTCTAAGAGGCATGTATTGGAAAACACATCTCTGCACATGCTGGTAGACATGATCTGCATAGTACCCTGTTTTTCAAAGGTTTTACACAGTCTGTTGATCCACTGCAATGAGGAGGAGGAGGAGCCTTTACACAAATCCTCCAGTTTATGAATGTGCCATTTCTATGTGAGGAGTATCAGACTAGACCTGGTGGTTCGGAGTGTTTTGGAAGCAGCAAATCACTGAGTACATCGTCTCCAAAACCAAGCTAAATGAGACCCCAGGGAGCAGGGCAGTCCACGGTCACTGCCTGCATCATATCCTTTGCCCTTGATATGTTTTTTTTTTTTTTCAGTGGTTCACATGACAATGGTGCTACAGAAGAATCTGTCCCAGACACTGTATCAGCTTCCCTGCCTTTGTACCCACCAGCTTTGCAGAACCTGGGGGAGTAAAGCTGCCTGGAGGTGTGCATTGCCATTTGCGTCTGAGGGTGAGATGCAGGACTCTGTGCTTTCTCTCACTCAATTCATTCTTCAGTCGAGGAGCAGTCAGTGCACAATCTTCTGCAACAAATGGATTTTCCCCAAGAATCCCATAAAGGACTTGGAAAGGACTTTTATGGCTTCATAAAGCACTTCGCTAACGACTTGCTTTACCACTGCTAAATCAACTGAAATCATTTAGCACTGTCCTCTTGTAGCTTTCCACATTTGGTCCACAGAGGGGGAAAAAAAAAATTAAGAGTGCTGACATTTGCAAAATACACCTCAACCCATATTAGACGGTGTTAATTAAAATGACTTGCTGGGTAATGAGCTACAAGAAAAAAAAAAATAGAGAAAGAAATCAATCAGAGTCTTAGCACAATTAAAGCCATCTAGCCCAGTTCTGTGCCAGCACAGCAGTTCCAGTGTTCCTGGCAAGGGGCAGCTGTCAGCCGGCATGGCTTCCTTCATCCTGGCCAACCTGCCCATAGAGCATCCTTCATGCCATCCTGTCCATAACACAGCCTGCAATCTGGCTGTCCTATCCGTAGGGCATCCTCCATCTCAGCCATCTTGTCCATACAGCATCTTACATTTCTGACCTATCTCAGAATCACAGAATCATAGGGGTTGGAAGGGACCTCCAGAGATCATCGAGTCCAACCCCCCTGCCAAAGCAGGTTCCCTACAGCAGGTTGCACAGGTAGGCGTCCAGGCAGGTCTTGATTCTCTCCAGAGAAGGAGACTCCACAACCCCCCTGGGCAGCCTGTTCCAGTGCTCCGTCACCCTCACCGTAAAGAAGTTCTTGCGCACATCCATGCGGAACTTCCTATGCAAAGTTGATGATGAAGGTTATGTGTTTCATACAGGAAGCTTGTGCCAGGGGGCAGCAAGTGTCCCCACAGCCCTCTCCTTTCTGCTTTCCTTGCCCATTCTCCAAAAGCAAAGCATTCCATCATAGGTGCACGCAGCGCTGAGCCCTGTGCCCTCCCCTCCCCTCCCAGCACGATCTTCAGGGCTTGGCTCCAATCAATACCACTGGATGCCTTTAGAGAACAAGAAAAAAAACAATGAGAATAGAGAGGGGGAAGAAGCACTCTGAAGGAAACGTGCTGTTTCTTCCCCTAGAGGTGCCTTTCTGGAGGTGAGGTTGTGTCACAGATTAACAGCGAGGTGAACGTTTTGTAACACCGTTGCAAGCACTCAGTGCGTTTGGAAACTGAATTACAAAATGAAATGTGACCCTGTCTCCAAAGCGGGCAATTTCAGTTCTGCATTGTGGAGCAGAGCTTGGCTGTATATTCTCAAAGAATTGTGCAGCAAAATTCATGTAAACACCTGCCTTAGCCTCAGCGCTCCCCTAATACCAGCTCTTTGCTGAGCAGGGGTCTATTTCAGAAAGCGCAGTACACGGCTTCTGCCTGCTGAAGCTCTTATTAAGTATCAGAGCAAAATGAGCAAATCTGGCTAGTAAAAGGAGCCCAGCTGACAGCACTGAGAAAAGTGCTTTTTATTCATCCTCTGAACAGGTACATTCAGGCAAGCAGCAGTAAAAGCTCTGCTTTGCCCAGCCCAGCCCTGCAGGACAATATGCAAAGGTAGACAGGGAGCACAGGCTCACAGGCTTCCTACCATATCCATACAGCTTTAGCAAATAACCATAATGGGCCTTTTTCATTCATTCTCTCTTGTGTTTGCCTTCCAAGCCCCTACAGTGTGGAACTGCAGCACAGATTTGGGGTGAGCCTGCAGCCAGGAATGTGGTTAACCTCTGTTTGGTTGGGCTCTGAAGCAGTGCTGCACAACCACGTCTCTTATGTCCGTATTCATTTCCCAGACCATTATGTGACGTGTTGCATATTGGGTCCAAAGCATTTCACCCTTGTGTGTCTAAAAGAAGAGAGAAAAGAGTTAAAGTGGATTGAGATATGCCATTTTCTCCTCTCTCCAGCTCTCCTCACCCTCAGTGTGTTGAGATGCACTGCAGAGCATCTATTTAGAGATTTCTAAATAAATAAGTTATTGCTGCACAAGCACCTGGGTGCCCCCTGCTCTCCCCTCCCTGTTTCTTACTGGGAGCCAGCTCAGCAGGCAGCTAAACGCAGAGCAGGAGGAGCAGAGCATCTCCTGCTGCAGAGCCATCGGAGAGCTCTTCTCCCATCTCCCACTCCCTTACTCTGCGGTGTGATGGCTGTGCAGGAGGAGCAGCCCTGGGTGAGCCTGGGTAAGGAAACCTTTCTCCAGTAAAGGAGAGGAGGAAACTCCTACTTGTCCCCAGCAGCAAAGCCCACATGATCAAGGGGACCTGAGATTCCAGCTGTCAGTAACAACCGGTGTCGTGGCATGGAGCCTTTGCTTCATAATGCGGACCCAAATAATTGATAAGTGCTGCCAGAAGGATCTGAGCAAAGGCGATGCTACCCTTCCTTATTCCAGCAACGTCTCTGGTGCACGACCCCCTGAATCAGAAGGATGGTCACATACACGCTTCAGCTTTAATTTTCTTAAGTAATGCATTGTTAGGAGGGATGGGAGCTGGGGAAGTGCTTCAGCAAGTCTGTGTCTAGTGATATACTGACTCTGAAATGTCATCGCTGTGATACAGCTCTTCAGAGGATGGGGCAGATCATCAATCCAGATTTAGGCTGATGTAAAAGCAGATCACATGCAGCAGCCATCACGGGGAAAGGAAGAGCCAGAGAGATGATGCAGGTCAGATCAGGAGCAAAGCAGGGTATAAAAAAGAAAGGGGATCCAGCCAAGCTGGGATGAAATGTTGTGACAAAGCTCCATACCCACACAGCCTGGAGTGTGGCTATGTACCCCCCCCAGTGCAGCGTTATGGGGATGGAGATGGGTGCCAGCTTGCTCCTCACACCTCGAGAGGACTGGAGCATCTCCCCCACACTTTCACAGCCAACAAAAACATTCACATTTTCTTAAAGGAGGACTTCAAGCAAGCAAATGAGAGCATAAGCAATTTATCACTGTCTAAAAGTGATTCTCTTTGATTTGTGAAGCTCTCAAAGGGTGAAATGCAGGAACGGGCACGTTTGGTCACACCTGAGCTGCTCTGCTTTGGGGATGCGTGAGCATTTTTAATTATCTGCACTGAGAGAGTATGTTTGTGTAACAGGAGGAAAGATGGGAGGATATATATAAACCCCTTCTTTTCAGAATGAGCTTTTGCAGAAACCAAGCCAAGGCTTGTACACAACATCACTCCCATATCCAGACCTGAAAGACTCACACAGGGACACGTGCTGAGGAAAGATGGAGCTCCTGGCACCAGGCAGCACCTGGGAAGAATCGGACAGACTTCTCACTGCCTCTTCTTCATGGCTGTGAATTCCATACTGAAGGGCCATACACAGCTCTCTGTTCCTCGGGGGCACTGGGCACCAATGTTGGGAACAGCACTTAACCAGTGCTGTGAGAAGAGTTAAAATAGAAGGCATACATACACTATGTATACATATATGTTTCTTGTAAACTTGGCAGGACTCTCCCTAGTAAAAAGTAAATTAAAAGTGCCTGTGTCATTAAAAAAATATGCATGTGTGAAAGAAAGAAGAAGTACGGGCACCAGAGAAGCCTGTTGCCTTCAGAAAACACTTATCAGCATCTTTGTCAGGAGGAAACCTTTTTTCTCTTTTTTGATAAACTACCAAAGAAGATGGGATGCAGAAATAAATGATGAATGAAAAGCCGTAATTAAATACAAACCAAGAGGGACTTGGGGCATTGTGCTTTAATTCAGTCCTCTGACAGCTCTTCATAAGCCTAAGGACAACAGCTCACATTTTGTAATGCAAATGAACTGCTACACCAGCAACCTTCACTTCTCCACGGAAGAGATGGAAGAGCTGAAAGCTCTGGGAAAAAACACCTCCAAGGGGCCAAGTGGGAAGAGGAATGATGCGGTCAGCAGTTCTCCAGGACTCAGAAATGGAGTCCCAAGAGCATCCTGGCCAGCCCAGCCAAGGTAGGGGGATCCACAGAGACAAGAGCAGAGGAAAATTGGCCATTCCTGCAGTATGGAGGCATAGGATGTGGGAAAAAGCACTGATGAGATGGGCTTCTTGTCTGCCTTCTTGCATCAGAAGACAAGTCCTGTCTGCTGGCTGAGTCTGACTGGAAATAGGGTTGCATGGCTCTGAGCACACTGGTCATAGGTACACAGCTGTCAGAGCACCACGAGCTGGGGTGAAATGCTGGGAGTGTAAAAACAGGAGGGGGTCACGCAGGTTTAGGGGGACAAAACCCATAAGAATGGTGGGAAATGTTTTTCCGAACAATTTCAGAACCTTCATAAATGACACCTAAAACACTGAGCCTGTAGACTGGTTGACTCGGAGAAGAGCTGCTCCTTACAGCTGAGAAGGTGAAGGCAAAAAGGACCAATGCTGGAATCACCTCCTATTAACATGCAGGAGCCAATTAAAATATCAGCGTGGGCAGATCATAAATGCATCTCCAGAAGTAATATTTCACCTTCAGTCTCCATCACGTATTGTGCTGTGGGAGAAGAACAGAAAGAGCATTCCCTCTGCGTGCTTTTTTCCCTTTTCTCTCTCTACCAGTCCTTCCAGATCTAATAAACAGAGCTAATAGACAGCTACATCCAAAGACTTACTGCATTTAAGCCTGACGTGAGGATCCGGAGGTGGAGCCCTTAAGTGTTGCTTTGTATCCAGCACGAGGCGTTAGCTTGGGGAGTAATGCCAAAGTCGGCACTGAAATTCCTGATTTCACTGTGGAAGACTTAAAAGGCTGCAGGCATCCTAAGGGAAGGTTTGAACTCACTCATGAGTTTTTTTCATAAGACTCCCAAGATCTCCGCTTGGGTTATGGGAGGATTTATGGGTTGTGAGAAGAGCAGTTTGAGGCATTTTATCAGAAGTTCAAACGGGAAGAGAATAACTCAGAGAGAGGCAAATGGCAGCAGGGCTGGTGACAGTGAGCTGGCTCCCACGGAGCGTTGTGTCTCAGAGTCCCCTGAATGGGTCTCTTCCTGCCCGGAAAGGATGAAGAAGGTGGATGCTCACCCACAACCCATTTGCGTTCTCATTCCCCTTCAATATTCGGAGCCTTGAGGTAATTTAAGAAGCCTAAAAACGTTCCCAAGCCTTTGTCTTCAATGGTGCTGTCAGGAAGCAAATCTCTTCCCCCATACAGCTGATGGATCTCCCTGAGTTGGGTGCAGGTCTTGCAGAGCCCACATGGCACATCACAGTGAGCACTGCCCATCCCTGCCCACAGCCATTGGCCAGACGTACAGCTGAGCTCTCCATCATTGCTATTAATCGACTCATTAACAAAGGTTTGTAAACCAGTCCCAAAGATAAGAGGAAGGGAATGGGGAAAAAAAAAAAGGGATGGAATCTGCAAACCGATCCATTCTCTAGATTTTCGAGCTTTTGATTATAGATTTCTTTCTTTCTTCCATTCAGAGCAGGGAGGGGTGAGACCTGTGCAGTTAAGCAAACCAATTGATGAATTGTCTCCGTGACATTCAAGGGCTGATTCCTGGGCTAATCGTAAAAAGGCACTGCCAGGGGATTTTTAATAAATCCCTTTAATTAAGTGATATGTTTAAGAATTAAATTATGATGAAAACTATAAATCCTTTCACAATGAATGGAGCTCAGCGTGTACAGGAGGAATAGGGCATCCCTCTTCTCTTATCTTTCCTCTTTCCCTCCCCTTAATACAACAGGATTCAAACAATTAATTACCAAACAATACAGGAAGCCGTGCCATTTATCACCCTGCAATCCAGCCTTTTAAGAAGTGAGATTTAACCTTGCACTAGCTAATCCTGTGCTGGCAGAAGGGTTTAATGGCTTTTTTTCCTACCCACTGCAGTGCTCCAGAGCTTTGCTCCAGAATAACTCCTTATGGCCATGGCTGTAGGAACGCAGGTGAGTCCACCTGGGTGTCAGCCATGGGATGTCTGGAATGCATCACCCCTCCAGCATGGGGTGTTGCCAGATCTGTGCCCTCAGTCAGTACAGGGAGACCCTGACCTGGAGCAGCTGAGAGCAGGAAAGAATGTAGGCAAATGGAAATCCTCCTGGAAAGAGAGGGGAAAAAAGTATACAGCACTGTGCTTGAAGCTTTACCTGCACAATGGTTTGCTTAACGCGTAATAGTTTTGTTGTACAATGCATGAGCTGCCCTAGTGCAGCACAGAGAGAGTCGATATGAACTAGAGAGAAACTTAACAGCAAGAGAGATTGCTCCCCAAGACACAGCCTTGTCACAGCAGCTGCAAGCAGAAGCTCTTTGTTAACATATTTACCTTTCTCTGTGATCATTTACTTGCTGCATAAATAGAACTGTTCATTTTCTTCTCCCAGCCAGCTCTCTGTGTCCCCTCCGTGGGGACATCAGTGCAAACAGCTCAGGGTACCGGGCCATTGTAATATCCTTTTCCAACTAGGCTGCCAGTGATCCCAGGAATAAATAGAGAGAAGGCAAAATATTCAGCTGAAGAGTTGCAATTAGGGTGAGGTAAAAGCATAAAAGGAAGAATAGGATATTACGATATTAATAATAATCAAAACCTAATAATAGGAATTTGCTTAATTTTAACTTCCCTGTAGTTGTATTAAGAGCAGCGCACTGCTACCATGTCTGTAATCCACAGAGGTTACACCACCAACAGTGGCACTTATCACACCATCACTTCTTTCACTTCCCAAAGCACTGCTCTGTCACCGAGCAATTTGCCTCCCAACCAGGTAGCCCATGGCCAGTTGCATTTTTCTCTCCAGTCTCCTTCAGAAAGAGAAGAGCCTCGGAGTCAATGAACACACATGAATGTTCATTTTAATAAAAGCTTATATGTCGGTGAGATTTATCAGTTTCCAGATCCTGCCAGCACTCAACCTTCTGGCTCACCTCCCCTTGGATTCAAGGCCAACTCGTACACAGAGTGAGCCAACGCCAACACCAATCCCATCACCAGCATCAATACCAACCCCAAATCAGTCTGAGGAATCCCACCTTGGGAATTTTTTATGCCTCTTTTCATTGACTTCGCCACAAAGTCCACCTGTTACAGAACTGGAATGTTTTCACAAGGACATTTGAAAGTGTCACCTGCGGGTGGCATCTACATACGCTGCCTCTTTACCTCCAAGCATCCCATTGGGATCATCTTTCTGTGTTTCTGGCCAGGTGCAAAACCCTACTAGAATCATGAGAAATGCTAAAGCAAGAGAAAGAACAGTACCTGCTGTTTACTTTTTCCTTAGTGAAATCGAGAGTCATAAATTTCCCAGTTAAAACTCCCTTGAAAGATGGCAATTGGTGAAACATAACTTACTGCTGGTAAAACACAGACATTTTCAATAATTAATACACAAGATACCTCTAAGAAAGGCAGAGGTCTTGCAGAGTGGAAGGTGCAATTATTGTTTCATTAAAGATTGATTGCATGTGTGGCCATTCATTTGAATAATGGCTCTGCTGACACCTTAAATGGAATGATAAATGAGGTTCGGCTTGCTGCTGTGACTTGATGCTCATGTTGACTCATAGATGCTAGTGGGAAACTGCAGCTTCTTCCCAACCCCAAAGGTCACCTGAAATATTAACGAGCTGAAGATCAAGTAACAATGAATGAGGTCAAACAGAATGTTATGGTGACAGGACTGGAAATTAATTGCGTGATAATTGTCCTAAGCTTTGGCATTTATTTTCAGCTTGTTTTTGTTATTGAAGGAACCCAGAAGCATGGCCCCACTCTGAAGTGAAATGCAGTGTCTGCCAGCCACAGCAGAATCATTTCTCTGCTTGGAGAGAATAGTGAGGTGCACACTGGCTCCCAAACCCCAGCAATGTGGCTGGGGCTCATCCCACTCCAGTATTCTCATCCCAGCCCCAAAAGAAGCTCAGAAAGCTCTGTGTGTGATTGCTGAGGGCACCAATGCTATCACTGATTGTGCTTGAGACAAATGTGCGAAGCCTACAACATTCTGGCTGTAACATCTGTGGGTTGCTTGGCTGGACAGTCCTGGGTGGGGTGGAGTGCTCTTCCCCATAACAGGGAAGTGAACAGAGCTTCTGCAGCCAGCAAGGTATGCGGGGCAGGCGTTACTGCAAGACAAAGTTCATACTGAAAGAAAATACCCTGATTATATTCGTGATTGGTTTTTCCCTAGTCTGCAGAACTAAGGAGACCTCCTTCTATCAAAGCCAATTAAATGGATGCTATTCTCCTAAAGCCTGGTAATAAAACAAGGGCTGTACATATCCATCAAATTGCAGCACACAGCCATTAAGCTTGCTTTTGCTGCTGCAGTTCATTTACTGCCAGGTTTTGGTGCAATTTTGGTCTCATTTACATGAGTTTTAACCTGGTGTAACAGCAGAGGTCTTACAAAGTTGGTCCACCTGATTTACCACAGCCAGGTACATATATGGACACAGCTACAAAAGGGATGAGGCAGTTACTTTCATTTCAAAGACCCACAAGTAATCTTTGTGCATCAGCAAACCCAAGAGATCAATGGTTTGCTAAGCAACCAGGTTACTCTATGCACACCCCACTCTGGATGGGCTTTGGGCAGCCTGCTCTAGCAGGAATTGTCCCTGCCCATGGCAGGAGTTTGGAACCAGATGGTCTGTAAGGTCTCATCCAACCTAAATGGTTTTGTGATTCCGTTATTATATGAGAAACTTGGCTGAGTGTCCTCTTGTGTCAAGAGCAGTAACGTCCTTCTGGCTTAGACTGAGCTTCACCAGACACCAAAAGCTTTGCTGGATTTATTACATCCCCACAAGGCATGGAGCACAGCAGCACAAAACTTGGGAAACGAAGACAGAAACCAAGGAGTTCTCACTCGGGATGATGCACTTGGTGTGCCTCTGGGGTGACCCGGCGTTATGGCTTTCATCTGCCTTTAAAGCTGCTGCAAACATGAAACTGTAATGCTTGCTGGCAATAAGCAGGGCTGTAATGAACCTGGTTAAAAAAAAAAAACAAAGGAAAAGGTCACCACGCCCTTGTCTATTAACATGGCCCTGCAGAAAGACCCAGTGACTAATTAAAACTGTGCGCTTCGCAGCCGAGAATACTAATCCTTACATCTGCCCTGGCCTTAATTATCTACCTCTGTGTGCTTCCTCGTGAAGAGGAAAAACAACCCGTGGTCAATCTAATTGGCTTAATTTTTATAACTGTGTTCCCCCTGAGACTCGTTTCTAAAACCATTTGGACTGTTCCTTAAATATCCTTTCCGTATCTCCTTATGATCATCTCATTCATCCTAACTTGGAAGGAGGCCCCACCAAATGAAATAAAAAGAAGGGTCTTATTGGTTTTACGTAGTGCTCAGTGTGAATTCCCTGACAGCAAATCTCCAAGGTCTCCTAACAGCCCTTCAGCACTGATTTTGCTGCTGTTTGGCTACTTGGGGTCTGGCAGCCCTGTGGCTCAGGCTGGACAAGGAGTTTGGGGAACACCCCAAATACAGCAAACACCCCAGAAACCCCCTGAAAACTCAGAGCTCGTGGAGGGGTTCAGCCTTTCTTGCTCTCCGTTTGAGCTTTAATTATTAAAGACAAAAGGGGAAAAAAAAAAAGAGAAGGTGAGAGCTCTGAGATTTATGGCACCCAATAAAGGCTCTGTACACCGTGATTTACACAGCCCCAGCATCAGGCTGAGTCCGGGAAGAAAAACGAGCAGAACTGTGTGATTTATGAACACCCACCTGGCATTTCCAAAATTCTCCAGCAACAAACGGTCAGGTCAATAATTCTGTTAGTGATCACCGTTGGGATGAGGTCAGCTACCAGACCTATTACAAATGTTTGTTTATTTGTTGAATCTGCGTTGACTGCAGACCTTTGCAAGGTCATGCGTTGGCATTGGGGATGCTCCTACAAGCTCTAACCTTGCTCCCAGCGCTCACTGCACCATGGCTGCTGGCATACCTGTCATAATTGACATCATTTTAACAAACTATTAAATAAGTTAAACTTCCCTCATTCATTGTTTCCATCCTGGAAAATCCCACCACATCTTTAGGTTGGGATGCCCTAAAGCAAAGCAAATCTTCCAGCCCTTATGGCCATTGCATCCAGCATCTGCTCCAAAGCCCTACCAGCGGCTGTACCCTCCAGCACCTTTCCTTCATGGGAGCATTTGCCTTTTTTTCAATTTGTTTTATTTTAGTCCTGGGATTTATTGAAGGACACGTCAGCAAATGCCACGCACAGACTGAGGGTGCTGCAGAGTTTCTGTTGGCTCCCGTGTTGCTCAGGAAGCACTGCTTTCCCTCAAAGCTCTATTTAGCGAATGAAGGTGCTCTTTTCTCATGCAGTATTTCATGCTGAATCCATTGCTGAGGGTGGGCACTAAAGTAAATACGCTCCAATCCTCAGCCTCTAAGAAAAAAAAAAGCAGCTTCAGGTGAGATTGATCCCTTCACTCCTTAAAGCCTTTTATTTCACACAGGTGGATCCTCCAGCCTGGTATAAAGCACAGCTGGGACAAACACAACGACACAGATGAACTCAGGTTCTTTCTCCTCTGTGCTGTCATTGCTATGGGCTTGGAGATGTCTTCAGAGCGTGACGCTGAGTCTGGGAAGCACAGCAGCAGCCCCAGCCTGGTGGGCCCTGTGATGCATTTATCCTGCTGTTACTTACGACATGACGGGAAAGGCTCTGCCTGAGTCTGTTCTGAGGAAGGCTCTGGTGTTGACCAGTTAGGAAGAGAAAACCAAAGTTGTGCAGTCACCAGCTGCAGCGAATGGAAACTTCTCACCAAGTATTCTTAGAGATGTGGATGGCAAAGAAGCCACTCATCTTTCCTTGACTGACTGTCAACCGAAATTATTCATCGCGAGTGATCAGACATTTGCAAGGCTGCATTTCTTTGGGATTTAAACATATGGGCAGAGGCTCCATTACAGCCATAAATGAACCTCACCAGGTTTAGAAAAGCAGCTAAGCCCCAGATCTGGACAGGCGCTGGGGACTTATTCCCATCTCTGCAGAGGATGGGGACCATGAACAGCAGCAAACACATCAACACGCCAACCCATACACAAACTGGAAGAGATGTTTATCCCCTGTGACATCCCACACAATCTCTGCACAGCTGGACCTCCTCCATCCTCCTGATGGGTCAATGTCAGCCCAGGAAGGGACTCACCTCCCAGCCCTATGGTGCTGCAATCCTGCCTCTGAGAACTAAGGGACACACATTCCCACAGTGCTCGTCTCCCCACGCATCCCCCTTCTTCCCTAAATGAGTGTGGTCAAACACAGACCGCAAGCAATGAGGCTGATTCTGTACGTAGGGTCCTTGCCTTGCTTGGTGCAACAGGGCATGGCCCTGCAGCAGCACGGAGAGCATAGGTGGTGGGCAGACCACGGTTTTATCGAGAACAGTTGAGAGAGCATTTTTAAGTGATCTTCTCTATAAATCATCTATACAGCACCCATAAATCTCATCAGTCAAAGGAAGCGATATTCAATGATTTATTTTTACAGCTGGCTGAAAAATTTGCTTCCAAGTATCCCTTCTAGGAGCAAATGGCTTTTTAACAACATGGGGATCTGGGAAAGTTTCTCATTTTGAAAGGCTTCCCATCCAGAAAAGAGCTGTTTGTGAACATTTCTGGAATTCTGAATGATGAGAGGACAATGGAATATTTTGCTTTTGTTTTTTCCCCCTCTTCTACACAAGAAAATGGGTAAATATTGCTTCTGATTCATTTTGCATTACGAGTTATTCTTAGGGGATGGCTTTCAGGGCTTCCATAGCGTTACATGATACAGGAAGATCTCTGACCCAGGGAGAGTACGGTCAGGTCTGGCACAGAATGGATAAACTGTGAGAAACAGAGGCAAAAGGAACAGGATGAAAAGGCCGCAGGAAAGGAGGGGATGATGGATGGGACCTGAGCACACATTGAGCCCCTTTACACACCTCAACCTCCTCATACCCACGGCACTGTCACTTAAACCTCCCTCTTCCAAGGCAAAAACATCTCCCAGGCTTGCTGCAATCAGAGGTAATGCTGCTCCTATCTGCCTCCTGTTCATTCTTGCTCTCGTAACTCCAGTTTCTGCCTCTTTGTCCCCACATTGGCCCCTGCATTCAGCCAACACCTTTTAGTGCTGCTGGAAGACGTGGCAGTGGTCACCACCTAACGAGATTCCTATTTCCTCCCACCTACGTTTCATTTTCAGCCTTGATTACTGAACTCGTATTTCAGGCAGATAATTTACGCTCTCTTGGCTGCAAACAAACGGGCAGTTCATGTCTGCAATTGGCCTTTCTGAGAGGACAGTGCCTGCTCTGGTACCAATGGGTTCAAGCTGTGGCTTTTTTTTTTTTTTTTACCTCTGAATGATATTTCTAAGCCCTTTCCCAGGCGAGGAGAGATAGCATGTTGGTTATTGATAGAATTTCCATTTAAATTGAGGATGTCACTCAGTGCAACACGTGTACCAGTTAAAGGAGACTTTCCTCCTGCATACAACAGCAAATTATATGATGAGGGGGAAAAAAGGCAGGAAGGGGAGGGAGGAGGAGAGAAGCACAAACCTTGATACTAAGCCCAGCTGGGTGTATGTCTGCAATAAGGATCTTAACGAGGCTGTGGGTAAGGATGGGATTACACACCCAGCTTTGTGTGCTATGTGCTCATCAGCAGCTCCTTTTCCTGAAAGCTTTCTCTGCTTGCCAATCCAATTAGCTCTATGGAAAATTAGAAACAAAACAACACAAAACCTTTGGCTTTTAGGAAATTGAGATGCAGGCAAGGAAAGGGGTTTGGACCCACCCCAGAAGAGTGGGAAAAGTCTCCATGGGATAGACCTTTTGAATGGCATTGTTTTTTGGTCTCCAGTTTTAATTTGCTCTGGAAAGCAATGGGAATGCACTGGGGCTTGGGCATCCCTCTCTGCACTGGGAATAGAGCGGGGTCATCCCATCCCTGGAAGCATTCAAGGCTAGGCTGGATGTGGCTCCAGGCATCCTGGTCTGGTGGTTGGCAACCCTGCACATGGCAGGGGGGTTGAAACAAGAGGAGCATTGTGGTCCTTCTCAACCCAGGCCATTCTGCTGCTTTCTAGGACTGCACTGTGTTCCGTGCCTCCCAGGCAGCACATGATCCACACAATAATCTCTTTTTTTTTTTGCCATTTTCAGGGTCACCCCTGAGTCTAAATCACAGGTGTGAAGTAATCAGCTCCATATTGTACGTTGGCGGTTGCTAAGGGGGAAGAAGTGATTAATTTATCGCCCGTTCTGAAAGTGAAGAAAGAAGGATAGGAAGGAAAAGGGAGAAAGAAGGAAAAGAGGAAAAAAAATGTAAAAGAAACAGCCCTGAATAATTCCCCCTGAGCCACACGGGGACATTATTTACAGCCCCAAACTTCCACCACCACTCTGAATGCAAAGCAGAATGCACAGAGCTGATAATGCCGTGCCCTGATCGGAGGGAGCAGGCATCTGAGAGAGGGCAATAACAGTGTATTTTCAGCTACCTGGGGAGATTGCAAAAGGGTTTTAATTTCAAAGATGCTGAACAAATTGTAGATGAGACTCCACGAGAAGAAATAGCGTCTGGCCATAGATCAGCACAAGATTTTTCTCCCCTTTACAGTAAAGTGCTATCAATCTGCAGAGGGGAGTGAGTAGAAAAAACATCTAGGTAGCAGATGAATTATTCCTCAGCCCAAACAGAGGAGGATAAAGCAAAACTGTGTGGTCCTTGATGCACAGCCACAAGGAGACAGGGATGCCCCATAGCCACGCAAGCACTGGCTGCAAAGGGAGATGCTGCGGCAGCATTGTGCGTGGGTTCCTGGTTACTTTTATCTGCAGCATTTCACACAAATATTTTGAGCCCAGAGCGTGGCTGACCTTATTAGCGGTGCCTAATAGCAAACAGCTGGCTTTCAACCAAGGGTCTCAAACCCCAGTGAAAACATTTAGCTAATTAGATTGGAAAACACTCCGCAATAGAAATGGCTGTGTTTTGCCAGACGCGAAATGAGAGGAAAGAGATAAGGGAAAGAAATATGGAGAAGTGAGTTATGCATCCCCCTCAGTCCTACTAAAAATACACACACCATTCCTGGAGTTCTCTGGGCCCTGGAAGAGCACTAATTAATCCCTGGAGAGCTTTCATGTGGCAGGCTAGAAGCGTTGCTGGTCCCTTTCCTGATCTGTGCCAGGGTCGGTATTGGAGCCCCATTGGCAGCAGTGGGACACGGTTGCCTGATGCAATCCCTCCTGGTGCACGGAGAGGAGCTTGGTGTAATAAACACCACAGCAGAATGGGTAGGAAAGCAATTAGCTTGGAGGATAGAGCCCATAAAGACAAAGATGAGAGAGGCCATCTGGGACTGAATGGCTTTTCCAAAGGCATTCTTCAACCCTCATGTTTTCTTAGACAGAGCAGTGAGGCTTTGGGCTGATTTGTGCCTTCTCTTTACTCCATGGATGCGAATGAAGGGAGGGCTGCAGGAGCAAGGGGCAGGGACAGCTGCACCAGTGCACGCTCAAGGACACAGGTTCCTACTCAAAAATATCATTAATATTCCTTAGCAATAGCAGGCTGCTCAACAGCTACATTGTGCAGGAGCACTGTCTGTCCAGGCCTGCAGGCATGCTGGGCAGAGCCTTCAGCAGAAGCAGCCACAACACAGAGCTGGGAAGAAAGCAGTGGGAAGGGAAAGAAGGTATTTGTATACAAGAAGTATTCGGCTCAGCTTGGTGCTTCCTCTTGAAGAAACTGATATCAGGGATTAACTTTCACATGTTCTGCTTGTTCTGCTCATGCCCTTCAGCAAGGTTAATCTCTGCACAATGCAAGTTTGAAAATTAAATCCATGGAGGTATACAAACTTCCCGTGTAGTTGGATTCAATTTCTTTCATTCACCACCAAAATGATATATGCACATCGAATCCACAAACACTTTCCTCTCCAAGCAGATAACTCACAATCAGGCGCTCCCCTCTGCGCTTCTCCCTGTTGTGTATCTTAATTAATGTTCCAAGCCTGGCAGCTTTTTGATTTCCATTTCAACAGAGTCTCTGATCAGCCTGCTTGAAAGGCAAAGCACAAAGAAGGACGTTGAGCTTTCGGGTGGCTGCTCCTGAAATTCAGCATCGCATTCATGGCCACGATCTGCCCTGCAATAGGGACATTTCAGGTCTTGGGTGGATGGGCTGGAGGCAGGCATGTCAGAATTGCAAGGGCTGGAAGGGTCTTCTGAAGATCATCTAGTGCAACCTCCTGCTAAAGAAGCTGTGTTCTGGGGAGGGGTAGAATATCTCCAGGGAAGGAGACTCACCACCTCTCCAGCAGCTCCCTATCTGCCTTGAGCTGGGGAGCCCAGCACCAGGCCCTGTGCTCCCTGCTCTCCCCAGGGCAGAACAGAGGGGAGGAGAACCCCGCTCACCCTGCTGGCCATGTTCTTCGTAACTCACCCCGGAGTTCCATTGGCCTTCCCAGTCACGAGGGCACACTGTTGGCTTGTGGTCAACCACTGGTCAACCAGGACGCCATTGGTCTTCCTGACCATGATGACACACTGCTAGCTCATGGTCAATCACTGATCAGCCAGAAAAACCACCGACTTTCTTGGCCACAAGGGCACACTGCTGCCTCATGGTCAGCCACTGGTCAACCATGACACCCAGATCCTTCTTCACAGAGCTAGTCTCCATCAGGACATCCTCTACTGATGTCCTCATCCTGTACTGATGTTTGTGGTTATTCCTCCCCAGGTGCAGGACTCTACACACACTCCTGTTGTACCACATCAGGTTCCTCTCCACCCAACTCTCTTGCCACATCTCCAGGGCAGCAGCTCAGCATGTTTCTGTGGCAGGAGACCATGGCTCAGGCACAATAATGGAGGTCCCCAGCATCCCACGGTGGTCACCATCAGCACGGGTACAATATGAGAGGAATATGGTGGGATATGAGGGCATGGAGAGAACAGAAGATTTTCAGAATTAAAAAGCAGCTGGAAAAATAAAAGCAGAACAACGCTGGAAATTTCCTGCGAAGGGGAACATCTCTTTGTCAAATTAACATAGTAATAATTAGTCAGAACGAGAACGCGAAGTCCCAACGCAGGGCTGGTGGATGGCAGATTTGCTCTCTGCGCTCAGCTGTGTCGAGCAGCGATGCTGAGGTGCCTCTGAGCGTGACAGCCTGTGCTGTACAAGATGTAATTTCAGTGCTTCAGAGCTCTCTTGGTTATGCATCTCTTTAAAAAAACAAGCGTGTTGGCTTCTCTCTGAAGAAGAAAAACAGCTTCTTCTTTAGGGTTTTCACGTGTTTGATTTCTTTGGGGTGTTTAGTTTTGCTCTAGGCTATTTGAGAAAACCTATTAAATACAAGCATAAATTGCTAAGTTTTGTTTGCTGGGAAGGTAGAAACACACAGGGCCTGTCTGAACTATTGAGTTTGTGCCTCTGGAGAAAATCACTTTGCTGCCATGATGCCCCAGGATGGAAAAACCTGCAGCCAGAAGTTACAAGGAATAAATGAAATAGCAATAGGTGCCATAAATAAAGATACAGTGCATTAATGCTCCTCTCTCTTTGGGGATCAAAAGCAAAATAGCTTTCAGTGTAGCGACATAGGGAAAACCCAATGAGAGACCTAAATCCAGCAGGTTGATTACATGCCCAGAGAAGGTGCTGGGAACAAAACTCTCCTTGCATTTACACTGGAAAGGGTACAAATGCAGCCATTCTGCAGGAAGGCTGCCATCCCCCCCCCCAGCTGGAAGCAGTAGTGAAGGGATGGGCTGGAAATCAATTCCTCCTAAGCAATGCCTCCTGGTTGAATTCAGACCTTGAGTTAAGCCTCAAAAAGCTCTAAGACTTTGCTATGTCGTGCAACCGTGCAATGGCAGGAGAGCAGCTGGCAGATGCTGAGAACAGCAGCCCAGGTTGGCTGCAAGGGCTGCCAAGCAGCAACCTCACTACAGCCTGAAAGTGGGAAAAATACATGGGGAAAAAGAAAGGGAAGAAAACAAAGGCCCCTCTGCAATGATGATTTATGGATAATTCTACGTTGAAGCGTTGCTGCCCACCTGTTGCTTTTGCCCTGTGCAAAAATGGAGCTGAAAAGGAGAGATGAGAGGCAGCTGCACCCAGTGGGCTCAGCCCCAGCGGCAGAGCCAGAATGCAGGACCTGGACACAGCAAAAAGCTCCATGGAGATCTCTGGGCATCCGAAACCTCTGAGGTCTTTCCTGCTCAGGACACTCATGTGAAAAATCACAATAACTTGGAAACTGCATGTCTGGAGGGTAAGTAGAGCAGAGAATTTGCAGCAGCACCTCTTCCATGCGATGGGCTAAAGGGGAGGGAATGCATTCAGCGTGCACTGGGTGAGTTTTGCTGGGGACACCATAGCTCAGCTCACGGGTGGCAGCAAGCTGCCAGGAACCTGCAGCTCCTCTGTGTCTCCTCATGGTCACAAAGAGGGCTGGTTTATTTATTCCCCTTGAGATGTGAGTCAGCTCAGTTCACATATCACTTGATTGAGAAGTTATTAAAAAGAAATCAGGTCAAAGCGAGGCAGAAGATGCTGGACAGAAAGATGCTGGGCACTGAGAGTAATTCTAGTTTGCCTTTTACCCCACAAAGGCCTCACGCCCAACACTTCACATTCTCTCCATGCTGGAGCTCATTCCTCTCCCTCCCTGTGACTGCCTCCCACCTCTCTTTGCGGTTTCCCTCTTTCCAGGAGGGCTTTGGTCGCACTCAGGAAGCCCAACCTTTCATATAAAACACCCATTCACAGGTTTTCTCCTGCTTATTTTTTGCCCAAACTCACGAGATCATAGGGAACAAACCCCCAGGATCTGGTCTCTAAATTTAACTGTAACCAGCAGTTCTTTTTTTTGCCAGTTGTATTTTTACCCATCTCATGCAAACGTGGTATTTAAGGAGCTGGGAGCAGCATCTCTCCCAGAGATAATAATAGAGCAGGGCTCATTGCAACCGATGCTGGCGTGTCTTGCAATGAGCAAGCAGGGTGTGATCGTGGTGGTGCAGATGGAACTGAGCACTGCGTGCCAGCACTGCACCCATTCCTGGCACACTGCAGCATTCTGCCTGTCCCTGCATCTGCCCTCACGTCCGTCCCTGCTGAGCACCAGGCAGCTGACAGACACAAACTCCAACTTTACCCAGAAGACAAGCCACAATCAATGCTTTACCTTAGGAAGCAGCCTGGTAGCAAACGTCTGCATCCTCATGCCTGGGTAGCTGAAGGAAAAACGCTCTTTAAGCAGCACCCAGCTCAGCTCTTTTAATGGCAGTTGGGAACTCAGCTGCTGTGGGTGCTGCTCCTGTGCTGGGGTGGGTGCAGAGCATTGCGTGCAAAATGTGTGGGAGCCCATTGCCTGATTCTGGCCTGGCTTCCGTTTGCACTGATGAGGTCAGCTGGGGCAGAGGGGAACCTGAGAGCACGGAGCAAAACTGAATTACCTTTGTGCTTCAGTAACTTGCTGCTTTCTCTTGTGAATCTTCTGAAAATTACCCTCCAGCTGCACTTGGCAGAATTACTGCCCTGGAGCTCTCACACCAGACCACAGACTCTTTGTTATACGAAGAGAGATGAAAAACACGCCGTGCTTTCACGTCTGGCAGCTCCACGAACAGCCGATCCTCGCTCAGGTCTCTGCTTTTTCCTAATGGCAGATCAAAGCTGCTCTCAGCAGCGAGACCCCGAGGCGCTCACGAGAATTGTTTGCAGCAGCACAACGATCTGATCTATTGCAGAGCTACTGGGAAGGCAGCCTGGGCGAGGTGAGCATCACCTTCAAACTTCTCAGCACTTGCTTCAATCTTTCTGGCCAGGGCTGTGTAGTTCACGCTGTTTTCCCTCAGGTTTCTTCTCCCAGCTGTGGTACCACTGCAGTTTTTGTGGTCTGTTTCGATGGGGATTTGGCCATAGTAACCCAAGGTTTCCCAGACCAATCCTTATCCGAACAGCCCTTTTAACCTGTGATTTACCACTACTTGCAGCCAAAGAACGAAGGGGAGGTGCTGATGGGATCCAGCTTGCCAGGTCATGGCAAAGCTTTGTGCACAGAGCTGGGTGCATGCATACACATGCATTTCTTGCGTACGTACCTGCTGCATTGCAACGTGCTTTCAAGGTGCAGACATCTCTCCAACCTGCAAACCAGCAGCACCAACCCAAAGGCCTTTGCATGAAGAACCAGAGCAGTGCACAACCACCAGCCTGTGGCTGGTGCTGGTGGACAGGTGAGCAATTTCCTCCATCAGTTTCCAAAGGAATCATCATCGTCTTGCACATCCCACGAGCACAGATTGCAGAGGTGCACCCACGCTGCTTCCCCCCACGTGCCAGCAGCACCTGCAGGCAGGACTTCGGGGCCAAGCAGCACAGCCAGCAGCTGCAGAAGCATTTTGTTTCCTGGATTCACCTCAGGGTGCAATGAGTTGAGGACAGGCTGCAGTGCCAAGCAACGGCTCCATTGCTACAGAGCAGAGAACTGGCGGGCAATGGTCACAGCTCTGGTGCGCAACCCGAAGCTGAAGTCCTTCACCTTGCTGGGTCCATCCTAATTGAGAAACAGCATTCCAGGCCTGGGAGCTCTCCCTCTGAGTTCTTTCCTTCCTTCCTTTACAGCACACATTCCCTTTCACCGCTCCGATGAACTCTTCGTGCATCACCGAGCTCAGGGGTCAGGGGGAAATCCCTCTGCGACCGACTCCAAGAAGACATTCACATCACGTTGGTTTAGGTGGAAACAGTAAACTTGATTTATTGGAAAAAAAAAAAATAATAATCTATTACATTTATTCCTTTATTACACAGGTTTAAAATATTTAAAAATAGCTCTTACGGGCATTACACTTAAATTTTATGACATGTTTATTGGACTTCGAAGAAATGTACAAGACGTGGTTTGACAGTAGAGTTTTAAAAGGGCCTTACGTACTACATTGGCTTTTTTTTTCTGCTTGTTTGTTTGTTTTTTCCATAGGTTTTATTTTTCTTATCAACATTTGTTCAAGTCATATATATTAAGGGGAGAGGGAAATAAAATTACACGAAAAGAACGTCTGCAAATACAAGTAGTAATTTTATTGCAATAATACCGTAGCTAAGTGGTCTGGGGGAATCGGAACAGTTTGGAGCTCAGTACAATTACAACACTGTGGAATTCAACAGAGGATTTATTTATTTGTTGGTTGTTTTTTTTTTTTTCTTCTTCTTCTTCTTAAAGCAAGGAAATAAAAGGAGGAGATTTAAAAAAAAAAAAAAAAAAAAAAAAAAAAAAAAAAAGAAAAAAGCTCCCTTGATGAGAATTCATCAGAACAGAATCACATGACCCAGACGGACTCACGCGTGTGTACATACATCGAGATATGGCTTATCTGTTGCAGACGGGAACGTGCAACCTCCTCGACCTTCCCACTGCTCCCCAGCCAAGGCTCATGCCAAGGTGAGCAGGAGCTGAATTCGGCACCAGATCCTCGTTCTCACTGCTTTGCTGCTGGAGTCTGCAGTTTTAGGGTAGCACCTTTTGAGTGTTTTTGTTTTTTTTTTTTGTTTTTCCCCTCCCCGAGTGGAAAAATAAAAATAAAGATTAATAGTAATTCGACAGAACACAACACAAGAAGGGAGACGGATGGACACGGCTCTTGCAGACCCGAAAGCACCGTGCAGCATCGCAGCTCCCGCCTCGCTCGCCTCCCCGCAACGGGCGCTGCTGCTCTCTGCTAGGGAAGGAGGGGGGAAAAGACATCATATATTGCCTCCTTTCACAGTAAATGTGATGTCCTTTCCTTCATGGTGACGGAGCCCCCACCCCTCCCAACTCGGCTCAACTGTAATACTCCAGGCCAAATAATAATAATAATAATTACAAAAATCCCCTGCAACATCCACTTTCCAGCCAAGAGATCTACATAAGGAAACAGCCAGGGAGGAAACAAAACAACACATGGAGAAGGAATCGGGTGGCAGCGGGTTGTGATTCAGAAAGGCTGCGTGGGAAAGAAAGCCATCCTGGCAGCCACCATGGGAAGAGGAAGAGAATGGCATACGCAGCTCCGTCCTCACGACAATTACATCAATTAGCACCACAAACATTCAGCCACCGATACAACCTGGTGTGATCAGCGTCGTATTAATGCATGAATACTTTTTGAAAAGGCGTAAGTGCTTTTAATACGTCCTACACGGGCCCTACAAGCTCCCATAATACAATGAAGGAAAAGAAGAGATCTTCCGCGTAGCAAATATGAAGCTGGCATGCATTTATAACCAGAGACCGGAGCAGAAGTGTGCAGACTGTGTTGGAAGCAGCTGAAGCAGCGGTCAGTGGGAGATTGGCCAATGGCAGAGTCCAACCAGTGTAGCGTTAACGTTACTCGAATAGATAGCACCACGAAGAGACATGTAAAAACAAAACAGCACCTTTTTTTTTCTTTTTTTTTTCCTCTCTCCTTTTTTTTTTGTTGTTGTTGTTTTACACTCGATATCCCAACAGGACAAAGGGATCTCCCCTGCCACTGCAATCTGCCACTGGGAATAGATTTATATATATATATTTTTAATTATTATTATTTTAAAAGAACGCTGAAGGAAACAAGGAGGCGAGAAGAATTAACTTAAAACACATACACGACGGTGAAGCAGGGGCACAAAGAGGCAGAGATGCAAACCGCAGCCTGCTCGTAGGGCTCTGTAGCAAAAAGAGACTTTGCTTTCCTTGTTTTGGAGCATATCATTCCAAAGGCATCAGTGGCTGCGGGGGTACGGCCTCAGCTGCAACCCCCCGTTGGGATGGCAGTGGTCAGGTGGGGTCACATGCATGTTTTGAAGCCGGGAATGTGGGAACATTTCAAATAATATACAATACAAATATTTACTTACAAACATACAAAAATATAAGCACCTTTAAGACATGGGAAAGAGATGCCCAGGGTGGCTTTTAGCGATCGAATCGGTCGGGTTAGATTTTGTAAGAAGTGGGATTAGGTGATTCAATGGAGATACTACAGATTCTGGAAACGGCCATTACATCTGCTTGCTAAACCCGATGCAAATCTCACAGAAGTCAATGAGATGACCATGAAGAACTTCAGCAGGGTTCGCATGAGAGCCGGGAATTCAACGTCAAGCTGAGCGCGGGAGTTTCAAGTTATTATCCATTATTTTTTTTTTTTTCCTTAGAAACGAACAGAGGAAAACCTGCAGAGAAGCACTTGGCATCATCTGGAGGAGAGAAGAAGTCTCGGGTGCGTTTCCATCTTTGGACACGCGGGACAGGTCCGTGGGCCACGTGGGCAGCGTCAGGTCATGCGATTCTGCGCGGGTGCCGCGGCACAGCGGGAAGAACTGGGGCAAAACGAAGAACAAAACAAAACGAAGAGGAAAGAACCCATCGCTGTCCAGTTTCAGAACGTGCATGTGACGACGAGGAACTCTTTTTTTTCTTTCTTTTTTTTTTTTTTTTCCTTTCTTTTTTTTTTTTTTTTCTTTTTTAATTAATTAAATGGCGCAATGAGGTTACGAGGTTGCTCATTTGGAGACTAGTTTTCAGGTGGCTCTTAGCCCATGAAGCAAGCTGGTCCCACCTCGAATCCAAATTTCTGTGACGCTTCTCCGAAGTCATTGAACATGATGTCGACGATAGGCACTTGCTCAACCTTGGGAGTGTTGATTTCCAGGACAGTCTTCTGATAGCCCTTCTTTGCCTGGTGGGAGAAGAGGGAGAGAGAAGAGCTCCAGTGGTGCCTCCGACCCAACGCTAGTGGGTTATCGTGAGCAAACATTCACTGGTCATCTAGGAATGCATGGATGGTGTCACCCAACCATTTCCTATGCTAATTTGGAGGCACCCAGCACCCAGCTCCCCCTGCAGATGCAGCAGGTACCACTGAGGATGCTGGGGAGATGGTTGCCCTGAGCACTCAATTTGGAGCTGTTGCCATGAGGATGGAGTGGCCCTAATGCTGCTTTCAGCACAGCTCAGAGCTGGAACAGGAGCCTGGCAACACTGTTGTGGCTGTGGTATAGTTGTTTTGCCTCCCCAAGGACACGCACGGGTTGTTGAGCAAATATAAGCAATTTAATTTGAATATATTAGTTTGACTATTAACCGAGCACTACCGAAAAGCCCACATTTAAAGTTTGATGGAATTCACAAGGTGATGTTGTCTTTTTATCGTGCCTGCTAGCCATACAGTTATTTCTGAAATATAAATAATTATTGGAGGAGCAGAAGTGCACCCGGGAGCATACAAAGCTGCACAAACAAGTGAATTTATGGAGCAGCTTTTGGCTCTACCTTACCCTCTGATTTGTGCGTCCCAGAAGAATAGGCTGTATCATAGTTACTGAGACAGGGCTGTAAGATCAGGAAAAACACATTCAAATAATGGTCCAAACATTAGCCCTGGAGCTCCTCTGGCGCTGGCTGCAGCAACCTCAATCATGGTCAGGGTTTGGGGCCTCTGGGGGCCTCTGTGGCAATGCCATGCTGGGTAACCAGGTTTCATTTCTCACATTAAGGCTTAACCTTATAGATATTGCCAGTGTTTCAGCAAGGATGACCTGCTGAGGTCCCAGAGAAAGTACAGGAATGCACGACAGACAGAGCATCGCTCTGCAAGGCTCTCGCAGCATCTCACTGGGATATGGCTCTGCACTGAATCTATCCCTGCAGGATGCAGTGAGTCCCCTCAGTGTCTTTTACCTCCTCTCCAGAGCCTTGCAGAGAGGGGAAGGAGGAAGGGCTGAAGCTTGGAAGCGATGCCCAAAGCCCTGTGCCCCTCCACCAGCTCACCAGCCCACGCTGCTCCCTGCTTTGCTCCTCCCAGTCTTAACCTTGCAGCACTGAGGCTGGCTGTACTGACAGCAGCCGGTGCTACAGCCTCCAGTAAGAAGCAACCAAGCAAACAAACTCAAAGGAGCTCCAGTCCTGTTTCCAGGCAAATACTCCTCATTAAGGAGAAGGAAGAGGAATGCAGGGCACCTGAGCAGCATCACTGAACCTAAAAGGGTTTTCATCAGATGCATCCGCCTTAAAATGAGCAGCATGTGGTCTGCAGCTTCCCCGAGACTTTACGAAGGAGAAGGGAGGGGAGGGCTCTTTTTGCTGAGGACAAGTTGTGTTATCAGGAGACACGTGGTACTTGAGGATAAAACTCCCCATGCAACTTCTGAGCATTTTCAGTAGAGGGATGAATGCCCTTTTCCTCTCTTGCAGGTGTATTAAAAGAAGTGATTCTAATTTGATTTTTCTCATTGCTCCTACAGTAAAAGCGCGTCTGCCAGAACAGAATCACTTTAATCTCAAATTACGTGGAGGGCTTTTGCTGTCAAACATCTCTATCATTCAGTCCCGTGGGCTTCAAGCACTGCAGTTGCAGAAGGTGAGAAATATGCATGCTTTTGCACTGACAAACTGGGTCTGGAAATAAACGCAAGCAGCACCTCCTTTGCCAAATTTTCAGTTCCTGAGGGTAGATTGCTCAGAGCTCAGTCCTCAATCAGATGCCCAGCAGAAAGCAGAAGTAAAGGCTGGATGTTGAGCCACTTTTGGAAACTCTGGACATGGCTCACAGCCAAAGAGAAGGAAAAGAGTACCATGGGCTGTGCGTGCGTGGGGAGGGCAGGGCCGCAGCTCAACATCTGAGCTCAGGGCAAAAACTCAACCCTGAAAGCAACCAAATCAATGGAAATGAGGAGGTGATTTGCTCAGAGACCCCTCCTGCCATCTTCCCCACATACCGCGCAGCCATCGAATGCAGCTCGGATGTACGGGTTGTTGTCGTAGGACATCTCCTCGTCGTTGGAGCCCAGGAAGCGGATGGCCTTGTCATAGCTGTCAGTGGTGGCATCGTGCCAGGCTACGGACTGGTAGCAGTTGTAAGTGATGTTCTGGTGGGCCGAGGCGCTCAGCAGCCTGAGGAACGTCATCTGTACCACTCCGATGGGGTTCCCATCCGAATCCACGTAGGAGAGCTAAGGGAAGTGGAGAAGGGGAAACACTGGGCAGTGAGGGGCAAAGCAATGCGTTTAGGGAGCTCCAAGGACCACCAGATTTCCCATCCATCCTTATCCCCTTGTGCATGGGCACCCTGCCCTCTGCTCCAGGGCTGGGTCTCCCCATCCTACGAGGGCACAGGTCCTGCTCCTGCCATGCTGCATGGCACAGAGATGCTCCGGTCCTCCTGCTGCCAGGGGCAGTTTGTGTTGCTGACTGTGACCTGTTGGTAAGCTAAGTAAAAAAAAAAGACAAAGCCAACCAAAGGGCAGGAGGAGGAGAAAGGAATGAGGATTTCAGCCCCAGCTGCAAAGTGGCACAACACAGAACAAATGTGGGAATGTGTATCTCCAGGCATAAAGCCAGTACTGAACATATTTCTCCAGCTTTTGAGGAGGAAGGAGATTTGTGGAAGGGTCTGGAGCTTTATTTCTCTGCCCCATTTGACACAGTTATCTGACCTCTGTAGGTATTTTGTTCTGCACACACAGGGGTGTTTCCCATTCATCTTCCCTGGGCACCACCACACTGGGATTTTAAGCAATCCTTGCAATCCTCTTCTGCAGAAATCCTGCTCCTACTGACAGATGCACAGCTGCATCTGCATGGGGATTTGCTCTGTCCTGCACATCAGGTTCCTATTCTCCCTCAAGGGAGAATGGTTTCTGGAAATCTATTTCTGCAAACCACAAGTTATTGAAGGCCCCTCCGCTCCTCAGGATTGAGGCCTTTCTGTGACTTTCCCTTGTGCCCCCCAACAAGGAACCACCCATAGGACCAGTCAGAGCACACTATGGACTGACTGGCACTTGAGGTGGCACCTCCAGCCCCAGCAAAGCCACTGGAGCAGCTCTTCAAACTGCCCTCTACAGACAGCTGACTTCTTTAAGGAATGACTGGGAGAAAAATACACGCAAACAGCACAACGTTCTTCAAGGTACGGTGAAGCATCAGATCACGGTGTGGGCTGCAAACAGTAGAAGAGATTCACAACCAGACAACAAAGTTCTGAGTAAAAAGATGATAAAGGCAAATAAAATATACCAACCGGTTGTCAGGATACCATCGCGCTGTCCTCCTGAGAGTTAAACATGACTGACCATGAGAGAGCCACGCATGCCAGGGGGAGAGAAAGCAGGAAACCACCAGGACGTAGAAGGATGGGGACACAAAATGCTGAGTACTCAGTGCACGCTCAGTGACACGTGGCACTGCCCATCGATCTGCAAGAGTTACTTTTCTGTGTATTCCTATTTCAAATCGATGCTTGGTTTGCGAGCCTGACTGTGTGCCAAGGGGGCTCAGTTGTTCTGCTTCTGCACGAGGTTTACAACCGGACCCACTGGGGATGGGCTGTGTGCACAAAGCTTGTTGGTTTTGCAAAAAAAAATAATAATCAATCCTTTCCCCTTTTTCTGTGCTGTAGTATTTGCCTGTGGCAGATGCCATATGGCAGTGAGGGATAACAGGATGGATGGGTGGCAGGTCTTGTTAGAGCTACAGAGAATTACGTGCGATCGTAACGCACACAGGAGGAAAGCAGAGGCCAAAAGAAAACATCTGCAACCCTCTTATCCCTCTAAATGCAGTCTGGCTGCGTCATGAGGAACGCTGGGAAATTAACTCCACGTACTCTGTGTCATTGATTAATGGTGGTGGGGAAGCATCAAAACGAAACGGTTTCTTCGTATTCCCCATTTACTCCATCCATCTTTCTTTGGGTGTCCCCAGAAGAAAGGCAAGCATTGGCACACCTGGTGTAAGCAGAGATTATTATGGGATGCATAGTAGGCAGTGCCATGACACTGACAGAGCACAAAGGCTCTGGGGCGAGCAGAGCAGCCCTGCCAACCTGAGGGGCACCCAAAGCCATCTTGCCATCCTACAAACAGAATTCAACCAACTCACAGCCAGGCGAACGCCTCCCCATTTTACCAGCCTCATAGTTCCAAATATCAACTGGTACGAGATGCTGCTTTCTTTTTTGTTTTTTAACATCAAACTTTACAGTTTTGGGGTTTGCTGTGGGAGGTCTTCTATGTGCTGGTGGCTTTTTTCTTTTTCTTTTTGCAAATAGGAAACGTGGGACAGGTAAAAGGCAAGAGAACAGCAACACAGAAAGATGGAACAAAGGGCACCAAGTGGCACTGAAATTCCTATTTAAAAAATGGGCCCCAAGCTCTAGGGTGCCCATTCAGCCTCTAAAGTAGCCGACAAACAGGCTGGAAAAGAAAAAGAGGAAAAAAAGGCACAGAAGATGCAGAGATGGATGTACTTGTAATATTAACTGATGAAGTGCTCTGTAATTAAGCTATGAGTAGTTGCCCCCCAAGGAGCTACGAGGCTGAAGCCTTGGCTTTGCGGCCTTGTCGGACAGTGCAGAAAAGCTGCAGAAGCCATATCCTTCTTGTGGGCAGAATCAGAGCATACGTGTTTAGTGGCGATGAAATGTGGCTGAGGGAAACAAGTCAGCATCCTCCTTTGTTTGCCCTTTAAGGTGGAAGTTCGCATGTTCTGCAGGAAACCTCTGCCCTGGGCAGTGGGGGACCTGAGCACCTCCACCTGCTCACGTCTGAGTATTTCCTCCTTGCCTCACCTTCCTGATCTGACCGAGCTCATGATGTGCGCCCCGCTAATCCTGTAGGAACTGATACACACGTGGGAGGTTTCTGTTGCTGGAGGAGAGCTGGCTCATGCTAATCATTCGATGAAGGGCTCAGAGGGAGCGTGATCTATGCACAACACGGATGGTCTGCTACAGGACAAAATACTGGAGCTGCTTCTCTCTTTTTTTTTATATATGTTGATGTCTTGTTTGCTTGCTGACACCAAACATTGTTTGACCTCGCAGCAGTTTTTCTCCCTTTAAAATAAACCTCAACTGTGACTACATCCAATCCCAGGCCATCAGGCTTGGCACGCACATGGCTTGAAACCTCTTCCTTTGAATCAATGAATTCACTTCTCCCAAGCTCTGGGGATGGTGTGGGAGCCCCCAGGATGGCTCATCTCCAGCAAGGAGATGAGATTCCTCCTTTGGGGACGACCTGACCCGGTTATGTGCAGACTCACCAACCCAGCCTGGGCTACCCCCAAGGAAGTGGTGTAGCAGCACAGAGCTCAGCTCCAGGCTGAGGCATCACACAGGGGCTCGCAAGACAAGGCTGCTCTCCCTGGGGACAGCAGCACAGGGACACCCAGTTTGTTGGCCCTTGCTATGGTAGGAGCAGCTCAAGGGGCAGCAGCACCCTCCCACAGGGCACAGAGCTGGTCACCAATAGTGCTCCTGTGGGTTTTTGCTTCTTTTTCACCTTAAGTATTCCACCTTAAATGTTTTAATTGCAACTTGTGATGGCGATTAGTCGAGCATGCAGAGTGCAACAGGTCTGGCCATACCAAAGCGGATGACGTGCTCTGATTCAGACTAGAGGGCCAAGGTTAGCCACTTACCAAAGACCCCCGCTTGTATTGACTATACCATGTGGAAGGCTGTTCTTTGGGCCAACGAGCCATTTTACTCTGTAAAATACGACACGGGTTAAAGAAAACTGAAAGCACTGAGATGCATCTTACCAGTTTACCGCGCTTGAATTCACTGAACCAGGAGCCTGGGTTTTCCTTTGGCCAAGAAGTAATTCTAGCCTAGTTTGTGGACGGCAATGAGGAAGGAAAGAAAAGAGAAAAAAGAAAGAAATGAAGTTACATTCAGTTCCGTGAGCAGCATCTGCATGTCTTATCGAAAACGGCCGACTTGTTTTAAAAGCATGCTTTCTTAATCTTTATACACCAGTAACAAGACCAGCCAGCAGAGCCCTACGGTGCCAGCAGCCTCTCAAGCAGAAGGAGATGCCACTGCCTGCACCAGCCTCCTTTGCTAAGGGCTAATGATCACTAATTCTAGATACTTTGGATGCAAAACCGTCAGTGCAGTCTATTGGCAGGAGAGCTAAAAGGAAAGATACAGGAAAATAAAAAGAAATATGAACGGTGAAAGTGCTGGTAATGGAGGAGGCTGCTGTCATTCTAATGTCAAATCCAGATGCTGTGGGGCTAGGAAAGGCAAAGAGCAGCATTAAGGAAAAGCCTCTGAGTGCCTCCAGAGGTTGTGCAGCACACGGGGCAGCACATGCAGCATCCTCTGACAGTGCCGGACCACTGAGCGTGGTGGAGCTCCAACCACCTGGAGCGGAACAGGGAGTGACCTTGGCAAGAAGGGTGGTGTCAGAGCATCCCTTATGGCAGTCCCACCCGAGCAGCTGAACCACTTGTTTTCCAGGCAGAGCACAAGGATGGAGCATGGCTGCTGTGCGCTCTCCTTCCTCTTCCAAAAATTCCCTCATTTCTACTGTAAATCTCTCCAAAAGCAATGGGCAAACTTTACTGCAGGTGTCCTGGGACTGTCCTTTCCTTACAGTCTTTATGGTTTGCACATAAAGCAAATTTGCGTGTTTCTACTGCGTTAAGGATGGACGGAAAAGGGATGTGTCTTAAACTCTGCTATGGCTCATAATAAAACCATTCATCCAACACTTAATGGTGCTGTGATAGCTGTTCAAGGTCCTCTCTGTGAAAAAACAGCAGGCTGAGCCTTTCTCAAACTTCTGGCGCTCCACAAGTGTAGCACAGTTTGCATTTGAGGAGCATCACAGCCTGGGTCCAGCAGAGCAGCTCTGCAGCAGGGAGAGCAGCTCCGTAAAACAGTGCATGGATAAGTGACAAAAATGAAGAGTATGGGTCAACTAAGCAGATCAGTACACAGTAACATAATCAACACCGTGCATATGCATGTTCATATTAGGAAACAATCTTTTATCGTCATGATATTAAAGAAAAAGAAAGTCGTGCGGACTTACTCCTTCAGACTTCTTATCGGGGAAGATGCAAGTCTCTCCACCAGCTGTGAAATTACAGTACACTTTGAAAGAGTCCCTGGAACATCCTTGGTTAGGATCCACCCAGTATTCACCTGGATGCAGGACAGGGAGGAGAGGGGAAGAAAGAATCAGCACTGTGAAGGGATATCCAATGCCTTTCAACAACCATCTTACTCAGGCTGTTTCATCCCCATCATAGGCTACTATTATATGTATTTTTTAAGAAAAATGCTGGTTGATGCCATATGATAGCGTGGCATCTTTAAGGATCGGCTTTTTTGAAACACGTATCCCCACACTTTTCTCTGTGTTGCCTCTTTGGTCAGCCACATTCCTCAGGGGCAACAAGTTCCCAGAATCGTTCTCTTCCTGCACTGACCCATATTCACCAGCTGGAGTTGGGGACCAGCTGTGTTTTCCCCGTGCCCCCTCTGTCCCAGGACGCACCATCTGGGAAATCAGGGTGACAGAGCTGGAGATCCTTGCAGGTACGAGCTGGGTTATGTTGAGTGCCCAATGGATGCTTCATTTGCTCAATTTCCAGTTTCAAGGAATTCAGTGAGCCGAAAATCTCCTCCATGCCATCTGCATAGTCCATGTAGTTGTCAGCATTTCCATCATCCACCAGCTGGCTGGCATCGATGTTTCGCCTGGTCCTCTTGGAAGACTGGATGGGCAGAGGCTGGATAACTTCTCCAGGAGGACCCTGATGGATGGGGGAAGAACCTCTCAGTGGAAATGGGGATGAGACAGAAGAAACAGCCAAAGCAGCCACCAGTGCTGAAGAACAGCATCGCAAGATACACACTAGACATCTGAATCACCCACGGTGGCACTGAGGAAAACCCCAGCCACCAACATTGGTTCTTTCTTCTCTTGTTCTCCTCTCATTACTAATTCCTCCCTTCCCCTTCTGTTTGCTTCCCTGGCATCACAACTGGAAGTCACTCCATTGTGAGGACTCTGGAAATCTACATGACAACATCCATGAAGTTTGTGTAATGGGCTGTACTTACAGGAGGCCCTGGGGGCCCAGGAAGACCCGATTCACCCTTTGGACCCGTTGGACCCTAGGAGGAAAAAAAGGGAAAAACACGAGTCACTCAGTAAAAAGCATTTGTAACTTTAGGAAGTTGCCCAAGAGGAATTTTCAACTGCCTGAATAGGATATAGGTATAGGACAAAGAGTCATTGTGATTCTATGATTCTATGAGATCTGTAACATGAAGCTCACTTTAGTGTTGCATTTCTCACTGAGTTCCTCGTTCTTCAGCTTGCCACCTCCTGCTTCACAGTCTATTTTTAAGACCCTCTGTGTTACAGTAGTAGCTTTTCTCATAAGGACTATTCACTGCATTCCTCCTTATGATCTTTGCTACACTGATGTTCAGTGAAGTACAATGCATGTAACAGAAACCTTCCCCAATTATAATTTCTGAGCTGAGATAGTCTGAAAAGGCTGCATTTGCTACAGCCATCTCCGGCTTATTGCCTTAACACTGCTGATATGGAAGAGTCACAGCAGGCTGTGCACTTAATAAGAGATCCTCAGCCTCCTCACTTAACAATGTCTATACTCACTGATGATCCTTTAGCACCTTTGGGACCAGGTGGACCCTGCATAGAGAAAAATACAGAAGGGAGTTAGTATCTTTGTTAGCAGAGAAGTTCAGCCTCTCCTTAGAGAGAAACAGAATTATACACTGTATTATACTAGTTTCAGCATTTCTTTTTTTTTTTTTTTCCTTTCACATTCACTTCCTTTTTGTGCCCATTTTTTCACGTCCATTTCAGATGAACACAGCACACAAAAAGCACTCCCAAAACACATCCAAGTGCTGTTATTACGCTCATCTGGGCAATCCCCATTGCCTTTAGCATCATCACATGAGGTCACTCCAGAAAGGCTGTGCTGGGTTATCAGGTAGCCCCAAAGTGACCCCAGAAGGGCTGTACAGTCCCCCAGCAGTTTAAAGGTTACTTTTTTACTGGTCACATACCGGTAATCCTGGTGGCCCTGGGGGTCCAATTGGTCCAGAGGGACCTGTGATACCCTGAAAAATAAGAGCAGAACAATATTGATTTGCAGGCAGCGATGCTGGCCCACAACTATGGAATTAACCACTGACCGCCTGGTTTTGGAGGACAGACAAATTTGAAGCTTAAATTGGTTTCTAAATGTGTGCATGATCCAGACAAGACTATGACTGAGGAATCTCGTTCAGGCACACAGCTCTGTAAGTCAGCCTTCCTGACACACATTTGTGTTGCCATCTCTCCAAGTCTACTCAGATCTTCTCATGCGACTCTCAAGAATTCAATTGCTGTTAAAATGGATCATTTTGGAGCACCTCTGTGTTTCATACATAGAATAAACCACATTCAGATAGAAAATATGACTCAAAAACTAGCAACGTTCTCATGCTGAGACTGACCATCTCTGCTATGCTACACCTGCTGTAGGGCAGCAAACCCCACAGTTGAAGGGCATATTAATGAAGGTCTCACGGAACATTTACCTGCTCTCCCTTGGGTCCTGCAGAGCCCTGGGGGCCTGGGAGACCTCGGTCACCCTTTTCTCCCTGCTCACCCGGTGGTCCAATAAGACCAATTAAACCTGGATGACCCTAGGGGAAGATAGCAGATGTTAATTACGATCTCTCTCTGGACTTAACAGAATGCCAAAGCTACCCGTGAAAGACATTTATAGGGACAAACCCAAATATCTAAGCAAGGAGATAGGAGCACGTAGCTATCCCTGACACATGGAAGTAGCTGAGTAAGGTGAAAACACTGCCTTTTTGCAACAGGAAATGCTACAAATACAGACAGAGAACTGCTGCAATGGAGCACGTGTTCATTTTGCATGTGAACATCCATCACACGCCATTTCCCTCTGCCCCACACCCAGACACAGACACCAGGCCACCCAATGGGGTCATGCATGGCACTTACTTTTTCTCCTTTAGGACCAGAGTCTCCTTTGAGGCCAGGCAAACCAGGTGGGCCCTTTGGGAGACAGGGTGAAAAACAAAGGGGAGAATGAATTCACGAAGAAAGCCTTCTCCCGTCTCAAAACACTCATCAGATTTGATGGTTTGGACATACCAATGGGCCTGGGGGGCCATCTGGGCCAGGGGATCCTGGGAGGCCTTGTTCACCCTGTAAAACAGTGCAGTCCTCTCAAACTCATCGTCACAACAGTACTGCTCCCAGATGATTATGAACCCACCCTCATCTAGCCACCAGGCCAGAGGATATTTGCCCTGTCTTCTTGCAGATAAAGGCAAAAATATGAGAACAAAATGAGCATAAATATCTCTACTGGAGAAGTGGCTTCTGAACTCAACAAAACGTTAATCCTGAAAGAGGACAAGTAGACCCAGCACTCGGATAAAACATGCCGGGTGATGGTTTCTATCATTATGCCATTTGCACTGAGGATGTTTCATCTGCTCTTGGGCACTTAAGCATGGAAACCATCTGCTTCCTTGTATGCAGCATCTTACGCTGGGAACAAAGCACCTTCCAAGGCAGATGGGCTACAGCAACAACCCCCACCAAGAAGCTTTCTCAGGTGCGAGGAGTATTTGGGAGTACTCACAACTGGACCAGGAATTCCCCGAAGGCCATCAGGGCCAGGCTTCCCTGGAGCACCCTGGGGACCGATTGGGCCTGTCTTCCCAGGAGGCCCTTCCAAACCAGCTTCACCCTGGATGCAAGAGACAGCACGGCTTAATATGCATTGGGGCATCGAACCATCTTCTCAGAGACACAGCAGGATATCACAGAGTAAATGCAATTCCCTGCACAGCACATAAAATTTTCCATCTGCTGATTTTCTTACTGCTTCCTTATCCTTGATGTGCTGAGGAAAAGCGTTCTCCCAAACAACTTCACTTTTCAGAGTTGTCTGTTTCAGCTGATTTACAGCAGGAACAGCTTTTGCTGCAAGCTCTCCAGAGCACAAAGCTTTCTTTGCTTATGTCCTGGGAGATGTGCTAGCAGAACATGTCCTCTGCCATCAGCATTCCTGAGGCTGCCATGACAATTGGATCTGTAATTTGCAATCCCACTTTACATTTCCCCCATTACCCCTACTGAAATAACCACGGTCCAATAATGCTGTGTTAGCTCTGGGATATGATGTAGGACTCTGCGTGCCATTTCATTTACAACACATTAAATTGCCAAATATGGCACTCTGTCATTTCAAAGCAAGAAAAACATTCGCATGACCTTACCAAGCTCTGATTATCTCCACGGAGTTTGTTAAAAGATGAAACGCACACTTACACTTGAGGCCAGTGGCCCCAAATTCAGGCTAATTTGTTGTAACACAGCAAAATCAAATCACTGCCTTTCAAATAACAATGCCAGAGGGTGAGCAGTTTGGCACATGAAAGACACGGTAAGAAAGAAATCCCATTCAGCTCTCACCTTGGCTCCTTTCTCTCCTTGCCTTCCTTCAGGACCAGCTGGACCAGGAGGGCCCTACAAAAAGCACAAAATGGATGCAAAACTCAGTTAGATTACCCTGATCTGCAACGCTCTAATGGAGCTACCAAAAGAATGCCACGGCCACCAATGGCTGATTTCTGATGGCTGTGGATGGCAGGCTGCTTGTTTTTTTTTGTTAAACATGTTACTGCCTTACATTTACTTTACACTAGTAATAAAAATAGCTTAAAAAAAAGATGATACCAATACATGTGGAAAATCATTCTTAAACGATCTGCTTACCCTTTTTCCTGGGGGTCCAGAAGGGCCTGGTTCTCCCGTAGGACCTGGGGACCCCTAGATGGGGAGTGGAGGAGAAGAAGTCATAACTGCACCACGAGACATGGGAGGAACGAGTAAGTGTGTAAAACTCAAGCAGAGATACAGAGTTTGTTCCAAGCCTGGGTGTGGGTGGTCGGTACAACTCCTGACACCTCCCTGGGGTGCAGGTGGTATCCTGTTTTATCTCTTCCCACCATGTAATACCATAAGGCATGGAAAACTTAAAATGAAAAACTAGATTTTGTTTTTCTAGAAGCTACGGTTTGCTTTCTGGATGTGTTGCTGAGCAGCCTGGGTGGATGGCAGCATCCAGGCTCATACAGACAGGAGGGAGGACAGGACTGGGAAAGAGCAGAGGACTTGCCCAGAGGAAGCTGGTGGGAATTAGCTGCTGTACATCTTTCTGTGTTAAACTCTTTGCACCCGCACACAGTAACCACAGGGACTGAACACAGATCCCATCCATCCGGTTACTCACCGTCTGACCAGGTTCGCCATCGTCACCTTTGTCACCAGGGGGACCATCTTGACCCTAAAATATGAGAAGAAAGAAATAAACAGGCATGTTGAGGATATGAATGGAGCTAAATAAAGTATTGGAAGCAGCGGGCGTTGTTCAGCTTGTAAGCTCTGCACTGCTACTGCCCCAAAAGAATGTTCTTATGATGGGACTTCCCACCCGTTCCCCAAGTAAAGTAAATGACAGAAGAGCTAATGGTGAATGAACAGCACATGGTCATGTTCCACAACATCGAGAGGAGAAACACATCTGCCCCTCTGTGAGACAAACACTTACAGCTGGGCCAGGTTCTCCAGGAGGACCAGGGTCACCAGGGAAACCAACTGGACCCTGCGAAGAGAGAAGAGAGACATCCCCAGGTCAGAGACTGCACCTGCAGACCTGCAGAGCACTCATACCCATCACCCTAGGAGCAACGTGTGCGTTCACCCTGGGGAGCAAAATCCCAATTCCCTACCCTCAAACCTAAGTCCAGTTCACATCCCAGCTTTGTGTGCTCAGTAATTTCAACCCGTCACGGTTACCAGTTCAGCTCTGCAGCCAGTTTACACAAAGCTCCAGTATCAACATGGGATTTCATAGAGCTTTTCATAAATATATTAGACAAGCGACAGCGGAATCCTCTCAGCTCTGGGGAACGCAAAGATTAGAAGGTTTTGCTTTTCCTTTCCATTTAATGTGTAACATTTTTCACCTGAAGATACTCTCAGATCATTCGATGACTAAAATAACTTCACCACGGTTCTCCCTACAATCCTACTGTGCACTTCAAATGATCCTCAGAGCAGTGCTCAGACAATAGGTTTCAACCAATAATGTGGCATCCCAAAAACCATCTGTTAAGGGAGATGACTAAACTCCCCTGCCTCCTCTGCCGCTTCGTACCATCTTTGCTTATCGCATGATGAATTTCTTCAGCCAACAAGCATCAAAGGACCAGGGAAGACAAATATCGTACCATTGTCATCTGGTATAAATCAGTACAGCCCTGCTGGCTTCAATAGAGCTACAACAACTTGCATTAGCAGGGATCTGACCCCAGAGATATGGCTCCCAAATTCACATAAATCTCCTCTAGGCTATTTTGGAAGCTTCACTTTGGTGCAGAGGACACTGGCAATGCATAAACTCAAGTGCAAAGTAGAGGTACTGCCTTCTACACAGGGATGAGTTTCCTGATAGCCTGTAAAAAGAGACTAACAATTCGAGTATTGCTGGAAGACAAGGTACAACTGGGTCTTTTCCTCATTAGCACTCTAAAGGAATGGGATTATCATTGCATAATATTAGATGGGCAATTATCTGGCTGGTAAATGATTTCAGGTTTCGCAAAATTCTCTGGAAAATATCTTCCCATGTGAAAATCTCCATAAGGCAAGACAAAGAAGAACTAGTTTGATGGGAGGGGGTACTTACAGGGCTCCCTTTGGGACCATCATCACCTGGTGGACCTTTAGGGCCAGGTGGACCAGCAGCACCAGAGGGACCTGCTTCACCCTTTTCACCTCTTTCACCTTTTGGACCCTGTGAAAGAAAAAAAGTGTGTCTATTACGATTGCTGATCTCTAATTATCCTCTAATCAATTCTGAAAAAGCCCATCTGTATCTTAAAACACCAAGACTCAGTGGTGCTCACATTGTCATGCACAGCCTGCATTCGGCGACTGAAGTTATCCCATAAACATCCCAGAACGTGGGCATCTGCCTGATGCCCACACCAAGGACACGGCTGGTTCAGTCCCTACAGCCCCAGCAACATCTGTGCATCCCTGAAACCCCTTTAGCCAACTTCTTGGTGGAGAAAAGCTCCCCTCCACAGCAGCAGACTTACCGGCAGGCCGACCTCACCAGGCAGACCGGGCTCACCAGATTCACCAGGCTCACCCTACAGGGAGGAAAAGAGGATGCCTACAGTTACACCTCTGCAGGATGCAGACCTTTTTGCTGATACGCTCAACCCCTTTGGCCTCCAAGAGCTGCAAGTCTCAGCAAGTCATTGGATATCGAGCATCACTGTTTTCTTTTTCAGGTACATTTCCACCCCCTTGGCTTATATTAACAAAAATGCACAGTATACATGAATCTGTTTACTCAACTGAGAAACAATCACTAATATAAGTTTCTCACGGACAGCACTACATGCGCTTCAAACTGGGAGAAGCCTCCTCCCTTCAAATGGCACCTATTTATTTATAGACTGTGCATGACCGCAGCCACGCATTTACCCCATCACCACCCCACTCATAGCAAGTGTTGGAGCAAACCTGCAGCCCTCAGTCAGGTTGGGGTGCGTGCTTTACCTTCTCTCCTACTGCACCAGGATTTCCTATTCCCCCAGCAGGGCCTTGGGGTCCATCTGCTCCTGGTGGGCCGGAGGGGCCTCTGGGCCCAGGTGGACCTGGTGGACCCTGAGGGACAGAGGAGACATTTCAGACAAGCTCCTTGGAAAAAAAATGCGTACATCAGTGATGAAAACAGGAGGAGAAAAGCTTCTTACCATTTGCCCAACATCACCTGTTTCTCCCTTCTCACCGGGAGGTCCGGGCAAGCCCTGTGGGGGGACAGAAGGGGATAATTGTAGTCATGAATACACCCTGCAAAGCCTCAGTCCTCATCACCCCAGACCCCCTGGATACTGCAGCTTACCTGCAAGCCCACGGGGCCGGGGGGACCGGGGAAACCTCGAGGTCCTTCATCACCTTTCTGACCAAAGAGGCCTTGCTGCCCTCTAGGACCTGGCTCTCCATCAGCACCCTATGAGGAAACAGCCTGATTCAGCTTAGCACGGGCACATGGCAGGCAAAAAACCCATCCCCACCACCTCCCCCTGCAGCCAGCAGCCATGCTCATCCGCACACACTGGGTATGAGCAGAACCCAGCAGAAACTGCAGTTCTGTCCAGTGCTTCTCAGCATTGCTTTTGGGTAAGAAGAACTCCTGCTAACAGTACTCACAGCTGGACCTGGCTGACCGATCGGACCTTGTGGGCCTGTAGGACCTGGTGGACCCTGTCAGGAAACAGAAGTGCACAGTCACATTTATGAGCAGAGAGTGAAAAAGTTCGCCTGTACAATGAGAGGCCCTTGAGCATAGCATCCATTAAATCTGCCTAAACTCTCAAATGAGAGCAGGGGGAGGATGGGGTCAATCCTTGTGGATGCACCGGGGTCCTGCAGGACTGGTGCCCAAGGACACACAGAAGCTTATTTTGCCACTTTCTGAGGGAGGTGGAAGCTGAAAGTCTTTCTGGGAAGAAAGAACCCATCTGTGCATGTCTATGTAACATAAGATGTCTGACAGATCACCCTTAGCCCAGCATCACCTTCTGCACGTAGGTGCAGCTACCTACTTGCAGGGCCCAGAAGCCAAAACCAGCTTAACCTGGCCTCATCCTTCAGCACATTTGCAGGAGAACTTGTGCAATTTATTTTCCATTCCTTAGGTTCTGAGCACACAAAGGGACCTTCAGTGTGCCATCTGCATCTAGAAAGGCAATTGCAGCCGAACGCCCAACTCCAAAGGCAAGGGTTGCAGATGCTTGAGATGTTTACATAGTATATAGGTGACGGGGAAGCATTTCAAGGGAGCTGGAGGAGAAAGACACTTCAGCAGGCACTCTCATTTTTACACTGTGTGTGTATTTGACAAAGCAAAGGAGAAGACAAAGGAAAGACAGGAAGAAACTAAAACGACACCATTCTCTGGTTGCGGCAGGTCGCATGACATAACCACATGCTCAGCCAAAAAACAGCCACAGATGACATCCATCACACTCACCTGCTCCCCTTTGTCGCCCTTGCTGCCCTTCTGGCCAGGCTCCCCAATCTCGCCCTGCCATGTGCAAGGAACACTGTTAGCTCACCTGGGGACCACTGCCCCATCTCCCCACTCGGCAGTAGTCCTGTGCCCTGACGCCAATCCCCACAGAACCAACCCAGCGAGTTCTGAAAAAGGCCAAAGATTTGGCTGCTCCAGGTGTAACCAAACCCTTTGGCATCCCTAAGCTTTCCCGAGCCACTGTGTGATGCAGAAGCATCATCCCGTGACCTTGTTAGCAGTGATGAGTGATACATCCCAGCTAACGTTTCCTAAGAACCCTCCAGTCCAGAGGGGTTAATGAGTGCGTGGGAAAAGGTAATTAATTTGGAAAGGCCAGGCACCCGAGGGCAGGCCACCTGCTACAGGCTTAGGGGTGGCTAACAGATTCAGCTGAGAAGTGCTTGCAAAGCAATCAGCCTCATTCTCTCCCAAACCCAATTCCACTCATCCCATGGGACTGCAAGTGCCATAAAACACCGTTGTGTCACAACAGGCTGCATATCTGACCCAATGCCAGCAGAGTGGCCATGGGGTGGACGGCCCAGTTCCTTCCCAGTCACCCCGCACAGCAGGGAAGCTGTTTGTTCCCACCTTGTCTCCATCCTCGCCGGGGGGGCCAACAGGACCTGCTGGACCCGGGAGTCCCACGGGGCCCTGGATGCCATCCCGACCTGCTGGTCCTTGAGGACCCTTCTCGCCCTGGAAGCAGAAGGAGTAGGAAGGTCACGCAGAGCTCTCCTCCACCCTCCAATTGACCCATTAAAGGCCATTAGCATTTTATTCAGCTGTTAATGACCCCTGCCTTGTAAGGGCGTGTGTAGCAAGACTGGCCTCCAGCTGATATCTCTCTGTGCTCGCTCCCTGAACAAGACAAAATTTCTATCTTCAGAGATAAAACCCAAGCAAATCTAACCGGTGAATATCCAGATCACAGCTGCAATTTCACTGCCGTGGCAATATAACTAGATTTAATCTGAACCCTCTGCCATCTCTCTCTGGATGATAAACAAGTCTCCAACTAATTTTTATTCCCACAAGCCAGTGCTTATTGATGCTAGGGCTGGCTGTCCATGGCTAATCGCTAAATAATAGCCCTGAGCTCCCTCCTGAAGCTCTGGACAATGGAAAATACACGACGCAAATAAAGCAATCTCTGCTAGCCTCCCACTTAACATCTACTTGTATTCCTCAAGCCTGGAGCCTTTGCTCAAATTTGTTTGTTTATAGGAATTGAACAGCAGATATTTTTCAGTTTCCTTGTATGTAATTTAATTGCATCTGAGTCTTGGTGCTCTCTTCTGAATAATTAGATGCCACATAAATTGTATATTCATCTGTCCAAGAGCATATCACAGATGAGCAGGACAGATGTTCATAAAGCTGATTCACTGGGAAATGCTTGCCTCTGGACTAGCTGCTGGAGTTTCTAATAAGCCAGCAAATGTGGAATACGCTGGCTGATAAGCACTTCTGATAGCAACAATCAATCGGTCCTCCAGTCTGAAATCACCAAAGCAAGCATTTGCTCATTTTGCTGGACCTGGGTGAGAACTAAAGCAACCCAGAAGTCAGCGACACTTCCATGCAATACTACTGGGGTGCAAGTTACAGCTCCCCGTCCCCCCTTTTCCTCTGGGACTGCTGCAGCACTGAGCTGCTCAGCACCAACCCAAGAGCAGCATCCCGCCCACTGCCCTGCCTGCCTGCTGCATCTCACGCTTGTGCCGGGGGAGCAGAAGATGTGACAGCACGTGGGCTGGGTGCTGGGCAGGACCATATGGCACAGCTCTGCTCGCAGCATCTTTGCACGGGTGTCAGCAGACGACCAGCACGCTCGTGCTGTAGGATCATGTAGCAGCATGTAGCATCTTTTCTTTTTCTTTTTTTTTTTCCTTCTCCTTTTTTACACCTCGCCCAGTCTGTCTCCACTCTCAGCTCTATTTCTACAGGGCCTGCAGCCATTAATCTGTGGACTGGTACTTACTGGGGCTCCCTTTTCACCTGCAGGTCCTGGAGGTCCCTGTGGGCCAGGTCTCCCTGGTAAGCCAATGGGGCCAGCTGAGCCCGCAGGACCTCGCTCACCAGGAGATCCCTGTGTGGGGAAAGAGGAAGGAAAATATTACTGGAGCATCAAGTGCTATCAATATACAGAAAGAAAGAAATCCAGCAGTAGGATGCTTCAAATGCACCAACTCAATAAATGAGCACATTTGAAGAGGTGACTTCCGCGTGATGGCTTGGTACCATCAGCCCAAGGGGTCCTGCAGATCCTTTTCAATTGAAACCCCTGGAATGGCTGGTGCAGGGAGCTCAGTTCCTGGGGGCACATCATCATGCCCGCACTTGTTCCAAGTGCATGACCATTTCATGGTTAATGCAGCAGGGAGGGTTCCACAATGAGTACTTTCTTCCAGGAGGGCTGCACCAAGCGAGACTCTCGAGTGGGAACAATTTTCAGAGGGAAAGCTGGTGACTTAGAAGCAAAATACTGGATGTCCTGGATCATCCTGGTTCTCCCAGCTTGTCACGTATATTCACAGCTAACACCATAAAATAACTGAGCAATTACACGTGTCTGGTAAAATAAAGCAACATCCAGCAAGCTGCTCGTTAGTGTAAAGGGAATAATGGATGAAGCCCTGAGCTGTGACTAACCCACTGACATAGCTTGCCAAGCTTGTAAACGTGTTAGGTGGTGCCTGGGAGGGCAAGGATACTCACTGCAGGACCAGGAGGGCCTGGGGGACCTTCGTTGCCTTTCAGCCCTGGAGAACCCTGGAAGATGGGAAAAAAAGAGTCATTTGGGGAGCTGTGTGCTTCACTGCCTGGGCATCCTATTGCTGATACTTACAATGGGGCCAGGCAGACCTCTCTCTCCAGGGAAGCCTCGCAAGCCTGGGGGACCATCCTTCCCTGGGAGGCCAGCGGGACCGGGGTCCCCCTGCAATGATAGGGACAAAGAGCTGAGGATCTGTGGATGCCACAGAGGTTCAGCTCCTCCCTCTGTGCTCAAGCCTTGATGAGCCACCGTGAAACATCATTTCTTTCCTGCGTCATCCCTCTCCAACTCTGGCAGAGGGGGAGGTGTGCAAGGAGGGGGAATCCAGCAGGCTGCTCATCCCTACCTTTGTCCCTTCCTTCCCAGTGAGGCCAGGAAGACCTTGTTCACCCGGGGGACCTGGAGGACCTGGATGTCCTCGCTCACCCATTGGACCAGTTTCACCAGTTGGGCCCTAAAGAAACAGAGATCGGGGAGAAAGCGGTGGTAACAGACATTAGGCACTGGGAACTTCTGGAATGAAAGCATTCACACAAATGATGTCCTGTTACTAAAGATGTCATACTCGGCACGATTCTTAAGTATTGTACTACCATGCTGGTTCATCCTTACACGGGGCATAAGTAACTGATTAGGCCTATGCTACATGGCAATTGCTGACATGTGGGCACTGATGGTGATGAGTGTACTCTAAGGCCCAGCACAGAAGGTTCCCAAGTGGCCCATTTTGGAGGAGAACAAAAGGGACATGCACAAGAGTACAGCATCCTTGCACGCTGGTGTCTGCTGGGACCAAGGCTGTCATTCATGTCACGCTGCAGGAGGCCACTTAGCACGAGCAGAATGATAACACTGCCATCGCTCAGCAGCCATGAATCACATCAACTGCACACCACTGGGCTGAATGAAACTGCCACAGAGCCTGATTCTGCATTTGAGAAGACAAACACAATCGAGGAATTGCCCCTAATCATGGATTTCATCAACCAGGGAATTTACACTATCATTAAAGAGGACAAGTTAATTATTTCGTAATTAAAGAGCAACCTCCTAGGCAGTTCAGGAAAAGAGACTCAACCCAAACCCAGTGCTGCTCAGCCTAGGACTCTGATTACCAAACCAATGCAGAGCCCTGCATGCCCATACTTAAGGGGTACAAATTCTGGTGGTGCAGTTATCATTTCCAGGTGATAAAGCCACGCTGGATGGAGCCCTGGGCAGCCTGGTCTGGTATTAAATGTGGAGAATGGTGGCCCTGCCTGCAGCAGGGGGGTTGGAGGTTGATAATCCTTGAGGTCCCTTCCAACCCAAACCACTCTATGATTCTTTGATTCTATGATTCCCGACAGCATGGAGTTCATGGCAACTAATATTTAAAAAAGAAATTAATTAAAGAAACAGAGGAATTCTGAAAGAATCTGGCAGCACATTATATTAAACAGGAATGCGTTTCTTCGTAATAAAATGGAAGAGCACTCCAGCCACACCAGCAAAGGGGTACAACACATCATACAGATGAAGATGAACCACAAAGGACCGGTGGCAAATACCAATGCTTGTTCCTTACCTGAGGGCCTACAACACCAGGGGGGCCAGGCGGGCCGGTCTTGCCTTGGAAACCCTGTTAGGAAAAGGGAGAGGACAAAGAGATGACATTTCTGCCATGAGGTGCTCCCCAGAGGGACCTAGAGTGCTGCCTGCCTGCTGCCCCCCAGCACAACCACTGACCATGGATGGACACCCAAAGGCAGGAGGAAGAAGAAATCAAACAGGAGATGCAAAATATGAATTCATACATTGACAGGGGGAAAGACAGTGGTAGAAATGGGCCTTTCAGCTCCAGTGGAGGGTTGTAGATGCAGCCCCAAGGGGGAATGGATGTTTGGGTGGAAAGCCATCAGATCTTCAGCTCACTTCTGCTGTTGTGGTGGAGCTACCATAGTTTGGCTGAATGATTGGCCATATATATATTTATGTGTGTGTGTGTATATATATATATATATAAATTGCTACACTCATAAAACCTACAGAGGAAATGGCTGTTAAAAAGTCATAACGCTCATTTTTCTTAACGCTGAGCAATTCTTCATAGCCATTCATTTCCTTTCTCCCGCTCCCAGCTCTGCTGTGACTCCTGCTCCAGGTTTCACCCTACAGGAGTTCTGGGCCTGGGTGACCACCCTGCACTCCTGCACAGGTAGAGCCACTTTCCAGCCCTGCTGAGTTTTATTTCCTTCCTCAGCATGTGCTGAAAGAAATCACAAATGTGCTTCTCTCTAGACAGCCGAACAATGAGTAACGAAGTCTCCACAGCAGCTAATTATAATGACATGAAAAGAGTGACAATAACGAGCTATCACCGCTGCAGTTGTTTAATTCTCCTAAGCCACTCCTTAAAAAGCACACTAATTATCACTGCTACTACAGCACGCTGACAAGCCTGAGAGATGCCATTCAGGGCATCCAGGCTATTTTCTCATTGCCACAAAAGATGATGGAATAAGACCCAAAGCCAATGGTACTGTGTCATGCTACAAAGCCACTCAGTGCTATTCCAGCTGTCTGCAGATGGCAGAATATCATGTCACCAATGGGAAAATGGCAAGCCATCGCTGTGAAAAGAACGCACAATTCAAACCCTTATCTTAGAAAAACACCTCAACCAGCTCTGTATGGGACTTTCCTTTTTAATCTGAAGAAAGGCTTTCCCTGTTATCCTTTGCAAACCACCAGCACAGAGCTTTTAGGGCTCTTTTTTTCTTGTCTTCTCTAGATCCTGTCTTAATAAATCTAATGTGGCCCAATATTTGGCATCCTTCAGCATGATTTGTTGCTCCTCAATGAAAAGTTAATTAAAGGGAGCTATTTGACGAGCAGACTTCAAGTCTAGGTTCTCTTGCATGAAGGCACAGAGTGCGCTAGCAAGATTACTAGCACGGAAATGATATTTAATTTGGTTTTATGTCTATCTCCTTCCTTTTCAGCTCTGTGTAAGGAAAGAGAACAAACAAAGGGGCTTCTACCTGGGTGAAGATCGGGCTGGATGGGGCTGTGAGCAATTTGGGCTAGAGGGAGGTGTCCCTGCCTATAGTATGGGGGTTGGAACTACACGATCTTAAAGGTCCCATCCAACTTAAACCAGTCTATGATTCTGTGACCCAACGCAGCACAAGGGAAAGTGACAAAAACATTCATTTGTCACAAAAAAAATCAACAGATTTTTGGTTTTCTGGGTATATTTCATGGTGATAGACAGGTCAGTTACCCCTGAACTGACAGAAGACAGCTACCAGGGAATGCTTTCAGACCCCGAATAGCCCACTGTCCGCTCGTATTCATACAGACTTGGGAATGCGATGCTTTATTCCAGTCTCAAAAGTTGAGAGCTGCAGACACAAGACAAATTTTTACTGCTTTTTCCTAATCTCAGCTTAAGTGTCCTGGATATTTCAGATAACTCAATAAAGGAAGTGTAAATGTCACATTCAGACTCTGGCAGGTGAGAACTCTTCTCTCCACCTTGAAGTTAATCCTGAAGTGAGGACTGTGCCTTCAAAATACCACAACCATCACCGTGAAGTCAGTCTCACGGAGCGTGAGTAAATATCTGGTGTTGCACTGAGCAGTGTTTGCACTGCTTCGCTTAGCAAATGCCAGGAAAGTTAATTAAACTGTTGTGTGATAAGTTGAGGGGAAAAGATGCATAATGTGCAAAGCCTCTTTAATGCTCATTTGCTCGGAAAGGCGGTGGAGAAAATAGCATAGCTGAGTAGAGGAAGTTGGGTTTCTTTCCTGTAGAATAAACACAGAACAAAGAGTCTATCTGCTAACATGCAGCATGCAGTGATGGGAGAGTGATGTACCAACAACAGCAAACGAGCTGGGTTGTAAACAGCCGAGGAAAAAAAGAATCAACATCCCCCAAAATGCCAAACAGAGAGGTACTAATTACTGCATGCAGAAGAATACATGGCAGAACAGTCATTTTTGCTTAGGGTATCCTTCAAGCAAAAAGGTGCACAAAACAGACCACCAGAGACGCACGACAGCCATCATACCTTCCGCATGCCTCATCACTCTCCTCTGGTGAGAAAGACTGATTACATCTGTGCAACAAAACCTTTTAAAATTGACAAAGCAGTATTGTGTACAACACGGTAAGGGCCCCAGCAGCTGCTCTTTGGGGGGCAGCAAGAGAGATGTGCTGGGGGAGTCCTGTGAGTCGCTTGGGCTCAAAGGCCGTGTCAGCAGAGATGCTGGTGTGCTAAGGCAGGACGGATACGCGCGTGTGCTGCAATAACCAGTGTGGGCAGAAAAGCTAGAGCAAAGCCATGGCACCACTGATCCTGGCCAGCAGCTGCTTTCCTCTCAAAAGAAGCACTGCAGCAATGGGGCTGTAACTTCTCTGCTGTGCTGCTGCTCTTGGTGCTGGCTGCATGGTGCATAAAGAAGGGAAAAGCGTTTATTTCTCCCCGTGGCAGGCTCCTGAGAAAGCAAAACTGCCCTGAGCTAAGGCAACCAAGTGCAGAAAGCTGAGTGCTGGCTTGTGAAGGAGGGAGCTCATCTTGCATCTCTGATCCCACAGACCTAGAGTTACAACAGCAACATTACACCTGTGCATTTCCAAAGAGAGGAGTGGGGAAGAAAGCACAGCTTCACCACTGTGCTACAAGAGCAGAGCTGAGGCATAGCTTTCCCCCGGGAGGGCTCTGGGGAGCCTGTGGGGTGCACGGCATGAGCCAGGTCCTGGTGTGCTGACTCACAGCATCTTCCCATCCATCCCCTGCAGCACACAGAGCCTCAGTTGCTCCTGTGCCACTCTCTGGCCTCACTACCTCCCCACTCACATTCACTCCGTGTGCAATGCACATCACCCCCACGTGTACCACAGGGACAGAGAGAGGGGCTGGTGCATGGCCGTCATGCAAATCGTCATTAGCCTGACCCATCCTGCTCAGAAGAAGGTTGCTTCCTGTAGACCACCCCGTGCAGCTGGAGACACACAGACCTCTGCAGAGAGCAAACTGGTGGCCCCATCTCCCCAGCTGCACAGGAGGGTTTAGAGAAACCAACCAGCAAGATGAGGCTCAGGGCTAATGATCTGCCCAAGAGTTCTGGCTACTTACGGTTTCTCCTCTCTGTCCGGGGTGACCAGGCAATCCATCCTTCCCAGGAGGACCCTACAGCAGACAACGAAGGTGAGAAAGAACATGGCTGAGTGCTCAGTAGTGCAAATATGACAATCACAATGGCTGAATCACAATTACTTGCATCTTTGCATTAATCCCCACCCGCTGTACACAGAAATGGGGGTGCTCAGAACCCTAAAGGACATGGCCCCTTCTCACACAACTCCCGGAGATCTTACAGATCTGTATTATGGGTATACACAGAGGGAGTGAGCTGTCACCACGGGGGGAGAAATCACTCCAAAAAGGTTTCTGAGGCTCCCCCTCAGCGTACCATAATCGCAGGGACAGAAGCGTTACTCTGTTGTGCTTTCCTCCCAGCACACAGAAGAAAAAGAACAGAGCAACCACGAAAGATCCTAACGATATGGAGTCATTAGGAAATGAACATTTTCAATCAGCTGCAATTTACTCGGCTATTTAAAATCTCAAGCCATCGAGTTATTATCGTGACGTCTCGGTAATGTCTTTTATTGGGCACGTCACCACTCGCCAGAGAAGCAGCGAGGGTTGAGCTGGCACAGGCAGTCACAGCTGGATGGAAAAGATCAGATGTATTTCTCTGCACGTTCTGGGAAGCGTTACTCACAGGGGGGCCTTTTGGTCCAGGAAATCCGGTTGGTCCTTGAGGCCCTGGTGGTCCCTGGGATACAAAACAAGGCAGAAAACAGGATTAAGGAGAGCTTGTGCTTTACAACGACATTACAGCTCCGTGTGAACAACAGGTGAGTGCAAAGATACGCTAAGCTGGCTTGTTGTGCCCCAGAGAAATGCCACAGAAATGCATGTTTAACCAAGTGTTCTGTCCAGCTGGGGAAAGCATGGCAAACACCAGGAGAGGAGTCATCAGCCACCGAAGGGCTCTGGGTGTCTGCACAGACAGCACAGGGAGCCTTCCCTTCTTCCCATGGATCAGTACTGATGTAGGACACCCAAAATCCTTGCCTGGAGAAATCGGAAGGGCTTTAATGGCTGGAGGTGATGTTGTGAGACCTCTCTCTACACCAGCAAATTTCACCTTGGATTTCAAAACGGATTTCTTTCTGTTTGCTGATTGAGGTGTGTTCAGCCATATCCCGGCTGAAGGGAGCTCCCCGCTGCTCTCTGCTTCACAGTACTTGGTAGGACATTCATTGCAGCAAGGCCCGAGCTCAGCGTTGTAAACCCAACCCTTCTGCTGTGCGAAATCAACAGACTGCATCAGTCCCTGCTCTAGTCCCACATATGGCCTTACCCGTTCGCCAGGAGGACCAGGGGGGCCGTCACCACCAGAGTTGCCCTTTTACAAATAAACAAAACAACACACCATTACAAATACATAAATCACCATTTCGGCTGCTTTGCACAAAGCAAATAGCACCACCCCAGGTGACACCCATCCCACCGACTGCCCGGCCCCTTCTCCATCAACAGTTCCATACCGAGATCCACATCCAGTGACAAATGAGCAACAGCTCGTTCCCCCCAACACTGCTTTACAAAAATACAGGAAAGATAACATCAGTGAGCTCTGGATATTTCCACCCGATAACAGCCGCCCTCTGAGAGATAAATGCCGCAGCAAAGCCAAGGTATTTATCAAAAATTCATGCTGCTACAAAGCCGAGACATTTATTTTTAAAGCTGGCAGCGTGGCGGTGACAATGCCTCATTACGGCAGCTTCGCTTCCATTATGCCCAGCAATTGATGGTCACTTAATTGGTTTCTGCAGCAGGTGCTGGAGCTGAGCTTGCCTCCCCATTGGCTGGCAAAACAATGCCCATTGTGCTGGGCTGCCGGTCGTCGGCCAGCAGCGAGCGTGCAAAGTGGCTCGGCAAGGTGCAGCGCTGTGCACAAAGTAGAGCTCGGGGGAAATGGAATGTAGGGCTGTGCCGTCCCTGCTGCAAGGTATCCCCTCCCCTGCCGGGCCTTTGTTCACACATGCGGTTGATCTCCTGCTGAAATGAAGGCCAAAGCGTTTCTAGGAGTTGCGCATAGACTTCACAGTTGGGTTATGAGGCGTTTGGCTGGGTAATGAAGGCCAGGAAGGCTCAGCTTTCAAAATGCAAAATGGTAAAGGGAGGAAAGGGAAATGGAAGGCAATGAAGCAGATGGCCTCTAATGCTGACACTTTTAAGGATGCAATTTTCTTCCTAACTGCCATCACAGGCTCCCCAGAACCTTACCTTTGGGCCAGGTTTCCCAGTGCTTCCCCTAGGGCCTCTTTCCCCACGTGGACCCTTAGAAAAACACAAAAGATGACATCTTAGTGCTTTGGGTAATAAGAGCAGCTACAAGTGACATCAAACAAGCACTGCAGCACCCGAGCTGCACTGGGACAAAGAGCTGTCCCAGCAGCAGCAGCAGCAGGGTGACAGGAACCTTCTTCACTGTGGTTTCAACCTATTTTGTCATGATGTGAAACTAGAACCAACAGCGAACCCCATCCCCAAATCACTGCAGCCCCTCCGCTCAGCATTAAGGCTGAAGGCCACGTCGTAAAGGGCCAGATCCCACACCCAGCCAGGACATGAACCAGAACCTGCCTTCGCCTGGCATTGACAAGACCTCAAAATGCAAAAGAGGGAAAAGAAGCATCGTTACCGTTGGACCGCGCTGCCCCCTTGGACCTGGTTTGCCAGGTGTCCCCTGCAAAGGAAAAGGAACACAGATGAGTCTCTGGCCAGCAGCAGCCACAGGCTGGGCTTGCAGCAGATGCAGCCCAACCGAGACCCATAGCTCCCCACACCTCTGCATCTCTCATTTGTAATTAAAACAACAATAGCAGTTTTACACACAGCTCTTGACGATGGCATTTGTTTTCTTTTACAACGTTTGGATGCATGTGAGCAGTAACCCTCCCAGGCTGGCTCACGGTGCACAGGGCACAAGCCGATGGCATTAAATATTTAGGGAAAGGCAGCAGCAGAGCAGAAGCCCTCACCTGCGCTGCTATTTTACGCTACACAAGCCAATTAAGCCGCCCCACATATTTACAGATCCTTCTTCATCTTTGTGAACCTTGTGCTAAACAAGTAATTTAAGACACTGCTTTGCAGCCGCAACAAAACAGCAGGCTTATGAGATCTGACAGATGCACTCAGTTTCCTGTAATGGGGGACCGTGATTAATTCTGACAGAAGGAAGACAAAGACGGCTGGGTCCTAAATCTGGAATTACGTTAAGCTCCATTTCCATGTGCCTAAAAGAGAAGTAATGGCTCACAACTCGCTATCCGAAGGCGTTATTTTGGCTGGTGTCACGATCATAAGGGCACCAATAGGTTCGATTTTCTTTCTCTGGGCAGGCAGTCCACTTTTTTTTTTTAACCAATCACAGCTGAAGGAAGAGAGACTTTCTACGTCAGGAATGTAGATGCTTAAAATATCATTTGCCATTTTCTGCCCCAAATCCATCATCTAACAATCTCGCCTTCTCATGTTCGGCACTCATTAACCAGGTGAGCAGAACACAGGAGCTGGGTAACTTTCAAGTCAACTTTCTTCCAGCTGCTATAATTAGCCCTGCCGAATCCTCCTTGCTCTGCGGCTCCATTTAGTAAACATTGCTGCCACGCTTCTTCAATTAATTACACAAATTATCTCAAAGCACCCCGTCTGTGCCACGTGAGGCTGAAGTCGGATCCGGCAGCATCAGAGCGCAGCCCCCTGCAGGTCACCCCCACGCTCCCTTCCTTTTCCCTCAATTCTATCTTCAAGCAAAATTTCCCCCCTGCTTATTGCTACCATTAATCATGCATACAGCACTGCGTACCGCTGCTAAGAATTTATATAGCACTGTAAATGCACGCAGGCCTATATATTTCAGACAGGGAAGGAAAGGCATCTAAATTCAGATTATTTTCCAGGCACCCAAATGGATGGCCTGGATCTCAGCACCGCCCTGCAACCTCTGGGCTCTGTCAGATGGGGCGGGCAGGGAGATCTATTATCCCATGCTAATGGCTGAGGCTTATTAGCTCCGAAAATAAAGATTGCTTACTCACATTCCCAACTATTGATTTGACAATCAGGCTCTGAAGATACCCCAGCCAGCCCACCTGAGCTCACCTACAGCTGCAGGGCACCATGATGGGCAGCCTTGGGCCAAAACCACTGCCATGTTAGTCTGTGGATGCCCCATCCCTGGAGGCATTCAAGGCCAGGCTGGATGTGGCTCTGGGCAGCCTGGTCTGCTGGTTGGCAACCCTGCACATAGCAGGGGGTTGGAACTGGATGAGCATTGTGGTCCTTTTCAACCCAGGCCATTCTATTCTATGTTTGGAGGGGATGCTTCCATAAGACTTCCTCACTCTTAACTTGGTTTCAACTTTGGGGAGCTTTAGGGCTGCCAGCACTGAAATTGAGGTTTTTCACCTTTTTATTTTTTAAATTCAGGTTGGGGGAGGGACTGTTCACGTTTGCTAAGACGGAAGGCTTATTTCAAGCCCTAGATGACGACAATTGCCAGAAAAAAAACCCAACCCAACAAGTGATTCATATTATTCTGGACACATAAACAACCGTGTTGAGTATCGTCATAGTAATGCCCCGTAAAGAGAAAAGACCAACAGGAATGATTTTGGGTTGTTTCAGCTGCAAATTGGGTTACTCCACAAAGCACCGGAGAAGCAAATCTTACAAACTCACTTTCCTGACTGTGTGTGGACATGCTCATAAAACAGCAAATTTACTGGTCTCGGGAGAAGCAGAGTGTAATTTATCAAGTCTAACTCAACGATGCTTAAATTCAGTTGATGGTCTCCATTTGGTTTGTGCAGTGCGATCCTCGCTCGGTCTGTTGTTCTGTATATAATCGCTTTCACTTATTTCAAAGCAGATACTCAGGAGAAAGGGGAAGGAAAAACAGAAGGATACCAAAGGAGTCAGTGGAAATCTCTATTTCTGCTACTCTGATAAATTTTTCAAGCGCAGCTCCTTTCACTAAAAGGAGAGATTTGTCCATGAAGTGTTTCTCTCTCTCTCCATGCAGACAAACACAGTGATAAAACACGGACGAGCTGCTGGACTGGGTTCAGGGTGGCATAAATGGTCCAAACCACCATTGGGGAGAACTGGAGTTCAACCAGCAGGAGGGCAGCAAATGCTCAGGGCTGCACAGCAGCCCATATCCCTGGGGCTGTGGTGTCGATGTCCTCCTTTAAGTCACCTGAAAATGCAGCCCAAGAATTTCCTTGCCCACTGGGTAAGGCGGGTGGTAATTATAGAGCTACAGTAAACGTGAGGCTGTTGTAGCAGCTGCCTCCCTCCTGCTGCCCAGTTCCAGTGCTGGAGCCGAGGGAGGGGAGTTCATAGCTCAGAAGGAGATGAAAATTACTCAGTGAAGAGAGAGAGAGAGAGAGAGAGAGAGAGAGAGAGAGAGAGAAGTGGGATATAAAGCAAATTTCAGTGGCACAATATTAATGCAGTGCAAAGTGATTTATGTTTTCTGCGCTCCCATCAAACACGTCTGTTAGAAGTCATTTGTATTTAAATGAGAGGAAGAGGGAAACGAATTCCGCTCGCCCTCTTCGCTCTCCCCCCATCTTCACCCTGTGACCAGAGCTGGAGCACAGAATGAGCTGCTGTTGGTGATCTCCATCCCTTAATTCAACATTGTTATCCTCAAACTAAGGAAGGGAAATAGGTAAATAAAAACCCACTGCTGCGTATAGGCAAATTCCTGCTACTCGGGAGCAAAGCTGAGAGGGGTGAGAGGTAAAGCACATCTGGGAGGGATGGAGCCCCAGCATTTGAAGGGGGGTTAGGAATCTAGGACAGCTTCACTTGTTAAAAAGAGGCACTTGTAAGTGTGTTTTCAGCACCCCATTTTGAATCTCCAGTTAGGATGAAGACGGTTCTGAACAGAATCACCCATCTCCAACAATCACCATTAATTAAAAGGCTCTTCATGCTCTGAGCAGCGTCTGGCAGTGAGGGAAGGATTCAGGTTCAGAGAAATCTCCTAAAATATCTTGAAGGGAATCTTCCCGGCATGTAATAGGGCTGGAGCATCCCCTGTTGGGGACCGCAAAGGGACAGCCAGCAGTCCTGCCCGAGGGCTCTCCTCTAGAGGAAAACTCAACCAAGTGAGCAGAGAGCAGCTCTTACCCGTGTGCCCTTCTCGCCGTTGGCGCCTGGAAATCCTGGGAAGCCAATGGAGCCCTTTGGGAGAGAGAAAAGGGAGATGGGCTCAGGACATCGAACTCAGCCTGCCCGCACCAGGCGCCCACTGACCCGGGATAACCCCGACCAGCCCTGCTGATGTCTGCATCTCCTGGGGCTCTTTTTTGTTTTTGTTTTTTTTTTTGCTTTAAAACCTTCCTCTAATAAGAACAAAATCGAAGACAGACCTGGAACGACCTCAGAAGCCAAACTGCCTCCAAAAACAACAACCCGAAATAAAAAGGCCCATGGCCTTGCTGGAAGTGGCTGCAAAGCCCAAGCCTACGGTTGCACCGGGCGCCTGGGGAACAGCAGGCTTTTGTGTTGAGCTCCTAAGTCACTACGGTGCACATGAAAATTTAACTCCTGGCTTGTTCCTTTCTGATGTGAGAGCCTGGAGAATTGCAGCCGCTGCTGCTTTTAAAATATGAATCGGATGGAAAAAAAAAATAATGCAAAGGGGGAAAAAAAAAAAAAAGCAAATTAAAAAATAAAACATCAACACCACAACCAGGAAACCATCTCTTGCAGTTAATTATGTCTCCAGTGTTAAACATGCCTGCTTGCTTTTTTTTCCTTCAAGCAACAACCATGAATAATAAAACGTGATTCTTAAAAAAAAAACAACCCTGAAATCTTAAGGAAAGCATAAGTTCCCAAAGCCTCCAGGGTGTGTAGCTGGAAGCCAGGCTGCAGCCTCACTCTGTGTAATGGAATTCACAGTTTGAACTTGAAAAGAAGATTTGAAAATGGCCCGAATGAAGGTGGGCGTGTAGATAAGATACAAAGCATGCTTGCGAATCTGCAAATAGCAGTTCTATTTTAACTTCAGGGAGACCCTGAGTCATTAGCTATTCCCCTTCATTAGCTAGAAGTAGCCCCAAGCCTTGAAAGGTTGCTCCATTCTGCCTACTGCCAGCACGGCAGTTCTCAGGAGCCCATCTGCCACCAGAGCACCCTGCACACCTGGTGGGAGCTGCTCTTTGCAGCCCCGGTCCCCTTCATCTCCTCGCAGCCCTGTGCAGCAGATGATGCAGGACGTGGCCCACCCCCCGCCCCCCGGCTGAGGGCTGGCAGCTATTTTTACCCATCCATAAATACATCCTCTGCATGTGGGGAGGAGGGATGGAGTGGTATGAAATGTGAGAAAGCCGCACACCCATCAGCTCTAAAAGGGAATGCAAAGGGCTTGGCTTCCCATCGCCTTGGATGTGTAAACGTGCAGTGCCACAAGCATGGCAGAGCTGAGACACCAGCCCTGCTCCTCCCACCATGTGTCCCTCTGGGTCCCTCAGCCTGGTGGTGTCACTGTTCCACCTTGACCCTGTGAGCAGAAATCCCACTGTTACCTTTGGGCCCTGCCTGCCCGGGTAGCCGGGCAGCCCTGGCACGCCGAGTTTTCCCTGAAACACAAAGAAAATTGGGTTAGTGGGGACAGCTTCAGGTTTGTAACTGAAAAAAGAGAAGCCAGGCACTGGAAAACCCTCAGCCATGCAGATGCTGGGTGGACACAACCAATGGAACATTGTTTTCTCTGCAGTCTTTTAAAGAAGCTCCCGCATTCCCATCTGTCTGCCCCACAGACACCCCTGTACCCCCCAGCCAGGCACTGCCACCCCCTATAGCAAAGTCCCAAAGAAAAGAGAGCTGTGCTGCAGAACCAACCTAGGCAACCCCATCCCCCCCAGCTCACCTTCTCTCCAGCAGGACCGAGAGGACCAGGGTCTCCATTGGGACCCGAGCGACCTTTGGGGCCTTCAGGGCCATCCTCACCCCTGGGGCCCGGAGGTCCAATTTCACCCTGTGAATGACAGGAGAACTCACAGAGACAGTATCAGAGACTGCAGAAAGACTCTTGGAGAGAAGGCATTCTGTCACTGAGAGACTCACAGAGCCTTATCAGAGCTCTCATTCTTGGCCGTGCCATTATCCGCAGCAGCAGCCGTCTTTCCGGTGGCCCAATTATCCCATCTCTGTGCAAAGCGTCTCCACCGAAACAGCCGTCATTAGCTCTGATTGCAACGCACCCTTTTACCCACTTCCCGCTTCCCAAATTGCAGTTTGATGTGCAAGCAAGCCCTGGGAAGTGCTTAATTGAGGGCTGAGCTGGGCAACCGGAGAATAAAGATCAGGCTGGAGCTTTTGTGCTGAAAACCATTAGGAAATCTGAGCACGGAGAGGACTGAGCCATTAACATGAATTGTTACGACACTGCGGGCTCCAGCACACACAACAACATTGTCACGCAGCGCAGCAGGAGATGCCGCCACACCAACGCGGGCTCACAAGGAGCTGGGTGGCTGCAGATTTATCTGCGAGGCTTTCAAGTACCCTTGGCCTTTCATAGCATCATAAAACACGGGGAGAGCGCTGGTGGGAAGCGGAGTTGTGAGCTTACGGCTGCCTGCAGCGGCGAGGACAGCGTGCCACCTTCTGTCCTCGTGCCTTGGAACGACCAGCTCCAAGGTGACAGGTGGAGCACCAACCTGATCGATTATCCGTTGAAATGCCAAGCAGAGATGGAGGATTTGATGTATAGTTTTACGAGCCTTCATGCAAGGCATTCATTTGTCCTTTAAGCGCGGGGATGGGTGAGCACAGAGTGCTCCTGATTGCTGGGGGATGTGCTGAGCACCAAGCAATGCCGTCACCCAGGGAGATGGGATGGGAACACAGCTCCCAGTGCCCAGGTGCTGAGGACAGACGGCACCCAAGCATGATTTTGGGTTTCTGGTGACCTGCACGTTCCACTGCTTTTAAAAGCTTTTGGAGCTAAAGATAGGAGTAACATAAACCCGCACCCCCAGCAGCTTTCACTGCTCTGTGTTTGTAGTAACCACACTTCACTCAGATGGCACTGGAGGCACATAATGCTCAGCAAGTAACGATGCCTACCAGACCCTACATGTAATATTATGGGAGAGAAGAGATACTGGAAATAGATACGATACAGCAAGGTTGTGCAGGATTCTTTGCAATCAAAGCAGCAAGATGGGGACCCTCTATTACTACTCTGTTTTATTTTACCTTCAAGATGGGACTAGGGAATATAAGGATTCATAATGCCTGTGCTTGAAGTGAACGTGAGTGCTCCAGAAGGGCCCTGACAAAAACCTGCCTTGCTGAGCTGCTGCAGGAGCATTATGAGACCTCATTGGGTGCAGGTTCTTACCCGGTCTCCCTTGATGCCCATATCTCCTTTGAAGCCAGGGAAGCCATCTTCACCCTAAGTAGCAGAGAGGGAAAAGCATACACAGTGTATAGATGGAAAAAAATAAAACATAAAAAGAATCAAGGCTCACCCAGTCTTATTGTATGGCCCCTACCCAGAAAGAACATCAGCTTCTGTAAGACCTCGGTGCACACAACAACCATGAGAACACACAGATGAAAACCCAGGCAGGCTGCAGCCACCGAGGTCCCACAGGGCTCACAAGGAAGGATTCCTTCACATCCCCCACTGCCTGCCAGACAGGATATCACAAATCTGGCTCAATGTGACTAACAACACCTTGCCAGTGCCGGGAACCAATTATTTCTGCAGTACAACTGGCTTTATTTTCATGGAGGATGTTTTACACCACGCTTCGAGGGAACCTCGAGGACAGTGGCAGTATTTCTTTCAGCAAAGAAGGTTTAATTGCAGAGCTCAAATCAATAATGTATTTCATCCTACAGCAAATCTCTCATAGGTAATGAGGACACCATTCCCAGAAAGACCTTTAAAGTTCGGAAGGTCTCCACCAAGATTCACTAGCTAAATTGCTTAGATTTGGTACTGATTTTATTCTTTGTTAGGGCTGGAGCTGGAGACTTTTCTCCATCTCGTTTGTGAGAAAAGATGTATCTTTGACATGCAAACAGACAGACCGGGTCTGCCTCCTTTCTGACTTGGGTTTCACGAGCTGCTCCAACGACCAGTCTGGATAGCACACCCCATGTGTTGTACTCCCCAGGTCCAGCAATTACCCAGCTGTAACACACCACAAACCCTTCATCTTCCATGGAATCGTGCCCAAAAAAACTCAAGTAAGTTGCAAATCTTGTCAGAAGGAAATCATCCCAAAGCTGGAGCTGAGCTATTGGTACCAGCTCACTGCAGCAAAGAGCCCCGGACCTGAACAGGTCATGGGGCCGCATTGCTCCCAAGTGTTCATCAAATGGAATTCCCTCATGCAAGAGAATTTCACAGGCAGAATCCTGCACGACGGGTCTGCAAAACTGCTCTGAAGCTGCAGATAATCAATCCAAACGCAAAGCGCTAACTCACCTTTTCACCCTTCGTGCCCTTCAACCCGCGAACACCATCCGCTCCCTTGGGGAAGATAAAACAAGGTGTTACATGGTACATGTCAGGACAAAGGATAATTAAAAGCACATCGCAACGTGTGCAGCAGAACACAAGCAAGGCAAGACCTGAACATTATTTATAGCTACAAACCCAATGAGACGCATTTCTTCTCAGAACTGGAGGTTCTTTCAGTTAATAGGATGCTGCTTGTAGGAAGCAAAGCCTCTTCTGTACGCACCACGGATTTGGTGCATGACATATTTTCTGTAGATGACTGTAATGTGGAACAGTTCCACTTTAGTGGTAAACACAATAGCAAGCCATTCCCTAATGGACCACTGCAGCTCAATCTGTAACTTTGCAAGAACTGAGATGAAAGCTTGCTTTGGCTACATGCATTCAGCTCAAGTTTTGAAGGCAGAACGGCAAATGGGTTTCTGCTATTGAAAAAAGACAGAAGGGGCTTTAAGAGGGCTTAACTCTACCCATAGCCTCCAATCTGTGTTTGTATCCATAAGCACAGATCCTTGCGGATTCACTGGACCTCCGGGAAGCGAGATGCAATTGCACCTGAACCAATACATGGTGATGGGGTGGAACAGCCAGAGCTGAACGGGGAGAAATCCCCACTGCCTCCTTATCAGCAAATGCAGCCAGCAGCAGGAGTGAGGGGAGAGCCCTCAGCCTGCTAAAGGAGCACATTGCTGAGACACACAAGCACCATCTCACAAGGTTTTGGATCGGGAGCATGAAAAGCTTGCTTTGTTTTAGGAGCAGGCATTTTGTTTTATTAACAAGCCCTGTTAAAGCCTTCACATTGTGGCTGAGATTTACTTTGGCTGTAAACGGGAAATGATTGGAAGGGGACTGAGCCATGTTCGAGAAGAATTAAAAAAGCAATCTCTCCTCAAAGCACTGAATGATGCTAGAAGGTGTTGTTGGAAAGCGGGAGGCTTGGAAGCCTGCGAGAAGACACAAGACCAAGGCTTGGTCAAACAACAAACATGGTGTCACCAAGGTGGCCCTGTGCACCAGGTAGTGCCCCTAGCACACTCAGCTAGAACCAGAGCACACAGAGTTCCCTTCCCCAGGATGCTCAGCACAACCAGGAGTACCTCATCCATCTCCTGCACAAGACAAAGAAGTCAAGTTTGGGCAAGCAACACGGGGATGCTGCTTTGGCACCTCCTTACCTTGACACCGCGTGGTCCTGGATAACCAATGGGGCCCTGAGGGCCTGGTGGACCCTGGGGTGAATAAAACACACAAAGAAAAACATATTGAATCAATGTGAAGGTGCAGCAATAAAGAGAGTGTGTGGAAATCAAATATCCCATCCATCTGTCTGCTTCAGACTGGGTGGAAATGGCAGCAGCCACCTGAAAGCAGCTCAGAGCAGCACAGGAACATCACTGGGAGCAGATGTGCCCAGCTCAGCCAGCAGCAAAGATGTGGATGGTGGGAAAGAACAAAGAGAGGGGACAAGACAAGGACTTCCTAGTAGAAAGGGATTTGTACATAAGATAGGTGACTTCTGTGTTGGGTTGGAAAGAAAAACAACTCCGAAGGAGGAAGAATGCTTTTTTTCTATTACCTCTCCACTCCCAAACCAGCACCCCCGTTCAGATGAGACACAGCTCAGGGCGGTATCACAGGGAGCAGTTATTGCTCCAGGCACATGCCTGGGGTGCTGCCCTCCTGCCTCACCGCACTGCAGAGGAGATGCTTGCAGTGCTGGGAGCTGCAAAGCACCAGTGACACCGCAATGTTGCATGCATGCACCCTGCAGGTGCTCCATCACCACCCTGCTGCCTCGCTGCTCACCAGTCACACTCTTTACTGAACCACTTGGCTTTTACTTTGCTCAATTAGCCAGCTAAATAAACACCCCTTCCACTTCCTCCAGCCCGACGCCGACAGGCATCCAATGCTGCTGGAGAAATAACACAGAAAGCTGCACTCCAGCCCTGTAATCCTCATGCTGACTCCCTGGTGTTTGTTTCATGTCCTCCAGCACAGCCACGCTTGAGTTTTTACATTCTGCCATGTGGGATGCATGGATAAATGGGCACTGTGCTGCATGGGGACCACAGGACGCTGGGCTGTGCCCCAGTACAACCCTGCTGATACATGCAGCATTTCTCAATTGAATGAGACGCAGAGGGAAGGCAGATGGTAAATCTCCCAGACAGACAGACAGCTGTATAATTCAAGGACTTTGGCCTCCGGCAATATTCTCAAATATATTGTTAAATAGGGACTTTGAGTCGAGGGGGAGAAGGAGAAAATGGAAAAGCAGAAATACAAAAAGAGTTATGTTCCGCATTCCCCTGCGCCAGAAAGGATATTTCTTTATGTCTGATTAGGAGAAGGCTTCCCTCTGCAGTTTCAGGTCTCCCATTGCTGACCCAAATCCTGCTGTCTCAGCCCCCCCCAGCTCAGGCCTATCCCCACCAGCACCCACATCCTGGCCCCAGCTTGCAACCTTGGTGACTGCAGTGATGCTGTGTCAGCCAGGAATGGGAAACTGCTGATACGACTCTGCTAGCAGAATCCTCGTGCTGGCAACCATCTTCTTAACAACACTGTTTGTTTTATTTTGGGAAGAACCACGAGCCTTAACAGCAAAACCTCTCACTCCTACAAGCAGCAGCTCACTGGCTGCACCACTTCCATGCTGCCCTGGCAATGAATCTTCTGTTTTAAAGCTAATGTTAGATTCTTAATTCATATTTTGCAATACTTAACAGTAATGAGGAACTCGTTGACACCTACCTGACTCCCCTTCTCTCCAGGAGGACCTTCCTTGCCAGGATGACCCTATTAATAAAAGAGACAAACAGAGGAAAAAAATGGGTTTAGTGCATGGCTAATGCTTTGGAGGCCAACAGGCTCACTCAGGCAGCTCTGATTTATTTGCCAGACAACAGCTGCTCTCCAGGAAGCTCTCACTGATAGGAGAAGCCCCTCTAAAGCCAGCACATGTCTCCCCAAAAAAAGGAAGACTATGTTTAGTCCCCTGCATTGTTATCCTTGGTTATCAAACCTTCTCACTCTTCACCACCTTTCAGCAGAGAAGCATAAACTGTTTTGCAGTGTTTGTCACATATTAGGACACCTCAGTAAGCCCAGCAGCAAGCAGCACAGAACTGCTGCAGATTTGGGGGGGGAAAGAAAATTAACTCCATGTGTTAGCAAACTTGTGAAGGTCACAAGATGCCCAGACTGGTCAGAGCCCCTCATTAATTTCTTAATTCCTGGAGTCAGTTACAGGATCTCATGACAAAGGCGCAGCTAACCTGCATCCCTGTCCGGTGGTGGCTGGATGCTGGCCAGCATTCCTCTTGGGATTTGATGCTGAATAACCAGCATCCAAGAGCTCCCACCACGTCCTCAATCACAGCTTTGAGAAGCAGCCCTTTGCTGGGATTTCAATCAGCAGAAAGCAAAAGTGCGAATTGCCTCAGGTACAGCAGGAGGGATTAGTGAGAAACCGGGGAAATCCATGGGAGCCATTTGTAGTGTTGATTTTCCTACTACAGGAACCAAAATGGAGCCAGGTCAGAAAATGAATCTCTGGCAATGTCTGTACGAAAGCAATAAACCCTCGACAAGGGCAGTGCTGCACAGCCGGGCACCTTCCTTTCTTTTTTCTTTTAAAGATGAAAGCACATCCAGCTCCTTTTGCCCAAGGAGGCTGTGGATGCCCCATCCCTGGAGGCGTTCAAGGCCAGGCTGGATGTGGCTCTGGGCAGCCTGGTCTGCTGGTTGGCGACCCTGCATATAGCAGGGGGTTTGAACGAGATGGTCCTTATGGTTCTTTTCAACCCAGGCCATTCTATGATTCTATTCTATGATTAAAGCCTTTTGTAGTGGTTGCCTTACCTATGAATTCTTCCTGAAATACACAAGTGACTTCCTAGCAATACAGCAAGAAATCACAGAACTATTTTCCACAATCAGTCTTCGTATCAGGAACATCAGACAAGCAGGAACTCATAAAACAAATGGGTTTAATAAAGAAACAAAATGACAGCTGCCAGTTACGCATCAACAGTATGGAGAGAAACTGCAAGCTGAGTTTGTCCTGTGAGCTTAAACAGCACCAACAGCATCAGTGCATCGGGAGGGGGGGGGTACATAACTGCTAGCCTTGGGCTCCTGACATCTGCCTGCAGCCCGGGGGAATCAGAATGAGAAAGCACAACAGGACTTCAGAGGCTCTGTCGAATGTAGCCATTCCACACTAAATCACCACCGTTTCCCAAACGCCCATCTCCATTACTGTCACTAAGATCAAAAATTGATGAGCAACTTGGCTGGCTCTCACAGCAAGGCGCTTCAGGCCCTCAGGGATTTTTAGATGGCTTTCAAGACCAATTTCTATGAAGAGAACACGGGCAGGTTTTGTCCTTGGAAAGTGCAATGAACCTACAACCTGCTGCAAACTATGTGGCTACCAGTGGCCATGCGTCCACGCAGGTCTCTCAGTGCTCAACTTGCTGATCTTACACAGCCTTCAATCTGCACAAAACAGACCTTCTTCACTTTGAAGCTCCCTGGAGGCTGCTGCAAGAGTTTCACATTGAAAGCTACAGCCTTAGAGATGTACTGGGCTTTGCTTTAGCTGCTCTATTGACTTAGCTAACAACTGTAGGGATGTTTGAAATGCCCTCATAAGAATGATAATCCCAGGGTGGAAAATGTACATTTATTTTTATTTATTTGTTTGTGCCATGCTTTGCATTTGCATTAGTGGAATGTAACCGTTTTCCATTTGTCATCCACAAAATCAGGTATCTCAGAGGTGTGCAAAAATGAGGTCGGTTTTTAAGGCCAAACACCAGCTTCTAGAGAAAGGAGCAAATGTTTGAAGTCGGATTAAGGAGGAAGCTGCAAGAATTCAGCTGATGAGACACTGCAGCCTGCTGTTATCAGTGCTCTGCAGCAGTGCCCAGGGAGATGGAGACCCTCTGTGTTAGCAGTACCCACACGAGACCATCCTTACCTCTGTGAGCTGTAAACCCACATGAAACAGAGAGGAGAAACAGGAGGATGGGAAGGAGAAGCCCAAAGAGAGAGCACTGAGAGGCTGAGCAGAGCTCAGAGCAGGGCCAGGGCTTCTCAGACACCATCAGCCAAGGGGAAACCATAGGCCCATGGTGTACCCAGGATGGATGGGTGCAGGATCAGTCCTGCAGCCCGTGCCAAGCAGAGCCCTGGGGACAGCAGACTTACCGGAGGACCATCTGCACCAGGCATGCCAGGAAGACCAGGTTTGCCCAGCGGCCCCTAAAAACAAACAGAATAATAAAAAAAAAATCAACAGCTGCAACAATCAGAGCCCCCAGAGCATCATTCTTGCCCTACTTGTGAAAGGCTGCAGACATAGGGGTCAGCTTGGAAGAACTGCCTTGATTTGCAAGGAATCTGCTCACGTCTCTGGGCAGAGTCACTGCAGCATGCCAGGATGGATCCCATACCTCAGCAGACCCAGTACAGCAGGGAGAGCTCAGCAGGAGCCCAGGCACAAGGTTGGGAGCAGAGCCAAGGCTGGAAGCAGCTGCAGCCCTGCTGGAAAGCATTCCAGGCACAGATAGGAGGGTATTGATGCAAGGGGCTCCATGCACCAAGAAACTCCCGCTCCTTGGTGACAAATGGCAAGAAGATTAACTGGCAAAGGAAGAAAATTAGAAGAGTGGAGCTGCCCCCATTGACTGTGTCTTGCTGCTTTAACATTACCAAGTGATTACCTTTCTAATTAAGCAGCCACCTGATTTCTCACCCTATCAAGGAGCGTTGCTACTCCTGTGAGCGCGTGACTCAGCATTTAAAGCCAAGAGCCCTTTAGCCACTGGAATTGTTAATGCTCTGCTCCTCTCCCGCTGATGGATAACTACAGCCTACCAAGGTGAGCAGGGATTCACCCCATCCACATACCACAGATCCCCTGCCAACGAGCACCTGGGGAATGACAGCTCTGCCATCACCGTAAGCGAAACCCATGCCCTTGTTAAAACCCTGATGGTCTCAGTGCTGCTAGGGGATGTGAGAACAGCAGCTACCCCAAGTCAGCAGCAATGGAAAACCAGAGATTGCTGGCACGGGTCAGGAGAGGGGACAAGGAGCATGACCCAAAACCCCGACTCTTCCCATTACCATCCTGCTCAGACTTACAGGCACTTAGCCCACTGAAAGAGACAATATTCAGCTCTCTCCTAATGTTTTGCCATAGGCTGCCTGCAAAATGTTTCTGTTAAAATAGGAAATGAATGCAAATATTATGAATTAGAGGTAAACTGTGTTTTCTTGTCTCTCTTCTGTCTGGAATGAGCCACATTAGACTTTCATAGACACGGCTGCAAACAGATGTTGCATATGGGGTAGAGAAGCAGCTGAAGCAGCAAACGCATATTAATGGTAACAGTTGTCTTAAGTCAGAGCAGCAGCATTTCAATGTACCTTCTCTCCTGGGGGACCGATGGGGCCTTGTGGACCTGGAAGACCCTGTGAACAGAAAAAACCTCGGGTCAGTAAGGAACAAGCTATTCGTTCCAAATGCGTTTTGGCAGTGCTTCAGCTGAGCATCATTCCAGTGCTTGCAATGGCTGGGGACTTCCCTGGCTCCATTCATTCTCAAAATGTCCTGTGAGAGACGATAAAGTTTTGCTTTAGAATGGCCCCTGGAGAGCTGCCCTGCTTTGTGGTTTGTCCCCGTGGTGGGAATGGGGATGCTCTGAGGAGTGAGAAGTGCCCAGAGGGCTTATGGTGGGACTTGGACATCTGCATCACTGCTACAGCTCCCAGTGACCCAACCATGGGATGCTAAAAGTCATGAATGAGCCACACAACGTGGCTCAACCAAAGAGGCTGCTCGGACCTGGGCTTGGCTACAGCTGGGTTCTACAGCTGAGAACCAGGGGTATCTGAATCTGGGAGCATTTTCAGGAAGATTCTGGACCAGCGATGTACATCATGCCAATTCCCAGCAGATCTTTTTGCTGGTCCCTCCGTTGGCTGGCAAGTAAAACAAGCCCCAAATCGGCATCCCTCTGTCCTACTAACAGAAAAAGAGTTTCCCTCTTACCTGAGCACCTGGGTTGCCCTGCTGGCCTGGAGGTCCCGGCTCACCCTGGGGACCCTGTGAGGAGGCAACGGCAGAGCTGAAAGCAGGAAAACAAGGAGCAGAGCCACCAGCTACTGCCTGGCACCAGCCCTCTCACAGCATCCAGAGCCTCTATTCTGCAGGAATCCATTTCATCCAAGCAGTGTGAAGTAGGAAACACATAAAGAGCCCCCCCCCCCCCCTCCCTGTCATTTAAGCTACAGCACTTCGATATTCATTAGAACAGCGCACATCTCGATGAGAACGTTTGATCTTTCATGGGGAAATAATGTGTAATTCCATCAGAAATTATAATAAATTAACAACCATTTGCTGTAGGAAGATACTCTCTGTGGTTTTCACAGGCTCTGATAGGAGTCTAGACCAGACTAAAAACCAATTAGCAAATCTAATTTAATAGAGTACATTTCACATTTTGCATACGCTCTCTCTTTGCAACGCCTGAACTGTCTGTAAGACGGGCAGCAAGAACTTACCACATTCCCCTTGGGACCAGTTTGTCCATCCATACCGGCCACACCCTGGGAAAGGATTTAAGAAACAGCATGAAGAAAATATCTGCCTGTTTTGTACCACAAAAGCAGGGAAAAATGCAATAAAACCAAGAAAACATCAGGAGGCCCTTCGGACTGTGTGGAAACAGAACCATTTACTAAAGGTGTTTGGTCAGATAGCCAATTCTATGATATTGCACCTAAATTGATGCCGTGTAAATTTACACTTTAAAAGCCTTTTTGGTCTTTTCCCACTGGTTTAACCTTCCTCAAAAGCAGAATCAGCACCTGATCAATGACCCCTGGTCGGATTGCTTCCAGCAGTGGCACAGCCTGGCCACAAATGGGGTCAGCCACAAAAGGGGTCGTGAGCTTCCTAAGCATCTCCAGCAAGATGTATGTGGCCAAGTGCAGACCTCTGGATGGGGTTTCTGCTTTCAACACTACTCCGGGGCAGGTTGGCTTATTCATTCCTAACAGCGTGCTCATGTAAGACCTGACAGTTTTGGAGGGGATCTTCAACCCACACTGAATTTCAGCAGGACTACAGTTCAAAGTGAAGATATCTTCATGTCCCGGGAGGGCTTAAGGACCTCCCAACACTCACTATTAAAGCACTGACCCCTTCAGCTCTCACAGCAGCGCAGGGTTCACCTCTTAAGTCCAGGGACTTTAGTAAGCTGCAGTGATTTGCAGAACGAGCCCTTACATCAGCACTTCCCCGGCCAGCAGGGCACAGCAGATAAGGTGACTGCCTCCTGCATAACAAACTGCATGGTCCTGCCTTGGCTTTTGCCCAGAATGTGAACAAACCACTCTAAAGGCTCAACAGCCCTCAGGCAAAAGTTAATAGCACAAGGCACTGTGTTAATAGCTCTCATTCTTCCCTTTCAACCTGAGCTAGGTATTAATTTCTACTCAAGTGGGCCAAGCCTTGAGCTGCCCTAGGTAGATGAGACAGCACAGAAAACAGGACAGAATATGGCCTTAGAGCTGTCACTTTTTTTGCAGTGCTTCTTCACATGACACAGATTTATACAGCTACACAGGTGCGTTATCTGCTCGAATGATGGATGGGCACAGGGTGGTGTTGCTGAGATGGCCAAGGAGGGCAGCAGCCCTGGGAACTTACCGGTGGCCCCGGTGGTCCTGGTGGCCCCTTGGGTCCCAGCAGTCCTCGGGGGCCCTAAGGAGAAAACAAGCAGGGTCAGCGCTCCCCATGCTCCCCCACAAGCATCACACTGCCCAGCACAGCCTCAGGGCTGGTCACTGCTTCTGCACTAACAGCATCTTCCTGCGCTTCAAAACCAGTAAGAGAAACCCCATGTGAGAGCACCCTTGATGTGCTTTTGGAAAGATAAATAATATGCATGCAGACCTTTCTTCTTTGGATTGGAAAAAGACCTATTTCAGCCACTTTTTTCTTAATAAATAATTTAATCATGTTCCTGGATTACCCTGTAACGAGCACAATGATGCAAATACGTTGCAGCCAAGTCATTCTGGAGAGCATTATGAAAAATGAACCGATTCCACTTAATGGATCATTAGGGTTAGCATTTCCAAATCGCTCCAGATTTAATTTTAATCATTGACAATCTGTACAACCCAGCAAGGCTGGAAAAGGTTTTCAGCCTGCAGCACAAAAGTATGTTCTCAAAAGGCGTTTGGTTCTTCAGCCATAACTGCTTATCATGGTGCTTTCCTTCCCGTTTTAGCTTCCTCACCAGACTGAACCCAGCATCACCTTCAGGGAAATTCAGGGACATCTGAGAACTGCACTGACATGGCAAGAGAAATGTCTCCATTTGAGAAGGTAAACTCAACAATTAATGCTTCAATTTACCTTGACTGACTTTGCAAAGCACACCTGCCAGCTCCTCTACCTGGGGGCTGTGGGGACAGTGAGACACATCGGTAGGCAGCCCCTTCCCAGGGTTCCTTCCAGGCTGCTCTGATGCTGGTACAAACCAGCTCTGGGAATGGAAGGCCCACCATTGGTTTCAGTTGCCATTACATTTGGGAAGATTCTTTTTTGGCTTATAGCAGATAGAAACAAGCAGATTTGGGATGTATACTTAAGGCCAAAAAGCTTCTCGTAGTGCAATTAAAACCTCTCCTCTGGCCATCACAGATATGTTTTCTTGCATTACTGCTATAAAGATCAACTTCTCTGCATGCGTTATCAACATTTAACTTCCCCTTTTGTTACTCTGTTACCTCAGCACATAAATGCTTTTAAGAAGTTAATAACCCATAAGTTATTGCTTAGACTTTGCTGAGCAGATAGCTGGGTTGATTAATCTTCCCCAGAAGTTAATCAGACATCTTGACTGTAATTTAGTTCCAACGAGCCCGTAAATGCCAAGCCTTCCTTTCCCACATGAAGTGTGTCCAGCACTTATTACTCTTGGGCCACCATGCTGGGCCTTACAACAAAATAAGACACCTTGAAAGCAAAGCTGATGGCCAGTGGCAGATGGTGAATGTTCTTTCTATAATGAAGGAAATGCATTTTGGATATAACGAGCAGCCAACAAAGGCATTACAGACTAAAGTCTACAGCCAGCGAGGAACAGAGTTTATCACTGCCAACATCATCACAAACACTTGGCTCTTGAGGCAGAAAATGCTTTCTGAGTCTGAAATCGAAACTTCAACTGTTTCTTTTTGGTGGGATATTCTGACAACAAGTTGAACAGAGCACCAACCCACAGGTCATGGCTGATGCTCCCAGGGGTTAACCCTGCTAGGATCACACCCCGAGATGCAGTCCCAGAGTTTGCACTCACAAAACCCCACATTTCACACACATCCTTTGCCCCCCAACCCACTTAATTGACTCCTAAACAATCCAGAAGGATACAGGTAGGAAAAATGAGACCGACCTGAGCCAAGCTTTACCTTGAAAATTGCCAGGTTTAAATCTAGCCACTGAGCAAACAAAATTTCACCCATCAGAAAACAAAGCTCAGTAAGGACTGCATTTCTGCAGTGGCCATCAGAACGAGAAAAGCAGAGCAGTCACCAGGGCAGACCCTCTGAGTGTACACTTGGGTCTTCAAGCCAGGGAAGCTCAGTCCTGGCAGCACCTCAGAGGTCCTCAGCACCTGAAGAGCTGCCCCATGGGACCCCTAAGTGCCACGATCACACCCAGCCCCTGCCCAGCATGCCGCAGAAGGAGATACTCACAGGTTCTCCGGGCAGTCCTCTGGGTCCAACTTCTCCATCATCTCCCTGCCCGGCAGCGAAGGCACAGAGAGACAGAGCACAGCAGTTACATTTCAGTCACATCACAGGTGTTTCGTTCTTGTTAAATAATAATCACACTGAAAAGCAGCTTCCCCGGAGCAAGGAAAGGGTAGCCGTGCATAAGGGAGGCCTCGTAAGCCGCGAGACTAATACTGCGTGTGCAGAATTTACCAAGGATTAGAAATGCTGTAAGGATACTTCATAATTCATGTCGGTGTTTATAAAGATGGATTTTGCTAACAGACAAGATACTGTAGGAACAATTCAGGGCATGCGAGTCAATAACCACAAGATTTAGTACTTAACGGAGTGGGAAGCCAGCATGGGAACGCTGTCTTGGGATCTGATGGAGCCAGATTAACCCATTGGCTCCTCAGATAAACCAGAGGGGTCGTTCCTCATCCCCCCACATCCACTCTCTGCTGATGCCCACTGGGGAGAACTGGACAGAGCTTCCTCCAAGTCACTTTTAAACCACCAAAAACACCCCTAGGGACACCATGTCACACCCAGCTCACTCATTCTTAGGAAATCAATCCTAGCCAGCACTTGTAAACTCTCCTCTGCTGCCAATAAAATGCATTCTATCATACCCAGCTATGTCCTCCAAGCTTCTCTGCCCCTTACGTGGTTCTTTTTCACTTTAGGCTCCAGAAATCCATTCCTCTCCCAAAAGACACGTTAGGTCTTTTCAACTTCAAAGCACCGCACATCCACAACGAATTAATCCTCCCAACTTTGTGGTGAGGGAGGTGTTGTTATCTGTGTTTTACAGAGGTAACAAATAGCCAAAGGTGGAAAGAGAACATTGTGGAGTGGGATTAGAGCCTGGGAAATCCATACTCACTCCTCCAATTAAACCACACATATCTCTGAGCTATACATTTGCAATCTCTCCTCTTGCACCAGCCCTCCTAGGCCTGTAATCACTTAGTCTGAGCTTTGCTAAAGGCCTTCTGATTATTGACTACGCAGTGTTAAGGCAGCAAACAATTTCATCTTCGCCTCCCACATCCGTCTGCAATTTCTTGCTACAGTTTACTCCACCTTAGCAAACAAGCAGCACAACCAGATGATGAAAATGGTATTTTTTTTTTTTTTCTGACAAAACCAGAGCTTTCTGACCAGACCTTTAGAAAACACATTCCTCACAATGTTTCCTCCCACCAGAGCTCTGCTCCCCCTGCGCACGAGGTGATGTGCTGCACTCGATGGCAGTGAGGGACACGTACTCAGTGCTGGCTCCCGCCACATGTCTGCCTGGCATCACATCTGCTTCTTCTTTGCAGGGCTTAGTTATGAATTCAAGGGACTGCTGCATCAAAAGATAAACTTACCCTCTCTCCATCCTCTCCGGGTGCCCCTGGGGGGCCATGGGGACCTGGCTCACCCTACGAAGAAAAGGCAGAAAAAACCTTAGAGGAGGTGGACACAAGTCTAGCAGTGGAAGATATTGGGTTGCATTGAGAAACCTGACACTAGGCTTGACCGTTGTGCCAGCACCATGTGCTGAGGATACTCGTACCCCCTCATTCCCTTCTCCCTGCTCTCTCTGAAGCCCCTCTGCACATACTCAGTGACACGCATGGGCTCCAGCAATGTCAGTATAGTGCAACCGGGGCTCTGCACACAGCCAGCCCTTCATCCAAGGTGTGCTGGCTGCTCCATTTCTGGCTGATGAAGCATCTCTCTCAGGCACTGTCTTCCCTTTCCTGTGCAGCTTGCAATCACCATGCAATCTCTGCTGTTCAAGCACTCGCCTCCTTTATAAAATACTGTCTGCTCCCTCTGGGGAGAGGAGGCATGAACAAGCCTGCTGAAATAACAAGCTTCTTGCTATTTTTCCCCATTGTTTAATTATAAGCCAAAGAGAAGAATCCCATTTTATCGTTGGCAGTTCCCATCCACAGCAGCACTAAAAGCACGCTCTGCCTCTTTATTGTTTTACCTTCTATTTTGTCAGAGTGATTTCTGCCCTCACTTTCAGGCAACCCCAGCAGACAGGTGTCACAGCTTCCAGGGATGTGAGTGCTGTGACATCCAGCACTCTCCTATAGGACACTCCTGTCCCCAGCACTGCTGCCCTCCTCCCAGCAGTATCCTCCTGCCAACGTTTCCTTACAGACTGCAGCCAGAAGACAAGTGGGAAAGAACTCACTCTGTTCCCCTTCTCGCCAGGCAAACCAGCCAAGCCATCAAACCCTCGGTCACCCTAGAAGAAAAACCAGGTTAGTGCACGTTTCCCCCTGCTCTTGAATGAATACCTTTCTGATTTGTTTCCTTTCTGTGTCAAGGAGGGATCGATTTTCTCCCTCAGACATTTGGCTTTCACCTCCCACCAGACTGGCGATGATTTCACAGTTACAGATTGAATGAAAGAAAGAGGAACAAGCTCAAATAAAGTCATTTTGCCTCTCCCCTCTTCCCCCAGCACCTACACATTTATTAGTTTTCCACGTGGATTTTGGAGCCTATCAATCATTGAAAGCATCTCACTCCCAGACATGCTCTTCCAGTCCAAGGAGACCAATGTACAAATAAACAAACTCTGAGAACTGCCTTCGTGCAGCCGAGCTCAGACGGCAGATCTGGCTCACCCTAAGGAGCACAGTAGGCTGGTGGACTCAGTGACTGCACACGGATGCTGGAGGGTATCGCAGAAAGGCTGATTCCATGGATCCGTAACCAGTCACTCCTTTATCTTTCCCAGGTTGTGGGGCATGGCTCTGTCTCTGCACACAGCACTGTTAGCTCGTTTCCAGCCCTGCTCGTTATTCTGTTTTCCCTTCTTCCCTGGCATCCGCTCCTTTGGGGGCAGTCGATGCTCATTAAAGCACTTTACCGGATAAATGATTCGCAGTCTCCTGTCTCTGTATCAAAACCCCCCATCTATTCCAGCTTTAAGTATCTACATAATAAAGTACTTAAACCTTTAATACACGATTCCCCGAGCAAACTTTCCCTGCATTCAATTTCAGTGGAACAGCTCCTCTCTTGTTGGATAATACCAGCAGATCTCGGCTGAATGAAAGGATTTTGTCTCAGATATAAATACGGCACATTAAAATTCCTCACCACGCCTTCTACATTTTCTCACCCAGTTATTAGGTATTTTTTTCTTTGGTAGTTATATTTCAGGATATTTCCTACTGCTCATTCATGTTTGTTTTTCGTAATTAGGATTCCAAAGTATTTGTTCTACAACTGCAGCCAAGGGAGCGTGTTTCATTCTTAAGAGGATCCAGCAATTTAATAAAGTTGCATCCAAAAAAAAGAAAGAAAGAAAGAAAAGACAATCTGTTGCTCTTCTGCCTTGTAAGTGTGTGCTTAATTTCCCTCAGTTCTCAAATGTAGAGCCCACATCTTCATAGGTGTCCTGAGACCGTTCCAACCACCCACTCCAAGCAAGGTGGGCTCCCCCTGCCAAGGGCCCTTCTGTTCCTGCTTGCTACAATAGACGCACGTTCCCAAAGCACACAGACACACGATGCTACCTTTGGTCCTGTCTGCCCTGGCATTCCCCGGGCACCATCGCTGCCAGCTCGTCCCTGCAGGAGAGGAAAGCAAAATCAAATGCAAAGCGTGAGGCAGGGCAGCGGGGACATCTGCTCTTCAGTTGGCAGCTCAGGGAGCTTCTATTGAAGCCAGAGCTCTCCTTCTTGGGCAGCAGCTTCCTTTGGTAAAGGGGAAATGCTGCTCTGCCCTTGAAGCTCAAGGCTGGTGCTAACCAGGGGCTGGGTTCACTGCATGGGTGCTGGGAGATGATCTGCAACTCTGATTGGAACAAATGACCTTCCAGTACGTTATAAGAAATGTCGGTGCTGATGTCCACAGATTGGAATAAGATGAAGGTTTATGAAAGGCTTTCTCATTTCTTCCTCCAATAAGTTGACACAAAGAGCCTGAGGGTTGCCTAACCCAAAATTTTGCATTTGTGCCATGGGGACACCAACAGAGCAAGTCAGCACCACTTTGACTGATTCCCAAAACCTGCAGGGACTGGGACATCACGCCCTGCAAACGTGGGACTGCCCAAAGCGGCAAACAGCACTCCTACACTTCCCATCCCAGTGCTGCAAAGCCAAAACCTGAGGACAAGAGTGCTGGAAGCATGGCCACGCAGCTCTCCCAGCTCCCCTCCTCCCCACCCTGAGCTCCCATCCCCACGTCCGTCTGCCCAGATGGACCGAGAGGGCCTGGAGCAGCCCTGCTGGCCGTCGGCCCGCTCTTATGCAATGCTCTCAGAGCTCAGGAATTGCTTGGCAGTGGGATGGAGCGCTCCCGGGACACTCACCCTGCGGCCTGGCTTCCCCGCCGGGCCGGGAGGGCCCTGGATGCCTCGTGGACCCTGCAATGCGGGGAGAAGAAAGAAAGAAATGCTGTCAGGCAAAAGCACGACAGATGGAACCTGTGTTGGTCAGAGCAGCGGCTCTATAGTATTTACACGGCCGCCCACACCTCATCTCTTTTCCAGCCTTGTTTGTGGCAAGGGAACAGCTGGGACTGAGGGCAAAGCAAGAGGCTCAGTGTGAACCCGCTGTGCCCACACTGCCCTCCAAGCACACATCTCCACGTCCCCTCACCCCTCGACCCTCCCATACACACCTGAGGTCCCATTTCTCCAGCTTCACCCTTCAATCCTCCACTGCCCGGGGGTCCCTGTGGACACAGAAGAAGATCCGTTGCATTTTGCCCCAACAGAGGGAAGACTGAAAGGTTGTTAAAGAGGAGGCATCCATGCAGGTAACAACTGAGAGCATCCGCTGTGCCAGAATTGCTTTGTCACTCACCATGGGGCCGGGCCGGCCAGTCAGACCCATTGGACCCGCTGGTCCTCTCAGTGCCAGCTGCAACAGAAAGAGAACCATTGCTTTAGTTGTGTCCCTGCTTTGCTACAATGGGACAAAGCCACTGTCGTGCCATGAGCTGGGCTGTGCATTCTCTCCACTCCCTGAGAAGCACGAATCCTTGCATCAGTTTCCACCATATCAATGAATTTACCCCAGAGCGTACACTGTAATGTCAATTAACTCCTTCCTGCATCCATAAATGGGCCAAGCCCACGGTCACGTGTAATATCTCACAAACAGAACATCTCTATTTTCAACGGTGGGGGCTTTAGCTCAGTAAGGGTTCGTGCAACCAGACCTTAGGTCAGCAGTTTCCATGGGGGTAATGGGGCTGTCCATGCTTTGTAACATCACTGGACGATGTGCTCTTTCGTGACAATTCATCACTTTATAAGAGTTGTAATTATCTGTGCGCTCAGGCAATTAAAATCTACCCATGATTGAACTTGAAAGTGCTTAAATATTGCAAAAACATGGGGTGATGTGGCACCATTTCACAACTCCCCTTTACCAGGGAGCTGCTCTGAAACACCGCTGGCTCGGACAATGCTCGGTGACTACTGAAAGCCAAACTTAAGGGAATAAATCAACCCAATGATGCAATTAACAACACACTCAAAGAAAAGAAGAAAAAGAAGAGGAAGGAGATGAACTTCCCCTGCAGGACTCCTTTCTCAGCTCTGCCACAGCCCATCATTTTCCCTTGAGAAATGCCTTTTATCTCCCTATCCGCCCTGGTATCAGGGATTTCAGCTGAACTCGTCTGATGATGGGTTGATGTTAGACAAGAAATGGACCCTTTTCTTTGTGGAAATACTTAGCTTCTCTTCCACAGCCCCCAGCTCACTCAGGATTTGGGCTGTTCTATTTTTAAGCAAACCTTTATCCAAAAATGGAAAACAAAATAAAACAGAGAAAAGAGACAAGAGACTTTTCTTTGTCTCTGTGTGTGTGTGTGTGTGTGTGTGTGTGTTGGGGGGGGGTACTTTGTTTTTTCCAACCTGTCACTACTTTTGTAAGGCAGAAAATAACCCAGGAGCAACACAAAAATGGGGGCTGAGAAAGCAGATGCTTCCCATGAAACGTTCGTCTGGTCAAAAACTCCATTTCCCAGCCAAATAAATACTGGAGGAAGAACTGCAGGCAGCCTGGAAATTAAGAGTGACGAGGTAACACAAGAATCATAATACACCAGTGTTACTCTCAGAGGAAGGTTAATGGATAGGAAAATGCAGCGGCTGGTGGCGTCAGGGCCCTGTGCTCTGCCTGAACATGTGAAAAAATGAACTCTTCACATAAAGGAGAGTGGGATGGAAAGCAAAATAGCCCCAGCTAAGCTCAAGTCCTCATTATAAACCTGAAAGGGGCATGTGTCACCCTGCTGGTTGGTGATCCCAATGGACTTTATTCTACTCAGAGGTGAAAGGGATTGGTTTTTCAGCCCGTTTCAGCAGCTGAAGTGAACGCAAGCTGCTCAGAACAGCAGGCTGATTGCATTCAGGGCAGAGGTGCACAAGGAAGCCCTGAGTGACTGCATTTGGCTGCGAGAGGAGCAAAGCACCCACGGTTGCATCCCTCTGCTTACAGCCTGCCTAAACCGTCGTGCATTTTCCCCTCGGCTGCTCACAGCCTGGATGGGACTGGGGCAAATACAGCAGCAGTGTGCTTATGGAGGGGCGCCTACATGTTGCTTTCAGCTGTAATTGTGCCAGCTGCTTTTCTGCTTTTAACAAGCTAATGATCAAAAGTAACCTCAGAGAAGCACGCATGAAAGGGAAGATTCAAAGCTGTACCAGCCAGAAATGAAGTCTTATTTTGAAGAGATGAGTATGTACAGCCTGATACGCTGACATACTCATCCAGCCACAGAACAGGAATTGTACTGGGAACTTGCATGGCCGATCTCGTTTCACCAGTCAGCTTAAATAATAAACATTGCTGGGGATTATTTGATCATCAATCAGTAAGGTCATCTGAGGGGAAAAAAAAACCCCACGTTGCACAGATATTCATCACGCATTTTCAAATGAACACATGAAAGGAAATTGCGAGCTGCCTGCTGAGATTCATGGGGCTGGGAACAGCTTACATCTGTGACATACATTCAATTATTGAGTGAGACTTGCTGGAAAAAAAAAACGAAAGAAAGAAATCCCCTGCAGCATATACTGCAGCTTTTCATAGAGACTCTCTAAACTGTCAGCAGAAGCAGTGAACTCTACAGCAGGGACTGCTATGTCTCCTGGCATCAGCAGAAGGCCCAATCCTGGCTCTACAGGCAACCAAGGACCAAGGTTTAAGCCCAAGCCATGCAGGCATCACCACTTCAAGCCATGTGGGCGTCCCATCTCAGACACAGGCTGAGAGGCTGCTGCCACCATGGATGATGAAAGCATGCAGACAAGAGCTCTGTCAAATTTACTCTGGTCCCCCACTTCAGTGGGCTGCGAGAGATCCCCCCTTTCCCTCACTTACCCTCGCCTGCTGTAGGATGGCCTGGGCTTGAGCCTCCTGGGCAGAGACCATGGGTCCTTTGGAGCCAGCATCTCCTCCTCCACTGAAGCGGAACTGGTGGGAACAAGGCAGAGAGCAGGTCATTGCTTGCTGTCACTCCGTGCAAGCGGAGTGACACAGCTCCTACACAGCTCTGTTCAGCATGACTGATCCAAACCCACCGCTGTCCTTCTTGCTCTCCCATTAGCCATGGTACTCTCAGGTCACCCCAGCTGTTTCCTACCAACACACCCATGCAGCAAATTCTGCTGGTTCAAAGCAGTGCACCACAGGAGGGCTCATGGGCTTTGTACTGTAAGGACCTCACACAGCACAGCTCCAAAGGAACAGCACAGTTCTCCCAGGCCTGGTGTTCCCTATGCAGATGCTGTTGGCCAGGAGACCCCCAGAGATGGGGACAGGGTCAGGTCAGGATGCTGGGCTGCATTTCCCACTGCATTTCCATGCAGTGCTGCCTGCTTGCCACGGGACAGAGGCTGTATTTCCCATGTGTGGCCGCATACTTCAGAGAGGAGAACTCGCCCCAACGTTCAAACCACAGCCCCTCAGCACACAAAGGACTTTTAAAGCAGAAAGCATTAGCTTTTTATTTTCCTGAACTTGAAAGGGAAAGAGTTTACTGTTTTCTTCTGCCTCTTCCACCCCCAAGGGCTACAAACCCACCCTCTGGGACACATACCCTCCTCCTGCCTTGGCTGCACATATCCTTGGGGCTTTGCAGGAGGGACTGCAGAGCACAGAACCTCCTTGGACGGCTCCTTCACCTCTGTTTCACCTCAGCGCCGTGCCTGCTTGGCACTAGGTGTACGACCACACAAACTTGGCAAACAGGTTCAAAGAAACAATTTAATAGGCCTACGGTTGCTTACCATCGGGGCCAACAAATGCATTGTAATGGCCAGCTGAGTTCCATGTCGAGCGCTTGGCCTGGGCTCTCCTCGGCACCCTGCCAGCATCCTACACGCATATCACCCCACGATTTGGAGCCTGTACAAGAGGGCTGCGGTTTTTCACTCAAGCCTCTTTCCCTTTGGTACCTAACCACTTATTTCCAACAGCTGGTTTCCTCAGGGAAACCTCACATCAAAGCAGACACAAAACGCAACCGCTCGTTTTGTGTCCCAGGACCAAGAAGGCTGACTTGGTGCTTGCTAGCTTCATGTAAGGGAATAGGACACACAAATGAACCGCTGGTCACCAAAAAAGAGCAGTTAATTCAGGTGCTGACAGTTTCAGTACCTGCTTTGAAGACCCGTTAGAGGTTCCTTACCCTAAAGGCAGGGTTCTGCAGAAAATTTGGCCATTGGAGGTGTCTTCAGTTGCTTCCTCACAACTTTCACCCTCCTACGCTATGCCAAGGCCTAAGCAATGATGGTTATCCACTGCTTTCAGAAATTTTAGCTCACCTGCCCTGAGCTTCTGACCTGTGAAAACGCGCCAGTGCTTTGCAAAATGTAAATTCATAAGGGAAATGATCCAAATCCATCTTTCACACAAGAGAAAACGTGCCCTTGGTGTACAAGAGATAGGGATTTCTGCAAGAACAGGCTCTCGGCAGTAGCAACGCCAAGAAGCGGAGCTCATTTCAGTCCTTTTTACTTTGGCTTCATTTGTACTTACAGGCAACATAAGCATTGTCCCTGGTGGTCCTGGTAAACCATCTGCTCCTGGAAGACCTGGGCGGCCAGGCGGTCCCTGTCAGAAGGAGAAATAAAAATAAACTTCTATAGCATCGTCTTAGCCACGTCCATACACAAGTGGCTGTGGCTGTACAGGCATATGTCACAACACAAAGGGCTCCCTATCTCGACAGCTCACACCGAGCATGCTGGCATCCGGATGGTCTGGCAAACTCTGTGGAAGTACATCTGTAAGCGCACGTGTTTTTTCTTAGCAATTCCCTCATCTTACATCCTGGCTCCCTTGTTTTCTATATCTGCCATAAGCAACATTCAAGTGAACAATAAAAGCCTCTGCCATGTTCCAAATCAATGGAATCAATGCTTAGTTGGGTCTGTTAAAATCTGTTAAAAAGGTATACGGAACTTCATAACTCAAGTCAGTGAAATAGAAGTGAATGGAAAAACAAATACATTTCTGTACATGTTCAGTCACCTGGGTCATTCCATTTTTCTTTCCTCTGTCTTTTTTCGTCCTATGAGACCACTTCTGTCTACAATGGAGTGATCCTGTCAGCAGCCATAAATCAACAAAACTCCAAGGGCCTGAATGGAGCTGTGCTGATTAACATCAGCTGAGTGTCTTTAACTCGCACTAAAGAAACAAGTATGCAGTAAAAGATGTATTGATGAAGCTATAAATAATCAAATATGGCCAATTTTCCTACGACAGCCCGCAGATTATTTGCAATCCCAGCTGCATACTTGGCAAGAAGTTTAAGCTAACCCAAATTTGCACATCCATCCATAACCCTACAAAGGAGGAGGAGGATGACACCCAACCACTCAATGCACGTGCAATAAGTGCAATTTTCACATCAGCTTGAGGAGCTGAAAGCAAGAGTCACTTGATCTCATCCCAGGGAGGCCAAGAGGAGCCCTGGTATTCATTTCATGGCAAGGCAGACAGGACAACCTGGCCAACAGCTCAGGTTTGAGGGGCTTGGACACTCCCCTACTCAGTAAACGCCAATAATAAATTCATCTTTGGGGAACCAGCACTCTTGGAAAAGCAAGCAACAAACATCTACATTAGTTCTAACTCTCTTCAACTTGCCCCAAGTTCTCCAGCCTGTACAGACACAAAGCAAAAGGGAAAATAAAACCCTGCCCCAAATCACACGCCCATATGGACATGCAACAAGGACACAGGAGACACAGCCCTTGTCCTATGAAGCTTCACGCTCACCAGACAAGGCAAAGAAAGGTGGATGAGGGTGGGAGAGGGAGGAAGAAAAAACAGCATAGAATCTATGAAGCAGAGCATTTTAAAAAGAGTAGCTGAAGCGTTATGCTTGTCCTGGTGTCCTGTAGACAGACCTGGGTGCTCATTGGGTCTATTTGTAGAAGGATGTCTAACTCATCCCATCAGACCCTCCCTGGTTTGGGCTGAGGTCTCAGGACATGCTGGGGACTGGAAGCACATCTTCTTCCCCCACGTGGTGTCTCAGCCATGCAGCTCCCCATTCTGCAGGAGCACAGGACTTGGCTTTACCTCACATCTCTTCATTCCCTCCTCTTCCATTCCTTCCACATCGTATTTAACCCAACATCTCCTTTGTCACCTCCCTCCTAAAAAGGAACCCAAAAGCGCCAAGCCCTAAATTAGAGCCCAGCTCTGGTGAATGAGAGCCATGGTTACTCCACCCCATGGGGCTATTTCTGCGCCCTGCACCACAATTACAGGGCAGCCAGCACCAAGGCCAGAATAACACCCCAGCACTGCAGCTGGTGATTGATCAGCACAGCACTCAGCAGCTCCCTCAGCACCAAAGGGAGCTGTGTAACATGCCGGCCCATCCATTTTTCAAGACAAGCTCGTGGTGTTACATTCATGCTGTTTACTTAGCCTGGCCGACACCGGCATCCCCAGCTCTGCCGATGAGGTGCAGAGGGCAGTCCCATCTGCTGCAGCACAGCACATAAATAATTTAGGCCAGGTTTGCCTTTATATAATAAACTTTCTTCCTTCTCTCTCTCCTCTCTTTCGGCTCTGGTCCCACAGCTGATGGATCAAGAATGGGGTTGTTTATCTCTCGTTGTGTGCTCTGCCCAACAAACAGTGATGGAACGGTTTTCTGCATCAATGCCTCGTTTTGTTCCAGGTTGGGTGTGTGAGGTCCTCTCCACGCGGTGCGGAGCAGTGGGGGGCAATGGAGGGAAATCCAGACCATAAAGCACTGCAATTCAGGCTGGTTTGCAGAAGCCTTAGAATGCCTTTGAGAAATGCAGCACGCCAGACTCTCAGTCGGTGTAAATCTGTGTCGCTCTCATTACGTAAATAGAGATTTGCTGATATACGGCAACCAAGGATGGGGACTTCAGCTTTCATTTGGTGCAGTGCTCTAAAACGCCACGCTGAGCGTAAACACTGATGCAATATTTCAAAGGAATGCTTTACCTGAAATCTTACTGCATTCGTTATCTGGCTCCTTGAGTAGGAGACAGCGACAGACAATGATGGTCTTCAGAACGGTGCCCAGCAGCACAGACCATGGGCCCCCATTAGCCCAGTTTTGAGCTTTAAATCACCCTCACAGAATATTTTCCTCCCATTTTTGGTCCTGGCCAGAGAATTACACAAGTAAAATATTTGGGGTCTCCTGTGCAAAGCACCACTTGCGATCTGATGGAGGAACTGAAAGTTTCAAGACTCTCAGAACTGCACAAAGGGCGTTAGGGATCCTTTTACACTTCTGAGATGCAAAACTATCCTCAGTGGAAATGACTCCACTGGGACACAATGACTGCGTGGTGTTGGGAAATACAACACAGGCATTGAGACCAACCTTTGCTCAGAGCCAGAGGCTGACAGGAGCCCAGCAGCACCCAGACACCCCCCAGTTCCCAACACAGTGGGGTCAGTGACCAAGCTGTGGTCTGTTCCAGTGCTATAGAGCTCCTTGTTCAAAAAAAGCATATTTTTCTCCCAGTTTCTTCATTCCATTCTGGAATATTCCACATTTCCTTCATTCCATCACTGGGAAGACCCCCCCCCCATCCCAAATCACTCCTCCCACTAACAGGCTGTCTGTAGCTATACTGGTGTCACAAGCTCTTCTTCGTGTTGTAAAATTACAGGGATAAACGAACCAAGCAACATAATGAATAAAACAGAGCTAAATGAGTGTTGGCCAATATTAACATAGCTGAATATTGTTGTTATATTAATTCAGTGCACCTGTCTGATTGCAAATATAAAGTCTATCAGATGCAATGTTCCTCACTGTACGCATAGAAGCGCCATGTAAATTCATGAGCGATGTGCAGGGTTAATAATAAACAAATTAAAGAGGAGCTGCTCTAATTGAAAAGGGTGTTTTTAATACAGTTGCAGTTCCTGGCTTTGCAAGTTCATTGCTTCTCTACGTGCAGTATGTTGTATTATGTTCTTTTCTGGACACTTAGAAAAAGCAGGATGTGCACACTTATTGAATGTGAATTAAGCCTTTTATTTCAAGGTGTGTAACAGTAACATCTGGGACAGCGTGATGCTGCTGATGGACTTTGTGTGGCCATTCAAGGGGAGCCTGGAAATGGCCAGGCCAGGAAATGTCTGCATGTGCATGGACAGCCAGCAGAAGTACCAGCCCCCTCATCAGCAGGGTCAGCATCCATCTCATAGTGCAAATGAACTGCTGGGAGGCAAAGAAGAGCAACAAGAGAAGTAGAAAAGCAAGTTGGACAGCACATAGCCAATCTCTGAGCGGCATCCCATGGGTTAAAGTCAACCTCTGTGTGGTGATTCGTGGGTTAAACTAACTTCTCTGAGCAGTGGCTCAGCCTATCGCTGCATATTGACTTTCTGAGCTCGCAGACACTGATCAATGGAGCTCCGTCAGGGCCTCTCGTTCTCAATCATGTCACAACCACAAGAAATGTTATTACTGTTCCATCAAAAGCCAATAAATACACCTGGAGCGTAAATGAGGTGTGAGGAGGGGGCTTTACAGAAGCACACTGGGGGGTTGCAGGAGTGCGGTAGCAGGTGAACTCCAGCCAAGTCCCCAGAGACCAGCACTGCAACAAAGGGCTTTTAATTAAAAGTCCAGAGCTCAAGTCAAGGTCATCGCCACAAGAATACACCAACACTTAAACTATCTCCTCAAATACACCTGAAAACCAGAAGAGATACCTCCAGTGTGGGTCAGCAATGGGTGGGATGGAGATGCCAGCTTGATGGGTGGGAGAGGAAAGGTGAAAAGGTGGTGCTAGGAGGGACAACAGCTTGGAGGGGCAAAGGATAGAAAAGAAACTCAAGAGTGCTTTTCCAGAGTGATCCCAAGAACCTCCTTCAAGGGATCAGAGTTGGGCTTCAAAAGCTGAGGATGGAAGAGAGTGGGGAAAACTAGTCCAAGAAAAGGCTTCTGCAAGCTCGGGCACAGTGGCTCAGCCCCTGTTCTGTGCAGAGGACAGATATGAAGGACTTAGGAAGAAATACTTAGGTGTTCTGTCTAATTGCTGTTCTCACACTGCAATGCATCCCATCTGGGTGTGGAAAGGTGATGAGCTGCTTCCAGGTGGGGGGCATGGCTGGTGCAAGAAGCAATAAAATCCAGAGGTTTCATGCACATTTGACGGCGACTTCAGAGGAGGCCACAGCAAACCTCCAGCATCACATAAGCATTAAAAAATGAGCCTGCACCAAGCTCCTCTGTCATGTAGAGATCTTGTTCTGATTCTCTGTAATGGAGCAAATTCTCTCTTGTTCATTCTGGGTCTTAGGTTATGCAATTAAAGTTGGAAAATTAAGTGAAAAGAAGAGATGAACAACAACGCCACATCACGAATCCTTAATAGGAGCTGCAGCAATTAGCTGTGCTAAGACACATCAGAACAGCACAACATCCGTTGTCTGTGCAGACCTTCCCACTCTGCATGGACAGAACTCAACAAAACCGAAGGAAATCTGTCAGAGGAGTGGGAAGCCATGCAGATATAGAGGGTCTGGATCTCCCCATCCTTTCCCTTCGAGGTCCCAGGGACAAATGGGACACAATTCCCTATCCAGAAAGCAGCTGCTAAAGCAGCAGAGGATGCCATGGTGCCAGGAAAGCATACTCAAGCCCTGACCATCACACTGAGAACTGAGAGCTCCTGTGCTTTCCTAGAGAAATGCTGGAAATAAAGTTCCCTGACCAGCCTACCTTCAGACCCCCATCTGCAGGCTTGCCTTTGCCCTTTTGGCCAACGGGACTGCTGAATGCCTCAGGCCACCAACAGCCCTGTCCTTAGGGCTGCTTTTATTTTTAGGTGAACTTCTGGTGCCCACTAAAATTGCTCCCGGCAGCCCCTGAGCTCAATGCTGACCTGGATGCTCATCTCAGTGCTGCTGCCCAGCCACATTACAGCTGGTTTTACTCAGTGTGAAGATAATCCAGGCTTTCCCCGAGTGCCTCATTTTCTCTTTTTAGCCACTCCCCATAGGAATCTGTGCTGTTCCAAGTCAAAACAAATCTCATTCACTGCTGATGGGAGAAAACATAAACTTCCCAAAGAGAAGATCATGCACACAGTGTCCTGGGTATAAGACATGCCCCAGACAGAACAGCAATGTCCTAGCAGCTATTCTGAAGGCATACGTGGCTGCACTCAACACGATGCATAAAGGCACTAAAACAGATCTCAAGCTCCACGTGCTTTGCTCATGCAAACTTGCTGAAATCAATGATTTTACCTATGCAAGAGGTCGGCTGCACCAAGGGGGATGCACTGGTCCTCCTCTAAAACCGAGCTGAAGTTGCATCAAAACCAAATGCACAAACCCTCAGTTACAGCACTGCTCATTCACATCAGTCACTCTCTAGTCCTTGCTGGTTCAGTGCAATAACCCACCCAGTGCAAAGGAGAGGTGTTGCAGAGTGATCTTCCCAACAGGAGCAGCCTGGGACACGAAAAAGGTGGAAGGAACACAGCAAGGGTGGTGGAGTGACCCCAGGGGTTGTGCTGAGATGCAAGCAAACCCAACCCACTGCTGTAGTGAAGACACAAAGTTGTGGTCCCCAGCTGTTTGCCCTTGGATGCAAAGGTTGCCTTCACCACGGCACAAGCACCTTTTAGGGCTGGCAATCTCTTTGCCCGATTTTATCACAGAATCATCACAGAATCATTGAACGGCTTGGGTTGGAAGAGGCTTTGAACATTTTGAGGCAGTAAAACCAAAGACTCGGAGGGGCTTGCTATCAAATGCCTCGTGCAAACAGCAGCATTCAGGACTCCAGTGCCGTCCCCCTCTGAACAAACAAATTGATGAAAGGTATCAGCCAAACAGGAAAAGAACAGGGATACTCACTCTTTCCCCAGGATCTCCCATTAAGCCCACAGGTCCGGTTGGTCCTGGAGGTCCTGGAAGGCCCTAGAATAGAAAAGACAGAACAAATAAATAAATAAATAAGCCACTGAATGGAAATGTGTTATTATTTGTAACATTCATGCAAAGAGCAGGACAAGAAATAGGGCTTTCTGTTTATTTTGAGTCCAGAAAATCAACCCCAAAGCTTTTGCACACACACACACATGGCATATTGAATCAATACAGCCTGGGACCAGCTGTGTGCTGAGCCCCGTGCAGGCATCAGCCCCCCGCAATGCATGCATCCAGCTCCACCAAGCTGCAAGGTGTAACCCCAACACCACTTACTGCAGGGCCTTCGGGACCAGGGGGGCCTTCCACAAGCATACCCTAAACAGGAGGAAGGAATAACAGTGATTAGCACATCCTCAAAGCCATCCCAACTTCAGGGCTGGAAACCCAATGCTTCCTCCATCCTTAAATAGCTCAGGCCTTGCTGCTAGCTTCCATACTCCCTCAGTGACATCACCAAAGCCAAATACCATTTATTTGGATCACGCAGGGCACGGAGAAACAGCCTTTCACCCCAGCATGGGACTGCTTTCCTGCCCACTGCCTTCCTCCCTTCACTAAAGGGCAAACCTCAGTTATGGAGATGGGGAGAAGATCTCCTTTTGGGGAAGCAACAGTCTCTAAGACCCAGCAGCTTGGAGAAAAAACAATAGCAAGTTAATAAGCAAACTGCAAGGGTTTGGGTTTGTTTTGAAATTACTTTCCTAGCAGGCTGCACACTGTGATTTACTCTGTGTACCCAGGAAATCACTGTGCAGGCAAAACAGCAGAATTATGTTATTCCATTCCTTTTCATCTAAATATTTTGTCCTCACTTTAAATCAGGTCTAGCACATACTCAGTGGAATTGAGCTATTTCTGTTCATTTATTTATTTGGTTGTTCTTCCCCCTCATGGCTATGTAAGAGGCAGGAAAGAAACCTCCCATTCAACCAGGCAAACGCTTTCTAGAAGTAATTTCACTGCCAACCACGGAGGCATTGCTCTCTTCCGGCTGGGAATTAGAAGTAATCCCTACATATCACTCCTTCAACCCACACTAAATATGAGCTCCTTGCTGTTGAGGGCTACCAGGATGGGGCAGGTGATTTTGATCCCCCAGAAATGACATCCACAAGGCCCTATCTCCTTTTTCACAGAAAACCCCAGAGCTCTCAGCAAATATCTCCCCAAACAGGGACCACAGAGTCCATCCCCACTGAGACAAATGATGGCACATTGGTGTGTGGCAGCCTCCAGTACAGAACCCAACACCAACCCTTCCTTTTCTCTGTGCTAACGGTGTCTCCAGTCTGATGCAGAGATCCCCAGCCCACATCTGTCCCTCCCAGAACTTTTTGGGGGTGCTGCCAGGGTTACCACAGCCTGAGCATGCACAGGGCTGAGCTCTGCTTCCCACGGCCTGCTGCAGGATGCTCCTATGCACAGGCTGGGCTAATTAGCCCATTCACGATGCAAACATCCTTGGCATCTTCCCATATTTATCAGTTGGTTTATGTTGAGCTCCAGCTTTAGGGACATCTGGAGATTCTCCTCGGCAAGAGATCACTGCTGTTTACATGACCGCTCATCAGCACAGGGGTGGGGATATGGGAGGTTGTGGGACCAGCTGGGGGCACGCCACCAAAGGGGACTGCCTTGGGGGTGGCAAACAGAGCACACGTTTGGGGCCATCCAAGGGAAAAAGGGATGTCAGACCCCTCAACACCCGTTGCTACCCACAAGTGAGGCTAACACTGCAGAAAAAGCACAAAAACTGGCTGCAGTGCACGGAGGAGCTGCACAAAGGCTGATCAAACCCTCTCTGAAGGCACCTGTGAGCACCTGAGTCTGCCCCAAAGCAGCGAAAGGCAGCCTATCACCCCCACAGCTAGGCCATGGGGACACGGGGGTCCCAGCATCCTGGCCACGTCCCCGAGCAGCCTGTGCTGCCCTGCTGCTTCCAGCGAGCGTCAGCACAGAGCAAGGATTGAAGGACAGGCAGCTTGAAGGCAAAGATGAGAGAATTCAGCAGAACCCGCCTTCGTTTTTTTCCCCCCCACCTCTGCTGCAGCCCCGATCAAAAACCAGATAAAGAGCGCAGCAAATGCGAATTTCTCCCTGCTAAAGAGGAACCAAACGGAGAGGAACACGGCAGCATTTGGTCTTGTTTACTCTCTGGCAAAAGCTATACATGCTCCAGTGTTTTGAAATTGCAAAGGCAGCCAAATTCTTTCTGGATGATTAAACTTAACCATTATTTTGTTCGCCCTGTAACATTTCAGATTGGTTCTGGCCCAGGGTGGGCTGCTGAGGCTGCCTTCTCTGTGTTGCTGCATGGTTCAGCAAAGCGTTTGCTCCTTGCCCTTGTTTGCAGAGGGAGAGCAGGACCCAGAAAGGAAGGAGGGAAGGAAGGGTTGGAAATGCTTTCATAAAGCAGTGGTGGAGGCCTGTGAAGCCCCACCGTTGCCCCCAGCTCCTCCCTTGCTCTGCCAGCATAGGCAGAGTCTCCTTGAGAAGGAAATGGAGGAAGAATTGGAAGAAAAAAGAATGGATCGTGGGCAATGGGAAGTACTACTGCTACGCTGGGCACCACCTGGGCTCTCTGCCAAGAGAAACTGGGTTAATTGAGCTGTTGGTGTGCACTTGGCCCTTTGGAGATGTGGCTGGTGAGGTGAGCGCAGCAATGCCAAGCCCTGCTCCCAGCCCAACAGCACCCCAGCACCTCAATAGGATCACAGACATGGACACACAGACATGTGCCAACAGCCCCTTGTCCTTCTTAGGCCACGTGAGCAGCGCTGGGGAGCCCAGCTCCATCCGTACGTATGGGATGCTCTGCCGGGCATCCACCTTTTGTGCAGACTGCACAGTTTATAACCATTCCTTAGAAAGCAAAACAACACCAGGAATGAGTCAGGGCGGAACTGTAAAGAAGGAAAGCACTGATGTTCCCCCTGGGACAACACAGGGCTTCTCTAGAAGCTGCTAGGACTTGGGAGCAGGCATTGGAGCAAACTGTGTGCTGAGAAACCTTTATTTGCGCAGAGCCAAACCCATTGACTGCACCATTAAAGCCATCCCGAAGCTGAGGGTTTGGGTCAGAGTGTGGTCTGGCCCCAGACTGCAGGAGTAGCATTGTGGGGCATCCGAAACCCCCCCAGAGGTGGGGAATGGCCTCTGCCAGGCACTTTCATTTCAGCAGGTCTGGGGTTGCACTACAGCAAATGAGATGTCATGGGAAATTGAGCACTTCCTTCCTAATTTAAGCTGCTTTGTGAAGTGTCTTAAAAAAAAATAATTACAGTATTTTATATTAAAATGGACCAAGTAATGGGAAATTTTCTTCTCAGCTGTACTACTGAGAGCACCGCACCATACAGAATGCAGAGAGGTTGTCCTTACCGGCTCAATAATGGCAGGCTCACCCTTCTGCCCCTTCTCACCCCGTGGGCCTCCAATCTGCAGTATGGAACAGAACAAAGACAAGCAGTCAGAGAGAGCATCACCTGAACCAACAGTCCTGAGCAGGAGCAGGGGGCAACATCACAACATCTGCGCACAGCACAAGTGGGGCATCACCACCTGCCCTGAGCACGGAGACGTTGATGGCAAACATGGCCTCTTGGGTGGATGAACCGAAATGGGATGGGATCACCACCTTTTGCATTGCTCATCTTGAGCTGTGGGGCTAGAAAATCATTTCTCAAGTGTGCATTTGACAGAAAAAAACTCCCTTACCCCTTCATAGATGGTGTCCTGGTTGGCAGGCATCCCAGGCCCGATGTCAGGAGACACTGTTCGGTCATAATAGTAGTAATTCCCATCATATTCTTTTATCGTTTCCTCGGTGAAGTCTTTATCCAGGTCGTCTCCTCCTTGAGCAGCCTGGAAGTGAGAGCAGCAATGCGTCAGGCTGCATATCTCTGCAGGGTGTGCATGCTGAAAGCCTGGGGGGGTTACTGTGGGGTTTGGGGACAGCAGCAGCCTCATGCTAATGGTTGCCAATAGAAAGCACAAGAGAATTTAATTCTGAAGTTTTAAGGTCTCCAGTGACCTCCAAGAGTCTTCCCCAATGGCAGGCGAGAAGAATGGAAGGATCTTCACACAATTCTGGCCTTCCCCAGCAGATATCCCCCCCTAAACACAGTGAAAGTGCGACGGTCTGAGTGAGGCACACAAAGCAGCACAAAGCAGGGGTTTCTGCTGGGACATCCCCACAAAGTCCAGAGGCTTTGAGAAACGTGGAACTGCATTTTCCTGCTCGCCTCCCACAGCCTGATTATTGGGGCCACTGGATGAACAAGCGCCAAATAAATAAATAAAACCCCGTCCCATTCTCAAAATCCAAGTCAAAAATGCAACGTGTCATTATGAGAAGCTAATTACAGGAGGAAATGTGGAAAAATCCCAGTTTGTTTATACAAAGCCCTCCTGTTTGTTTTGTCTGTGATCCAAGTCCACCCTGCTTTTCCAAAGAGCAGGAGCAGATTTTACATATCTGATGCATTGATTGCTAAAATCCTTTCTGCATCTTCACAGCAACAGATACTACAGCACACAAACACAGACAGCAGACATGCATCAGAATTTCCTTTCTTAAGTCCATTTCCCTGCCCTCTCTGCAGGCACTTCTCTCCCAGCATCCTTCAGTTGGAAGAGCACCATAAGGAAGGAAATGTGCTGATAATCATTTTGTTTCCTTCCCGTCTTGTTAATGAACAAAATGGTCCATAAATTGAATTACTTCCAGTGCTTCCCAGAGAGATTATCTCTTCACTGCTATGAATTCAAAATCACTTAAATGCCACCATCATTTGCAGACCTTGTTTCTGTGCCAGAGCAGCTCAGAATCCATGAGCATGAGCATCTGTATCTGCATGCAGGAGGATTGAAAGAAGAAGCCTCATTAGAAGGCAGTGTACTTCCTACTCCTGCCCACTTTCATCATATAATCAGCAGGGAGAACTCATGACAAGTCATCCCATCTCATATTTTCCTGAATCAGAGCATCAAAAAGGTGGGAAGAGAGGTAAAATCCAGAAGGGCATCACTGAATTCTGTAGCCCTGCCACAAAACAGTTCCCAACTACCCGCCTCTCCCCCCCACTTTCCTTGCTATGCTGTTGCCATTTGGGAAATGTCTGATTACAGCAACAGCCAATCGTCCATTCAAGGTATGGAGCAGAGAGCCTCAAAAGTAAATTTCTTTGCCAATATTTCACAAGAAATCTTCTTAACCCGAAGTCTGGATAAGACCAAAAGTGGGTGGCAGGCACTTAACCAGACATTGACACATCTCATATGTAGTCTCTATGCATTCCTGAAACAGCTTTGGCAGCACGTAGCTAACGGATCCAAGTTGCTCCCAGATCCATTTTTTGACAACACGATTCTAAACGATGGTTGCTCCTGATTAGAAAGCTTCGTGTTAGCTTTCATTTGCGCCATGCAAACGGATCAGGTGCTGTCACACCTCTGCTATCCCGCTAAAACTCTTTTATCAGCATTTGCACTTCGAAACCTTAAAGCTTGTTCATCTCCCTACAAAGCTTTTAGAGATAACACAGCAAGCTTCCTCAAATTGCGTTTCGTGACATGAACATCAGAAATGCCTCTTTTGATGTTTTGATATCCCCAAATCAATTTGCTTGGAAAGAGATAATACACTGAATAACTGGGCAGAGTAGAAGGAAAGCTCTCTGTGCTGAGATCTTCAGGTGCTTTGGAAAGAGAAAGAACAACAAAAGCAACCCGGATTCAGAACACAGCACAAAAAGAAAACAGGAGGTCAAAAAACCATTGTGCAACGTACTGCAATGCTCCATTGCTGATAACAACCTCATTTAAATCATCTTTTAGCCTTTCCTTTCAAGAAAGTGATGCAGCTCGGAAGCCTTTGCTGTATGCATCTGGAAAAGCAAAGCAAACTGCTTGATGAATAGCAGGCGATGAACAGAATATATCTGTCCCCAGCTCCTCGTGTTCACAGGAGTATTGCTGCCTACTAAATCTCAGCATTGCTCTGCCAACATTTATCACAGAGTCATTAGCTGTAAGCAAACCCAAGCCCAGGAGAGTTAACAGACTAAGCCTGCCTCCAAAACCTCTCCCTCAGCCTCCTGTAAGACCAAGTCTCCTAGAATTCCAACCATAGGAAGTACAGTCTGCCCAAAACACAGACAGGTGAACTCAGCCACGACATCCTCACATCCACACTGCCCAGGTTGCTCTGATGCTGGATTAAAGCATTCAGCTTCACCAGGAGCTTGTGGTTGCAGTTGGAGCTCCCAGCTTCCACCCTGCAGTGCAAACCCCTTGGCTACGTGCACCTTTTGGGGCTCTGTCACACTGCATCAGCACTCGGTGCATGGGAACCTCCCGCAGCTGGGCAAGTTGTGTCCCCTCTCTGCTCATCACTGCAGGATTCAGTGGAGCCAGTGGATGAAGTGGAGCAGACTCCCACCCCGAGCAGACCCATGGCCTTCCCCATTTGCTTGCACCTCTGAGCTACTGGAGGTGGGTGGCCTCAGGACGCTCTGCAGTGCTTTGGGATAACAGGCTGAGCTTTCACACAGGAAAGCTTTGCCCTGCATTTCTCTACCTGAGCTTTGCTCCCCTTCTGTTTGATTTTCCTAACAATTTAAAGAGGTCCTTAAGCCTCTTATTTCCACTTCCAATTTTTAAGATCACCCTATCCAATCTTTAATTCCTCCCTATTAGAAAGCTCAAGTTTGGCCAAAGATTTCTGGCTCCATGTCAGGAAACAGAAACATTTCCCATCCTTCGGTTCCCTCAGGCTGGCGCTCGGTCCATCCATCTGCTGGAGTGCTTTTCTTTCCCCCTGAGCATCTCCCCACCCCACTCAGCCTTCTCCCAACAGCTCCATTCCATCCATCTGGGCTCAACCCCCCTGACTGTTCAGCTCTTCCTTGGACACCTTCCCTGACACCTTTTAATTCATGCTTTCAGGCCCGGCTCCAATTATCTTAGCCATCTTTTGCTGTCTCTTTTGCCACTCTCTGACAACTCCCAGCAAGCCTCGAGTTTCACAGTCCCATCACTCACTTCTGCTCTGCTCGAGGAAGAACCACGGAGCACTGCCAAATCCCACCCCAGGAAACCTCATCCCGCCATCAGTTCTGATGCTTCTGGGTAACGAAGAAGTTGCCTCATCAACTAGAAAGTTATTTCCTTGCCTGGCGAGCTATACGACCCAGCTGCACGACAGCTCATTTCAGCCTCATTGGAGGATGAGACGAATAAAAGCAAAAACTGGGCAAGCTTTAAAGGCAGAGCAGTCTCAAGTGTGACATGGTGACATTAAATGCGGGGAACTAAAAATGCAGCCGCTCCAAAGAGTCTCAGCTGTGGGATCAGGGCTGATCCCTTTGTCAGTACATCTGCAACAAGACAGAGGGCCTCTGTGGGTAAATGGAATAACTCAAATGAGGGGGTTTGTCCCAGCGTTGAAGTCATTTGGTTGTTTTTTTTATGTTTCAATCTGAAAAATGTGAAGGTGCCATTTAGTAAGAATGACCAAATGCAAATATCCCACACCCTGACAGAGCTGGCCCGAGCCACCTGCAGATTTACCATATGGATCATCACATCTCTTTTGCACAGGGCTAAGAAGCGGCAGAAATAATACATACACATATATATATATATATATATAAAGACAAAGCGAAAGGAAAAGGACTCATTAAATTACATCAGTCTCATTGTAGGTGATGACAGTACTCGTGGGGAGCTCTGCTTCCACTGCATTTTCGGTGAGCCCTCCTTGGGGGTCTACTTCTTCGTTGTAGTTGATGTCTTCATAGGGCAGAGGTGTGAAGTACTCCTCGTTGATGGTTTCATAGTTGTACTCATCCACCAGGGGGTCGTCCACGGGTGCAGCCCCTTTGGTCTGCCTGCTGGGGTCCCCTGCTTCAGGGGATGGCGTGGGGGAAGGATAGTCCTAGTGTGGAAAACAAAAATCAAACGAGTATAAATGAAAAACACCGCCATGGGTGGAACAAAGCAGATGGTCTGCATCGCCCTCCGCTCCTCAGTTCACAGCTCCACGAAGGTGCCATTTATCCACCAGGACCTCACGTGGGTACCTGCTTGGTTTCGGGTCTCTCTCCAGCAGCCACTCCGGGGGGTGCAGGTTTGGTGGTGGGTGCTTCAGGCTTTACAGCTTCGTCAACATCTTCATAGTAGGGGTACTCATAGTAGTAGGTATCCCCTTCTCCCTCCCCATCGGTATACTGTAGAGAGAATACAAGCATCAGAACATCAGCTGGTGGCACCCAGTGCATGCCCAACCTCTGTAGGTTTCTTTCATGCCAGTGGTCCATGCTGCACTACATTTCTGCTGTGGAGTGACCACAACAGTTTCCCTTCCTCTCATTCTTCAGCTTCTGAAACACCAGGAGCCTGGCTTTGGGCTGCTCTGTGCTTTCAGGTCTCTGCTAATCTCTCAGCCCAGGGGCACCTGGGAGAGAGCAAAGCCACCCAGCAGGAGTTTGGTCACCCCCAACTACCCTATGAAACAGAAAAACAGTTGTGTTGTTTTTAACACATAATTGATGAAGCCTCCTGGGTCACATCTCAGATCTGCAGCGGGCAACGTGCATCACACCACCACCGCTCCAAGAAGCTGGGCTGCTCTTTTCTCTCCTAATAACATGCCTATGATTTCCTATCTGCCCGTGACCCGCAGGCAGGAGGGCTTCAAAACCCAGATATTTTCAGAGTTTTCCACAAGGCGTCAGTCATTCTTCAGAATGAAATACAAACCAAACGTTTGGTTACAGCCGGGCACGGCCAATCTCTCCGCCAGCCCATCGCTTTGGCTGGCAGCAGACTCATGGATGAGTTATTCTTACATGGAGCAACACAGCCCGGAGACAAGCCAGCCCTTGTTGCACTGCTGGCTCCAGAAGAAGAGCTTTCTTTTCCTACTACCATGCACTTTGATCAAACCAGAGAGTCTATCCTCCAGCAGCGCTGGCAGCATGGTTACAGCTTCCATGGACTGCACTGCTGCAAGCTGCACTCTGCTCCCCAAAGCAGCTTCTTAACCCAAATCCCAAGGTGTGTGGGCCAGAGCACGGCAACGGCACTGCACATCAGTGGGGAGCAGCTGAGAGCAAAGCAGAGGGCACTGCACTGCTGCAAACTGGGCAGAAGCAGCAGCCAAGGCGCTGAGAAGTGCCTGAGGGTGCCAGACACTTTAATTGCTGTGAGCTGAGCCTGAGACCTCTTCTAAATGCATCAAATTCAGATGATGGCCTTCTGGAAATCAGCCCCACTCAGACGTTTCCGAGTGAGCAGCAGAAATACGGAGGCACCCCGTTTTGTTTTGGGGTTTTTTTTTCTCCTTTAGTTTTTGTAAAGAAAATAAGCTCCGACTGTAGGAAAAGCTGCCTTGCACAGCCCAGCAGCTCATACGGGAGAAATCATTACAGATCAGCTGGGACCATTTCTGCCAAAAGGAAATTCAAATGGCAAACACACAGGCAAAAAAAATTCCTCCTCCTGCCTTTGACACCTGTCACTTCAAAGGAGAACCAGTAAAAAAAATAACCAGCGCTTAATCTGGTTTCAAGTTTAACAGCGAAAATTGGGTTTTGGAAACAGGTGCACGTTTTGGATGGGGTTTGGCCTGCCTGGGAAGGTCAGTGCTTCCATCAGCTCAGGCTCAGTCCTCTGCAAGGTTCTGAGCTCTGAGGAAACCTGAACTTCATTTGCTGGAGGAGCACAGAAGGGAAGGGAAAGCCCTGGGGGCAGGAGATCCTAAAATCAACCTCTGCTTCGGCCACTGCCTTATGAAGGATTTACAGGAAGGTGGGACAGGAGGAAGACTGGCTATAAGGAGGAAGTATTTTCCTATAAGGGTAGTGCAGCACTGGCACAGGTTGCACAGAGATGCAGTGATGCCCCATCCCTGCAGACACCCAAGGTCAGACTGGAGGAGCTCTGAGCACCCGATGGAGCTGTGGGTGTCCCTGTTCATTGCAAGGAGTGGGAACACATGGCCCTTAAAGGTCCCTTCGGATTGAAACAAGCAAGTTAAGCTTTGCAACCACAGCATTGGAGCCCTATACCACTGCCCCCAGAGCATCCCCACCCGCAGCCATGATCTCCTACTCACATATTCATCCTGGTTGGGGTCCTGGGACTGTGGAGAGTCAGGGACGGCGGTGTCACAGTCGGGGCTGTAGTGCTCACAGTAGTCGTGGGCCGCCCGGGGGTCAGCCACGATCAGCAGCTGCTGGATGTCGCCCTGCAGGGAGGGAAGCCAAAGTCGAGGTTTAATGATAGCACCAAAAGCAGTTTACTCGCAGCAGACAGTCGCATCAGGAAAGATTTTTACTGCTTGGATTTTTGCAGCTGACGGTTTAGTTAGGGGAAAAAAAGTCTTCTTTAATGATAGAAAAATACTGTGAAGGCGTGGGGGGGGAAGGAGTGTTACAGCACAACTACTTGGGCACATAATAGGAACCAGAAGCTCAGAGCAGAGCCTGGCCAGAATGTCTCAGAGCCCTGTGGAAAACCAAAGGATATTTTTGAAACAAGAGGTCAGGCTCAACTCCATGCACACACTGCAGCAGTGACCGCCTTCTGAACATCCACATTACCCTACAATTCAGCCTTGGTTTAAGCCTATCGCTCTTTCTTTTAGAAAATGAACAGAAAATGGGTTGCAGCTTTGGGAAAAATGGGACAAAAAATAAAATAAAGAAAGCCAAATTATTGTCTCTCAGAATGCGCCCCATTTTCAGCTCTCCACCGCCTGCAGTGTAACCTGCTGGGCCGTGGGATTACCTGCACCACGTAATCCCAATGCCAAGGGCAGCTCCCAGGCTCCCCATCACTGCAGGATGCCCAGCCTGGCCATGACAACTCACTTGGAGCTCCTGATGGGAATAACCTTCCAGATGTGATATCACATCACAAGAGCCCAGCCACCTCTACCCCCCTGACTTCCACATGAAGACACCGATGCCCTTCTCAACAAGGTGCTTAAAGCTTCCCAGTTTGCACGAGGTTACGAGGAGTGCCGGTGCTGCTGGAAGAAGTTGAAATAAAACAGTCACAACAGCAGGCTTGGTCTTTGTCTCCGAGAGGCAGGGAAGGAAGGCTGAAAGCTTTTTTTCCTGATAAGGTGGGATTTACACCTCAAGGAGAGCTGATAGTCTGTACCCTATCAGAGTTAAAGTTGTGTTTTCTTGAGGAAGAGATAAAGCAAAGAAAGGCATGTTGGCTAAACATGGTGCAAAAGGTTACGCAGGAGAGAATTTGCTATAGCTGAGTTCATTTTTAGCCTCAGCTGACAGCATCTCCTGAGCTACACGTGGGACAAAATCTTGTCTCAATCACGCTCTGCTTCCAGCAGCAGAATGAGAGCTGAACATCCTCTTGCTCAAGGCATTGCAGCACATGGAAAGACATCACTGCAAGTCCCAGAAACTCTGGACTCAAGCTCTGGAGAAATCCCAAACTCAGCACAAGGCACTGGGGGATGTCAATGGCCCAGTGAGGAAAACAAATGAAGCTTCTTGCCACCTCTGGGCTGAGAGCTTAAGAAAGTCAGCACACACCTGAATAACTCCAGCACACAAAGAATGCCACGGCAAAGCACAAGCTTTGTCAGAGAGCTCCTTCCAAACCAACTGTGCTCCACGAGCATCCACTCACCACACCTCCTGTTTTCCCATTTCCTTTCCAAACCCAACCAATCACCCTGCCCAGCAAAGCTCATCCTTCTCTTGTTCCGGCAGCAGTGTGCAAGCATGCAAAACCAGAAGGAAAAGCAATACACCAGACTTTGGAGGAATGAGAGCCCCAGGGAGCATCTGAGCTCAAGCGCACTGATGTGGGTCGAGCAGCGCAGGGGCAAGGGAAGGAGGAGAGCTCGTGAGCTGCTGGACTGTTCATCTTTGTTTCATTAATAGCAAGTGCACGGCTCTGGTGGGCACCCCGTGTTAACATTTGTAAAAAGCAGACAGGAGTGAAACCTTGTTAGCAAAATTCCCGGTCAACTGACCTCATCCCTCAGTACAAAACAATAACATGGGCTAATTTAGGCCCTAATAAAAGCTCCGCTATCTGAACTTCACAAAAGATTCACGAAGCTCTGCTGTCAAGAGCCCCATTTCTTTGATTTAGAAAGGTGGCCTTAACTAGAGCAAGCCGCGCAGGGAGGTTTGCTGCTTGTGTGTCCTCCCAAACGTGTTGCTGCTAATAAATATCACCTGGAGAGAGCTGCCCCCAACCCCAGCTCTGCTCCTCTGCACAACGAGTACTAGCTCCACTGCTGTGGATACACACAACAGCCAGCCCTCTCTCCTTCCTACTTCAACATCTGCTTTTCTCAGCACGAGCAGCGATAATGAAGATGCCATAAAGTTAAAGTTAACATCCCCGCCTTCCACACCCGTGCAGCAGCCATAGATTTTCCACAAAGCCTTTGCAAGAGGGGGAGCACTCTCCCTCGATGGCTTAAAGACTTATCCAGCCAAGTCAGTGAGGTCTGAAGACCGAGCTTCAAATAAAGGGGTATCCAATCCAGGGAGCATCCAACCTCCAGCCTCACGTGGATAGTGAGGGAATCATGGACACCTGGATTAAGGTTAGCACAGAGGGCTCTCAAGAAGCCCTTCCAATGCTGCAGCCCTGGCCATGCACTGCCCAGATAAATCAATTCTTTCTTTTCCTCTGAAAAGAACCAATATTTCACCTGCCCGAAGAGCCAGTGTTTCTAAAGGAAAATAAATCAAACGCTGACCTTTATTCCAACAACTTCCTGCAACGGGGAAGAGGCAGCACAGGATGCTGATGAAAATGATTCTGAATTGTGAGGCTTTTTTTTTTTTCGCTCCACCAAACAGATGTAAGTGCTAACTGTCACGACCAGTAAGAAATGGTTTGACATTTATGGTAAAGCCATTGGTGCCCGATGACTCATTTGCTTTACGGATTAAGTTCCATCGAGGCAGTTGAACTCAGCTCCCCAGCCAGCTCCCAGACAAGACTGGAAAAGCTCTTCAGGAGCATTTTTTAACACTTATTCTATACGTGTGCAAAAAATGTCACATCGCTTCCAATGACATCAACTTCAGTAACTTGGAGAAATCGCTGTGGTTCAACAAAACAAACAGCTGGCGAGGATAAGCACTGTGACTTCATCTGGCATTGGCAGCAGCTCCAGAAGTACTGGGCTTCTTCAGGGCTCCCACACTAATAATTACTTGGACTGTTGTTTCAGCGTGTTGCCACAGGCACCTTAGTGACACCGAGCATCTCTAAGAAGAATTACTGCCCGATGAGCCTTTTTAAGCTCCCACGTCTAACTCAGATAGCCACCAAAACCCATATGTGGCTGTGATATTAAAAAAAATAAAGTCTTAATTATTAGAAGCAATCGGGATGTTGCTGAGTTTTACTATGACAAACTCACTGGTTTCACAAACACAGACCCAGCCAGCCGGATTAAGAGTGGCTGAAGTTCAGCATGGCTCTGTGATGAAAGCATTGAGATCCCAGCCACCAGCAAGCTTCCAACAAACCTAATCCCTGTCTCAGAGACGGCCTGCCAGCCCCAGATGTTCCGCTTGATAGAAGCTGTCATCAGCACTTGCCCAGGGATAAAGGCTAACTGCTAAGGACGCGGCATATTGGCATTGCCCAAGGGTCCATCCCTTAAACACAGCTCTGCAGAGGAGAAGCCAAATGGCAGCAATGGGGTCACACCCTGACCTGCATCCCAGACCGCTCTCGCTGGACCAGCCAGAGGGACGGGCATCTTTTGGGCTTCCAAACATGTTGCAGTACAAAACTGGAAGCCAAGGGTTGGAGAGCTGCCTCAAAAAAGAATAAAAAATAAAGAAGGGAAGGGCTCGTCTCATGCACAGCCGTGATTCAGCTGCAAATACTTGGTGGCTGGGATAAAGGCAACACGGATGTTTGCTTCCTTGTCCCGCTCAAGGGGGGCTGCAGGAGCAGACAGGCGGTTTTGCTGTGAGACCTCCTCTATTTCCCCTCCTGTGCTCAGGTCACCACAAGAATGGATCCCTCCTGGCTTTTGGCACTCAGATGGGAGCTTCTTCTGAGCCCTTTATAGAAAAAAAAATAATAATCTTGCAAAGGAAAGGGGACAGATGCCTCTCTGCAAACAAATACGGCTTCAAGCAAAAGCCCTTCTCAAGGACTGATGATGGTTTCCCCTCCTCACCTCATCTCCTCCTGGTGGGTTCTTATGAACAGGGATTTTCAAAGCAAGGGGACTCCGTTCCTTGTGTGCTTGCACAGACCACCACACAACACGGTGCCTGCTATGACAGGCCGCAGCGTAACATCGCAATACAAATTACAAGCTGCTTAGCAACAGCTCCTTAGTGAAAGAGGACAGTTTCTCAGAAGAGAGCAAAAGCCAGATAGCTTTGCTAGTTCTGGAGAGCTCCACTGAAGAAGCCATTGCTCTGCCAATACCCAAACAACACTCAAGGACTCAAGTTGTTAATAGAGTGGGAGACACTCATACAACGTCGACTTCCAAGCAGATGCCATTTTTCTCCTCTAGCCTCCGTTCTAACAGCCTCCCAGTGTCAACAACATCCCACGCTCACGTAAGCACTCCTCAGGCAGTGGCTGCAGCCCCAGGCATGGTGCCGAGCACCTGTGGAAGTGGATGAAGCAAACGTAGAGCCAGAGCTCAGAGCTAAATCCATTTTTGCTTAAGTGATAACACAGCTAATTCCCAAAGACAATATACACAGCATTCATCCACAGTATGGATTATTTACACAACAGTGCTTTGCAGGCAAAAGACTCATCCGCTATCCCAGAGACATTCCTATTTCTAATGGATGAAAGATTTTCTTGCATTTCCAAATGCCTGAGTTTGTCATAGCCATTAATCATCCCCAATTTCTTCCCAAGACTTTCCATGGAATCCTCACCAAACTCTGGCAGCTGACAGCCCCTTTTTCCTTCCCAATCCCACATTCCTACCCCCAAGCCCATTCACAAAGCTCACATCTCACCCTTACAGCATCTCATGTACGGACTGTCAACACCATGAAAAGAAAGGGAGAAGATGAAAAAACCCAGCCATGCTCAAACAGCCATTCCTATGCCAACCCCGCTCCAGCCCCGGCACGGCGCCTAATTGAAACCCTTGTCCTTTCAGAGGGGACATCTAATCACCAGCTCTAAGGTCCTGAACAGCTCCCAGGCTGTTTTATGCTTATAGGCAATTGTACACAACCTCGCTCAACCCTGAACCTAACAGACTGTGATGGGGGCTGTGGGGGTCAAACAGAGCCCTACGTGTGCACCGTGCAGCTCCTGGCCCCATAAGCCCAGAATGAGCATTGCTTCCAGAGCACCCCACGTCCCTCCCAGCTTAAAGCCAACGCTGAGACCTTGGAGAACAAGAACTCACCAACTGAGTGGAAGAACACAGCTAAAGCAGATCAGCTACCTGCCATTTAACTAAAATCCAAGAATTTAGTGGATGCAAGGATTGTTTTTCTCTCTGCCCCAAGGAACAGGCAGCTTGGAGAGCAGGTGGCATTGACAGAAGCACAGAAAGCATAGAACCTACCAAATGCTTACTGCAAGGCTATTGCATTTCCCTGGGGCTCCTCAGTGGTTTTATTTCAGAGGGGGAAAAGCCCCGGCAGGACCTACAGAGCTGTGCTGCACAAGAGGCACTGCTGTGGGCAGATGTGCCACCTGCTCCAGCAAATAGAAAAAAAACAAAGCTAGGAGGAAATAAAACCAAAGGGGAAAAAGCAAAAAGACCTGAGGGTGAACATGGGCAGCACATCAGAAAGCGGACCGTGGTTAAAAGCTGAGCTCCTGAGGGAGCATCCCGGGTCAGGCAGCGGCTGTCCCACGCACGTAGTGGGGTCAGGGCCAGCTTTCCTTGACTCATGTCTGGGGCTGTGAGCCGCCAGACAGCGACTGCGTCGCTGAGCCGACAGCTACTCTTAATAATGATCACAGCTAATTGCGCGAGGGAGCTGGACCCACCCAGGGGAAGTGGTGATGAGAAACAACTCCTGGTTCTTCTCACGCCCTACAGCTGCCTGCATCAGTTGCTCTGACTGCGGTGGCATCACCGCCGGCATCACCACCGCGCACCACGGCCCTTTGGGACAGAATGTTTGCATGCTTCGATTTTTCCCTTCCACTTCAAGCTCTCCAGATCCTCCTTAGAACTGCTGCCTTCCATGGGGCCAGTGCTCCGGGGGCAACGTGTCTGCGTTCCTCTCTGTTGAGTGAGCCCAAACACCGTAACTCCGGTTGGGACGGGGAAGGTGCAGGCAGGGCAAAGCAGCCGCCAAGCAGCAGGGACGGCAGGAAAGGAAAAGGCAGCCAAGCTGACTTCCAAAAACTATTAAGCAAACACAAAAGATCGCTGGAACGCTCCAAAAGAGAGCTATCCTTAACTCACCAGCCATCATGCCCGGCTCCGTTAGCTATTTTTATACATTTTATGGCTTTTTAAACAAACCACAATCTTATCTGCTTGGATTTTCGGGTGTGAAGCAGTCAGTTAGGGACAGGGAAAGGGAGCTGCCACCAGACAGCTTCCTCATACCGCACAGCCCAGCCTGGAAGGAAGGACAGACGGGGAGAGACCCATCTTACAAAAGGCTGCTTTATATTCGCTCCTCCTTTACAGCCCAGCCAAGCGCTGCGGTAACACAGGCAAAAATAATACGAGAGGTTTCCGTGGCTATTTCAAAGAGGGGGAAAAGAATAGGGCACAGTTTGGAGTTTTAAAGGCAAAGAAAGAAAGACAAAGAAAAGAAGAAACACCCTGACAGCCCCAACATCTCTCTATCCCGCTATAGGCAGGATATGACTCCCAAATTTCATTTTCTTATTGTAAAGTCAGTCTTTCGGTTTGCAAAATGAGCATTTTTACACTTTATTTTTTTGGTAAATCGTATGCTCTGGGCAGATGTCTGAACCCTGCAGCAGATTAGAAACACATGGGAAGAACAAGGAATCCAAACCACACGTTTTTATTAAGCTGCGTGACTTCTAGTTCAAATCTCATCGCGTTGAAGTAAATATTTTCTCCCTAAAGCAGTAGCTGCAGGTCAGGTTATCCACATGAGATGCTTCATATCTGCACATATATGCACACACTCAGGTGCCCCTCTACTGCATGTCACGTCTTTGCTGATAAGCCTCAAAGACATCAACGTGAGGCCACGGGGCTGAAGTTGCATTTTTTTGTTTGAACATGCCCAAATCTTATTTCAACTGCTTATTTCAGGAATACCACTCCGTACAGACATTTAACACATGTTCTACGGTCATGAGACCATGAGACTTTTCCAGAGTACTTCCACTCCATCCTGGAGCAGGTTGCCCAGTGAGGCTGGGGATGCCCCCTCCCTGGCAGTGCTCAAGGCCAGGCTGGATGGGGCTATGAGCAACCCAGTCTAGGAGGAGGTGTCCCTGCCTACAGCAGGGGGTTTGAAATAGATCATCTGAAAGGTTCTTTCCAACCCAAACGACTTTATGATTGTGGTTTGAATGAGCCCATCCACTAACAGGGGAGCTTTTCTAGAAAGCATCCAGATTTGGGTACTTCTGCAAGACTGGCTTCCTAACGAATTAGCTGGCATGGAGCATGCATCCTGCTAAAGCCTGACACGAAGCTTTCCTGAAGCATAATCCTTATCATCAGCCTCTTCCTCTCTTCCTGTGAAGGCTGCCTGCAAGCAAACGTGGCTCCCACAAGGTCCTGGGCATTCCCTGCAAAGTAGAGCCCACTCCTCACTGCAGGACACAAAAGCCCACACACAAAACCCACTCTCAGTATCCTCCAGCAGTGCAAGGAGCCAACAGCCTCAGTACCACAGCCCTTTGGGGCTGCAGGATGAACAATTCCATCCATCCCCCTCACTTGCCCTCTGCCTTTGCATACCTCCTTCCTGCAGGAGAGAGAACAGGACAGCAGTCTGAGCCCCTTGGCTCACCAGGGCTGAGCTGCCAAAGCCCTGAGATGTTCTAAGAGCCACGGGATGCAAACCTTGCAGAGTGACCCATCCAGACCACGCTACTAACCAGGCAGGAACGGAAGAAATAAATCTTTCTCTGAGTTATTTCTGAGCTGCTGGCTGGGCAAAGGTGTTCTTTCTATTTCTGGGGCAGGGTGAAAAAAATAAAAAAAGAGAAAAGATAAAAAAGCCGGCTGCAGAGAGCCCTTCCAAACCGACTCCGTTTTCTTTGGCTGCTCCAAAACTCCCATGAATGTGGTAAATAGCCTGAATCTCTTTTTCCCCTGTCTAGTTTTGACTGAAAAGCAGGAAAGCTGATTCTGAGAAGAGCTGGAAGGAGGGAAGAGCAAGTTTAGTCTCTGCACACGGGGCCAGCCTGGCAGTAGGACTTGGCCCACACGTGCCATCTTATAGGGAATGAGAGGCTCTAAGGTCAGACCTAGAGGAGCTCCTTGGCAGAGCTGATCCATTTCTGCCAACACAAGAAGCTAGAGCAAATCCAGCCGTGTTCTGACAGGCCGGGTGCATCCTTCATAGAAACGTGGGGAAATACCTTCACTGAAGCACCAACCCAGCCTTCTGGCCGCCACCACACCCCCAGTAACCAAATACTCATCTCTGCTGTGTACACCAGAAACCACAGTGAGTTATTTAATCTGAAGGTTTAAGCTCTAACACATGAGGAAGCATTCCCCTCTAATGAATTCATTAGGACAGCAATGCATTTTTTTGGCTGGTTTAACCCCAAAAGCAAGCCATGTGTGATCCGTGCAGCTACAGGTGTGTCTGTCTGCCTCAATAACTCCTGCATCTCAACGCTGATTTCAATCGCATTTGACAGAGCAAGAAGGCTCAAGCTAATAAAATTCCTATAAACATCACGGAAAAAGGCAGTCAGGTAAAAGAAAGGCACGGTACACTGTCTGAGGGGAGGATTTACAGCAGGTTCACATCTGATTGGTTATAGTAGCATTCAGAACAAGGCATCTCTGTAATGTTCCTGCCATAGGAGAAGCTGCAAGTGACCACAAGGCAAATTAAAAGGAACGCCAAGCGGACTAATCTCAAGGCATCTTTGAGGTTCCCAATTACAACAGTAACTGGAGAAAGATGAGCTGAAGCACCACAAAATGAGCAGTTATGGTATTTCTGCCTATATATAGCAGACGTCCTTCTTCTCCTCAGTCTTCCAAACCCAAGAAGAGTGGAGGACAAAACAAAAGCAAGGCAGCTCTTAGAGGAACTGCACAGGACACAGCAAAGCCCAAAGGGTTGACACTACACAACATTGGCCATGTTCACAATGGCACCGCCATGAGGGGACCACACCTGAGCCTTCCCTCACACAGTGCCATCCATCTGCACAGCAGACGTGCCGTTGTTCCTGGCTCTCCATCAAACACACCGAGATCAAACCACGGAGGTTGGTTCTTTTCCCCCTGTACGACCACACAGCAGTTTGCCACGCTGTGATTTCTGCCTTCAAATCATCAACGTGTCATAGCCCATGCAGACAAATTACACCTCTGCTCCCTAAAAATAGAGGCCCTACAATCACTATGTGCTCTGCTGTCACTATTCCTGCTTCAAGCCCAGGCACAACCTTTAAAGCACAGCCTCTGCAGGGTTTTTTGTTGGTGTTTTTTTCCCCCCTGCAGATTACAGACGTTCAGCCAGAAATAGTGCAAATCTATAGGATAACTTCTAAAGGAATTCTTCACAGCCTGCTGGCAGATTGAACCGCTGAGTTCCCAGCTATTCTTTTTAATAAACATAACCACTGTCCCTCTACAAAACCAACACCGGGAGCTGAGAGTGACTTCCTACCAATCGATTATTCAAAACGACAGTTTGCCATTCTGTCAGACATCCATGCAGAATCCAAGCATTCGTTTTTAAAACTACTGACAGTGCCAACCCGCATGCAAAATAATGGGTATGGATAAGCAGATAGTGCCAGTTTTGCAAGCGGTTCCTTCCAATTTCTTTCCAACAGGAGTCTGTTCGGCTCAGATCTATTCCCATAGAGCAGTTCTGTCCCCCACCTGAAACACCAGGTCGGACGATGCTGCTGAACACTTGCAAACAGCAAAATGCATAATTCAAAACGTTCCTTTTAATAATCACTTCTGAAGTTGGCTTCGATGGGTGATATCTGCCCTGATCTGCCCTGCATATCAGGATGCAGTCGGCAATGGGATTTTGGATGGTCAAGGTAAGAAGTTTCCATATAAGGATGAATCAGGGGCAGCACGCAACAAGGTGATAGGTTGCCCTGCAGCCATTGCTTGCAGGCACCCAACTGCACTCCACAGCCTTGCCCACAGCTCTGGGGCTGCCCATAGATGTGGGGACCCATGCAGGTTGTTCATCGCTGCCAGGACAACCCCATAGGCACCATCCCACAAAACTGGCATTCAGGCCTACTGGAAAACTGTTAACCAATAACTTGCACGTAGTGGGAGGCATTTCCATAGCATCAGCCTGTCCAGAATTTAAAAAAAAGAGAGAAAGAAAGCCCAGCCCAGACCTCTGAGAAATGAATGGGACAAAATGAATGGATGCCATTGTCTATCACAATCCGCCAGCACTTAACTAGCAGTTAATAAAGCTGAGAGGAGAAGATGAAACAATGAACAGTTTTGAAATAACGCCCTCATTTTGTGCTTGGTGTATAGAGCTGCTATTCCCCCTGCCCAGCACAGCTCCTTGAACACATCACTGCTCTCTCCTCCCAGTTCTCATCATCTGGGGGTCATTCCCCACCATGCTCGACCTAAGCAGCCCTGTGCCCAGGCTGAGGGCTCTGCACTTAGATCCAAGCTCCATTTCTCATGCAAAATGAGAAAACAGCAGAGTTTTCCTTGGAGAGGAGACACAGCCTTGGGGGGAGCGTGCAGTCTCTGCAAACTCCACATAAACCCAAATTAGAGAGAGGAAAGGCTGCCAAAGGCTGCCCAGCCTTCAAATTTCTTCTTGTGGTCTTGCAGGCCTGACCACATACTCAAGTTCCCTGTTTTCTTTACTGTTCCATTTAGTGCTGCATTCCCCTCATCCAAGCTCACCTCCTGATGTCACCGGGTTACCAAGTGCTGATCACACTGTTCCAAAAGTTTCCCCTCTTCATCCAAATCAAATAATCCACTAATAACCAAGCGAGGGGCGAGCTTTTTTTCCTACACAAGTTATTCTTCAATGACATATGTGTGAACCATAAGGGATAGCTTAAAAACAGATTCCCCCTTATTACGGGCTGCAGCACAGCACATCGTGGCGTTGCTCTTTTGTGCCTTCCCCCCTCTGCGCCGAGCGTGGCTGTTTCCTGGCTCCGGTTTCACATTGATTTATTTCCCTTTCGTCTATGGAAAATGAGGAACGAGAGCAGCTTCTGCTCTCTGCGCCGCCCACACAAAGCTGGAGATGCAAACAGCACACGGGGGACTTGCTCGGTGGAAAATAGGCGGTGAAGATGTGAAGACGCTGGCTGAAGTGGCACGTTTGAGACGTCGGTGTTGGAGCCACATTGAGCCCCATTGGAGGCTGTCATCAAGATCTTGCTAAGCCCCACATATGCAACATAGCCTTGGGGGGGGTGTGGATCCCACAGGAAGCTTTGTCCCCAGCCCTACTGATGATGAAGGAGGACTGGGGGAGATGGTGAAGAGTCCTCACCTTGGTATAGAATGGGAAGAGGCTAGAAAAGAAACCAAAGCCTTCAGCAAACATCTAGACACGGCCATCGTGGTGATGAAAACACACCTCTCACAAAAAGGATGTTTTGCAGCTCTGTCGGACAACCCACAACTCTGCTACAAAGGCAGTGAGAACAAGCAGGTGCTGGCCCATGCTGCTTCTTCATGGGTTTCCTTCCTGTCCTCTCCCCTCTGAACGCTTCCCAAACTCCAACAGGAAACCCCAGGGGAGCCCCTCAGGCAGCTCCAAAGCCCAGGGCTCACTCTGCAGAGCATCAGCCTCCCTGTATGGACTCCCACCCATTGCCCGAGGGTGGCTCTTTACTTCCACCAGGGCTTCCTGCTCCCAACCCACAGCAGCTGGAGCTCTTCTAAGCACCAAGGTACCAAAGCTGCATGCCCCTTGCTTCCATCCCAATTTTTCTTTTCTCATAGCTGGATCAACCTGGAAGTGGAGCTGCTGTTCTCAGCTCTGCTGAAGGGCATTCTATTGGTACCATCACCACCCCAAGATCCACCATGAGGTTTTACCCCACTCCTCCTCGCTGAGGTGGCTCAGGATCAAGGGGTTTTGTCTACACAGAGACTTTTAATCAGCACTTGGAATGTTTTCTGCCCCAAGAGGTAACTACAGAATCCAGGTTTTATGGATTAAGGGGAATAGGGGAAAATTGACCTGGCTGCCAAAGTTATCTCAGGATGTAAGTGGGATTACATGCTTAGCCATGGGGATATCTGCTGACACGCTCAGAATTTAACTTAACACCAAATTTTGGTTGGGAAAGAATTTTCCAGTGCTTGGCAGGCAGCGGTTACCAAACAACAGAGCGCTGCATGGGTCACATCTGCTGGGACCACCCGAGGAGGCAACTTTTGTGCAGGTTCCTGTTGCTGCTTCCCAACACTCCTGCAAATGCACCCCACACTGCTCAGTACAGAGCTGGAAACAGAGAACAGAGCTATGGTGCACGTGCACTCCTAACACCTCCCATGTGCACCCCTTTTCCTCCCTCCAGGAAAACAGGACTGCCTGCCCACTGCATTCAAACACCCCTCTTCTCCCACCTTAAATTCACCATTCCAAAGCCTTGTGTTTAAAGGCACCATCCTGCTCAGCTCCCCTAACAGAGCTAACTGGGCATCTGCCAAGCTTTTCATCCCAAAAGAGGAGCTGGGTTTTGCTACCCTATGGCCTCCATGCACGCAGATGTGACTCTCAGCCCGGAAATGAGGTTACCTGAACAAACCCGTTACAGACCAGGGATGGCTGAGCATCACAGCTCACATTTCAGCATTCTGAACGGCAAGCTGGAAAAGGATAAACATAATTTGCAGATACATTTGCTTATGCAAGGCATCAAAGCCCCAGGAAAACCGTGCTGTGTTTGCAGACATTCCAGAGCAGAGAACAGTGCACAAATGTAATATTCACCACCAATTCTCTCGTCTCCTCACACATTTTGCTTCAGTGGCCTGAGCACTGTTTGTTCAAACAGGTTCTGACCTCCTGAACCATGGCCAGTATGTGGCTACGTGGGGAGAACAATGAGCCCACGGTGAGAGGCTTTTTTCCGTGTTCTTGGAGGGAATAGAAAACACACATACACACACAAGTACACAAATCCCATCCAACACTCTGCACAACTCATTAGGAATACCCTCTTCCAGCTCCCATCCCCAGGGTGATATATTTATTGTGAACACATACATTCGATCCTGCTCGGCTCTGTGGAAGTAAGCAGTACACCTGCACACCGGGGATGTCTGGAGCAGGCTAGGATTTTCCTTTGGGCTTTGGCAAGCAGCCCAGACTGCCTCAAAAAATAAAATAGAATAAAATAAGAAGGCCTCACCGTGCGCAAAGAACACGTGTTTCATTTGTTCGTACCTAAACGACAAGGGAATGGGTTGAACACCAAGTCAACTAAGAGAGGCTCCCAGTTAAGGGACAATTCTCTGTGCCTTAGGGAAACGACAGCTTGGTGACCCCTGAAAGTAGGGTCCTGCAAAGGGAGGACAATAGTAACAAAGCCCTAAATTGCAAAGAAACCTCAGTTTGAGCACTGATGGGTCAGTGAGGACGTGAGCACAGCCCCTGCCTGAGCAGCACACTGCAGAGCTCGGCGCCTGTCTCCCTGCTCCTCCAGGCACCAGTTTGGCTCCATCGAGCCTGCACTTCCTCTAACGATTTGCTGCAACCATGCAAAGCAGGCTTTTTGTATGTGGAAGAGAATGCCTGCCTGTCCGCAGGCCTCGGTGCCAAAAATTCGCTTATGCAAATAAAACTAATTGGTGTGACCTCCCACACTGAACAAGGTTTCCAAATTAGCAGGGAAGGGGAAACATGCACTGATTTGGGCCAGTGGCACACCATGGCTCTTCGCTGCTCTTAGTAATGGCTTTTACATATTGTGCAGCAATGCTGCCAGCAAAGCTCAGCTGGAAACTTCTCCCCAATAGCATGAGTATTTGGCTTTCCCCCCATGCTTGAGGTGAAGAAAATCTTTCCCAGTCTCCCAACGTGTCCATCTGCTCTCATGCAATGTCTCCCACATCCCAGGTCCTTTCGCAGCGTCTCTGTGGCTCCCAGCAGGCACCCATGTCCCCCACACCACTGGGAGCCCTGGCGTGATGTCACTGGAGTGGAGCTGGTTTCCAGCATTACATCACCCGTCTGGGCTCTGCAATCAGCCCTCTGCACCTCAGAGTTTCCATGGAAGAACCGAGCCCCCTTCTCCTCCCTCCCTCCCTCTCACCAGCCAACAGGGGAAGCGAGCTACAAACGAATCCATCGGCTATAAGAGTAATGAGGAGGCTCCGAACAGCATCCATCATGTGTAACGAGCCTGCCTCGTCGCTGCCTGCCAGCATTTAGATACAAAAACTCTGCCAGGTGAGCGTCAGGAACAATCAGACAGAACTCTGCTCCCCAAACTCCTCAATTCCTGCTGTGGATGGAAATTATACTGAAGGATGAGCTACGCCTTCCAGAGACCACTCCGTTCCCCTTGTTAACTGTCTGAACTGCTTACTGCTCTCTGCAGGAGGGTCTCCAGGCCAGGGGGAGCTGGGCCATAGCCCTCCTGTCTTCTCCAGGCTTCTGTGGCCCAAAAGGACAGCAGTGATGGAGAGCAGTGATGGAGAGCCCTTGTGCTACTGCTCAGCATCCTTTCCCCACTGACCATTCTCCCAACTCAGCATCCTCATCCATACTCTCCAAAATGGCTAAAGCTCAAAAACAATCAGCTTGCAGGAGTAGCTAGGGAAAAAAATCAGACTCAAGGCTTCTTGTTTGAACTATAATTACAAAAACTTGTCCGCAGCACATTGCTGCTGATGCAGCCACAGTCCTGGAGCAGGCAAGGAACCCATCCAGAGCAGGACCTGTGCCCTTCATTTACAAAAGGTACTACCAATAGCTTTTAATGACTGCTAATTGCTCTGTATCTTCAGCATTTACCACGCTCTGCCAGCAAAACCACAAAGAAGGACCCCTCCAGAAATTGCTCCAGTTGGATCTGCTCCCATTTACGTAACACTGCTACCCTGTTTCAACACCAGGGCACAACTGTAAACTGCGTATCGCTACACTACCTCCATACAGCCAGCATTTCAGATGCTCAGCTATCCAAAAACAGTTAATTACACGTTAATCAACCAGTAAGAGCAACGCATTGCCTTGAAGCTAGCATTCAATGGCACCCATGCCAAGGATAAACCCGTGCCATCAGGCCTTGTGCTGCTCTGGCTACAAGAGCAGGTCTTGGCTCAGGCAACTGCATGAAGCGATGCCATACAGTTTCCCAGGCCTGGGTGTGTATCTTGGCTGGATTAAAAGATACATGATGCGCTGCATTGCTGTTAAGCATCAATAAAAGCACTTTTATGGTCTGTTTGAACTATAAAGCACGTCTCTCCTTGCATTGGATGCAATCATCTGCCAGAAGGCATGAGATACCAGCAAACTCCAGTAATGACCTACACGTGACAAGCACACAGTGTCTGTTACAGCTAAAGGAATGGAATTTATCACTTACAATAAACAAACTAACAACAAAAAAAAGAGAATTAAAACATTAACGATGCCGCTTTATTAGTCGTTAATTACAAAATACACATCATGACAGACAACCCTGACCCAGTCGCAAAGCTTGACTGCAGTCCAGGTGCCTGAGCCACCAATTACCCAGAAAATCTCAGTGAAAAAGAGGCATCTGGGCAAAGCACACGCAAACAATTAACCCAGTGTTTCCACCCAAACCTTCAGTCTCCTTACAGGGACCTGACAGATAGGGATCATAAGGAACGGTGCCACTTCAGGGATGAGAATAAACCGCCTTAAGCACAGACTGCAACTTTCACAGGCTGCTTTGCAGTTCTCCCGCGCTCACTCGCAGACACACTGATAAAACCAGATGACGTCCCTGGGCACCTGGGTAAGACAATCCCATGCACAAGACTTGCCAACCCGAGCCAAGTATCACGTTGGGGTTTTGATTAAACTGACTGCATTGCTTGGCCTCTGGCACAAAAATCTCACCATTAATTGCAAAGCCATCCGGAGGCAAAAGCTTCAGCAGTTGCAGACATATTCTAGGCAGCACTGCTATTCTGGAAGAGCCTAGCGCTGTGATTCGATCCATATGTCTCAAGTGCACCATTTCACTAAAGAGGATCCCTTTGGAAAAAAAAAAAAGAAAAAACAAGAACAAAACAAAACCAAAAAACCCAAAAGCAGAAGAAATGACGAGAAAACCAGCAACTAAATGGAGAATTATTAGGAGACTGGGGAAAGCTACAGACATCTTCAATAAAGAACCCTAATGCTGGCTCAGGACGTTTCATTTTCCATCATCTCACACCACAGTATAAGCTGGTGGTGTAAAACATCGACTCTTTGCACTCCCTGAAAGGCTCTACAGCGAAAGAGGTGAAATCAGATTTGGCAGGGCCAGGAAAGCAGGCAGCCAGAACTGTAAATTAACTTCTTTCAGCAGTCTGCCGAGGCAGGGAAAAGTACACGGGAGCGCGCGCGTCTGCAGCGCATCTCGACAGAGAAATCCAGGTTAGTATACGACCCTAATTAATTCTTAAAGTGTTTTTTGAAGGTTGACAAGAACTTAAGCACGAGCTTTGCCCAGTTCCTTCCTGCCCCAGACCGTTCAAGGATGCTGGGGGACCTTGCTGTTCCCCCACGAGGTGCTCCCCCACGAGGTGCTCCCCCACGAGGTCCTCCCCCACGAGGTGCTCCCCCACGAGGTGCTCCCCCACGAGGTGCTCCCCCACGAGGTCAAAGCCTGCAAGCTTTGCATTTACCACCAGCCTGACTTTCCCCAAAGCCCGTTGCATTAGTAGCACAGTTATCCTCCCGCAGGAGCAGATAGAGGCTATTTGACACGTTAACAGCGCATCCACCTGCAAAAGCGAGCCCTAAATCTGTCCTCCAACACTAAAAAAAAAAATACAGTAAGATGCATTTGTATGGACAGAAAGACTATTTTCTGCGGTACACCTTTCGCTAAAGCAAAATTTATTGATCCAATCTTGCAACCCTGGAGGTAACTGGAAAAAAAAATAACGTTCAGAAAAGGTAAAGCTAAGAGCTTTCTCCAGAGCGAGAAATGCTAAATCCAAGGGCACGGGGAAGGAGAAAGCCGTGATGACAGTGAAATGAAATCTGGGATTATCAACCCCAGTGATAATTGTTTTTGTCTAAGTGTAAACAAGGCAGAAGATGAAAAGAGAGCTGGCATTTCAACCCAAGAGCAGCACAGCACCTGAACGGCACCAACGTCTCAGCTGAGAGCACTGAAGCATTCGGTGCCCTAAGAACACCCTCCCTCCATTTCTGATACCTTCATTTTGCTGGTGGTCTTCAAACACAAACAAAAAAATCACCAAAAACACAAAGGAGGAGAGAGGATAAGTGCCACCCTTTTAGCACTGTACACCGTGTCTCATCCCAGGCCAGCATTTGGCTTAAGCCAAGAGCAGATGTTTCTGCCAGCCCTCAGCTTCCCTGCATGGGCAGAAAGGTACTTGCAGGTGTCTGGGAGACCCTCTCACTTCACACCTTGTTTGGCAGCATCAAAAGAAACCATTTGGTTTTACGGTACCAACTGGACCAATAAGACACAGTTATGGTACTCAGCTGCACAAAATAAGCTCCTCTCATTTCCTGAGAAGCCAACCTTAAATAAGCAGCACGCACACTGAACTTTCCTACTCATGGGAAAACTCATTTCACCTCCACCAGCACCAGGCACTATTCCACTGTTATTTCTCGAGGATCAAAATGCCACTTCTCTCATGGGGCAGTCCCCCACAATGTTCAATGGCTGAGCCACAAAGAATTCAGCAGGACTATGGAAGATACCACACACCTGGGACTCTGGTAAAGGTTGGACAAACTGCATGTTGTTCATCAGCCCATTGCTGAGTGTGCTGGGCTGAGCAGTAGAACAAGGCTGGGTCCCACGCTGCTGCAGAAAACGAGCTTCTGTGGGTTTACATGAGATCACAGAATCACAGAATGACCCGGGTTGGAAGGGACCTCAAGGATCATGAAGTTCCAACCACCCTGCCTGGCAGGGCCACCAAACTTCCACATTTACTAGATCAGGTTGCCCAGGGCCCCATCCAACCTGGCCTTGAACACCTCGAGGGACGGGGCATCCACAACCTCCCTGGGCAGCCTGTTCCAGGACCTCACCACTCTTCTAGAAAAGAACTTCCCTCTAATATCCAACCTAAATGCTAGATGCTTCAACACAGCACTGCAGAGGCTGTGAGTTCACCTCACCCAGCCGTGGAGGTAATGGGTACCTGCCTCAGACGTTATGCAGCACTTTCCATTCATAAAGAACCTCCAGCTGCAGCTTATGGGATTGCTTTGTTCACTGCTATAATACAAACACTTCTGGGATTGAAACACAGCACCGGTGACCTTACTGGGCCAGGACCTGAACTTTGGTTCAACCCACATCTGTTAAACCAGATCTTCTTCAGCCCAGGCTGCCCTTCCCCTCTGCACTGAGCTGGAAAAGCCATCCCATGGGAGATGCTGTTCCCAGAGTCCATGGATGCAGCGGTCAAATGGATTAAATGAGCAGCACGCTGTTTGTGCTACACGCAAAGCCTCGTGGGGCTTTGGCTTGGGGTGGACACCCCCCAAACCCAGCAGTGAGCTGTGCATGGAGCAGAAGCTACCTGCCAAGGGTGTCTTCCATGGACAACCTCCCACAAAAGCCCACGGAGCATCCAAACAACCTGGGTGAGGAGCAGAGCACCAAGAGGGGCTACCACCGAGCACATGGCAGCGAGGCTCTGGAACAGCCCCAGCAGGTTTGGTGCTCAGCCTTTTGGTGACAAGGAGACCGCTATGAATTTGCATTCTAACGGATCCAAACTGCAGAAGAAATGGCTAATCCCTCTAACAACGAGACACCTCCACGCGCCTTCTGACCTCTTCCCAGTGCTGCCATAGCCGCAAGAGCACCGCTCGCTGCAGCCTGCCGTGCCAAGAGTTTCTCCCACCCCGTGGGCTATTTCTTTGCTCTCTCCCCCAGCAAAAGGCCTTTGCAGTCTCACAACAGCAGCCTCTCACTCACAGCTTGACGCCAGCCGCTGCTGCCCAAGCCCGTCCTGACATTTGTACACTTCTGTTGCAAACAACAGCTCGGCACAAAACTTAACTTGTACAACCCAGGCTCTCAGCTTGGCCCCTCTTCAAACCCACCCGGCGTTCCCAGAGCCTCACAGAGACCCACTCAGCCTCCCAGCTAATTGAATTTTAATGAGAGGAAGTAGTTTTTCCACCAGGAGAACGCTGCGCTACAGAAATGTTTTGAACACCACCCCCCCCCCCCCCTCCCCAGTCCCTCCTGCCAGGCTGAGCTCTACAGCAGAACACAAGTGAGGGCATCGCCATCCACACACCCAAGTGACAAACGCAGCGCAGCCACTTTGCTGTGACCCCAGTTTAAATAATTATGACTTTCCAAACACGAAGCTCTGGGGTTTTCTTTTTTGGTTTCAGCCCTGTCCAGGGTTCAGAAAGATGGGAATTCCCACTAAGTGCTTTCACTGATCTCAGCTGAGACCAAGCCTGCCTAAGCCCTCCCAGCCGCTGCCTTCCATCCCACACCACTCAATGGGCTGGAGAAACTTCCGCAGTGGGGACAGACACACAGCCAGGCTGCAAACGCACTGGGCAGCACAGCAGCAGCAAGCCAAGGCTGGCAGGGCAGCTGCCTGCAGGACAGCAGCAGCTTCAGCCCATGGCTCAGCCCAGAAGGAATCCAGAATGCACAGCATTCTAATTACTTGCACCCCTTTCCCATTGTCCTGAGCCACAATCCTCCCCACACACTTTCTGCTTAGGCATGCAGATTGCAGAGAAGAAAGGAGGGCCGAAAGGAAATTGAGTTGCTGAGATATGGAGGAAATTAGGTTATAGTCCACTGCCTTCATGAAAACTATTAATTATGTTCAGTTTAAAGCTGCTGGTATCTTGATTAGTGTGTATGTGAGAGCATATGTTGAAAACCCTCTTTGTTTGATGAGGATGACAAGAGGAAAGGACAAATTCCAGAGCTGGAGAGCTTGCTTCCCTCCCCCCCACCCCCACCTCAAAATCTTATACTGATGCTTTACAACATAGATGTGCAGTATACAGGAAAATAAATAAATAAACAAACTTGCTAATTGTTCATTTCTGGTCAAATGACCAGAACGTTTCTCAGGAAGTGCTCACAACAACCCCATAGCTGCATTCTGAACCCAGGGCTGATGGCAGGGCAGCAGCCTCCAGCAAAGGGGAACCATCGCTGTATTTTACATCGCTTCCCAGGACTTAAGAGGGTTCACTGAGCACAGCCCTCTCCCTCGATGGAAATAATTTAGCTAGGAGTATTTCTTCTCTAGGAAGGAAGAGATGGCCTTCACCAACCAACAGCAAAACGAAGCAGCCTACGTTTTCTTATCGGTTTTCCTTATCCTTTTAATGGATGCAACACCCATTTCTGCATGCAGATCTCCCAGACCCCAGCAGCTCCCCGGGGGAGCTCACCGCTTTAGGTAACAGCTCCATTTAAAATACAGCAACCACTGCAACATTTTTGGCAGCACATCCAATGCTCGCGAGGCGCTCCAGCACCCATTAAACCCAGCTTTTACTTTCTATTTTAATTGTCAGCCTTCCCAGGGATTACCTATTAATTTAATGCAATGTAGAAACTCGGTGCTAGCTCCCTACCTGGGGTTTTGGCAGCAATGCTCAGTCCTTGCATCCCTGCTCTGTGTGTTGGTAATGTTACTGCAACTCTCCCTCCAAGTGACAGCACAGTGCAGGCAGAAGCTGGCCTCGCTGCAGCTCTAATTATCCCCCAGATAGATGTTTCCCATCCCTTTGCTGGGCTGGGAGGCCCATGAGATACAGCACTTCCTCTGTGCAAATGCAATAAATAAGGAGGTAGAGAAGTCAACAGGCCTTGGTTTACACTCCATTGCACTGGCGCTGATCTCAGGAAAGCAATTCTAGCTTGCAAGCAAGATGAGGGACAAGATTACCGTACACATAAAAGCCTCAGAAGTACAGAAGAGCACAGAAGTTGAGATTGCTAACAAAATGTATGTATTCAAGTAGCTGCTGAGCTACGGGAAAAGAACTTCTACCATATGTACCTCATCTATAAATAACCCTGTATCTCTTTGCTTAAATCATAGGAGCTCATGGGAACATTCAACCCATCATGATTTGGGGTTGCATTTTAAAAGGCAGTCGCTGTGTGGGAGGCGACGGGGCTGCCAAACAAGCTGTCAAGGAGACTCCTTGAGTCAAAGTGCAAGGAACCAGGAATCAATGACCAACGCATGGGAAACGAGCAGATTCCTATGGACTCTGAGAGAACCGATTTGCAAGAGAGACTCCTCTGTTTACTGCCCCTCAAATAGAATTTAAATCATAACGCAGGGATAAATGAAGTCATGCTACTTCCAGAAGTGGAGCCTTTTACATCAACACAGAGCACAAGAGCTACAGACCCATAGGATTCTGGCAGAGGAGCTGATCTAAAACCTCAGCAGGGCTGTGAAGGCAGAGAACCAGGGGAGATTCTCCAGCAGCCAACCCGGCCCATTGCTTGCATCAATACCACAGGAAGCATTTACCTAGTTAGAACACAATCTCCAAGAAACCAAATAACATATTAAGGAATTCCATGCAAAAATCCAAGATAGGTTTCAAAAAAGAGCTGTCAGTCCCTCAAAACCAAAACGCCTCCAGAGCTGCTCATCGTCATGACTTACCTCAAAGACTTCCTCATCTAATATCCTCGTTCCAAATACAATGATGCCATTGACGTCAATGATGGGATGGTCACTTCGATCCAAGAACTTGGTTATTTTCTTTTTACAGTCCAAAATCAAGGTGACGTTTTTCTTCTGCACGCTGATGGCGACCCTGTGCCACCTGGAAGAACACAGCCCACAGACGTTACGCAGAGCCTTGGTCTTTCAAGAGCAAGCCAATGATTGCAATAACAACAAATCCCTCGTAAAAACTCTCCTGCAAACCTTCATGCCAGCTATTATCTGCAAACGGATGAAAATCAGCATTAGGCAGACTCTACATGAGTCACTGGAAAGAGAAACGACTGTGTTGGCAGATGCCATTTGCTTTTCAACCCTCCAAAATAGCTTGGAGAGAGCCTGCTCTTGCTTCAATGAGGGGCAGAGAAGGGGAAAAATACCCTGATAACTCCCTGGGTAACCCTTCTTCCACCCTCCTTATGTCCTGTGAAGGATCCAAGGGGGATTTTTATTGACAAGAGTTCCCTTTGGACTCTTCGTAACAGAAGCCAACAGCGCTGCTTTCCCCAAAAGCATCAACACAGTTTGCACTAACTGGTACAGGGTTCACCTTTTTTATATGCTGTGTTTATCTGCCAAAGGGTACAGTTCAAGAAGGGGATGTACGTATCTACACTTGTATGACTCCAATTTTACACAACACATGCTGGTACTGTTATAAACAAAGTACTGTTTGTTCCTTTGCACACGAAATTTCACTTACTTGCCATCTGCTAGGTTAATGCCTCTAAAGAGAGGATAGTCTTCTGGGCCTGGTTTTCCTGTATGGTCTTCATACAGGAATACAGGAGATCTACCCATCTCCACACCAATTTGCTGGATCCCTTGCTCATTGTAAATTGAGATCAAGAAGGACTGACCTCCTTTCTTCGCTTTTACAGTGGTTAAAATGGAGAAGTCCTCTGGGAATGGGGAAGCTGGAGTGGAAAAGCAAAGAGGTTAGTCAGGTTTCCTTGACAATGAATCCCTACAGGAGCAATGGGCTGCCCAACGATCGCTGATTGTTCACCCTTCCAGATGTGTGTACATCAGCATCTCTAAAAGCACACATTGGGAAACTGCTGCCAGCCGAAGATCCATCTTTTCCCCCAAAGCCTACCGAGATACAGGGTTGAAACCTAAAGCAGGTTGCACCTGCAAAGCCAGAGCAGAGCAGTGCCTCTCAAGGACTGCATACTCTAATGGCACAGAACTGAACATCACCAAGGATCTCTCATTAATCATCAGAAAGCCTTTTTCCAGCCCCCATCGCACTGCCATGGAGCCAAAAGCCACTCTGTATTTCAACTTGCAGCACAGCACAGTTCAAGGTCTTCTAGGGTGAGAATGCAACGCTAGGAAAGCAGAGGCTCTGAAAAAAAAGCTGTTATTGATAAAACCTATTATTTGCACCAAACCCCTCCTTGATGCATCCTGAAGAATTAAGGAGAGAAGGTGAAAACTTCCTTTATTTCATTTATCACACCATCTCCAAATTAACTTAATACATCAGGAAGATGGAGGGAGCTAAGCATTCCGTGCCAGTTAGGCAAATAAAACTCTTCAACACAGTGTGTAAAGACGTAGGGGAATTGCATCAGGTTTCATCTATTCCAGGCCCAGAACAGAGCATTCTGTGGCTTTGGCTTTCAGGGCTGGTACAGGGGGGAAAAAAAAACATATCTGCAAGCAGAAATAAATCTGGCAAACAGCAGGAAACGCTGGTTTGTCTGCATATTGAGCAGCTCACAAGCTTCCATGACTTTTCTCCACACAGGAAAGCAGACTGCCCTGATCTCAGGTGATATCTTTCCATTTTTACAAGGCTTGCATGGGAAGGGTCTCTCCCCTGCAACTTTGGGCTGATGCACTCAAAGTTTCAAGTGGGCACAAACATCACCAAGTCATTCCCTGCGCAGGACGCATCTCCTTGGCTTGTATTTTCTCTGCCATTCATACAGAACTGTCACAAAAGGAAAAGATTGGATGCACACGCTGAAGAACAGGTCTTAAAAACTCCAGATGCCTTAGTAAAGGAGTTCATTTGATCAAATTCTGGTGGATGATGGGACCTACAAAAAAAATGAGGGTACCCTACAGGGCATAACCTCATTTCAGCAGTGTGAGACGTGCGGGGTATCTTTCCTCCAAGGTCCAGGCTTTCACAACAAGGATTGCATTGTACTGCTGGGTATCTGCTTGGGAAATCTTATACCAAGCACAGCAAAGTGGGGCAGCCCTGCCATGGGCAGCAGGGTATGCGTGTGTGACCATCTGCGTGCGGCAGGGCGCAGCGAAGGGAACAACAATAGAGCATTTTTCGACTACAGATTCGCAGCCATATAAACCACAAAAAATTGTCAAGCTCGGTGCCCAAAAGCTTCCAGTAGGTTTCCTCTGCCCCCACAGGCTTTTCTTAGATGGTATCCCAGTGGCACATAAGGGATTCTGACCCGGGTACGGGGGTGTAAGCAGGGAATTCTTTTGACTGCAGCACAGCTCGCAAGTTCAAAAGGAAAGAGGCCATGAAATCACTCTTTTCTTCTGCCTGGGAATTGCTCAAACTTTATTAACCAGTGCTGCAAGTGGATCTAGCCCTCCAGCAGAGGACTACAGTGCAAAACAATGGAGGAGGCAGGAGAAGGCATGCGAATAGTGCAAATGGGGCACCAAGCGGGCACCTGGGGACACCTGCACAGACGCACAGTCAGCATCCCTCACCCAGTTAGATCACATTTGTAAAGAAGCAGAAAGCATCTTCTGAATGGAGGACTCAGACAATAATCCAGTGCTGTGGTTATAATAGCCGGATTTTCCTCCTAGGACACAGACCCAGATATCTGGCAAAGGCAGGCATCCGATCTCGGTGCCTCCCCTAGGATGAACTGAGCTTTATCTCCCTCCTGCTGAATATACACAAATCCTCCTGTAGTGCTCAATCAAGACCATACGCCTTCCTGGTTCCAATTACAGGCTAGAGTTTGGGGCCTTTTATGTAAAATAGTTCATGTCCAAAATTTCATTATGAATCCACAATGCAGTACCTTTCAACTTGAGCAAGCTGCCAACTCATTAAAAAGCTGCTTTTAATTTTTTTTTTTCATTATTATTAAAACGTCTCCATGGTGACGCGAGTTTCTCAACCCAAATAACCATAACAGATGAATTATAGCTGACATTACTGTTACTGCTCTGCTGTCCTGGCAAAATAACAATGCCTTCACTGTCACAGAAGTGACCCAGCCTATTGAACGATGTATGAAAACACATCCACATGGACAATATATACATGACAATAAATACACGGAGCACATAGAAACTGTTCCAAATCCCCTTAAAGACAGGGAAGTCACCCCCAACAAGGGGTTTGGGAATAAGTCTTCATTTTCAGTCCACTCAAGTGAGCTCATTGCATATACTTCTCTTCCTAACAGCCCTGCACTAATGCTGAGTTTGGCTCACTGTGGCTTTTTTAGTTCTACCTTCAGACCAAAACCTTTCAAATCATCCACGTCCTGCAAAGCAGCAAAGGGTTCAGACCCCCATTCTGCAGATGGATCCATGGGGAGAGCCGGCACCTCTGCTCCAGCAGCCAACGCTGAAGTGTGGGGTGGGCACAGGGGTGGCACGGCCCCAACACCCACTGCTTCACATGAGCAGCTGGCATCTGCAGCGTGCTCTGCTGCACACAGAGCAGCAACAGGCCCAACTTCTTCCTTCCTGAGCACTGGGACCAAGGATAGAAGGCTCTCATGCAAGCTCAGCCTTCGAAACACAGACACCAGGGATGCCCTCCTAGTGCTGGTGCTGAAGGTGCAGCAGAGGGGCCTGGCAGAGCCCTGACTCTATCCGGGAAGGACAGGAATGCTTTAGCCACATAACACCAAAAAAAAAAAAAAAAAGTCCAGCAAAAACAATGAGCTGATCGAGTTCCCAGTCCAACCACAGAGCAGAACTGTTGTGCAAGATGGTGCCATTCCCAGAGCCACTTCTCAGAGCAGAACAGCTTTTTGGTGGTGTCACCAAGCTCTGGTCTCGTTCTTCGTCTGAGAAAACTTCCAGTTTTGGAATGGATGGAGATGACTGTTCGAGTTATAATAGAGATTCTTCAGCTCTTAAATACATACGGATCTATACGTGCAGACACCCACAAGCAGCACAGTGAAGGCAGAATTTGCTAAAAGAATTCAAATGACATTCTGCTGGCTGCCACTGAAAACCCTGCCTCTCTTGCCTCTGCTGGAAGAGCACAGTGTTGTGGGGAAGCAGATCTTATTCATGGAGTAAGGACAACGAGCATCTCAGCAGATTTTCTCACTCTTGTGGGTTTGAAAAACAGACAGGCTTTATATATATATATCCCTTGCTTCGCTGGCGGTGGCTGCAGAAGCAGAATGCAAAGCCCATAAAATTACCATCTTAGAAAAACACCAACTTCTAATTAGCACAAAAGACTATGCACTGTGTACGTTTGCCTGCGATGCTCAAGAGCAGAGAGGGCAAATTACTCTGTGACACATGAAGTCACCAAAACCACATTTCCCCTAATACACTGCGCTGCAAGCACTTCGATGCCTTTAGCTCCCTTCTCTCACTCATCTGGTGGTGTGAGCTCAAGTCACAGCTGGTTATGGGGATGTACTGAGCAAACAGCTGTGGATCTGATGGAAAACAGCAGGGGTTCTCCGCTCTGCTCTTTCCTTCCCATCTCCTGAGAAGAGCAGATTATTTCATGAGAGTCCAGAGAGAGGTAGAGCTATTTCAATTGCTCCATGGTTGTCCAGTGGAAGTGATTGAGAAGTTGCCTGATGACATCAAAGAAACACCATCTGCATCTCACCCATGAAAAACAGCAGATGCAAGCCAAGAACTCAGAGGATGTCCAAGCAAGGAGATGAGTCTCATTTGATATGGAGTTATCCTCTGCAACCGTGGGTCAGCTCTTCATGCTCTTGGGTTGAACTCCCTGAAGCAGTGGCAGCCAACCTTTGCTAAATTGGTCAGAAGTCACTACTTTTCTGCTTTCTGCACCAAAAAAGGCTGTCAGACAAGACCTCACAGTGGCTCCAGCAACCACTGTGAAGCTCTTAAATCCACCCTGTTCCAAACTGGAAACATTTCCTCAAAGCAGCACTCTTCAAGGGCTCTGTAAACTCCTGCATCTTTGTGGCTTGCTCTAATGAACCTCCAGCCTCTTCAAACAAGCTTCTTGGGACATCTGTTCTTGTGGGGCAGTCTATTCTTTTTTTTATGGTGCTTATTTGTGTTATGAGACACCGCAGCCACAGAATAGGCTCCTACTGTGCCTGGCACTCTACAAACGCAGAGCACAACGCGGTCTGCGCTCCTTTGTATCTTCCAAGTCTCTCCCAGCTGGATGTCACTGTGTGATAATGAGACAGCACAAACTTTCTAATATAGGAGGGAACATATGTGGAGGCACTGGCCACATCTCCCTCGATGAAACCTGTCACTACATGCAAATGCAATGACAAAAGAACTTACTGCTGCGTTTGACGGTTGTGAGTTTGCAACCTGCCCCCCCCCCCAAAAAAAAAACAACAGCAGAATCACTCATTCTTTGCCAAGGGAGCATACATAGAGAATAGGAAGGAACTGTGCAGTGCCCTGCATGTGCTTGGAGAAGCTGAGAAAAGGATCAGGTATTTCTACACGGCTAACACAAAAAGCTGCAGACTTACCAGGATACAGCTGCTTTGTCGGAGCGCTGAGCTGAGCATCTTTTGTTACTCTGTAAGCAACGTCTGCTTCTTTCGAAGATCTTCTGCTTGTGCAAAACCCTGTTGTTCTTGTGATACCATCAGGTAAATTGTGAAAATCTAATACCTTCAAGAGGTCTGCAGGTTCAGCTGCAAAAAGAAAAGCAGGGAACAAGAATTAACGGGCAATGGGGCCAGCACTTGAAAAGATGCAAATCTTTAGCCTGTGTCACACCAACCCTTCACCAGTTGTAAATCACAGGTGAAAGATGTTTTCAATGCATACAGTGTTAACATCATCTCTAAAGCTAGGACACTGTGCTATTGGTCAAAGGCACTACCTCAATACAGAGGAACAGTCATAGAATGGCCTAGGTTAAAAAGGACCACAATGATCATCTCATTTCAACCCCCCTGCTATGTGCAGGGTCACCAGCCACCAGACCAGGCTGCCCAGAGCCACATCCAGCCTGTCCAACTGATCCAATTGATCAGCTGGGGAAGGAGGGAGAACACACCGTGTCATTAGCTGTGGTGGTTATACTTTGCCCAGTCTCCACCATACAAATACAACCCTGAGGTTTAAGCATCAGAGAGGAAGTTCACGAGCTCAGAGAAAGGTTTAAATCAAGAAGATGCCAGAAGTTTGCTGAGGCAAACCTTTTCATTCTTAAGTTAGTCAATGTAAAGAAAAATAAGTTTTAAAGCAAATACCAGAGTGAATATCCCTAAGGATTACACGCTTGTACCATGCAAAACAAGCGCGGGGCAATTCACACCAGCTGGAATAACAGGTAAATCCATGGCCATGCTTAAGGTTATAAGTGAGCTGTGGCAGAATCATCCCAGCATGATGTGTCAGTGCTCATGCTGCTCCTGCAGGCTCACTCAGACCCCCAGAGGGCTCTGTGAACAGCACCCAGCCCTGCCTGGGGCAAGGCAAAGGGGAGATCTCTCTCCCCTTTAGCAAGCACTGTCTGGTGTCAACAGCTGCACAACACACACACATGTGCAGGCAGCAAAGCACGAGCTTGATGGAAAGGGAATAGTCTAGTTATACCCTGGCTTTCCAAAAAGCACGTTGTGGTTTCTGTGGGAATTCAGGGCATGGCATGAGCCTTCACCTGAGGATGCCCTGAAGCAAGAATACAGGCACAGACCAACAGCATGAAGCGAAAGGCTCCTGGCCTCAGCCCTTCCTGTCCTTATCCACCAGGCTCACGTCCTTACAGGGCAGCATGAAGACCTCTGAGTAGGTATAGGAGAGGTTCTCACACCCAGCACACCCACACCGGCAGGCTGTCACCTCCAGATATTGATGTCTCTGGTGATTCAATAACGTGAGTGATCCATCTCGTTAACTTCCTCGTCTGGTCTTGCTCACACTGGGTGAGATGGCATCTCCAGAAATGCAGTAACCAGACCCGACTTTAAATGCTTACAATAAATTGTTTTGAATCCTGATCTGATACTTGCAGCAAAGTGCTGTCAGAAAGACGAACCGCCCAACTCAGCAAACCCATGGCAGCACCCAAAGCAAATGCCTCCAAAGCACGACAGCTTCATCTAGCCCTGCCTGCACAGTACATCACAGCCGTATTCTTTTGCACCATGATCCACTATTTTCCCTGAAGAGCAACATTACTCTGAGCTCAGGGGCAGCCCCACATTGGGCACTCTGACACTTCCATTGTCCCAGGCAATCCCCTGGGCCCCAGCTTCCACCTGTGTCCCAGGGTATCCCATCATCGCAATGGCCATGAAGGCACATGGCATCACCATCACCAACATGGCAAAAAAAAACACCCTATTAATTAAGAAATAAATGATCTGCAAGAGGACAGGAAGGTAATAACAGGAGAAAGCTTTCAAGAGAGGGAAAAATAATAATAATATAAAAAGGGCCTCATCTCAGGCTAAAGCATTCACTAGAAAGACCAGAGGAAAGGATTCACAAGAGAACATCCAAGAAGTCTGTGCCATACGCTACTGACTGCGTCCATGGGGAAGGGCTACAGCACACACATCAGCATTGAACACACACAAAAACCAGCAATGGAAAGAAATACGATGAGCAGATCTATTACAGCATGAAAAGCTTTGGTTACCAAGATGATCTGCCTAATATTTGCATGGAAAAGTCATGTACATTGTTAGGCAGCTTTAAAAAGTTTCCATAATCCTGAGAAATTGGGTCCTCACTGAGAGATTACAAACATATGGCAGATCCGAGTCAACGCTGCAGATAATAAACCAGCTGAGAGAGTCTGGCCCAAGCAGCACACAGCTGTAACGTTTCCTCATCTCTCATTCTTGTTAGACACAGAATATGGATGACATTTGTCTAAGCTGCCTTTACAGCTCGGATCTTCCCACTGCCTTTGACCACGCTTTGTTTCACGCGGAGATTTCTGCGTGCGCACAGCACAAACCGCCTTTAAGTAACTCAACTGCTTATTCTCCAGCTCTGCTTCCAGCCCCCTCCCTGTGCTCCGGGAGATTCAGATCAGCCAGCTCCCAGCCACCTCCAGAACTTATTTATGGAGAAGAGGGGAAAAAGGCAGAGGCAGGGGGAGGGGATGCGAATTCCAGACTCCTGACATCAGCCGCGCTCCCCAGGCGGCTGCAGGGGATTTGGAGCCGCGCTCATCGCGCTGCTATAACTGTGCAGTATACAGGGAGGAAGAGCAGCACGAAGGCTCCAGCAGCACGTTTTGCTGGCTGTATGCATTAGCAGAATCACACCGCTTCCAGGCCTCCAGCTGCTGTTTGGAGCCCTCCACCCACCCTTGCCCTCCGTCGTGGCACTCCGTGCTGCGCTCCTCCTTTCTGAAGGATGATTTCAGTGTCTGCTGCCCCGCGCAGCTCTCAGGCTCCCAACACAACGTGCAATTCATCTTTGTTTGGAAGACTCTCCGTACTTCTCTAACTATGACGGATGAACTCAATGCGAGATGTTCAAGTCTAACAACAGCCTGGGCGCTGTGCAAGCAGCAGAAAGCAGACTGTGGGTCACATCAGCAAACAGGAGAGGAAAACCATGGGTCAGATGTGTGCGTGTCACCTCTGCTCGCTCCCAAAGAGGCAAGGAGCCAACTGAAGCCCTCAGCCCACCCCCACCGCCCTCCAGCACTGCTCTGAGGAGCAGTTCAGCAGCGTGGAATCCTCCAGCGCTACTCAGAAAGTTGGGGTTCACACAGGAGCAACTCCTATTCGTGCCCAGTTAACCAGTTCATTTATTTCCCCTTCAGCCAAATCCAAGCACTGTAGTGCCCTGTTAGGAGTTCTGATGGAATCACCCCAGAAGGACAGAGCCCAGGCTGACCAGGACAGGCCCTGCAGGGTATTTCTTACAAGCTTGCACCGGGCTTGGCCTGAATCCGAGAACTCAATTAGTTGTTGCTTCATGAAAGCTCTTTTCTTTTTTCTTTTTTTTCCTTTTTTTTTTTGCTGTTTTATGAATAACATTACTATGCCACGTTACACACTGGATCATTCTTTCACCTAAGATGCACAGGGCTGCCCAAGGAGGGCAGCAGCTCTGCCCTCTCTGCACCAGAGGAGGATGGCCATAAACCCAAAAGGCAAAGCAGCAAATGACAAATACCTACAGTCAGACCCAAACTGGGGCTTTCCTGGGCCTCAGAGTGCCCCAAAAGCTGCACCTTACCTTGTGGGAAGCCCTGTGGTGAGACAAAAGAGCATCACTCCCTGCTCTGTACAGGGCAGAGATGAAGGACCCTGTGCTGAGCGCACAGTGACGAGAGCAGGAATGAAATCCCTAATTCCTTCAGGGCTTAAACCACAAGACCAATATGTGTGTTAATCAGGTTTGTAATTACTTAATTACACGCTAAAGCCTGGCATAGAGGCAGCTGGTATTAGGTTTATAATACCGCCCTCCACAATGCAAAGCAGCAGAGAGCGAGCTGTCAGATCTGATTCCACCAAGCTGCTAACCTGCACTGAGCTTTCCTCAGGCTGTGCTGCTTTCTCACCGGGTCTGACAGCAAGCCCAGGCTCTCCTATGTTTCATCTCCCTCGGCCAAGGCATCTTGTTTTGCTTTTACCTGCAGGAGTTGAACTTCTCAGCATTCCTCTGCTCACCCCACTCCCCAAAGCCCTTGGCTGAGCGTCAGGATACATAAGTTGCTTACACATTACTTGTGGGTATCTGCAGCCCCAGTGTATGAAAGATTACCTAATGACATGTCACAAGACTCAAAACAATTCCTGCCATCAGTTTTCATGGCAGTTCATTAAACCCATTCACAGATCTCTACGCCTTTTCCAGCAAGGATGCTACAGCAAAGTTTGCTATGGCTGAAAACAGACCTGCTTTTCCAACCTCCTTTTGCTCATCACTGAAATGACCACAAAGTCCCCAGAAACCTCAATGCAGCAGAAGCTGAACAGGCTTTAACACAGTAATTTAATGAGGCAAACTTGCCCACACACACATGTACCTGTCATGGCTGTGCATGTGGCAGTGCAGGTGACTTCTTGTGGACAACAGTGTCTAAAAGCAGGTTAAAGAAAGCCTTCCCCATTCACTATATACCATTTCCATCTTAAGGTACATACAGAGCTTGTTCAGTGTTAGTTGACAGCATGGTCAAAGTGCAGGAATCAAGAAAACACCCTTTCTTCACCCTTTTGCTTTATAATATCCTTCTAATTGAAAATACTCCCCTCCAGTACCCTGAAATGCATTTATTCTGCACAGCCAATGCATTTTTGTATTAATGTAAAAACCCTGACATTTGAGTGCCTGCAGAAGAGGTCACCAATCCGCCATGGTGAAGAACCATTCTTCTATATTTGGTTTCTTAACAGCCAAAGGGCATCCAAAGACTTTCAGGACTTCACGACACAGCACTGAGTCATACTACAGCTTACATGCAGTTATTGCCAAAGAGTCGAGGTCACAAGCTGAAGAATGAATGGGCATTTATGTTCCTGACTGATTCCAGGTGCTCTCTGCAACTCTCTCATCACTTAATGTGCAACCCACCAGCCTGGGTGTGTATCCAAGTGCCACTTTGCTGGTGATTCGGGCTCACTAGGAAGGAAAGCCCTTCTATATGAGCAGGCAATTAAACAAAACCCCACAAGTCTCTGCCTTCAGCAAGTAGCAGCACTAAGCAACGTGAATGAGGATTATTTCCAAAGCAGCATCTCCTTGAGAAGATCCCTGAGTCTCAGAGAAAACTGGAAAGAATTGTAATAGAAAAAGGGAGGAGATGCAATGCTGTTACCGTGCTCACAATCGGCCAGGACGAACCAGCTTAAATTGCCCTGTCTCTCCTGCATCAGACCTGAGTTGCCCATCCCCATCAACACCACCAAGAGCTGCACAGGGCCCCAAGCATGGGCAGATCCAGCTGCTGCAGCCAGATGTGCTGCTGGTCACACACAGCACCTTGGCTGAGCCATTGAGCACCAGGCACACTGGGGGATGTAAGGTAGACATGAAGCTCCCCGGCTTCAATGAAACAAGGTCCACTGATGCCAGAGAGGCTGCTCCTTAACATTCCCATCTCGTTTCTCTCATCTTTAAGCCTCACAATCACCAGCATCTGTTCTGAGGAGGTTACAAGGCATCATTTTGAAAGGATTCCCAGGTACTCAGATGACAAATATGACATTATTACCATATTTCCCCCAGTTAATAGCGCCAATTCATCTCGCACAAACAGCACTATGCAGAACAACACCATATCTCTTATCTTCTCAAACAGGCAGGGAAGGTTCCGCAGGGCTGCCTGAACGCGCAGCAAAAAAAACACCCCTGGGAAGAGATGGAGAGATTATTGCCTGCTTTTAAAGGAAAAAGTGATTTCCAACCAAAGCCCAAAAGCCCCCGAGCCGTGAGTTAGTGCTGCCCTTCAGCACAGCCTTCAATAGGAAAGGTGCCCACTTCACTATTGCTGGGGGGTTTGCTTGCTCTCAAGCCACTACCCAAAGGTTTACATCAATATGTAAGATTATAGCAGGAATTATTCAAGAACCAGCAGGTAACTGCTCTGGCACTGAGATCCAAAAGAGAGCTAAATGCAGATGGGAATCAAACTGCTTCCCTGGGCAACGTGCAGTCCATACGTGGAGAATCTCAACATCTATTCACTGCTCACCACCGTTGAACTTTTAGCTGCAGCCCTTGGATAATTAACTAAACAAACAAGATGGCAGAGGCTAAGGCAATATAAACACACAATAACATTAAGCTCTAGTCGCCATTGTTCGAGCATCCTTTGGGCTGAACTATGAGCCCCCTGAATTCTTCAGCATGGCAGCAGCCCAGTAAAACGCAATGACATTTGGACAAAGGAAAGGCATTTTAAGAAGGACAGTCGGGGAGCCTGAACCACAGGGCCGAAGCTATAAAGTTTGTTTCCTAGGAAGGGACATAATATGGCAAAAAAAGGCAGTTTACAAACAGACACTCATCTGGTGCACGTCAGCTCGGTTCCAATAACCGCAACAGATCCGTGTCAATTCACACTGCTGTAGATTGCTGAATGTTTCACCAGTGACTCACGTCATCCCCTTACGGGGTTTGTAAAGGCCCAAATAGTCCCAACTGTGAACAAAGGAAACCATTATGCAGAGCCAGATTCGAAAGATCGGATGCGCCATCCCAAAAGGGACAGAAAGAAACCCAGAACCCACACTGGAGCAGCTCCGCGAGAGCTACACTAAAATCCAACTGATCAAATAATCTTTGCTCCTTGGAGCATAACTAATTGTTTTTGAAATAATCAGTCATCTGGGTTCCTCACAAAGCCGTGGTGTCAGCAGCAAAGAGCAGCCCTTCCCTCCGCGGAATATGATTAAACCACGCAGAAAATCCTTGCTGCAAATGTCACGCAGAACGTAAGGGCGATTCACAGCTAACAGGCAAGCACTGAAGGCTGCGGGGAAAATCCACTCAAGACAAGCAAATATCCCATTCATTCCAAAGGATGGAGAGTTTCAGATTCTCCCGTGGAAGGAGGAAGGCGAGCAGCATCACGTCTGTGGGGAACCTTCCCTATTCCCCACCACTTGGATGGTGTTCTGAGTCACTGTGACATTTTGGGAAGCTTTCCAGCAGCAGTTTGGTTGCTGGCAGGAGCCTTGCCCTTTAGAAGCGGTGAGGGTGAATGGACTCTAAAACTTCCCAAGTTATTAGAGCCACAAACACTCAGCAGATCTGCTGAAGGAAACTGTGACAGTGCATGACTTCATCTTCTGAATGATGAACAGTGCTCTTAGAGCTCGGTTCTGGGAGCAGATTCTGAAAGCCAGCCACGAATGGATGTAAGCGAGGTGCAGAAGTACAGACACCCGCCCTCTTCATCCCCCTGAAATTATCTGGGTCCTTCATACAAAAAGCAAACCACCTGAATCCCTGCAAGGCTGCAGATTGCTGCAGTGCTGTGGGCACACATGCAGATGGACAAGCAGGGATAGAAACCTCATCTTTCAGGTCTGCCACCCACCTGTGTACAGCCCTTTGGAAAGCTGCTTTGTGGGTATTGCAGTGATGTTTTCTGGATTAAGGGAGGGAAATAACTGATGCGAGAACCGCCTCCTCTCTGCACAGTTTTTCCCATGGAAAGCAGGGAAGACCAGCATCTCTGCATACACCCAACCACAGCACAGCTCACAGCAGGGAGGACTCCCCATCCCTGGGCAGCGCCTCTCTGACACCAAGCTGTCCCAGCGAAGGCACAGCTGGCAGCTCAAGCACAGGACTGCATGTGCAGAACAGGGGTCTGCAGCCACCAGCATCACTTGGAGACCTCCAAGTCCCACTCCACCGTAACCACTTTGTGACCCAGCCAAGCCACAAGTCTCACTTCAGGCTAAGAATGGTTTCAAGAAACATATTCTTATTTTCCTAAGCACTTGTTATTTTCCAGGTGGTGCTGTGGGGTCACAGCCACCAGCCCAGCTCCCCACCCTGCCCTGTGCTCTCAGCTCAGCCGGCTGCAGGCAGCACAGAGCCCCATGCAGGTGTGCTGCAGGGGGGGGAAGGAAAGCACAGCGTTTTGTCCCCACTCTAAGGAGCGCGATGTGTTTCCAGACACTCTGGCACTTGGACAACATTTGCATTTTCAAAGCACTTCATAACGATCAACTAATTAATGCTCTTTACAGTCTTCAATTAGGGCCCCATCCAACAGCGCGTTTAAGTCAGAAGTTTTGCAATCGGTTTTAATGCGCTGCTGAATTGTTCCTCCTGCAAGGAACAAAGCAGCTGGCATGCACATCTCCCAGAAGGGAGAGAGAAGAATAATACACCAAAAAAAAAGCCTGCAATAATAACCTCTCAGAGCATTGGCATTGCACATCAGCAGCTGCCAGGGCTGCCCATCCATTCCAAGACGCTGGAGGTCATGGCAGAGAATACCTTGCTTCCTCCCTTTCCTATCCAAACCAACTTGGCCCTGAACCCAGAACAAGGGCATCACCTTGTTTGAAACCATGGAGATGTGGATTGAGGCCACTGATCCCCTCTGTGCGAGATCTCACTCAAAACTTTCCAGACAGAAACGGGCAGTTTTCCTGCAAAGGAACAACCCTTGGTTTATTTCATGCAGTGACCATCTCACCGCGTTTGCAAGAGGTACAGAGAACAAATGGACTAAGTTTGGGTGAACATCCACCACATCCACCAACCGCCTTCTCTGCTTGCCTCCTGTAGCCAGCACAGCCCTTAAACACTTCGCGGTCCTTCAAGCAGATTGCCCAACCACAAACCTAATTAAACACATTTAACGCACACAACCACCTAATTACAATTGCTTCCACCATGCTGCAGCTACAGGTAGGGCAGCGATTGGCATCGCATCACCAGAGCATCGCATCAGCCACTTAAAAGGGGAATGAAACCACAGAGAGGTTTCCTCCAGGCAAGGGTGGCTGCAATGCTTCCAGAGCAGCCGCCGAAGATTCATTTTCATGCACTGCGGGTGTTTTGCTGTCCATAAAGTTTATGGAATTGAGCTTAAATAATTTTGATTTTCAAATATTTGATCGATTTTTATTTTATTTTATTTTTAAAGCTCAACGTTGAATTATTTTCGGCACTGGTGTTTACTTGGATGTTTTAGAAATAAATATAAAACCAATTCTTCCTTTCAGATGCTCGAGTCAATAAAACCTTAGCATTTGCTTAATAACCATATCTGATTTTCTCCAGAAATGTAGTTGGAAGGCAAGTTTCCAATACCTGCTTCCCTTCATTAAAACCATTTTGAAAGCTTGTTTTCCAAAGTTAGCCGCAGACCCACGGCCTTGAGTTCATCAGTTCTCAGCAACCGCAGCAGTCTGGATACCTCAGGGTAGGGAGAAATCCACTGCTTACATGGCCGCCTCCTCGTGGTGTTCTCAGTTCCAACCCACACTAATCCAGATCCCATTCCTGATCCAACATCTGCTACTTCCAATAGGGAATGAGCATCGTTTTACTTCAGACCACCGGAGGGTTTTATGGACCCGTTAGAATAATATATCATCTGCCCACGTCTAAACATGCACAGAAAGAGAGGCTCATCCAAACACAACACTCGGCTTCCATTCCTTTCCAGTTCCATTCCTTTCCAAATCAAAAATCTTACGTACATGACGTATTTCCCTACAGCCCAAATTAAGTAACAGCACATCGGGGGAGGTTTTGCAGTCATAGCATTCCGAGACGAGCAGGATTCCTGCACACCACAGCTTCCCAGTCCAGGCAAAGGTTGGAAGGGGTTTCATTACCATCAGCTGAGCACATCAAGTGGCATTAGTGTGATATCGAGAAACTCGTGTTTGGTCTCTACCGCCCTTTCCGATCTCTGACCCGGGGTCATAAGAGGAGAAAGCCAACCCATTAACTCCCTCATGCACTCAGAGCAGCAGCTCCATTACAAAGAGCAATCAGGAGGCAAATAGGAGCTAATTACCAGTCACGAGCCTCCCCCTACCTGTGTGTGGTGGGAGACAAACCCTCAGAGACAGCAAAGGCACCATCACAAATCTCCTTGCTCCTTCAGGAGCCTGCTGAGCACCGATGGGGTTTTGCTCATCGTGTAACGGCATCCCTATGAGATCACAGCTTTATTTACTGGAAACCCACAGGGGCCACGGTGACATTTCATAGCAGTGACCAAGATTTGTGTGGGTCAGCACAATCAGTTTTGCCCCTTTCGGGTATTTTCCATTAAATCTGATTACACTGATTTACACATTTACTGCTCAAGGAAATATCTGCTGCATTTAGCAACTGAAATTACCCCTCACGTCTTCCGTTAAACACGAAGGAGAATTCAGACCCAAAGATAGTATCTAAATTGACATATTCTACTATAAAAGCTAAAAGAAACATCCAAGATAACCATCCAAAAAGCTTTCCCAGGACTCTAACACTGGCCCAGACCAATATTTACATAATTATTCACATTTGTTTGTTTTAAATAAAGCCTTTTATTATTGTTACTTCGGCATTAACCAAATAATTAGAGGCCAATGACAGTCACAACGCCTGCTGCAAGCTCTGTGCATCTCTCTGCCTTCACTTTTCAGCCTAATCTTCCCCTGAACACACGCAGCCTGCCCAGCAAAACGGGCTTCAATTCTGAGGTCCTACTGTAGCATACAGGCATACCACGGCTACAGGTAATCCACTTAGCACAGAAAAATCAAGATAAATGCACGCCAAAGTACCTACGGTGGCCTTTACCAAGAATAAAATGTGCACAAGCCAGTTTTAAGGAGAGGTTTCAAGTACATTGATGCAGCAGAAGATAAGAACAGCCATTCCTGGTGCAGAGAGGGGCAGCCAGGAGACTGAGTCACTCCTGTGCATGATCCCCAGTCACACAGCTGGAGATACACTGCAATCCACACACACAGGCTCTTCGTGTCATTTCCTCCTGAACCCCTTTAAAGGACCAGGGCACAGTCCTGCCTTTGGGCGCAACCTGTTTTTTATCACAAGAAGCTCAGGTTCATCCTCTCACCTCCCCTCCTCACTGCCACCTCCACTCCACCAGCTGGCAGGTGGCAATGGATGGCTGAAGTACATCATCTACTTCCTCAGCAGCGTTCTCCTCTGCTTTTCTCAGTTTTATTGTGCTCACGAGGCCTTTAGGGCTGGGATTCCAGTTACTGAAAGCAAGACAATCCATCAGAACACAGCAGAGAAAACAGAAATGAAGCTATCTGGGGCCATAAAGCTAAGCTGGAACAGTAAGAAAGGACATTTCTCACTCCATCCCATTGATCTTTCCACCCCCAGGATAGATGTGAGGACCTCAAACCCAGCACATGTTTTCTTTGGAAGCTGCTTCCAACAGAGATCAGTGCCTGGCCACCTGTTGCTCAGCCCAACACAAACCTGGAGATGCTCTTGAGGAGCCCAACACAAAGGTGACCCTCTATTCACACTCGTAAGGAGAACCTGACTCACTGTGAGCCCATTTAACTTCAGCAAGAAAGCAATTAGTGTTCCCTGCTAGTAAAATGGCAGATAAACGTTGGGTAACCTTTCCATGAACCGGTCCCGTGGCACCAATAAAACTTCTCTAGTAAAACACTCTCAATATGAATTCAACCATACTTGAAGACCCAGTTTCCAAATGGATTTCTTCAAAACCAGAGTCCTGCTACTGCTAAAAACACACACAGCCTGGCAGTAGTTTCCATCCAGCCACAGTCGATGGCTTAAAGCAAGCACAAGGACTTCCTCTCATATCACAAGCTATAGGTTGCAGGACACATTTTGCAGCTGAAACATTTTCCTCTGCTCAACCCTTCCCACCTAATGAATGAAAGCAGCTGACGATTTCGTTACAGCAGGTAAGAAAAGAGGGTTGCACGTGGGTAGCTCCTCCTGCAGGACACCTTTTCTCAAGCTGCCTCTCATCACGCAGCCCACTGCAAGGATGCTTTCTATATCCCAACACATACAGCTCTGCAGGAAATACCTCCAGCACCTTGGCTGCTAGCAACCAATTTGTGAGCAGGGAAGGTGCTTGGACCCACAGCACAGTGCTTCCCACAGCAGGGACAGCACTGTGAGCGAGGGCTCCCAGTCTTGTCCTGACATTTGGCAACAACGAAGGGCCGATTTTCCATCAGACAAATGAACTCTCTAAAGGGAAACAAAGTTCCAGCTTTGTACATAACGTGGCTGCAGATGCCTGGCACAGCCATATGTTCCCCACAATTCTTCCAAGCCCTATTCCCACCAAGGAACAGTATATCGCTCTGCTTTCAAACAACCCCAATATGTTCAGTAGCAATTTGCTTAAGGTAAGGTGATAAAGCTGGTAGAATCCGTCCCTAAGAGGCAGGTAATCAAAGCTTACGTTTGTAGCAGAGCACAGCACAACAAGCACCATTTGCACGGTGTTAAGAAATGCAATCACAGCAGGCAGAGCACTCCAAGCAAGCTATGATAACTGCCACAGGCACCTCCAGCACATGAGCTCTAAGCAAGAGAGATCGTGCATCAGGTTTTCTGCCCGCACAGAATACCCTGACACAATAAGCTAATTTTAAATGGTTTTCTCTGTAGTGCAATGTATTTACATTGGCATTGCCCTTTTTGTTTGCTTCAAGGGCTCACCGTGCTTGCTGAATTTATTTTCTTCCTTTATCAAATGCAGGGTAATACAAGTACCCATAGGCAAAGTCACAGCAATTGGTGACAAATGGAGACAGCTCATCTCCTACTCTGAGCACTGGACATTACTGACTTGACCAACCAATAAACTTCCCCTTTATCACCTAGGTTAGAGAGTGGCTGTTAATTAAGCACGTGCTTTATCAGCTTTACATTGCATTTCTTGCCACTGCTACTCAGTCCCAAACGTATCTTAATATCCCACCCTAACACATGCAGGAGAACCTGCCTCAGCTCCACAGTCCTCCCGCTGCCCTTGCAGTGATGTCAGCCATCCTGCAAGGCCCCAACCTGCTTGCCCTACTGGCCCTTAGCAGCCTAACAGGATCCCAGGCAGTGCAAATTGGATGAATGAGGCAGCCTGCTTGCAGACACTGTCTGCAAATAGCAGCTGTTGCACCTCTGATCCCCAACAAGCCACCAGCCAGGGTGGATGAAGATGCCACCAAATAGACTACTTCAAACTCAATGACAACAGCAGCATTTAAATACCCACAGAGGTGGATATTTGAGGAAGCCACATAAATAGCCACCAGTCTTAGGCAACAGCATATGGAAGAACAATCTGAACTACGAGCGTGCAGCCGCATCCCAGGGGAGTCTTACAACACACAAGTGGGAAAGATTTGGGAAAGCTTGCAGCCTTGCAATTAAACTTCCAACTCAGGCCAAAGAAGACTTGTGTGAGCCAGCACAGTTGGATACACGCAGGTAGAAAGGGAGCTGAAAGCATGTTCAAAAACATACTCGCTGCGGTAAGAAGGGAAGGGTCAAGGGGAATAATACAGGCAGGATCAAGTCTAATTACAGGCACAAGAATAAGTGACAGCTACAAAAAGGCAGGGGCTATTTTCATACGGAGCAAAGGGTCGCTGGCACATTTGCAGAGCCACAACACCCAGAACACAGGGAGAAAAGAGGTCCTTTGTAAGAGGGATGGGGAAGCATGGGAACGAAGAAGCCCCAGGGTAGCTCAGAGGCATTACTGTACTTAATACAAAAGGGAGAGACAATAGAGGGCAAAAGGAGCCCTGGCTGTTTATTTTTCTGGGTATGGCCGGCAAGGGATGCTTCACAGATAGTGCTGGGAGAGACTGGAAGAAGTGGCCACTGAGGAAGATGGTATTAGGCCCAGATAAGGGGCTTAAAGGCATGGAGACCACGAGGTTAAAAACAGATTAATCCTAAATTAGCCGTCATTAGAAATTCTCAGATAACAGCTATTTCTCTAAGGTAAGCAGCAAACCAGTGACTGGCATACAGAAGCTCCATCTGAAAGAAGGAATAAGGGTGCCAAAGGTGAAAGGGATTAAGATCCCTTACAAGAACAGGCTCTTTTGGGGGCAAAATGCAGGGAGGAAACAAAACTCTTAAGACAGATCTGCAGTATTGTGCCTAAGGACCTTGGTGAAGCCTCTCAGCTCTGCATCCGAACCAGTGCCTGCATGAAACACCAGGCAGCACCCCACAGTTCTGCACAGTTCCCAAAAGCATAACTGCCATAATGCCAGCAGACCACGGGAGCAACACAACAGCAAGAAACAATCACATCTTTGGTTGTGGCGTGGATTTCTCTATACCCAGCCTGGGTTCTGGAGGCGCAGAGAGCCCACAGCTCTCATTCAGGACCGCTAAGCTGGAATTCAGCCCTTTCATGTTCAAATCAAGCATTCACACCTGGAACTTGGCCAACATTTGACCAGAGCTATTTCTCTACAGTCCTGCCCAGCTACAGTAGGGACATCCTCAACCTCAGCCCCCAAGAAGCCTTGCAAACTCCAAGGAATTCTGGGGAAAAAAGGGGAAAAAAAGAAAGCCAAACAACAAAACCAGCAGCATCCTCTGACAGTCGAGCAGAAGAACCAAAGATAAAGGGCAAATCCAGATGCCAGAACTTGCTGGAATGCAGTGAGATGCCAGAGCAAGCACCAGGACAGCAGCACAGCAACCACAAGACGACAGCAGCAGCTCTCAGCCCAGCAATTGCATTCCACCTCCTGAATGCTGCTGCTGCTGCTTTAGAGCATGCAACCTCACCCCACACCGGCGAACTGAGACAAGAATCTCCCCATCGCTTCAGTTAAGTCTGGGAGTAATTAATTTCATTGAGTTTGACATTTGAAATAAATGAAGGAACATGCTTCCACCATCTGGAAAAAGCGCGTGCTGACACTTCCAATCATTTGTGCATCCATTCGTGAACGTGTGTAAGGAATGTTTGCTATTTTTATTTTTAACACGTATATGGAGAGAGAAGGTAAATTACACATCAAGGCATCAATTCATGCAGACAAGCAGGGCAGGCCAGAGCCACTGGTCACACAAATGAGCAAGAGGCGTGTCGAGTTGTAGAAGCAAGCAAATGAGGTAAGGAAATCTTTGGGAAACTGGAGAAGGGGAAAATGCCAAGGAGAGTTATCAGCATCTTTTGAGAAGATTGATCTATACGTGGAATGTGCTTGATATTCTCTACCTCGAGAAAATAAGCTTTGTACAAGGTACCTCGTATGGGGGTATACATGCAACAGCTTACAAGCAATCTGTGCACATTCGATGCGCCATCATTTATTACTCAAAGGGAGGACAGACTTTCCATAGCTACGGGAAAACAAATTTTTATCCTTGTAAAAGAGCAAAGGGGTCACAGTATGTTCCTCCCTTCAATAAATCTTCGAAAATACCCTGAGGTTTTCAAGGGAGAGCCATTCAGTTTGGCATTCAGACAGACATCCTAAGATGCATCAGCTGCATACAAGACCCAAACCCACGAGGGCTTGGAAAGGACTCCGCTCTTTGCTGTGCCATCCTGCCTATTCTTGGTTTCTGCCCATTCCAGCCAAAAGCCACCAGGTCAGGCACAGAGGAGCCCAAGAGGTACAAACACTTTGCCTTACCAAAAAACTCCCTGCCCCGCATCCGTTCCACTCACCGAGAGACTTTACACTCGATGAGACATTTCAGAGTGCAACACCAGAGCTGCTCCCTCAGCAGGATGCTCTCACAGACCTGCAAGCTTCACTCATGCCAAGTGCTGATCCATCACTTGGCGGATCTCCAAGGGCACAGATGAGGACTGTTGCTTGTCTAGAGCAGGTTGTTTCACCTCCCCAGCTCCCCGGTGATTATTTCTCACTACGCTTTACTTCCTAGAAGAATTTTCCACATGCCTTATTTAATCCTGTGTCAAGTGATGTTGCACAGGCGTGACATACCTGCCTGCTCTAATGGCCCCTCTGCTATCATGCACTGCTCACTAAAATGGAAGGAAAGGTATTGGAACGTACCTCCCCCAGGTATATTAGTAGGGACACATCTGCAGATTTGGATCTCAGCACGGGAGAATCTGTTTCAAAGAGCTTCAAAAGTTGGGATTTTCAAGTGATCCCAAGGCAGCTACACCCTAAAAGATACCTGGCGATTCATAACAGCTGGACTCCCATACACCTGCATGCCTAAAAGCTTCAAACTTAAGTCTGCAGCTGTAAGGTGAGCTTACAAGCACAAACCAGAGCCCTTCATAGAACTGCTGAGTATCCCAAGTTGGAAGGGAACCACAGGGATCACTGAGTCCAACCCCCACTCCACACAGCACCACCCAAACCCCAACCCTATGGCTGAGAGCAGTGTCCCAACACTCCCTGAGCTCCAGCAGCTCAGGGCCGTGCCCACTGCCTTGGGCAGCCTGTGCCATACCTGTGCCATGCCCACGTGTCCCACCTTTGGGACAGAACCTTTCCGACCCCTACCTGACCCTCCTCAATGCAGCTCCATGCCATTCCATCCACATATTTTCAGCTCTTCTATCACTGACAGAGATTTACTGTAAGAATCTGCATTTCATCACCATCAAAAGTAATCGAGTTAACTACCCACAGCACAGCAAGAGGGGCAGGTATGCAGGGCCCAAATCCCACCCAGGCTCCTTAGAGGCAACACAACCTGGAGCAAAGATGTGGTGGAATTCACACACCCCCAAGTTCAGATGTTTCAGCTTCATCCTTAACCCATCCCACCCCCCCAATCACCCCATCCATACCCTGCAGCAGGCAGCTCTGCTCAGGCAGCTTAGACTGAGCTATTTCTGGGCTTGCAGGACTCATGCCCATTTCAGCAGTGCTTTTATTTGGGATGTGTCCCCAGGGCAAGGAGGGCCCCGGCTCGTCTGGCCAAGGCTGCAGAGCAGGGAGCTGCAGACAGGGAAGGGCACTGGGTTGCTCAGTTATTCTGAATAGTCAGAACACATCACTTCTAGCACGAGCTGAAAGTTTCAGAGCACCTCTAAGTTCATTGGCACTAAGTTTTAAACTAACTTCAGATGAAGAACCCAAAGTTCCAGATTTGGTTCTGCTTCACGTTTTATAGGAACCCATTCCCCAAGGACAGAATTCACACTGCATTTCCCCAGATGGAATCCCACCCCAAGCATGAATGCTGTCACCCCCTGGACCAGCTCTGGCAGGGACTGAGTGCTTCCATACACAGCCTTGCAAGGCAATAACATCCAGTACAGAAAGGATTCGCTGCTTCCTGATACAGCTCTTGTAATCATGAGAGCAGTGGGAAAATTGATGTTTCCAGTGCAGATACGGCCCTTATTGTTGTTCTGCTCTGCGTCCTGCAGGGAACCAGAAGTGAAGTTTCTAAAGGAGCCGGAGCTACAAACATTGCACAGTTTGCTCCTCCCAGTCCCCGCTCCTGAGGTCAGCAGGGAAAGCATCCAACAGTTGCAGAAAGACAGACTGTTTTAATTTAAACATTTGAGAGAGGGACTTTCTCCCAAAGTGTACAAGACGTGATAATATGCCTCTCCCAATCCCTGCAAAGCCTTACAGGAGAACATTCCTAGCAGTTTTCCTATATGAGTGCTCTCCTGCCTGTGCCAAAGGCAGCGACAAGGATGAAAGGCGCTTCCTCCTCCCACCCTCATGTTGCTTTTGGATCACAGAAACAACAAGGGGATTCTTTGTGATCTGCCCTCCCTTGTTACAAGAAGCAGAAGACCCAAAGGGATCGGGAGACAAACAACATCAGCCTCGTTAAGGAAAGCATCTGCAGCCACAGTGCTGCAGGCGAGGGCTCCTTATCCTTCAAGGAATCAACGGCTTTCCAAGATGAGACACTGAGCAGCCCACAGCTGGGGAACAGCAATACTTGTGGGACAGACAGCCTCGCATCTCCGAGGGGAAATTCTCCCCATCTATCTGCAGAAATCTCCAGCTTCCACGTCGCAGCAACCCATCAGAGCCAAGGCTGCAATGCACAAACCAGGCCCAGCTCACAGCTTCTTCCTGCATCTGGAGACCAAACCGTCCCATCAGTAGTGAAAGAGTCCAGGATCCCAACCATCTGACAGCCAGTGGAATTTGGGCGGAGCTTTCAGCCAGCTTGGACAAAACCTATAGCAGCAAACTCTTCCAAAAGTTGTTCCTGGAAATCACCTTGCGTTATGCAGGCAAGTAAAATGGTTTGTACAGTGCCAAGCAATTAACCAAACAGCTGGTGCTCCCAAAGTAGGGCATTTCAGACACAAGAAGAATGAAACCCATAGGAACAAAGGTCCGTGAATTCAAGCCTAGCCCACCAAAAAGAGAATTAACAACTCCAGAACCAACTTCTGGCCTCGTATTAAGAACTGCTGTTTTACTGAGACTGTCTCAGCAGTATCAGTTAAAGGAAAACTCTGACCAACCCTCCATCCCCTCCCACCCACGGGGCATTAACCCACCCACCACTCACCACTTCCCCCTCTATAAGCACAACCCACAGAGCCACATTTTGACTCTCAGCACCCAGCCAGCGTGGTTAACCAGCTGCCCAGGGCTTGCAGAAAGAGGCTTTGGGGGCAGGAAATTAACAAAGTTTCATTTATGACTGAGCCTTCACTAGGGCCAGGGAAGGGGATGGTGGCAAGCTATAGGGCACGCTCATCCATCACACTACCCCGTGCTGCTATCACAGCCCTTTTCCACCAGGACACCCCAAGACAGTGCACCAACCATGCCAGGAGCGACTGCTTAAGGTCTGCACCATTTCTTGCCAGCACTTCAAGAGATGCTGCACCAGGGTAGCACCTTAGCATCACTAGCCTCAAGTGCTGGAGAAAAGCAGCTCAAGTATTAGGGTTACCACACTAACATGGAGGTGGTCTTTTCATCTGGGTATACAAGGAGGAACAGGAGCTTACTAACCCTACCAGCTCAGCTCTAGGTTTTTGTTTTGCAAAGAAACTGCAGCAGCAGGGCAGCCACAAGCCTACTTTGAGAATCTTATTGGGGTTTTCTGTGCACAGCCTGTATCAGCAGTGTCAGCACCCCTGGTCATCACAGCTGCCAAATCCCAGACCCTGCTAACATTTAGGTGCTTGAACATTTCAGATTTCAGCTGAGATTTGGGCTTGTAACTCTGAAAGCACAGTGAAACAGAGCTGTTTGGCACCAGCTGAAACACCTGGCTTGGAAGCTCTTTTTTTTTCCCCCCCGTTTCTTCTAAGCAGAATGACACTTGTATTCACAGTGACTCATCTCCTTGACCTTTCTATTCACTTTTAATGGTGCAAGCTGGAAATAAGGGCACACAAACAATGCATTCATTATTCAGTCGGTGAACTGCAACCCTCAGACCAAATCTCTACCCTGCAGCAGATGAGCACACAGGGTGTGCATCTCATTCCAGAGCACTGAGGATGAGCCCCCTCAAAGACCAACCCAAACCCATCACTTCTTGCTGTGCAGGAGAGGGGTGCATCTGAAGGGGCTCACGCCTTATTGCCCAAAAAAGCATGGTGTAAAATGCTGCACGAGTGCAAGAGATCCTGGGAAACTGGCAGCGTCACCTCCAGGAATTCAGCTGCAACAAATTCTTACTGAAGTATTGTCTTGGAAACAGAAAGGGGGTGGAGGGAGGAACGGAGGAGGAAGAGGGGCCAGCAGGGCTCTCTGAGAGGACACACGAGCTGCTCTCAGCTGCAGCACAGCTTTCCTGTGTGTCCACACACACAAAATAGCAGCTCCAGCTGACATGTCAATGGAACTAAATTTGGCCACTAAAACTTCCTGCCAGCCTCCTAAAGCAGGGACTCCAGCAGACCCCTAGGTGACCCCCCTCTCTGGGAGTTTCCCCCTATTGACTTCTGGCAGCATTTCCAGAAGAGCTGCAAAACTTCCCCCATCCCTTCTGCAAGCCGTAGTGGTGAAGTGCAGAGGGGCAAAGAGAGAAAAGGGCTTTCAGCAGTTTGCTTAAAAGCCGAGCCAGGAAAAAAACTCACTTTATTTACTCTGAAAGAATTAGCATCTCCCTGGCTGCAGATGCACAGCTTGATGCAGGCAGGGATGGCACACAGGGTCACCTCAAGCTAACAAACATTTAACTGCATTTAAGCCAGGCCAGCGCTCAGATCTTCAGCAAGCTGTAGCTTCCTTGGGAGAGCAGATAGCCTCTGAAACATACCTCATCCAAACAGGGTGCCCAGCTGCTTTAGGTGAAACCCAGACGCTGCTCAGATGAATGAGAAGCTGTCCCTGAGCACAGCAGGGCTACGGTTTGGCCTTTTTCCTGCTGCTCCAGGTTCAGTGGGCAGAAGAAAGAAAGCGTCAGAAGAAAGGCAGCATCAGAAATGGGAGACTTAGAATGGCTTGGGTTGGAAGGGACCTCAGGAGAATTCACACCAAACCCACTGCAGATGAAGACAGCCCGATGCTGGCACAGGGGCAGAGCATTCCATAGCAATACACTGGATTGCATCAGCAAAACAGCCAAGTACAACCACCTGAAAGCCAGCTGACAAACTGACAGCAGCGCACCTGACCTGTCCCTGCATCACAGCGCAGGGTTAACATGCAGCACCCTGCACCAGCACCCCACCTCCATCTGCATCCCTCCAGCTTCCAAAGGGCTTTCTTCCCAGTAAACCAAACTACACGTGTAGCTGCCCGATAGCCCCTCTACCTGCATCAGGTTTCATTTCTGGACAGTGCTTCATAGTGTCCTTGGAGCAGCTGATGTCACAGGGATGTGCCCAAAAGCCAGGATGCATGCAGCAGAACTCAGGAACCATCCCTGGTGTAGCTCACTCTTACATTCAACCCCTAAACCATCCTTTTTCTTTCCCATTTATTACTCAATCCTGAAGAAGAAAAAAAAATCCCAGCACTGTAAACACATTAATGCCATTTTCCTACTTTCAAAAAGGGAACATCTCAACATTGTGAAGGCTTCCAGACGATGCTGAGAATCCTGTTGGCTTCTGGAGCGAGGAAGAGCTTAGACTCAGAGCAACCGACCTCAAAAATGCCTTTTGTGCAGCTCCTCCGTTTATTTTAGTTCTAAAGACTTTCCAGACACATCCGCAGAGAAACCACGGCATCACTCGGATGGTTCACTCAGCTCACTTCAAGAGCCATGAAATTTGCCAGCAGTAACCCGGCGGCGAATTACACCGCATTGCCAACCTCAGGTTTTTTTCCACATAACATCAGATTGTAACCATTTTTTTTTTTCCATTCTTTCATGTCTCAATTTTCCTTTTTTTTCCCCCTCCTAGGTTTGGTCACTCTTCCCATAATGGGTTTTTTCTCTATTTGTTCGTTTTGCACAAAGGTTTCAAGTTGATTTTAAGAAAAACTGCCCTTTTGCAAACTCAGCACATACCCCACCAGCTCCTGCCCAGCTAGCAAGGCAAAAAGCTTTGATATTACAGCAGAGCCAGGCTGCAGCTGCAGGAGGCGGATCCAGCAGCCTCTTGAGCAAGCCAGGAGAGAGAAGGAGAAGCGGTACACTGCTGGAGGTAAAAAGCAGCTAATGGGCAATGCTGGATGGCAACAGAAAGTCCTCAGATGAGAGCATTCTGCTTAGCTGGGTCAAAGATTTGTACCTACAGTGGATCTGCAAGCTCAGGATGCTGCTGTGTGCTTGGCTGGTGCTCAGTGCCTAGCAGTGAAACAAGCCACTGGTCCAAGGAAATTCCAGCTTGCAGAAGGACTCCATGCACTCCATACACTGACTCCATGCTCAGCCTCCAAAGTCTACTCAAGTCTTGGTCTTAGATTTTCTGGTAATTTACTGCTGAAGGATGAGGCTCGGGAGGCTTCAAACTAAGGGTAAAGCATGTTGGCATCACTGCAAGCACAAAGCAGCTCCTAACAAAAGGAACTCCACATGAGGGCAGGAGCTTTGCCAAATCAGCCCCTGGAACACAGCTGGGCTCCCAGCTATGGCCAGAGCTGCACTGCAGCTATCACCATGCACTGCTGTGGACATGAGGCTTCCTGCTTCCTCCAAAAGGCACAGGACAGCTCTCCCAGGAAGGCTTTCCCTTCCAAAAATCCCCTAAGGCCTTCTCAGAAAGCCATCCTCCCATCAGCAGGGAGTCAGAACCTTCCTGACAGCTCCATACAAGGGGTGAAGAGGTCACAACCCAAAACAAATCCAAGCAGAGATGAGAGCCAAAAGAGACACCGAGCAGCCCAGCTCCAGAACACAACCAAGTACAGGGAAAACTCCACATCTCAGCCCAACTCTGCTACTCTAAAGAAGCTGAAAGCCAACAGCATCGACAGATAGCACAGGGAAAGCAGCAAACTTCCCAGCAGCACTGCAGGAGCACGCTCACATGCACAGCCCTTCATGGCAATTGTTGGACAAATACTGAAGATATTAAATCTGATCCAACATCAGCAAATGACTGAAAGGCCTCAGCAATCAAAGTATCTGCAGTCACTACCAGGCCTGTGTCAACAGATTCTGTATACACGAATAGAAATCTATCCTGGACAGAAACACAACGGGAGGGGAGGAGCTCTTCCTCCATGCTTGCAGAGTTTGAGGCGCATTCTGTGGTTCACTTCTGTCACGTTTCCCAAATCATCCCTTGGTTTTAAAGCCTAACATCCACGTTCCAAAATATTCATGTTGAAGAGTTGTTTTCAAACCAAACCCAAATAATTTTTCTTGAAATAATTTTACAGAACCACTGCTTTCAAGTAAACCTCCTGCTAAACAAACTAGGCGAGCAAACGTGGGTGTATGGGTATATGGGCTGAAGAGCCAAATTTACACTCATAACAAAGCAGGGAATTCCCCATTCATAGAGAGCGTTACTTCTGTAATGCAGTGGAAAGCACAGCAATGACAGCAGAGCAGCAAGGTCCCAGGCTGCAGCAAGTGATGGGTTTGCACAAATGCAACAGCCATAGGCACAGAAATAAAGGAAAGAAGCTGCTTACCTTCAAAAGGCCTCAGATACACAGGGATCAACAGCAAGAAACCCTCACCTCCACTGCCAACCCCTAAATGAGGTCTGGGCAGGGGTGGATCCTGGCTCCAGCCTTTCTGGTCACTCAGTGCATTGCATGCACCTGAGCTCCCCCGGGTTGGCCCTTCCTTCCCACCCTGACTTACCATTTCTGCTACAACTTCAAAGTCAATTCACCCCCACAACAAAACAGAAGCCCAAAATGCAGCTGCTCTTCTCAAATCAGACCTGGGCATCCCTGCATCCAAACTACAGTGTATGCAGAGCATCCTATCTCTAGCACAAGAGCAAACCAGCAACAAGCGGAGGAATCAGGGCATAAGACTCCCTAAAACAAAATAGAAAACGAAACTGTCAAATTCAATGGCAAATTTGTTTTCCTGCTGCAGATAAGAAAAATTCAGACTGAAGAACCATTTCCTGGAAAGGTGCTTCCACAGATTTATTTCTAAGTGCAGACAGAGCTCAGATTACCTAAAGATGCACCTACAAATGGCACTTTGCACTAATGCCTCTGAATCAGAGATATGCCACAGCAGTGCCTTCTTCATTTGAAGCATCTGCTGCCACCGTTTGCTGTGGCTTAAAGGATCTATCTGTAATTCAAAGCAGTTACAAGAACCTACACTCCAACCCCAAGGCCAAGGCTCGCAGAGCCCCGCTGCAGGAAGCTGAGCTCCTCCTCTCCCCATCAGCATCCCATGGCAGAGGTGGGAGTGTTCAGAGCATGAACCACACTGCTGCATCACCACCCAAAAGTTGGAGATATCAGCACGCTCTCACAACGCAGCGATGTGATTTCAAGGATTTCAACTCAATCCTCCCTGTTAGTTATAGTTCCTTGTTTTAGAGAGAAAACCTGACAAGTCCATCTCCTGCAGTAACACAATGTGAGAGGCAGCGGGCAGTACAAGGCGGCACGTCCCTTTGACAGTCCCTCCCTATCTGTTCTTGGGCAGACCATCAGCCAAGCACCGGGAGTAGCACCGGTTGTGTTTGTTGGATTGTTCTTGCCTTTTTTAAAAGACACTTTACACAAGGAGGCACCAGCACTGGAAAGCTGGCACAGCAACGCCAGCAGGCAGGAGGACACCCACAAAACCAACAACCCTTCAGCAGTTTGCCTTAAGAGAGTTACCCCCCAGTGACCCTCTGGTCATTATGGTCATCATGAAGTGGGATTTCTCTAATCCCCAACTGAAACATTGCCCAGGCAACACAGCAATGCTGTGGGCTGAAGAACCAAAGTCCCCATTCCATTCGGTAGGAACCAACGCAACCAACTCCTCTGCTGTGAGTCAGCAACCAGCTGAGCATCCAGCACTGCAGGGGGGTGAGCCTCGAAGGGAAGGGTCTACAAGGGTTTTAGTCTTGATGCCAGCTCACAAAGAAGGATAACAGATGACCTAAGCTGAATGCCTCCATGCATCCTCTGGATGGAGCATGGCCAACAGCTGGGGTGCTTTCATGCTCAAGCCCCGTTCCAACCTGGCAGTACATGGACAGCACAGTCCAGGTTTTACACTGGAAATCAGAGCTACCTTCAGTGCCAAACTTCAAGTCATATTTCTCCTTGTAAAACAATATCAACACATTCAATTGGCAAAATATTAAACAAAAGGCTTCTAATTGGCTGCATTCAGATTGATTTATTTATTTATTTTTAGCTCATTCTAGATGGCTGGGGAAGAGCCAAGGAGAGAAGCAACAGATGGTAACAGAATACTTCATAATTTCCAGCATTTTTATTTCTTCTGAAGAGCACGCCATGTATTCTTATTACACTTCTTCACCACTAAAGGAAACTGCTGCTTCCAAAAGTTTTCACCCAAAAACCCAATCCAACTTTACAGACGTTTGTAAAAGCATTGACAGACTCCAGCTTTGTCTGTGGGTTAGATTTTTGTGTGACATCATCTGTTAAAATATGGGAAAAAGTGAGCTGGAAGGGCAGTGCTCAGAGGCAGTTCAGTTCGTGTCACTGTGGGCATTGTGATTGCTCTGTTTGCTCTGGAAACCTTCTCTCCTGGGTTTCTTCCCTCTTTCTTCGGAGCTTTAGATGGATCCACATCTGAGAACGAGCGCAAGCGTTTTGTTTCTCCACACACACAGAAACTGGCTAAAATGAAAATGAAACAAACAATCTGGGCTGAAATACAACCCAAGAAAACTTGGACAGATGCTAAGAAAAGCTCCAAAGTCTGTTAGCCGACATTGTCAAGAGTCCAAATCTGACTCCTCCCTCATCTAAATTAGCTGATGTCCTATTAGGAGGTTCATTAGGAAAGCTCAAAGCTTTTTGCAGCAAGAGCCATTAGGTGGAGCAGAAGCTGGCCCTACTAAAGCTCTCCAGCCACCGTGGCATCGCTGCTCCAGCTGGACCAGACTCCTGCAGCTGCAACCCAGGCGTTCCAGCAAGGTTACCCAGCGGCTCTAAGGGCGTTGCAACGAAGCTGGCTGAAGGGCAGACCCTGATAAGCTGTAAGCCAAAGGATGCCCTTAAAGGCTTGAAACGTGAGGCCGTACGGCCTCAGCCAAAAGGGAAAAAAAAAAAAAGAAAACGTTGTGATCTTTCCTTTGAAACAGTTGCGACTGTGTTAGTTGAAAGCTGAACTACCAGCAAAGTCAGAGAGCCGGCTGGGCTAAAAGGAACCGGGAGGAGCCGGCATCGCCCCGGTGTTCTTCTGGTCAGAGCTCCATCACTCTGACACTTCTGCACTATGACAAACTCCAGCAGCAGCTCCATTCGCTTTTCCCGGCACTGGTGTTCCACAAGCATTTATCCCCTGACCAGCAATTCATTTTCTGCCCCACTCAGATTTGCAAGCAAACCGGCAATGAAAGCACTCCTACGTGGTACTTTTCCTAAAGGTCATTTCAGATACACTGAAATTACAGCAATTAGCAAACAGGCTGCTATATACAGACCCTCCCCCCCCCACCAGCGTTAGTGCTGGTGTCACACAAACAGCCCCACAAGTCTGGGCTCTGCAGGAAAGATGCCAACCCAGACAGCACAGCTCTACGGGGCACTGCTTTGTTTCAGGTCACCCTGCCAAACTCCATCTTCAGCTTTTCAGACTTCAAAACGAGCTTTGCCAGCAAGCTGCTCCTCAGCCTTTTCCTACCTAATACGACTTTAAAGAGATCCCAGAGCACCAGTACGTCCAAGCATCTGCTAAAATCCCAGCAAACACCCTGGAAACTTTCACAGCATTCCCATAAGCACGCAGCCTGCTCTGGCATTTCACGTTCAGCCCGGGGAAGGCAGACATTTGGAAAGCAGAGCTCTCAAAATGCACTCCAGCAAACCAAAGCGTCCACTTGGTGAATTCGAGCTCTCAGTCCCACTTCTGCAGGGCCATATAAATGACATTGTGAGGTTTCTCGCTGCATGTCCAGCTCTGTTCCGTATCTGCTGCTTCACTGTGCTTCCTCACATCCCACTCAGGACTCATCATTTTAGGGGGAAAGCCCATAAATTGGGGTTGGGGTGGGAGGAGAGGGCAGAAAACGCGCCTTGAGGTGCCGAGCAAAGTCTGCAGGCTTTCGTGCATGAGATCTGCACGGAGGGGAGAGCAGATTACTTCTGGACAAAAGTTTCTTCCCCACTGGGAGAAGAGCTGTATGAGAAAGTGAGGCTTCCAGATGATCAAATACAGATCTACACGCAGCCACGTAAAGAACCACAGCCTTCAGAAACACGCCTCGGCTTTTTGCTCCAAAAAAAAAAAAAAGAGACAAGAATAAAAGGAAAAAGAAAAAGCAGAGCAGCAACAGGCAGATCCTCTTTAAGAAAGACGGAGAAAGCACTGCTTTAACATTTCTCCCCCTTTTACGGGCCCCCTGACAAACGGCGCTCGGACCCGAGCAGCTAAAGGCTGTCGGGTTGTGGGCTTTTTTGGCTTCTTTTTTTTTAACTTTCGAACACGGACACACCGCGTCGCCCCGCACAAAGCCCCCCTCAAGAGGGCATCGCGTCTCCCCGCTCCGGCTCAGCGCTGCAGCTCCTGGGGGGGGTGGAAGGGCACAGGGGTGTCCCGGGGGTCCTGCCGCTTACCTGCCCGGCTCAGGGCCGAGGTGCCCAGCAGCACCAGCGCGACGTGCAGCTGCCAGCTCCGTATCCAACTGCGCCTTTTCCATCGCGTGTGCGTATCCATGGTCCACAAAAAAAACGGGGCACCAACTCGGGACAATTTAAGGGGAAGCAAACAAAAAACAAAAAAAAAAACAAAAAACAAAAAAACAAAACAAAAAAAACAAACAAAAAAAAAGCAGCAAAGAAAAGTCGCTCGGGATTTCTTCTCTTTCTCTTCTCCCCCCCCACCCCGCCACCCACCCCCCGGGAGCAGCCGCTTTATAAAGCCATGGGACGGCCACTGAACTGTCGGGGGCTCTTCCGTGCTCCGCTCCGCCGCGCTGCCCCCCGGCCCCTGCCTGCTCCTGCAGCGAAAACTTTCTTTCTCTCCCCCCCCTCCCTCCTTCCCTTTTCTTCTTTTAAACCCAAGGCGAGACTTTGTCAATCTCGGAGCCGCGCAGCAAATCAGGGCCGGGCGGAGCGGCCCCCGGCCCGGCCCCCCCGCCCGCCCCCCGAGCCCGGCCCGGCGGCAAGTTTGAACGCGGTCCGGCTGTCCCGGCCCCCAAACGATTCCCCCTTCCCTTTCCCTGGCCGCTGACGCGGGATGGAGTGGTGCCGATTGCCCCCGCTCCCTCCCCAGGCCCGAGCGGGGGGCTTAGAATGAAACACGGTGGCTAAACGCGAGGATTTGGCAAACAAAATAAAATGAAGCAGCCACTGCAAAGGAGTGCAAGCAAGTGGCAGCAGCTGCATGCTGTCAGCTTGCCACAGGGCCCAGCCCGGGTTCTGCTCCTGTTGCTCTTCCTCTCTCTGAGCCGCAGAGTACTACAAATGGTGCAAACATCAGCTTCAAACTATGGCACTCGCTCCGGCACTGTACAGCAGCAGTACTAGCACAGCACTGAGCAAACAGCAGCCATCCTTCCCCCCCAGCTGCCCCAGGGTCCTGGCAGAGGATGAACCTTGCACTGCAGGATGAGGTGGCACAATGCTGCAGAGCCCCCAAACCACGCATCACTGAACTAAACGGGATAAAACAACCAGTCTTCTCTCTTAACCAAAAGGCTTTGAGGACACTTGCTAGCATTGATGCCTTGCTGTCAGAGCCATTTAAAGAACCAAACAGTGCCCATTGCTGGCGTGCACCCAGGTGAGAGGTCCCTGTTCTTGTGACTTCAGCGAATGGAGTCGCACTCAATTCCAAAGAGCAGTGATTTCACTGATAGACTCATGCCCTCAGCCACACCAAAGATTTCCAGCCCTCTCCAGTCTTCACTGAGCAGCACCTTGAGGGCCTTCACTGCTTTTAGGGGATAAATCACTGCTGTCACTCAGACTCCTGCACTGCCTATGGGTTTGGTCATTCAGCATTGCACAGACCTGGGCGGTTACTGGCCATTTCTGTTTGTCACGTATAAGGAGGAAACAACACATAGTTTAAAGGTCATCCATCCTGTTCCTTCTTTGGAACACCTGTAGGAAGAGGACTCAGTACAACAGGGGCTTGCACAGAGCTCCAGCAGCTTGCTTGACATCAATCCTTAACCTGCTGGAATGAAAGATCCTTGGAGAGGTAGATGGCATCAACCGGCACATCAAAACCAATGAGCACAGGAGGCCAAATCCCACCAGATCTGCAGAAGGGAGTGAGAGGAAAGTGAGTGTTGCCAGTGCACTCAGCTAGTAGCCTAAGGAAATCATTTAATGGTTCAGTGGAAAAGAGGGATAGGAAATACTTCCCTTCACCTCAACCTGTTGAATGCCTTCCCCTTCCCAGCAGCCTTGCTGCAAAACTGGAGAGGCTGCAGCATGAACTGCAACGTGAGGGGATTGCCTGATGAAACCACTTCACCAGGGAGGTGAGAGGCACGTGGGCTGCCCCACGCCAGGAGCTGGGAGGCACACGGTGCATGCTGGCTGCAGCCGTGCACAAGGAGAGCACAGTGCCAATGGCACTCCCAGGCACGTCTCAGATGAAAGCCTCTTCCAGTATACCCACCTTTCATGAGTAACCATGTGGCAGGAGGCTGGCGAGACAAATTAAGTTGTGCTCTATATTCGGGAGGAGCCTGGAGGCACGTTCTTTCAGTGCAAATAACACCTGTGCATCCCTGCAAACTCCAGCACACAGCACGTGCTGGGAGCAGCCCAACCATGGCAGTGCCCATCAGCACCGCGTGTCACACTCACAGGAACAGCTTTCCATGGGCTCACAGGTGCCTCTGGTATGAGACAGAGGGAGATACTGACTTTCCCCCTCAGTCACATACAGAGAAATCCTCTCAGGTGTATGGATACAGACCTAGGGCAGCTACAAGGACAGCACATCCTGCAGGTTGCACAGACCTACCTAACCAGTAACCCCTCTTGCCGTGATAGCAGAACGAAACAATAACTCAATCTGCAGTCTTTCCACGGATGCTTCATCTCCTGCACAGAGGCCCAGGAGCCCTCGCAGGGCACCAGCATTTGATTTCACAGAATCATAGATTTCAGCCTCCAGTTACACAAATGCCAGCACCCGTCGTCTTCCCGCTCCAGATGTTGCTGGCATTTCAGATCGCACAAACAGCTCATTGTTTGGGAATGAAACCCTTTTTGTCTTCTCCAGATGCAAGTGAAAATCCCACTAACACCTGAACACTAGCCGAAGTGTTGAAATCCCCAGCCCTTTCACAGAGGCGTACAGCAAAAGGAAGGATTTCTGGTACACTGAAAGCGCTGCAGACAAGGAAATCAAAGCAGGTCAGAGCAGTACAACCCTCACTTACAACCATACTCCAAATACTCCCAAAGCCCCACTCCAAAAGCAAGCCGGAATACCCAAACCTCAACTTTCATCAGATGTAAAGCCACTTTGCTTTACACTGCAGCTGAGAACACGGCCCAGGGAGTTTTGCTGAAAAGTACAAGTCTGAGTTTCCAGTTGCTTTCCAGGTGATGTAGAAGCTTGCACAGACCTGTTTGCCCCTCCTCAACAATAGCAGAGCAATACAGCATTAAGCTTGTAATAGCAAACTGGAAAATTCCAGCATTCACATGCCAAGTTTAAAGAGCCAGCCCCTGCCTTGGAGCTGCCTGGGTCTTCTATATGGTGCTGCAAGTTCCCAGCAGCTTCACACCACGTGGGTTTGTTCACACCAACTCAGACCGTCCAGCAGTCAGTCAGGGTAACATCCCAACAGCGACTGCAGCAGTTGTGGATGGCCGAATATCTCTAGGGAATGGCAGCTCTCCATAACCTTGTTTTTACAACTAAGTGCATCTTGAGCTCGGCTAACTGTTGGTTATAGGATGGGAGATGTTGGTGAGCTTTCCACAAGACCCGAGACACACAGGTAAAATAAAGTGATAATCACCTGTGTGCCATGAAGCCAGTCAGACACGAGCATTCTGCCAAAGCACTCCAAAGCATTCTACGATTTGAAAGCAAATATTGGGATAGCCAGAAAAACTCCAGGTCGTACTGATAATAAGTTAAATCCTATGAATGCCTGCCAAGAACGGGCTGAAAATGAAACTCTTAGAACTGCTTGAGCTGTTGCATGAACAGCCAGGAAAGACAAACTCTATGAGGAATTGTTTCAAATGCTATCCAAGGGCAGCACAGTCTGTAAAAAGAATTTCCCTCCTTCCTCTCCAATCAGATAATGCACCTTTACTCTTTGTGAAGATGTGAGGCTGCTGCCTCCGTCCCCAAACTCAACCTGTGTGAAGTGCTTTATGCTTGAAGTCACAATGCTGACCTGCAATCTTCCACCTCTCGGACTCAATTTCTGCTACAGTAACCCCCCCAGATGTGAAACACAGGGCTAGAAATACTTCCTATAGTTAAGATCTTCCCCTCCCAGAAAGCCAAGTTGCAAAACAAGAATAAAAATAACACCACTCCAGCATTAAACACCTGCTTTGGCTTTGCAAGGCCGGGAGGAGCTGGGCTGCCTGTTCTTCCAAGCTTCAGCCATTCTGCTGGAAATTCAGATCTGATTTTTGCCATGAGGTGGCACCAGGACAAACCCCATCAGGGGAGAGAGCAGCCAGCACGAGGTGGGGCTTGTTTTTTTGTGCACTGAAATGTTTCATAGTCAAAGAAGCTTGTTTAAGAGAGGAAATAGCATTATGAAGTGAACAGACTTTCCACTCCTCCTCTTTTTCCAGCCTTGCTGCCTTCCCCTCGGTTCAATGTGAACAACTCCAAGCCTTGTGTTTGAATGGTATTGATATTAAGCACGGGGACAGAAATCACACCACAGCTCCTGCAAAGGATGAACCCATTTCACCCCACATCGGGCTCCTCTCTGCATCCAGTGTCAGCCTGAGAGATGGACAGGAGAGCTGCTCTTCCCTCTCCTTATCCCTACGTTCCATTTCCTCATGCCCTGTGATCTGTGGCCAACAGCCCAGGCCAAACCCCTTATCATCTGTCTAGACTTCAGGCAGATGATCCTTGGTGCTGCAGAAAGCTTTTTATGTTAAGGCACGAGGGCCTGGAACTTACCCTCTGATCTTCACAAGGGCCAAAAAAACCCCCCAAAACTATGGACGTATTCCTTTGTTTCTCAAACTCTGGGTGACCCTAACATAGGCTTTGCTGAGTACAGGCTACAAAACTCAGTTTTGAGCTCTAGTTTGTCCATCGTAATCATGGCTGAAGATTAGAGGTGAGCCCAAGCCACAAAGCTTGTGTGCAGGTCCCCAATTCCCCAGTGGCCTCGAGGGTCAGCCTTGTGTGCCATTAGGAATACTTCCATCTAGACCACTGGTGTTTATTTCCAAGTGTCTCCACCAGGAAGACTTTCAGCATTCTCCCAAGGGATGGACAGGACACAAAGGAGCAAATGACAGCTTGCAATCCATGCATCTCCACTTTATGCACATTAATGGTGGTCACTGGGTCTTACTTTCCCCCAGCAGTTGTCCTGTTTCTCATTGCTATTCCAGGAATGCTGATGAGCAGCCGTGCTGGGGTAGCTCATTTTCCAGAAATGAGGCATCCCACCTCCCTGCTACCTTACATTCCCTAAAATAATGATCTGGACAGATGTTAACTGTGATCACGTCCACCAGTCATTCCTCACTGCCAGCCTCTCTGTGCTATCCTCGTTCTGGTTTTGCCAAACATTCCATTGCTAAAGATCAGCTTTGGTGGCTTCTAAGTATAAACAAGCTTTGTGTCATACCACGAAAAGGTCTGCGTTTCATTTTCCCCTACCACAATTAGCTAATTACATTCTCCAAGATGCCCTCTTGCTTCATCAGAGATGAGCTGGAACCCTTCCCAGGGACATCCTGAACCTGAAACAAATTGCTGGAAATCTTGGGGGATAAACTGAATAAGAAACTGGAAGCTGTAAATCTTAACCCATAGGATGTGGATTTACTTTTGCAAGTATGGCAGTCCAGGTTTACGGGTATCCACTCTGCAGCCATGTGTAAAGTCAGTGGCTCCTTTCCATCACAGCAGTTCCTGAGCTCTACACTGGCAAAAGCTGACATAATTCTTGCAGCCTGTGCCACCTGAGCATGCTGCTTGTGTCTATGGGAGGGTTCAGCACCAAGCAGGTGGAGTTTATGGCTTGAAAGAGAACAGGATGGAAGTTAAGAGACCTAAAATTCAGTCTAAGGTAGAAGGGAAATAATCTGTATATTAAGGCCTCCTTAGTTATGGAAGGTCAAGTAGAGTTCCCAAAGGAAGCTGTGAGACATCCGACAGCATGAATCACATCAGATGGGTCTGCACAGAATTCTGCATGGCTGGGAACGGCCCCACTCCACCATCAACGGGCTGAGAGAGACCACAGAGACCTTTTCCACTGCTGGTTTCTGCAGCTCAGTAATCCTGCAAAAATGTGAGTGAATTTCACAAGAGCGGGTGGTCGCAGCAGTGCCGTGGAGCAGCATCACTTCTGCATTCCTCTGCTGAGGTCTAGTAACTGATCCACGCATCCCAGTACGCTTTGGTTCCATCAGGCCACGGTCCTTTCTTTAGACCTCCCCCTGAAACAGAGCAGTTCAGACCCAGAGGTTTTCATCCAGACTTTCCCTTCTCTAATATTCCTGTCAATTAACCCTATAAACACAATTTATAGGCAGCTATTTTCGCTTGTAATTTTGCTGCCTTAAAGACACTAAAAATGACACATTCCCTAGATACCCCTTTGATTTCCTAAGATTACAGGCTCATTCCACTAAGGGCTTCTGGAGTGACAAAGCCCTTAATTTGGTTGTCTTTTTTTTCCCCTCTGGTCCAAGTAGTGGTTTAGAAATTATGAGAACACAAGGATGCTATGCGTACCACCCAGCCATCAAAAAGCAATACGGACAACGGACCACAGCCACAGCAGTCTAAGCTGCATTCTAAATAAAGAGGGGAAATATAACGTCAGGCAAAGCAGTCATTTTTGTGGATGAATCATGCAAGGAATCCTACCCAGCTGCTGAGTGGTCTCTGACATGACTAATTTCTACTGCTGTCCGTTCAGTGTTTCCAGTAAGTCACCTTCTCAGACACACCAGCACCTTGCCACAAGTCCCCATGGTGACTGCAGTCCCTCTTCCTGCTGATGAGATTTCCAGTTTGGGTAACTCCAGGGCAAACCAGACAGCCTCACTGCTGTTGGATTTCCAGGTTGCAGCACCCATGTGCTCCCCGTACTCCTACAGCAGAAACACGATGCCTGTTTGGAGGATGAGATGCTCCAGTGCTGGTGGTTTTTTTGCATCTATCTGAAATTCCAGGTTGGCTGTCCATTCCTCCTCAGACACCTCTCCATACAAGTCTGAGATATTTTGGCCACGTTTTCATCAGCCGTGTAGAACAACCCACCAGTACTTGGCATCTCCTTGAAGATCCAATCTAGAAAATAAAGACCAACAGAGCATCAATCCTAACTGTTTTTCCTGAGGCACGAAAACTATTTCCACAAAGCAAAACCACTGTGCTGGGGACAGGTAGCAGACAGGCAGAGCTACCTAGCTACATGCATGTGTGATCTCCCTCCAGGAGAGCAGAGCACTTGGCAGCTCATTACACCTCCTGGCTGTGTGGCTCCCACACTGATGGGTTCCTAACACCTACCTGCTTAGTGCCTTTTATTTACCTCTCATACAGCCTTTTTTTGCCTTCTGGCAAGAGTTCCCTGTGGCTTTGTGTTCATAAATCAGGAGGCCAGAGGGGATTGAGTTTCATAGAGGCCAGGGGGCTTTGCTGAATTATGTCTTGTTTGAACTAAAGTATCTGTTTTAGCAAACCCAGCAAGCTTCTTGACCTGACTTGTACTACAGCAAAACGAGGGCAGAAAACTCCTTATTTTGCTTGAAAAGTCAAGTATAACAGCTTTGTCACGGCACTGCTGAGAGAATGGAAGATCTGAGGAGAAATCCTCATCCCAGACATTCTGCTGGGTCCAAGGCTGATTTATGTAAGGGCCCTTTATACCCTTCTGGCAGCATGAAGATGACAGCATGAAGAGACCCTGAACAGCCATCACCTTATTGCTGTTGGAGATGCCATGTTGGGGTCATACCTGGCCCCAGCAAGCAGCTTTTCTCCCCCTCAGTCCCTGGCTTCAGCAGTAGAAATACACACCATCTACATCAGACACCCAGCCAATTTAAATTGACATAGCTCTAAAAGCAATGAAACTCCACCTTCCTCTGAATGAAGCTGACTGCTTAACCACCAAGCATCACAGTATTTAATTTCCAGATCCCATAGAAAATTCAGTCCATTTCCAACAATGCATTTCTAATCAGACAATTTGTGCCCCATACGTGGCTTGTAGGCAGGACCCTGCAAACACTTTGATCCATTCTATGGGCAATGTTAAACAGCCAGCTGCAGAAGTGGGGTACCCACGGCTTAGCTCACACAATGTCAAAGCAAGATCAGAAATTCCAGGACTATTCACCCTAGGCCTGTGCTGTGCTAAGCTAGCTATTCATTTTAGGGACATTTTAGTACAGATCCCACTTCTAAGCATATGTGTATTTAGAAAGACAGAAGAGACTTCAGATGAGGGATTCGATTGACAAAAGGTCACCAGCAAACATGACTAATCCATTATGCTGTTAAACAACTCAACGTGCAGGGGTTAATCAATGCTAGCCCTCAGTCTAATCCCTCTTTCTGCTAAATAACTCACTGAAAACAAACTTTGCCTACCAATGTTCTGGAAGGGAAGATAAATGCATACGAGGCTCGAGAAGGTTCAGTTTTCAGAGCTCTCAGTTGCTATAAAGCCTGACCAATGTCAGCCCGGCCAGATGTTATTTCCATCCTTGCAGGGATAGGGATTAGTGGAAGGTTGGTGGGCACTGTGCCAGCTTACAAGAATCAGAGCACCGGGCTCCTTAACCTGGTTAGCAGGGCCGTCCTGCACAGACAAAGCAAGAGTCTCCATTCCCTCAGGGTTTCTGCACATATTCCAGACCCCTATTTATAGCCATGATTTGTGCTTTTACAAGACGGTAATTTCATGCTGCTCATAAATCTTCCCCTGAAAACTGGTATTTGTAGGTCAGCTCGGAGAGGAAGCCAGCAACCAAAATTGCTGAGCTTCTGCAGAAACAGTACAATTGGACCACAAACACTGAAATGCAATTAGGAGGAATCAAAGAAGCCTGTGTTGTCTCTCAGGTTGGAATGGGACGTGGTTGTTCCGTGAGGATCTGTGGCTGCTGCCTGCACATTGAGGAGGTTGTTTAGGATACTGCTTCAATACGCCAGCCAAGTTTGGACTGGCAGGTCCCATCACTGACATCATGTCATAGTGTCCATCTCCTGTTTTCTTTGCATTTCTTGCCTCTCTAAAACTACCTTTCCCCTCAAAACAAAACAGGCACAGAGTATCTCTTTAGACATTTAAAGATGTTGGGAGGAAGAAATAACAGAATGGACATAACATTGGAAAACGCAGACACGGATGCTAACCTGTCCTTAAGGCTGCATCCCAGTGGCTCTGGGGCAGCCTTGCAGAAGCCCATTGCCCTGGAATAAATGGCCAATTGCTGTGGTCACGTCAAAAGCAGTTTCTGCAAGCTGGGATCCCCAAAATGCAGAGTCTCATCAATCACATTTCTTCCCCTATTAGTGGTTACAACACTAATAACTACAGGAAACTGTTATGGCCATTGCCCACCCTTGAATTCATCATTGCATGCTGCATCATTGAAGGAAGGCAGCTTTTACTCCAAATGCTTTATTTTTACAGGCTTTTTATAATTAGCACAGAGGGCCCCACTTCCCAAAGAGAAACAACAAAAACAAACTGTTTTCTGAGTTGCACTCAGATGCAAATGCATTCCAACTTCCAAATCGCTTCTCATTGCAACCATTTTGCCTGCCTCTGATTAGCTGTAAGTGACTTGCAGGATGTTTGCTGCTTGGCTAAGCACCTCCAACACTTGCTGCTTTTCTAAGCTAAATGATTGGGGTTTTTTTTAATGTGCTGCTGGAAATCACAAAGCTCACAGAAGAGCTCCTCAGTGAATCTGCTAGCTGCTGCTTGTTCACTCAGCTCTGCAAGGGCACCGATCTCAGGGCACACCGGTGGCACCCAATTAAAAGGATGAGATTACAAAGCAAGGTGTTAATCCAAAACTAAAGATTCAGAAGTGTTAGAAGTCTCCTCTTAAAGAGCCTATAGCTGACCTCTGCCTACTGACATACAAATGCATTGGTAGAACTACTTAGAGGCAAAGAAATCCTACTGCCCATGAGCTTCTATTTGGCTTCCTTGGTTGGGCTGCTGGGTTTTTCCTCATGCAAGAAGGCCCAGGTGCTGAGAGCTGGTATTTGAATAAGGGCAACCAATCCTGGGAAGTCAGCATGGTCTTCCTGTTTGTGGGTCCATCATCCCTCCCTGCTCACGCCAGGCTGTGGCAGCAGCAGTGCAGCCCCCCGTTGCCCACTGCTGGAGGGTCTCTGCTGGATGGCCCCATGGGCAGAGAAGGCTGTGCTCCTACACAGCAGCTCTGACCCTCGCTAGAGCAGAAGGCAGCAAATGTGGAAAGCAGATGTGAGTGGAGGAAGTCAGGTTTGCAGATGACAAGGAAAGGAAACACCGAGCAGCCAGCAGGAACAGCACCTGCCCCACTAAAGCCAGCTCCTAACAAAATGCCTCTGCAGCAGAGGCAGGCACATCAACTAGCGAGTTCTCTCTCACACATCCTCTCCTAATGTCTTAACCCAGCAGGAAGCAGTCTAGCCTCTCACAGATACCAGGAGACAGCAGTAAGGATGGAGCTGAGGACTTCCAGCAGCAAGATGTGCACAGCTCCCACCTGGACTGGGAGCTCACCGTGACGGCCAGGGGAAAGCACCTTCCCCAAGGCAGCAGTTTGGTTATAAGAAACCTGAATTATTTCCCAGCCCCTTTACTGGCTCTTTGGTGGATCAGCCACTGAAGCTCGGCAGCAGTCCTGCACTGGGCTGCAAAACCACTCTGAGAACCACTCAGTGCTGCATATTTAGAGACCCAGCACCGCCTCCCTCATTTGGAGCACAGATTAAAACCCAGCTGCAGAAGATGTGTGGAACATTCCTACAAGTGTTCATCCTGCAGATTGCTCGCTTCGCTATTGGCAAGCTCTGAAACATATCAACGTCATTCATAGAAAGCTCTGAATGACATCCTGGTAATTTTTCACCTCTGGCTTTGCACGTTATCTGCATTGAGGCAGGACAAGGGAGAAGGTCAGAAGTGGCTTTTCCCAGGTGCCAAGTGTCCTGGGTTAATTCAGTCCAAGTTCCAGGGTACAGGCAGGTGTCAGTCATAGGTTCATGTACAGTGAGAGTCGCATCACAGAAAGTTCAGAGTCTGGCATTTTAGCTGAGCTGTGTGCTAACCCTGGGAACATCACAGATGTGAGAGTGAAGTTTCCTAATAGAGCTCTACGCTGACCTCTTCAGCGCCTGCATTTTTGCATCCCCAAATGAGTAACTAAATACTTCTGAGTATCTGTACTTCCCAAGCCTATAGTTTAACCATGGACCGTTGAGCAAATCCTTCAGACAGGTTGGAAACACGTTAATGGAAATATCAGCCTAGAGTCCACTGAAAAGTCATTATCCCCCACACAAATCCCCGTGGCTTCAATACAGACAGACAAGCCCAGCTTACTCTGCTTTCTCCTTGCTATGGAGAAGCTCTCTCAAGAGCTGAGAGGAGGGGATGGTAGCCTCCCAGAGTGCTATTTAAAAGCAAGAGCAGCCTCCTATCCCAACAGTGGTTCACCACGCTCCATTTGCATCCCGAGGTTCAGTCTCACAATCAACACTTACCCCATGTAACATGGCAAAAAATCTGCTGCTAACTGCAAGCTTTCCTCCCTGATGTGCTGCAGCAAGTCTGATGTGTGATACTTGATAAAAGCCACACACACATCATCTTTATCATCCTTCTCTGTTCTTCCTTTACTGGAGACTCATAGTCACTGGAGCACAGAAGGAATCCTATCTTGCAACACACAGTTCAGTCTTCAGAGCACCTCAGCTCACAGAAGCCATGCAGCTTGTCAGCACAGGTACCATCTATTAGCAGAATCGAGATCAACATTTGCTCTTTGTAAGGCTAAGTGTGGCAGTTCATTCACTTGCGGGTCTTCTCAGAGGCTGAGATTGTAACTCCTGCACAAAACTGAGCTTTGCCCAGCAAGCTTAACACACACAACAGAGCAGAGACAGCAGTTCGGACAACAGCAGTGGCAACACAGCAAGAGAAGTGAGTGGGGGGGAGTCAAGTTTGGGCCATTTTCACAGAGCCTCAAGGACAGATGAGCACAACTTGTCCTGGTCACTCTGAAGAGGTACACACTGAATATAAAACAAAGCACTGAAGAGAAGAGGGCAGCACAGCCAGCGATGGACAGGAGGACTGTGGTCATCTCCTAGCAGGGCCCTCCAGCACTGGGTGGGAATATCACCATTTCTCATGCAGGCATTCCAAAGGTTACACAGTAAAACAGCATGTTTTCATCATTGTGCTTAAGCTGAAAGGCAATTAGCTGCACAGGGTTATTCATCCCCTTGCTGTGTTCTCTATGCTATGGAGTTAACATCAGGAGGTTAAACAGGGGCTCTGTTGTTTCCTGGATGCTGCAGTGGCATCGATAGCCCTGGGGATGAGAAGAGCTGCGCTCTCCAGCCATTACTCCCTTTCTTTTAAAGCACAGTAATATGAATGGAAGATCATCTACAGGCTTTGTTAGCAAGCAGGCAGCAGAACCCCACCTTTGGGGCTTTTGATAATTCTACCAGCATCCTTTTCCATACAGCCCTTTCTATGCACAGCATCCCCTGGAGCTCTCACTGTTTCTCTCACTGAAGAATGGTGCTCTGGTGGGTTTGTCCCTTTCCCATGTGCAGCTGTCCTGACGACCACAACCACTTCTGGGGGTACTACAGACGACTACCAGCAACTGCTCCCAGCTCACGTATTGGAGGAACCATGAGCTCTAACAGCTGTAATAGTGGCACACATACACACAAAAAAATATTACTGCCACAGACACAAAGCTTTCACGGGATCTGATTTTTGCATGGTTACAATGCAAGCAGCCTGAATGCACTGTGACCAGCACAGAACACCTTGGGCTTTCTTTTATGACCAAGGAAGAGTTAAACATGAGAAATTTCAGGCTATTCAATAAGGCTAACTGAAAATAAATCTCCTGCAAGAAGAAGAACAGCACAGTATATCAACTGCCTCCTAAGAGCTGAATTACTTTTGGCTTCGCTGCCTTCATCGCTTATTCTGTCCAGAGGGTTTGAAAACAGTGCAGTTACAGCTGACAATACACACTGCATGGAGAGCTGGGGCCAAGGCAATCCCACTCTGTGGGACATGGGCCATCATCTTCACCGCTGCCTTCCAGAATGAGCCAAGCAATTTGCATTTCTCATGCATACCGTGGCTTTCTTTTGACGCAAAAAGAGGAGGAAAAAAAGGGATTTCTGGCCATGCACACCTCACAGCTCAAAGGCATCGTAACGAGTCTACCAGACCTTTAATGCACAGGGAGGTATCAGATGGAAATGGCTTGTCCTTGGGACTGTTGGACAGGTCTTACTTTTCCCCCCCTTGTTAGACCCGAGGTGGACATGAGGAACAGCTGGGATGTTGTTTTTAAACCAAGAGCAACCAACTTAATGAAATGTGAAATTTATGAGCCAGTCAGCCTTAGGAATAATTGAGTTCAGGGACCCTCCGGGGTCCAGAGCCTCTCAGTAATGGAAAATTGGCCGTCTTGCTACAGAATCTATAGGCTGCAATGAAGGAACTCATAATGCCTTTGCACAGCCCAGGGATGGTGTACCACAATGGGCATCCTGACCCAGAAGTGAAATCCCAGTTGTGACCTGGAATACCGAACTCCCAGCACTTCTACTACAGCTGGCTTTGTCATTTCATCTCTGCTCTTATTTTCTTAACTGCCTCCAGTGATGCGAGCCTGGAATTTTGTGAATCAAAGCTGCAGCAGGAGCTGTGAGTCCAAGTTCAACTCAAAGAACGTAAATGCAGCATCAAGATAGCATGTGGGCAGCAGCACGGGGATGGGAAGGCCAGAGTCTGCATTCAGGGTGAGAGGAATGCAGGAAGAGGGAAAATTGTTTCCTTTGTACTCCTTTCAGTTTAGCACTTGGTTGGTTTTGCTCATTTTTCACACGGGCAAATTGCGACACTGCAGGAATGGATTTACAATAGGGAAACTCACAGAGCACTGAGATGTGAGAAGGGGCAGCGCTCCCTCCCCAGTGCCCAGAGCTGAGCCCTCCCTTGTGGCACTGCTCCAGACACCAATTTTTGGGAGAGATAAACATATCCCAGGGGTTAGGGCAGCAGAGATCACAGTGCTGTGTGACACTGAGCAAACATACGCATCGAGGGCCAGAACCTCCCGAGCACACCTCTGCAGCAAAGCAGCAAAGCAAAACAATAACTGTAATAAACACTGCAGCCTCCAGAAGGGACAGATTTAGCCAGTCCCACATAATGGGATGTGTCTGGTGCTCACACTGCTGTCCTCTCCATTTAACCACTGAAACATCAGATAGCAGTACACAAAATTCACATTGCTATGGCACAGAACCCAGCAGCCTCAGCACAGGGCAGCTCCAGCACCTCCCAGGATGCTTCCAGCAGCACACCAGCAACTTGCTGGCTCCTGCTGCTCCTAAACCAGCTTTCATGGCAATGGTGATGGCAGCTGCACCGCTGCGTGGCCAAACACTCAGCAGAACATTTTGCAGGAGCAACCCCTGGGGCTCCAGCGTAAAACCAAGCAAATCTTTAAACTGAAATGACAATTTAAGCTAAGGAGATTGTCCCAGCAGCTCCTTGTCCAAACCCAGCTCCCTGAAACCTTGGCCAGCCATCAAGGCAAGCAAAGCAAAAGGGATTACTGTGCATACGCTGGCTCCAGCCCCAGGGCAGGGCCTTCGCTTCCTGGCCTGCTGCTGCAGGTGATGGGGCTGAGACCTTCCCCAGCAGGCTAAGAGCACCCTGGGGCTGCTGGGAGCATTTGGGCGGCCCATCCCCTCCCTCAATACATCTGTGGTCCGAGAGCAGAACTCCCATTTTTCTACCATCGCAGGAAGAACGAGGTCTTAGTTTTTCCCCTTCTCCCTCAATAAGGTTCCCCCAAAATGTTAAAGAAATATATCACACGGTACCTTTGAGAAAGCTTAATACCTGGCATTAATAAGGAGCTGCCAAGCCACTCTTATTTCTGAGACAGAAAACAGTCTTCTCAGAAATCCCAGTGCAGTAAATTAATCCCAGGAGGGAGCAGACTGAGCTTTTGCTACTGTAAATAGACTTTTTCATTATTCTGGAGCATTTTGAGGCCAAAAGACTGCCCCGGCATATTGGAAAGTGTAAGTAACTGTCTCACTTCTCTGCAGAAGAGGAACATTAAACAAGCAGAGCAGGACAGATTGATTAGTTCTTCCATTCAGCTGGCAGGCTCTAAGAGTGACTGTTGTTGCTGCTCTTGCTGGGGAGAGAACTCACTCCCTAGGCCCCCACCACAAAGGAAGGGGCTGATGCTGGGAGAGCCCAGCTCCGGGTCCAGCTCTCAGCAGCAGCACACTGCCGAGCACAGGGTTGGTAGCATCAGCACGAGCCCATGGGTTTTCTGCTCTCAGCTACAGACACTGCCGTCTCCTGGCTAGACACTGTGAGGTGACACTGATGCAAGCCCTGATGGAACTGTAGATGGCTTTTTTTCAAAGCTATGCTCACTCTTATCCCTTTTTTCCTAAGCTAGGAGGCGATGGCACTGATTGTCCTGACAGGGAATGGCTGGGGGAGATTGAAGCACTCCCTGCTCCACTGAGTTCTTCACAAAGCACAGCACAAACATCCCTGCATCTTGACTCTTGACAGTAATGCATCCGTCTGATCCCTTGTGCAGCAAGTGCACATTTAGGAGACAGCTTGCTGCACTGAGATGAACAGCTTAGTTTCTCTAAAGAATCTCCTGTGCCTCTTCCTTTCTTAAATTACAGTATGGTGATGCCAAAGGACTGACAAAAAGCTCACGTAATTCCAGAAAAGAGTAGGGAATTATTTCAGCATGAAATCAGAGTAGGAAGCTAAGCAAGTTTGGTAACGGTTAATGATGATTTACTGTGAAGCTGCTCCATAGGAAAGTATGAGTTCAGGAGCCACAGAACTACAGCAATCCATAAAACAAAGACGAAACACTACAGGAGTGTGGCTGAAACTGGGTAAGGGGAGCTGTGTGAGTGGGCTCAGCTGCTCTGGCAGCACAGGGCAGCACCCCTGGTGCCTGATGAGCAACAGCTGCACCCGATTTAAGAGCTCAAATCCCACCTATTTAGCAATGCTGCCGAAAGTGCTTTTTTAACCACATATTTTCCACCAGCTCCAGTCTCCCCCACACCATTTCCCATTTAAATTCCCCAGGCTTTTAGCACCGTTTTCAAGGGCTCCTTTGGCAAACAATGTCAGACAAAGTGCAGTAGTGTCAGCCTATTCCCTTTCACTGCTCTTTTACTTCAGCACACAGTGGTGCCAACCCACCAGCAGCTCTGGTTCCCAATAGGCACACAGCCACCACCCCCCAGCCCCTTCGAGGGGAAGCTGACAATCATTGGTAGTAGCCAGGATGAACTCGTTGTGAACTAGGAACACAGGACAGTTGAGAAGAAAGCAAACCAACCCTCCAAATGTCTGAGCACCAGAACAACGTCCCAGTGCTGTGGGCACCCCAACCCTCCTCAGTAATTCAGAACTGTGTATCTTAACAGTTCATACAGATATTCACCATCAGTGGCACTGTGAAGGGATGCTGGTTTGTGCCGTGCTTGGATTTAAGGAACTTCTCAGCTTCAAACACTGCATGGCGTTAGCAATACTAAGCTGTCCCCTGCAAGTAGTTAGAAGCCATGCATTTGGATTGTCTTTAATGTTGAAGAAGATACGTTGTCCCTAGTCCCTAGAATGCTACTCAGTGGTCACATCTCAAATTGCACTAATTCTTTGGGCTCAAAACCGTCTCCTCTCCTTGCACACTTCCCCACAACGCCTCAGGAGCTCAACCTGTACCCAAGCAACCCACACCAGCTTCCAGACCAAGGCTTCAAATGAGCTTCCATCACATCAGGCCCACATGCAGACAAGCTCACAAGCGCAGGTGATGTGTATATATATACACCGATTTTGCCACCAGCAGCCAATGGGAGCATTCCCCTTGACACAGGTTTCAACATTTTCCCATCAGCTTCAAAAAGAAGCACACATAGCCCCATGGCTCCCCTTCCCAGGGATCCCAGCCAGCTTTGAGTTGGTTTCAGCTTGAGCAAGTTCATACCCCTTGACTTTAATGTGGCTTTGAAACTCAGGTTGAAGTGAATCAAACCAAGGTGGGAGCACGTTTTGCACTTTTCTCTCCTACTCAGCCACTATAGGCACACAGAGGCATGTCTGTGATTTCTAGATCACTCGGTAGCGAGCTCGGTCAGATTCAGGCTGTAATATTCAACCAGCTGTTTCTACAGAGCTATTCAAGGATTTTAGCCTGTCATTACCCACAGTATCCAGCCCAGCCCACATCAAAATCATACAGGCTTTTTTTAGGTCAGTGTACAAAGAATATATAAAATCCCCCTAAGAAAGAAAACATTCCTTTTTCATCCACTCCTAAGGCTGTGGGTTTCTCCCGGACAGATCTCTGGTCCCCAGTGTCACCCATACAGGGCAAGGAACAGAGCATTGCGTGGAGCATCCAGAGACCATTTCCCATCTTCTCTTCCCAGTGAGGAGCCCCTAACCTCTGCTAGCACAACACCATACAATAGGTGACAATGGGATAGCATAGCAGGGTTTGCCCAGCTGTCCCAGTGCAGGCGAGGTAGGTATCTATGGCAGGTCTCTAGGTGGGGTGTAAAAAGGATGGATCCCCCAAAGGCACTGCTGTGCTGGGAGGGAGAGCAGAGGGAGCAGCCAGCGCTCCCCTGGCTAATTCCCACATCAGGGATGCGACTTCTGTTGACACAAAGTCCCTCTGGTTTAAATGAATGCAGAGTTGTTTTGTTTTTTTTTCCCAGCCAACTGCTGGTAACTTTTTCTCTCCAGCATCATATGTATAATTCATCATAAAGTGTCATGTCAGTGTGTCAGCTCTGTACTGCCACCGTGCCACAGCTTTGCAGGCTCAAGGAGTGTCTGTTCGTTGTGTTCCCCATCTCTGCCTCTTTCCTGCGTGCCATTTGAGCTGCTTCACGAGGTCCAAAGAGAGCAAATTGCACATAGCAGTGCTGATAAATTGCATGTGCAGTCAGCTTGGAGCTCTTGTAGAGCACCGAAATGCTGGGGAAAGGTTGCGCTGTGCATCAGCATTCAGCTGGAGGTCTGTGTGGCTGTTACACAGCCAGGTCCCAGCTTAATGGATGAAGAGGCACACAGGCTCTACAGAACACACAGATTGCAGACTTTGCAGTTTTCCACTTGTGTTTAAGACTGCGTGATGTCCCTTGGCATCAGAGCTCAGAGCAGAACAGAAACCAGAGCCACAGTGAGAGAGGGATGGTTTGTTGGTGTCCTGCCCTGATGGAACCTTGCCCACATGTGAGCTGATAGCATCTGCACAGATGTGCAGCACTCAGGGCCTGCTCCAAGCCACAGCCCTCAGCTCACTGCCTGCATATGGAGCTCCCTGCCATCACAGTCACATCGCAGCCAGCACCTGCCACAAATAAGAGAGAATACATGCTGATCTAGCACTAAACATCCAGTTATTACATTCTCCAATGGGCAAAACTTGAAGGCACCTTGCAGGAGTGGTGCTACACATTGATTGCTGGTAACTACTGAAGCCATGTGTAGGAAGCAATACTTCACACAACCTTGCACAAAGAAGAATGGATGAGATTTTGTTTTCCAAAAGGTGTTTTGCTGAGCTGCACCCTTAGGACCCCAGCATGGAGCCTTGCCTTGCCCCGTATCAACTTTTGCTGTCATGGATTGGATTTACCTTTGGAGATACAGCATGTGAAGCTCTGCAAGGGGACAAAGTGAACCTCACCGGCGAGTGTTGGGGAACCCAGGGGCCTCACTGCCTTCCATACTTCAGGCTTGAAACACTCTTTGGGTCTGCATCACCCATGCAAGGCTGTTGCATGGGTGCCTTACAGAGCCTTACAGAGCCCTGCATCCATGGAGCCTGGCGCTGAATGAGCTGTGCCATGGCATGAGCAGAGGGAAGGAGGCTCTGTGTCTGCAAAAGCATCCATCGTCCCTTACAGCTGCTCTGGCAAGCACTCAGCAGAGCTCTGCTTGCTGGGTACCCAGCTCTGCAGGCAGACGTGCATATAAACAAGCTGATGTTTGTACTTGTTTCGCTCTGCCACGCTTGGAGCCGAATCCGCCTCGTCGCTCCAACAAACTGCTTTATTATTAATTTATTAATAAAAAGAATGGAGGAGAAATAACTCTCCGGAGAGAGGTAGAAATTTTAATTTAGCAGCAAAGGGCTTGGCTGCTCCAGCTGGAAATTCCTGCTGTTATGAACATGAGGTCATTCTGACGTAGGTGAGATGTAAAGGTGGAGCATGTCCTCGGAGAAGGGTTCAGAGCCACCCTGGCACCTCTGGTCTGCTCTGCCTTTCTCACTGTCCCCAAGTTCAAGGGAGCTGCATATTGGATCCATGCTTCTGGAGCTCAGCCCTCCCACCTGGAGAGCCCCAGGTCACCCACCAGGGTTGTCCACCCACCCTACACTATATTTGGGAACAGAACATGGCCCAGGAGCAATGATGGCTCGTGTTGCAAGCACTACTCACAAGACAGCAGCCATCTGGTTGAAGGACTACATCTGAAACTTGTTCTGATGCTCTTTGCATGACCTTTGTCAAGTTGTTTTCTGTTCCATGTCTAGGCTGTTTGGCTGTAATGTGGGCAAATGGATCTTTTCATAAAATTATACAATATCCCAAGTTGGAAGACCCTACAAGGATCATCAAGTCCAATTCCTTATCAAGTCCATCACTCTCTTCTAATTCACCACAGATTTTGGTCTTGCAGCTCTCTGTCCATCCATTTGTGGCACTGTGGGTCCACAAGGAGCCCTCCAACTTCCCCTAAAAAAAGAAGACCAGCAGACAAGCCACCTGTAGATAAAGAGCCTCCCTTGCTTATCCCAGCAAGGCAGAGCAGAGGAGGCACAGCTGGGGGGATTTGGGAAGGGCTGCAGGATAACGGCTACGGGGGGAAAAGAGCTTTTCAAGATGTGAGTTAGTTCTGGCATAGAAAGAAAAGGGAGGCAAAAATAAAAGTCACTGGGAAGTTCAAAGCAGCTGAAAACGATGAGATGGCATTTGTGACAGATTGGGCCTCTTTTGGCACAGTTTCCGTATTGTCCTCCTTGACACTGAATATAAGTGCTGGTACGATCCCAGGGACTCATCCTGGTGTTGCCTATGATGGTACAGGCTGGCAACTTTGGAGGGGACAGCAGCAGGGACAAGCTGGGTACATTCTATATTCATAGGATCATAGATTCAGTGAGGTTGGATAAGATCACCTAGTCCAACCATCCACCCGTGATTAACTGAGAACCCTCTCTGGTGAGCCAGCAGCGAAGACCACACTTACATCCAAAGTCCATTGCAGAGTTTATACGTCTCAGCCAAGTATATGGATGTACTTATATTTGTATACATGTTTGTACAGAGAAGCGTGGGATCATTCAAGAGAGGTTTAGGAGGGACTGGGGGGTCCCGGCCTTGGAGATCTCCAGCTGTTGACCCACAGATGTGACGTTCCCAGTCATGCAGTGCTGCTTGGCCCCAGGGAGGCAGTAGCTTAACATCAGCAGCACATTTGCTGCAGCTTCCTCTTCTCTGCTGAGCTGTGTTTTCCATTTACCACAAAAGCACCTTGTCTCCTGTAACTCTAGTATAATAATCCTCAAGAACACTGTGTTTGCGAGTGGCTGCAGTGTTTGACCTTGTGGTACTCCCTGTTGAAGCTGAGTTTTGGTAATAACATTTTTCTTTCTCCAACTATTCCCCTGTTAAACTGCAGCTTCTCTGCTTCCCAAACTGCAGCATGTTCTTGAGAACCTTTGCCCAGGGGCCAATCCAGAACCCATTGGCGTCAAGGGGAGCTGACCCCAATTGGGGTCCAATTGGGGGCAATTGGGGAAGCAGAGGATGCAGCCAGCCTGATCCAGTTTTGTGAGCTGACAGACAGAGAGGAGCATCCAGTTCTCAAGGAAATGAGAACCAAACAAAGCTTAACCACCAGTGCTGGGTCCAGGCTGAGTGTTTTGTCTCCAGGAATACCTACTGGCTCGCAGAGCAGCCTGGCAGCTTTCCTTCCCATATAACACGCAGCTTGGAAGTTGACAGCAGTGATAACACGGGAATCCTCAGCAGACAGCATGTGCCAGGAGGGAGTGGGATCCACCCCTGTGACAGCTCAAGGGGTGATGGGACAAAAGCAAATCCCATCAGCTTGTGGCTGCCAGGCAGAGCTGGCATCATATGCCATCTATGGAGCACAGAGCTGCCGACAGCAAGAGATCAGGGCTCAGCGGGAGAGAATTGTTTCTGAAAGAAGTTGTGTGTTACATTCTCCTCGCTTGTTTGTGAGCTGCTTAAGGAGAAGAGCTACTTGAAATTGGATGCGACAAAGCAGCACCACTTTCCTATTTGGTGTTGCTTCAGGAAATACGATTTCTTTCCAGCCTGAAGAGATGCTAGAAGAGAGAGGCAGCTCCAGCTGACGGAAGCCCTATCAGAAGACTGAGTGGTTGGGAAAAATTCCCCGGTCACACATTTGCAGTGGATCCTAAAGGAGCAGATCCAGCTGTGCTCATCCAGGTCACCCACAGAGCAGCACCTGACTGAGGGTTTGGGATCTGCAGCAGTCAGAGATCTCTTCTGGTGCTGTTTCCAACACTCTCAGTGCAACATGGTCCCAGCACAGGAGGAAGGATGCATGTTTCCATTAGCTGTTTTGGTTAATTTTTGGCTATTACCCAAACACAGTGTCCAGAGAACATCTCTGAGCATTCCATGAACCAAAACCAAGCTGCCCAAGTGCCGAGTCCACAACACAAATCCATAAGAGCCAGCCGTCACTCCAGCAGAGGTGTTTCCTAAACAGTGAGCTTTCAGCTTGTGTCGAGCCATTCCTAAATCCACTTTTGCCTGTTTCAGTGGTGTGTTTAAGGCACCCCTTGGCCCGTTCAGCATCCTGGTACAATACTGAATGCCCCGATAGCTAAAGGGACCAGAGGCAATATAGGAAAGTAGAAAATGCTTTTCTTCAGAGGAAACGGAGGGTTTTACATGCACTCAATGTGGCGGTACAAGCAAGCAGTGCAAAATTCTGATTTTGATTAATTGTTGGCTGGAGATAATCTCAAACTATTGGGGATTAGGGAAACGGTCCTCCACCACTGAAACCTTGGAAGGGAAAACCTGCCTGTGAGCCAAGAAAGCTCGAGCAGCAACTTAGAAACAAAACAAAGCCAAATCGCTGTGGACAGAGTCGCAGTTGGTGGCAGAGGCACTGAAACCTGTGGAGCTGTGCCGTGTCCGCATCACACTCAGAACAGCCCCAGAGATGGGAGAGAGGAGGATGTCCAGGGATGGTCTCCCCCTTCAATGAGGTAGGGATTGGAAGTGAATAATGCTCATACCAACAGCCCAGTAACAGCTGCAGGCTTGAAACGATGTGCAAACCATCAGTGTGCTGGAGAGAAATCCACAGAGCAGCTGGAGCAGAGCAGATCTGTCCGTTTGGAGCAAATCCCTGGCTGCACAGCGCTGCTCCACCAAAGGGAAGGAGCTGCTGCAGCCTGATCTGAGGCTCCTCCAAGCAGCCAAGGATGGGTGATATCCCTGGGGAATCTGTTCCGTGGTTTAACTGCATTCACTGTGCGTCATGGATGCCTTATTTTCAGCGTTCATTTTCTCAGGGCAGTGCAGCGAGGAGGAAGACGCAACGCAAAGTGTTCAGAAGACCAACAGGGATACACACAGAGCCAGGGCCCATTTCTTCCCTCTTACATGAAAGTGCCTCCGTGAGCAGCACTGAGCTCTGCTCAGATCCTCGGCACAGCTCTGACTTCATCTGATTGCGTTTTCAGGCAAAAATCTTTGGAGAACCACATGCCTCTTCTCACCAAGAATCCGGACAATGACTTCCCCGCCGTACCTCCCTCCATACCAATAAATCAGCACGCAGTTCTGCAGAAACATTTGCTCACCCTCTCCCAAATACCTCTGTGATGACAGCACCAGTGACAGGTAGTTTTAGTTTTCCAGTGTTCCTTCTTCAGAAGAATACAACCAACAGCAGCTGCGCTGCTTCCCAGATGCCTGCCCTGCTCCTGCACAACCTCTCCATTGGCTTCATCCGTGAACCCTCTCCGAGATGCAAACACTCCTCAGCAGAGCTGATCTTTCCTCAGCCTTGTGGTGTCTCACACAGCTAAGAGGGAAATTCTCTCCTTTGTCTTTGTTTCTTACACACCCCCAGTTGTAAAGCTGCTGCTGATGGGGCTTCTTTAGCTTGTTAGCTATTTCAAGATGGCTAATAATTGTGATTATGGCTGCATATATTCATGTTTAAGAAGGTATCTTTATATATTACTTTCCTTTGCTTCAGATATTAAAGACATATGCTTCTAAGCATGCAGTAAATGCCTTAAATAAGAGAAGGACCAGGTTTAGTAGCCTAGGTTTTATTCATTTCTTACAAATACCAGCCAATTATTGAAAACATACTTGCTGAAACTTAGCAAATCTGAACGGGGTCTCTACCTACAGCACAGCTAATCCCCCATCCGTTTCTTTAATAACCCACTGACATACGTGCAGCCCATGGGAGCGGTGCTGGGGGCAGGCAGCCAGCTGGGCTATGATGCTGGCTCTGCCTTCATGCATGTCTGTAAGGGGTGCTGAGCTCCTCTGCGTGTGGATTAATGGTGCAATGCCACCTCACTCGGCACAGCTTTACAGCATTCACAAGGGATCTGTTCTCCCAGTGCCCTCGGAGCATTCCTCAGCACCCAAAGGAGGAGGTTACAACTACAGAGCAACAAGCGTAACATCCCACATTCAGGGAGCTCTCCACCCATCCGTACCACCAGCATCACACTCAGACCCACCACTCAGGTCAAACACAAATCTGGGAATTTGGGCATTAAATAGGCATCAGCTGCTGCTGCTTCTCTCCAGAACAGTGGATTTCCACAGGGGCCAGCACTTGGTTGAGCGTTAACGTTACAGTGAGGTCCCCTCTATAGGAGCTCTGTGCCCACAGCAGCAGGGACATATGGGACAGAACCAAAGCTCCTGCAGCCACCTCTTCCCCTGCACCCAGCACTGCACAATGGGCTGTGCCCAAAATTCCTGTGGTGCACACAGATTTATGTTGGCCCGCTCCATGCGAGTGGCGAGGGCCAAGACAAACAAAAGGGGAGAAGTGATTCTAATTATTTGATGCATTAAGGGCAGTGACACTTCCAGGAAAAACACAAGGGGTGAGATGAGGGCTTTTTTTTTTTTTTTCTCTCTCTCCTGTATTACAGCTCATGTCTCTTGTTTCTTGCTCTGGTACAAAGTACCACTTTGTGAGCTGCGCCAGAGGATGCAGGGGATAAAAGGCAGTCATGGCAGCACTGCCTCTGAGCATGGGGTGATGCAGATTGGTGAGGACCCTGAATTGACAAAGGAAACTTTGCTCCTCAGTGCTGTGTGCCCACAAAGCTGAGTGCTTTGAACGGGGCCACTACAAAGTCCCCCTTAGCAGTGCATCAGCAGGATTCAGCTGAGCTAGAGGTTTCTCAGGTGTAAGGGTAATGCTCTACCTGCTGCAGCTCCTGCTGGGGTTTCAGATGCTTCTTTCCGCTTCTCTTCTGCAAATTCTAGTGGGCTTCTCTGGCACTGTGGGGTCTGTGCAAAAGGAAGGGCATAGTTGCCAGCAGGAGCAGGTCCAGAAGGAAGAACTGCAGCGTGCAGCTCCTGCAGTGCCCTGTTGCAGCTGTGTCTGCATCACCCCAGACATTAGAAGCTAATGCTGGAGCAATTACTTAGCAGAAGACAACACTAAATGAAAGACTCATGGGTAGGGTTAATAGAAACCACTCAACAAGAGATCTCCCTTTGATGCATTAAGGGCAAAAGACACAGGAAAGAGGTCCAGGAGCACCCAGTCTGTCTCCAACCCCGTGGGTCCTATGGGAGGAAGGGGCCATGGAGGAACTTCCCAGAAGAGGTCCAGGTGCCTCCACCAACCCTAATGGATCATGGGATGAAGCAGAGATGGCTACAAAACTCAATCACAGCCCCGAGCAGCAAGCTTAAAGGAATCCTTAGAGCTGAACCTCGGTGTCTGGTAATTAATATCAGCATAAAGTGCCTTAGGCTGGGGGAGAAAGCACTGATTGCAGTCAGCAGCATTGTTGGGTTCAGCTCCAAACTGGAGCTTTGCCAGGGGAGCAAGCACTGACTGCTGCAAGAGATGGGTACAGATCACTCTGTTCTGCTTGTTAGAAACTGGGGATCTGGGGCACAATGCAAATAAAATGTTCAACTGTTCTGGAAACAGGAAAACCAAGGAGAAAAAAAAAGGCTGTACATTGAGTTCTGCTGCACTGAGGAACGTGTGGTGGCTGCAGTGGGGAGATGGAGGTGGCCAGCTGGGCCCCAGCCACCAAGGACAAGCTCACAGTCCCCCCGTTGCTGTCCCATGTGCCAGGTGAAGGCAACATGTTGAGCATGGAGGGAGGAGGCTGCAAAGTGTTGTTAGGGACACAGCTGGCAAGTCAGTGGGCCATGAAGGCTGACACAGCTCATTTTCCATACGAAAAGGCCAGAATGCACTGGCCAGACAGCCCTGCCTGCAAGGAGCTGGGCGCAGACATGAAAATATGGCCTGAAGTTCATGGGGAGGTCATGTTTCTGGCGTGTTATATGGCATGGGCTGTCCACAGTGCCTCCATGAGAGCCAGGAACATGCATGCTGGAGCCAGAAGAGGAGACAAATCCTTGTGATGCAGTAACAATGCAAGGTTATGGAAATACGCTCTTGCAAATAACCTTTCTGGAGAGGATTTCACTTCTTCCTGGGTCCTTTCTTGAGATTTTTCAAGCTTTGGGAGATGGAGAGCCCAGGAATTGGAAAGGAATAAAACGGTAAGGAAAAAAAAAAAAGAAATATTTTTGACCATCCCTGGTCAAAATGACTTCTTCCAGGTCGCTCGATTAGATTTATCACTGTTTCACTGTTTATATGGATTCAAATTGCTTTCTCACTCATGTGCTTTCTCGCTCATGACAAACGTGCTCCATTCTCAGTGCAAAGAAGAGAGGAAGTGGTGGGAGAGCCCCACCAGCCCTCCATGCTCACATCCCACACTGGCAGTGGAGGGAATTGGGAAGCTGGATCCAAGGCAATGGGACAAGAAGGGGTAGAGAGAAAAGAAAATGGGAATGCTGGGGTGAGAAGAAAAGCAGAAGAAGCAATAGGCAGGTCCCCATGTGCTGGAGGAAACACAGCTATATCAGGTCTCTAACTAAGAGAAATTCTGCATCATCTAAATGCAGCTTGTGCTCAGCTGAACTTTATCTGAGTCAGACCTTCCCATTTCTTCCCACAGGGAAATGCAGAACAAACAATTTGTCCTGCAATGATGGAGACCACACAAAGAGCTACCATTGCCATGGCTCCTGCGCTCCTCTGCTGGCCCAGCTGCCTTGTGTGGGCAGAGCTTTAAATCCCAGCACCATGAATAACAGGCACAGCCCTGAAGCTGGCTGCAATGCCCTCCAACTTCCCATGTGATTCCTGGGAGAGGAGGCAGGAATGAGAGCAATGCGCATGCAAAGCTAAGCGGTGGGCAAAGCCAGAGCCAGTTTGTGCCACAACAGCATCTCCTTCTTTATAGAGGGCTAAGAGCAAATCTACAGCATGTTTTCCAGCAGAAGGAAGAAATCTGAACTTCCCTTAGGTTCACCCTGAAGATGGCAAATCATGCAGGTGCCCACATACTGGAAACTGCCAGAGAACCAAGTGTGGATTTTGTCCTTTCTGCTTTTCCCAGCTCTCATCCTATGGTACCTTCAGGAAGAAGCAGTAGCAGCATTAGATCCGTCGCTTGGATGGGAGGAAGGCTATAATTTTGCAAGGACTTTTTCATGTCTAGCCAAAGGCTCACCACAGACAGAACTCTTCAAGGGTCAGTGGTGACTCAAAGCTGAGACTGCTCCTCCCATCCGCTCCCACACCCACCAGCAGTGCAGTGAGATGCTGGGGCAGCTGTTGGCCTTTTGTCCTGCTTCTGCCCAAGGACAAACCCAGAAACCCTGCAAAAAGATGCTGATCTACAGATTCTCTTCCACCCCACAGAGCAGAAGGAATACCCTCTTGCCAGCCTGCAGTTTGTACACCAAACTCACAACCCCCGTTCTTCCAGAGTGTCTGCCCCATTAGAATGGCAATGGGACCAAAGCCCTAAGCTGCGGGGAAAGCAAATGTATTCCCCTGCAATGGCATCACTTTGGGGACAGGCTGGATGCCAGCTTTAGTTTTGCATGATGACTGGTGCAGGGCTTCTGCCTCTGCTGCAACCCAGTGTGCCTGGGTGTGATGGGTGCAAGCACAGCCCCAGATAGGCACAGAGAGGCTGAAGGACTCTGGGTCAGGCCCGAAGCAAACAGACTGTGCTGCACATAGAAAAGCAGACATGCAGATTGAGAGGCAGCTTTTTGAAGCCTGGCTCTAAGGGCACTCAAAGAAGAAGAAGGAAAAAAGAAAATCACAGAGTTTGTACTCCGTTGTTTCTGCTTGGCTCTTTCACCTCCACACTTTATCGATTCACCAAAACTTTCTACATACAGTTAATAGCTGGAGTGTTTATCTTTGCAGTGCTTATGTTTATGAGGGAAAGGCTCCTTTTTAATTCTGGCCTTTTCTTTTTCCTTCAGCTGGCAAGCAGCTCCCAGAAGCTTGTACAGATCCTGATCAGATGTCTAAAACTTTCCACTGACGATGCCAAATTAACATCACTGGGAGCAGAAATGGCTGTGGACAAATGAGTGTACATCTAGGAAAAAGAAATGCTACACAAAAGATACCCAGAGCTGTGCATCCACAGGATGTGCCTCCACCAGAGCCTTGCAGAAATGGGAGATGGAGGGAGCAGGTGGGTGGGATGGATCCAGCCCTGTGCTCATTGTCCAGGGATGCCACAGGTGTGGGGAGAAGTCACATAGTGTGAAGGGAGGTCAGTGAGCTGCATCTCCGTGCAGGCTGACACTGGGCTGCTGTTTCCCAAGGAAATAAACATGGAAAACTCACCTGGAACAGCAGTTAAACCATAGGAAGTTAGAAAGGAGATATTCCTGAATATCTGTTACCTTTGAAAACACGTATCTGGAGGATGGTCTCCGTGTAGGACTCTCCAAAGCCCTGCTCTGATCCTGCTCGAGAAAGGGAGCTGCACTCAGAGAAGCATGGTGCCAGGAGCACAGAGGCCACCCCCCACACTTTTGTGTCCCTGTGTGAGCACCATGGAGAAGCTCTCATGGAACCAGCAAAGAGTTGCACACTATACGCAGGAGCAAAGTCAAATAGAGGCGAGGGATAAACCCTAACACAGCTGAACTAAAACTGCTTGCTCCTCTTCTTATGGTGTGCTCTCTCATCAAGCCTCCACCTGCATCATGTTATCTCCCATCCCATCTCTGAGCTGGGATTGTGACAGTGCCCCTGGGTGCTGAACCACGGCAGCTTTGTCACTGTTGTGCTGCTGCATGCAATCTGAGCCTCAGCAGTTCCCCGCGTGTCTGGGAGACCAACTTGTCCTCCTTTCACACTGACTGCTGCTTGGCCAAGCAGGTGTTGATTAAACTGATGCACTGTGGGGAAACGTTACTCATCCAACACTTGGCACCTTCCACAGAATGTCTCATGAGGCAGAAGAAAGAAGGCCAATTTATGTATGCAAACAGCAGCATCTCGGGGATGAGACACAGTTCAGACCTATACAGACTTCTGCTGCAGGTGCTTGCTCAGCTCTCACGTTCCCAAAAAGAAAACCCTCCTGTTCTTGCAGAAAGTGCTCAACCCACAGTACCACGCAGTCCTCCCCCTAACTGCGTGTGTTGGCTGGATTACATCACTATCAGCCTCAATCAGTGGCCCCACAAAGCCCCACTGTGCGCATCCCTGGCTCCCTGCCATGCCCTTTTCCCACTGCAGGACAGCAGTGTCGAGTCCCCACCATGTCACCACAGTGTGGGTTGGGTGGAGATGAGCTGCTCTGAGCTCCACGTGGCACCTGCGAGTCCCAAAGCCACAAAGCAAACTCTGCATCCCTTCCCCTCGTGAGCAGCATATGGTTGGGGCAGAGATGCTCCGCAGCCGAGGTTGCCATCTGGGCTCTGTCCATCTGCATCGAAGTATTTCACTGCAGCTGATGAAACACGAGGGCTGAATTTTCCAATACCTCATCAACAATGAGCAAAAGTCCCCACTCAGTGCTGAGCATTTAATAATGGTTTGGAGTTGTTTTTTGTTGTTTATTATTTTTTGTTATGTTCTGCATTCAGCACACAGTCTGATGAAGCATACGAACCGGTTCTGCTTTGAGTTATTCTGGATTTCTGGAGGCCATACCCCATACTTCTGCTTGTGTAGTATGAGGAGAAGATAGCATGTCATTTTAATTATGGTTTAAAATGTATTTGCAAGTGGGCTGAGCATCTGCTGAGCAATGGTGCAGGTGTTTAAGGATGTCCCATTGTACATGCAAACAAAGCAGAGTTCTTGCACTCAGAGATTTGCTGGGTATGCAGAGGAAAGCAATAAAGCCACGTTAGGTGGTTCACAGGGCATCCTCCCTGGAGAGTGAATAAAACATGCCACTACCATCCGGTGCAATTAGATGCCTTCTGAAATCAGCCAAACTTGCCCATTTTTTTCCTCCACAGTGCCTCCAGGAGCAGCATCCTGGGAGGCACCCTGAGCCCTGCTGGCAGCTGCAGATGTTCTACAGAGCAACGTGTCAGGGCAGCCCATGAGGTGCACATTTTGCTGCAATGATCCTGATACACCAAGGCAGGATGCCCCCAGCTGCAGAGGCAGCTTCACTCCATCCACCTGCTCTGGTCCAAATTCAAGCTGGAACCAAATAGGGCAGAGCTGCCCAGAGACCGTGGACAGGGTGAGAGAATGGACCTCCATGAGGATGCTGTCATGGAGCGTATTGGCTGCTGGGGGGTACCTTTCTGCAGGCAGCAACTAAGCGTGCTGTTCACCCTGGGTTTGGTCACTCCGTGGTACCACTGACTCTGCATAGGGTGACTGCTGCTCCCATTGCAGCCCACTCTCAGCCTCCTGGGTAGCGCAGCACCAGCTGTGCCAAAATGCACGGTGCAGCCCATTGCACACGACCCCATTGCAGCACGAGATCCATAAATCCACCCTGTCTCCATACACACAGCTTTTTTTCCTCCCTCCACCAGCCCTTGCACTTTTCAAAGCACCCAGACAGCATTTCTCTGCCCCACGGATGAATGAAGTCGCCTTTACCACTGGCTGTCTGCAGCCCAGATGCACTGGGGGGACAACTGGGCTCCTCTTTCCAGGAGAGCCTTTGATCTCTCCCTGAAAACGGACGTGGCATTATTATTTCTTTTTCAATATGCATTGCCATCTATGGGAGATGCAAAAGGCAGAAGACATTTGGTTATCATAACACAGTGGTTTCAATTAGCCAACCCCCACCCCCACCTCCACCCTGCCCTATTTTAAATCAAGGGGCCTGCCTATCAAAGCTGCTGTGATGGCATCTGGGGCACAGCTTGTGACTCTGAAGCTGGAGAGGTTCTGGGGAGCCTGCTCTGGGACCGCTCATTTGAAAACATGCTGTTTTAATATATCTCGAATTAAAATGTCGTTCAATCAAAGGCCTGATCATTATGGATGCCAGGATTTTTTTGTGTAAGCAGAGGCCAGAGAAGGGTCATGGAAAACACTGCAGTTATGTTTTGCTTTGCTTTTTTTTTTATTTGTGCCTTTTTCCTTTCTTTTTCTTCTTTACTACTGATTAAGAAGCTGGTGCAGGATAGCACCTAAAATGGACAAAACCAGGAAAGAATGGAGCCAGGCGCATGTGATGGTTGTGCCTGCGTTCCTGAGTGCAGTGCTGGGCAGCGAGTGGAGCCCAAGGGCTGCAGTGGGACACTGGAATGCTGCAGTGCTGGGATAATGGGATGTAGGGGTGCCCAGATGTTGGAATGTGGGGATATTGGGTTGTTGGAGTGTTGGGATGCTGGGATGTTGGTGTCCTGGGATGCGCTCCATGCCAGCCCTTGGACCAGCACCCACGTGCCCAAACCCAGTGCCCGGCCAGTGACTGGCTGCTCAACTTCTCTCTCCAGCATATAGTTTTTCTTGCAGAATCTGCTTTCTTTTCCCTATATTTGACTTGGCATCCAGGAATTTCCTTTCCCTGCCCAGGCGCACCGCTCCCCCTGAGCAAACACCCGTATCGGCTATCCACGAGGCAATTTCCTCTCCAAATGCTGCTCGCTGGAGGGGAAGGCCACGCCGCCATGCACCAGCCTCCAGATGTGCTCCTCCTGTCCCTTCCCTTCTTTATTCTCCTCTCAGGAGCCGAACCGAGCCTCTTTGATCCCAGTTCCAGTTCCCTTCTTGCTGCTGTGGTAGCACAGAGGAGAGGACCATCGATCCCAGGGACGCGCTTTCAGCATCCAGCAGCCCCCGGAGAGGGCAGGAAATGTATGGCCATGTGCTGCAGGGAAGCAAGGATGGGGAGAGGAGGTTCCCCAAATCGGTGTTTGCTTTGCAGCACCTACGTGATGCAACCGCAACCATTCCACAGGCACATTTTTAGACTGTGAGTCAAGTTGCACAGAGGTTTTGCAATCATCCCAGAAGCGTGTTTGATTTATCGTTCCTTTCCACCAGCGCACATGGAAGGACGCCCCGGCTCTGTTAATAATATCTGGAAACAGAGGCATTATGCAGCGAGGGATTCTCACAATATAAATTAAACCCAACGTCCACTCCACTTGCCTATTGCCTTCTGGAAATTGGAGGAAGTGGTGCACGCTGCGTTTTCCCTGTTACTTCCATCAAAGGGCCCTCAGACTCCAATTAGCATTCATGATAAAATAGGAAAGGGATAGATCCAGCCCTCAGATTTAACTCCAGACTGTTCAGAATGCAAACTGCCTTAATGGGGATGTCTCCCTGAATGCAGACACATGCCTGGTGCTCCAATTGCACGTGTTCAGCCTCTATTTCTAGGGGAAAAGATCTATTAAAAGTAATGTTTCATGTTTACAGCAGGAGAATAAAATGCAGCAGAATGCCCACCTCTGCTTGGATGTGATGAAAGACTTCGATGAAATGTTAGAATCAAATAGGAACACGACCCTCACTTACTGTCCTTTCCTTCTGGCTCTGATGAAACAGACCCTGAAGGGCAACATGCCATTCTGTGCTTACTGTACTATATAAAACATCACTGCATGCCCCTCCAGTGCCAAGCAACGGCCACTTTGTGTTTTAGGCACAGTAAGGGTAGATTTGAATATCAGACTGTAACAACCAATGCTGATTTGGCTTTTTTTGGCTATTTAGAAACTGCTGGAAAACAGTCAGGCCTTGTTTTGAATACCTCCTCCTACCCAGATGGAACAAATCTGCCTGGCTTTGAACAAAGCATCCAGGTTTCATTCCAAGATTTACTCTCTTTTTTTTTCTTTAGAAACAGATCCCAACCCAACAGTTCTGGTATTTTCAGCCCATCCCATACATCAGCTTGTTGGTTCTGTAAGTGTACCTTCACCTATCTCAGAATATCTCCTAATGTTTTGCTATACCTGGTGTGATAGGTGGGTTTGATACACGCTTTCTGTGCAGTCTGGTGTCTTTAAACTGAGTTTTGGAGCAGAAAACAGCTTTGTGAGAAAATGTCACCTCCCTCTGGTAACAATTCAATCAAATAAAGAGCTAGAAAACAGCAATCTAACGGGCGTGTGTGTTGCATATATGCGTCTGTACGTGCAGGATATCATGGGGGTGTTTTCATAGCTGGAGAAGTGGAGGGATGCTTCTAGGAAATCAGGACGCAGACCATATGAAACGCTGCTGTGAAAGCAGAGTGAAAACAAAAGGTTGCACTGCAAAAGAGCAGTGAGGTCCTAGAAGCATCTCCAGCTCTCACAGTAGGAGGGGGAAGCATCGGGTCCCCTTCACTCACAGCAAAAGCAGTGGAAGGGCAGAGATGATGTGTTTACAGAAACATCCCCAAGCCTGGATCGTTTCCAGGGCATTACTCAGCATGATGGAATGTATGAAATAGCTTTTGGAAAATGTATGTTGAAACACACGGCTCCATACGTCCCGTGTCACCAGCCCTATGCCATCATGCAGATGGGGTCCCAGGTCTAAGTGGCAGAGTGATGTGCAGCCCCGATCCTGCCCGGTGCTGAGCACTGCAATTTCCTGCTGCCTCTCCTGGGTGAAATTCAGCCCCAAGAGCACTGTCTTTAGCAAAGTGAAAATGCAAACCCTCTGGGATGCTTCTTCTGCATTGCGTGGACGGGTGTTACTTGCTGTTCATGAGCAGGAAAACCTGCAACTAAGCAGCTTGGCCCTAGGCCTGCTAGAACAGGGTGGGAGTAATTAAGGCTGTCACTATAAAAACAGCAGAAGAAATGCAAGTTGGAAAGGTGAAGCAGCAGAGGGGATCTGAGCTGCTGAGCACGCAATGAGGCACCCAAATTGCCTTTCCCTCCTGATGTGCAGCACTGTGCTGATGGACATATTGCTCAGGGGCTGAGACACATTAAGTAACAACAGCTCCTTGCTTCGTGGCCTTTTTGCTTCATTAATTCCAGGTACTGGCTGGGTCAGCTCAGGCCGAGCAAGTGGTGCTGGTTAACAGCTGGCACAGGGAGCAGACAGTGACTGAGACACAGACCAGTCCTAGTGGGGCTGCAACACAGGGCTGGGACCCGCTCACCCTGCCCTGCTCTGCCCTGATCAATGTCCCAATTCAACCGTCCCCCACATCCCTCCATGGCTCCACAGCACATGGGATGGGGCTGCTATGGGGATCGGGACCCCCTGCCAGGCAGCCCAGCTTTTAACCCAAATCCTGGGGCAAACTTGGACCCGGGGCAGCCTCTCTTCCTTCCCATTATTTAAACAACAGCCTCACACTGAGAACACGCCGATGAAGTCAGGGGCAATGCTTCTCCAAACAGTGAGATAAAAATCCCTTCTGAACTTGCAACATCTTAAGTTATCTGCGGCTGCTTCAGAGCTACAGTCAACTTCAAATGGATGGAATTAGAGTGCCTTTACAAGTTATTCCTCTGTTTCTCCACTGCAGAAATAAATCCCTTTGTTCTGTCAGCTAAAAATGTGCCAGAAAAGCCAGTCCTTAATGCCAGCTCCGTGCATGGTTATTTCCCCAAGTAAACAAATAAAAAAAGACGTTAAGGAAATACTTGTTTTGATTTGATATCTCATCTCTATTCACAGAACTCCTATCGATGGCGATACCCTATTTGGTTTCGAGGGTTTCTGAAGATGTGTGCCCACACCGCGCATCACAGGTGGTGGCGAATGGTGGCCCCTTGGGGTATGGTCCCAGAGCATGGGGTGCTGAGCCAGCCTGTGTTTGGCTGCTCACACCCCACAGCCGGATTTGGAGTTTGAATTCCCAATCCGAGCTTTGCTGCTGGAAGGGTGGCTCAATGCAGAGCCCCACCGGGCTGCTGGGAACGTGCTGGGGGTGGCTGCAGGGCGTTTATGGGCAGCCGAAGGTCAGGGGCTGCAACATGAAAGCTGCGAGGAATTTTCCGTCAGGAACTTCTTTAGCTGCTTTCTTTTCTTTCTCATCATTAAAAATCCTGGCAGAAATGTTCGCCCGGCGTCTTCCCTCGCGTTCTGCTTTGTCATCGTTTTCTTGCCTCATCAATGGGACAGACAGGGAGGGAGAGAGCAGTGGGAAAATCGCGATGAGAAGAAAATGAAATGAACCATTTCCCTCCAGCTGACTTGTCAGATCCACAGCAGAGATAAATGAGAACTGGCAATTCCCTAGCAGCCCATGGCATGACGTGTCCAACTTCCCAAGGAATTTGGGTGTCAGATTCCCTCCCCCCCCCAGATTCCTGAGCAAATCGCATCCCATGTGTCCATGGAAGCAACTCTCCTCCCATCCCTTCAAGCAGCAGGTCTGCCCAAGGGTTAACACATCCTTAACTTCTATCAGCCAGACTTCATTTCACATTTCATCTCCATTCACAGAACTCCTATTGATGTCAATATCCTGTTCGGGTCTTTTTTTTCTTTTCTTTCCCTTTTGATGTTTGATTTTCTCCTGCTGGCTGCGTGCATGTACACAGAGGCTGATCACAGCCGATGACATTTATTTTAACGAGAGAGGAGAGGGAATGGGATGTTTTGTCTTTCTCAGCAGTGCCTGCCTTGTGGGACGAGGTGGCTGTCACAAGACTTCACGCATTTCGCACGCGGAGCGCACGGTTCCTCGGCTAACAACTGAGCTGTTAATTGCTGAGCAATCCTGGGGGGGTCAGTGTTGAGGTGCTGGGATGTGGGACTTGGCCCAGCCTGGAGTCAGCCACTGGTTTGTGCAGAATGCCACGTCTCAGCTGTCTGCCTGCAGCAGTGCTTTGGAGGCTGCAGTTACCTCCCAGCCATGGGATGCTCCCTGCGCTTTCAGGCTGAGGAGATGAGCTGCCTGCTGCCACAGCTTTGCTTTGATGGGTGCCCCTTGGGTGAGGACGATGCGCTTCATCCTTCTACAAACACCCCATAAAGTCCATCCTTGCCCCCTTTTTCCCGTGGCACAGACACAGCAAAATACCGTAAAATTCTTTCACAAAGCTGGTATTGTTGTTGGCGTGAGCTCTATCCAGGCAGAAAGAATCGGCCATGAAAAACTTCCTGAATTCTGTCAGGTTTCTTGGTGCAAAATATTGCCAGCATCAGAGCTTGGAATTGAAAATTTAGCTCCAGATTTCCTTTGGCAGAGAATTCTTCAGCTTTGGATGGGCTGACACAACGGGTGGATGAAGGCTCACACTGGGAACATTCAGATTCAGCTCCGAATCATTCACACGTTCAACCCATCCCATTGCATGAGATCCCAGCTCGGCCCGTGTTCCTCAAGGGCTGCTGCCCAGGGGGACGGCCGTGCAGCAGGGCACGTTCTGAGCATCCATGCAACACGCTGCTGGTTGACTGTGTGCAACAGTGGGTGTTTGTTTCAGCCCTGCTGGAGGGGCTGAGGCAACCTTCCCAGTGGTAGCTAAGTTAATAATAATTTAACAATGTGTAAATGCTCTGCTTATGGTAAAAAAGAATGCTGACCACATTGGGCACGACGGTTTTCCGTGCAATGTACCTCACTAGGAAAAAATTGCAGAAGCCACGAAGAACAACTGAAGTCTGCAGTTTTCCCAGTTCTCAAAGCGTTTTCCCCAGTAGCAGGAATGTTTCTGATGTGGCATTTCCGGGAGCTGAAGGATTCGGGCCTTCATTTGGGATCCCCCACTGCAAGACATGCACCTGGACCAAGAAGCCTTCTCTCTTGATCGCAAAGAGAGATCTTGATCTTCCTACCCTGCACTGACATGGAGGAAAACATGACCCTTTAAATAATAATTGCAATGAGTAATATGAGAAATTGCTATGCAAATCTGCCAGCCATCAGGAAAGAATTTTACCAGCTCCTTTCCATATTATGGGGTTTAATTAATGCAATCTATGGACAAACATGTATTTTATTTCCAGAATGGGAGCTGTAATTTCCTGGGGCTTGGAAACCCAGATGTTTTGGAGTTTAGAATATATAAGGATTTGTTTTTAAAGAGTGTTTCAGTACATGTTGGAGGGGGAGGGGCTTTTATTCAGTTCAAAGTTTAATTTCTGTGCTTTCAGACGACAGAGACGCTCACTGGGAGCAGGGAGAGTGACGGGCTGAAGTATGCAGACAGCCACAGGCAATGGCTATGGGAAGCTCGTCTGCCTCCCAAATGAACTCCCCCCTGAGAAATGGGACCATCCCCAGCTGAAAGAAATGTAGGATGCTGAAAGCTTGAAATCAAGACCCAGATCCAAAAATAAAGGTCTCCCCAACGGCCTGGGCTGCCCTGCCCGTAGCAACACGTCGGGGTTCTGTTGGTTTAGAATGATCCCGTTGTGATGACACAGGCAGAGAGCTCAGAGCAGCCACCCACAGGCAGAATGAACACCTCTCATGTGTTCCCCCGGGTCCTGTCACCCTGGGAGGGTTGGAGCAGTGACTCACATCTTAAATACATCGGACCCAACGTAATGGGCGATGGATGGAGAAGTCATTAAGCAGCTGACAACATCTCTAGCTCAAAAACTTACTCAGTTCCCGTGATCTGAATGCAAACCGCTCTGCTGCATCTCTAACCCAGTTTCCCACCCCCTTTCTGCAAGCTTGTGTTTCTCATTGTTTCCAAGTCCCACCGCCCCCGCAGAACCACTGTGAAGTGTTATTCCAGATACACAATGCCATCCTCACCCTGATCCTGCTTACACATTCAGAGGGCAAAGTCCTTCTTAAGAAGGAGACACTAAAGCTAATGGAATTGAAATCTTTTCAAATCCAAAGGCTTCACTTTTCTTATCCTGTCACCCTTGCAATGCATCTGGTCATGGCAACAATTGCAAAGGGCCAAGAAGGTCCTCCAGTGTTGCACTTAGAGCCCTTTTAGGAGTTCATTTAGAGTCCATTTTCACCCGGTTGGTGTCTCCCTTCCTTCTCCTCCCTTCCGTTACCCAGAGCAGAGAGCCCTTCCAGGCAGCCCTGTGGAAACCTGCTGCCCGTGGCCCAGCACACAGCCCTGCCCAGCAGCTCCCTGCCTTGTGGCCCTGCAGTCTGCTGCCACAGAACAAATACGTTTTGGCAGAAGCAATTTGGTGCCCAAACAGTCCAGTACCTCTTTTCTCTGGATTTCTTCAAAATACACCCAAATGTCGCTTCTTGTTTTTGGTAGAGCCTGAAGAGTTTCAGTTCCTCTTTTCCCAACAAAGCCAACCCTGGCTATCAAACGTGAGGGCAACAGCTGTAAAGCCCTTCCATCACACTGCATCTGACAGTGAGCTCACAGCACTTTGAGCCTTTGGAGCCAAACGCATGGCTGAGTGGTGTAAATGCTGCAAGCACTGGAGCTGATTGTCAGGGCTGTGTTGGCAGTGGTTGGAAACTGCAGGCTCAGCGACAGCTTTTAGCGACAGGACTCTTAGGGAACTTGATTTCCAAATCAAGCCAAGTGCCAGCGATAATTGCAGTGGAGTATATGTGTGCCCAAGGCCTAGACTAAGCCTTCAAATGTCATGAGATGGCTTGGAATGCCAAACTTAATATCATTCGTATGGGTCTCACTTGCTCTGCTACCATTAGAAATGAATATTTCCTATTGGCACACACACAAAAAAAGAGTCCTTCCATAGGTGCACACGTGGCTGCAGTCACTAAATGTCATGAGACTGCAGGTAAAAGTGAGGGCTGGCTGTGCCAGCTGTCTTACCACCATCAGAAACAACGGGTCAGATGTTGGAAATGATGTAAATCCCTTCTTACCTCCGTCCTCTAAATTAGGACTGAAAAACACAGAAGGCTGTCTAGACATATTTTAATCAAGAGCTCATTCTCCTGCTGCCTGCTATTTAACCTGCAAGCACCATGGCTGAAATTTTCCAAACACAGAATTGCAGGGAGGAGCTGCCACTGTCTCATTATCTTCCTAGTTAAAAATACACTCCATACCATGCAGAGTGCGGTGCCAGGAGAGGCAGCAGCATCCAGGGACAGCCAGGAGCCACAAGGGCTCTGCCCAAGGCACAAGCGGGCAGCTGTGGGACTGCTTTTCCAATTTTCTTTGTTATTCCCTGAGCAAATGCTGCATCCTGGCTGGGAGACTCGGAGACTTGGGCTTCTAGCTTTCAGTCAGGCTGAGAAGCACAGCCCCATACATAGCTGTTAATTAACACCCAGCTGATGCAGTGGCAATCTGAGGGATGTAGGTGATGTCCTACGCTTGCGTAGATACACCCCAGGCACAGCAAAAGTGCCTGGTTTAGCAGATTCCTTTCTCTGCTGGTTCAGAGCACACAGAGATGGATTTCAAAGTTTTCTGGGCACAGTCACACTAAAACTCCCTCCAGTTTACTGCTCCCTAGCCTTTGTGATGGATACAGCGGGGCTCAGGGATGCACTTTTGGTGGTTGTGTGAGTGCCCAACGCCCTGGGATTGTTTCCTGCTCCCTTGAATTGTCAAAGTGAAACATGACAGTAAACAGCTCTATTTCTGCTTCTATTTCAAGGCAATGTCAGCTTGCTTCTGCTTATATTCAATGCTGGAGCCTCAGACCATGAGCTAATTTGGCTTCCTTGAGCAGAGGCAGAAGCCAGATAGAAAGAGCATGAAAATGGAAAAAAAAAATAAATAATAAAAAAAAAAAATAGCAGACCAAACAAGTTCTGCATTCTCCATAGCAGAAGGCTACAAGTGGCACCCGCCTGCTCCTTCCACCTTGTCCCATAGTAACAGCACCCTGCACTCTCTGCAATCACTCCCTGCTCCAAACCCTGCGAGTGTCTGGCACGGGGCTGGGGCAGCTGCTGAGGGCTGACCACAGCCAAGAGAGTTTTTGTGTGTTCTCGGTCCCCTCTGAAGGATGCAGTGCTCAGGAATGAGAATATCACAGCCTCCGTGAGCTGCTGTCTCTCCTCCCTCTGGAGGAACATTGCATTCGAGTGAGGTAGGATGCGTTTAAAGGCAGCGTGAGCACAAGCACCCAAACATACAGCCAATTTTCCAAAAGAAAAGTAAAGCCTCAAAGACATATAGGTCTGTTTTGATGGGTCGATGTAAGGATCATCTGGTTTCTGGCTTCACTGCAGGCCATCTGAACATGGAAACTCCCAATATTCGGAGCAAACTTGATGCTTAACTCCCACTGAGTCATGCTGTGGAACAACTCTGTTCAGAACCAGAGAGGAGAAAAGATAACCAGCCATGATAAACTCGATGGCCATACCAAGAGGAGCTCCTGGTGGTGGAGCTGTGCTGAGCACCACCAGCCCCACTTCTCTCTCTGTGGGCTGTAGTGGACAGACTGCAAGGAGCAGTTCAGACCCTCCCATCTCCCCACATAAATTCAGCCTCAGCCTTTTGCCCAGGAGGGTTTCATTAACCAACAGCCAAGATCTCTGCAAGTTCTCTTTAGTTCTGCAACTCAGAGTGCCTTCAGTTCCCAATGCTGGGAAAACATCAGCCCTGAACGTGGCTCTTTGCTGTGAGATGTTGGAGAGCTGATGGCCATTCATAACTCACAGTGTTGCAACACGATCCCTTCTTTTCTTTTCCAGGATGATTTAAGAAAAAGGGAAGGAAGAGGAAGGGAGAAAGTCTCGTAGTAAAGACATTTCGACGATTCCCTTACTGGCTATATAAACAGGAACAAAATCAAACAGCAATTAGCAGTAATTATGCTTTAGCCTAAAAAATCCCACACATATGAAATGATTACTGTAGCAATTACTGAGGGCTTCTGTGCACGTTTGGCTGGCACAATTATACCAAGCATGGCCTTTCGGAGAGAGCAAATTCCTTCCTCTCGTGGTTGCTGGGTTTTCTTCCTCCCTTCAGACCTGCCATATTTTTTTTTGCAGTGTCTGGACCTCAGCGAGCAAAGTGGCAATGGTAGCAAGGAAATAAGATTTGCAGCCCCTGTGTGCTCTGGTCCCAGGGCGATGGGTTGTGCACCCTGCATCGATGTCAGGCATTTGGGAACAAGCGTGCACCAAAACTTGGTGTATTCCACCAGGAAGGTGGGGCCAGGGCTGAGAAGTGCTTCTTGCAAGGACAATAGCGATGCTGGGAGCAGGGACAGCGTGGGTGACAAGTCCAATGGAAATGTGTTCTCAAGGCAGCTCAGAGCCGTTCTCCCCTTAGGGGTGAATCAGACTGAGGCTCCTCCTCCTTCCAAAAGCAGCAGAAAAGCCTGCAGGCTTATTTCTATTTGGACCAGCACCACTTTTTAATCTTGACTTATGGAGGAAACATATGGAATGTATTGAAAAAAAAATATTGCTGTCTTCTCTGCAGCTTCTCTCTCCCTCTCTTTAGAGCAGAAATATGAAACATCTGCTATCCTTCAGCTCAGGCTGGGGCAAGCTCTCACCCCTTGACCCACTGAGTCCCTCCGGCAGTGAACACACGGAGACGTGGCGCGTGTTCTGCTCAGAGCAGCCCCAGATGCATTGCACTGCACAGAGGGAGAACAACCTTCTCCGTCAAGACATGGGAGCTGGAGGTGGAGGCAGAAAACAAAGCCACCTCCGTACCTTCCCTTCCGCTCAGCCTGAGTTGTGCCAGCCCTAGGTGCGTGCAACAACACATGATTTTACTCTACCCAGAATGGGGACAGATGCTGTTTGGGGCTCCCAAGTGCGCTCTCAGAGATGGGGCACCAGTGGGTGCTCCATGCAGAGTACAGTCTGAGGGCAATGCATGTTTCTGCAGCTGCACCCGTACCCTTGTGCTTTGGAAAAGGACACAGAGAGCTGTTTCCCTGCCACAGTGCCTCAGGAGAGCCAAGGGGCTCAGTGCTGCCTTAGCCCCCAGCAACTCCTGGGGCTGGAACCAGCAACACTGGCATGGCAGCCCTGCTTTCCATTGCTCTTCGTGATGTCCATGTGCCAGGGTTTGACAGCAAAACCTGCTTGGCTTTGGTGAGCCAAAAGAAAAGCCAAAAGCAGAGACAGAAGAGAGCAGTGGAGATGAAACCCACACTTCTCAGCAGCTGCCATAGGACAGAAACCTGCTGCCTGCAGACTGGGATAGCAAACATCCTGCCTTTGTCTCTCGCTGAGATGCAGAGCTCAGCAGTATCCCCCTTGGAGATTTACAACTTCAGCATCAAACCTCCCATTTCTTGAATTCACCCAACAGATCTTATGTCAACTTAACATCCTTTCTGAAGTGCCTGTAGTGTTTATTCAGCCCCACCACTGGTTTATTTGAGTTAAATATGTCTCGATTTGAAGCAAGTTCCTTGCAGGTTCCTATATCCCCACTGTGGAGCATTAGGACAAAAAAAAACAACACTTGACAGCTGAGTAAATGGCACTAATAAGAGTTCTGGTTGGTCCATGAAGGAGCTGAAAGATACAGAGCAGAAAGCTCTGAGCTAAAGATGCTCCTTTCTGTGTTCACTGGTGCTGTCCTGGCATGGACCTCTGCTGTCCTATGGCATGAACCAAGGATGAGCTCAACAGAATAACACGTTTTAATTGACACAGGGATTGCTGCTCAGCATGAGGCATGAGACCCTGGGGATGTTTTCAATGGAAAACATATCTGCATTCCCTCTTGAAAGGGGAATGAGTAAAATTCTAAGGCTTAAAGAATGGGGGTTCATGGGATCCAGAAGGTTCCTTCGTGATGTGATTGATTCTCCTGCACAGACGTTTCTTGGCTTTTAAGTTAAGGAAAAAAAAGACACCAAACTCAGTGGTTCCAAGGACTTAGGGAAAGGTTTGGGTTTCCTTCTTGTGAGCTTACCTGGGGCCACTTGCATCAAGGCTTGGAGTGTGCTTTCAGCCAACCCAACTCAGTGAGAGTCCTTTGAAAGCCTCTCCCACACCATGAGCAAGCATTGGGCTCAGCTCAGGCTGGGAATATTTAAGGGGGAGGATTTATTGAAGGAAAGTTCTTTGGATGGAGCAGGCTTCCAGAGTGTGTTGATAGAAAGTGATTACCAACCTCATAAATAAGAGCGTTTGCACTGGCAAGGGTGAATTAAGTGCGGAGTGCATTAGGAGTGTGGGTCATCTGAAGCCAAAACCCGAGGAGCAAAGCCTTCTAGCTCCAAGAAATGCTCACATGCTCTCTCTCCATCCTCCCAGCCACTTGCAACACGCGCTGATGTGGCAAAGGGAGAGGAGCCTGTGCAGCCTGGGGGAGCTTTAAGCGTATCAGCAGTTTTGTATGCAGGGGTAAAGCTGTGTCGGTACTGGAGGAGTGGGAGAAGCAGGGGAAGCCCCAGCTCAGCACACAGAGGGGGACAGCCCTAGGGATGGGGGTCTGCTCCCATTGCTGGGCTGCTCCTCAGCCTTCCCTTCGCATCAGCTGTGCCAAACACTGAGTGGAACCATCTGATAAAAGCTGGACGTGTATCAAAGATGTGCTGCGAGCGCCGTAACTCAGTCCTCATCTGCAATCCAGAATCGCCATCTGCTCAACGTGTCCTGCCCTGCTTCCTCATTGCATGGAGAGCTCCGTGCAGCTCAGCACCGGTTACAAAACGAGCCCAGAAACCTGAGCCTCACCCCGCTGTGTGTCTCTGGGCTTTTATTGATGCAGGGAGAAGAGATGTGAGCCCAGGAGGAGCTGCACAGCCCATGGGAATCTCAGAAGACTGTCAGGGCCTTGGAGAGACTGATTTATGGGATGGGATTGGAGCCTGGGTGTATGGCTTGGCTTGGAGAGGTGAGTTGGGGAAGGGACACTATAGCAGCCTGGAAGGGTTTCAAGGGTGTGAAGAAAAAAGATAGGGATGGAATATGTTGGATGGTGCAATGAAGCATGTGTCAGAGCAGAGGAACCATGTGGAAGGGCAGTGCATTACAAGGTGAGAGGGATTATCTGCTGGCCATACTGTCCAGGAACAGGCTGTGGGCAGCCCAAACCTCCTGCTGCCTGGGATCATGCAGTTCAACCCAAACACAGCCCACAGGCACTGCTCCACCTCCTGCATCCCTGCCAGGCAGCCTGAGCTTTACTTCCAGCCCTTTGACCCATGGGTGGGAAGGAGAGAGAAAATGGGGAAGAGGACAGAAAGAGAAAGTAAGACAAAGCAGGCACACAGCTTTTACCCTGAAAAGAGAAAAAATGGCAATTTTACATTGTTCCCGTGAGAAACTGCCCTGGGTGTAAGGATCAGGTTTTGCTCCATCCCTGCACAGCGTCACGCACTGCGATTCTGGGAGACTGAGGCTCCTCAATCAGTAAAAGCAAATACAGACACTAAAACGGGATGTAGGAAATAAATTGGGAACAAGACAGGATCTATAATCTATAAGAGTTTAGTCTTCAGCATGTGTGACTGCAGGATCTCATGTATTTTTCATCTAAGACTGCACAAATCTCTATTGGCTTATAAAAAGGACTATCTGAGGCAATCTGAGAATGGCAATATTTTATCTCAGCCAAGAGTCATTCATTAAAAAGAAAAACCTCCACGTATCCTTGCGTCATACATTAGGAAGCTATTACTAATTAGGGACAGATGAATCAATTGAGATAAAATTAAATCCTATTTCAACTTTTGCCCCAGTTTCAAAATCAGGCCTTCTCTGCAGTTTGAAGAGGTTTTCCTGCAGCTCTTGCCGTCCTCCTCCCATGGCTGTGCTGCGCTGTGCTGGCTCTGGCTGGCAGGCCAAGGGCAATGCAGTGTTGTTGGGATGGGATGCCACCTGCCAGCACCACGCTCGTGGTTTCTGCACCAGATCCGAACGCTTGTGGTCAAGAAAGTGCGTGCCTATAGAGCAGCATCCAGGGGAAAACTTGGTGTGCCAACCTAAGCACATTTACCACTGATTTATCATCAGGCACGTAAGTGGAAAATCAGGTTTGCAGAGATCAGATAGACACCAGCATTATTTCCCCTGGCCGAGCTGAACCCCCCAAGCTTTCTGCAATTCATTTATCACTGTGCTCCTTGGGAGCTGCTCTGCAGTGAGCAGGGATGGTTCTGTATTCCGCTAACTTTGCTCACCTGCTGCTGAATGTGTGCACAAGTCCTCCAGCTCGACCAGGATTTGCTCTTCCCCACATACGAATCCATCAGTAACACAGACAGCCAAATCTTTCCTTTTGGACAGAACGTTGAGGACTCCTCACTAACAACGACTGCAGGTGACATCCCCGTGACAAATCAGTGCCTGAGTCAGGCTTCAAGTTTTACAAGCTGGTTTCCAACCCATTCATTTTCTAAGCAGGAAAACTTGATATTTTTCCCAGAAAAACACATGCAAATCTCATTTTTCTGCTTCTTGCTAAAACTATTATTTCTGCTGCGTCATCCTCCTCAGAGTGTTAGCAGCTTGGATGATTTCAGAGGTTGAAAGGTAAAGAGAAGGACTGAGAAGAAGAGCATATCTATGTGGATGTCCCAGCGTACCCATCAGCCAAATCTTGATTAGTGCACTGTTCACAACTGAAACGACTCACAAACTTATATGGCCAGTGTATTTCCCGACACGCATTTCCTCTTAGGGGGACAGCCTTTAAGATGGCATTCTTTTGGGAGGTCTTCCATTATTTGTGCCATTGGTTGAAATATCCAACCGGACGAAGACGTGAAATCCCCTGCTCCCACCAGTTCAATCCCAGCTTGAAGCAGAGTATCTTTCCTAGGGCTGTTCTGGACTATAGCAGTCCTGAGGGATGCCTTCAAGAGCCCAGCAATCTATTTCTGCTGCAAAACCCAAGGAGTCTGCACTGCACCACCTCATTTCCAGCTACATGGTAAGTTGATGCATCAGATTGGGAAGTAAGAACAGCAAGGTCAGGGCAGCATGAGCAGGCTGCTCCACAGCCTGATGTGAAGCTGTTCAGTGCAAGATCAACAGAGTTCAAACTTATTTTAGAAGCTGCCCTGTGAACATGCAAAAAGAAACAGCAGCAGGCCGCTGGGTTCATCCTTGCAACATCTGCAGCTCAGCCTTGAGAAGGCAAAGGGAAAACAGTTCTGCTGAAAGGGTCAGAGATGTTTCAAGCAGTTCTCCACTTCCAATCTCATTTACAACATGTGCTGTTTAGGTCATCTCTAATGCTGGAGCTCTTCTTCTCCTCCAGCCAGAATCTGTTTTTTGTAGGAATAGCAAGAAGATTCCCAGCCACTGTGAGCCCACGCCAAGGCTTCAAACAAATCTGTTTGAAGGCTCCTGGTCTGGTAGCAATGAGTCCAAGACAGAGGGAAAAATTATGATAAGAGAACCTTTTTTGCAGAAATATTGTATTGTAGTTATGTGGGGGTTTATCTTATGAACACTTTGGGCTCTAAATGTGTGTTCACCTCCAATTTGTCTGCATTAATCCACATGCTTTTCAATAGGGAAGATATCAGAGCTTGGTCCAGGCTGTCACCAAGGCTTTCATTCCCAGGCTTGGCATGGATTGCCAGCAGCAAGGCAGCGCTACCCAGCACTGCATCTCTGGGGGCAGCTGGAGGACATTCTGCTGCTCCTGGGCACAAGGAGGGAACACCTTCCTGCTCCAACACAGCTATGAATTAAATCACTTAAATCATTTTCAGAACAGCCTCCCCATGACATCGCCACCTCACTGCTGAGTCAAGAGGAAGAGCGCACGGAGCACGTGGGAGCAGGGCCACAACCACAGCATTTGATTCATTCCACTGATGATTTTTTTTCACAAAAAAAAGTCTCCCATGTGAAGGAAAACGATGAGCTGGGATTATTGCCCTGGTTCCTGGTGGAGCAGTTAGCAGCTCTTCACGTAGCTATAGGGAGGAAATCCAACCTCTGTGTCTGCAGCTCAGGGAGAGGCACCACGAGAGCTCCTCACCACTCACGGTCCCCAGCTTGGGCCACCCTGAGGTGATGCTGGGGACAGGCAGCAGTGGTGCCTACTATAAAGGACATAAGTCTGACCCTTATGCACAGTTCTGGCTGGGTGTTAAACCCTACTCACCCATTTTTTCTTCTCCATCACTGCCTACAACAGTGGAAAACCCACGGGCTTGTACAGAGACATGTGGAATACATAGGGTTAAAAGCAGCCCCAGCTCCATCAGGAGTGATTGCAAAATCCTTCTTGGCTCAGTGAAGCAATTTTCCCACCACCATCACCCATTCTTTCTTCCCAGAAAGGTACAGGACATGACGGGAAGTTACAGACAGAGCTGGGCAAAGCTTGCAGCTGCTTTATTATGAATACGTGCTGGTATTTCTGCAGCAAACCCAGTCCCGTGGCCATGCAGTTCAGCTTTGTTTTTGCAAATACTCCTGGGATCTAATTTGTAAAGCAGGTGTGCTCACCGAAACATGACTGGTGCTGGTCCCGTTAGCTGGGAAGTGCAAGGTGGGAATGGGAAACCGTTGAGAAAAAGCACAGGTATCAAGTCCCAGCAAAGCTATTCCTCTTTGCAACAGAGCCAAGGCTTTACCTCTGGACTTGCTTCTAGCTCTCCCCTGATGCTCTCCAGTTATCCTATTTTTGGTGAGGGCTGCAGGCTGCCCCACTAACGTGATGGCAAGGAGAAATGGCAATGAACACAGCGAATCCTTCCAGCGGAGAAACAGACCCAAATCCTAACGCTGCTGCAATGTGGGAGGCTGCTTGTGCAAAACGTTGCAGGGCAGAGGTGTTTGCAGAGTCATTCTGAATAATTTCTGTAATTAAGTAATTAGAGTAATTGTGGTCTTTCCTGAGAGAACTCCAAAATAAACGCATACATCAGTGTGAGCTTGGAGAGAGCAGGTTATTCCTTACTGTGATCATCTCAACAGCAGGAGTTGGGCTCGATGATCTTTATGGGTCCCTTCCAGCTCTGGATGTTCTATGATTCTATCAGCTTCTGCTGGGCTGTATCTCTGCTGTTTGTTGGGAAAAGCAGGGTGAGCTGCGGTGGGGAGATGCCACCAGACAGGAAAGAGGGCATAGGAGGACAGCCCTGGGCAGCTAACGCATTTATTCAGGATGAATAAGCCCCTTGTGGTAAGCAGAGCTCCCTAATCTCCCTCTTTCGTGGTGTAACTACTCCAGTAGCATCAGCTCTTTGCTGTACCCGGTGATTTTTCCTACCAATTACCCACCGGTTCCAGTCCATCTCCCTCTGAAATAACAGACAGGTCATTAACATCAAATTCCAGTTGGATGATAAGAGTATTTGTTGCTGAGATGATCACCGAAGCCACAGTGATGAATGGGCTCAGAGGGAATTCAGGGCATTATTTCCCAGTGCTCACTGCCGGTTATCTCCTTTGCTCTGTGCTTTGTCTGGAGCCCATAGGCTGACTCCTCAATTGCTTTCCAGTGCTGTTTCAGGGGTTATTTCTGTACAGGGGTGTGCATGTGTCTCCAGGCTCTGCCTTCCCTTACCGCTCTTCTAGTTCAAGAGACAAGGCAACAACAATTAGTCCCATGGAGGGGATGATGTTTTGGATTGGGCTTGTTGTACTTGGCACCCTGTCAGCAGACAGCTCTGTGATGAGGAAGGCGCTCATTTACGGGACTTTAATCATTCCTGGAGAGAAGCTCACTACAATAGAAGGAGCTCCTTCTCTTTTAAAGCCGGTAAGGTGATGCAGCTTTAAGATGGGCTCCCCGCTGCTGCTCGGCTCCAAAATTGAGGTTGCTCGGCTTCCCCTCCTCGATGTGAGCTCGGCAGTGTTATCACAAGCAGTTTAATAGCAGAGATGGATCAAAGAGAAAGATTCCCAGCTGCAGACCAATAAATTCTGAGCACAGCTGCTGCTGAAGCAGGTCATCACCTGAAGAGCTGGGGCAACCCGTGGCACAGGGCTGATTTTTAACAATTCCAGCCACCAGGAGCAGGAAGGTGTGCAGCCACTCTCTTTCACCCAGCCCCGGCTGATCCAGTGGCAAGCAACACAGAGCCAAGGAAATCACCGAACAGCTGTTTCTGGTAAAGCAAAGGGAGAATGTGATCACCTTTAGCAGCTGGACCATGCCTGAAAACCTACCAGAAAGCTCCAAACACTCCTCAAAGACCTCTCTCCAAGCCAAGTTCGTCAGTGTCCTTTTCTCATTCAGAACCTTCTGACAGATCACTCTGCAGGAGTGCAGGGATGCACAGAGCAGCACCTGCTTTGTAGCAGCAGCCCCAGCAGAACAGACCGCCTGAGAACAGCACGTTTGCATGCCGTGCAGCAATATGAGAAAACCCAAACGTAGCTGAGGACACAGGTCCTCAGTTTTTGCAGAACCGTGGTCTTAAGATTTGGATCTCAGTGTCCCAGCAAGGAAGGACAGGGGCAGTTCCCAGAGATTATGACCAGCTGGAAGGTTGAACCTCAGCTGGTTTTCTCGTTCTCAGCAATACAATCAGGGCTAATGTAATTCCTTTCTATTACAGCCTGTGTGGATTTTCTCTCTTGGGACAGAGAAGACAGTTTCCCAATGAGAAGTGCTGCCCAAGCGCTGCCCACTCCCCTCACTCTGACCTGGCCTGGCAGACTGCAGCTCCTGAGCAGCTGGGCTAAAGCACAGGCTGGTTTTTACAGAATTGCTCCAAAATTCTCCTATTCCACAGCAGGAAGGAACAAGAACTATGCACGATGCTTATTTTTAGCTATATTTTGGCTTTATTTTTTCCTATGTTTTAGCTGATTTTTACGTTTGCCTCTGCAGTGGCACCATCCAGCCGCATTGGCCACTCCATCTCTTTGCTCTCGTGCTTTTCCCCTATAAAGGGAGCAGATCTTGATCTGCTATAGCTCTGCTCCACTCCACATAAAAGGCAGAGGGAGGAGATCTGCCCTGGGGTCAGCCAGCCCTCCCTAAGCAGTGGGATGCTGATGGTGAGAGATCATCACTCTGATTGAGCAGGGCCTCATCTGTCATCTCTCACAGCAAAAGTCCAAGGTGTTTAGCATTAAGAGCCCCACTTGAGTTTATATGGAGATGCAGCCTATGCTATATTTAAGACTGACCAGAGGGTAAACGTTAGATCTTTCAGCCTTCCCCCCCTTTCTGAAGACAATCACATTTGGGGATCTGAAGTCTGGATCCAATATATAGCACAGTATTAATAGTTGTTGGAAGGAGTTGCTACAAGCTATTACTGAGGCAAAGTAAAAGAAATCAGATGTTTATGTACAATTATGCTATTGTGCAGATCAGTGGCCAGGAGAGAGCATGGACAGTAAAAAGGAAAAGTGCCTTTTAGTATTTTGGGATGGCGTCAAGATGGACAGATAGGGAGAGGAAGGCATGAGGGAAGCTCAGATTTCCCTGCCATCCCTCTTTGTAGAGCTGTGCAGAGGAGGAACGAGCCCCATTCTGCAAGCAGGATGTTGTTCCCCCAGCATGGGGGGTGCCACCAGGGCCATGGTGACAGCAGTGCTTGGAGCAGCGTGGCCAACAGACCCCACTCTGTGCCGATTTCAGTTCCAATAAAACAATTTTCAGGGGTTTTACTCCTGTAATCAGCCAGCTCCACAACCTGCCCTACAGACACCACGATTTCCTGCAAACTAAAGAAGTACTTCACCTCCACCTTGACCTCAGGGCAGCAACATCCCTCCACCCAAACACACACATCAACACCGTGCTCTGGTCACAGCCTCTCTCTGGACCCTCTAGCAGAGGGCTCCCCAGGCAGCTGTGGTGCTCCTCCTTGCATGACGCAATGCCTCGGGGCACCCCAGTGCCTTTTGGGGACAGCAGGACCTAAGTGTCACCCAGCAGATATGGGGACACTTTGTCCCACCCAAAGCTCAGCCCTCACATCAGTCTGCATGCAAAAATCTCCGCCAGTATTCCAGGAAAGTTCCCATCCCAGCCATCCACACGGCCCATGGGAGGATGAAGGCAGCAAAAGGGGCAAGGCGGGGGGGGGGAAGAGATAAACAATTTCCTACACAGGCATGGCTCGAGCCCATCTTACAAGAAACACATGGTCCCTGACACAATATTTAGCCCTACTGTAACGTGGTCCATTTGGAGGCTGGTGGCTGTGTGGAGAGCTGTAGTAAAACATTCTTTGCTGGTAACACAGAGAGAAAGAGAGAGAGAGAAAAAAAAAAAACCCACCCTTAGTAATAATAATTGTGGTTAACTCCTTAAGGGCTGGAGGAAAGGATGGCACAGCGCATCTCCTGGAGCAGGGTTGTGGTTCAGCACCAAGTAAAGCACCCAGCACTGCTCAGAAGCATTGCTCCCAATGGGCACTGACCCCTTGGCTCCGTCCCCATTAGACCCAGAGGAGAGAAGCCAGCATCTTTTGGGCCTGGATTTGTTCTCTGAGCAGAGGAACAGCTGAAGGAACAGTCCTGGGAAGGATCGCTATGTTAAGCCAAATAAAAAGGCTTTTTTTAAAAAAAAAACAAAAAAAAAACAGTTTTATTCAACTTTTCTGCTCGTTAGCTCAGGAACTTACAGTTGGAGCTGTCACTGGGCTCCGCCTGCCAACATAGTGCGGGGCTTCGAGCAGTTACATCATTTGGCTCTGCAGAGCAGCTAAGTGGAAACACATTTGCTCGTGCTCCTTTCTTGCTTCTCCCAGGTCTCACAGAGCATCAGGAGGTTCTCAGTGGACCCGTTACCAACCTGAGACCATCCCAAACTACCCTACAACATGCCCAACCCCACAGCCACCCCTGGCCTGGGTGAAACAGTGACAGTTCGGGTATTTAGCAGCACCCTGGCTCACTCCATTAGCAAATAATCCTTTCTGCCTCCTTATGCTTCCCCTTGGATTTCCCCTAGACCCATGCATGTTCTTCCCCACCCTGCAGAGCCCCACGGCCAGCACTCCTGACCCTTTCCCACTCTTTTGTTTTCTGCTCTGCTTTGCCCAAACAGAAATTCTTTTTGCCTTCAGTTTATCCAAAACTCAGCTGCCTTGCTCCTCCCCAGGAAGGGCTGCAATTAGTATCAGCAAGGAAATAGCTGCGTCCAGCATGGTCCGCTACTCTGGCCCTTGTGACTGAGACCAGGAGGAGGAAAAAAGGAATCAGTGGCCATAAAGAACTGCTCCAGTTCCCAGCTTAAACAAACTAAATCTTTTTCTGCAACGTAACTGAAGGAGAAGGAAGTTCAGAGAGTTTTGATTTTCATCTCCCTGTTCAAAGCAAAGGGTTCTCATTTACAATGAACACCGGTGCATCTTTCACCTTACAGCCTCAGGGCAGAAAGTGACATGCATCCCAGCCCTCAAGGCACCTCTGGTGGGTTATCAGCATTATCAGCAGGGCAGCAACACACCCTTCCAAGACTGGTGGCTGAATGTAGCAATGGCTGTATCCCAAACAGTGAGATGTGAACAGTGCCTGGAATCCAAGGAGCAAAACTGCTGCTGGTGGCAAAGGCACATCTGCTGAGTTTGAAGAACAACATGAATGGCTACAGCAGAGAGCACCACATTTCTGAGCTCCCAGGTTTGGGTCATGTCCCTAAATAGGCAAGGCAGGTTCCCAAGCCAACAAATAATGCCCATCAGGACCTGCTCGTTACACAGCTTTTTACTCCACCTGCCCTGCAGAGGCTGAGTGTCAGCACCTGGGAGGGGTGAGCACAGCTTCAGTGACCATCTGCAGCCCACGACAACAGGGCAGTGCAACCACACCAAACGCTTTCACCTATACTTATGATCAGGTCAGCCAAAACTACAGTGTCCATTCATGCTTTTTTTCTTAAGAAAAATGCCTTTTTGGGGGGGCTGAAGGACTGAAAACAATGCTAACATCAGCTCGATCCTCTTACAACCAAAGGCAAATAAGATACTGCAGGGGAAAAATATATATATAACAATGATGCAGTTGAAACATTTCTGGCTATGAAGGGATTGTGCAGTGTTCGTGTTACCTACAATGGTTCCATTTGCTCCTCTATTAACCAGAGGACAAGGGTGGCTGGCAGGCAGTCATGCCGACAAGGACTCTGTGCCTTGGTGTCCCTGGTGCTTCCCCTTAGGAACGAGGAGGAGGAAACTGCAGAAAGTTGGAAGCTCTTAGACAGGAGCTGTGTCCAAGCAAACTGCCCCAACACAGTCGGACTAGAGGATGCTGCTGGTCTTTTCCAACCTTAAGGATTCTGTAAACACAAGTGATCATCCTTCTTGCATCTGCTTCAGGACATGACACCAACACCAGACTTTCCCCTGCACTGAGGAGTCGGTCACAGATTTTAAGTAAATCTGTGGTCTTCCTTCATTCATCTTCTATGCTGACATTCAGTTATAAGAAAGCAATTTCTTCACAGAATGCCCCGAGCTGCAGTGTGGCTCTGTCTGGAGGATGTGGTGCAGGGATGGCTGCAGTGACTCACAGTGCAGGGACCCCCATGGGGGGCGGAGGAGCCCGGTGCAGGATTTGGCACATGGCAGCAGGGCTCATCATCCTCAGCACTGAGAAAGCAGCCACTTGTGTCTTCTCCTCCTCCTCCCCCATGCCTGAGCTCCCACATGGACTCGTGGGCCTTCACTACATTGCTTTCAATGGTGGTCTGAAGGGTGGTTTTGTAGAAGTGGGAGGAAAAAGCAGAGAATTCAGTGAGCTGAGGCTTTGGTTCTGCTGCAGGCGCTCTGCCTTCTCTTTCCTTCCAAGCAGAGCTCTCTGGAGACTTGAAATATCCATATTATTGATGCCCCTCTTTTTTAATTCTGCAAGAAAAAATTATTTTTAGATACATTTTTTCTCCAACCATCTCCCCATCCATACAGAACTGAAACCCTTTGGGTGCCAGGCAGGATGCTTGCTGCTCTTACTGAACACACTGGCTCTTGCTGGCAAGCGTCCTTGGCTGGAGTTGATCTCCCCACTTGGGAATGGCCACAGCCTGGGCTGATACCACGGGAAGGCACAGCCAGTTGTCACCCAGAGCATCCCCACTCAGCACTCCCGAGGTGAACCAGCTCTATGTGGTGTTCTCCAAGGGATGAGAGGCAGCTTGGTCCCCCAGCTCAGCCCCATGAGATGCAGAGGTCTCTGTGCCATTCCCAGCCGCATTTGTTTAGTGTCTGGCTGTGACTGCTTATCAGCACTGAGTCATTTGCGTGGGTGAGCCCTTCTCATTCCTCCTTGTGCCCCTGCACCTCCTCAGGGCCATTCCTGCAGTGAGGAGGGCTCTGCTCAGCCAGTTGTGCTTCAGGCCATGCCTCATCCACCAGGCATTTGGAGCAGGGTTCCCAAAATCTGGTGAGCCTTGCACAAGAAGGTCCTCACCACAAAACATCCCACCCAAATGCCCAACCCCAGCAGTGACGTGAGGATAGGACCTGGAAAATTTGTTTCTCTGCTCTTAGCTGGGTGCACAAATGTGTGTCCCCAGCCCATCACCATCACAAGGAGCACCAGGAATTATAGTCACTTACCCCTACCCATGTGCAGCTTTGGTCCCTCGGAGACAACCAACCCACAGGCTTAAATCAACACAAAACTGATACAGTGAAGGAATTCAATCCGTGCCCCATCCCAGGCTCTGCACCCCTAAAGAGAGCAGCAGTGGGGAAGGCATAACACTACAGGGACACTGCAATGTGCTGAGCCTGGTCTCTGCCCCTGACGAGCCTGCAGACAAGCCAAGAGATGGGAATTGCTGCTAGCAGTAACAGTGCCTATTAGTAGCTCTTGCCAAGGGCTGACCAAGCACTGCCCCAGCACATGGGTGCCCAGAAGGGCCCCTAGCATCACTCCTCAAGGTGCAGGCTGCAGGGTACCAGGCTGAGCTGGGGAAAACGCAAGCATTAGCACCATCTAGTGATGCTGGATGTGGGTTTGGAGCTTTGGGTGTCCTGTCCCAAGGAAAGAGTGCCAGAGTCTGGGAAACTGGGAGATCCCAACCAAGGTAGAGACTGCGGGGACAGTGCTCACTGAGCTCATCACATCACCCCACTCAGCTCTCACTCTTCTGCATTACAGGAATCCCAGCTATCATTGGAAATGTTGAAAAATAAGAGCTGAAAGTGTGGTAGTCCCTTAGAAACATGAAAAGCCAAGTGAAGGGTGCACGACAGACACTGAATTTTAGAAATGGGATGCCAAAGGACAATTCTACTTAGTAAAAGTTCGCATGGTGTCAGTGGTGAATGCAACCTGTGCCATGCTAAAACCAAAATGGTTACAAGTTGGGGGATTGCCCAGAATAACTTAGAATGAGAGCGAGCATTTGGGAGGGGAATTTTATGCTCACTCTTTAGGGTTTAGGTTGATCTATGATTATTATAGACTGGGATGAGATTTTCTAAGGGAGGGGTCCCCTTCTCAAGCCCTTGCCAACAGCTCCACACTTTCTCTCTCTGTTTCAAGGAATACACAGTATGTTCCTGGGCTGACAACCAGTTCCCCCATGTCCAGGGGCCCACTGGCCCTTTCCTAGGTGAGCTAAGCAAGCACAAATGTCCTTTTAAACAACAACAGAGTGCAGACAGCTGGATTCGAACACACGGCTCTGGTGTAGGCTCCCTTTCAAATGAGTCATAAAAGTTCCTTGGCAGCTGCCTCTGTGTATCTAATTGGGATCAGGTTAGGGGCAATGTGGATAGCTGAGGATGGAAAATATGTGTCGAATTTACTCCTCTGTCCCACCACTGATCCGAAGGCTTGGGAACGCTCCTGCTGGAGCCCTGCATTACACACCAGCTCTGCTTTGAGCCGCTCAGGGTACAGGGGCATGTTCTTCCCACTCCATGCTGGAGGCTGTCCCTCTGCATCCTACATTTAACCCCAGGCAGAAGCATTGCTGTGCCACGTTGGCCAAGCACAGAGGCAGCCCTGGTGCTGGGGGAGCAGAGGAGGACAGCATGAGGGAGGCAGCAGCTCCGGGAGCCCCAGGCGCTCAGCGTGACTCACATTACCCAGGCCACAACAGAGGCGTGAGGATGGAGTCTTTTCTATCTCCTTTTTGTCTGGGATCAGCAGCACTGCTGAGCAATCCCTCCCCCTCTCGGCAGGCAGAAGGGAGCAGCATCCTCCCATCCTCGTTCAGAGCTGTGCTGCTTAACAGGGACTTGGCAGAGCTCTGGCTTGTGCAGAGCATGGCCATTCCCCTAAAGCAGCCCTCTGGTGCAATCCCATTAGAGTCTCTGCCTCTTAGATCAGGCTGACACTAAGTGATGCACTCTGCCATTTGCCTGCTCAGTGGTATCTCGCAATGGAAATGGGATGTGAGCATCTCGAGCGCAGCACCGCTTGGGTCAATGGGAAGCAAACCCAACTAAAAACACTCAGAGTTGTCTCTGGCTTGGAACCAAGCAGCAGGACAGGGAAGAAGAACCCTGTTTCTGGGTCCAGCCTACACATGGTGCCCAGCACTGTGCTCTGCAGCTGGCTGAGAGCACAGCTCCTCTCCTCTCCAGTGCCTGGGCGTCTCAGCACTCTCCCCACACCCCCGCCCCAAGGACCCACAGCAAAGAGAGGAAGGACCAACACAAAGCTCTTGGAAAGAGATTCCCAGGAAGTGGAGACACTAAATAGCTTCTGAAATCCCAGCAGAAATGGAGCTCTTGGCAGAGACCAGAGCCATGCTTTTTAATAGATCTATATTTGGTTGAAAGAAAAGCCCTCTTGAGAGCCTCTGCTCTCAAGGCAGAGAGCAGCACCATGCTTTGAACAGAGCCTGAAGGAAAGCAGGGCAGTTCAACAGAACCCTCCTCAGAGGCTGCAGATTCCCTCCTGCGTGCTCTACCCAACCCCATAGCACAGCAGCTCGGCTCCAGCCGCCTAACCCCGACCTTCACGTGCCACAGAAAGGCAATCCCAGAGCTACCAAGCTCTGATGGCAGCTTACCATCACCACCAGTGGGACAGACACCCTACAGACCTGCAGCCAAAGGGAAAAACCAATCACTGTTACAACCACCAAATAGTTATGGGTCTTGAGCAGATGCTCAGCATTTGTTTGGAGAGAGAGAATACCCATTTAGAATAAAAAGGACTGAAACAAATGCAGGGAGGAGCCACAGTCCTCTTATTTTAGGACTGGAACCTCAAAGGGATGGGAATTTCTCAGAGGCAATGGGAGGTCACTGCTGTGTTGGGCAATGTGGGTCATTGAATTCGTCTCTGATGTGCTCAGCATTTGTACTCGTCGTAAATTCCTGAAGTTTCACAGTGGAAACAGCTTCAGGTTGACACGCAAAAGGAGAACTATTGGTTGTGTGTTCTGGGGGATAAGGAGCACCAAGCACTGACTCACCCCCCTGGGGCAGCACCAGCTCTCCAATGCTCTTCAGGAGCTATTCAGAAATCATGGAAGTCAAGAAACCTTTGAAGTTATTTCAGGATGTAACCCAATGATGTTTAATCAGAAGCAGATGCCAGTGGAGGTCCACGTGGGGGGGGGGGGGGGGGGGGGGAAGGTATACGGGCTTTAAAATATGGGGATTTTTATTCTTGTTATGATATGTTAACATCCATGACTTAAAAGATATTTCAGCCACACGCTTGGGTGTGTCAGGGGGTGGCTTGCACCAATGACAGGCAACGACTAGACATTCCAGAGCAGTTCAAAACCAGATGACAACAGGGCTGTGCGTGATTTATTTAGGCTCCACATTCCTGCAAAGCCTCCTGTCCTGGGCAGACCCCATGGATGGATGACAGGCAACAAGCAGTGGCCTTCTGTGTCCCTGGTGCCTCTTTTGGCCCATCTCCACACCTGCAGAACTGAGTCACATATTTCTACAACCACTGCCCTGAACTTCCCATTGAATGCAAGGAGCAGGAGGAGATCCCTATTATTTTCCCTATCCATAGCAATCAGAAGGTGAGAACACTGCTAGCACCCTACAGCCGCATACCTCACCCTACGGAGCCACTAGAGGGCGTGAGCTCTATATTTTTTTCCCCATTCAGAGAAACCCAAGGCAAATTCTGGCTAAGGTTCCACTTTCCCGTGCCCAAGTGTAGATGTGGGGATATTACCCCATGAATCCTAGCGCTGTAAGAAGATGGGTTGGCTAATAACAGCAAGCCTGGCTTTCTTCTCGTTCCTGTCATTGGGCTTTTTAGTCCCCTGCATGAGTTGAAGTGTTAAAAACCCAACATGCTGCTTCCAACAGTTCCTAGGCCCACCTATCTGTGCCTCCAAAGTAGCTTAAGTTCTCCAGCAATAAAAGTGTTGAAATGGAAGCGGGGAAATACAGCAATAGAAACCAAAGCACGTAACAGTGGGACTGCTGGATTGGTTTGTAGAAGAGGAAGGTGCTATTGAAAATGTTACAGCTGCTACATCCATTCGGGTTTGAAAAACAACATTTGTTCTCCAAGAGGTTGTAAAGCAGAACCTTGAAAAAGAAAAAATAAAGGAAAAAAAAGAGGGGGGAAAATGCTATCTGAGGGCTCTCATTCTTTCCCACTGACCACAGAAAGTGAGGGGATGGAAATATTGTCATACCTGTCCTTAAGCTCATTAAGGACTGACGAATGAGCAGCATGGACACCAGCCCATGAGAGGGGTGAGTGATTTCCCCTTCATTTCCACTCTGCAGTTTAATATTCATGAAAAGACCATCAAAGAGAAGTGACATCATCTCTTATCTGAAGGCTAACTGGGAAACAAAATAACCCATGAGATTGCTCTACAGCGAATGGTCCAAAAGGCACTCGACCATGCATGACCATGGGACCAACATCTATGCCATCAGGTGAACACTGAGATCCCTCTACTGCAGCTCCTGCAAAGGCAGGGGAAAGGAAACACCCCGGGGTGCTCCAGTGCCACCTCTTCCCCTCTATCACGAATGGCCCAGCCGAACCGTGGACTGAGCAACCCTTATAGGTCCCTTCCCATTTGGGATGTTCCATGATTCTATGATCCGAACTACCCTAGAGCTGCTCAAATCTCATTAAAGCTGAGCAAATCTCTTCAGCCACAAGAAATTCAACTGCCAGCACCGCACACACGCCTGAGTGCATCTGCAGGTGTCCGGGAGAAGAACAGCACAGAATCCTCCCCACGAGAGCCTTGCAGTCACGGGGGAGGGCTGGGAAATCTGCCTCTCTTCCTTGGGGGATTTGATGTACTTCCAAGCGATGGGGAGGCTGCCAGGTTCTCCAGCTCAAGGGGAAACAACAACACCACGCGTTAATCAGATGAATTTCAGATTCCTGCTGTCAGCACGTGGCTGAGGGACATTCACTTCCCAAGCTGACATCTGCCATCATGCAAAGATGTGTGGATGCCAGCCGCAGATACCTGCTGCCACCATCCCACCCCAGGCACACTGAGAGAGGAGGAAAAATCACCCTCAGCTCTGCAGAGAAGAAACACCTTCTGGTCCAGGGACAGCCATAGCCCATAGGATGTCCTTTCCCTCTGCCACCATCCATCCACGTCACAGACTGAACCTATACTGAGCTGAGTGGCACAGAACACCCCAACAGCCCTATGCTGTGGGACATTGGGACCCTTGGAGCATTCTGCTCTCTTCAGAGCTTCTTTTTCTCCTTAATATGATGTACTCTGAAGGCCAGATAATAAGGCTATTAATTCTTTGGCTCGTGCTGCGGACTATTTAATGAAACATGACAAGAAAACAGTGTTTCTTTCCTGGGAGTAATTATTGTTTTACTTTAAGTCTTTACCTGCGGCAATAGCTGCAAGGAGAATAGTCCCATTAAAGCAGGTGGGAACTCTAAATCCTTAGAAATGAGGACAGTTTTTTAACCTGAAAGACATCATAAATGACCATAGCCGGGCCACTTAATTTATATCTCATTTTGGAACATTTAATGGGGTTTCTTCTCATTGCAGAACCAGGCAATCGGTGACTCTAATAGCCGGTGTTTTTCCACACCGTGCCTCTTCCCACACCTGCAGCCAGCCTGAGCGAGCAAACCATCCCTCATCACAGGGCTGCCCTATTTTCCCAGTCATCCTTGGAAAGCCAAAGACCTGCCAGGCTTTTTGCCCATGACAGAGGCAACCGCAGTTACCCAGAGGTGGTGAGAAGCAGCTTTGCTCCATCCCTGTCCAGGCCCCAGGCTTTCTCCTGACACTGCTGCCTTCCTCCTCTGGCCAGGCTCTCGCCCAGAAATCCCATCTCGGACCCGAAAAGCCCTTTTCCAAACCGAAGTGCAATCAGCGCTGCTTTGTAGATATGACAAGTTTCCCTTTCCAAGAATCAGTGCATTCCAACAGCAGTATTTCAGGCTGAGGGACTTTGCCAGGTCCGAGCTATCGCCCCTTTCTCCTCCCCCTCCAAATAACAGCATTCAACACATGCTCAAGTCCCAGGGAGGAGCTTGATTCACAGCAACCCCACATGGAAGCACCATCCAGACAAGACTCACTGCTGCAGTCCCTGGAGGAGAAGAGAGCCCTGACCCCAAGGCTGTATCAGATGAATTCTTTGTCTCTACTTTCCCTTCTCATACCTCATTTTTCCACCCTGGAGGTAATGACAGCTTCTGGAGGCCACTGAGAGGGCACCCCTCAGCATCACCACCATGTTAATGCGTTTGCCCTTTCCCACAGCTGCAGCACACTAATGGGGCACTGGGTGACTGTCAGGCCGTGTTTCCAAGCTGTCCACAAGGTCAGCTTATCCCAGTGAGGGACAGGTAAATGCAGCTGAGTTAGTGCCCTACTGCAGAATGCAATGTAGTTCATGAGAATCACCAGGATGGATGGGCAGCCACAAGACAGGGGCAGCAGCAGGAGCTCTCCCTTCCAGAGCCACCCACAGTAAACAGGGCACAGTGTACAGCACTCAGGATCCACCCATTTAAGTGCCTTGTTCTGGAAACCCAGGATCTGGAACCAGAATCCTCCCTCAATGAACAATTCCCAGATCCTTTGGCACATCCCTTCCCTGTAATTGCAGACCCTGCTGGAAAATCCTCATCAAACATAACAAGGCTAGATGGGTTTGCTGCATAGGGTTATGCGAGTTTCTCCCTAGGGTTTATTATGGTAGGGTTGCTCCCGATTGCTAGGCTACATGGTGTTGCTGTTGGCAAGAAGCAGAGCCGTGGTCCACATGTGCGCCGGGGGTGATTCATGAGAGCTGGCCTGAGCAGCTCCTGCTGCCTCTGCAGAGCCTCGAGAAGAACATTCCCTTCTGCTGAGGCACAGCCCAGATCCACAGGCAGCAGCGAGCCTTGCATGGCCCCACTGGGGATCCCAGCACTCACTGGAGGGCAGCCCTATAAGGACAGCACTGTGCATCCAGCACTGGGGAACGAGTCACCAACACTGGGACTAGCCTTTCCTCATCCAAACCTCTGCACTCTGCTGCAAGTTCTCATCACGGCCCCAGCTCAAAGGAACGATGAAAAAGAATTGAGCACCCTCAAACCAGCTGCTCTTTGCTCACACAGCCCAAATGCACGTTTGCCACTTCTGATTATTTTCACGTTGCTGCTTTCGGCAACCAGAGTGATGCTCCATACTGAGCTCATGAAGTTTCTCCCCACTTCCAGCCAGCAGCCCAGAATCACCATTCCACAGCTCCCATCTCCTTCTTTTTAGCCATGTTTTGCTTCAGAAATCAAAAAGCCAGTGGGAATCACAGCTCCCCACAGCTTCTCGTGCTTGCTGACAGAAGCACACCTGAAGCCCAGACCTCCCCAGCTCACCTCCCAGCTTTGCTGTGGCACCGGGCAGCCCACGGAGACACCGAGCGGCTAAAAACCTGCACTGCACATGAAGCAACACACAGAAAGCCTGGGAACTCCGTGCAATCCTTCTGCACCTCACAGCCTGCAGTGCCCCATGTGAAATGAGTGGCCCAGGCCCACGCCAGCCCCTCTCATCCCCCGTCAGTGAGCAGCTGCATTGCACGGAGCAGATGATGATTTGAAACTGGATGCACTAAGCTTTGGATGTGCCACACCATTTGTCCCGACCTTGTGAAACAGCACACAGCAATGGGACTTGCTCGAATTGCAGTGAGAGTGCAAAGATATCTTCACCTCTCGTCCCATGGGATGTCCTCAAGGAGTCCCTGCATGTCTCCAATGAGCCCTCATGTGCCTGCTGGATCCCTGGAGAGTAATAAAACTGGGATTTCAGCTTGCATGGATTTAATAAAAAGAGAAAGGAAAAACAGTTCCTCAAAAGTCATCTTTCAGCAGCAGCTGTTTCTGCATGAGAAGCCCCAGATGGTCCTGGATTCACCAGGCATTGCAGTGCAAGCAAAGCCCCGAGGATGGTCGGAAGATGGCTGGCTGGGGGTATTTTGGGATGCATTTTCCACGGGGTCCTGCCCCATATCCATGTGCATGGCTCTTTCCAGTTCATGCTCTGCAGCCCAGAAGGGACTCAGGCATGGAGGGGCACAGGGGCTACACAGAGCTGGGCTGGAATTCTCTCTGCCTATCTTGCAGTCCAGATCTCTGCCCATACAGTATTCAGGACACAATGCACGCGGTACACTGAGCACATTCAGGACACGATGTTGGCACAGCTGTCAGTCCTTCTCTAAAACCTTCTTGCCAAATTTGGCAGAGCCCCAGAGCCCCAAGGGGAAGAATTTGGAATTACTTCTATGAAAACACACAGATGGATGAAGCAGGAAAGCTCTTTTATCAATTCCATCCCACAGAGCCAGCCTGCAGGGTGAGCACAAGCCCATAAGCCACCAGCGATCACCCATCGCCATGCTTTGGGGCCTGAGCTGTTATCCAGGTGCAGCAACACAGCCCCAACCTGCCATCTAGTGTTTCCCTCCCGGCTCTGGTTGCATACCCCTGCAGCATCACCAAAGCACCCATAACTCAGCCAGCTGCTGAGCAACTCCCAGCACAAAATGCAGATGCAGACCCTATAAGCACACCACCAGCAGCACCTGTGGGCAGTCACCCCCCCTCCTAGCTCCTATAGGGATGCTCCACGACCTCCTCAGTGCTCCACTAGTTCTCCATGCTGCTCAGCATCCCACAGCACTGCAGGATCAGGTGCACGCACCAGGCTGGGACTGGGCACCCCATGCCAGGAGGTGAGCCCTGCTTCCCCCCACTGTGCACACAGCACATGCTCAGCTCTGTCCTATGCTTGTCCCTGCTCCTGGCAGCCCTGACAGACATCAGAGTCCCCAGCTGACCCCAGCCCGGCATCTGGAAGTGCTCAAAGCCGCTCCTGCAAACGTTCCAGCAGTGAGACCCGCACCGCCATGCTCCTCCTTGGTCAGCCAGCAGGCAGAGTGAGCAGACAGTGGGGTCAGGGCAGAGGCTGAGGTCAGAAAAGGGCTTCTGAAAGCTGTGATGAGTTCCTGCCTTTACTTTTTCCCACCCCCTCGCTTCCCACGTTTGCTTCCCCTCCCCCCCTTCTTCCCCCCCCCTCCCCAGCAGTGCCCATCTTCATTAGCAACAGGATCCTGACCATCACAGCTGCCCACCCCACATTCCTCACAGCCCTTCACCACTGCCTGTATCCCCCGAGACAGAAACCCTGGTGTGATGCACACGTCACAGGGACACTTTTGAGGGACACTCCCTGTCACAGTCACAGCTGCCATCCACCCCAGGAGCTCTGCCAGCCCCCCACCCTGCTCGGTGCCAGCAAACCCATTAGCTGTAGGTACCTTTCCCTCCCATGGAGGATCTGAGTTTTGTTCCTGGGAACACATGGAACTCGCTGCTCCTATCTTGCAAGGGTGAACCAGATGCTTCCACTATGCAAGGGGTTGATCTGATGCCTCTACCACACTCCAAACTCCTACACAAGCCTTTAGCACATCCACAGTGCCAGTATTTTAGCCAGCTGCCAAGGGATAATTCTGGCTCCTAAGTCACTCTGACTGCTTACAACACTGACACTGCCTGCCCTATCCGTTGTGCTTTGTTCCCAGGAATCTCAGACCCAAATTGCTTACGGTTACAGAATTGTCCAGATGCAGCCCTCGCATAGCGTTGTTGGGCAAGTGCCATACTGAAAGGAAACAGAGCATCTAGCTTTGCCTCTTGCTTAAAACTGTTTAGAAATATCAGCAGTTTTGAAAATGGAAAGATTAAAGTAGTCCAAACAAAAAGGCCAAGCCTAAGCACCGCAGACCATGCAAGAATGATGTCATGTAAATAGGGAAGGGGAGGCCACGGTCCTTTGCAGATGGAGCTGCTGAAGAAAATTATCAGGCCGGGGTTATTCTGCTCTTTGAGGATTTTATGGGAAGGGATCCAGCATCCCCAGTCCCTGCCCACGATGGGTGCAGTATGCAGCCACTCCATCCCCTGCCCCACAGGCAGAGGATTGTTCTGGGTTTGGATAGCCTGGGTCAAAAGGGACTGAACCAGCTTCCATTTGTTAACTCCCCTCTCAAAATGTAAGAGTTTGACATCAGGTGGTAAATTATCCCCAGACCCTGTAGAATAACAGATTACCCATGCTTCTAAGCCACACTGGTTTATTTGTTTTGTAAACCAGGGCCTCTCCTGCTGCTCCAGCACACATTCCCTTTCCAAGCTGAAACCCAAGCCCCCTACACCAAACAGAAGTGCTATTCATCCCCTGCCCCATCAATCCAGCCCAAGTAGAGGCTCCACCGCTCTGCCAGCACCGCTCACACAATGCAGTCCCAGAGCACCCAGCCCTGTGCAGGTATTGGGCAGCCCTGGGGCAAACCAAGTGGACCGGTGTTGGGCACTCACAGGTGAGGTTGGCAGTGGTCCTTTTGGATGTAACCCTTTGTCCCTACTCGATGAGGACATGGACACGGGTTGTTGGCATGTCCCAGGGCATGGACGAGCACATAGACAAGGGCATGGACCACTGGCATGTCCCACATCATGGATATGAACACAGGCTGTTGGCATGTCCTTGCTTCCTTCAAGTCCTGCAACAAGACGTGGGAAAAACAACAGGCAACAACCATTCTGCAGCCAACTGCACTCATGATCCAGTGCTCTAAATCTTAAACTGGGTGTTTCATGTCAGGTACACAAGGCCAAGGTCTTTCCAATGCTCTATTTTAAGCCTGCATCCAGCACCACCTTCCTCTGCAGAAAGACAGCAGGACAAAGCTCCCTTGTCACCGCACTCTCCCTTGAGAAATGGATGGAAGGTCACAAGGGAGGAATAGAAGCTTTGTAGGAGATGGAAATCAACACCAAATGGAAAGCAGCCTTATGAGATGTATTATCCCCCTGAAACACTGATAAGGAAGGCAAGCAGGCTGCAGAGCACAGCATAAATTGAGATAGGGAGGGCATCCCTGACCACGAAGCAGTGCCCAGGGTGGGAGCTTGGTTCCGCTGCCCCAAGACCTGCTTTTTCCCTATCCCCTATTGTTTCCCCTCTACTACTTCACCTGCATTTACCACCAGCTCAAAGAACGTTAACATCACACAAAAATCGTGAGCTTATTTGCCTGTCATCTCCAGCTCACTCATCAACTTCCATCACCCCCATTAAGACTTCCTCCTTGGGGTGAGCAGGTTGATGTAATACTTCTGCCTCTTCCCAGCCATTGCATCAGTGCTCTGAGCCGCGCAGCACCACGACGTGGCAGCTCCTTTCTGTGCAGTTAACTCTGAGCCCAGCTGGGCTGCACACTATCCCAAATGCATTCCAGATGGCCGCAGAGAGGAGCGCAGCAGAAACCAGCTTTGCAAGGCTGTTGTAGCAACGCCTCCTGATAGCTCTACGGGCAGGAAATCACCTTTATTAATAGAAAATAAGTAGCGTTCAGCTTGCTTCTCACTTTCTGGTGCACGCAGCACTGCAGCCCACGCAGGTGTACCTCCCAGCACACATCCTCTTGCCCTGAATGCTATGGCACACCATCATGGTCTGCTGGCCACAGCTGGGCTTGCAATCTGACGGGAGAAAGCGAGGAAGAAAGGCGCTCATACCCATGCAGCTGAGCAGAACCTGCACCATTTAGCAAAAGCACGCAGAAGTGCAATGATTGCACCAAACACGAAGCCACGTGAAGAGCTCATTCAGTTCCTGCAGTTCATCAGCCAGGCATCCGAACCATTTCTAACAACTCCAGCATCTCCTTGGAGGTTTTGTGCTATGCAGCATTACCACACAGTCAAAATAAAAAACACCCAGAAATCTCAGCTAAGCTCCACGCAACAACAACAACAAGGAATGGGCTTAAAGCGAACGGCCCATCTCATTCTGTCAAACTCCCCAAGAAATCTGCTACCCACACCAAACAAATACAAACAGCCCACAGAACAGATGGGAGCAGCTGTCTGGGAAAATTGGTACTAATTGCTTCTTTGCTCAGAACTCACAGCCCACATCGTGCAGTCTGAACAGCCACGGAAGCACAGGAGCTGTGCCCTGAGAGCAGAGACCCAACCTCTCCAGCAGCTCTTTGTGCTGGAGCAGCATCACAGACGCTGCTGGGGTCTTTTGGAGCTCGGGAAAGAGAGATATTACAGCCTCCTGCAAACAGCACAGAGATGACGGCACATAATTAAGGCCCTAACAGCAAGCTTCAGCTGCCAAAAAGCCTCCTTCGTAACCTCCCTGCAGAGGTATAAAGTGCTGAGCAAACCTGGAAGAGAGAAGATGGGGCTCTTCATGTCCCAGACTGATTTATGCTGCACAAACAGCACCGCACGCCGTCGCTGACGATTTCATGCTGACTTACTCATGCTGCCTTCCCAGCACCGCACAGCGTGGAAAGGAGCGAGGGGATATTTCTGTTTGACAGCTCGTTTCCTTTGGTCAATGCATGGAGGGGTTTTAGTTCATTATTTCATGTCTGGGCTCCATTCCCAGCCACCAAAGGGATGGTGGAAGTCGCAGGTTTCGACAGAGACTGCAACACTTCTGATTCTGCCCCAGCCGGAGCGCAGGATGGGCTCTGGGACAGGGAGTAATTTAACAGTGGTAACCTGAGTCCTGAAGTCCTCTTCATTGGGTGAAAAAAAATAATAATGAGGAATTCGGGGCTTTTTTGCGCTTCTTGAGAGCCAGATGTTCCTATGCTGAGGGGCACTGGCAGCACCCGTGGGTGCTCTGTGGGATCCATAGCCCCAAGGAGGAGGAAGAGCTGCAGTGGGTGCAGGAGGAAGCAGCAGAGCAGCAGTGGCACCAGCAGGAGCACACCATGAGGTGCCCTGGCTTTCACCCCACCTGCCTAATATCCATTCATGATTTAATACAAGCCTTGGCTTCACACCGGGAGGCTGGAGACGTAACATGAGCTGCAATAGCACAGGGTAATAGAGTGTGCAAGGAATAGCAGTGAAGGAATGATATTTTCACCCTTTTGCCATTAGGAAAGCCGAGGTGAGCACTGACGGGGTGGTTGTCTTTGCAGAGGTACACAACGTTTGCAGGTACACCAGGGACAATTTGTCACCAGGTTCTGCTTGTCTCACCACACGGGGTGACCTCCTGCCTGGCAGAACATAGGTAGATGGTTGGAAGTCCCAAACGCAGAATGGAGCTGTTGATCTTCTCAGTTCCTGGCTCAGCCCTCGCATCCCCTGGCCGCATCCCACACTGCACCAGGCAGAGCTGCTGCCCCACAAGCCACACTACAGAAAGACACAGAGCTCTTCCTGTTGTTCCTTCCTATATTCCATGTTCAACCACAACCGGATCAACAGGACAATAATATCTGACTGCTGTCTCCCAGGTCTGACATGCTGCACTTAACACCCAAACCGGTGCGACTCGTGTGCTTTAATACCTCTTTGGGGCCATTGGGACAGGAGGATCCCATGCACAGAGGGGGCCGTCAGCACTCAGGTTTACATTTTCACTCCTGTCTGCCCCCAAGGATTCACAAGAAGCCAGCAAAGCCGTTCAGGATGCTGTGAGAGGGGCACGCTGGCTGCTTATAGCATATCACCAAAAGGCCAAAGCTGACTCTCCCCAAACATATCAGGAGAAGCTATTTACTGCCACGGCTGAAAATCCTGCAAGCCTTGCAGCCATCAGCCCGCAGACAGCTTGAAAAGGTCAGGCTGATAAAAACACACGTACTCAGAAGGGCTGAGGTGTACACTGGCTGAGATACAGCACGTGCAGGTGGGCACTCTGAGCATGGACTGCTGGTGCTCAGCTTAATGGGAGCTGCAAGCAGAAGGTGACACCCAGCACTTGCACACCCCACTTCTCCTCTGCACTCACAGTGCCCCAATGCATGTCTCTGCTTAAATCCAGTACAGCTCTTACTGTGCCCATGCTTGCGATCCTGATGGATTTGCTTTCCAGGAACATTTGTTTTGTTGTTTCCAGCATGTAAGGAAACTGGGGTTTTGGCACTGATAACCTCCAAAAGCAGCAAAAATCCCATTCCTTAGGAACAAGCCTGCTGGAGACAGTGACAGATTTGCATTGGCTCGAGTGAGTTTTAACGGGGGCCTGGCTGTCTCCTGTAGTTACAGCACACTGCAAGGCACAGGGAAAAGCACATCCAAGTGGGCTGGTTGGGTCTGGGCTGCCTTGGTGTGCTGAGTCTGCTTCAACACAGCCCAAAAGCAGCACCAGAGGAGAGCTGGGCTCTGTAACAGTTCATGCCCCATTTCAAATAATTGCACTTGAGAAGGAAGATGATGTTTTACAAAGGCTCTGCAGAACTCACGAGCTCAGTGACTGAGCTTGCAACACTGCTTGGCCTCGGGCAAAGCAAAAGTAAAACCACGGCTTTGGTATCCCTGGAAAAGTCATTGCTTTTTCCAGGTATCCTTTGCTGCTTCTCCTTGAGAAGAACGGCCCTGAAAATGCAGTGTTCAGCCCAGATGTTTTGACCTTGGCTTAGTTTAATAATAGGAAAAGCTAACAGTATCTGTGACTGTGATTACCATCCTGGTTACAGTTCAGCCAGGACAAACAATGGCACTATTCCACCCGCCCAGAGATTGCCCTCAGCACATCTCAAGCACTGATGGATCTCAGACAGCCCGGTCACTTGCCCTGACTTTGGGCAGGTCATTTTTACTTCACGCTCCCATATCCTGTCCATTTTGACCATCAGCTGTGTGGGCTCACTCTGGGCCACGTGTTCTTACAGCTCTGCTGGATAGGCAGGGTGCTGCCATCCCATAACGTCCCCCAGGGTTCACCAACCCCATGGGAAGGCAGGAAAACCTTGCCTGAAGTCAGGCAGGCAGGAGATGTGGGGATGGAGCCAGGGAGGAGCAGTGACCCTGAGGCTCCCTCCCATCCTTGACTTTTATGAGCTCCTGGATTTATCACCAATTCCCTCCGCACAGCCCAGCTCCTGCCAGGATAACTCTGATTCAAACAGCAAAGGAGAAAAAACTTTACAAGGCAATGGAGCAATGCCAAGAAAACCCCAGGAGGGCCAAACCTCAGCAGCACCTTCCTGCCTATCAGCCAGGCATGGAGGAGCAAGTGCAGGAGGGGCAGGGAGACGCAGCCCTGGGTTTCCACCTGGGCTCCCTTTGGTTTTTCTTTAGTTGGTTTTCTTCCATCCCCCCCCACCCCCCATTTCTCCTGATAAACCCCACATCCTCACACTGGATACTTTCCTCCACACTATCTCATTTATTAACCAAAACACTCAGGCTCTGTGCCTTCAGTGTTGGGGAGCTGAGAAATTCCAACCGGACATCAGTTTCCTGAGCTTCAGTAGCCAAAAGATTAGGAAATAATTCTCTTTCTCCCCAGCCAAACTCCTGGAGCACTTCCTGTGCTCAGTTTCTCCCATTTCTCCCAGCACATCACTCCAGGATGGCTCTGTGCACCTCTTTTAGCACTGACCTCCCCCTCTATTTGCTCACCCAATTTCTTCTCAAGGGAGCTGCAGTATTATTTCCATTATTCCCAAGCCTATTTGATGATGGTTTAACCCCTGCCAGCTGAAGGCCCAGCAGCCTCCTGCTTTTTCCAATGGAAAGCCCATTAAATCTGACTGCAATATCCTGATCCGTTCAGAGCAGCTCTGTCCCATCGCTGGACCCAAGGCTCCACTTAGACCCACACGAAAGCAGCCCAGGAGGCAGCACCAGACAGGCACAGAGAACTGGAATCTGCCTGGAAACAGCAATTCTCATGGTAAATAACAGCAAGAAGTGTTTGTGTTGGGTTTCTGCAGGCACAGAAGGCACTTCCCCCTTCCTAAGGGATCAGCAAGGCACATCCAAGCCTAGGAAAGCAATAAAGATAAAGCCCATCTGGTTGCTGCCCTTCTTCTGATTCATAACACTAAATAAAATGCCAGAAATGGATCCTTTTCTCTTTCTTTTTTTCTTGTGAGCAGCCAGTAGGGCCTTCATATTTTCCCACTTACATCATCCAACATGGTTTGAATCTACAGTGACTGGTAAAGCCTCAAAGGTATAATTGCAGTTGTCTTAGGAAAGCGAAATCATATGGTGTTCCCAAGATCCCCTCCCCCTCTACTTTCTGCCTTCTCCTCTTTTCCCCTCCTTTTAATGTTTCTCACTCAGCTTCCAGATGTTTCCTGGGGAGAAAAAAAAAAAAGGGAGAGAGAAAAAAGCAAAAAGCAAGATGCAAAGCAAGGCAGAGAGAGGGTGCTGCAGAGGGAAAGGCCACGTGGCAGTGAGAGCTCCTTGGCTTGGAGCAGCCCTGCTGCTGGGCCATGCTCTCCATCCATCCCAGTCCCTCCATAGCAGAAGACCAACTCCCTGCTGCTTTCACCGTCTGAATCCATACAGCTTCACAGGAGGCAGTTCCATCAGTTTATTTGGAGACCTCCCCCCCCACACGTGCTGGTAGCATCGAAGCCCCACTGACCCTCACTTGTGTTGGAGGCTGTAAGTTTCTGACTGCCCTGCTAGTGACACTGCAGAGCTCATCTGGCCCTGCAAACAGCCTCACTCTGAGCAGAAGAGCTCACAGGCGAGCACAGCCTAGGCATGGTTTCAATTAGGGCTGTAATTCCCTGTGTTGGATGGGAGGCTGTGTTGGATGGGAGGAGGGTAACGCAGCCTCAAGAGGAGGTGCCTGAAATGCTGCCTGCTCTCTGCTGAGCTTCCTTCCCCCAAAGGGAGAAAAGAAGGGGTCACACCCTGCTGGAAATGCCTCTTCCTCTCCACGAGCAGCACACAGAGCATGGCAGGGCTGGGAAAGCAACCCCAAGGGACCACCAGGATGACACCACTTGACCAGAGGACACAGATCTCAGGCAATGGTTCAAGTACAGTTTACCCGAAACAAATCAAGCACTTCCTAGGGACTGGAGAGCCCTCTGAACGAATAGCATGGGAGGGGCAGGAAGAGATGCAGCCAGCCAAGAATTGCTGAGAGTCTGGGTCAAGCTCATTTCTGAATCAACTTAAAGACCTCAAAATGAAGTCTCGTTCAGCATCTTCAGAGCCTCAGACTCCGAATAACCAAGGGGTGGTTTCCAGTCTCTGCTGAGAGTGCAAATACAGCTCAACCAAACCCATCCCAGACATCCTGCCCTCGATGGAGGGGAAGGAGGAAGCACAGCTGCACCCCCTGGGTCTATTTCTGAGTTGTTTTAGGGATGACGATGAGGGCAACGCATGCATCTCCCTGCTCCAGACAGGTAATAGATAGGCTGAATGACTGCTCAGACAGCACAAAAACTGGCACAAAGAGAGAACTCAGCACACAACAGCAGCAGTAGGGGCTGACTGGGGGCCATTTGTGCCCACACGCCGCATAACTCCACAACAGCTCAAAGCGCGGAAAAAGGAAAGAAAAGAGGGCAGAAAGAGAAGGAAATAAGGAGAGGACATGCCTGCTGGTCAGAGCCACAGAAGCAAAGCATTCAGCCTTGCACAACTCTCTCTGCATTACATTTCATGTGGTTTTGGCAAATGTCTCACACCAGTTCCCCCACTGCTGTCTTACCCGACCCACTCAGGGCATGAGTTTGAACACGTGGGTGCCTCCCCACTTCTGCCGATCCCCCAGGACAGAGGACACGAACGGCAGAGCAGGGGAAAGGGGAGGCTCTGCGGGGCCCCAAAAGTGATGGGCGCGGGAGGAGGGAGCGAGCGCAGGACCAATCCCAGGGCGTTGCCGGGGCGACGCGCAGCTCAGCCAATGAGAGGGCGCGGCGGAACAGGATGCGCGGTGTTATGGCGCCACCTGGTGGGCGCCCAGCGGCACAGCACCGCCGGAGCGAGGCCCCGGGATGGCCTCAGTCACGAGGGGGGAAGCGGAGCCCAAACGCCTCAACTCACCCATGGGCTGAGGGCATCCCGAGCAACCCGTCCTGAGCAACTCCATGCAGTCGGCTTGCAAGGCAAAGCTTCATCCTGAAGGAACTCTATTTATTTGCTACACAGTGCCAGAGCACAGAGCAAGAGCCAAAAAGAGCTCAGCTTCCTCAATCTTGAATAACAACTGAGAATGGGGCTTATAAACCCTTATAAAACCTTATAAACCCTGCAGCTGACCATCTTGTTAACAAGCTGTGGGTTTCATCCATTCCTCCCCAAACTGCTCTGAGATAGGTGCAAGCTCTAACTTGTTCACAGCCGGAATCAAAGCAGATTGATGACAGCTGGGCTGTCACTGTGCTGCCAGCTTCCTGAATAAACCTGCCTGCAGCTCTCACCCTGCATCCTAACACTGCCTTCCACTCTCTTATTCCTCTACAGCTCGTGTAAATCACGTAAACGCACTGTTAACAGGGAGGTTCCCCTCCCATATGGCACCAAGCTAGTGCTCTGGGTTTTCCTTTCAGGTTGACCTTTCCCCATGGGAAAATGAAAAAAATGCTGTCTATTCAGCGCTATCAGGAGTGAAAATAGCCCTGCACGCACACACACACTTCTGGAATTAAAGGAAAGAGAACCAAAGTTCAGTGTGGGTGTGTGTGTGTGGGTGGCTGGGTGGGGCGGGAGGGGTGGGGGGGGGTGGGGAGAGTTTAAAATGTACAGCAGTGGGCAGGCACAAAAGCATTTGGCCTCTCAATAGAGCAGTGGGCATTCATGGAGGTCAGGGCTGGTGCAGGTGAATAGAGGAGCTCCCATTGTGAAGTCTTACGTGGGAGGTAGCCAGGTGTGTGAGTACGGGGAGGTGATTGGCAAAACAGAACTGCTGAGCTCTCAAGCAGAAGGTTTGTATTTCTGCGGAGAAGATAAGGCAGAAAGAAAGGTCCCCAACCAAGGGGAAGTGATCTTGGACAGAAGGCGGAGGGGGGGTGAGGGGTGCTGCAGGTGATGCCCAGCGACCTCAGCTGAGGCGGGTGAGCACAGCACTGGGGGGAGCAAGAGAGTCACAGAGAGAGAGCCGAGGCGAGCAAAAGCTGAGATCTCGCTGATAGGAATTTCAGTACCCGGAGCCACACGGGACTGTCGTGTTTCCCACGACAAGATCCTACAGCTCTGCCGTACCCCTGTTTGCTGTGCTCAGAGTTCGTGCAGCCCCACGTACTCCAAACACTTCGTGGTTTCTGCTCCCATGGGGGGGGGGGGGGGTGTTGAAGAGCTCCTCTCTTGCTCTGGTTTCCCCCAGCCCCTTGTCCTGGCTCTGTGCTCCGACTCCTCCATCAAACCCTGCACTCAGCTGTGCACAGGGCTGTGGGTTTGTGGGATGGATCCCTGGAGGGGGTCTCTGGGTGAAGACGCTGAGGCAGAGATAGCAGAACGAGGCCTCAGCTTTTGGTTGAGCTCCTCAAGGACCCGGATTTTGACTTTTAAAACACTTTAACCAAACTCTATAAATAAATCACATTCTGTGCACTTGAGTCAACATTAGCCTAAACCCCCCTCCTCACAGCTCGTGTCAGGCAAACAAGACAGGCTTGATAGCTGGAGAGAGTGATTTATAAAGGCACCATATGGGAGCTTGTCTAAGAGTTATAATTGATTAGTGAGCAGCAGAAATATTGCCTTGGTGCGGAGCACAGACACCTCAAGGTTTGGCTCTTTTGGGGAGAGTGGTACTATGGCAACTCCAGCATTAAACACCAACACCCCCCTTCCTTCCCCCCCCCCCCCCCCTAAGTCCAACCCAGCTCACCCAGAGCCTCACTGAGTCACAGCATAAAGCTGCACCTCTCTCAGCACAGCCCGAGCACGAGGAGTGCTCTGCTACAGATGGAAAGCGACAAAGGCAAGGCTCCATCCAGCACACGTGACCAAAATTCATATTTCTAGCAGCAGGCAGCATCCAGTGAGCCTTAGACAAGAATTGTTGAGTTAATTAGAAATGTATATTTGATACCCAGCCCGAACGGGGCTCTGCACGTTGCTATGGTTTAATAATTGATTTGTAATTTATTTGCCCATTAGTCCTTCCTCTTTCAGAGCAAAGCCAAGAGCTCGTGCGCTCGTCCATCATCCCGACCAGCAGCACAGCATCCCAGCACCGCATCCCAGCACCTCAGAGCTGTCGGGGTGACAGACTGGAGCCTCGTGCAGCCCATAATGAGTTACTTACTTCAGAAGCTTTTTTATAGGAGCCCGCGCGCCTCTTGAGAAAGATTAACAAAGGGTTTATTTCCTGCGGGCTCGGGCCGCGTGTCAGCAGAGCGGAGGCTGCAGGAGTTATTGATTCGCTTTCCATAAGGTTTGCATTTTCAAGGTAAGTGATTTGGCTGTTACAGGCAGCCCAGCCTCAGGCCCCATCCATCACACACACAGCGAACCGCCGCCAGCGGCTCAGGTTTAAACAGAGGCTGCAACACTTTCTCTTGCCTTGACCACAGGAAAAAAGGGTTTCTCGTTCCCAGCTAATCAGAGAGAAAACGTAATTAGGATCCCCGGGGTGACCCCAAGGCGCCTGGTCCCTCTGCTGTCACAGAACCAAGGGGCTTACAGGATTATTCCTGTGCCAGGTGTTTTCTGAGGGCCACGGTTTTCAAGCGTTTCGCCACAAAGCAGCTTAGAAGTCCCCATTGCTTGGCAGAGTTTCCCAAAAGGAGATCCCGTGGTGCTGGAAATCAGCTCTGTCCCACATGGACCCAAGGAACAGAGACACCCAGGAACAGCAGGACAAGGAAAGGCTGCACAACGACAGCTGGCAAGCAGCTCAGCGTGTTGAATAGTCATGGTGGACACAGCACGGAGATAAAGATCTCCTTTTGAATAAGGAAACATGCAGATCGCACTGGTTCTTGCGTGCAGATATCTGCTCCTGCCCACTGCTGCAGGACAGAAGCAATTCCCCTCCCGTCTCAGCGTGGAAACTCTGGCTGCAAGAAAATGCTCTAAAGATAGAGGCAATGAGAAGGGAAAAGGAGGTGATGTGGGAATTGTGTGCTCACACACCCCAAAGGGGGAGAAACGGGGTAGGAAGGAGCACACAGCAGCACCACCCTGCATGGGTATGGGCATGGCACAGCAAAGCCCCTGGGAGGGTGATGGGGCCCAGAGAGGATTTTGGCAGGAGTGAGGCTGTGGAGCAAGCCAGCCTTCGTGTGTGAAATCTCACAGAGAGCTGCTGCTATAAATAAGGCTGATGGATTGATGGCCGTAAATCACAGCCCTGCTGACACGGCAGGCAGCGGGGAGGTGCTGCGGCTGGTTGCTCTCCTTGGCAGAGGCAGGAGGGAGATTAGTCACCCGTTGTGCTTCCTGAAACCACCTCCTCCCTCCCCCACAAGAGGAGAAGGAAGGGTTTGATGATCCGATCCGTGTGAGAAAGGCTACCATGGCTCTTAACCATTGGGCTCCCCAAACTCGCGGGGTCAAGCTCTCGTGCTCTGCGGGGAAGTGTTGCCATCAGCAAAGCTACTGCTTGTTTTAAGGAGAAGGAAATGAGAATCCAGATCATTTTTGAGGTTAAAACCTCATTTCTGATGTTTTTACAGTGAGTACGTGGCCTTTCTGTCCTCTGGACCAAAGAGGGTCCACCCTGAGCCTAGGCTCACCCTGGGCAACGGTGAGGTCCCAGCAGCCACATCAGTGCCCCCATCCTTCCAAGGGCAGCTCCCCTCCCACCACCCCCTGACAGCCTCCTCTGCAAACGTACTTTTCATAAAGTTCAAAACATTCTCGGCACAAATCCTTCTCCCTTCTGTGCTGCTGGGACTTTGCTCCTGGCTGTGTATTTTTAGATTACAAAAATGTCACCCTCAGCTGCTCGGAGTGCACGTAAGTACTGTGAGAAACAAACCAGATAGACCTCTTGTCAATAACACCGGCCTCAAATGGACTCCCTGCAGCCCTGGCGTGTTAAATTATAGCCTTTCTCCCCCCAAAATGATGGCTGGCTGCTTATTATTGGCTTTCATCTTTATTGGCTCTTAAGGTAAAATGGTTGGAGTGACAACAGCAAATAACCAGCCACAAATTGTCTCTCCTGCCAGCCTTCCACAGGCAGAGGTGCTTGGAGACAGCATCACCCACCAACAGGGCTGCAACGGGTTGTGTGCACCCAATGGAGACACTCAAGGGATATCCCCAAATCCCACCCAGCCCTGGACACCCCCTCCTATCACAGTCCCTGCAGGGCTTAGGTGAGAGCATCATGTATCAGACGCCAGTGAATCTACAGCTGGATGGATGGTGCAAATGGCTCTGAAGGTTGGGATCGTTGCTCATGCCACCCCACTCCCTCCACCATCAGTAGAACAGCCTGGCTGGTGCTTGGGGACGCTGTGCTGTGCAGCTTCAGGTCTAGGCTGAGCCACACTGGAGGCTGGAACCCATGGGGAACACTTAGGAGCTGCCTGAATTCCCATTCAATGAGCCTATTCCATGGGGCAGGGCTGAGGACGTGGGGCTGTCCAGCATAGAAAGGTGGTCCCCTTGAAGGAAATCTATCAACGTGTGAAGAGCAGGACGTCCCAGGCAGGGGTTAATCCGTGGGGTCTTTGGGGACCCACCTCCACCCTCCAGATAGCAGGAAATTGTGCACGACGTGTTCTTTGCCATAAGGAGGGAAACATTTTTTGGAGCAGGAACAGACAGGCCAGAGCAAGCTTTTCCCATCCAACTGGAGTCTGACGGGAGGATCCGGTTTCAAAGCATTAGGTAATGTCTTTGCATCGCCCAGGAACCCACGTCCTGCTGTGGGAAGGGAGCAGATGTTGGGGGCTGTGGACACAGCAGTGCAGACCCTGCGGTGTGGTGCTGCTCAGAGCTCAAGGCCATCAAGGGGACCACCTGCCCTGCATCCCGACAGAGCCCTCCTGATGTCACACTGTCCTCGGGGACCTCCCACTCTGCCCCTTGCTCACCCCAACCCAGTGCAGTGCAACCCCTGGAGAGTTGACAACTGGTCACGGAGCCCCAGGAAGGGGCTGCAGAGTGCAAAATCCCCAAGCAGAAAGCAGAAAGGTGCCAGCAGAGCTCCTGCTCTGCTCCTGGCTGCCGAGCTCTGAACCGGGCCACTTGTCCCTCCAGTCCTGTCCCATCCTGCCCCTCTGGCCCTGCTGCGTGCTCCTCGCACAGAGAGAAGGATGCTCTGCCCTTCCTGCGGGGTAGGATGACTTTATGCCAGAAATTAAAAGATCCAGACAAAATGAGCACCGCGAGCTGTGTCCTCAGGAATCACAGTGACTCAAACAGAAGCTTTTTAGAAGAAAACAAATCAAATGACTTGGCTGTTTCACTCGGCGCTCTGTTCTACCTTTACTGGTATCCTAGCAAACACTTCTGCCTTCATTTAATTTTCTTCAGCCTCACCCCCACCGTAAAAGCAGAAAGCCCATCCGATAGCTACAGTGAATTTCCATCTGACCCTCCCCCCGGGTTTTGGGCTGAGTGTTGAGTGAATGAGCTTTAAAAGCATCTTTTCATTTAGGCCTCCACAGCAGAAAATCAGCGAGCCAAGAATCATACCTCACTTTGTCAGTAGAAAAACAAGATGTGGGCTTGGTGGAATTGAGTTGCGTTGGAGCACGGTATGGAAAATCTTGCCTATAAAGCCAAACAAGGTTTCACTGCCAGTGCTGTAAGGGGGAGAGGGATGCTAAATTTTTGTGGCTAGTATTTCTCGCCTGTGCCTTGGGATCTCGAGATCTTTGGGAATGAAGGATACTCGTTTTTAGGCAACGCTTTGCCTGCGAGCGCTGTGTTAACTCTTCATCGGACCGCGAAGGAAAAAGAAGGCATTTGGATGGAAAATCATGTTAAAATCTTGATGGATGAGAGGGAGGTGGAAGGGCAGCGGGGCCGGGAGGGGGCAGCAACACTTTGCTCTTGGGCTGGGCTCGGCACAGTTCAGCATGGCATGGCACAGCACGGCTCAGCATGGCACGGCTTAGCATAATGAGGCACAGCACAGCTTGGCCCAGCATGGCTCAGCACAGCCTGGCCCACTCCAGCTTGGCACAGCTCAGCTCAGCACACTTAGTTTGCACCAGTGATGGACCCCAAACTCCACGTCCCCCGAGCCATCCATGTGCTGACCTCCCAGCACTCCAGGCTCTCTGACCTCACCCAGCCCCTTTGCACCCACGTGTGGCCAAGGCACCATAAAATGCCCTGCAAAGCCCCAGGAAATGCCAAAGGCTGAGGTCCCCCCTGCAGCCCCAGCACGGGGCAAAGGCTGCCCTGCCCCGTGGGGACCTGACCTGACCACAGGCCCAGCTGGGGTGGAAAGGCTCCTTGAGAGAGGTCAGGAGGAGAAAACTAACCTGCTTTTCTTTGGCAATTATGAAGTGACAAATGACCAGTGAAAGAGCTCATCTGTCTGTATTTATTTGTAGAGCCCCTCCTTGCTGCAAAGCAAAGGCATGGAGAGTGCTGGGATCACAGCCCTTCTCATAAGGTTTTCAAAACCGTCTGCTGACACCTCACTCCATCTCTGTCAGCTCTGGGATGCACAGGAATTAAGCAGCCAGCCCGGTACCACCAAGTCAGATGTATCTCTAAGAGAAAGCTCTGCACCCACTGAAACAACATCCTCCACACTGTGCCCAGAAAGTATCTGGAGGAGCAGAGGGAGCTGAAATCCGCTCCCAGTGCCACCTGTCCAAGGGCTCGGGCTATAGGCAGATCTGCCATTAGGAGATCAGAGAGCTCTGCATCTCTCTGTGCCATCCCTGTTCCCCATGTCTCCATGATGCTTCCAGGGCAAGGGCCAATCCTGCACACACCCAGCCCCGCTGCAAAGCAAAACCCCAACTACTGCACACGCAAAGCATTGAATCCCCTTACAGCCACCTTCTGTCGTCAAGGAATCAGGAGAGAGGAGCAGAACGCGCACCTCAATTCCGGTTGAAGCTTAAGAACCAGGCATGTGTTCACCAAAGGGCCATCCTCCCCCTCCTCTGTGCCACCGTGGAGGGGACAGTGAACAGGGCAAGGAAGGAAACCAGTGGGCAGCTCGGCTTTCCCTTTCTTTTTGGCATTAGCTGCTTTAAATAGAGAAGCAAGCCCCATTTCCAAAGCATAGCATGGTTTTGGTGCCAATGGATGGTGGCACGAGGACGAGCACAGTGCGGAGCCTTGGCCACGCATCCCAGCTCATCCACCTCAGGGAAAAAGGGGAAAAGTAGGAAAAAAAATAAACCTCAGGGAGGGAGGAGGTCAATATTTACTCTCCAAACACAAACTGCTGCCTGGAGGTTAACAAGACAAATAGCCACTGGAACAGCATCCAGCCCATGTGTGAGCGCAGTGCCCAGCGCCTGCGGGTGCTGCCCACGTGGGTCGGGAGGCATCAGGCAGTGTCCCACAGCAGGCAGCAGCCGTCACCTCTGAGCACCATCATCCCTCGTGTCCCCGTGCTTCCCAAATGAAATAACATTGTGGCAGAGCTGGCAGCATGCAGATCAGGGCTAACCACATCCAAACACCCATTTGCTGTCTCTGTGTCACCGCTCGGCAGCTGCCGCTGGGGAATTATCTTTGCTTTAAACCCAAGAGTGAGTTCAGTCTCATTTGCACCTGGCAACGAGGGCAGGTGACGCTCAGGGTACCTCGGTATGGTGACACTGGGAGGGGAGGGAGGCTGAGAACAGCTCTGCGCCTACGTGCATGGGGATAGCATTGTCACTGCGTCCGTCCCCATGGCTGGGTGCTGCTGCTGCCTGGGATGTGCCACGACCCTGGGATGTGCCATGTGGCTGCAAGGTGCCGTGACCTCAGGACATGCCATGTCCCCAAGAGGTGCCAATGTCCCTGGGATGTGCCATGATCCCAAGATGTGCCATGATCCCAGGACATGCCATGACCCAGGGATGTGCCATGACCCAGCAATGTATCACGATCCCAGGACGTACCACGTCCCCAGGAGGTATCATGACCCTGGGACATACCATGTCCTTAAGATATGCCATGATCCCAGGACATGCCACAGGGCCCGGGGCTCCCCCAGCACTGATGTCCCACATGGCTCTGAGCTGTCCCACATCACCAGCATGGAAAGGTGAAAGGAATGGGGAATTCCTTCTGCAGGGCTGAAGGTGGGTGAGGGGTGCAGGAGGACGGAGACCCCCCCAATAGTGGCAGAACCCCACAGGGGACCACCCTGGGAGGGACAGAACCCCCTGAACGTGAGGAAATCCCCCTGCAGAACAAACAAGGACTTGCACTGGGTTATATTTTAAAATGCTCATATATTTTTTTTTCTCCTTTTTTCTTTCTTTTTTTTTTTTCTCTTTTTCTCTCTTTTTTTTTTTTTTCCTCCACAATTCTAACAACAATTGTTCATCAAAATACTGGCGTTTCCAGCCTTTTTCTTTTTTTTTTTTTCTTCTCCTTTTTGCCTTTTTTTAAAGTGAATAATAACATACGGTAGTGATTTCACAGTAAAACAGCCCTGCGGGAACGCCAGATATACGTGTGACAAAAGACACCCCCAAACCATCCCCCCCCACCCCCCCCACCCCACCCCACACCCCCCCCTACGCCTCCCCACCCCCTGCAAAAACACTTTTGGAAGCGGGGGGAGGAGAGAAGGGGGGGGGGGGGGGGGGAAGAAAGAAAGAAAAAAAGTTTGCTCCAAAAAAAACCCCCAATCATTTCAAAAACGGGATCTCATAGAAAGCCTTTAAAACACAGTCAGTTCCTCCCCCCCCACCCCCCCCCCAACTATGAGCGTTGTCCCTGCAGCCGGACACGTACAGAGAGAGAGAGAGAAAGAGGGAGGAGGAGAGAAAAAGAGAGACAGCGTTTATAACAACCTCTGTAGAAGAAACAAAACAATCCAAGGGGGAAAAAAAAAACCAAAATATCCAAGAATACGTCAGGGATAAAATTACATTTGTACAAAAATAGATGGGTTTTTTTCTTCTTTTTTTTTTTTTCTTCTTTTTTTAAACTTTTATTGACACTTCAGATGATTTATTTTTTTTTTTTCCTTATCTTTCCTCCTTATTATTCTAGATTTTAATGTCTTTTTTCTTTCCGCTATGAAACCCCCATAGCCAAGGCATCCATCGCTAAGCATCGGGAACGGCTAAAGCTATTTCTCCCTCGCCACCACCTGCTGCTCCGAAGGGAAAACAACCCCAAAACAACACCAAAAAGAACCGAGAGAACAAAACAGGAACGAAACAAAAAGGCATCTTAAAATAGATGCATCTCCTTTGTCGCGAGTTACAAGGACCCAGATTTGGCTCGTGCCAATTGGGAAAGGGGTTCGCACACAACGGACTCGCTTACGGGTAGCAAAAACAACACATGGGGGGTGGGGGAGGGGGGAAATCGACATAAAATCGACATAAAACACCACCAAAAATAAAAGTCTGTCATTGCTACAGGTATAATATATGTATATGTGAGTGAGGCTATTTGTACAGTGTATATATCTACAGTACATACATGTATACACACGCACATATCGATGAGCCCAGGCCATGAGCGGCGGTCTCTGATGGGGACAGCATCGCTTTTGAGCCCGGATGATGGGGGCTGAAAAGTTGATGTTTGTGCTATCTTTAGAAAATTAAAGATTGTCCCACCAACAAAGAAAAGGATTAAAAAATATATATTTAAACAATAATAAAAAAAAAAAATAACCGCCCTAATGGGAACCAGATGTTGGCAAAGAGCACCGAGATCTGGTTAAATGAAAGTCCTACCTCGCTAGAGGATAATGTGCCTTTATTTTTTTTCCTTTCTTTTCCCCATGTATCACCTCTTCAAACAAGCACGTCATAGAGCCAGAATAACTACGATGAGGGGGGGGGAAATAATATTAAAAAAAAAAAAATTAAAAGCCAAAAAGGTGGAAAAGAATACAGATGGAAGAGCCAAACTCATGCAAGAGCAGGTTGCTTTAAGGCTGCTGCGGCAGGTGACAGCGGGGCACGGGAGCTCATCCTTCTGCTGGGGACGGCTGCCCTGGATGGGGGGAGCAGGGCTCATCTCTGGGGGTTGAGCCCCAAAAGGCTGCTGCTGTGAAACAGAGAGCTATGCTGACTTACAGCAAGGTGGGAGCTCCCCTGACACCAGGACAACGCTCAGCCTTTCCCCCAAAGCCTCATCTCTAAGGGGCAGGAATCCCAGCAATGCGCTGCTCCGGGGAAACTGAGGCACGGAGATGTGTCCTGATTGGGAACCCCCAGCATGGGGGCTTTGCACCCTGCTGTATGCTGAGGGCAGCCCGCTGCTTGCAGCATTTGTGTTTGTAGAGGTCAAACAGTAACCACGGTGGGATGGGATGAATGAGATAGATGGGAGAGGGTGGGGTGGGAAGGATGGGGTGAATGAGACGGATGGGACAGGGTGGGAAGGATGGGATGGGGTGAATGAAACGGATGAAATGGGATGGAATGGATGGGATGAGATGTGATGGGGTGGGATGGAGGTGATGTGACTGGATGGATGGGATACGGTTAGATGGGATGGGATTGAAGAGATGAGATGGATACGATGGATGGGATGGATAAGGATGGGAAGGGGGCACATGCTCAGCTGCCCAACAGTGCAAACAAGAACAGCCCCTTCCAAGCAGTCAGTCATTAAAAGAAACAAAAAAGAAGTGGTTCTACCCAAGGGAGATAAACAAGGGTCCAGGTTTATTATAGTGCACAGCCAACCGACCCCCCAGCACGCCCTGACCCCACTGCTGCCAGCCCCCAGTCTCACACTGTGCTGGCACCGAGCAGCCCTGTTTATTGGCACCCTCACTACATTTCATTTCTCTCGCCTTGTTTTCTTGGCAAATTCTTCCAGGGTGAAGCTGTTTAATAATATTTTCAGCGGCATGCAGGCTGCTGGAGAAAGATGGCCAAAAGACTTTCCCCACCTCTGTGGATTTGCCATTTCGGGCCAGACCTGAAATCCTGAGTACTTCTCTGGCAAGGAGACGGCCCGATGGGGATGGAGCCAGGACTTGAGCTGCCAGTGGGGTGAGGACGGGCAGGTGAGAACTGTGTTCCCCAGGCACAGAGCAGCTGGTGGGGGGCTCTGCAGGAGATCGCATTCTCTTTGGGTCCAAACACTTTGCTGTCTTGAAGCACAGCAGACATGAAAGCCATGGGGAAGCCTTCAGTCTAGGGCCAACTGCAGGCACTCAGCCTTGGTTCCCTCCGGCCCATGGTGTGTTTGGGACAATCAATCCTGTTACGGAGGGAGAAACCCCCAGTGAGAGATTCCACTCTGATTTCCTCACTCATTTTCTCACCCGGTTAATGCAAGAGGGTGAGGTGAATGGCGCAGGCGCTCCACCATTCCCATGAGGGATATTCAGGGACAGTGAACCCCATTTCTGCATCATTGCCAACGAACACCCCCAGGGAGCAGCACGGCTGAGAGCCTCCACTAACTGCTGCCTTGCAGTGCCTTGCAGCACAGCTGCTGAAACACCATGCATGGGCTGCTGGTAGTTGCAGGGCTGCTGCTCCCCACAGTCTGCATGTGGGGCAATTTGCTGAGCCCACCCACTGGCTGGAAATTCCCCTCCACAAACTCAGGACTACAGAATCCAGCAGGAGCACTGTTGAGCCACCAGCTCCTGCTGCTCCAGCACAACAGCTCCTGCAATAAGGCAGCTCCTGCAGGGCTGTGCCAGGACGCTGGGCACAGCAATAAGGGCAGGGGGCCCAGCGGGACCCCCACGAGCTGCAGAAAGGTGGAACCACATCCCTCTCAGCCTTAAAGCAAGCTCACCGGAGCTACGTGTCCCAGAGGAGCAGCATCACTGGGGGACAGCAGAGGGGGACAGGGCAGCCCCATGTTGTTCAAAAGGGGATCGAGCTCAGTCCCAAACCCTTTGCTTTGAGCAGGGAGGATGAGGCTCTGTGCAGCCACGGTGACTCACTGGTAGGGCCCAGTGAGGGCCACCCCTCCCCACAGCCTCTCCCTCCGCGAAGGAACTGCTGAGACTACTAAGAATAGTTAGAAACCAAAAATAGAATCATTTTCTTTTCTTTTTTTTTTTTCTCTCTCTTCTCTTGTTCAAAAAAAAAAACAAAAAAAAAAAAAAAAAAACCAAAAAAAAAAAAACAAACCCAAAAAAACACCACCAAAAAACTCCATCCTCTGAAAATAGCCAGCTGCAATCCGGCGAGCCGAACCTCTCCCTTGCTTGTCCAAACCCCACTGCAGGGTCAGGATGGGATGGGACCATCCCTGCTCCCATGCCATGTGCCACCCGGCACTGATGCGAAGCCATCCGTCCCCACTCCTCTACATCTACGGCAGGGAGGAAAACAGCCATCAGAGGTCTTTTAGATGCAGCAGTGACAGCGAACGGACAAAAGGGTCAACGTGGTGAGGCGGCAAGGAGGTGCGGGTTCATCCCGGGGACCACGCGGAGAAGCTCGGACGGTGCCTCCAGCATTTGGCGAGCAGAGGGAAGGGGCTGGGGCGGAGGAGGAGGAAGCAGAGGACGGAGCCCGCATGGCCCTGGCCGGGTGAGGGACTGACCCAGCGGCAGTTCTCTAAGTCATTTGATGGGGTGCTTCCAGCATTTCCATCAAGAAGGTGTCGATCGGCGTGTCGCCTATTAGCTTGAAGAAGAAGAGGTGCTCCAGGCATTTGAGGCCGATGGACCGTAGGGCTGGCAGGCGGAGCAGGAGCTTGGCGAACCTGCAGGGTAGGAGATATGGTACCAGTTAGAGGGCATTTAGCTGCATCCTCCCACAGGCTGGGAGCTCACAGGCTCTTCTGCTCCCCAAGCAAAGAAATCACAATGGGAAATCATTAACTACATCCCTAGCTTTGAAAATCTGTAACAAATATTTAAAGCAAACATCTGCTAAACTGAAAGAGGAAAATAAGGCACCAAAGGGCCATCCCTGGGCTGGGTGCGCTGTGTCCGTGCCATGCTTTAAATCCAGACAGCAGCCTGACATGTTTGTGGGGTCCCTGCAGCGAGGAGAGTCCAGCAGCTCTCAGCTTGCTCAGGCAAAAGGGAAAACAGCTGAGGAATTGAAAGGGGTCCTGGGGGGGGGGGGGGGTCAGCAGGACCACCCTAGGAGCCCCCACGCTGCCCACCAGAGAGAAGAAAAGCCCTTTAACTGACTGGCTTTAACGTAGCACAGTCAGGGTTTCAATCTGAGCAAATGCCAGGACAGAGCCAGCCCAGAGAGAAGGGGAGCAGAAAAAACACACACAGACCCACGCACGAACACACCAACGTTACACATGCACGCACACTTCTCTTTTCCCTATTTCTTTCTTTTCCTTTTTTTTTTTTTTTCCTTTTGCTGAGCTGGCGAGAACAGCGGGAGCAGAGCCAGGAAAAACAAATCAGCCCTACCATCCCATTCAGGAAGTTTCACTTTAAACCAAACCAGATGATGGCTGCAGACCTCAGAGACATTTAACTGTGAGCTCACCAGCCTGCAGCACAGCGTGCCGGGGGGAACAGCCCTGCTCCCTGCAGCAAGCACAGCCCGTGCCCTCCTTACAGAGCAGCAGGGAGCAGGCAATGCTCCACCACTTGCTTCCAGCCCCAGCTGGGGATCACGCTGTGCCAGGAGCACTCCAAGAGCATTCCCTAAAGGGTTGTGTAACCCCAGACTCGAAACCTAAGAGTTAACCCTGCTGAGCCCCTGGGGCTTGTTGCAGTGGGTCCTATGTTGGAGCAGGGCTCAATGCTGGCCCTTGTGGCCAGGTTTACCCCCAGAGGTTTTTGTAAACTGAGGTGTGCAGATGGCACAAGCAGGTCCCCACATCCATTCAAAGCCAGCAAACCAAGCTCCAGAGTCCACTCTGGTGCCAGCGTGACCCCCACTGCAGACTCTGGATGCCTGTGCAAAGCTCAGAGTGCTTCCCACTGGGGGAGGACCTTTATACCCCACAATCCAACCACAAACACCACAAAGCCTCTTAACAATACGTCTCTTTTCATCTGCCAGCACAATGATAGCCCAAAACCAAGTCCACTGCCCACTGCACCCACTGCCGTAAGAGCATCCTCTCTCCAACCCACTCAGACCAGGAATGCAGGTGAGACACGAAGCCCAGCTCAGGCCATGTTTCTCAGTGCTCCTTCCTCAGAAGCTCTTTCAGTGCTCTGCTTGGTTTCTCAAATGACTGTCAGTCTCTAAACTGGCAGTTGCCAGCTTCAAGGCTGTAACTGGGAAAATGCGCCCACTCAGCTCCAGAGCAGTCCAGGAAAGCATTCCTAATTCCCCCTCCCATTCCCAGCTGGATTGGGGGAGGCGGGGAGGAGAGAGGAGCATCAATTGAGGCTTTCACTTCCCAGCAATGATGCTCATCTGCCACTGAAAATTAACTCCGTGTGTGTCTTGTTTCAGCTGTGGTTTGCTCTTCGTGGTTTCCAAAAGGGAAACGATACCCCTTCCCCCTGTGGGCGTTCCAGCAGAGCCAAAGCTCCCCAGGACTGGTCCTGCTGGGCCTGTGGGGTGATGCCTAGCAGGGGGACAAGGACTTTTCTCCACTTCTATGGGAGAAGTGTGGTGGGGCAATGCAGCAGCAACTCACCTCCCAGGCTGGTCGGGATATTTGTGCTTGCAGTACGCCTCCAGCGATGCGTACACCTTCTCCCGTAATGCCTCCACTTCAGCCGGGTTGGAGAGACCTTTTGAGTCTGAAGGGTAAGGGAAGGAGCATCAGTTGCCAGCCCTGAGATGGTCACAAGGCCTTCCCCGTGCACCGTTTCACCACACTCCATATCCCAACCCAAACCATTTGGCTCATTCCAGTGGTCACAGACCCTCAGCAAAAGGTTTGAAGCCTTCCAGGCATCAGCATGGGGGATTTCTCCCTCCAACACTGAGCCCTGCAGCAGGGCTGTAAGAAAAGCCCCTGCTCAGGGTCCCCACGATGTGACAAGGGCCTGGATTTAGCAGGGACGAAGTCACTGTCCCCAAGCACATGCACAACGGGAACCTCTCCAGATTTGCCTTCTTTTACCAAATACGGCTAATCCCAAATTGCAGACAACAAATTGCTGGTGATTACAAGAAGGAAAAAAGAAAAGTCAAGCTGAAAAACGAAACCAAGAGACAGCGCTGAACCCTGCTGAAAAGCCTGGCGTGGGATCAGGGAACGGGGACAATAATAATAACAACATGTTCTGACTTTGCCCTGATCCATACCTTTGTCTTTCTTAAAGACCTAGATCCACTTTTGCTCCTGTTTAGCAACAACTCCCTTAAGCACCAGAATTCTGCACAGCTGGGATGCTGAGAATGGGGAGAAGGCACACAAACCAAATCCCCTCCAGATAGGGAGGGGAAAACGCCTCTTGGAAAGGAGAGGCACTAGGGGCAATACATGGATCCAGACCAGACACGGGACATGTCTGTAAGCTTTCCCTGCTGCCCCAATCTCAGCAGTGCACACAGTGAATTGCAAGAGAGCTGTATGGGTAATAAAAGGAGCCCAAAGGACACAGCATCAGCCACGAGAGGAGGTGGCTGCACGTACCGGGGTTGAAGAGGACGATGGCCCTCAGGCAGCCCAGCTCTGTCTTGTCCATCTGCATGTCTCGCATCTTCGACACGAGTTCTGTCAGTACTCTGCAAAGGACACAAGCAGCACAGGCATCAGCATTCACAAGAAACAGGAAAAAAAAGCAAAACAGGTGTCAGACCCAGAGAGAGGCGCGTGTTTAATAAAGTCATGGGACAGGGCTCGTTTATACCAGGACGTGCCCTCATTTTCCTCCTGTATCAAAAATCGCTCGTCAGGAACATCAGCGGTTCCTGTGAGACAGAACAGAGATGAGCAGGACTGGCTTTGTGCATTCACTGTGAATTTGGCACCTGAGAAAGCCGCCTAAAAATAAAAAATAGTAATAATAAAATAAAAAAAAAAGGCAGGTATCTAAGAGCAATTTCCTCTGCTGGTCATTTTTATTACTCCCTTCGCTCCTTCTGCAGGTGCCGGACTTGAAATATTTTCCAGTGATTGCCCTGTATTTCCTGTTGGAGCCTGCAGTGAAGTCATGAGCTTGCACTTATGACCTCACAGGAAACAAATGATGTCACCCAGCACCGAAGAGCAATTTCCTTGCAAAGTGAGAAAGCATCAGTGGTTTGGTTCCAAGTCAGTGCCTCAGGATGAGGCCGGAGCAGAGAAATCAGAATCAGAATCCTAGAACGGCCTGGGTTGAAAAGGCCCACAGTGCTCATCCAGATCCAGCCCCCTGTTATGTGCAGGGTTGCCAACCACCAGACCAGGCTGCCCAGAGCCACATCCAGCCTGGCCTTCAATGCCTTCAGGGATGGGGCATCCACAGCCTCCTTGGGCAACCTGTTCCAGTGCGTCACCACCCTCTGGGTGAAAAACTTCCTCTTAATATCCAACTTAAACCTCCCCTGTCTCAGTTTAAAACCATTCCCCCTTGTCCTATCACTGTCCACCCTCACAAACAGCTGTTCCCCCTCCTGTTTTATGTGCTCCCTTCAAGCACTGGAAGGCCACAATGAGATCCCCCTGGAGCTTTCTCTTCTCTAAGCTAAACAAGCCCAGTTCCCTCAACCTTTCTTCATATCAGCCACATTGTGAGCAGTGCCTGGAGGCACGCTGGGGGAGCAAACAATCTGGATGCGTTGCTCTAAAACACCTTCCCAAAGCACAATGACTGCTGAGATGCGCCTGTGTATCCCACTGGGTATTTCTGGTGCTTTTTCACTGTGACAATAAAACCACACCTCGGCCCAATTAGAAATGAAAAGAAAGGAGAAGCCCCCTCATAACGCTGGGAGGCATCTGGACCGCGTGGGCAGAAGCATGGCTTTGCACTTTTGGGCTATTTTGCACTGTTGGGCTCTGCACACCAAGGAGCAATGACGTGATGTGCCCATAGGATGCACACAGGAGATCCTCCACTGGGGGACACAAAGCACAGGGACAGAGCTTGGAGCTCCCTCACGCTGCCCACCCTGCTCCATTCTCCCACCTGTCAAAGATGGCCCCGACGCCGGCGCTGTGCGCGCTGTTGCGGTGCACGTGCAGCCCAGTGGCCAGCAGGATCCCATCCTTCACAGCTATGGAGCGGTGGGAGAAGGAGGCGATGAGGAGCTCATTCCACCCTGCAGAGAAAACAACAGAAAAGCTGTGGGTCAGAGCCACGCATCTTCATGGTGTGGGAATCAGCCGCATCACCGCCCCGGCACCAGTGCATACAATGGCTGAGATGCATGGCTTCTGTAGCTCAGTATCTGGAGGAGCAACACTGCTCCATGGGCATCTCACACGGCCATGACCATGCCTTGGAAACCAGCTTGAGCTTTATCACCAGAGAGGTCTCTTCAGTACAATGGCTCCTCTACAACCCTCACACTCACCGTGTGCCTGATTCACCCAGCCCAGATGTCTGGGACACAGATTTGTACAGCAGGGCCCAGAATTCTCCATTTATTTGGTTTTTCTTTTTTCTTTTTTTTTTTTCTTTTCTTTTTCCAGGCTGGAAAAGCCATGCAAGTACATCTTCCACCTCCCCTCCATCCACAGAAATATGCCTTTTCTCATTGACTGCAATAAACACAAGGTCCACGCGTGCTGTGTTTACCTACAGCTGCAGTGATAGGTTGTGCCACTAGAAATGTTACCAGGGAATAAAGTTCACTGTTCCCTAAGTGGCCACAGGATGTTTCCACCCCAATCAAGGGACCATTTATTTGGTTACACGCTGGGTGAGGTCTGGCACTTGCAGAGGGATTGCAACACTGAGGAAGCCAAGAATGGAGAGCGTGCAGGAAGCTGGAGGGGACCTGGAGAGATGGTGACTCATGGAAAGGTGCTGTGGGCTCAGCCCTATAAAAGGAACCACAACCAGGCTCCCCCTCTCAGTCCCATAAAACGTTACTGCTGTCTCAGCCATAGCAGGTTTGGCACAAAGGAAAGCCAGGCAAAACAGGCTGAAAAAAAAGTTGGGTTTCCTCCTCCAAAAAGCCCAAGGAAGGAAGATTTTAAATGATTTAGGACTGCAGAGGAAGGCTGCAGCCACCACCCAGCACTGCTCCTCCATGCGTGCTCCACTTAGTTTTGCCTCAGAGGATGCATGAGTGCACCTGACGGAGGCTCTTAGCTAAATTTTAATACTTAAATATTTCATGGGCAGCTGTGCTCTCTCCACTCAATAATAGATAAAGCCACAGCTTAAAGGACTTGGGGGAGGTTATCTGAGGCCCCTGCAGAGATGCTGGGAGTGGGGAACCTGTGGGAGCTCCTCATGCTCAGGAACCCATGACAAAACTCCATGATGGAGTCTGCAGCCCCCACCACCCCCCAACCGACACAGAGATAGCATCAGGTCAGAACATCTCCAGTTCAACCTTCCTCAGCCTTCTTTTGACAAAACAATTGCAGCAATTCCAGAATCACAGAATGGTTTGAGTTGGAAGGGACCCTTAAAGGCCACCAGGTCCCACTCCCTGCAGTGATTAAAGACACCCACAGCTCCACAGGGTGCTCAGAGCCCCTCCAGCCTGACCTTGGCTGTCTGCAGGGATGGGGAACCACCACCTCTCTGGGCAACCTGTGCCAATGCCTCACCACCCTTAGGAACTATTGGGTTTCATGCATTTGGGATACAATTCCAAGTGCGTTTGGAGGAAAATATGGGAACATTAAAACTACTGAGGTCTTTTCCTTTCCAATCTCAATTTCATCCTTCCCACTGAGTTTGTCATTTGCTGGAAGGGGTTTCCCACGTCCCACCAACAACTTGCCTGCCCCTTTGTTTCAGGGAACAAAACTGCTGCATTGTCTCAAAGCCTTTGTACTCACTTCTCTGATGATGAGAGCTATGTGAAGAGCTTCGTGCCTATAATGCACCCTCACTGAGTCTGCTTGTAATTTCCTGCCCCCACCCCCCCATCCCCATCCCCAGCCCTTGTGCAGGACCTGCCAGCAGCTGAGGCTTGCGTTTACTTGCTGGAAGAAGACCTCCTTCCCAGTTAACTGCCTGTAACCTCCCAGACCCCCTGCAGCATAAGGAAATTTAAAATAAACCCATAGAACTTCATTTTCATCTTGGTGGGTGGGAGAGGGAAGGCGATATATATTTTTCTCCCCTGTCTGCTTTTAATTATGATCAAACACTGCACTTCTATGACATTTCATACAGACCCAAACCCCCTTGTCTTTCCAATCCCAGCTCAGGAGGACGCTGCCACATCATGCCCTTGATTTCCCAACCATCTCGTTCATCACACACAAGGCCGGGCCATTTTTCAGCCCATTGGCAGCTGGTGCAACATTCTGGATCCCATTCAGCAACACATCCCTTGGGGCTTTTTCAATCCTAGTTAGCAATGGAACGATCTGAAGCTACTCCTCAGAAGCAGCTAAAGGCTCTCCATTTGCCAGCACCTAAATTCCAGTGTGACCATTGAGGAATACAGTGCATTGGGGCTCACCTGCTCGCAGCAGGATGACCTGGTCATCCAGGGGCAGCTCTGAGAAATGGGGGATCCTCTTGGCCCACTCCACCAAGGTGAAGAGCTGCTTGTCGGCCGCCTGGCAAATGTTTGTCACCGGGTCGTTGGGCTGCAAAGAGGAGATGGAAAGGTTTGGAGAAAGCAAGGAGAAAGGTGGGAGGAAGGGGAGGAGGGAAGGAATTGCTGCCTGCTTGCTCCTCAAGTTTGGGAGCTCTGTGCTCAATTTATGTGGGTATCATCCGCAGGGACCCTGCAGTGTGCACATCCCAAGTGCTAGCACCTCCTCATTGCACCCCACAGCGTGGAGCGGGCATCACAGTAAGGAGAAAAACCCTCTCCCTTTGAAATATTACCCAGTAACACAAACCATCTGCTCTCAAGGAGGACAGTCAGCCTAAACACACCAAATCCCTGTTTAAAGGAACTGCTAACAGCTCAAGTGGACTTGTGATTAGGAATGGGAAGAGACCATCTAACCCCAGCAAAGACAGACCCTGCCAGCACAAGTGTGTATATATGGTTTACCTCTCTGGACAGGGATGTATGAGCCCCTCCACATACCCTGCTGTAATCCCCACTGACACCTAGCAGCTTTGACTGTACAATTATTTTTCTTCTATGTCCTTAAAAGAACAGTTTCAAACTCAGAGGAGGAGTGTTTGTTGCACCTCTGCATTGCATGGGGCTGGGGCATGGGTTCTGTGCAGGCAAGGCAGGAGCTGCCCCAGGCACATGTCTGTGTCCCACAGCGTGCTCCTTCCTTCTCTCCTTTTCACCTTCTTTCTGCCACCTACACTGCTGACTTCTCACTTTTCCACTCATATTCCCTTGATACTGTGGATTTTGAGGTACCTGCCTAGCACACTGTGGGACTCTCTGCATGCAGAGAGCCCTTTTACCCAGTTGCATGGAGGGAGCAGGAGGTGGGCACACCATAAGTGACGCATCAGCCCCAGGGGATTGAAAGGGAAAAGGTCAGAGAATAAAACATTGTGGAAAGAACCCTTCCCTTGATGACTGCAGAGCTGACCATGCGCTCACAAACCAAAGGGAGACGAGAAATGCTGCTTTGAGAAAAGGAAAAAGCCCTACAATTCTGCCCAGAGCCATCCCTATGTTCCCCTGCCTGGGTGGCTCTGCTGTTCCCTGGCAGCAAACACCACCTCTGTGTCTCAATGGCCAACATCTCTCGTCTACAGGCTTAAAATAACCAGCATCTGGCAGGAGCAGGAGCACCTGACTTCAAAGTATTCTCACCTGTTGCTCACAGAGATGGATGGGGATGGGCTGGCGCTCAGCACCACGGGTCAGGGGGAAGGTTATAGGGATGGTCCCCCAGCCCTGCTGGCTGCTCAAGAGAGCTTGGGCAATGCCCCGCCCCTGGAGGTGCTCAAGGCCAGGTTGGATGGGGCCATGAGCAGCCTGATCTGGGCCAGGGCAAGCAGCCCATGGTATGGATTGGGGCTGGATGTGCCTTCAGGTCATCCCTTCCAACCCAAATTCTGTGACTGTATGAATTCCCTGTGGAATGCCAGCACCCAGCTCCCACAGGTTGCACGCACCATGGCTGCTCTGCAGGCAGAACAATCTGCACTTGGCTTTCGGTGCTAATTCCACCTCACATCGCAGTTCCTGGAACCATGACGGTGCTTCCTGGCAGAATTTTAATGCTGAGAGGCAGCTGAAGGCATCACCCCCCGTGGGCCAGAGGGCTCCGCTCTCCTCCAGGAAGGGCTCTGCAATGCAGTGCTCAGAACTGTCCCCATGCACGGAAAGCAAATCTCCCCCCTTGCAGTAAATAGCAAGGGCACAGTGCCGGAGTGTGACAGAACGAAAGGACAGGAGGGCACCTGATCCTGCTGGAAAACCAGAGCTTGGAGGCATCTTCCAGAAAATGGTGACTTGAAACCAGCTGCTAAAGGCCGATTAAGAACTAACAGGGATATAACCTCTCAGTTACAGGCTTTGCCTTTCAGCAGTCAGGAGCCCATCCAAGGTAGTGCTGAAGCTGCCGGGGTGCAGGGGCAGAGGCAAAGCCACCTCTCCCCACCACGGGCTTCATATCACGACTACACCCACCTCCCCTGATGCCAACCAAAGTGCCAAGCATTCCCCCCACTGCCCTCCCCTTTAATCAGCATCGAGAACTGTGCCAAAGCCCTGTGGCTGGAGGATAAAACCACTGCCAGGCTGCAAAGCAAAGGCACTTCTGCTCCTACAGCCACCAGGGGACAGTGGCAGGAAGGTGACAGCCACAAGTATGAAGGGCACCTAGCAGAGTGTCTCCTGGGTGCTGCCCCTCCAGCAGCACTCAGTGGTGTGCCACGGTGCGGGGCACAAACACAAGGACCCAACCTGCCTTGCTAAAAAAATACAGCTTGCATGCTTCTATTAAGGACTGAATTTGTGCCTTTGCGTCACAGTGGAGCACTGGAGGAGGGTAACACATCCATCCCCCCTCACCATCACCACGCTGCTGATCTCATACAGCCACTAAACCTGCTACAAATGTCACCTCATCGGCAGAAGCCCGACAACAACAGGGCATTTCAACAACCCTCCTGCTTCTATTTAGATGCAACACACATCCTTGTTCACAGTAATGCGTGTTGAATTATGCAGGAACCAGCTTTCAATTTGCTACAAGAGGCTGAGGAGACGCGATGCCAGACGAACCCATTTATTTCACCTTGCTCTCTGGGGTTTGTTTTCAAGCCAGCACAATGCTGCCTCCAACTCCCCTCAAGTATTTCTACTCCTGAGAGCTCTCTGAGCCTCTCGCTGGCCATGGCAGCACTGCTCCCTCCAGCCAAGCTCCTGGCTATGGGGCAGCAGTGCCATGCTCGAGGAGCTTCTGAAGAGTTTCACTTAGGAATCAGCTAAGCAAGATGCCTTACACTTCACTTAGCAAGCCACAAAGCACCCTTGTAGGTAAAGGCTAAAGAGAGCATCTAACCTAACCCCTAACAGAGATCTCCTGCCAAACCCTGCCAGATAAGGTATGCCCTTCTCAGTCCTCACATACAGAGCAACAGGGGATGCAAAGGGATGTTTCAGCACACGTCCCTGCTGTCCTGGCTGAGTCAGCTGCGTGCTCCAGAGCTCCAGCTGGAGCCTAAAGGAGGTCTGGACAACCAGGGAGTGCCCTACAGATAAAGGGACATTGCTTTCATGCAAACTCAGGGTACTGAGCAATCAGCACAGCATCCTGACTGCTGGGCCGTGTGCTGCTCTGCAGTAAGGCTCCTTTCGAGGGCTCTGTCCTAGAAACCAAGTTCCAGAGGATAGGTTGGCTCTCACATTTGGAGGCAGCTGTTTTGCAGTGAGGCTTTCTCAAGGCAGTGATGCTGATAAGGGAATTTTCTAAGAAAAAGCACCAAGAGAGTTTCCCTCTGACAGCCTCTCACTCTTTACTCTTCTCCTGCCAGCTCTCTCCTGTTTGCACAAGGCCCTGTGAGAGCCCTGCTGCCTCCAGCAGGCCCTGTTATAACACAGGCTTCCAATGGGAAAGGGACTCGAGAGCCAACTTTTACAGCTTTCCCCTTCTCACAGCCTCCCAGCTGCGTAATTCAGCACCCAAAACGTCACGCCCCAATTTTACAGCTCTTATCTCTTTGCACTTCAGCCACAAAGCTCTGTTTACTGCCTTGATTGGACTATGAGCTCTTCAGAGCATGGAGTGCCTTCCTGCTTTTAGCACTAATGGCTGTTAACTAAAACAAAATCTCCGTGAATCCTTTCAATTACACCTTGCAGCGTCTGTTCCTCTCTGCAGCTGTGGATGAGCATCATTCTCTACGACTGCCAGGCAGCAGAGCACCAGTGTTGCTGGTTGCACTGGGCAGAGGGGTTTGCTTTCCTCAGGCTTTCACCTGAGCTCATCTAGCAGCTGCACTGCTGAGCTCCGGTTCCCACAAGCTAACCTTGCCCTGACCCAAATACAGGCTGGCTGCTGGGTTAGTGCCATGCCAACACCAAGCCCCAGCTCCATGCTGCGTCCCTGTGCAGGGACACAGCAGGACCAAGGGACAGGACAGAAGGACCAGGGGACAGGTGCCTCACCGAGCTCGGCGTCAGGCCCATGTTTGCCTCAATGTACGTCTCTGTCTTTGGCTCCACAGCGAGTTCTGCTTCCAGGATCTTCTCCACAGGCATGTCCTCGTTGGCGCTACTTGTGGACTCCACCTCGTTCTCGTTGCGGTCTTTCCCCCGCTGCCTCTCCTCCTGCACAGCTGGGGATGGGAAGAAAGGGACAGCATCAGCCCAGGGCTCCTGACTGCGGTGCCAGGGGTGAACTGGGACCCCAGAGCTCCACGGAGCCTTGGACACCTTCAGCATCACTACGAGCTGCAGAGCACACACACCTGCTGCCTTGCTCTCCAACCTGAGCTTGCCAGCAGTGTGCTCAGTGGGTGCGAGGAACAGATGGGCGCTGCTGCAGGGGGAGAAAACGAGGAGGTGAAGGGATGGCAGTGGGGAATCCTAAAGAAAAGAGAAATGGGTCACTTTCACAGAGAAGTCAGACCATCTCCTGAAGCTGCTGGTGCTGGATTCCCACGGAGGCCCCTGGAGCAGCAGTGGGGTTGTGCCATCACGCGCTGCTTGCAAAGCAGGACCCAGCCCTCAGCTCTGACCAGACAGGAGAGACCTGCCCCAGGTCCCATGCAGGAGAAGCAACCTAGCCAGAAGCATGTCACATGCTGATGAGTCAATGTCTGAAGAGTACACAGATGAAAAACGCTCGTTAGATGCTAATAGCATTATTATTAATCATCTCCTTTTGAAGCTGGCACAAAGCTGTCGCTAAACCTGGAAAGCAGCTTCACGCAGGCAGTTACACTGGTAACTATCTCTGTCTCAATCACAGTGCTGCATGCCCTAAATCCACGGTTCCCACAGGACGCAGCTTGAGCAACAGGAGCTGCCACCATGAGAGACCACAGCCTGAACCTCCCCAGCTCTTTGTTCAGGGCTGAATGAAGTACTCAGCCACGCCGAAGCCTGCTATTTATTAACAATTACCCCAACACTTTCTCTCTTTGCTGAATCTGAACCTGACTGTGTGATGTGAAGAGCAGCAGCAGGGGCACAGGCGTTGCAGCAGTGAAACCAGAGCTGTCTGCAGCACAATCAGACCCTTCAGGCTGCTAAACCAACTCCATCCCAAGTGCAAAAAAAAAAATACAAGCCAGAATATAAAACTCCTTCCTTAACAACAGGAAATTAAAGCATGTGCTATCCTATATGGATATAATATGCTCCTATTAACACCAGCCCAGTTTGCAGTGCCCTCCTGCTGCCCAGCTCTGCAGCCCTGCATGCCAACAGGACATTTTGTTTGCTGGCTCTCCTGCAAAAAGCAAGAGGTTACTTTTGCAAACTGCAGAGGCTCTCAAGGTTCACACAGTGTTTTCTGCCTTGCTGCCCAGGGCCAGGTAGGCTGCTGCTGTTAACACTCAGATTTGTGCAGTGCCTTTTGTCCATCTGCACCTTGTCTGGTTCTGACTCTCTGTACTTTCCCAGGCTAACATCAAACCTGCTTAAATCTCTCCTCTCATTCCCATACGTTCTTTTCTCGACCCAAATTCTCCCTGGTGACACAAGCAACATGTATTTAAGAGGAAACGACCACGTTAAGCTCTGGAGAATGCTTCTGTTCCCATCTGACATGTGCTGCTGTGCAGATGGACAAGACCAGGGCACGCAGCTCAGGGACCTGGAGGTCTCAGGGCCATTCCCAGCCACACTGTCATCTGTGGCCATAGCATAGCACTTGCTCAGCACTAAGAGCAGGAGCTAAAGCAGGATTTCTGCTCACCATGCCTCAAGAACACTCCTGTGATGAAGAACATCTGCCCCAACCCCATCTGATGGCTGTGCCAATGCTTTTCTTTTTCTTCAAGGAGACTCATATGGTTGAGAGGGCTTTTTTTTTTGCTTTTTTTTTCCTAGTGTGATTTTAACAGAAGGGAAGGGCTCAAAACTTGCAATCCACTTGAGGAGAAGAAAGCGATTGCAGTCAGAGCCTCGCCTCCTCCAGCTATGTCTCACCCATGCCAAAGACAGAAGCCTGTGTTTTCCATGGCACCTGATGAAGATGTGCTCGTGTTATTCCGCTTGATTTGGCTTCTTCTTGCCTAAGGCTGCTTGCTGTCGCTTCGCATCTTGCGATCCCAAGCCTATCTGCACTTCCCCAGGACAAGCACAGCAGTTTATGCTCTCAGACCACTTCTTGGCAGCTTCTTCCTCCGAAAGCACCAAAACGCCTCATCCCGTGGACTGCAGACTACACCGAGCTGCTCAGCTCCAAGGGCTCATGTGCCAAAACATGTAGGATCCATCCATCAGGCAGCAGTCAGCTGAAGTGCCCCCAGCAGAAGCACCATGGCTTTGGGAGGGCTCAGCACCCTGTAATTACAGCTTACCCTGAGTTGATACAGATGAGCGCTTCTTTCCAAGATAAAAGTCCATCCTTCCAGGAACAATACTGTGGACTACTGGCTGGGCTCTGTTTCTTTTCTTGAAGCAGAATAATTCCCCTGAATTTGACCCATTGACCGCTGACCCAGTGGGATCTTCTCTGGGGTCAGATGCCACAGGTGAGCTCTGCAGAGCAGGCACCTTGCTCAACCCATCCCTGGGCAGAGTGAAAGCCACAGCCGAAGATGGACAGAAGAGACACATGGGGGTGGTGACGCACTGGAACAGGTTGCCCAAGGAGGTTGTGGATGCCCCATCCCTGGAGGCATTCAAGGCCAGGCTGGATGTGGCTCTGGGCAGCCTGGTCTGGTGGTTGGCGACCCTGCACACAGCAGGGGGTTGGAACAAGATGGTCATTATGGTCCTTTTCAACCCAGTCCATTCTATGATTCCATGATTCTATGACAACGGCCCCTTCCAACACATTGCAACTGGGATGGCTCTATGGACATCACCAGGGCACTGGGAGATGACACTGCCCTCCAGCATGCTTTGGGATGCCCTCTGGAGACCCAGAGGCTCTGGTGGCCTCCAGGACTCAAACCTGCATGGGTTTACCATAGCCTACAGCGGGTGGCTCTTTATTTACCAGGTGCCTGGGGAGGGTTGTTGGGGATTTCCATTTCACCAGCAGTGGAATTTATTGGGCTCTGCTGTTGTTTTTTTATGACGCTACATCTTAGCTGTGCATCTTGAAGTGCTTATTCCTCAGGTACCCGTTTATAGGGAGAGCACTGCCATAGGAAACCAGTTCTCTGCACATTTCTTCTGACCTCATGCAGCTGCGCTTCCTTTTTTTTTCCCCCTACATTGCAGCTTCTTATTACCACGAACAACCTCAAAGGCTGTGATACAGGAAATCAACGGCGCCGTTTTCTTCCACATTTCAACTGAATCCCACACTTGGTTATTTCTTAAGATGGGCAAAATTCTGCTGCGACGCTATGAATGTAATGTCAGGGAAAAGGGAGTGTTAAAAACGGGATTGAAGCATGTGTATGAAATCAATCCATGCAGGGAATGGCTTTGGAAGACCAAAAACTCGAGGCCGCTTCACACTCAAAACCTGAACACAGAGCTGCCAAAGCAATGAGAGAAAAGCACAAACCAAACCCTTATTCTCAACCGCGGAGCATTCCCCAAAACAACAAACAAACCCAGCTTCACTTAACCAGCTGGTTTAAAGAGCAGCTCTTTAAAAGGATAGAAGAAACAAGCTCATTAAGCTGAAAAGCATTTTCCGTTCCAAAATTACTCCTAAAAATAACTGTGCTCTTGAACTCTGCCCCTCCACTGGGCTGTGGCTGCTTGCCTGGTTCTGCATTTGCTCAGAGCCGTGAAATGGAGACCCAATTCCTGCTCTTTCTCCCCATACTCCTGCTCATCCTGAAGATGCTGGAGTGCAGGGATGGTTCTGTCACATGGCAAGCAAGCTGTGAATGGAGGCAGGCCATGGTGTGACCCCCAGAGAGCAATGCCAGAGGGCACATTTCTGTCTCCAGGTGTGCTTGAAGGTTCCCTGGTGGACACGCACCAGCACCCATCCCACCGGGTACTATCACGTGTGCAATTAGTGAGGCCCGCAATTAACAAAGCTGCCTGGAGACAAGAAGGAGCCGGAGGGATGAGATGGGCTGCACTGGGCCCCCGTGGTGACTCAGAGGGAGCATAGGAAAGGGCTCCTGGACAGCATTTCCTGCTGGTGGCAATGCAGGGCTGGGGCTCCGTACGGCGATCTGCAGCCACACAGGGACCCCAGTGCACCCCACAGCCAACCCCTCCTACTGGCAATGCACCTAACTGACTCACTTTCCACTTTTTCCCTTGAAATAGAAAGCTGCTGGCACACAGAGGCTCTAAAGCTGTTTAGTGAACCAAGACTCACCTCAGACCCTAACGAGTGCCAGACCAACCAGAGTCACACCTGTGGATTCAGAATGCCATCCTCACTACAACAGTCCTTGCATTAGTCAAGGTCCCTGATGGTTACCTGAATTTTGTTGTATTTACTGGGAGAAAGCACAGAAATCAAAGGCTCACACAGCAGGCAGTAATTCACAGTAGGAAAACGCTCCTGGCTGCTTATTTATCAGAGCCTCAATACCTCCAGAATCCATAGGGCTCATACAGCATCAGGATGTGCTGTAATGCTTTTTCACAGGGAGCAGCCAGAGATGCACACTCCAGGAGGAATCTTTTCCCTGCATTAAACCTCGATCCCCCAGACCTGGCTCCTAAAGCCTCCACCCAAACAGCTCCCTCTGTCCTACCCCTTCCCAGCACCAGGGTGTAGAGCAGTCATTGGAGAACCACTGAACAATGTCTCCTTCACTACTTAATTTAGAGGGTTCTGCTGTCCTTCCACGACATACAAACACGTTTGGGCTATGGGAGAGATTCTTCTCAGCAGGAGTCTGCTCTGCATTTACGGGGCTATAAATTAGGTCTCCAGAGTGAGGTATTTTGTGAGGAAATGAGGCCCATTACCCCAGCTCTGTTACTTAAGAGGTAACAGTTTACACCAGAGGATAACAGCCAGCTTTCTTGTAAGCAAGCACTGGGGCAAAAGGAACCATTGTGCAGGATGCAGCCCAGAGCTGCTCCCAAAAGAGGTGCTGTGGGGACAACTACAGCCAAGGCTCAGGGCTGGCAACAGGGAAGGACATGCAGCATGGATGTGATGGGATGGAGATCATCTGCTGGCAAATCAGGCGGATCAGCACTAAAGAGCCCCTCAAAACCAGAGACTGGAGAGCTCCAGCTCCAGGTGTGTGCTATAGCAGTGGGACATCTCTGCACTGCCAGCAGCCACTGCACTGCCAGGCTTACTGCTACCTGGGGAGCAGGACACTGAGCCCAGCTCTGCCTGCATGGGGATCATACCCTATGCACCACACCAAAGCCCTCTCTGTGCCATGCCAGCATCGTCTGAGCACGCCTGGAGAGTTATGAAGCTCCCATCTGTCACACTTTTAAGTAATTGGCTGATCGTTATGAATTCATTTGCAATTCACTGCGATAATGTTAATCAAGATGAATTAATAGAGCCCTCGCACTGTACGCGCGCTCCCCGGGGAATTCCTCCACCGTTTAGAGATTAATTAATAGAGCTGTAACTTCAGAGGTGCTGCCCGTGCAATTGCTGCTGTTGGTGGGCACGGAGCAGTACCCGATGATCACAGGATAGGATTGCTCACAAAACCAAGGGGATGGAGAACCCACTCCCCCAAACCACACTCAAATGAGGTTCTCTGCTCACAGCTGCACCGGGCACAGCCACCTCTATGGTGCAACCCCAGCACCAGAAAGCTCCCAAGTTTCCAAACAAACACCAAAGTTCTGCAGGACCAGGGAGGGCACCCCAAGGGATTTCCAGAGAGACGCCAGCAGGGAAAGGGCTCAGCCTGCCCCAGTGAGGGTGTAAGGGGAGAAGGCAGCGGAGACCTGAGCAGCACCGCGGGGTCACTTTCCCATCGTGCCTGCTAAAAGCCCATTCTGCCAGCAGTTTCAGAGAGATGCAGTCAGCATTTAAAAAGAGCACTTCAAAGAGGCACTGCCAGGGAGTTTTAGATCCTTCATTTAAATTCCAGTAAGGGGAAGGGATATCTTTTTACAAGACTGAATTTCTTCTTTCTTCCCAATAAGAAAAAAAAAAAGGAGCCAGCACTGCTAGGGAAAGCTCCTGGGTCAGCACAGCCCCAGCCATAGGCAGACAGGGCACACCATGTGCCTGACAGCCCTGTGTGTCACCTCAACCACACGGCCAGGTGCCCACAGGACACACAGCACCCCAGGGGGCTCACTGCCTTACCTTCCCTCTTCATCCCCATGGCAAGACACTTCTGGTAGCGGCAGTACTGGCAGCGGTTGCGCTGGCGCTTGTCGATCAAGCAGTCCTTGTTGTCACGGCAGGTGTAGGTCAGGTCCTTCCTCACCGTGCGTTTGAAGAAGCCTTTGCAGCCCTCACAGCTGTACACCCCATAGTGTTTACCTGCAGATGGGTGAAAGGGCTCAGCGAGGGTGCTGGGTGCCCACAGATCCATTGCGTGGACCTGCAGTTCTTCTTAAAGGGCCCTCCCAACCCAAAGCCGTTCCATGATCCTTCCCAGGGCAGCATTTGGGAGAGGCAGAGGCTCCTCAGAGCATCAGCAAGAAAGGCTTTGACTTCATTGATGTCTGTAACACCAGGATGCCCTGTGGGGGCTACAAACTGCCCCAATCACCATTGGTTATCCATGCAGCAATACTGGGGGCACCTCGCCAGGACCCTCCCCAGCCCATGGATGAGCAGGAGGCATTCCCCAGGACCACAAAACCTAGACAGCAGGGCACGAACAGAGCTGAAAGCTTTTAAAGCAGCATAAGAATAAAGGGAATTAGCACATCTTTATCTCTCACCAGTGGAGAGACTCCATGAAGCACATCTTTTTATCTGGTGCTATGTGATGAGCCCAGCTATGGATCAAAGGATACAGAGAGAGGGACACTCAGCTAATGGCTGGTCCTCCCTGCTGGGGGCTGGGGATAAAGCATGGGATTGGCTCTACCAAGGAGCCTGACAAATTGTTTATTTCTCTGGTAACCATTAGGGCTGTGTGAAGGATGAGGAGATCAAACAGCTGAGCCAAGCACATCTCACCTGGGAGAAAGCAAGCCTGGGGAGGCTTTCCCTTTCCCATGGGACACTTTGGTCCCTAAGCAGGGGGATGGTGCTAAGCTCTTAAGTGCCTTAGCACTCAGTGGCAGCGTGCAGTGCAGGAGGAGGTTTACCTGAAGATCTGTCCCCGCAGATGGCACATATGTGCTTGGTGAAGGAGGCCATTGTTCCTGAGGGATGTGCTGGCACTTTGAGGACTCCATTGAGCCCCAGGGGTGGCTTGATGTCTTCTGAGCTGCTGACAGGGTTCATGGGCGAGTTGAGCTGTGAGGACACGAGCAGAGAGCATGTGGGATTGGGTACAGGCAGTAAAATGTATGAAATAGGGGACAAGCCTCAAATAGGGACAAACAGCTTAAAACCCACAGTGCTGAGACCAGAGAAGGATACGGGCACCTGAACCCAAAGATCAGTGAGCCAAGTGCATCAAGGCCTGGCTCTGCAGAGCTGCAGGTGTGGGATGCTTCCCTGCCATTCACAGCATTCAGCAGAGCCTAAGACAACTGGGAAACAAAGCAAAGAAAGTTGGAACAGAGGGGCTGGCATGGCCCCATCAGCAGCTCTGGGATTTCAGTGAAACATTCCTGACTTGATTTCCACATTCCTGGCAGGACAGGACGGTGCTCCCCTCCTACACAGAGGGAAACTGAGGCATGGAGCTGTGAGACAAGCTCAGTCCTGGCAATGGAAACAAGCTTACAGCAGCCTGTGCTCTGCTATCCTGCCCCTGCCCATGGCTGCATAGCCCAAATAACCCACTGAGGCGTGAAGGAAAGGTGTGAGGACAGAGCTGCAGCCCTGGCCCTCAGGTTCCAGGCTGCCATCTCCATCACAGCAGCCATCTGCACCTTCAGGGCCTCAGGGGTTTTCTCTGCAACAAGATTTTATGCTCAATGCCACCAGAAAGACCCCTCTCCAAAAATGTTCTGTGTTGGTGTCTCTGTGCCCTCCTGCAGAGTCCCATCGAGAGGGGACATGGATGCAGGAGGGACCCCATGGGGACCGAAGCCCAGCCCAGGTCAGGTGTAATGGGGTTCTGCATGGGCAGACAGGCTTCTGCAGCTTCTGCCAACTGCTAAAGCCAAGCGGGACAGACAGGATTTGTGTCTCAGCTTGTTGTCTTTCTCTCCCTTAACAGAGACACTGGGCAATTGCACTGGTCACAGATTAATTCAGGGATGTCCATTAGAAGACCACAGCCACTCCTCTGACTTTCAAGCCTACAAGCTGGTGGGAATATTTGGCAGGCAGAGGACTGATGATAACCACAGCACACAGAGAGGCAAACCCACCCCGGTGAGCAGAGATGCAGCAGGAGCATCCCTTGGGGGAAAAGGGCATGAGCCTCACAAAGCTGCAGCACTGCACATGGCTTTGGGGTCACTGGCTCTAGCAATACCCCCGGAACACTTTTTGGAGCCAATCGCCAGGTGCTACATCAGAGGTGGGGCACTGGACTTCAGGTATCTGCTAAAATAAGCCACCCCAGCCACCAACTCCACATGAGAAGCATGTGAGCATCCTTCTTCTGAAGGGTACCAGGACACGGGTTGCCACCGCCCCCACAACTCACCCCTACTAGAGCTGAGTCAGCCCCGGGATGGGAGAAGTCACCAGTTCCTCCTGCAGCCCCAGCCCCACATGTGCTATGAGGTTCCCACACCGCCCCGGCGCCAGCCCCACTCCTTCCCCTATGGCTGGCGCAGAGCTGGGAGCACGTGCCATGAGAGAGCACCCTGCACAGCATGGAGCAGGGACACAGAACTGCTGCTCTGCTTCCCCAATGACGTGGCAGCCCCATGTGCCGGGACTCCTCGGCTCCTCTCTTTTCCCTTTTTAGTTCATTGCACGGGGGATCAAATCCCCTTTGGTCTAATGGCAACCAGAGCTTTCCTCTTTTTCCATCCATAACATGCCCGGATTCACTAAGCATTGTGTAAAGGCCCTGGAGGAGCCTAATCCTGCTCCTGATCCATGCCCCTGAGCACCCCGAGCTGCTGCCAGCAATGCCTGGGGCAGCACAGAGCAGGAGGGAGGAAGAAGCCTCCAGCATGACAAGTCCATCCCTTCCATCTCTTACAGAAAACTATGCTTTTTTTTTTCTGTTGTTTTCCCAGCAATTTTAAGTAAGAGGGCTTAAACATGCACTAAATCCCAGCAAACAGCCCTCTGGTCAGGCTGGGACTTTGCTCTCACTGCAAACTGCTCAGGCTCTCCGCCAGCTAGTGCCCAGCTCAGTGCTCGTGCCCCCTTTCCCACAGGGACCCCAGCAGCCCCCTGGGAGCCGGGCTGTGTCTGGAGGCTGCGTGAGATCCCAGGCAGGAGGGGATGCTCGAGGTCAGGGCTGATGTCTTTTGGCAAAGCTCAGGCTGGGAGGAGCTGGGTCAGAGCTTGCATGGGAAGAAACAGCAGAGAGAACGCAACCGGGATTTTGGGAGCTGACATCTCCGTCCCACCCCGGCGTGGCTGCCCCACACCCTTCTGCTCTGTTGCCTTTCCAGAGGCAACGAGGCATGGCCTGATGGCAAGTGGCATCTGCCATCTGATGCAAACCACCTTCCATCAGGGCGATCCCCACCCGGCGGCTGGGGCCGCACGCCTCATTACCCCGGCGCTTCGCCGGCCAGTGCACGATGGGGGGACTGCACTCCCTCCGCTTCTTCCTCCTCCTCCTGCGCCCCTATGCAGGCCCAGGTAGGTGCCTGCTGCAGGGCCAGGGCCCTAATGTGCCCAGACAGGGGACAGATGGCAGGAGCCATTAGGCTGGAAACCTCCTCACCATCTCCTGGAGGAAAACCACTTAAGACACGTCCGTGCACAAGCGATGGTGCCGGCACTGTGCTGCCAGGGCTGGGAGACACCGTGCCGCCAGCCTGCTCCCCGGCACCATCTGACCATGCTCTCAATTCCCCTTTTTGCCCTGTGGTTGGGTTTTATTTCAGTTCCTCCAGCTCCTACACCACATCGTGCCTAGCAGCAGAGCTTCCTCGTTCCTCCCCCCAGCTGGCAGCTGACCCCCACCACTTCAGAGCTGGCACTGCCCATTCTAAGGTACCATTTTGGTTCACTTTCCCTTTGCCATGGGATAGGAAGCTGCACAGAGAGCTCCCCCTGAACCTATAGGGCAGTGGAAAACCCTGCCACTGCCTCTCCCATTGCATCTCCATCAGGGGGATGGCTGACAGTGCCCGCACAGCACGTCCCTCCCCAACCAGGGCAAAAAGACCCCGTTATTGCTGGAAATAAATCAGGCCAATATTTAAAAATAAAGGTGCTGGCAGGTGCTTGACTCCCAGCGAGGGCTTGGGATAAATAAACCAGCGCTGAGTGGCAGGTGGTAGCCAATTCCTTAATCTGCCCTTTTACTAAACATATATCGTGCAAGCAGCCAGCAACAGGTGGCAGGGGCTGGCCAGCTCTCCCCGATCTTGCTATTTTTAAAAAGAGCTTATCTCTTGCTAGTTGGAGGTTTTTTTTTTTTACATAATCTTCAGCAAACCAACACCAGTTCCACCCTCTGCGAAAGGAAAGAGGGGCAGTGGGCAGGGAGGGGACAGCTGATGGATGGCTGTGGTCCTGCTCTGCGCCCCAGCGGCTCCCCATATGACGGCGGAGCAGCAGGAAGCCTCGGGCTTCATTTCCCCGTTTGGGTTCTGCTTTTTGCCACCCTCTGGCGCCTGCCTACGTCTCCACGCTGTCTGAAATGGGGTTTTGCTCCCTGTGCTATCTGCAGTGGAGTTTCACTCCTCAGAACCTGGGAGAACGTAACCAGAAGTGGGTCTGGATCGAACCCCAAAACCACAGCTCTGTCCCATCGAACCAGCAGTGACATCCCTGCCGCCCTCCCCTCACCTGTGGGCTGCTGGTGCCGAATCCCAGGCTGGGCGTGGAGGGGACAGACATCGAGTGTGGGCCCATGGGGGAGCTGATGACGGAGAAGGGTGGCCCCATGCCATTGATGGGCGAGCTCAGGGTGCTGATGGGTGAGTGCAGCTGGCCCGGGGAGCCCAGCGAGGAGCCGATGCCCGGCCCAATGGACGGGTGCAGGGATGGGGTGGCCATGGGGCCTCGGCTCGTCGGGGAGTTCAGGGATGTGGAATTGACTTGGTTTGAGAAATCTGGAAGAGAGAAAAAAAATAAAAAAGAGAAAAGGGCTTGAGTTTCATCTGGTATTTCAGCCAGACCTCCAGAGGCTGCTTTTCAACACCCCCAACCTCCTGATGCATTCTCCTCCATCAGCGCTGCTTCTGAAATCCCCTTTTGTTTTGGGTCCTTTTGGTGTAGAACCCAAAAATCACCAGCATAGAGTTTCCAACTCCAGAGCTGTCACTGCCCTCCTCCTTCCTTCACCCCCTATACTCAGCAGCATTACTCCCCAAAGGGTGCAGGACCAGAGGGTGTAGAACTAAGGGATGCAGGACCAGGGCCCACCCCACAGATGCCACAATTCAGATTTAAAGGGGATGCTAAAGGGGAAGTGCAGAGAGCCACCAGACCATGCACGAGGAGCAGGGCTGGGGGGCTGTGCAAGCTGAGCTGTGCAGAGGACACACTGATTGCTGCAGGCAGCATTGGGGGGGCTGCACCCGCCCCGCTCTGAGCAGCTCGGCTGTCCCAGGGGAGTGAGAGAGGGGTGTTTAAAAATAGCCAGCAATTCTCCCGAGAGGAGACATGGAGCCATTCCTGGCACGTTTCCTCCTCATCCTGTCACGCTGCTTGCAAAACAATCCTAGGCAAGGAAGGGGGCAGGCTCATGGCCCCCAGGCGGACTGCAGGGGGAGCAGCCGGAAGGCAGTGGGGTGGGGCTACGGGAACCCCCCAGGACCCCCAAGCTGCCTTGGGCTCACAGCAGCAAATGCATGGGCAGTGAGGGGCAGGTGACAGCACAGCCCCTTGACTGGAGGGTGGGGGGTTCGTGGTGGGGTCTGGGAGCCACTGCATTCGGCTGCAGGCTGCTGAAGTTAATGCTGTCCTGGGAAATGATGGCTTCTGTCACCTGCATGGGGTCAGATGTCTCCCCAGTCCCACTTCTTGCCCCTACGGGCATGCAGAAATGGTGTAAGGGCAGCAAGGCTCCGTCTCATCACTGCAATTCCATGGTTCCAGGGAATGGGAGGGGGAGGAAGGAAAGCTGCAAGCAAGTCTGCTGCCTCTAAACACATCTCTTGCCAAACAGATACAGACCAGAAGGATTTTAAGCAACAGAAGCATTGCACAGTGGGAGATGTGCCTGACAAACCCACAGTGAGCCCAGCCAGCTCCCCCAAGTGAGCAAGGAAACCCCACCACGGGGAAGCATAGACCCCCAGCAAGACTGTGATGCTCCTCTTGCAAAACTGCACCCAGCATCACACACCACTGCACCCAGCATCCCACCTCAGGACACACACAGGGTGCACACGCCCTGACCCCATGCTCCAACCCAATGCCACCACCAATGGCAAAGCCCAGCCCTGGCACACATCTCCGTGTGCTCCCTGGGGTCTTGGCCTCTTGTTGGCTCCTGCAGGATGTTGACTTAAAATAACCACCAGCCACTGCGTCATCTGCTGATGAGTGACATGAGTGCTGCACAACAGGAACCTCGGGACGTTCCTTGAGCCTTCAGGACCGTGCTTCTCAGTTCTCTGCTTTTTGGCTTTTTTAAAGGGGTTGGAGTAGGGCTTGGCACCACAATGTGCTCCAAAGATACAGGATGAGGGCTGTGCCTTGTCACCCTCCTGTCCTTCACTCTCAGGGCACTCAGAGCAAAAGGAGGTGTTTATCCCACAGCAGGTTGTGCATCTGGGCACAGAGCCCTGCTCTGGAGGAGCCCCAAAAACTTCAGTTGCTGGGGTCCAAAATGATGGATGGGGATGCAGATGTCCCAGATTGAGGACCAAGGCGATGGATGGGGATGTCTCAAACCACAACCGAGGATGTACTGAGCCCACAGCCCTGAAGCTGCATAGGGGAACAGGGCCCTCGTGCTGGCAGTGGGGCGAAGGAAGCACATACAGCCCTGCCTCCAACCAGCAGGTCCTGGGAATTTCAGGCACTGCCGAGGCGAGGTCGCAGGCAGGTTACTGGCGAGCAGCCCGTGCCGACTGCAGCATGTCAGACAGCAAAGCACGTGTGGGCCCGACCCACTGTCCCAGCCCCTCTCCTGAAATAACCATCCCCAGGGCACAGAGCTCCCCGGCACCCCACACCTATCCTGTTTACTGCATGCTGAAGACGCAAATCGTGGGGAGGTGTGTGCAGGCACGGCCACGTGTTGGGGTGTGCTTGCACCCAAAGCCCATAGCCGTGCACACGGAAGCAGCGTGGCTCAAAGCACCAGGAAGTTTCCACTCCTCCCCAAACGCTTCCTTGACTGCAGAGATCCCAAACAGCCAAGGAAATGCTTGCCTCTGGCACAGGCACAGCGCGCTCACCCCAAATCTCACCCAGCTATAAGGAAACAGGCAGGGAGCCCCGGGACGAGCCGTCTTCCAAGCACAGCCCAATGCGTTCATCTCTCTATGTTGAAACCCTAACACCCAGATTGAGGAAACATCCTTCAAATAAACAACTCCAAGCAAATAAACACCTACACCGAAGGATACATCTTCTGCTAAGCAAACTGGGGAGGTCACTTCCCAAAAGGCTGCTTCGGTGCAAGCAGCGTGAGGCACTTCATTTTTCTTGCGTACTTTTGCCATTTAAAGCCACTGTGTGTGACTACCTCCTGACCAAAATAAACTCTGCGTCTGCTTCTAAATACAAAGAAAAAAAAAAAAAAAAGAAGAAGAATTAAATGAAAAAAAAAAACCAAACACAAAACCAGTTCTCAAAGCATTTCCCCTCTTGCCGCACCCATAAATTGCGGCTATTTTCTCTGTGCGTCCTTTGTTGAAACACAACGACCTCTATATATCCTATCAGATGCCCCATGGCAGTAGGGAGAGAGAACCGAGAGAGATGCTCAGCGGCTGAAGAATGTGCAGCAAAGCTCTTTTCTAAACTATGAACCTGAATTTGGAGGGGTATTTTCCCAAAGATATGGACGCGGAGAGCAGGGCCATATGGTGTGGGGAATGCAGCAGCCATGCAGAGCCACGCACGTGCTTCGGGCTCTGCTCCACGTGTTCCAGCACAAAGCATTGCACAGAGCAGAGCTGGCGGGTTCTGATCCAACCACATGAGAAGGAGCCTCATTCTGCAAGAGGTTGGGGTTTTTTTGGCTCACTGTGCTCATCGCTGCCCTTCGCTCTTGCAATGCATCCGTTGGGTGCCACTATCATGGTTTCATGGTTAGGGAAAGCAACCCACGGAAGAGCCTGGTTGGGAGAACCATGGCACAGAAGAGCCCAGGACAGGTGTACGGTACCTGGTTGGAGAAAGTAAGGCATACAAGAGCCCCGCGATGCCTGGTTTTGCTGCAGCAGTGCAGCACCATGTCGGCACAGCCCCACCATCTCCCCAAGGTCATGCAAGAAGCCAGAGCCAAATCAGAGCTGGGAATAGCACCTGGGCACGGCAAGACCCCGGGCAGTGCCTCAGCTGCTGAATCAACCTTCCTTGGTTTTGGTGGTTTTTTTTGGCTTGATAGCCTTGTGCCAAACGGCGTTTATTAACTATTATTAATTTTCAATAAGAAAACATCATTATAAAACATTGGTCCCCATCCTCATCCACCTACATCAGGTCCTCGGAGCGGAGCAGACAAGCACAAAATGTCCCTCTGCAGCTTTGCACCACTATTTTTCCATTCCCTTTGGCATTCCCAGGGCCAAAAGCCTGAAGCTCCCAACTGCACCAGCAGCTGCCTGCAGGACACAGCTTCCAGCCCCCAGGTCTCCTAAAGCACCTGAGCAAGCCAGCAGCCCTTGCATCACTTCCCCCTTGCATTCACCACTTGCATTCACCACCAGAGCTGCACTTCTCAGCTCTGCTCTGCCCAGGGAGCCCCAGGCAGCCCATCAGCTGCTGACACAGCAATACCACAGGCTGTGATTTTAACGCTTCTAGACCAGAGCAGAAACAATTACAACAGCACAGGGGCGATTTTTTTTTTTCCCAGGATAGCTCATTTGTACCAGAATAAACTGTACCAGCATAAGCTTTCACCAGTATAATCTTCATTGATGCTTAAGAGGCTTTGCCAGTAAAACTACAGTGACCTAGCTCTGCTGGAAACCCTTTTCTGGTCTATCCAGGAGCTCACCGTGCTGTTGGCAGGGGGGAAGCCCCAAAGCCCATCTCCAGCCCCCAGCACCCACACTGTCCTGTGGATGGTGGCACAGCTGAGCATCCCCAGCACGGTGCCTGCACCCCCACGCTTCCGTTACTTGCTTTATTCTTCTATTTTTTTTCTCAGCATCTCTTCCTCTGTAATCAGCACACAGATCAATTCTGGGTATTGCACTGCAGGAAATTCTAAATTTGGGAAGCCTCTCCCTTCCGGAGTGCAGTCCTTACACTGCACGTTTGGAGGGGGGTCAGGACGGGCAGCAGGGATGGGGCTGTCAGAACGCTCCTCCTGCTCTGCTCCCAGGGATAACGCTGGGGTTGGCCACGTGCAAAGCTCCCACAGCCAAACGCGTGTGAATCCACAATGCAATGCAACACGCTGAGTGTGGTGAGCTCTCCTTGCTTCTTCTGGTGACTCTGCAGGTGGCGAGGTTCCCTAACCGTACTCAGCAGTGAAAATCACTGCCCATTTTCTCTCATGCCTCAAAAGCAGCACAGCAATCCCCCAGCAGGCTTTCCCCCCAAGGAAACTCGGTGCAGAGATGAGTGCCCGCCCTGTGGCATGGTAGGACCCAAAGGTTCGACCCCAGCCTTCACCTGGAAACTGCCATGGGAGTGGTGACCACCAGAGGTCAGGTCCTCACTTTGGTCCCTGATGAAAGAATCCAGGGAAGAGAGCATGTCTGCAGTGTGTGACACTCAACAGCCCCCAGCCTGGAGTGAGTTTGCTTTGGATTCACACCAGCACAGCAAGGTCCCCATCCTGCAAGAAGGTACGGCACGAGATCCCATCCTACCACCTCCAAGGAGGCGACAATCCCTAGCACCAAAGTCATGTCCAGCTTGCACCCACCTCCCCCCGAGCTCTGCAACGTCCACTCGCAGCTTACAAGAGGGAGAAGCCAATCGAGGGTGGCACACAGCACCAAACACACTGTGTTTTTTACACCTCAGGAAACCTCAGCAGAGCAGCACCCATGGGACCAAGGAGCAAGAAGCATCCTGTGGCCAAAGACACCAAACCACACAGCATTCACAGCCCTTCACCCGGCGAGGAGAGGCAGCCCATCCCCCCTAAACCAGGCACGAGGAAGTCATGCGGTTTCACCCAAGAAAAAAAAAATTCACTTGAATGTTTTTTTTTTTCTTTTTTTCCTTTCTCTATCAGGCCCTCCCTAAAGCTGCACAGGGGAGAAGGCATGTAAATGTCTCTTCTTGTGGGTGTTAAGAAATCACAGCCTGTGTCTGCTCCTCGGGGAGCGATCTCTGCAGTCGCCCGGTGCTTTCCCTCGAAGGGAGGACGAGGAGCTCAGTTTCACTGCTCATAGTGGGTTCCCCCTCCCCGCAGGTTTTCACTTTGATCGAACTAAAACCTCAAAGCCACACAGCTGTGCTCCCCCATATCCCCCACCTCCATGGGCCCAGTGATGCCAGATGGAGCGTGGACACATTTGGAGGCTGTGGGTCCCCCTGGGGTCTCCTCCTTGGCCAGAAGAGGCTCACAGCATCAAGACAGGGTGCAGCTGTGCCAAGACAGCCCCTCTGCACGCACCCTGTAAATGCAAGATGCTGCCTCCAGCCTACATTTCGTCTTAGGAGACTGCAGCATTAAATCACAGCACCCGTGGGCAGCTTTTCCCTGGCACTTTGAGCATCCCCAGCCCCAATCCCTGGCTCTGTGCAGCCTCTGCTCTCCTCCTGAACATATTAATGGCAAGAACAGCAAAATCACTCCATCCCTTTCAATCTTCTCTGGACACAACTTTGTGGATAAAATCAAATCTCCCCACCAGCCATGGAAACACAGCCTGCAAGGTTGAGGAAGGGCTCACCAACGTTTGTGTTTTTGGCAGCCCACCCTAAAGCACCACGGGGGCCCTGCCGGGAGATGCTCAGCCCATGGGGACCCCATCACCTGCCAGAGCCCTGAGTTCTGGTGACCCCACACCACAAGACCCACAACCCTGACTTTTGGGTTGGCATCCTCCAGATATCCCAGGGCAGGATCTGAGCCCGCCTCGCCGTGAGCAGTGCTATGGGTGGAGGAGGCAAAAGCAGGAAGCATGAGCAAGAGGAGAGCGTGACCTTATGGGAGGGGGGAACGCTGCGGCGGGGCCGGGGGGAGTGGGGAGGGGGTGGAGGGGTGCACCCAAGCAAACAAGGATTCTGCTGATAAAGCAAATGTGACTCAATCACACGCTTGTGCAAAGATGTCACAACAGTCCTGAGAAATTACAGGCTCCTATTTCATCCCTCAAGGGCCGGCACTGTCCCTGCTCTCACAATGTGCTCTGTTCTGCTGTCAGCGGCTCAGAGAGTGCCCCTGATTTACAGGCTGGGAACCTGCTGCAGGAATAGGCGAGGAGAGGTGCGGGGTCCTGCTGGCCGCTGGGGCTGCAGGACTGGCAGAGAGCTCCTCATCCTCCTCCTCATCATCAGCTGATCATTAAGGTCCCTTCCAACCGAGGCCATCCCAAGTTTCTATGACTCTGAGATCTCCCCCATGCCCATGCTGTCCTCTGCATCCTCCCTGACTTCATCCCTTTCTCCAAAACCAACGCAGCAAGAGCAAAAGCGCAGCGGTCCCGCAGGTTGCTGAAGCTCGTTATGGCCTTTTAATTACATTCAATTGCAGTTTTATGAGCTTATGGGCAAATTGGAAGTGATCTAATTGTCCTTGTGGGGGTGCTACGCTCTGAGCGATGGAAAACCAAGCCAGGAGGCAGAGAGATGCAAGGGGAACTGGGAAGTATTAGGCACACTCTAGCTGCAGCAAAAGGAGAAGTCTGGGGCTGCACGCATGGCAATGGCTGGGCAGCACCAGCAAAGCATCCCCAGCACACAGATCCCATCCCCATGCAGGGTCATGGATTCCTCTCCTGTCTCCATGCTTTGGGGGAAGCCACTCCATCAAACCCTAAAGTCCTCCTCTCCAAAGCAGGCAGGGAGACAAGCAGCAAAAAGAGTGCAAGGAAGCAGTGCTGAGTGTTCTGGTTAACGAGAGCTTGCAGCTCCATCTCCAAAATGGGGCTGACCACCCACGTGTCTTGTTGGAGGGAAAGCTGCACCACTGCTCACAGATCATGGGATAAGACAACACCAAATGCCAAACAGGAAAGAGAGAAACACTCCAACTTCATGTGGGTGGAAGGTGTGAATGGAAGACCTAGAGAACCAGTAAAAAAGTACCTTCTCCAGAGCATCCGCTGCTTTGCCAATGGCCAAAGGGAAGGATACTGCTGACGCTGCAGTCAGGTTCTGCTCAATACAAGTTTGCACACCAACCTTGGTCCAACAAACCCAAGGCAAACCCAGACCAGGTCTCCCGATCCCCCCAGTGCCCAGCCCTGGGCTTGGCTCAGCCCCTCCCTTCCTACAAACAGATCTCAGACGAGCAGAGGTGAGGGTGCATGCAGGTAACATGAGCACTGTGCAGTATTAACCCTTCAACAGAACGCCCACCTTGCCCAGACCCCAAAACTCTCAACATCTTCCCCCCAAGGATCAGACAAATCCTAAGCAGCGACTGCTGCAGCCCTTCTGCCTGACTCCCAGCAGCCCCAACCCGCTCATCGTCAGCCAGACGGATTGAGTTACGGTGCCGTGCACGTGCATTAATCCAGATTTGAGATAATTACAGTCATTCGTTTGGCATAATGGGCTTTAATTGATCCAATGCGGCTGGCACCGGTGCACACCACCAACACGAAGCCGGCACTGCAACACCACCCAGTCACAATGCAGGCAACAAAAGGCAACGCTGCAAAGTGGGTTTCCAGCAGTTGGAGGCAATTTGGGGTAGCAGGGGAAGCTGCGACAGGGGATGGTAAGGACAGAACTGCGTGGGTCTTCCAGGTGAGACCCAGCATAGCAATGCACAGAGCCTTTGGACAGAAGACATCAGAGCAGCCCATGAACAGCACTTCCCGGGGCTCCTTGGGGAAGTGCCCACCTCCAGTTCCAAGGGATTCCCTGGGGTCCTTCCCCACCACCATTTCTGTGTGCTTAATGAGCACCCAAAGCTGGAAACCCAAGGTGAGCCAAGGACTATGGGGTCCAGTCCCCACACCGTTGTCCCCAAACCACAGCAGCACTGTACTGACCCCGTCACCTCATCCCCACATCCCCATCCACAGCAGCAGGGAGGTCTGGAGCAAGGAGCCTGGGAACTGGATGCCTACGTGCTGCAGGAAGGCCTGATGAGATAGGGAAAGCAGCCGCCAGAGCCAGGGCGCCTTCAGCAAAAGCAAGTTCCTTTTGGACACCAGACAGCACGTGCTGTTTTTCAAGGGAAAAAAGCTGCCTCCGGTCTTACATGACCCCCAGGGTTCAGCAGCAGGGGCTGGGCAGCAGCAAGATTATACCCAAATTGAGTTTTTTCTCCCCAGAACCAGCCGGCATGAGGAACAGATGGACAGACGGACAGGTTGGGGAAGGCTCTCTCTTCCCAGGCTTGGATAACCCCCTCCCAAGGTGAGCTGCAGGGAAGGATGCTCTGCCTGCATTTGGGTTTGAGTTCCTGGTTGGAGGCCAAAGCTAATTAGGCTGCACAGAGTCCAATCAGATAGCTTCACTAATTGAGCTGGGTCAATGTCCAGTGGGTCTCCGCATTCCAGGCGTTTTGACAGCCCACAGATAACAGGCAGGGCCTGGGAAGGGGAATAACCCTTAAAAAAAGAAATGTTCCTATCATGCACAAAAGGGCCAGAGCCTTTCCATGATAGGGAGCAGCCCCAGGTTAACCCCTTGGGCACCCCCAGCGTCGCAATCCAGGAGCCCCAGCAGATGGAGGGGTCCCAATGGGAAGAGCTGCAAGCAGGTAACGTAGTGAGCAGCCCCCCTGTTCGGTGTGCAGCTCTCAGGGTCTCACCCAGAGAAATGGGCACTGAATGACAGACAGAAGACATCAGAGATGTCCCTTCCTGGGCAGGTTGTTGCTGTCTCCAATAGCAGTGCTAAAGCATTTAAAAACCTCTGCTTCTCCCAGCACAGAATTCTATTTATGATCTCTCAGTTTGGATCCGTGCTCACATTACACGTTCATCTCAATCAGATATTCCCTTCTCTTTAAATCCTCACTTATCTCCTTCACCACGTAAACCACAGAGAGAGCTCTGGGTTTAGGTTTTCTCCTCCCTGCCTGCCTGCCCAACTCTCCTTGCTCAAACAGCAGTGAGAGAACAAGCAGTGAATGAAGATGCAGCACACACCGGCAGCCCCCCAGCTCCTCTCCCACTGTAACAAAAAGCAGTGCAGCCCCCCCAGCATTCCCACTGAGAACCTCACTGCACCTTCCAAACACTCTTCCAAACTCACTTCCCACTCTTTACTGGCTTTACTGGGAACGCCCCCCCGCACACACACCCCAGCACAGGGGCAACGGGTGAGGAAGTACAGCCTCCACCACGGCCCTCTGGCAATGAAGGCAACTGCTTACACAGAAACCTAATGGTACTATGGAAGTAATGAGTCATTTTTAGCTGTTCTGCTGGTGGCTGGGCTCCCTCTCCCTCCCACGTGCCAGCAGCTCTGGGCAGAAGTTGCAGCGCTGGGTTCCTCTCCTCCCATGATGCCTTCATGAGGAAGATGTTTCTCCACCCTCTGCCCCAGCATCTGGCAACCGCTGTGCTGTGCAGGCAGCCAGCACCCAGCGTGATGCCACCTACACTGGTAGCTCAATGACCGTCACTGCAACATTCTGGCATGCCCTGGAGCCCACATTATGCATCTCCATTCTTTGCAAGTCCCCGCAATGCACAAAAGCCCAGGTGGGTGAGAGCACAGCAGCAGCACCATAACATAGAGACCAAAGATACCACATGCACCCAAGCCAATTTGAAGCACACTGTTCTCAGCAGCATCTTGATCCTGACTGCACCTAGCAGGGCAGGAGCCCACCATAGAGAGCATCAGGGAAAGCTTTGGACAATGAGAGCTTTGCACCATAGGGTACTTGGCACAGCTTTGCATCATGGAAAGCTCTACACCATGAAGAGTACTGCACCGTCATCGTGGAAAGCTTTGCATCACTGCAAGCTTGGCACCATGGTGAGCTCAGCACCACAAAGAGCAGTGCAGCACAGAGAGCTTTGCATGACCCCCTGCATGCCTTCTTCCCTTCCATAGGTGCACGCAGCACCCCCAGCTCCATTCACACACCCCACACTCCCCGGCTGTGCCTTTAAGAGGTGAGCAGGGAGCACGCAGCCAGGCCGTTTTCCGAAGGAACATTCATTTGCCAGCGTCACATGCTCCGCAGCTGCAGCCTGGCAGTGATTTATACGCCTCTGAAGTTCATCAGAGGGAAAAGTACTTTCCAGGCTCTCCGTATCCCCCCCTGCCCCTCTCCTTTCCTCTGCCCATGGCCAAAGCCCAGCTGAAAACCCGCTCCCATCCATCACCCCGTGCATCACCTCCCGCCCTCACCACCCAGCCCAGGCACCCCTTGCTCCTCCTGGCATCTGCAAGCAAAAGAAAACTTCCTCTGCCTTCCCTGCTTCCACAGCCCGCCGACGGGACAGCCATTAAGAAGGGGCTCCTCTTTGGGGCTGGGGGCCAGTGAGCCCCCCCCTGTGCACCCCCGGGGCCCCATAGCCAAAATAAACGGCAGCCAGCGGGCCGGCGACCCCTCCTCCTGCTGCCACCACCCACCCCCTGCACGCCGTCCTCCGGGGAGGTTCAAAAGTTCAAGATTTTCACATTTCCCTAACGTTATTTCAGGAAATTGCTGGAGAAAGGAAAGACGGCGCTGCCGAAAAAGCAATCCGCGTGTGGATACAATAACACACATCAACCCCAGGCTGGGCTCACAAAGAGCCCAATTCCCACCCTGCACGGCACCGGCCCTGAGCTCTTTGCACAGCGCTGAGTTTTGCACTTATTCCTAAAGCAACACCCAGGATCAGTCCTGGCTGCTCCAAAGCAAAGCTGCCACAGCAGTGAGCAATGCAACGGGATGGATGCTACGGGACGTCCCCATGCAAACCACTGGCACTCCCTGCACAGTGATGGAGGTTGGGTGGGCAGGCTCCAAAAACAAACCAAAGCACAGCACGGTGCTCACAGTGGCTGGAAAACACCCGGTGGCACTCACAGCTCGCTGGGGACTGTGCTGGGCCCGCTCTGCTGGCTGTGTCCCCATGGGAAACTGCAGCTTGAGCCCAGATGTGTGTAATTTGGCTTTCCTAGAGCATGCACAATGCTCCGTGCAATTGGGCTCAAGCTCCAGCGTGGCACAAAGCTCCGGGTTTGTTTAAAAGCAGCGGAGTCTCACCTGGTTTTTCATCAAAAACAGGTTAAGCTGCAGCCTTCGCTTGAAGGTTCATGGGAAAGGTTCGTAAAACTGACTGAAACCCTCTGGGAAACCTGAATTCGGGGTTACAATGAAACGTGAAACTCGGGCTGCTTTCATGTGGTTTGGGGTTTTTTGTTGCAAAACATTTGGCACAGCAGCTTCTGGGGAAGAGCGCGACAATCAAATCCGCGACAGCGCATCTACAGGAGCGAGGAATTCAGATACACCCCGCCAGCATTCAGGCTGGTAAATGATTAACTCTGATTTGAAGCCGGCTCATTAGCACAGAGCCTGGCCCCGTGCCACCACGTGTTATGGGATGTGGGGCTGAGCGCTGGTTGAGATGCAAGCACTGCAGCGACTGAGCCGAGCAGCACACCAAGATGTGCCCCCATACGGGTGGGGTGGGAGCGGGGAGAGACGCACCAGTGGCACTTCCAGGGTCTGTCTCACACCCACACAGTGCATCCCATGCTTTCTTCCCTTTCAACAATGGGGAAAAAGCAGAAGAAGTGCCACTGAACAAAGAGCTCAGCACCCCCAGAATCCCCTCTGTACCAATTGCCCTCCTTCTTTATTTTACCCCAAACAGGGCAGCCCAGGGGATGGATCCCCATGCATGCCACCAGCCAGCTTGTCACTTGGAAGCACACTGCTTCACCCCTTCCAAGCACACAACAAACATAGGTCTTGGGGTCAGCCTGGGTTATTTTATATATATATATATATTTTAGGTCTGCTGAATTCTCAGGGCTCTTGGAGCCAAAGGTTCTCATTTGGGTCCAACTGGGGTTGCTCTCTGCATTCCCCATTCTGCTGCATCTGAAATCACTGAGAAGATGGGAAGTTCCTACCAACATCATAAGGGGGAGAAGGAAGAGCAAACGGCTCAGAGCAGCCCCACCATTTCCAGTTGGGAACTACAGGCGGTGCACGCATGTGTGGCCACTGAAATCCACAGCCGAGGGCCCTGCTCACACCAACCCACACCTGCACACCCAGCAGGCACGATGAAGCCAACCCACTGCAAATTAGCAACATAAGCATCCCCAGATTATCGATTCCCTCGAAGGAATGCGATTTTCCCTGATGAGCTCTTGGCACGCATCCATCACCCCCATCCTCCATTAACCCCATGCACTTGCTGTGCTGCAGTCCCCAGGGGCCTGAGGGCTACTTTCCACGATGGAAGACCCTCCAGTGCTCTTCCCGAGCCATAGACGGCACACAGCTGCTGCATATTGGGTCTACTGGGACAGCTGCAGTGTGGTACATCCACAGCTATCCCATCCATTGAAGAAAAGGGGCTGCAGGAGTTACCCATGGGCATGGGGACAACACAAAGCTGGGCAGCCCATGCTGCGTGATGCTGCTTGGGACCTCATGCAAAGCAAGCTTCTACTCACACCTATGGTGCAGAAAGAGTTTGTGACACCTGGAATTGGGTTAAAAGAATGAAAGCCACCAAAATGAAGAGCAGTGCAGCTCAGAGAGCCAGTGCTGAACATGGAATGGGATTAAACATCCCCTTCCACAAGCATCCATATCGAAACAAGAAATAATAATGACAACATCTGTTTTGCACCGCAGTGCTTTCAATATGTGCTGACTACTGCACTTGCAAAGAGCAACACTAAAGATTTTGCAGCCATCTAAGGAGAAGGCTGCTTCCTTCCCAGAAATGCCAGAGTCACTCTGGAAAAGGAAATGAGGCCTCCTGAGCCACTTCGGTGCTGTGGAAACACTGCCCCAAGCCTCTGTGCAAAGGGCATAGAGCAGAGCACCAGCAGGGACAGGGATAGGGATGCCCTGCAGGACAGAGGGTGCCAGCACAGTATCACAATGCATTGTCCAGGCTGATGGGTTCATGCCTGGCATGCCCAGAGAACAGTAACCTCGTTATTGACTTGCTCTCATCAGTCATTTTTATAACCTGAGGAGCACTCAGACTGAAGGCTGTGTCTAATCCCACTTCCCTGCGCATTACCCTTTCAGCAAAGCTCCTCACCCACCCCTCTACCTCCCTCCCCCTCCCACCCCCTATGGAACACCCAGGCTTGGGGACAAGAGGTACCACCACTGCTGCAATGCACTGCAGATCACTGCATGGCAATGGGGGCTGTAGGGGCTTGGCACCATCTCTGCTTCCAGCAGAAAGGCAGGAGTTACGGAGCCGAATGACCCACACTGACAGCAATGGGGAGGAAAAACAGGACCACAAATAGGGGAAAAGCCATGAGTGGGTGGGACCCATTCTCCATTCCTGCTCGTCCCAAAAAGGGGTCAGGAACAAACCCCCAGAGGGGAAGGTCCATTGAGTTAAGTGAGGCAGATGCCACATCCGAAGGGTGGGATACAGGGAGCACCATCATGACATCTGCAATTACAGAAAGCCAGATAAAGAAAATCAAATCTCATGCTTCAGGGCATAGGCTGATGAGCACAAGGGTCAGGAAGGAATCTCTCTCCCCTCACACAGCACTGCACAATTGGGTCAGTGAATTACCGGGTGGCACAAGCCCTCAACTGGCTTTCCCTTTCCTTCTCAAAGCCCTCACTTCTCACCCACGTCACACAGCAGCATTTGAAGGTACAGTGGCTTAATCCGGAGTGGCAGAGCCAATGCTTCCCCTATCACCTACCTCGCTAAAGATCAGCATCCCCATTTCAGCTGCAGGACCACACGGGAACCCCTCCCAAGGGCTGATGCAAAGCCAGCCCTCTGCCTCACAGCTCTGACACCAACCTCAGCCTTCATTACCACTGCTACACCCCTCTGAATGATCCCAGCCATTCCCCTGAGCCAGGACCTTGTCCCTCCCCATGTTTGCACGGTGCTGTGTACACCTCTGAAGCTATTTAAATAACAATTGGCAGTAATAAAACCCGCAAGGTTTGCTAAGAAAGTAGCTGTGATGAAAAAGGGGCTGAGCACAGAGAAGCAAACTGAGGAGTGCCAGTGGTTTTGTTCACAAAGGTCAGAGAACGCTTGCAGTAACAGCAGTTGCTCTGCGTCCAGCATCCTTTCTCTTCCTTAAGAAACTTCTGTATGCACAGAGCTGCTTAGCTGGGAGGATCCAACCACTGAGCACAGGCTTCCATTCCCGTTTGCAACAAAGCGAGCAAACAAATGCAAAGATTGCCCAGAACGTGTGTCTATGTGCATGCAATCCTCCCTAAGCCAAACCACACGCTTCATAATCCACACAAACAGTTGCTGGGCTTCTCCCACTGCCAAGCAGTGTCCAGTAGCATCTCTATGTCACCAAGGGTGGCATTTGTAGATGTACTCTGGTCTCCTACACCTGCTGGGTTGCAGGAGAACCCAGGAGAGCAAATCCTATCCAAAATGGTTGACCAGCCCAGTTTGGCTTGGTTGGTTGCCTTTATCAAATAGCACCTATGATTGGATGGAAGTATTGCTCATTGAATGCTAAGCACTGCCTGGCACCATGAATGCACCCAGCTCTACTCAACGCAACCATCACACAGGGCTGCATTTGGGGATCCTACAACCCTAGAGGAGTCTTGGTCAGATTGCCTGGCCTGGGCTGTTGGCTAATCCTACCTAAACTCTAACCCTATCCCTAACTCTTAATGCTAACTCTACCCAATCCTATCACTAACTCTAACGCTACCCAACTCTAACATTAACCCCACCCAACCCTATCACTAACTCTAACCAGACCCCCATCCCTACCCAACTCTAACCCCGCTCCTAACCCTGCACCCAGCACCCAACCATGCACCAGGCCTGCAGGCAGTGACTCACATCTGCAAGGCCCCCCAGGATCCAGCCCCAGGACTGCCAGGGAAAGGTGGAATCAAAGGTACAGATGTGTTCTGAGTGGGGATTGACGTGCCCAGACTCAGCCCCTACAATCCAGAAGCAGAGCCAAGAGCAGAAAGTCAGTATAGGGGGATTGAGATTGGGGCAATGGGAGGCTCAGCACTGAAAACACACTGCGGACAAGCAGGAGAATAACCTTGGGGGGAACGTTTGAAGGAGCCTGTGGTGGTTTGCTTGGGAAAATGGAAAAAAAAAATAAAAATAGAGGGGAACAGAAACAACAGGCAGAGAAGAGGGTGGTGGAGGCTCAACACTGCGGTCACCAGCAGCACGAAGAGCACATCCTGCCCACGGTACGTTGCCAGCCTGGTGGCCACGGCTCCTAAACCCAAACCAAAGAGCTGGAGAGGAAGCCAGGAGGCTGTGGGAAGTTCCCACCACGGGGTGGTGTTGCTAAAGGATGGGTCTCACTCTTTGGCATCATCACTTGGGATTTTGGTCATCTGCATGCCTCAGCTTCCCCTGTAGGTGAAGGAGCTGCCAAGCTCCATCCAGCTCCCTGTACCTCTGCTGCAGCACTACCAAACCCCACCAAAATGCAATGCTTGCAGCACCACTTCACAACACCCATTGCCTCCATGTCCCAAGCCCTGCTCAAACAGCAGGGACAGCCCCAGAATTCCTACACTGACACTTCCCCAGCACACAGAGCAGCTCTAAGTGAGCTGGGGAGAGCCCCAGCCATGCTAGGAACCAAGCACAGCTGCATCCTGATCGCTGGCAGAGCTGGGAGTTCCATTTTTAAGCAGAAGGGACTGGGGGAAAGGTTTGGGGCTTTTTGTGGCTTTGCTTTTTCTTCTTTAAACAGAAAAGCCAATGAAACCAAGGCTGTTCCCAAGAAATTACACAGATGAATTAATTTTGTGTTTAAAGGGAAGGGGGAGAAAAAAAACAACAATGGAAACTGTCAAAAGATCCCACGCAGACTCTTTTTCTTCCAATGCAGTTCTGCATTGAAACAAACTCGTTTCAAACTGTTCCTTCACAGTGCCATGAGAACCTTCTCAAAGGTTGAAGGCAACCCAAAGTGACCTGACTGCTCCTTTCTGGGTATGGGTCCTGCTTGTTGCTCTGCCCTTTGTGCAACCCAGTACCCTCACTGTGGGGAACCCCCGGGCTCCTGCCCCAGCCCCATGGGATCAGAGGAGGTCACACACTCCCCATGTCCCCATAACACCACCCATAATGCTCCAGGACTGCAGGTGAGCAGCATCACCCAGACACAGTGCAGTCTCAGGGACACCAAAACATGGATTAATGAGGTCCAGAAGATGAATAATCACAGAGAAGAGAAAGGAGGACAACAAGGTGAGACCTGAATCAGAGGCAGCCAAGGGTCAGCTGCTGCCATGGGGCCAGCTTTGCTGCACCACTCCAACTGACCCCCCAAAACTGTGCTCTCCTCCCTTCCACCACCCCCCGGTCCCTACCCTGAGTTCCTCTTAGAGCCCTCCAAGCTGCCACTCACCACAAACACCCAATCTGCTTCCTATTACCACAACAATGCTGGGTCCCAATTGGACACAGAGCAGGCCTCCAATTCACTGTCATTTTAAGCCATCCCTACAACTGCACAGACATTGCTGCAGTATTTCCTCCTCCTTTCAGCCGCCCCAAGAACTCTGCAGCCTGACAAGAGCAGGGCTGACAATGGGAAGGGTGAAGGCTGCTATCAGGGCAATGCTTTATTCCACGTGCAAAGTCCCATTCCTTCTGCTTTGGGAAGGAACACACCCCCACCAGCAGCGCCTGTACCTGCGGAGCTGCTACAAGAATTAATTGATCATATAAGTACAGTAATTGGAACTTGCAAAGCATAGATAATTACCTTTTATTAGTTCCTGCAGATAATCCATTATGCACTGATTAGGCCTAAGTAAGGATCTTACAGCCCTATTTTGATTAATGGCAGATTATGGATATTAAACTCAAACTGCAATAGATAACTCGCTCTTCTCTATCTCGCCTTAGGAGTGCATCACACTGTAAGTTACAGCCAGGAGTCCTCGAGGAGCTTGCTATGTCCAGAGGGAAACTGAGGCACATCCAAAACCACACCTGCCCCCAAACTGCTCCAGTGACAGCAGGGACAGCACCCAGGGACAAAGCTCACAGCCCCAGACCCCATCCTGAAGCCCCACAGAGCATGGTGTGGCACAGGAGGACCCCAATGCCCCACCGACGTCACCGCACCGCAGTCCCTCACCCGTTCCATCACCCCAGCTTGGTGACAACAGCTCCCAAAGCCTTGAGAGTGATCGGCTTAAATCCCATCAGCTCACTCGCCCAGAACAGCTGTGTGTCACGCCAGGCCTGATTACCTCCTCAACAGGGTGGCTTTAGCCCAGAACAACTCATCACCATCCCTCCCCAGCAGCTCCGGTGTTATCCCTTCCCCAGAAGGTCACATTCTGTTTATTTTCAGTTATTTTCTCTCCAAGACAAAATACTTTGCGCCTGCTACCACCTGGCTTCGGGACGGGGCACTGGGTGCTGGAGAGGAGGAGATGCTGATTTCGTTTAGAAGGAAAGAAGAAAAAGAGGTAAGGCATGGTGTGAACTCAGCTCTCCTCCAGCTGCCGTGGTGGGGGGGGGAGGTGGGGGCAATTTTCAAGTGAATAAACAAACCCGAGCAGCGAGCGGATGTGACATGCAGAGTCACAGGGACAGAGCCCTCCGTTCTTCCTGGCCAGATAACCCTGGTTATCAGCATGGGGACGGGGGGGGGGGGGGATTAAGGAGAGGAGGAAGGGGGGAGAGCAGCCACTGTGGGCAAAGGAGGGCAACAGGGAGCAGGGTGAGGAGGCACGGAGCCCCTCTCCGCAATCCCATTAATCCCGCGTGCTCGTGACTGCCAGCACTGGGATGAATGAGATTTACTGCCCATTAAAATAAAGCCCTTTCTGTAGTTTATAAACAGCGCTGGCGCTCGGCGGGAGGTTGGATGCTTTAGTTCATTAAGCAGCGCATAATCTCTGTCACTTTTTATTTTATTTACAGGTGGGGTGTTCACCCTTCCTCCTCCTCTAGCCTTCGCTGGGGGATGCAGTGCTGGAGCTCTGAGCATCTCCAGCTAACAGTTCCGAGGCATTATTACTTGAAATAGTACCCGTTTATGTATAAAACATGGTCTGTAGAGCAGAAAGAGAACTGTACTGTCCCAAAATCTTGCCTGGGTGGTTGATGTCAGAGCAGCACCGCCAGCACAGAGGGGCTCAGGGCCGACCGAGGTAGAATGGAGCCCTGGGGAAGGACAGGGGAGCAGCAGGGTGCCCCAGAAGCACCACAGCACCCAACGGCCATGCAAACCAAAGCATCTCCCCAGCGCTCCCAGCCTGGAGGGGCAGTGAGAACCTTTCCCCAGGCATCACCATAACACCAGTGGGATGTCAATGGAAGCTCTGCGACCATCTGTCTGGAGTTGACAGCCCCATCAGGGAGCTCCATGTCCAGGCAGGAAGTGCAGACCAACACATTCTCACCTGCTGGCCAGTGCAGCAGGGCTGAAACATCCCATCGCTGTGCACAACCCCCGCAGGAGGGAGGGTCTCCCCTGTTACCTTGGTCCTACGGCTCTCCACCAGCCAGTGAATGTGTGAGCTGCTCTATCACCCGCCGGTTATCAAAAGCTCACACAGTGGCACTTAATTACAGCCCCGGAAGCATAGGCTTCCTTAATAAATCAAAGAAATAAAGTCAGGGATGATGCACTGAACAGAGGGGGTAGGGTTGGGGGGGAATAAAGAGCTTACAGTTTCCCACTGTGTGTCCCCTTTAGATAACAGATGCTCTCTTCTTAACCTCTCACTTCATCAGATCAGCTCCAGCTGTGTTTGGATCAAGTGCACAGCCTGGCCCTCCGCCAGCCTGCCTGCTCCCCATGCTGTGCCAGCTCCAGCCCTCAGCTTGGGGCCCGCTGAATGCATTTCACTCCATTCCTGCCATCCAAATCCATCCCAGGAGCATCTCTAGGACACGCACAGGGCACTGAATGCCAGGTCCACCAGCAGCCAGCCAGGCTCTGGGGAAGGGTGCAAGCAGCCCTGGAGCTATGGGGCTAGAGAGATGTACCACGCATGCTTTCCTTGCTCCCCATGCCAGGTGACACTCAGCAATCAGCCTCCAAAGGCCACTCTAACAGCTTCGCATTGCCTCAGCCATAAGTTATGGGAGAAGCCACCCAGGACGCCCCCTGCCACCCACCTCCCTGTTTATTTTCAAGTGATATCTCTTCTCCCCCCTCTGTCTCACAGCATGTAAGAGACATGCACAGACTCATCGTGCTGCACCAGCATTCAGCACTGCTGAGCTGGGAAGGGTGCAAGGAGCCACTGCAGCCCCAGGGCCTTAGTAGAGATAAAGCTCCAAGAAATCCCTGCTGCTCCTAATCCCTCCACAGCACAAAAATAATGAAGCGTTATCCCATCAGGCCTTAGCCTAGTAATTACCCAGGGGATAGCTTAACAAGGACGGGACACCCACCTGCCATTCCCCACCTAAGCCTGCCGTTACACAATGTGAGGGCATCTCTGCACAAGCATCCCTTGTGCTGACCCCACCAGGAGGGGACCAGGAGGAGCCTTGTCCCCCCCCAGCTCCTAGGATTGGGGACCCAGGGTGCTCCCCTTGCTGCCATAGCCCAACCACCATCAGCTCCAGCAAATCTCAGCCACAGGACTGCTCGCCCTGCTGGGATAGCAGAGCTGGAGCATGAAAAGCGATCGGAGCACAGCGCTTGGGTTACAGCCCCACGCAGCAGCTGCGGGGCCAGGCTGGACTCTGACAGCTCCTGGCTGCTCTCCGGGCAGTGATATCTCCAGATCTTTTACAAATAAATATCACTGCTCATTATCTCCACATTAAAGTTACATGCTGGGCGAGATGGGCACTGAGCTTTCTCTCGCTAATCTCGAACGGATGCCGGTGGTTCTATCACCAACCTCCCAGGTCACAGGCTCACCACCAGTCCCACTGTCACCAACCCAGACCCCACAGGAGCGGCACTGCAGCCCCTCCCCTCTGCACATCAGCTGCATTGCTCCTGGGGAGGCAAAACCGCTTCTCTGTGTGGGGCTGGGTGTTTGCTGAGGTTGGGTATCACTGAGCCAGCAAAGGTGAGCAGGCAGCAGTGGGACAGGGACCACTCCTTGTGCTCAGAGCATCCCTGAGGGCTGGCATTGAACTTTCACCCCAAAATGGGCAGTGCCCACATACCAGCTGTCTGCTGTGACTGGGCCCCCAGCACAAAGATGGTCTCAGTGGGGACAAATCATTTCAGCATCATCACTGGGGCTCAAAGCCCAGAGAGAGATACAACCAAGACAAGATTGATGGCAGAGCCCCAGAGCTCCCTGGGACATGGTATGGGTGAGCATAAACACAGACACTGATCCCAGCATGGGCCGTCCCCATTGCTCTTCTGCAGGGAACTCTGAAAAACCTTTTGCTTGTGCAAAATCAAGACCACAAATCACTCGGTGCTTGCATTCGCTCAGACAAGCATGCTGGCCCCAGAGCCCTGATGTGCCCCAATGGCTGTGTGACAGCAGACGCGCCCTGCAAGGAACTGAGCCATTCAGACCCAGCAGCTCCACATCCTGCACTCTGCCCTGTCCCAGGCTCCTGCTGCAGCTCCCAGCCCACCCCTCTGCACCTTACCCATGAGAGGTGCCCAGAGAAGGGCCCCACGGGGATGCTCTCACCCACCTCAGGAGGGGCTCTCCCCAGGCAGGGGCTCAGTGGGGTGGGACTTCCGCCTGCACCCCGACATCACACGCTGGGAAACAAATGCAGGTTTCGACATCATCAGCTCATTTCAACATCCCCGCTGCAAGCCTTCCTCTAAAAGCACGCCCTGTCACTCCCTCGCAATCCTTCTGCTAACTCTGTTTTATCCAGAAGAGTATTTGTCACCTCCGAATAAATATTTATTAACCAAATTGCAGGTGTCTTGGGCTTCCCACCTCCTCTTCTTTCAACCGCACGTCTCGCTGACACCAGAGCTCGGCTGCGCGCCCAGATGTCAGCTGGTAACAGCTCTGGGGAGCTCTGCTGCCGCTTCCTTTGAGTCTGCAGTTCAAATAAGCGTTCAAATCTTCTCATCGTGCTCAGCAGGAACACCCTGGTTAAGAAGGCACCCAGTGTGAGCAGGTGCTGGAAGAGAGGGAGGGAGGAAGGAGTCTGCGTTGGGTTTGTCTTCACTGTAAGCCCTGCACAGACAGAGGGGAGTGCACAGTCCAAATCCAAGGGTGAGTCCCAAAGGATGGACCCTGGGCAATACTGTCCCAGTCAAAGATTGCTGTTACTCCCCACATCCCCCAACCAAAGCTCCTCAGGGCAATGCCTCCTGGTGCTGGAGCATCCTCCAGGCTGTGGGATGTATCCATCGGCTTAAAGAAATGCCTACAACCCCCCACCACAGACCCACTAAGTGGACATCAGTGGACAAAAGGTGTCTTGGATGTCCACTTGGACATCTTTTAGAAATACAGCCCTGGATCCCATGAACAGCCCAGGCAAAGGGGGATCCAAGCACACCCCAAAGGGCACCATGACTTTGGGACATTACTGCAAGGTTGGAACACCACCAGCCTCAAGCTGGGGAAGGGCTGCCCACCGCAACGTGTAGCCCCTCCACTTTGATCTTTTTCACTTTTTATGACCATGTAGTGCCAAAAAGACCCAATGACAGTAAGAGAGCATCAGCCCTGCCTCTCCAACAAACACAAATTTCCCTTCCTGTCCTTGCCACCAACAGTCACACAAACACTCCACTCATCTCTCAAGAGGCTCGAAGATTCCCAGCACCTCCGTTCACAGACTGCCAAACAACTGAGCCACTCATGACAGGGAAGAGTTGAGAAGGTCAGCACAGCACAGTTACCCAATGGAACCAGGACGATGACAGCGCCTGATCCACCTATACTGCCCCCAGATTGCCTGCGTGTACCTCAAAAACCCCATTAAAAACAGCTCCCTGCAGCACTGTGCTCACCCAATGCCATGGCAAGAAGCCTGAGCTGCACAGAGCAAATGGGAGAGGAGTGAGCGGGTGGGGTGCATGGTGCAGATGGCTCCAGCCCAAGAAAAATGCCCTGGAATTCATATAAAAGCCACAGGATTTAATTATCAACTTGCTTTACTGAGCAGGGTGCTGTAAGTCTGTCCCTATTCCCCTGCCCTTTGGCCAGCCTGGACTTTGCCTCCCAGCTGATCTGGTTTGTGGGGGGAGTATGGGCTATCTGGGCCCCCAAGCATAGGAACAGCACCCACAGAGCCCAGACCTGAGCAACAAGAGGAGAACAGTGTGCAAATCCCAAAGGCTTTGAAACCAGGAGCATCCTTCCACCCACATGCTTTTGGGGGAGCAACTGTACAAGCACCACTCCATTCAAGCAGTGCAGTGCACAGGGACAGAAGGGTAGATCTAAGGGATACCAGCACCAACTTTCCTCACACGAGGACCTTCGGTGCCAGCTCTCTCTGCCAGGTGACACTACCTGGTCCAACAGAGCTGGAGGGAGACAGCAGAAACCAGTGAGGCAGATTGCAACACTGAAGAGGCATGGGTTGCAACACCCCAAGGATTCCCCTGGCCAGTTCCTGCCTTTTAGGGACAGGAGCAGCTAATTTTAGTATGCTTGATTTCCATTCAGACTCCAGAAGGTCAGAGTCCAAGGTCCCAGTGAAACCAGCCATGCTGTGTTTGCCCATCCACTGCCACGCAGGCACCAGGGCAGCAGCCAAGGGAGGGCTGACCCCAGGGTCCCACTCCTGGAGGGCACCGAGCACCCACTGGTGATGCACAGAGCCCTGAAGCAGCTCTGGAGGGATGGGATGGAGGCACCCATGTGCCGAGCCACACACCTTCTGATTTTGCCAGCAAACAAAAGAGCTACCCAGGGTGATATTTCATCTCGGAGCAGGAGTGGGGTATGTTTTTAAAACATCAAAAAAAAAACAAACCCACAGAGTTTCTTTCAGACACCAGCACAGGGATCCATCAGGTCCCCAAGGACCAGCAGCCTTGGACCATCCACCACAGAGCCAACATAAGCACAGCAATGTCTGCCCAATGACATCTCCCACTGGCCACAAAATCAGCGCAGGCTTTGAGCAGGATGGGGCTCCGCAGTGCCCCAGCAAACCGCCCCGGCTGCGCACCGATAGCATCAGCCGCTGTCAGTGCTGCTCCGGGAACCATTAGCTTTAATTAGCTGATGATGCTGGAGAGGCCACATAAAACAATGAATGGGATTGATCCCTCGTGTAACGCTATTGACAGTGGAGCTGCATCTGGGACCAGTTTGGTGCCGGATGCATCTGTAGGGTCTATAAAACTAAGGCCTGTTTGCTTTTTCTTCTCCTTTTTTTCCCCTTTTAGTTTTAAATACCATAACAGTAGGCCCACCAGCTTAAAAGCAAAACCCCAAAACAACAACAAAAGATGACAAAAGCCAGGAGTCTGCTCCTGGGGACCCTCTCTGATTCCCACTGATGATGACTTAGGGCCCATTTAACCACTTCCACCATCTCTCACTGCTAAAGACCCCCATGTGCATTGCACACACGCCCATTACGGCGCACACGCCTGCTTCCAGGTCACTGTTACTGCCTCACAGAATCATTCAGGCTGGAAAAGATCTCTCAGATCCCCAAAGCTCACACCCCACTGTGCCCACTGACCACATCCCTCAGGGCCACATCTCTGTGGTTCTGGAACACCTCTGGGGATGGGGACTTCATCACTCCCCGGGCAAACAGTTGCGTGTCCCCCTCAGCACTGACTCTAGGATTGAGATGTTGACACCCCGATGCCTTTACAGCCCCAATACCCGAATTACACATGAAGAAACCCACAGCTGTTACAAACGAGCAACTCAAGGCACAGAGCATCCCTGCTTGTGGCATCCAGATCAGCCCGAAGGCACCGCAGCCACCTCTCCCTCACTCCAACCCCACAGAACCCCCAAAATCTCCCTACAGGAGGAGGCAGAGAACCCCAAGCGGGGGGAGCGCATGCCAGCCGCCCGGCTCTGACGGCTGACACCCCGCGTAACGCTTTCCAGATGTGGCTGCAGGAAGACAGAAGCAGAGCTGTTCCCTGCTGAGGAAGCTGGAAACGGGCTGAGATAATGTGGAATTCCTGAACGAGAGCCAACGCCTGCCGGGGCAAAGAGACAGTGAGGGAGAGGCAGAGCGCCGGGGCCGATACAAAACTCCTCTCTCTTTTGTGTGTGTGTGTGTGTGTGTTTTATTTCGGGAACCCTGCATGTAAAAGCCCTTAATTTATACACTGTGTGGGTTGACGGCCGTACCCAACAAATGGAACATTTTCTCCATCCCTTGTGTGTGTGATAAACAGGCGCTGCGGAGAGGCAGGGAACAGAGCCTTTTTCTTCGTGGTGATAAATACGCTCCCAGCAGCTCCAACTCTCTTGGCTGGCGCATTATTAGTTTTTCCTCCTCCTCAGAGGGGGAGGCTCAGCCCCCTCGCCAGGTAACTGCAGCACTGAGCACACTGCCCTGCCTGCACACCTCATGCTCCCCAACGAGCAAGGATAACCCTACCCTTAGCCCAAGCCCACCACTTCATCCAGCAGCAGCCCTAAAGCGAGCTGGAGTGAATGCTGCCCTGCAACCTCGCTCTTCCAACACTGCAAACTCACAGCCATGCAACAGATATGAATACCCCCCTTGCTCCATGCTACTCGCACTCCTCATCATTGGGATGGAGCAGGGAGCCCTTGGGGTGCCCCATGCAGAGAACTCAGTGCTCCCCATGCCTTCACAGTGCTGTGTTTGCACAGCCGGCTGCGCCGGGCGGCCAGTTTAGCTGGCGATAATGGACTTGCAGAGGGATAAAACGGATGTTTGCCACGAGGAAAAAAAAAAAGGACCTGAAGCCAGAGTCAGGAAATTCGCCTCTGAGTCAGCCGTACCAGGCTGACATGCATCAAAACCCACAAGCATGGCTGGTTTTGCAAAACAAAGCCTTGGTTTGGCTGCAAGCTCCAGGGCAGCCCATGTGCCATGGGACAGCCACCACGCTGTTCCCCACGTCCCCAGCAGCTGAAATTTGCTTCTTCTTGCCTGGGCAATGCCATGGTTGGTGAGCATGCTGCCAAAGGAATTCTGCTGCAAGCTGAACAAAACTCAGCCCATTCTGCTCCAGGCTGGAGGTGTCAGAGTGCAGGCAGTCCAATGTGTCCAGCACGGTGACACTGCAGCCACCAGCACTTGGCCACACTGCTCCTGCTCAGTGCTCAAACTCTGTCTGCTCTTTGGGGTGAAGTGATCCTCACAGAAGCCAGACTGCCAACCAAGACTGGTGGTTTTTTTCTGACCGAGGCAGATATCTCAGACAAACAACACTTCCTGTGGTAATTCAACACTTTCTTCCCTCAGATGGAGAACCGCTTCTGCAGTCCGAGAGCAGCTTCCAGGGACCCAACAGGCAGGGGAGTGACCCAAAGAGTGGAACCCCCAAAAGGACCTCTGAGGGATTCAAGGAGCATCTATGGGGTCTCAGTCACCCAGGAACACCACAAGCAGAGTGCCAACCATCTGCAGAATTGGCCACATAGTACCCGAGGGCCACTCCTGTTTGTAATCCATTGAAGGGACTCCGGTGTGCGTGGCTCCAGTGAGGTGGTGAGAAATGTTTGCAAACCACACGTGCACTGCTCCTTTGTCACCCATGCCCTTGCAATGCTGCTCACATTCCCCAGGCGGCTGTAGTATTGGGATGGCTCCAGGGCTACATGGAAGTTGCACCAAGCTTCAGCCCCATGGGATGCCCAGGGGCCCTCATGGAGGCACAACTGGAGGTGCTCCACTGCCAAGCAGTCACACACAGATGGGCCATGGGGAGCAGTCTCACCCCCCACAGCAATTTCCTCCTGCTCTGTTTGCAGGAGGCAGGCAGGTGGAAGTGCAGGGGGAGCTTAATGAGCAGCTCAAGTGGCAGAGGTTAGCACTAATGATTTTCCCAACAGATCCCACCGCTCCCCTTTTAACCTCTGCTAGTGAGCCGAAGCCCCTGAATTACACAGCCCAGCGCTCCCACCCACCCCTACCCACATAATGCCTCCTCTTCCACTCAGCCCCACGTACCCAAAGAACCTGCACCCCCTCCTCATTCCCCTGGCAAGCTCCTAAAGTGATGAGAGGAGCAGAGAAGCTCCCAGGGTTGTAATTTGGGAGGATGCTTGGGGATGTGAGAAGTAGCTCCCATACAGCTCCCACTCCTGCCTCACTGCTGGAGAAACTGAGGCATGGGGCCAAAGACCAAGCACACACATACCCACACACTGAGAGCCATCCATCACCTCCCTTATGCCTGCTGCTCCCACTGGGTAAACCCACTGTCTATCAAGTGCAGGAGGAGCAGCTCCCATTCATTGCTGTGCTTCAACTAAGTGTCCATCATGCACTTCACACCCCAAGGAGAGACCCACTCGTCCCAGACGGAGCAGGGATTTGGCTTTGGATTGTGCCAAAGGGAGGGAGAAAAGCCAAGGGGGGTCCTGGCTGGAAAGTACTGAGGAAAGGAAAACCACAGCAGGGATGGCACGTGGGTTGGAAAGGGAAGGAGCCGGCATCCAGCACAGCCAGCCCCAGCCTGGGTCCCCCATCCTCTGCCTCCCAACCACGCACAGGCATTAACCCTCTGCACTCTGACCTCAGAGCCAAATACAGCCCCAAGGGAGAAGCACAGGGCCAGGCACAGCCCAGCCCTCCTTCATCACTGCCCTCCGGAGAGGAGATGGAGTGAGCGGGGGGCTCCAGCCGAGCTGCTGTCACTTGTGATTTGTGGCATTAATATTTGGGGGCAGGGGGGAGAGAAAGGGTGACAAAGGCTGGGGACAGCCATCCCTGGGAAGTCAACGAGCAGGTTATAGCTGAAGGCAAAGCAATAATGCTGATGGATCTGAGGAGCTGTCGCTGCAGGAAGAGGAGGAGGAGAACGCAGATGACGAAGGGTGATAAACAGCATAAATACACCCTGGTTTTGCACGGCAGCTTCATATCAGACTTCTACAAGGATGCTGCAGGGGCCTTCATGGAGGTGTTACATCCCTGCACCAACACCCACCCCCAGCCCAGGGCCTTAACACCAGGAATAGCTCCATTGAGCTGCTTATGGGATGGAAATCACCCACAGATGCCCCAAGATCACTCCATGGCACTGCTACTGCCATCTCAAAGCACCCCAAATTGCCACCGCCATCCCCAACCTGGCACTTCTCACACCTCCCAGCAGCACAAGCCATGTGCCCCTGGCACTGGGCCACCGCCAGCCCCCGGCACACGCAGACAAGAACATTTTTCTGGGAAAAGGGCAATTTAATTATCTCATCTTCTGTTTCGTGACAACACAGGAACACGCTGCTCAGCCACAGAAAGCTCCATGCAGACAAATAGCATCACTGACAGCAACACCAGCGCCAGCACTGCTGGGAGATAGATCCCAGCAGAGACAGCATGAGGTGCTGGGGAGGACAGGGTTAAAGCAAACCCCAAAGGCTCCAGGCTTTGCCATCACCCAAGGAAACAGGAAAAATGCTGTGCCGTCTGCACATAAGTTAAAACCAACCCCTCGCATGCAAAGCGGCCACCTCTAGACACACCAAAACACTACAGATACAAACAGCATCACGACGGCATCCACACTGGGAGGAAACTCACAGGATGGGGAAGCAAGAGGAAACATCTCTCACCTTCATAAACCAAAGCAGTGCGCCTCGAGGCCTCCCCATACATCACTGCCACGGTGCCATGTGCCGTGTTTGTTGTGACAGCAGCTTCGTTAGCGCCCAGCCACCCTCCCCGAGGACTTGACGGAGACATCCTAATTAGTACGTTAATGAAACTCGTGTGCTGGGAGGGAGCAGGTGTGGGGCTGGGTGATGGAGTGTTGCTGCAGGCAGCTGCACCGATGGACACACAGCCCTGGCCGTCCACAAAAGGAGGCGGTTTTGGGGGGGGGGGGGAAAGTGCATTTTGCCAGCAGCTGGCAGGGGCTGCAGCTTTTTGCAGAGTCCTGGATGCGCACAGACAGGCAGATGCCAGAGGGATGGGTGACTGCGTGCTCTGTCAATGTCCCTCTGCAATCCCTGAGTGCCAAAAGCTGCAGGACAATAACAGCGTGCGAGAGGAGAAGGGGACTTTCCAGCCTGGAAAGTTTTTCCCATTGCAAAACTGTAGAGAAAGAGAATGGATTTCTCCCTGCTCGGCTGAGCCATCCGTACACACCAGCAGGGCTCATGGCTGCATCCTGGGAATGGGAAGCTCCCATGCCCCAGTGCAAACCCAACAACATCCCGAGCAATGAGCATGGGAAAACCAAACTAAAATAAAAACTTTCCCTTCTCAAGTGCATCTCTGGTGTGGTGTTCACCGCAGAGGGCACCACGGTGGCACTCAACCCCTCCCCACGCACCAGGAGCAGCGACAGAGCACACAGCAAATGTCTGACACCAGGCTGATGACAAAAGGCATTCCTCTCCTTGGGGAAATCTGTTCCCTCGTGCTGCTTTGGGGCACAGCCAGGCCTCTGTTTTTTCCCCTTGCAATCAGCACAGCCCTGGTTGGCACTCAGAGCGCTGCACGGAGCTGCCTGGCACATCACAGGTTAAGCTGCAGGTGCTCAGGGATGGGCACTGCAGGGCAGGTCAGGGCCCAGCACCCCCACCTGCTCTGTGCTGTGCACCACTCAGGTTAACCTGCTCTGATGGCTGCAGCCACAGGGTGAGCCCTGGCTGAGCACAGCTGCCCCTCACCATGGCAGCAGTGGCACAGTGAGCTGCAGGGCAGTGGTGTGACGCAGCTCTGGACCACCTCCTTGAGCCCAAGGAGCCAACACCTGAGCTGCCAGCAGCCACAGGGGCTGAGGATGCGCAGGGCGGCACTCCATCCATTCACTGCACCCCTTGTGCCCTCCCAGCAACTCCAGATGCAAGTGAGGCCACCTCATGGCTACCCAACCCCCAAAAATGCAACTGCCTGCTGCACCCCCTGCCCCTCTGCAATTAATTATCCCACAGCCCCAGCTCCAACCGCTGCCTGCACTGCAGGGCACGCTATGGGCAAGGAGGAATGCACCACTCGAACCCGTCCGTCCGTCTGTCTGCACACCCACCCCAGCCAGGCACGTCCCCACGAGGCGTCTGAAGTGGAGATGAGCAACAAGAGCCCAGACTTCAAGGATGTCTGTGCGAGAGGTCGGCTGGGATGTTTTTCTTAACGCAGCCCATTGTCAACACGCAAAAAAATGCGTATCTGATGTGCTGGGGACATTTATTCCTGACCCTATCTCAGGAGCAGCAAAAATGCAGATGACTCAGCTCCCAGATTATCTGCAGGAGGATGTAAGCACATCTCTGGCTCTTCCTGGGCAAAAGCTCAGAGCTGCCTTCACTTTTCTCTCCGCCACACCAAACTGTCAAAGGATATATGATGTTTGGTTTCTTTGCTAGGAATACATTCTTCCCCATCCCAGCCCTGCAATGAGGAGCTGTTATGGGGGACCCAGGGACCCCCCCCCACCTCTCTTACCCATAGTGAGGACCCACTCAGCACAGCACTGCTGCCCTTCTCCCTCTGCTCCCCTCCCCCCCACCCCCAAACACTTCCTCCCATCACCCACAGGATGGTTTCCAGGCTTCCCTTCTCTTCCCTATGGCAACACAAGCTCAGCCAGGAAACCTCAACCCATTAAAGCAGCTGTGGCCACACCACAGGGCTGCCACCGGCCCACGGCCACCCAACACCAGCATGGGCCACGAAGACATCCTTGTGCCATCCTCAAAGCATTTGGGGAAAGGATGGAGCCACGAGCGGGTGTTCAAGAGGGAGACCATCAGCAAGAGCCTGGCATGGGAGCATCCTTCCACCCGCCCTGCCCAAACAACACTGAACAAACCCTCCAAGGGCAGAGCACAGCACCTTGCCAGTTACTGGGGGTCAGCAACTCATGCAACCCATGCCCTGCTGCCTCAGCACACTGCTGGTGTTTCCCCCACCGCAGAAGGCTGAAGCCTTGGATTTCCACTTGCAGCAGCCAATGTGTTCCTGTGGGGTCACATCCATCCCCCCCCCCCCTCCCTTTCCCAACATCTCCAGAAAGGCCCACACCGTGAAGCTGACCGTGCGCCATTCAGCCCTCATTTTTGATTGTTAAAAATTCATTAATGAGAGCAGATTGGTATTATATCGCTGCCTTAATTAAAGAGGGCTACGGAACAGCATTTTAAATAGCAATGTCATTTTCTAATTGACACAGCGACATTATCAAGAAAAATACTTAAACAGAACTTGAAACCGAGCTGCTCGCTTCTGATGGCAGGGCTCATTTGGGCTTCAATTTTTAATCTGCTCATGAAACATTTACAGGTGAGGAAAGGGATAAGGTTTCTCAGGGTGTACGGTTCCCCCCAGCACATTCCTCCTGAGCTGCAGGCTCCCAGGTGAGCACAGGAATAGGGCAGCTGCACAGAACCAACCCCAGCCCCACAGGGGGATGCTGGACCTGGCCACACCCCACAGCAGCAGCTTCTCACCCCATAGAGAAATGCCCCACACTTCACTTTCATCACCGCATTGCTTCTTCAGCTCCTCCTAAGCCAGACCCTCTCACACCATCACCCTGCACTGATCTGCTCAAATCACTGCTCCGCATTGGTGCCAAGCAGGCACAGCACCTTCCAGCTGCCTGTGTGTGCAAAACGCACTAAATGGGAGCTTGCTTTGGACAGCCGCCTCTTCACCACCAAGGACATAAGCCTGGTGCCACAGGGCTCAGTGGCTACACACTGGGACACGACGTTCGTAATGCTACAACGTGATGGAAAGCACAGCAGTATTAGCAAGGTGGCCCAATCCTAGGTTGCAGCAAATAAGAACAAGCCCTGTTACAGCAATCGTGGATGCAAAAACAGAAGAACCAATTTTGCTCACCTTTGGAAGGCCTCAGGTAGGCAGGGATCTCCAGCAAGAAGCCCTCACCTCCACTGCCAACCCTTAAAGTGAGGTCTGGGCAGGGGTGGATCCTGGCTCCAGCCCTTCTGGTCACTCAGTGCATTGAATACACCTGAGCTCCCCTGGGTTGGCCCTGCCGTCCCACCGGGTGCTCCATCACTGCTTCAAGCCCTGACTTAGCATTGCTCCAGCAGCACGCTTAGAGCATCCTCTGCAAAGCCATGCCTGGATACCCCCTCCCTGCCCCTTTCATGCTATTCAGGGCTCTTTCCTCCAGCCTACAGTGAATCCCACACATTTAACAGTATAGATATCTCCTGTTTTCCATTCAGAAGAAAATTCCAGCCCAGCACCGCTGCAGCAAACCTGGATGTGCTCCCTGCAAGCCACGTGCCCAGTGCCAGAGATTTTCCACCGGTATTAGTGGAAATGAGTGGCATTAGTCCACGCCTGCATTTCACCAGCATAGATGGAGCCAGACGGAGTGAACTCATCTAACAGCCATCCCTAAGCCAAGTCCATTGAAAGCAGTAGTGCTGCGCTTTGGCCACAGAGCTCGGTACAAGCACAAGGGCAGGGTGAGCCAGAGGACAGGTTGCTCCGAGGCCACTTGCAAGCTTTTCAGTGACCTTTCAGAGCTCAGAAGCAGCCTGAGACCTGCACTGTTTCCCTGCTCACTGAACTTCCTACGTGCTCCTCTTTCACAGCATCCCACGGGAAGCAGTGCTGGGATGTCGGGGTGCCAGCAGGGGATGCCCACTGTGCCATGGGGCAGTCACGGAGGTGACAGCATGCCCAACAGATACCCCACAGCGGGTTGTCGGTCTGACCCCATCTCCATCCCACTGCCACCCTCCATCCCGTGGTCCCCAGCTCTGTCACCTCCCCACCGGCGCAGGGAGGGTGAGGCCGCCCAGCTGGCTGGCAGGAGATCTGGCCAGGCTGTTTAATCAGGGAGAGCGACTCGGCCGTAATTTCTTCTGATCAAGTATTACAGATGCTACGTTTGGAGCCATCTGGCAGCAGGCTGCGCTTCCTGCCCCTGCTTCTCGCGCCCGCGGGAGGACAGAGACTGCAGAAGAGAGGCAGGACGGTGGGGGTGGGTGCTCCAGCACGGGCAGAAGGGCAGAAATCCCCTTCTTATCTACCTCCAGAGCTGCATTCTCCATCCCACAGGCAGCCAGCACTGCTGGGGATGGGATGAGGGAAAAGTATGTGAACATCTACAGGAGAAAAAAAAAAGCCATGGTGGGGAGCAGGGGACACAGGGCAGCTCTGCGACCCAACAGCAGCTCGCTCCCATTTACAAGAGCTGAAGCAGAACCATCACAGCGTTCAGTGCATTAAAAATAACTGAAGGAAAGGGCTCTCCTTTCATTACTTTCGACAGAACTGGGTCTTGGTCACACCAAGCACCAGCCGGGAGCCATCCGGCACCGCACGCGTTCAGGTGCAAACCAAAGCAAAATGGGGACACGGCTAACTGGGGGACCATGGGGACCCCCCTTTCCTTGACCAGCCTTTGCCAAACGAGACGCCCAGGCAGAGGATGCCATGGGAAATCAGCCCTGACCCACGTTTCTTTGTGAACCACAGAGAGTTAAAAGGCTGGCTGAGGCCCCGAAGCATGAACTTTATGCATATGTAGCTCATGTAATACAATTATACATTAATATATAACTAACAGTCACGGTAATACAACATTACAGTAGGTAGATTATCCCATCTCCTGTAATTTATTACTGTTATTTGTAATCCATTAGTGTCCAGAGCTGAACTCGGGTCAGAGTGCAGCGTCCTGGCACACTCGGGTGGCAGTGGGACGATGACATCCCCGTGCTGTGGGGCCACATCCCACGCTGTGCCACCAGCAAGACCTAACCCAAAGGAGCTGCCTCCCCACAGCACCGGGACCCCCTCAACCCCAAATGGCTTTGGGGCTGTGACCCCTAGCACTGTGCAGCCCCCATCCGGGACATCGCATCGTTATTACGGCGGAGGAATTCCAGTTGCCTTTGAGGGGAAGGAACAAAGCCCAACTGGTTTCATGCAGCCACCAATTAATCTTGATCGACACCACCTTCCATAGTGAGTCATCCAGCCGAAGTCAATTTACATTTTTATTAAATCACACAGGAAAATTAGAAGCGTTATTACTTCCCTCCGATTCAATACGCGTTCCGTGTTCCCCCACCATTCAGGGTGTGGGAAAACATCCCAACCCTTTGGTTTAACCGTTTCTTCCCAGCATTCCTGACCCCAAAGCACCCCTACATACAGCCTGGAAACAGATCGGCACGAGGGCGATGGGAGAGAAACCACCCCTCCCCAAAGCTGGAGCATCCTCACCCCCATCATTGGCACATCGGTACCCATCCCCAACCCATCACCAACGGATGGCATCCAGCCCCAAAACCAGATCACAGCACCTCATCAGCCTCGCCGCTACAACAGAAGCATCACAACTCAGCATCAATTGATTTATGGGCTCCACACGACGCAAGCAGATCTGTGCATCAGCAGGAAAGGGACCTCCCGAGGATAAAAAAATGGGCGCATGCCTGCAGACAAGGAGATATTACAGAGGTTTTCCATGTTTGTTGTGCACGTCTCCATGCTTACGTGGGTATTTAGTGGGGTTAAACAAGAGAAAGGATCTCCTCTAACCACCGTAATGAAAATTTGCTGGAACAGAAAGCCCCAGAGCTCCCACCTCCATCTTCCTGGTATGGGGATGGAGATCCCTGCACTGGAGAGCACTTCATCTGATGGTCAGAAAATTATTTCTCAAGGATGAACGCTCTTAGGATGAAAATATTTCTCGAGGACGAACGCTGATTGTTTGCTAAGACCAATCAATTCCGACTGCATTTCCTGCGGACGGAGCAAGAGGAAGGAGGAGAATTTCCATGTTGTGTTTAAAACCCTGAAGAAGTCCTACATTTTTCTCCTAAATCGGGACAAAAGCACGGTTTGAAGCATCCGTGCTTCCTGCCAAAAGGGAATGAGACTCCAAGCTCCAACCACGCTCTCTCTGCAACCCAATTAGCTGCGTCCCAGACCAGGACCAAAACCCCACACGGTGCCCAGGGCTGGAGAACCCACACGCCCACCCCCATCCCTATGGCAAACCCATCACCGCAGCTCCCCATGCTCCGCATGCTGCTGCACAAAAGCAGGGTTTACTGAGTCTTACTAAAATAATAGCAAGAATTTGGAGTGGAAGACGAACAACACGTTGCATTCTGTTGACTCCCACGCTTTGCCCCCCAACCCCAGCAGAGCTCTCCCATGGATGTTGGCTCGCACCCCAGGGCAACACCCCATCACCCCACTGGGCACATCAAGCAGCCCTCCCATGCTCCAGGTTCATCACGGGTGAACATCCCAGCCTGATTCAGCACTGCCCACCTGCAAGCAACGCTTCAGGAAGCACATCGCTGCTCAGACCCAAGCAGCAAGCCATCAGTGCTCCCCCAGCCCATCCCCAAGGAGTGATTCCCAGCGAGGGAATCCCTTCCAGGAGCAGCACCACACAGCCTGCATTTCCCAGGCTGCTTCCAAAGGGCCTTTTGCAAACTCCCCCCATGCCCACAGCCTTTCTGAAGTCCTGTTTTTCCACACCCCCACCCCCCCCCCCCACCCCGCCTTCCTCGTTTTCCTTCTCCGACTGCTGACCCAGATTTCATAATGAATGAATCCATGCAGCGCTCTTCAGACTTTAATTATTTTTTCACTTTTTCTCATCATACATTATGCATCAATAAGGGGGGGGGGGGGGGGGGGAGGGGGAAGGGGGGAGGGGGGGGGATGAGGCCAAAAAAACCCACACAGCACAATTAATTTAAGCTTGAATGGTTAACTCCTGCCTATCGCTAATAGCAAAAGTGTCTGCAAATTGCAGTTCTTATTTTAGACCCCACGTTAATGGCAGGGATGAAAACAGTTTTTAAGAGGCTGAAAACAACCAATGCATTTCTTCATACAAGCTGCTTTTCTGGGCTCTTTACAGGGAGAATCCACCACGTTCCCACCCCTTCTTCCCCAGCATCACCCCATACTTCCATCCAAAATCCCAGCCCTGCCCTGGGAAATCCCAGCACCAACCCCCCCCCCCCCCCCCCCCCACCTCCCCCACACACACCAGGCTGTCCTCCCAGCCCCCACCTGCACAAGTCCCAGCAAAAGAAAACAAACACACACCAAGAAGGGCCTCAATCAGATCCCTCCGCCGTGTACTGAAAACACCTCTGACCCAAATTCCGGCTGCAGGATGGAATTCCCCCTGTGCGGGCACAGCGCTGGGGTGACAGCAGCGTGTGTGCGTGTATATGTGTGTGTGTGTGTCTGAAGGGTAAGATACCCCCTCAGCCCCCACGTCTAACAGTACTCGGGTGCCTTCGATGGATGCAAAGTGGCTCTGATTTCATGCCATCGCATGATACGACAGCAGCCCACCTCCCCCTCCCGTCCCAGGTGCACGGCGAAGCTATGAGAAGCTCACGCAAAAAGCATCTCCCAGCACAGCCAGCCACCTCCAGCTGAGCTGCTGGTTACACACCCATGGCAACTGAGGAGGGGGGGGACGGGAGAGCTTTTAACCCCAAGAAAATGGAACCGCACAGATTTCTCCCCCTGCAAAAACACCCAGAGAGCGACGCTCTGCCGGAACGCATGCCTCGCATTTTTGCTGCCTGTCGGTTTGCAAAGCGGCTCTCAGCACCCTCCAGCTTTGCTATGAGGAGAATGGCCGGAATTATTCCGCTCTGGTCACTGGGTTCCAGCCCAGGAGCCAGGTGAGGGTATGGGCGCACAGCTCCGCAGCTCAGCAGAACCTCAGCTACAATATCCGCTGAATTTGTCAACACCTTTGGCAAGAAGTTTCCTGGGGAGCGGGGAGAAAAGAGATTACAAAGTGCTGACAAGCCTGCAGGATGCTGTCAAGACGCCCTGCTCGCTGTCAGCCCGTGCTCAGCATCGTCCCAGCAGAGCGGGGACCCTGGCGATGCCACCCGGGATGGGGCACACAAGGCTGCATCACCTGCACCCACCGGGCTCCCCCTCCTCTTGGCAGTGGGAACCAACAGCCCTCTGGGAAAGCTGTTATTGGAGGCTGCCGGATTTTTCTTGGCACTGCTCGGTGCGCTTCGCATTCGCTTGAAAATCCAAAGCATTTTAATATAGCTGGAATATTTGCTCGCAGGAGGATTTCACCCACCACCAAACACTTCCCAAACTCTGCAGAGCCCCCCCCCCCCCAGCTGGGGATGGGGACACAGAAACAGAGCACGAAGCCACGCTGCCCAGTGCTCCCAGCACCACAGTGGGATGAGCTCCACCAGCCACCAGCAACCCACACCGTCCCCCTGTTGACTTTGGCTGCGCCCCTTCCTTGGGGCATCCCTCCCTTGGCCTAGGGGAAAAGCCCTTTTTTTCCCCCCCCCCCCCCTCTTTCATCTATTTTAAGATCAGAGGCCTAAAATTAGCTCTGTTTGCACAATGGGGCCTCAGAGATTTACTCCCTTCCTAACCGTAAGCCGCCATTTGCAACCTTTCTGCAAACTTCTCTGGCCATCCAAATGAAGTAAATAAATAAACAAACTGGAAACCACCTGAGGGCCAAACTGTTCCATTTAAAAATAAATGTACCCACACGACCACTGCTGCCACCCACGGCAACGTGGCATTCTGCTGACATGGCTCGGAGCTCGGTCACAACCCAGGTCATCACCACCAGCATTGCAAGCTCTCCCCTTGGAAACCTCCATAGGGGAGCGGAGAGATGCTCAGGCTGCAAAGCTGCACGTGTAATTTGCTCCTCCACGCTCAGCCTAACCGGTGGGGTAATTGGACGGACCTCACTCGGAGCAAAACAATTAGTTATTATTTGTTAAGTGCCCTGGAGTTAATTAATTGCCATTGACTCATTAGCTAGACTTCAGCCTCCGTGCGCAGCTGGAAGCCATCCCTGCACGGCCCAGCCACGCACAGCTCCCCGCCCACCTCCCCTCCCAGGGCCTGTATCCCCTCTCCATCCCCTGGGCAGCAGGAGCAGAGCAGCTCCCACCCCAAACCACAGCAGTGATGCTCCTGGAGCACAGTGCAGCCCCCTGGGATGGATGCAAGCAGCGCAGGTGTTGGCCAACCCACCATCCATCCCTCTGCAGAAAACATTATTTCACCCTAAGGAGATCCCCATGGAGAGACCCTCCTTGCTTAACAAACCACCATGCTCCTAGGGCACCTTCCCAGGGACAGGGCCACGTGTGTCCCCACCCCAAGCACCCCGGGGGGCCGGCGGCAGCCCAGCACACAGAGCTGGCCAACAGCAACAAACTCGTGTGCGAAAAAACTCAGTGAGGAAGCAATATTCAGCTTGACTCTTCCCAAGCGCCTAGTGTAAACAGCGCCGCGGATGGGTTTGTTTTATTTGTTTTCATTAGGAAAAACACAGCCCGGATGGTCCCGCTGCTTCGGGCAGGCTCTGTCCTCGTGGGGGGAAGCGAGCTAACAGCACTACAGAGCATGGCAACCCTATGGAAACACAGCCTGCACAGCTCACCGCAGCCAAAGCGCAGCCCCAGAGGCTGAGCTGGGTGGCACTCAGGTGCCCCGCAGCAGCTGGGATGCAAGGAAGCACCCGGGGATGGGTACATCTCACACGTTGGTTCCCAAGGCAGCTGTAGCCAACACAGGGTGTGGGTTAGGGAGAACCTTCCCATCCCCACCTCCCACCCAGGGCCGGTAGAGGCATTCAGCCCTGCCTCCATCTCGGACAGCACAAAGGCAAGCACAGCCCAAAGCCAAGACGAGCTTCAGACACCGCCGAGTTAAAAATACATATTTTTCAGACAAAAGTTCAGTCCCTGAATGGTAAGAGAATCCAGGAAAAATGCAGCAGGCCCGGCTGGTGGCCGGCTTCCAGCACCTCCCTTCGGAGGAATCCGCCGAGGAGTCTCTGCTAATCCGCCCAGGACACACCAGCATTTCTTCCTTGTGCAGTGGGGCTGGGTTTTGTTGGTTTTTTTTCCGTCTGCTCAGCAGATTTGACATTTGCTGGGGGGACCGAGCAGGGGCACCGCGCTTCGTGTCCCTGTCACAAAGCCAGGGGCCGCAGGTAGGGAAAAGGAGGGACAGTGAGAGAGCCTGGAGCCACTGCGAGCACTCTACAAACTAACAGCAGCAATTCCGTGCCTCGGTTTCCCCTCCCAAAGCAGGAGCCCATCCCTCAAAGGTGTGCTTGGGCTGCAGAGGGAAAAGCCTCCCCCCAGCTGCTGCTCAGAACAGCTCCTGGAGGAGCACGGCTCTGCTGCAAGGCTCTGTTCATCACATGGCTCTGTTGCAAGGCTCTGTTTGTTGCGTGGTCTCTGGTACCTGTCTGGGATGCAGCAAAACCCTGATTTTCAGCAGCTCACGTCACAGCTCCCTGCTCCATGCCGACTTCTCCAAAAGGATGTCCCAGCCCTGGTCACATCCCAAAATACAGGAAAAGAAGCAGCAGTGGGAGCCAGTAATAAATGTAATGATGGTAATAGTGCAGGCAAGAAGATGGAGCAAACCCGTTCCAAGCACTGTCCCGCAGCTGCATCCTTCATGGATGGTAATGGGATGGGACACTGTTGGCATTACCTCCTGTATAGGTTTGCTCTCCCCAGAGAGACAGAGCAGCCCAGATTGGGGCACACAGACAGGCTCGGCCCCAGCCTGGTCACACACAGCCCTGCGCTCCCCCAGGAGCCGCCGCTGGGCCAGCACTGCCCTCCCTCACAGTGATATGCCCACGGAGGAATTTGCACTTCATTCTTTGACACCCGCTTTAATTATAGGTCTCGAGTTGGCTTTGGTCTTTCACAAGAGCCTGAGCTAATTTCCTGATCCCCTTTCCACGGGAGGGTTTGTGAGTCACTCACTCCCTCTGTATACAAACAAAGGCTGGGGGGGTTGGGGTGGGGGGGCTTTGCCAAAACCCCAAGTGCTGCAGGCTGTCCCAGCCCAGCAGGGACACCAAACCTCCGTGCTGCTTTCCCCCCGCAAAGAGAGCAGCAGACAGGCAGGACAGGGCAGGAGGTGACACCCCATACGTGCTAATGCAGAATTCCTGAAAGGCTCATGGCACGCAGGGACGCTCCGTCCTCACCCACCACTCACTCAGTGCTTCCCATTCTCCAACAGCAGAACGCTGACAGCTTCTCCCCAGCCCTCAGTCAGAAACCATCTCCTTAACTGCAGCACAGTATGGACTTCAGCTGTCTGAATGCCATCGTCACTCAGTTCAAGGAGACACGGGAAATTCTCAGCAGCCAGGTGAACCTCTCTGGTCTCCAAAAGCATCCCCAAAGGCACCGCTGCTCACACTGCACGGCGCAGCTCAGGACACAGGGAAGGAACTCTGAGCTCACAGCCCTGAGCTGCCCTCGTGGAGTATTTCACCCCAGTCATGAGACAGGGCGGATGCAGCTCAGGATAAATCATCAACCACAGCGACAAGACAGAACCAGGAGGCTGTGCAGGACCGCTGATGCCCGTAGCACAAGGGGAGCCCACCGGAGTCAACGCTCCCAGCCTCACAGTGGAAGCTTTCCAGGCCCACTGTGGAAAAAGCAGCTGAGAGCTGCAGCAGTCCCTTGGACGCTCACTGCAAGGATGGGCAGCTGTCCTCGCACAGCATCTCCCCTTTCCTCTTCCCCAGCCCCAAAGCTGAGGGTGGAAGCGGAAAGAAAATCTGTACACGTCATTGCTGAGCTGCAGTGACAGCACGAGGAGAGCAGTGGGCACAGCCTCCTCCCAGCCACAGCTCCAATGAGCCAATCCTCATCCATCCCAAATAAGCATCCTGCAGAGGGATCAGCCCAAGCGCCGTATCCCCACGGGGTCCCTCCATCCCCAGGGCGGCTCTCAGTGGAGGGATGTTCCGCCTTTCTTCTCTTGAAGGATTAGACACACTTCTTTTCTCTCGTTGCTTTTCAAAGGAGAGGCTTTTTATCACCGCTGATCCCCGGGGGGAAATCTTTTCCTCTCACTCCTCCTCCTCCCTCCCTCTCTCAAAAGGGGAGGGAGGGGGAAGAAGTTTGCCTTCATCTCAATCTCTTTGCTGACAGGCACTAAAGGACAGATGGACGGACCGATGGATGTACAGCACTCCGGGTCCCCCCCACCCCTCCCCGCTGTGGTTTCCCTACCACCAAGCACACCCAGGGCTGGCCCCTGAGAACACCCAGCAAAATCCCAGCTCCTTATTTCGAAAGCCCAAAGCAATTGCGAAACCCACCCAACGCCAGCAGAACAGCAGCAGCACACAGAGCTGCGAGCAGCTGCAGGTGCTCCACGCTCACCTACCTGCTCTCCCCCCACGTTCCCCCCCCCTCCACTTCCTGAGGGCTGCAATTCTGTTTTCCAGTGTTAGATGGATTTCTCTCCCCCTCCTCTTCCTGACTGCTGCGGAACAGATCAAACCAAAGAGAGGAAACCGACGCTTCGAGCTGGCAAAGCTTGAGACATGCACAGCTATTTTTACAGGCCGCTCGCATGCTATGAGTGTGCCTAAGAGTGGGGACTGCAGCACGATGGGCTCTGCAGACACACAGGGCTGCCCACGGCCATACACACCCCAGTATGAAACCCCACTGCGTTGGAGCCTCTGAGCTCTCCTTGCTACCAGACCAGCAGCAAAGTGCGTGGATTCTGACTGCCGGCCCCACTTCAGCTTTGTCTCTTTATTTTTAGGCATCCCCTTAAAACTATAGAGGAAATCATCCAAAAGAAGTTTCTTCACCCAGCCTGTCAGCTTGAGGAAGTGAAATTAAAGCAGGAAAAAAAAGGGAAAAAAAAAAAAAAAAACAACAACGAAAAACCTGAATCCTAATAAATCACACATCCACGCACACCAAATTGGAGAAATCTGGGCATGCCTCCAAAGCCAAGTAAATGGATGATAAACAAAACAAACCTAGCTCTACCCAGCAATAAAGGCTTTCACGTTTGGAATGTCTCACCCTGGAATCGCTTCCATTGACGGCAAAGCCAGGGGAAGCCACTGGGCTCCCACACGAAGCTGTGCCTCCCCAAATCCACCCGGACCCACGATGCCAGCCCAGTGCTGAGCTCTGAGCATCAGCATCCCTCCCGCGCTGGCCCCGTGCCCTCAGAGCTGAATGGGGCCTTTCTGCAAAGAGCGTTGAGGCTGCAGGAAAAGCCTGCCCAGCCTCAACCAGAGTGGGGAGAAAGGGGCCTGGAAATGGCAGCAATGCCCTACAGCTCGTGGGAGCTGAGTTCTGTGCACCCTGGAAGTCCACGGTCCTGCTGGAGGATCAAAGAACAAAAGCAAAAAAAAAAAAGGGCAAAAAGATTAAGGGTGAGGATGCTGGAATAACCCCCCTCCATACAAAGGAGGCCTACAGGAGAGGGGAAAAAGCAGTAGCAGGTCTCCTTTTTAAGCTTTAGATGCTGATTCCCATTGATATGGATGCAGCAGAGCCATGCCCACCCCCTGCCCGCTGCACAGGGTAAATCTTTTCAGAGCATGCAGCAGGAGGGCCAAGGGCAGCTCCCAGCCCTGCAGCAGGGTGAGATGATGTGCCCAATGGAGAACAGCCCAGTGCAGCAGCTGCAGCCTCCTCGTGCCACAGCCAGACTTTGGGGGCCCAACCCACACTGCACAGCCAGGCTGAGAGCCAAGGGGCTGACAGCACAGCCAGCAGAAAGCAAGATGGGGGACCACACAAGGGACGCAGCACGTGCATCACCCCCCAGCCTGCACCCTGCCCTGTTCTTCTATTTGCTTCCCAGCAGAGATTGCCACGAAACAGTTAAAGGTTTCCCAGCTGGGCTCACTGGTTAAAAGTCCACCGGGCATTTTCCCATTGCGGACTTTAGCCCCAGTGCACAGCCACGATAACACAGCAGTGCCACAGGGCAGCTGCAGGATGGGTGCTGCCAAGGTGGGCGTCCCCTGCAAAACACAGGGCAGGAAACTACAAACCGGGGCTCAGAGCAGCGTGGGGTTTGAAGGCAGAGTGAGGTCGCACAGTGCTGCTGCGGTGCGGTGGCAATGCTGTGCTTATGGGGTGTCAGACCCCTACCCAGTGCCCCACTGACAGCACTGCTCCAGTGCTGCAGCCCCTCTGCCACCAGGGCCGCACATACCCTTTTTTATAAGCTGGGTGATGTAATCAACTGGTATTTATAATGCTGAAAACATCCCAAAGCTCCATCTCTTCCAGCTCCCAAGCACACTGTGTACTCTTAATAAAGTAATTGCAATGATGAATAGCTCCTTATAACATTCCTCTTCTGCAGCTACCGTCAGGACCGAGAGTTTCTCCTAACTCTCCTCCAAAGCACACGCAGGATTTCACCTTTTCACAGCAAAACATACACTGAAAGTCTGGAACACATGAACTCCTGCTCCCCAGCCCAGCCATCCTATTGCCTTCACAATAAAGTCAGCAAATCACTGCATGTCAGTCCCAGCCCTTAGCTCCCTGGTGGGACCCTCAGCCCACCCAATGGGGTCAATGATAAACGCTGACTCCACGGTTATGGGAGGGGGCACCTGCAGCCCCCAGCCCCACAGCTTGGGGCTCCCCAGGTTTTGGAGCAGGGCTGTAGGTTTAATCATTTGCACAGAAGTCCTTGTGTGCTTGTCCTTTCCACGCTGATAGCTACAAGACAGGCCACCACTTCATTTGTTTGGTAGATTCACTTTTACCTGATTAATTTGTACAGTCCTTCCCCCCCACCCCCCCTCCCCACCAACTGAAGCTTCCCACCCCACACAAAGCCTTCAGGCCCACGCAGGGAATAAAAAGAATTCCCGAGCCCAGCTCAGACCCTGCTCTCCGGGTGCTTTCCATACAGCCTCTGCTCCCAACCCCTAACAGCAGAGCAGCGGGGACAACAGCATTATCCACCCATCGGACTGAGCAGGTGACAAATACAGTGGGTGACAAAAAGAGACCTGGGGCCAATGGGTCCAAACAGCAGACATGGCAGATGCATGGATCAGTCCCACAGTGCCTGGGTCCAGGGGATGTGGGGATGTATGAGGCTTACAGTGCTGCTCCTCATGAGAAATCCCTGCCCTGCAACACCTCCTGCACACACCCAGAGGCCCCAAGGCTCTGCTGCAGAACCCAGACGTAGTGTTGCCTCCGCTCCCATGGTGCAGCACCCGGCCAACCGGCCCTGGAGGAAAAGCAGCAGCCGTGAGCAAACCAAACACCCGGGCTCAGCAACCCCACGGTGACCCACAGCCTCCTGTTCCCACAGGTTAAACCTGCCCTGCAGGTGGGGCCCGAAGAGCTCTGGATGGGAACTGCTGGTTTGCCCCTAGCAGAAGCTGAACGGGATGCACTGCCCTGGTTACCAAAACAGGGCCAGGTCCGACCCCAAAATCCCAATGAATTAAATCAAACGTCTCCCAACCCTATAAGCAGCAGAGAACCCTGCTGGCAGGGAGGCAATATGAGATGCAGCAGCCCCCAAGCAGCCCCACAGTGCACATGGGATGCTCTGAGCCCGCTGGGAGCTGTTTAGATAAAGTCTCTGACATTTGCAAACAATGGGTATCAGCTGGCCCGGGGCCAGGCTATCTTGAGCAGGGATCACAGCTAAGCCTTCCTAAGTGCTTAAATGGGGGCCCGCAGGTATCCATCCCTGCAGCACGAACTCTTCCGCCAGCCACAGCCAACACTGCACGGCTCTGGGTGTGCAGGACAGACAGACAGGCAGACACAAGCCTTCACTTTGCCAGGAAGAGGGATTTAGGGCTGCCCTGTGTAGGACAGCTTCCAGCCCGGGTAATTGCTTCACGCCCCACTTGGACAGCAGCATCCCCCAGACAGCCCCACAGAGGCTCAGGACAGGCACATTCATGGTACAAAGCATGGTACTGCCCTGTGCAGTACAGCATGCCCACAACTTGCTTAGGTGTGCAGAAAACTTCAGCTTCTGACAGGTTTACCCCAACAGGAAGGGAGCCTGGGTGGCCCGTGTAGGTACAGGAAACTCCTTTCTATCACGCTCATCGTTCCGTTTCCTCTGGATTTCTTTAACCTTTCACTCGGGCCCTGATTTATGCCTTCACACTGACTTTTTGCATGCGTGCAATTCCATTTCCCCTTTTCTCCACCAGCAAAAAACACAGCAACACCTCAGCGCCTGCCCATAGCAATGTCTGCAGGGAAACCTTCTGAGGACAGATGGCAGCGTGCACACATCCCTGTGTCCCAAAGCAGGGACTGTGGGGACACAGCCCTACAGGACAACAAGAGGTGTTTGCTACAGCAGGGGTAAGCACAGCAGCCAGCCCCAAAAAGCAAAGGTTGGATTTCAATTTGGATGGAACAGCCTTGCAACCAGGTGGGGACGCAGCCTTCACGCCACCTCCATGCCCCCTGGGTTGGGGGATAAGCAGTTTGTTTCCAACCTGGGAGGAATCTGGGCGCAGAACGTCAGACAATGTCAGGAAGCATCTCAGCTTCCCTGAGCTGACAGAGGGGAACGCGCCTCTGCTGGGGTTAAAGGCTCCAGGCAGCATCTGAGCACCAAGAGAGACAGTGTAAGGGAGAGAGAGCAGGGCAAGGGATGGGGCAGGAGCACAGTGCCACGCTTCAGGCTGGGAAACAGGAGAGCTGCAGGGTGAGCCAGGAGAGCGGCTCGGTGTCACCGCCACGGCACCAGGCAGGTCTCCTGCACAGCCACCCGCTCACAGCATCCCCGAGCCCTGCACTGCACAGCGGGGAAATGAAGTTGCAAAGGTTATCGCTTGGGTGCTTGGCCGAGCAGAAAAACCCGCTCGGGAAACAAGCAGGGAAAGCAGAGGGGGTTGGGGAGCTGCAGGGGGGGGGGGGGGGGGGGCGGAGAGGGGCTCAGCATGGCCCCATAGCCAAAGAGAAGGCACAGGGCTCAGCCAAGCTGCTGTGCTCCCATTCCAAAAGAGACCCTGGGAAAATAAACGCTAAGGCTGTTCTGAAAGTTTATCTGTTCTCACGAGAGCGAGCGTGCCTGACTCCACTATAGAGATGTCATTATTTTCATGCATCTGCCTTACCCAATTTTATTTAGTTGCTTTCTGCACCATTTCATGCTCATTCTGCTGCTGAGCGAGACAATTGCTTTATAACTCTAGGGTGCAATTTCACTGTCTGTGAGCCACACGCACGCACGGAGCTGCACCTCCCTCCCCACATTTGGGGGTTGCATTGAAATGCTTTAATTACTTCCCCCCCCAAAAAAAAACCCCAACAAAAATGAGAGTGAAATTGTAAATGACAACACAGATAACTGTGAGGTGTTGCATGGGGGGGACACCACAGCCGGACAGCAGCAGCTCCCCGTTAGAAAGGAGGATGACAAACCAGAGGGTGATTTTCTCTCTCATGCTCAGCGAATGAGGAGAGACGGAGCCGGGGGCCGGAGGGCAGAGAGCTGTGAATCACGCTGGGTTTTACGATCCATTGAGAGCCACACTTGAGCAAGTGCAGGTCGGGAGGAAGGCTGGATCTGCAGGTGCCGAGCTGCCAGCCAGCGGCTTGCAATGCACTCCAGCTCCCAGCCCTCAGCTCCAACCCCACATCCCAGCCCCACTAAGGCACGAGGAGTGGGAGCTCTGAACGCAGCCAAGCGATGGGGGCTGTGCGCATCCCCACCAGCGAGCACCTCCGGCACAACCTCTGCTGATACGCCGCTATCTGCCGCCAGCTGCAGCGTTAGGGGCCACCGCTCCTCTGCGCACGGCCTCCCGCTCCCGATAAAGCCGATCCTCTTCCAAAAACGGGGCACCAAAACAAGGAGCTGGGGGTGGGGGGGGTGTCCAAGCACGGAATGACCGAGGGGGACACAGGGGCTGTTCCTTCTGCAGGCAGCACAGCCGCCCCGTGCCAGCCCTTCCGTTCTTGCTTCACCGCCAACGTTGCCTCACCGTTCCCTGCAATGGGGACGTGGGAGCCGCGCTGCCCACGAGACGAAATCGCAGCCCACAGAGTTCACAGCAAAGAAAAACACACACACACACACACACACACACACACACACACACACAAAACTTTCCGGCGGCGCTCACCCGTCGGCCAAAAATGGAAAAACAAGAATGAGACGGGGCTGCCTTCACACCGCCAGCTGGAAGCAGGCACGCACCCGGCCCAGCGCTGCTGGCAGCCCCGCTGCAAAGGATTTGCCATAGAGCTGCAGGGCTGCCCCTCATCTCCCTCCCCCCCCCCCCCCCCCCCCACCGCCCTTGGTTTTTTTTTTAAAGTCAGTGCAATCTGAAGAAAGCCAAAACCACACAAAAGAGGAGAGAATGAGAAGGAACGAGCAGACAGGAATGCTATTACTATTTTATTGGTCGCAAATACCGGCTCTGCACCTTTTATCTCCTCGCTCCGCTGCGATCTCGCACCCCATGCAATATGAGGAAAGGGTCACGGATCAGAGCAGACCCAAACTTAAGGTTCAAACCATACAGAAAGTTGGGTGCGATGGCCCCAATGCCAGCCATTGGGAGACCCTGAAGCCCCACAGGGCAACGAGGCCACCAAAGCTGCTTTCCTGTCACCACCAATGCAAGAGTAGAAAGCAAGAGACTGACCCCAAAAGCACACTGGGAAACCAAGCTCCCACTGTCACCTCCCATCGGGACGCATGGGAGAGTAGTAGAAGGGGATGCAATCCTTACCCCTAACAGAACCAAGACTTGGGGTGTTGCCTCTTCCCCCACTTGGAGCACTCAAGTGCAAGTTCTCCCCACTCCCAGCCCTAAAAGCCGCTTGCTTTGGCCACCTGAACCTCCAAGTGACCACGAGCCCAAAGCATACAAGCACAGCCCAATGGCATCACCACCACAAGGCCAAAGCTCCCAAAACCCCCCAAAAATCCCACCTGACTCCATGTCCCACCCAGCCCCATCCCAGCATCCAACCCCACACACTGGGCTGGGGGCCGGGCAGCCCCAGGTACAGCCTAAAAAACCCAACCAAACAAAAGTTTTGCGCTTAGAATGTTTGAACAGGATTAGTTTTTAACTCCACATTAAACAGCATTTCAAAGGTGGGGGCAGGGGGGGGAGCAGCATTTGGGCTTCATGTGAACTGTCTGCATGGGCACTGCTCCCCGCTTATCCCAGACAATACCTTCTATTTCCAAACGCTCCTAAAAATCTCCAGTTGTTTCACCTTTCCCTTTGCTTTTTCTAAGCAAAACACAGTCCAAAACAAAAACAAGGCCGCTTCCCAGAGCCGGTCCCCATTTAACAAGAGGGCATTTTCAGTCTGAAAATCACGGTGCGTGCGGGGATCCTTCTGCAGGGCTTTTCAAACCCTTATTTGCAATATGATTTCGTCTGCTCCGTGCTGCCTTGATGTTCCAGCAGCCTTCCGAGAGACGCAGCCGCTGCTCCTCCCTGCAGGCACAGCTTTGCTTTGAGGAGGAGGAAAGGGGGGGGGGGGGGGGGTGGAAATAAAAGCCGAGCAAAGAAGGAAATGTCAGAAAGCTGCTCTTCGTGCGCGTGTCAAACGTTCAAAGTTATTCCGGAGTCTCCGTGTAATAAAATACAGCAACTCCTGACAAAATCAATTAGAATAAAACCACCCGAGCTGCCTCCCCTACTGCTTTGTAGCTGGGCTGAATTGAGATCCCGTCTGGGTCTGGGAGGGAGCAACCAGGGAACTACCAGCACTGACCCCACACACCACCCCGAGCATCCCTCGGCATCGCGGGGACGACCCACAAATGAAGGAGATGTGCTGGGGATGGGATCCACACACAGCAGGATTAATGAGAGCCCCACGAGGTGATTGAGGTCCTGGGGAACAGCCCTGCAGCCCCACAGTGCTCTGAAGTGATGTGAGGTGTCCCCGCTGCACAGAGGAGCCAAGCACACACACGGCATTCCTAACCCCTTCTCCAACAGCACGAGAGATGCATCATAAAGGCTCCCTGGATATGTATGACAGGGGGTCTGGGATATTTATCACACGGGGCCTCAGATTATTTACAGCAAGAGCGATGCAGTGATTCCAAGTTCAAGAGCCTGAAGGGAATCCCCGCTCACATAACCCGATGCGTTGGGACACTTTGGGACAGCGCAGGACCACAGGCAGCCCCCACCCCACAGACACCTCCACCCCCCGGTTGGTTTTTAACCATCCCACAGCCAAACCCAACATTCATCGTTCCGGCACGTGGGGATCCATCCCTGCACCCAGGGATATCAACAAAAAGGTTGTTTTAACCCATTTCTCCATCAATATTCACTTTCACCCTCCAGATGTGGGTGGGATGAAGGCAGGGCGTATTTTCCAGTGAAACACTTGGATTGCCCCCTCGGTTTTTTTCCTTCAACGGGAGAGCAAAAAGCCAATCATAATATTTGTGATGAATAACTCAAATTCTGCGGCTTTCTCCCCTGCTCTCCTTTATATAAATAAAATGCCCCAAACACGAGGAGCACAGATGCTCTCTCCAACCCAGCAGGACAACACAGAGTAACTTCAGGGACTCTCCGAGGCTTTATTTCACCATCTCAGCCAAGATTCTGATAAAGACAACAATTCCTTCCCGGCTTCTTTTGCATGAGTCAGTCAGGAGAGGTCGAGCCCTGCGCTCGGACAGCTCTGAGTGTGTCTGTTCTTCATCTCCTGATCCCACAGGGACCCCAGCACCGCTCAGCATCCCCCAGACACAAGCATGGTGATGCTCACTGGGACGGCTCACCCAGGCAGCAACACTGTGTTCATCCATCCTATTTTATATTGCCCTCTCTATGGGTTTTCTCAGCAGCTAAAAGGAGCAGAATGAGGGGACTGCACACAGGTGTGGGTTCCCACCGACCCAGGTTTGCACAGCATCCTCATCCCAGCACCAAGAGGTTCTCAGGACCTTCTGCCTCCTCAGGCGCAAAGAGAAGGAAGCAATGAAGGGATTGCAATGGCCACAGAGAGCAACGCTTTTACTCAGAGATTTGGGAAAAGGTGGCTGCCCAAAGCACCACTTCACACCCATCACCAACCTGACCTGGCTGCAGCCACAGAGCAGTGGGCACCAGGGGCTGCAGAGATGCCTGGGGATGGGGAATCCTGGCAGGAGCCTCTGCCCGGCATCTGCCACCCGCTGCCAAGGTGAGCAGCAAAATGAGATCCTACTATTAAAAGTGCCCGGTGCTGGCCACGTTTCCACCCATGACATCAGCGGGGTTATCTGAGTCTAACCAAGGGCAGGGCTTGGCCACGAGCCCCCATGCCGTTATCCTTTTTAAGCCAAACTGAGTTGAGATTTTGATGGGGCCGTGCAGTACCAGAGCCCGCTTTTGGCCCCTGGCTGCTCTAAGAAGGCATCAACCATCTGAGCTCGGCTACTTTTTGCCCAGCTCCCAGCCATTGCCCTCGCAGAGCATCCCAGTGCCATGCAAACAGGAGTGGGCCCCTCTCCATCCCCTGCTCAGGGCTCAGCAAGGGCTCCACGTGCTCCTTGCCCTCTCCAGCTGCCCGCAGGCTCCGGGGCTCTGCCCATCCCCAAACTCAGAGTGAGACCCAATTCTCCCCTTTCAATCTCAGCCCTTAGAGCCACAGCTGAGGTTTTCAGCAACGCATGACCAAAGGCCAATGGATAAAAGTTGGAGAGTCCTTCCCGAAGCAAACCTCAACCACGCACTTCCACCAACTGCAAGCCACATTTTCCCCTAACTTTACGTTTCTTGGTTACAGTCCCCCCACGCTCCACCACTGCATCCCCCTCACGCCCCTCCCCAGCACACACACACAGTGTTTAGACCTGAGCAGCCCAGCCCGTTGTTTTTCACTCACACCAGCACACAAACCCTCTGCCAGACAGCAGCAAGGTGACACACGCTGCTCCACCCCCCCCCCAACATGACGAACACCACGGCACGCTACCAGCATCCACAGGGAGCTGGGCTCCCCAGGAAAACATAGGCACATCACCAGGGCCTAATCCTGCCCACCCCACTCAGGGTCCCTCACCCACAACAGCACCAAAGGAAACGTCAGAACTTTGGGCAGCCAGCCTCACTATTAAACCAACAGTGTGGGCACAGATAGGTGCTGTCTGGGGGGTACGTGACCCTGCATCCATCTGCTGACCCTATAACAGGGCTGGGGTTCTTATTTTGGGGGGGGGGGGGGGGGGATGGGGGATGGACTCTGCAGGGAGATGCTTTCAGCCCCAGCACCAACTTCGAAGCAGGCAGAGCAGCAGCACTCCGCTATCAGCACTGCACAACCGCGATTCCGGGGGCACTTCGGTGAGAACAAAACCCAAACAACCCCAACCCCCCCTCCCCTCCGTTTCCAAAGTCTCAGCACTGATTTAAAGCCCCAGCACTGATTTAAAGCCCCGCCGGCCGCGCTGCGCGGTGGCAGCGGTGCGGGCTCGGCCCCAATTCCTCCTCCCAGGGCTCGGCGCCAGGCGACTTCGCTAAAAGTTTGTTCTTCCCCCTCCCCGAGCCCTGAGCTCTGCAATATCGCTTCTGCTGAACGCCAGACGCAGGGAGGCATTCGCCCTTAACAAGCCAAGACTTGACTCCAGCACCGAAACGAAGGCAAACTCCAGCTGGAAAGAGGGTTGAAAATGGAACTAAAGAGAGGAGGAAAAGAAGGGGGGGGAATATAATAAAGAGAGAAACGGAGAGAGGAAAGCAACAGCCGAGGCAGCGCGCTGCCAGTCCCCGTCCGTCCGTCCGTCCCCCCCCCCCGGCAGCACCGAAACCGGGCAACGAAGGGGCTCCCCCGTTTGAAAATACCGCTTGCGCCGCCTCGCAACACAATAACAATAATACAAATCCAACCCGAGAGCGCAAAAAGGCATAAAGTCGACAGCCGGATGGGGAGGGGGGGAGGTTAGGGGGGGGGAACAGCCCCCGGCGCTCCCCGAGAAGGGGCGCAGCGCATCCCGGCACCGGGCGGGGGGATGCAGCAGCTCCGGAGGCTGTTTGCGCTCTTTTCTATTTTCTGTATTCCCTCCCTTCCCCCCCCCCAACCCCCACCCCTCCTCCTCCTCCTCCTCCTCCGCTATAGGAACGAAGCAGCCGCTCGGAACCCAACTCACCCAGTGGCAGGAAGTGTTTGGTGTCCATCGCTGGTGCTTAACTCATGCCAAGGGGCTCGGTGGAAAGCGGCGGCGGCGGCGAAAAAAACACACACACACACACACACACACACACACACACGGCGCGCGCAGGGGAGGAGGAGAGCGAAATCAAAGCGAAAGGGGAGAGGGAGGGGGAAGGGAGGGAGGGGAGGAAAAAAAAAAAAACCACCCAAGGGGAGGAGGGAGAGGAGGAGGAGGAGGGCGAAGAGGAGGAGGAGGAGGAGGAGGAGGAGGGAGGGGAAGGCTCGGCCCGCACGGCGGCCCCGCGCAGCGCAGGGCGCGCAGCCGCGAGTTGTGCAAACTCCCAACAATGTAACTCCGCCAGCAGCCGCCGCGCGGGGCCCGCGCAGGGGGGGGGGGGGGAGCCGAGCGCCGCGCCCGCCCCGCAGCGCCCGCCCCGCAGCGCCCGCCCCGCAGCGCCCGCCCCGCAGCGCCCGCCCCGCAGCGCCCGCCCCGCAGCGCCCGCCCCGCAGCGCCCGCCCCGCAGCGCCCGCCCCGCAGCGCCCGCCCCGCGCTGGGGAGAGGAAAAAGGGAAAAAGGAGGGGAGGGGAGGGGAGGGGAGGGGAGGAGGGGGGGGGTAAGAGTTGATGGAAAGAATTAAAAATAATAATAATAATAATAATAAAAGGGGGAATTAATAGGAAAAAGAAAAAAAAAAGGAGGGGTGTAGAGAGTGGGAAGGGAAAAGGAAAAACTGGGGGTGGAAAAAGGGAGGTTAAAAGTGATGGGGGGGGGGGAAAAGGGGGGAGTTAAAAGTGAGAGAAAAGGAAACTGAGAATGGGGGGGATGGGGATTGAGAATGGGGGGGGGAGGGAAAATTGGGGGTGGGAGAAAGGAAATGGTGAGGGGGGAAATGGGGGAATTGGGGTTGATGGAAAGTGATGTGGGAGAGGGGAGGGGGGAGAAAGGAAAAAGGGGGGGAAGAAGGAAAGGAAAGGTTAAAAGTGTTGGGGGGGGAGGGAAAAAGAGTGGGGAAAAGGAAATGTAGAAAAAAGTGATTTGTGAAAAAGGCAAAAAGTGTCAGGGAAAAAAAAAAAGTGAGGAAAAGGAAAAACTGAAAGCGATGGGGGGGGAAGGAACAGTAAAAATTAAAAGAGGTGCTGGCAAGGGGGGAGGTGTCTGTTGGAGGTGCTGGGCAGCCCCAGGATGGTGGGGGCATCTGTAGAGCACAGGAAGAATCCCCCCCTCTCCCCCGAGGCACTCTTTGCCCCCCAGTTGTTGCACCCCAGCGGCCTTCAGAGCACGGTACCTTTGGGTTCCCATCGTGGAGACCCAATGAACACCTCTCTGCACACACGCACGCACACACACAGCCTCTCTGCTCAGCCCTATGGCTGCGTCCCACCTACCCCAGGCACGAGCTGGGGTCTGTGGGTGACCCCCATGGGACACATTGCCACCACCATCACCTCTCTGGGTGATCCTCAGCACTTCCGAGCCTCTTATCTGCCCCGGTTGATTCTTTCATTGGCAATGCTCCCGGTGCCATAAATGTTAGCACCCTAGCACCTCCCCCCGTAGAAATGCATTCCCTTATCTCTCCCCATTGCCATATCCCAGTCTATCACCTGCCTGTGCTTATCAGCCCATCCCGTAGCTATCGCTGCACTATCACTATGCACATCGCAGTGGCCCGATGCGATTCCCCAGCACCCCATTCCTCCTTGCTCCTGCATGCATCCCCAGAAGGGTATCCCTGCCTTTCCTTTTGGCTTTCCCTCCTGGACCCAGTGCAGGACCCCAGCCCTCTCCCAGCACAAGCAGTGTGCTGCAGCTCGTCAGCTTTAATTGCAGGAAGAGGATAGGACAAGAGGGAATGGTTTTAAGCTGAGACAGGGGAGGTTTAGGTTGGATATGAGGAGGAAGTTTTTCACTCAGAGGGTGCTGACACACTGGAACAGGTTGCCCAAGGAGGCTGTGGATGCCCCATCCCTGCAGGCATTCAAGGCCAGGCTGGATGTGGCTCTGGGCAGCCTGGTATGCTGGTTGGCGACCCTGCACATGGCAGGGGGTTGGAATTGGATGAGCACTGTGATCCTTTTCAACCCAGGCCATTCTGTGATTCTATGAAGAGAAACACTGAGAGGATCCATCTTGCATCACCGACACTCAGAGCTGCTGAAGTTGAAGCAAAAGAAAGAGCCTCGGATCCTTTTTATCCTCTGCTCCTGTAATTTCTGCATGTCCAAACAGATTTTGGAGCCTGTTTATAACTGGTAACTTCGTTTGCTCCCAGGCTGGGACCTGAAATGCCAAGTTTCATCTCCAAGTCAGTTTTTATGGCTGAGTTGCATTAACTCCTGGGAGCAGGGGGGAAAAAAGAAAGAAAAAGGAAATCCTACATCAGGATATAAGAGAAAGTTGTGGTCGTTAGAAAAGGCCAAAACGTGGGTGGGTTGGCATGGCTAAAGTGCCAGGTCTTGGGGACACCTGCCTGCTTACTCTGATGGCTGCAGAGCTTTTGATCCGGGGCTGAAAATCCACTTCTGTGGATTCTAACCCAAGGAATTACCGTAACTGGGACATTTCATGCTCCTCTCTCATCAAGCTCTTTAGAGCAAATTAAATTTCTCCCTAACCAGCCTGTAACAGTTTGTGTTAGATGTGGATCTAAATGTTAATTGCAGTGACAATAACAGGTCTGATCCTGCAGTCCTTATTTGGGTAAAACCTCCCACAGAAGCCAAAGGAATTTTGCCCCAGAGAAGACAGCTGGATGCAGTCCCACATTTCCCGTCTCCTGAAGATGCCAGAAGGTAGCGAGAATATTTCTGTGATGTTATAAACCTCCTTTTTCCCCCACCCACCTCCCCTCAGTTCTTTAATGCACCATTAATCTAACAAGCTCTGCTTGGCTTCAGCAGTGCACTTGCTTGCAATAGAGCCGAAGCCATGGAGAGGGGTGAGGTTGGTTTGTACCTGTGCTGGATGTAAAGGCACCTGGAGGTCCTCCACCATCCCGGTAGAGCTGTATGGGAAGCCTTCGTGTGGTCCTCATTCCCTCTGCTCTCAGGTAATGCTTCAAATGTGAGACCTGAAAGAGGGCAGCTGTATATGATGGGACGATTTGGGGTCTCCCTGTCCTCATCATTCAGTCCTAGCTGGCTTTGGCAAAGGGACATCCCGTATTCAGGTAGCATTAGGAGTCAGGTAGGCCATTCTCTCTCCATCCCCACACTCTCGCACTGCTGTCCCCACAGAGCCTGGAAAAGGGTGCAGTCCCTCCCCATCCAGACCCATCCTCACAACCCAAACAGCTGCAGAAGGTGGGTCCCTGCTCCGAGCACACACGAACCAGCAGATACTCAAAGGCACAAAGCATTTCTTCAGCGCTGGCGATTCAAATCCCCTGCTTTGTTTGGTGTCTTTTTTTTTTTTTTCCCCCAGCAGCATTTAACAAGCTGATGATGTTTGTTTATGAAGTGAAATGCACATGATTTATTTGATCTGCTGGAGCTGGAGAGCTGCATTCCCACGCCAGGGACAGGCAGAGACGCTGCCTTCATCCCCTCTGTTGGAAACTGCTCAGATGAAGTATTGTACAGTCAGAGGCACTGAGCTGCGCTTTCAGCTGCTTCAGAGCAGGACATTAAATGCTTATTAGAGACCTCCCCACTTCCCAGCCATAAAGCTGCACTTGTTCTTGTCTGTCTCTGTACGTAGAGACGGCCTTAATGAAGTGTTCCTGCAGTTGACACAGGTTTGGGGGAAGTCTTGGGGCACGTGGGCTGTAGCCTGGATGTGGCTTGAGTGATGGTAGGGAGGTTCTTGTCGTGCTTTGCCGGGGGGCTGGGTTGAACACATCTCACCTGGTTTGCCGGGACCATGGTTTAATTAATTGCTTTGCAAGAAGGCTCTGTAGAGGGAGAGTCTAGTTCTGCCTTTTACAACACCTGGAGGTTTACTTCATCTCATCACCCAGACCAGAGCTTGGCTGCCAAGGAAGCCGAGGAAACTGATCCATTAACTGATGGAAGATGAAGTGCAGAACGTGAATTATGAGACTTACAGCTCCTTGGGGATAGCATGTTGAGCATCACCCATCCTGGGGATGGGACACGAGCCAGATCCTCACCTGGTGTGAGCCAGCAGCACATGGCCCAGGGCTGGGCACCAGCTGAGGTCCCCCTGCCTCACCTGGGGCTGCTGTAGGGCTGTGCCAGCAACGTCACCACAAAGCCTTATACCAGAGCTTGAGGATGTGCCACTAACAGGGCCTTCCCCCCATCCTTGCATACAAAACACTTTGCAAATGAAGTGTGAATATGCTTTATCATAGGCATTTATTACTGGTGATAGTTGAATAAATCTCCCTCCATTCACATACATATACATAAGGTGTATATAAATATGCAGCCAGTATCCAGCCCAGAGCCTTTTTGACGATGTCAGTGTAGCCCCCATAAAGATAGTGGGAAATGATTCATAATATTTATATGACAGACACGATATGAACCGTAATAGCCTGTTGGGATCGAGAATATCCATAGGTCTCTGTCAGCCACAAATGTGATTTAAATATTATATATGTGGCAACTGTAGCATTAGTAATATGATAGCTGTTATTGATAGTGGTCATAAAACGCAGTAGTTTTGCGCTGAAGAATGTGAAAAATAATCTAGTGGTTTTCCTAATGGTCTCCCCAGCAATGCACTGAAGGAAGTGTACTTTCAGTGCCTCTTCTGTCAGTGCCTCCCCTCCCCCCCCCCAACCTAAACTGCCGTTGGGTTCTATCAGATTACTGCTGGGGCCATGCTTCGTTCTGCTGATGTCAGCTTGTGGGTCTGTCTGGTGGGCTGGGGGGGATTTTGCTGGGCTGTGGGGTCAGGGTTTGCTCCTCTCCATGGAACGGGGCTCAGTGCTGCCATGCTGGGTGTGAAGGGAAGACTTTGTCCAGCGGCTGCGCAAGGTTGTTCCCCCTTTTGCAATGGCAAAGGGTCATCAGTGATCATGAGTTTGCACAGCCCCATAGGAGAGCTGATAGCAGCAACTCTCACCTTCTCACTGTCTGAGCATCACGCAGATGCACAACGGGTGGGTTTCGCACTGCAGCAGTGCTCCCCAGGGCACCGCAATGAGTGGGAGCTCGTGGACCCCACCGTGAGGGACCAGCACCCAAGCAGTGACACCCAGCAAAGGCCCTCATCCCTCCTCACCATCGGACTGCCTTCCTCTCCCAATTCTGTCTCCTGAGAGCAAATGAAAGGGGAAAATCACTCCACCCCACAGCCATTAGTTACAACAGCCCCTATTTTTCCTCCCTTAGCATAAGCAAGAGAGGACGCAGCTTGCCCAGGTGGATGCAGGAGTCACAGTCTTGCTTTGGTGGGGTCTGCAAGGGGCTTGTTTAACCAACACCAATGCTGCACTGGTGAGGTGCAGCCTCTGGGACAGGTATCAGGATGGCTGCTCCATCCCTTCACATCGCAGAGAGCAAATCAAGGCAATGAAGTGTCCTCAAAACAGCAACAGAATGGTGGTGAGGCTGAGGAAGAGAGAAGGATGAAGGCAATAAATGGGTCGGTCCCCACAGACACCCAGCAGAGCCACACGTTGCTTCTCAATGACCTCCTGTGTGTTTCCAAAATGCAACAGAGTGCACTTTATGGAAGAAAGCAAAAGTGTATTGCAAAGTGAGGGTCTGGGTGTAACGTGGCAGCAGTTTTCTACACCATCTCCATTGCAAACGAGCTGATCTTCCTCTTCCTCACCCTGGTGGGAGCCAGGCATTGCTCCAGGGAGAGCTGTGGGCTCATTCCTGCTGTCGTTTGCACTGACATAAATCAGGAATTTACTCAGTTGAAATAAGTGGGGCTGCACCAGTATAAAACCAGTGTGAGATCGGAATTACAGTGCTATAAAAGCAGCGTGAGATTAGAATCAGCCTGAGTATATTGCAGCGACGGTTTGAGGAAAGCCTAGGGAAATTACCAATATTGGAACTGGAAAAAGAAGAGAAAAAAATGGCATATGATTTCCTGGTGATTTGGGAAATCAAATCCTCGAGGGCAGCGCTTGTGTTCCTCCCTCCTGCCGCAATGCCAGCACTGGTGAGAGCTGTGCCAGAGCGGTGATTCTCTGCTATCCCTCTTCTGGATGAAGCAGCTGGGAGATGCTTTGTATGAAGACGCCGTATAAAAATAAACGGAATTGAATTAGGGAAACAACTGAAGTCATTTCTTCTCCATCCTCGCATTAATCCATTCAGGCCGATTCTTTGGGTGCTCTGAGGGGGATTTGCATTACGGTGCTGTCAGCATCCACAGTCCGGTCCCCTCCTCCCAAATGAGCCTTGGCACTCCTAATTCAATGGCTCTTCATTATCCCCCCCCCTCCCCTCCACCTCCATGTGGGGCCCTTTGCTGGGTCCTGCACCCCCCAGCACGTTGCGTTGAGCGGCGCTTCGTAACGAGCAGCGATCTCCTAATGAGATTTTGGGGACGTGGAATCAGGGAAGGGAAAACAAATGCCGTCTTTTAAATGAAATAACGACGCGTAAGCCCTGAGATATAATAAACAGCACATCAGTGGCAATTTGATTTGTTAATGGAGCCTGTGCGTTGATATGCAGCGATGAGAGCTCTCGGAGGCAAGCGGAGCAATGCTGGTGGAGGCTGGGACAGCATCCCATCCCATGAGGATCTGCTGTCCTCAAACTGAGCTTCGTGTCTATGGGAGGATGCGTGGTAGCGAGGCCATTGCGTTGCATTGAAGTAGGTCAGGCTGCTGCTCCTGGCCATGCCGTCCCTGTGCCCCGCAGCCATGGATGGCAGCAGGCAGCACAGGAACCAAGGGGATCCGGTGGAGCACACGTTGCCAGAGCTGTGGTGTGGAGATGCCTCATGTTGCTGCATGGCGTGTCCTGGTGCTGCTCGTAGAATCATAGAGTCATTAAGGCTGGAAAAGCCCCCTCAGATCCCCAACCCCAACCCACCCCACTGTGCCCACAAACCACCTCCCACAGTGTCACATCGCCGCAGTTCTGGACCTCCAGCCCTCCCTGCACAGCCTGCTCCAATAGTTTTCCATGATCCCAGGAAAACCAGCATTGCTACATAAGGCACAGGCAGTTTGCCCCTTGGCTGGCGAGAAGCACAGGTAACATTTTCCCTTGGCTCTTTGGGAACATCTGGTTTTAATGCTGCTCGAAGCAGTTTTGGATAGCGCCGTAGCGTGCAGTTAATCTATTCACCATGTTCTAGGAAATATTATCATCTTAAAGGCAATTTAAGAAATTACAGAAATACAGAAATTACTGAAGTATAAATCCAGAGGTAACACTATCCTGCCTGACAGGAGCTCCACCAGCACTCCTTGCTCCGTTTGTAATGCCTTTGTCTCTGTCAAGATGATGTTTGATCCCCAGTTCTCCTCGCCTTGCACCATCCCTGGTGCTGCAGGAGCTCCAGCTTTGCACTGGGCTTTCAGGAACAGAGCAGAGTTTACATGAAGGAAGGATGCTGTGCAGCACTTCTCTCGTTGTCTCTACTGGCGAAGTTTTGGAGCTGGTAGAGAACATGGTAAGGCAACAACCAGGACAGCTGTTCTTCCCTTGATCACTTTTTCTCATGGATCAATAGTTCCAGAGGTTCTTGCCAGACAAACCCTCCCTGAGTGTATCTTGGCTCGGAGCTGAGGACTGGCTCGTGTTCAATGTCTCAGCAGGAGACGAATCTGAAGTTGGTTTAGATGTGGTCCTGGGCTTTGTACGGCTCCCAAGTGGTTCTGATTGAAAAATTAGTTTTGGCATTCACAGTGTGTGATCGTTCCTTAATGCAGCCCAAATGCCTCCGCTGTGCCGGCAGCAGCCCAGTGCCAGCCCTTAGGGTGTGCATTGCCCAATCACTCACAGCCCCGTGGGATCCCCCCATCCCACATCACCCCCTGCTTTAGACAGCAGAACGCTGGTGCTCCGTCCTCTCCATCACGCGCTGCAGCTTCAGCAGAAGATAGCATGAAAAGGAGCTGCTGTGAAAGCCCTTTGGAAGGGTGATGGGAGCAGAGAAGAGAACACATCCATGCACAGAATCCACCCCTATGCACAGCAAACCCTTTGGCAGCCCCCGCTTACACGATGGGTACCAGCCCACACTGATGGTCCTCCAAAGCCAAGACTCATTCATTCCATTTTCAGCCTCAGCAAAGCCTTTGCATGGCCAAACTGTTGTAGTGGGAGATGCTGAGCTCACTGCAAGAGTGAAATAGCAAATAAAACATTGTACAAACAACAATGCTGTTTGTGAGCTGCACTACGTGAGAGCTGGTGTTGTGATTACTGGTTCATTACAGGGCTCTCTCCTGCTAAATCTCTTCTGTTATTAAAGCTGGCTCAATGGGGTCCTGATCCCTGGTTGAAACATCAATATTACTAATAAATAGAAATAACAAGTGAGGTAAAGGGCCAGACAAGAATGACCTGCTTTATGAATTAATGTAGTGAAGTCTGGCCATTTTCCTATAGCTTTTATATACTACAGGCACACATACAAACTCCATACACATTTATTGGACGTTGGTGCGTGGAAATTAAGCCAGAGCAGTGCTATAACCTAATTACTGACTTGCTACAAGGTGCCAGGGAAATGCAGAGAGCAGACATTGCATCTACCCCTGCGGCGCGCAGAAACACTCTCCAGTTCTCATGGGGATGAAATCATCCCTTCCAGCCCTCTTCCGAAATCCCCTCCTGGCCCCAAAGTGTGAAGCAGTGTGTGAGGTGCACTGCAGGACCTGCAGGGCCGTCAGTTGCATCTGCAGCACACGGGGTGGGACATGGGTTCGATGAGAGCAAGGCATGGAGGAGAGGTCATGGGCAGGTGGGCAATTTGACCCATAGAGATGCATGCAAGACTGCATGCTTTTGGCTGTGTACAGCCCTGTATATTTGTCTCTCCATGTGTGCATATACACACACATATATATAGAAAGGGACTGAATGCATTTCTCTGTCCATCCATAATTCTATCCCGTGATTCTTGCATGCTGGTTGATCCTTATCAGGAGGTGTGAAGCAGCGTGGCCATGCTTGGCTGTGCACTGTGATGCCATCGTCACCGAGCGGTGCACGCCAGGGCCGCACCTCACCCCGTCCTGATGGCAGGTGGGGCCTCACCCCTTCTCCCAGCCGAAGGCACCACCTTGCCTCCATTATTTATAAGCTATTCAAAATTCATCACTGCCAACAAACTCCGGCTGCAGAAGGGTTTTAAATCCTTGTTAAGTATTAAAGTGGAAATATCCGTGCGAAGGAAGCGGGTGGTGGAGATGGGGCAGCTGGGTGCCCCTGTCCACCTCTGCCAACCCCCCCATAGGGGTGTGTGATTCTTGGGCTCGTGAACACGATGGGGTTTGTTTTATTTTTTCATCCCCATCCTTTTTCCTTTTCCTTTTGCTTTTTATTTCCCCCTTCCTCACTGCCATTTCACCAGGCACAGCAGCCCTGGGTCAGCAGTGGGTTGGGGGCTGTCCGAGCTCCCCCCCCTCCCTGCTGCCCCTACCCAGAGCCACACTGAGCCACACAGTGCTTGTCACCCATCGGTGACAAATCGGTGTGGGCTGACACTGAGGGATGCAAGAAGCAATTCCCATGCTGATGTGGGGGATGGAGTGGGGTGGGGGTGAGGGTGGCACCGTGCAATGTGGGGCACGGGCAGCTGCGGTGGGGGCACCCCACACTGGGGCTGATATTTGGGGTCCAGGTGGGGGCAAATGTAATAAGTCCGACGGCGGCCTCCTCCCGCAGCTTGGCTTAATGGGATGCCAGAGCTGACAGGGCTGCCTCTATCTGCTCATTCCATGGGCCTGGGGAACCATCCATCTTGCTCTAACCCTATTTTAAAAAAATATAAAAGGAAAGAAAAGGAGGGGGTGGGGGAGAAAGAAAAATGATAAATCTGTTCAGGGCTTTTGTTTGCCTGCAATTCCTGTAAAGGACAAAAAAATGAAATAAAAGCCAGGCCCATTTTTTCCCCGCTTGGTGTTGCCATGGGATAGAGAGCCCCCGGTTCTCAGGAGTGCAGCCTTTGGGGAGGAAGAAAAAAAAAACCTCATTAACGTTATGAGTTGCATCTGTTCCCTGGGTCTGGGTCACATCCAGCCACAAGCTCTCCCATCGCCTGCCTCCCCCACCCCGTGCATTCCCATCACTGACTCCTTTGGCCACTTGTGCCCTTAGGAAACAAAGAGACCCCTATGCCCCTCACTTCAGCTCCCCAGTAGCGCCCACCGTGCTGTGAGCTGAGCAGGGGATGACCCTCGGGGCCACATCTCCATGGTTCTGGGGCACCTTCAGGAATGGGGCTCCACCACTCCCTGCGCACAGAGGTGTTCATCCCAGACTGCTCCTGCAAAAGGCAGGGTATGAATCCACTCTCTGGCTCTGCCACGAGCAGCAGGAGTTGGAGCAGATGTAGGATATCTGCCCTCCGTCTTCTGCTGGGACTGCTGACCCTGCCCAGCACTCAATGAATGGAATGAGGACCCAGTGTTAATTACCACATCCAGGAGGGTGAGGAGGAGTGAGGGAATTTGCATGGCATTCCCAACGGCGTGTTTTAAGGAAGGCGTATGCAATCGCTTTTCTTGGAGCTGCAAGGTAACACACAGCACAGGGCTGGGAGCCATAGAGCAAAGAGCTTCGTGGTAAGAGACAATGCAGCCAGGAGCCGTGTGGGGAGCAGGGGATTCTCTTACCCAGCCATGGCTCCAACCTTCCCAGCTCTCATTTCCAGGCTATTTATAACCCAACATTGGAACGGGGCTGTTCGTGGTGCACTGAGCCCAGCACTGCCTGCATGGCTTCCCCCTCTGCTGCCCCACGCTGCACTGTGCAGCTACGATGGGGAGCAGGATGGGTCCTGTGCCATACTGTGCCATGTCACGCTGTGCCAGGCCATGCCATACCGTACTATGATGTCCCACGCTGTGCCGTGCCATGCCGTGCCATGGAGACACACTTTATGAAACCAGGGCTTGCAAGCACACAGAAGCATCCACAGCGTGCTGTCGAAGTCTTCATTGGAACAAAGAGCGGTGGTTGTGCATGCAAGAAAAGGGGAAAAGTGTTCTCAAAAGCCTGTTCTGCACACTCTGGGGATCATTGAGCGGCACCGAGGCTTTCAGGTATCGGTTTGCTGGATTATGTGCAAAAGGTTTCAGAGTCTTTATTATAAACACTATAAATAGGTTTGTGGTCCTTCTTTGAGTTTAAGAACAAAAGGCTGTTTCATTATCATTAAACTTGCGTTTGAGTTGCTCTGTGACTGAGTGTCTGGCTTTTTATTGCCAGCCAGGACTTTCAAAAGCTCCTTAAATGTTAATGTCACCTTTAAAACAACAGTGGCGAGGCCTTTGATCAGCAGAGCTGGCCACTTCTTGCAGCTGAAGGCAGAGCGGGCCACTGAGTGATGTCAGGATTTTAACATTTCCCCCTCCCTTGCTGACCCCCGACACAGCAGAGAGGCCGGGCTTTGATCACACCTGAGTTTCAGCCATCAGATGGTCGGAGCAGGGTTTGCACGGCTCGATGCAATGGAGGTAAGCAGGGCATGGCTGCCTGGCAGGTCACCGGCCAGGTCACAAGGCTCTGGGGACAGGAGCGTCCCCCAGGAGATGGGATTTGGGCCATCAGCAGTACACGCTGCAGGCTCATCCCTGCAGCATAGGGGCTGGGGGTGGACAGAGTCATCTCCAAGTCTGCCCCTTTTTATGGCATCTCCCTTCTCTAAAAATCCACGGTGAGATGCTGGCTCAGCATCACCCGCTGCCCTCATCTCCGTGGCCACCCCGTTTGCTGCAGCTGCGTTTGTTGAGCAGGGGATGGGGTCACACACATGGCTCTGTGAGCAGGAGGGAGCGCAGCGCCGGAGGAAAGAACATTTCAGGTTCAATTAATGCCAGCCACGGCGAAGACGGGTGTGCTGGTGCTGGTTTGGGTACAAGGATATGTTTGCAGAGATAAGTGTGAGTGTAACCTGATGACACAAGTTGCCTGCTTCCAAATGTCAGGCAAAGTTCATACAACCCATGTGAAACGAGTTAAAATTTAACAGAAATCTGCAAAGCGTTGTGTTGTAATTGAATCCATGATGTGGATGGGAAAGCGTGCTCAGACACATCCCAAACTGGGGCCTGAACCACAGTATTCTTCCTGAAAAGGTTGATTTAAAGGAGGCTGCTGCTGGCAGATCCGGCTGCACCCCTCCGTCCCCTTTTTGATGGCTGTTTGAAAACTTCTGAGTCATTCTGCATTGGTTTTTGATGTGTCAAAGCTGGTTTGTAAATCACAGCAGCAGGGAAAGCTCGGCTCAAGCTCATGCAGATGCGAAGAGCTGCAAAGCTGGCCCACGTTGGGCTCGGTGTTGTGAACAGTCCCTTAAGCCATACCCGCACACTGAGAAGGAAAAGGGCTTTTTGGCTTCTTGACACTGCGGTGTGGCTTTGTGTCGCTTTTCTCTTTGCTGGCTGCTAATTCCCCCTTTGTCCCTGCATGGTGGGGTGCAAACTTCATAGAGCTTTAGAAACGGAGAGTTGTTTTGTTGGTTTTGTGCTCCGTTTCTATGGCCCTGGGTGAAGCCTCCCCTACGTGGCAGCGGTGGCCAGATGTGCTCAGCACAGCCCACAGCGTTCTGCATGGGGTTGGGAAGATGCTGCTCCATCCCAGCACCTCCCTGCCCCAGCAGCATCCCCACAGTGCAGATTCAGCGCCTGTGCTGCCAATGGCTGCTGCTTCCCACTGAGCAGCCCATGGACCGGGCTCCTTGCAGGAGGCTCAGAGTGGAGCTGAAGGTATAACTGAGCCCCTTGTGTGCTTTGCTCGGTGAGGGTTTTTCATAAGTGAGCTGAAAACAAATTTAGCACTTAATGCTCTGAAGAGTAAACACTTAAATGCCCTATCAGCTGCCCAAGTGCTTTGTTTATTATCCGGAGAAGCCAAATTGAAGCGGTTTTCCATGGAGATGTAGTACCTCCTTCAGATTAGCCTGCTTAATTAGATCCCGGTCGCATGGCGCTTTGCTCTTGGAGAGGTGAGGATGAGGAGTGCCCAACCACTGCTGCCAGACACTGGGATTTGGCTCCAGCTGCACCAGAGCATCCCAGGGTGCTGCTGTTATTGGGGCTCAGAGTGGGAGCAGACCAATGAAGGACATCTCTATCTCTGAGCCAGAATGGAGGGGGACAGGGACAACTGGCTCACCCGGCTCCACCTACCAGCAGTATAAATTGGACCAGCAGCTTTACAAGCCATTTGTCCCTGGACTTAAGATGAGGAGGGAAGAAACCAGCTGAGGTACCCGGCAATGGGAAATGCCACTCTGAGTGGTGACTGCTGTGAGCGCTGCTCCCTGAAGCACAAAAACTCCAGCCTCCCGTTTGTAAGCTATTAAAGCTGTTACATCCCATGATGGACATCCTCAGGTGAAGGAGACAAACAAGGGAAAACACTGAAATGCAGCCGCAAAGCTAGACATAATAACAGGCACGGGGTGAGAAGGATATGACACGGGGAGACAAACAGGAGAGAAATTTATGTCGCTGGAGATTACAAGGGCATCATATATCACCAGTGGGGCCGGGCTCTGAGCGGCAGCACGAGGGAAGACCCAACCTCAGAGGGAAAAACCTCCAAGCAGCAATCATGGCCAAGAGAAAGAGCAGAGCTGTGTGCCCCTTGCAGCACGAGTGCTTGAGGGAGATGCCAAAATCACTGCACGGTGCTCAGTGCAATAAGAACACCCAGGGATAGCTGACTGGGAGGGGTGTGGGGCTGGGAAGTATTTTAGGTTGGGTATTAGGAGAAAATTCCTCTCTGAAAGAGCAGTGCTGCAGTGGCACAGCTGGCCAGGGAGTGGTGGTGTCCCCATCCATGGAGGTGTTCCAGAACACCTGGAGATGTGGCACTGAGGGATGTGGGCAGTGGGCATGGTGTTGGGCTTGGGAATCTGAGAGGGCTTTTCCAACTGGAATGACTCCGTGATTCGAGCTGAGGGTTTGGGCAAAGGGAAGGAAGCTGCTGGGCACATCCAGCCCAAAACCTCATGACTTGGAGGGGAATCCTGTCCTGTCTGATGGGAAATGTCACAAGCATCAGCAAACAGGTCCATCACGCACTGGGAATGACCTTGACAATACCATACGTCCAGCTGAGCTGGTCTGGAGAGGAAAGTCTCACTGACAGCTTTTGGGGATTGATCATTCCTGTATCGACTGCCTCGTGTCCATCCTAAAACCTGCAAACAGTGGTGAAAATTCAGGAACACTGGAAGGATGTTGCCCTTTGGTTGGATTTTGTGTAATGTGAGTACTTCGGACTTTGTTTAATGCAACGCTGAATTACGAGCTGCTTGTCTTTCAACCCAGACCCTCGTTTTATTGTTTTAAAGGAGTATTTGCATACATGCAGTACCTGTTGTGCAGCAGCAAGAACAGCTCAATGCTTTGCAAGAATCAAAAGCCACAAGGAGAGGCTGGATATGGTCACTGCCATCTCAAATACAGGGAAAGGGAGAAATCCCAAGCAACCTTTGCCTGAAATAAGCCTGCAGCCATGCTCAGACCTGTGCTCGGGAATATCTCCCCAGTTCCCAATCAGTTTTGCTGCTATCAGCCTGCCCTGGGGTAAGCAGAGAGGAAAGGCTGAGCCCCAGCAGCAGCCCGTGGTGGGGAAGGATGTAAGCATCATCCTAAAGCAGGGCGACTGCTGTGGAGATGGAGGGGTCCTGCAGGACTTGGCTGCTCGGCTGTAAGTCACTCACAACTCCCAGCTCTCATTATTCCACTCCAAGTCACTACATCAGCAGTCATACTTCAGAGTGAGAACTGTCCTACTTTCAAATAATGCAATACGTGCCTCAGATTCCCGTTGTCATGAACGCACGTTTCCAGTCTCCCTGCTTTAGAAGGTTCCCTTTGCTCTCAGCTCATAGGAGCTGTGCCGTGCGCTGATCCCTCTTACCCCAGTGCCATCAATTGCCCTGCAGGCCCAGTTGGCAGCAAGGCAGGGCTCGATGACTTCACTGCAGTCTGAACTCATCACGACAGCGCCTCAGTCATTTGTTACAGGCTGCCCTTCATGGGGCTGGACCTGTCATCAGCTCTGCAGGGACCGGACACCCTCAGCCTCTGCATCACCCATAAAAAATGCCTTTTTCTGTCGCCGCACAAAGCGCCCAGAGGGCAGCAGAACAGCGGAGCCCCCGTCCCCGCCTTCCCCCTCGCACGCAGAGATATTGCATTCATTCATCTCAGGGGCCGCAGTGTGCTCACAGCCTGACAATACATTATGGTGATGTAGGTCTTCATTTCACGCTGTCAGGGACTATAACAACTGTATCTATTACCCAGGGGGGCTAACGGGGCAGCTCGCCTTGAGCTCATCGCCCTGTGCCTGGCTAATGCCACTGGGTGTCCCCTGCCCCTGTCCCTCATCCCCTGCCTGCACGGCGCCAGGAGGAGGGGGCTGCAGTGGGGGGTCCCGGCCCAGGACGGGTGTGGGGAGCGGGAGATGGATGGCCCCGAGTGCTGCAGCACAATGAGGCAATTCCACCCAGTACAGCTCATCAATCCCTGCTCTCCTGCACCGCGTCCCCCTCTGCTCAGCCGCTGTTGGTCGGGGTGATAGCCCAGGTGTGTGGCTGTCACGGAGATAAAAGAGGCTTAATTAAGACCCAATAAGCTAAGTGATTTGTTATCTCGGTGCGATATATTACTCCAGCCTATCGATCCCACAAAGGCACATGTGTCCACTGACACAGCTCTGTCCCTCCCTGGTGAATACACGCCAACCCTTGCTGCTTGCTGCAGGCAGGGGACAGGGCTGTCCCCTTACATATCATGCAAGCACAACGATAGCAGGATTTGCTTCTCCCAAGGGAAGGAGCTGCTGGAAGCTGGTGATGCTCAGCTCTGCCTGAAGACCAGCAGTGGGCATGGTGTGGGGACTTGGCGCGCTGGGACACCCCACTGGTGAGGGCTGCCTGCATTCATCCCATAACAGGAGCGGGTCCGGAAGGTGACAGAGAGGAAAAAGCCAGTTTCCATTAAACCATGTCCCCATCCAGGGCTGACACCCCCTGGGCCTGCAGCTGTGCCATTTCAGAACCACGCATACCCCGAGCTCTCAAAGCGATCCCTTCCCGGCTAACATCCAACCATTTTCTTTTTCAAAACTTGAAGGCAAGCATGAGGGGGAGAGGGAAGGGAAACCAATTCATTTAACATTCAAAATGTTAAACCGCTCAAGAAGTTCTTTGATCTTTTGAGGTTTTGCTGCAAAGGGAACACCCTTTCCCCATTGGTTTACTGAGTCACGCTTATTACTTCAATGCAGAAATATCCTTTATGTCAAGTGTATAAATATCCAACTCTAAGCCTCAGAAGCCTTTTCCTTTTTTCTTTTTTTTTCTTTGTGTGTGTGTGTGTCTGTCTGTTTTTTAATTCTTTTTGCAGAGTGTGTGTCATGCTCTCTGGAGCTGCTTGCTGCAGAGGCATCCAGGGCATCCCTGCAGGATGCTGGGTGCTGTGCACGGTGCACGGGGCCATCCTCCCCAGATCCCCTAAAACGTGGCAGCCTCGGGAAAGCAGGCAGAGCAAGGGGAGATGGCAGAAGACTTGGCCTCACAATGCAGTTGTGGGGTATTTTTTTTTTTGCTAGGAGGACCCCTGCAAGCTGCTATAGACCCGCCTGGACGCCTACCTGTAGGGAACCTGCTTTGGCAGGGGGGTTGGACTCGATGATCTCTGGAGGTCCCTTCCAACCCCTACAATTCTGTGATTCTGTGATTCTGTGATCTGCTGGGAAATGCAACCTGCCCCCAGAATTCTAAGGAACGGTCATAAAAATGGGTGTAAGCTGAGCCCCGGTGCTCCCACATATTCTGCTGGCATCCCGGGGCTGTGGTTGGGGTTCAAAGTGGCCACAGGTGTTGAGGCCCCAGGGCAGAGCTGTGGTTGGCACATGGTATTTCGGTGCCCACGCGCCCGGACCTCCCGCAGCGGGGTCTGGAGCCAGGCGGTTCCCTCCCGGCTGCCCCACAACTTGGCCTAGAGCTACGTCTGCAAAGGTGCCTGTTCAAACAGCATCGGGGCAGGCAAGCTGGGGCTTGAGAGCAACTGCGAGGTGGCAACCTGTGCTCCAGGAGCTCGGGTGCTTGCAGTCATGCACTCCCCTTCCCACTGGACCCAGCAGTGGGGAGGGGTTCAGCCCCCACCTGCCTGCTTTCGGCTTCCAGAGTGAGATGTCATGTCCCAGTGGGTGTGGGGCAGCCTGTACCGATGACACGGGTCTTGGCAGATAATGCAAAGTATGCTTAGAGTCTTGCTCTGACTTTCCTTTACTGACAAGGAAAGGCCCCAGCGTTCAGCAAATCCTACGCTTAGCTCAGTCGGGCACTGGCTGTGAGGAGTTGTGGATGCCTCATCCCTGGAGGTGTCCAAGGCCAGGTTGGATGGGCCCTGGGCAACTTGATCTGCTATGTGGCTCCCCTGTGCACAGCAGGGGGCTCGGAGCAGGAGATTTCAGGTCCTTCCCAACCCAAGCCATTCTATGATCCTATGATTCCCAATGGCATCCCCAAAATGGGACAGTGTTCCCCATCTGGGCAGGCTGGGGTGAAGGCTTGACCAAGAGGGGCTCATGCTGTGCCACAGCTCACTCGGGCACACACATCCACTCTGTGCCCACCCAACAACACTCCCTGGGCAGCTCATACCAGAGCAGCACAAACATGCTCCCAACACCCCTCCCTTGGGCTCCCAGTTGCTTTCCCTGCTGGATCCCACCTCACCAGCCAGCCCCACAGCCTGCTCCCGATGGGCTTAGCAGGGCAGCCTCTGGGCTTCGCTCTCCCCAGTGCAGCAGTGGAGCTGCCAGGGCCGCTCTGTGCCCATCGCTGCTGCTCACCTCCAGCAAGGCAGCAGGCACACGCTTTCCTTCCCTTGCCTTTTCCCCACGAAGGAGGTCACACCCTCTGATTACCTAACAGCAGCCGGCTCTCGGCAAAGCAAACAAACTTGACATTCACATAACCTGCCGCGCTCTCTCCGGCAGGGATTATTAAGTCATTAGAGTCTGTTAGCAAATTTTCCCAAATACCTTTTTCGCTTCTTCCCAGGGGCACCTTCGTGGTTAACGATCCCAAACTGCAGGCTGGGCTGAAATCCATCCACTGCAGCCCAATGACCCTGGGGGTGTAGGAGCTGCGGAGGGGATGTTGGGACCTCCCTACAGGGCATCCCCCCATGAGGATGCTCAGCTCGAAGCACCCCGTGAGCAGCAGAGCCCAAGGAGGGGTTTTTGCAGATGCAGCAGCCCAGGGAGGGCAGGGAAGGGCCGAGGTGTCCCCCCGGCAGGGAGGTGACCCCCATCTTCCCCCTGTAACACACACCCGCTTTTCTCCTTCGCTGAGCTGGCCGCCCAGGGCGATATTTCTAACAGGCAAGTGTATTGCCTAACTGGAGACAGAATAAAAAATAATCATAAAAAACCAGTCAGGCAGGCCAGGTCAGTGCAGAGGAGATAGGTTTCACCCACCTGCAGCTGACTTGCCCTCTCGTTCTCAGGCTGAACAGTGTGTACCATCAACAGCTTGATGAGATGCGGTTTGGTAATGCAGGGCAGCAGGCCAGCTGTGCTCATCCCCGGAGCCCCTCAACATGAGCAACCCTGATCCCAAACCCACCAGCGGCTTTGTGTTGGGGTTTATCCCATAGAGCCCTTTGGAGGTGGCTCCCCACAAGGGATGCTCCACACCCCCCATCCTGCCCAGCCACCCTCATGTTGTGTGGTGTCTCGAGAGGAGAGGAGCTTGCAAGAATCCCCGGCATCTGCAGCCTCTCCCCAGGGTGCTGCTGGGGAGGCTCTGCCAGCAGACACCAGGATTTCTGCAGCCCAGGGGCTTGGCGAGAGCCAGGAGGAGATGCAGAGCATCCAAAGCCCAGGGGCTCGCATGGCACAGTGTGTGTTCCATCTCACAAACCCCCCAGGTTTTCCATTTGCAGCAGAAGCCAGATCTGAGGGAAAGAGTACAGCTACCACCTTAGGCAGAGGCAAGCAGGGAGCACCAAGAAATGTCTCATATTTTAGTCCCAAGCAGTCTCACGCATTTGGGATTGTTTAAATAATTACAAAACCCTCATCCATTTTCTATTCATATCAATAAAACTAGAAATGACAATAAACCTATTGCTGCAAACATCACCACTGGGCTAGCTCTGTACAGAAACACGCTTTCTGCTCAGACACCACTACAGTGCTTTGGCCAAAACCTCTCAGCAGACCCAAGCAGGCCGTGCTTCCCACCCCAGGCCACCAGCATTTTTGCTGCCTTGGAGAACAGCATCACTGAGGTGTCATTTGGGATGGAGTCGCCCCATTCTGTAGCTGCTGCAGGAACACAATCCTGTATCCCTGCAGCTACTGATGCATTTTTAGGACAGCAGTACTGAGTCCCCGAGGTTAAGTTGCATGGGAAAGAGAGAAAGAGCCCCTCTCCTCTCTTGTTCTTAAGGTGGTGGGGGTGGTGATGGAAACGGGCGGTGTTGGGGTGGGGATGCAGAGAGGTGTTGGCAGCAATGCCTTCAGCACGGGAAACTCTCTGATTTCCCAGGCAAATGCAAGAGCCACAGAAGCTGGAACCACCTTTCCCTAAAGCCTCTCCCCAACCCCTGCAGGCACAGAGGAAATGGGGTCTGCGCAGTGGGGTTGGGGGGGAGCAGCCCAGCCCTGGGGCAGCTCCCAGCTCCACACCCAGCCCAGGACAGAGCACGGACACCCAGCAGGGGAACCGCTCCTCCTCACCTCAGGTGCTCATGGAAAGCGATTTGTCACATGAGCCTGTTTGCTTCCAAAATAAATCTCCCTTAAAGGCAGGTAAATCTCAGGCTGGATCTGTTAGATACCCTAATGTGGCATTAAGCTGAAGTTAAGGTTATGTTCCTCCAGGGATGCCAGATGGGATTTGCTTTCCTTGAAGACAGGACACGTATTTCAACTCTAATGGGTTGATGGAGCCCCTTTTATCTTGTAAATATGAATGAGGAAGGGGGGAGCTATTAAATAAATGGAGGGGTTTTACCTGAGCCTTTTTCCCTGTCATCGGTTTGGACTGTGTTAAAGACCTTTGTTTTCTCGGTGGAAAACTCGCTCAATCATTCAGAAAGGAACTAAATGCCTTTTGAGAACATAACCTTTATTTTCCAGATAAATGGCTCACTCAGAGCAATTTGCATGTGGGAAGCTAGCATACAGTGCAGTAAAAATATATATATTTAAAACCCAATAGCAATGTAGGTCATGATACAAACATCAACTGCTGCAATGACTTCTCCAGGGCTGGAAAGTTAGGGAGCTCAAGGCAATTCAAAAGGATGAGGAGGTTTTATGCAGCAGCACTGCATAGGGCTGAGCGGAGGGATGGATCCACATCATCTCAATAAGTCTGAACAAGTAAATGACCCCCACCAACCCCACTCTACCACCTTCATCCCCGGGGCTGGGCTTACAGTCCCATCACAGCCACTCTCTCTTTCTCCCAAGCTTTCTCCACCATTCGTGCCACCATTTGTCCCTGACATCTACCACACAGCTCCCAGTGGCACTTGGCCATCACCGCCCCATGGCCATGTATCAATGGCACAGGGACAAGCCACCACTGCCGGAGTCTCCAGCAGCAGGACTCCCTACAGCTCCCAACTCAGCGCCTCCCACAACAGCTCCTCACTTCCTACATAAGCATTTGCCTGCCGGGAACAGACCCACATGCCCAACCCAGAAATACTCCCAGACCTCCATGGCTCTGCAGACCCCAGACTGAAAGCCACCACCACCCCCTTTGAGGTGGGAAGGGACCTGCAAGTCATTCCCCCCCCTCAGCACTCCCCTGCTACTGGAGGGGGGGAGGGAGGGCAGAGCTGCAGCCCTGGGAAAGGCACTGGGAGCCGCCGCCAGCAGCGGCAGCCCGATGCCAACTCCAGCTGCTCGTTAATTATGGTAACATGTTGTCTCATGTACGCACCTCCGCGAAGACGCTGTATTAGCTTGATAAGTATTTAACACTTGGCACGGGGGCAGGGGGGTAATTTCCACTTAGCATCCAGCAGGGCTGAGCAGCAGGGGGGCAAGGTGGCACAGGCAGGGCACTGGGAAAGGGCAGGGCAGGAGGCGGCAGGTCCTGGCAGTGATGGGGACCGAGCATGGGCCGGGTTAACACTGCTGGCAATAGGGCTGCGTGGGATCCCAGCCTCCTGCCACCACGCTGCATGCTCAGAGCTGCCCCTGCACAAAGCCCAGACACTGCTCTAAGCTTAATCCGTCCTGCAAACGGGTATTGTCATCGCCGGTGCCTTTCTTCAGTAGGCTTTTCTTGTTGGCTCTGCATGGCTGGCCGCCGTGTAGCTCCTGTTGTGCTGGTGGCAGGGGAACCACACAAACACGCGTTCAGGTCCAATGTGCTGCTCACGAGACATCTTCATTTGCAGAGCTGCCTGCCTGTGCTGAGCCACAGGAAAATGAACCAGAAGTACCCATGTGGTCCAAGGAAATTTCCCTCCCTCGTCTAATTCTGTGCAGGGTTGGGGGTGACTGGGGGATCCCCATCTCCAGGGCTCATCGCAGCCCCCACTTCCAATCTGCCATGCTCTCCCCACACCTTACATGGGGCTGTGGACAGCGCAGCAGCACCACCTCCCCTCTTCGTTAGCGGGTTGCATCGGCTGCTTACATAGGTCTGAATGCAGATAAATCTTTTCTTTTCCTGAATTGAAATCAGTAATTATGAGTCAGTGTTAGCACAGAGCCGGTGAGTCAGGCACAAAAGCATTTTTCCCTCGCACCCTCCAGGTCTAAGGTACATCGCTCTCCTGAGCCTCCCGTGTGTGGTCTTCATTCAGGGCTTTCACAAACATCATTAGCAATCCACGAGCGAGTTCACAAACAACCCGCAGCCAATGCTGCCACCTCTTCTTCAACTCCCCAGGGTGGGAAAGCACCTGGGAAACACACAGGTGGCCCCCACCTGCTCTGCAGCGGGGATGCAGAGAAGAAATTTCTCTCTTTCCTACAGAGCTTTGCTTGCTTTCAGATTAGCAGTCAATGCCCAACGTCATGGTGAGCACTGGCCCCAAAGGTGTTCAAGCCCATTGCATCCACAGCACCTGGCTCTAGGAAAAAGGGTTGCAGGCACACTGGTGCCCTTTCCCTTCAGCAGGATGGTACCCAACAGTCTGGATAACCCCAGCTCCAGAATCCTGCTCCCCAAATACCACAAGCCTCTGTCCCAAAGCCAGGGGAGGGCTCTGAGCCAGGGACACAGCCCAGCCCAGCAGCCTGGACCCCCAAATCCCCAGCAGCCCATTCCTCCCTCCCAGCTGCACACCCCAGAGCTCCCCGGAAACAGACATGCACCCGCTTGCCTTTGAGCTCTGGTGGGTTACTAGAGGGGGTGTTTTGCCATTGGGTGGGGATGGTTATGGCTGCACATTGCCTGCCCACTCCCTTTGATGCCCAGCTCATCTCCTTACCCCATCTCCACCCCGTACATCTCTATGGAATTTAACTCCATCCTTCCCATAGGTGGCTGCTCCTCCTGAAAGCCAGCCTTATGCCAGAGGAAACGCTCAAGCCCTTGGAAATGATGGAAGCTGTAGTGTAGTTTATTCACCTGAGCACAAGGAAGGAGCTACTAGGCAGCAGTAACCACGTCTAGCCAGTTCCAAGAAGGGCCCTGCTGTTGGGTCAGTCAGAAAACATACGTGGGCAGATCTGCTGCTGGCACGTGGGCTGCAGAGGCTCCCGTTGTAGCTCTTCAGCTCCCAGTTGCCTATGGGAAATATCAGAAAGTAGCACCTATAGAGGTTTTACCCTAAAAATGCTGGGGCTGGCCAGCAGTTCCAGAAGTTAACCTCCACACTCTGCCTTGCATGCTGATGCCACTTGGGAGCAAGGATCCTGCCCAGCGCCAAGCACCAGATTATGCGTGCATGGGGGGGACTCCATACGTTCATTATTTGGGCTATATCAGAAGTAAAAAATCCCACTGGGATAACGTGAGAAGGAGCTGTCAGCCTCCAGCTCCTCACCGAGGAGATGAGCCCAGCGGACGTGTTTGCTTTCTTTTCCTCAAAGCACGCCAAAACCCCAACAAAACAGACTTTGTTTACAGCCCATCCTCTAAACCGCTTAGGCAGTCGGAGATGAGCTGAAAGCTTAGACACGCCGTGGAGTTACAGCCAGATGTGGTTTCCAATGGCTGAGTTAGGCACCTCGGAAACTTGAGGTTTATTAATGAAGGTGCCTGCTGAACCGTAACGGGTGCTGTAATTACCTGGCTCCGGGCAGCAGGCAGTGCTGCTGCAGCCAACCACACTCCCAGCCGAGCGGACACAGCATCTCCTGGAGGTGAGCAAGGAGGTGAAGGTCATTCCCCACGCTGACAGCTCTATGGGTTGGGTGGATGGCTGCGGGGAGATAACAGAGCACGGGGGTCACTGCTGATAAGAGATGAAAAGGTTCTGGGGGTGAGGAATAATGGGGTGTGAAGGGTGATGCTCTGCTCCTGGTGACAGTGCTGGGTCTGAGGATGGTCACCCAGGGACTGGGACACCGAGCACGAGGTGGGAACTGGGTCAGTCCAGGCCAATGGGAGGAGCTGAAGGAGGTGGTGGCCTCCTTCCCAAGCCCTGCACCACAAGGGCTGTTCCATAGGGTGATGCCAATGCCCCAACAACCACGCATCCCCTGCAAGGAGCAAACGATGGCAGGCAACCGAAGCTTCACATACCCAAGAGCCTGCAGCAAAGGGAGAAGGGGCCGCAGGGCCCTGCAGGGGTGCAGGGGACTGACCCCCACTGGAGCCCATGTGTCCTCCCCCTGTCCCTGCTGCACGGCCCCAAGGGGTGAAGCTGCCGCCTCGCCAAGGAAGCACTGCCTGGGAGCTTTTCACACCTGATTTTGTCTCTTGAAGTTTCACACCAATGAATAACTGTGACCTCGGGAGGGGAGTGCATTGGCTATATTTCCCAAATATCAGCAAATTGTGTGAGAGAAAGAGATATACTAAGGGGGCAGGCTGCTCAAACCATTACCATCCTTCTTAGTACCACTTAGCTGAACCGTTAAAAAGATCCAGGGCTCCCAAAGACAATTAAGCTCAAGGGAAGCCATAAATCTCAATAAACATCAGGCCAAGTTTTCTTCACTGCTTGAAACAACAGATATAATTTCATTGGTTACTGAGCTCATGCTCCCAAAGGGATTTCAGATAAAAAGCCACTTATTCAAAACACCAAACCCAGGCTTCTCCTGTCTCTCAGGCTACCAAGGGGTCAGATTTCCCAGCATGGGAACATGCGCCCCGCGGTCTGCAGAGGTGGAGCTTTGACTGCAGCAAACCTCTGCAGATTTATGGTGTCTGCAGCACAGTGCTGTGACCCAGCAGTGGGGTCAGCAGCTGGCACCTGCGCTCAGGTGGCCCTGCTTGGATGCACGGGCTGCTGCTGGAAACAGCCTGCTGCTTGCAAAGCCTGCTCTGATCTGCACGCTTGTTCCCATGGGCTGAGGTCTTGCATGGGCACAGCTACAGCCCAGAGGACGTGGTGCATCGCCAAGCTGGGTGCAACGCTGGTATCTGTAACTCATTGAACTGAGCTGGGTGTCCCAGAGCACATCAGCTCTCCTTGCTGTTCAAAGGAAAACTGGACTTTGTCCTCATGCTGGTCACCCAGCCTATGGCCAACACCCCTTTTCCATGTTTTCCTATACAGACATCATTGTGTCTGAGGCCCGTGCCAAGGCACACGACAGCCTGCATGCCAGCCTTGCTATTTTTTACCAACAGCTTTTGCATCTGCAGGGCTGGGCCCTCCGCTCTGAAAGCTCTCCGCAAGGTCGCTCCATTCGCCAAGTGCAGCTTCTTTGTGCTTTGATTTAAGTTCTTGCGTGCTTCTTGTATTGATTTCTCTCAGATGTATTTTATGGGGAATAAGCACTCAAACCAGAAGGCCAAGACCTCCCGCCTTGTGCACAGCATGGTAATGGATGAGCTCCTTCTCACGCTCCCTCCCTCCCTCCCCACTTCTCTCACCTTTTATTTAATCCGAATCCAAAAGCACTGGGGTGAAGGATGGCAAACGTGCAGACATGTGAAGCTTCTCTGCTCTTGGTACTCAGCACTGAGCCAAGCAAGGTATGGTGCAGCTGCAAGCAGGAGGGCTCACTGCTCACTCCCTTGCAGAGATGTGGGGGACCACTTCCTGCCACCCCAAGAACCCAGGGAAGCATCAGCCTTCCGAAATCCCAAATCCAGCCCACAGAAACAGCCGTACTGTGATGAAGACAAGGAATTCAAACATTGTGCAATACAGTTCCATCTGATGTCATGAGCAGAGCTGAGGAGCTGGAGTTTGGAAGGCAGCCTTCCCTCTGTACACAGGAGGAATCAAAACATTATTATTGTCTTTCTCAGTGAACTGCAAAGCCTGTTTTTAAATGAAACTTGAGCTCCCCATCTCATCACGTGCTTCCAGGAGCTGGAGCTTTCCGAAGACCAAATTCTTTGAAACTCTGGATAAGACCATTAGAGTTGCTTAATTTCCTTTATGTCCATCTGTTTCAGTTCAGCTCAGTTGCTTCTGTCCCAGACAAGACATTTGGCTCTTCCAAATAAATCTTATAGCCCATTTGGATTAAAGACTTTCTGACGCAGCCTCTGAATATAATCCCTCTAATTTGCATCTCAAAGAAATCGAGTTAAAACCAAGCAAGAACCATACACAGAGTGCTCGGGATTGCTGGGGTATGCGATGCACTCGTGAGGTCCCATATGGATAATGGCACTTTTGCTTCTGATTTATCCCGAACTGCCCCGCTCCTACGGCTGTGGTCACACCAGCACACTCCAGGACTTCCAATGCAGACAGAGTGAGAATGTAAATGACTGCTTCTGCTGTTGTCCAAAGCTTGAGTTTTGCACCCGAGAAACTGAGAAGGCTGCAAAGAAAGCGTGAGACACGCTTAGGAAGTGTGGGATAGCAGATCACCCCATTGCGACAGCAGAGGGTGAATGATGACTAACATTGGAGCTGAGTCAGGTTCAGTGCCATTCTGCTCATCAGCTCCTAATGGGTACTTCGTTCATCCTCAGAGGCAGCACTGACAGCAGCCTTTGCAGTGCTTTCCTATGGCTGCTCAGTGCCTGGTGCTGGGAACCTTATCTTATTTCTGTGCAGGATAGCTCAGGTCATGGGATGCCTGGGTGCTATTCCTGGCAGTGACACGGCCCCTTCCTTCCCAGGCAAACCCTTCCCCCTTTCCACGTCCCACAGTGCCTGCCTAGGAAACAGCTGTGTAAGATGCTGGAACCCCCGGGTCCCCGCTATTACCTCCCCTTCTGTAGGATGGGAAGCCAAGTCACCGTGCAGATAGGGGGCAGAGGTACCAGCCCCACATCAGAAGATGCTGGATACAGGCAGGAATCCCAGGCGCTAAGACAAAGCAGACACCCACACTGCTAATAATGACAATAATTAATCATGGGAGAGGAGGGAGCAGCACTGCCCCAGCCTGAACCCTCACCCAGAAAGCCCTCATTTTCCCCCACTCACTCACCACTGAGCAGCACAGACTCCAACCAAGCTGACCCAGCACAAACCACCACCCTCCTCCTGCCACCACCTCAGCCCTAGAGACATAACAGAGCCATTAAAAGCCAAATTCATTTCCACAGCCGAAACCAACTGCCCATAATACAGTATTTTTTGCAGCTGTGGTTCAGCGTGGCACCTGAGAGCTGTGAGGTTAATGACACGGGGCTGTCAGCAGCCTTAATTATATTCCCATTTTTCCAGCCCCTGATTAGCTTTAGAGCTCATCTGGTGTCAGAAATTTGGTGCCTAAGCTTTGACAAAAGTGTTTCATTATTACTTAATAAATGGGTAAAGAGGGAGTGCGTGTATTTAAGCTCTGCCTCGTTAAAGCTTCTTCATTATTTAACCTCACCAAAGCTCCCTTCCTGGCTGGGAGCCCCACATCGGGATGCTGGGGGGGGGGATCAGCCCCATCCCCCCCCCAACCTGGCCCCATAACTCCCCATGAATGTGCCCTGTTGAGCTGGGAGCCTGCTGCTCCCCATCAGCCGACGGCCAATTAATAAGGATCATTTATTACTGTTATATCGCCTCTAAAGCGGGCCAGGTGTTTGCATTAAAAAAAAAAAAGAGAGAGATTTAAAAATAATAATAATAAAAGCACAAGCTTTACATCAAAGCCCCGAATAGCTTAAAATCTAAAGCAGAGCTTAGGTTGTTCTCGGCATTCAATTTCCTCCACTGCTCGGCACAATTAATTAATTTGAATATTAATAATAGCGGTGAGAAGGAGCCCTGAGTCTTCTCCCTCCTTCTCCACACCTTAAAGGGGTGCCCAATTCCCGGATATTTCCCCCCAGAATCCTTGCAGCTCTCAGCCTGTGCCTTTTTCCCTTTGCAGGAAATGCCTGGAGTGAAATCAGGGCAAAACCATCCTATTGGATGGTCAGGATTTCAGCAGCTGTCTCTGCCCTCGTGGCTGGGTGAGATGTGGGAAATCAGCGCTCCTCTCTCCAGCATCGTAAGCTGGATGCACTCTTTCACCTGAAGCAGCCCCTAAAGTCCCCCCTGGGTTTGTGGGCTCCTTCAGCAGCATTCCCGCTCTTCTGTGAGGTAAAGAGCTCAGGGCTGCCCCACAGAGCTGGATTTATGGCCCTGCTGTATGTCAGTCCCTCTGGGCTTGGCCATTTCCATGGCGGCTGCTTGAGATCAAGGCCGCTTTTGATGACGGCATCCTTGACCTGTGATCAAGCTGAAGCCAACGGAAGTTTCCAGCAACATAAGCCACTTAATGTTTAACTTCTGCGGTAGCTTCTGGAGACTGATATGATATAATTTTGGCTTTGCAAAGCTCAAAGGAATGGACTGCAAATCATTAGCAGGACTGTTCTCACCCCAGCTCCTCGCTTTTAATTGCTAAGCGAATCGGCATGAAGCATTCCCAGTGAGGAGCTGCAACCACAAGAAATCTGCCTCGTTTGTGGCTTCATTCCAGCAGAGCCACATGCGATAGAAATCAGGCTGATATTAACAGGGCCACATCCCGGGTCCACAGTGGCTGTGGGGATGGAGCCATGCTCCGAACTCATCTAGAGCCCAAAGATGGATGAAGAGCAATTACTTCTATTTGACAGAAGCATCACCCAAGCAGGAGGGATGGGGTATTTTCAGCACAGCCTCCACTGCCCTGTGCTGTGCTCGGCTCCTCTGGCAGCCCATAGAGGCGACCTCAGTTCCCCATCCATACCGTGGGTCCCCATGGGGGGACAGGCATTGTCTGTGTGCTCTGCAGGGCCGTGCAGAAGGGTGAGCACAGGGCTGGCTGTGCTGAGCCCTCCTAGCCTAATAACCGCATTAATTAGAGTGCACGGCCCCTTCTTCCCACTGTAAATCTCCATTAGCCATAAACTGGAAGGGCCATAAAAGGGAGTTTACGACAAACTCACAAGGCGATACGTGTTTGAATCCTTGGCTCCGTTGCAGTCTGTAATAAAGCCTTCTTTTATTGGAGCATATACTCTGCCCTCAAGATAACATACAAGGCCCAGGGCTCCTCAAAGAAATGATGCAAAGCCATTTGTTGCACTTTGATTTGCTGCAAAGCCACACGGAGGTGGAAGAGCAGAAGGATGCAGCCAACAGGCTTCAGCTCCGCCGGTCCCAGCTCAGCCCCAAACCACCACAGCGTGGTGAGAGCCTCTGTTGTGCTACATCATAAACATGGCAGGGGGCAAACTCTAGTAAACAGTAAGAAAAAAAAAATGCTTGAGGTTGATAAGAGACAGAAATCTGCCCTATGAGAAGTCAGTACCCAGAGAGCGATAGGCCGGGGTGGTGCGTTGGAGGGAGTTAATGGTTAAGCTTCTGTTTTTGTTTATAGGAGTCTGGGGTAGATAATGCTGTGTATCATCAAAATAGGCACAGATTCATTGAGGAGAGTGAGGGCCAGGCCTGGAGGAGAGCTGTAGGCATCAAAGTCCCAGGCAGGGCAGTTAGAAAAAGGACCAAAAAAAAAAAAAAAAAAGGAAACAAGGAAAGATAAACACCTGCAGCTGGTGGGGTACCTGGGCACCAGCCCATCCCACAAACACTGTCCTCCCCCCTGCTTCTCCCAGCAAGGTCTGTTAGCTGGAGGATAAACATCAGTGCTGCTTTGGGGTGCACCCATTCCCTATCCCTGCCTTCCTCCTGGGTGATGCTCCCCTTAAAAAAGGAACCCAAAGTCCTCAGGCGTGCACTTCCCTTCCAAAGGCAACAACACGCTCATTAATCCCAGCTCAGTCTGAGGCAGCTGCAGACACCGGTATGAAATCATCTCTTTTATTTAGTTCAGCAGTTAGGTATGATTGTTCTGAACTGCGATTCAACCCTGCTCCCTTCCATCTCCGGCGGTGTTAAAAGTAACAAGTCTATCACCTCTGGAGCCATTTCTCTGTTGCTTGCATCTTGCTGGAGGGCTTCATCTCTTCCAGACAGCCACCTGTCAATTATCCATCCCTCTGCCCAACAAATAAAATAAGCAGCCACAGACCGTACACACAATAGCTGTCCCCATGTGTTTGCAGCAGACCTGCTGGACGAGCTGAGCTGACGTTCCAGCAGCCACATCACGGCTCCAGCACTGCAGTCTGGGCTTGCTTGCCTTCAAGCTGAACCCCCACACGCTGCTGCCTTTATGCTGGAGGATATTTCTTTCCATCTGACTGCTAACACAGAAGATTTTGGGGCCAGTGCTGGACCAGCACTCAATGTCATGTGTGATCAGACCTGAGAGGGACCTGCCCTGATTCCTGGTGGCAGCACGGCTCCATGGCTCTTCAGGGCTCCATTCCTGGCTTAAGATGATAGGTGGGTTTGCATTCATACATATGTGCAATCTCCCTTTTGTCCTTTTACATATTGTTTTTTTCTTAACATGGGCACAAGCACTTTCCATACACCAGCTCTTCCTCTGTCTTTGCTTTCCCATTGGTCTCCTCATCCCAGCAACCTGTGATGGATGGAGAGATGATGGATGAATGGATGGAGTACCATCCCTGCTGATCTCATGTCCCACAGGCACATCTTCCAAGCAGTTGCCTAGACATCCTCCTCCTGAACATCTTCAGAACCTTTCTCAGAACTTTCTGACACACCGCAGCAATCACTAGGGTTCATTTGGGACATCAGCAGGTCTATGAGTGATCCCACAAAGCCTGGACCCTACACCTCCAAATTCCCATAGAATCACAGAATATCCCAAGTTGGAAGGGACCCAGAAGAATCATCAAGTCCAACTCCTATGGGATGCTCCAAAACCCACCTCATACTACTTGCTGTGCTTGACCTCATCCAGGACAGCTCTCCATGTGCTCCCCATTTAGATCCTTTCCCAGCTGTGTCTACAAGCCAGACACACTCTCAGACTTCAAGGAAGAAAAACAAAATCATTAAGGTTGGAAAAGACCTCTAAGATCCCCAAGTCCATCCTCAACCCACCCCACCATGACCACTGACCTCAGTGCCACATCTCCAGGGGCCAGGACTCCACCACTCTCTGGGCAGTTTCAAAGCATTACCACTCTTTCAGAGAATAAATTTTTCCAACCTGAGGAGCTGGAAGGCTCCACGGGCACTGAAGCCCCAGGTCTGGTTTTTTAAAGATGAATATTCCACAGATAAATTCGTCATTGTTTTTTGTGGCCATTTTACAGAGACAGAAAAGAAACTGATGCAACAGCAGACATTTGCCAAGCCATCCAAGGAATACACCTTGCCCCTCTCTGAGACACCCACCCCACTGCTCCGACTCCTACAGAGAGCCCCACATGGCCATGGGGCTCCAGGGGAGGTGGGGAGGCCAGAGAGATCAAGCCAGGAGCCTGCAGCCAAGCTTGGATGAGACTTTGGTCTCTCTCCTGGGCCCTATGCCACCTCTGTGCTGCTCCTGCTACCGAGTGCCTGGCAGTCACAGGGCCATAACAAACATTACTCATCCCCATCCAGTACTTACCAGCTCCAGCTTCCAGCAGTCACGCATGACGCATGTGTTTACCACCAGTGGGAGGGTTTTATATATATCTATATGTTTTTACTGCAGTAAGTGTCCCTGTTTCTGAGGACAGAGGAATTATTACCCACCACTCTCATGGTATAACAAAGAGCATATGTTGTACCCAGCATAAATTTAGCTTCTGATCTGATGAGCAAGATTTTTACCCCCACCCTTCTCTGCCTCTAAATGTACAGATGAGTGCTTACATTCGTCCCTAATGGCAGTGGGGAAGGGGAATGCTCAGAGCGAGCAGTGCACGCACACAAACACATGCACAGAGCTAGAAAAACACCCTGGGTTTCTAAATCTACCCAGCAATCCTGCAGTAATCTGCTCAGTCGTAGTCACAAATATAACTCAGGGACAATAAATAAGCTAACAGGAGTTAAATAAGTTCAGCTCCTTAACCTTTGGACGGATCAATCCCTGTGTTATCTCATTTCTCCCCAGTCCTTCTCCAACCCTCACACCTTGTCCCCTCCCTCTTTGCACTGCATTGGTGCCCTGCAGTGGGCAGCCACGTGGGGAGGTGGCAGGGAGCTGGGACACAGCAGAACACCCAGTGCTGCAGAGAGATATAGCACTAACCACTTCCTTTCTGAAAACAGAGTGTGAGTAGAAGCAGCAGCAGGGTTCATTACCTGCTGGCATCCCGTGCCTTGCAGGGCTCTCAGTCCCTTAAGAAGGATGCAGTTGGAGTGCATGTGAGGGAAAGCCCAAATTAAAAAGGGCCCAAAGGAGCAATTTGCAAAAGGCCCACTGTTCCCACAGTCAGCAAAGGATGCTCAGCCCTTGCAGAGGGCTTTGAGCTCCTGCGTTTCCCTCTCTGCCAGCTGGGAACTGCATCCCCTGGGTGTCCACGAGGTGGGATCTGTGTGTGCCCACCCTGCGTGTGCCAGCAGGCTGCTCCTCAGCTCTTCCTGCCCCTCGCTGTGACTCATTCTGTGAATGAAAACACACTCATTGGGAAAGTACGAGCATCTGAACAAGATGCCAGCCAGCAGACACAGCGCTGGAAGGAGGTGGGCAGGTAATGTGCACATCTCAGTGCATCCTCACGGCATGCACACCCACCCAGGTGGCAGAAGTTTTCCCTTTGAGCCCCTCAAAAATGGGGCAATTCCAACACCGTTCCTGCTGCCATCACACAGCCCTTCCCAAGGGAGTGACGCTGCCATCTCTCTTCTGCAGGGCCACAGAGACCGTCTCTGAGCAGGGAAAAAGAAGCTGCTTTCCAGCCCTCCACCCACAGAAGATGAGTTGGAGGAAATTAACAATGATGCACAACTGAAAAAAAAAAATTGAATGGTTAGAGGGAGTTCAAAGCTGAGCCAGTCTTGAGACATCTGCACACCACATGCCAGGCTGAGAGAAGTGCTCATAAATCCTTCCAGGTTGGCACTAATGGAAGGGAGCTCAGAGAGCTCAACCCAACTGGGAGAGTTCCCAGTACTTCTGTTCTGAAATGACTGAAAACTCCATGGAAAGGCACAAGTGAGGGAAGGAAAGCAGCTCAGTGGGAAACATTGAGTCATCTGAGTTACCTTCATTTGGTAAACCGGTATTGTTCCACTTACCAGAACGTTGTGTCCATTGAAAAGTGCATTTCATGATTCAAACACAGATTTCCAGCAAACCTGGGGATGAAAGGACAAACTTGATGCGAGTCTTCGTGCAATACAAAGGCAGCTGTGAACTAACGTGGTAGAGAAAAGCAGAGTTAAGAGCCCCGCTTTCTGGAGGAAAGGCTATTCTTCCAATAAAAGTGAAGGAACCTGCACTGGGTGAAAAATGTCAATCCCCTTTAACAGAGATCAATAAGGCAATGGGATCGGTCTGTTCACACCAGCTGCCACTGATCTATTGCTGTTTGCAGAAGGCTTTCATTCTGCTTGTCTTTACAACTTAGCTAATAGGAAAAACTTCACAGTGTTAAAGAGAAAAGTGAGTGAACAACCCAGGAATCAAAGGTGGAGGAGCTCAGCAGCTGAGCAGGCTTAGGGTGCTGTGTGGTGGGGGTACCAACCAGGCAGCAACCCAATAGCAAGGTCCCAGGCTGCAGCAAGTGAGGGTTTGCTCCACTGTAACAGCTGTAAGCACAGAAATAAAGGAAAGAAGCTGCTTACCTTCAAAAGACCTCAGATACACAGGGATCTCCAGAAGGAAGGCCTTGTTTCCACTGCCAACCCTTAAATGAGGTCTGGGCAGGGGTGGATCCTGGCTCCAGCCCTTCTGGTCACTCAGTGCATTGCATGCACCTGAGCCCCTCTGGCTTGGCCCTGCCTTCCCACCAGGTGCTCAATCGCTGCTTCAAGCCCTGACTTGGCATTTCTGCTGCAGCTGCCATGCCTAGGCTTTCTCGGATGCTCTCACTGCAGATGTTGCTTTCTCCCAGAAGAAAATGGGGTTAAAGGCAATCTAAAGGCATGACCTGTGCCTGCCAGGTGGCTGCTCTGCTGGTATTTGAGTATGGAAATGGCTGGTGGGTCCAAGTCCAACGGCAGGATGCCTAGAGCTCCCATAAAGGAGCAGCGTGGGAAGAGATGGGGACTGCATTCTCACAAATAACCCCCCAGGGACAGCAAATAAACTCTTGGCAGCAGAGCGACCCACAGTGTCCCTGGTTTATGACCCCCCTCTACTCCACCGAAGAAACCCAAACCAACCCAAATCCACTCCCAACACCTGAAGCGTCACCACTTTCTGGTGCTGGGAACCAGAAGCACAAAGTGTGTTTGGGCTCAGCAGACAGATGGGCAGAGGAATGGGATGGAGCCCGATGCCCCAGGCATGCTGCATCCATCTCTCCACAGGAGCCTCCCAGTCTGACACCGCTCATCAGAGCACTCAGTCTGCAGAAGCCCTTCAGAACATAAAGGCTCCCATGGGGATGCTCCAGACCAGACTTTCCTAAAGTGCTCAGCACACACCTCACAATCTCTGCTTTTTGGAAACTCTGACACACGCAGCCTTCAACACTGCTGTCTCATATATGTATGGCTGACTCAGATAGATATATGGCTGGCTTAGCATACTTCCCTTTCTTCCTCCCCCTCCCCCCCCGGAGCTTTGCATGTCTGAGGCTGTTTCGGATAAAAGATACCAAAAATGAAAATGCATTTGGGATGTCTGGGAACCAAGAAGTCAGACTGCAAGAAAACCAGACAGGGTTAGAGCCCCAAATCCTCGTCTCCTGCCAGCAATCTAAACCCTCTGCTGACTGCAGGTTCCAAGGCTCCATTTGCTCCATGGCAGCAGCAGCAGTAGCTATTTCAGAAGTGTATTCCATCAGCAGTAATGGGTCTTTCCTCATAAGCTGTGTTTTCATAGTAAATCTTCGGTCTTACATTGCATTACAGAGTTCAGCTGCCGCTAATCCTTAAAAACAATTCATTTCCAACTGCAAAGTGCAATAAAGAAAGGATAATCACTATTAATATTAGTTATTGTTATTGATTTCAGCTTTAAAGAATTGATTTTCAGTCCCAGCTGCATTTATGAGTCTCTTTGCTGAAGATGCATACGCAGAGCCCACCACTGTTTTCAGACCCTTACCTCAGCTCCCGGCCATGGATGTGGTGGGAGGAGGATGGCTCTGCCCTGGCGTTGCTGCTTCAAACCTGCCCAGGTTGGGGATGTTGTCCCTGGGGTTGCAGCCCCAAATAATGAACCCCCTTCTTTTATTCTATTTCACCGCAGAGCAATTCTGTGACTCAGTGCTCTCACGGAGGAAAGGTGCGCAGCCCAAAGTGGAATCGCTGTGGTTGGAGGGCAGGGCGAAGGGCTGGGGCAGGGGATGCCAACCTCCACGGGTTCTCTTCCACACACCCATGGCAGCTTCCTACGTGCACACAGAGGAAAGCATGGAGATTAAAAAGAAAAATATTATTGCTTCCTAACAGCAAGTCCTACAATACCACTGAGCCTTCCAAACCCTTCCAGAGCTGTAAATTCAACTTTAAACTCTGCTCATGAGGATGGCTCTGACTGGAGCTCCCATCCCACCCCCCTTCATAGATCCTCTAAAAGACAAAAAAAATGGCCTTGGGGCAAAGAACCCCCTATGGTAAAGGGGCAGAACCAGGCTGTGCCCCACTGCAGCACTCCCATAGCACCATCTCGGAGCTCACTGCGGTAGGTACCCCAAAGCAGCCGATGTGTGATGGGGGGTGGGGGGTGCCAAGGTGGGAAACGCTGCTGAGAGGAAGAGAGAAATCTTTCACTTCCCTCTTTCTAAGGTGAAAAGTGGGTGGCTGTTTTCGAATCAGTGTCTTGCTTCAGAAGTCACTAAAGTTTTGGTTCAAGGGCACCGATGCTAAAAACCTCAAAAGCAGAAAGGGTTTGGCTTGTTAATCTGGAGGAATCAGAGCCGTTAATGCTGGAAAAGAGCTCGAAGATCATCAAGGCCAACCATCCATGTTGTGTGTCAAGGTCAGCGGGCTCGCCATGGGAAGGTTTCCAACATGTGGCTTTAGGAAGACATTCTGCAAGCTGTATTCATCCCTGCCAACCTGCAGCCAAACCTCCCCTTGTTTGGAAATGAGACATTGAAGAAAATCCTCCATATTCAGCTCTCACGTCCTCGAGTTTTAAAAGTCTCCCTCTGAATACTTGGAATATAACCCCGTGGGGGTGTAGGAATGGAATTGGGACCAAAAAAACACCTCAGCCCAGGCTGAAAAATAATTAAATGAGCACTTAACCATCATCATTATTTTCCACAGTTCCTATGTGTATGCTAGATTGGGTACAATGGTCTTGAATATTGTTCCATGCCATTACTGTGCTATAAATTATTTGAGCAAAGCACGGCAAGGCATCGTCATGTAATATATTTTTATAGGGCCATAAAGTAATTATGCTCCAGACAACAAAATCCTACAGAAGTGACATATTTTATGCTTAAATTATAATTACATTAAAAGTGTCTCTTCCATTAGATGTTTATAGAGCGCACATGATTGCTGCTGGTCGACTTGCGAACAAAGACAACACGGAGAGAGCAGGGAGCTGCAGTGAAGGGATCACAGAATCACCGCATGGTTTGAGTTGGAAGGGGCCTTTAAAGGTCATCCAGTCCAGTTCCCTGCAGTGAACACCGGCTCTGTGAATGTTGGCATTTTTGCTGTGTTTCTGGCCAAAGCTCACAGTAACATTGCTGTCTCATGGCCTGAGCAATGCTGCCTGGCTGAGCAACCTGTCAGCATCCCATGAGCTGCGGTGTTAGTTTCTCCTTTGTTTCACCTGTTCTGGAAATGAGGAATGGGATGAATTGCCCAGGGTAACATTGAGACTCCTACAGCTCCAGTTACAAGGAAGCTACAACTTCTCTTGACTGTGACTCAAATCAACATCTTCCAATGCAATTTTCCATTGATCTTGCAATGTTGCAGTACAGAACAGACAATCACATCCTCAGATTTGCGCTTGGAGCCAAGAGAGCCTCTTCTGCAGTAGGAAGAGCCCAGAGCCGTGGATGTTTGCCTCAAAGCTGGATGGGCTGCAGCCCACAGGAAAGGCCCCCATCCCTCCAAATGTCTGCAGGGATTTTCTTAGCTCATGTCTAGCTTGGGTTAAAACCGACCAAAAAAACCACGCGGGGAGGGGACTGCCCCTGTGCCCATTGCTGCTAACGAGGCAATGGTGTGGTTTCTCCATGGATGCCACAGAAGAAGTGAAAAGAACAATGTGGCAGCAAGGGCCCCACAGCCATCCCCTGCCAGGGCACTCTCCTGGGAGCAGAGCTCTACGGTGAGGCTATGTGGGAGCAGCTCCCACCTCCCCAGCACTCACCGAGTGCCACGCGCTTGTGTCTGGCTGTGGGATAATGGCTTGAGTCTGCAAGGAAATGGCTTATGTGGTTTCAGCCCAGCTTTTCCTGGAAAGTGCCCAGCTCCCACCTCCCAGCTCTATGCTCTTCCTGCGTGACTCACGCGGGCACACAGCGTCCCAAAGGTGGGTGTTTGCTACCCTCTGAAGGATGTAACATCTTCCCAGAGAGCATGGCTTGGGCAAAACAGCAAGAGGAGAGGATGGGGAGGAGAGGGGATGTTGAGTCTGCCATCCCAGCTTGGCTTCCTGCCACTGTGGGATCTTTAGAAGTCACTTTGCTCTGTGTGCCTCAGTTTCCCCATCCGGCCGGGAGCAATGCACAAGGACAGGAGTACAGGATGAGCAACCAACACTGTGCAAACAGTGCCACACACAGGAGCGGTGTGAAGATACACAAAGTGCCCTTCCAAAGGCACTGACACCCGCAAAGCCCACGTGAGGAGTGAGGGCAGTTAAACAAGGCTTTGCAAAGGCTGTGTTCGTCTCCTTTCAGCTGTCCCCAGTCTGTCTGTCTGTCTGTCCAGGAGGAGAAAGCAGGGGTTAAATTCAGCCCTCAGAGAGATGAAATATTCCAATCATAAGGCGGATGTGGCACTTCCCAGGCTGCATGGAAATCAGAGACACATGCAGCCACGGCCATGGCAGCACATGTGCAGGGCTTATTTGGGGGAATCGCATTGGCTGCTTTTTTTTTCTGCTTAAACCCATCCAGGCTGAAGCACTCCAGCTCTAAGTCGTGCTGCAGCATGGGGTCTCTCCCATAGGACAGGAGACACGGAATCTACCTTCAGTTCTTGACCTAAAAGCAGTGCCCTTTTGCAATGAGTTCCAGATCCCCACCAGCTCTGGAGCTTTCTCTCCCACTGCATCCTGCCAGGAGCAGCAACAACAGGAAACTGTTGGAGGGACTGTTCTGCATTAGCTACAACGCAACTACTAGCTGCAGCCTGACGAAGGCTTCCCGTGCTCCTTCCCAGGCAGTGAAGATGTGGCCCCAGGCAGAGGTGGGAGGTGATCATGTGTCCTACAGCCCTGGGTACTTCATCCATCCCACTGCTCCCAGTCATCTTTTGCATCCCCATAACTCCTTTCTCTGCACCTTCAGCTCCTTCTGAAGGTTTCTTCTCTGCTCATCACTCCACCCAGCACTGGGACAAACCCTCTGGCACCAACACCAACAGCAGATGGAGGTCGTGGGGAAGGTCCCCACTCTGCCTCACATCCTTACTGCTGAATTCTGCATTGCTAATGCAGAGCAGCACTGCAGGCAGCACATCTCCATAGGGCTATCGGCCTGCTCAGATGGTGCCAGGCACTCAGCCTCCAAACCTCCCACGTTACAGCAGCTCTTGAGGCATGCAATAATCTGTCAGGAACACAACATCTGCCACATCGCCCTGGAAGCATATATTTTTGAGCAGCATTGATCGCACTGAAGTGGCCTCGTGTCACCCAGGAGAGGCTGGGACACGTTATCTTCTTCTCACAGAGCCATCAGCCAGGTGTGCTTTGCCTGGTGCTGCACCTATACTTAAGCTTTCTTGCTTTTCCCTCCTTCCCAGTGCCCCCAGAGCCAGCAGCTGGGATGAAGGAGGTGATGAAATGCTTTGTTCCCTGTGGGATTCAGACCGAGGTGTTACTCCCCACTGAGCCCACCCTCAGCCTCGCTGCATATTTGGGCCCTGTGATATCCATGCCCATCCCACAGCCAAAGCCCACAGACAAACCCCAGGAATCTGGATGCACCCCATCCCCGTGCCAGGGCTTGCCCTGCTGGAGGGGCTGCTTCTGAACCCAGTCACAGGAGGACTGGGGGAATAGAAAGGGCTGGTAGAAACCAAAACAAAAACAGAGCTCAGAGGGAGGGGGGAGATCCCCGTTTTCCATCCAGATGGGGCAGGAACGCCTTGGAGTGCCCCCAACAGCAGCTGGAGCCCAGGGCCTGCCTTCACCCCCAGCACCCACCCGCACTCCTCAAATCCTGGCAGCGCACAGCCTGTGCTTCCCTCCCACTCCAGACAAACCAGCCTTTATCTCCCCACTAAGTGGGCAAGAGGTGCCTCTTCCGACGAAGGCTGCCGCGGGCAGGACTCACAATGGCTCTTTGTAGCAGCTATCGAGGAAGCTGTGAGCCTGGGGAGCAGAACAGGTTCGCCTACAGGCTGAGCAAAGGCTGAAATCCTCCCAGCAGCAAGAATCCATGGATCTGAGTGTAAGAACCCCCCCCCCCCCGTCCCTGTAATTTGGATGTGGAACAGCCTTACCCATGAACCTTGGAGTGCTCCTGGAGGTGGCTGAGCTGCTGATACAACACCATGGGATGAAGCCTCACATCTTCCTACGGCCCCCAAACCACACTTGTGGTGGGGAAGGACTAACATCTGCTTAATTTTGGAGCTGAAAAAGATCACACTCCTTTAGACAGCTTGGTCGCATATTGATTTGACTGTCATGGTCCCAGGCTGTCGTGCCGTGTCAAAGCAAGAGGTTTTGATATGGCTGAAGCAATGAAAATGCTGAATTTTCCCTTCAGGAAAAGATTTCCCAGGACAGTGATCTCCATCCTATCTCAAGAGATTGCCCTGCCTCAGCCTTTCACATGGGAGAGGAACACTTTCTTTGCTTTTCCAACCGCTTGCCCTCTTCTGAAACTCTGGATTTAGCCTTTGTCTGGCATGCCAAGGATCCTTCATATTACTGTAATTATAACTGAAATGCCCACATATTACTGTAATTATAACTGAGTCTAAAGATTATAAGTCTAAAGATGAGCAACATCAATGCGGTCGATGGAGCAGTGTCTCCCACCTGCTGCTGCACAAGGGCTCCCATGAACTAGATGGAATCTAGATGGATCTTAAAGGTCTTTAAAAGATCCAACCTAAGTGATTTAATGGTTCTTTGATTCTGTGATGTCTCAATGGAAACCCAGAACAGCCCGTTTCCAGCACCCACCCACCTCCTTCAGCATCAGCCCCAGCCTTTCATCCTTCAACCACCAACATCAATACCTATGAAACAAATCCCCTTCCCACCTGCCTGGAATGTCTCAGGTACTGGGATTGCCCCAGGTACAAAGCACGGGATTGGGATATCTGGTTTCTATTTGCAACCCACGCACAACCCAGAATCACTGTGGGACATTGCTCCTGGCATCAGACCCACCCAGGACTTTATGTGGCATTGTCACTCCCACGAGCAGGTCTGCAGCCCAGCATTCCAGGGCAGCTTCTGATGACCACAAAGGGCTGAGAGATAATTGGCTACAAGCAGTGCCCCAGCACTGCCAGGAGTGATCATCGCTGCCGAATCTGCAAAGTCTGCATCTGCCAGGCTCCTGTTGGCAATCCCCATCTGTAGGGCTGGGGCCAGTCCCAGCCAGGGATGCTGCGGTCCTGTTGTATTTCAGAGCAGAAATGAGGTTTTGTGTTAAACAGGTGGAATTCAAAATGAATATATTCAGAACAAAATATATATCATCGCAGGAACCCATTGCTCAGGTGAGATTTGTCCTCGTGGCTCTCCAAAAGTGCCAAACATGTAAAGAATTAAGGTTACTTCTTTAGGAACTGAGGAACTGTGACCCTCGGTAAAAGAAATCAGGTGCTCTGTGTGTGATGCTTCCATTCTCGAGAAAAATCTGGGTTTTATTTTAAACCCTCACCTCCTGGCTCTCCTGCTCCCCATTCTGCCAACTCACACTGCTTCGCAGCCAGCTGTGCTCTGAGATGTGAACCTGGAGGGGCTCTCCAAGACTCCAGATCTCCCCGGCCAAGCTGTAGGTGCCCCTATTCATTGCAGGGAGTTGGACCAGATGATCTATATGGGTCCCTTCCAACTCAATTCCATGACCCTATGCCCAGGCAGATCCCTCCGTCCAAGTGCAAACCCTCTCCTTGCAGAGGCACAGTGCAGGTGTGGGGCTAGGAGCCCAGGATCTGGCTGTGAGGTGCATGCATGGATTGTACCTGGGCTGATCTGCTCCCTGCCCAGCTCCTGCCTGGAAATGAGCTGGGTTTGTGCAGACAGAAGAAGCTCAGTTCTCCACTGGCAGCTTTCCCAGCGCAAAGAAAAGGATAAAAAAAGGAGAAAAATATTATTTTTAAACAAGTCTGAAAAGAAAGAGCTGCGCAGAGAACAGGTTAAATACATATTCCAGGCTCAGTCCTCCCTCCTCCAGAATCAGCAGGATTCCCATCTCAGTGCTGAAGGCAGTGCAGGAGGAGAATTACCCTGCAATGCAAACACATTTGTTCCAGGGATCTCCTCTTGCTGGTCCTGCCACAGCTCCAGGAGTGCCCAGATGGGAGCTGCCATTATAACTGGAGACACGGTCAGGCTGCAGGCCTGCCACCAGCCCCACTGCATCCCCCAGCCCTCCGGGAGCAGGGGACATGGGGCAGCCATTCCCAGAGCCCCACTGAGCCATCGTAGGTGACCTACTGTTTGCAAGAAGTCAGCAGTGATGCTGGGCTCTTTGCAAAGCATTTGGAGTCCAACGAACTTCCAAGTGTCACTATTAGAAACAGACCCACTTTCTGAATATCCAGGTTTGGTTTCAGCTGCTGTTAAACTTTGAGCAGTTTACAGAAGACCCATTGGCTTCCCTCAGACCAAAGAACACAACGGAAGCCAAGCACGGGTTTAAACCAGGCTTCCAAAGGAGATGAATGGAGTTCAGCATTCCTGAAGCAGGAGGTGGGCACCTGCCTGGACCCGCTCCAAGAACAGGATGTGCAGATAGCACAGCTTCACCTGGCTGGGTGAAGCTCTGGGACAGCCCCGTACCCAGCTTGGCTCGGTGTCCTGCACGAGATGTCATGTTTTCCATTAAAGGAGCCATTCAGGAAATGATGACTCGGAGCCTCACAGAGGTGGATGCTGTAAACAAGGAGAGGTGCCTGACGGTGCCAGGAGTTTGGAGCCAGCAGCACATCCTGACAGCAGCGGATGAGCGCAGTGAGAACAGCAACCCCTCTCCCCCGAGCTGTAGGATTCTCTGAGCATCTGAGAACTTGAGCTCTATTCTGTTTAAGCAGTCCTCATCTCCAAAATGAGGTTATGGAGAATCCACCAAAAAAACCCTCTGCGTTTCCTTAGCATGGAGGAAATGAGTGAGCTCAGCTCCGGCTCCCACAGCAAGCGTGCCCTGCCAGAAATAGTTCTGCTTGGGCCAACAAAGCTGAGCTTCCCAGGCTGGATGGGGAGACCGACTGCTTTGCTGCTCAGTTCCAAGAGGTGTGATGCCAGCTGCCAGCACTGAAACCAGCAGCGTTTCTTCTGTGCATGGAATCAGCCCTGAGCGGATGGACCCACGGTGCTACCACTCTCTCTGCTCTGGATATGGCACTGAGGATGAATTCAGGTGGAATTGCATTGAAAGGTGGCTGCTCCTTCCTGAGGTCCATCAGCGTGGCTGCTCCCATGTCTCTGGGCAGCCTGGTTTGGTGGTTGGCGACCCTGCACATAGCAGGGGGTTGAAATGAGATGATCCTTGCGGTCCTTTTCAACCCAGGCCATTCTATGATTCTACGATTCCTTCTTATTCTATGATTCCATGTCACAAACCCTTTCCCTCTCTGCACTTCCAGCAGCAGTAAGATCAAAGCAGATGTTGGCAGCTTGCAAGGTTCTTCTTTCTGAGCTGTGCAAAGTGGCTTTGATTTGCCATGCTGCTCTAGCAGGGAGTGTGAGCAGGTATGGCTAATGGCAAATTTACCTGATGAATCGGAACCTACAGAGTAGTACACATACGCGTATCGAATGCCTGCTTTGGATGAATCTCCCGTGACTCCTTTATATAAAAACAGGGATTTGTACTTGAAAAGGGGCTAATATCTGCCAGTTTCCTACAAAAATGAAGGCTGACAGAAGTCGGGGTTTGTGGGCGTTGGTTTCCTACATGCCCAAATCTGCTCACAATGGTTTTTTTTGTTGAACTCATTGAAAACTTTATAGCAAAAAGAAACAACACAGCGTACCTCCCTGCAGCCAGAAATGTGATTGCATCATATGCAGACATCTCCAGGCTAGCTTTCAGCTAATTAACTCTGGTAGCGGCAGCATGGCTTGAGCAAAGCTAGGAGAGGGCCAGGCTTCAGTCCCCACTTCGCCCCATATACTTGAGGGGAAATTCTCCCCACCTTCCCCATGCATTAAGGTATTTGTTAGAGAAATATTCGTATTTCCTTTCAAAAGTAAATGTATACATATACATCCATTAAAAAAAAAAAAAAAAAGGAATCAGAATGTCTTACACAAAAAAAATAGGAGCTTTAGCGTTGACGTTATTCTAAGGGATGTGTCAATTTAATGTTTCTCTCCACTACTTGATGGCATATCGGAAATTGTAGTGCATAATGGAAGTGTCATTTCTAACAAACGTTGTCATAACATAATGGGACGTGCCAATCTCTGATGGAATAGGTGGAAGTTTAATACTCCTGCAGCTGATGCTCTGAATAACTGAAGGCTCCTACCTTATATTTCAGACCCAAAAGCCTCCTGCCTGCGCTGCAGCCAAGCAGCTTGCCTTTTTGACAAAGCGTGTGCAAATGCAGGGATAGCAAACACCCGAGTTGGGGACTGCAAAAAAGCAGCCCCAAGGTTTACTCGGCTCTCCTGCTCCGGTGCCAACACAAAGAAAGGAGATGGAGTGTCTTAAAGCAGTGAGTTTTGGGCTTCGGACATTGCACCGATGCCCTAAGAAGGTCTTTGGGACAGGTCTGCTCCCAGCCCCTCTCTGCCCATCCTAAGGACGTGCTGCAGGGCTGCTGTTTGCATCTGCAGTCCCTTTATAAACCCACCCCCATGTCCGGGCAGTGTTATCTTTCTGGCATTCCAGAGTGCTTAGCTCTGGCCTCAAGCAGCCAGAGGAATTTGCTCCCCCAGCACTAATTTCTCCTTTCCCCAGAAGAATCCCATGGGACAGCTCCAGTTGTGCAATGAGGACAGGCTGGTGTCCTGCCAGCACTTCTGACCCATGCTCTGGGCTCTTCGGTCACCTCCACACTGGGGCTGGATGATGGGGGGGGGGGTGGTGATGGGGTGCTCCATCTGCAGTGGGGCTGGATGTTAGAGTTGTGGTTATAGGGCTTCATCTGCAATGGAGCTGGGTGATGGTGCAGTGATGAGGAGGCCCTGGTGCTCCATCCATGCAGGGTTGGTTTATGGAGTTGTGGCTCTCCATCCATGGTGGGGCTGGATGATGGGGTCATGGTGCTCCATTTGCGAAGGGCTGGATGGGGTCATGGTGATGGGGTCGTGGCGCCCCATCCATGGTGGAGCTGAGACAGACTCAGGGGCAGCAGCCCCTTTACCCCACCCCACCCTACTGGCCCCCAGGTTCACACCAGCTCATTCAGAGGCAAAACTGGGTCAAGACCTGTCTGAGATGTGTCACACCTCAGTCCCTCACTCCCATTTTCCCACCAACTTGAACAGCAGAAGGGAATGTTCCCCTGCACAAAGCATAGCTCAGCTGCAGCAGTCCTGGCTGCAGGGCAAAGCTACAGCCATTTCATCACAAATTCAAGGGGGAAATAAAAAATCCCACACGTACAAGAGCAAAGAGTTCAAAAAAATAAAAATCTGGGGAAGAGATTGAGAAGGCTGAGGTCTAAAACCGGGCTAATTACTTGGGGTTAGGAGGAGGTGCAACCACATCTGCTTACTGCAGGGCTTTTTGCTGCTCCGTCTGCTGCAGTTGCTGCTGGGGGAAGAGAGGCTGAGGGACACACGGGGTTGTGGGGATGGTGAATCATCCTAGGCAAGCTTTTCCAGTGCCTTTTTGTTGACAAGAACACCGTGCTGACAAAACAGCCCATTTTTCCCAGTCTAACCTCGTCCTTATCAGCCGCTCGTTACAGGAGTGTTGGCTGACGCTGGATGGTGGCAGACGCAGATTATTAAGTTGTTGACAGAAAGCTCATCCACTTTGAACAGTTCTCATCCCCACCACGCAGGCAGCTTCAGACAGGCTCTCAGCAGCCCGATGCCATGCGTCAGGTGAGCATCCTCGAGGAACGCACCCCTATTTCTCCTCTGAACACATTTAAGGCCTCTGCATGAAAACGGGAATGGGGGAGGAAGAGGGTTGATTTGGGTGGATGCTGTCGCAGTGGTTCTTCTAATGAAGGAGAAAGGAAGAGCACTCGTGCCTACATGGACAGGGGAAACCCACCAGTGCTCCCTCCCTGTTGCTTTGCCATCCGATCACAAGGAAGCAGCAAGAAGACCCCAAACCCATGACACATCGCTGGGAAACTCTGGGTTTCTCTTTGATGCCTGCCTGAAAGATGTAAAGTCTTAATCAAAGCCAAGAGCATGTAGAAAAGAGGACTCTAAAATAATTGGGCACTTCAGCCTTCCCAGGGAAGCGCAAAGAGGAGGATTACTGTGACACAGGGAGTCAAATGTATGAGCTTTAATCTAAGCAGACTCGGCCTCTCGCCTGTCATGGGACTGCGCTGCCCTCTGCTCCTTCTCCTTGGCTGCATTACAGCTGCCATGGGCACCGCTGGCAGCACTTTGCCTGCACGCCTGCTTTTATGGCAGGAATTTGCCCACCTGGGGAGCCCCATCCCTTTACCTCATTTGCCCATGTTAAAGGGTTTCCAAAAGCGTCTGCCTGCTGGGCTGAAGAAAGCTGTGGAAGGCTTCAAATTGGTTGGTGCTGGTGGGAAGGGGACAGCTCTGGACATGAACTTCTATGCCACTGCTACAATAGTGACATATGTACCAAGGGACCGGGGACAACCACACATCCCAGCCACAGATGGGGCAGAGCAGGGCAGGAGTGGGGCAGCGGGATGAGGGAGAACACAGGAGAGGATCGTCTTTAAGAATGGAGAGACAAAATGTTCTTGCTCAATGCTGTAAACAGCCCTAAAGTGTTTTGAAAGACTCTGTCGATATAAATTACTGAGAAACAAGACACTGGAATTGCAAAAGAGGAGCCCAGCTGGAGGAAGGCTGCTCTGAGAGCCTCGCTGCTGCTCCTCCGGCACTCAACGAGCCCTGAGCTGAGCTCCTCGCCCTCCTGCATGCATGCCTCTCTATTCTTCCCCTCTTACAAGGAGATGCATCAAGTGCTCTGCACGAGATGAGTGCATTAAAACATCCTTCAGTCCCAGCCCCAGAAGCTGTACAGGCGGAGGGAAATTACTAGCAGGTACCCAGTGCTTGAGAGGGATGAAGCAGATGGACAGCAAGAACTTCTGCACCCACAGACCTTCCCTCTGTTCCCAGTGCCACCCCACGAATGGCACCAAGTAGGGCTCTGCACTTCTCATTGCTGCCTAAAGCACTGCCAACATCACTCTGTCAGGTTGGATGTCTCCCAGCCCCGCTTTACCTGGGCCCCGACCCCAAGGCAAGGTGAGCCCCGCTGCAGCTGGAGGGAGCCCCACCAGCAGCACCAATGAGCAGGGGCAGCTCCATCCCCCACTGCAATGCAAACACTCCAGGATGGCAGCAAGCCAAGCAGAGAGATAATATTTTTCTTAGATATTAGCTCAGTATGAAATCAGAGCAGGAGTATTCTCAAAGAAAGTCTTGACAGGTACTAATGAGGGTTTCAGGTGGGCTTTTAAAATGTAACTAGGAAGCTGAGAAAATGATGGATTCTAACAATCCTCCCTGTGATGAAAGGGCTCGGCGCTCCCCCAGCACAGCACCGGCAGGCAGGGTTGTACAGGAGGGTTTAGCACTTATTTCTGCTTCTGCCAGCACCGTGGGATGCTCTGTGAGAGCTGCACCCAAGGCCATGAGTGTGGGTCTCCAGGGGGTTTGGGGTTTGCACCAGCGCTCTCACAGCCCAGGATGCACGCGAGGAATGGAGATGTCTCCACGTTCCTATTGCTGTCACCATCACCTCCACCTCCCCATGCTGCCCAAAGCACCCCAGGGCAGAGATGGGGCAGCCCCAGCTCGGGGATAGGGGGTGATGTGGTTGGGGATAGGGAAAGGGAGACTGAAGCACTTTGCTTGGCTTGCTCTGAGCGTTGCTCCCAGCAGAGCAAAGGAGGCACAGAGCAGCGTTTTGGCTGACGTCTCTCCCTGTCAGCGTTCAGAAATATGAGACGATGGACGGCTCGCAGGAGCAGAACTAACAAGCCAACAAATCAGGCCGCTGCCATCTCCTCCGCCCCTCTCTGTCTGGTTCAATAACAGCCAATGGGGGAGGCTCCGAGAGCTGCTGAATGGCTCGATAACCAGGAGCCAAAAACATTCAAAACCACACGTCTGAATTAATTCATCCCAAAGCATCCGCAGACAGCCAAGGGTGGGGGGGCGGGGGGAGGGAGGGAGGGAGGAGGTGGAGGAAAAGAAATAGAAGAAGGAGAAACGACTTGGCTCCTTTTCAAACCCTTTCTAAAAATGCTGAAAGACTTTGGCAATCCCGATAAAAACCCCGTGCAGCAGTTGCCCTAATTTCTCCAAGTACCAACACGGAGACGCAGACGACAGGATGGCTGTGGCATGTAAAATCAGGGTGGAAAAGGGTGAGGAAAGGGGATGGGTGTCAAAATGACAGTGGCAGGATGGCAGGACAGAGCTCTGTTCCTGGTCCCCAGCGCTCACCTCAAGCCCTCTCCAAGCATCTGTGCCCTGTGCCCCCAGTGCTGTCCCACCCCAGAGAAGCAGAGATGGATTTTAGCACAGTGTAAAGGAAGCGGACGATGTAATACTGCCTGCTGGAATGAAATTCTACAGAACCTCGAGGAGAGGCATGCGAGCACAAAAGTGAAGCTTTAGTATGCAGGGCGAGGGAGGCTGCTTGACTGTAATGCAGCACAGAGAATTGTTTTTCATTCAGCAGCATGAGATCCAGGCAGGAAAAGGCTGGCACATCCAGCTCCGCCTTTGGGACCTCTCCCAAGGAGGTGAGAGCAGAGCTGGCACCACGATATTGCTGTAAGTTGTGGGCGATCCCTTCAGGAGTGCCTCTGTCTGAGGTTCAGTATTTACACATTGCACATAGAATCATAGAATGGCTTGGGTTTGTGACAAAATGTTCATCAGCACCGGAGCAGTGCTTCACGGTCACAGCCAGCTCACCGAGTCCAAAGCAAAATGCTTTGGGGTGTCTTTGAAGCTGACTTCCTCAATGCTGGGGGCTGATTTCATCAATGCTGGAAGATGACTTCCTCAACACTGGTGCCAATGATCCCCGTCAGTCTTTTCCGACTTGGGATATCCTCCACTTCTGTGAATTAGAAACTCTGGAAATCAGGCCCATCATAAATTTCAAGCTCAATACCTTATATTTTAAGGCTTCTGAAATTACACACGGTGTTAATTGACTCCATTCCTACTCTGCTCTCCTGGCTGTAGAATGATAGCACCTCCAGGGCAGCACCAGATCCCAGCACACACTCAGAGTTGCTCATCTGAAAGGCAAGCACTGATGCAACACCACATTTAAGGACTGCAGCCCATCAAACCAACAGCACAACCAAGGGCAAAAGCATTTTTGAGTCATCCTGGGTCTTACAGCGATGTATACAAATAATTGTACAGGCTAAAGCTAACGGCTGAGTGCAAACACTCCCACTGCTGCAGAACTTGGTGACATTCAGCCAAAAGGTCAGTTTTCTCACGATGGTATTTGCATTCTCCATCTACATACATTAAAAAAGAAAGCAAAGGAACTGAAAGGGGCAGATGAATTGCCTGGAAATGCTGACAGGTCCCTGGTTTCAATGGGGCCTTGCATTTGTTTCCCTCCCTTTAACTGTTAGAGCTGAGCAACAAAACACCTCCCCAGGGTGCAGGGTCTTATTCTCCTGTGTCCAAGCACTCCTTATGGGAGCAGCACACCCCACAGCCCCAGCAGGGCTCTATGGGGCTGCCATGAAGCACCATGCCTGCTGCAATTCTAGGGCAGCAGTTTTAACCCTGGAAAGAGTTTGGAATAATAAAACTGTGCAATCAGCTCTGTCAGGACATGTAGCGTTTTAGGAAGCCCTGATCTCAGCAGTAGTTGAGCACAGTGGAAGATCACATCCCCATCTGACTCCAGGCTCCGGGCAGGATGAGAAAGGAACAGGGATTTTCTGTCTTTCAGAGCTGATGTTGGTTATCTGCAGAGTGTGGGGAGGGAAGAGGTGTTAGGAAATCTCTCTGACTCATTCTTCAAACTTGCTCAATCAAAACATGGCATGCAGCGTGCTCCGCCTGAGGGACTTCTCCCCCAGAGCCCGAATTGAGCTGAAGAAGGAATGGCTCCAGAAATCGAGACCTAATTATAGATGCTCTGTCCCTTTGGTCTCCAAGCGTGCATCAGTTAAACCTCACAGCTCGGTGATAGAGGACAGGAGTGACATCTGCAATGGAGGAGATGGGCTCACTCAGAGCCTTGCTGCAGCCCGAGGCGTGCTGTGCTCTGTGGCCGCTCCGAGCACGTCTCTGCTGATGTTGGAGGCATCACAGCCTGCAGAGAGGATCTTTTTGATTAGGAAGAGGAAAGCTGCGGCAGACGTGAACCCTGGGAGTCCCGTCCTTGTGGTCTGACGAAGGGATCAAAGCTGGATCACCTCCTCCTTGCTCCCCAGGCTGGCACGCTGCTCGTTGCACTGATTGTGCTCACGTTTAAAGTCTCAGCTCAGATTTGAACTACTGATGGTTTTAGCACAAAGCAAAGAGCCTCGAGAGTGGCCAAATCTGGAATGCAGGCCGCCCTGTGATATCACTTCTGGGTCTCACCTCTCCCACTGAAGGCTCCCCCAAAAACAGAAGCTGCCACAGGGAGCTGAATCACTCTCTAAGCTCCAGCCCCCACCTCAGCTCCGTGCTAACAAAGGGGATGGCTCAGAGCTCAGGGTGGAAGAGGCCACAGCAGAAATTTTAGGAGAAACACTGGATCCACTCAAGTCACTGCCATGAGACAGCCCCACACTGCTCAGCCCTCTCCATACAGATGTGGCCAGGTGTGGCCAGCCCAGGCTTACAGGCAGTGGGGCTGTTGAGGTCCCATCAGTCCTCTTTAACGCTCTGAAGGTTGTTTTGTGAATCCAGACCTGTGTTTGTGTCTGTTCAAAAATCAATACAATAATATCGCGCTTCTGGAGGGCGTTGTGACACTCTGAGGATGTGTTCGGAGTGGTTTGAAGGTCCTCCTCTGGACAGAGCTCTGCAAGTGCAAATTGAAATTGCTTTTAACCTTTTTCCTGGGTCACGGATGGACCGGCTCTGCTTTAGCATCCAGCGGATTCAAGTTAAGGGTTCCTTCTGCAAAGTAATAAACCACAGTCAACACTCAGATGGATTTGTCACCCAAGCAGAAAAAAAAGAGGGAGAGGTGAACATCCTTCCTGCATGGGCAAGGGGATGGGGGAAGGGGCCAAGCAGCAAAGCTGCCGTCCTGCAGCTGGTGGTGGGATTAAATGCATCACCGCTGCATCACCTGCAGGGCACGTGGCTAATTAGCAGCCCCAAATGGCTCGGCTGCACAGAAGTGTTATTGGCTGAATAAGAGCTCAGGAAAATGGCCCAATCTCGGCGAAGGTAACCTCCTTTTTCTAAATGGTTAATCTCCAGCATTAGAGCTAGTGTGTTAAAGGAGGTTTAGGACAATTTAATAGGCCATAAAACTTTATGGTCCCGGTTGAAATTGGAGTGATAACTCTGGAGTGTAAAGCTATACTTTGCTAAATGTCTCCCTTAGATTTTTTATTTTATTTTATTATTGGAAACTTAACATCTGCTACAGCAAAATAAAACGGAACAATTTTCGCTGCTGAGAGACATGAGCATTCTGCTTCTCTTCATTCTGTTTATATGTTTATTGCTTAAAACTTTGGCGTCGGTATTATCCTTGATTATTAAGACTTCAATCACTTCAAGGAAGGGAGAGAGCAAATAATCCAAAACAGACCGTCTTCTATTGAACCTGTGAGCAGAATGGAAACCAAGGGGATGCGGAATCTCAGGCATCAATATTGTCTGGAGTCCTTTCAAATTTCAATTACCGACGTGGTTCCTCGGCCAAATTGGGTCTGTAGCAGCACTGCATAAAGCAACGTGCAAATTGGCATCAAAAGCACAGTGGGGGGGGGATCTGGAGGGATCCTCCATCCTCCCTTTGGTTCCCCAGGCAGATGGCGGCCAAAGAGCCTCAGCAGCTCCCATCGAGTTGCCCCAGGGATCCCCCCACGCCCCCAGGCCTCTGCTTTGGCCTTTGCCGAAAGCTTTGCTCCTTCCACAAGACATCGTTTGGTCCACGAGGAGATCTTTAGCAAGGAATAACACCTGTCCCTTCCACACTGTCCCCTTAATTAGCCATTAGGATAACGCAATATCGGAAAAGCGAAGCACAAATTTAATTAGTTGTGGTTTATTGGTGTAACTAAGGAGAAGGCCCCCGGACACCACTGGAGGAAAGGGATCGATAGCAAACATCTATTTTCACTAGAAAACAATTGCAGCTGACGGCCGCCGGTGGGGCGCGGTGATGGAGCAGCCCAGAGCACCGCTGCTGCTGAGGGGAAGCACAGCCGATATCTGCAGAGCGGATCTGCGTATGCTCAGATAGCATTACAGAGCAGCTAACAGGAGCTGACACATAGCTATAGGGAGACGGCTCCCATTGCTCAATTAACTAATTATCTTTTAAGCTGTTTTGACTCAAATGGGAAATAATAGCAGAGGAGAGCAGTTTTTGCATCTCTTTCCTTTTCGGTGAGTCGTTCAGTCTGTTTCCCAAGGGAGGCTTTCCCCACAGCTACTTGAGTTGCACAGCTTGCTGTGCTGGGTGGCACAGCTGCATCGTGGCACGGCTGCAGCGTGGTACGAGAGCATCACTGCCCATCTGCATCACGGTTCAGTTGCAGCATAGCGTAGCTGCACCATCCCTACACCACAGCACGTCTGCACCATGGCACGTTGCAAGACGGTCCGTCTGGTTGCACCACGGAAAGCTGTATTGTAGAAGAGTTGCATCATGGCACAGCTGCATCATGGTACAGCTGCACCATGGCAAAACCACACTGCAGCACAGCATGCGTGCACAGCGGGAGCAGCTGCTTGCTTCTTCCACGCTCACCCTCCCCGCTCCCCGTCGCCAGGATGGAGCAGCACATTTGTTGGCTCTCCCAGCCATTCTCACAGAGATATCACACACAAAAAAAAACCACGTTTCCTTCTTGGCAGGGCTGATGTGTGCGCAAACTTGCTGTTATTTACATACTTGCTTCTTCCTATGAAAACGTCCCATCTGGGCACACTTAGAGCACTTCATATCAGCGCCAGTGACTCAGCACATGGTGTATCTTTGCATGGCATATTAATACCACCAGCCCATTCCCAGTCCCTCTCCCTCTGCCCTATCACTGTTCACCTTCCCATTTTCCTGCCTGATTGGAGAGCAGGCAGGATCCAATAGAGGCCAGGTTTGCGGAGAGAAAACATGGCCTCTGCCCATTGTGGAGCACTCCCAGGTGATGCTGCCCAGAGGAGGAGGGGGAACCACGCTGTGAGCACGGCCTCCCCACAGCCCCATGGAAGCAGAGCTGCTCACGATGCTTAATGCTCTCAAGTATGATTTCGTCTACGGAGATCACTCAGACTTTGATAAGATCATAGCAGGAGGACAGGAGGAAATTGCAGCCTTGCTCAATGCTTGAGATTACGCTGCTGAACTTGCTGTATCTGGGACATTATAGCCCAGCTTTAATAGCATCGTATTAAGCTGAGACAATGCAGCCCCGTGACCTTGCAGTGCTTGATGGCCATATGTGCTATTTTAATGAAAAATTGGGACTTAAGTAAATGGCTGCCTATCGGCAAGGGGCTGCTAACAGGATCTCACTCGGGAGGGCAGGGGAGGAATTGGGCTGTAATGGCCATCATCATCCCTCTGCCAGCAATCATCCACCATGGGATGGAGCCAAGATGGACATCTCTGGCTATAATGGGTCCCCTCTGGAGGTGGGCATCACTGTTTCCACCACATTCAGGTACACTGAAGCCACTGAAAAACCTTGCCTATGCCAGCATACCTCGGTGAGCAGGGAGTCAGGGCAGGCTTCCTCCCCCAGCAAACTGAAGCTGTAAATATTGATAGCCCTTTTCTTTCAGGGCTTTTTAATGCCCTCTTATACTCAGAAGCGATTAAGCGCACCCATCATTACTAACCTGCAAAGTAAATGTGTCCTAATGGGCAGGCGAGCTGCGCCCGTGCCAACAAATCATTTCTAATGAATAGCACCTGGCACATTCATCACCGTTACATGCCAAAGCAAATCCATCTGTGTTAGCCACCGGGAAGAGCCAGGCAGGGCTCACTCCGGGCTCAGCAAGGTGGGGAGGTTTGGCTCATGGTGTGCAGGGGCTCTGAGCTCTGCAGAAGGGCTCCTCGAGGAGCAGTGCTGCTCTGTGCACAATGGCCAGAGGTCCCTCGGAGTGGCATGAAAGGCTCTAAATAGAAACCAGCTCTTCTCCTCGTGCTCACACAATGCTTTCCTGACCCTCCCCTGACCTCACCCTCAAATCTGGGGTTCACAGCCCCAGCCTTGAACCCAGCTCTGTTTTTTCATGTTTGGCCTCTCTATTTCCTGAGGTCAGGCAGCCCACCGCTCCATTAGCATGAAGCAACTCAGGGCTCATTTGCCAAAACTGACATCCTGGGAAAATCCTGATGAATTTATGAATTAGAGGCTACAGATTGCCAGTAAAAGAATTAAGGACTTGCTTGTTGTTTGGTTTTTTATTATTATTATTATTATTTTTATTTGCAGGAAATCAGCTGGGATGCTGCTGTTTTCCTTTTCCATCAGCCTTGAACGCTGTGTCAGCAGCAGTTTGCTTTCAGAGAGGAAAAAACACCTTTTTAAAGGTTTGTTGCTTTGTTTTCGGAAGGAAGGGCCAGAGGAAGGCAGCAGGGCGAGGTGCTCCCACCCTGCAAGGTGGAAGAGGTAACATTTATATCCCATAAATCACGCATCAAGTGGCCACGAGGAGAGGTCATTAAACAGATATATGAGGCAAGAGGCAAAGTCCATCCATTTCGGGAGATGCTCCCGGTGTCAGCAGCTCTGCAGCAGCCTCCAGAGCACAGTACCCTGCTAGCAACACAGAAGCTGCCACAACAATCTCTTATTTATTCCCTCCTCTACTTATTTGACCACATTTTCTTAAGTAACTTGCTGGCTTCCCCCTGGCAAAGCTGGCGATGGGGAGATGAGGTGGGAGCACAACGGATGGAGTGATGGATGGGGGCTGGCAATTAATCATCAAACCAGCAGCTTTCGCTGGGAGTCATGTGGAAAATGCAGCTTTAGAAGCATTTGTCTTGGTCCCACCAACAACAAGAGGGGCTGCTCTCCCTCCCTTTGTCTTTCACCTCCTTTCCTCCCTCCCTCTCCCTTTTTGGCTTTTTGCACCCAGTTCCGCCGATTAAAACCTTCTCCATCCTTTACCTGCTCCAAGCGGCTCCTATGCTGCCTTGATTTATGCTTTGTTTATCTCAGGCTTCAGCAGAAAAATAACGACCAGATAATAAAGAGCTCTGAGCAGCTATTCACATGCCACGGCCCTGCTGTGGTGCTTTGGCACGGAACGGAGCAGGAGGAGGATGAAGTCAAATAGCTCCTCTGTGCTATGTGTGTCAGCACTTTGGTGGGCAAAGTGATGGAGTTGTTTCCTGAGGGCTTTTGGGGGGAGATGCCCAGGACACCCGCTCTGCTCAAGCAGACTCAGCAGGATGCTCTGCCCCATCCCATTGAGCATCCCCAGCCAGGAGACAGGAGAGCCATGCTCCAGCCTTCAGCTGCCCCGGGATGCTGAGCACTGCAACATTTGGATCCCAATGGACCTATGGGGCTCCAAGCATAGCAGTAGGGATCCAAGTTTACTGTAGGATTGGGACCTACAGGTTTCCATACATTGCTGCCTGCAGGGACAACACAGAGCTTCACTACTGCACATTTCCCCATCCCTTTGCCATCTGGTTAAAGGATCGCCATTAACGCAGGCGAGGAAGGACCCATTGTTTACTACACGATGAGGGAAAAGGGAAGGTTTTCATTGCCAAGAAACTATTTTTACTCATAATGGAGATCCAGCATGGCCAGCAAGGTGCTGCTGTGTGGGAACGGCAGGTTGGTCACAGCACAAACCGGAGCATGGGGACACTGGTGGCACCAGAGTGGGACGGACGAATGGGATTTGGGTACCAGCTCAGAGAGGGGATGGCTGGGATGGGCACACAGCTGGGATCACAGAATCATAGAATCATAGGATGGCCTGGGTTGAAAAGGACCACAGTGCTTATCTCATTCCAACCCCCTGCTATGTGCAGGGTCACCTACTACCAGACCAAGCTGCCCAGAGCCACATCCAGCCTGGCCTCGAATGCCTCCAGGGATGGGGCATCCACAGCCTTCTTGGGCAACCTGTTCCAGTGCGTCACCATGCTCTGAGTGAAAAACTTCCTGCTAATATCCAACCTAAACCTCCCCTATCTCAGTTCAGAACCATTCCCCCTTGTCCTATCGCAACCCACAGGATAGGCACAGTGCTCTGCTCAGTTGGATGGAGAGCAGAGATGCAACCCAGCACAGGACCCGCAGCGTAGAGGAGGGACAGCAACAATCCCTCTTGGCTTTAAATAATCCTAAAATATATATCTATGCCTACAGACCGCCTGCTGGCTCCTTCCAATGAGCAGTGTGTATGCTGGGGGGGGGGGGGCTGCTTATTGCTTCTTTACCCCCCCCTGCTCCGGCACTGAGCCAGCAGCTCGCACCGACAACAGCAGCAGCCGAGGGCTCTCCGCCGTGCGCTCTATAAATACGTGTGCATGACAGATTTGGCACCACGTATTCCTGTAAGTGATGTCATCTTTGGGAAGTTACTTAGCAACGGTGGAAAATGTTTTGGAGGCTCTAATTTTTCAGCATGGTAAAGCTGGGTGTTTGCGCAGCGCCGCTAATCAGCTCGCCGGAGAGTCGGCCGCGATGAGCTCATTTTCTTCATCATTATTTTATGTGAATTGGGCTTTTAGCACTAAAGAGGCCACAAAGATTTAATTCAAAAATGTGATTGCTTTATGTTTCCAGGGTATCATTAACACGGCATCTACGCAAATAACCATGGTAACAAACTGGTAATTAGTACATATATGGCACTTATTATTAATACAGAAACAGGACAAGTTCCAAATCAGCGCAGATTACAGTACATTATTACCATAGTAATTACCTGCAGTAACACACACAAATTGAACTAAATGGCCAATTGAACTAGAGTGAATGGCTTTTTATTCCAGTCCCTAAATAATGTGCATTCTTGGCTGAGCAGTTCAAGGTAAATAAAACTGCTTTAAATTTATTGCCAACTTTTTGCCTTTGCTGCAGATGGCAGGAGTCAAAAGCTCCCCTCGCTGCGCACACACTGCCATGATTGTACAGGCTGAGCCGTTCCTGACTCCCATACCAAGACAAAGAGAGCAGAAGTGACTCCTTTCTATTCTAGACGGAGTGCAGAAGCACCCCTCGCCGCAACACTCCGCTCCCAGAGCCCCCCATCTTGATTTGTGCTCTTTATCCGTGCGCTTCCAGCAGGCACAATGGAGGATCATTGTTCTCTTATCGGCCCCATCTCTCATTGTGCTTTACGTTTCTCAACCCGTAAGAAAATTATTATTTTAGCAGGCAAGCTTTTAATTGCGTCTCACTGTATTTGCTTTGGCTCTCGCAGCATGGAAAATCTGCTCCTTTTAACAACTATCCATTTAGCGCCGTTCTGATAAAGCCAAGCCGCCTGCAACTTGGTTTTATGCAATCCCATCTGGATTCCCTATCCTCCATCCACATCCCAAGCCCAACGCCGTGCCAGCGCTCAGGGCCAAAGCCCACGTACCCCAGCGGCTGCGCTTCTCCTCTCCACTTCAAATTAACACCCATTAGGGCTTATTTCCATAACGCTCTTCCTACGCACCCGCAGCAGAGCAGCACCTGAGTTCAAAGCAGAGGGGTAAGCCTTGTTGCCATGCCAGTTTAGCCCAGTTTGGGTTCTTTGGGGTGGTTTTGCCCATGGGAGCCAACAGCAGGGTGTTCCCCACCCATGCCCTGTGCGCTGCCCAAACCCCGTGCACCAGCACCAGCACCACCTGCTGCTCTAACGCCCATTGACTTTCATGCAACATCCCATTTTACCCTAAAAACACCCAGAAGGACAGAGCAGGGCTTTATTTTCTCTCTCCCCCTCTCTCCTTGTTGCTGTTTTGTTTTGCAACCGTCGCCGCTGTTGCCATGCTATCGCCTTTTGTTGCTATGGATTAATATTGTTTTTCACTTATTTTTACGTGTGTCCTGGGAACACGATTGCTTAATTTGCCCTGCAGGTCTGTAGGGCTGACAGGCATTTCCACATCGTCCCAGAGCTCACCTTATCTTCATCCAGCTCTGGGTTGATTGAGGGGTAAATACCTGTGTAAATGTTCACCAAACCGGTATTTGCCCCAATGAGTACAGGGGACAGCGTGTTCCTGCTGCCCACCCTGCCGCAGTGGGGCTGGTTTCCACCTATCCCATAATAGTAGCTCAGTGCTGTGCCACGGTGGGAATCCCGGGCAGCAGGGAGGGCTTCAGCTGCACTTCCTGGACCCCAAACACAAAGGGATCCATCCAGATCTACCCTTTTGTCCCATTACTGAAACCTTAGGGAACCGACTTCATCCCATTATTATTTTTGCATTGGGATCTTCACAGTGACCACTGAGCCCTGATGCACTAATGAATATGGATGCTGGGGTTGGTCCCTTCCCTTCCGTAATTAGTCTTGTCGCCATCCTAGAGGCATCTAATGAGCACTTCTCAGACAGATATCCCCCCCGGAGCCGTGAGCCAGCAGTTCCCAGTTGCACACATCAAAGGGGTGCGGGTGACATCACGGAGATCACAGCAAACATCAGCTCTGTCTGTCTGGGGGGGGGGGGGGGGAGGAGAAAAAAAAAAATAGCTCCTTGCAGATCCACAGCTGGTGGGTCTTTTAATTGCACAAGGGCCGAGGAACATTCCAACCATAACATCCTGCAGCCTCCCCGCCACCAGACAACACGCCTTTTATTAGCACAGGAATGTGTCTTTAATAAACTGGAGGTCTTCAGCCTGGAAGAAGGGCCGGATCCAGTGTGGAGTCCTGCAGCCGTGGCTGTGCAGCAGGGTGCTGTGAGGGTGCTGCAGTGCTGTGGCTGTGTCGGAATGCTCCCCGCTGCCCGTGCTGTGGGGTTTGGGGAAAGCAATTAAAATAACAGGTCTGAAAGTCCTCCCATGCTGTGGTGCCCATCAGGCTCTCCAATCTGTATTAAGCTTCCTTCCTTCATGCCCCAAACCCAGCACTGCAGGACCTGCACCCACTTCACCCCAGATGGGTTTTTGGAGCATTTTCCATATAACTAGATCAGTATCTTTTTCCAATTCCAAAGCCATCATGGCCTTCTTCATCAGCACGTATGCATACATCCATGCACAAAAGGACATCCTAATTCAGGATATCTGGGGGTTTCATTCAGGGTTTTTCCTCTCCCAGCTTACAGCAGCACCAGAGGAAATGCGATGGTGAGCAATTGCTCCCCAAGTAACAAATCTGCATCGTTCCCTCTCTGCTATTTATCCTGAGCGCACGGCAGCAAAGCAGTCTGAAGGAGTGTGATGTTTCCAGAGGCGTGCAGCCCTGGGAATGGATGTTTGCTTTCATCAATCCTGGAGGAACCCATGGGGCCGGGAGAGGTGCAGCGCAGGAGATCTGTTCTATTGATCGACCGAGCGCTGGGATGTGAAGCATCAAACACTGTGAGCAGATAACAGCCCGATGGGCGCATTGTCAGCTTTGGTGTGCAGCTTATTGGGGTAAGGGGATTTCGTTTTTCTTTTCCTACCCACGGGGCTGATAGAAGCAGGATCACTTTTCCAATACTCCCCCATTCCAGCTCCCCAGGGAAAACGCACCGAGCCACGGAGATCCCTTCCCCAAAAGTGAGATTTCACACAATTGCATCTAACAGCTCTCATTCCTCGGGCGCTTTCACTTCCCTTCCTCGGAGGAGGAAAAATTATATCAAAGGTTTCCAAATGGGAGCACCTTCGGAGGCTGCAAAGTGCAGCTCAGAGCAGGGAGCGGAGTGGCACGGGGATCCAGCACTGCCAGAGGAGTTACAGTGGTCTGATGCTGTGTTTGCCTTGGGCCCTTGGAAAACGTTTGCAGCTTTCAATTAATCTCATTAGTTTGGAAATAGATGGAGGGGCGAGGAGGAGAGGCGGGGAATAAAAATAATTTCATGGGGAATTCTCTTTAATGACTTTTTAAAAACACGTAATGGAAATCGGGGCTTGTCAGAAAGGTTTAACAGCACCAGGGATGGCTGTGGGGAAGCAGCAAGGGATGCTGAAGGAAGGAGGGACTGCGGGCAGGGGCACAGGGACAGCAGGAGAGTGGGTCCCTACAGCTTGGTTCCCAGGAGCTGCACAGCCCAGGAGAGCCCAACTTGCATCAGGGAGAGAGAATTCCATTTCCTTTTGCTGCTCTCCTGAGGCTGAATGTGCAAGCCTGGAAACGTGCAGCAGCTCCCACAGCTCTCCATGTGCAATAGAGACGCCCCAGAGCCAGACTCCATGTCCCTCCATACCTCTGCATTTCTCCTTTCCACCTCGTGCATGAGCTGCACCTCCATGGAAGAGCCCATTGCAGAGACCCAGGGCAGCCCCTTCCAGCCCTTGCTTACCACAACCTGCACCATGCAACCCCAATCTTCTCTGCGCATCCCAGTCTACTCTGAGCATCCCAACCTGCCCCTCCCCCCCGCACAGCCTCCCCTTCCTTCCCCACCTCCTCCCTGGCAGAGCTCTGCCGTCCTCTCCAGCCTCCAGGCTGAGCACTTAATTGATCGGATTATCCCTTATTTACTAATTAGCAGCCTTGTACTCAGAGGGCAGGAGTGGGGCCGGCTGTGCTTTCCCTTTATACCTAAGCTGTCGGTGTTTGCCGGCTGCAGAGGCTCCGTGAGCAATTTGCTGTGATTCATTTGTGCCGCGGAGAGCTGAAACTTGGCACGGCGCTTTCCTGGGAACGGAGCGACGCAGACGCATCGCCCGCAGCCGCCAGGAAGAGGCAATGCCAGATTCTGCCCACCTTTAACCAGCCTTATTTTTTTCCTTATTCTGTACCACGGTTTGGTTTTCTATGTTTAACACGTTCTGTAATTATCGTCAGAGATCAGGTCTGCTGCCCCATGTAGGTAGCGCTGATATGGGTCTAATAGAGATGGTATTACCCAAAAGGAGGAAGGTGACTTTTGTTCCATTAGGGGAGAACACAGCCTCTTGCCCATAGGACTTGCAGAAAAGGAACCACAGAGTTCTGTTGTTTCTCCCCTTTCCCTCCTCACAAAGGTCCCCGTCCATGACATTCCTGCCACCCATTTCAGCACCTTCACCAAGGAGCAGACTATGGCACAAATGCACGTCCATCCCCTGCAGCAGAACCTGTGAGGTCAGCAGGAGTGGCCCGAGGGTGTAAGACACTCAGACAGCAAAGGTGAAGGAAGGTCTTTGGGGGGTGTGTTGGATACGTGAGATAACTGGGTAGGAAGGACAATCCATTAGCAGGCTCTGCAAGGAAATGTGAATCTAGCTTCAGAGCCAAAGAGCACTCCTGTTGACTCATTGGCAGCCAAATCCTTGCGTGCATTATTTAGAGATGTCCCAGGGGAACATACAAAGGAATAACTTTTGCTACCGGAAGCCAGCTACAAAAGGAAAAAGAAAAAGAAAAAGAAAAAGAAAGAAAAAGAAAAAGAAAAAGGAAGCTTTTTCACAGGAGAACATCCCAAAAGATGTGGCTGGGGGTGCTCCGTGTGGGGAGGCAGGGGCAGGGTGCTGGAGCTGCAGGATGCTGTATATGGGGATGTGGGATGAGGGATGCAGGATGCCCAATTGCTGCAGGCAGGCACAGCTCCCTGCTGGCACCAGGCACGTCCCCCCACTCCATCTCTGTCCACTGCCAATGGATCAATTGTGCTCAGAGAGCTCTGGTCTGCCTATGTAGGTCAGGCTGGCAGAGCTGGCTCCATGGTCTGTGAGGTTAACAAAACGAACAAGGGTCCCCCCTTCTGCCTCCACCCAACCCCTTGGTGCCCGGCCCTCGGCAGAGTGCAGCTTTGGCTCTCTTCCTAGAGGAACAGAGCACTTCTTCGAGGCTTTGGGCACGTTTGCAGCTTCTGGGCCAGCATTTTGCCCTGTGCATCGCCCCGAGCAATGCTCTCCCTGTTTGTCTTTGCAGGAGCGGAGCTCTGTGCTGGGAGGGAAGGGGTGACATGACCCAATTTGTGGCTGTGTGTCGATAGGGCTGGCATTGCTCCCACTCAGCTCTGTGAGCCAGATGGGAACGACCCAGCACCCAGCACGGGGGATTTCTTTGCACTGCAGCATCCCATTGTGGGCTGGGCAGTCTCAGGAGGATGGAGATTCAGCGCACCAGGCTGCTCCCCTGTTTGTTGCTGCATGGGAGGGGAGCAGATAAGAGAGTGGTTGCCTAACCTTCAGCCTTGGGAGCCTCTGGTTCTGGCCACCCAGCTTCAATTCCCTCCAGAAGCCTTTATCTCTCCAAAGGAAACCCAAACCCTCCAGACATGTGGACTCACAAGCAGAGCAGGGGGGAGAGAGAAAGCAGAAAATAAACCTTTTCAAATAAAAAGTTATTTAGTTTAGAGCAAACTTTGCACTAGCTGAAGGCTTGACCTTGTGTTCTCTCCTAGGAACAAGCAAGAGTAGAGTGAGGATTGCATTATTTTGCCTGAAATTTGGAGTGGATCAACCCCCTGCTGTTCCTAGCTCCTGAAATGAGTGGCTATAAACAACATGCATTTCCGGAGAATGAATTAAACAGCGAGCCTGAGTACTGACTGTATTTTAAGAGATGTTTATTTGTCCTCACTGCCGCTCTATAAAGAGTTGCACAAGGACTTATTAAATTTTAACCCCACATAGTTCCTGGGTAAACACTGCCCTTCACCAGCGTGCTGAGTGCTCTCAGCCCAAACAAGCAGCAGCTCAGTGCAGCCCGCAGCATCAGCACTGTGCGTGGTCCCACGCTGCTCCTGCCTGGGCTTGGATGGCTGCTGGCTGTTCTTTTGGTGCTGGAGAAGGATGCTGCTCGATTGTGTTTTCTTTCTGTGCATGTTGTTGGGGCAGACAGCTTGTTCCTGGTTTCCTACAGACCTCCAAATGTCTTCTGCACCTTTCTGCCAAAACTTGCTTTGTAAGTAGGCGGGGAAGACCTTGATTTGCAGAAGGGTAGCCAAGCCAATAATATATGTCTGGGTTCTCGTTTTCCTTATTTCATGGCATGGAAAGGGAAAAGGTGAGACACCGGGACTATGGGCCAAGGAGCTTGCTGCATCTCCCCAACAAGGAGCCCTGATGAGGTGGGCATGTGCCACGCTCTAACCCTCAGCTGCCCTTCTGTAACCATTGAGAGCTTCCTTCTCCAAACAGGCACAAACACACCCAGGGCCACTGGTGACCATAGAGGAAAAGGCTGCCTGGAGCCCCAGCAGTGAGAACCAGCAGCATTGGAGCAAGAAGAACAGCCTGGAGCACTGTACTGCTGCATAAAAACATGGTTTTGCTGTTTGCGAGGGAAAAGCCAAGTAATCAGCACAAAAAGCAAACCCTGGTGCCTCAGTGTGAAATCCAGCTCTCCTTACCTAATTAGGGGTCATGAGAAGCCCCCACCTCCCTGTTTTTGGGGTGTTTCTCCTGCCTGGAGGGGATGCTGCCGCAGGACATGAGATGCTGAGCAGGGTTCTCCAAAAAGAAGGATCCGCACGCTGCAGAAACATTTCTGAACTCATGTTTGTTCCCTCTCCTGGGTCTGGGCAGAATGTCAAAGCCTGCTCTGAGCTGGAAATATTTTAAGACTAGCACTCACTGGAGACTGAAACAATGGCAATTCTTTAGCTACTGAGGCTTTTATAAAAGGGCTTTTGACAGAGAGGCTGCTTAGGGGTTTTTTGTTGTTGTTGTTGGTTTTTCTCCCGGAAAGCACTGTGTTAGTGTCTGTGTCCATGTGTCTGTTTGTGCTCACACTTCTGGGCCCCTCAGTGGCAGCCCGGGGGATGCCCGCAGCCCTGCTCGCCCGCCGCCAGCTCCAGCGAGGCACGGATCACACGGGATGCCATGCAGCCATGCAGGAAGAAGACATTTTAGAGTAAATGTCAGCTTTTGCGTTTCTGGGTTTGGGGCTTTTTTTAAACACGTGGGTGGGACTTTTAATGCCCACACGAAGCCGAGACGGTTTCAGTCTCCGGGGCTTATCCTGAAGATTCACACAAACACTATGGAAAGTGTCTCTTTACTTAGGAGGATGAATTTGACACCGCGGAGGTTTTAACCCAGTATTCCAGCAAGGAGCCTCAGTAGTTAGTGTGTCATATCTGATAAAGGCTCATCAGCCCTCCTTCGGGCACCGTTCAATTCTTATTTTCATCTGGCTCCCATGCACGCCGTGGATACGCACTTGCACCCGGGCAAAGCGGTGCAAAATCTCAGCTCTGATCTTCCCTGGACACGAGGTCAATAGGCAGGGAAAAGGATAAAGAAGTGCAGGACATACCCCGTGACCACTGCCCTTGTGAACAGCCCAGCTCCAAGCCCTGCCTGCAGAGCAACCTGGAAAGCAGCCATTCGCATGGCCAGCCTGAATGGGACAGGGGTGGGATCCCACCAGCAGCACTTCCCCGCCTGCCCCAAGCCCATTTCCCCCAGCCTCACTCCTGCCCTTCCCGCGAGGTGTCCGAAGCCTCCTCCACAATTAGTCTGCTTGCTGTTTGTTCAGGCGATGTGGATTTAGCTCTCCAGCCTCACGTGCTGTGTGTGTATAGGGAAAGATAGATTGCCGCTACTTTCCAGTATAAATCACATTCCTTACAACACTCCAAAGTAGCATTTTCAACCTCAGGGTGCTAATAGGATCCAGCAGGAGAAAGAAATGTCAGCTAAGTAGTAGGCGCTGTTTGGAGAGCGCAATGGAGCTGATCCGCAGCCCTGGGGCAAAAGGAGCAATCCCAGGGCAAAGGTTAAAGAGTTCAGGAGCACTTCAGCCTACTTAATTGCAACAGGCCTCTTACACAGAGCAAGATGGATGACTCAAAACAGGCAAGGGGGGCAGAGCCGGGCCAAAGCAGCGCATCTGGAAGTGGCCGGGCGGCAGGGGACACACAGAGGGGACAGCAGCAGCAGGAGGACCCAGGGCCACCAGCCCTGTCCCCTCCTCCTCAGATGAGAACGACTATCAGTGCCACTGGAAAACACTCGGGTTTTGCTGCAAGAGCTCAGCATGGCGTTCACCCAGACAGATAACAAACCAATAGTAAGAAGAACTCCAGCCGCCAAGGAAGGGTTTCGTGCTCCCCATCAAAATCAGAAGGAATATTTTACGGGGGAAAGAGGGGCAATTGGTTCTTGTTGCTGTCCTTGTTGTTCTTCTTCAGGATTTGTTTTCCAATTCCATACTCTTCTTTTAATCTTCGGAATCTAAAAACGTCTTGTTCCAGCCCCAAGGTGATTCTGCTGCGAAGGTGCCTCAGACAACAATTTTAGTAGAGTTTAGACTTGTTTTCTGCAAAATGTCATCAGAAGCTGATGTTTTGCAAGGAAAAGACCTTTTGAAATATTTTTTATCTAAAGGGGGGGAAAAAAAAAAAAGTTTAGAATAAAAATACTTCATCGAGTCCTCAGCAGCGAGCTTTATGTTGTTTCCCTGGTGATAAAAGCACAAGGCTGCATCTTGAGACACTCGCGTTTAATTCCTGCCTCGACCACAAACCCCCGCAGCGACCTTGAGCGAGCCACTTCAGTCCTGCTCCACATGCGAGGAGCTTTTCGCCGGAGCTCCCGTTAGGGCTGTTCCTCTGGGATAGCAGCTGAAAAGCTTTCGTTACACCAAACACCCCGCTCCCAGCCCCCGCCGTCCCTTTCTCGTCGGCCTTCGCTCCATCCCGCACCGTCTGGCCGCATCCCCGGCCTTGCGTAGATCGCAGCCCCGGGGCAGCGCCGCGCTGGCGGCTGCTGGGCTGCGGGTGCCCCCTGGTGGCAGAGCTGGGCCAGGCCGGGGGGCCTTCTGCGGCCTACCCCTGGGGGGGGTGGAGGAGCCGTGCTGTCAGCGTGCCTGAGGTTGGAAGGGAACTTTTGTTTCCAAGTCCTCCAGCCTGGCCTTGAGCACTTCCAGGGATGGGGCACCCACAGCTTCCCGGCAGCCTGTCCTAGATGTCAGCTTCTGAGGTCCTGCAGCCGTCTGCAGCATTCTCATGGTCTCCTCTAGACCAAACAGCTCCATGTATCAATACAGGGCCCCAGAGCCAAACACAGCCCCATCCACCCCCCATGGACATCACTGAGGTCTCTCCAGGGCAAAGCATTCGGTGGCTTTTATTGAGGAGAGGGGCAAGCAGGGACGGGTTCATCCCCTCTCCTGTTCCTTCTGAGGGCCACACATCACTCCCCAGCCTCGGGGAGCTCAGGAGAGCAGCAGGGCTGCCAGGAGACTGGGCAGAAGCAGGCAGCCACCGGCGAGGCTGGGGGGAGGCTGGGGAGAGCCATTGCAGAGATCAGTGTCACAGCAGTGGATGCGGACCCCTGGCAGCTCCTGCTGCTGGCAGTGACGGGAGGTGGCACAGCCGCTGGTCAGCAGGATGCCCAGGACCACTGCAAGGCAAGCAGATGGCAGAACATCAGGGACGGTGGCTGTGAGGTTTGGGGGGTTTGCTTTGGACTGCTTTGATCAGCTTCCCCCCGCCATGACAGCCCTGCCATAAGGCAGACTCACCGCTTTCAGTCTTAATGCAGAACCGGTGTTTGAAGCCCTGGTGGGAGTGTGAGCAGGTGATCACCTCTGGGTTCGAGCACCCCGTGTCCACGTACTTGGTGCCAACGATGATGTTGCAGCCGTAGCACTGGAGCCCAGACACTGAACAAGAGCATATGAAACACAGCTGGATTTTTCCAGGGGAAAACACTTAGGCTCCTTCCTAGCTGCTCTCTAGCGAAGCATTTGCGGCGCTCTCTGCCTTGCCAGGTTGCATTAAGCACTGAGTCAGAGACTAAATCTGCCTGTCTCTTGTTTACCCGTTGGGCACAAAAACACAAAACCAACTCCCGCTAGAGGTCAGTAAGAAATCAAAGATTAGCAATAAATATGAGCTGAGATCCAACGGTGGGAACAAGGGAGCTTTGAATCAGGGTATGGAAAGAATAAGCGGAACCTCCAAACCATAGATACCATCGAGCTCAGCTGCTCTCAGAAACAGCTTTTGCCTGTTTCTCCAAAATTCTCTGGTTCAAGCAGTGCCAGTGCCCGAGTTGCTCATGCTAGAGGGTTCACTTCATCTGCTCAGTGTGGTTTCCTCCCTGCTTTTGTTGCAGAGCCTATCAGGGAGGGAAAATAGCCCAGAATCAGGAGAGTGAGAGCAGATGCCTCGGCGGTTTGTCCCCATGGAGCTCTGCATAGGGCAGCTCAACCCTGCCCTGCAGGGACAACAGCTGTGCCTGGGAATGGCTTCCCCTAAATCAGAATGGGAATTGAGCCATTTCTCACGTTTCTTAAATTTAAAAGGAGATTCTTTTCCATCATCCATAGATTTTAAGGCAAATACAGTACCTGCCTCCCATGTTTGCTAATCACAGAAATCACACTGCAGGCTTACCTCTTGCCTTTGCCTTCCCCCTGCCTCGCAATGATGCCTCACAGCCCTTCCCCAGCCCTTGCTCATTTTGCTCCCAAAGCATTTTCAGGTGCTGTGTGAGCCTCCCTGGGCACGGCAAGAGGTTCACTGGGGAAGGGAAGCTGCTGGGATCCCAGCTGCTGGCCCACGCTCCTCACCCACCTGCCCTCGTTTTACACAAAACGCAGTGACTTTGGCTCCCTTCCTAAAACCACCAACGTGGCAACATGCAGCTACATCGCTTGTGGTGGGAATACCACCAAATTCACCCTGAGAACAAATCACACGTTAGCAACCAGGGTTTGAGGTGGACGCGAAAGACCCCAAAGCACCCTGAACCCGTCGGTACTTACCCTCTGGGAGGACAAACACCACAGTCATCAAAGAGAGGATCCCATGGGCACCTCCAGGCATGTGTCCTGAGAGCATGGGGGCACGGGCTGCGTGTCCTCCCAGCTTCCACACACCGCTGGCTTCTCACCTGCAAGCCCCGTGCCGAATAAAGGCAGATCTGCAGGTCTGGCTGCTCCCTGCTCCTCCAGGCACCGAGTCCTGTTCTGTCGATGCTAAATTTCTTCCTTTTCCTCCTGAGAAATTCTCTGATTCTTTCAGTTTGTGCACAGACGTGAGTGCGTCTGTGCTACCCTCGGTTATTTCTGTCCTATTTCCTCTGTCCACGATCGCTTCCCATTAATACTACTGTGCAGCAGCTCTTGGAGAGAAATTCTCCCTAATCAAGATTTAGTTTTAAATCCACTTCAAAATCCTCTAATTCAGTTGGATTAGGCAGAAGGGGTTTGGGGAGATGTGTGTTTTTACTTTTTTTTCCCCCTCTTTCTCCTCTCTGAGCTGTCTCTTCTTCACAAACAGACCCACTGGCTCTGTGACATGTTCAATTTAAAGAGGGGAGGAATGTTTTTATTAAAAAGAAGCAGTCAACTCATTTTAAATCCAAAGCTTGGGATTCTCTGACAAAGCACAGCCACGGGGATGGCTGTGGGGCTAAAGGGAGGACCTGATGGAAGTCGAGGTGGGTTTGGATATATTTTATGCGTCTATCTCTTAAAGCAGTGAGATGCCAAATAGGGCTAAGCCTGGGGGAGCCCAGCTGGGGCTGCTCGAGGTGGGGGTCGAGGCCATGAATGCAGCAATGCACAGAGCCCCGTGGTTTCTGCAGGGCCAGGATCAGCCTCGCACCCACGTGGGACCCCACAGACATCACCAACCACAGGATCCATCCCCAGACCCCCACTGGCTCCCCCAGCAGTGTCCCCATGAGCAAAGCCTGAGCTCTGAGCGGAGCTAATGGGACTTGGAGAGCTAATGCTTACTAATAAGAGAGCGCAACCGAACGCACGGGATTAAAAAATTAAAATGACAAAATAAGCTGCTTATGCTGTGCATCCAGCAACCACCTACCAGCACCTGGAAGTCACCCATCCAGCGCAGCCTAGGGCTGATGTGAGACCTCAGCCCATTGGGCATCTCTGCTGCCAGCCAGACCCCAAGGCAAACAGACCCCTCTCCATCCCAGCATCTTCGTTAGCCAGCATACTCATTAATATTTCACTGGGAGGCAGCACGAACTTGTCCAAGCCTGGACACCTACAGCACAGGGGTAGCAATTAGCACCTGGGAGAGGTGCCTAAGTGATGCAGCTCGTTTATTCAAATCACTTAAACCACCCACGGTGCCTCGCTTGCTTCAAAACAATGTGATTATAGCATGTCTCACCCAGCAGAGCCTGAAAGCCTGGGGGAAAAGGGATAAAATGCAGGAAATGGGATTGATTCAAACACATGCATAAATCAGAGCATTCAATAAGAAGGGAAGGCTAACTTTTAATCCCTTAATAAACTCATTGGTGTCTGGCAGGGGAGAGGCAGCCCGGGCTCTGATGAAGTGATGCTGAAGCAATGCAGAAGCTGGAGACCACGCACACCTTTGGGCACAGCACCTGGCTCTGCAGCCTCAGCCAGAAAAGCCGCTGCTCCATAACAGCACCAGGTGGCCCATCCCTGCAGGGCACTGGGATGGAGACCCCAAAAAAGCCATGGGAGCAGCTCATGGCTGTGCAGCACATAGGGAGATCAGCATTCCATCGCAACAGTGGAAAGAGCATCATGGGGCCACATTTGTGCCTGGTCCCCAGGCACAGGGCTTAGTGTTGGTGACATGGCTGCTGGTGATGCTGAGGCTGGGCTGATCCAGGGTTTTTGTTTGCTTGCTTTGTTCCCTAGGAATGCAGAAGGCAAAGACCTTTAAAAAGGTGGGGGGGGGGGGGGGGGGGGGGGGAGAAAAGGGAAAACTAACAAATGAACACAAACCACCCTAGAAACAGCACACATTTCTTTTAACTTGCCGCTAGCTTTCCGATGCGATTCAGAGATTTGTCAGCCTGGGTTCACCAGAAATGGGTTAGGAAACTGCCATCCTGCCCCGACTGAGAAAGATTTGATTAGCAAATCCCCCACCACATTCATGTTCTCACTTAAACCTTTGCGATACCCAGAAAGACGGCTCAGCCCTGCGCAGATTAGATGGGTTAGCCAGCAAATCCTGCTTTAGAGCTCATCCCCAGCAAAGGCAGAACTTCCCGCTGAGCAGCCCCCTTCCTGCGCGCAGCCCCATGCTCTGCACCCCAAAAACGTCGCCCCTTTTTCCCTCCGCCAAATCGGTCTTAGCTCGGGCTGCTCCACTCTCCCGTTCCCCGCAGCGCAGCCGAGACGGGAATCGAACCCGCGACACCCGGAGCGTCTCAGTCGCTGTGCAGCCATTACCGAGGCGGAGCAGAGGCGCCCCCCGCCGGTCAGAGCGATCCGGCCGTCGAAAAGGCTCCAGAGTCTGCGCTCTGATTGGGCGGCGGGGATGAATATATTAAAAATGCAGTAAACAGAGGGCATTTTTACCATTTTAACAACGTCTACGAGGTTGAAAACAGTTTTGAGAGAGTAATCCTTACGGGGAATAAAGAAAGGTTTTTACAGAGCGAAGAAAGGGGCAGGAAGCTTTGCTCACCCTGTGCTTTAAAGAAATCACTCTTGCAAGATTCAAATAGGGACCGGAGAAAAAGCAGTGGCGTGTTGTATGAAAGGAGAGAAGGTTAGCACTCCCCTTGATAAGGATGGAAGAGGCCCTAGTGGCCTATACAACACGCATACGGTTAAGGCACTGCCACCTACTTCGTGGCATCTAACCATGTTTTTTTTTCCCCCCCTCCCCCGTTTAACCCCAACTCCCCAGGGAAGCCTTAAACGAAACCATTTTCTTCCTTAACACAGCAACTTTCCTCCGCCCCGCACCGACAGCTGGTAACAGAAGTACTGCAACACAAAGCACGACTGCAACACCAACGTGAGCAACGCTCACGGGTTGTACAACACGGCAGCTTCTCTGCACTTGCAAAGCACAGCCACGTCCTGCGCTTAAGGAGCTTCACCAGAAGGGGGGGGGGGGGGGGGGTGGGACTGAACTGCTTCATGTCACTTTAAAAACAGCGATAGTTTGAAGTCAGTGCCACAGTGGACCCATGCAGGAGAGGTTCGTGCTGTAATTCTCAGTTATCATCAAGCAGGAGGTTGACAGCAAAACAAGCAAATTCTCCACCTTATGGCAGAAGCCTTCAGAGGAAGCTAAGCTTGTTCATTAACCATCTGCAACCAGCAAAAGCTAAATCCTGCATCATCATTCAGCATGCCCTGCGTGTGCTGCAGAGAGGGCGGCAGGACTTCGTCACAGCTCAGGGTCTCTGAGGGCCTGGACTAAGGCTGCCTCTGCAGAGGATACCTTCAGTTCACTCCTTGTTTTCCTCAAATGCTCCTTTCTTCATAGCAGATGTAAGCACAGCTGGTTCCCCCCTCCTCTCCCCTCTTCAGTCAGTAGAGCTCCTACAGAAACACTTCCTTTTAAACCTGATATTAAGGGAGGCTGCTAAGGACACACACAGCAGCCCTGACTGCAGCGGTGGGGTTGGTGCTCGATCATCCCCGAGGTCCGTTCCAACCCAAGCCATTCTATGACGACACAAACACTGCACGGCACCACAGTTACCAACAAACGTACACAGAAAAATCCCACCTTTTTATTATGGCATACGGCATTTGTTTGGATGTGTAAACACTACGTGGCTATGACAGAAGAGGAAAGAAATACCAACGCTGAAACAGATACAGAGTCATGCCATTATCAGTACAGCTTCATACGATGGATTTTCAAAATACAAAAGTCTGGGGTTTGGTTTTGTTTTTTGTTTTTTTTTCTTTTCTTTTTACATCGAAATAACTTTACAGTGTTGTGTGAGCTTCCTTTTATCCAGAAGAAAATAAAATATGCTGAGAACAACTACAAGCAGAATTCATTTTAATGGTTAACAGAAGAAATGTAACTTTGCTCTAGAACAGCGTCTATTAAACACACGTAACAAGAGGTAAGCAACTATACAGAAGGTAAGAGATTTCACCACAGGAATCAAGTCAGGGGCAGGAAGGGGGGAAAAAACCTCGAACTGCATGGTTTTATTTGGTCACAAAGTTTGAGCTGAGTGTTTAAAATGAAGCACCCTTCAAGATGCAGTACTCCTATTTAAAACAATACAGAAACTTCCAAGAGACTAAAACCTACATTCTGAAAAAAAAAAAATAAAAATAAAAAATAAAAAATAAGACATTTAAAAAGAAAACTCCACGCAATCTCTAGGCTCAGGACTTCACTTACTGTCACAAAGCAGGCCGGCAGCTCTTCCTTAAGCAGCAGCAGCGCCCAGAAGTAACGCCACCATCAAGCACGGGATCTTTGGGGTGTCCGACACCAGGCTGACACTCGTAAGGCCATGTCAGAACGATCCATTTGTCTGCCAAAAGATCAGGCAAGGAAAGGAGACACTGCATCTGTTATGTTTGTTTTGTTCTCTCCCCACCACGCTGCCCGGTTCTAGCAAAGAGCTTAAGACGTTTTGTTTTTTTTCTTTGGGCCAAGACTAACAGAAACCACTTTATCAGATATTCTTCAGGTTTCCTGCCAAACTGGATTTATTATTCTCGTGTGGGTTTGGGGTTGGTTTTTTTTTTTTTTCATATTTTTTTTTTTTAAAAACATTTTGTTGTGTTGTGTTTTTTTTTTTTCCTGACAGTCTCTCAAATGATACTGGAGCGTTTAACAGTCACTCTTCCACAGTTTAATTGTTTTGTCGTTTTCTAGTGCTGCTGATGCAATGATGTTTTCTGTCGGGTGGCAAGCTGTTGAGATTACAACATCTAAGCGAGAAGAAAAAGACACACGAACATTATTTAGAGCAGTGAGATCAGGTTCATAGCATGCATTTCTGAAAACGAATCTGTACCGCCGCTACATCTTAAAACAGCACAGCCAAGCTGCTATTCCCTTACTGCAGAATTAAAAGCATTATTCAACATTCACTCTCTCTATGGGATGGAAAGTTACTTGCTAGCAAAAGCATCCCTTAGGTGGGCTCTCCAGCTTGAGAGCAGTAGCTGGAAAGTGTTTTACTCAATATTTAGATGGCACTTTGTGTTCAGCAACTTGTTCTAAGTCTAAAAAACAGAAGCTTGCTGCCCCTGCCTCAGCTTGCAGTCTAAACCAATGGTCCTGCTAAGGAATAAGCAAGACTAAATTTTGCATTGCAATTCCTTCTAGCTCATGCAGAGGGAATGCTCCTATGGGACTGAGCCTGAAGTCCCAAGCAGGTGACATCTCAATACATGCTCAAGTCTGCCTTCGAGAAACAGCCATACACAAACACACAAACAACAGCACCACGTCAGCTCTTATCCTTCCAAGAGCTGCAGCTTTAGAAGGTGTCTGTGAACATCATTCATATTCTGAGTCACTTAAATATCTTAAGCAACTCTGAACTCAAGAAAGTCTCTTTTGCACGCTGATTTCAAAGTTGTTACATTGAAAAAAATTAACATTTGCAATGACATAAAAGACTTCCTAAAAAGGAGTGGACATTTAGGGTTCAATCAAGCCTCAGCCAGGCAAGATTTCGTAGGTCTGATAGCAGAAACAAGAAAACTCCAATGCTAAGCCCTCATTACAAGCTGACGTGAAGGATATTCTATCAATAAAGACAGAATGCTCTTTCCTACCTGTGTGCCCTTGTAGTTTCTGTACAATCTCTTTTGTCTGAAGGTTCCAAATGTAAACCAGGTTGTCTTCTGAACCGGATACAATCCACTGGAGGGACAGAGGAAAGTCATTTTAATCTCTCTTCACCTACACCCGGCTGCTACTACTCTCCAAACGCTTCACTGTCACTACATTAGAAGGAAGGTCCAACACCACAGGACTGTTTGATGCAGTTCACTGTTTCTCAGAGCATACAGGCAGCAGAAAGTTTTGTTCAATCTTTTCTAGAGGAGGAAAGCTAAAGGAGTGAAAGGTGCTGAGGTGGTTCTACACGAGAGTTCAACCTCTGCTGATGTGTTCCTTCAACCTCTGCTGATGTGTTCCTTCAACCTCTGCTGATGTGTTCCTTCAACCTCTGCTGATGTGTTCCTTCAACCTCTGCTGATGTGTTCCTTCAACCTCTGCTGATGTGTTCCGCCACCTCAACCAGAGCACACCACCCTACCCCACAGACAGCAGACTGATGTTTGGCATCCCATCAGCCTTACACGTCCCATGGAGAAAAGCAGCAAGAACTGCACATCAGTAAAAAGCAGCCCAAATAAACACTAACCTTTCCACCGGTAACAGAGAAATTGGCAAATATGCAGTACTTCTCATTTTTGTGTCCTGTGTACGTCTTCAGGCACTGAAAGAGAAGAGCCACAAGGCACAGGCACAGTTGAGAGACGGCTTTCTCACAGCCACGGACAAACCCTCTTGTCACATCACATTAAATATATCTGCCCAGGCTTCCCAACTTGCCAGCTTATCTAGAGGATGCACAGGGCATCTCTGCCCTACACCACTACAGAATTTTCAGGAAAGAAGGAAAATAAGAAAGCCCTCGATCTGCCACTTCCCCCCAGAGAAAAGCAGCAAGAGAAATGCAACGCTGACAGAAACACAGAAATACAGCTGCATTCAGTGTTTAAGGGCTACGCAGGAGCATGAGCGTTTTTTTCCCCCCCGCCCCAAAGGTATCTTTGAAAAAAAAAACAATAAAGGCTTACTTTTTTTTTGCTGTAATACTCACTAAATGTAAAGCAAGGTTAATAAGCACACATAAAGCCCAGATTCTCCTGTAAATTTAGTTAAGACTACATAGCAAGACAAGATTGTTCTTACCTTTCCTTTGCTGTAGTCCCAAAGCTTAAGAGTGCTAGAAAACAACAGAAAACCAAAGATTGAGTTCTTGTGTTTTATCACCAATTTCCTAGTAGCAGACAGTTTCTCCATACATGAGTCCTTAAAGTCTACAAGGGGCACTTTAGGCTGGCTTCGGAATGCAGCTTTAGTTAAACCCCAAAGTATCCATTTTTACCAACATGCCACTCAATCTCCCCCATAAAAAGGCTGCATTCTTTCACAGGATGAGAAACCCATCTGGAAATAGGGATGGCCCTACAAACTGTCCCCCTCCCCAGTACAATCACTGCCCCCAGCTTTTCAGCTTTTGAGTCTCGCACTGGGATGTTTCAGGCAAGTAAACAAAGGATTGAAACCCTCTCAAGACAGCTCAAACATAAGCTGGATCAGAATAAGAGAATAAGCAAGCTACTGAATTTAATTTGGATATAACATGGCAGTATGCATGCACCTGTGCAGGGTCATTATCATGACAGGCAATGAGTAGCAAACTAAAGTTTTATCTGATATCCATTAACACTTCAAAGATGGTGGATATTTATTTAATACCTACTTGTCCAAAGTTGCAGCTAGAATGTATTTGCCATTCGGGGAGAACTTCACAAAAGACACAGGAGGGTTATCATCATCTGAAGTGAAAATGAAGTGATCATTAAGTAGGAACTATTAAAGTGACTGTTGAACAGCATTATTGTCTCATTGGCAGAGAATTTCTTTTGACAGTAATCTGCTGTTAAAAGCTTTCAGTTTTGTTATCCTTTGGTAATTCAAGCCATACAGGTGTAAGAAAGTGACTGTTTTCAGTATTTCAATAAAAGGATATTAAATGTTTTGCTCACAGGCATTTTAAATAACCCTTTGTAACTGAACTTTCATTCCTTCCATCAGCACTTGTCAGAGCAAGAACATACCTGTAATAAAATGGTTTTTAAAGCATAGAATATACACCTATCACTGATCTGCAGCGCCATGTCAACTTGTCTATATACTGCTTTATAAGAATATGAAAGACTGGGAACATATGCCTTATAGGTGGTTTCTTTTTATTAGCTTTGCTCACAAGATGCCTTATGCTAACAGTCATCAGCAATAAAAGCAGGCAGCTTGTTCAGTCACAGACTGTTTCTATCATATCCAACAGCACAAACAACTTTGTTGTTACAGTTCTGAGCTGCCGCACAGCAATCATTACAAAGCTGAACAGTAGAAAACTTTGGAAGCCTTTCATCCAGCATCTAGACTACAGAACACTCCAAGGTTAAGTAAGTTCCCATATATGCAAGAGGATAGTCCCTATTAACTGTCACAGCTACAAAGACAACTGTGTACTAATGGAACAGTATGAAGAAAGAAAAACAGAGGTTAAGGAAGTCACTGCTCACTGTGATGGTGCAGTATATCTGTATCACAGCTGGACAGCAAAGAATGAAGCACAAACAAGAAGCATTCCTACTTACCAATGAGTGTTTTCAAGCACTGTCCTGATGCTGTATCCCAGATTCGACTATAAAAAACACATGGGACTCATTACTACCACTATAAGCTTTATTATTGGTATCATTAATCTTTCTTCAAAGTGCAATAGATTTGAACACTGCAGCAGACAAGAAATAACCACTCACCAGAGTCCATCATAGCTACTTGACACTATCAGGGATCCATCACGATTAAAATGCACCTGTAATATTATAAAAGAGGGGGGAAATTACTTTACTTTGTTCTCAAGCATCACATTTTTAAGCCCCACCAAAAGTATTCACCTCCCGATGCTGACATGGCAGTTCACATGGATAAAAGCAGAAAGCCAATGACATCCAAGCAATAGATATGAATTTAGATGGGCAACAGAATCAGAACAAAATTCTTCCCCCCATGCTGAGTTCACCTGGCATAAATGGAAATGGCTGTTAGCTGCTCAATTTATAGTAGCATCTAACCTGAGGGTAACACCTTCAGATTTTAAGAACATGGAACTTCACCCCATATACAGCCTCACATGTTCTGAGGTCAACTTACTGCCTTCAAATACACCTGAAAACGCTGCAATTCAAAGCAATAATTACTACTGATGTACATTTATAAGTACGAAATGTCTTCTAGGTAAAGTAGAACCACCAGACCAATCACATTAAAGCAGGTATGGTTTAACACAACTGAGGCTCAGTGTTCTTTTAGTGCTCCCTTCATTTCAAAAATATCAAGAGTTGAACACCTTTTCCTTCATTTTAAGGGATATGATTGCAATCCAAGCCATTTTCACTAAATGAATTAACAAGACTGGAGTGTACTCTGACACTACCCTGCTCCAGACATCAGCAACTGCTTGGAACAAGAAAGCAACAGATGTACAGCAGTTCCAGGTTGCTCTCCACTCTTCAAGTAATCACCAGTCCACACCTCAGCATCAGACTGCCAGACTCAGACATGACCAACACATCACTACTCACTGCTCCCCACGCTGAGGCTCAAGACACAAAACCACGTAAGCCTTACAGATAAGGCTCTTAATCTTGCTCTCATCCAGCAATGACCATCCACAAACCACAGCCCATTCACCACATTTTATAAGGTTATCATAAGAAGAGCATAAGCATATTAGCACGTTCATTTATCAGAAAGGACTTACAGCTGAAACTGGGTCAGAATGAGCAGGCAACGTCTTGAGGCACTTCCCTGTTTTCACATCCCATATCCTTACGCTTTCGTCGAACTGAAGAAACACAGAACATCGTTTAACGATACAGTTATTTGTGACCTGGAAGACATTACAGCTTGATGCAGGTCTAGACACACACGCCTTCCTCCAGTTGCACTGCAGCTGCATCAGAAAGGCTAAGACATAAGCACCACAATGGGTAGCAGTAACAGACTGCAAATACAGTTCTCTCTTCCTCTACACACAAAGAAAACTGCATGTTGAGGATGAGTTAAAGGCTTGACTGCGTCCTCAAGACAGCAATAACACTGCATAGTTCACCTAACTACAAGCTGTTTGTGGAGGAAGACATAATCGAAATAAGGGATGTGCAGCAACTGCTGTGCACAAAGGAACAAAAATCACTTACTGATCCAGAAACGATGAGGTTTGATTGAGGGTTGAAGTTGCAGCAGAAAACGTAGTTACTGTGCCCCTTCAACGTCTTTAAGCACTTACCCTGAAATAAGATTTAGCAGATTTAAATATGCAGTATCCTCTATAGCCATACATGCAATCAGACAAGCTGCATGGTGCAGAATGAAAAGAAACCATCTCTAACCATAGACTTAGATGGGCAGAGGACCAGCTGAAGAAAAACAAAGGAAAGGCTTTTTCAGAGACCACAGAGGAATTTTCAAAGCCTTTGGGTAATCAGGGAAAACCCAACAGTTTAACATATCTTGTCAAATTTAAACCAATTTATTCAGTTTTCACTGTAACTGCAGAAAAAGAAGGGAGAAAAATAAGCAAAGATAAATGAGCCTATGATGAGAAGCTACAAATACTCTTCAGTTCCATCTGAGAGGCTGCTTTCAGAAATGAAACTTGAGCCTGTATTGTCAGTGTAAGACTGAAACACTCCCAGAAGACAACCAGAGTCCTCATGGTACCCATAAGCATCACCCTGTTTCCAAAAGCATGCAGCATAACTCTCCCATCCTCACTGCCCATTCAGCCAGCTGCTCATTTCAAGCAGCAAAGAGGGAGCCACTACCTAAAGAGGACCAGTGTTTATAACTCTGTCTTCTCCCATCATAGCATGTCAAGCTTGTCTCGCAGAACTTGATTTAAGGTAGCAATTCTAGGGAAAAGGAAGGCAAATAAGTTTCTGTTCTTACCGAGCTTACATCCCATATTTTGAGAGTTTTATCATCAGAGGCAGAAACAAGAAGGTTGGAATCTGATGACCAAGCAACATCAGAGATACCCTAAAACAAAAGAAACCAATGCTCTTAGCTCTGTTCACTTACTGACACGGGAAAATGGGAAACTGACTCCATGTTCACAGCAGAAGTGTGAAAAATTCAGCACTGGGAGATGCAAATTCATTAATTTGACTGGGTCACAGCTCCTTTGACAGTTCTTCATTTTAAGTTGGGCCATGCACTCCAAAAACATCAACAGCTTCTTCACACACCTCTTACTGTGGCCACCAACACCCTTTCATTGAATTCACAAACAGTGTATTATATAAACTGATCTGAATGAGTGGTTTCTCATCATGACAAATGGCTCACTCCTTCTGGTCTGAGCTCCCGAGGGCTGGAGGAGAACAGGACTCTACTGGTTTTTCATCTGGTGAATCTGCATCTTTGCTTCTCAAACTTCAGCATGGAACAAATTTGGGGAAACAAAACGGAAGAGTTTGGGAATTTGTGTTTTCTCTACAGCTTTGGAGAATGAGTAAGTGCTGTGTTTACGTAGACAAAGCCACAAGGAAAATTCAATCTCCTTACAAGGCAAGCCATTCTGCTCCAGATACAAAGGAAAGACAGAAGAGGACACAGCATTCATGAGGATTTTCACCCAGTAATATACTGCCCCTTGTAGGAGGCTGGTGTTGCTGAAACAGAGGGACTCAAGAAAAAGGCCAGTGTGCATGCAGGTACTTCACCATCAGCCTGCACTTCACCCACATTTCCAGCTTGACCTGGCATCACCTCAGTAATTCCACCCCCAGGCTATTGCACAGGACTGTATAAACAAAGAGATACAAATACAGCCTTCTGCACCAAAGGACCCACAAATGGAAACGTCTAGATGAGGAAAAAGAAGGGAAAATGAATTCATTACAAGAAAAATTCATGTCCAAGCACACAGTGATCCCCTCATACTTACCAGTTTATGGCCAGATATCGTTTTTTCAAACTTGCCATCATATGCTCCCCAAATTTTAATAAGCTTGTCAGCAGCTGGAAAAGAACGTGCCAGTTAAGAGACATGCAGCACTGACAGACACACCTGGAGGAAAGGGATACGTTAACCATGCCTCTGCCAAAGGTGGATAGTCCTCCCTCTCCATGCAGACACAAGTGTATAAGGCTCTATGTAACTGGTAAAGAACAGTTTCACACACACCACACTCACTGCTGCAACTGAGATTACATAAGCTGCCTGGAATGCAGTCTCCAGTCACTTTAGTTTCTCTGATGACAACTTGAGCTTCTACTTTTGTTTAAGCCTGCCAGTGGTAGAAGTAGTGCTGTTCCATGTGGAATGCTGAAATGCTTTTGCCCAGCAAGCACAAAAATTACATCACTACCTGGAATGAATTAATGCCTGCAAAAACCCAAACATGCTGTCCATTTTAACTTGCAAAATGGGCCAGAGAAAAAGAGGTTGATATTTGCCAGAGGTTGGAAAACCTTGAGATCGGGGAAAGGGTCTTTCATAAGGATAATAGAACATAAAAGTGATTTATACATGGTATACCGGCCTTATAAAGGCAATCTGAAGTTAAGCCAAAGACCAAAGTCATTCCCATGTCTGGAAGATGTCTGACTGGCCCCCATCACCACATTCAACACTGTTCTTTTTTAATTGCCCTTTCTTCGTATATGGCTCCTCACTGAGGTTAATATAAGGACATTTTCTAAGGAAAGCTACCAAGCAGCTTTCTTGGTGGTAAACGGTGCAAGGAATACCAAAGCTGTCAGGGGAGAACTCAATCTACTGACTAAGAGAGAGCAGCAAAACACTATGATCTGCATATTTCACTGGGATCATCTAAGGCTCTGACTTGCTAAGAACCACAGGCACAGAGAACAGAAGCACATGGGCAGTCCTTCACACCACATTGCAAACCAGCCCAGCAGTGCCAAGTTAACTCCCACATTTCCCAGAGCTGAGTTTTGCCTGCAGGTGCTGCACACAAAGTTTAATTTAAAGGCTTAAGCTACATCTTTAGTGCTACAGAAAAGCACAAGGATGGGGAAAGAATCCCACTTGCTTTTGTCCCCTTGCTCAGTAAGAAAACTGAACAGCAGAGGACTCTGATTAGGGTCAGAGCAACACACTGAAAATGACAGAACTTAAAACCTTGGATTATCCCAAAGTCTGTCAGTTTTGGCATTGTTCCTTTTAAGAACAGTAAGGACACTTATCCCTTCTCCATCCAGTGAGGGTATCAGTTAAGGCAAGTAGTTCTACAAGGCCAACATTTGCACATTTTTGATGTAAGAAAGCAATACTTACAGGAGCTGGCTAGCCACTCTCCATTAGGACTAAACTTCACAGATGAGACCGCCTTTGTATGTCCCGCTAATGTGAACTTTAGAGCATAATTTGGTTTTACTGGTGCAGGCTGGAAGAAAAATACATATGAATGAGTCGAATAAAATCCCAATTGTCTCAGTGACAAGCTCGGTATCAGACTAGGTCAGCACACATCAATGGAATGCACAAACATTCACCTGAACAGACTCTACATTCTTTTCCCTCTCCAAACTCAAGAAGCCCCTACTGGAGCCAGCAGCACCTTACAGCCACATGGCACCAAGCTCATCCCTGATATGAATTCCCTTCAAGCCAGCAACTACCAGATGACAGTAACACATCAGTCCAAGCACAGAGTGCTTTGAAGATTAAAATAAAACCTTTGGTACTCATCTGCGTAGTACTATTAAATGCCTGTAGTTCTTTTCCTTGTTCAGAAGCAAATCACAGGCCAACTGCCCCAGACCCCTTAAAACCCTATTTTCTCAGCCTTTCATCATTCCTGAAAGCTTCATGGTTAGACAGCAATATCCCATCTGAGCATCTGCAGGCTGAATAACGACTGTATTCCCATTTTGTAGCTAGACCACAAACCCATCCGTTCTCAGTCACCTACTGGCCTTCCAATAACACAAACCAACCAGGTTTCTACCACTCAAACTGATGAGCAGTATTTCCTTAGCAAGAACTTAAAAAGCAAACCAAAAAACCAACCTAGCACTATATAAGCCATACTCTACCTGCTTTTCCCCTAGAATCTTTAGCACATTTCCCTCTCCAGAAAACAGCAGAGTCAGACGTATTAAGAAGTTCTTAATCTATACTTGATTCAGTTCTCTAGTTGCTGTTTGCCTGGTGCACGCGCAGGTATGTGCCATGTGCATTTACACAGGCATTGTTCAGAGCCCCACACGCACCTTGCTCTGATTGGTTGAGGAGGAAGGAGTAGATTGTGTTTTGGTGGATTCTGCATCTGGTTTCTTTTCTTCTGTTGCCATGGTTCTGAAGCTGGCAAATGAGACCTATGGTGCTTGAAGGGGAGAATGAACGTACTGCTTCACAAGGCAGCCCTTGCCACAGGGAGAGAAACCGCGCTGGAAACAAAACCCTGGAAGAAAAACAAAACACTCACATTAACCGTCAAAGAAAGATCAGAGGCAACTAAAGGAATGAGATCAGCTTAACTGCAGACCTGCAGAAAACATGATGAAGAAACATACTGTACATCTGCACGGCAACATGCTATTTTATGCCTTCAGGTCTACTAGTGCAGCCCTGCACTAACCTCACCAGATCTGCTTTCTGTAGCAAAACTTGAGAAGTGCTGTGCTGTACCCTGCAATCAGGGCTGATTCTGCAGAGGGAACAATCACGCTGCAGTTCAGCTCCGTTTCAGTAGTGTAACAACATAACCTCCAGCTCACGCTGTAAGGATTTGCCTTCACTGTCTATTCGTAATATCCCATCCCAAGCACCATTCATTTTGCTTGTGGCAGCAAATCTGGGAGGAACAGCATTGACTTTTCAAGCCATTTTGCGCATCTTGTCCTCAGGAAAGCACAGAGTTAAGTGCCACCAGTTGCCTGTCTGCTTCACAAGCACGCTGCACAGTGCAGACTCATTACTTACGGTTGGTACCAGCGACTTCAGCTCTATAATGCAGATCAGATTTTTTTCAGCCTGAACTTATTTGGGAACTTGAGAGAACACACAGCTTGCTCCCTGCACCCAGTTCTGCCCCAGGGAGAGCAGCACCTCTTCATACAATCCTGAGCACCAGTACCCCAGCAGCACCTTGTGGCACAGCACGAGGGCTTGCAGCATGCAGGCAACGGGACCAGCACAGCCCCAGCTTCAAAGGGCCCCGTTGCAAATGCCTCCTCCTCACCACGCCCAGGGAATGCTCTCAGCGGGAAGCCCGGGTAAACTCTGCAGGAAACTTCCCGAGGGCTGGAGAAGCAGCCTACAAGAACACACAGCCACGTGTGTGCACGCACACAGGCACACGCACATACAGGCGTGCACAGAGCCATGCGCGGCCACGCGCACTGCCGTGCACACAGCCGCAGGGCTGCACGCGTTCCGGCCCGGGGTCCACGCATGGGGCGTGGAGCAGAGCAGAACAGAGCAGAGCAGAGCAGAGCAGCTGCAGCGCAGAGCACAGAGGTGCAGGGCCGGCGCGCGCCCCCCTCCCGCCTCAGTGCGGGACTGAGGGCGGTGGGGGAGGGAGGAGAGGCGGCGCCCCGCGCGAAGCCGGCGATGAAGAAGCCCAGCCGGCCGGGCTCGGCGGTGACTTACCGGGGAAAGGGGCGGGCACCCGGCACCGCCGCCTCCTCCTCCGCGGCGAGGCGGGGTGCGCTGCCGCGGGAGGGGCGGAGGGGGGACGCGGCGGTGGCGGCGGCGGCAGCTCCGGGGCCGCCAGGCGGGGAATGTGGCACGGCGCATGCGCGCTGTGGGCCAAAGGCTGCACAATGCCGCTCTCTCCCGGGAGCGCTACGGCGCGGCTCAAGGGCCAAAAACTATCGGCAGCGCGCGAGCTGGCCGTGCCTTAAAGGGCCAGGCACCTTAAATGGTCAAGCGCCTCCCTCCTCAGCCTGCTTCCCGCCTTAGGAAGGCAGAGCGTCTCGGGTTGGGCGCTGTGTGCGCTCGGGGAGGTTGGTGCTAAGGGGCAGCAGCTGGGCCTGGGCTGGCTGGCTGGCTGGCTGCCTCCTTCCCTCCCTCCCTCCCTCCCTCCCTCAGGTGGGTGGGTGTTCGCGGCCTGGCTGCCCTGGGGAAGGAGGGGATGGAGGCACTGAAAGTTCACGCTTAGCCCACGTTGTTGTGAGGAGACTGAGCTAATCTGTAAGGTAAATAGCTCAGCAAGCTGATGGGTGGGCCACGTAATGCTGGGATACCAAGTGAGGGTAGGTGTGGGGCCGTGCCCTGCCTAGGAAAGCATTTAGCTTACATGCAGACGTTCTCCTGAAAGCTCAGTTTATGTTTCAGTGCTTTTCTGGAAACCAGTGGGTTTTTCTGAACCGCAACCCGACTGCCTTCAGTTAGAGGGAAGAAAACCAAGAGACACGTGTCGTGTGCTGGCCCTGTAACACAGGAAGACCTGCGGGCTCCAGAAATCCTGGTGGCTGCTGAGAAAGGAAAAAGCTGAAAAAAGCTGTGGTGCAGTGAAGCCAAGGCCTTTCTCCAGCCTGGAAACCCACAGCCGAAGTCTGCAGCTTTAACCCTGCCCTGCGAGCACAGGGAAAATGCAGGCATGGAACTGTAAGAGATGCTCCATCCACAATTCACTGATAGGGAATAAATCCAGTTTAGTTCCTGCCACCAATTCTTCCAGATGGACTTGGTGTATAGTCTTTGTTCTTAAAAAAAGGAATAAATACCAAAAGTCAGCAGGGTAATGCTATGTATTTACGCAGCTTTCTTGTGATAGGGGTAGGGTGTTACTTTCACGTAGGAGGTGAGCCTGTATTTCTGTATCGTGCCGCCTCTCACTGTGTAAGCTTTTTTGCCTGATATTTTGTATAAATATTAATCCATATCTATACTGAATAATACCTTTCTGGAACTGGAAGTTAAAGTTTCAAATACAAATGGTAATCGTAATCCTAAACAACGCCTTAGCCTCTGAGTGTCTTGGATTTATCTTTAACAAATGTAAAGTTTTCTGAGTCCCATTTGGCAACGTGCTTAATCATGTGCTAAACTGGGTTTTTGACAGGAAAAGAAAAAAAAAAAAACCAAAAAAACAAAAAAGAGGCAGCTCAGCATGCAAAGACATTTCATTGGGACTACGTAATGTGAGCACCAGGGAATCTGCACGGACAGCCCGTTGTCTTTGGATGAAATTTAACTTGTGGGTTATGAGTCATCTGTGAGGGTCCTTCTTGCTCCGCAGGCCATGCTGCCACAGCTGGGATCAGCAGGATGTGATCTCTGTCCAAATTCCCTCTCTGTGAAAGACTGGGCCTTGGCAGGCTTTCTCACAAAGTCTTTCATTCCATTTGGTTCCAAATAGCCTGAACTTGGTGATCTGCCAAGTACACTGGAAAAGACACCTGTCTGTGAGGCTTCGGGGGGGGGGGGGTTGGAAAAGCTTCCCATAATGTTGAAAAGGAAAGAAAAGTCCATGAGTGTCTCAGATGATAGGGAAGTGACTGCTTTCAGTGCTGATGTGAGCCCTCTGGATGTCTTTAAGAATGTCAGGAACAGATCCAAGGCCATGGATACTGCTATGACTAACGTATACAATTCTGTCACAGGCTCCACTGAGACAAGAACTGATCCAACCCTGCAGATTAGATCCAAGGGACGCTAATGTTTGCAGAAAAGCTCCTACTAACTTCAGCACATTCTGGATCTGCTCTTTAGACTACTGCAAACAAGCACATGCTTACTTTGCAATGGTGAGTAATAAGACAGTAGGCTTACAAGCTATATAAGCCCATGTTTATGTTTTGGCACAATTAGCAACTTCTGTTAGGACTTTTTATTTACTTGAGCCACTCAGCAAATGGGGCACAGAGCAGGCATACTGCGTGTTAGACACTGTTCAAGAAACAGAGGGAACAAGAACTTGTGAGAGATCTGCTGCTTCTTTTAGACTTTTAAAGAGCAGCTGATCCTTGACATATAGCTGTTCCTGTGCTGTTGCTAATGTGCTGAAATCAAAGATACATCACATTCATATGTTTCTTCTGGGATTTAAACCCAAACACTGAACCTTTTCCAAGCTGATATTTCTAGCTCCCCCACTACAGTATGAACCTTACTTGCATCACTGCCAACATTTGTTCATTTAAAACTAGGGATACTCACCCCAGCAGAAGGCAGCTAGGATTCAATTTGTTCTGCCCTGGGCAGGATGTGCACCAACGCTTATCCTGGGCACAAAGACCCGATGAATGTTGAAGAACTTATTTTAAAGCAAGATTATTGAACGCTGCATTTATAGAGCTCGGTGTTAGGAAAGACCTGTGGGGAAGCAGTCTGTGTTTTTGTGGGAGAAGCTAGGACTTGGTGCAAGATCAGAGTTCAGCAATGTGCTATAGCGTATCATCCAATGCAGATTTAACCCCAGTGCAAGTCACAGCCAAGTTAATAGGTGAAGGCTGCAGATTTAAGGGCCCCAAACTGAATCACATATGGTCTGACTGCCAGACGTGATGACAGCCTGCCTCTCCCAGCCTCTTCAACTGGAGCAGCAGGTTCTCAGCATTTCTGTGAATCAGGAACTTTGTTCTCGGCTGGTGCAAATGGTTGCTGGTGCAACTGCAACTACTGGACGTTTTGATACAGTTAGCTCACGTCCCTATTTTAGTATATTTCCAGTTTTAGTAAAATGTGTCTTTATTATTTGTTGTCATTTAGAAATGAAGATGTTTGAATGTGTTACTGTTGGGTTAGAGCTTCTCTTTACCATTTTTCCAGTCTGTTGAGGGAATAACGAAAAGTAAGAAAATACACAGGAATACATTAAGGCTTTACCCAGCTGAAGTCTAGTGTGTTCTGATATCTATTAGTTTTAACTCCCTACTCAGTAGCACACAGTATTCACAAGCTTGCTTACCTGTGCAAACCACTGTGTTAACAGCAGGTGCTAGGTTTCTACATCACACTGAACATGTGACAGAACCATTCAGATGCAGCTAATTTCCAAAGAAATTTATTTACTGTGGCCAAAGCTACCTAGCCATGTTGGCCGGGCAGTTTCTTTTCACTTCCCAAATTCCTTTGGTTGCGTCCCTTTCTTTTTTCCCCACAGTTGCTCTGCTTCTTTCCATGCATATAAAAACATCATGGCTTCTCCAAGTAGTGCCTCCTGCTACATCCTGATAAAAGAAACTAAGATCAGACAGAATATTTGGTGGGCTTCTCGTGCCCTTTCTCTCTGTGACTAAGTTCTCAGAACTACAAAAAATGAGTCAGAGGAGCTGAGTCCAAGTTCTAGTTCTGCCCATTATTTTCTGCATCATCATATTCTCTCTCAGCTTCATCAGCTGAAAAATAGGGCTCATAATATTTCCTTACCTACAAAAGCTGTTAGGAGGATTACTGCATTGTTGTGAATTCCACAGATGAAAGGTACTAAGATGAACAAACTGTAATTATGATTTCAAACCTCTACCCTAGACCTGTCATCCTGACCTTACTGAACAATGCGTACTCAATTAAGGAAATTCTGCCACTATGTTAAAGAAAATCGTGAGTGAAGATGACTCTCTTTTGCAATAAGAGCATTTATCCCCTTATGTTCAACACCCTTCTGTCTTCCACTGGGACAAATGGAGTTTCATTTAATTGCAATCACTTAATATACACTCTTATGCAATACTCTATTTGAACACTAATGTTTCTTTATCCCAAACATGACTGTAATAGAATAAACTCACTTTTTGTAATATATAATGACATCCGCTCTGGCAATAGCAGCTCCTAGTAATAGGATTTGCCCCAAGTCTGCTGATAGGTGAAGTCTCTTGGAGCCCGTGGTGGCTGACAAAATGGTCAGCATGGCCAGATTTTCCAGCCTTGAGGCACATGGAGCTCACATCAGCCTTTCACATGCGTGCAGGTATACAAAGTGCCTAAGGATGTGTCCAAAAATGGAGGAGAGAATACATTGCTGATAAGGCATTCAATTCACTTCAGCAGCTTTCTCTGCTTGTAACCCTTCTGTGGTTCCCGGGTACAAATACTAACAAAGAGCTCTCTTGCTATAGGAAACCACAGTTTTGGTGCTGAAGCAGGCACTGAATGGTGTGCTAAAGAATCAGAAGCTTACGATTAGTGCCTATAGCAAATGTCAGGAAAATCAGTGCTCCAGGTAGTGCTCTCAGCAGTCCCTGACTATTAAATACTGGTAAGTGCAATTAATGAGGTACTGAGCGTGGTCAGTTCTCATAAAACTCAACAGTCCCACAGAGATAAGCGTCTCTCTGTTTCCGTCCACCCTTGTTTTCAATTGACTCAAGTTCTACCTGTGATGGAGAGAGCAGAGAAGGAAAAAGCATCAATGTTGATGAACCCTCAAAATTACTCTATTCTTGCATAAATAAGTTCTTCTCACCCTTTGCAGAAAGCTGCCTAGAAGGACGTACTTACATCTTCACATTAAGGGTTAAAAGCAGTGTAATATCAAGGAGTAAATACACTGCAGGTGTTGGTTAACAAGGTACTAATTGGGTGACTGGAGGTGCATCTTAAAAGACCACAGAGGTTAATCAAAAGGCTTTTGGTGCATTTAGGATGCTCCTTTGAGCTTAAGGAGGAGGCAGCAGTGATGAAAATCTCTTGGTGTAATCTTATATTTTATAGTAAAAGCTGAAAATAAGGTATTAACAAATAGGTTGTTAGATCCTGAGTATGGGCCTAATATAGCAAAGTCTGTTCAGAAGCTAAATTAATGATTGCAGCTATCTCTTCCTCAGTCTACACACTCTTTCTTGTGGCTTTTACTTGTACTTGAATTATTGTAATATCGCTGTACTGGGGATTAAGTTTGCAGACCTACAGGTAGGTGTGTGAGCGACTTGTATGTTCCAGCTTGAAAGCTGCTGTGAAATCTCAGGGACATGAATTGGTTTGCTAGCTCAGTTTTATACATAAGGAATATAACAATTTAGGATGAAATTATCTTATAAACCCCTCCCCCCCCCCCCCCCATGCAAGTTAAAGGAGATGTACTTAACTGCTGTTATTGGCTTGCTGTTTTATGATGCTTTCCATTGCCAAACGTTAATTTCTCTACATTTTGAGGGAAAACAAATATTTCATCAATGGCTCTTGCTTGTGCAGAGACCCGACCCCCCCCCAGTTGCTCCTGCTGCTTGTGTTTTTTTTTTTTTCCTTGGCCTTTATAGGGGAATGAACTGTTGGGTCAAGGCTTGAACTGGTGATTGAGCACCCGGTGAAGGGCTGTGGCTGCCCATGTAGCACAGACAAATTGCTTGCACCTGTGCTCCCCTCGTGACCAGAAGGGGTGGGCCCAGGGTGCAGCTCCTCTGGGCTCCTATAAAGGCCAGGCACTGAAGGGAGAGCATCTCTTGGCACTGGGCTGCTTCCTGAGAAGGAGTGCTGTGCAGCCAAAGGGCCCATTCACCACCTGGGTGAGTTCAGGTCTTCCTGTGTATGAATACTGGCCTACCTGCAGATGCTTTGCCTGGTTTTACCAAGAATCTGTCAGAAGCAATTTTGATTCTTCGTGAGCAGAGCGGCCCTTCTGTTTCTCCCCTAATTTTCAAATAGCAGCTGTTTTCTTTTAGGAGCTTTTTGGTGATGTTCATGGTTTGGTGCCTTTGCAAGTTATGGCAGTCACAAATTCATACAGGCATGTATCGGGGCACAGCAACTGACTCAGAACTGATGGTATTTTTCAGAACTCTGATGCTTTGATGTATGTGTATTCTTTTATTTTTGCTTGGAAAATGGTAATATAGGAGAGTAACGACAAGAACTGCCCTGTGTTCAAAATCTGATTCTTCCTTACATCCCTGATGTAAGGTGCCTGAGGTGCTTTCAGGCAGGGCGGAATTCAAGTGGTTTCAAATGGGTTCTTTCACTCAGTCTGGCAGCACGGAACGTATGGCAACCACACACAGGGCAGCTTTGGTGAAAAGCAGCTTGCAGCATGCGGCTGTTTGCCTAAGGAAGTTGCCGGAAGCAACTCTTTCTTACTGTTTGCATGTCTGTGCTCCCACACAAGCCATGTGCTCTGGGTGCTGAGGGCACTCAAGTAGCTTTTGGTTCCCTAATGAGCAGATCACAAAGGCCAGCTTGGAAGTGGCCCTGATGTGCAGTTTGGCTGTTCGTGAGGATGCAGCTTCCAGTGCTATCTTAAAGAGCAGTCACGTCCAGGAGAGGTGAGGGTGTGACACATCAATACCTACTGAATTTGCACCAGCTTTACAAGTGCAAAAAAAAAGCACTTTTGGGGTTTGGTTAAGGCATATGCACAGCTTTGGTTTCATCCTGAGGCAACCACACGTCTGGCTAAGCAGAGCTTTCTAAAGCATCTGTCCTCTTGTCTGTGCAGAAATCAAGCTTCGGATGATACCAGACTGTGTGAGAAGTCCCAGTTCTGCTGGTCTCATTCTTTTGAAAGCTGATCTTCTGGAAATGAAGCCTTCCAGTGAAAGGGCCTCCACCGGATGGTTACAATAAACTGCTTTATTAACCGGCATCACCGCACGGCCGGCTGTGTGGCAGCCTGCTGGAATGCGTGTCCACAGAGAAATCCCATCACTGCTTCGTATTTTGTGTTGGCACCCAAATGTTTCCCCTGGATTCATTTGTTTTCCAACAGTTTCACTTTGCTTTCTGTGCTGCAGCAGTGGAATCATATTTGGGGTTGCAGTGGTATCTTCTTTCAACTCTTTTTTTTCCCCTCCCGTTTGCATTTGTTTGCTTTGCGGTACAGGCTGTCGGTCTTTGGTTTTTGAAGTGTTTGTTTTTCTGTTTGATGCTCTTACGGTGCGCGTGTTTGTGAAACGAGTGCTATTTTTATTGCATCTATTAGATTATGATCAGCAAAGCAGCACTGTGGGATGCACTAAGCAGCGCGCTGTGTCAGCTTTGGGGTTTTCTTGTGTTTCTTTGTGCTCATGCAACGTTTAGATGTTGTAGTAAGGTTTGGTGGGGGAATACGGGTGGTGGGCGGTGATGCTGAAGGTCTTCCCCAGCCTCGCTTCTTGTCGTTTGTTTGGGTGACTTCCTACTCCAGCTCGCTCTGCCCGCGTTCTATTTTTACTGCAGCTCGTATTTGTTGTTGCGTAATAAAAGCGAGCGCGCGTTACCCAATGCAAACCACGCTTGAAAAAAAAAAAAAGAAACCAAACCAAAAAACCCACGAGCAAAGCGCAGCGCTTCCCACTGAGCGCTCAGCTCCCGCCGGCGGGCAGGGCTGGAGGCCCCCAGCGCCCCTGCAGGGACCGCGAGGCGGGCGGAGGGACGCGGGGCTGGGGCTCCTCTCCCGCTCCCCGGGGCGCTCCGCGGCGCGCAGCCCGGCCGTGCCCGCGGCTGCCGGGGAGCGGAGCGGGGCCGGAGCGCGGTGGGACGCGGCGGCTCCTGGGAGCTGTAGTCCGGGCCCCGCCGCCGCCTCCCGCCCGGCCCGGCCCGGCACTACGGGCCCCACACGGCCCCGCGGCCGGCGCATGAGCCGTCGGCCGCCTTAGCGCATCTATTCTGCTGCCTTGCCGAGGATAAAAAGAAGAGCAACTGGAGGGACTATACGGCAAACGTTGCTGGAGCCGCCGGGGCAAAGTAATCTATTTAATCTTTCCCTTTATTTGTTAGATGCTCGGGGGTGCGTCGCTAGCATTGGGCCACGGCTTCTGGAGGAAGGGGCGGGGGGGGGGGGAGCCGGGGAAGAAGGGAAGGCAAAACCCACTTGGGAAAGGCCGATGCTTATTTTCTTCTTTTTTTTTTTTTGCCTCCCCTTCCCTCTTCTTTCGCTCCTCCTCGGTACGGAGCCCCGCGCCGCTCCCCGCGCCCCGCAGCCTTTGTGCGCCGCGACAAAGCAACAAAGCGCGGCCGGGCACAGCCTGCCCATTGATTTCCTCCCGGCCCCGCCGCTCCTGCCCACCCTTTTCTTCTTCTTCTGCCGCTTCTTCTCCTTCTCCTGCTCCCCCTGCCGCCTCGCCCAGCCCGAAGCCGCCCGGGCGGGTGCGCGCCCGTTCCCGGCCCCACCGAGCCCCGCGCAGAGGAAATTTCTTTCTTTCTTTCTTTCCTCTCTTTTTTTCCCCCTCCTTCTTCCCCCTCTCTCGCTCGCTTTCCCTCTCTCGCTCTCTCTCTGCCCGCCATCTTTTGAAAGGGGGAAAAAAAAAAAATAAAAAAAATTAGGAGCGAAGGAAAAGAAGGGCTGTAGGCGCCCTTAGAAAATAAGAAAGGGGAAAGAAAAAAAAAAAAGGGGGAAGCGGGGGGGGGGGGGAGAGAGAGAAGGGAGTGGGGGGGCGGGAAGCAAACGGGCGGGGAACAGGCGCTGGGGCTCGGGGCCGGCCGGGCGGAGCGGCTTTGGGGCTCAGCCCGCAGCTCCCGGCCATTTCCCGGCGCCCCGGAGCCGCGCGGTGCCGTTCCGTGCGGGGCTCGGCCGGCGGCGGTCCGCGGGACTCGGGCTGCACGCGGGGAGCGAGGGTTTGGTTGCTTCAACTTTGTGTGCTTCCACGGTGTGCGCGGCGACGTGGCTCGCGGGTTGGAATAAAATGCAAAACTTCAAACCGTGCTTTTTCTCCGTTTCTGCTACTTGTTGGCTTTTGCACCTCTGTGGGCGCCGCTGATAGAGCGTTGTTTGTAGGCTGCTTGGTTTCGCTTTCAGACAAAGCTGCAGTGTTCAGGTCGCGGATCTCCGAGCGTCCCTAAGCTGCGAGGCTGAGCCCTGCAGGGTCCCTCCGAGTGCCAACAGGCGCTGGGTGCGCTGGGGCAGCCCTTCTCTTGGTGTCTGCGGGAAGCAGAAGTTGCCCAAATAAACTTTATATATATATATAAGCAAGCAAATGGGCTTCACTAATGCTTGTGATGTTTATCAGTTGTACGTGTAAGTAAACAGTAGGTTGGGGGGTAATGCAAATAGCAGAGCACACCTGCTGTTGCTTGCTGGGAATAGAGAAGTGGGGTTTTTTTGTAGGCTTGTTAGTGCTCTGAATGTGTTCGATGCGTGTGAGTGTGCTAAGGGGGGGTATCTCTAAACTGGGGAGTTGGGTTTAACTCGGAAACCCTCATCCTCCATTTGCTCAAGTGGAGATATTAGAGAGGACCCTGCCTGCTGTGCGTGCTGCACAGTGGGAAGCGTGGGGCGGACAAGAAATCCCCAATGCATTCTGCCTGCACTGCAAGCACAAACCCACGATGCGTGTTGCTTGCAGCTCCCAGCAGCTCGGGTGTGCTGTGTGTGCGGAGCGCTGCCTGCTGCTGCTCTGGTAGCTGAAGTTTAGGGAGTTCTCCTTCTGAAACAGTGTAACTTCTGACCTCCCGGCTTTCCTTTTTCCGAAGGAGAAATGCTAAGCTTGTGTTTTCTTTCTCTTGACTCCTTGCTGGTTAAAAATATACACTGTAGTGCTTTGAGAACACGCTTAGTAAAACGGTTGAAGGGAGGTTAATGGTGTTATTCAACATTCAGCATCAGCTTGATTGCAGTATTGTCTTGTAAGCTCTATCTGCATAGCACTGGGTGCTCAAGCTATCCCAACTGAAAGGGATCGTTGTGGTGACCTATGCCTGCAGAGTTTAGATTAAGAATGCCCGTACAAATAGAATACGTGTGAAATAGCTGAGGTTTGTTCTCCAAACCGACTTTGGTGTCCGAGGTAAATGAAGACTAAGCTCCGTGGCTGCTGGAGAGAATTCTGACACTTTAGCACTTTGAGAAAATGTTGGTTTGGTTGGTGTCTGCAAGAGCAGTGCGGGCTTCGTAACCCAAGGGAGTTTCCTTCGGTTGCTGTAACGACATCAGGAGCAATGACTTAAATCGCAGTTAATAATCTAGCCAAATACTGGCTTCCTGAGTTAAGAACTGTTTGCGATGTCGTCCTTCAGCCCCCTTATAGCAGTGGGAGCAGTACTGAGGGTCCGTGGTGTCTGCAGCCCCACTCCTGGCCTGCCTGCCCTGCAGTTCTGGGGCTGTGCTCCCTCCCCCTGGAGTCATTTGGGAGCTCGCTGACAGCACAAACAACTCCAAGGCAAATCCCTCTCCCCAGCAGCAGCCGAGTGATGTAGTGGGGGCTCATGTTTCAAAGGCTTAATTACTTTGACAAAATATATTACTCTGTCGACTTCGGTAAGCTATCAGGTGATTTCAGTATAGGCAGAGCTGCATTTAACTAAACAAAGAGCATTTTTTTGCGCCTCAGCATTGCTGTTTGTTTCTCTTTAATCCTAGTTGCTCTTTCTCTTGCTAATTTACAAAATCCATTAATCTGCAGTGAGTTTCCCAATCATTACCATGAACTGCATGTTTTGTTGTGTTGGTTTTGTTGGTTGTTGGTTTTCTTTTTCTTAAATTACCGCATTATTCTCCAGTAATAGCCCAGAACACCACTGCAAGCAATAGAGTTCTGGGAATTAGGAAGGGGCCATTGTTTGCTGTGCTGCTCAGTGAGCTGTCAGGACATTTTGGAAGGATGTGTGCATCTCAAGCTTTTCATTCCGCAGTGTCTTACTGTGATGTTGCTGGGTTTTTGTCAGTCATTAGTGCTTGTCAGAGATGAGCAACTTTCTTTGGGGCACACTAACACTGCAGTGAAAGGGAGTAAGTACTCCGTAACCCACTTGCTGCTAAAGCCAACGTTTAAAGGAAAGGATTTAAATTCTTTTGGAGAACAGTATGGAAATTCACTGTAATGTGCTGCTAAGGCTGCTTTTTCTCTTAGCTCTTGTTCCTTCCCCCAGTCTTGCTGATAAGACACCAACTGAAGAAACACTTGCTTTTTTTTGATTCCTTTCGCACCTTGCTGGGCCTCATTCTCTTTCTAGCCTAAGTCTGATAAGAAGACACCATTGTGTCTGGATGTATTTCAGCAACGCGGATAACCTGGGCAGAAAGGAAGGTTTGTGTATCTCAGTCCTTTGCTGGGACCAGGGCTTGACATTTTCCCCTTCACCAGGATTGCAACAGGTGGAACAAAGAAAAAGAGGTGAAAGTTCTCTGAAGTGGGGACCAGCCTGGAACAACATGAACTGACTGAAATGATTCCCGAGTCCATTTATCTTCAAACTGTGAGATTTAGATTCAGTCCTAGCTGACACAGGTCTGTTGTGGAAGTGACCTTGTTTGCTCCTCTTTCCTTTAAATCTTTTATTTTTTTCTATCTGAAGGAAGAAGAGGCAGAAACAGACACATTGCAGTTTTCCTTCCTAGCTTTGAGAGCTGGTTCTACTTCTGAAGCTGAAACTCACAGCACTTCACTGATGCAGCTGCACTGATACTCTTGCAGAGTGCTCCCTGACCCAATCACACCAGCAAGGATGCACTGTGTATGTGACTGACTCGACCTGTTGTAACCAAACCCCAGCAGTGCTGGAACAAAGGCACACTTTTCCTTGTGTAACTTTGTCTTTTTATGCTATCCTTGTATAACACCATGGGAGGTGCCTGGAGGGAATCGCACTTCCTCACAACTCTCCAATGTGACCATGCCAAGAGAAATCTGTTTTCCAGAGCTGCACTGGCCAACAGATGTCTATAAGCAAGTGGGAAACTTGCAGTGTAGTGCTGGTTTGCTGGTAGGGGACTTGGAATGCAGACTTCTTCCTTACCAAGGCTGGTTTGGGAGCTCTGCTGTACAGTGGGCAGTATGGAAACTGGTCTGTTGAAAATACATTTGTTCTATGCTATAGACATAAGAATTGTATGTGGGTTTCAGAGAGAAGGCTCTTTCTTACTGGAAAGCCTTGCCTTTTGGCAGCTTTTGGTGTTTACAATTCTGGTTACGATCTGTGAAACGGCTGTGAAGTGCAGCTTTTCACACAGGTCTTCGAGTTGCTGTGTGAAAGAGGGTCTGCTCCCCCAAATTTTTGCTGGAGTGCTTGTCTGACTGTGGGTATTAGAGGTGAGCAGGTGTGCCAAGAGCACAGCTCCCTGAGTGGTCAGCGGAGAGAGCTGTGTTCCCCATTGTGCAGAGTGGGAGCCCCCCCTGCCTGGGGCTGGTAGGCAGCATGGGCACCTTCCCCTGTTAGCAGTGTGGCTCCCCACATAGGCAGGGATAATAGAATTCAGAATACGTTTCCCTCCCTTTTTTGCTGACTGCTTAAATGAGATGCATAAATGCAGGCAGTTGAAACTGCCTTATGTCCTCTTGAGGAGTGACAGCAGCTTAGCTAGCACAGCTGATCGCACCCGAGCTGACCTGCAACTTCCTTGCATAGTTGGGCAAATTTATGATCTACCCAGGCTTAGCAAAAGCGGTGAGGCACCTTTCGCATGAAATAGGCCACCTGTATGCTTTTGTGCTTGTTTGCATATATTTACTTCGAGTTAACACTGCGTTTTCCTGGGACAATGTGTTTGTTAGGATGAGGTGCTTAAATTGGTCTGGAAACAGATAAAGCTAAGTCGGTGCAACCTGTCTAGGGGAACGTTGGTTAGGGGATGAATGGTGGTCATAAATAGAAGGGCTACAGCAGCGTGATACATTACTGCTCATCTGTCAACCTGCAGTAATTGACTTGGTGGGTGGGTGTACTTGCTCTGCCCCATTACCAAGTGTAACATTACTGCTGCTCAGCTAACAAGTAGTAATTTTATGTCATAGTAATTCCATCCCTTTCACTTCATTGTCCATCCCCTCAAAGCCACTTGAGTGTCATAGACTGCTTTAGATAGACCTCGTCTGCTTGGGAAAGTTGTGGTGCACAGCCCAGAGCACGTTTGAAACCAGCAGTAGCTGATCTGTGCTTACTCCACTTTCAATGTTTTATGTCCTAAAACAAATCTGCTCTAAATATAGTATAAAAATGAGTTTTAAAAATGAATAGAAGGCTGCACCGGGACACAGTTTGTGCACAAGGGAGGTCTGCTGATGAAAGAAGGTATTTTTCTCTAATGAATCTCTTAGTTATACTGTGTACTGTGACATGCTTGTAATGAGTCAGTGTACCAATCTGTGTCTGTTTGCTAAAGTCTGTCTTCTGTGTCAGTGTTGGTATGGAGGTACCCCTGAGGGTAGCATCTGTAGCATTTCTAAGTGGTGTCGGTTGTGCTGGTGTGTTGTCATGCAGCATTAGGAACTGACCTTCTATGGGCTAAATGAATGCACGGGAAGAGACTAACGGCTTTATTAGTGAATGATAGGGGAAGTATTTGTATGCTAATTATGCAAGTGGGGAACTGGAAAACCCACAGAATGGGGAGTCAAGAACTGAGCTTGAATGTCAGCATCCTGTTTTCTAGCTTCTTTTTTATAATTGCTTGCAGGTACCGCAGAAACTCTGAGGTGCTCTGCCAAGCAGGGAAGGATTCACTCTTGCTTTTTTTCCTCCCCTTAAATATGCTTTGTGTCCAATAATCTCTGTCTTTAGAAATGAAAGAGCAGAAAAAGAAACAATCACGACACAAGCTGTTGTGGAAGGATTTTGTATAATTGTTTCACAGTATGCTGAGTCAAACTGAATGAATGAGTTTTCGCTTTCATACCTAAAGTACACAGAGCACCATGTGCTGATTGAAAAGGGGGAAGGGCACACTCTTGCTCAGAACACAACTGTTTAACTGCAGATCTCATCCTTTAAAAGCAGAAAAAGAGGACCCTGTGTGAGTGCACACACACCATAATCCCATTAAGAGTTCTGAAGCCTTTGTGGGTGTTGCCGTGTTAAGCTTTAATGGGCGTACGTCTGTTTCTATTATGTCTGTATCATTTGAAGCTTGGGTTGGTGACAGTGTTGTTATTTTTTTAAAAATAATACAGCTGAAATATGGTTCACTAACCTGAAATTGGCATAGCTGATTTCTGGAGTCACACGATGAACCTGCAGTAGCCTCATTTGTACGGTAAGTCACTCTTTGGAGGAGTTTGGCTGTAGAGTAATAGATGAGCAGGAGAAGTTAGGAGACAGCTATGAAGGAGTGGGATGTGGTGCAGACAGGGAAGGAGGCTGGTGCTGACCTGCACTGTGATTTTTCCATTGACTGCTATGTCTTGCCAGTCCATGACACTTGCAAGGCAGTTGGGAGCACTGGTGTGAAGGATGCTGGTAATGGGTAACTGCAGTTCAAACCCAAGTGAGCAAGTGGATTTGCAGTTCTGATTGATTGCAGGGCAGGGAGTTAAATGCAGAAGCAAATACGAATAGAGGTGGAGCAGTAGATTCTGTCCACCTGTGAAGTTTAAAGTGATAATGCATATCTGGAGCATCAAGAGAAAGATACAGCAAACTGCTTTTGTGCTGGCTTTGAATTTGCAGGATTGTCCAGTGCTTAGAAGTTGTGACCAAGTCTGCAGTCTTTTGTTATGCCCATCAGCAATGTTTCTGAACTCAGTGTTTATGTGAACATGGGGATTCCTTCCTTCCCTTGACTGGGATCCAACTTCTTAGGGTGGTGTTTTAGGAAATGTGATGAGAGACACCAAAGTCTCCATAATATTGTACGCCTTATGTTTGTACAGTGGGAATTGTTCTGCTGCCATCCTGTAATGAAGATGTATTTTCAGGTCTGGGCAGTGTTGTCTAGTTTAACTATCAACCCTGATGGTGGGAGTGCCCACAAATGTCTCTTACTGAACAGACTTTCCAACTCCAGATAGCACTTAGACTTCTTTGTCATTGCATCTCTCTCTAATAGACAGCTAGAGAAGGGAGGGGGACCCAAAACTGTGCATAGCCTGAGTTGTGTCTTTGCCCAAACCTTCCTTAGAGGTTTATTTTTGATGGGCCAATTAGTTATCTCTGGTAGGTGATAAATCTGCAAAACCCATCTAGAGAGCGGAACCACGGAAACCATACAGCTTAGTAAAGGGGAGAGTTGCTTAGTGCTGTGCAGGATGAGACTTGAAGTGGTTACTGTATCCACAGAGATGCTGAGATGCAAACATGCCCTCTGTGTCCTTGCTTGTACCATGCTTCCAGTGTGCCTTCAACCTCCCCCAGGACCCTCTCCATCCTGCTGCTAATGTGCTGGGAGCTTGCATGGTATGTGGCTGTGTGCCAGCACTTGGTTTTTGCCTGGTGTCCAAGGCTGCAGGGCTTGTGCTGCACATAGGCTTTTGGAGGATTGCAGTAACCCCTGTGAGTGCTAGAAAATGCCATATAAGCACTCGCTGTATGGCAGTAGCAGATGTGTTGCAACGAGGTACAAGACAGCATATGCTCAGAAGCAGATTCACCTTCTTTTCTTTCTCTGTGAACCCTGACTGCCTGGCTTCTCTCTAGCTCTATCCATGATTGAGATGGTATGGGTTCAGTCCTGTGGGTCATGCAAGGTAGCTTTGTTGTATCTGCACTTCTCCTGGCCAGGTAGAAATGGCACTAGATGACTGCCCAGGCGTGTGATCTCCCAAACACTTTCCTTTCTATGCTAAATCTCTATAATGAAATGGAAGCTGAGACAGACCTTTTTCAGGTGTTTTTTTTCAGCTACCCCAAGTGTGTAATCGGTGTACCTTGTGAGAGGCACAGCCATGAAGATTTTCCCATTATTCACTTATCCATTCCTACCTTGTAGATTGACTTTCTTCCCAGGATGCTGATGTGCAAGCCACTAGCTGCTTGACCCACCCAGAAACTTTTTCATAGCTGGTTTTCTACTGCTACAACTAAGCATTTATTAATGTTCTCATTGTAAGTCACCCAGCTAATTTGCTGAAATACTTCCAAGAGAACTTTTTGCAAGTGCAGTTTGCTTTATTTCAGTAATTTCCCTCCAGAGTGAGGTCTCAAGCTGGGTGAAATCCCCCAGTCATGTACCCAGCGCTACGTAAACTCTTCAAACAGTCTGATGCTTTGTCTCTTACTGTAGCCTTGTTAGCAAAACTGCATGACTCGAACATCTGCCAAACTGACGTATGGCTGAGTTAAAGTTTGTCTCTGTGTTTTTGGGGAACCGCAAAAGGCAGTAGAAGAAATGTCCAAAGGTCATTCTGTCCTTACCCTGCTCCAAAGCAAGATCAACCATACGTAATCCATTGCAGAAGCAGGTTGTCTAAGCCCTTTTGAGAAGCAAATTCAAAGCTATGAGAAGAAACTTGTTATACTGTGAAACGCCACTCTGCAGTTGAAACTGCAGCCTTTAGAAGGCAATTGAGCCCTATGTGATTTGCGTTGGGGAAGGTATATGACATGCATCTGAATTCTTTCTCAGACTCAATTAGAAGGTGCTTTCTGTGTCATTAGCAGCTGAGTGGGGAGAAATGCGTCAGCCCGTAATTATTCGTTTTATTTGGGGTATCCCACAAAGTGCTTGTAGACCACAGCACATTCATGGTCAGGATAAATAGTCAGGAACCTCTTGGGTTCCCCTGATTTTTGAAGCATCGTGTAAGCCATCTTAAAGCAACCTTGTTTGTGGGGTGTGCTGAGTATTTATTGGAGCTGAAAGCCCTTGAAACTGCCAGTTACACCTCTGGCTAACTCTTATCTACTGGTTAGGAATGGACAGGCTCCTGACTGAGGAAACACCTGCTCTTGTAATAGCCAAGGAGAGACCAAGGGTGGGAAATCCGTCTGTATAATCTGACGAGCATTAAACTAACCAAGTCAAAAGCTAAGGAACTGAGTTAATCTGCTGTTCTTTTCTCCTCCCTCACACAGAGGTAAGTTAAGGGCACAGTTTCACCTTTGGGTCTCAGGATGTTACTGGGGCTGCTCCCAAAATGATATACAAAAGAAAAAAAGCTGATCTTTGATATGTGGAAATAACAATATAGGGGACAACAGGGACTTTCGGACTGTAAAGCTGCAGTATGCTATAGGAGCACTCAAGCCAAATTCCCACTGCCTGCATTGAGGCCAGGTGCAAATGCTTCATCCCCAGTCCTGAGGGGGTGGTACGCTGTGTGTAGCATGTAAGTGTCTGCCAAGGAAGTGTTCGATGATAAAGCAGCTTGTCTGCCCTCAAGTCTTGGTCTCAAGTTGCAGATCCATTTGCTTTCAAAGAGAACATCCCTGCTGACATGGAGTCAGTAGGCAGTGAAAGCTGCCTGAAGCGCAATTCCTAGACAGGGCTGTGAAGGAAAGCAGAGTGGGAGGAAGAAGAGGGCATGCACCAGCTCTGTTTTCTTTTGGTCAGCCTGAAGGAGTGGTAGTGTATTCCTGCTTCCTACAGCCATAGACATGAAATGTCTGCAACTGTCTTCACAATCTGATCTGTTTTGACAGGTAGACTTTTTGGGGCCGTACAGTTCATATACTACAATAAGTGGTCATGTAATTGTCTTCAAAATCAATGAAAATCATTCCTGGGACTACAAAGCTGCCTGAATCTAGAATTTGGTTGCTTTAGAGACTCTTTGGACTGTGTAGTAATAGTAAGGCTTGGAGTCAACCCAGTGAGCCTCTATACCTGCATTTCCTTTCTTGAGATGTTTTAAAGGTAGTGGAATTTACTTGGTTTGGAGGAAAAAGAGACTTTTGAGCAGGAACATGATTGCCACCAGGCACTTGAGGTTAAAGCCGTGTTCCCAGTTTTTGGGTGGTGTTTCATTTACCCCATGTGATTTCTGGGTTCTCAGGTAAACCAAATTCATTTGCTACCTCTTCTAAACTTTGTCTGACTGCTGTTAAAATTTTAATGCTCTTTTCTTTCAGTTCTCTGCTACCTAACATCTTCCTGCTAAAGTGGCTCATGCACTGAGTAATGTATGTGTAATCACAGTGGCAGCAAGAAAAGGAATCTTACTCTTCAATTAGGCAACTCAGGAAAGGCCGGAAAGACAGTTCTGCTCACTGCCTGTGACATGTTTTATAACCACATACCTGTGTATGCGTCTGCCTTGGAACTTGTGTTTGTGAGAATCTGATCAGCTGGCAATCTTTCCCAGAACCCTAATTTCTAATTTCTGCACCTCAGAAGTAGTAGGAGTGTGCTAAAACTCTCCCACGGCTGGAAGAAAGCCTGGGCAATATGAGCATGTGCCTGCTGCTTCTCTGAGATAGAGAATAACATATGGTGGCAAATCTGACCAACTTTTCAGCTATTGCTGCTGCCTGGGGAAAGGGAGCAAGCATCTGCTCTGGTTGCTGCACAGAGCCTGGGTGGGAAGCAATGCTTGGAGCTGCAGAGAGCAGTGCCTGCTCCCACTGCCCGGCTGCTTGATCATGATTCTGCCTCCTTCCTGCCTTCAGAAAGCCTCTGGTTCTGCCTTCCACACCTATGATGTTTCTCTGAGCAACTGGCTGATAAAACCTGCAACCTGTTCTTTGGGGCTCTGCTGCAGTCCTTATCACCGCAGTGTGCAGAGAGCAGCAGCCCCTCGAGGTAGGAACAGGGTGTCGCTGCATGTCTGCAGAGTGCTGAGGGCCCTGATCTGCACGGCCTCTGTGCCACCAAAATGTAAATAATGATGTGTAGATAAAGATGAGGTCAAGGAACATCTCTTACCCTTGATAATTTTCCCTGGTGGGAAGATTTATGTCACCGCTTCTGGCTGGGCTGGAATTGCTCCAGGTTTTGGTCAGTGTCCAAGTAACCGTGCAGAAACACTATATGACATAAAGAGTTGTCAGGCTCTCATGATAACAGAAAGCTTGCTGCCTTCTAATTTTGCAATCAAAACAAATAGTACCCTGTGCTGCGGGAGCAGCAGCAAGGGAGTGAGCCATCCGTTAAGTGTTCTGCATTGCCAAAGGAAGTGGCAGAACCATTAGCAGAAGCAGCAGGCTTATTGGCACAGTGTGCATTTCATGGGGCTTTATGGCTTCTTTTAAAATAGTCTCCACCGCTGCAGACACGCTGTGGGCTGCATCAGCTGAGCAAAACATTATCCTACTAGGACAGGGAATTATTGTCCTGGGTTGTTGTTTTTTTATGCCAGCTGTCTCTGCACTGACTGACCAATGCAAGCAACGAAGTAAAAGTTTAAGAACAAACAGAAAACCAACCTTCCAACGTAGCTGTGTTTTCTGATGACTGGTCTGGCTGAAGGACAAGCTAAACCTGGCAGCTTTGAAATTGCAGCTTAGCAGAAAAGGACAGGCTTGAGAACTCAACAGGCTTGAGAACTGCAGAGTGGTAGTATTTGATTGAAGGTTTGGGTTTTGCTTTTAATTATAATCTCTGCGGTGGATAAGAATAAGGAGAAATACCCAGCATGGAAGCAGTGTGTGCTCTTTGTTTATGTTAGCAAGAGGTTGGATTTTAAATTTGTAGTATTAAAGGTGTAGTTGTGCAGCCAGAAAAATCAAGAACAGCTTGTGTCACTTGAACATTAAAGGTCTGTAGAACAGGGTTAGTAGTAACTTATTACTCCAGGGCTAAAAAGCCCAACCTTAGGTCCTCACTGGAAGATGCGTGCAGTATCTGTGCAGAGAGTGGTTTTGGCAGTCCTCTTTCCAGGTCTGTACAGTACTTTGTGCACTGGTTCATAACTGGGCTCCCTTGGAGTTTAAATCGCTATTGATGCTGATGTAGAGTACAAAGATGCTGAAGTGCTTAGATTAGAGCTGTTTGTTTTTAATTCTACCTTTAATGGTAGAAAATTTGTTTGTTTCCTTGGGTGTTTTTTTTTTTAATGAGTGAGTCTATTTAAAGTGACACATTGGATGATTTGCATGACCTGCCCACCTTCTCATACCTTCTCTCATTTAATAAGTGAGATCTGACAGCTAGGAGATGTCTCATGCAAAGCCATCACCTCTCTGAATTCATTGTCATACACTCTGTTAGGAAGTGGGACATTTCCAAAGCATTTGCACTTCAGATTTCTCCTAATTCTCCTTTTTTTTTTTTTTTTTTTTCTTTTTTTGCTTCTTTGAGAGTTATGTTGAAACTAAAAGGAATGGTCTGATGTCAGAGCAGCTTCCCCTGCAAACAATAAGGAATCTGATGGAGCAAAAGTTAAAGGGATGCCCGGTGCCTGCAGCTGCTGGGCACCCAGAGGAGCAGTCCTTGTGTCACAGAGCTGCTGGGTTCCAGAGTGCTCTCCTGGTTACAGAGCTGTTGGGGTACCTGAGTGCAGAATAGCTCTGCTGCATGGGCAAGCCTGGGAAGATGGGCACTTCAATATCCCCCTCTGTTGCAGATCTGTTTGTTTGTACACATCTATTTTTGTAAGATTCCCCTAAATTAGGTACCTGTTTACTTCTTGCTGTCATCTAATCAGTGACTCAAAGAGTAAGGTGATGTTCTATATTTAGTCCAGATATTTAGCAGAGATGATTAGGGTTGCATTGAGGAAGAGTTATTTTTCTAGCCTGTCTTAATGGGCTCTCCTTCTTCCTGTAGTGCTGCAGTTTCCATCTCAGCTCGCATCTCTATGTGCGAGAGAGAAGCATGTGTCAGTGAGAGTATATCTGTGGTTTTCTGAGCATATTTCAAATAATTTGCCTCTAGAAAGTGATTCTGGTCTGTTTGCCAGAAGAAGGGTAGCTGCAGCAGTTCTGATGTGAATTGAAATATCAAATGTTTATGGAAGATGACGCAGCAGAGCTGTTTACCATATGGTAGACAAGAGGCAGTGATACTAGACCAACCATTTTTTTCCCCCGGAGTTTGCCAGGGGAAAATAGAATAAAGTAATGCAATCTGTGTATTCTTCCATGTTTCATACGTCTCCTTGAGTGTGCATGGCTCTGCTCTTTTAGCCAAGTCATGGGGAGCAATGTAAGTATAACAGTAATTATTTACATTGAGCCTATATCTTGAGAACTCCATATAAAACTGGGGGCCCAGACAAGGGGCTGTAGTAATAGGCATAGTTAAGACATTCGCTATTCAATGTGCAGATAGTTTCCAGTTAGGATGCTTCTGGTGACTCCTTTCATTTGCAGCTGATCCTGGCACTCTCTGCAGGCCCATTCTCTTCTCTTGAAGGGGATCCTCTGACAGCTGCAGCCGCCAGCTCTTGATTCTGAGATGTCAGACTCACCATTGCACCAGCATGGGGACGTGCAAGCAGGCTCAGTGCCAGCAGCATGGGTCGAGAGGCAGCACGGCTATGTTTACCCAGAGCTGCCTGCTATGGATTTACTAGCTTGAGTCAGCACATTCATGGGAGTCTCTGCATTACATCCCGACTGTGGTCTTATGCTACCCTGTGTTCTTTGCACAAAGATGCTCTCTGAAAAATAGGTAAAGCTTACTGACTTTGTGCAGGCTTTGAATTTGGGAATTGCTTTTCTTGCTCTCTCTTGTGTCTTGAGCTATGTTCATCAGTAAACTAACAAAGTTTGTTAGCGAAAATGAAGCAGGTAGGGTAAAGAGCCTGAGTTAAGGCACTTCTACTATTGGGAGTGCTTGGACATGCCTACTTCAAATAAATATCAATGTTTACATGTTGTCCTCTTTCCCTCATTTGCTTTAGGTTGCATGGTTGGACCCTGGAAATGGGATGTCAGTCCCATTCAGGGAGCATAAAGGAAGAAGGAGATTCTCCCAGTTGCTGCTGCTGTGACAGCGAGTGAGAGCACGAGCAGGAAAATGTCGACGGTCACTTCAGCAATTCAGGCTCCTCAGGGCCCTGTGAATCCGCCACCTCCAGAGGTCACTAATCCTAATAAACCTGGCCGGAAGACCAACCAATTGCAATATATGCAAAATGTTGTTGTAAAGACCTTATGGAAGCATCAGTTTGCTTGGCCTTTCTACCAACCTGTTGATGCAATTAAATTGAATTTACCGGTACGTATCTATCATCATTGTGTTCTTGGAAAGCTGTGTGTTAATTAGATCGGTTTTCTGATCATTGGTTCAGAATGGTTAGGTTGCTTTTGGTGATTACCTTGAACATTCTCAGACTCACCCAACCTGAAGATGGTTTTTCAGAGCTGGAGAGGTGCAGGTCTCTGAAGGAGAAAACCACTCCCTCACTTAGTAATGGGGGAGAACAACGCACAGGCAAGCTGCCTTAGAGCAACTGAAGCATAGTGCTTCATCTGTGGCTTAGTTGCACTTACTATTACATCTCCTCACACCTTGTCCCACTTCAGTCCAATTTGAGTGACAGACTGAATACCCATGCTCTGCTACTCATACTCTGTGGTGCATTTGGCTGGGCTCAGTGTCACTAGTGTTTCCTTCTAGGCTTTCCTAGATTTGCTGTTGACTTTGGTGTTGAGGGAGATGCTAAAATATTGGAGCAAGATAGTTTCAAATGCCATACTGGAGGCACGAATAACGGAACAGTTGCATTTATCTATTTGCCTCCTGTACTTAATTGTGTATATCCTACCTCTGTCAGACCAGAGAGTACGAGACAGCTAGGTTATTCATGAATGAACAAAGTTCATAATAAGCTTTCTTCCAGTGAACAGAACCACTCAACTTTTACCTCTTCAGAGCGGTCCTGTGGATGTAAAAACCTCAGCAGTGGAGGCAAGCTCCTACCCACCTGTCAAATTAAACACAGAGCCCCCTGTCTGCCCTGCTGTCCTTTCCTCCAGGCAGGCCATTGCAAGCTTATTCTGGCTGCTTTAAACAGGAGGATTGCACGTAGGATTCAAGGGAGCAGGGCTCTGGGATGTGAGGTCTGCAGAGCTCCAGTTACCGCAGGTTATGACCTGATTTTATGGACTGGGTCAGGAGTCTTTTGAACTTGGTAATCTTGTTGATGGGTACTATTTAAAGTGCTAGGAAAAGAGTGAGACGCTTAACGCGTGTATAATATTTCAGTAGGTCTTTGCTCTTTTGTGTCGTCTTTTTGTGGATTTTGTTTCTCAGCGAGGCGTTTTGAAGTGGTTTTAGGGCAGGTTACCAGAAAATTTGAAGGAGGAGTCAGTTGGAAGAATAATTGTTTTTCACATGTGGTCTAAATCAGATCTGCACAAGCCCAGTAACCAGCAGGATTGCCTTTTCTGTCCTAGTGTGCCGTGCCTGGAAAAAAGTGGTTTCTCAGGTTGTGCCTGAGAGTGGCCAGGGGCTGTGTGTGGCTTCATGTTCACATGCAGTGAGAGGCCTCACTTCGGAATGAGAAAACTACAGCATATAACCTCGCGTGCCTAGAGTGTCTCCAGACTAATCACAGCCTCTACAAATGCTTGAGTCCAGCCCAGAGAGAAACTAGGTTAACACATGGAATCCTTTGGAGACCATTTCGAGAGAGTCGCTGGAAATTTTAGTGCAGTCTTAGCCAGTGCTGCCACTGATAAAACTTCTGTAAGTGCCGAGTGTTTAAAGACAGTCTTACAGTAAGGCAGGCAGAAATGCTGTTTCCCAAATTGCTACCAGTCCTCAGTTAAACTGAACAGCCAGCCAAAGTTAGTGCTAGCCCTGCTACCCTAGGTTCTGGTCCTACATGAGTGTGAACTGCATCACTGCAGTGTTAGCTGGCTGTGAAGTGTGCCAGACTTCATCTGAAACACCATCAGTAAGGGGGGGGTACTGAGGCTGCAAACAGCTTAAGGGACAGCTGCTCAGAAAGTGTGTTTTCTTCCACGTGCTGCTGTTGCTACCTGCCCTGTCCAGCTGCTCTTATACAAAGCTGGTCGTGTCCAAGTAGGCATTTGTGTGTATGTGTGTTAGAGCACATACTGGGGGAGCTGGGAAAAGCTGGCTGTTGTAGAGGGAATTTTGATCCTTTGTCATTAAGTTCATAATAATGATAGGCGATGAATTAGAAAATAGAAATAATAATGATATTTGCATTTTGCCCAAAAATATGGGGATGTGTGTTCTGGGGAGGGGGTGTGAGGAGAAAGCTGGGAGTAGAGTGAGATGTGAGTGCGCCTTTTTCTTTCTCATGTCAGGAGATGTAACATCTTTGCTGTTTCTTCAACAGGATTATCACAAAATAATAAAAAACCCTATGGACATGGGGACTATCAAGAAACGCCTGGAACATAACTATTACTGGAGTGCCAGTGAATGTATGCAGGATTTCAACACCATGTTTACAAATTGTTATATTTATAACAAGGTAAAGAGCCCAGACACGCACTTAGCTGGGGCACTGCCTAGAACAAATACACTTATAATTGTCACAGCACAAGTTTTAAACAGGGCAGCTTCTCTGTGCTGCAGGGTCTCCTTGCAAGGATTCAAGATGCCACCAGTTGGAACTGCATTACTTGAAATGCACAGAGCTGTCTTTGTGCCGTATCTTTCTTCCCTTGCAGTAGTTAAAATGGCAAATGTGCCTTATAATTATATGCATGTTTCTGTTTTGGAGTTGCATGGCAAGTTTTGTTTCCTTTTATTTTCATTTAGGGGTTCTTCAAGATGAGCTGACGTTTGTGTAATGCTTTGCAGGTGTTTTGTGGGCTGTCAGTGCTGTGTTGCATTCTTTGTCTAGCAGTAAACAGTGTCTCCTGCCTCCTAGCAGAGAGCAGTTCAGTAAGCTGCGTAACTCTGTCCTCTGCTGTATCTCATTCATACTTACACATTGTAAATTGTCTATTACTGTTTTGGATTTGTCTTATTTGCTACTTTGTTAGGTTGTTAAAAGCTGGTATTCTTTGGGGTTTTTTTTTTTGCAATGGTTTGTCATCATTGACCCATGCTGGAAAGCAAGTTGAAATAAACAAATTAGCTAGTTTGAACCACAGGCTATATGTTTGTACTCTTCTCTAGGACCTGTTGGCAAGCAGGGAGGATGGCTCATCTGTTCCAGTTTTCTGCTATCACACTGATGCTGGTTATCAGGCTTCTGCTGGAAGTCCTGATATTCTCTGGATGCAGTGCATTTAAAGGCTGTGATTATTACATTCTAGACTAGATTAGAAGGGCAGGAGAGCTGCATGCAAGGAGAGAAAAGAGCTAGTCTGTTTATTGTACCATCATTTATTTGAAGGGCAGCGTCATTGGGGATTTCAAAGTGTGTTCTTGTACCTTTTTCTTCTGATGTGTGGATGACACAGCTCAGGCTTGTCTTCTTCCTGCAGCCCACGGATGACATTGTCCTTATGGCCCAAGCCCTTGAGAAGATATTTCTGCAGAAGGTTGCTCAGATGCCTCAGGAGGAAGTTGAATTATTACCCCCAGTTCCTAAAGGCAAAGGTCGTAAACCATCTGTGGGCACACAGAGCACAGGTATTTCCCCGATCTGATGTCAGTGAATGTTACCAGGCTGTTGCTAAGGCCTGACCCATGTTCCAAGCTGTGTGATTTTGCAGATGGTGAGGAGACTTGGAAAGGAGTTGTGCAGTCTAACAGAGCAGTGGGGTGAGAGCTGTCTAGATGACGTTCAGCCAGTGTTTCAGGCCTTGTCTTTCTTACTGTCACTCTCTGTCATACGAATATCTCTGTGATGCATCCATCTGCACAGCACATCGCTGGGGGAGGGTGGTGCTGTTGCTTTCTGTATGCAAAGAAGAAACCAAGGCAAAGAGAGTTGAGGTAGATAGACATGCCAGCGTGCCGCAAGTGACAGACCGTGGTGCGGAGTGCCTGAACACATCTGGGGTTATACAACCCACTCATGGCCCTGACAGAAGACTCACACAGTGGAGACTGAATTTTGCCAGTCCCCTAAACTTCAGACATTGGGGTTTTTTTGCACACACGGTTGCAACTTCACAGAATAAAGGATTTATTAAGCAGTTGCAAAAGGGTATGTAGACTATTGCATATCAGTAGAATCTAAGTTTAGTTCAGCATACCTTGAGCTGATTTTAAATGGATTTAAGATAAAAATGTCTGTGAATGGGGGTGAAACAGTTCATAAGCTTGTGCTGAGTTAAATTTTTGCACATCTTTTTTTCTGATCTGTTTTTTTTTTTTTTTGCACTGAGAAAGTCAACAGTTCCTCTTTGTTTTCCCGTATCTCAGGTGCCAAATTTGTGCTGAGAATTGCAACAATGCATCTTTTCAGCATCCTTTGATAAAAGCTGCCGTAGAAATGCGTGGGCACGTTGATACTTTAGGTGTTACCAAATTTGTCCTGTCTAACTATTCTAATAGGCAACTCTTCAACAGTGCCAATGTAGCATAAGTTGCCTCACTCGCAGAAGTCTGGGACTCTGCACCAAGCTCTGTTTCATTAGTGTTGGAAAACTTGTGGCAAATCTGAAGTATGAGTGAACTCTTAAGTGTTCAGCTGGCAGCAAAGGAGCGATTGTTGCGGTTGACTGTGAACGCCTACAGACTGAGGTCTGTGCAGGATGGCTCTTGTCAAAAAGAGCCATCTCCCCCTTCTCCTTGCACTCCTTGTCTTTTGCTGAGCACAGAGCAGCTCTGAAAGCATAAGAAGGGTGAAGACTGTCCCGGAGCAGCACACCTCTTGTGCAAGTGTGGTGTGTTTTGCTTGCCTGGGGCTGGTCTTACGCTCATGATAGGAAGACTTAGGTCAGCGACTGATTCTCCAGTTCTTGTTGGACCCTGAGTAACAGCACCAGGCAAATCTCACTCAGTGTCCTTTGTACTGTTCCTGTGGCCTCGAACTGGGGACCTTTTTGCCAAGCCCGTGACTGCCCGGTACAGCAGCACCAGTGTCGCTTTGTTCCCCACGTCTTGCAGCATTCGTAACCATCAGTACGTCACAATGTGTTTTTTTTTCACTCTGTCCTTTGAAAGGAGCACAGCAAGCAGTGGCCGTGTCTTCTGTCTCTCCACCGGCCCCGTTCCAGAGCGTCCCTCCAGCCGTGTCTCAGACGCCCGTCATCGCTGCCACCCCTGTGCCAACCATCACTGCTAATGTCCCACCTGTCACTGCGCCACCTGCCGCTGCTCCCCCTCCTCCTGCTGCTCCAATAATGCCTGTGGTTCCTCCTACGCCGCCGGTAGTCAAGGTAAACAGGGCTTGACCTCTTCCTCTTCACGAAGCAATATTGCTAAGCAGTGTTTTAATTTCATCCCCTTGCTGCTGGTTACGTGCATTATTTCTCTTTGCATTTGACTCCTTGCTTCTCTGGCCGTCGTTGTCCCTTTGGGATGTGCTCAGATGAGTGCTTGGCTGTTGGGTTTGAGTGGGTTCAGCAAAGTTTTTTTTTTTTGCCAGTTTTACCACACCCCAGCTCAGGTGGTGTTGACTGTAATTGCTCCAACTCAATTGCAAGCTCTTATCTGACCATAGCCTTAGCCAGTGCTGATGCTCCATGAATCTATTGGAAGAAGTCTATTAGAGATGTCTCGCATCTTGATCTATATCCAACTGAATCTCTGATTTTCCTGGGACTGTTCCTTTAAGATTTGCACACTCCAGCACTAGGAGTGTTTCTCTCTGCTGTAAACCAGTTCAAGACAAGCCTGTCACTCCAGCTGGAGGAGATTGGTGTTGCCTGCAGGTTTTGGGTACATTAATTTTGTCTTCCTTACTGAGTAACCTTCTGGGAGGTGTCAATGGTGTTTTGCTATGTTAATTTACATGTAAGTGAAAATGTTGCTTTAAATAATTGGAATTTTCCTAGCAAGCTGTGTATTGCTTTAAAAAGAGAGAGAACACAAATTAAATTCATATTTTAGAGAAAAAAAAAACACCTGTTATCTAAGTGCAGAAGCACTGGCATTCCTGATTTGAGGTTGCATGGACCAGTAGAGCCACAGCATTTTTTTTTTTCCTTATTTCACCCTACGGGCTGGGAATTACTTAAGGACATTGTAAATCTGATTTTGCAGCTATGCTGCCCTCCTCAGAAGCCCGTTTCGTAACACAATGCCTGACCAAATAATTTGCTTTGGAGAATCGTTTCTGTTTTGAAATTCAAGGATGAACCCAAAAATGAGTTTGTGAATATGTACTGCAAAGATAATCCTGCTCGGGATTTACTTAAGACTTGCCTTAGATTTCCTTGGGGACCATTTTATTTCTTTTTTCCTTCCTTCCTCTCTTTTTTTTTTGTTTCCTCCAGAATTGCTCCTTCCTAGGAGCAAAAGAAAGAACTGACTGGACAATAACAGCTTGAATTAATGTGGGGTGTATGTTTTATTTGCTTGAAGCGAAATCATTAAATTCATAACTCTTGTCCGTAATAAACAATCTACCTTAGCACATTCACTAAGTAAAAGGGAGTGAAGGCTCATAGGTCTTTGGTGATTAATATGCTTTGGTTCAGAACTTATAGCCTGATCCTGCCACTGGGGACTCAGACATGTGGTTAAGTTACTGACACTTACTAAGTCACCATGCATCAGCTGAGCTGCAGTAATCGACTGGGCGCACTCCTTTCCTTTGGCAAACATGAGGTAAGAGTCCTTAGTTTAAATCTCAGTGAAATACGTAGAGCTAACGCGTTTTGCATCCTGTTTGGGGTTGGGTTGGAGATGTGCAGATGGCTGGTTACTGTGGCTCAGGTGACATGCGGTCAATACATCATGTTGTTGTCACTGAATTGCGTGTTGAAGCCTCTAGTCGCAAGTCCCATTTATCCCAGTGAAATAATCACATTTGCTGTCAGAGGACAGGCAGTTCTCAGGAATGAGGATGAATTGTGCTAGGTTTCTGCTAGTTCAGTGTGAGAACCGGGCTTGTACTCATCAGGTCTCTCCATCTGCTGTTTCAGAAAAAGGGAGTGAAGCGGAAAGCAGACACGACCACCCCCACCACCTCTGTGATCACTGCCAGCCGGAGCGAATCCCCCACGCCCCTCTCAGACCCCAAACAGGCCAAAATCATTGCTCGGCGGGAGAGCGGCGGCCGGCCCATCAAACCACCAAAGAAAGACCTTGAGGACGGAGAGGTCCCCCAGCATGCGGGGAAGAAAGGCAAACTGTCTGAGCACCTCAAGTACTGTGACAGCATTCTCAAGGAGATGCTTTCGAAGAAGCATGCAGCCTATGCATGGCCCTTCTACAAGCCCGTTGATGCAGAGGCCTTGGAATTACATGACTATCACGATATTATCAAACACCCCATGGATCTCAGTACTGTTAAAGTACGTCTACACTTACCACCTCTTTTGCAGCATATCTCAGCCCTCTGGTTGCAGAGGACTGACTCCTTCTGGTGGGGGGAGGGAAGGGACAAGGGTGGAAAACCAAAACTATTTGGATGTCTCTGGATATTTTTATACTTTGTTTCCTTACCCTCTCCTTTTTTTTTTCTTCCCCTCTGTAACCTGGGATGTCTTTTTTTCTGCCCTACGAAGCAGACTGTATGATGGCATCCTCTCCTCTTTGTGAATAGTCCAGCTGTTTAAACTCGTGTCATTGGGATTATGTTGCACTCAGAAGAAGAGGTGCTGTATTTCATAGGATTCAATTGATAGTATCCCATTTCCAGAAGCTGCTGCCTGGCTACCTGTTGGCATGATGTGTGGTCTAGATAGGCTTACACTGAGCAATTCCAGCTGGAACGTGAAGATCAACTGGTGCTTAGGTGAGGGGAGGAAATAATGTGATGCTTATATAGTTCAAGCTTTGTTCTTCAGGGTCTTAGCTTAGTGTGGTCCAGTATTCAATATGTTTTTTCCCAGAAGACTGGGAAGTTTCTTTAAGTCCCTTCTAAATATCTTTGGAGGACAGCTGTGTTATTCTAGTTCCCATCTTGTGCTTGTCCATCGGAATCAGTGTTTGTGGAGATGAGACTTCCTTCTGTGTGCAGAAAGTTAAGGTGTGCCTGCTGGCTTTCAGGAGCATGCCAGGACTGCTGTGCACCCAGCTCTGCCGCCATGTGGGATTGTCTCAAAGGCCTAGCTGACTAAAGGACAGCTGCATTCCTGGTTCCTTATATATTCCTTGGCAAGCAGTGTGCAGTGCTCTGGTGTGCCATGCCATTTGGCTGTGGTGCTGCAGTGGTTCTTACTACAGCTGCTCTGTTTTAACAAGCTTTTAGTTGTATTGGTGGTGAGAGAATAGTCATCACAGTCTGTGCTGAGGACTAGATAAAGAGTTAGTGGTGTCTGAGTTATTAACTGTCCTGATACCACGGTCTTTGGCAAGTTTCCCCGTGGCTCCGTGCCTTTGTTTTTGCAACCATAAAATGGAGAGAATAATGCTTAACCTACCTCACAGGGCTGTTGTGAGGGCAGATGTCTGGAAGCTGTTATTTAAGTCCTAACCCTGTTTGGGTTTTACCCAAGCTTTGCTAAAGGCCTGCAGCAATTTTGTTGGAGGAGATGAGAGTAGAGAAGGGTAAGCTGAGCTGCAGGCAAGAAGTGGGAGCCTGAAACAAGTGGTAAAAGGTGGGATAAGGGCTGAGTGGAACATAGTTTGGAAAACAGGAGCACTTGTGCCTCACTGTGATATTCTGCTGAGAGAGGAAGATCCCAGGTTTCCATTTTGTTGTGCTCTGAGGTCCTTGGAGAAGACAAGAAGGGGCTGTATTAGGTCTTCAAGCTTGTAACAGATTGATGCAGAAAGGGAGGGAACAATGTTTTCTCTTCATCCTTTGTGGGCAGGTCAAGGCTTATTTTCTAGCAGGAGAGGCTAGACATTAGGAAGCATATTTCTGAACATGAAGGGATACTGAACAATACAATTGATTGCTGAGAGAAATAAGATTTTCCTAGCTGCCTTCCCAGCCTTCCAGTCCTTCTGTCTACGACTTCTGATTTGCCATTGTAAATGTTAAACAGCTGAATATCTCAAAATGAGTTTATAACCCAAATATATTCTGCTGCATAATTTTAAATTCCGTTTTCTTTTGTCAAGTTAATTTTTCTTTATGAGAAAGCAAAAAAAAAAAAAAAAAAGAAAAAGAAAAGAAATCCACAGATTAAAATGTTGTTGGGCTATGAAACTGTTGGTTTTGGATGAAAGCAAAGCCTTAAATGCTGAAATGTATTTCACAGGCTGTAATCGGCTGTTGTGCATGCCAAACAAATACAGCATATCAAAAAGGCCTATCACAAAGCAAGATGTATTTTAGAATAAATGGCCCCCCTTCGTTTGAACATGTTGTCTCAGGCCAATTCCGGAGCAAAACACTTTTCAAACAAGGCCGCCTCCCCTTCAGACAGGACAGGCACAAACGTAATTCCCTTTCCATCTCTGTGCTGCGGCTCCAAGGATTCTCCTCCTTTATTTACCAAGAAAATGAGCTCTCGTGCCACAAGTTTGACAGGCATCTAGCTGTGGTACAGCAGGGTGAGATGCTGCAGGGAGGGTCATTGCCCTGCGTGCAGACCCCTCCAAAGCTGCATCTCTGGAGGTGAAATTCTGCCTTATTCTGAACCAAAGCAGCTTTAGCACTTGTAATGATTCGAGGTATTTTCAGTATCTACTGTGGAGCTTTGAAGTGTCTGTAGCTTCTGTTGAGCAAGTGGGAGTTTTGCTTGGGTTGAGACTTAGGTGTGAGCTGCAGACCCTGAGCCTTCTGCTCTGATGGAGGATGAATCTGCCCATCCCATCCACAGCGTGTCTGTCAGGCATCTCCTTCCCTTCACTGGGGGTTGCAAGTGCACAAGGCATACAAAAGGGAGGCCTGCAAGCGCTTGGCAAGCAGTGAGTTTCTTTAAACTCTTTAAAATGCAAATGAAATCTAGTGTTAACCTTTTTTTTTAAATTTCCTATTTGGAAGGAGTAATTGGAGATAAGATTTTACATGTGGTAGTAAAACATGCATAAAATCAATTAAGTACTAGGAATGCTGTGAATTGTTTTCTAAACCAAGTCATTCAGTCCCAAGCAGCAAGAGAAATGGATGAAGGTGAGAGCTGGAAAATGAGAGGGAGGATCAAAGTGCAGATATTTAGCCCCTGATACTTATCCTCGCTACAGTGGGGAAAATAACATTAGGCACAGATTGATAAGGGGCAAATTCTGTATCCGTTCTGTATTTCTCAGCTGGACTTGTTTAAATCAAGAGCTGGTTTCTTAGCTTAACTTTAAGTGCCTGCCTGGCTGTGGACATCACCGAGAGAAATGATGCTTTGTGTTAGTCAGACTAGGTGCTAGCCATCTTTTCTGCCTTTTCAGATGATTTATGCAGTAAACATACCCAAGCAGCATGCAGAAATTCATGCTGAGGGTACTCCTTTAGTTGCAGCTCTGTTGACTTCTTGTCCTTTTGTCCTTTGCTTTAGTTACATTAGTTTCTGGTCCAGCAAACGTTTTCTAAGTGGCTCTCTTATTTTCTAACAGACCGTGGGCACTGACAAACTTGCATGGTATTGTCTAAAAAACAAAGAAAATAACCCAAATTTAGAATGATGAGAGTTTAAGCCATTGTGGAACTATATTAGCTTGTCTGGTTTTTGTTTACTTGTTTTAAAAAGCAGCAACTCTAAATGTTATTTGGAAACTAATAAGCCTGATCTAAGTACTGTTCTCCTGGACAAATGTGATTTTTGAAGCTGTGCTGAGCTCTCTCCATGACGCACGTGTCCTCCATGCAATTGTTACAAATGACTTTTGTTTATGGCTTTATCTCCCCTTTTCCTTTGGCTTGTTTGCTTGCAGAAAAAGATGGACAGTCGGGAATACCAGGACGCACAAGGTTTTGCAGCAGATATTCGGTTAATGTTCTCTAATTGTTACAAGTACAATCCTCCAGACCACGAAGTGGTAGCCATGGCCAGGAAGCTCCAGGTAAAGGTGTAGCTAAATGCATCTTTCAGGGTCTGTTTAGCTCAGCTACGAGGCTGAGCTCTCTCAGCTCCAGAGATCCAAGCATGGATCTGCTCTTGGCATCATCAAGGGTGAGTGAGTAATTCCTTCAGCCCTTGAAAAGAGCCTTTTCATGCTCTCTGCTGCAGAAATGTCATGCTCTGCACATGGCATAGCCCAACGCCACATCCCACTCTTAAAATTTTACAGCCATTGGCATATGAAATAATGGGAATGCTTTCTTGGGCCACAAAATGTGGAGATTCAGAAAGCTTTCCCTGCCAAGTCTTGGATAAGCCTTTAACTTTGCGTCTTGAAAGAGGGGGAGCTATCTCTTACTAGGTGATTTCAGTCCCTGTTCTAGAGTGCTCATTGTCTTTCATTATTTAGTTCAGTAAGACCCCAATCTATGGTAGTGTGTCTGCTGTGTTTGAAAGACCAGAATGAGGTCTTTGTGGGTGAGGCTCCTTTGTCACCAATTTTTCCTCCTTTCTTATAGGACGTCTTTGAGATGAGATTTGCAAAGATGCCTGATGAGCCTGCGGAGGCCCCTCCTGCTCCTCCTCCAACAGCACCAGTTGTGAGCAAAAGCACAGAGAGCAGTCACAGCAGTGAGGAGAGCTCTTCTGACTCAGATAGCTCAGACTCAGAAGAAGAGCGAGCAACTCGGCTGGCAGAGCTCCAGGAGCAGGTTACTGTAGCGGCCAAGCTGTGTGTGTGTGTGTCTGCAGTAGAAAGGGCTTAGCAGGAAGGAAGATTTAATTTTGTTCTTAAAAATCCCAGTTAGCCTGGGATGCAGCGGGGAGATCATTCCTTCTGCCAGCTTAAAGAGGAGAGCTGTCAGCAGGGAAATAATTAGTGCGTTTTTGATGTGATGTTAGTTTTCTTTGAGATAACCACTGTTAGTGCTGATGCTCTGGGCTTCTTTCTGGGGATCCCGGAGTATTCAGCCACCATCAACGGTAGGAGTCTGGGAAGCACTGAGAGATCCATTTAGTATGAGAGCTCAGTGAACAGTGGTTGTATGTGCTGCTGTAATATAACCAAGCATTAATAAAATAGCTTCTCCAGTGTCTCAGAGCAAGGTAGTAGGAAACTTAGGAAGTAAACCTAACATTTCAGAGTTCGCATTGTCAGCGCTCTAGACAAAGCTATTATGTATTTTATTTGCCTCTTATGAGGCAAGAATTAAGTTTTCACATCAGTTAGCGTCTGTACACCTGGACTGCATTCTTTTAAGAACCTCAGATCAAAGTTTCCTGAGTTTAGTCTGTAGGCTCACTAGCTTTGAGATATACTTTACTTGTCCAGGATATAAAGGGAAGAGTATGTGGAGGCATCAGTTATCTTGCCTTGAAGTCTGATTTACTTTTTCACCATTCTCTTCCAGCTAAAGGCAGTCCATGAGCAGCTAGCTGCGTTGTCACAAGCACCAGTGAACAAACCAAAGAAAAAAAAAGAGAAGAAGGACAAGGAGAAGAAAAAGAAAGACAAAGAGAAGGAAAAGGAAAAGCACAAAGTAAAAGCTGAGGAGGAGAAGAAACCTAAGGTGGCTCAACCACCGAAGCAAACCCAGCAGAAGAAAGCCCCAGCTAAAAAGGCAAACAGCACGACCACAGCTAGCAGGTGAGAGCTTGCCTCCTGCAAGTTGCCTTAGGTGGGAACACAAAGAGCTCTCAGCCCAGTTCTGTCCCTCCTGTTCCTGTTGTTTCCTGGTGAAGCTCAGTTGTCAGCATGGTTAACTCACCATCAAATAGCGTCTCTGTTACAGACAGCTTCAGGGAGTTTTCGAGTTAGGGCTGGCAGCAGAGCCATCACGTTTCCACTCTCTGACTCTTTCAGAATCCCTGCCCAGTCGCTCTCAGATAAGGTTTTGCCTTTTTACCCAGCCAGCAATAACATGCTATTTCGTTTCTGCCCCCCTGCTGCTTCTTCGGCTTGTTGTCATGCCTCACAGCACTAAAATATAATGGGAGCAGAACAGCTTATCTCAGATTTCTGAACTTTTTCAAAAGTTGTGGTGCTGTTCAAGCTATCTAGCTGGCTAGAGGTTCAAAGCCAAAAGCATTGGGATGTTTGTTACAAGGGGAGTAGAAGAAAGAGTTCATTGCTCCTTATATACCCATGAATGTTTCCATGCTTGCCAATCTCCCCAGGCAGCCCAAGAAAGGAGGAAAACAGGCGTCTGCAACCTATGATTCGGATGAGGAGGAGGAAGGCCTGCCCATGACCTATGATGAGAAACGACAGCTCAGCTTGGACATCAACCGCCTGCCTGGGGAGAAGCTGGGCAGAGTGGTGCACATCATCCAGTCACGGGAACCTTCCCTCAGGGACTCCAATCCTGATGAGATAGAAATAGATTTTGAAACCTTGAAGCCCACAACTTTGCGAGAACTGGAGAGATACGTGAAATCTTGTTTACAGAAAAAACAAAGGAAACCATTTTGTAAGTTACCTCTTGGGGCACACATTCCTTCACGAGCCCTTGGGCTCAGCTTTGGAATCAGGATGTGTGTGTTGGGATTCTCTTATCCAGCTGCTGGGTATGTGACGATAGGGATTTTTAGAGATTCTTTTCTACTTGAGAAAATAGCAGAAGTTTTCTGTGGGGTTTTTTTTTTTCTTCACATACGGCCCTCACTTGGAGACCTGGAGGGATCACTGTATTCCTCTGCAAGACCTGTGTGATATCTTTGTTGCTTATCTAGAGCCTAGAAGGCACTACAGTTTCAGCCTCATTATGTTGCGTGTAACATGCATATATGGGGAAGGATCAGTTTCTTATCGTGAATAGTTTATCATCTAATTAGGAAGGAAGGAAGTGTGGTTTGAATCCCAAGCGCCAAGGAAATGAATGAATTGCAGACATTTACTTGGGTAAGCTAAGGATTCTGGATGTGTCTGAGTTGTATGCTTGCCACAAAACTGCTAGTCCTAACTGGCCTGACTACCGTATAATAATCAGTGTCAGATAAGGAGATGCACGTTAATGGACTGGAGAGTGTGCTGTACAGTATGGTACAGGCTTTTCTGTGCTTCAACCACAGAGTGAATTGTAGCCCCTTGAAAATTGAGCTCCAGTGAAAAAGCAGTAGCATGTCACTTACCTGTGGTGGTCCTGGCTCAGTCCATCTGCTCATAGGTTGAGGGAAGTTGTTCTGTTAAGAATATAACACAAAAGCTGCTCACAACTCTTGCAGAGCACCACCCTTTTGTTACCACAGGACTTTTAGGACACCCGAGCAAAGCTCAGACTTTGACCCTCCTTTTTTGCTTTTTTACTACACCGGTTTGATTTCTTCTTTTCCCCCCAAGTCCTTCACTTCTGGAGTAGCTGAGGAAAGCATTTTCCAGAGTTTCTAGGAACTGGAAGCATCCTTTTGCTTTGAAGTAACACAGATGACCTCAGATGTCTGTTTGTCCACTGCTCTGAGCCCAGTATGCCCTGAGCTGGTGTGCTTGGTCAGCAGGCACCACGCTGATGCATGGCCTTTCCCAGACTCTCCTGCTGTCTGCTGCCTATTGTGGTGCTCAGTGTTCACAGGCAACCCCTTAGGACTTTGTTTTCCAGTTTCCATTTAAAAGAAGGAAAAAAAAAAAAAAGTAGCCTGAAAGCAGTGTGCAGAAATGTAGGCATTTCCTTGCTGGATCAGGCAAAATATCTGGCTCCTGTCTGCTTCTGATACTGGCCAACACCTGTGTTCAATTATTCTTGTGGGTGATATTTCTTCTGCTCAGAAGCATTAGCACTGCTGTTACTCCTCACCATTTCCGTCCTGAGCGAGGCAGCTACATTCCTGTTGTCTGCCAGCCTTTGCTGATTTTTAATTTTTGTTTGTTTTATATTTAAAGCAACTTAAAGCAATCAATCCTCATGTGAGCTGTCTTGAGTTTCAGTGGCAGATGCTTCCTCCTGACAACATTTAATGGGACACTTTATTTTACAGGGCAGAAAACCCATGTAACAATTCTGTAATAACAAATGTGTAACTATTGACCATATAACTAGCTGGTAAGTAACCTGTAACACCACGAGGTTATTACATGGATATTTCTATCTTCTAAAACACTTTCCAGAAGGTCCCTCTCCAAAAGTGCATGCTACAGGATAACGGTGCCTGGATAATCTAGGCAGTTTCATGTGTTGTCCTCTATCTCGATGTGTAGTTGCTGTGTGGTCGCTTGATCTTAGCAGCTTCACTGCAAAGCGTTTGCACAGACTTACGTGCCCTGTAAAATAGCAGTGTCCACTCTTTTCTTCACCCTCAACGATGCAGTTTCAGAAATTGTATGTTCCTCTTCCGCAGCTGCGAGTGGAAAAAAGCAAGCAGCAAAGTCTAAAGAGGAGTTAGCTCAGGAAAAGAAGAAAGAACTAGAAAAACGGCTACAGGATGTCAGTGGGCAGTTAAACAACAACAAGAAACCTGCAAAGAAAGGTAATGGCTGTGGTTCTACTGTGCTACTGATGCCTGAGAAGTTGTGTGTGCAGGTAGTCTTCCTCACTAAGGCAAACCTGCTGCCTCTGTGTAGCCTTGGGCTTAGCTATGGAAGTTCCCCCAATCTGTCATTAGTGTGGGCACAGCAAGTTACTGCTGGGCACCTGAGCTACTCACTGGGGTCTGCTCTGATGCCCGTCTTGTTGCAAATTCCTCTTGGTGGTAAACAGGACCTGTCTTAGAGATGATTCAAACTTTAGAGGAAGATATGCTGCTCTGTTAGGCTGTGCAGGGCTGTACATACAGTACCATAGTTCAAACCAGTACCGTGGCATGTTTAATGGATGATTTTTCTCCATTGTGGGATTGAAAAAAGCCACTTCATAGTGCAGTAGTGTAAAAGATGGGATGAAGGGTTATTCCAATGCAAATTGAGCTGCTTCCACCTTGCTCTGAAATCACAGCAGGCAGTGAGCGCAGGCTGTCTGGGCCCTCTGTGCCACCTTGCCATGAGCACTTTACAGATGCGGGTGGCCATGAAGGTTTGGGCCTTGCACTGGAGCATGGCATTGCCTTCCACAGGGCTCTAGTGCAGGGCCCAAACTTTCATGGCCACCTGCAGCATTAGAAACCCTGCTGTCCCCTGAGCCAGACCTTGTTCCAGCTAGCAAAGTGGGTGAATAAGCTGCCCAGGCAAAATGAAGCCATGAATGAAGCTGTGGATGACAAAAGCCATTGGCAAACCTTCTCTGTTTCTCAGCTCCTTGGAAGTTACCGCTTTGCTGCCTTCTTTCCCGCAGAGAAATCTGGCTCTGCTCCCTCTGGGGGCCCTTCCCGCCTCAGCAGCAGCAGCTCCTCCGAGTCGGGCAGCAGCAGCTCCAGCGGCTCCAGCTCAGACAGCAGCGATTCAGAATGAGCTACGGACACTTACACAAAGCACAGAATGGACATCACCCTCACCGATGCTCTGCAGTGTCCCTTTCTCTCCTTAAAGTACTGCTCTTGTTCCACGGTGGTCAGGTGTTTGTTTGTTTTTTCTTCCTCTCTGACTTTTTTTTTTGTTGTTGTTCTTTTAATTCAGTGTTATAAAAGGTATCTTCCATTCTTCAGGGGCGCTTTTTTTTTTTTAATGAATAGGTCGAAGATCTTTGCATGTGTGCGTGACTAGACCTTATGGCAAACAGTTCCCTTTGCATAAAGTCTCTAAAATACATATATATATATATATATTATTTTTTTTCTCTTACTGAAGAAATTTGGTTGAAAATGGAAGAACTTGGAACTCTTTGCAGGAGACGACCAGTAGGTTTCTGCAGAGTTTGTAGTACGTCTCCCTTCTGCCCCTTCCTCCTCCCCAAATTGTTCTCTTTTAATAAGCCCACCTGGCTCACACAAGGTATAGGAAAAGAAAAGAAACCTTTGAAGAAATCTGTAAAATGGTACTGTATCTAAAAGGTGTTAGCTTTTGAACTAGTTGGTGTGTTTGTTTATTAGCACTAGTATTCTTAATCTCAAAGTCTATACGGTGTGATGAAAATGTCGGACGCTGTCATCTTTAATGTAAAAGCAGAAGAAACAAATCTAACGTACTGCGGATTGCTAACACTTTTGTTAATGGTGGTGGAGGCATAGGCACCTGTTCAGGAAGGTATTTAAGCATGAATTTGATGTTAAGCACGTGAGCGATAGAAATATTTGTATGAGTAATTTCTAGCTCTCCAAACTGCCTTTGTCTCTTGGCAGCACATCGGTAAGAAGGGAGCAAAGGGATGCTCGAGTTTCTTGGGACTGTTATTTTTAACATCAAATAGATAATTTCTAGGAAAGTTTGTGCTTTAATTGAAAACAGCTCCTGGCTGCAAGTACTCAGCTGGGCCTCAAGGGGTGCTCCCTGCAGAGCGACCGAGTCGAGCCGTGTGCTCATTATTAGACACATGCTTAAGTACTTTCTCCAGTGACAAGCACCTCAGTCTGGGCTTAAAATAAAAGAGCACTCGAGCTCCAGCTGAGGCTGAGCTGGCAGGGGACTCGGAGAGGGATGTTGGTTGTGTGCTTTGTTGGTTGTTTTTGCTTTCCTTTGTTTCTTTCCCACCCTTTATCTTTGTATCTGCAATGAGCTCCTAGAAAGGGAATGCTACTTCTGTGTCATGCAGGGTGCAGGTTTCCAGATCCTGAAGTGTTTACCTCAATTATAGTAATAAGGGAAAAAAAAAAGGGGGGGAAAGGGGGGGGGGAGGGAAGGGTGAGGATGAGGGGAAGGCAGTTTTTTAAGGCTAGCAATTTCTTACAAGTCGGCCTAATGTTTTCACCTGCACTGCTGCAATACACTCCGTTTTCTCTGTCTCACGTGTATATATAAGTACTTTATTTATTAAACGCATTGGTCATTTTAAACTCGCTAAAAATAATAAGACCAGCAGGAATGCAGACTTTTAATATGGTTCAAGCCAGATTTAAAAAAAAAAAAAAAAAAAAAAAAGAAGACAGAGATGTTATTTAAATACGCTGGACTTTATACCTCCAGGTGCTGCGGTCCAGTCTGTGGTGTGTCTGGTGCTCTGTCATGTCTTGTGTGTTCACTCTCTTTGTTTTCTGTCCTCTCTCTTTTCAACCCGGCCCCCTTCTTTCTTGTTTTGTACAGATTTTTGGAGACCTACAGGTAGATGTAATTTCTTAATGGAACACCTTAATTGTTTGTATTATTTCCACGTGTCTTTCCCCTTCTCCGTTTTTATTTTATTATTTCTTTCTGTGAAACAGTGTTGATTTTTTTTTTTTTTTTTTCATTTTATAATCCAGTTTTAGGAAAACAGCAGTTCTGTAACTATATAAAGTTTGTAATCCGAGGGGCAGAAATTTTATTGTAAATTCTTAACTTTGTAGCTTTTTATTGTAAAGAAAATATACAGAGTTTAACAGAAAGTTACGCCTTTCCTTCTCCCAGTACCAGCCCCTATGGCTGCATCTCTGCTTGTGGGTCAGCCCTAAAACTCACCCTTGCTGAGCCTCTCCCGTGGTGCAGATTGCACCGGCGTTTGTTTCTCACACAGGCGAGTGGCCGTCGGTCACTTCGTGCCCATCGACTGAGGTCTCGCTGGCTGTACCCAGAAGGGTCTACCACTGGATGCCGTTCAGATCACACAGCCGGCGTGGCTCTGTGTCTTTTGTACAGTGACAGTAACGCACTCTCTGGAGCTTGCTGTAGAAAGGAGCTGCCATTTTCAGCTGAATGTTGAGAGAAGCTCTGCTGCTGGGCGCATCCCTGTGTCGTTGTGCTGTCGATGGATGCTGGGCCCATCGGCAGGAGCCCTGCAAGTCTTTGCAGGTGGAGTTTCCTTTGTGTTGGGATCGGGTGAGCTGTAGGGTGCTCTGATTCTTACTGAAATGAATGATTTTTCTTTTCCATTAACAATAAAGTTGTTTTTAGTTGCTATATATATATATTTTTTTTTTCTCATTCCGCCCTTACAAAAACAGTCTTCCCCTAGATGGATACTGAGTGATGTATTTGCAGAGCTGACTATGAGGAGGTGTAATATACACCTAATGAAGAGCTTAGTTGTTGGGTTGGTTTCCATCTGTGTTTTCACCTCGTATCCAAGACGTGCATTATCCAAACTAACCAGTATTTTAATTAAGGTAATTGCAACCACTTCGGTACCACGACAGCGTGGATAAACAGGCTTTCCCTGCTGAAATCCTTTCCCGTCTGCGTTAACTGGAGCTACACCATGGATGTGAGGTGACGGTTGTTGCGGACAGAAGAAGCTCCTATGCAGAGAGCAGCCCACGGGTGGTGGTTTGGGCTTCCCCTGAGTGGAAAAGCTTTCATGGCTGTGAAGATGTTTCCCATGAAATGGCAGCTTGCGGGAGAAATCCATTCTGGCACAACCTTTGTTTCAGGGGGGGAAAAAAAAACCCACGGTGGCTTCACTGCAAAATGTTGTTCTTAGGATTTCTTCCGCTTTCTTATTATGGTATTATTATTTCTTGTCTCCCAACGTGTCACTGGTGATGCTTCTGTATCTGCAGATCAGTGTCTCCAGGAAAGAAGAGGTGTTTTTAGTCCATAGTAAGTAGCAGCTGCCCTTAATCGAGTTGGAAATGGAAAGGATAGAGCGTTTATTGGAGTCGGTGTGGCGTGATGTGCCGGTGGGAGGTCATGAAATCATTCGGAAGTGATCAAATATAGAAGCAACATCTGAGATAACAGTTTTAAACTTCAGAATAAAAGACTAAAATCTTTTGCCACTTTGTTTTCCAGGGGAAATCTCTCTGAAATCAGCACGATTTCGTAGCTACCCGTGTATAGTTTCATTGAAACTGGTTTTTCTGACAAATTCCTTTTGTGAGCAGACCCAGGATCCATCAACCACCATTACTACACCTTTAAAACCTGGGTGAGCTTCCTCTGCTGATCGGGTCAGCCTGGGCAGGCCATCCGGTACAGCCTCAGTGGGCTCAGACCTGCACCCTGGGGCTCAGCCCTGCTTTGTTTTACACTGAGGAGATCCGTTGGGTACAGCAGCTTTCTGCTGACCAAACCTTGCCTGTACAGAGAATCAGTTTTATACTGCCGTGATTTGAAGCTTTTCTACCTACAGGCTTTGTAGCTGCAGAGCTGATGTTTCAGGGCTCCGTAACTGTTGGTTGTGTGTGACAGATGCACACACCCACCCCACAGCCTCAGGCACACGCGTGTGCATGTATATATATACAGGTTAGTTACCAGTGAGGTCCCTTCCATGTGCTGTGCGGTAGAAGCTGACTGCAGTGACCTCCTTAGTTCTTGGTTTTGGGGACTCTCAGACCAGTTGTGATTTCTTTCCCCCCCCCCCCCCCCCCTCCTTGCTTTGAAAGGAACGAGGCTTTTCTAAAGCTGGGGTTGGAGCTTTGGGGGAAGGGATTGGGGCACAGCAATGAGAAACCACCCCCTTTGTGTGTGTGTGTGTGTGTGTGTGCTGGATTTTCACATCGATTCCAACACGTGGGCAGTTCCCACCGGGGCTTGACTGCAGGCGGGTGCTGCAGTGCCGGAGATAAAGCTGGGCTTGAGGGTTCGTTCCACGAGCAGCATCCTCTTGTAAAGAAACAACGGGGTGGTGGGTTTTTAAACCAGGAAAACGGTCTTTGCAGCTCTTTTTAAATGTCGTTTTTAAAAGAAAGAAAAGAAACCAGCAGCTCTGGGGTTTGGCAGCGGCCGCTTGGGGGCTCATCCCTGTTTGCTGGCATCGCCCATCCACAAAGATTCGCTGTTTGTATTTCCTTTCCTCCTTTATTTTTTAATATTTAAGAACAAAAGCTGTTACTTTTCTGTATGATGTGCATGCAAACTTTACCGTAACTCTCTTTCTTACGACTTTTTAGTGCCATTTCTAGTATATTCCTGTAAATGTCGGTTACTGAAGAGAGGAAAAAAAAAAAAAGAAGTCAGTGTAAGTAGTTTAGCTTGTTTATTGCAAATGGCTGGCCTCAAACACAAGGGAATTTAATAAGACGGAAGTTAGGAAGTAATCTTTGATGTTACTGGTGATGGACCCTGGTCCTGGGGCATCTGTTTTGTTTTCATAATAAAAAGACAAATAGTTCTGTGTGTGTGGTTTGTTACCCCCTGTCCCCCCCTCCCCTCCCCCCCCCTCTCCCTGTCCCTTGCTTCATTTTGCATTTCTCCAGCTGAAAGCCGGCAGGGTTTGGTGCGCAGCGATCAGCTGCGGGGCGCTGCCAACAGAGGAGCACAAACCAACTGTGCACAGCCCAGCGCTGGGAGCCTGGAGGTAACGTGGATGTCAGTTTGTGGTCCCGCTGCCGGTGCTGCCAGTGTGGCCTGGAGCCCCTCTGCACCGCAGCACAGCACCTGACGGGCAAAAAGCACCTCTCCTTTGGTGGGAGATTTGGACCGCTTTAATGCGGAGGGGAAGCCGAGGGATGAGGTTTTGCCCCCTTTGGTTTGTGTGAGAGCTGCAGCTGCTGGAGGTAAGTTGAGCTGCAATAGAGGAGGTGGAGAACATCACCCGTGTTTAATGGTGACTGTTTTGTAGCCCCCAAGACCTGGAGGAACCCAGAGGGAATTTCCTTACTGGCTGAGACACAGGAGGTGCGTTTGGGGAAGGAGGGGCTGCAGCAGTGCTCGGCTCAGGGCAGAGTTCTTGGCATTGCTGTACAGTGGCCAAAAGCTATTCTAGTTGCTGGAGGTGGTTTTTTTTTTCTGTTGGCTTTCTCAGCTGCGTGCCTGGAGCTTTATTTATACGGAGGGGTTACAGCAGCCAGGATCCAGCAGGGTTAATCTTTCTCTAACCCTGTTCCTGCTCACTGGCTTTAAATGCTCTGATCTCAAAGCTTTCAGCAAACCTGTTTTGCTTTGCTGTTGTACCAGCGCAGCTCTGTGCTGACAGTCATTCCTTCCAAAGGAAATGCTTTTTCATCCTTGCCTTTATAGCCTCCTGTGTGGCCGCTGCCTCCGTCAATGATCCCCAGCGCTTCCCCCTCACCCCAGCAAGCTTCTCCCCATGGGCAGGCACTGCTGTCCCCTCCTGCAGCTGAACCTCTGAAGCGCCATCGGTGTACAGCAGTGGGGCAGAGATCCCTCTCTTTGCAGCAGTCTTGTTCTCTATTTGCAGACCCCTTTAGACCAAACCCTGCATCTGACAGGTTTCCCTTGTAGGTCATTTCCTCATGCATTTCCTAGCTGAGCTATCGGTGCTTCAGCAGCAGCGCTGCTTCTCACGGCTGCGGAGGAGGCTGGGAACAGAACACAGAGGTGGGTTGGCTCACAGCACTACCCACAGTGACGGAGGCTCAGGGCAGCTGGACTGGGACGGTGCACAGCAGTGCCCTGCTGGGGCTGACTGTGGCAGCGTCAGCAGCTTCTGTGTGCCACGGTGCTAAGGATGCAGAAGTAAAAAAGGCATGCGTACAGCAATGCATTCAAATCATTTTAATGCACTTTATCCAAGAGGCTACAGCAGCATTTTCAACAAGTGCATCTACACACCACTGCTTGCAGCAACGCTCACTTCATAGCAGCCACTCCACGAAGCTACTGTGACTAATGGGGACTCGGCTATGGAAAATGCTCTCACGCTCAGGGCCGGAGGGGGAGGACAAGTCACACTTCCCCATGCTGTCGTATCCTGGAGGAACGCAGGCACACGCTTCAGTTTTCATTCTTGAGTAGTTCAACTCTTCAAACTGAATTTTGGTTACCAGCCACGTGGACGAAAAGGGACTGATCAGACCATCATCTTTCTTACTGAAATTAAAAAAATAAATCTATGTGGGGCTTGGGGGGTTTTTTTCCTATAAGAAAAGTAAAAGAAAGAAACAGCGGGTGGTGGGGATGTGCTGTTGTTCTCCCTCATCCTCTGGCTCTGTCTCTCTGACTCTGGCTGCAGTCGGTGCTCCCTGGGCAATGTGTGAGCTCACTGCTAGGAGCGCCCGCCGGGTCCTGCAGCCCAGGCACTGCTTTGCCCAACCCGGCAGCTTCCTGAGTCCAGCTCACGTGCTGGGTGCTGCTTCCCAGGTTGAGCAAACATCATCAGAACATTTCCTGGCTCCTCCTGTTGAGCTCAAGAGGAGCATCTGCACACACAGAGTGACACGCAGGTGGGTGAAGCACGGAGGTCCGTCTCAGCAGGTTTGGCTTTATGAGCACACACACACAGCACCAAACACACACACACATGCATTAATAGTTACATTACAAACAGCTGCCCTTGGTTTGCAGTGCATCCACTCGGTATGGTCTCAGGGTAACACGGGTGTGTGCTGCTCGGTGCCTTTGTGCTCCAGCATTCAGCACACGTGGGAGAGGGGTGTTAAAGTGCTTGAACTCTATTTAAAGGGAGAGGTTTGGGATAAATACAACACAATGCCTGACTTTAAGACAGGTAAATGATCCACCTTGAGGTCAACGCCAGGTCCTGGTTGGCCTGGAGCTGAGCCCGTGTCCCAGCACTGCTGGGTGGGGTGTCCAGGCAGGGCTGTGCCTTCAGCCCAGTGTTACACTGCAGTGCTGGGCACACAATTAACAGCCCTGCAAATGGTGCCGCTTTGCTTTTAAGAAAGGTTTGGGTGCTTGCTGGGCTGGGTTCTCAGCCTGACCTTGCCTTCCATTGGCTGAAACAGACGCTGCCAAACACAGTGTGCACGCACCAAATCTACCACAGCGAGAGATGTCATCCAACCAGAATCAGCACATAAATCCATCCAAGCGACTACGTGCAACAAGACCGAAATGCTGAGCAACCTTCAGCAGGCCGCTTCCTCCTGCAGCCAACCCATGAGTGCCCTCCAGGAGCTGCGTGCTGCTTTCTTCCTACGGAGGGGCCCTGCTGCGTCGGCTCCAAAAGTGCTGCCTGTCGTTTGTTTCCATAACACCAAACTGGCACCAGAAAGGGCACTTTGCTGGGAAATTGCAGTGCGCCTTTCCTGCTAAGTGCTTTGAAGGCTGAGTTCTCAACGCGCTCTGTCCCAGGTAGGAGTTCTGGTACATCCATCCCTGCAACACGTGGTCCAGTTGGACGCTGCCACCTCTCGCACCCTGAGCAAGACAGTTTCCATCGTACGCACACAGCAGCACACCACATGGGATGCCACCGACAGCACAAAGCAATCGAAACCTCCGGCAGCCGTTCAGGCCCATCCCATGCCCCGCTTTGGCCGCAGCCCTGTGGTCGGGGTGGTACAAGCCTGCTTTGTGTCCACGTGCAGATTTCCGACAAGAAACTACATGATAGCACAGAACTTGGACTGCCCCGTGTCCCTGGAGACGTCCAGCTTGTTCTTGTCCCGCACCAGGATGGCCTCGTTGCCGTACTGTGAGTACCACATGCTGCGGCTGCGGCTCAGGTACGTGTTGGGAGGGGCCGACTCCAACTTCTGCTGCTGCTGCTGCCAGATGAGCAGCGACGTGTCCCGGTACCGCAGCCGCGCGTAGCCCTCGGACAAAGCTTTTTCAGGCAGGGGCACCCGCCCGTTCATTACTTTGTCGCTCATCTGCTCAAGGGCACCTTCAGAGATGAGAACTTCCTCCAGAAATACGCCCCGCTGGGTCGGAGCAGCTCGGCTGCAGCGCTGCGCTCAGGGCTGAGCATCCCAGGGACGCAGCCGGTGCTGGGCCGGCTCAAGGCAGGGGACGCGCGGACTCAGCGCTCCCTGCGGGCAGCCCGGCCTCACCCGAGGGACACGCGGGGCCTTCCCGTAGCTCACCCAGCGGCGACATCGCGGCGCGGTTCGGCTGGCGGTGCCTGCGTGTCCCGGTGCGCTCCGAGCAGCTCTGCGTGCGGGGCTGGCGGGTTGCGGGGTGCCGCTCGGATGGGGCGAAGAGGAGCGGCCACGGCGCGTGGACCCCCCCCGTGCTGCACGCGGACGGACGGACGGACGGACAGCGCTCTGCAGATCACGCATCCACCGCTGCAGGCCGAGACGCCGCTCCAGGTCTCTCGCCGCCCATCGATCTCCTTCCTCCTCGTTTCTCCGCTTCAACCTGGAGGGGCACAGCGAGGGGTCACGGCGAGGCCCACCCCGCGCTTCTCCCCTCCCACCAGCCTCAACGCCATCCCTTTCAGCCTCCCCGATCCCCATTACGCGGCCTCGTTCCCCCATCCCCGCCCCCCCCCCGCCCCTTACCCGCGTTGCGCGGTTCGGTTCGTCCCGGCCCGGCCCCGGCTCGGCTCCGCGGAGCGGCGGCGGCGGAGACGCCTCCCGAGCGCATCACGGCGGGCGGAGCCAGCAGCGGGGCCGGCCCGGGAGGGGGAGAACGCGGGGCCGCTCCACGCGTGTCCGAGCGCTGCGGGAAACCCGTGGGGAGCCGCTTCGTCGGGACCCCCGCAGCCCCGTGAGCGCGGCATCCTTGCGGTGGGCTCTGCCTTTCCGTCCGTGGGAGCCCCCCGGCTAACGCAGCCCGAAACGCGTTGTGAGGAGAGCTCGCTCCTTTCCTGGCGATGCTAAATTTAAACTCGCAATCTTCTTACGTCCTGCAGTCGCAGCGCCATCTGATCTGCTGCTCGGGGCCCGAGGAAGCCGCGTTCTGCTCCGTTGTGCGGGGTTGGCCTCTATCAGACGCGCCGCTCCCGGGAGACTGAGACCAAACACAAAGGGAAGGCAGGGAGGCACGTGAAGCAGCGCGCCGTGGATGTGTTTACTATTGGAAATGCCGCGGCTTTGCGGCTCCGTCCGCCTCCAAGCAGTGCGGAGGAGTCAGCCCAGGCCCCACCTGGTGGAGGCTGCAGAATGCAACATCATTAAGATCTGAAATCATTGATTGGAAGCGGATTCAATATTTTCATTGCATTTATTTTTATTTTTTTTTTTGGGGGGGGGGGGGGGGGGGCGTAGGTTCACATTTTTTATTTTTATTCATTTATTTATTTTTCTTTTTTCCCACAGTGCCTCAATCCCTTCCAAAATACCATCCCGGAGCTCAGAGCACAGCAGGAGGTGCTGCCGTGTGCGTGGCTGCACCGCTGACACAAAGCATGGCGAGGTGGGGGGGGAACCGCAGCCTCAAAGCCAACAGCTGCCTCTGCCCATCCACTGCAGCACAGCCCCGTGCTGGCAGCCAGCAGGGCCCTCCCGACTGAAAATAAACCCTGGAAGCAGCAGCAGCAGCAGAAGGGATAAGGTGAGAGCCCTGTGCAGTGCTGGGGCTGCTCCTCTGCTCTCCCCATGGCTGCCCCATGGAGAAGCACAGGGCAGTAGGGCTGCAGTCTCTGTACCCGGACGCAGGATGCGTGGGGAGGTGGACTGAGTGGGTACAGGGGGAAATGAGTCAGGATGGTGTCATTCAGACCTGGCATTTGTTCTCATCTTTGTGCTTATCTCCTTTTGATGTAACAAAGACATACTTTTCGTTGAGTCAGGATGACCACCCTTGGAACTGCAATGCGATGCAATGCAAACCATAACCGTAACTGTAACCCTAATTGTAACCCTAACTGTAACCTTAACCATAACCCTAACCCTAACCATAACTGTAACCTTAACCATAACCCTAACCATAACTGTAACCTTAACCATAATCTAACTGTAACCCAAACCCTAACCATAAAGATAACCATAACCCTAATTGGGACCCTAACTCTGCCCCTAACCATAACCCTAACCCCAAAGTGACAAAGTAGGGGAACTCTTAATCACAATGCAGTGACTTTAAAGGGTCTGGGAAGAGCAGGAGCATCTTGAACAGCACGCTGTAAAGCAGCTCCCCTGGCACACCTGCAAAGGGAGGCTGGCCCTGTTGTTAGCCGGCCAGCTGTGGGCTGGCAGCTGTTACAGGGATGGCGGTCAAGAGATACGAAAGATGGATAAAAAGCCGTCACCAAAACGCGGGGATGTGCCGGCTGTGCGGGAGGCCGCCCGCACCCAAACCTGCCCGCTGCTCAACGCAACTCTGCGTCGGCTCCAAGCAGGCCGGTACCGAACCCGGCCCGGGGCTGCGGGGGCTGCCCTGCTGCACGCACGGAACGGCTCCGGGAGGGGGCGATGGCGGCACGCGAACGCGGCTGCCTCGGAAACGGAGGGGTCCTGGAGGGTCTCCTCTCCTCTCCTCTCCTCTCCTCTCCTCTCCTCTCCTCTCCTCTCCTCTCCTCTCCTCTCCTCTCCTCTCCTCTCCTCTCCTCCCCTTTCCATACCCTCAGTTATACCCCCCCACTCCACAGCCCCTCTCAGCTCAGTACCCCCCTGTAGCACTCACTGCCGGCCTGCACTCCATTACTGAGACTGTTTTAGTACGGAAATATCACGATGTTCCTTCTGCTGTTCTCCCTTCAGCACCCTCGGTTCTCTCCCAGGCTCAGCCGTAGCATCACTCAGTGCAGCTCTGCACCCAATCCCCAGCAGAGGGAGATGTCCACCTCTGGGTGCCTCGCAGATCCATACATCGTTTGCTATTCTTTTTATTGTCGCTGTTTTGTTAGCTTTCTGCTATCTCTGCTCTCCGCTGTTTTCCCAGTGGGTGAGAGGCAAACTTCCCTCGGCACCGCCCCCACAGACTGCTGTGACTGTTCCAAGTGCCCGGGGCCCAACTCAGCTCATAACCACACAGCAAAAAGCCAGGCCTTTTCCAGCAGCCCTGGTCAGACAGCTGGAGCAAACCCACTCTGTAGTTTTCTACCCACAGACCTGAGCTGACCGGGCAGCCCAGCACACAGCGAACCTCTCCACACCTCCTGCAGGAGACCCACAAGAAAACCTTAACAAAAAGCTTCAACGATGAGAAAGTAATTATGAGAGATCTGGATACAGGGAAGGGCTGCCTGAACTCAGTGCTGCTGAGCACAGCCGGGGCACGGCACAGCTCTGACTGCAGGGTCGGGGCACACGGGGTGCTGCTCCATCCCTGCTCCACTGCAGGGATCTGGGCACCACGCAAGTCCTGGATCCTCCTCTCCCATCCTGGAAATGAGGGCTCATATGGGTGTTGTTGCTCTCTCCCCATCCCCACTTGGCTCCATTGAGGTCAGCTTTGCGTTTTGACATCCAGATGAATTGCTCACCCCCAACCCAGGTTCTGCTCCCAGGCTCTGCCTCTCTGCATCTCCATGATGGGGATGGATTGGCAGACTCTTGGGAGAAGATCTCTGGAGAAAACTCAGAGCTGATCCGAAAAGAGGCCGTGCTGAGCTGGATGGATGCCAACAGTGAAAATTAGAGATGTTGAAGAATTTGCTGCCAAGGACCGAATGGCTGAGAGATGAGGTTTGTCATAAAGACACCGGTAATTCATTATCGGAGTTGCCTTTGTGTTTGGAAGGAACACGATCGTTTGTTTGGGTTTACGCCTCCGTGCGGTGTTTGCGGCCCAAACAGGAGCTGAGGAGCGGGCAGACAAAGCGGGACGGGGTGCGGGGCTGTGCGGGGTTGGGGGTGTCGGGGCTGCAGAGCGGGGCGGCTCTGCGCGAAGCAAAGGGGAGGAAACACGGGGAGGAGGAAGAGAAGGGATATAAAAAAAATGGAAAGTGGAAAAAAAAAATAAGAAGAAAGGAAAATAAAGGGGGAAAAAGGAAAAGAAAGGAAAAATAAGGAGCGGAGGCGGCAACGCACCGCCCCCGGCCCGGCTGGGGCTCCCGCAGACAAAGCGGCGGGGGGGGGGGGGGGGCGGTCCGGGAGCTCCTCCCGTCGGGGCGGGGGCTGCGGGGCTGTGCGGGGGGAGCAGAAAACTCCCACCCGGTGCGGCGGCAGCCCGAACTGTGCTGTGTGCAGGTGGGGCCCCGCAACTTTCCTCGGGGCAGCGCCTGCGGGGAGGGGACGCAACTTAGGCGGCGGCGGCTCCTTTGTCCACGGGGCGATGCGGCGCGGCTGAGCGCGGCAGTGGGGCCGCACAGGGGCAGCCCTCCGCCGGAAAACTCCGCGCCGTCCCCCGCCTCCTCTTCCTCCTCCTTCCTCCTCCTCCTCCGCGGAGGAGCGATGCGATGCTTCCCCGGGAGGCGGGCGGCGATGGAGCGGAGCCGTAGCGCGGCGGCTTGGAGCGGAGCAGCCCCTCGCTGAGCAGCGAGGAGGAGGAGGAAGGAGGAAGGTCGAGAGCGAGAGCGGGGCCGCGGCCATGGAGGAGTGGCGGCAGTGCGGGCGGTGGTTGATCGACTGCAAAGTTTTGCCCCCCAACCACCGCGTGGTTTGGCCCTCGGCGGTGGTCTTCGACCTGGCGCAGGCGCTGCGGGACGGGGTGCTGCTGTGCCAACTGCTGCACAACCTCTCTCCCGGCTCCATCGACCTCAAGGACATCAACTTCAGGCCCCAGATGTCCCAGGTAGGAAAGGAGAGGGGGTCGGGGTTCCGCGGGGCTCTTTGTGGTGTTCGCGCAAAACTTCGTGTGGCGTGCGTGGATGGGGCGGGTTTGTGCCGATGTCTGCATCGCCTCCTCGGCTCCCGCTCCGCGGAGCTCAGCGTCCGCGTGGGGACCACGGGAACGGGCTGGGGGTGGGGGTTCCGTCCTCGGGAAAGAAGGAAACTTCTCCCCCGTATTTACATCATCCGGAAACAAAAGCAACTAACAGAGCTGACGGCTGCGTGATTACTTTCCGGGCTCTTAACGAGCCATTAATTCGACTTTGATGCGCTGGAGGAGCCGGAGGTCTCCAGTTTTGCCTTGGGAGGAAACTGACCTTGAGAGCAAAAGTTTCGCCAGGAAAATGAAAAATAACAGCCGCGCTCCTCCCCGTATCCCGCTGCCCCGCAGGGCCGTCCCGCAGCCCCTTCCCGCACCGGGGGCTGCGGTGCTCGGGCCGCTGCGCGCTGCTCCCATCCGCATTCCCACTTCCCGTTGCGCTCCCTGCTGTCCCCGTCGCTGTTCCCCTTTCTCGCCGTGTCCTGCCGTCCTCCTGCCCAGCTCCCACCCTGACTCGGAGGTACGGGAACTGTAAAGCTTTAGGATTCCCTTCCTTGGAAGCGTTTGCAGTTTTTGACTGTTTTGATGGAGACGAACCTCAAAGCGGCTCTGGTTGTTCCTGCTTCAAATGCTCTGCTTGCGTTTTTGCATGTCGAACTGTGCTGTATTTGCATGGGAATCGAGAAGCGAAATCGAGTGCAAACAGCAAACCATGCAGCCCCATCCCCTGTGCTGAGGATCCCTCGGTGAGCAGGGAGGGGAAATTTCCTGATCACAAGGGCACGTGAGATTCTGCTCATCTAAGTATTGAAAGCTAATGCATAACGTGATCTTGAGTTGTGCTCTGTGCTGTGCAAGCAAGCTGTGTGGCCACAAGTGCCTCTCCCTTGTTGTGCCGGAGTTCTGTGCCAGCGTGAGGTTGGTTTGGGGCTGTCCTGCCCTCTCTCCCAGCTGCGTGTGGTTGGGGAGCTGTGTGCCCAAGGATGGCTCACCTGGGAGCTTCTCAGGCCTGATGCTGAGTGTGAATACCACGAAATGATGCATCTTCCTAGGCTGCAGCGATGCTGGGGGTTTCCCCTTGACTCACCAGGCTGTAAACTGAGCAAACTGCCTTCTGTGCAGGCAGTTGTGATCAAATAGAAACTGTCCCGCTGGAGCTGTGCGGGGAGCCCTGTTAGAACACGCTGGGAATGGTGCAACCTGGGGTTGTTCTTTCAAGGAAATATTGTAGCCCTGCAAACCTGGGTTGGGTTTAATCCTTGCCCTGAGGGAAATGAGATCAGGTTTAGGGATGGCAGCTGTGATCTGGGGAAGGTCCCAGCAGCAGTTTGGGAAGGAGCTCCTGCTGCCTCTGCGGGGCGGGAGCTGCTCAATGGAGGTGGGAGCTCACAGCCCCACTGTCTTCCATTGCTTTCTGCCTGCAGTTCCCCAGTGCTTCGTTGGCTTTATGGGGAGGGTGGGCTGAGCTGAGCCTGAGGGAGGTGTGGATTTTTGTCAGACAGCAGTGATGTGTTCAGACACAGGCTGGGATGTGCAAGACAGTGTGTTCAAACTTCGAAGGTCGTTGTAGATACTAAATGTGTGCTCAGGCTGACAGGCTGGGCTGGGTCACCAGCTGCCTGCCTTGTGCAGAGAGTTTCCTTCGCTTATCTGAAGTGCCAGGGGACAAGGCACGTGTGCCAGACTTGAAACACCCAGCAACGCTCTGTCATCCCCCTTCTGAGTGAATCAAATGGGGCTGTGCAGGTGCGTAACGAGAAACAGCTTTTTGCCTGAGGTGAGCACCACTTCAAAGGCCAGAGGTGAAATCCCATCTCAGCAAAGATCCAGACACCGTTGTGTGTTTTCTTTCTTTCCCCCACCCCCGCTGGTTTGGTTTTGCTTGCAGCTGGAGCACGGGTTCAGCTCTGCACTTGGTGAGGCTGCAGGGGTCCCCCTGTGCTGCAGAGGGGTGACCCTGGTGTCCCTTTCCCACAGCTCCTCACTGTGCTCCCACTCCATGCTGCTGCAGTTCTTTACTCCGTGGCACTGGGCTGTGTTCCTTTAACTCATTTATGTGCTAAACCCAAGGAGGCTGTGACCTCAGGCTTGCTGTTTTTCCTGCTGGATCCCAGAGGCGGGGTTCCCTGACGATGCTTGGCAGGACAGGGTGACCCTGTTTGCTTGCCCACCCGAAGTTGCTGAGCCTCTATGGAGACATAATGAGCAGGAAGAAGGTTTAAAACCCCTCTCTGTTCCGAGAGTTGGCAGATGTGAGGCCGCTGCTGATGAGCCTGGAGTAAAACTTCATTTCTGCTAATTGCTTTTGCTGTGGAGGCTGTTTCTGGAGAGGTGGGAGTGGGGCTGCGGTGTGTGCCCTCAGCACTTATTGATCACCACGTCGATTACTGTGACTGGGTTTTGGGGGCAATTTAAGCAGTTTTACCAGCTGGCTGAGAATGGTGTGAGGCATTTTGATACCTAAATGTGGGCGGTTGCAGCACCCTCCAGCTCGCCCTCCCTGCTCCTACACAAAGCCATGCCCAGCACCCTGCTGCTCTCCCCATTGCCCGTCATGGTGCGGTGCAGCTGCTCTCCGCCCTGTGCTCTCTTTGTGAGATGGAGAGCTGTGAGCTTGAGATTTCCATCAATAATTAGCTTTGAATCATCATTTGGTTAAGTCTCAGGCCAAATGCAGAGGAAACGACTTTTCACTTGCGTTCAGCACGGTGGGGCTGCTTATTGCTCGTTCAAGGGAGATTGCAGATTGACTTTTTGTTTTTTTTGTTTTGCATTTGCCTTAGATAAAACAAATCCTCCATGGGAGGGCCGTGGATGTGGTACTGAGGGACACGGGCAGTGGGATGGGTTGGGCTTGAGGATTGCAGAGATCTCGTCCAAATTTAGAAGTTCTATCTCCTGGATACTTGAAATTAAGCGACTGCATGTCTGATGGGTGCATCTGTGTGCACAGACGTCAGCTTGACAGCAGTGGTCAGCTCATTATGGGTTTTTATTTGTTGCATATTGACATCTCTTTGTGGATAATCCATCTCGGTCTGCAGTGCCTGGAGGTTTGATTAGGGCTCCTGAGACGGAGATGCAGCAAATATAATTGGCCCCATGCCTCGGTTGCTCCGTCATACAGCAGCACGCGGTGCTGTTGTGATGCTGCACACCTGCCTGAGCTGCAAGGCTGCCGGTCCTCAGGAAGATGGGAATAATTTGGGATCAGAGCCCCACTTACTGGTGATGTGGGCAGTCATTTGCTGTGACACTGGGAGCAGCTGGCTTGCTGCAAATGCTTCCCCCAGGTACAAGGAGGACAGGGGAGCACTGGCGTATGCTGTGCAGCAATTATTCACGAGGCTTTGGGACTTCAGTGTGCCACTTGGAGGCTTTGTAACTACGATGGCTGTAATTGCTTCAATGAGTCCTGACAGCAGCTAACTTCCATTCTAGATTCTAACTTGAATACGGTGTTACTGGAGCTGGCAGGTGGTTGTTTGAGCATGGTCGGGCTCCAAGGCTGTACCCAGCACTGTGGCACCAACAGAACCCAGCCTGGTGGGCTGGGAATGTGTCACCTTTCCTGCTTGTAGGAGAGCAGTTCCCCTATAGGACAGTGTATCTGTGCTCCCAGGCGGTGGTTTGCCAGGCAGAGGGAGGCTGACCCCTCTCACCTTCTGCTCTCCATCTCTATGCTGCTCTGTAGCAGCTCCAATTTACCCCACTCAGGTCCCCTTGCTTTTTATTTACTCTCCGCTTCTTGAAGTCGAGTTCTGTTCCAAAAGCAGCTATAAAAAATGGCCTCATTACAGATCACTGTTTACTGTGTCTCACTGACTTCCCGTTCGGATGTGCTGAGCTTTCCAAAGGGGGGTGGGGGGGGGGGGTGGGGGTGGGGAAAGGTGCTCTGTTTTGTAGGGCCGAACTCATGAGTGCCTTACAAATAGGAACCCGCTGCAGTTTTCCTTCTCATCTTCCTACAGCATCACTGGGAGAAAACATCAGAGAGCACCCTGAAACCTTGCTGGGGGTGGAGGCGGTGCCCTCTTTCTCTGCTGGCTGAGGTGATGAGGTGTGATGTGACCCAAGGCTGAAGGCTCCTGTGTGCTCTGCTGGGGCAGGAGGTGACTGAAGGTGTTGGATGGATCCTGTGGGCTGTGCCAAGGAGCGTAAAAAGCAGTGAGGATGGTTTGTTTGTTGTTGTTTTTTTTTTTCCCCCTGTTGAATGATTGATGAGAGTTAAATACTTGCCTTCAGTACCACGCAGGAGCAGCCTTGTGAAACACATCCTTGGTGCTGTCCCACTGGGCTGGGGTTCCACCAGGCAACAGACACCTTGATGCTTGGTTCCTGCAGGGCAAACTGCTGTTCTGCAGCCACGGTACAGAGCTGCTTGGCTGCGTCCGAGTGCTTGAGTGAGGCATTAGGCTGCAGGTTTTGAGGCTTCTGCTGGACCAAGCCAGTGGTCCAGGGTTACACTGTGCGGAGAGGAATGGCTGAGCATCACCCCCTGCCCGCACCCTGGGGGTGCTGCAGACCCAATGCTTCTTTCTGCTCCTCGGCAGCCAGACGGAGCCCAGCTCTTGGCTGGGACAGAAATGTTGCTTCAGACTGACCCCAGGGCAAATTGTTGATCTGCTGCTTTGTCCATTCTTAAAGAGACAGAGCCCTTTTCTCAGCACGGGGTTGGAGCCCTTGTGCTGCGGTACTTCTCCACTCAGATTCCTCTGAGCTGAGCCCTCCTTAAGGGTTCTCTCAAACTATGCTGATCCCACAGCTCTGTTTTCATTGCTAGTTATTTATTTTGAGCATGGACGCACCTCCCTCGAGCTGCATGACAGCTTTCTTCCTCCTTCCTCATGCTGGCCTTGCCCTCGGTTGCATCCTTCACGTGAAACAAGCTGAAAACACGGCAGTGAGTGCAGCTTCCCTGCTCAGATCCCACCCCCGTGCACCTGCAGTCTGCACCCCCAGGATTCTGCTTTATCCAAAGCTGTGCTCCCTCTGAAGCTGCTTTTCTAAGGAGAGGGAAAGGTTTTCTTTCTATCTCAGGGCGGCTGCTAATAAAAATGAAGAGTTTTTACAACTTCAAACCCACTGTTAATTAAATGACTTTTCCCAGTGTTGCGTTCCCCTGTCAAGAACAGGACAGCCTGGAAAAGCTCTGTTTCTAATAAAAATGACTTTTTAATGACTTTTTACACTCCCCTCCTCCCCCCCCCCCCCCCCTCCTGTTTTCTTTGGTTGCAGCTCAGTGTTGTGTTCCATCCAAGGATGCAACCCAAGGAGCGGCCGCGTTTGTCCTCCGCCCTCTGTGAGCTCTGCAAGGGGCTGAGCAGAGCTCTGCCAGAGCAGCGAGCGGAGCACGGAGCTGTGTGTGCAGCAAAGCTTTGCTGCTGCAGCAGTTGCTGTCGGGGTTGGGAGGTGGGGATGAGTTTCGTATAGCTTGGGTTTAGCAGTGACCCTGCAGCTGCTGAGCCCTGTGAGCACGGGCACTTTGTGTGGGTAGCAAAGCTCTCCCTAAAGCTGTGATTTTGCTGTTGGGTGTGGGGCTGTCGAGGAGTTAAGCTGCCACAGGCACCTTCCCTGTTTCTGGTTATGTTCTATGAGTATTTGGCTGATATTCCTCCTGGGGATGTGAATCCAGACCATTCTGGCTGAGTGCAACCTGATGGGTCTCCTCCTTGTTAGCGGGAAGGTTTAGCCGGGGTGTAAACATTTGGGTTTATCCCCGTGGAAGCCCTTCAGCTTAATGTAAGTGGAGCATCTGAGCCCTTTTTTTTTTCCTCCCTTATTTCCTTGTGTCAGAAGGTGTTCGTGCTCTAGCAAAAGTCTGAATGACTCCATCAGAGACACTGGACAAACCTGGGCACAGATGGATCTGGTTGCTTGGCAGGTCTCCTTAGCAGGAGTCACCTCAGAGTGCTGTGTCAGCCACCAAGATTCCTGGGCTGCCTAAAAAGCCCCGTGGAGCACATCTTGCAACATCCTTATTGTCCGGGGTCATTCCCTTCCTGAAGTGCCCGATGTGATGGCTGGAATGGCTGGAAGCCTTTCCGTAGTCACCAAACAAAGGCTGCAGCCTTCCCATTGTCTTCCTTCCGCCCGATGCGGGTTGTTCCTTGGGTGGCAGGAGATAACGCAGCATCTGCTCTTGTTGTTTCCTAACTTGGGGGACTGCCCTGTCTGGGCAGCCAGCATCCAGCTGGAAGGTCCTCCTTTGCCTCCTTGGAAAGCCACCAGCCTGACTCATATCCTGAGCCTCTCTTTGGGTCTGGCTCACGGGTGGTGTGATGGAGCAGAGCGTTGCCTGCGGTAGAGACCCGCTTGGAAATCAGCCTTTATTTGCTGTGACACCACTTGACATCTCGGGATTGAATTTGCCAGGTCTGCCGGACCTGGGAAGCACCTCTGGTTGTGAGGTGCCCTGCATGCCCGTGTTGGGAGCAGAGTGAGACCGTGCTGACAGCTGACCTGGGGCTGAACCTGGTGCAGTGATGCAGATGTTGACAGCTGTGCAGGATGCGATGACAGCAGGGCGGTGTCTGGGGGGGTGGGGGGGGATTCACACCTCAGCTCATGCTGCCAGCTCTGCCTTGATAAATGGGGGAGGTGAAAAAGTTCCTCTAGAGGAAATTTGCTCTTTCTCTTCAAGCCCTGTTCTTTAACGCTGGTGGAGGGGGGAGTAAATTGGCCTTTTTATAGCATTCATATCTTTTGCTGTGCTTTATAGTAGCTTGCTGCTAAATGGAACATCTGGTATTTGAAAGGGAGTGGGCAGGGAGCAGAGCAGACCGAGAAGGGGAGGAGCAGGAGAAGTGATTTGTGTTTGTGCTGCGAAAACAGAATTGTCTGTGAAATCTGCTCGACTCCATGTGCATGACAAAAGCATTTGGCCCCATGGGAGGAGAAAAAAATGCCCGAGCCTTGAGCACACATCCAGCCTTGCTCTGGGGCTCACAGATGGGGGTTGCTGCCCAGTCGCTCTGGGAAACCCCATTGCAGCGCTGTGCGGGGTCAGGCAGTGCCCTCACTGAGCACCAATAGACTGCTCTGAACTGAGACGTGCTTTAGAGACTGGTTTGCTTTCTAGGAAAGGCAGTTTGACTGTGTTGGGTTTATCAGACACGTGGAGTGTTTGCAGGAGCGACTGCGTTCATGTAAGGGTATAGGTTTGCCTTACGGGGTTTCTAAGGCAGGATTGACCCCTGGCAGAAGCAACAGGAGTGGGGGAGATGCATGTGTATGTAGCTGTATATTTATAGTTTGTTATGTATTTGTGTGTCAGACCCACACGCAGCCTGGTGGTTCCCCAGGACAGGCGATGTGCCCGATATCTGGGGCAGGCTTTTGTGCCTACTGAAACCCAACACGCTTACATGGGAAACACTTCTGCACGTGAGTGATCTTCCAAGGAAGCTGCTGGTGAGCCTCAGGAGGAGGAAAACAAACAACTCTCATCTTGGAGAGCTGTGGGAGAATTGTGGCTTTCAACAGCAAATAAAATAAAATCTGTAGTAAACCCAGGATTTTGCTTTGAAGTGCTTCCCACTTTGATTTTATAGCCCAGCTTCCACTTTTCTATCTGTGCTGCGGAGCTTGGAGCTGTTCTTTGGGGCTGCCAGGGAGGAGCAGGGCTTTCCTTGCACACCGTTCTTTGCTCATTCGGCTCTGCTCTGGCCCCAGTGCTGGTGGCAGGGAGCACCTGGGGGAGGGCTGGATGTGCAGTGGGGCTCCTCCAAGAGGATTTTTCCCACGCTTGGTTGCAGGATGTGAAATGTGGGCATTGCACTGAGGTTTGTGGGGTCACAGCTCTGGGTACCAGGAGGTGCCATTCCCAGGGGAGCAGCCACGCGGCAGCTGGCCCTGCTCATCTTGCCCATCCCCATGATTCATCCCATATCTCTCTGCATGGGTCATCTCCTGATTGGGAAACCAGTTGGAGGCCCCAGGAGCGTGCCCTGCATCTGTGCAAGTATTTTGTGTAATGCGGATTTTCAGTGTAACACTGAGTATTGCTGTGTAATAAATGGGCTCCATCACTGCCACTTCCCAGCACTTTGCATGGCACCTCTGTGCATCACACAGTCGGCATCTCCCCGATGGGAACTTGGTCTGAGAGTGGTTAAACATTCTCATCACCTGATAGCAAAGCACGTTTCTTGCAGCATGAACAGCAACTGCGGTCAAAGGCTGTGAAGGAGGAGAGATGAGGCTGTGATAAGGCTGGGAAAGGCTGCTGGGGTTGTTGGGAGGCTGTGCTCTGCACTTTCCTTGTAGGGTTTTGCAGCCTCATCACGTGTGGGTGCACGTCACGGAGCTTCGCCCGCACCGGGGAGCACCTGAATGCTTTTCTTAGGGGTGACAAAGGTTAGAGGTGGTTCCCCGTGTCTGGTCAGCCTGGTTATCTCAGAAGGCAAGATGAGGAACTGCAATGGAACTGCAGTGTCTGCTTGCGAGGGCTTTCCTTAGCCAGGTTGTCACAATTAGCATTTCTAATTAGACAGATTTAATTCCAGATCTTTGTGCCCCCCCCTCCCCCTCTTTAATTATATTTGCTTACGTGTTTAACAGCTTTCCCTTCAGAAAAGAACAATTTATGCAAAGGTCATAAACAGATTCTGGCACTAATTACTCCAGGAGTCGCACGGGGGAAATCAATTCCATGGGGAGAGCTAAACCTTTCGGGGCTGCATGGAAGGGACTTCATCTGCACGTGCACAAAGCCAGGCACCCGCTCAACGAGTCACTGCATCCACGTTTGGGCCCCAGTTGTAAAACCCACGGCGGGTCTTGTAGCTGATTTCTTTGAGTTCTGGGCCACCTTGATGAATGGCATTGCCTCCTTTGATCCGTCCGTGGGTGTTCCTGCTGGTGCGTTTTCAGTCCCGTTCTGTTGTTGGCGTTTGGTGGAGGAGTGGGATGGGGCTGAGCCCTTCCCTATCACAGCTGCTCGCTGCCCAGCCTGGCTGCTGGGCTGGGTTAATGGGTTTTGTCACCTCCGCGTTTTGGAGCGGCTGCAACATCTGTTCCGAGTGATAATAAAGCAGCGCTGAGGGGAAATTAGCATACAGCTGCCAGGGTGGGAGAGAATCTCTATAGGAGAAAGAAAAATGGAATTTATTGATGGAAGATGGTGCCTCATTGCATTTTCATGTTTCCCGGTTGTTTTGGCAGCACGAGCAGAATCTGCTCCTTTGCGATGGAGAAGGACAGTGCCACAGTATGGGCTTCTGATGGGAATTCTAAATCGAAGTGCCCCGTGTTCTGGTGCTTCAGCCAAAACCAAGAGTCCTCCTGGCTTCTCTGTAGCTCCCATGGTGCTGCTCTCTGCCAATAACGTTACATTGAGGACTGGCTCCATGCAGGCCATTAAACCCCATTTCTATGACTTTATTTCCCTGGTGTATTTCCAGAAGACCCGGATCCTGAAGTTCTGTGATGCAAGGATTTAATTTTTCCTTAAGGGAAGGCAGACAAACAGGCGTTGCCGTCGCTGCTTTGGGGAAATGCGTAGGAACGGGATTGAAGTGCTCTCTGAAGTCTCATAAACTCGCAAGCAAGGTTAAAATAAGCAAGTTTTAAAACGTACAAAGCAGAATATCAGCGAACAGCAAGTGGGTGGCGTTCTGCATCCCCCCCTTCCTTGTGAGATAACTTAAGGGGTGGAGGTGGGGAACCGCCTTCAGCATGGGGATCCCCTGACATAAAGCTGGAGGAGTGAACGGCGTTATTGCTTAGGCAGGAAAGCTGTGCTTTGCCAAGTGGGAAAGGATGAACTGCTCGAATCCACCTCAATTTCTTCCCAGCCAGTTCTCCTCGTGTCAGTGTGGGATGTGAAGATACCTTAAGATAAAGATGAGGTGCTGGGTGGTGTTATTGCTCCGTACAAACAGCCGCTCAGCGCTGTTATTTGTACCGCTCCGGCAGTGCCGTGCAGGAGGAGCTCCCTGCAGGTGTCTCTGCACAAAGGGGTGTTTAACTCGTCTTTGTGCTGGAGGTAACGTTAATCACTGCTTGGGTTTGTCTCTGTCAGAGCATCGGGCTTTGTCGTGCTGGAGAATACATGCGGAGCTTTGCTGGGGGCTGTGTGTGCCCTGCTTGGTGCTGTGAGCATCCTCAGTGGCACACCAGGCTCCATTCCGGGGTCTGAGCTCTGCTGAAGTCCTCATAGTGCCCTCAGACTCGGGTAGGAAGGATGTAGGGGATGTGTTGATCCTTTATTTTTCTCCTTGGGTCCTCTGGCTTTCATGGTTGCGCCGTTCCTGCTGTGAATGGCAGCTTTCCTTTACCAATTTTCTTCCCCTCCCATCTGTAAATAAAAGCAGAAATAGCAGTAGGAAGGACTGGGTTCCGCCAGGCAGCTGCAAGTGTTCTGAAAAAGAGCAGGTGATTACAGATGTCGCTGTTTGCTTGTAGTGTTTGGGATCTGCAGGCTGCGTAGGGTGGTCCGTTTGGGTGCATGAGTCCAAAAGAAGTCCCAAAGCAGAAGATGGAAGGGCTCTGTGAAGGCCCTTCTGTTCCTGGGAAAGCTAAAGCTGCATTTCCCTCTGAGGGCTTTCGTCCCCTCTGTGAGGCCTCCAGATCTCCATCAACCAGATGCTGCTCGCTCCTTGAGTCCTGGGTTTGGGGGGGGGGGGGGGGGGGATGAAATAATCTTCGTAGTGGCAGTTCGCTTTGTTAAAAAAGAGCTGCATTTTGCTTCTTGAATGCAGCCAGAAGCCACGATGACTTTGGGCAGAATGTTCTTTATTCTCCCCTCCCTAAAAGACATCAGCAGTTGGAGAGCCGCTCCTCTCTGGAGCTCCGGGTAGTGCTGGTTTGAATAAGAGCTTTTTGCATTGGAAGCTGCACCTCAGAGAGATGCTTTATTTCCCCCGGTGTTTATGGCCATGTAAAATACTCCGTAGTCTTCACTTTTCTTCTGTAAAGTCTCAATTGCGGCGTGCGGAGGAGTGATTTATTCCTAACAGCTCAGCCTAATGTGTGCCATAGTGATTTGAACAGGAGCTGGACCAGGCTTAATGAATGCTGCAGAAGATCTAAAAAGCATCACAGTGGCTGCTCAGCACTCCTAATGTCTTCTGCTCGGGGTTGTGCGGAGCTCAGTGCGTTTTATTGTGGAATCACAGACCGGCCTGGGTTAAAAAGGACCGCAATGAGCATCCTGTTTCAAACCCCCCTACTGTGTGCAGGGTCACCAACCACCAGACCAGGCTGCTCAGAGCCACATCCAGCCTGGCCTTGAATGCCTCCAGGGATGGGGCATCCCCAGCCTCCTTGGGCAACCTGTTCCACACAAATCGGTGCGGTTGTTCTCGTGCTGAGAACAGGAGGGTTTGGAGGTGAAGTGTGTATGCAGGGTGAGGCCGGCGTCACAGCTCAGTGTGCAGCCAGTTTGGAAGCAAATCGTGACATCTTCTGCATGAGCACAGCCCCTGAGCATCAGATCCCTTCTCCTGTAACGTTTGCTCTGCCTATGCACGGTCTGGTTGAGTTCTCGGTGTGTTTATGGAAGCAGTTGCTAAGAGGATTAATTTAAAGCAGAAGGTGACTTTTCATTAATTGTATGCAGCTTAAATAGTGGAAATGAGTTCATATTGGGTGGCTGTAGGAAAATAGCGCAGGGTTGCTGTCCAAAACGGACAAGCAGGCTGCGTTTAACTGTGTGTTAACACTTAGCCACGTCAATAAAATAACTTTAATTTGCAGGTCACTGGGCTCTTTGTATTCTTTTAGGGCCGCTGCCTATCCAGATGTATCGACCAGCTCCCGTTTGAAGCTCTGAGTATTGTCCTTCTGCGTCCTGCCCATTTCCAGTGCTGTGAAGTGGGGTGGATGGCTCTGGGAGGAGTGAGGGTTAATGGCTGTGCTGGGCTCAGATGCTGCTCCCCACTCCCCTGCCCCTTCTGCTGAAGCATTAGCGGGTCCGGCCCAACAAGTCCCCAGGGCCTCATCTCCGTGCTCCGCTCGTACCAAATTAATTAGACCAACACAGCAAAACGAACCCTTCCCTAACGCTCTCCGCTCTGCAGATGCAATTACGCCCTTCTACAGAGTTTATTTTAGATATTCCAATTAGGAGAGTAAGCTGTGCTCGTGTGTGCTGTCTGGTGTAACTGTTGCTGTCTGGCTGGTAAATACATCATTAAATTCTGCTTCCAGGGGAAACGCTTGTCCTAGTGGAGCACCTGCATGTGAGTGCACCCGAGTCCATGCAGGGGTGGGGAGAGGCAGCTTCTGAGTATAGCTGGCTCTTCTCAGCTCACAAATTCCAGCTAACTTTTCCTCTTTCTTTTCTTAAGTGAATGTGATTTGGAGAATCCCAAGCATCTGCATTTCTACTGAGGTATTTTAATAGAGCATCGTTTCCTTGTGGTGGGCTACCATACATCCTTGGTAATGCACGTTGTCTTAGGATCAGTGAGGTCAGGAAAGACCACCAGGATCACCTAGTCTGAGCATCCACCCCACTGTACCCAAAGGAGGACTTGGGTTTATGTGCTAAGCCAAAGCTTTAAGCTGTTTGGCCAAAACATTGGAGACTGGGCAAGAAGGGCAGAGCTCTGTGCAGCCTGGTCTTCTCATGGTTGGCAACCCTGCACGTAGCAGGGGGTTGAAACTGGATGATCGCTGTGGTCCTTTTCAACCCAGGCCATTCTATGAACTGCACCTCTCTGTTTCCACCCAGGATTAATATCAGGGCAGGGCACCCGTCGGGCTGATTGCAAGGTGCTGGATTTCTGCATCCTTCAGATCCCTTCTTTAAATGTAGGAGAGGTTTCTAAACCCATCTCTAGCCTTGTTGATGCCAGCACTGTTGTGCTAATGCAGCAGACAGGCAAGTGTTACAGGGTGGAAAGAGCAAGGCAGGTATCAGATTAGAAAGTAGCGTTGATCTTGTTACATTCCCAATGTGTTAATATAATGAATAACATTAAGACCCAGAGCCTTATTTCCCATATCTGTGGGTTCTGTTCTCATTGCTGGTTCTTTCAAGCTGGAGTTCAAGCTTTTTCAGCAGCTTTACCAATGATTTACCTAATGTAGCCCATTTTCAGCACGCGCAGAGCACGTTGGGTTGGGCACAAAGCTCCCCACTGTTTCCTTCGTTTTAGGACTCCCCCAGATGAAAGGTCGTGGATGGGGACATGCCCAGCTCCATGCCTGGAGCATGTGCTGTGATGGCTGACGCTCGATACAAACACGCCTTTGAAACTTTTGGCACTCAATCACTGCATAAAGATGCCTTCAGTTCGTTTTGGCACTGAATCATTTCACACTTTGGGTAACTTCACAGCACAGCATTAATTTTGGCCGGAGCCTCTCATTAAATCCCACTTTGCAAAAATAACTGGAAATGGAAAGTGATTGCTCTCTCTTATTATTTTTTTAGTTAGCTTTGTTTTCTTCCCCTGGTGCAAACTGGGGTAACTGAGAAGCTGTAAAACTGGGCTTTGGTGGCACTTGTGATCTCCTTCCCAGGGAAAAGCCTCATGTGAGTGGTCACTATGGGATCAAATCACAGACATGGGGTCTCTGGGTCCCTGGGGTTTGGTGGATTTAAGGGCCATTAGCTTAGCTCAGAGCAGTTAAATTTCCAGCCTTTCATTCGTGCAATGCAAAACAGAATAAACAAAGGACAGACACACTGAGTGTCCAAATCCATTGGGATAGCAGTGCACAAAGCCCAGCTTTTTAAATAAGAACCTCCACAACCCATCATCACAGCTATGCCAGTGGGCTCCCCATCCTTCCCCTGGTTGAAGTTCATCCTGATTTGTACCTCGCACCTATATTAGACATGATGGTTAACCTTCAGGTTTCCTGTCTCGGCCTCCCAAGCTTTATGAGACTTACCGTTGCTATTCGGTTAATTAATTTCCTTGCAGTGTTGAAGGGGAGAGGAACTGATACCCTGAATGCAAATCAGAAAGACGTTCGGAGCGCTTTGTGCAGTAAGAGAAACAGTGCTAATGCCTGGGTATGTGGATAGTTTTCCTTTCCCTAATATAGAGAAATGGATTTGGAGCCATGAGGGGAGAGCCAAGTAGGATCTGGGGGGCTGAATCTGAAGCCTGCTCAAATTGAAGACTCATGGGAGGCTTCTGCTGATGCCTGGGCAATTCTGAGAACTGAGCTGTGTTTTAAGACTTGGAACTCTCCTTTTGAATGGTGGATATTTTCTGACTGTCTCTGCAGGGAGGAGGAGCTGAAATGCAGGGCTTTCATCCCAGCTGGTCGCTCTCCTTTCCCCCTGTCCCTGCACACTGTGAAACGGGCACTTTGTCAGCAGTTTGCCCTGTTGTAATGGATGTGGCCAATGGGCACGTGGCTATGGGAGTTGCATGGTTCCTTGTGCAGAGGGAGGTGATGGCAGAGACCTCCGTGGAGGCAAAGCACATTGATTGCATCACTGCTCCAAGTCACATCTGTCCCCTGATGTTTGTTGCTTTATAGAAAGCAATCGAGTTGGACAAGCAAAGCTTGCTGTGCTAAATGCGTGCTGCCCGCTCCTGATTTACTTTCTGGTCTTTATAAAAGAGATCCCAACGGGGCACGCTGTGGGTCTGAGGTGAGGCTGACATCCCCTGGGTCTCCCTTCTTGTTCTTAAAGATGAGTGTAATGCAGTAGGCTGCGTGTCTGGTGAATGTCCAAAGCAAAAGCCGAGCCACAAGCAAGCAAACAGCAGCAGAATGTGTGAAGCCAGAGGTGCTCTGGCTGCTGCGTGCAGCTCCCATGTGCCACCATGATCAGAGAAACATCCAGAGGCCCATTAAAAGCACATTGTGAGCTTAATCTTGCACGGTGCAGCCTAATCTCATATGCAGGTCTGCATCAGCCATCTGCAATGTGAAGAGTAGGGCTCTGGTTTTAATTACTTGTTGAAGAAGAAGCTGGGGGATATCTTTCAGCATCATTACCCGGGTGCCATTAAGCTGAATTTTTGGACTGTTTGTTGTCTACTTCCAATAATGCCATCCCAGTCCCCAGTGTGTCATTTAGGAACAGTTTCTCACTGAGCCCGCTGGCAACCAGAGGGCTGGCAGCCTGATTTCAGCAAGGACACACAGGTAAATGTGGGCTTGGGCAAGGTGCAGGCAACAGCAAGCTCTCTTCTCTTCTGCCGGGGCAAACCAGAGCTTCCTGTGCTTCAGCACTGATGTTGATGCTGAGCCGTGATCTCTGGATCTTGTCAGGCAGCAGCAAGACTGGACAAATCATGACCCATTAGAGCCTTTCAGCCTCCCAGCGTTGCCATCCCGGAGGTATCCAGGAGAACAGCTTTTGCTGCGTATCCAATTTCTAAGATTTCTTGCTGACACTTGTATCAAAACGACCGAATTTTGCAATTGTTCCAGGCCATTATGCCCTCCATCAGCAATTTAAAAGGTAGAAGCTGCAACAAACGCAGGGTTATAAATATTTCTCATGGCTGTGTTCTTGCTTTTCAATCGCGCTTTCCCTGCGTGCGCCGCACTGCTTTGGCTCAGTGGGATGAATGCGTCGGGAGATGGGTTTGTTCAGCACCTCTGATTCCTGGCAGGTAACCTGGCACTTCTTACAGGGAGGAAAACAGCACATTTGGTTGTAATTTCTGAGGCTTTGTGAAGGGGAAGCAAATCTAATTGGAAGCGGATCACCCCCAAATCACTCCCGCTTGGAGAGATGATGCTCGAATAACGCAATGGCTGCTCCTACAAGCTCTTGCCAGAAAAGTCTGCTGGATGTTGAAAGATTGCATGCCACTGGTCTGATATCAGAGCTTTTGAAAGAAGATTTCCTAGGGGGCTTAAAACCAAAAGCACGCAGCATCTGCAGCAAGACAGATGTGTGTTTTGAGCTGGGGGCATGCCTGCCCCAAATGGCCACGTTGCCAGCTGAGGGGACAGCCAAGATAGCAGTGGACGTGTAGGATTGGGCTCGGATGGGACTCATAAAATTGATACAAAGGTCTTGAATTCAATATACATATTTGGTTATTATTTCACAGTAGTCTGCGTAGCGTAAATGATGTTGGAGTCAGGTATTGCAGGCACCTAATGCAGTTCCCACCCCATGGTACGTTTCTGAAGTCAAAGCTTGTCTATTCAGCATCTTGGTTTTAAACAGAACAAAGGATTTCTGCGTGTTTTGTGAGCCAGCCCAGACTCGCAGCTTCCACCCAGGGTTCCCTCTCACAGCTCTGGCCCCAGTGCTTGACGTGACAAGGGCTGATTTCCCCACTTGGCTGCCGTTGCTCCTCTCAGGGCATACCGGAGCTGTTCTCATCTCTGTCCTGTCAAGAATTCATCACGGCCCAAATCCTCACCCAGCCCAAAGAGCAGGAAAACAATGACTGCTTGGAAAGTTCTGTGTAAGCACATCGTTCCAGTGTAACCCTATATACAGTTACATAATTACCCGTTTTCTTTACCAGCAGCTGGATTCTGCGTTACAATTTGATTGTCACGGTTGGGACAAGCCCTGTCCTAAAGCTGCTGGCCAGAATGTTATGTATTTTTCTTGCTGTAAGCTCAGTGTGTGGGAAGGCATCCGATTTCTTGATCAGCTACAATAATAATTTCTTTTTGTTGTTGTTGTTGTTTTAACCTATGGTTGTGTTGCATGCATGATGAAGCATGAGCCCTGGTGAGGCAAACAGGAGCTTAGGACTTCATGTCAAGAGCAAAAGCTGAACGATTCCTCTTTATTCCTGGAACTGAGCACCATGATGGAGCTGTGCCTCTTCCAGCAAGAGGAGAAATGAGTTGAGCTTAATGAGTGCAGCAGGGGACTCTGCTAAGGGTGACAGACATGGGCAGATGGAGCAGTGCCTCCGAGCCCCTGCAGTCTCAGACCTTGTGTCTCGCTCAGTCCAAGCCAGGATTTGGCAGTGTGCTGCTAATGTGCCACAGAGACAGCCCAGAGCTGCTCTAACCCTGTGTTGTGTGGGAGAGGCTGAAAGAAGCCTCTTTGTTTGGTCTCTAAGGGATGTGGATAATGACGCGGGTCTGTCCTGGTCCATGAAGGGATGCCACGATGCTGCTGTCCAGGCTGGTCCTGCTGTGCAGCACGAAGGAGGGGTTTTCATGTGACCAGATCCTTGGATAACCCAATGGCATCTGTCAGCCCAGGTTTTTCCAGGATGGGCAGGGATGCAAATTCTCTTCTTTTATTCAGCAAACAGAGCTTCTTCCCTCACTTTCCTAGCACTAAGAACGTGGCAGGTTCCTCAAAGCGGTGCTGTGAACCCAGAGATGTCTGAATTTCCCTCTCTCAGAGCTGGTGAAGACTTAGGCCTTCAGAAAGGGTCGGGACCATCTGCTTTTCCCAGAGCTTGTGCTATTCCTTTGCAGGTTTCTTCCTTAAAGACATCCTACAAGATCAATCTCTGAAGTATAGTCAGTGTGGAGAGAATTGAAGTAAGGTTTTGTGAATCCTCAGTGCCAAGGTTTCAGTGTGGTGGGTTTGCACCCTGGCTGCACTTGTTGCAGTCGATGGGTTTTGGCAGCCCTGGGGCTGTGTGGGCTGAGAATGGCAGATCTTCAAACACCTCTGATAGAAAGACTGGGGCAGTTGGGTGAAACCTTTTCCCTTCCCTTTGCCGTGCTGGTTTTCCCCTTGGGAGCTTTGCCTGCAGACCCGGGAGGACTTCACAAAGAAGGGAAATGCTGTCCCCGACTGCGGCCGGCTGCTTTCTTTGGGAAGTCACAGCTTCCTTCCGCCCATTTACAGCCCCTGTGCATCGCAGTGGCAGCGCGGCCCTGCGGGCTCCCCGGCACGCTCACATCAAACCTTCCTGGCCCTGCTGCCAGGGATGGCTCAGCTTCCCTCCCAGCTCAGGGAAGGTCATCGATGCCGTCAGAATGCGGCCCCTTAGGACAGAAGGGTTGTGGCTCTCTGTGTTTTCTTTCCCCTACCCTAAACCACGAGGCGTTACCCCATTCCCTTCTCCAGCCCTGCGTTGTCATCTTGGACTCATCAGACACCTGATGGGGGTTTTGTTCTGGATTTTTCAATTTCATTTCTCACTTTTCTCTGAAGGAGTGCATGTAGTGGGTGAAGTGAGCCTGTTGGCCCAGCCTGCAGCATCCCCTGAGGGTTTGGGGTCAGCAGAACCCCCATAGGATGCAACAGGTTGGGCTTCTGCAGCTCTTACAGCACTGGCTTGGCCTACACTGGAACTTTTCCCCTTGTGTTTTCTCTATATGCACATCAGTGCATTTCTTCTGCATCTCTGAGTAACGTGGATTTAATCATTTGACGCTGCGCTGTGTCTCTCATTCTTCCCACGTCCTCGGATCATCAGCCACCTTGGCAGTGCTTGCCCCCAGTCCGCTCCTTGTTTTGGTAATTGATGCTTTGTAGGAAACCCAGGGGCTCTGCTTAATGCTCCTCCTGGTTCTGGCTCAGGAACAGCTTTCAGCAATGCTTGTGTCTATAACTGAGCTTTGTGACTTTGGTGAATTTAATAGGTTACTCCGGGACCTCCCACTACTGCTGTTTTGTTTTGTTTTGTTTGAAATTGATTTTACAATGTTTTGTGTATTGGGGCATCCAATTCAGAACCTCAGTGTTGTTCTCTGAGGGACCTCTCTGAAAGCCCACACGTTGTGAACAGCAGCAATTCCCACAGCTGCCCAGTGCTCTTTGCTCACTGTACCTGTGCAGGAGCAAGGAGAGCAGCACAAAGAGGGGCAAGGGCTGTACTGGGTTCCTCCTTCTCAAGGCAGGTGCTCCTAATGACTCTGTGCTGTCCCTGGAGGATGAGACTTCAGTGACATCTTGAGAGCTGATGCTCCTTGCTGGGAAGCACCTTGGCTTGCTTCCCAGTTCCTCCCAGTGACCAGCAATAGGTGTTTGCTAGAAGAGATGATTGCTATCCCTCAGGTGCTCTCCTAGGGCTAATCAGGGCTTGTGGGTGGAGGTGAGGAGAAGAAGCTGTGGTGAGGTCAGTGCTCATCGGTGTTTCGGGCTCATTAATCAGTCTTGCTAAGTGGAATTTGCCCAGTCTGTGAGGCTTTGAAATGGGGAGAAATAATAGCACTAAATTGTTTGAAAAATAATTTCGTTCTCCACTTCTCAGTAGATAAATCTGCTGTCCAACAGCCTGAAATTTAATCTGTCCATCTAAAGTAATTGATGAGCTGCGACTTGAATCCAAATGTGAATGGGAGGGGAGGTTTGCTGCAGAGATGCTTTTGTATCACTTCTGCAGCTGCTGCTTTCTGCTAGGGACGATGGGATGGAGCAGGGGAGCACCAGAGCTGCAGAAGGTGCAGGGCTGCTGTTTGGAGGGGGACATGAGCTTCCATTGTGCTTGCGGCTTTAATTACTGCTCCCAAAATTCTCTGGTAAAGCCTTGATGTGGAGGAGAGCTAAACCAGGCAGAGACATTCGGAGAGATTAAGGAGGTAAAGGTCGTAGTTTAATAAGTGGTTTGTCGGTGCAGGGTTCTGGTAGCTCCAGCCCTGTGGATCCTTGTGGGTACTCGGATGCTCTTAGACTTTCTCACCTCTCCTGACTTTAAAACAAGCAAAGGGAGTGTCAATAACTCTGTGCTTCAGCTGGCTGCAGGCCTACTTGTGCGTGCTCCTGCGTGGCACTTATCTGGGCTTCGTCACTCCCCGTTGCCGCTCCAAGTGTTAGAGTAGCACGTGGGGAACTCGGCGTGAGTCAGAGTTACCCTTTTGTTTTCTTAAGAGGTTTAGGCTGCTGCATACCCGTTTCACCACTGATGATTGCAAATTCCATGTTTTCTCAATGAGAGCTTTTTCCTTCCCCGTTTGTGACGGCTGTGATAAGCAGACGCTCGCAGCTCCCTGTTGAGGGCTTACTTTTCGTCTGGTGAGTTTGGGCTGTGTTGGAAGCCAGATAAGAGGAAATCTGACATCACGGTCAGGAAGTGCTAAAGAAAGTCACTTTCGTCATTCGTCAGCGGGTTATCTAAAACGGTAAAGCTGCAGCATTCCTTGCATGCTGCAGGGCCCATTTAAAGCCCACGGCTTTGGATGAGGTTCAGCAGTGTGGCTCCGTGCCCACTCACCCAGAGTTATTGTACGTAGCTCCAGAGCACCAACCCAGCCCTGCTGCTTCCCGAAGAGACCAGCTCTGAAAAGCTGTGAGCTTTCCCATGATCCCACACCAATAAACCCGTGCCGTGCTTTTTTTCCTCTCCCTAAATTCCATCATTCAGTTTCTCTCAGGGATCCCAAGCCTTTCGCTAGGCTTGTGCATCAGCCCGAATGTAGGAACTGGGGTCTGTTGAGGAGCATCTTCCAAATCCCACCCTGGGCAGTTTGGTTGCTGAGCAGACACTACAGTGTTCACAGGCTTCATCCCAGAAGCTGCTGAGGAGCATCCATGTGCAGGGCTGCTGTCATCCCACTGCTGTGACGCTGAGATTGCACTCGCCGAGTTTCTGCAGGGCTGCTGGCAGTTTGTTTACCTTCCCGCAATGCGGTGTGCTGAAAAATAAGCAAATCTGTTCTGAAACTGAGTGTGTGCAGGTGTTGGGGGCCCTTCTGCAGCCAGCATGGCTCGGGGGCTGCAGTTGCTGCTCATTACCACCCTCAGTAGCGATTCAGGGTATTTCGTTTGTCCAGATGTTTCTTGCTCCCATGGCTGGGCCTTTGCAGCGCGTCTTTAAACAGATGATGGGGCTCTTCTGTGATGCTTATCAGCTCTTCCCCCGTGCTTGTTGCTGTGTGAGCTCAGTGTGGCTGGCTGTGTGCACGGTGTCCTTCTGCAGATGTCACCTGGAGCTGCGCTCCTGCTATCTCAGTAGCTGGCGGCCTGACGGCTTCCAGGTTTGAATTGGGTGAGCAAAGACACTTGGACACAGCCCATGCTGGAAAGAGTATTTGGTTCTTTTCTTCCTTACCCGGGACAGCCCGGGGTTGGGAACCCTGCCATGGTGTGCTGGCTTGCTGTTAGAAATGGTCAGGATGAGGCATTTCGTTGCCTTGGGCATGCAGCCTCTGGGATCTCTCAGAAAGGAGGCAGTGTGAAGCTGGAGCTTTTCATGGATTTGAATCACAAATGCGTTGTGGACAGTTCAGGATCTCACATCCTTCATCTTCACTGAACACTGAACGCTGTGCAAGTCAATCTGAAGAGAGCCCTTCAGCCATCCCTTCTCCCCAAGCCCTGGGACCTGCAGGGAATGCTCGGCAGAGAAATGCCCCTTGCTGTGTGCAGTTGTGGCTGTAACCTGGGTCGGTCGCGTTCAGGACCGGAGGCCTTAAAGGATTTAAAATAAACACATGCTTTGAAATCTGAAATCAATGAGACAGCAATCGTGGGCCTGCTGCAAGCAACCGGCGTGCACAGGATGTGAATTCCTGCAGGCACCCAGAAGACAAAGTTGTTTCATAACCCGTATCAGCAAGAAGTTGTAAAGCGGTTCCAAAAACCCTCTCTGTCTAGACAGGTTATATTTACGGCAGCGTTTATGTGAAATAGAGGAATGCCCCAGAAAAACAGAATTGTTTTCAGTTTCTGCCTCTGGCGCTTGCTTGTCTAATGAGAGCATTGATGTGATGGCTGTGCCCAGTGCTGGGAGCTCAGCTTCACGTGGAGGGGCTGAAGGGGAGGAGGGGTGACGGGGTGTGGGTGAATCCATGTGTTGGGAATGAGGTGGTCCTGCAAATCCATCACCACCGACCTGAAGCGTAATCCTGAAGGCAGCGATGCTGAGGCGCTGCGGTTGTGCTTACAGATGTAATGAGTGCAGCTTGTGCAGGGAACCGCCAGCAGGAGCGTGTTGGAAATGGTTAAAAGCTCAGCACTGGGCTCCTGTAGACCCTCAGCTCTAATTTATATTTGGGTTAAGGCTTGAAAGGCAAACATTCTGGCTTGAGTTTTCCAGCCTTTGCGCGGTGTTACCTTCTGTTTGAGCTGGGAAAGTTGTTTTTCAAAAGGGTGTTTGTTTCTGGTGTGCAGCTGAGAACACAGAAGTCCTATCAGGGCACCAGGAGCCGACTTCTCCAGGAACAACAAATAAACCAACGCAGCCTTTTTCAGTGCAAGTCCCCAAGCTCCCATTAACTTGTCTCGCATGTGAATTTAGCTAGGGGAAATCTCTGTTAAAATCTGTGCCCGTCTGGCTTATTTTTATTTTTTTTTCTCCCCTTTATATTTTCCTTTCCCTCAGTTCCTCTGCTTGAAGAACATCCGAACCTTCCTAAAAGTGTGTCACGACAAGTTTGGGTTGAGAAACAGCGATCTGTTCGACCCCTTCGACCTGTTTGATGTGCGGGACTTCGGCAAGGTAAGAACACAGCGCCCGGGGGACGTGAGGGCTTCAGTGCTGCTGCTCTGGGCAGCTCTGCAGATTCGTGCCGTGGTGTCACGAATGTGGGAAGGCTTTGTGATTTTTCTGAGCAAGTTCTGTGCCTTAACTCATGCATCTGGCTTGTGGTGGCTTGACTATTTGGGGGCCGATTCTGCTGTGTATTAGTGAATTAGGGGAGCAAGCACTCGAGCTTTGTTCAGGTTGCAGAGCCTCTGGGATCAGCCTGTAAGTCCATGGGAGATGGCTTTTTTTAGGGGGGTGGTGGGGTGGGGGCTTCAGGTTTTCCCCAGGTACGTGTGTGTGCAAACCGTGCACTGTTCACCCCAGCTCCTACCTTTAGCACAAGCAGAACAGCCGTCCCAAAATCACTGCCAGCTCTGCGATGGGGCGGGGGGAGTTTCTGAAACGGTCAGAGAGTTTCATGGCAAGGCAAAATTAGCAGCAGAGCATTTGTGAAAAATGCATGTGAAGGGTTCCCCCCCTCGCTACCCCCACTGGGTGCTGGTTCTGTTGCTGCTGCGTCACCCAGACGGGAGGTCCAAGCTCATCCTGGTGTTGTGCTGCAGCTGATGGGCAGCACCGGGTGCTGTAGGAGCCTCAGCTGTGAAGGAGGAACATCCTACATGGTTCTGATAAGAGCCTGTTGTTCTGCTCCCTTTGCTTCTGACATGTATGGCATCGGGAGTGTGCTGTTACTCTGATGGATTCGGGGCTTGGGGAAGGTATTACATGGGACAACTGCTATATTCTGCAGTGGAAAAGGTGTGAAAAGATTTATTAAAGCTCTCTATTGTTTTACCTCCTTGGGGCTGCCAGGCGTAAGCTGCTAGAAGGCGTCTTCTCCGATTATCCAAAGCATAGATTCTCACTGCTGATGGGGATGTATTATTTGATATTTATTGCCTAATTTATTTCTGGACCATTATCTGGAATGTGCAATCACAGGGGCTTGTTTTATGAGTTTTTTAATTTATGAAATACAAGGCAGCTCTTGTTGCTCTGGGAATACGAATGCACAGAGGGAACCTTTTGGGCTGGGGAAAGAAGCACCGCTAATTAAAACGCTGCTTTATTGTCACGTTTCTCTTGCTCGGTGCTGCTTCACGTCACCATAGGAGCCCACTAGCAGAGCCTGGTGGGATGCAATCCTGGAACGTGTCAGCTGAACGCAGCTTTGTTTCCTTTGTGTCCTGGTTCAGCTTCTCCCGACTCCTCCTGTTTACTTTTCGGAGGTCATTGAGGACTTTGCAGCCTTTGGTCTGTAGCAGGGGAAGGAGATGATGTGCTGTTTGCTCTTAACCCGTAACAGTGCCGTTTTTGTTGTTTTTCTAAGAGACTTGGAAAGGAAAAAACTTACCACAAACTTCAGAGAGACCCAAGTGTACTCGGTGCCTGGGATCGGGCTCGCTTTAATGCGCCTTATCATCTTCAAACAACCTCACGTGGTTCGCGAGGCGCAGGTTCTGCACACAGAAATCTCTTCCTGCTGCGGCCGTCATGAGTTCGGTGGGATGTCAGCTGCCCTGAGTCCCTCTCAGAATGTCCCCATTGTCTTTGCCACCTTTCATTCCCACTCGGGCCTCAGATCTGTGTTCAACAGCAGCAAAGCAAATAAACAGGGAAAAATCTGCAGCTGACCGCAGCGCCTTTCCGCTTTGAGCCGCAGTCCCGCGAGCACAAGGAGCCTAAGATTCACATTCCCACTGGCCAAGGGCAGACTTCACACACACACAAATCCTCCCTGAAGCCATTCATTACTTTTACCAGTGGTGCGTTTTGGCCTGTGAGACACTTGGTCTGTATAAGAGACTTTCGGAGCGGTGCGTAGGAATTAAGGACTGTTTAATTACACGGGGAGTGTGGTGGAGCGGTGCTGGGTGGTTCCTTTCTGAGGGCTTAAAAGCAGTTATTTCTCTCCTCCAGACCTGAAGGCTGGTTAGACAGCAATCACCGACAGAACTCAGACTTCCTGAAGTGTGATTACCAAACAGCATGTGGCACTGGGGACTCTCATCCCTCCTTGGGCTTTAAGCTCAGGAAGTCGCTGCTTCCTTGCTGCCAGCAGGAGAACAGCTGGAGAAATGGGATCACTGGCCATGTGGGCTGCTCCAGCCCAAATCCCCCACGGGGCTGAAAAGATCCATCTCAGCCTTCGTGGGATGTTGGGTAATTGGCAGGCACAGGCTTCTGAGGAATGGATGTGTCACGGTTCTTGTAATCGGGGGCTGCAGTGTTTCCCATTTACCCCTGGGAGCTGAAGGGCCGCTCTCAGCTGCTCACAGCCCATATTTTCCTGATGTCCAGTTGTTTGGCAAGCCCTCTGTCGCAAGGGAAGGGCTGTGCTTCGCAGCATAGGTTGCCAAAAGTGACTTGCAGTGCTGACTGCCCACATTTCCAGTTTGTAGACGCCTTAAAGGACCAAATTGTTGAGAAGAATATATTGTTTTCTGTGAGTTGTATCGCAGCTTTGCTTGGGTTTGAATCCTTTTTCCTTGAAGGGAGCTCAAAAACCATCATCCACAATAGGGACCTGTATGAAACTGCTCCGTGGTGCCCAGCCCTTGCTAACACAGCCCGGCTGCTGGAAGAGAAATGAAATGAAATAAAGCCTCAGTGCTCACGTACAGCATGGTGCTGCGCTGCACTTCATGCACATTTAATAGCAGCAATGATATAAAACGCAACTCTTATTGGACTTGTTAATTTATTGGCACCGACTACGATGAGATAAAATGTACATAAATATGGATTAAACTCTTTATCACTCTATTAGTCAGCATGATAGCAGCAAGGTTCATTAAATGGAGTTACTCATTTTCAATAACTTGCAGTAATGTACCTTTTTTTTTGGGGGGGGGGGGGGGGCGGAGAGAAATATAGTTCAAATATTCATAAACCCACGGAGCGTGCCGTTTATTAGCCTCCCACTCCTCTCTGCTCTCCTGATGTGTGTTTAATTGTCATCACTTTTCTTTAGAAGTTCTTGGACTGCTTGGAATAAATGTGCTGCGTACATACAGCTGCCCTATGGGAAGGGACAGCAGCACAGTGCTCTGCCTTTGCACCATCTCAGCCACTCAGTGGCTGCTCTGTGGGGCTTGGATGTGTGTCCAGAGAGGGATCCTATGGAGGTTGAGCTGCTGGTTGCTGTATGAGTGGCAATATATGACGTGTGCAGCAGGTGGGATGAGATGTGAGCGGCGTTCCCCAAAAGAAGTGTGTGTGTATTTCTTCTAAGCTCCCATAGGACCAGCACTGTAACCAGCCTGCAAAGAGTACGTGGAGATACGTGTGCTGCTGCGTGCTTAACTCTGCATCAGCTTGGACACTGGGATGGAAAAATCAACTGGGTGGGGATGAGTTGGTTCTGTGGGTCTGTTTTGGGGTGGGTGGTGCTTTGCCTGTGGTCAGAGCACACGGAGCTCAGAGCTGAGCAGTGCAGGGATGGTTCAGGGAGCTGTTGCAGGACCTGGGGGGTGTAGGCTGCTCCTTGAGTTACAGGCTGGGTCACAGCAGGTGCAGTGTGTCCCACAGATGTTTTTGACCCAAGCACTAAAAGTGTTCACAGGAAACCCTGACGCTGAACTTCCCTATACAAACAGGGGCAAATGAATTGCTGATCTCCGTGGGTAGCCAAGCGTGCACCAGGTGGTGCGTTCTGCTGCGCCGTGCACAGACCTGCTGCCATGCTGGCCGTTGGAGCTGTGGCTCCAACTGCTGTGAATTTCTCTCAGTTCTCTTATGGAAGCTGGAAGCCGAGTGCTACATTGTGCCCTGTGGTGTCCCCTCCTGTCCCCAGCTGGGTGAGAGCAGAGGCTGTGTACCCCCCTGCCTGCTGGTGGCCCTCCGGCACCCAGCCCAGCAGAAGCTTCTAGCTGCACGGTGACCAATTAGCTCTGCTTTTTCCCTTTCATCTCTCCCCTACTTGCAAATCTGCACTGTATATAGCTTTTCGGTGGAACCGAAAGAGCCAGAAATGTTTGTTCTGGGAAGCTTTGCTTTCTCTCCACCCCCCCCCCCCCCCCCCCCCCCCCACACACACACTTCTTGGCTGCTTTCCCCAGTATTTTTCCAAGGGGTCACATTAAGGGGTATTAAATTTCAGATCAAACAAGCATGGCAGGATCTTTCGTAACTCCCATGGTCTGCATGGGAGAGCTGTTCTCAAAGAGCAGCTGAATGTTGTAATGTGTGAGGAATCCAAGGTATCGATCAGGACATGGATAAATGCATATTCCTAATATGTATGAAATTGATTTTCCTTTAGTTCCTTCGCTTGGCTGAGCTCTCCTTGCAGTCGTATTAGACAAGATTGGGGCAAAAATGATGGTTTTCTAGTTTGGAAAACCTTTGGGAGCAGTAAGGGATCCACATCTCTGCCTCCACAAAAGGTTTTCCTATTGTTTAGAAAATGTCTGGTTCCATTTGACCCCCGCAAGATGTTTTTCCTTGATGATGTCATCGGGCATTTGTGACTTAACGACTTGATGAAGATCGTTGTGACTGAGAGATGCCCCCAGGCCAAGTGAGCCCTTCTATACTCAGCACTCCGTTGGTGCATCTGGCATCACTTGAGCTCAGCTGTTCTGTGTGCATTGGCAAAGGAAGGAAATCCAGCCCAGGTCATGTCATTGAAAGCAGTCCTGGGATAAAAGGAGGTTCTTATTCCGTAATGAGCCAGGGCTCTGCTGTTTCTTTATTAAAATCTTCCCTATGTTTCCTAAGCTCTTGGAGCTGCAGCATCTGATAGTGAGGCTGTCTCAAGGCCAAATGCTTCAGTTACAAAGAATAATTAACATTTCTTGAAACAGATTAACGTGTGGGTGTAACCCTGCGTAGGCAGAATGCGCCAGAAGTGAAACTCTCAGCCCGAAAGCACTGACAGGACCAAATGCCACCAACCTGGGGTAGCTCTGCATCTTCCGCCTATGGAACAGATTTGAGGGCAAAAAAAAAGGGTTCTGCAGAAAACAGATTCCTCCTGGGCCAAAGAAGAGCGGGCACCAATTGGTGCATCGTTGCCCCGTGCCTGAAATACCCACTGTGATGGTGGGACCTGCTGCCAGGGGAGGGGACGGCTCTTGTGTGCATAGAGTGGGGGGGGACCTATTTGGGGCTCCTCCTCCATTGGCCCTTTGTGTTTGGACAGCCACTTGTTTGAATAGAAACGTTAATGTTTCACAGCAAATCAACACCGCACAAAGCGAGGAAAGAGTGACGGCGTATGGAAAGCTCTGCTGCTCTGCTGCTCGGCAGAGTGTGGGTTTGGTGAGGTGTGTGCTCAGCTCTCCCAGCAGCTCCTGCCTTTCCAGCACAGCTCCGTGCACCAGGGCTGCCCTCCCGCTGCTGCTCTCTCCATCCCCCACTCATTCAAGGGAATTAAAGGAAAGAAGAAAAAAAAAAATGCATCTTGGAGTATTTTGTTCCACTCCTTCAAAATGGGCTGCTTGTTTGTCCTTGGAGCGAGTCCAGCTTTTTTTTTCTTCCCCTTTTTCCTCCAGCAATGAGATTTCTTCTGTGCTTCCCATTCCCAATCCCATTGGGTGCAGGGCGCTGGGGGCTGCTAACTTGGGGATGGTGTCATGGACCTGCACTGTGTGCCCTGGGATGCTGACATGGGACTGACATGGGTGGTTTGACTTCATCTGCCTCGCTGGTGGGGAGCACCTTTGAATAGGTTTGAAAAGCTTTTCTCAGCATCACAGGTGAGGTCAGGGTGATGGAGACATCTGAAAGCCATCTGTGTGGGCTGTGTAGTGCTCTGAACTCATTTGCCCTTTGGGAGAGCTGCCTCTGCCCTTCTAGCTCTTGCAGACTGCCAGGGTTTGAGGTGGGTGAGGAAGAGGAGGGAGGCACAGAGGCTGTATAAGTGTCGATGCTTTGCTGATGAGGTTAATGAGCCTCGGATGGTGATGCTGCAGCAAGTTCATTTATGTTCTCAGTCTTAATGGGGTGTGAGTAAGTGAGGCATTCTCCTCTTCAGCATCGTTTTCATCCTACTAATTACATATTAAAGCATGATTGTGGTAGCAAGGAAGGAGCCCTAATGCACCCTGGGTAAAGCTAATGGTGTGGGCACTCTCTATTCAGTGGTATTTGTCAAGGTTCCCTATCCCAAGCCTGTATCAACTAAAGAATAAGGCAGTGTGGGAGCGGCTGGCTTTGGAGACTTCTCCCTGGCTGACAGATGGTGGGGATTTCACAGCCTGTTCCTTAAGTTTTGAAGAAGGTGGTGAATATTTCAAAGGAAGGAGCTTATGTGCAAATGGGCTGGAAGTAAGGCGTGTATCAGGGCCAGCAGTTTGCGTGTTCTTCCAGGACTTGGATGGGGCATCCCTTCCCAGTCCCCAGCCAGGGCTTCATTCTGCTGCCTTGCTGCTGGCAAGCAGTGCCAAATATCAGGGGGAAGAATGAGAAGCCATCACACCATACATAGAGCTTCCAGTGTTGGTGCCACCAGTGTGCACTGACAGCTGGGGGTCCCAGAGGGATCCCATCTGTAAGCACTGATTTTGGCAGCAGGATGTGTTCCTTCGGGTGCACATAGAGCCCAACCAACCCGAGGTTGATGCTGGAGCTCTGGTGTGGGAGAGGTGCTTGAGGAGGCATGGTGTGATGCAGTGGGCTCCGCAGCATCGCTCCCTTCTTTCCCTATGACATACCTGAGTCTGATGGGTGCAACTGCTCTGCAGTGGCAAAGAGAAACTCCGTCTTCCAAACCAGTGGACTGTAAAGATTATTGAAAAAAAAAATTGAATATATTTCTCTCATGCGGAAATGGTGCTTTAGTCCCTGTACGTAGAGATTTATCAAAAGGACCTCTGTGCTCCAGAAGCAGAGCTGAGATCACAGTTCACTGCAGATGTGAATTGAACTGGCTGAGTCCCACTTTCATAAGAATATGAATAACCATTGTGCAGTGGCAGTATATCTTGAACCCTACGCGTCACTTCTGCTCTGAGGCTGCCTTTGGAGATGCTAGATTTGCACAGCAAATTAATTGAAAAGGCTGAAAAAAAAAAAAAAGAAAGGTAAAAATAAAGCAAACCCAAATTTCCTGGCTCCTGGAAATAGCATGAAGTTGGCTACGAGTGCTCTGTGACGTTGGGTGCTGGGGAGCAGCAGCAAATGGAGTCCAGCAGATCCTGGCGGATGTCAGAGATGGATCCATGTAGGTCTGTTTGGTTTTGTTTCCTTTCTCAACTGGGACGTTTGATCCCATTATAGGAGATGCTGGACCGGAAGCTGATTTTAAGCACTTTCAGATAATGCAGCTGTTGTGGGTGTGCTGATTTTGTAGACCTTATCCGACAGCTCCTCCTAGGAGATCTGGTTTCTGGACCAAGAGCTCAATGGGATTAGATGTTTATGATGTCTTAGTTCACGCACAAAGATTTATTAGTGAGTGGGTGATGCTGTGGTAGGGCTTTGAATAGTCTGGAAGGAGAAAGACCCATTGATGTCGGTGGTGTTTTTGAGGTAAAGAGGAAAGCTAGGTCAGGGTCACCAGCCCATGTTTGGTCTAAGTAGCAGACTTTATTGAAAATCATGCGTAGGAAAAGCTGCAGTTGGGAAGCAGAAAAACTTTTGGTTTAAATCCAACCTGCATGGTTGGAACCCTGCGAAGGGCTCTCGCCTGGAGGCCCCACTGTTTGCTCAGCCCATTTCTTCCATCAGCCAAATCCCAGCGCGCTGCCTCCCTGCTGCCCCATCGGTGTTGTTTGTAATGTTGTTCTAATTACCGGAGTGTGCAGAATTGACTCTTAAAATGCCTCTCGGCAAATTCCATTTGCACATTGATGCTGTTTCCCCACGCCGCAGCCTAGTCATCGGGGCTGGCTGTAGTAGGGCCGTGGTCTGGGACTTCTCTGCCCTTCCTGGGCAAAGCAGGACACGATGGGATCGTGGGTGCTAACGGAGGTCGGAGTGGGAAATAAGAGGGGTTGGGGAGGAGGATCAGAGGGGTGATCGCTTCTTTTGGGCTCCTGTTGGGGTGTGTATTGGCCATGCTGTTTCTCCTACCCCAGCCTAGCAGAAAGCATAGTTTTTGGGGATGGCCTTTTGGCCTTGCACATATCTCTACCCCATTGTATTGTGCAAGAATTGAAGTCCACTGAGTAAACTTGGGCACTAGGATAGAGGCCAGTGCCCTGCTATGGGGGCTGTGGGTGCAAGGACCCAGGAGCGGCTGGAAATGAGCTGCAGAAGTGAGGCTGTGCAGGAAGCCAAGCTCTTAACCCAAACTGGGATGTTTGTGGGGGCATTCTGATGTGCGTATCCTCTGCTTTCTCATCATAGCTGTCCCTTGAGGAAGGGTCTTGGTGCCTTTGTCCGGACCTTTTGGCCCTGGCTCAGTGCAGCAGACTCTTGTGCACGTCATTTCTAGAGGATTTTTGTTTTTTAAGTGGGTAGGGAGCACTTGAGTAATGCTTTGGGCTCTTCCTGCAGTTGTGAGGGGCTAAAAACTTAAAAATAAAACTGGAAGCTCAGTTAGCAAGTAATTGCAAGGTTCCTTGACCTGAGGCTTTAAGAGAAACGCCAAGGAGGAGGTTTTCTCCCTCATGTTAAAGAGTGGGCAGCTTTGGACCGTCTCCTGACTCCTTGAGCACTTATGGTAGGTCTGTGCAGCAAACTGCTGCTGTGAAATTACAGGTTGCTGCTGTCAGGGTTTCCCTCATCCTCTAAAGTGCATTGGCAGCACGGGAGCCAGGCCAGCAGGTCTTGGAGAGGAGGGCTAGGATTGATTGCAGAGGTCGTCCTCCCCTGGACCCCATGTGGGGCTGCAGCCACTTTCTGGTATATAAGGAAGTCTAATTGCCCATCGTGGGAGCGCTTGGTGCACACACCGACCCTTTGTAATGTGCCTCTTCTTGGTCAATGACTCAGGGAAGAGCAGTTATCCTTCAGAGGAGCAGCAGAGCCTGAACCTTTACTTCATTACCATGCTGTTGTGTCAGCTGCTCTGTTTTAGCCCTGAAAGGTGGAGAAGTAGAAAAAAGCAAGGGAAGGTTGTGAAGTCCCACCCCTGGCTAAGCAAAGGAGAATGGTCTGTGGCTGGAGATGCTCAGCGTAGGTTCAGCAGTCGGACTAAATGATCTCAGTCACCTTTTCAACCTTGACAGTCCTGTGGTTCTTGCTTTCACCGTGGCAGAGCCCTTCCCAGCACAAGAGAAAAGCAGTGCTGGGAGCCCTGGGAGAAGGTGGCACTGATGGAAAAAGCTATCGGACTGGGTGAGGTGGAAACCTCCACAGCGCCGTCTGCAGTGGGCACTTTGCTGGCGCTGTGTGCTTACAGGAGTGTTTCTGAAGCTGTGTAAAATGATCAGAGCCCCTTTGCTCCTCCCAGACACTTCTCCTGCTCTGTCTGCACCGCAAATTGGTTTGTAAAGAGGCGGCGATCGATTGAAGTGAGTGGGCACAGATTCCTGTTGGTGAAGCTGTGGGGAGGACAAGTAGATCTTTAGATGTCAGTGGTTTTGCTCAGGTCTATTTCTAGCTGCATTAAATGCATTTATTTTTATTTTTTACCCTGTTTTCTTTGGAAACATAAACGAGGAAAATCCACAACATGGCACACTTAGGGAAAAGTGAAGCACGGCTATCAATCTGAGTGACCTTCCTCAAAAGGGAGGTTGGATGAGAGACATTATTGGTAGTGCCCATTGCGGGGGTAGCAGTGCAGTTCAGCTCTTAGAGGTTTACCTGTGTGTTTAGTAAAGCCGGTCAGAGGAATGATCAGAGATGCAAGATATGTACAGGGAAAGATCTTCTGGGTGATGCAGCAGGTGTGAAATGGGAGGAAGGTATTTGCATGAGCGTGGAAGTGTATCCTAACGACGGCAGGAGGAAGGGGCGATGCTGAATTCCCTCTTTGTGGCTGGAGCCAAGCTAACAAGGGCTTATCTTGGAGATTAACTGAACTCTTCTCATTGTTTTGCTTTTCCTGCCATGAAAGTGAGTTCCCTGAGCAGAATTGCTCTCCAGGTCTGCACCGTCTGGGGGAGATACAGTAATTACGATAAACCCGTTTAAATTCCCCTTTGTGTTTTAGAGGAACAGTAACAATTCCCCTGGTGCCAAGCCTTATTTTGCTTTGTTAATACCTGGTTTTCGAGAGTTTCCTTTTTCCTTCCCTTGCTCAGGGCTGTGGTTTCGGGAAGCTCTCAAAGAGATTTACTGAATGCATGCACTGTGTGCCATCAACAGGGGCTGCACATCAAAGTGAAGCACGCGAGTAAATATTATCCCGACTCGAGGCTACTATTTATTCTTTCTCTACCAAAACAAAATAAATTCATACATGCCTTCCCAAGGCTTGGAATTAATAGTTTGCTGTTTACCACCGTGGCAATGTCAGCACTTCATGTTTGCTCCGCTTTGCTCGGTAGATTTGGGCTTGGACAACCCATCTTTGTAGGGTTTGGCTTTGAGGAGGTGTTGAGTTCTCTGATATTCAGTGCTGATGGTGCTGTTTGGTGTCAGGCATCAGCCCCACCAAGCTTTGAGGCTGCCTTGTGTGGGCTGGAGCCGGCGGCACTGCCTTGGCTCCACGCAGGAGGAACCGCTTTGCGTAGAGAATAATCAAATAAAATTATGCCATCCAATGTTTTATGTATGAGGCAGCACGGGTTGTCAATAAGCCTCTATGTTTTTTAATGCAAACTCTCTCTGTGTTTCTGCTGGTGGCTGATGACACCAATTAATTTTATTGTTTGGAAATAATCTTCTGTGGTGCGTGATTTGCACAGCCCTAGCCTTATGCTTTCTAATGATTTCTCTATTAATTCCACCGCTGCCAATAAGCTGAAGATGCCTTTCAAGTGGAAAGGGAAACATGACCCAATACCACGGATAAAAGATTAGCAAGAGCAAATTAAATCTTGGTTAGTTGTGTTAGGACCCTGGCTGACGAAGGCAGAAGAGCGTGCAGCAGAGGTGCTGGAGCGTGGAGAACCACGAGCCTCTGGGATGGAGGGCTTGGGGATTGTTCCTTTGGAGCCCACTCACAGCCTGTTGCAATGGAAAGTGGGAGTGCAGTGCTTGGAGCCGGGGGGTTCCTGGCTGGGACATGGGGATGGGTGGCAAAGAAGAGGCACAAAAATGCCTCTCGGTGATGTTACGTTGCATGTGGGTGCACAGGAGTGTGGAGATGTTGCTTTGCTTTTTCAAGAGCTTTATGATCGGTGCAGAAATAGTGTTTTCATCCCTTATTATTCCAGTGTGCTGTTCCTTAGCCAATAAGAGTTAGGCCCCAATAGCTCTCTGAGTGACATCGTTCAGCGGGGATGGTGGCGATGGGGGCTGGTGGTTGGACTTGATGATCATAGGGGTCTTTTCCAACCTCAGTGAGTCTATGCTTTCTATCAAATCATCAGCTAAAAAAAAATCCATTGAATGCTGTTAGAGGGCTGAATGGGAAGGCTTTGGGCATTTCCTGGAACGGGCTGCCTGGTGAGGTGGTGGAGTCACCATCCCTGGAGGTGATAGAGAAGCATTTAGACGTTATACTGAGGGACGAGGTTTAATGGGGAAACCTTGGCAGCAGGTGGACAGTTGGAGTGGATGATCTTGGAGGTCTTGGAAACAGCCTTGGCGATTCTATGATTCTAAATGAAGCAAGCAGGGGGAAAAAAATCAATGCAGGTTGTTGCCAAAATATTTATGTGAAGGCTTCTGTAAATATACAAACGTAAGCATACAGATAGTTATTGCTTTAGTGTTTTAGTTGCTGTGATTGCCACGGAGCGATGTAGGCACTGCGTTGAAATGCATGGCAGAAGAGTGGCTCATTGAGGAGATGGGCTGAAGGGCTGTGGTCTGAAATGCTTGATATTCCCTTGGATGCAGCTGGGATCGGGCTCTGGGTGTCTTAGAGGTCTTCGTGATGGTGATAACATGCTTACAGCTGGATCAAAGCCTGAGCTTTCTGCTGCCCTTGGATTTCTTTGCACTGAGCGGAGTTGAGCCCTCCCGTAGGGCAGGTACAACCCGGCCACGGCTCTGACTTCACAGAGCAGCCACCAGATCTCCGAGCCTGCTCTTTTCTGAGTCAAAACAACAACAAAAAAAAGTGAAACTTCAGGTATTTTTCCTTCGCTCTTCGAAAGAAAGCAAAACCTTGCAGAGGAACCGGTTGTCAGGAAAAGCAAGAAGCAAATGAGCAAAGAAGAAAAAAGAGCTCGCAGAGCTTCCAGGGCCGAACGCTTGGGTTGCACCTTGGGTAAATAACGCTGCAGTACCACGGCGATGCTTCCCCCCTGGATGCTTCCTTCCCTTTCTCACTCTTGTTGGCTCTAATCTTCCAATATGATAAGAAGTGACGAGTAATGGAGCTCTTGGCCTTTTTAAATATGTATGAACTTCTCAGGGAACGCTGGAGAAATGAGGAGCGACGGAGACGGATAGCAGATGTGCGATGGTCTCACCACCGTGTCATTTACTGGGTGTTGGTTTTTTTTTTCTGGTGTCCTAAGTCATTATTCATAGGCAGAGCATCATATCTCCATGCTTTTCATGTACGGATGATTATTAGTTTAAAAAAAGAAGGCTGTATCTGGGGCGCAGCTGTGATTCTGCCACAGAAAGTCGATGCTGCGGTTCCACTTGCCCTGCCTTTGGTGTGTTGGGTCTTTGCTGCTGGCAAACAAAGGGGTTTCTGCCTCTTGTTGGAGTCAACTCGGAGCGGGAACTCGAGCACTGATGGTGTCATGGTGGGTTTTTGTGGAAGATTTGCTCTTGTTGTGACGGTGATTTAAAAACGTGGCTCCTGCTGGCAGGACACCAGCCCCAGCTTGGCCATGGGCAGAGATGCTGAGCTCATGTGTCTGTCTCCAAGGGCATCCCAGCTCCTCCGGGAGGGCTCAGCCTGACTCCCCACAAGATGCATATCAGCATAGCACATCTACTGCAGCTTACATTTGTCACCATAATGCATACAGCAGCACTGATTTTATTTTTACTGGGGAAGCGAAGCTGGCAAGGAGAGGAGCTTGGGGAAAGAGGAGAACAGGCAGTGACACAGAGAGATTTGCTCGCAGGGTGAATGCTCATGTCCCAGAGTGTAATAGTGAGCGACGTTCCCAGGTTGTATGTGATGCTGCTGCCGCCCGTTTATGCACTGGTGGTGTTTAATAGGGTTGGCTTTGCTTTTGCTCCCTGGGATCTCAAGTTGTGCTGAACCCATGGAGGTAGCTGGCCCTCAGTGCAGCTCCGGGGGGCTGTGATTTTCTTGAAGCACCTGGGGAAGGGAGTTGCCGTCTAAAGAGAATTACTGCATTGCCTATCAACTGAAAACAAAAGTCTTTTGTGCTGTCAATCATTAGGAGGCTTTCTCTTGTCAACCCGGAGGAAAATGTCTCCTTTTCCCTTCTGCCAGGCTTCGCTGGGTTTCTCCTCCATTCAAACAAACCAGCGCTTGGGCCAGCTGCTGACTGTATCTAGAAGCAAAACAAACAAAAAACACACTTGGAATATTTTATCAGGTTTTAGAACTGAAAGAAAGAAGCAGTGCAAGCCAGCAGGCGTCCTGTCCTGTGGCTGAGCCCAGGTGACACGTCATGCTATCAAGCAGGGCAGCAGGGAGAAGTTTCCTTTTTCCCCCCGTGCTCATGCTAGCATGTTTTGTGCATGCTGCAGGAACACATTCTGTTGACGAGAGTGAAAGAAGCTTGCTGTTTCTGCTCCCTTTTCCTTTTGCAAGTTAACTTGCCTTCCTGCACTGCTCCTCTGTGCTCCCGGTGTGTCCTGGGGATGGTAGAAGTGCTGGGCATGAGGTTTTGGGCTTTGGGACACGTGAGAGCTGCCCTTCTGTGCTGCCCTTTGGAGCCCTGAAGCCTTTGCAGAATTGGGCTGTGCTCCCACAGTTTCACCAAAATGACTGTGTGTTTGCAGCCTCCACGTGGCTGTGACACACACTGGTACCTGTGGGTGCCTGTTGGCTATCTGCTGCTTCCTCGCTGGGCAAACACAAGCTCTGATGATGGCTTTTTCCTGTAAACAGCTCTCTCCTGGGGCACCGTGCAGTATCAGGAACTGGTATCATTGTTCTCGGGAGCCGCATGTTTCCCTTTGCAGCCAGCTAAATATGTGAAACTGCTAAATATATACGGCTGTCAGATGGAGATTCCATTTGTCTCTTGGCCCTGCTTGCAGTGTGACACCCAAATGTTGCTCCTGTTCTGTGCCAGGGGTTTCACGGTGCACTGCAGTTACGTGACTTCGATGCCTTTGGTCCGTAGCCCTTTGCCAAGCCAAGGTGCAATACTTGGCTGATACAGACATCTGCTTGTAGCTGGGAAGCCTGAATTACCTCTGCTCAGTTTTTGATTGCGTGCCTTTTGCTTTTCCACTGCCCAGCACTGCTTCCACTGCTCTGCCCCGGCGTGTTGCCAAGCAGTGTGAACAACTGTGTGCTGTGCCATCCCATGGGATGCAAAGTGAGATAACAGAGCTCATGGCTCACACAGCCAGGGATGCTGTTTTTGTCCTTGGGGAAACCACGGCATGCTGATGCCGCTCTGCATCCTGAGACTATGCTCGTTCTCTGCTCCATTTGCTTTTGCTGCCTGATGGTTCTCCAGGGTTTTACATCAGCTATGTCTGCTTTGCCCCTTTTCTGTTATTTAAAAAGCTATTTTCAGAGCGTGGAGTCTTGGAGCAGCCTGGGCTGCCTCCTGGATGTGCAGTGTTTCTGGACCAGAGCCCAGCGCTGGTGACAACCTGCCACCTGCACTGTGCATCTCTGCTGTAGGAAACACAACCGACATCCAGAGAGCCTCCTGACCCCATCCGTTCTTTACTCCTCAGTGGTTTGTGAGCCTCAGAGCCCAGGCAGGGCTGCAGTGGGCAGTTTGTGGATGGTGACCCCCCCCGAAGTTCCCCAGACCTTCCTTTGCAGCCGCCTCATCCCAACCCATGTGCAAGTGCCGTGACTGCCTGGTGACAAGGACAAATGAGACCTGGCTTTTTCTTTTGTTTCTCTGAATGCAGAAAACATCTTATCCAGACTTTTCTTCAGAGAAGACAAATAAGAGCAACTCCATTTTCTTTGTGTCAGTCTCTTTTTGCTTCTTTTCCCTCTGAACCATAACAAAAGTGCTGGCACATCACGGCTAGTAATCAGCTTAGCTCCTATTTTCTGCAGAACTCACTTCTGGAAGCAGAGTGTGTGTTAAAGGCTCTGGGGCCACAGGCAGGAAAATGCCTTCAAGGTTGAATTTGCATTTCTGCTAAATAAACTCCAGCTACTTCCCTGCGCTAAGAGGTATTGCTTGTTGGAACATTGCTCTGTGATAGGGCAGGAGGGAAGTTTGGATGGTTTGAGTACAGAGCCTTCATCCGTAGCCCTGGGGAGGTGAGGGGACTTCGTGTCCCGGACCAGGTTGAGCTGTGATCTTCTGTGAAGTTGTCTCACCTGGGTACCACTTTCATCAATAATTGCTCTTTTGTGTTGCTTTATTCAAATCATGTATCCCTGTTTGCTTTGAGCATAACGACATCCAGCAGTTAGCGAGCCATTGATCGCTGTCAGCACAAGCCCTTAGTGTGGGTTTGTACTCTTTTGTAATAATAATAGTAATAAATCACGTTGCATCTCTCCTCTTTCATCTTCAGATATCCTAAAGCTTTTTGTGAGTGGCTGATCGTGAAGGCAGCATGCTGCTCAGGAAACCTAGTAAGCAGGGGCTGCTCCTGTCCTGGATATTGGTGCTCCCGAGCCCCAGGAGATGCTTTGAGAAACACGGCTACTCCCTCAGGTTTGATGAACAAAGGCTTTCGCCTCTCCCCATGGAGTTGAGGCATCAAAAGGAGACCAGATGGCGTCTGAAGCGCCTCACTCTGACAGCCAGGTTTGCTTCAGCCCCAGTGAAAACACAGGAGGTCACACTTGAGGAGCACGTGCTCCTCCTGGATTAATTTCAAGCTCTTCGGAGGTCTCCTCCCTTTCTCAGTGCAAAAACTGGGACCTCGACTGCGCCCACCTCCAGCCTCTTCTGCACCGTGGGCAGCTGGGTCCCTGCAGCCGTGCTCCAAGTGTCAGGTTTTGGGAGGCTTTTATTTCCTGTGAAAGTGTTTCTCACCTGTCCTTGTTTAATATGAGCTAACAGAGGGTGCCAGCTCTGTTGGAGACACTTCTTGAGTGCTGACTGAAATGTCACCCTTCCTCCCACGCGTCACCAACACCTTCGTGCCTTTGTGCTCAGGAGAAGGGGTGTCAGAATCCAGCCGAGGGGCAGGGAGCCCCGTGGAAAGGCAAATCGATGCTTCTGGCACTGCTGCACAGCACAGCAGTGCTGTCACAACAGGGAGAGCTGCAAATCTCAGTTCTGAGGTGACCGTGCTTCTGTTGATAGAAAGGATGCAGCGTGCAGAAATGCAACCCAACCCTTCCCCAGCACTTCTCCCCGGTGCTGTTTCTGGTTAAAGTACTGAACAAGGGTATTTCTTTACAGCCTTCCCCTTCCTGCTCGTCTGTAAGGAGGTCTGGTGTCCCCACATCTGGTTCTGCTGGATGAGTTGGGTTGTGAGATGGCACTCACCGCTTGCATACCTCAAGGCAGGGCGTTGCACACATAAGGAATCACAGAATCATCAAGGTTGGAAAAGACCACTGAGGTCATCAAATCCAACCATCAACCCATCCCTGCTGACCGCATCCCTCAGTGCCACGTCTGTCCTTTTCTTGGAGGAGATCTCCGAAGCAGGGCTCGCACAGCTGCGCTAACACGGGTCTTCTAGGGCGGAAAGTGAAAACAAAAATGAAGGAAACAGTTGTCCTCCAGGAAATTACAGCTCGCAGTTTGATAATTGACCCCGCGATGGAGCCGTGAGTGATTGGCTGCATTAGGGGATTGTGCGGCTCTCTGCAGCTGCCTTTTCTTTCCATCTTACAGCCCTTGCTAGCACCAGGCTGGCACTTGTCCCCTCCTGCTTTCTGGCGGATCGCTGCCCTAAATCACCCGCAGGCTCATTACCCACGTTGGGAAGCCGCTGTGTTGCGCCGCGTGGCTCCAACGAGCGCTTCCCTCCTGGGGAGCAGTCACTAATGAGGAGAGGGCCGTGCGTCCTCCGTGCCGTCTGCAGGAGGGACGTAAAGCAAACAGACAGAAAATCAGTGCTTCGCTCAGATTCCTGCCCTCCTCCACCTTGTCATGTGGGTTTCGGGAATCGTTTTAATCTGCGGCGGGGACTGCCTGACGGTATTAGGATTTTTCAATGACTGTCATTTTCTTTGTTACTTTCAGGCTGGTTGTTTCAAAACTCATTACGCTTGGCATTTATTTACTGGGGCTGGAAGCAGCCGGCACTGTGGGCTCAAAATGGAAATTGATTTACGGGGACAGTGTGTGATCTAGAAAATGTCAATTTTTTTTTTTCCTCTCGAGTCTCTAAATTAGTTTTGATTCCAATGAGGTTTTATACTATACTTATAAATCAGCGCCAAAGCGCGCGAGCAGGAAAATTGAAGTGGTTGAGCAGTGGGTCGGGATTGTGGTGTTGGTGATGCAGCCGCGTTGCAGCACTCCTCTCCCATGTAAGGATGCATCGGGGCTGGGTGAGCAGCAGTGGGTGGTAGCTGTGATGTGCACTCGGGGAGGAGCCTACTAAAATATCAGCCTTGTGCAAATGAAGAAGCGAATCCTAAGGTATCCCAAGTGGGAAGGGACCCATAAAGATCACCCAGGCCAAATCCTGGCTCAATGCAGGGATAGGTCAGTGCTGTTGGGGGGGGGTAAGGGTCTGTTTTCAGAAATGATTTGGGATCTAAGGAAACACAGCCCCCATGCTGAGGTTTTTGGGAGTATTGCAGCCTCAGCACCTCTGAGACCAGCCGGTCTCTACCAGGACTTGCCTCAGGCTGTGAAACCACTGATGTTTTTGGAAATTTGGGGTTGTTTGGGCTTGCATGCTAGCATTCACACCCTGTGAGCTCCTAATGCACACAGGTGCTCTCTGGGCACAATCTGGGGCAGCAAAGGTGCTTGAGGGAGGATTGGAAATCCACCTTTGATCTGGAGCTTTCAAGTGTTGGGATTTGACACGCTGTGGAGTTAGAAATCTGCGTAGGCAAAAATTGTGTGATCTCCTCACTGCTTTCTTGCTGAGTACTGCTAGAAAAGCCATCAGAGAGTTGGGAAGGACCTTTAAAGGCCATCTGGTGCCACTCCTTGCATTGAGCAAGGACACCCACAGCTTCATCAGGTGCTCACAGCTCCCTGACCTCAGGTGTCTGCAAGTCTTCATCTCCCCTTTCTGCGATTGGTGTGGAGTTGGGTTCTATGGGGACCCCCTCATCCATGCAGCAGGAAGTCAGTGTGCTGGGCTGGGCATGGCACAGTGGTGGTGACCACAGGGTGAGCTGCTGGGTGAGCACCATCCTCAAGGCCACGCAGCATCCAAGCAGGAGCTGGTGAGCACATGGCAGCCAAGATGCTGGCATTGAGCTCAGTGAAATGTAGGCAAATGAATGCATTTTCTGCCACTGGGCAGGAGCCTCTACCTGCTGGGCACGCTGCAGCACGTTGCTGCTGGGATAAGCTTGGCTCGAGCTCTGTCGGGTACAATATCATTTGTACACATCGTCATTTTGAATCTCTGCTGCTGTCTTTAACTTCTGGTGCTCTGCAGTCCATCTCTTCTCGCTGAGCCGCCTTGACAGTTTCCCTTGCACGCACAATTGATTTGTCGCACACTTGGCGTGACTCTCTGCTCTTTATTTGCTCCATTTTTGTGCCTTAATTGAAACATGAAGGAGCTAATACAGAGACACACAGAGGATCTGTTGCGCTGCTCCTGAGCTTTCTGTGAACCCCAGAACCCTGTCCTGGAAACCTCCCAGTGTCCCACATGTGAATGAGGCATCTCCTTCTGCTGGCACCTCCCAGCCCCTACTTGGCTGTAAAAACCTCATTCAAGACAAGATGCATTAACGCCGTGTTTATGGGGTTACTGCTGTAATCCCTGGAATTCACGCTGTGCTGCTTTGCTGTAAAGCATCTGTACGTGTCAGAACACCTTGCAAAGAGGGAAAAAACAATTTTCCTTTCTCCTTAATAAGCAGAAAATATGATGAGCCCCGTATTGCGGTTCTTTCTACGAGTGTTCTCGGGGAAGCAGTGCGGTAGTTGGGGCAAGGATTAGGGTGCTGGGCTGCACTTCTGCCCAGTTTTGAGGTCTCCGGGTTTTTACCTGCGGGATTTCACAGCATTGGACATACAGCGTCTGCTGGCCTGGGCGCATTTGGAGGCAGCTTCAAGTAAGGAACGTTCAGGAGCCACATGATCAATGCCCTTGGGTTGTGGCAGGAACAAGCTGGCTGCTAGCAGGCTGGGATCCTCATACAACCAGATCTCAGCAAATTGCTCCCCAGCCAGTTGGTTCCCAGGGGTCCTGTGGCACTTAGAGCTCCTCAGATGCGTGCTGCAGGGCTGGAACAACTGATGGTGTCAATATGAGCTGGGCTGCTCAGAGTGCACTGGAAAATTATTGAAGTCAACACGAAGTCTCGTAGCAGGTGACAAAGTGAGCTCAACCTCTTTTCTTTTTTCCATTTGTGATACCAGTGCTGCTGCTGCCCTTAGCCCAGCAGGAAGCTGAGGGGGGGGGTTATTGGTGGGGAGACTTTTAGGTGGTTAGGAAGAAAGGCGTTTTGTGTATGTGTGGGATGCTTGCTTTGCTTTGGGTTGATTTGGCAAATGGTGGTGACTTGTTTTTTTTTTCCCTTTAATTGGGGAGATGTAAGCTTAGAGCAAATTTGAAACAGATGGAGTTGGTGACATCACCCTTTGTTTTACTCCTGTTAGTGCAGATTACCTACTTTGTGCTAAATCCTGAATTCAGGCTTAAGCTCTCCCGGGTCTCCTGCCCTTTCCATTCCTTTCTGTCTGCCTGCTTTGTTCCTCCATAACAGCTCCCTCCCCAGATCCAGGCGTGGTGCCAGCCTTGACAATCACAAAACTATGAAGGCTGGAAAAGCCTCCTAAGGTCCCCAACCCACCCCCCCATGCTCACTGACCCTGTCCCTCGGTGCCACATCTCCAGGGATGATGACCCCCCTCCCCCCAGGGCAGCCTGTACCCATGCCTCACCACTCTTTACATGCTCCTTCCAGCCCGGATCCCTTAAAGCTTTCACCTTTCTTTGCCTGCCCCAGCTTCATCTGTTGGCTGCTTCCCCTGTGCTTAGCCCTTCCTTGCTACTTCATCTTCCTGTGCAACCATTTGCACCAGGGTTCCAGGCAGGACGTTCGATGACCTGTGAAAAAAACACCATGCATCTAAAGGAGCAGCAGCTTGAGCCTCCTGCCCAGGCCCTTGCCCAGCAGCTGCCCTTCAGGTGCAGCCATGGGGCTGCAGGGGGATATGGGCAATGAAGTGCTTTCCCCAGCGCAGGGCAGGGCGTGCTGCCTGGCAGGGAGCTCCAGCAGGAACCCACTGCAGTGTGCTGGCAGCACATGAAAAGCCCCATCCACAGGATGTGTTTGTGCGTGTTCTGCTGGGGAGAGCAAAGGGAGGGCTGAGAATGGAAAGGAAGGGAGCTGAGTTACACTCTGTGGTGTCAAGTTTGTTTCCAACAAGTTTTCTTTTGTTTTCCCAAAAGGGTTAAAACTCTTTTTATTTCCCCTTTCTCCAGCAGCGCCCTTGGAGATATCTCCAACAATAACATCACCATAGTCCTACTCGTGGTGCTCATGTGACCGTACAGTGGGTTGGGATGGATTGCTGAAAGCAAGGGCTCTTTTACCCCGAGCACCTGGTGGGGCAATGAATTAATGTGTTTTCCTGGTGGGAACAGGAGAAACAGCTTTACCAAGCTGTGTCCCAGCCGCTTCCATTTCCCCATGCTGGTACAGGCAGCCAGCTCCTGCTCAGTGCCACTGTCCTGCAAGCACTGGACACACTGAATGTTGCTTAAAAATACAGCCCTGTACGACTCCCTTTTGCTTTTGCAATGTAGCTCCATGCCTTTATACCTGCTGTTTAATGCCCAGGCATGTAAATACAGCTTGGTTTGTCTTGGCTGCTCCAGGGATAGCTTGGCTTCATGCCTGCCTTGGGGCTTCCAGCACGGTGTGTGCAGAGCGAGGCCAGGCACGGTGCTGGGGCTTTTCTCTCAGCCAAACAACTCAGGCATCTTTGGACCTCCCTTTCTCCATTTGGAAAACAGGACTGTCAGTTTTCAGTCATTTTGTGGGGATGAATTAACACGGAGTGACACTGGATTTGCTCCTGAGCACCTCTGCTCCCCAGAGCTTCTGAGCTGGGGTCATCTCTGGTAAGAGCATCCTTGTGTGCCCCCAACATCTGGAACTGGAGCTGGAGGAGCCAAGCAGTGCCTTGCAGCACTGATTGATGTTTTCACTGCTCTCCAGTAGCAGTGCTGAGGTCAGCATGCTGTTGGATCTTCACTCCCATCTCCCAGGCTGGGGATGGGGGACAGAGGCTGGGATTGTGCCGGGGCTGCTCTTGAGATAGGTAAAATCTTCTCATCTGTCTCATTTAGATCTTATCGCCTGTGTTTGGTGCAGGCAGTCCTTTCCTGCAGCTCTGCTTTCATCCTTAGGCAGTGACTAAGAAAAGGCTATTTATTCCTCTGTTTAAATTTATGTAAAGTGTAAACCATTGTGTCCTGAGATGTTTATAAAGCAGAGAGGCACTTCCTCTTCTCATTTCTCATTTTTAATCAGGGCTTTTCGCTTACTCACCAAGAGCAAAGCCATCATTTCTTTTCCTTTTCTCCCTGCTGAAATGAAACGGTCCTGGTGCAGGTAGTGAAAAGCAACCAATTGCACTGGCAATGTTCCCTGCATGGCCACTGATGGAGGTGATCATCTGCAACCCCAAGGTGAGAAGCACTGAGTCAGCATGAGCAAAGCATGCGGGGAATGGGCAGCAGCACTTCTCCTGCCCTGCAGTGGCACCCCCTGGGTGCTGCCCTGGTGGTGAAGGGTGAGGCCATGCAGGGATGGAAGAGCCCTGCCCACATCTGGCCAGATGTGTCCAGAGGGCTTTTGGTGCTGCTGCTTGTCCCCAGCCAGCAATGAGCAAGGGACAGCACTGGGTTTTGGGATGTGTGTGGGCAACCCAGTCCTGCAGTTGGGACAGATCATCGGTTTGGTGTATTCTTACTTTGCTTCCCTTTACAAACTCCTCATGATGAAATCTGGGAAGGATTTCCTAGCGTGGCAGTTGTGAATAAGAGCATTTTCCATCTCTTCATGCGCTGCAAAAGGATGAGAAAGTGTGTCTAATAATAGCTGTGCGAGGAAGGCTGTACACAATAAAGACATTATGAAAAATATTACACTCATTCATATTGATTTTTGCTTTGTTTGCTCGCTGCCTGCTTTATTACCCCGGCAGAGCCATGAGCAATGTCATCCCAGGCTCAGCTAATGAGCAAACATCAGCTGTCAGCAGGCTGGCTTGAAAATTCGCTTCCTCAGTTGTGTTACAAATAACAGTTAGAAATGTCTGTCCAGGGCTGGGAGTTCTCCTGCACAACCGGTCTGGCACAGAGGAACACCAGGAAGAGATGGAGCTGTTCTGGTTTATGCTCTGGGTGTGCAGAGCTGCTCCATGGGGCCATCCTGGGAACCAGGGCTGTGTGATGATAGGATGGCCGACCCCTCAGCTGGGATTAATCAGTCCCTCCCCAGGTTCTGCAGGTTGCCTTTATTCAGTGACCTTTTTTTAAGCAATGCTCTTCCCCTCTACTCCTCCCCCCACCTCCAGAAAGGGAATGTTTGCAAGTGCTTAATGCATTTCAAACTGACCCCCCTGTTCCCAGTAGCAAGGGCAGGAGTTAGCCCTGAGGTGTCTGGTGGGAAGAGGTTTGGGCTGTCACAGGGGCTGATGTGCATGTTTTTTTGAATAACATTAATTAATTAGAATTTTGCAGCCCCCTGTCCATGCTGGAGCGGTGGTTCCCTTCATTAGCACCGAGATAAATGCTGCCTGCAGACAGCAGCATGCTCCCCAAACCTTCCTGTCTCCTTGCAGGGGAGCACGTTCTCAGCTGGGACTGGATTTACAGTGCCATCATGTATTATTCATTGGAAATGATACATATTCCAACTCTGCAATTGTGCAGGCCAAGGCAGAGTAATTCTAAGGATATCTCCAACCTATAAATCTTAGCAGTCAAAGCATTAATAGACTTTGTGTGCATGCGTTTGTGGCTACACGAGTAACTGTATTATATCTCTCATCTTAGCAGAGAGCAAGACCAACATAAAAGTTATTGTTATGCAAGCAAGCAACACAGCATTCAATGCAGTGAAGCATCTCAGGTGTTCAGTATTCCTCTATTTTTACTGGGGGAAATCAGTGATCTGTGCATGTGTAACAAGTCTGAACAGAAGTTCAGGGCTGGTCTCGGTGCATGGGCTGGGAGAAAGGGAGAGCTTCCAGTGTGAGGCTCTGCCATTGGGACTGGGCTTGGGATGCTCGGTCTCAGCGCTGCCTGTGCCCAAGCTCTGATGAAAAGTCAACTGGTTGCTGCAGCTGCAGGTTTTGGTGTTTGTTAGTGGGATTATTTCTGACTGGGGCAGAGGAGGAGGGGAGGAGGGAATGATGTCTCTTCCAAAAAGTGCCAGGATTTGATCTCAAAAATTTATCTTCGAGTCAACAGGATGTGGGACTTCTTAAAGGAGGAGGGAAACTTATGTTGGTCTTTTTGTATTAAGTGCTATTATAGATTAAAAAGACCAAAAAGGCGTTGTTTATTTAAAACCTGTGTTCTTTGCTGTCATTAAATCTTTGTATTCCCAGTAATTCCCACTCTTACCCTTAGGTCTAACAGACAGCTTGGAAAGCCCTTTTCTTTAACCGAGTAAATAAGATTTAGCTCCTGCACGCTATCTACCTGTTTCTATGGAAACCAGATTTTAGAGCCAAGCAGGCTGCTCGAAATCAGCATCGCTCCTGGTACGGCCGCAACCTGCCTGCAATAAAACGCACCCCGGGGGCTCACATGGAGACACTGCATGAATGGGGGCATGGCTCGCTGCTGCCCAACTGGTCCCATCTCCTCAGACTCTGATAGTCAAGTTATTTTTTTTGCTGAGGGGTTGATTTTGTCTGTGCCCAGAGGGTAATGGAGATGCTCAGGACTGTGCTCGGTGCAGAGGGAATCCTGGAGCCCCAGCTGTGGCTTTGCTGAAGCAATGGAGATGCGAAGAGTGGGGTAAGCAGGCATCCCCCTGGGGATGTTGCCTGGGATGCTGCAGTGAGCCTGGGCTTGATTCAGGAGGAAACCAACTCACTGGAGTGTTGCTTGTCTCTGGGTTCCCATTCAAACACATTGAGGAAGAGCAAGCCAAGCACCACTTCCCTCCTGTACTGAAAAAATTATTAGAGGATAATTATGTTCTTAGATTGGATAATGAAACATTTTTCTCAGCAAGCCTCTGGGCCCAAATAGATGCATTTTTGTGTTATTTTTAACGCTGCCATTTTTTAGACACCAGTTCCTTTTTGTAATCAAAGCTGAGCAACGTGATCGTCTGTATGACAATCTCCATTCTGTTTTTGCCGTGCTTGGGATTCGGTGATGCCAGATATCCAAGGGTCTTCCCTGGAGACGGGGGTGTGGGTAGAAACCATCAGATGGTTGCAAACAGATGGCCTCTGGTCATCCTGCTCTGATATCAGTGGCTGCGTCGCATCGGTGGTTAATGTTTTAATGAAGAATGAGGGCAGGTTGACATTGGCTCTCTGGGTGGCTGTAAATCCCCGTGGTGTTGGCAGTGGTTATGGTCTTTTGTAGCCCATTAGGTTATTTCCATAGGGTGTTGGTTTCACTGCTATCCATGCGTTTCTCTTTTCCGTCCTTACTGGGGTTGCTGTGATGGTTGGAGCAGTGCTGGAGGCGGCGCTGTGAAATTGGAGTTAGTTGTGGTGGAAATGCATTGTGGCATCGCAGAGAAAGGCTGATGGCCCTCGCTGAGTGGATAAACACCACGTCAGGCACCTTGATCCCTGTCTGTGTGCCAAAATCCTGACGGTAATGAGGGTTAATGACACGCCGCTGCGATAACTTTGGAGCAGACCCAAGGCTTAGCGGGAAGGACCACAAACATGGGCAGAGCCGCTGCTGGCAACTCATTGGCTTTGGGTTGCATTGGCTGCTCCTCGCTACCAGCCTGGGAACGCTGCCCTGCTTTGTGTGGGGAAGGTTCCCTCCATCCCATGTGCTGGGACAAATGTCATTGCTGCCCTCCACTGGGAGGGGACGGGGCAGTTCATAGAACGTCCAAAAGGTTTTGCTGCAACGCAGTGTAGGTGGATGCTTCTTCCGTACTCTCACTGTGTGCATCAGTGGTCAGGGCAGGACAGGGCAGGAACCACGTCCTGCATCTGGAGGATTTTTTCCATTCTTTTTACTTGAAGCCCTTCTGCAATCTCAGTGGAAAAGAAATCCTCCCTCCTCATCACCTATTTATGATTGTAATCGCTAACCAGCCATCTTTCTAATAAAAGGATGGCTGTTAAATGGAGCCCCAGAGAGCCGAGCTGCTTACAACTAAGTTTCAACTTCAAATAAGTTTCAACTTATTTCCGTGCCAGCTTTTTAATATAATTTAACATAGTTCTAGCCCTTTCTTCTGAGTAGTTATCCCCCAGGAAAGCGTGGCTGTTCTGTTCTTTTGCCTTGCAGACACCTGGCTTTAGGCTGTGCTATGGGGAAGGGGTTGGCACATGGGGCAGCAGAGATCTTGGTATTCATAGCACAGATGCAGATACATGAGGAGTTCAGTTCTGTCCAGGTGATGAAATTCTCTGAAGTTAAAACTCTGGCAACAAACGTGCCTGTTGCTCTTCCTTCTTTGTTTCTTTCTTTGAGATTCCATTTGTTTGAAAGCTGTACTGGTGCACGGTGCTGCTTCCAGCCTGGTGGCATCCCAGTGTGTGCAGCTCCCACTGCCAAGGCAGAGCAGCAGAGCAGCAGAGCAGCAGAGCAGCAGAAGGAGCTCTGCCTTCGCAGCTGAAGCAGGGGCAGAGGTGCAGGCATGCTGTCAGAGGATGCGGGTGGATGCATGTTGAGGGCTCTGCTGGATATTGAGGTGCACAGTGCATCGTGTGGGGCTCTCTGGGGCCGTTTGGGAAATGCTTTTGGAAGGAGTTGATAGGCCACGTGTCTGCTTTGGGAGATTTATGGATGGGCCTGGCCAAGCTTCCTCTTCTTATGTTTCATTGAAATTTCCCCTGTTTGCTGTGGAATGCGCGTTGGTGGAGGGGAGGAGGAGTGACCGAGAGTGCGCAGCTCTGACAGCAGCAGTGGGACGACGAGTCCTTCAGTGGGGCTCAATGGGGCTGTGTGTGTGCTTTGCCAGCTTCTTTTCTCACACAGCGTTGTGCAGCGTGTTCTTAAGAAGGGCAGAGAATAGGATCACATAGAAGTGATGCTGGGTTTGCTGCCCATTGTGTCCACGTTGCTGGAAAGCAGTGCAAATACTCTGGCTGAGCTACTTCCTTTCTCCATGTCATATCTCCTCTATATATTCCCCTTTCATGGGGTTCTTCTCTCACTGTACTGCAACATGTGCATCCTGCTCTGTGAGCTCCAGGCATCCCTCGTGCCCCACACTTTGCCTTTGTTCCCAAGCAGAGCTGTGAAGCCCCACAGGAGCAAAGCAGCAGTGCTGCACTCAGCAGTCACTGAAGTGTCTCCAGGTTTGTGGGGCTAATTGCATTAGACATGTTCCATCCTCTGCTTATGGAGGAGTTGTTCTGCTCCATGCTTTTAACCCCACCTGCAATGCATGGGCACAGCAGGGGGATGCACAAGGTGGGACCATGTGCTGCCCATTCTGGGGGTAAGCCGGGGTGAGCCTGGCTCAGTTCTATGCATACTGTAAGTTTAGATGAGAAGGAAGGTGAGGAGCAGCAAATTGGGATCTCTCTTCTTGCGGCAGGGTTCCAATCTATGTAACTTGAGCGGATAATTAACAAACTTTTATTTAAATGAGGAGTTGTTCTGGTGTACAACCTGCCAGCTTTTATCCACAGCAATGCCAGTATCCATGCCACAGCCTACTGTTGTGTGGATGAACATACATTACTGATAACACTCACGTCTGCAGCAGAATAAAGCAGGCTATGAAAAATACATAAGTGGGGCCTTTGTTGGAAGAGCATGGCTGTACTTCTCCCCACTGTGATAACAGACTGGGGCATTTTGCTGTGTTTTTTCCCTTGTGGTGCAGTCATCAACAATTTCCTCTCCCTCCCCCAGCGCATCAGCTCATGTGCTCCCATCTCATAGCTCGCATCCCCAGGTGATTGCTGCCATGGAGCATGGGGGAGTAAGGGGGGATGGGTGAGAAGTGGGCAAAAACAGGGAGGAAAAGTGAGGGGAAAAAAAGCATGTGGGAAAAATGCAGTGTTTTGGAAGACTTTTTCTCAGTCTGAGCCCATTTGTCCCCATTTCTCTGCCCTCTTCTCTATGGATATGCTTATAGTGCTGCTGGGTGTCAGGTACCAGCTGGCAGAACCGATCCCGTGATGAATATTGCAGGGAGCTGATGTGGGGCTGTGGTGGTTTGGATTTGCTGGTGTGCAGAGGGACAGCCCCAGCGGCTCCAGGAGCTCCCTCGGTGTTAGCATTGAACCCGGGGCCCCCTCAAATTCCAGCAAGTGGTGCAGACAGAAATCCCAATCCTGGGGAGTGATGGAGAGCCTCGCTTCCAGGTTCTGTGTTCTTGGTATGCCTTGCTTGCTCCAAAGAGCTGTTATTCATGGGATGCATCACCTGAAACAAAGTCTCACAGACTGATGGTGAGGTCACCCTGTGGCATTCGAGAGGATCTCCTAGACACGCTGGTGGGAAGAGGAGCCAAGCTGCCATGGGGAGAGCCAGCTCTCGGTTTGGGATCTTGGGTGACACGGGTCACCCCATGGAGTGAGTCTGCCTGGGCTGGTGAAGCCCCACTCCTCCTGTCTGCAGGTCCAGCAGTGTGCAGAATGTAGACAGCTTCTTTCAACCCCCCTCGGGTCTGCTCAGCATTGCCAAATGGCGTGGGGGCAATGTCGGAGCAGGATGGGGCTCACAGCTGCAGGTCTCTATGCCTGGGTTAGCCCAGCTGCTTAGCCCTGCCCAGGACAGAGCCTGGCTGCTGCCCACCAAGCTGTTCCACCACCCAAAATCTCATTTACAGCAGGAGAGGGAGAGAACATGCGTGATTTAATGTTTTCTTTGCGAATGTAATTTCAGAGAGGGGAATACTTGCATAAATACACATACATCATCTGCCTGTCTTTTCCCTTTTAGCCACTCAAACATGTGATTTCATTCCTCCAGCTTTAAAGCCAAGCAGGCGAATGTTAAGTTGTTAAATAAGTCAAACATAATTATTCAGGTACCCGGCAGAACGTGCTTCACAAGTGCAGAATCTGAAATCCAGCACAACGCACGTGGGCAAATCCTTTTGTGGAGGTTGTACTCCTATGGGGAACGTCATTTTGACGGGAATATATTTTCCCTCTCCCCTTTCTCAGCCTGCCGTGTACGGTCCTGATGCTTTCGTGGAACTCCCATTCATTTTGATGGGGAATTATTCAAACCTTTCAGCTCGGTCCCCGAGCTGCAGCCCAGGCACAGCCTCTGCATCTGGCTGAAATATGGCATGGAAAAAAGGAAGTTGTTTTGAAGAAAAAACCCCTCTTTATGGCAGACGGAGAAACGTTGGTTAAAACTGACTTTATAGTAATGTGGTTTTTTTAACCTTTTTGTCCAAAAATGGAAGAAAGACATTTAGAAAGTTGGTGGGTTCAAAGGAAACCCTGTAGCTCCAAGAAGTTGGCAGCAAGCCTCCATTACTGGCCCAATGCACCAGGTGTGTCAGCACCTATTTCCCCATCGGTTTTTCTGATCTCATCTTCAAGTTTGCATGCATGGCTTTAGGGGTGGAGCGCTGATAAGGCTTATTGGTGGCACTGTCCGGAGCTCCCAGACCTCCATTAAGCTCTGATTGAGCCCTCTTCTTTCTTGGCTGCCCTCTGACCTTGGCCATGAGGACAAGCATCCCCCTGCCTGCTGAACCGCTTGTGGTCATCCAAACCTGAGCCCTTGTGCTGCATCCCATGTGATGTGACCCCACGTTGATGCAGGAAGGTAAATCCTTTCTCCCTCTTTCCCCGCAGCGCAGGGCTGACCGCAGCACCGCCCGGCTGCTCTTTGTCTCCAGCGACTGATTAAAAGCTTCGAGAGAGAGCATGTGGTGGTTAGAGCTGTGTTTTCCTCCCCGTGAGCCAACGTGTGATTATGTGTGTGTATTTTTGGCATCCCTTTCCTGCACGGGGCTCGCTCCTATGTCATTTTAACGTTACGCCTCGAAAATTCACCCAAGCTTCTGGTTCCCGTCGACTCCGCATTTGCTCAATCTGTTCTTATTAATTTTTAAACACACGCGTTTTGGCGGTGGATAAACAGCTGCTGACACTTTCAGAGTCGTACTGCATCACCACGCAGCTGACAAAGCTCTCCCAGAATGGGAACTCCTCTGTCTGGGTACCCATTGCCTTTCCTTTGCTTTCTTTGCTGCGTTGAGCCACCCCAGGCTGCAGGGTGAAGCCGAGCTGGTGCTGGGGCATCCAGCTGGGCACCCTGAGCCTCTTTGTCATCGCTGCTTGCACCCCCTTAAATCACTGCCTGAAAGCATTGTGCCTGGATCATAGAATGAATTTTATCATAGAATGGCCTGGATTGAAAAGGACCACAATGACCATCTGGTTCCAACCCCCTGCTATGTGCAGGGTCGCCAACCAGCAGACCAGGCTGCCCAGAGCCACGTCCAGCCTGGCCTTGAATGCCTGCAGGGATGGGGCATCCACAGCCTCCTTGGGCAACCTGTTCCAGTGCATCACCACCCTGAGTGAATCTTTCTTTCCTTTTCTTGGAGGCAGCCAAGATCTCATCTTTGATATTCTTTTTTTCTTCTTATTTTTTTTTTTTAACAGCTGTATGGATTTGTTAGGTCTGAAGGGACCCTTACATCATCTTGTCTCACCCTCCGTACAGCAGTGGCTGTGCAAATCCACCCTGCTCCCCTTCCGCCCTGTAATTTGTGAGCTGCGGCTGTACACATCCCGCTGAGGGAGCCAATGTTTCGGACATGTTTGACTGCCATTCCTTTCTACACCAGTTTGCAGCACCATTTCGGGCACCCACATAGCGGTAAATGCAGTGTCTGTGTAGAGCAGGGACTGAATTTAATCGATTCCATCAAATCAAAGCAGTTTACGGGCACATTTACGCACCGTTACAGTACAAGCAGGGGACGTGGCTTCTGATTATCGGTGTCTCTGGGAAGCAGCCTCGTGCTCTATTTCCTCATCAGCGCAGAGCTCCTGCCTTTCTGCAGGCACAAACAGTTCACTGACAGAATGGTATCAGCATCCCACAGCGCAGGCAGTGAATGCTCCCCTCTGGGCTGCTCTGTGATGCTCTGCAGCTGAGGCGTGGAAGATGCTCTGCGTGGAGCACAGGAGAGCGTGGGAGGCTGCTCTGAGCCATGCCCTGTGATGGGAGACCTCTGCTGATGTTTGTGGCTAATCGTTCTTTTTGGGGAAAGGGGGTGGTGGAATTAATTTGCTCTTCTAAGGAGCACTGAGCTGGTTGGGAGGACCTTGTTTGCTCTGTTGGTGTGCGTGGCTCCTTTTGCAGTGGTGCTGGGAGCTGTTTTCCAGGTGAGGCAATGGGCACGGACCTGTGTGTGTGGCTCTGGGGGATTTCACTTGGCAAACCAAATGATAATAACAATGAAAACCCAAAGTTTGCAAGGTGTTTGTCGCTTCTGGAGGACGAGAGAAGATTGGAGTGAATGAAATGAAGGTCTCTTGTTCTGCTGCTCTCTTTGTCTTAGTTGTTTCTGCCTGACGTTGCTTTGGGTTTTGAGGTGCTGGAGGTGCAGTCGTTGCCTTTCAGCTGTAGGAACGACAGTGTTTCATCCAGGTGAGTGTGTTCTGTTTGGGAAGCTTGGAGCAACCCAAAGGTCCATCGACCCCAACAGACACTGAGGGACATGGTCAGTGGACACGGCAGGGATTGGTTGAGGTTGGTCTTGGTGGTCTTTTCCAACATTAATGTTTCTGTGACTTTAAGCAGCTTTGTTGGGAATGCCTTCATTGAGAGGGATTAAACCTAATGCAACCTAAGCCAGTTTCTCGGAAGCAGGTTGGGATATCCCTGCTTGGCATCAGACTCAGTGCTTTTTCCATCTGCTGTGACAAATCCCATCAGTGCTGAGGATGGGGGATGAATGACGTTGGGCATTGTGAGTTACGGAGCACAAAGTGAGATGATTCCAAGCACCCTGCTTGGCACAAGATGGGCTCCAGCCCTGGGGGCACCACTGAGATGCTCTGCTGGGATCTCCAGAGCCAGTGGAGATGCAGGGCAGCGTTTTGGCCGCCTGGAAGCACAGAGACAGCAGTTAGCTGGCGGCATTCCTTGCATGGCAGTGTTGCTGCTGGTGTTTCCTTCCACGTGCTCATACAGCTTGGCACAATGCCTCTTTGTGGTGGCTTGGTGCTGCGTGGCAGCACAGGGTGATGCAAGCCGAGCTCTGTTTGGTGACATCAGCCATTGTGCTCAGGGCTTTGCAGCCCGCCCCTGCGGGTGTATTTACAGTGTTTAAGCTAATTAGCATCCAAGGCTTTTCTTCCTTCCTCCTGTGTTCTTGCTCTTTAGGCACGAAGGGCGAAGTGCCCAGCAGGTGTGAGTGCTTTCAGCAGGATCTCTGCTGGTTCGCAAGGTCCAGACCTTTGGAGCCAACAAGACACTGTTCCACCTCCTCCTGTGCTTGAATCTTTCAAAAGCTTCCCACCTGTTTGACCCTTCTTCTCAAAGAGAGGGGGAAGCAGGGTGGAAATGCAGCTATTTACTCCTTTCAGAGCATAACAGGCCTGCAACCATGTAGGGCAGGGACATCCCATGGCAGCACCTTTGGATTTGGAGAGAGAAGGCTGTCCTTTCTCCCTGCTCAGCCCAACAAACCTGGCCAGCAATTCTTCACCTATTTTAAAGGCTGATTGATTGCCTCTTCCTTGCTTTTGAGGTCAGTCTGTGCCTATCACCCAGCGTGCTGCTGCTCCATCTCGTGCTGAGTGCTCGGCATCCTTCCAGGTTAATTACAGATCTGCTGCGTTTGCTAATTGGGGCAGAGGGAAGGAGCTGGCTTGGCCAGGCAAGGAGCTGGGCATTACCTTGGCAGCAGCTCCAGGAAACTCAACCAAGCTCCTGCCTCAGCCGTTTGGGTTTTTCTTTCTCCCTTCTAATTTCCAGGAGAGCGCAGTTCCCTGGCTTCATTAGCTTTGTTTCCCGAAGGATGTACTTTTATAGCCCACTTTTCTGACTATTACAAAGCAATGCAAATGAACCCTCTGTGTTTTTCTTAGAGGCAGTTTAGCAGTGTGCTTGGGCTCGGGGGAAGCAAGCCCTGCATCTCAGGCTGCCCTGTGCTCAGGCATCTCTGGGAGCCCTCCTTGTCTCGGGGCAGCTGGGAGGAGGATGCTGAAATCACATCTACACCTTTCATTTCTCCTCCCCTCAGAATCCCATTGCCTAAACTTATCCCATTATTGCTCTAAGAAAAGCAGAACGTGGTTGGGGCTTCCTGGGTCCCAAAGGTGATGTGTATTGTGGTGCAATGGGATCACTCAAGAAGTGAGAGCTCATGGTGCTGGGCAGCAGCTAGAGGAGGTGACACAACTGTCCCCGTGCACTGCTGCATACCAGGACTAAGGTAGTTTAACTTCCTGCTTAATTAATGCTGTTCCATATCGTGTGGAAATGTGAGAGTGGCTGCTGCTACCTTACACCCCGCAGCTGGGACGCATCCTAATGGCTCATTCCCAAGTCAGCACTTGGAGGTGATAACAAGCTTTCCCCATCAATAATTTTTGAGATATCAAGACTTTTCATTTTCCTTCTTCTCTCATGCTCATGTTAAACAGCTGTCTCATTTATGGTCACTTGCAAGTTCTGTGCAAATTGATGGGGTCAAGATCAGCCAGGTAAAAGTGGTGGAGATGCTGTCAGGTGGGTGTGTAATTAATTTCAGGGCCTTCCTCTGAGCACTCGGCATTGGGGTCACATTGATGTGCATGAGAGCTCCCAGCAGTGCTGGGCTGCCCATAGATTGCTGCCATCGGTATCGTTCCACCCATTTCCAGTAGGAAATCTCCTGTATTCCCACTCTGGAGGTACAGCCTCAGCGTCTGGTGGCTTTGGTGTTAGCTCCCTTCCTCAAGTGCCTGCATTCATTTTCCCCCAGTCCCTTAAAGTGCCATCAAAGTAAACTCCTCGCCTCACTCACTGCCAGGCTATCAGATAGTGATAGCAGAAGTAACTGGATGAGACAGAGACTCAGCATCCGTGTCGGAGAGGAGAGGCCATTAAACAGCAGAATAAGTATTTATTGCTGTTGTGTTAGAGGAACTTGCCAGCATAAAGAAAGCAACGTTGGTTTCAGGGCATTAATTTCTGTGCCTGGATGCAATGTGGGAGTTGCGTGGTGCATCCAGGTACAGCTCCACTCACAGTAAGGCTCCTCTATATCAGCCTGCCTTGCTCTTGCCCTCTTTTGCTTTTTGCTTTTGTCTTAGGGAGGTGAGGGACCTGCTCTGTGTTGGTCCTGGCTATGGGATGGGGACATCCAAATGGCAGAAGGAACTGAGGAGCTCAGGTGCCTCCTCATGGCACAGACCTCAGTGCTTAGGGATGGGGCACTGAGTTACAATTGGATGTGTTCCATCCAATGCTTTGTGACAGGGAAAGACAGATTGGTGCCTTAAATATGGGAAAGGATGTGTGTGCATGTCTGACAAGTTTATGATGATGTGGCAGAGTGGTGTTAGCTCTAAGTCCACCTGATTACCCTTCTCTCCTCCCTGTCAGGGGATATTGCTGTTTTTGCAATTGCTGCCCACTGTTGCAAGGCTGAATAATAGCAGAAAATATGCTGGCCCCAGATTGCTCAAAATAAGGGTGTTAAAATGGTACAAGAGCTATTCCCACTGCAAATCAGCTTCTCCAGTGCCTTCAATGAAGGCGTGTTTGCATCCCCAACACTTAATGCAGCCAAATCATGGGTTTAATGCAGCATAACGCTGGGTTTAATAACCCTTTTTAAAAAGGAGCAGCCAAGCAAATATGGCATGATGGCAGCAGAGCTCCGTGCAGCCCATCACCACTAATGGCCTTCATGCACACTGCTCCAGAGCTGCAGAGCCCACAGATCGGGACCACAGGTTGGGGTGCCAAAGGGAAGCATTCCAGCACCGTTGGGTTCTGCGGGTGCTCTTGCAGCCACACTGCTCCTTTCCCCCTCTTGAAGACCTGGGTGTGTGTGAGGTGAATCGATCCCAGCCTTTGGTGTGTGCCCTTCATGCTTTCTCAGAGGAGTTTTTGGTTTGGGTAAAGATGCTCTCATCTGGAAAGCGCATCTCTGACAGTGTGCTCTTGTTAGAGGGCTTAACCTCATTATCTTGAGAGGTGTAATCGTTTGTCACTGTGACCATAATGCAGCCTGACACTGGCGCTCTGGGCTGTGGCTAAGAGGTCTTGGGGACAATCTGTGTCAGATGCTCATTTCAGATTATCTTAACCCTTTGCTATTCCCAAGGCCAAGAATCCCTTTAGCAAAAGGAGGAGTGATGCGTGTCCAGCCTTCCTTGCTGAATATTAGAAGCAAAATCCAGCTTTTACCTGATCTTTCTGCCTCCAGTTCGCAAACCGGAAGCCCAACCAGCAGTCTGGACCCATGAGGCTCATGGTCTTTGCATCCCTGGCAAGCGAATCAAAGCTTATTGCTGCTATTGCCTGGGTGCCTCTTGATTTCACTTGAAATGTGAGAAACCACATGCAGTGTAATCCACCGATGGTGTCGGGAATTAATGCAGAGGAATCCAGTGAAACAGAATCATAGAATACCCCAAGTTGGAAGGGACCCATAAGGATCATCACATCCAACTCCTGGCTTCGTACAGGACCACACCAGCTAAACTCACATCCCTGAATACTTTTCAATCCTGACCCATTTGCCGAGGTGAGGGCAAAGATTTCATACCAGTCTCAAATAGGAATGAGATACTTCAGCAAAGCCAGCCCAGTCTTGTTGGTTTGAGGAATTCCCTGCAACAGCTGTGGGATGCTCGAGAGGCAGCAGCCTCAGCTGCGCGGTGTCTGGGGATGTGGCTGCACATCAGCTGTAGGTTTGATGTTGGCTATGCTTGCTGTGCACGTGCTGCAGGGCCTTACAGGCATTATGCAATTGCACACACAGCATGAATGATGGATCTGCAGTCAGCTGGTTGTGTTCTTTGCATTTTAGGCTGGCTCACACGCTCCATAGCTTGGCTGCACTGGTGACAAGCAGCTCTGCGGGGCTTGGCACTGGGTTATCGAGGTGTTAGTAGTGAGAGAGGCTCATGCAAAAAGCAGGTGATGGATAGTATTGCTCTGGCACTTTGGTTTGCCACTGTCCTGCCTTGGCAGTGGCTCCTGCTTCTCCCCTGCAAACTGTTGCCATCTGGACACATGCAGCTTGCCCCTCATTGCGCTCTCATGGCTGCTTTTGTTTCAGTGGCCATTTCCCTGCAGCTCCTCACATCAGTGTTGTTCCTGTTGGATACCATCACCCAACTCAGAACCAATTTACCCTGCTTGTGTCCTGATCTGTGATCTGGTTCCTTCCCACTCATAGGCAGATGATTTGCTCTGAGGATTTATTTTGACCTTTATGAGTTTAGATACCAACCAACCCCAAAATCAACCTATATGATTTCAGGTTCTCATTTTACCTTCCCCCTGAGCACCATCTGTGCAGGTGTGACAACACCAGGCTCTCTGCCCAAGCTTATGGATGCTGTGCGGAGCTTCTGGTTTGCTCAGCAGCAAACACTGGCTTGTTTGGGATGCACGGGACCTGGCCAGGGCTCAGCACAAGACACAACCCCTGCAGCCATCTCCGGGCACAGCAAGGCTTGGAGCTTCCCTATGCAAAGCGTGCTCCAGCCCAGCTGGCTCAGTTTGTTTTTGCAAATAATGAGAGAGTTTATTTTAGTTTCCTAGATGCACAGTGGTACTGCTGGAAATAAACAATGCTGGAGGAAATAGAAGAGTGCTATGCACGAAGATTTATTTATTTTTGTTGTAGTTTATTTTAAAACCCATAATTCCTAAAAGAAAGCATTGTCAATAGGGAAGATGAAAATCAGTGGGTTTCTTGTGGTGTGAAGGTTCTGTTGTTGGTTGGGTTTGGGTTTTTTTGCTATCAGAAATTTTGTTTTCTTGCTCCGCCAGGATTCTTGCAAAGTGACCAATATGTTTTAAATCCCATTTTGCAGCTCGGTTTTGTTTTCAGAAGTGTGGAACCTTTGCTGCATCTACTGGGGCGTGCGCGGCTCTCCTTCTCCCTCACCGCTCGTGTTGGGTCACAGCGGTGACCTTGTGCCACGCGGCATACCACAGGGAAAGGAGCGACGGAGGCTGTTTGGTTTAGCTCATGGCAGAAAGCACAAAGGGAACTGGAATGTCAGGAATGCAAAGAGCGACCTCGCCCCGAGCGGTGAAACCAGCAGGAATTTCCCAGCCAGCCCTTACAGGTCAGCTTTGGGATCAGCCCGTGGGTGCAGCCTCTCTGCAGCTCCATTGGGTGCCTCCTTGTCAGCCTGTGTGTGTGCACTGAGTACAGTTTTCTTGGAGCAAGTAGCACTGAGAAATGGATGAAGCTGCAGAAGACCATATTTAAGCTCACAGCTCCCCCCAAGAAGAGAAATGTGGTTGTATAGGCGTGCTTTTCCCTAACAGTGTGTACAAATGACTCTGCAAACCCTTTCTCCCCCAGTGCTGGGTTCAGGGCTTTCCCAGGGCTGCCCAACCCATTGAGGACAACCTCATAGCACCTCTGAGACCAATCCAAGGGGTCTGCACCTTTGGAAGCAATTGCTTGGGGCTCCCGGATGGTGCAGCCTCAGTTCTCAGCTGTTGAGCAATGGATGGAAAGGGGGGATTCCCAAAAGCTCTGAACTTCTGGAATAATGACCATCAGTCATCAGGGAACTGATGGAAAATGGTTTCTTGGGTATGCTGGGAAGCAAGGCTGCTGCACTTCTAGGCTGCCTTGAAAGAAAGGGGAGGTGAGTGTTACTGGGATGTGTAATTCCACTTAGTGTTATATCTGTATTAGCTGTGCTAATGTGTCCTAGGAGCAGCTAAGCCTCAGTTGAGATCACAGACCCCTCGTGCCAACTGCTGCATGGATGTGTAATGGAGCAGTTCCTGCCTCGCCTCATAGAAAATGATAGCCAGGAGGGGCAGGAAGTATTACAGTGTTTCTCAGCAAATAAGAAGCTCCTTAATGGGAAAAATGAGACACAGTTTAGCAAACAGTTCAGGATTTACTTACTTTTAAGAATGTTGTTTAATCCTGTTGAAACTGAGAGGATTACTTCTCCTCAAACTGTGTTTAGTGCTGCCCAGGCTTGGGGCTGGTGGAGCTGTGCTCCCCACTCCATCTTGCAGGAGCTGTACTGGGAGAGCCCTCTCTGCTGTCGACCCAGCTCTGCTCAGCTGTGTTTTTGGAGCTCCCTGGCTTCATGGAGGCTCTCTGTTCCTGATCCCTCTTGGAAAATGGGTTGGTTTAGTACCTGAGCTCATTGCTGGAGCCAGGTGCCGGGCTTTGATGTGCAGGGATGCTCGAGATTGGGGCTTTTCATGAAAGAACAAAGCAAGAAGCATGGGTGAAGAGAAGAGCATTTCTTTTACGTTTCCCTGGAAGTCAAACCCTCAGTGCAGCTGTCTGATTCACGCACTGATTTTTGTGCTGTGCAAGGCTAATAATAGACTGCAGAGGAGACTGGGACTTCCCTGGGACTGCTCACACACAGCAGGCACAATGCAGTGCCTCTGGGCTGCCCCAATGAGCCCAAAGGCACTAATGAGCTCAGTTCCACCTCCTCTCCCAAACTGGTGATGTTAGAGGGCGCAGAGGGATTTGGTAAAATGGGCACTGAGATCTTCAAAGTTGCTGACAATTTGGGGATTGAGAGCTGTTAGGAGATGGTCGCTGGTTCAGTGCTCACCCAAAGCAGAGGTGGGAATCTCACCAGCTGGTGCCTGCAGCATGCTGGCAGCAGGGCACGTGGCTGGAACACCTTTTCCAGAAGTGATCAACTTTTGCCTGTGCTTTTTTGTTATATTACAGTAAAGTGAGGAACTTTATGCTTTCTCTTCTTGTTGCTCGGTGTTCATAGTCCCCCATCAGTGGCTCCAGGGCGTCGCTGTAAAAACCAGGCCAACAGGGATGGTGCTGTGGTTGCTATCCAAACAGTCTCCAAAGAGTGAGAAGTAGGCCAAAATAGGCTCTTGATAGCCACAGCAAAAATGATGTTTTGTCTAATTAAAAAAATCCCCTATCCATGCCCTCTTGATTAGAGGGAACTGTCGGGGGTAGCATCTTATTAAAATAAGAAATAAATAAGGATGCTTTGTTAACGCCCTGTTAGAAGCATTGCACAGTGGACAGTAAAGGCTCTTAGGTGAGAGAGGAGAATCCCCTCTTGCTTTGCAGCTCCTTTCAGTGCCGGATGCCCCTCGATGACGTTTTATTGGCCAAGTTTTAACATTCACAGGCTCATTTGCCTTGTTGAATAATTCAGCATCTCAATTCTCCAAGTGAAGGTCAGCTGGGAAAGGCCGAAGTGTGGCAGCTCCTTTGTGAAAAGCCAGGAGGTCCCCTCAGAGCACTGCCAAGTGCTGGACAACTCCTCGTGTTCCCAACCCAATGGGTTTTTTGCCCAACAGGGAGCTGTGTGGGGGGTGGGGGGGCAGCAGGGACCCATCCTGCATCCCTTTATCTGCATCCCAGTCACACATCTCTGTTTGTTCCAGTGGGCAGGAAACCATTCCAGAAATAACAGGTTTGTCTTTTCATTCTGGCTTTGATAAATGGTGAATAGGAGCAAGGATAAGACATGGTTTAGATCTGTACGTGACTGAAACCGTTCTTTGTTTTTCTTCACTTAAAATTCTGCGTAGCAATTAAAACAGGAGCTTACATCAAATGAAAGAGAGTTCTCAGAACCAGCTCGTGGCCTTACTGTTCTTGATGGCAATGCCGATGGATATACTTCATGCTGAAGCCATTCTAGTTGCTTTCTAGGAGAAGGCAATGGACTGCACTCATCCCTGACAGACTGAAGGTGCATTTTTATTGGAGTGCAAGTAGTCAAAGTCTTTCAGCGCTGGAAGGTTTGCCTCAATAACATCTCAGTGGAAAGAGATAGGAGGAGTTACAAGACTATAGAAATAAAATACGAAGTAAAATGCATATTTATCCAATGGTACTCTGTGTTACATAAACCCTAACGGAGCAGATCTGGCATGGTGGAGATGAGCTGATAATTGGACTGGATGATCTTAGAGGTCTTTGCCAACTTCAGTGACTCTATGAATCTATTATATGAGCTGCAGGATGGGGTTTCCTGGGGGCGATGCTGTTGCCGAGTGTCTGTATAGCTGAAGGCTGGCTGTCTTTTGTGCTCAGAGGTAAAAGCAGAGGCAGTGTTGGCTGTGATGGTGCCCACCCAAATTCATGCTGAGGAGCGGAGCACATCCACCACTGGGTGGCTGTGGGAGCAGGAGGCGTTCACCAAACTGTCCTCTGTCTTCAATAAGGACTTTTTTTGTTTCTCATTTCCAGGTGATCTCTGCAGTATCCAGACTCTCCTTCCACACTATTGCTCAAACCAAAGGAATTAGGTAAGACCCTTTTGATACGACGTCTTAAATATTGTTTCTACCTCTCCCTGCACAGACTCATCGTGTTTAATCACACCAGGTTCTCTGGAAGCATTAGTATGGCTGGGATAAATCAGCGTTAAGCAGACACCAAGGATGCCGTTGGGACATAGGCAGGGTACTTGTAAAAGCACCTTGCCAGCTGCTCAGGAGTGGCTTACAAAAATAACAAGCGGAGAAGCCATGAGTCAGAGCTGGGGAGGGAGCAGGGTGGGGTGCAGCTCCTTTCCATGGAGGCTTTGCTCAGGACTGTTGCCTTGCAGACCAAGTGGGCTCCCAGTGCCCTGCAGCTGAGCAATGCCTTCCTGCCTTTGGGAAAGGCACCTGAGCGTTGTGTGTGCAAGCGGGGCTGATAAGTGCTGCAGGCAGAGCTGCCCTGCTGCTGGGGCTGCTCGTGGAGGAGGAATTCCTAAAAGCAGACAGCCTTGCTGAGCAGAGCCATGACCTGCATCTCCGTTCAATCCCCTGCAAATTGATTGCCATCGATTTTCTTGTTTGTGTGCATTTATGGTTACAAAGCTGGAAACATCTTCTCATTAGGAAGAGTTTTAACTGGGAAGAGTCCTCAGCCTCGTGAACCTTTTTTCCTTCTTTATTTTTACTTTTATCTGTGTTTTTTTTCCCTCCCCTCCCCTCGCACTGAGCTGTGTAGAGCGCTTGCTGTTACCACAGAGCTTTTCATGCTGCTGTTCTGCTTAGGGTGTAGCACAGCATCACTCTGTGGCAGCAAATAGGCAGATGTGGGGCCACATCCAGTCCTCACCCCGCTTTTTAGTCCCAGCCCATGCCAACCTCTCCGCACCATGCTTTTCCCCACTGGAGTTTGTTTCCTTAGCATCACCGTGTTATTTTCCCTCTGCTGATATCGCCTGAGGGGGAACAGCTTTTCACGTGTAAAACAAACTCTGAGTCTTCCCATCTGTTAAGCACAAATCTGACAAGATCCCACCCGGAATGGGGGAGCAGAGGTTGAGGAATAGAGGCATGCTATGGGTTAGGGGCTGTTTGCTGTTAGGGGCAGCCCTGGTGCTGGATGCAGGGCAGGGCAGTGTGCAGGCTGTGATGTGTCTGTTGTGAATGTGCTGATTTTTCTCATTCATCTTTACAGCATTTACAGTCCCTGCCCCAGTCCCTTATCTCAGAAGCCTCCAGTGCCATAATTACACAAGAATAGCACAAGGCTTAGTGGGGCTTTGCATATAACTCTGTTTTCCCTGCGAATTAACCCTGCTCTTCTGCTCTATTGTCAGAACAGAAAACACCATCGCATGAAAATCCCCCACTGGGCTGTTCCTTCCCATCCCTGCAGTGTGAGAGCCCTCATTCTGCCCATTGCTGTGGGCTTTTTCCTTTCTGAGATGATTTCTTAGAAGGCCCGATGATGAGCTAATCGCAGATGAATTAAGTTGATCTGTGGGAAGCAGCAGCAGCTTCAGCCCCCAAAGGGGCTGCACACCAGGTCCCCAGCCTTGGGAACATGCTGCCATTGGGATAAATGGGAAAAATCTTGTTGGCTTAGGCATGGTGCTCAAAGAACATGGCAAATCCAGTGGAATTCGGGTGGTATATGGACTGTGTGGTCTTCAGCCCTACAGCGTGGACATGGATCTGTAATTTAGGGGCAGGAATTCAGGATTGCGTAGACGAAGAATGAAATAAATCCCCAGCCTTATCACTTGCCCTTAAATAGATTTCATGGCATGCAGGGTGGGAAAATAAAAATCAATCTTCTATGCTATTCAGTGAAAAAAGAAAATAATAGTCATTCTGTCTAATAATATCTGGATTCATGAACCTTGCCAGAGAAAACCCTGTTTCGCAGAGTAAATCAGATAGCTATCAGGATAGCAACGTGGAGATGACAAAGTGCTTCTTCCAAGGAACGAGGTGCAGGCAGCCAGACGTGGCAAGCAGCAATCTGGACTGCAGTGTGTTTCGTGCAGGGTACTGGGCTGAGCACCATGCTGTGGCTGCAGCCTGTGCTGCACATCTCCTGCTCTGGCCTCAACTGCTTCTTCCAGAAGTTCTCTGGAAGGCCCGTTTTCACTCTTTAAAGAGAATCAGAGGAAATAAGGTTGATTTTTTGGACAAAGAAGCAGTGCTCTGAAGAGAGGTGGGTGCACAACATTTGATCTTGTTTGGGAGGATGGATTCTGCAGTGATGCAGCAGAACCCTTTTCCCACTGTTTTCATCCATGTATGGTTTTGTAAGGCTGCATGTCAGGACAAGGAAAAGCTCATCCTCTGGAGGCATTGCCCATCAGCTGAGGAGGAGATTTGGATGATCATTTTTCTGTCTCATCCTCTTCTCCATCTGTCTGGTTGACAGTCAGCGGACCCAGGAGGAGGTTACCACCACGCTCCTTGCCTACCTGTGGCTGGCTCTGATCAAGGAGGCTTTGTTCCAGGTCCAGAGCCCCTGAAGCTTCCGCTGCAGACCTGTCTTGCAGCCCATGGAGTCTATTAGCCTGTTTCTTACGGTGGCTGGCACTAAATTCCAAGTTTGGTGTGAGGAATAGTAGCGGACAGGAATGGTGCATTCTTGGAGGGATATTGTGCAGAGGTTCCCCTGTGAGCGTGTGTTTGTTCCCTTTTCATGTTTTTGTGAGCAAACTCTCTGGAAGACAGCAAAACTTGTTGCTGCGGCTCCCCATAAATGCCCCAGGATTTGCTTCTAACAACTTTACTCTCAGCCTTTCTGCTGCAGCCCAGTTGTTCCCACTACCCAGGAGCACCAAGGCCGTCACACACCTGGTGCTGGTGAGCTCCCTGGGCTCAGCACGAGCAGGGGGCAATGTTTTGTCATCTCCCCAAGACATGTTTTTCTGGGAAGCAGAGTTCTGCAGGCAAAGCGGGAGGTGAAGGAGTGTTGGCTCCTGCTGCCTGCATGCATTTTTAATGCACGCAGTGAAGCCATCTGAGAACGGCAAGGAGTCCGCGTGTTCAAAGGCCTTTTACTGAGGTCTTTAATTTGAGTAAGTCCTTTATATATGAACTGAACCTTTAAGTGACTTTCTTCAGAAGGCACTGCAGTTAATAAAGCAGATTTTATAACGTTTGCAAACGGGGAGGAGGAAGGGCCACCGTCTTTGTCACGTTGCTGCGCTCTGCTCTGTGGCTGCGTCTGGGGAGGATGAGGAGAGGAAGAGGATGGGGGTGTGCTCTGCACGGGTGCTGGGGGTCCCCTGGGGATGGGGGACAAAGGCATGTTTGTCAGACAGGCGCGTTGCTTTGTGCTGGTGGTGGCTGGGCTGTGGGCTCCCCGCCTCTGGGGATGGAGGCTCAGTGCAGGAGCGGATCCATGCGGGTGTGAAAACGTGAGCAATTAAAGTCGCTAACGATTAGAGCCTGAGTGTCTTTGGGCAGCGAGGAGGTGGTTGCAGGAGCTCTTCTGCAAGGCTGCTTTTACAAGGACTGTTTTATTCATTGCTGGCGCACTCGCTGTAATTGCACTCTACCCATTATATTTTTTACTGCTGTTGTGTATCCATTGCGTATGCTTCCAAGTGTTGCTATAAAACAGGTTTAGAAAGCTGTGTAAGGGATCCGTGCCTTGAAAATGCATAGGGTTGCTTCTGCTCCTGGGGCTGGGGTACAGCCCTGGGCCACTTGCCTTTATTACCTGAGCTGTCAGAAGCCATCCATACGTCTCCTGAGCTCCTGGTGCATGGCTGCCTTGATGCCCTCAGTCCTCAGCAGCACAAAGCTTCAGAGGTTTGAGCAAAGGGCTTATAATCATGAGGTTGACTGGGGATGGCTCCCTTTGACACCCACAGGGCTGCATTAGGAGTGACCAAAGCTTCTTCCTTTGGTGATAAGCAAGATCCTTGGCTAAAAGCAGCTCCTTTCCAGCTAAAATCACTTCCAGCACGTTTATTTTGGCAAGCGTGTATCCACGCAGACTTGCTCCTAAGAGAGTCTGAAAAATGTCATTGAGATGTTTTGCTGCGCAGACGTTTTGTAGGTCGGGGGGGTGCTGAGGTCACTCCATAAGCATCTGCTAATAAAAGCAAAGGCAGCTTCCCTCACCCCCTCCCACCAGCAGCTCTGCGTAAGGAAGGTGCAGTCCTGAAGCGCACAGCTCTGCTTTGCAGCCAAACTGGAGGCATGCAGCCGTGTCACAGCTCCTTGCCTTTGGGGGCCGTGCTACCATCAGGCTCCCTGCCCTATGGAATCATTCAAGTAGGAGAAAACCTCTAAAAACCCCAACTCACCCCACCATGCCCGCTGGCCACATCCCTCAGAGCCACATCTCCATGGTTCCGGGACACCTCCAGGGATGGGGACTGCACCGCTCCCGCGCCCATGCCACGCTGAGACATCTTGCACTGTTAGCCTGCAGAGTTTTCTATTTTCTCCATGGGAAAGATGTTTCTGGATTCCCCTTTTGATTTCATCCATCTGTCATTGTCAAAGTGGAGCCGAAGTGACGAAGAAATCGCGCCGCTTTCTAGAGAGGAGCACTGCTACATGAGAATTCAGAACAACAACAAAAAAAGCGATAATGTGTTGAAACATCAAATGATACGAGCTGTTATTTTCTTGTCTCGTCGTCTCCAGAAGTATTTGGTTCAGATTGGAGCTAAAGATAACCCAGGGCGTGCAGCTAACCCGTGGGCACTGCGCGGAGGGTTGTGCCGAGTGCTGGAAGCTCTCTCTCCTGCAGAATCATCATCTTTGCGTTATCTGATGATAAAACTTGCTGCTTCCCCACTGAATTTCTATCAGAATTAATCTTGGGAGATTTTTTTTTTTTTTTTTTGCAAGTTCCAGACCGCAAATAACAGCGAATCATAATTTTTTTTCAGGAGACGTGTCTAAAATTTGGCACCGCACGAGGCTGTTCTTTCCAGGGATGAGTAATGTAACACAATAGCATGATTTTAATTAAATTCAGCAGCTTTTGGTATGCTCCGATGTGCCTTGTTCTGCGGGGAGAATTGATTCCGCCCTGCTTTATTAAGGGGCGCTAATAGCATGCTTCTCAGCTGCCTCTCAAGCACTTCCCCAAAATCACTCCCTGGGTTTGATCCCATTTCACAGATGGGAACCAAAGCTCAGGGATGTGCCCAGGGATGGGCTGGGAGCAGTGCTGGGGAAATTCGGGTCACGCGGTCAGCTCCCACCGCCTCGGTGCAGCTCTGAGTAATGCTGGTTTCATCCCTCTAACCCCTCTGAAGTCCACGATGGATGCGTTTCCAGTTGCACACAAGCATCTTGCAAAGCCACATGGTTTTCTTTGGATGGCCCCATGAGTTCTGTGCTGATGTAATGTTATGCTGTGCGTCAGCCTGAGGGGTGTCAGAGCCCACAGCCAAAGAGTGACCCGTGGTGCTGGGGTAGTCCTGCCATCAGGGATCTGGGAGATGTTGGAATCACTGTCCCTGGAGGTGTTCCAGAGCTGAGGAGAGGTGGCACTGAGGGACATGTCAGTGGGCACAGTAAGATGGGTTGGGGTTGGGATTGGAGGTGTTAGAGGTCTTTTCCAACCTGGATGATTCTGTGATTCAATGACTTGCTGTTCCCCGGGGGGGTGAGGGATGACCTGTAGCATGCACAGCCATCTGTAGGAGGGGTGATGTGTGGCCAGTGCTTGTCCCAGAGCTCTGGAGCAGAGCTGCACTTGTGCTTAGCTAACTTGGGGGTATCCAGTTGGGTGTCAGCTGATGACCAAGTGTTAGTAAGGAAAGGGGTGCTTCTAGGATCCTACAGATGAAGTCTGAGCACTTCTAGTTTTGTTCTCTGGAAGGGTTTCTCGTCGTACATGGGTGCAGGTGGACATGTTTGGCATGTCCTTCAAGCAAATGGCACGTGGTGCAAGGACATGCCAGTGGGTCCCACGGGTCAGACTTGGCCAAAATTAGAGGAGCTGAGCTGCTAGCTTAATACCAAAACTAATGCTGAAAGCCTGAAGTCTAAAACCTTGGTGCAGTCACAGGCTTCTTTAGGGTTTCTGACTTGCTATGATGTTTTCTTCCAAAAGGTCTTGTTGGAGGATCTGTACATCCAGCCACGTGGTTGTGAGTTACTGCAAGGCGTAATTATGGTTCATAGGATATCCCGAGCTGGAAGGGACGTGTAAGGTCCCTTGGATTGGATCATTGCATCTAATTGGATCATTGCATCCAACTCCTGGTCTCCTTGCTGGTTGTAGATACCATGCCATGAAAATGTTTTTCTGCCACATCCTGAGCCAGAAGCACTCAGCACGGTCCCGTCCATCCCAGCAGAGCTGGAGAAGCCCATTTGTAGCAGCTTCAGGCTCTGTCCCTTTCCATTTATTACAAAATCCCTTGCAGAAGGGGCAGCAGATGGGAGCAGCTCAGGTTTCACGGGTGTCACATACCCTTTTTAAAGCACTGAAGTGCTATCTTGGGGAAATGGGGCAAGATTAGCATGCTGGCATCCAGCTCCTGGTGAGTGCTGGGCCACTTCCCATGGGTGTTTGCTAAGTACGCATGTGGCCTCACAGCTCTGCCCATTGGGTCCCTGGGGAGGGCTGTGAGTGGGACTTTGCCACCCTGCCACCGGGCTGGTGTTGTCCTCCAGAAATCAGAATGGGGAGAGAGGGAAAACAGAGGATTAGATGTGCTGGGTTCATCCTGCTCTCATACATGGATTTGAAGCTAAGATGCTACTGTACAAAATCATCTGCGTAAAGCTGCCCCATCCCTGACCCCCTGTGATGGCATCCAGAGGCGAACAGCTGGCTTCAGTTGCTAGGACAAGGCACCCAGATGCTGAGATATGTTCATAAATAAATCTTCCTGCTTATTGCTGTTGGAGAGCTGCAGCCTACCTCGTTATCCTTAAATAATTCAGAGGAGGGAGAGGGCAGGCAGAGCCCAGAGCTGTGCTTTCCCCATGGCCGGGGCTGTGCAGTGGAACCGGGGGTGAGGATGCGGTGTGGGATGGACCTGAGCAGCTGCTGAGAGCTTTGTGCATGAGATGCCTCCTGAAATATTCATTGATTATCTCCCAGGAGTGCTTTCCACCCGTGGGCTGCTCCTCCTGCCTTTCCTTGCACTTCCAGGGTGCTCCGTGGTGTGCCTGTTGTGTGAGCTCTCCATCCCAGATTACAGCCAGAATGCTTTGTAAGATCACAGGGATGCTTTACAGTGGGTGTCAGCACTGATCAGCTGTGCTGGTTCTTGTCATGAGGATGAACTCCCTGACAAATCATTTCGTCTTAACGTCCCTTTTAGGCTCTCAAACACACTGCATCGATCCTCCTCGTGTTTTCTTCTTTGATCTCTGGAAATGATGCTGTTGGATGCAGCGGGCTCTGCCTGTAAGAGCTCTGCTCTGGGAGGGATGTGGTCTTTAAGAGCCTTTTCCAGCAGCGTTGTGTGTTGTTGGGGTTTGTGCTCTTCATTCACGAAGCATAAATGGCTCAGCAGGTGTTCTTTGGTGATGGATTGAAAAACAAAGTCCGGTGCTTAAATAATGATTCTAAATGAGAGATCTGTTTTCAAACAAACCTAAACAATTTGGGATCTCTGCAAAACTGTTGGCTTTCGGTGGTCTCGAAGTATTTTATTCATTACTGTTGGGCATTTCCAGCTATTGCAGTCAATACTGCTGATGGAAGAGTAGCACACCCGGAGGTCTGTAAGGATTTTGTAGGGAATCACAAGCTCTTTGTGCTTTATTTCCAAGGTTTTGGCTATTTTGTTATCTTTTTGTTAAATAACAGCACTCGGACTGGTCATAGATAGCATGGCGGCTCTTGGGAGCTCATGGCTGGAGGATGTATGAATATATAAAGCAACATAAGCTAAAAATAGGGAGATAGATATTTTAAATAGCAGCCCTAATGAGCAGGGCTGGATTAAATTGTGCCATTGAACGTTGGGCCTGGTGATCAAGAGCAGGTGGGCAAGAGCTGCGTGAAGCCAGTGAGACGTCCCTAGGTGGGTTCCTGGTGCTGCAGGCTGCAGAGGGGCAGCTGGTCCTATTCCCCTGTTTTGGAGGAAAGGTGAGGAACAGTGGTGAGATGAGTGCTCTGCTGCCATGGCACAAACAGGGGGAGCATCACTGGAACCACACCTGGCTTTTGCATGGGCAGCTGGGGAGAGCAAAGAGCAAACCCAAGGCAACCTCCAAATGGCCATCCTTCAGCTCCGAATTTTAGATGGTTCATTTAGTAATCCTCCCCTCGCTGTGACCTCCTAATTGCATTCTGAGCATCCCTCTCTAGCCATTACGCTGCAGAGCTTCAGGTTATTAATTCTTCTCCTGCCCTGACATTCACTCCGTTGCACTGCCCATGGTTGAGGTGAGGGCTCCTTGCAAAGCTGCCATCACCCAGAAACTCTCATTAGGAAATGTTTTCCTCTTTGCTGCCTTACATGAGGGGGTTTTATCACAGCACCTGATTACACCTCCATCCCAGATTTATGGTTTCGTGATTTTGATATTCTTTATAGCTCTTTAACTTTCGTTCTGCCGTGGTGAGCGCTGGAGAAGGAAATAGGGATGAAAAGCAAAACATGCATTTAGAAGAAAGTAGGTCGTGCTTCATGGTGGATTCTTGTTTTTGCTTTAACCAGAGGTGCTTGAGCAGAGGTCACCTCTGGTTTCTCCTCTCCCCCTGGGCTGTATGGGTGCTGCAGTGCTGCACTTGGTGCTGAGGGTTGGGGCACGGGGGTGATCCCAAATGGCACAGCCCCATCTCTCAGCCCCATCACTCTTCCCCATCCTTGCCCCTGGCACCTGTGCCTGGTTGGAGATAGTTTGCTCACCAAGGCCAGGCAAATTCATGCTAGAGGCTGGATCCCCACTCAGCGAATTCAGGGGCGGGCCAGGCCGTGTATTAAATCTTTCAGGAGAGGTGATCTATGGTGAAAAGGATGGTTGGAGGGCAGAGGAGAAGGGCACATGTGGGGACAGCAGGAGGTTCGCATGCAGCCGATGTCACAAGGTGCATCCAGCCCCATAGAGCCAGGGCCCCATGCCAGCAATAATACGTTGCCTTTAATTAAAGCAATATTTTTCATCTCCTTAGTATGTTATTTGATTATTACTTCAGAATGAGCCAAGGAATTTTTGCTTTTCCCCCCACTCCTCTCCCTTTCTCTTTTTAATCTACTTCCCCTCCCCACCCCACCCCCCTCCTTCCTTTTGCCCTTCTGGTGTCCTTTCTCTATCCCTGCAAGGTTGTAGCTTCTTTCAGTTGTTGCAGTGTTGCTAACATGAGGGAGCCCTGCTTTTCTAAGGACTCCCTTGTCCTGGTCCTGGTGGGACTCACTGCTGGCAATGCTTTTCTAATGTTTCCTCTGTCCCAACAAGGCCATCGCCATCCCTGCAGGTGTTCAAGGCACGCGTAGATGCGGCACTTGTGGGCATGGTCAGTGGGTATGGTGGGGAAGGGTTGGGGTTGGACCTGATGGTCTCATATGTTTTTTCCAACCTCTGTGATTCTATGAAGACTTGCTGGATGCGGATTGATTTCCTAGCAGGCTGTTTGTGCAGGGCCTGGGGTGCTGCTGGGCAGTGCAGCTCCTCATTGCAATGCTCGGCTGGTACCCCACGGTGACCCCCCCTCACCACCTGCTCCTTGTCCTGCCGTGCCAGCGCTGCCCGTGGGGAGCAGCCAAGACAATGTCCTGATGCCTCAATAAAAACAAATGTGTTTGCAATGTATGTTTGCTTGGGAACCAGCCCTGTCTGGCACGATGTTCCGAGCCAGGCTGAGTTCAGTGGGGTTCAGGAGCACCAGTAAAGCTGTTCCCATCTCCTTTGCAGGCCATTCCCTTCGGAGGAGACCACGGAGAATGATGATGATGTGTACCGGAGCCTGGAGGAGCTGGCTGAGTGAGTCCTCACCTTTGCAGGGAGGGAGGGCACGCAATGGGAAAAGATGCAATTTAATTCCAGCAAAGTCTGATAAAGTCTGACAAAGTCTGACAGTGGGGCCTGGAGAGCCGGGCTGGCTGCTTTGATCATCCTGCCAGGAGATTGTTGGGCTCTTATGATAGTCTGTCCTTTCCCACATAGAGCCCTGGGAGACGTCTCGTGAGTCAGGCTGGGTTTATGGGCAGTTCAGTGGGGTCAAGCCCTTGGGAAACTCCGTATCCTGAACCCTAACCCAACTGCTGGGCCCCCTCAGCTGCAGAAGTCCTGGGTGTAATCCTTATGGTGGATTCCAAGTGCCTCTGTGTTGGGGAATAACCCACTCAGGTCCTGTGCGATGCAGTACACACACCTGTGGGATGTATATTTTTGCAAGCAGCAGAGTTTGCAAAACTGGTTGTGAATGCACCAAGGAGTGCAGCACCCTCTGTGCAGGGCAGAGCAGCCAGTGAACCCTTTGCTGGGACAGGGATGCCCCAGATCAGTGCCGGTCCCTCACACACAACTCTACGTGCTTCGGTTGGCATCCTGCATCTATATTTATCTGCCACTCCGGTGCCTGTATTTGCTGCCCTGAGCTGTGTTGGTGATATAACAGGCTTTTAAACAACCTTGAACTAAAATGTATCTGCTGAAGTGCTGGTCGGATCGGAATTTGATGGCAGTATTCCCCCTGGCTCTGGCAGGGCCAGGGCTGTGCTTATGAAGTGCACTCTGTTTCATACAGAGAGAGAATCCATATGGGTGGATGTGCGGATTTACGCAGTTAAATATTATCGTTCCACAACATAAATAATAAGCTCCTTAATCCAATGAGTTCCTTATGGCTTCGGTTATTACAAAAGTAAATCATAAATTGCCAGCACAGGAACAGAGGATACTGCCATCCCCTGCTTGTGGTTTGGTCCTAACTGCTGCAGTTTAATACAACTTTAACTTATAAAAGGATCCTTTCAAGAATAGCGTTCTTCAACCCCCCCCAAAGTTCTCAAAATCCCTTTCATGTTGAGTTTTAAAATTCCTCCTTCTCACACAACATGAGCACTTCTAATTGGAGAAACGTTTGTGCACGAGCTGACTTGGCCTTGTAGCAGGTTATTCTGCACTGACCCATGAGGATTTCTTCCTCTAACTGCTTTGCTGCTGACTGCCATTGCAGCAGCCCTGGGCTATGGGATGGGGCGCTGCGTGCATTGGGGTCTGAGAGGCTGAGAGCTGCCCCATCTGCTCCTCATCCCTTCACTTGAGCCCATCCTTGTTCAGCTCCTGTTTACACCATCACATGGGGGCAGTGGGGAAGGGAGTGTGTAAAGAAGTGTGGGGATAGTTCACAAATTCCTTCATAGAAATCAGTGCTCTGTTGTGCAGAGGCACAGCCTATGAGATGGAGATATCATTCATCCGCAACAGGAAAAATAACCCTGCAGAGCCTCATGAGCCCCTTCCTGCCCTGATAAAGGAGCATCTCTGCAAGGAAGCTTCTCTGCAGCTTGCTGCTTGCTCTGGGCACCCGTGTGGCATGCTGGCAAACCGCAGGGCTGCATGAGAGGGCCCTTTCTTAACAGCTGCCCATCTTGAAGCAGCAGAACAAGGGCATCATTCATGGGCTGGGAGTGACTCAGTCCACCCCAGCAGCTTTGCCTTTCGTATTGCTCATCACCCAGCAGCCCTGGGGAGGTGAGTGTGTCCCAAATGTCATGTCAGAGGCAAGGAAATGGTTTGCACAGCAAGCAGTAAAGTGACCCAAAATGCATGGAATATATTACTGCCAAACAGCAAAGCCACATGTAGCAATCTTCTCACTTGCAAAAGAAGCACCCCCATATCTCTGTGCTGTTATCTGTGCACAGGTATTGCAAATTATCCAAGGGGTTATTTTTGCCCTTTGGAGTGTTTCACATTTCACTGTGACATCGCAGTGTTTTGGGGTCTGGTGTGAAGCTTTCTAATTGTGGCTGATACTTTGGGTTAATTCCTGCTCAGCAAAGCGTTCCAATCATGAACAAGCGTGTGATGGAGGTGCAGATCTGGGGGGCAGAAGCAACCAGACTTGTCCATGAGAAGAAAGGTGCAGAAGCGAGCTGTGTGCCCACAGGCAGCACATGGGAGCCTGCTGGGTGCAGAGGACGTTGGTGCCTTGCTCCCACCTTTGGGGCAGGGTGCATTTTCCATGCAGATTATCCTATCACCAACACTGGGCTGCCCATCCAGGAGGTCATTACAGACAATTTCACGGAGATAACTATTTATCTTATTATCTTATCTTTTTTTTAAAGAACAATTGGTGATGGAAGGGGGAGGGAGAACTGAAAGGCTCTCAGGGGAATAAACAAATTCTCCGATTCCCCATCCTCAGCCATTGGCCAGATGGCAGCCTGGGAGCAATGGGGCAGATGGGGAGGGCTGGCTGCTGCTGGTGCTTTCCTTAAAAATGAGAACTTCTGTCCAAGTGATGCCACTCATTTGGGCACAGGCCGGGTCCGTAAGCTGTCCCCCACCACGAGCTCCTTTGTTATATTCTTGTATTTCTTTCCCTGCTGTCACCGGTGGACCTTTGCTGTATCTCCCAAAGCAATGATGTGATCAGCAGAATCTCTCAAAAGTATTAAAGAAAGTAAAAAAAAAAAACAAAGAAGAATTGAGAAGCCAAGGTGTGATGATAAGTTAGCTGCCACTTTTCTCATTATTTTTTTTGTGTTGAAAAACCACACATGCCAGCCAGTTAAATGAATTGCTCTGTGGTCCAGGTCACTCGAGCCATAGCGCTTGCACACATCTTTTCTTCTTCATCACCCGGTTTTTGTGTCCTGTTTGGGCCGTCCCTAAGGTTACATTCATTGCTGTAACACTTTGAGGCTCCTTTCTGAGATTATAAGGTTCCACTGTCCTGCCCACAGGGCTGGGAGTTTGGGTTTGATTGTTGGATGTCTTATTTTAGCTCTTTCTCCCTCTTCCTTTTGCCCATCCTGGTGGCTCTGGGATTTTCATCAGCAGAGTGAAGCAGTGCTGTGGTATGGGTGGGTTTTGGCATGGTTGGTTCACTGCGGTGGAGGGCGTTTACACAGAGCAGTCATTGCCAGGGAGGAAAAGCTCAGCCAACAGCACTGGGTATGCCTGAAATTGCCTTACTCTTTTTGCCTTGAATGAGCTTCCTTGGCTGGGCAAGATGCTGCCAGCCCAAAGATGGTTATATCCATCCTAATGACAGTAATTGCAAATGCTGGTGTTAGCTCTGAAGGGAGGACAGAATCCCTTTCTTTACCCCAGGGCTCTCCATGAACCTCCTAATGCAGGCTCAGATCCCTATGGGTAACTCTCAGAGTCTGCTGCTGTTAGTGAAGGAGTAAATTCCTGGTGAAGACGGACGAGAGGATCTGACCTCAAATCATATCTTAGACCTTGCCCAAGCTGTGCAGTCAGTGTGTAGTATGCTTGGGATGCACAGCCTATTGCCATGATAAATGCTCAAAATACCTGCCTTGCTTTCCCACTCCCTCCAGTATTTAAAATATTTAGAGAGCTCATAGGTTGCTGCTGTCGAAAATCACCCAATGCCTGTTCTCTGTTTTAATCATAGGGTGCGGGCAGTGTATATTTTCACTTCTGGCAGACAAAATATGAGTGATGGAGTGATCAGAGCAGCGGTGCCAGCAGCTGGGCAGGCTGCTCTAGCAGAGCTTCTCCATACCACTTGGCTGGGGAACAGCAGGCTCTGGTGCTTGTCAGCAATACAGCAGGGACGTGCGTTCATAAACAAGGCTTCACCCGGCTAAAATGAGATAGAAGCATCTTTCCAATTGGCCCCAGGGTGTGGGAGCCGTCTGTGTTCTGGTCTTGGGGCAAAGGTTTGATGCCGATGCGTAGGGATGCATTGGCCAACTCAACCATACACTTCCTAACGCCCTTTGAGCAGGGAAATGATGTATGGAGAGGCAGCCAGCAATCCGAGAAGGGAAGATTAATCAGGAAGCAGGAGTTACTTGCTCTGGATGAGGAGAGGAGCTGAGAATATAAATATTGGTACAGATAATAATGGTGACGGCAACGCTTGGGAAGGGGAAGATGGATCACCAGCTATTAGTGGGCATTATTACAGCAGCTGCAATGCATCACTGTGGAAGAATGGGATGGATACATCATGCCAGTGAATTTATTTTAAATCCCCAAACTTTTATTAAATAAATCTGCTTTTAAAAATAGAAAGAACTACATTTAGAAGAGAAATAAAGCCCAGTTTTGCAAACAGATGTGCTCTGCTGCTCAGCACTGTGTGGTATAGAAATGGTGAGCGCTACGGTCTGAGCACAGCTTTACACCTCAACATATTTGTGTGTAATTAACACCCGTGTTGAAAGAGATCACTTGCAAAATGTGTGAAAGCTGTTTGATATTCCAGTGTTTCACATTGTCCTGATCCCATGGGATTGACTTTGGTGGGAGCTATTAGCGATCTGCACCTGTAGATCTTGAGCTCTAACATTGTTATTAATTGGTATTTGTGGAGGGTTGGATTTTCAGAAGAGCTGTAGGACTTCACAGACCCCTGGGGGACTTCGTTAAGACTCATGTGGCAGTTAAGTACTGAGCACCATCACCTTCTTATGTCCCCTCTTGGTGGCAGCTTACAGTCTGTGCTTGCAGGGGCTTTTCTTATTGCCATGGTTGCTCTCCCTCCCTAGCAGTGAGCAGTTGTTGGCTTCCCTATCCCATGCCAGCAACGTGCCTCCCTGTTACCCCTCGATCTCTCTCCTTCTCGTTGCAGTGAGCATGATCTGGGGGAGGATATTTATGACTGCGTCCCCTGTGAAGATGAAGGCGATGATATCTACGAAGATATCATCCGGGTGGAAGTTCAGCAGCCCATGGTAACTCTTTACATTTGTTTTTAGAGCTGTGATAAGAAGGGGAAGGGAGTGGATGAAATGAAATAAATGAGGGATCCGCGAGTGATGGGGAATGCAGCAGGGAAGAGAAGGGCTGCCCTGATTTCTGCTGGCACAGATTTGGGAGGAGCTTTCCATCACAGTGTGAGCTTCCAAATTGTCTCCCATCCTCTGAATATCTGCCACCTTCGTGTAAACTCTAATTACTGTCTCCTGCCTGCAAATTGCAGACGGCAATGGAGCACAGCTGCCCCGAGCAAAATAAGCTCAGTGACAGATCCCCTCCACACCGGGCACGTGGCAGTGCTGGGTGGCATTGGGAGGCTGCAGACTGGTGCCCAGGTCTGGCTGCAAGCAATGCAAGGACCGTGACAGTGCTGGGTGGGGCATCTATCACTTCACGCTTTGTCCACAGCTCCCTGCACACCGTCAGCCTGCCTGGAGCCAGGAGTTGGGTGCAGATGTTCCCAAGGAGCCTTGCCAAGGCACATGGGGCTTGCACATACAGGCAGTGCCAGGGCAGCCTATTGGCCACCAGTGGTTTTGCCATTTTGCGGCTGGCGCAGGAACCCGTTGGCCCAAGGGCTGCCACTTGGAGAGCTTTTGGTAGGAATTTCTGCCACAGAAGGCAAAAAAATAGGGCAGTAATCCCACCGTGTGGGTGCCCAGCAGCCAGGTGGTGCAGGATTAGGGACACTGAGGGCAGTTTGTCACTGTGCCCTCTGCGGTATTCTGTGTTTTCTTGGACACTGCTGGGTCGGTGGCTCTGGCTCCCTTTCCTCCCTGTGTTCGAGCAAGAAATCTATTTTTAATATGATCACCCACATTCCTGTCTACGTATGGGATTTTTTTTAAGCTTTGTTGCCATAGCAAGTGCGTAATGCTAATTGGTTTCTTGTGTTTCTGCATGCTTCAGATTAGATATATGCAGGTAAGACATTAATTAAAATACTGGGTTCCATCGAGCTGCTAGGTCCAAGCCGTGACATCCAGCATGGTGTACAGAAGATGGTCATTCCTGTGCATGGTCATTAATCACCTCCCAAACCCCAACACCTCTCAGCACGTATTCTCAGCTCCTCTTTGCAAATCAGAGGGTGAGAGGAGCAGCTCCAGGAGTTGGGGCTTTAAGAAAAAGCATGTATGTATGATCAGATCTGGCCTCAAACCATGAGAATTGGCAGCCCTGGCAGGGAATTTGTGTAAGACTAACATATTATTTATGACCCATTTAGGCTTTGCTGTGAGTTTCATCTTTAGCAAAAAAAACCCACAAAACTAAACAAAAACCGACAACGAAACAAAAAGCAGAGAGAGAGGAAAAGAGCCTTTATCTCTCATTTCTTCTTTAGCTGATAATCTTTGGTGATGTAGTTATTATATATGGAAAAAAGGCAACGCTGTCTGTGTTGAAACATACTGAGCAGCAGAGCCGAGGTCTCTTCCCATGTTTGTTGGATAAAAACTGTTTCCTTTAACCTAAATCAATGACAGTGCTCCTCTGACTTTCCTAACCTGCACTCGTTCTGACTGTGCCATCACTGGAGGCAGAACTGGAGCTGTGCCACCCTTCAGACTCTGACCATGCGTTGTTTCAACTTTCCCTAGAAAATGGGCATGACAGAAGATGACAAAAGGAATTGCTGTTTGCTAGAAATCCAAGAGACGGAGGCCAAATACTACAAAACACTCGAAGATATAGAGAAGGTAAGCACTGAGCCATCTTTTCAATGCAAACCCTTCCGCCTCATCACTCAGTCCTGCATTAGTCGTGCCGTGGTGGTCGTTGCACGGGAGCTGGCTGATGTGACAGAGCAGCATGGATGCTCACGTGTAAAACCGCAGCAGGAGGAGGAGATGGGAAACCCATCCTAACAAGAACAAACGTGCGGTCAGAGCCAAGCAGTGTATTCCTTTCTGATTGCTGCGTATTGGAAATAGACTGTAAAATTCCATATTCTTTCCCCCTTCCCCCGGGGTATGAGCTCCAGCTCCGTGCAGCCGGGTCGTCTCGTTGATAAGAGTCTGATATCTGATAGCTTATCGCTTCGATTGCTGCCGAAGGATTCGATGGTTCCTTTCTTCTGGGTGTTTCTCAGAAGTGCTGAAGCTGCTCTGACTTGTCATTGAGACTAATTGGATTAAAAGTAACGGTTGCGCTGCTTGAGTTGCTGGGTTTTAATTGGTTTTGATAAACGATGGTTGGGCCTTCCTTTGAAAATAAAATGAATGGCGGAGCTGTGGGTGCTGCCAGAGCCCGGAGGTGATTTTGGCTCCAAGGAAAGCAGTAGGAATGGAGAACAATAGGGAAAATGAAGCTGATGTTTCTCATCACCCCGACACTTTTGTTTCCCCCTTCTGTAATTGTTTGCCTCCATCTGCAACCTGAGCTCAATCAAATGATGTTTCCCATTTTTCAAGCAAATATCCTGATGTGTGTAAATAGTGCTTTTTCTTTGAAAGCAGTCATAAACCTGCTGTTCTGGTCACATTACTGCTTTGATATCCTTCACAAAGGCTTGTGGGAGGTGTAGCAGGTTCCAATGGTGTACTAAGGGCTGCAGGGTCCTGTCTGCAGAGCATTGCATCTGGGCTTTTTGTAGTTAAGAGAAATGTAGGTATTTCAGTTAACGTGTATTTGTCCGGAAAGGCATTGCCAATGTAATCGTATCAGCTGCTCTTTTTCAAGGGCAAAACTCTTGTGAGAGATTCAAAGAGCTGAAGAGATAACTTGGAGCTCCTCACAGCTGCAGCTGAGGAGGGCAGTGCGGTGGAGAGTCCATCCGGTTCATCCTAAGGAAATCAAAAACATACACCCCAAACTGAACCCCATTTATTCACTCTCCTCTTCCAATCCCCTTTTTGCCTCTTGCAGAACTACATGAACCCACTGAAGCTGGTACTGACCCCGCAAGACATGGAAGCTATCTTCATCAATTTGGAGGTAACGGCACAAACTGCTTTCAGTCTTTTTGTGGCAGCTCAGCTTTCGTCCTGCTTAAGGAAGGCTTTTTGGATTGCACGTGTCTGTGTGTGCTCTCCTGGACAGGCTCAGCCCTTTCTGTGCTGAGTGGCTTTAAAAGATACTTTCAGTGCTCATTTTAAAGTTAGGGGATTATATGAGCTCTAGGTAAGGAAATAATTGTATGAGGTGGATGTTGCAGACCCGAGGCTTCACCTGTGTGTATTTTAGCTGTACTTAGCAGTGCTTTGGGAAGACAGCTGGGTTGTTGCAGAATTAAAGCCTGGTGGGTATGCAGGATGGAGTGAAGCACGGAGCCCTCACTGGGCTGAGCACGCTGTGGGCTCCATTGGCTTGCCCTGCTCATGGGCCAGTAGCCATGCACAGGGGGCTTCAGTGCACACAGCTGCATTGGTCCCACATTGCACCTTATGGTCGTGGCCGTGTAGGGCTGACCTCATTAGGATGGCTTATTTTTAAAGCAGCTGTATAGAGAGCATGACTGCCTGAGGAGGGGGTGAGCATGTACTTCTGCTTGCCCGCTCACTTTGGGTTTGTGTAAAATATTGATTGTTTCTTTGTTTTAGGACCTAATTAAAGTGCATTTCAATTTCCTGCGAGCCATCGATGTCTCTATGATGTCTGGAGGAAGCAGCCTGGCTAAAGTATTTCTGGAATTCAAAGAGAGGTAAAAGGAAACACAGCCTTCAGACAGCCCCAGTTTAATGAATCAAGGCTATGAACTGTAGGACCCGTTTCGGACCTCATGTGCATCTCAGCACAGCAATTTCCTATCAGTCATTCAGCAGCTAGGTGCTGTCAGGCTGCTGTAGCATCACCAGGTGCCTGCACTTAAATACAACGTGTAGACAGAGTTGGCTGGGAGGGGATAAAGGTGGGAATGTTATGTTTGTGGTGGGCCAGAATGGAGCAAAGCCACCTCACCTTCACAGGTTTTAGTGCTGTCTCCTCCTGCAAACCTTGCAGGGGCTTGAAGGCAGGATCTGTCCTTGCTGGAGACGTCTGTCTGATTAGATCAAAGCAAGGGTTAGCTATAAAAAAGTCGTGTCTGGCACTGGTTTTGTCCTGCATCCAATGCATGATGAGTAAATGTAAAAGTTGCTTTCGTAAACATAATAGGTTCTGTGTTTTGGCAGCTGCAAGGAGGAGTGTCCCAGAACACAAAGATAAGGTTAATAAAAGTCTTTAATATTCTTAATACTAATCAAAGGCCTGATTCATTGTGGACTCACGCCAGGGTTTTATTTCACCGTGATTAAACCAGTGTCTAGACATAGAAACGCCATTCAGAAGTCAATAACTCCAGAAATACCATCTGCATTAATAATACACCGTAAGGTCAGATATTCCATCGCTCACAGTGCCTCTTTTAGAAAGCAAATGCTTTTGGATTAAAGAAGGAAAAAAAGGGGTCCAGAGAAGAATGCAAATAACTCAGAAATGCTCATAAAGCTCATTTAGGTGGTTTTGATCTCCTCATTCCTGGCGCAGCTTCGTGCACACCGGTGCTGTCCCCGGGCAGGAATCCTTTCCTGAGAGCACAGCAGGAATGGGGTAGAGCATCCCTGAGAGTTTGGCCGCAGCAGAGGTGATGCCACACTTTGAAATGTTGAAAACTTGCTCCAGTGTCACCAAGAAGAGGATCCCAAAAGCCAGCACTTGGTGTTGAATCGTTTGGAGCAACCTGAGCCCAGTCAACAGGGCCCTCTCATTCTTGGGAATGGGGAGGGGACACAGTCCCATTACAGCAAAGAGATGGGGGGCAGGAGGAGAGCTCATATGGGGAGGTGCTGTTGCCCCACTGGAAATGTCCTTCAGAGTCCTGTTGGGTCCCTGTGCTGAGGACCTTCCTCCCCATCTGATGACAAAGGGCTCTCGCTCCCATCCGTGTCCTCAGGGACGTCCCATCCAGGTGATGCATTGCCCCGCTGCTCTGCAGAGCTTTTTGAAAGGAACTAGTTTGTAACTGTGAAAGCTAGGGCTTTGGATTTATGCTCCCAAAGCCTCTTTGAGGCTCTCTCCAGGTGCTGGCAAGCCAGATACTATTGTGAGTGTTCAGAAGTTGTCAAGGGGGAAAGGCAGCAGACTGATCTGTGTTGGCTGCGGGTTGATTGGGATGGCACAACCCATAAATCTCCCAGTTCAGTTACCACTGGGTCTGGGTCCCGTGCTCATGGAGCAGCACCAACCAGCTGCTGGGTTTTGTCTTTATTGAGAAGAAGGGCCCTGAAATAAGGGATGGGTTCCAGCAAGTGATGGAATATGTGTCTTATCAGCAGCAATACAGTTAGCAGTGGGGAAGGAGGGGGGAAGGACCTAAACCTGTCTTGCAGGATTAATGAGCAAAAATGCAGAAGGAGGGGGAATCCACAGCAAAACTGCTCTGTTGGTGTCAGGCGTTTAGATTTATAGCCCAGGGCATCCTTATGGAGCTCCTCTGTGCAGCCAAAGGCTGTCACCACCTGCTGTCACCACACCACCCACTTCTTGCTCAGTGCGCACCCTGTGAGGAGCACACAATGCACTTCTGTGCACGTGGAGCTCTGCTGGGACACATCCAGCCGAGTGTCCCTGGGCTTCAAGGGGGGTTTGAAGCCTCTCGTTCCCTGGTTTGGTGCAGTAATTGCCACCGTAGCCATTCTAGGTGCTTCTGAAGGGCTGTGTTCCTTGCCTTTGTGTTTGGTGAAGCATCCAGAAACCCCAGTGAGAAATGCTCTTGGGAAGTGGATTTTCATTGGATTTTTGTTTTTTAACTCTTTTTACCCCCGACGCCTCCCCAGGCGCAGGGAAGCTGTTTGCTCGTGTGCACCTCTGCTCTGCCTTTGCAAACCATGGTGTAGCATAACTAAAAAACACAGAGCATCGCCAGCAGGGTGGCATGGAGCTGATGAAGACATCAGATGGATTAGAGCAGAAAAAGCCAACTTGCAGCAAGGTGTGTGCTTGGGCTGCAGGGGCCAGCGCTCCCCGCTCCATGCATTTCACAGAACAGTCAGCAATGCATCAGGTTTCTCTTAGCCCTTGCAGTATCCTGCAAGCCTTGTGCTGTGCAGCTGTGGCTGCAACATCTGTTCAGCCCCAGCTGCAGGAGGACAGGGCATGAAGCTGGCTGGGGCTGCACGCTGGAACCCAGGAATTTGGGGATATCATCAAATCATTTGAGTCAGAAGGGACCTTTGGAGACCATCTGGTCCCACTCTCTGCAGTGAGCAGGGACACCCACAGCTCTACCAGGTGCTCAGAGCCCCTCCAGCCTGACCTTGTTGCACCACAGAACTGGGGCTGCAGAACCCCTTTTGCTGAACTGCCCCAACAGCCTCCAGCCCTGCCAAAGACTTCAGCATTAAAAGTGCTGCAGTAAAAGAGTGCTAATACTTTGCTAAGAAGCAACATGAGGGAGTTGCCATTCGCCTTGTCCTCTCACCATATATACACACATAGATCTTTTATAACAGGTTATAACTGCCAGCAAGTGTTTCCAATTACATTTGCCATTTCCCCCTCTCCAGGCTGCTGATTTATGGCAAGTACTGCAGCCACATGGAGTATGCCCAGAACACACTCAACCACCTCATCGCCAACCGGGATGACGTGCGGCAGAAGGTGGAGGTGAGCAGTTGGGGGCACCCAGGGCACCCATTCACCCCAAAGCCCTTTTGCTGGGGAGCAGGACAGTGCAGGCTGATCCAGATGCTCAGGAAGGGGCGTGCCATTTTTTCCCCATCTCCAGTTCTGACTGAGGTCCAGACACTAATCTGTGTTTGCTGGGCTGTCTGTGCACCTTGCCTTGCTTTCTGCAAATGCCCCTTGACTCTTTGTGCAGCAGCCCAATTTGGGGTGAAGGCTCTGCATTCAGTGATATTTTTTAGTATCTTCTCTGGGTTTTGCATCAGCTCTGAGCCACGTGCTCCGGATGCTGCTGCAGCCTCCCCTTGCTCTGTGCTTCTCGCTTTGCTCCTCCTGGCCCACGGAGGCCCTCGGCTAACACAGCACAGTCTCATATTTAAATGGGTCTGGGTGAAGGCAGCAGTGCAAAACTTCATGCGATCACATTAGCTTATCTTAATGACTTAATCCTTATCAGCAAAGCCACAGCAACTGTCTGCGTGCTCGCTTCGAGCCCCTCACAAATAAAATGCATGAGCTCGAGCCATGGAGGAGGTGAGTTAAGCTAATGTGTTTCATTTGACATTTCCCGAGGTCTGGGAGCTCTGCGTGCCCTCCTAATGAGCAGTATCTCATTAAGCTGCAGTAGCTCGGCTGCATGAGACCGCTGTGCTGTAGGGCCCATCCCCTGTGAGCTCCTCCTCGATAACAGAAGGAAAATGTTGCAGCTGTGGGACTTTGGAGGATTCTTATTGGGGGGGGGGGGCTGTCATCGTTCTCCCCCAGCTGCCGCACTGCTGACATATTGATTTCTCTCCCAGGAATGCACGCTGAAGGTTCAGGATGGGAAATTTAAGCTGCAGGATCTGCTGGTGGTTCCCATGCAGAGAGTTCTGAAATACCACCTCCTGTTAAAAGTAAGCATTCCAGCTTTAGCACTTCTCTCCAGCTGCCATCCTCACTGTAACAACTTCAGGCTTTGATGCTGGAGAGCGAAGCGTTGCCAGATGCACGGGGTGGGTTTGTTCTCCCCTTTTCAAATGAAATAATTACGAGAGCTCCTTAACGCGCCGCAATATTTGTGCCGTCTCTTAAAGCTTGGTGACCTGGGGTAATTCTGCGCTTGTTAGCCACGAGAGGCGGTTAATGAATATAAAATAAGCTTGCATATAATCTGATTATGTGTGAAATTCCTGCAGTCAGCTCCGCGTAAGGGAGCTCGGCAGCACCAGCACGTTGGCTCCAGCCCCGTCCCATTGCCAGCACAGCAGCTGCAGCCCAGCAGATTGATGTACGGTGCCTTCCCCCATACACCCACGTGCTTTTGTGTTTCAGGAGCTGCTCAGCCACTCATCAGACCGGCCAGAGAAGCAGCAGCTGAAGGAAGCTCTGGAAGCAATGCAGGTACAGCAGACCTGTGGGTGGACAGACAGCCCAGCATCCTGGGGAAGACAGCTCTCTTTTTGGGCACGTGTGTGTGGATGGCTGTTTGGTGGGATACACCCCCTGGTGCACTCCAGACTCACAGCAGGATCAGCAGCAGCAGCAGAATCTGGGGGGATGATGCCCATTAAATCCAGGTTTTCTCTCCCGAGAGCATCGCAAGGTTCATCCCTGGCCTCTCTTGTTTGCTTTGAGGTCACTTTGTTTTCTACCTTTGAGCCTCAGCTTTTTAATGACTCTGCGTTTCCTACAGTTACGTAACTTTGGTGACCTTTTTAGCCACTGTCCCTGCAAGCCAGTGAGTCTGAGCCCATATGTAGGTCATTCTAGTTAGGACTGAAGGACACTGCACTCCCATTCCTCTGCTGAACAGTACAGCCTCAAACAACCATGCTGGGAGTGGGAGAAGGGATCCCCCGTGGTGCCCCAAATTCCCCCTCCCCTGAAAATGTCCTTCCTGGCTGATGAGACAAAGCAGCAGAGCTGGTGACAGCTGTTAAACTCTGCTTATGGCCTCGTAATGCAGCACCCACTGCTGCTGCTGCTGCTCATAAATAAATGGATGCAGTCTCTGCTGCAGAGTCAGCATTTTTGGGAGGAAGCTGCCAATAGCCATCAGGGAGGTTTGTTTGCTTTCCTTGCCCCATCACAAAGTGCTGGGCTAGTCAGGGGGCATAGGAAGCAGAGCGGTTTGATTTTAATTGATTTGTAAACCAGAGCTTAACTTACAAGCAGTGCTCTCCATCAAGATTCCAGCCTTTCTGTCTCCTGTGCTGGTGGACATCGGTGCCCTGTGGGGTGAGCTGTGCAGGGGGTGGGTATCCACAACCAGAGCTGCCCTTCCCAAAGGGCTTCACTCCCTTTCACCTCGCATATGTTGTCATTAGCATGGGGCGGGGGGGGGACAGGAGTTGCACCCAGAGGCTGCGTGTGGTGCTTGCGTCGTCCCTACACCTGAGCACACAGGGCTGAACCCCAGGGGATGGTGACAACCCTACAAACCCAGCCTGCATGTTGCTGCTTCAAACAATCAACAAACACCAGCAAACCTGGAATTGGGTTTCCCTTTTGCACACCCTGGTCTGCTCAGCAGGAGGGAACACCCAAACACTGATGGAAGACGCCAACCTCCTTTTGTGAGGCTTTTACTTGTGTCGCTCTTCATAAGCATCCCTGGCTCGGGTGTTTTGTGATGTTATAAGTATTGTCATTTCAATTAGTGATTATCATCTGTGATTAACCCTTCCTGCATTGGGAAGCTGGGGAAGGTCTCGCCTGGAGGGGATGTCTTAAAAAATTCTACTCTTAGATTTAATCCAAGATGACAAGGAGCTCTTGTGGAGGATGAGGAGGCAGGGAGCAGATAAGAAAATAGGGAGGTACGGTCGGAAGGATGTAAGAAGTAGCAGTTGAAGGGGAAGGTTCTTTCTCTTTGGGTCGACATTTGGGCAAGCAGAGGATTTTTTTTGTCACTGTGCAGTTGGAAATCCTATTATAGTACAGAGGTGGGTGTTTTGATAATGAAGAGTGGCTCAGAGCTCTTTTCCAGGGGGGACGAAGGGAATTGGGGTGACAAGAGCTGAGGTGCTTGCTGCTGGGGCTCGCAGCCGATATATGCCATGCGTTGGGTTACTGGGTTCATGCATTGCCCTCTTCTGGGAAATGGGAGAAATTGCAGCAGAAATGTTCCTGCTGTGCTGGCACAGCTCACCCCGAGGTGCTGGGGTGCAGCCTAGGGGCACAGGCAGCCACGATGGATGCCAACATGGGCTCCTTTGCTTCATTTATAATCACTGGGCTTGTAATACAGCAGAAATCTGTTGGGCTGCTTTTCTATTTCTTCTGGTGACGCCTGTGATTGCAGCATCCTGTGCTGCTCGGGTTCCTGCAGAGCTGCCCCTGGTCCAGCTCCCAAACACATGCGAGGAGGAGGGGTTGGAACACACCCAGGTTGCTGTATTGAAGGTGTTGGTTCTGTTGGGAAAATAAAAATCAACACTCACTTTTCTTTTAAGGACTTGGCCATGTACATAAACGAAGTAAAGAGAGACAAAGAGACGTTGAAAAAGATCAGTGAATTTCAGAGCTCTATAGAAAATCTGGTAAGTTGGAAGATCCTCCTCTCACTCCCAACTTTGATTTGATGATTATTAACACACCTGCTTTTCTCTGTGCAATTATTGCTGAATCTGCTGTGCTGCCTCGAGTAAGATCGCTGTGTGTTTGTATGGTCTCTGACCACTGATAATATTCTGGCTCTTGGTACCAAAATGGTGGCTTTATGTAAAAGAAAAAACAAAGTGGCTGTGAAATAGAGTGGGTGAAAACACTGAAAACGTTCCTCCAACTTTCTCATGTTATCAGTATAGAAGGGAATCCAAGAACTCCCCCAGAATAGGTATGTCTGCTATCTAATGTAGGTATTCGGTTGGAATTAGTAAGACAGAATGGCAGACTAGGCACTCCTGCTCTTGAAGGCATAACAAAGCCCATCTGGAAAATGGCACGTATGGTACACACCTCATCCCGAAATCTCAAGTTGATCACAGACTCATTAAGGTTGGAAAAGACCTCTGAGATTACCAACCGCAACCCATCCCACCATGCCCACTGACCATAGAACCATCTCTGCAGTTCTAGAACACCTCCAGGGATGGGGACTCCCCCACTTCCCTGGGCACCCTGTGTCAATGCCTGACCACTCTTTCTGAGAATGTATTTTAAGGAGAACCTCACCTTCCAAACTCCAGAGGTCTCAAACGTGCAGTCCTATTGTTACGCACCAGCCAACCTTCCATGCCCTATCACTTGTGTGCTCATAGCCCTGAAGAAACCCATCCATTTAATGCTCAGAGCTGCAGGCTGACAAGCTTTATCCCCCATTTGGGGTGGGAGGGGGAGGGCTGGGCAGCTGTGGGCGCAGCTGCTCCACAGTCACGCTTTACATTGGGGTAATGCAATTTGGGGTCTGACACCTGAGATGCTCCAAAAGGGCCGAGGGAGGGAAGATGCTGAGCAGCGCTCACCCCAAGGGCTTCCCAAAGGTATGGTGGCTTTGGGTTCTTTGAGCCTGGGTTTCGTTTGAAAACAATGAACTTCTAATTGATGATTATTTAACAGATGGAGACAAAATCCTTAATTTGCTAGAGAAACCTGCAAAAATTCTCAAGCGGGATACGGGCCGTTGCAGCCCATGGGTTTTGAAGCAGCCATGATAATCCTGATCCATGTGAACAATCAGACAGCGTGCTCCATAAGGCCATGAATGCAAATGGGGGCACCGAGCAGCTCCCTCCCTCCTGCAGCAGGTTTGGTGTGTGGGAGATGAGATGTTAACAAAGCAGGGGCTCTGCCTGCTGATCAACCCCACGCGCGTTCCTCTCAGCGTTTCCTTTTGTTGCACGGGGCTGGAAGTTGTGGAGTGGTTGTTGTTGTGTATACAGAGCCCACGTGGCACAGCAATGAGATGAGTGCAGGCTGTACACACAGCTGCATACAATATTTCTTTTATTATCTTTATTTTCCTGACGAGAGGTGCCTCTTCACCATGGTTTTTCCCTGTAAGCAATGTGCAAGCGAGCTGATGCATTGGGCTCAACAATGCATGAGGGCTTTGGAGCTGAAAACCCAACTGATCAAACCATTGGGTTGGACACCAGCCTGCTCCAAATCCCCAGTCTTGGTTTAGGATGGGAAACAAAAGTAAAGGGCCCTGGTCCTGCTTTTGTAGGAAACCCAAAATTAATCTGTGGGCTTTTGCATTCTGGTTCCCAAATCTTGCAAAAATGCCTGGATATGCGAGCTCTTCTCTGGGGTGGGTGCCCTCCTGATGCTGAGGTCGGGGTCCTAAAGTTTGGGAGGTTGGATTTTGCTGTTTCCTGGCTGCAGGTCTCACCCATGCATTGCTTTCCTGCAGCAAGTGAAGCTGGAGGAGTTTGGGAGGCCGAAGATAGACGGTGAGCTGAAGGTCCGCTCCATCGTGAACCACACCAAGCAGGACAGGTGAGAGAGCAACAGCATCCTCCTGAGAGAGAAATGTGCTGGGTACATGAATCCCTAACAAAGCACGTCCCTGCTAGGGTGACGGCCAGAGGAGCTGGCTTGCAACCGCTGCTCTGTGTTGGAAGCTGTAGGAGTGCGCACTGACAGCAAGCACCGTCAGTGTGAAATCACAGCACACGGAGCTGCCCCAGCTGGGGGTGCTCTGCAGAGCTCTCCAAGTGCTCCTCCAGAATGGGGACCTCGGGTTGCTTGCTTAACCAGCCTGCTTGTTTGCTTGCTTTGGGCAGGTATTTATTTTTATTTGATAAAGTGGTGATCGTCTGCAAAAGGAAAGGATACAATTATGAGCTGAAAGAAATTATTGAGCTGCTCTTCCATAAGATGACCGATGACCCTATGAACAACAAGGACATTAAGAAGGTAGGTGGGGCGGAGATCGGCTCTGCCAGAGGGTGTTTCTGAGCTGCTCTGGCCAGTCCTTGGGTAGCATATTCCCAGCAACCTTTTTAAATAGAAACAGAGCTTGCAAAATACTGGAATATGAACACTCAGCTGGCAGGGCAGCCTTACAGAGAGTTGGGAAATGCTTAGGTGTACGGGGCTGGGCTTGATCCTCTGACCTCCGTCTGTGCAAAACAGCCCTGGGGAGGATGGTTGGGAGGGAGGAGGGAGAGGGAGGCAAAGTGATGCCAGCCCTGCTTCCAGCTTGCCAAAATCAGCTCGATGAGTGCAGCTGCCTCAGAAGGAGCAGCATTTTGCTGGTGTCCAGCTATCAGAGGGGCAGGGACTTACTTGTGTGCAGGTAGATGTTATACGGATGGAACACATGGCATTGGGTGTGAAAAGCCAGTTTTGCCATTTGGATGCTGAAGAAATGCTGCTAGCTTTGTGTTTTAATGCAGTATATTTCCTCTTTGCTCTCCCATGCTTTCTAGTCTCATGGAAAAATGGTAAGCAAAGCATGCAGTTTTCTCTCATGTTTTTCTGTGCAGTGTTGTAATGAGACAGGCAGAGCATATGTGTGTTGGGCAGGTCAGATGTTCCTCCTGGGCTGTCAGTTGTTGTCAGGGAGAGAGATAATGGCTGGGGATGATCCACTGGAGCAGAAAAATCCCGCTTCTCTCATCTGCCACCATAAAATCCCATTTGGCCCTAGTGCACAGTGCAGGGCAGATTCAGGCATCATTAGCTGTGATGTGATGTAGAGATAGAGAGTTGTTCTTCCTCCTTCCCTGCTGTCATCCTTCCAAAGGAGCAGAGAAAAGGGGCAGGCGCTGAGAGCAGCTCTTGAGAAGTGTGAATAAAGGCTCATTGCTGCTCAGGTGCTGGGAGCACAGCGGTGCTATTGCTTCTTGTTTTCTCTTTCAGTGGTCGTACGGCTTCTATCTGATCCACCTCCAGGGAAAGCAGGGCTTCCAGTTCTTCTGCAAGACGGAGGAGATGAAGAGGAAGTGGATGGAGCAGTTTGAAATGGCAATGTGAGCACCGGGTATGGGGCGAGGAGCATTGGGCTGGTGGGTATTGGAGAACAGCTGTGGTAACAAAGCTCCCATGGGCTGGCAAGGTGGGACCCTGTGCAAAGGGAGGAAAGGCCCAGTATGAGGTCATCTGCCCAAGCATTTGCCCCAAAGCCTGTTTCCAAACATTGACCAAAATGCAAACATCCCACGGCAAGTGGCCATGAGTGCAGAACGGGTGATGGGGGCAGGTCAATAACCCCACTCCTTCCTGCAGGTCCAACATAAAGCCAGAGAAAGCCAATGCAAACCACCACAGCTTCCAGATGTACACGTTTGAAAAGACCACCAACTGCAAAGCATGCAAGATGTTCCTAAGGTGAGTCGTGCACTTCTTGCTGTTTAGCATTTGCAAACAGACACGGATAGGGACTGGACTAACACTTTGTGACCTCCTTTTGCACAGAGGAACGTTCTACCAGGGCTATCTCTGCCCAAAATGTGGAGCTGGTGCTCACAAGGAGTGCCTGGAAATCATTCCTCCCTGCAAGATGGGTGAGTTACTTGGCCGTGTCAGCAGCTTATGACATTGAGGTTAATGGATGTGAATGATCCCAAAGTTCTTCCCCCAAAAGTGCTGTCAGCTGCTTGTTAACACCTAAAAAACATCTGACAATGCTGTCAAGTGCCTCCCAGGGCTGCAGCTGGTTTCATAAGCAAAAGGACTGACCAAACCACCAGAACTCAAGGAGAGATCCCTGTCCTCGAACCAACCCAGGCTCTCCTGTGGTGACACAGCGCAGCGCTGGTGCTCTGTGCCGTGGGGGATTTTCATGGAGCAGCATCAGAGTGGGTGTGTTTGGGGATGGAATGGGGAAAAAATCTCAGAGCTTGGCACAAGTGAGAAATCCATGCCCAGTGCTGATCCCTTCCCACTGAGTGTGGAGCCCCTCCATGGTCAGGTGTCAATGCTGCTTTATGGATCCTCATGGCATCAAGAGAAGCAGAAAATGGGTTTGCTGCCTGATAAACTAACAGCCTATTTCAATATTTCTCCTGCAGGTTCTTCAGCAGACCAGGTAAGTTGTTTGAGGACCCTTTCCCCACATCCTTCCCTGTGTCCTTGCCTGGCCTGGTGCTCAGCTCATGGTGGGGCACTGGCAGAGGTCTCAGGCGTCCCAGTAATTGGGGGCAGGACTAGAAACCGATGGCTAAAAGTGGCCCAGTCTGCATGGCACCATGGACTTCAGAAGGTGTCAGCACCCAGCAGAGCCAGGGAGGTTTCCTATCCTGATGTTTTCAGATGGGGAAGCTGGGACTGTTGCGTCCTGATGGGAATTTTTCCTCTCTCTTTGCAGGACTTGCTGAGTGCCGGACCTGGTAAGGGCATTGCTGCATTGCAAGAGGGCATCTTGATTGCAACTGGAGCTGTCATAGAGGCTCGAGCACGTGGGATGTGGGGAAAGCTCCTTTTGAAACTGGAAATAAGTGCTGATTGCTGCAGGAATAGGATGGGATGCCCAGAGCTTTCCTCCTGTTCCTCACTTTTTGCACTGCCTGTCAGTAACTCCCTGCTCAGACGGAGGAGGGCATAGACAACTTCCTCTAAACAAGCCACACTGCCTAGCAGAGCAGCACAATAGTGATGGAACATCTCTATGCCCACTCGTGATGAGCAGCTTGGTGATGGAACATGCCCATGCCCATGCATGACGCGCTGCCCTCTGGTGGGAATCTGAGTCACTATGGTTGCTGCAACCTCGTTTGTACATTTATTTTATTTTAATTCACACCAACCTGGTCCGAATGCTGGGCTGCCCTGCCCCTGCTCTGTCTCAAAGAAGAAGGAACAATTTGTTTTTGTGCTTTTCCTGTCGAAAGGAAAGCCAAGCCTGGCAAAAAGGAAACCAAATCAGATGACTGGTTTGGAAACACGGCACAGTGGTCCCATTGGGTGGGGAGATGCAGCTGGCAGCAGAGGTGGGGAAGCAATCTGAAGACAAACAGGGTGATTGTGGAGCACTTTGGGTAGCTCTATTTAATGTGTGATTAATTAAAAGACAACTGGACTTTGGCTGCAAACTACTGGGGTGGAGAGGTGCTTTTCAGGCCCTGCTGAAGCCCAACACAGAGCACATGGTTGCAGGCATTTTGCTGATCTCTTTCATTTTCATGCTTTCTGCCCCAAATTCCTGCCTGCTGCCGCTGTTAGATTAGCAGTTCACAGGTCAAGGAACAGCAGGAGGTGGGAGGTTATTGCCGTTTTGCTTTTCCTTAGCAGGGGTGAAACTGCTTTGCATCTCCCCCAGGTCCTAAAATGGTGGCAGTGCAGAACTACCATGGGAACCCCGCGCCACCCGGCAAACCGGTGCTGACGTTCCAAATCGGAGACGTGATTGAGCTGCTGAGGGGGGACCCTGAATCGCCGTGGTGGGAGGTGAGGGCCCTTCCCTCAGGGAGCTGCTGGCATGTTTTAAGCCACTGTCATCTGCCTTGTCCCTTTCCTTTGTCACATCTTCTATAGTGTGGGTACGGGCTGGGGCTGCACGGTGCTTGGGAGCTGCATTAGGGTTTGTCCTCATCCGTACATTGCTCCTCTGTGCACCCCGCTGATCCCCAGCTCTGTGCTCTGCAGGGGCGGCTGCTGCAGACCAAGAAGTCGGGTTATTTCCCCAGCTCGTCTGTAAAGCCCTGCCCCGTGGATGCCAGGGTACGTGTGTGGCTGTGGGTTGGTTGAGAGGGGTTCCTGCTGCATTCCAGGGGTCATGAGATGCCTTGAAGGGCCTTTGGCTCTCCCCGGTTCTTTTTTGCTACACGAAGCAGTGCTGGCAGCTTACTTCCCAATTAAAAAAGGCTTAAATAAATGCAAAAAGCACAGCACATTCATCCACAGCTATTTTGGTTGGGGAGGCTGAGGGAAAAGCACTCGTCCTTAACACTGCCCTGCACTCCGAGATGTGGTGGCTTTGAAGCTGCCTGGCAGGCAGAACCCCTCCCATAGATAGGAGCACCTCGTTAGGTGCTGGGCAGTAATGAGCACTGCTCTCTTTGCAGCCTCCCAACAGTCGTCCGCCGTCACGGGAGATCGACTATACAGTGTACCCATGGTGAGTTGCACTGAGATGTGTCATCAACCTGTGCCAACACAGAGCTGTGAGTGCACCTTGGTGTCCAGGCATTGGAATCCACAGTGTCTGTGGGGATTTCATCGTTGAGAAAATGACTTGGGAAGGGAAGATGCATTTTCTGCCTTGGCAGGAGAGGTTGTGCTTCCCTTTCACCTTGCCTCTTCCTGCTGGCACCATTCAGGGTTTCAAGTTCATGAGTCTAAATTACCATGAGTCTAAGTTATTCCAGCTCCCATTGAAGCCTCCTTCCTCTGGGGACCAATTCACAGCCAGTGGGGTTTTGTAGGTGCCCTGGAAAACATGAGGGACTTAGAATCAGAGAACCATTTGAGTCAGAAGGATCCTTTAAAGGCCATCTGGTTCTACTTCCTGCAGTGAACAGGGACACCTGCAGCTCCTCCATGGTGCTCAAGGTCCATCCTGACCTCAGTCTGTCCTCGTAGGGGATGTTCCATTGCTTGGAATGCCCTTCAAACTGCATTGCCCATTACTCTTTATTCCGCGGCAGTGGCAGATTCTGCCTCTGAAGGATTGGATCTGATTCTCTACTTGCCCAACCTTCACACCTTTAATAAGAGAGATGCACCTTTTTGCCTAAAATACGCCAATGCTTGAAGGAAGCCAAATCCTAGCTCACAAATGCCTTGGGGAGGCAGCTGGCCCCGACGAGCGCGGGATGCTCAGCCCCTCTGGCTCAGGTTTGCAGGGAACATGGAGCGACAGCAGACGGACAACCTGCTGAAGGCCCACGTCAGCGGCACCTACCTGATCCGCGAGCGGCCGGCCGAGGCTGAGCGCTTTGCCATCAGCATCAAGTGAGTGCAACCTCGTGGGGCGCACGGAGCGTGACCCCAGAGCACGAGCACGCCTTTTGCTGAGCATCTTTGCATCCCGTCGTAGGTTCAACGAAGAAGTGAAGCACATCAAGGTGGTGGAGAAGGACAACTGGATCCACATCACGGAAGCCAAGAAGTTTGAAAGCTTGTTGGTATGTCCTTGTAGCCCTTCGGGAGCGTGGCGGGCTGAGGCTGGTCCTGCAGAGCATCTCCCAGCCACGTCCCCCTATGCTTTGCAGGAGTTGGTGGAGTACTACCAGAACCATTCTCTGAAGGAGAGTTTCAAGCAGCTGGACACGACGCTCAAGTACCCGTACAAGTCACGGGAACGCTCTACCTCCAGGACCTTCACCCGCTCTCCAGGTAGGACCCATCTCAGCCTCAGTGCTGCTCTCCCGATGGGAAACCTCACTCGTTCTGTGGGGCGTGGGCTTGGTGTGAATGGGGATTTGCAGCCTCCCAGCAGCTCTTTGCTGCCTTCCCCCTTGTGCTGTCCTGCTGCGCTCAGCAGAGGTTTGCTGAGTGCGAAGAGATGTGTGGCAGCTTTGCTTTGGGTACGTTGTGGCTGTCCTGCCCATGTCAGCTTGTGTGTGGGGGTCTGGTTCCGGTGTCCCTGGTGAGGTTTGAATCCCAGAGGGATTCCTTTAATGGGGGAAGTGGAAAATCTGAGCCTAAAAGCAAAAAAAAATATAAAAGAAAGAAGGAAATCAGAGCAAATGGAGAGCAAAATTTGTGCTGTTGCAAAACATTTGGTTTTGTCTCAAAGGCCGAGAGCAAAAATTGGGAAAAGAACTCTTTTAAAGCCTCTTCCATGATGTATTATAAAGATGCTATCAACGGAAAGTAGTTCCTAAAAGTTGGTCAGACATCTTTTCCAGTTGTGTACAGCCCTTTGCCTTGGGCAGTGGCTGCACCTGCCATGGCTGTCCCACTTTGGAGCGTGTGACCTCTGCATGCATTGCCCTGTATTCCCCCATTAGCTTTTACAGCATTGTGCATTATGATTTTGTTTTATTTTCATTTCCTTTTTAATGCGTGCTCTGCATCTTTCTGTTTCTCTCTAACCTCTTTGCAGCCTCCTGTGCTTCCTACAACTTTTCTTTTCTCAGTCCTCAGGGCCTCAACTTTTCTTCTCAGAGCTCCTCCAGTCCCTTCTGGTCAGGTACCCCATGGAGAGACCCACAGCATCCCCAGCTTGAATGCCATCACAGTGGGACCTCCATGGTCCCCACTGTCCCTTCTGCACCCACAGGCAGCTCAGGGGGCCCTGGCCAGGCCCTGCCAGGGGCTCAACCTGGAAACGATTGAATAAATCATGGCTTTGCCAAAAGCAAATGCTCTCCTTAAAAATCAAAGCAGGAGCTTTTTGGATTGATTGGAGCTGTTGCTATTCAGAAAGGGTGCTTAAATTAATGAAAAGCTCCAGCACGTTGGCATCTCATGATGTACTTCAAGCTAGATTTGCTCATCCCGTGTGTTTCACCAAAGGAACATTGGCATCACACCATCTTCCAGCCTGGTTGTCCTTGCTGGCTAAGGAGAACATCTCAGTGTCCAGCAGTTTTTGAGCTCTGGGATCTCAGCCTGCTCAGAACTGTGCTAAGGGGATGGGAAGCCTGGGCTGTGTGTCTGGGGCTCAGGCTCTCCACGGTGGAGTTCTGACATTAAATGCATTACAGACCAGTGTCTTCCTCCCTGTTTATAAGGGATCAGAGCAAAAATGTGTCCTTTTTATGCTTTTATTTGCCAGCATTTTCTTTATGCTGGACAGAGAAAACCATCTGCTGAACCACATGCGTTTTCCCTAAAGATGTGTTTGTGAAGAACACAGCTTTTCAGGGTGTTAGAACGTAACTGGGAATTTGGGGTCCTTTAACTGCACACAAACTGTGACTCTGTGCTGAAATGGGCTCTGAGCAAGCTCCTGATAAAAGAGCTCAAAGCTGGCACGGTTCTTGCTCCATTCTCCAGCCTGGTGGGGATGGGTGATTGCACGCTGTGTGTCTGCCTTTCCTCCATCACCATCCTCATCTCCTTCCATCCCAAGAGCTGGAAATCTGGGCAAAGCTTTTCCTCAAGCTTAGTTCAACCTTGGTTTGCAAAATAAAAATAAAAAATAAAAAATACAATTAATTAATTCTCAAAAATCCCAGGACAAAAAGGGCCATTTGACCAAAACCCGTTGTTCCTTCAAGGTTCTTAGTTTTTTTTTTCTTCTCATTTTGCAAACTCCATAAAAAGAACCTTCCCCCCCCCCCCCCCCCCTCTGCTTGCCAAGGAGCACCCTGCGGTGATGGGGACTGTCCTGTTCATCTCTCCCTCTCCTCCAGCCCATCCCCACTGCTCCTCTGTGTGCAGTTCTCCAACAAGTCTCCTCCCCATGCCCTGCACTTCCCTGCACGAAGCAATGGAGATGCGCTGCTCGACATCTCTAGGAGAATCCAGTCCCAGTTTTATGGTAGATCAAACACAAGCTGACTTGTCAAACCCCTTTTGGCATGGTGGTCTCGTCTGGAGTTATAAATGGTGGAAAGGGATTTTTCCATCATTCCACCATGAATTAATTGTCGATTCCTTTGAAATCTTTTGCCACCGCCTTCCCTTCTCACCAAATTGCCCCAGCAATCCTCACCAATGGGTCACAGCCCTTCCTGGGCAGCAAGGGGGCTGCCCCAGCTCTGACCACGGGGCTCTATGAGCCCAACAGGATCCGCTTCACCCCTGACCATTTTAGATGAGATCAGAGCTGATCCAGGTCATGGCATTGCAATGGGAGCCAGCGCCGTGGTGGAAAACCCAGGTTGAACCCCATGGAGCTTTCCCCAGGCTTCGGCTGCTCGATGTGGTGGTGGCCACTCCCAACACTTTGCTTTGTCCCCTTGCAGTGTTCACCCCACGGGTCATAGGGACGGCAGTGGCACGCTACAACTTTGCAGCGCGGGACATGAGGGAGCTGTCGCTGCGGGAGGGCGACGTGGTGAAGATCTACAGCAGGATCGGCGGCGACCAGGGCTGGTGGAAGGGGGAAACCAACGGGAGGGTACGTGCCGTTGGTGTCCCATCCCCTGTTTCATTGGTGTCTCATCTCCTTTCTACCACGTGGTCCGTGTGGTGTCCAGATCTCTAATTCCTCAAGCTTGCATGCAAGGAAATTAATCATAGAATGGTAGAATTGTTAACTTCCAACCATTGATCCATCCCCACCATGCCCACCAACTGCATGGTTCTGCAATTGGAAAGCTCGGTGGCCTGGGGAGAAAGCAGCAAGCTGATGGCTTGCCTGGATGTCCTGTGGGGTTTGCAGCACTGGGGGGGACACATTCCTGATCCCTTCTTTATTGCAGCCACATACTGAGGCAACGTACAGTCGCTAGCAATGGGTCACTGTGCAAATGTTGGTAGCAGCTGCATCTAACAGCTGCATCGCCTCCCCATCACTGCTGTGTGGCTGGGTTTGGTGCTGTAGAGATAACTCAGGGAACAGCATGTGGTGACGGAGGAGCAGTCCCAGAGGTGGGACAGGAGCTCCTTGCTGCTCCCCACCACTCAGCTCTCCGTCTCCCCTCAGGTCGGCTGGTTTCCCTCAACGTACGTGGAAGAAGAAGGGGTGCAATGATGCTGGGGATGCCCAATGGAAAGTCGTCGAGTGCCCGGAGCGATCCGCTGCAGACCACACACTGCTGCCCCAGCAGCCCGGCCCCATACCTGCCAGCACTGCCGGGAGCACCGCAGCTCTCCCCAGACTCTTTAGTAAATCCATTCCTCTGTACAGCGTGTGTGTGTGCGTCGGGGTGCCTCCAGCCCCGGCCCTGTTCTGTCTGTAGAAGATTCGTGGTCTGTCGGATGACGTTTGTGTGGCGGCTGCTCCTGGGAGAGCCGCGCTCCCATGAATGGACAGAGCGAAGGGACTCTGCGTTGTGCCCCCCAGGGGGGTGACCGGACCTTATTTTTCCTAGAAGTGTTTTAAAATGGCGAGGCTGAAAGCCTGGGCTGTGCCCGGGGGTGCAGAGGTGAGCATGCAGGGCTCGGGATAGGGACCATAGCTGCATCATGTTGGGATGTACCTTGGGACAAGGAATGGAGCTGCTCATCCCTGAAGGATGACAGCTGTGAGCTGGGGAGCACAGCTGGACCACGGACATGGGTGGGAAAAAAGTCCCATGGGCATCCCAAGCCCCTTTCCTCACTTCCCCCCTAGCCCCACTGCTGTGCTGGGGATGCATGGGGCAGCCCAGGACACTGGGTGAGTTGCTGGTGTTGCAGGGCTGGAGGTATGCCTTGCCACGCATGGGTTTTGGAGGTCACAGGGCACCAGGTCCCTGCAGAGGAGCGGATGGGAGAATGGATTGAGTACCTTGGCGAGGTCCATTCTTCTGCAGCCATACGTGTCCCACCTCACTGAGCTCAGCGGGGTGAACCCACATGAGTAAGGGCTATGGTATGAAGTCCTGATTTATCTCAATACGTTGTGAAAGCATCTCTTCTTCTCCAGCTGTGTGCACTTTTGGGGGCCGTGAGCATTGCCCCCTCTTCCTCCCACAGGCTGTTACCGCTGCTGCTGTCATGGAAAGGTCCGTCTGTCTGTGCATTGCCACTTTGTCTTGAGTTCCATCCATCCCAGTCTGTTCTTCCCACACTGCAGCCTGTAATGCATAGGCAGAGCTGCTGCTCGGAGAGCTGGGCTGGCATCTTCTGCTGGGCACTGCCTTTGCCACCCAGCTCCAGAATATCCTTCCAAAGTGCTGTTTTGAACAAATACATGTGTGTGTGTCTGTGTGTGTTTGTAGCGAGGAACGAATTTCCTATCTCTGAGCCTCGAGAAATGCCCTCCTGTCTTTGTGCATCAGTGGCATTGGGAGCTGCTGCTGTGCCCAAAGCTGTCCCTGGCACTGCAGGTGAGCACGGTGCAAGTGCAGCCCTGGGAGACACCAGCACTGTGCAGTGTTGCATCCCAGCCTTGCTGCCAGCGGAGCTTGAGAGATTACATGGGAGAGCCTGGGGCTCCCATTGGAAAGGGCAGCATGTTCACTTGGGATCTTGGCTGTGTTACTCAGTGAGAAGCCCGGGGCTATGTCAGTGTGCTGCCCAGGGCTCTGGATGGGGCTGGGAATGTGTTGGGTTCCTTGGTCTCACCATGGCAGTGCCCAGCAGGGCTCGGGGGCACAGTGCAGGGCTCGGGGCTATAGCAAGGTACTGTTTGGTGCTAACCACTTCCAGGCCAGCTATTGGTGCTCAGCATGGGATGTGTCCAAGTTTGCTAAAGGAGCCGAATGGTTCATGCTCTGCAAGGGAAAAAATCAGGGTGCAGCAAACGAGGAGCAGGCAGCACCCTGCTGCAGCGTGAAGGGCTGTGCTCAGATTTCCCCAATTTTGGTGTACCCGAGAGCACATCTAAAGTGGATGAGACACACACACAGACAAGAGAACAACTGATGGCCGAAGGTCTGCCTCGGATGCTTTTAAAGCCCTATGCAACCCCATCCATCTGAGATGGATTCCCTGTGCCTACAGTGGGCACATCCCCCTCAGAAGGGCACAGTGCTCCCCCTGCAGAAGGTGCGTGTGTGGCATCTCCTGCACAGCCCCCCAGGTCCAATCCCACTCCCAACCCTCCCCCCCCCCCCCCCCCCCCCCCCAGCAAGGTGTCCCTCTCGTGTTTACTGTTGTAAGAAACTTGTTTAAAAAGAAAAGAAAAAGATGGTTTTCATTTGTAAGTAATTATTCAGCCATTTGCCACGATATATATCTGTGAATAAGAAGGAAAATGTGTTTGGTTGTTTGGTTTTGGTTTTTTTTTATGATGGCAAGAAAATTGTATATATATTTTAGTTCGTTGCGGAACATTCAGAATTGCAATGGGATACGTTGGAAAATAATATGTAAATTCCTTGGGTTTTTCCTTTGCACTGCACTAACGGGGGTAGAACGGGCTCCGGCGGAGGGGTCCAAAGGTAAAACTGTTTGTTTATGGGATAGGTTCTAGCTGGCAATTTGGAAATCATTTGGAGTAGCTTGTAATGCTGGAATAGAATCTTTAGCTGCTACTTAGAAACCCTTTTGCATGTGGTTCTTCCAGACCTTTTTAAGTTACAATACATCCAAGTAAATCCCACAATGAAAAAAAACAAACAAAAACCCAACAAAAATAAAGTGTTAATTTTGCTGATAGCTCCTTTCATATATATATATATTTATTTTTGGCAGCCGTGGTTTTTATCACCAATAAACCCACGCAAGAAGGCTGGGTTTTGTGTTGGGCTTCTATAGGGCGTAATGCTCTTGGGGATGGATCCTTCCTGATGGTCGGCACCCAGAGCTGCATTGCTCAGCTGATCCCATCCTGCAGCCTCAGACCCAAAGGGGCTCAGGCAGGGCAGCTCCCAGCAGCTGTTCCCCTGCAGCTGTCCCTCTCCCATTGGGGTAGCTGAGAAGGGAGTGGGTGATTTTTCACAGCTTCCATTCATTTCTTTGGATCACATTCCCGAATCCCACCCAGCTCTACGTGCAGTGGCATTTTCTGGAGCGATAAAATAAAAATCACAGCCTTGCTTACAACTTGCCCGAGGTGTTTTTGGAGGAAAGGGAAGATTTCACCCCAGAGATGCCACTGTGAGCTGCCCTACTACTGGATTAATAACATTTTTCCCTGCTCTTCTGGCTGCGGCTGGAAGGATGCAGCTCAGCCGGGTGTCACCTTGGCCGAGCTATAGACCCCTGCCCGGCACAAACCATGTCCCTGTTGGTGCCATTCAGTCTCAGGGAAGCTCTCCAGCACACACCGCTTATGAAATGCTGATTTCTGTGACCCGAGTGCTGTTCTGCCAGCAGAAACCCACAGCACAGCACTGCAGCGTGGAACAGGTGAGTGCCAAACTGCATTCATGCAAGCTCCTTGCTGGGGACGTCCCTGGTGGCACTCGTTGACATGCAGCCCTGCAGCGTGGTGGAGGTGGGTGCCCAGCAGCTCCATTTGGCTCCATGTGACCCCCCCAGGGTGTGCAAGGATAAATGGGGCATTATTCACCGTGCCTGGCCCCGTGCCATGTGCTGTAACCAGACCAGGAGCAGCCTTCCCCAAGGCATTAGAGCATCCATCTCCAGCCCCCAGCTGGCTCCAGCCCTGCACCCCAGGTGGGGAAGGCTGCCCCGGACACAAGTCCTATTTTATCATCTTTTTTTCTTTTTGCAGCTGCTGACATAATCTCCCCCATTAGTTGGACTGGCCAGGGTGCTGCTCTGAGCAAACACAGCACCAGGACTGGCTGCACTTGCTGGCTGCCCTCTGCAAACAACTCTGTGCCCAAAGTGCTGCTGGCCGACCCTGAGCACGCCCTGTCACTTGGTGGCCTGTGGCCGCCCAGTATGTGGCCACCTCCCTCTGCCACCCCACAGCAGGCTGCCCTAAGAGCCCCACACATGGTAGCAATCCAGACCCTGAGAACAAGGGCTTCAACAGCTCTGCAAATGGGGAAACCGAGGCATGTGGGTGCTGAGGCCAGAGCTCTGAAAAGCTCCAAACTGTGCCAGATCCATTCCACTTAGGGTCAGGCAGTGGTGGTGCTTTCCAGGATCAAACTCAGGTTGCAATGCAGAGCAGAGCAGGTTCTGTGCATGCCCGTGCAGGCTCAGCGGGGTGATGGCACGTGCTTGCACCCTCACGCAGGCAGTGTGATCAGCTGCAGCTCTGCAGCACGCTTGGCTGGTTCATTTGTGTATTTGCCGTGGTGTTTCATATGACCTAGAAAGCTCCAGCTGGCGCATGCAGAACAGCGTGCCCCTCTATTTTGTAATTAGTCTAAGGGGAAGGATTGAGCTGGTTATGTTCCCTTTGCATTATGCTGACCATCGGAAACACGCACCTCCCTCATTATGGCTCTGCGACTCTGTCGGACCCCAATGCTCAGAGGAACCACAGTACAGCAGTACATCCCTCAAGGACACGCTGTGTGCTCGGGGTGTCCTCTCACCCAAAGGTCATGTTTGTAATTAGCATGCACTGATGAAACAGCTCTGTCCCACCAGATAGCTACATCCCACAGTGAGCAGTTCTGACTTGCTTGCATCTCTGGTTATTTGGAGCGGTTGGTGGAGGAATTTGGGCTCTCTCTTTAAAACAAACTCTTTTTGTCTTTTCAAAATGGAGAGAAATGCCTGAGATGGACTAATGCTGAACAACTGAGCCCCTCTGCTGCTATTCAGGCTCTTTTCAGAGAGAGGAGATTTGGATGCAGGCCCATCCTGCAGTCTATCCGACACATAAATGGGGGCTCCCGGGGGGCGGTGATGCTGAACGTGCAGAACCCCTTAAACCACAGCCCAGGCAACAGAATCCAAACCTTTAAAGCATTGCACCTCCTGCCCAGACAGGCCCTTGTACCAGGGCTGAGTCCTGAGCGGGAGGAGCAAGAAACCTTTGTGCCGAGAGAACTAAATTAAGCCTTAAATTAAACCTTTTCTTCCCCCTTCTAAATGATTTTTATTATTATTATTTAGTTTTTTGTTTTTTGTTTTTTTTTCCTTTTGCTGTTCACACCTTTGCTTTGAACTCTCGGGTCTGCCTCAGGAACTTTGTAAATCCCTTTTAACCTTGCTCTTCCAATGCAACTGCTGGGAACTGGGGCAGGAGGGGCAGATGTTGGAGCTCTCTGTTTGCTCCCTGGCAGCCGGTGAGCCCTGTTGGCTGTGAGCCCCCCCCCCTCCTCCGGCCCCAGCTGTGCTGCCCGCTCTCTGTTGGGAGCCAATCTGGGAAGAAAAGTCAGAACTCCGTTCCGTTTTGCATCGCTCCATTCTTCCCGACTTTGTCGTTGAGCGGCGGAGCGACAAAAAGGAGTAAGAGCTCGTCCAGGGCTGGGGAAGCTGTGGTTGGCCCCGCTGGCTGTTGGAGCTGGTTAATGTTTTTGCAGCGGGGCCGGAGGACGGCGGTGCGGAAAAAGAGGAGGAGGAGAGCATCAGAGGAAGGCGGACGTCCCGCGGCCATCGCGAGCGTCGCTGGTGAGTGGATCCTGGATCTTCTGTGGGATTTCTTGGTGAGATTTCCCTGCTTTGCGTGGTGGCAGTGAGCGGGGCCCCATAGGGGGGAGTTCTGCAGCAGCACCCAACTGTGCTGCTCCACCGCAGCCTGCTGCAAGCTGCTCCGAAGCCATGTGCCCAAAGCACGTCCCCGATCTGTAGTGTAGGGCTGGAGGGCTTGATCTGCCCTCGTCCCCCCCTAGCAGCCAATGCTCTGTCTTTTTGATGAGGAACAAACCTTGCGCCTTTGTTGTGGCTCTTGAATGTATGGGGGAAAAAAAAAACCCAACCCTACACAGAAAAGGGGTGGTTTCTGCAGGCTGGCAGCTAGCCCAGGAGCCTCCCTGTGTATTTCCAGGCCCCTTTTGTAAGCTGGGCCCCTCTGAAGGGTGTTTGGAGACTGCTGTTTAGATACAGTTCCCTGCTGGATGGGGGTCTGAGCCCATGCCCACCTCTAGGTGCTGCTCAACCCATTGCCCGATATGGATGTGCCAACACCGATGCCACCACTGTTCCAGTGGTGACCAGCTGGCACCCCTGCTCACAATCTGGGATCTCTGCAGGTTGACATGTCCTACCTGAGCTGTGCCCTGCGGGTGGCCGCCCCCCGCCGCCTGCCAGCCCCCTGGAGAAGCCCCCGACCCTACAGCAGCACGACGGGACCCACGGCCGAGAAGAGCGTCCCCTACCAGAAGACGCTGAAGGAGGAAAGCAATGGGAGTACGGGGCCCAGCCAGCCACCCCCAGCCTCAGCTGAGGTGGTGGTGGTCGGGGGGGGCAGCCTGGGCTGTCAGACCACCTATCACCTGGCCAAGCTGGGCATCACCAACGTCGTCCTGCTGGAGAGGGATCGCCTGACGGCGGGCACCACCTGGCACACGGCTGGTGAGCTGCAGGGATGGGAGCCTGTTGTTGCTATTTGGGACCTCACGTTGCACCAGGGGAGGTTCAGGTTGGATACCAGGGGGCATTTGTTCTCCAGAAGAGCAGTGCTGTACTGGCACAGCTGCCCAGGGAGTGCTGGGGTCACCATCCTTGGGGTCTTCCATAACCGTGGAGATGATGTGGCACTGAGGGATGTGTCAGTGGGTATGAAGGGATGGGCTTGGGGATCTGAGAGGGCTTTTCCAACCGCAATGATTCCACAATTGCTATTATTAATATTATTGCTATTATTGTTAATAATGTGCCAATTTACTTGGGCAGGGAGGGGGGAGACTACAAGAGTTTAGCTCGGCAATCATTTTTGGGTGTTGTGGGTAGTTTTCCATAGAGGGCCCTCGCCCCCCTCCCCGGACCTCTTCCCATTCATTTAACACCCAATCAGCAAAAAATCCATGATCTGTAACGCACCGAAGTAGCCACGAGATGGAGCAAGAGCCTCATCGGGGTGACACAGTGCCACGAGTGGGACGGGGAGGGAACCATGGGGCCACCGGAGCCCCCATCTCGGTCTGTCCCACGCTGTCCCCCATAGGTTTGCTGTGGCAGCTCCGTCCCAGCGACGTGGAGGTGGAGCTGCTGGCGCACACGCGGGACGTGGTGAGCCGCGATTTGCCGGCCGAGACGGGGCTGCACGCAGGCTGGGTGCAGAACGGGGGGCTCTTCATCGCCTCCAACAAGCAGCGCCTCGATGAGTACAAGCGGCTCATGTCGGTAGGATCAGCCCTCAGCATCCCCCTGGGACATAGCATTGGTCTGTTGCGGTTCATTGGGTTGGCGTCAGGCGAGATGAAGCCCAAAGATGATCCTTTTTTGCCCTTTCAGATGTCGTTTTCCCAGTTTCAGAACAGCTTGTGTGCAGCCTCATCCCATGTTCCCATGCAGATCATCACACCCACCTCCAGATGGAGGGCTTGCCTTAGAGCAACGTCATCTCTGGGCCATGCAGGGGACTGGGGAGCAAAACATATCCTTGGGTCTCCTCCAGCATGGGATGAGTTCACACTCATGGTTTTCTTGTCTGCTGGCAGCTGGGGAAGGTGTATGGTGTGGAGTCACACGTCCTGACCCCGGCACAGACCAAGGAGCTGTACCCACTGATGAATGTGGATGACCTCTATGGCACACTCTATGTCCCCAAAGACGGCACCATGGATCCTGCTGGCACCTGCTCCACCCTTGCCAGAGCAGCAGCAGCCAGAGGTGCTACGGTAATGCCCAATTACTAATTAATGCCTGTTGGCCCTGGGAGCAGTTACCATCCTCCACCTTCCCCAACCCTGCCTCCAGTGTCAGATCTTTGCTCTGAAGAATGTTGTCCTATTGGGCTTTGGTGGCTCTTTGGGTGACAGTGACAAAGCAGGGAGGAACTGAGGCCCAGGGAAAGTATAGGATGAAGAAAAGAGAGCCAGGAGGAAGAGGAGAGCCCAAGGCAGGATGCCTTGGGTTTAGGGCACACTAACACAACCCACTCCTCAAGGCAGGAATTAGCAGTGTGTGGCTTAGCTCATGTGCAAAGCATGGACATGATGAATGTCCTCTGCAGCTGTGGGCACACGGAGGTGTGGTTTGAGCCTGGAATTGAGAGGAGTGTTACTGTCAGCAGCAAGAGGAGTCACTGTTCCAAAAGAAAGATGGGCAGAACCCTGCTGAGCTCCTCCTTTCCCAGTGCCGGCGGTGATCCCAGCTCTGACTCTGCCTCTTTTTCTCCACCCTCAGATCATAGAGAACTGCCCCGTCACCGGCATCCAGGTCAGAACAGATGACTTTGGGGTGAAGAGGGTGCATGCAGTGGAGACGGCCCATGGGACCATCCAGACTCCCTGCGTGGTCAACTGCGCAGGTACGGGTGGGACAGCTCTGCTTTGCACAGCGTGAGCCAGGGGTGCACCAAGCCCATGTCCCCCAGCTGATGTGCTCTTTGTGCCTCATCTGGTGTGCTCTGTGTCCCCGCAGGGGTGTGGGCGCGTGCCCTGGGCCGGCTGGCGGGTGTGCACGTGCCGCTGGTGGCGATGCATCATGCCTACGTGGTGACCGAACGCATTGAGGGTATCCAGGTGGGTCCTGCACTGCTCCTCTGTGTGTGCCCCAGTGATGGTCGGAAATCAAACCACCCCTCCTGACCCCACAAGACCTTTAGGACCCCCTCCTGTACGGCACAACCAGGTTCTGCAAGCACCCCCCCAGCTTCTCCTGGTAGCACGCACAGCTGCCTGCCTTATTAGAGCCATATTTAGTATTTAACGATGTTACGACCTAGCAGGATCGTTTTTTATTATTTATTTATTTGTTCTCAGTGGAATTACTGTAGGGTCTCTGACGTGCTTGGGGTCTGAAAGCAGCGCTCATAAAGATGCCAAACACCTCCTGAACGAGCAGAGCTGTTGTAGCTCTCCAGGCATTTCTGCACCACCCTGAGAAATCTGTTCTGCCTTCTGGCTATGGAGAATGGCTCAGGAGCCGAAGCAGGCTTCATTCACTCAGGTGCCAGGGCTTGCAGAGTAACACTTTAATTAGTTTCCACCCCACTGACACAATCTGAGTTGGAGCTTTCAGTCCTTGATGCCTCATATTCAGAAGTACTGGTGTCTGTTCACCCTTCCATCCCAGTAACTCTGCTGGGCTGTGCAAACACAGCAAGGGAGAAGCTCAGAGCGGAGCCTGCAGCTTGCAGTCCTGCTCCATCCGCTTCATTTCGTTTGTCAACATGAAATGCAGGAGGCCCTACAATAATACCTTGGCGCTGTCTAAATGTTCACTTATTCATCATTCACAGGAACAAATCCCTCATTCACTGCATGCTGCTGTGCTCTTATTTTCTCCCATGTAGGTGGGTGGCAGACAAAGTCAAGCTCAGAGCAGGATCTGGGATCAGACCACAGCCACTGAGCCACTTGGAATCAAGCACCCAGATTTTGGGGGCTCCCTGAGCTCCCTCTCCCCCATTAGGTTGGGAGTGCAGAGGGTGGTGCAGCCCAGATGTGGTCCAGCTGCATTCTCATCCTGCTCAGATTTCCCTATGGGGATGGAGTCATGGGCACATGGGGCTGTTGGGGCTGCTGCAGCTCTCAGCCCCAGCTCACTCCTGCACCCCCCTTCCTGCAGAACATGCCGAACGTTCGGGATCACGATGCCTCGGTGTATCTCCGTCTCCAAGGCGATGCCCTTTCTGTGGGTGGCTATGAGTCAAACCCCATTTTCTGGGAGGAGGTGAGCGGTGCCGGGAGGCTCTTGGGGGAGAGAGGCGAGTTTGCAGGAGACCCACATCAGTGGGGTGGGTTCAGCAGTGAGTTCCTCATGGCCTTGCACTGCCCAGCCTGGGGGTACCGACTGTGGGCTGATTTGGGGAGCTCAGGAGATCGTTGTCCCCGTTGGCCTGGAGGTGATGAGAAAGAACAAGCAGGGCTCAGGGCTGCCCCTGCTATGCTGCTGGGTCCCTGTATCTTAAGTCAGGCTCTGCCCCAGCCTTTACGCTGCATTTTTCAATGCCTCTGTCCCATGGAGGAGGGACTCCCCTCACCAGATGATGCCCATCCCCTGCCGTGTCCATGATGTGCAACAGGACGTGCCGGGGCTTTGGGTTTGGTGCTGGCTTTGCACCTCTGTACTGAGCTGTTCATAAAAACCCAGAGACTGGGATCTGCAAAGCAGCTCTATTTTCTGTGGCCACAGAGGCTGGTAGGGCTGAGAGGCTTTTACCCATCAGCTGTGCTCTAATTTGTGTCCTGATTCCTGTTTCCCACCTTCAGGTATCTGAGAAATTTGCCTTCAGCCTCTTTGACCTGGACTGGGATGTTTTTATGCAGCACATCCAAGGTGCCATCAACAGAGTGCCAGTGCTGGAGAGGACAGGCATCAAATCCACTGTCTGTGGGCCAGGTAATGCAGTGCCTGGGAGTACCAATCTGCTGCCTTCAGGCTATGAATCCCAGCAGATAGGGTTGAGACCCACAAAGAGAAAAGGGCAGTTTTGTGTGATGGGCTGGTAATGCAGGGGCTGACACAGCTCTGCAGATCCCTGCATGCTGTCACTGCCCTACGCTCTTATTCCTTATCCAGCCCGTGCACATACATCCCATTAGTCCCTTGCTTGCACCATGCCGTGGGACATTGGGGTTTGTGGGGGCATTGATCAGAGCCAGTGCCGGTGGGTGTGCATTCTGCTGAAGGGCTTCCACACCCCGGGAGACACAGAGAGGACCCATCCATGCTTGGGCTGCAGTGGCTGGGGGTGGCATACCAGGCTGAGCCCTGCCTTGTTGTGATGCAGAGCTCGGGGACAAACAAAAGGTTCCCAGCTGGTGCTGGGGCTGCTGAGCTGGGAATGAAGGGATGCGTTTTCTCAAGTAGTGACTGCAGTTTTCCTGAGATTTATATTATTATTGTGACTGTGGAGTTCCAGGCATCAGGCCTGAAGACATTTGATTTGCTTCCAGTGCCTTGCAGCCCAAGCAGGTAGGGGTGATAGCACCATCGAGCTGAGCCATAAGCAGTTGGTTTGGCCTTGAAACCCTCCACTTGCCAAAAAAAAAGAATCCTTTTTGCTAAAGCACTTAAAGGGAAACCCTGGGGAGCCCTGGGAAGGAGCTGGACCGTACACAAAGGGAAAGCAGGGCACATCTCTGGCCCTGCAGCATGCACAAAGCAGAGGCTGCGCCCTGGCTTTGATTGAATTGTGGTGTGAGTGGAGCTGGGGGCCTCCAGCAGACAGCTGACAGCTTATAGATAGATGTCGAGTGTTTGTAATGCAGTGGGGTAATTTGCAAAGGGTCAGCACTCCTCCTTTGCTTGATTTAAAGGTGCTGCTGATCTGCTTGCCACAGAGGAATCAGGCAGGGCTGGAGCAAATAGCAAACGCTTGTTCTTTCTGCTGTGCTGTAAATATTTCACCACCAGAACAGAAAGCTGCCCCTCAGCAAGGGAGTTCCTGCAGTGATTATGGGAGCAAAGTTTGGGTGCGATGCAGACCCAGCTCACGTTCTGCACGGTTGCACAAACTGCCCTAATGCAGGGAATACGGCACATCTCCAGCAGGGTGTTCTGCTCTGCCCTTCTCATGTGGGATGTGCACCAGGGATGTGGCTGATGGCTGTGTTGGGAACAAGAGCCTTGGGCAGCACCAGTGGCTTCATCGAGTAGTTTAAATTCATGGCGCTTCTCAGCAGGAATTGCTACCAGTCAAAGAAATATAGAGGAATGAAGCCACCAATGGCAGGAGCGGGATGAGGTCAGAGCAGGATCTCCGCAGGACAGATCCTGGCTGATGCATCTCCCTCTGTCCTACAGAGTCGTTCACAGCTGACCACAAACCTCTCATGGGGGAGGCTCCTGAAGTCCGAGGTTTCTTCCTTGGCTGCGGCTTTAACAGCGCCGGTAAGAGAGTGTAGGAAGCCCCACTGCGTGCATGCCAATGTGAGCATCGCAGCCCGGCAGTGGTGGCGCTTGGCCTCATTGGTGTCCTCACCTCTTCCCCAGGGATGATGCTGGGAGGAGGCTGCGGGAAGGAGCTGGCCCATTGGATCATCCACGGCCGGCCGGAGAAGGATATGTATGGCTACGACATCAGGCAAGGCTGTGCTGGCACCCAATGGGGAGCATGGGGGTGTGGGTGTCAAAATCGGGTGTCTAGGCAGTGTCTGTGCCACAGCCCCTGTCCCCTGAGAAGCTGGAATCAATTAGGCCCATGGCTTTAATGAATTTACACGTGGGATTTATCTCATTTGCCTCATTCTGCTTCTACGCAAACCGCTTCCATCAGACACGATGAGATTGCAGGGATGAGGAAGGACAGGGTAATTATGTTTGGGCTGTGTTGTTGTTCAATTAGTGCTGTGCCTAATCCTCTAAGTTAATAATCGGGGGTGATGATTGCAACTGGAGAAAGATTAGTGTTCCCTCTCTGCAGCACTACATGGGCCAGGAGATTTGGGCTGTGCAGATGTTGGCTCTGTAATTGCTTTTGACTTGTTCAATCGTGTCTGATTGGGTTTGGGCTTTCTTGCAAGGGTTGCTTGTGACAGCAACAAGCTTGTCAGGGATAGATCTGTGAAAATCACATTGCTTTGATGGGAACGATGGTAAACAGACCATGGAGCCAGCATGGGAGCTGCTGCTAACACATAGAATCACAGAATGGTTTGAGTTGGAAGGGACCCTTAAAGGCAATCTGGTCCCACTCCCTGCAGTGATTAAGGACACCCACATCTCCACAGGGTGCTCAGAGCCCCTCCATCCTGACCTTGGCTGTCTGCAGGGATGGGGCACCACCATCTCTCTGGGCAACCTGTGCCAATGCCTCACCACCCCTATTGTAAGACACTTTTTGCTCATATCCAACCTACTCTAGTTTGCAAAGCAGGCAGCAGCCCCATGGCCCCCATGGCCCCGCCACAGCAATGGTGCTCTGCCAGCTGCTGTCCCATTGAGCATCATGGCCACGCACAGCCGCAGCTCCTTGGGGTGCTCCATCCTTCTGGTGTTCTGCCTTTCCTGCATTTGCCAAGCTGATATCAGTCCTGTTTTGTTGTTTATTTTATTTTTATTATTATGATTACCGAGCTCCTCTTTAAATAACTCCCATTCCCTCACATTTAAATATTTATCCTCTCAAATCACTTGCTTGTAAATATTTCATCTGGCAGCTGTTGCTCCTCTCCCTGCTGTCAAAAAGCAGTGCAGTGGTGGTGGCAGGGCTGGGGCCATCCCCTGCCATGTGTCCCCTGCCACGTGTCCCCTGCCACCTGTCACATGTGGGCAGAGTGGGGAAGAAAGCCGAAAATACCATTCTGAATGGTCCTATATGTTACATTTTGCCTTACTTTCTGCCTGCTGCTCTGCAGAACTGGGGGCTCTGGTCAATGGGGACAAGAGAGATGCGTCCAGCCAAGAGGTGACAGTCCAGGAATCACGGGGCTATGGCACAGGGTATGGCAACAGCACCCCAAGCCCGTGCTGAACTGGCACATTCCTTCAAGAAGATCTTTCTGTTTGAAAGAGGAAAACATGTCAAACAAATTTAAAATGCTTTGGGTTTTATTTATATTTCAATCTAGGGAGAATTGGATGAAAAATGCGAGGAATGTTCGCGGCTCTCCCCCTCTTCTTGCATTTCAGGCTGGGTTTTGCAAGAAGATCTCTCTGAGATTTGCCCAGTGCTGAATCAGGGCAGAACTAACCTCAGTTTCTCTCGTTTCTTATTTTTCCCCAGCAAATCTGACAGGGCTCAGAGGTGGCGGAGCCACAGGGACGAGCGTTTTGATGGGCAAGAGATGTGATTTGGGTTTCTCTGCTCTCCTCCCTTCAAAAGGGAGTCGAAATCACAGTTTTACACCACGGCAGCTGCCAGCATTTCTCATTGCGAGGCTGTGCCCGGAGGTCCGATGCCCACCACCCCTTTCCCTGTCCTTCAGGAGGTTCCACCACTCCCTCACTGACAACAACCGCTGGATCCGGGAGCGGAGCCACGAGTCCTACGCCAAGAACTACTCGGTCGTCTTCCCCCACGATGAGCCGCTGGCGGGGCGCAACATGAGGAAGGACCCTCTGCACGAGGTGGGCACCCACGTGCATCCCTGCTCCCATCCATCAGCTTGGCACTGCTCACCCACTGCGCAATGCAGGGATGCTGGGGTGGGCTGACCCCAATGGAAGTTTGACGGTGGAGATGCCAAATATTCCCCTAAGACTCAACGTAGCACCGGTCAACGGGTGATGAAAAAGTACAAAGCAGAGCTCAGGGCCCCCCCAAAACACTCACAGAGCTCAGCAGGGAGCTGAGCCCTTTCCACTGACTGCAAATTCACACCACAGCATCCCTCTTCTGACAGAGAGCAGTAAAACAGACATTCCTCCCCACCGGCCCCCGATGTTTGGTTGACAGCTCCGTTGTTTTCTGTCACCGAGAATGCAATTTACTTTTTAATAGTGTGTCTAATAAGCGATGCCCATTGGAATGACAGCCTGGTATTTATGCATGCAGCTCCAGAACATGTGCTGTGTTTTATAAATAGGCACTGAATCATTGCTGAAATATTCTGCAAAATCTATTCTTTTCCGAACGGAGGTACCCAACAAAAATATCTTAATGGATCCCTAATTAATTGCTCACGGAGAGATTTTCCTGAGAGCACAGAGCGGGAATGAGAAGGTTGCCTTGTGTATCTCTGATGTTATGAGTATAATTATGGAAATCGTTGGGGAGAATGGTGCTCTCTGCATTTAGCATCCCCGAAGCAGAGGTTTGTGCAGTGCAGGTTTTGATGCAAGTTTTGGTCCTCGTGGTTTTGGGGGGGGGGGACACAAACATCAGCCAGTCCGTAGGGCAGTGGGGAGTTCTGCTGGTTTAGAGGACAACCCCAGGAGCTGATTTTGACTGCTGAGGGGTTGCGGGTTGGGTTTTGAAGCGTGCATTGGAGGCGGCTGGAGGAGGGCTTGGAGAAAAGCGCTGCTTTTAACCTTTTTTTTCCCCATTTCTCTGGCTTTGTCTCAAGCAGGAGCTGCTCCGGCAGGGCTGTGTGTTCCAGGAGAGGCACGGCTGGGAGCGGCCAGGTTGGTTCAGCCCAGGAGGAGCAGCTCCGGTAAGCACAGTGCTGGGTGTGCGGGACGTGCTGCCCTGAAAGCAGTGCATCTCCCCAGAACGGGTCCATGAAAACATCCATTAATTCACTCTAACAGTAAGCAAAAGGAGTTTTATGTGTGTGTCTGCCTGTCCCTCTGCAACAGGCAGCCCCTAACAGGGGGCACTGGTGTCCCTTCTGTACACTGGGAACTGTGGGAAGGGGCACCTAGGTGGGGACCTACCAGCTCAGCCATGTCCCACAGGACCCTCTGCCTCACCCTGCATGGTGTGGAGCAGCCCTTTGGCTTCGGGGTTCTTCCCATTACCCCCCCCCCCCAATCTCACACTTCTCCCCCAGGTCCTGGATTATGACTATTACGGTGCTTACAGCCAGGAGCGGCACAGGGACTACACCTACAACCAGCTGTTGGCAGATGAGTACACCTTCGACTTTCCACCACATCACCACATTGTGAGTGCGGTGTGGGGACACATCTGGAGCTGGTGGAGGTGTTGGAGGCCTCAGAGCCCCTGCAGCACTCTGCCTTTGGATAGAGCTGGGGAGGCTCAGGGGCATGGAAACTCAAAGCTGGGGGAAATGTTCCCAAAAGATGAAGCGAAATGTATGGCTTGTGCTTGGAAAGCTCAGAAGAGGCTGTGTGAGTTTTACTGCTGCTTTCCCAAAGGAAAGAGATGAAACCATCTCGGGGAAGCTCCGTCTGCAGAGCATTGGCTCCCCAGCCAGCTCAGTGTCCCCAAACTGCAGTGCAGAGCGAGGGACCCAATGGAAATGGGGGAAGGAATGCCTGGTTTGATCAGATGAGCCATTATTATTGATAGCTCTCACTGTGTTACTGACATAAAGAATGGGACTGGGCATACACTGACTTGTTACACTTAACACTGATTTTTTCATGTATATTTTGTAGCTCTACAGTGAACTTTAAAGGCATCAGGTGTGTATCCTGGTGGTGTTTCTCATTACATAAATGGCTTCAGCAATGTGTTTGCTTTAATTTTAGATCAAGAAGGAATGCCTGACGTGCAGAAATGCCCTGGCACTCTTCAACATGTCTTATTTTGGGAAGTTCTACCTTGTTGGCCCCGAAGCCACCAAAGCAGCCAACTGGCTGTTCAGTGCTGACGTGAGCAAAGCACCAGGTACTGTCAGCCCCTCTCACTGAGCGTGGGGCATCCTGAACCAGAACACACAGTGGGAACCCAAACCAGCTTTTGTTCTGTGTGTGATATAACCCTTGCTCCCATCTCTGGATAGGGCACAATGGTTGTAATTGGTTTAAGAATTGGGATAAGTGTTGGTGCTCCCCATGCTGGGCAGGGCAGATGGGCAGCATGTCCCTCCCACAGGCAGCACCGTGTACACCTGCATGCTGAACAAGCGTGGAGGGGTGGAGAGTGACCTGACCGTCAGCAGGATCAGCCCCGGTGACCCCAGCTCCCCACTGGCCCCCGCCTTCCAAGGTAAAACCCTGGGCATGGGGCAATGGGCTTTGTGCCTCCAGGCTGAGCCAGGCACGCAGCTGCATCCCTGGGATGCTTCCAGCTGTGGGGATGGGAAGCCACAGTGATGGGCTCAGCGCAGGGCCCTCTGTCCTCGCTGTGCTCAGGACCATGGATGGCCACAGGCACAATGCTGATTGCATTTACCTAATGGCAGCCACCTGTTTTTTTCCACTTCCACCCTCGCTGTCTATAACCCAATTAGCCCCTTTGTGCCGGGGGCTTGTTCTGCTCATCCGTGTTATTGGGTTTCTTCAGGCCAGGATGGTGCTCTGACCTCTCCCAAAGCCCTTATCAGCTGCCATAAAGGGGAATTGAAAGGAAGCAGAGCAGCCAACCCTGGGGGCAGGAATGGCATTAGGGAGCAGCAGGGGAGGAGGGCACCAAATTTGGCTGCAGCCCCACTGGCAGCACTGTGCAGGCTGCTGTGGTGTTGCACCCTGGAATCCCACACCCCTTTATCTCTGATGCTCAGGGGCAGCGGGGTGATGGGGAGAGGTTGGTAGAGCTGCAGGGTTTGACAGGTGATGGAGAAGCTGAATAGTAGTGAGTCTATTTTTCCAATTACAGTAGGTGGCTGCACTTATTATCGTTATGACAGAATATCAGAGAGTAATTTTGTAGTGGCAGGAAAGGAAGAGGAAAGATCGATCGCGCAATAATCAGCTCCTAAACCACATCCTTGGGAATTTTTCACCCAGGGTTATCAACAAGATGAAATTCCTCCTCATACTCGCAGCTCCTTGCCTACCCACCTTAACCCTGAGCCCCAGTGGAGTTACATTACAGGGCTGCAGTGGGGTTGGATTCCCAGCACACAGGAGGCTGGGAGCACGCAGCTCCCATCTCCCATGTGCACAGCTCCAGCCCAGCTCTGATGCACAGTTCCCTTCTTCCTCCACACCATCACGTTGATTCTGTGTTGGACAAAACATTGAGATCTTTTGCTGTTGGCCTCCAGGACAGGTTTTTTTTTTCCTATTTCCTTGATGTTTTTTCCCAGGTATCTCCAGGGCTTGGGCAATTGGCAAAAGCTCCATCAGCAGGGCTGCTGTGGGCAGTGTCTCTGAACTGCACCGTGCTGGGGGAGCTGCATGCAAAGGGAAGCATATGCAGTGATTTGGGAGGCTGCTGTGGCCCATTAGAGGCCAAGAGCACTTGCATTATGCTACCTTTGACTTCAGCCCTTTGAACTCCTTGTGTAAGAGTGGGGCAGCACCCAGAATGGTTGCTCAAAGTTTTTTGTGGCCCCCCATCCCGGCTTACACTGAGCAAAGCATCACCCCCAGCCCAGTGCCATTGATCTTAAAGCACTGCTGGGGGTGGGGGGTGTCATTTTCCAGGAGATGGCTACTACCTGGCCATCGGTGGGGCCGTGGCTCAGCACAACTGGTCGCACATTACCACGGTGCTGCAGGACATGAAGCTGCAATGCAAACTCATCGACTGCTCGGAGGAGCTGGGCATGATGAGCCTTCAGGGCCCACTGAGGTGAGTGGGCTGTGGCCTCTTCCCCTGAACCCCGTTTATGGGTTAAGAACCCCAACCCATCCCACCGTGCCCACTGTCCCCATGGTGCCACATCTCCACAGTTCTTGAACACCTCCAGGGACGGTGACTTCACCACTCCCTGGGCAGCCCATGCCAGAACCTCACCACTCTTTTGGAGAAGAAATCTTTCCTAATATCCAACTTGATGAGAAAGCAACTGTTGGTGATGCCCACCAGGAGGAGAACAGTGAGCTCTCTGCTTTGCTGTTCCCCAACAGCCGCACTGTGCTGCAAGAGCTGCTGGATACCAACCTCAGCAATGAGGCCTTCCCCTTCTCCACCCATAGGCTCGTGAAAGCTGCAGGATGCACGGTAGGACAGCACTCGGTGATGTCTTCTACTGCCTGTGGGTTTGTTGAGTATCTTCGCTGGGGAAATGGCTTCCCCTGCAATGAGCAGCCATGTTTGGTCGGGTTTTTTTTTGTTGGAAAAGGCCAAAAACCACAATGGGAACTGGGCATGGTGGCTGGTGTATGGTGATGCTGGAGGGAGCAGAGGGCCCTCAGGCAGATGAGAAGTGAGCACTGGTGATAGACAGATTTATTTGACACTCCAGATCCCTTCCTTTTCCCTTAAAAAAAAAAAAAGAAAAAAGAAAAAAGAGGTAGGGACAATTTAATATGAAACGTGTCACATCCTCCCTGTAAGGGCTGGGGAGCCCGAGGAGTCGGTGCATTTGATCACAGAAGAAGTCTGACAACCTTAAGCTTTCCGTTCAAGCACGGATCATTTTGCATTTGCTTGAGACTTCAGGGCTCGTGTCTGCGGTTATGCAATGGGACGTGGGGATGGCCACGTGCCAGGGGCTGAGCCCTGAGGGTGATGGGGGGGAATCCAGCCCCACTGCCCACCCAGGGGGAGCTGATGCATTTTCAGATGCTGTTTTTTCCCCAGACTGTCATTCAGCAAGGAAACAGCACGGCTGGGAAACAGAATCTCATTTTCTTGCTTTCCTGCTTGATGACATACTCAGCCAATTCCAGCTAAGCCCTTGTAACTGGAAATGGTGGTTAAGAATACACTTGGAGATTTAGGAAGAAATCACCTAAAGTAGCACGGTGATATCAGTTGTGTGGGTCTCTACGTAGCATCCTTTGGTGTAACAGCGTCTGTAGCAGAAAACAATGCTTCCGTTTGTTTACTGACAGCGTTGGAGAAAATCTGTTTATTGACAGTGTTGTAGGAAATAATGCAATTTTTGGAACTCACAACAATTCTTCCTGAAAGCGGCTCAAGAAAATAACAGCAGGGATTCCTCCTCCTCCTCCTCCTCCTCCTCCTCCTCCTCCTTCTCCTCCTCCACCTCCTCCTCCTGCACCTCCTCCTCCTTCTCCTCCTCCTTCTCCTCCTCCTCACCTGGTTTGTGACCCCCAAAAAGAGCCCCCTGCTCCCAGGGATGGGCTTTGCCTGGAGTCGTCCCTGAGGAAAGTGATGCTTGCTTGGGGATTATGCCATATTGTGTGCTGATGTAGCCTGAAACACCCTAAACAGGAGAGTTTGTGGCCACAAAGTGACAAAACATTGTTCAGATGTTGGTATCAGGGAAAATCCTTCTGCAGGCTTGCCTTAGTTTCCCGTTGACAGTTACCCCATACAAAATATTTCCATGCTCTGCTATAAGAATGCCCCACTGGGGTTGGGTGTTGGTGGTACTGGTGGGATGGGGCTTGATGCCACCCCAGGGATGTGCATGGGGACAGTGACATTGCATGGGGACAATGACACCTGCCCTCAGGTCCTGGGGACCTGAGGGTGCAGCCATAAACTTTGTGCCAGCCGCCATTGGAGCAGGGAATGGGACGGGAGTGAAACTGGGTGAAGCCACACACATGGGCACTTTTCATTGGGAATTAAAGTGAGTTTAATTGGAATGCAGCCGGCTGCTGAAGGGCTTGCTGCTCAATCAAATTATGGCTATTTGGATGGTGAGGAAGAGCCTCGCCAGGGCTCAGAGCACTTTAAGTAAGGCACAGATGGATCCTCCAAAGTGACACCGTGCCAAAATCCACTGTGCTTCCCAAGGAGGGGATGGTGGCACAGGGGACCCTAAGGCCAGCCCTGGTTGCAGCACACCACATATCACCGTCAGCGATGACAAGCTACAATCCTCCCTTGTAAGAGCCGTGACAGCCTCACAGCATCTCCTAATAATCCACTTATCCCTGTGAAAGGTGTAGCAATGTTCTCATCTCCTGGAGTTTCATTGGTTTATTTGCATTTTGCTTCAAGTTTGCAAAAAAATACGTACATATATATGTATATAATAACAATCCTGTCCTACAAGGGAGAAACGGCTCACAGAAATGTTTTGGTGTCTTTTAAGTGCAAATGCCCTGATTTAAAGGAAGAACAGCTTCCCTGCCCTCTCAGGGTGAGTTCAGAGGGGCTGAACGCAGCCCAGTACCTCTAAGTGGGAGTGCTGGGGTTTTTGTGCATTAACACAGAGGTTGAACAGAATCAGCCGGAGAGAGAGGAGAGTTCCTGCAGAGTTAATGACTCTGGAAATTACTGATTGGTTTGTGAATGTATATATATAGTGTCCCTCATTGTGTTAAAGAGCAGCGAAAGGGCCCCGTTTGAATTTCACTGCTGGATGTGGGGTAAAGTTCGGGTTTGAGCTTTCTAGAATACTCAAAATGCTTTTGAACTGTTGCTCAAAGACTCAGGAGTTGATGCTATTTCATAGCTCTGTTTGGAGTTGAACATAAACCTTGGCTCCCCCTGGGCCTACACTGTGTGCTACATACCTGTATGCTGCCCCTATTCCCCTCCATGCAAACCTAACTCCTGGTGCCCCAAATTTTCCAAGCATACACTTTTCCTACAACAAATGGCTCGGCCTTATTGTCAGGATGCCTGGTTTCCTGCAGCAGCAGCCTGGTTGGTGCTCGGTGCATTCAGTGTTGGGTTAATTACACTGCTGGGTGCAATGCTGCAGAGCACTGCCTCTGCTGTCGGATCCTGAGCATCCTCATGGGATGGGCAGGGTGTGGGTGGGGATGCTGGGCTCAGCCCTGGGTGCCAGCAGGCGGCTGCTGGGGGTGGGACACATCCCTGAAGTGCCACACAGGGAGCTCACAGCAGGACAGTCCCACTGGGGTCTGGCTTCTCTGCCCCATCAGTGATACAGCAGATTTCAGGGACACGGGACGCAGTGCCCATAGGCTTTCCCAGGGCGTACTGGATCAGCAGAGGGAGACAAAGGCCCTGCTGGTGTGGGAGCGTTGCTGCTGACTGAGGGTCGCTGCCACGCTGTGCAGTCCTGCTCTGTCCTCAGGGTTTTGGGGCTTTTGTACTCTGCAGGTGCGTGCCATGAGGCTGTCCTTTGTCGGTGAGCTGGGCTGGGAGCTGCACGTGCCCCGTGAGGACTGTGTCAGGGTGTACCAGGCTGTGATGGAGGCGGGCGCCCGGCATGGCATCACCAACGCTGGCTACAGAGCTATCGACAGCCTCAGCATCGAGAAAGGTTTGAGGCTCTCCTTAAGGCAGCACTTGTTGCTTTGCTTCTGACCTAATGGGCAAATGTGTTTTTCCCAACATGGGGGTGGGTTAGTGAGGATGGGGGGCACCAGAGCAACTTTCCCATCTGTGGGCTCCTCTTCAGGGTGCTTTGTCCAAGGCCAAGTGAAGCAAGGGATGCCCAACAGGCTGCTATCCCAGTCTCCAGCTTTCGGTCACCGAGGCAGGGAGACCCCTGTTTGTTCTCTGCAGGATACAGACATTGGCATGCAGACCTCCGCCCTGATGATACACCACTGGAAGCAGGCTTGGCCTTCACCTGCAAGCTCAAGTCCAGCATTCCCTTCCTGGGACGGGAGGCTGTGGAAGCCCAAAAAGCCACCGGCATTTTCCGCCGCCTCGTCTGCTTCACCACGGATGAGTGAGTGCAGTGCCCTGGGGCACTTCTGTGCTCCCCAGCACCCAATGCCAGCATGATGAGACTCGCAGTGCTCCCATCCAGCCCCATACATGCACACGGGGCTCATCCCCCACCTGCTCAGCTGTTTTCTGTGCTCTAATTCAGGCTCTAATTTAAGTCCCACCACACACTCCCTGCTAGATACTTAATGGGAGCTGGAAGCGGTGTGACAGGGAGTGGGTTGATCGTGTTGCACCCAGAGCAGCAGGAGGGCTTGTGAATCAAGCTGGAGAGGATTTGGCTGAGAAACAAGGGGGGGGCTGTAGGGTTGCAACCCCCATGCCAGGGGGAGCCCCAGCACATGGGGCTGCCACCTCCCACCCTTTCCTCTGCTTTGTGCTATTTCAACCCGGTTCTTTCCTGCCTTTACCCTGCAGGAAGGTGCCAATGTTCGGCCTTGAGGCCATCTGGAGGGATGGCGAGGTGGTGGGCTACATCCGCCGGGCAGATTTTGGCTTTGCTATCGACAAAACCATCGCCTACGGCTACATCCGTGATCCTGCGGGGGGACCTGTGAGTATGGCACTGCCACGTCCCTCCCTGTGCCCAAGAGCTGGCAGGGACACACAGCACCCGCGTTGGAAGCCATATGCACAAGCATGTTGCTGGCAGCTGGGGTGCGAGACATTGCACCCTCGTGTCCCTCCCCCGTGCACAGTAGTGGTGGCACAGGACGCAATGGGGAGTGATGCTGCAGCTCAGCTGCTGCACTGTCCTCGCTGGTGACATCCAGACTGTCATGCAGCATGGCCCTGCCACTGCTATCCACCCCCAGCACTTTCTCAGATGTTAATTGCAAGCAAGTATTTAATTGCGGTGGTAAATTAACTGACATTAAGGGAGCGACTAGCCAATAGGAGCATGGCAGGTTCCTAATTAACCCTGGGAGATTCCTGGCTGGTAAATCAGGTGCCCTCGTTAAGCAATGTGTTACAGACAGAGAACTGTGAGCCTTTGAGGGGATAGAGGGTTCTGGGTGATGTTCTTTGGGTCTGTCCCTCTTGCAGCACATATGCTTGTGCTTTAATCCTCTGGCTTGCCTAAATGTTTAATCCTGTGTTAGTGCAATACTCCTGAGTCAGACAGTTCAGGGTGAGCTACCTCTGCAGTTCCCTGGGGCAACATCTCTCAATTCTAGGGCACAGATTAGGCTTCTCCCCAGGGCAGCTTTGTGCCATTTGGCGTGGGGAGGTGGTTGGGGATGTGTGCTGACTGGGGGGATGCAGGGCTCAGGGCTGCTCGTTTCCTCTGGGGGGCTGTGCAGGAGCATTTCAGTGAGCATTTAAGGGGTGTCAGACTGTCCCTGTCACATAACCAGGAGGTAGCTGCAGGCTCTGGGATGCTGCAGTGGAGTCTCCAATAGATGACCCTATTCTGGGACCCCTATGGTGACTATTTACCCTTGTATTTGGGTTTCTCCCCTCCCTGACATCTCTCTGTCAGCCACCCCTGCCTGCCCCAGGCAGTGTGACAGAGGTGATGGGATGGAGATGGCACAGGGACAGCCCCCTCCTGCCTGCAACGAGGCACCAATGCGGCGCAGCAGAGCTGAGTGCACCCCGCCAGGCGCATCGATCTCAACTTTCCCCTCTCTTCACTTGCTGCAGGGAAATCTCTGTGGCTATCAGGCCGACAATAGGGCCAGCAATGGGGCTGACAGCTGCAGGCACCGCAGGGAGCAGTTGTGCTTGCGGGGGCTGTTTGCAGGGCCCCATCCCTGCCAGCTCATTGTGCAACCGCCTGCAGAACGCCGTGCTCATTAAGCAGATGTTATTGCACAGCCTTAATCTCTCCGCTCCCTGTGCTAACTCCTGCTTGATTTATGCCGTGATGGGGCGGGGTGGGGGGGTTGCTGTGTGGGGAGGGACCTTTCCCTGCATTGAGGCATCTTTGGTGCTGGTACTGGCGATGGGGACACATCCTGCAGGGACATCCTGCTGCTAGTGTGGTCCTGTTCTATAGGCAGTGCCTGGCTGGGGACAGTGGGGACCGACCCCATTGGGTGTGCATCCCCCTGCTGCCCACCCAAAGCCTATTTGTGAGCCCACCTGACTTGGATGCTGTTGAGGAAAAAATAAATAAATAAATCAGAAAAAAAGAAATACTGCTTTCTTTAGCTCCATGCTTTTAAAAATCTACTTTCCTCCTCTCTGTGCATCCTCCTGGGATGGCAGAGCTGGGTTTTCTGCAGAAATCACGGCTGTAGGACAGCATGGGAGAGTCCCCTGAGCGTGGGGAGGGAGCAGAAATGGGGCAGGAGGGGAGGGGGCTGCTGCCCCCCAGTGCCTGGCTGTGCCTAACGGGGGGCTTCTCTGCCTTGCAGGTCTCGCTGGATTTCGTGAGGAGCGGCAGCTATGAGCTGGAGAGGATGGGAGTGCGCTACCCTGCCCAGGCGCACACCAAGTCCCCGTTTGACCCAGACAACAAGCGAGTGAAGGGCATCTACTGAGAGCCTGCAGTGGGGAGAGGGGAATGCTGCTGGTCCCATTCTCTGCCCGGCGATCTGCCGTGAGCTCACTGAGTAAATTTGGGTCAGATTAGAAGGGAAGAAGAGGAAAAGATTCCACAAAGTCCAAGAATTTTGTTCCTGGGTTTTCTAAATGAAGCAATACCACTACAGCAATAATTCTTTCCCATGGGTTAATCGACCTGAAAACAGTGTTTTGCTTGACTGCAAATGAAATGGTTTCAATTTTTGACTTTGCTGGAAACCTTTTTTCCCCCTAAATGTAGTTTCACGCCGCCTGGAAATGAATTTTTTGAACTAAATGTCTGCCATTAATACAGCCATCACCTCCAGACCTGCCGTCCCACCAGGCTCTGTCCCCACACTGATGGGTGTCACTGGGTTGGGGCCATGCCCTGGGAGCCTGGTGGGTGTGGGAACGTGGGTAAATGGGTGGCCCCTCAATAGTTACAGCCCTGTGTATCCCTTGGGAAGGAGCAGGGGCAGGGGGTGCTCTCCCTGCTGCAGGATTCTTCTGAACCGTGACATAATTGGTTTTATCCAAAAGGGTTTTAAGCATGAGCTTCTGTTGGCTTCATTGGTAACTGTCACCGAAATCCCTTTAAAAATTGAGCCCAGGGTGCCCAACCGTTCTGTGCTCACTTCAGTTTTGTTTGCTTTGCCGAAGGGCTGTCTCAGTGCAGGAGGTAGGGAGGGCTGATCTTCCTCAGTTCCAATCACTGACCTTTTCCATTTCCAGCAGCACAAGAGCAAAGGCAAGTTTTGAGCTATGCATCCAGGGAACAATTGGTGCCCCAGGGAGTGCCGCTGGCTTGCACTCTGCTTTTGAAATGAGGAAGACATGACGGTGCCACACAGCCCCTTAATACTGAGCTGGGGAGAGATTTCCATCTTCTGTCCCTGGAGAAGAATGGAAAATCCCAAAGGCAACTGCAACTTGGATCTGGCTCACTCACTGCATGTATGTGTGTGTCTATGTGTGCATCCTCTGAATCTGGAGGAGCTTGACATGTGTTGGCCCACGCAGAGTGTACCCGCTGGGCACTGTGTGCTCAGCTTGCTGTTCAGGGTGCTGCAGCAGGGCTGCCCTGCAGTCTCTATGCACTGCTGGCACCATCCCAAAGGTCACCATGGGGGGGGGGGGGGGGGGGGGGGGCAATCCACGCAGCTACTGAGCTGCCAGCCCGAGCTGCCAGCCCTTCCCTGGTAGCCACCAACACTTCTGCCCCATGCAGGTAACCTATGGAAACCACCCTCCTCTTCCCCAGCATCAGAGGGAGCAAAGGGGCAGGTCCATGGTCCCTTTGCTCACCCCATCACCGAGCTGTTTCATTTACAAATGAGCACAGGCGGTGAGGGACTCTGCTCCATCCTTCACAGCGCAGCAAGGGCCTGATATCCGCTGAAGCTTTTACCTGCCTGAAGAAATAATCACACTCTTTTCATTTTATTCCCTCTGACTAGCTCAGCTTGCTTTGTATTCTCTTTGGAGCCAGTTCCAATCCCTTCTCCTTGTGCAACAAGCGCCATGGGCAAGGGTTTGAGCTCCAGAACGCTTTGGTTTTGCTGCAAACATTAACAAACAAAATCTGGGTGGATTTCTCTGTGAATAGGATGTGATGGCAGTCCCTGAGGGGCCACACTCCTGTCCATTTGTCCTAATAAATGTGTGTTCACATTGGCTACCTGGGGATGCCACGATTAGCCGTGTGTCTGCTGAGATAATGCAGCACCGTCTTCCCTGCCAAAGCTCAGTTTTCATCCTGGAAGGCTGTGTAGGTGTTGTGTGTATGGAGAGTGTGCCCCAAACCAAGGGAGACGGAGCCTGGTGTGTGCACATGGAGCCTCTGGGTTGGACGGAGGCCCACAGGTGGGATGGACACCCTGGGTCCTTCCCCTGGTTCAAACAAAAAGCAATTTTTATTTCTCATTTCGATATTTAATGGAGTCATTCTTCCTTCCGAAAGGTTTGTCTCTTTTCCCCCAGTTTCCCTCCCCTCATCCCCCCTCCCCCCCCCCCCCCCTCTCATTCCCATCACTGAAGTATCATTTGTTCCCATCTGTTGGCATCTGGTCGCATCAAGGCAAATAATTCCCAACACAGGGGAGCGCACCGGAGGGGGTTGGGGGGGGGGGAAGGAGGTGGTACAGAAAGGCTCCCACGCTTCTCCCACATCTGCATTCCATGCCTCAGTTTCCCTGTGGAAATAATGTTTTCTTTCCCCCCTTCCCCGGGGCCACGCTGGGTTCGGCACAAAGTGAACCTCCGCGCTATGATTCTGGGGGCGGAAAGCAGCATTACTCAGAGTCAGGATTGCTAATAAAGCACTAAATATAGAGCTTTCCATCTCCGGAGTACTTTCTGAACTGAGAGAGATGAGCCCTAACCCCCTCCGGAGGCAGGAGCTGGGGTAGGGATGCAGGGAGCAATGGGATGATGCTCCCTATGGCTGTCCATGCCATGTCCCACCGCGGTGCCAGCACACCAGCAGCTCAGCCCCTCCTGATGTCACCCAGGTTGATGGGCACAGGGACGGCAGGACGAGGCCCTGGGGTGGGCGGGCAGTGAGGTTGAGGCTCCTTCAGTGTCTTGGTGATGCTGGGAAGTGGCTGCTTCTCCCACTCACCCTGCAAAAGAATTGCATGCTATGAGACCAGGGGTTTCGGGTACCTGGGGACTCTACATTTCTACATGCTTATAAAAATGAAATGATCTTTAACATTGGAAGTGTTTTTAACCCAGAGCAGGATGTTTTCCCATGAGGCATTACTAATTATTTGTATTGCAGGCGCACCCACGCATCCTGGGAACAGAGCAGATGTCTGTGGTGCACCATATTGCACAAAAGAACCACAGTGGGGGAACTTCCACCCCAAAATGCATTACCCACTGAGTCAATAGAGACAGTTCAAAGCCACGGGTCCTTTTGACCCACCGTGCTCAGAAAGGCTCCTCATGGGGGCTGCAAGGAGGTTGGAGCTGAGGTGACATTTGCAATGTGCCAGTGCAGTTATTTACACACACGACATGGCAACATGGTTGAGACACTGAGCAGAGCCAGAGAAGGGCTGGCACAACTACGGGAGTTCGAGGTGACCACAGCCAGGAGAAAATGTTCAGCATCTCACATGTATGGGGGTGGCTTTCCCAGGGATGCTGCCTGCAAGGGGCAACCTGCTGGGTTTAGACTGTTCCTAGGGCTGAGCCTGCAGGGCAGGATCCAGTTCCTACGTGATGTGCTGGGTTGAGTAGGGGCTGGGGGTGTGGGGACTCAGCATGGGCTGGCTTTGGCTCCTTGCTCAGAGAGAACGATCATGGCCAGGCTGAGCTGCAACGAGCAGGAGGAGGGAGGTCTGGAGACAAAGAGGTAAAGGTGAGTCATCAGCAGGAGAAGAAATGTTGAATTTATATTCTAGGATGAAATCCTTGTAGTGTGTCAAGCAAATCAGGCCAGAATTTAGATCTTGCACCACATCAGGATAATCTGGGAAAGGTGGAGGGGGGCAGTGAGCCCCTGCCCATATGACTGGAGAAGGACAGCGTTGCTGCAGAGTGCCAGATGGAAAAACAGCAGCTTTCTGTGACCTCAAGGCTTAGGGGAGCAGTGAGAGCTTTGGGGCTTTGCGTGCTCTGAACCACCAAGGGAGAAGCAAGGGCCGCTCAGTTCCCCATCCCATCCCTGTGCCAGCATCACCCTGCTGCCCCCAGCCCTGCCCTGAAGGATAGTACCAGGAACTGCTGGAGAGAGGCACCATTGGTGGTTTTAAATCTTCACTGATTTATGTCATCTCTGATGATGATGTTGTCACAAGCATCATCACTGGGCATGGTTTTTCTGTACAGCCCTCTGTCCTCCTTGTTTTGCTGTGGATCTACGTTTGGAGATTGCACAGATGAGGCACACAATGAGCTCACTCTGCTGGGACCTGATGTAACTGGCCCAAATCCTGTAAATCCCCTCACGTTTCCCCTTGGTTCTTCATATCACCATGCTTCAACACTCCAGGTTGCTCAAAAAGGGCTGTAAATCACTTTATGCAAACACACATTCTCTAATTGCATCCGGCCATGGACAGTGTAGTGGAAATGCTCCTGAAGCAGTGATGGAGCACCTGGTGAGAAGGCAGGGCAGACCCAGGGGAGCTCAGGTTCATGCAATGCACTGAGTGACCAGAAGGGCTGGAGCCACGATCCACCCCTGCCCAGACCTCATTTAGAGGCTGGCAGTGGAGATGAGAGTATCTCACTGGGGGTCCCTGCATATCTGAGACCTTTTTGAAGGTAGCAGTTTCTTTCCTTTATTTCTGTGCTTATGGATGTTGCATTTAAGCAAATTCTCACCTGCTGCAGCCTGCAACTTTGCTGCTCTGCTGTCATTGCTGCGCTTTCCATCATGTTATACATATATCCTTTTAATGCTGGTGCTCTGCAGCATTTCCCTGCCCTACATTTCCAGGTACCAGAGCCCTAACCCATCCTGTGGGCTCAACCCAGCAGTGTTGCTGAGCTGCTTTCCCCCCAGGTCTGGATTTCTGCCATTTGCACATCAGCCTTTTGCTCTGCAGGCTCTACATACCGGGAAGCGCACGGCCGAGGATTTGTTGCAGTGCACTGAGATGGGAGCGAAGCTGTAGAGGGATTTCAGCACATCTCTGTTGAATGTATTCCAAGGGATGGAGGAGAACTGCTGTGGGACAGAGACCTGTGGGCACGTGCAGACCTCCTCATCGTTAAACCTGCACAGGAGAGATGCCATGCTGAAATGCTGCAGAGATGTCCTGGCGCAACACCCCTTCCTGCTTTCAAGCTCAAACTGGAAAGGCTCCAAACTGCATATGGAAGACTTGGGGCTACCGGCCTGTCTGTGCATAGGATAATCCCTACAAGGTCAGATCTCCCTGCAGGCTACAGGGTTGCTCAGTGCCTGCATGGGATCACACGGTGTGCTTTACAGACCCCTTATGCTGGGCCATGCAGCACAGCCCCATACCCAGAGGGATCCCCATTCCCACAGGTTCACGCTGCCTCCAGCCTTAAAGCCTGGGCTTGGTGCCTGCTCTGTGGTAGGACTCCTTCCAGCCATGCACAACCAGCACTGAAAAACCCACACTGACAATTTTTTTTCCCAATATTGCTAGGAAAGATCCCAGTACTTTTCCTGCTCCAGTCACCCTGTACCTGTTGACGAGGTTGAAGTAGCGGTGCAGATAGCCCGGATCCACGGCGCTTTTGCAGAGCTCCAGTTGTGTCTGGGGGTAGTAGTGCACGTAGTTCACACACATCTCCTCCATGATGCCAAACCCACCCTGTGACACAGACACCAGCACACTTACACTGGGGAACAACCCCTGTCCTTGCAGCAGCCATGCCAGGATCCAGCCTGGCAATGCTGGAGCCACAAGGGATGCAGAAAGGGCAAAGGGGTTGCAGGGCACTGAGCCCACACCTGGGTGCACGCACACACACACACTGCCCTTTGTGCAAGGACAGACATTCAGGCCTGATCGTGTGCTTTACATTAAAATGCAGATTCCCTGTAATCCCTCTGCTATATTTAGCTTTGTGCCTGTTGATGGTACCTCTGACAGGCTCTTTTTATTTTATTTTTTGCTAGGAAAAAAGAAAGAAATAACATGCTCTGTCAAAAAAAAAAAGAAAAAACCACTTCTCTTTAATTACAGTTAATCCCCAGTGGAACAGTTTGTGATGGGAATTAGAGTGACACATGCTACTTCTCAATTAGCACCTTGGCATCCCAGCTGCAGGCAGCATAGCCTTGTTGGCTCATTTCTTTTCCTCCCCCCCCCCACGTTGTTTCTGGTTCAGCCCAGCTTGCATTGATTTCAACCCCTCCACTGTCACACTCACCACGGTCACTTTGCTCCTGTTCTCTGTGTTGTAGGTACAGATGGTGATGAGTTCGTCACCCTGCGAGGTTCCAACAGATGTAAGGGGGTGGGGAAATATAAAGCTCCCCCTCCCCGGGCAACAAGTATTGGCACAAGTGAATCCGTAATGCAGCAGAACTCTGTGCTCTTAGGTGGTTCAGCCCCAGTGCCTCCCAAGTGCTTGCTAAAATTGCACCTCTCTGGGGGATTCCCTACAGCTGTACCCCACGTAACATTTCCTCCTTTCCTCCTTTCCTCAGAATTTCTTCCCTTAACGATGCACCTGGGCCACAGTTTGCACAGCCAGACTTGCACCCAACTTGGCTGCCCATCTTCCTGCAGGAGCCCAAGCACAGCCCCAGGGGTGCAGGAGAGGGGCTGAGGCTCTGAGCAGGGCACCGTGGGCAGCGGTGATGGAACAGCAGAGTCACTCACCGGAAAGACTGCAACCAACTCTTTCAGCATGCGGATCTCCTGAGTGGGAGGAGGAGAGATGAGTCAGAGAGACATCCATGGGTGGCACCGACCCAGTGCAGGGAGCAGGGCTGTACCTGGAAGTGTGGGCTGTAGTGCCCATCGGCGTTCACCACCTGCTGCTCCCTGCCGTTCCGTGACAGCACGGTCACCACTTTCCTCCCTGCCAGGTGAGTGTGGAGCTGGGAGGCGAAGATGCGGATCCCATCTGTAGGCAGTGCCTGAGGGAGGATGGCTCCAGCTCCATGACTGACCCCACATCCATCCCATGCATTCCCACGCTGTGTGCTTGGGTTGGGCGCTGCCTGCGCTGAGATTTGGGGTTTGGGGACTGTACAAGTGAGCTCTTCGCAGAGGGGTGGGTGTTCAGCCTGCTGTCATATGCAATTAATGCACAGCCATGCCCAAAATTAACAGGAGCCTGTGAGCTGAATGCTGCTTTCTTCCTTGCCCTTGTTAGTGGTTACACCAGTTACTTATCTTGGGTAGGTCCTACAAAAATACCCACTAAAACCTGCCTGAGAGCAGGGTGGGCAGTTTGAAAATGGACTTGAGTGAGCTCTTGAGGAGCTCCAGAAAGCAGAGGCCATGTCAGGAGATTAGGAACTAGATGACCTTTAAGGTCCCTTCCAATACAAGCCATTCTTTGATTCCAACCTAAGCCATTCTATGACTTAGTGATCTCCGCATTCCCATAGGGCAAAGCACCCAGCATGGCACAGCAGTAATGACCTCCTAGGGTGGAACAGTACTGTGGGGAGATGGAGCTGGTGGTTCCAGAGGAGAGATACCTTCCTGGGGAATTCGGCGCATGCCAACCAGCTGCTCACTGTTGGTCACATGCAGGGGGCTTTCTCCCAGCACAACCCCACGGGAAAGGGCTCGGGGAGTTGGGGTGCCGGGCACTCACCTGCTGGGTGCATTTGTCAGTGCAGTACCCAGTGAGGATGAAGGATGTCTCCCCTGGGGGCACGGCCATCACCGGTGTGTAGACTAAGCCCAGCTCCATGATGCCAGCATCGTGGGGACGCAGGCTGGCTGTGTAGTACAGGCGGATCCCCGAGGAATCACGGCGTCCTGGCAGGAGAGAGGACAGGGCATCAAACACAGCATGGGCTCAGGACTGAGTAAGGGTGCTCAGCTTGGTATAAGTGAAGGGAGAGGCGCTTGAGCTTCTTGCTCGCAGCTTTCTCCGTGCATTCAAGGCTTGGTCACCGATTGCTCCCAACAGAGAGGTAAGCAGTACCTGTAGGGAGCACAGAGCAGAAGGGTAGATCTCAGGGTAATTTGGAGGCACTTACAGTCATTACAGTGGGGATGGTAGCGATGGGTCAGCAGTTGGACTTAATGATCTTTGAGGCCTTCTCCAACCCTAATGATTCTACGACTCTCAAAAACACAGCTCTTCTTTAACTGATATGTCCAAAAAATGAAAGCCATGTTCCTACTTGGAACGTGGCAAGAGGGAAAATGCAAATTCCCCCTGGAGATGTGGGGCTGGGTGTGAGCCTCCAGTCTCTGGGTTGGAGCTCATCATGGCACGAGGATAACAAGGGAGACCCTACTGGTTAACACAGCAAAGCTGATAAGTTACGAAAGACGTGAGCTCCATATTTATAGATGTGTTTCTTCTCAAGTTGCTGAATGTGCTATGGTTGATCTACAGTACATATGCTCTGGTCTCCTAAAAATACGCTTGGGTAGTCAAGAAGTTACATGATTTTATGTAAATGAAGAAACTGGGTTGTTTGCAATCCTTTTAATTTTTTTAATTTTTTTTTTAATGTGTCTCCTGACAATGTTATCGAAGCAGGAGTACCACTAAAACAACATCCAAATTCCCCCATCCCTAGCCAGGCTGGTGCTGTCTCTCTGTTGACTTTGGTATCACTGTTAGCTCTGAGCTCAGATCCATCGCCACCACCCTGCACAGAAGTTGGGGGGCACCCCATAGCAGTCCCCCTAAATAAAGGTGTTGAGCATCTTCCTTGCCTGCTTGAGGGTGGATCCAGACTCTGGTGCCTGTTCCTGATAATCCCTGGCACTAACCCAGCTCTCCTGTGTCTTGCTGGCAAGGTGCTGGGTATCACCATGCCCCCACTCACCTTTGAATATCAGAGGGTTGTGGTAGTGAATCTCAAGGCGCAAGTATCTGGAGGAGCCCGGCCCACCGAAGGCAAGCCCTGCTTCCTCGGGGTAGTAGAAAGCCTGGAAACAGAAGGAGGGCATTAAGGGAGCGATGGGGTGGTTTTTATGGGAACTAAGCTGAAATGACCAAGGAAAAGAAGGTATGGGTGTAATCCTGAGCCCTGCTGTGGGCTGGGGGACATGATTTGTGCCCTCTGTTCTTGGTGTTGAGCTGCTCTTGCATCTAAAGGCCTCTTGCCTTTAACATGTGATAACATAATTGCTGAGGAGAGGGGGAATCACACTGATTTGTGGAGCTGAGGTGAGGAGGAAATGCAAAAGTATTCTGGAGGACGATGCGGTGCTTAGCTGAACCCAAATCCCAATTGGAGTTGGGGTAGCCCATGCAGGGATGTTCATTCCCATGAGAATGGGCCTGAAACAGTCGGGAGATGGCAGGAAAGGTGCCCAGGAGTGATGATGGATCCCGTCTTGCACCCACCTGCGCTCCCATGGCCCATGCTGCAAGCACATGCCTGCAGTAGTTGAGCCGCTCTGGCTTCATCTTGGAGTCACACAGACCGTTGTAATGGGGGGTGCTGTCAAACTCAGCTGTGCACTGGAAGATTTCCATGTGGTGGACCAGGGCTTCGTTGCCCGCTGTGATCACGGGCTCGTACTGCAAAGGGGCAACCGAGAAGGAGGGAAACACATTAGGACCATATCTGAGAACCCATCCTTGCTGTGCTGTTCATGCCTGCTCCATACAGAACCCATTATGGGCATGTACTATTGAGTTTTGCCATGCCAGGGGATGCTCATGCTCTGGGCATGAGGGACCAAGAGCTCTTGGCTGGCTGTGGGACCAGTCCATCAGAGCCCCTGGGGAAACATCTGGTACGTTCCCTGAAGGGGGATGCACTGGATGAGCAGCAGAGCTTGCTCTGCTTTGTGCTGACCAAGCCCTTTGCCAGTTTTTCTAGGCTGAGAGGGCTTTGGTTTGCCACAAAGAGGGTCCTGGCCCCACTGCCTGCAGCTCCATTCTGGGCCAGCAGATGCTCAGGGCACAAAGAGGTGGATTTGGGGTAGAAAGGCTGCTGAGTGGCTCTGGCCAAAATCGCCAGCTGCAGAACTGATCCACAGCAGCGGGAAGGTATCAGGAGTTACGCACTTTTTACTTACACACAGATGATTCATTTCACACCATCTGTTGGAGAGAAAATCCTCCTTCTAAGCTTTCTATTGCAGAGCCATCTTTCCCCTATAAATCCCTGTGCCCTCGCTGCAGCTCACGTCAGGCTTCCCCTCTCCTTGCTGGGTGCCCATCCCCCCTGCCACCCCCCAACGTTATGCATATGCCCAATTGTTTTGCTGTGAGGAATACGTACGGGTCCAAAATTTTCCCTGTGGAAAGGCAGGGAAAGCAGTGGGCTCTGCAGAACGACTTAAAGGGATGTGAACACAACCGATCTGCCCCTTACCATGATAATGTGGTGTTTGGCGAAGCTGTCTGGCAGCTCTGCAATGTAACACCAGTAGGTCGTCTCCTGGCTGGGAATAACAATACTGGGGGTTGTTATCTCCATGGTCTTCACATCGCTGGGCAGCTCAGGGATGGTGATGTTGGGTTTCAGCAGCTGCACTCTCTGCAGCCCTCTATACATGGTAGAGATGTTGATGGCGTGGAGGGAATGGACGGGGTACTCCAGGATCCCATAGATAAGGTGCACAGTGCCATCCTGAAGCAAGAGCAAAGTTAGGTAATTTTGCATACAGATTGGTAATTGTGTGGACCTTCGGTGTCGATACTGGTGGCACGAGTCCTGGGGTGAGCCAGGGGCAGCAGAAACAGAACACCTCCCCCAGGGCCTCCCTTTCTCCCAGTTTCTTTTAGGGAGTTACATTGCCCAAAGAAGTTGTGGATGCTCCATCCTTGGAGACATTCAAGGCCACATTGGCTGGGGTCCTGGTAGCCTGATCTGGTGGGTGACAACCCTGTTCACAGCAGCGGGGTTGGAACTGGATGATATTTAAATCTCTTCTGATCCAAGCTGTTCTATGATCTACAAGCGAACTGTGAGGAGCTCTGCTGAAAGTATTGCAGGCTGAGGTGGTGCTGCTGGACCCAGGGAACTCTGTTTGCTGCGCCTTTGCTTAGCTCCTACTGCAGCCTCCTGCTTGCCTCCTGCTGAGCAACATCTCAGTGTAACGCTTGGCTGCAGACTGCAAACCCAAGTGATGCAGGAAGGGATTTATATAGACCTAACACATGCTCAACAGGAGCGGGTGATGCAAACAAGCTAAAATCTACACGTTATAGAGGTTTATAAGTGGTTGTAAACAGACTGTGCCAAATGTTGCTCATGACATCTGTAGCATGCTTCCTTTCTGCTCTAAGCAGCACAAACACCTGATGCTGCCCCCAAAACATAACAGTGGTGAGGTCAGGGGTTGAAACCCTGCTTGGTGCTAAGGGGCTTGGGATGGGGCCGAGTGTGCTGCAGCAGGGAGAGGGTAATGCTGTACCTCTATAAGGTAGTCCTTGGGGTCACAGGTGCTGAAGGCTCTTTTGAAAAGAAGGTAGAATCCCTCAGGGGCCTTCTGAGCCCCAAGCAGCTGGTAGTCCTGCTGGGAGTCCATGTGCAGCTGTCCCTCAGCATCGCTCCAGGCATCCTGTGGGGGGAGAACACCCGGTAAGCAGGGAGGCAGTAGGTCTTATGTGGCCCGAGGTCTCAGGGTGGGGACCTCCAGTGGTGTGCAGGTCATGAGGCCCCTCTTTGGGTCACCCTTCTTTGGATCGCCCCCTTTGAATCACCCCTTTCTGGGTCACCCTCCTTTGGTTCACTCGTCTTTAACCTGGCTGGTGGTGGTGACAAAGCCACACCGAGAAGTGAAGCTGTATGGCGCTCCTATGCTGAAAGGCTGAAGGTTGGGAGTACAAATCCATCTGTAATTTGGATTTGAGCAGCCTTATTATCTCGATCTTTTGGGTCTCCTGTTGATGGCTTTTGTTTGCCAAGAAAAGGCCTCCAAGAAGTACCTCGTTGCAGCACTGTGAGTGGCCCTGCTTCTCTTATCTCGGGGGAAGAAACAGAAGAAAGAGAATAAAGCATCTTGGCACCATTTCAGCCAGAAGTATAGAGTGGTATTTTGAGAACATATTGTCCTTAGAGGGGGAGAGTAAAATCGGCACCATGAAGCAAGCTTGACATTTGTTTTCATAGGAGCGTGTTGCACAAATTAATCTTGTAGTACATGGGGGGGCTGAGCAAATTTGGATCTTTTAACAGCTGACATCCAGCAGAAAGGCTGCTGGGAGGGAGAACACCGGGGCTGGAGAGGTTATAGAAACCTCCTGGCAGGATGCTGTGCAGCACCAAGTGAAAGCCCGAATGCTGCGTGGCGCTCATTCAGCGAGATTAGGAATTATTCTTTATGGTTTTTTTAACACAGTGCTGTGAAATACTGTAGCACTCAGGTCATCCCACATCCTGAATGGTTGGTAATTAGCAGGAATACAGCGTAGATAATCAGCCCTCCCTTTTATCCTTTCATTGCGCTGCAGATCACATCGCGGCTGGTTGCAAAAGAATACGTTTTATGGCTAATTTCAAGCAAGCAGAGAGGTAAAACTTAACTTACTGGAAAGCCTCACATGGGGAAAAATAGGAATTGCATTCTGCAGCAAAGCACATTTGCACTGTGCCTGGCTGGGGTGGTTTGGGGATAGGGAGAGCGCAGGGTCAGTTACTGTAGCAGAAAGACCAACCACCCAAGAGCCTACGATGGGCAGTGTAGGAAAGGGCAGCGATCTGCAGCAGCAGAAACAAAGAGCAAAATTAGAAAGGAGTTGTCTCCCTCCCGTTCTGCTCCCATCAGGATTTACAAGCTGCCCAAATACTTCTGCCTGTTTAATTCCTGATAACGCCGTGCTGCAGGCAGTCAGCCGTCAGGTCGTGTTTTCCTGCGTCCTGTTGATCTTTGCTGTAGCTGCAGACGTGAGCTGCAGCCGGCTTATTGGCCCTGGCAGGAGCAGCCTTTCTGCTCGATAACTTTTGCACTTTCTCAAAGTCAGTAATGGGAGCTGTGGGTTAATTTTTAATGTTGCTGGCAGTGGTGCTCAATGAACCGAGCCGTGGGTGCCTCCTGCATGTGTGTGGCAGAGCTGCTCGGTGCAACCACCTGTTGGAGTTCCTGCAGACGCAGCAGACACCCAGGGTTTGGCTCTGTTAGCCATGCTGATGTGCTGCTGTATTTATCCCTTCCTTTTTGCATTTAAGATCCTATACCAAACCCATAGAATCAACATCTGGATCAGAAACCCCGCAGCCCCTTTGCACCACCTGGACCTGGTGCTGTGCCTTGTGCCCACTCCTCCAAACCCACAGGGGTCAAATTCACCCATCAGGCAGTGACCCCAAACACAGCCACAAAAAAACACAAAACTCACCCCAAAATATGAACTGTTACCATCAGTCCAGAGCATGGCCAGGTCTGCGTTCTCGAACTCGCCCCGGTCCGACATCCCAAAGAGGAGCCCAAACTTGAGCTTCCTGATGAGGATCTGGAAATACACAGCTTGCTCGGGGTAGCTGACGTTCCACGAGAGCTCCAGCAGACCCTGGGGATCGAGGGGAACCTTGTAGGGGAAATAGGTGCCGTGGGGCGCCGAGCCCTTCAGAGCCACCACCAGGATGACCAGGAACACAGCCACCATGGTGAAGTACATGGATGCCAGCTCCCGGAGCCTGAAGCTGAGGCAGGGGCACGGCGTGCTGCCATGGGTCTGCATGCTGGGCAGGACGGCACCCACCCTCCTGGCTTTTGCCATTTATGTGCTGGCCCTCCTGGGTGAGCTGGGTAAGTGCTATCCTTTAATTGCATTTGGTTGTGGGGAAATTGGATTGTGGTATTGAACCCCCACATATACTCTCCCTCCCCCCACACCCCCACCTCCTGGCCAAACACTTGTCATTCTCTGCCTCCCTCTAATTGGCTCTAATTGCACATGGACATTATCAATAGCAATTGAACTCGACTGGGCTGATGTTATTCGCTCCTAAATCATCCTTAGTGGCTGAGAAGTGCTGCTCACTTGCAGGCTGCTCCCTGCAGGAACACGTTCTGCTTCCACCCCAGCTTGGCCCTATCTGCTGCTTTGGAGCCCCTATGTTTGTTGCTTCTTTGCTTAAAGATACTTCTGGTGCCCCATTTCTCTCCTCTCCTTAGGTTACTAATTTTTCTACATTAACCACCTCAAGCTCTCAGATCCACATACATACTGCCTTGATTGGACTCAGAGCTTGTGGCCCTGTTCTATTGATGCTGGCTCCTACAACCAGTGATGCTCTCAGTGCTGCACAGGGCCCCCTCCATCCCCTCACAGCTCAGGTTTTGCTCAGCAAAGTCACCAGGGCAGCTCTGTCTGCACTTCCCAGCTCTGAGGGGAAACGAATCAGCTCAGTCCCCGGGTGTTTTAATGGATCATCAGTGTCTGACCATCGGTCACACTTGGTGATGTTTTACACAACTGTGACACAGCAGGAGAGGACCAGCCAAGGGGCTGCGTCCCCCCGGTGGCACAGCTCAACCCAGCTCAGCTCAGCTGCACACTACAGTTGGAAGCAGCTTCCCCACCATGCTCAAGGCTCCTGGGCTCAGTCCTGGACGTGCTGTGCTCTGAGATCCTCAGCAGAAAGCATCAGATGGATGCTCCCCTTGTGCCAGCCCTGGCTCCTCGGGTGGATGTCTGGCTGCGAGAACAGATTGGTGCCTTGCCCCATTTCTAACCTCCAAGCACAGCCTCATTGGCTTCATCTCCTCTCTTGGCTTTGTTTCCTAATTCCAAGGAGAAAGAAGCTGAGCTGTCAGCAAGGCAGGAAGAAAAATGATCCTCATCAGGGGGTGGGATGGGGTCCTTAGCTAACAAGTCCTATTGGAGATGAAACTCCATGCTGCTGGCATGTGCAAGTGGAGTGCCTGAGCCTTCCTATACAGAAGGAATTTGCAGTGGAACAGCATAAAGTAGGCAGGTCAGCTTGAGAACAGCTGAACTTTGGAGATAAGCAGTGAGAATTTACTTAAAGAGAAGGAAAAATATGTATATATATATCTCCATTCTTTAGTTTCTCACAGGTTGCTGCCCATAAATCCAGGCAAGGAGCAAGGTTCCAGCCTTCTGTGTCTTGCTCTGGGGGATATTTTAAGACTTAAGGTAGAGGTAGAAATGCTAGTTTGCTGACTCCAGCACCCGGACTGCTCGGGGCAGTCTCAGAGCAGCTCCCATAGGTCAGGGGGTGAGAGGGACACTGGGGGTCTGCATGTTCAGCCCCTGTCCTGAAAGCAGAGCACAGAGAGAGCTGCTTTCCTCTAGGGCTGACCTCTTGCTGGAGCTGACACTGCACCGTTGCACTGATACTAGCATGGCAGCATCCCGTATCCTTTGCAGAGCTCCTCTACTCTGCTCCATCCACCCCAGCAAGAAGAACTAAGAGTGCAGTAATGCACAGAGGATACCTGTATAGTGCCTTGAGCCCCCGGAGAAGGGTTCTTTTTAATGGACAGTCCCCCAGACACCAGCACAGCCATGCTAGGTGCTGTCTGAACCCAGCAGCAGCTTTGCTTACAGGTAAGCAGGCTTAAGCGCAACTGATGCACTGAATTAGGGATTGAAGCAGGCAGCACCCCTCCGAGCTATAATCCATTGCCTTGCTAACACGGATGTAAATTCGATTAGGGGGAGGGAGGGCACAGAGGGAAGGCTGCTGTCTGCTCCCGCTGTGCTGGTCTGCAGCACGCACACAGCATCCCGTGCCCCAGGGCTCTGTCCATGGCCAGATCTTGCCCTCTGCCACTGCCCTGATCAGATTTCCTGGGTGCTGACGAGTTTAAGCAGCCTCTGACTCAGGCGGGCCCTGATGGGGTGGCAGAGAGGTCTGGCACGTACAAGAGATGCTCACAGGGCTGAGGAGGGTCCCAGAGACTTCTGCTTGATTCCCCTCTCTGGACAGACCCACCTCTTGCCCTTGGGTTTGTATCATACCATTGCCAGAAACAGTCCAGTCGTTATTTAACTCAACAGCTAACGTGGGTGCTGGCTGAGGCAGGATGCCCAGAGGAGCCCATGACCCAGCAGCAGTGGGTGGGAAGAGGCATTCCCTCCTCCTGGTGCATGTCTGTGTCCTGCAGCATGAGGGCTGCAAATGAGAGCATCACCTTTGCAGAGCCTCTGTTCTTCCCAGCTTCCTGCCTTCTCCTAAGGTGTTTCCCTTTTTTATTTTCCTCAGGTCCAAATGTTCTCTCTCTTTGCACCACTGGAGGAATCTCCCTAAACTGGAGACAGAAATGAACCTCAGCTTTATGGCTCCTGTTGGAGGATCCTGAGCAGCTTGGGTGAACACCTGTGGCTCTTTGCAGCATGAAAGGTGAGGAGGATGGGTCACAGCAAGCACCATGGCGTGGTGATGGGGTGATGTGGGAGCAGGGACAGGCCACAGCTAGAAAAAGAGCAGCATTTCTCTTTGGGATGTGAGTGGGCAGCCAGGTCCCTGCACCAGAGAGATATTCCATCCCCGCTGCTTCCCCCAAACACTGCCACAGCCGAGCCACCTAATGAAATCCTACTTGCCTGTGCATGCTATATTAGGGTTACCATGGATATGGTGCCACAAACACTGGGCTGTGGCTTTGTTATATAAACAGGAGAGATTGCCACAAATACCCAAAATATCTGAGAAGGACAGGAAGAGACAAAAGCATTCGCTGGGTTTGTTTATAGAGGGTTGTGTGATGCGGTGGATGGTGCCAGTGGGAGGTGGGAGAGATTTGAGCTGGATCTGAGGACTGGAGCATAACTGAGCCGACATCATGGTGGTCTCAGGCTCCGTAGCTCTTAGAGGCTCCCTCTGGGCTGTGCTCCCCTTAGACCATGGTGTGAATTGTGCCTTCCTCCATGCTCAAGCATGTCCAAGCTGAGTGCCATGCAGCCCTCCCCTATTGCTGCCTTATGGGATGGGATTCTGCTGCCTGCAGTGGGAGGGGAATGGGACTGGTGATGCTGGAGACATACATACAGCTGCTGGAGTTGTCCTCACCCAGCAAGGCTGAGCCATGCCAGGTACAGCAAGTCCCTTTGTGCAGTTGGAGAAATTGTGTAATTCAGAGCAAAAATGGCTCTAGAAATGGAGGTGGAATGTAAGGGAGATAGAGACATCACAGTGGCTAAAATTGTATTGCACTCCCACTCCCCTGCCAATAAAAGCACCATAAATAAAGTGGCTTTGCAATACCCATCTCCACGCATTGTAACACAGATTCACGTGTCCCTGCAAAAGATGCTCCAGGCAGGATCAGACAAGCTTCCATTCTCCATCCATGGCCCTTTCCTGTGGTCCCCTCACGGCCTTCCATCTCCCTTCCCTGCAGCCCCAAAGTACTTCTGCATGGCTCTGCTCCCTGCTGCCAGCCCTCCTCACAGCTTTTCCCATAGCCATTGACATCTGCAACAGGAGAGTTAGCAGAAGGTATAATAAAAGATAGATATAGTGGATAAATAGTATATATACGAATAATTCAACATGGCTCCAGTACAGACTTGCCCTGTATGGCTTCAGCTGTATCCAGCTTTGGTTCTGCTTGGTGGCCACATAATCCAAGGGTCAAATGGAGCCACGTTTGGAAGGAAGATGTCACTCGTGTCACAATAACCAAGCTTGAGCCTGCTCCTCCCTGATGGCAGAGCACTGTAAGTGGCAGCTTGGGGAAGGAGGAGGGGAAAAAAGCCTGGTTCAGATGCTGAATGATGCAGATCATGTGATATTCCTGGGCAGTTTGATCCCAAGCCCTGAGGCAGGTATGAGGAAACAAGAATGTGTGGATACAGGAGGGCACTTATGCTGTGCATACACCAATGGAGGCATTGGGGGGGGGGGGGGTAGCAGCTGCTTATAATGCGTGCACCTTACTTAAAGCCTACAAACAGTTTGGCTCCTGGCTGCTGCTGCTCTGTTTATCCCACAGCCTTGGCAGGCACAGGACCCCTTCCAAACGGCAAGGAGAGCCAATGGAAGTTGTCACTGGCCTGTGGCCAGCTCTGGAGGCTTGCGACTGTCTCCCATGCTGCAGCTCCTCATTAGCACTTCCCTTCTGCAAAAAATGTCTGTTGCAAAGACTGCGGGATTACAGCTTTTTGCACCCTGTTCTTGTTCAGTCCCTGGCACAATAAGGCTGTGCTCACAACAGTCTACGGAAATATGGCATAAAAACCTTTCTCTCCTTCACGGGTTCGATAGCTGATCTTTGCAGGGTTGCTTTTAGAGTAAATGGATCTGGTGTTCGAGTTCCACAAAACAGGATCTATACTTGCTGAAGGCAGCTCAAGTATTCGCTAAGTCCTTGCTGTAACATTGTTTTTCCTTGCTGCTGTCCTGGGTTCGGATTGGTGAAGAATTGCTTTGACATATTCGTTATAAAAGCAGCTTGGGAAGAAGGGAGGCTGTTTATTTCCATGCAGGGATACGGGCGCTGAAATGAATGGCCCAAAAACGAGCCCCTATCTTTCACATTTCCGAACGAAGATGCAATGATAAATTGCTAGACAATGACGTTTGACCCATAAAAGTAATAAAAAGCTAAAACTGTGTTTTCTTGGCATAGCTTTCCAATATGTTCTGCGCAAAGCCCAAGCAACCTTGAAGCAGAGCTGAAAAGGAACCGCGATATGGGCTGCTCAGTGCTAACCAATGCAGTCTGTGATAATTAAACAGTGATGGTCTGAAGTGGACCTTCCAAAGCTGGACTGTTTGTTGTCCCCTTGCTTTCATTTCTTGCTGTCAGACTTGTGCTCAGATCCCTGCTCAGGCGTTTGAACTGCGTGCGAAGTGCGCTGAAATTACTGGCAGTAATTAGTTTATTTAGGGAGCAATTAATTAAACGCAACTGTTTCCCTCTCTATAGATTAAAAGAGTGCTATAAGCGATAGCATCTTAAAAAGAGCAGATGTGCTCTGAAAGGACCAGAGACCAATTGTTCCGTCAGTCGAGGAGGACAGGACAAGTAGCAGAGGGCCAAAGAGAAACACAAAGTTCAGCCTTAGGGATAGCAGTGCCAATGGCTCCGGGGGGTGCCCACCTGCTTGAGGAGTGGCTCCAAGCCACAGCTTTTCTCTGGTACCAAATGCTTTTATTTTCGGCTCTGGGACACAAGAACCTTTTCCCTCCCACTCTTTGATGACCGTTCGGATGAGGGTGTAATTCTGTGCCACCACAGCTGGCGCAGAGCGCGGTGTGCTCAGAGCTGCGGCGCCGGGGGGGTCTGCGGATGGGGCTACCCGAGTCGCTGGGGTGGTGCTGGAAGGGGAAACGGGGGAAGCGGCTCTTAGCAAAAACCTCAGCGTAACTCCTGGTGAATGGCGCGTGGGACAAAGCCGTGTAACGTGTGAAACGCCACGGGATGCTTGTGGGGCTAAGTGGGGGGCACGGTGCGGGGGGACAGGAGGGAGGGGTGTTGATCCTGGTGTTTTTCCCTTTGTAGGGTATAGAGGGGTTAGGACGCTTTCCTTGTGCCAGCACTGGGGATGAAGGCTCCGTGCGGGACCACTGGGCTCTGTGTGGGGACACCCGGGCTTTGCGGGGACGGGGGGAGGGGGGGGAGGGTTCCCGTCTCTATGAGCCGAGGGTTTCCATCCCTCTGTATCCAACCCCCGTCTCCCCGCAGCGCGGACACCCCGGCCAGGCCCGCAGCGCGGTGAGGTGGAGGAGGACCCAGCGGCGGCGTGCGGTGGAGGGAGGGGGCACCGCGTTCACGCGGCCGCTGCCCGTGCAGCCCCGGTGCGGGGCTTTGGGAAAGGGGGGGGTGGGGGGGGTGAGAAGCGGGGAAGCGGGGGGGGGGGCCGCGCTGCTCCGCACCGCCCTCATTGGCGGCCCCGTTGGCGCCGGGGCGCGGGGCGGGGAGGGAGCGGCTCCCCCGCACCGCCGCGGCTGCTGCCGGCACCGGCCATGTGCCGAGAGGGTGCCCGCTGCCGGCTCGCCCGCTCGGCTCTCTGAGCTGGCGTCGGCCTGCGCTCTTGTTTATCCTTCACTTTATTTATTCCCCCCCCCCACCCCCCCCCCCCCCCTCCCCGCAAATCATTGTTATTATTATGATGATTTTAATTTATTGATTATTTTTATTTATTTATTTATTTCTACTCTTCTCCTGTTTTTTTTTTCATTCCCGCATTGATGCGATCCGAGCTGGAGACTTCAGGAGTCGACGCGGTCCTCACCTGAGCGATCCGGCACCATTCCCCCGCTTGAAGGTAAGAGGGGAGGAAAAGGGGAGAGCACCGGCGCTGCACTCATTCTCCCTGTCTCATTCTTTGCACCGGGGGGACCCTCAGCAGTGCTTTTTCCCTGCTTATTTCTCTCTCCCCCACCCCCTCCTGGTGCATCCTGGAGCGCTGGGGTAGTCCTGGGGGAATGCCTGCAAGGGGAGAGCAGAGGACAAGCTCCGGCTGCAGGCTGGGGATGGTGGGGGGTTTGGAGGGGGGAGATGGACACGGAGAATTGCACAGCGTCTGCTCCTCGATAGCCTGACTCGGGGAGACCGGTCCAGCCTCTGCTTTAGCCCTGGATGATAAACATCGGGATGCTCCAAGCTTGGTGCTGCTGGCTCCTACAGCATCTGTAGTTCTAAAGCTGTATCTACAAAGGAGGATGTGACAGCATCTCTCGGGGCTGGGGTGAGATGCTTTCCTCCACCTGAATTCTCAGGTCGTGTCCTTGTCCACTCTGGGGACAGCTTGCTCATGTTGCATGTGTGGTCTGGGGACAAAACTGGCCTCTTTCAGGGCACTCACCCACAGCCACACAGCCAGCACCAGGGTCCTTCCTATCATAGGAACCCCCCGTGTTGTCTGGGTCAGACAGCAGAGCAGCCCCAGAGCAGTGGGGAGGGAGAGAGATCCAGGGTTGAACACAAGGAAGGTGACAGCAGGATGATCTGCTGCTTTGAGCACTATCTGGTTAATACAGCAGCTGGCTGGGGCTGAGCTCGTGGAAGCACATGGACGGTGTTTGTTCTGCAGGATGGGGGGGCTGTGGGGGAGAGAAATCCCCCGAGGGAATATGGCTTTTCATTTCCCCCTATTGAGCGGTTTCAGACAGGATTATTTATATTTGACATAACAGATCACCAAACTTGGAAGGTAGTGGGGGTGTGCTCATACTCATTAAGGTAGACAGTTTTCTGACAGAATAAATTAAAGGTAAGAGAAGACTGCACTCTGAGGTTCAACAGATTGTCTTCCAGCCTAAAAACGAGCAGTGAAATCAGCATAAAGCCTCAATGGTAAAGTCGTGCTCTTCCATGATGGATGGCTGTCAGTTTAGGAAACCTGGCTGACATCCCGATGCTTAGAGTGCAGACAGTGCTCCTGGGTGACCTCACTGGAGCATCCGTACCGGTATGACTGGGGTTTCAGTCATTGCATCTGATGTCCTCACTGAGTAAGCAGCTACATTATAATGCAGTTAAGGGAAGTGAGTTTATGTAAATTGGGCATAAACTCACTGCACGACTTATCCCCACAGCTGCCTTTAGTTGCTGGCCCTGTCGTGGTGGTGTGTGAGTAACAGAATGCAGTTGGCAGCCTTTTATGGCTGTTTCTCTTCTCGTCTGGAATTAGCAGTGGGATGCACTATGGCTGTCAGACGGTGAAAAGAGATTTCAAACACCTTAAAGACCGTGCAGCTGTAATTAAAGCTGTAACCTCCTTCCTCTGCATGTCAGTGTTCCTGTGCAGAGCAGTGACAAGGAGTCTTAGGAAACAGTGTTGGTGCTCCCAAGAGATAAAGAACTTCAGCAAAATCCCCCCTAAGTGACTGACGCTGGTTTATCACCCCCATAGCTGGGGGCATGGCCAGCCAAGAGGTGTTTGTAGCTGGCAGTGCTCCTGATGTGACAACGCTGAGAAAGAGCAGGGGAGGGATGGAGGAGAGAGGGCAGGTGTTGGCTCGAGCTTGCCACTCATTCCCGTTCTAATTTACACTTTTCCCTACATCATTGTCTATCTCCTCTCCTCGTGATCCAATTTATTGCAGTTGGCAGGGTTTGTTCACCTTTTGTTAAAAAAAAAAATAAAATCATGTTTCAACTTGGCAGAGGGACTAAAAATACGTAGGGTGATGGACTCTGACCCTGCCCAGACCTTCCAGCCCCATTGGGGCCAATCCAAACAAGAGATATCAGCATCCTCCAAGCCCTGCGATCCCTGCAGGAGCAGACCCGAGCAGAGGTCAGCTGCAAAGGTTGGAGGGAGATGAAAAGTCGTGACAGCATTTTGAATCATCCTCAGACAGCTTAACAAGGGCCGTCACCCATGTAGGGCAGCTCAGAGCACCAGGGGAGGACCTGGCTGCTGTGGATGGTGCGTGTCGCAATGTGCCTGCGTCAGACATGGTGTGGGGACAGGGAATGGGGCTGAATCAGGCCGAAGTCATAAGGGCTGGCTCTGCAGAGGACAGGTGATGTGTTTTCAGCTGATGATGCTTGTTGAAGAAGTCATCCATCCGTGGGAAGGCCGCTGCTGAGGAGCGGTGACAAAACCACTGCTGGGGACGGGCTGCTTGGCCCCCAGGTGCTCCTGGCTCCCAGCCCCTCTTCTGTTAGAGGAGGACTTCAGGGCTTAGCAGTGCCAGCACAGCTGATGTCACTCCATCCCGGCCATGTGCTGGTGCTGCTCAGTGCAGAGCTGAGGTGAGTCAGGTGTGGAGCTTTGGTCTCCCTCTCTCTTCAGACAGGGATCACACCCACGATGAGGCAGAGCTGGTGCTCATCTTCACACAGGCTGAGCCAAGGCTTGCTCCCCAAGCCCCTACCAGCTGTCCCCAGTGCTTCTCTCCTCATTCCCTACCCCCAGCACCACAGCCATTCACAGTGACAAACACCAATCCAAGCAGTCTATGAGGTCACCAAGCTGTGCTGGGCAGGAGCACACACACCATCCCCATCTGCAGAGCATGAGCTGACATTACCTGCCCAGCACTGCTCAGGGAAGGAGCCGGGCTGCATCCCACCACCCCGAGGCACACCGCCGTGCTTTTATCACAGAGATGGAGACTTGTCGCATTCTCTCTGTGACATTATCTTTGCAATCTGCCCTTGGTGAGTTTCCAGAAATAGTCAGGTCCACAGTAGACACGGGTGGCATCTGGATGCATTACTGTTGAGTTTGGAAACACTCAGTAAACAAGACAGGATCTATTGTTTAAAGGTTATTTCGAGAGACTCCGGGCGAGTTATCCGACCATGCAATGGAAAAAGCCTTAATGGCACTGTGATAATTGCCTTTTTCTTAGGGACCTTTCAGAAGAAAGTTAGCAGAAACCCAAAAGGAAGTCTTAGCCTGTCCTCGGGATGTGATCCAAACAGCAAATATGTGGATTTGTGTCTGTTTACTTCAGTGCTGTTGGATCAAGGCTCAGCAGTGTGTGCCTGGCTGTTGGCTCCTTATCTTGCCCTGAGGGAACTCCGCAGGGGACGAAAGTGATGATATCCTCATCAGCAGGGATGCAGCCTCTGCACCATCGGCTTTAGGGATGGCTTAAGGCCACACTGTGGCTCTACCCTGAGCACAGGCTCATCACAGGGTCTGAGCTGCAGAAGCCCATAAGCTCATTACTGTGTGAACTGCAAGTGGTGGGCGCTCCGCGTGGCTGAGATTTCCTAACTCTGTGCTGGAGGGGAGCAAGGTGGGAGGAAAAGTCTTTTGTTGTTTTATATTTCCCTGGGCAGAGCAGTCCCTTGTTCTTAGGCAGCGTGAGAGTCTCAGCTGGACCATAATGGACCGAAGTGGCCCCAGTAGAACTGCCCGTTCCTCCTGCACCCGCAGAGCTGGTGTCAGCCAGCACCACGCTGCTCCTTTACCCACCAAGAGGTTCAGACTGAGGTTAAAGCTTTAATGAAAGCAAACACCTGTGGTGAGACTAAATGCTGGAGGATGCACAGGGGATCCCTGCAGCCTGTGATGGGCTCAGCCATGGCTGTGCCCCAGATCTCATCCCAACTTGGGTTGCTTTTCCCTAGGAAATAATGCATGCACTGAGCTGATGTGCTGAGCTGCTCTGAGCACCGAGCCTGCATCCCCCTTTGAGCCAACCATGCTGCACTGGCTTTGCCCCGCACTTTACGTCCGCATCCCTTTTGCTCTTGGAGTAGATTTGGATTCATTTCAAGCTCTGTTGTGGGTTTTCCTGCCCGAACTCTGGCAAACCATTAACTCTCGTTTTTCTGTTTCTGTTGTCTGCCTTTCCGGCCAGCCTGCAAGCTGCTGTGTGCAGGGAATTCCCCATCCCGGGCTGCCTGCGGTCCCACAGTGACCCTGCAGTGGTTATCCCTGCTTTCCCATCACCCCTTGCCCCCAGCACATGCTGCCCAAGGTGTGGATGCCCGCGCTCTGCTCGCATCCCTCTAGCGGCAGCCACACTGCTCCTCCAGCGCTGGGGATATTATGGGTTATATGGGGAAGGCTCGGCTGTCTTAGGGAAAACCCAGCCAGCCCTTCAGCATTTAGGTTGATCGACAGTCAGTAGCGACTCTGCTTTGATATAAATAGTTGCTGCGATTTGTTTCTGCTGCACCCTCAGTTGTAGAAATCACTCACGGTACAATAGAGCGCATATTGCTGCCCTTTAGTTAACAGAATATATGTGTGCTACATAGCAAGATGTGGTGCCTTTAGTGGAAATGCAAGCCAGGCTCCCTCAGAGGAAAAAACTTCTGTATTGATGCTGCTGGAGACTCAGCTTTGAGCAGGGATTTTGGTGCCCTGGGTGCTGGAGAGGCTCAGGAGATACATGGCCTCGAGGGCTGCGCAGTGCCTGCAAGCAGGGATTGGCAGGAATGCCATTTGGAAGGCTCTCATGTGGAAGGAAAAGGATCTCTCTCCTTCTGATTGGCGTTGCCTGCCGGGTAGCTCAGCCCTGGGAAGATTAGCAGTGGGATCTGGGGGAAAATAGCCCTGTTTCCTGCGTGGGACTGGAGGTGGGAGCAGGAGGATAATGAGCGTTGATTGGGGCTTGCCATTAGGCAGGCTTCGTGGTTGGGTTGTGATTTTGCTGTTATTCGCTTCATTGTCCCTGGAGGACTGATTTGCAACAGCTTAGCATTGCTGACAGCCCAAGAGTTATTCCCGATTCTCACAGTAGCTCGTGGGATTCAGCCCATAGAAAGTGGGATTTTCTTGGTGGCATTTATTTTCCCTTGAGTTTCTGGCATCAGACTTTTGTTTTTGTTCTATGCTGAAATAAAACAGGATAGGTTAGTGTAGCAGAAATGCTAAGTCAGGGCTTGAAGCAGTGATGGAGCACCTGGTGGGAAGGCAGGGCCGACCCAGGGGAGCTCAGGTGTATTCAATGCACTGAGTGACCAGAAGGGCTGGAGCCACGATCCACCCCTGCCCATACCTCACTTTAAGGGTTGGCAGTGGAGGTGAGGGCTTTTCACTGAAGATCCCTGCCTACCTGAGGCCTTCCTAAGGTAAGCAAATTTTCTTCTTTTGTTTTTGTGTCCGTGTTCTTTGTGTTTGGGCTTGTCCTCTTTCGCTGCAGCCACAGACTTTGCTACCCTGCTATTACTGCTGTGCTTTCCATCACGTTGTAGTGTTGCACTTGTAGAAAATGCAAGGCTTTGATACCAGATTCTGAGAAACGAAGCACTGATCTCACTTGCTCTCTTGGTACCTTTGTGAGTAGATAGAGGGCAGCTGAACTATCGTCTGAGATCATAGAATCATTTGAGCTGGAAGGGACCCTTCAGGGCTGTCTGGTCCCACTCCCTGCCATGATCAGGGACACCCACAGCTCCACCAGGTGCTCAGATCCCCTGACCTTGGGTGTCCGTAGGGATGGGGCACTGCCACCTCTCTAGACAACCTGTGGTAGTGCCGTCACCACTTGACTGAAAGCAAATAAAACCCATAAATATTGCTGGGTTGTGGCAGTGTTATTGGCTGTGGAGTGTTGGAGTTTTGAGGCTCGGAAATGGATAAACCTTTAAATGCCGAAATGCTGTACCCGGAGCTTCTGTTTTGCTCAAAAAAAGAGATCTGCAGAGGCTTGGATGTTCACAGGTCACTGGTGGACACCCATCCCCTTCCTTGGGTCTGGGAACAGCCATTCAGCAGTGCTACTTTGGCTCTGGGGATGGGGATGGGGGGGGGGGGGGGAGGGGATGCATGGGGAGCATCGCTGCATTGCACTTCAGGGCCTCTCTGGATCAAGGAGTCATTTCAAAGGCAGTGCTTGTGTCGTCCCATTGCTGATGCCAGGCAAAAAGATACATCGCATGTGTTTTGATTTCTGAAAGATGCCATCCCTGGGAACAGTCGATATTTCAAACATTTGATCTCAGCAGCTCTGCTAAGCCCACGTGCTTTTAAGTAGAGCACTTTGTGTGAAGATTTTCCCTGCTCCTTTCTTTGCCCAGTGACGGCTTTCAGCTGAGCTCTATGAATTACTTTATCTTTTCTGCTTTTTTGATTAGGGTTGTTTCGTTGCGGTGGGTTTTCTCCCTCTGATCTCTCAGAAGAAGCTGTAGCGGAAATAAGAAGGGGGGAATAAATGGGAAACTTACTGAAAACGGTTCAGCAAAGATGCCAACAATCTGGAAATTACCCTCTCAGACGACAGTCCGTATTAATTCCCCTGATGCAGCAAAGATAAATCCTTATTAGAAATGAGAACATAAGGAGATTTTACTGCCCATAAGGAAACTCCTGATCACGAGCCATGAGGAAGCACACTGCCTTCTTTTTTCTCTGTTGATTCATGCACCATGCTAACTTGCTGGGCTGGAGTAGGAAAAAACACTCTGCTTGCTTTCCCTTGCATGCGTTCAGCCTGATGAGCCTTTGTGTGAGCAGTGTAAAGCTGTAGCTATGGAAACTCTCTACCTTTTTTGTGGGGTTTTGTTGTTGTTTTTAAGGCAAAAAGGTGTGTGTATCTCTGTGGAGATCCCAGGTGCTGCTGTTCAAGCAGCCCCAAAGGCACATCCATGGCTGCTGCTCATCTCCCTGGGGCAGCCAAGATCAGCTCCCCTGTCCATGACACCCAGCAGAGACCCTAAATGGCATAATCCACTAAATGGGGTGAAAGCCCGTTCCTGCAGCTGGATAAAGGATGTTCCCTGGAGCTCCCAGCTCGCATTATTAAATGAACCCCAAGGAAATAGTGCTTCATGCTGTCCCCAACCCATGGGCCCATCGGTCCCAGGCAAATAAGGCTCAATTGAGCTGTTCACGAATCCTTTGCAGAAGACCTTCCTGTCCTTCTGAGCTGTGCTCTCACCTTGTGGAAATGCAAAGCTGAGCGGATTTGCTGCTTTGTGGAATTGTACCCTGTGTGTGGCCTTCCTTCTTTACCCCATCCTGATGGAGGATCCTCGGCACCTGTAGCGTCCTGGGTGAGTTGGGACTCTTTGATCCCCCAAACACCATGACATGGAGGAGCACAGAGCTCAAGGAGCTCAGGGAATCACTGTGATCTGGCAATGTGCTGCTGTGTGACAGCCTTCCCACTGCCTGGGCCATCCTGGCTGCAGTGTCACAATTCCTCAGAGCTTTGCCCTTGTCCTCTGCGTCAGCATCAGTCACTTGGTGAGAACTGCTGAAGACAGCTACTGCTCCCAGCCAGGTGCTGTCCTCTGCCAGCAGCATCATGCTCTCAAGGCAGCACTTGCAGAAGGACAAATCCCTCTTTTTCCAAGTTTGATGCTCAGTTTTCTGCCCATTGGGTTTTTGTAACCTTTCAGCTGCTCTATGCTGGGTTATGATGGAGATGGAGCAGTCCCCACTGGAACAGGAAGGAGTACAAGTTGAGGCAGAGATGGATGGCCAGCAGCAGCTCCTTGCTGGGGACTCTCCCCACCCTCTCTCTTATTTCCCCCTTAGCTCTGACTGCAGCTTATCTCAAGCTGCTAATACCAAAACCTGCTCTCTGATGCTAATATCTCAGGCGGACTAAGCCGCACTTCAAGAGGAGATTAAATGATGCAGGGTGGAAAGACAGCCTGTCTTGCTTTTTTGCCTTCCCCCCCCTTTCTGAAGGAGTTCAGACAGCTTAGGAGTGTTCTGGGTGACAGTGGATGTATGGAAATAATTCCTGGGGCTTATTCAGAGTGGGGTTGTTTGGGCAGGGACAGATGGGATTGAAGGAAGGCAAAGCTTTCTACTGTGAGTTACCCTGTTTATTCCAGGTGTGCTGGAGCAGCTGCCAACTCCTTCCCTGTCCCCTTTAATTTGGACCTAACAACACCTTGAGAAGATCCCAGGGCACTGCAATGGCACCAGGTGGTGTTCCTCTTGTCCCTCCCCAGCAGCAGCACTGCTCTCCTTTTAGCAGCTGTAGTTGCTTACATCCATGCCTGCAGTTGTGCTCGCTAAGCCTCAGTGCTCCTTTGAGCTGTGCAAATATTTTACATTAGGTGTGATTTGGTTGTATTAAACAACATTATTGCTTCATTATTGCTGTGTGCATGTTCCCTCTCGCTCTGTGCTGGGGCTGGCATCCCTTGCATTGATTCACTTTGCAGGCATTCAGAAGCAAGCATTAAGGCTCTCTGAGCTGATCTCTGTTTTAAATCCTAATAACACTGATTAGGGTGGGGGGGGTGGTCCTGAACTGTCCCACGATTGCCTGGTTGTTGCAAACTTTTCTCTGATATCTGGGGTAGGAAAACCCAAAACTGAGAGTGGCTGTGACTGTAATGTGTGTGATGTTTCAGGCACACTGTGCTGGGTTCTGCTCTGATGTGTCACCTGTGGGGATGCATACCCACAGCATATGGAAAAGTCTTCTACTGCTCATCAGGAACACAGTGGCTTCTCTGTCAGTTTTGGGGCTGCTCTGTAACATTTAACGAAGTGCTTCGGGCTGTAAAATGGTGCAGGATGATAATGAGAGCAGGCAGAAGGAGTGTGATGTGTGACTGTCCCCATTGCCCCAATGTTGGCGCTGCTCTGGGAGCAATAACACTGAGAAGGGGCAGAGCAGAGAGGAGCAATCCTGGGTCACAGAGAAGTGTACTGTGTGTGTGGGCCATGATAGATGCAGTCTTTATGCCTGCTTTATCCTGAGCATGCAGGGGTGGTGCAGCCCTGTGCTCTGGGTGCTTTGCAGCTGGGGATCCACTTTCTCTGCCCATATTGCTGGCTGCTGCCTGGCCCACTGGCTCCCTGTGTGCAAAGCCTTATGCTGGCACACTGCCTGCTGCTCCGAACAGCCCAGCTCTCATTCATTGACTGGGTAGGATTACAGGAGCTGGGGGAAATGCAGGAATAAGGCTGCATTGACCACCAAACGTATTTGAACTGCTAGAAGCTGTTTGCTGTTTCCCTTCTCAGGTTCACCCTCAGGCAGAATCTTGGCACCAGGGCACAGCGGGGTGCCCCACTTGTTCCCCCTTTTTCCCCTTGCTGACCTCTTTCCCTTTCTTCCAAAATGGGGTGTAATCAGTAGCATTGGTATCAGGGTTGGATGTGTATGGAAGAGCTGGGGAATGGCTGCTCTGTGGGCTGGGTGTGCTGCAGAGGAGCAGTTGGCAGGGGATGCGGGGAGCATGCTGCAGTAAAACAGGCCATGGGCTTACCTGTGTGGGTGAGGTGCTGTGTCTTTATGTGGGCAGAGCTTTGGTGGGGACCAGTGCTCCCATCTGAGGTTCAGTTTTGGAGACTTGCCATCACAGCACTTCCAAGTAGTGCACAAGGCAAGGCTTTGGATTGACTGTTGTGATGGGATAGGAAAGAATGGGATAGGGTCCAAGGAGTGTAGACTCTGCTCGTGGGGAGTCCTCATCAGGATTTTCCTGCCATAAATCCCACAATCTGGTTTAACCAGAACTTGAGGGTCTTCTAAAGAGATCTTTGTGCTCACCCTAGCAGTCCCTAGCTGTCTTCCTGCAGGTAGCAGCAGAGTCCAGCATCCAGCTGTGGCTGCAGCACTCCAACATGTGGAACAAGGAAAGAAGTCTAGGGTTGTCTAGGGTTGGAGCCAATGAGAGCTCTGCTTCTGCCTTCTCCAAGCTGCAAGGGACACAAAAACCCATTTTCTCTTGCGTCAAGCTCTGCATCTGCTGCAGGCTGGAACCATCCAGCCATGGATGTCCTGGCAAAACCAGGCAAGTGGCACAGGGTTGTGCCTGCACCAAAAGACTCATCCTGGAGCAGCTGTGCAAGGGAGGTAGCTTAGGCTTGTTGAGGGGCTCAGGCTCAGGTATCCTCTGTAGCTTGAGGGCTCCTCAAGCTACAGGGTCAAGGGAGGAGCCAAGCTGCTGTGGATGTGTCTGCTGGTGCCTGTGTTCCTCGTAGCGGGGCTCCTGCATACCTTCCCTGAGACCACAGCAGAGCTGCAAAGCACTTCCTTTTACCAAGGTATTTATTACTGAATATATGAACCTGGGAGCCTGCGGAGCATGAAATTAGGAACAAATGTAAAAAGGAGGTCTAGACAGGAATTGTTCTGCTTATGGGCTTTTTCCCCCACTCCCTCCTTTGCACGCTGGAGAGTTTAATGCTTCCAGGTACATGGTTTTAACCAGACAAGTATGTTACAGGAGGAAAAATAGTGTGATGCAAATGGCCTTGTTCTGAGCAGAGGCTGTCATGCCATGCATGGCTGACCACAGGGCATTGGGGGGGGGGGGGGGGTTGAGAGGGAGGAATGCAGGGAAAATTGCTGTGTGCTCCCCTGGCTTGCCCCGGGGGCATGCAACCCTTTAATTCATGGTGAGAGCAAATGGGAGCAGGAAAGGTCCTGGGGCTGGAGCACCAGGTGCTGCCTTATGCACCTCTCTGAGCAGCTGATGCTTCCCAATCAGTGCTGCAGTTTTGGAAGACATTTCCTGTCTCCCTGCTCTGAACCCCCCATAGGGTTTTTGCCCCAGGGATAGGGCAGGATTTGGCAGGGCTCTTACCCTGTGGCCATACAAGAAGCTCTCAACCATTACACAGCAGCACAAATTCTCCTGCTCCTACAGCTCTGCTCAGCAGCAGCGTAAAATGTGATACTGCTTTATCCATTCAGTACTTACCCAACTTTAGCAGGACATTAAGCACCTGAAAATATGCCACAGATTTATTTTCTTTGGAAGCAAGTTAAATCCCTGACAGATCCAGTTGCTTTTCCTCAGGTGCTGAAGTAATTTGGGTTTGGGGAAGCTGGTTTTTTGGTTTAACCTGATATCATGAGCTGGAGGCCAGCTTTGTTAAAGCACTTGTCGGGTAGGTGGTCACGGTTTGCTCTCTCTGTCAATTTATGTCACTTGTCCCAGTCCCAGACTGATGCCTGCAGCTCTTGGGCTGTAGAGTGATGCTGCTGCAAGCAGGGGTGTGCATGCAGCTGTGCCTGTCCCCATTATCCCCCCGGGGTAAAGAGCTTGGCATTATTCTGCACAAGATGGTGGGAATGTCAGGCTTTTGGGATAGGGATGCGCAGAGCAAGTACTGGAGGGCTTGTGCTCATCTTGCACTGTGCTTCTGCTCAGCACAGGGAGTGGGGACCTTACCCCTTTGCTATGTCTGTGTTAGAACCCAGTTTCCCCTATGGATGCTTTGGGGGTGGGGGGGAGAGAAGATGCTATTCCCAGACACAAGCATGGGATTGCAGTGTCCCTGTGATATTCTGCATGCTCGGTCTGGCCACAGCACTGGCTGCAATGCAGCTTTCGGAAGCATCATCCCATGTACCCCCATGCTCCCTTGATTTCATCTTGGCCACAGCAAAGCAAGGAGCTCTGTGCCCACTGCGTGATGCAGCTTCATCCCATGCCTCTGCTTTGTGGGGTTGAGGAACACCTGTCCTTGCACTCACTGAAGGCTCACTTAGCAGCTCCAGTTATTCCAAATTAAAATACCACATTGTTTTCATGAGGAAAATGGATTATAGGCTCAGAGAAAAAATGTGTATGGCTCCAATGCCCCACTTGCTGTGAAGCTCCAAGCGGGAGCCAGGCACGTGCCATGGGCAAGTCCCCATCCTCGGCACGGAGTATGGTGTGTACCATGGGGCTGTGAGGCTCATGGCCAAACCCCATGCTGGCATCATGCAGGTTTTACTTCCCTGGGCCCCCCTCCTGCATGCAGAGCAGCATGGTCATGCCCAGACTGGTTGGCCAGGATGGGGTTTTCATTGCAGGACCATTTGTGCAACTCCCATAGGGTCCCACTGCTGCTGCTCACTCCCTACATCAACCTACAGTTGCAAGAGCTCAATTACTCAGCCCACCTGCAGGCTGTAATAACACTTAGCAAAGTTCTCCCCCACCACACTGGGCTTTTTCCATCCTCCTCCAGCTGTCAGGTGGCGTTTGGAGGGGTTGGGGGCTCCCCTGATGGCTTTCTCAGTACTGGCATTCAGCCTGATCCCCTGCAGAAGGGGGGGACAGACCCCTCTGCTTGCAGTGTGCAGGCAGACCCAGTGGGAGCCCTTTGCAAGTGGGAGCAAAGTATCCCATCCCTTCCCAACTCATCCAATCCCATTTGAAACCTTCCTGTCCAATCCCATCTTGTCTTATCACGTATCTCAGCCCTCATCACCCCATGTGCTCTCTGTTGCAGGCTGTTAATGGAGAAGAGGGCGAATGACAGCCGGGACCGTGGTCATCACAGGTGGAATATTAGCAACTGTCATTTTACTTTGTATCATCGCTGTCCTCTGCTACTGTAGGCTCCAGGTAAGGCAAGGCGATGCAAGAGGGATGGGATAGGGTAAACCAATCCCATCTCCCATGCATGGAGTGAGAGCGTTGGGATTCCAGCTGAGCCCCATCTCATTCCAGTACTACTGCTGCAAGAAGGATGAATCCGAGGAGGATGAGGAGGAGCCCGACTTTGCCGTGCACTCCCACATCCCTCCGCTCCACTGCAACCGCAACGTAGTGCTGACCAACGGGCCATCCCTCTACAGCTCCTCACCCTTCAGCAAGAAAGCAACGCCGAGCCGGAGCGGCTGCCCGGGCTGCGGGCAGTATGAGCCCCCAACCTTCTTCCTGCAGGAGCCCCCTGAGGAGCTGCACAACGGAGGGGACCGAGTCAGCTTTCAGACCGTCAGCCAGGAGGAGCTCGACCTGCCGGTGAGCGTGGGCAACCTGCAGGCACTCAACCCCAACCGGCTGTCAGCCATGCGTGAAGCCTTCTCCCGCAGCCGCAGCATCAGCACCGACGTGTGAGCCAGGCACTGCATGGAGGACTGCTTAAAATCCACGACAGTGTTTTGAAGTAAAATTAAAACAAACAAACAAACAAAGCAGGAAGGGGGGGGGGGGAAGGGGGGGATGGAAGGAGTTGAATGTATTGCTGCATAGGCAGAGATGAGCTAAACTTCAGTATAATGGTTAGCAAAAATTAAAAGGGGGGGTGTGAGGGTGGGTTGGTGGCAGCTGGGACATGAGATTTTCTAGTGCTGCGTTGCATTTACTTATTTTTTTTCTTTTATAAAGAGGATTTTGATATTGTGCATCCTTTTATACAGAGTCAATGCCCGTCCTCCACGTGCAGTTGGTGGGCAGAGTGGTAAGCAAATGATGGGAGGCTGCAAAGCGGCTCGAGCTGCGAGGCTGCTGTGCTGTAGGGACGTGTGGCACCTGGGGGCGGCTGGCCCTGCTGTGCAAACACACACAGCCACCACAGTCCCCTGGCAAAGCTGGGCTGCTGCTGCCCATCCTTCTGCCACCGCTCCGTGCTGCAGCCATGCGCATCCTGCCCCTGTCCTGTGCCCTTTCGCTCCTCCCACTGCTGTTTCTCCCTGGGTCCCAATGGGGCAGGAGTAGTAGGCTCAGACCTGGCCCTGCTGATAGAGATGGCTTATCAATCAAGTTACCTAGGGTGAGGAGGGAGGAATGATTCCAGATGGAGGAACGCACCCACAGCTGCCCTCTTCAAATAAATGAGCCTCCCCTCTCCAAATGATGCCATATGCTACTTCTAATCTAGGGAGCTGAGTGCTGGCAGAGGGAGAGTGTGCCCATGTACGTGCACACACGCCCCTGCATGCACATTTCTACTTTAATTCTGAAGATTACCATAAGATTTACTTCCCATTATTATTATTTCTTTCAAAGAGAAGCACCCACAGCCCATCCTTCCCAGCAAGCGACATGGCAGAACACTTAGCTCCCTCCTTGCTGTCCCCCTGTGTACAACTTCTCTTGCACAACACCCTCTTGCCCCAGGTTGGGCATTATTCAGGCTAAAAGCATCACCCTGTGCTGGGGCAGGGCTTACTGCTGGAGAGGAGGGATGGCTACAAATAGACCCTAACAGCCTCAGTGCTGTGCTTGGGGCAGGCTTTGTTTTTAGAGATGCAATGAGAAGGAAGCACCGCTGTTCCATAGCCCTCAGCATACACACACAGTGTGCAGCCCATCTGGAGACCTTGCTTTCAGCTGTGAGGGCTTTTAATTCCCCAGGAAACCTTGCAAAGCACAAGTCAGCCTCTGCAATCCAGTACTTTGATAATTTGGGGTTTCTGTAGGGGGATTGGGGCTTGGGTTTGGCCACATTGAATTGCAGCACCCACTCCAGGCAGCAGGACCACAGCTGTACAGCACTCACAGCAGTTTGTTTGAATGCATTCAGCCTTTGAGTTCTTCGCCTTTCTTGTGAACATCATCTTGTTCCAGCTTTCCCCCATTTCCTCTTCTATTATTTTTTTTGGGGGGGGGGGGGGAGGGGGTTTCCTTCCAGTGTAGCTTGGAAACGAAGCAAGTGATTGACATTCTTTATCCTTCACTTGGCAAACTGTTGTACAGGACTTGGGGAATCATTGAAGAAGAAAAAAAGAAAGCAAAAAAATAAACTACTTTGACACAGGCTTTGTGGCCAACCTTTGTGTATCCACATTGTGAAATACAGAGGGCAATGGTTGCAGAAGTGCCACAAGGGTGCAGGATTTCCCTCTTGTGAGATGCTCAGTGTACAAGAGAGGTACCAAGGCATCAAGGGGAGATGCTCAGTGAGCCCTTCCCATAGGGTTACACAACCATAACCACCTTCAGAGTCCCTTCCTTCCTCTAGTTCCCTATCAAATCTCTCTGCTTTCAGGCTCCTTTAGAAGCCTGCAGTCCTTAAATCCACACATCACCCCAAATCCTACAGCAAAAGGCCAGAAAAGACCCAACTCAGGGACATTTCCTTACATCCAGGGCTGGGAGCTGCTGTCCTCCCCCAGGAATGGGCAACCATCCTCTACAAACTGGAGAATAAAACAAGATACCACCATAAATATGACAACTTTATTAAAATATACATATGAGTACAAATTAATGATTACATGGATAAAGTTCACCGTCTGTAAACAAATATATTAAAAAAGAGCACGTCTTTTTTGTGATATAAAGTGCAGTTATGTTTCCATATTATATACAATATGTCAGCAATACGGGGTTGGGGGTTTGTAAGGACTATGGCACTAAGATTTGGTTACAAGATAAAATCCTCTGAAAAAGTATACACCTACATATTACAAAAGAGGGCTTGGGCTTGAGTTCATTTAGCAAATGAGAATCTGCTTCCCACCATGTTAAAAATGTGAGAAAGCATTGGGGATAAATCAGGGAGGAGACACTCGCCCTCTCTGCTAGGGAACACACCAGTGCTTTCACTCCAATAGGTTCTGGCCCACCCCACACTTGCATAGGCAAAAGAAACCAAAGGACAAGACCTTGTGAAACCACATGAATGGCTGCTGTTGGGGGAAATCAAATATACACGATCCTATGTACAGCTCTGATAACCAATGTACAGCAGCTCTGAAAGCAAGCCGTGCCAGTGGAGTGAGGAAAGGAGCATCCATCCCCAATGCTCACCTGCTGGGCTCTGGGCCCCAGCCCCACACTAGGAGTGGGGTGTGCGGCAGGAGCGGCAGCAGGCTTTGCTGTAGTACCAGTGGCTGCACAGGTTCACTTTGATGGCCAAAGCACAGTTGGTTCCTGCCTGGTCCTGACAGCTGTCATCTGTAGGGGAGAGAAGAAAGGCATGGGTATGGAAAGAATAAAACACAATACTAACAATACGAGTTCACACGATCCCCTTTGGCACCACACACAGCCCACTGTGTGTGGCTGTGCAAAACATCACCCCATCTGTCACCACCACATCCCAATTACGAGGCAGAGCATCCCTGTAGAAGCCATATGCTTTCTCCATGATATCATCATCCAGCCAAGCCAAGGTTCAAATTCCATCACACATGGCCTGACCCAGGGAGCCTTGCTTGGCCCTACTCAACAGCTCGGGCTCTTCCCTATGGAACAGAGCTGCCCAGAGATCACTGGAGCCACCGAGAGACCCCAGACTCAGCTGGCCTTAAGCCTCCCGTGGGAGCATAGAGGATGACCTCAGCACACAACTCCTGCCCAAAAATCCTACTTGAGGTATTTGGGGCAGATGAGCTGCTGGAGAGAGGGAAGAGAACAAAAACCACTATAACACACATCCAGCTCCCTCCAGAGTAGTATTTTGCTTCAAGTTCGTATTTAAGTTGTAATTTTTGCATAGTATCCATAGGAAGCACAACAACAGCTTCCTCTGAGGGGACCATAGGAGGACCCCAAAGCCTCACACCACATCCCTGACCCACAGGGGAGGCAGAGCTGTCAGCAAAGGCACCCGCTGAGCCAGGAGCTGCCCCAGGCCTTCCTGCTGCCTTCCTGCTCTTCTCCCACATCAGCCTTATTCTCAAATCCTATTAAAGAATTAGAACCGCGTGTTTGCTAAAGATCACAGGGGCTTTGAGCCAGCAGACGAGTCAGATAATGAGATAGTTACAAATCCCGCAGGACAATTGGAGACCAAAAATCATTAAAATAATGGCACAGAGGAAAAACTTCCTAGACATGAGCTGGAATCACACAGAAGCACCACCCGAGTCAGCTCCCTGTAGCTCCCTTTTATCTTAAGGTCAGAGCACGTTGTTTGTGAGCTCTCCCCTTTATTTAATGGGGTTATGTAGAGCGACACACAATGGTACCAGAATACAGTGCTGTTACTGGGGCATAGAGAGGGCAGATCCTGGGATGACCATCAAGATGGCAGTGGAAAAATGAATGTTAAAGGGGTGCTGCTGGGGAGGGGGGCTTACCTGGGGGCTCAGTAGGACAGGGCTGCAGGTCACAGGTCTGCTTGCCCACCGGTTTCACCAACGGGTCACAGCCACGGACGATGTCCTTCCCCTGGTAGCACTTGACATCCCTCATCCTCACACCGATGCCGCAGGTTTTGGTGCACTGGGGAACAGAGAGTGGGGTAAGGTGAGAAACCCCCCAGCACAAAAAAATCACTGGAGCATTCAGGGCATGGATAAACACTGCCCCTCACTGAGCACCGTGTCTGCACACCGCACTGCTGGCCCCTCACTGCCTCACTGCTGCCAGCAGCAGCACACATCTGCAGCAGACGGACTGCAATCCATGGACACGCTCCCACCCCTGGGGCCGCACTCCTCCCTCCTCCTACTGCTCTCTGCAAAGGGCCACAGACGAGCTGCATGGCTCAGACACCGCTTATTGCCACCGGGGGGGCTGTGACCCCATAGCTTATAGGGTGCAGGCACTGGGTTTGGTGTCTGTGCAATGTGTCTAGGGGCCTTTGCAGAGCTCCTGGGCTGCACTCGCTGCCTGCTGCCCTTTGGCCGCCTCTTCATGTAGGGATTACTGCAAGGTTTCTTGGGCTAATTATAGGCTGCCACGACAGTTTTCAAGACTAAACAAAATGAGCTCCAGGCAGACAAAAAGGGCTGCATTGGGGAGCTCTTGTGGGGAGCTGGGATCAGCTCTGCAGCTTCACACAGAACTGGGGCATCCCACATCAGTCCAGACTGCCCCCAGCACCACTCCCCAGCTTCCAGAGCCCCAGCTTGGCTTCCTGTCCACCTGCAGGGCAGCTGTGCTGCAGCATCCATGTGCTGCTGGAAAAAAAGCAGTGAAAAAAAAGGAGGGGGGAAAAAAGGAAAGAATAAGCCAAAGCTACCCCCAAGTAGCTCTTATTCCTGATCTGTACAATGAAGCAAGTCCTGTCTGCATTTTGTCAGAGCTGCTATAGCAAAACAAAGGGGCCCCTCTCTGCGCTCTTTTGCAAAGCTTCACCCAGTTCCATGGGGTATTTTTCAGGTGTACAGCCTTTAGGAAAGCATCTTCGCAGAGCATCCCCCTGCACCCCCACCTACCTCTGACCAGGGGGTGGTGTACCACTTGAAGCACGGCCGCTCGAAGCACGTCGTTTCCTCCACGGGCTTCTTGGCCACGTCACAGTCAGTGGGGTTGTGAGTCTTGATCTTGCCATTGACAATCTCCAGGCAGAGCACAATCCTCTTCTTTACACCCCGGCCGCACGTGGTGTTGCACTGCAGGGTTCCCCACCATAAGCATCCTCCATTGCCACCGCCGCGCATCGCCCCATCCCCAGTCCTTACCCGCTCCCAGTCCTGTGCCAACCAGTGTGACGGGCAGTTCTTGTCCCCACAGGGATGGATGGCCAGTGGCTTCGTCTCCAGGTTGCACTGCGACTCCGGCACCACGCGCCCATCGCTGGTTTTGCAGTACACGTGCCGGATCATCCTGCCCTGCCCGCAGCCACCGCTGCACTGAAACCACAGTGGGCACAGCAGGTGGTCAGTGCAGTCCCAGCTCCACGGATGGGATGCAATACACCTGCATCCTCCCCACCCACCTCATCCAGGGATGCTTGGGCTCGCAATAAGAAAGCAAACGCCCGCTTTGCTTCCTCCCCCAGGGAGCCAGTGCACCCCCATCACAGCAAAACTTAGCACAGGCAGAAAGGAAAGTGCCACAAACAGGGAAACATGGGGCTGTTTTCAAAAAGACTGAGTGAATGGCTCTGGATGTCCACCCTTTGCTGCCCTACACCTTGGGAGGAGCAGCAGCCGCTCCAGCCAAGATGTGTGGAGCTTCACAGCATGGCTGCTGCCATGGAAACTGCTTATTTTTAGCCATAGGATAAAAGCTGGGTAAAAATAGCTTGGGACAGAAAGGGTCTCTGTAGCAGAAACGTGCAGGAAGGGAAAACGGGGTAAAAAGGAAAAAGGGGTCACTCTCTGGGCTCTGAGCATCAGTACTGTCAAGGCCAGGACCACCAAACCCCAGCGCTGCCACAAGCCTAAAGCCACAGCACAACATGGGTCGTGCCACCCACCCCTCCCCGGGCTCACCGGTCCCCAGTCAGACACGGTCCACTGGCGGTCACAGGGCGGCCCGGTGCAGTTCTTCTCAGCCAGGGGTCGGGAGCTGGCATCACACAGCTTCTCCTCCTCCGAGCAGCGGATGTCCCGCGTCACCACGCTGCGCTCACCACACCGTGCAGAGCACTGTTGGGGACAGAGGGGACACACAGGATGGGTATGGGGCGGTGGGAACTGGGAGATGCTTTTGAGGGTTTTGCATTTTTAGCCTGGAACTCTCTACAAATGTATGATGAAACACCAGAGCTGAGGTTTTTATCCTGCGGATAAACTTGGCACCGCACAGCCCAGTGACACTATTTAGAACCGGGGTTGAGTTACTGCAGTCCCTCGTGCACACGTTTGCTCTGTGCATGCTGTAAAACAGGGAAGAGTGTCAACAGCACAGCGCTCAGACGCACCGTGCTGATATATTAATCCTCAGATCTCCAAAACGTGCTTTTTTGGGGGCTTATTTCCCAAGCCAACTTGGCACCCGGCTTCAGATGCGATCCAAATTAGATTAGCTCTGCTGCTGGCTCAGAGTGAGCGGCTCCAGGGTTGTCTCAAGCAATCTGTCCCTGACACATGCTGGAGGTGCAAAGGGGTTTTGGTAAAATAAGCAGCTCTGGTTCTATCTGCCAGTCAAAATATTGCATGAGCACGTGTGCAGGGAGCTTTGCTCTACTGGATTGGAAAGTCAAAACATCCTGCAACAGCAGAAAGGAGCAACCCTCCATCCACAGTGTGATGGAAACAGCGCGCCCAGCCTGAGGACAGAAGGAGATGGGGAACAATGACCAAGAATGGCTTTGGAAGGCTCTGGGAGGAAGGAGTTTCATTCATTCTGCACGGGTTTCATTCTCCTTGTGGTGTGGTGCAATGACAGGTGAGGAAAAGGCGCTGATGGCAACACCACTTCCACGCCAACCCCACTCCCACTTCCCTGTGCACCAAAGGGGCAATGCACACCAGTCTCAGGGGGCAACACCAGCACCGTGCACGCTGGATTAATAAAATAAAGTGATTGATAGTGGTGGCTGCCCCATCCTGAAGGAGATTTCCCATTATAAATATATTTATTTATATTTATTATTTATATATATATAATTTTTATATATATATATATAGAGAGAGAGAGAGAGAGAGATATAAAGAGAGAGAGAGAGAGTTGAGATATATATGTGTTATTAACTGGTGCACACAGGTCCAAAGACAACCATTACTGCCAAGGTCCTACGAGGTTCCCCTCCAATGGCCACAGGTCATTTCAATGCTCACCTCTGACCACTCAGACATCTCCCACTGTGGCCCACAGGCCGGGTTCTTGCAGACTTTGCGCTCGTCAGGCCGAGTGATGTCGGCCGACTCACAGAGGTCGCTGTAGACGGAGCTGTCAAAGCCTGGAGAGATCATCTTCCAGCAGCGCACAATGCGGAACTGGTAGCCCTCACCGCAGGTGCGGGAGCACTCACTCCAGCTGCTCGTCTCCCACCTGCAGGACAGCCAGAGAAAGGATGCAGTCAGCGGGAAGCTGGAGGGGTGCAGGCAGCCTTTGGGGTGCTACAATCAGCCTTCAGGAGGGGCTCAGCACAGCACGTCCTTCATTCCGCCCCATCCCGCTGCATTCCCTGAGCAGTCACAGGGCAGCTCCTCTCAGTGCTCAGGCTCATGGAATGGGACCAGCCCAACTACTGATCTCTATGCTAGGAAATAATTAGGTTAATGCAAATGGAGAGTGAAGGCCCTGTAGCATGTCCAGCATAGGGGAGCAAGCACCATCCCCCTCCCTATGCTCTTCTTGCCTGTACTGCCACCTGATCTGGTTTTCAGCCTTAATGCGCAGAGCTCAGTGAGATCTTACACCCCAAAAAGTACATACATCCCCCTGCCCCTCCCCAGCATGGGTAGGCACACTCTGCCATTGACCAAGCTGGAAAAAAAGCACTCTGTGCTTTCACAGGGCTATACCCAGCCCCCGGTATCACCCCAGTCTTGCTTTGCACTGTGGATGTAATCAATGCACCAGGCTGTTCTACTTCTCTCTTTGCATTGCTCGTGGTCTGTCACTGTCACAGCCCTCCCCTTCAACAGACACCAACCAGTGTTGCTCCCTACAACGAGCACATCTCTGCTGTACCGGGGCATGCACGAGTCACACATTCCCACTCAAGACTGCAATCCAAATCATACTTTTTTGGATAAAAAGCTGCATCAGAAGGGATGCCAGCACACGTTCCATCCCTGCCAACATCTCACACTTCACCCTGGCCACAAGCAAATCTCAATCACGTTTAGGATGCCAAAGAAGGCAGAGGGATGGGTCCCATACCTTGGCTGGCACTCTCTCCCAGCACAGAACTCGTGGACGGGCTCAGGGCGGGTCATGGCATCACAGTACGTATCATCCACCTCGATCCCATCATAGCGAACGCACATAGCATACGTGGACATCACTCCTAGTTTCAAAGAGAATACACATACAGAAAAAACTTTTAAGTTATGTTTTTAGCTGCATTTTCCAAAGCTTCCTCCTGAAGGAAAGCAACAAGAAGGGCCATGGTGGCCACCAGAGCCAACCTAAGCAAGGGCTGAGGCTGGACATGGGTCCAGCCATCGTGCTCAGCACCAGTAACAACACACAACCATTGTGTTCACATAGAAAATGTTCAGGGTCTGCTGGGCTACTCCCCACTTCCAGGCTGGTGGATGGAGGTGATGTGGAAAAAGCCCCCGACCCATCCCAACCACTTCCATGTCACCTCCAGCGCTGGCACAAAGAAAGCCTGGCTGCAGCCTAGCCTAGGGGACAGAATGCTGTCTAGTCTTTCTCAGGCTTTCGGGGACCAGCAGGCTGCTCTGGCTACACATAACTGCAGATGCAGCTCTCAGGAACATACGACTTGAGTGAAACTGAAAAAGACATCTACAGTTCTTGACACTGCATGGTTCCTCTGCAACACGTCACAAGGAAAAGGTAACAAGAAAAGCAAATTTTAAGTAAAACCTCCCCCTGCTAGCTGCAAACTGGGCATCCCTGGGATTGCAGTCTCCTCTTCTCCCCTTCCTCCTAATGCCAGGAGCCCCATAGTGTCAGGATTATTCCTGTGACCGCACTGGTGAGCGATGTGGCACTGTGGGACAGAGCAGGGTCCCTCCCTTCACCTGGGGGCCAAGGAGGAGGGAAAGCAGCATCCTGGGGACAAAAAGGGGGGAACTCAAGGAGCAGAGGGCAGGCTTGTCGCTGTTCCAGGCTCAGTGTCACAGCTGAGATCAGGCATGGTGGCAGGAGTGGGAAACCAAATGAAAAAGCCAAATGCCGCTTTGTTTCCTGCCAGAGCGGAACAATCTTTCCAATTCTGCTCTGTCACAAAGAAGCCGAGCTTTTCAAAACCCTCTGAGTGTTCAAAAGGGGAAGGGAAATAAAAGAAAAAAAGCAGAAAGGAAAGCAGGAGCCTGGCAGCACAGATTTCCATCTGTTGCAACTGCTCAGGTTGAAGGAGCCAAAACCCAGCACGAGCATCAGGACCCTGCAGGGCTGGTAAACGCTACGTGGGGCTGAAAGATGGAGAAATCCCCTGTGCATCACCAGGTCCTTCCCCTCCCTACCAGACGTAGCGCGACTCACACGGCTGGGGCTGTTCTCGTAACTACCTGTGGTGCATGTAGAGCTGCAGGGTTCATGGGAGGAAAGCTTCCACCTGTACATGTCAGCAGCACTCACACCTTGGCCCTTTCTTAACAACTTCAATCTGTTTCTAGCAACAAGCACAAAAAAGAATACAATAAAATAGCGTTTACAAGGAGAGCCGTGATATGCCACGTCAGAGAGACACATCTGCGAGCAGGTTGGGTTTGGGAGGGGATTGGCTTTGTTTGTCGGTTGGGTTTGGTTGCTCTGATTTTTGGGGTTTGTTGGTTTGAATTGTTTCATTTCGTTTCACAACATACCTGTCCTGAGCCCCAAGTAGAATCCCCAGCCCGGTTAGAGGCAGAGCTTCCACTGTCTAGAAATAGAGAGAATGGGATAAAAATACCCACAAGTAGAAACAGTTCAGAATTTCACAAAAGTTTGCATTTTCTGCTCAAATACACCTTGGCCCTCGGCGTACAGCGGCTAAAGGCGCAGCATCTCCTCCCGGCGCTGCTGGGTTTGGGCTGCTCCCAGCTCCTGCCTCGGGCTCTCAGCAGCCTGACGCTTTGCTTTGGGACACGAAGGCATGCCGCTCGCCTACCTGCTGCCTCGGCCACTCTCGCTGGATCGTTTTGGTTTGGATGCATGATTCGCATCGCTCACGTTCACGCTACGGTCAAACGCGTAACGCCCATTGGGGAAGGGAGAACAGATTCAGCCTGGTGTGTGAAAAAGCAGCATCAAACCAAGAACGGCTTCTCCCCGGTTCAGTGCGTCGTACATCCCGGAATGTTGTAACACGTCAGGGATACGGCACCTTCCCAACAGAAGGCTTCGGTCCTCAGACCTTTGTCCAGACCCTGGAGGTGCCTACGCTGATCGGAACAGGGGACAAGGCTGTATCCTGACATCCAGCTGTCTCTGGCCTGGCAAGATACGCAGCTTTATGATTTCTAGGCAGCAGAAGCTCTGGGATTGCCTTATTTAGTTGTTCGTAAGTTCACGTCCAGCCTATCCAATCCACTCTGACACTGAGAATCCAAACGCTCCCTTCCAGACCCACCCTCCTTCCAACGATCCCCCAGGAGGATTACACACAGTTCTCCTTTCCCCTGGTGGTTTTGCCTCTCATTTTGGCAAAACAGTCATTTCCTGCATTCAAAAGGGAGCTAAAAACAAATATGGCTATTTTTGCCCCTCCCCAAACCCTCCCCCTCCCCCCCCCCCCCCCCCCAATAACCACTTGCTATACATAAGTGCTTCATCTTGCCAAGCAGCTCTGCCACTGCCGGCCCTGACGCAGCCACCAGGACAGCGTTCAGAAAGAGCCATGGGAACAGACATCTGGGTTTTATGTTGCAGTTTGCCTGGAAAAGGGGCTGGGACCACATTCCTCTGCTCTAAGGCACCAATGCCAGCATTACATTGCCCTGGGATTGAGGCATCCTCGCCCAGCTTCACAAGGGGAAAATAAAACGAGCATCTGAGGGCAGAAAACCCATCAGCACCGCCCCTTTAATGTGATCCTAAAGGGCTTCTATGTGTGATGAGGTCGCAGGGATAAGTTCTTTCTGGATAAGCCAGACATTTGGTCACAGGTCAGTGCTCAGCTCTCGTCATTTCCAGCAAAGACAAAACATGTTTTTGCTCTCTAAATGCCAACAGCAGCACATCGTCCTACAAACAACATGGGTGGGTTTTTCCTATTTATTACAAGCACTGTGATAATGTTTTCTTCCATGCCTGCGCTTCTGCTTTTCATGCAGGAGCAGCACCAGGCCATTAGCGCCAGGTGCAGGTCAGCCCTTACTGCTGCTTTCTAGTGAAACTCTTTCATGGGGCAGCAGAAACAAACACCCCTTTTGGCAGCAGCTGGTGCTCTGGCTGCCTGTCCTCCCAAAGCCAGCCCTGTAGCAAGAGAAAAAATCCTAACAAGTGCAGCTGGAGAGGAGATAACTCCTGGAGGACAACAAGCTCCTGCAGGAGGAACAGGTCCGGCCCCCGTGCTACTCCCTGCACACCTCGCACTCCAGCACCCTACCCGTGGTTGGTGGGATGGGGAGCAAGACCCCACACTCTACTTTCACGTTTTGTTTCCATACACACACTCCACAGGGCAGCACAAGTTGCTAAGGGACTTTCTGAATGGCTGGAGGGTGAGGCCCCATGAAATAAAGCACTTTTCTGGGGGGGGAGGAGGGGGGGAAGGAGGGGTGATGCTCCCAAATTCATAAAACTAAAAGCTTTTTCAGCTGTTATCATTTAGATCTGAAAAATTCGTTTCATCCCAGAGAGTGGTGGTAACATGGCAGAGCAGAACCAAGGGAGGAATGGAAAGAAAAGCACAATGCTTGGTACTTCCCCTTAATGGGTTTAAATCCCTGAGCTGTGCCTCTGCACCTTTGATAGAGATGGTTGAGGATAATGGGAAGAGAGTTGCTGGCTTGCTTTGTTTAGCACAGGTAACTGCACTCAAGGCACTGACAGTCTTTTGGGGGCTATCCTGCAATAGTCATATTGCTCTGCATTTCAAAGCACATGCAGTTCCTCCTGGGAAGGCTGGAAAGCATCAGCCTCATTTAACAGCTCCTGGAACAGGCGTAGGTTACAGGGTGCTGCCCAAGGCCACCCAAGGAGGGTGCAGGGAGCAGGACAGGCTCCTACTCGCCCCAGAGAGCAGCACTGCAGGGAGCTGAGGCTCTGCCCTCTCCTGTTGGAGTGCTAACAGAGTGCTTGCTTTGGCAGCAGAGGCAGGGTTTCCAAGCCAAGCCACAAGAAGAGATGATAGACAAGCCCATGGCAATGTGTAAGTGTTCTTATCATTAAGAAGTCTGTTGATACGTTTGGCTGCATGGACATTTTCTTTAGCATAAGCTAGCATAAGTTCTAGATAAATACAGCTAACTATAACCAGAGAGCATTTGTGCAGTGCTTTTCACCTCCTGAAGTTCAGCATCCCAACCCACATTTTAGCAGTGGGAACTGGGCAACAGTTCTGAAGTAGCACAGAAAGGAGCTGTGCACACAACCAAGCCAGGAGGGACCCAAACCCATGGCTGAGCCTGTGAGACCTGGATGGCCCCCAGGACCCTATCTCAGCCCAGGCACTCTAGGGAACGCTCTCATCTGTGGCTTCATGCAAGGACTGCTAATTGCTGCTCTGCCCCGTGCTGGGAACATGCTGCTGAAAGCCCTGGGGCACCTCAAGAGGTGTCCTCATGTCCACATTCAGGAAGTACTGTCCTGAGACTCTCACACAGCCTTGTCCAAGTGAATTATGCTGCTAGAGACAGATTACACTTCCTTTTTAAGCTTCCCCATTGCACTTTTGTAACGCTACTACTCAAAGCCAGCCATCAAAGGGATCCTGAAGTGCCAGTTCTATTATCAACCACTTTAAGCTGCCAACTGAGTGCTTTTGAAGTTCTTATCGGAGCAGTGATTAATTGCACTGTTTCTTCCTCTATTAAGGCAACAAACCCAGGCTATTTCTGTAGGCCCTGCACAAAAGCTCTTGCTCTGCGGTGCCTCTCCAGAAGCAGAGAAGCAGCAGGATCAGCCCAGGGGAGGAAGACCATGGGTGGGAGTCAATGGGGTGCATAGAAAGGGCCCAGGATCAACTTCTGCTGCATCAGAACTAGAAGGAAGGTACCCAGGGTAATCAGAGTGGGACATCAAGACAAAAGGAGTTCTACTGGTTTTTATAAGCTCTGATTACGTGCTATGACAGAGCAATAGGCAAGCTGACAGCCATCAGCATGGCCCCACCAACAGCCCCACCAAGGAGGGCAAATTTTCCTCTCGCTCAGAGGCTCTCTCAGCTTTCGACTCAAACCACTGGCCCTTCCTTTCAAGTCAATCCCTAGTGGGAAGCTTTTGTGACATCCTACTCCCACTTACCTTCTGGCTTCCAAAGGAGATACAAATTATGCAATGGGTCTGCATTGAGTACAGTGCTATTATGAGTTGAGAATATCAATAAACAGGATTGACTATAAAGATACGTCTCCTACCTTGCTTTGTGGGTTCTGTTCCCTTGAGAGCTGGTCATGGTGACAGTGGCATTTGAAAACGGTGTCTCTGCAGATGAATTGATGGCTTTGCCATTGCTCAGCTCCATGTAGGTGCCATTGATGGTATAGGTCACAATGCCATCAGTGTCCTCGTAGTCAACGTAGAGGCTGTCGATGTGGGACCCCACAGAGTTGATTGGGTCTCCCTGGGCAAAGATGCTGTTCATGGTCATGTTGAGCACCAACTCCTTCGAGTCAGAGGCCTTGTCCAGCAGCTTGTCCGTGATGGCATTCTCCGAAAGGAATTCCCTGGAGGTGAACCTGGGGTCGAAGTCTCTGTCGTCATGGTCTGTCTGGTAAGTAGACCTGGTTACGTTTGAATCTAGATTGGAGCCAACAGGGGAAACAACAGTGACAACCACAAAATGCATTTGGGCTGGGAGGCAAAAGCAGCCCCGAGCAGCAGGGATATACCAGAGCCTGAGCAGCCATGTCAGGGGCAAGTGGAAGAAGTAGGGGTCTTGGGGGGGAGGAATCCTTGGAGTTGCGCCCACTTGGAAAGAGTCCACAGCTCCCTGTGGGCCTCATCTTGCAGTTGTGTAGCTGGCCCAAGGAGGAGAGCCCAGCACACAGCAGCAGGGTCCCAAGCAATAGCAGAGGTAAGAATGGTGCCCAATGGTCCCAAGCCCACAAGCCATGCAGGGAAGGCTCCCAGGGCAGCTTGGTAATAGGATACCCGAGGGACTGGGGTGGAGAGGAGCTTGTTGGCACCGTGGAAGAGTGGAAAGTGAGAAAGGAGGTTGTGATGGGGAGGCTGGCACACCTAGAGCTCCCTCCCTTCAGCATTAGGCAAAGCACCATGGGGCATTGTTGGGAGAGCTTACCCATGGCATCCCCCACCCACCAGAAACCAGAACCTGAAGGGCAAAGAGGATTTATGAGCAGAGATGTTTTAAAGAACTTTCCAAGGTTTCCAAACAAACCAGCAGGATCACCAGAGTTAGAAACAGAGCGTTTCTCCACAAGAGCTCTGAGAGCAGAACAGTGAGGCCCAAGCCTCCTCCTTACCTTTGGGTTGTTTGCCCTTCAGTTTTGGCTCACAGTCAATTGTTTCTGCTCTTTCATAGACCTCATTGGTTTCCTGACCTTTGCTCAAGTTTAAATCTTCCTCCGTCTCCTGTCTTCCAAACACCTGGTTCTCCAAGTCTATCCTTTCCCTGGAGATTTTCCCAAAATAGGTTGCGTTGTGTTGGATAAAACCCAATGGCACATCTCCATCAAACTCCCTGCTTTCTTCGCTATCTGACTCAGAAAAGGTGTAGTAGATGGGCTGGAGATTTGAGTGTGGTTTCCTCAAGAGAGTGTATTCAAACGTGATGGATGGATTTTTGCCATTTTGATTCCAGACCTAGCAAACATGACATTATTAACAGATGCAGTGAATATATGGCATGCAAAGTTTGTGATTCATCTTGGACTCGACAGTTGGTGAGTATCTACCTCACTGTTTCCAATCTGCTTTCCATCACATTGCCAGCTTCATACAATTGAAGCCCAACACAGTTTTCCAAGGGTTAGTATGCAACATGCAAATTGCAAGCAGCTCCTTCCCCATCAGCTGAACAACCACTGAGGCATAGGAGAGCTGCCTTGGAGGTTACTGTCCATGTGCACAAACCTCCTTTCTTGGACATTACAGGGAATGAGGGGCAAGAGATCAGATAACCACCCCTTCCCTTTCAGGCAAGCCCATGGACACAAGGAAGATGGCAGGAGCCCTCTGGCTGACTGCAAAGAAGCAAACTAAATGTCTGGTTGTAGATGCTTTACCCCTTCTTCCACCCAACACAGCTTCTCCCTTCCCTACCACCCCAGTCTCACAGTCTTGAGAAGCCAAAGCTCACCATTATGTTCAATCCTTGGTTTGTTGGTCCTTGTGCAACAATATACTCTATGCCAGTCTCATAGACATCCATGGGCCGGCGGTACTTGAACACTGTGCCTGCAATGTTGAAGTTCTTTGGGCTGTCAACTTTGTAATTCCCATTGAAGAAATAGTACCCAGCTTCATCAGCTACAGCTTAAGACAAGAGAAATAAAACAAAATCAGTTCCAAAGGCGAGATGCAACGTTGCCATTTGTTTGCTCAGACTATGAAGTTATTGGAGTGTCATAGTAATGAGATGTGTTTTCTCCCACACTGTAATGCATTTGTCAGATGCTGTGTTCCCCGCATGCATCCTGCAGGTACATGCCCAGAACCCTGGGTTATGCTTTCCTCTACAGTGCAAGCTCCCAGGCACGTCAGCTGGCAGCAACAGCACAGCATAAACACAAAACAAGAACAGCTCTGCAGACAACAAGCAGACTGCCAGAGGCTACAGATGGAGATGCCTTTCCAGAAGCCCTGAGCTGACCACATCTTGCCCAGCTCTGTCGCAAGGCTCATCCAGAGCTATCCAGGACCTGTCCTTAACAAAGCCTTTTTGCTCAAACCCTCTTGTGCATGGCCACAAGCCTCTGAGGCAGCACCGGAGCACGACAGCAAACATGTGCCTCCATTGGGCAATCCCAGGTTCTCATACAACCCCACAGAACAGCTCTGCCCTCTCCAACTCTGAGATCAGCCTGTGAGCCATCCCCATGGTGCTGCTGTCAGGTAGCCACTGCACACTGCCCAAGCTAGGAGAGATCGAGGGCATCACAGGAGAGGTGAGGTCACTTGACCGTCATCTGGCACCAGCCTATTCAAACCGCACCGCAGCAGCAACGATAGCGACCAACAGTTCTCCACTAAAGCAATCAGAAAGCAGAAATACACAGCCCAGGTGCTCAGGCTGAAGCAGAAATGCATGGCTGTGATTCACACCAGTGGATTTGGCTTGTGCATTCTAGGGAAGTACCAAGAGGTTATACACACCCAGAACATCTGCAGATTTTTTCCGTTCCACTATCTGGATATCCCTTGCTCCAGCAGGAATGTGCGTTACCAGGGAATAGCCTATGGGAAACCACAGATTAATGAAAGGAGAACTTTGTAACGAGTTACCTGAACACAGCACACAGCAGACAACACTGTCATTTGTGAGCAGATAGGACAAATCCTGCTAGCAGCACTGCAGCTCACTCTGTCTCCAACCGACCCCCAGAGAGCACTACTCGTGCCTGAATTAGGTCGCTGTATTTGGGACCAGTAGATTCTGTTGCTTTACACTAATTTTGGAAATCCTGGTCTTTCAAAAACATCCCGGCTTCCTGTTATTACAGTGCATTTATTTCTAGATTTACCGGGTCACGGGTAAGCAAACAACCCTCTTGCATAACCACGCTGCTCCATTCAGAGAGCTCAGATTCCTGAGAAGGGTCACGGAAAGGGACTGTTTTTTGCAGAAGGGTTTCCCTGCCCAAATCTGCAAGTGCATCAGCATAGAGGACACATGGGCAAAGGTGACGGAGGACACCCAGTGGGAGCTTGAAGCAGTTTGCTAAAGAAACAAACGCTGCTAAAGAACACAAATAAAGCAAAAGGACCCTTGGAGCCTTACCCAGATGAGCGTTCCCTTTCCGGTAACTCCCCGTCACATGAGTGCAGCTGCTCCCATCTCCTTGGCAAACTCCACATTTATCCAAGGTGTGGGTGGAAAAGAGAATGCCATCGCAGCCAATTGGCTAGAAAAGGCACGGAGTACTGCGGGTCAGGCAAATATTGCACCCCTTGTACCACTCTGAATGCTACTAACAATATTTTTGCTATAATGTTTAACAACCTCACATTTTCCAGACACGCAAACCCCTCGGAAATCAGTGTATTTGCAGGATGTTCCATCCCGAGCCTGAACCATTAATTGTCTCTGACCATCCACAGTGGTGCAATGGAGGTCACAGGGCTTGCTAGAAATGTGAACATAGTCATCTAAGGGGAAAGGATATAGAGACACATTCAAAACAGCAGAAACACAATAACTTTCATCCTACCAATGTCAATGAATCTCTGCCAAGCTAAACAACAGCAGCAGCAACACAAATTGCACAGCAGCCAGCGCTGCAGGAGCCACAGCCTCTTGTGCCTGCAGGTTGGACAGGAGATTGTGCTCCTGGCAGCCCGCTGCTGCAAGCCTTTGCACAGCTCCAGTGCTGGAATGAGATGCACCTGCTGCTGGCAAAGGTACCACCAGCATCACAGCCACTGTGCTGTGCAAGGGCTTGCAGCCACATAATATATACTGCACGTGCACATTCACATATCAATATTTAATACATACATTAGTTGTTATAAATAGACATACAAGACTATTCAAAACCACGTCAGCTTATAACTCAAGATCTCTCCCATCAACGTTCCCCCAAGTTGGGCTCGGTTTGCCCCTTGCTTTCTGCAGATGCTTTACAATACCCACAGGAAGCAAGAGACAAATCCATGCGTGCAGCAGAGCCCCGTGCCAAGCGTTGCACTCCACAAGGAGGGAGCAGTGATATACCCACTGGCCCAAGACAGCATCAATGGCAAAACATTATCCTGCCAATCCCCCAGGAGACACGTGAGCGCCTGCTAAAAAACAAAACAATTCACTGTCACTATTCCGGTGAATCATTATCTTGAAGGGTGAATATGTTCATAGAAATTGTCACCTTGCCATAGGAGTGGGACAAGGCCAAGCAGAGCTAACCTCGTCCCAGCACACAGCCCTGCCATGGGGATGCACAGGGGCTGGTGTCACTCAAAGAGAGGCAACAGGGAACATCATGAAGCATAACTGTCAGTGGGTATCTACAGACACCCAAGCAAGAAAATTCTGCTAAATCCTCTATTTTCAGACACCTAAGTTCCCCAAGGGGAATCCCAATATCCCCAGGAATTGGCTGGGATTTTCTTAAAGCTCGGTTTCAGTGGGAGTTAGGTGCCTAAAAATACACTTAAAGTATATATATCCCAGTCTGGCTGCTCAATTATCCCTGCAGTTTTGTGTCGCTCACCCCGGATGACCGAACTGACTCCATCTGGGTGACATTTGGCAGAGCCCACACATAGTGTGGGAGTGAGCAAATGTCAGAGGAACGCACTGCAGCCAGCAGCAGCCCCAGCTCACCACACACTGGGTGAGGTAGATGCTCCCTGCCAGCACAGAACATCGCCCCACATCCTCATCCTCCAGCCTGCCTTCCCCTGGGAGTGGTGACCGAAACAGGCTGGAGGATACTGACACAAATATGTTTTGTTATTTTATTTTTAAGTAACCCCACAGCTGGAAAATCCTCCTTTGAACCTGGGAGGCAGCTGATTGTGTCCCTGAAAAAAAACACACAACACTTTAAAACAGCAGAGGAGGAGCCTTCCTGCAGTCTATAGCATCATAACTATCAAAATATCTTGGCTAAGCATAATGAAACACACAAAGAATGTCTTGTTACCAGGGTATAAAGGTTTCCATTGATACGTTCTTCCATTATACACATGGGAGTTAAAGGATGAACACTGCTCCTCTCGAAAGCTCCTTCCGTTTGCAGGGCACTCCTAGAACGGGATGCATTAACATCCTGATGAAAATCAAATGTGGGAGAAGCTCCTGACACAGCACCCCCTGCAAGGAGCACTTCTTCCATCACCTGCCCCATCCAGAGCCACATCCTCCTCCTACCACTGCGGGGACAGCCAGGGAAACCCCAGGGCAGATGGCACAAGAAGGACCCCAATGGGTTTCATGGCCCCCAACAGCAGAGATAGCAGCTAGAGAATGGAACTCCAGCTGCCAGAGGGGCAATATGGGGGTCTGCTGCAGGATAAGCAGCACCTCCACTCCAAGGGACTCAGGAATGCCATCATGAGAAGCAGGCACGACTTCCCAGTTTTTCCATCAAATGTCACCAGCGAGAAAAAAGGATATCCTTACTTGTACTTTGCAGAGCTGATATCTTTTGGATGTTCCAGTGCAAGTTTTATTAGCCAGCCCACTCACTGACTTTCGTCTGAATAAAGAAATAATAGTTAGACAGGGGTCAGAAACACTTCATCTTTTTTTCTCCTAAAGCCACACCTAAAGGAGAAACCTTGGGGCCAGCACAGAGCATCTCAGCTCCCAGAGAACACTGACAGGGCACGAGGTGATGGCTCTACACAGTGCCAGGGGAGATTCAGGCTGGATATCAGGAAACATTGCTTCTCAGAAAGAGCAGTGATGCAGTGGCACAGCTGCCCAAGGAGTGGAAGAGTCACCATCCCTGCAGGTGCTCCAGAACCATGGAGATGTGGCACTGAGGTACAGTGGGGGATCTTCATGGTCCTTCCCAATCTTAATGATTCTTTTCCTAATGGGGAGGTCGCAGCCCCTCACAACACCACACTCCAGCCACACTCACCTTCTGCTCACATAAGGATTGCCAGCTGACCCCTCTCTACTTCCACTCACCCACTGAGCAATGGCCTGAACCAGACCCACTCCCAGTGGGCACACACTGGGGTCTTCCCACCCACATACCTCTGCCGCAGGCAGTGCCTCTCCTGGGACTTAACACCTCCACCACAGCTCCTCGTGCACGCCGTCCACTTGGTCCACTCACCCCACCAGTATGCAGTGACATCTGCACCCTCCTCCAGGCTGTTGGAGGTCTGAGGCAGGTCCTGCAAGCACCGGGGAGGTTGGAAGAGAAGCAGCATTCAGCACTCATTGCAGAGCCCATCCAGCCCTGCTCGGCCTACGCTGTGACATCCCAGTGCATTTTCTTCCCATCTGAGGTCAAGTCTGGGATTCCCATTCTTGCAAGAAATTCTGCTTTCTCAATTGTGTTTTCATTACAAATTGGAATGAAACTGCAATATTTGGGATTCCTCAGGAAAGGAAACGTTCGTTGTTTAGCCCAGTTGGCAAAACCAAGCTCCCATCCAACCCACAAGTTCTGGCTCTTGCTCTGCCACAAACCCAGAGAGCTGATGAGCCGGTGGCAACTGAGAGCTGAAGCAAAGCCCTGCAGAGCCACCCCACAGAGGCACAGCACACCCACAGCAGGCCGCACGACTCCAGGTGCTCCCATTACAAAGAACACCAGGTTTGTCACTTCAGGAGGATCCCACAACCCTTGCCCCCCCACTGGTGTGACCTACACCTTGAGGACAACGAGCTGCTCCAGCATCACCACCACCCACGGACACCACAGAGGTTCCCATCCCTTTCCCAACCCCAGGACGCTCACCAGAGACCTCCCAGTAAGGTGACACTTACCTGAGCTATCACAAAGGCCACATTGCCCACGACGAGAAGGGCCAGAGCAGCCCTCAGCCGGGACCACACACTGACAGAGACACTGCTCCACTTCCACCGGAGCATCTTCATCCTACGGAGCAACCACGCCGTGCTGAGCAAGACCCCATGCAGCCCTATGGGAGGACCCCCACCACCAGTGACTGCAAGGGCTTGATCCAGAGGTGGCACCTAATCAAAGGAAACATCAACATGGCACAGGTTCCCATCCCATCTCAGCTGCTATCTGCCAACCCAACAGCAATTATTTTTTTCTTTTCGTTTATTCTAATTAATTTCCAGCAATTTCTTGAAGCCTGCTCTTACAGAGAAGAAACCACACGCAACTGGAGTACAGAAACACAGCATCCCAACCATCAGCCTTCCATCCCTTTCTCCATTTGCCTCACGAAAGAGAATAACCCAGAATGGCATTTTCTTCATTAAAACCCAGCTCAAAGCCACAACACGTTTCACTGTGAGAGCCAGAAACAGGCAGGCTTCAGGAAACCATGCTTCCAAGCAATCAAAGCAGCTCGTGTCTGCAAGAAAAAGCAGCGTAGAGAGGAACGTATGCTAACTCCCCTTGAAGGGCAGCTGGGTAATGCCTTTGGGAAACAGGGAGGTGAAAGAGAGGCTGCACAGCAGCAGCAGTATAGAGGCTTCCCTGCTCCTTTTGCTTCCTGCAATGGCTCTCGTACAGCTGTGGAAGCGCAGACGTGCTGGCAGTGCCTGCACAGCTATGGGATCTGCCTTGCACAGATCCCCATCGGGGCTCCCGGCCCCCAGCTCAGCTCCACTCTCGCCCCACGCAGAGCTCCAGGGCACAGACGCGTTCCAAATCGCGGATCCATTGATTAATCGAAGCGCAGAGCTCTTGGCCGGGGATGCCGGGGACAGGTGGCTGAGCCTTGCCTTACACTTGGTTTTCATTAAGACTTCCAGACACATCTGATTTCAAGCCAATAAAAGAGCTTGCTCAGAGTTTATCCTAGAACCAGCGAAAGAGCTTCACGCTTAAATAAAAGAAAGGGAAAATAAAGGAAGGGTGTGGGGCGGGGAGGGGGGGGGAAGCCACCAGCAAGCACTTCGGAACCGGGAGAGGAGAAAAACATACAGACCTGCATACAGACTCGCCCACCGCGGGGGAATACGGTCGGACAAGCGCCGTCCGCACGGGGACAGCGGGGACCCCTCGGACCGGGCCGGGCGGTGCAGCGGAGGCGGTATCGGTACCGGGCGGCGCAGAGCAGCGGAGCAGAAGCAGCCGCTCCCTCCGACTTCAAAGCGCTGCCGGGCGCCGGACTCGCAGCGAGGAGGAGCCGCAGTGGCTCCCCCCAGCCCGCGCCGGCCGTTCTTATAGCGAGGGGGGAAGCGGGGCGGGGGGGTAGCGGGCGGAATTCACACCTCTCGGCCCGGGATGCCCCCACCCCGGTTAACCCCTCGCCTCCCCCGGCGCCGGCCCGCGGCCGCCAGCCGGTTTCCTGGTTTCCTGCGGGGAGGCCGGGCGGCGAGGGGGGGGGGGGGGGGGGGGGGAAAGCGGCACGCATGCGTCCCCACCTCGCTTCTTTTCAACTCCCCCCCCCCCCCGCCCCGGCCGAGGTTGTGGATGGGCTTCCCGGCTGGAACGGGGCTTTCTCCTGCAAAAAGAGAATAAAATTCCCGTAAGCTGTGTTTTCGGTGTGGTTTGCTGGAAATACAGCGTCGTTCGCTCTGCTTCTGCCACACCAAAGAAAGGAGATGGGAATAAGGTGGGCTCGATGCACTGAGGGGACCACGGCCACCTCCCTCCGACTCGGTGACAGCCGTGCACGTGTCGCGTCTGCTCGGCATGTGGCAGAGAGAAGCCAGAGGAGCACAGCAGCACGTGGGTACGTGATGTATGGAACCCAGGCACGGCACACGGTCTGTGTTCCCTAGGCTCGGTGTGGCCGATGACACAGCTGACAGTGACATGTGGCTGTGTGCACATTCCCTGCACGCACAGTGGGGACATCTCATTGTGGAACCCACCTGAAGGATGTCCTCCAGCTCCCGGCTTCAAGGGGTGCTTTTTCTGCACCCCACACCGGGACCGCTGGTGTCCTGGTTATTGCGGTTATCACACAGCAGAGCAGCGCCAGGGCTGCGAGGTTGGGGACACAGCTGTGACTGCCCCTCGGTGGCAGCACCCCGCTCCGTCACCAAGTGCCACCCACGTGTCACCCGGCGGCTGTGGGGTGCAGAACCCCCCAGGGGCAGCCGCACCTCTTGTCCTTGTGAATTTGGACCCGGGGATGGCAGTGAGGAGCCGAGGAATCTGTACCAAAAAATTTACATGGGAAATGAAGTCTCCTTTTTCTGTTTGGCTAAACGTCTGCCAGCCTGCTTCAATTCATCCAGCCAGGTTGATTTGCAACTTTTAGTTTTCCGTCGGTTGGCTGTGACCAGGACACTGGGAAAATTTAGCACTTGAGTTCACCCAGCTTCTGCGTTTCAAAATATCCCAGCCCGAGACACGCAGGAGGAAACCCTTTCCGTTTCGGAACAACCAGGAGGGAAAAGTCTGAACATGAGAGATTTTAACAGCATCAAAATATTTCACATTGAAGACAGCCCAGCTCAGCCCAGCTCTGTGCGAGCTGCTGCGTGCCCTGGGCTTGTTCAGAGCCTGCACCCTGTGGGTGGGACCCCGACCCAGTGGGACCCCAACCCTACGTGACCCCATCCACTGTGCCATCCCAGTGGCACTCAAAGCCGGGGAGCACTGGGGCGAGGGGCAGCTGTCCCCAGGCAGGCGCTGGAGGTGCCAGCAGCGGGCGAGACGCGCTCGGTCTCCGTGCTTCACCCAAAGTCCACCAAAGCCAAAGGACTTTACTTCTTTTTTTTTTCTTTTTTCTTTTTCTTTTTCTTTTTTTTTTTCTTTTTCTTTACGAAACAGTCGAGATGACTCAGCGGTTTCTGACGCAATCCCCGTTTCATCGGAAAATTCCTAACCAGCTCCTAGTGGCAACTGATCGCTCCCATAAATCACGCCGTGTTATCCCTGGCCGCAGCAGAGCGGCTTACGCAGCCCCGGCCCCTCTGCGTGAAATCAGCAGGAGCGATGCCATCGCGTCACCGGGAGCAAAACCAGCCCTGAAAGCAAAACGCGGCTCAGAGCAGATCCAAATCACCACCCCAAAGCCGGGGGACGCGGTGCTGCTGCCGAGGCTGCCGGCAGGTCCGGCATTAATCACCGACGGCCGGGCTCAGACGGCAGGGGTTTTTTATCTCCTGTTTTTTTGGCGTGAGCGTCAGAAATGATTTGCAGATGTTATTGACTGCTTTTTGGGGCTGGAGTAAATTGAGACAAGATGCACCTGCGTGGAGGGTGAAAAGCACTCTCAACCCGGGGATGGGTGCAGTGTTCTTGCAGAGGATGTTCCCAGAACGTCCAGAGAAGCCCAGGACAGAGCTGTGGGAAGATGGAGCACCAGCCCCATGCACAGGTTAGGGTTGGCTGGAGCTTTTTCCTGCAGACACTATCGTTTGCACCATTTGAGCCTCACCCCTGCTGAGATTTTTGCCCCTCTTGCACAACAAGGTGGAGGAGGGGCAAAATCTCAGCAGGGTTGGGGCTCAAATGGTGCAAATGGCCGAATCTGCAGAAAAAGCTCCAGCTAACTCTAACCCTAACCTTAAACCTAACCCTAACCCTCACCCTGTGCTTCACTTTCCCTGAGGCCGGCTTTTCCATCCCAAATCCGTGCCTGGCACAACTCACAGTACAAATAAACAGAGCAACAGATGCTCCAGCATGTTCTCCTCCTGGAGTGGTGACCCTGGAGCAAGGAGCAGGACCTGCTTCTGGCGGACTGAGCCACGTCTTGGCCACAGGACTCATCCTGCACCACTTCCCAGGCAAAATTGTCCCTTTTCTGACCCCAGTGCCATCTGGTGTGTTACAGTATTGCTGTTCCCAACCCCATTAAAATATCCAGGAGAGCCAGGCTGGAGGAGCGTGGTGTGGTATGCACTCGTCCAGGACACTGGCAGCTTTGGATTCACTCAAGGGTGAGACATCTCCCAGACTTTCTTCTTATCTAGGGCTGTCTGCAAAACTGACCCTCTTATTCAACAGTTCTGCACAGCTACACACAGTAAATATAGCTGTAAGGCAGTCACAGAGTGGGGTGAGAGCCCTGCATGGCCAGGACTTTGCCAGGGGGATCAAAATGTGACAAAGCCCCAACAAATGTCCTGGCAGACAGCCCTAGCTTCTTCTCCAGAGCTGTGGCTGAGGCCTACCACTGTGCAACTGAGCCAAGCGAGAGGAGACCAACAGTTGTCCTTTGGAGACACTCCCGGTCCCTTGCAGAGTGACCTACGGCACATTGTTAGGCAAGGCACTTAAGCTCTGCGTGCTTGCATGAAATGTGGACAACATTGATTTATGTCGTGTTAGCGTGAGGGTTTCATCCATGGCTATTTGCAATATGTTGAGTCAAACCAACAAGCCACCAAGCTGCTCTCGCCATCAGATTCCTATTAAAAATGCCTCTGGGAAGTCTGAAAGCCACAAGTGACCGCAGTGTCCCCAGGTATGGTCATAGCCATAGGGTTTTAATGCCTTTAAATACCACTTCTTTCTTTCACTTTAGTTCTGTCTGCCCCCAAAGAGCGTATGGTCCTGCAGGAACCTGGAGGAGCCTTCAGACCCATCACGCTTGGGTGGAAATTTAAGCTATGTGAAGATTAAAAGGCAAAATTACAAAGCTCTTTCTTTCAGTGGAATGAGTCTTGCATGGAGGTTGTGTGGTATTGTGTTGAGGAACACAAGATATGCAGCATTGCCAACCACAGGCATTCAAAAGTCATGAGTCAGACTCCCCCAAATCCTAAGATTGGTTTCATTCCCTTCTGGCTTCTGAACCTTTAAACATCACAGTGGCAAACTTTTCTCTTCAGAAAACGAGGTTTTTGGCCAAGGGAGGGCTGCAGCTGAGACCTTCCCATTGCCACTGTGCTCCAGCAGCTGTAAGTGCAACAAACCTTCTATACCTCATGAAACCAGCAACAAACCCCCATGAAACCAGCAATAAACACATATGCAGCCCCACTGCAAGATCCCCACCTATTTCCACCTTTAGCATCCAAGCAGCCCACCCTGAAGCAGAACCAGAAAGGTATGAGCAACAGCAAACTGGTGACAAAACATATGTCCTCATCACTAATGGTGACGTTGTAATGGGCAATGACCGGGTAGAGGAGCATGGAAGGGTGGAAAACCCAAAGGAGAAAAACAAAGATATTGTTGAGGACCACACACAACAGGTTTATTCAACAGGGAGATGGGAAGCAGGAATCATTAAGGGGAAGCATTAAGCCAAAACAGGGCCAGGCCTCACGGGGAACAACCATTTTAAGTGGCAATTTATTTCACTAATAAGGCTGCAGGTGCAGAAGGGAGTGGGTGGGCACTGAGGGTTAACAGAGCTGGCCCCATAGCCAGGAGCACACCAGGGCTGCATGCCTGTAGGGCCTTTCCCCACACCTGTGGGTTGTAGTCCCATGGAAAGGGTTGTGGTTCTATCAAAAGCACTCTTTGCATTCAGGCAGTGGCTCTGACAAAGGTGAAGGGAGGGATTTTACCCTAATGCTCTTCTCACCACCGCTCCTTGGGGTAGGGAAGGAGGCTTCTGCACTCACCCAAAGGAGAATATATTCTTCATATTCAATATTGGCGTCGATCCCCGCTCCTCTTTCGGTGCATTCTACACTCAACCTATCACCCTTGCAATAAATATAACGCAAAACTCTCCGTGTCTCCTTTCTCCTCTGCAACGTCTGAGCTGAAACAGTAGAAGTGCTCACAGAGAGCCATGGTTAGTGTTACCCTGGAAGGATCCAGGCCGGCATACCAGAACCTGGTTTTGGCATCTGGGAGCCGCTTTTCAGCCATATATATCACCGTTCTTGTGTGCACTCTGGTCCACACAAAATTAGCCCTGTGGAATGTGAATGTGAAATTTGCTTTCCAGAAGCACTTAAAACTCAGGAGCTAAAATTTGCTCTTTCTAGATTTCCTACCTGTTTAAGAGAGTAGGAACAGAATTCTGGCCCTTTGTCCCTTGGGTTCCTTCCCTGGAAGATGTGCAAAGCCCATGTCTAGCATCGTGTGTTGGAACAAAGACCCCGAGGTGAGCTGCCACCTGCCCTGTGCACTTTGCTTTGGGCTCTCTTTTTCAATCAGTGCTGGAACACGTGTGCAAACCAGGGGTGGGTTTTTTTTTTTTTCCTCCATGCCTACAGTGCTGGCTGCAAATCAAGCACCAGCCCAGGGCGTGCAGCTGGGAGAGACAAAACCCAAAGCACCTGAGGAATGTTTTCTTGCTCCTGAGAGCTCCAGCACTTACTGCCCAGGGCTGGCGCGCAGTGCAGCCAGCAGCCAGCAGCCAGCTGGGTTTCCCTTCCCCTGGGTTCCAGTTGTGTTTTGGGCAAAGGAGTGAGAGGGGTTCATGTGACAATGGTTTGATCAGATTTTGAAGCTGTTGCACGACCGCCGCAGTTGCACGTCGATGCAAACAGTCCCAAGGGGCTGCCATGCACATAGCTGTGGACGTGTGTCCACTTTGCTCCAGTTCCCACTCAGGAGAAGTTGGGTAGTTCTGTGCTGGCTCGAGGTGAGAGATTTTCATGGTGTAAAGGGATCATAGAGGTTTTCACTATTTATTTGCAGTTTTGCAGGGATTTGTGCTAAGCTTGTGCAGGCAGGAGGGCAGCTGAAGATGTGGGTTGAGCAGTGCCCTGTGAAGGGATGCTCGCCTGCAGACCTGACCAGTTACAGAACCACAGAATCATTCAGGTTGGAAAAGACCTCTCAGATCTCCAACCCACCCCACCGTGCCCACAGATATGTCCCTCAGTGCCACATCTCCATGCCTGTGCCAGTGCATCGCCACTCTTTCAGAACAGCAGTTTTTCATAACATCCAGCCTGAGATATCCTATAGAACAGGACCCCTACTCATCCCATTACACTATGCCTGGAAGAAGGCTGCCAGCAAACCCTCCTCTGCCCACACCTTGATACCACTGGGCCATCTTTGTCACACACAACACCCACGCAACTCCTCCTCCCTTTCCAGCCTGGCTGGAGGCTTTCTCAGAGTCTTTTTCTCCATACATGCCTGCATTCCCATCAGAGGCATGGGCAAACCCATCCTACAGAGCTCACACACAGCCGGTGGCTCCCAGCAGCCCACAGCCCCCTCCCAATGCCTCCAGCACAAAGGCACTTGCTCAAGCTCAGCATTCCTGCTCCCTGCCCATGAGAACAGCTGGACCGAAAGGATGCTGAGAATCCCTGCAAGGCTCCAAGGAAAAGATATTAACCTAGGAGGGGAGCAGCAGTGATATAATAAAAAGGCATAATAAAAGAGAGAAGCCACTGAGTGGATTAGCAGCCCAAACTTTGCTTGGCTTTTGGTCTCCTTCCCTCCAGCTCTCCCACACCGCCCAGGGATCTGCTCCTATTCCTCCCTACAGAGGGAAAACTCAGCTCCCGAGTTTCCATGGGGTTGAGTTTCACCCTACCTGAGCACCCAGGCACACGCGTGTATAGCTCAGATTGGATGCTGCTTCCATGTTCGTTGCCCCCCGAGTGCCTCTCCTCCAGGGATGAAAGCCAGATTCAGAGCTCCATGGGTGTGTGCAATAAACGCATGTGCATTACAGCCAGCATTAAGCTAACCGCAGCCGCCAAAGGACACAAACAGCCGGGGCATTGCAGGGCACGGAGCATTTGCTGCCCCAAGAATTTTGTTATCCAAGAGGGAATGGAGCACATGGGAGGCTCAGCTGTGCCACTGCCTGCAGCTGTTCCCTGCTTACAGATCTCTGGGCATTTAAAGTTTAAAGCCTTCTCTCCACGTCTGTTTTCTCCTCCATCTCCAGCAGCTCACACGGATCCAGGAGCCGCCGGCCCGCCAGGCACCCATGGGCTCACTGGTGGCCAAACTCCTCCTGCCCACCCTCAGCACTTTGGTCTTTCTCCCCACCATCAGCATCGCGGCCAAGCGGCGCTTCCACATGGAAGCCATGGTCTACTTCTTCACCATGTTCTTCGTGGCGGTAAGAGTGTGTGTGTGTTTCCTCCTTCCCAGTGTCCGGAACGGGGGGGGTCTCAGTGGGGATGAGTGGGGATGTCACCAAGTGACCACCAGAATACCCAATTTTATCTATCTATCTCCCACTGTGTGCAGTGCTGAGCAGTGCATTCTCGAACGTCCCCATCCTTGGAGACACCCAAGGTCAGACTGGGTGGGGATCTGAGCACCAGAGCGAGCTGTAAGCGTCCCAGTTCAGTGCAGGGAGTTGGACCAGATGGCATTTGAGGGTCCCTTCTGACTCAACAGATTCTATAATTCTATGGCTCTGTGATTCTTGCTGAGGGCTGTCCTTAAGGGGATGTAGCGGTGTTTCATGGTGAATTTAGGAAGGGTCTGGATGTGAAACAGTGATTCTTCACAGTGTTCTGGAGCTGATCCTCTCTTTGTTTTACAGCTGGGAAATAGCCACGCTGGACTGAGGGTTTAAATGCTATTCAGAGTATCTCACTACGCTTCTGTCCTTGTAGCCAGAAGCACACAAATTCTTGATTTTGCAATTGCTAAGTGGTGATGTGAGCCATGCTGGAGTTAGGGACTTTTGCAGGGGGGAAGGAAAGGCTAAAACATGCTGCTGAGCAATCGGAGTAAATAAGTTTTACCCCTCCACTGTGGCAGTGGTGTAAAAGCCAGCACCCCCTGCCTCCCTCCTGTTCATTTCTCACCACCCATCCTAAGGCATTTCATGGAGCAATTTGTGTCCCCCGCATGGACACAGAGACAGTGGGTAACAAGGCACCTTCCTGGTGCAAACAGCTCTTCTGCAGCAGAACTGAGGGTAAAGCCCTCTACGCTGTTATTCCTGAGGATCCACCATTTAAAGCCCCATTTAAAGTGCAGTGCAGGGGGAAGACTGTTCCATAAAAACTCCAGGAGCAGTCAATAAACCCATCCCTGCCGAGCCCTCCCCTCCTCCCCCCCCCAGCTCCCTCCCAGCTCCCTGGGGAAGCCAGACATCTACGATTTCATTTTGCACCACTTCTGTGTCTGCTCCACCTCCCCCAGAAGTCCATCGGAAAGTTGGCGTGTGCCTGGAGGGGAGGCGGGACGGGTCCTCACTGTGGAGCCGAAATCCTCCTGTGGGGAAGGGGCTGCAGCTGCCGCCTGGATGGGGCAGGGGGTGACAGCTGCTGCCATCCCCATTCTTGTCACATCCCCCCCCTAGGTTGCATGCAGCCGTGCCCAACAAGTGTCGTGATGCCATCCGAAAGTCACTCTTTCTCCTTCAGCCCTTCTCCCCCTGATCTTCAAACCCAGCCTGGAGCAGGGAGAAGAGCAATGGCCATAGTGCCGTCATTTCTAGAAACCACAGTGAGCCAAAGGGCCCAGAGTGATACCCGTGATACAGAATAGCAGCATCCCTCCCTGCATGGCAGTGGGGCTGCCCCAGGGGCATGGGGACAAGCAGTGCTGGGACCTCTCTGGTGCTACTGGTGGGAAGTGAGTAGGGCTGGGAGTGGGTAGGGAAAGGTGAGCGCCAGGCAGGAGCATTGCTCTGATTGCTCTGCAAAATGTCTCTTGGCTTGGTCTGCATCTGTGTTGCACAACAGTGATTCTTTGCAAATACCCTAATCGACGAGCAACATCCAGCAGGCAGGAACCAGCAGGCATTAAGGGAAGGCACTAATAAGTGAGTTCCCCAATATTCAGACTCTGGTCATAGAAACCCTAATTAGCCCATACAGCGACCTGGCATCTAGAAGTGTTTCATTGGGAAACTCATTAGGAATTCTTTTACAAGAATATTTCACAATTAGAATCAGAACCGTCTGAGCCCTTCCTTCTGCTGGGAGAAAGCAGCTGAGGGTTCTTGCTCACAACAGCAGTTTGGTGATGCAAATTCTGGCACAGCCCGGAAGGTAAAGCAGAGCCAGACTGGAGATAATTTATAATGGGACAGAAGGATGCTGGCACTCAGGTGGTTTGCCATTGGGTACGGTGATATTATCTCTCCAATAGATTCACTGCTGCACATCAGCAACTCTGGTGGATCCGGGACTGTTCTGTTCCTGGCTGGCTATGGCTTTAGCAGCCACACAAAGCTTGTTTCAAACCAACTGATAAGAGGGGATGTATTTTATCTGCCTGTGGGTAAGAATCTAGATTTCTAATGTTTTCTTTTTTTCTTTTTTTTTTTTTTGGATAGATTTACCATGCATGTGATGGCCCTGGCTTATCAGTGCTATGTTTCATGCGCTATGACATCCTGGAGTACTTCAGCATCTACGGGACAGCTCTGTCCATCTGGGTGTCCCTGATGGGTAAGCATGGCTCACGGTCTCTGCAGGTGGGTGCTGGTTGCAGGGCTGTGCTTTGGAGCTCCACCTACATCACTTACCTCTTACAGAAGTCAGCCCACGCCATGGTTTGGTCTTTCTTCGTATCATAGAAACATAGAATGGCTTGGGTTGGAAGAGGCCTTAAGGATCCTCTAGCTCCAAACACCTTGGCATGGGCAGAGTTGCCCGTGTACCACACATGCCTTGGAAAGTCATTGCACCTAGCAGATGGATGCACACCAAAACCATCCCTCATGGTAATTGGGATGGCTTTGCTCTTGGAGATAAACAGAGCCCCAGAGCCTGCTGTTATAATGAAATAGGCAATCCTCTTCCGTCATAATCTCTTTACATAGGCAGAATTGTTTATTTCAGATTGGATCATGCAATCTTGTGCTTTGGTTCAAGGAATCACCACTGAGAGCACTACAAGATGACTTGGTCTGAAATCTCACACACCAGGGAATCTCCCTTTTCTCCTCCCTTTCCTCATGCTGGCCCCATTGGTTTGTGTGCTGAAGTCCTTCTGCCCAATCTACACCCCATGTCCCGACATGGAGGCATTCAAAATGCAGAGCTTGCCACTTCCTTTGGTAACAAGCAAACCAAGGTGGTTTGGTCAAAACAAATCTATCTCCCTAGTTATCAAGCCTGGTCTGGGCTGTTGGAAATTATTAGTTCTGATTAGAAAAGGCAGAAAGGTATTCTACTTGCTTTTCACTAGAAATCCTGACTCTGACATATTCAGGTTTCCTATTCCCACATTCCCTCCATTCTCTGTTTTTCCCCTCTTGTTCCCCACTTACTGAAACGAGGCATAATAGAAACGAACACAATGAAAGAACTAGAGAAGGGTGAAGGCTGCAGACCCGCAGCTCTGTGCTCGCTCAGAAAGGGCAGCGAGGCACGTGGTCTGCAAAGGACATTTCTCAGTAGATGAGGGCAGTGTCAGGGAAGGTCAGTGCTGATCCAGACGCTTTGGTTCCTTGCAGCAAAATTCAACTCAACCGCTCCATTACTGCATTCGAAAACCTTACAATAAAATAAGTAAATAAATAAAGAAATAATCCCAGACTAAGATGTTTAAAATATTGACCCGCGGGGAAACAACAGAGATTAAAATGCGGACATTATCCCTTAGCCAAACTCCCTATAAAAACCTGATCCAAGGACACGGAGGTGCACTGACTGCAGCCCAGGGAAGCCTCTGGCTGTGCCTTGTAAAGCCCAGGCGCACATGTGCGGACGCAGACCCTCGGGCACGCTTCCCGGAATGCAAATCCAGGACAGCCATAACACAGCTGTGCGAGCTGGAAAAGCATGGAGCCCACTGGGATCCATAACTTTTATCAGTTATTACCCCATTCTGTGCTAAACAAAAGCCTCCAATAATTCACTTGCACTGGTGACTTCCAGCTTGCAAACCCAGGCAGGTGCCGGCGTCGACCATCAGCCCTGAGCCCCATCCCCACCACAGCCAGGAAATTTGGGAGGGCTTTGGGAAGAGCAGGAACCAAGCACAGCCCCACCAGCTGCAAGATCCCTGCGTTCATCCCTGATTCTTCGGTTGAGGCAGCAGCAGGCTTTGCCAGGGTCAGCCCTGCAGGTGTGCTGAGCTCCCTGCATTTGCAGAGCCAAGGGGAAAGGGTGGATGCACATCCCATCAGCAGCATTGGTGGCTGTAGAACTCTAATCCTAACCCTAAGCATAGCCCAAAGCACAGCCCCAATCTTTAAGGTTGGAAAAGACCTCTGAGATCATCTAGTCCGATCCAATCGCAGACCCAATCCTGGGGTCCCTGGGGTGAGGCTGGGGGGACCTGAGCTGCTCTCCCCACCACAGGAGCAGGAGACACAGCTGAGCCAAATCCATGCTCTGTGCCCACAGCCCTGGCTGAGTTTGATGAACCAAAGAGATCGACCTTCATCATGTTCGGGGTGCTCACCATCGCCGTGAGGACCTACCATGACCGCTGGGGCTACGGCATCTACTCTGGACCCATTGGGACAGCCGTGCTGGTGATCACCGTGAAATGGGTGCGTCCAAAGGGCACGCCTGGGGCTTTCCAGTTGCCTGCAAGAGGTTTTCAAGGTCCAGCCCCAAGATAAACTTGTCTCTCAGGCAGAGGCTGGCTTTGCAAGGGCACACACATCCTTAGCTCAAATTTTGGGGCTGAATGTTGAGGATCCAGCGTTGTGCTCGAAATGGAGGCAGGAGTGGAGCACAGGGCTCACCCAGTGCAGGCAGAGCCCACAGCCTCAGGGCGGGACTGATGCTTTGCGTGGCTTTGTGTTAGGGGAGATTTAGACTGGATATAAGGAAAAAAAAAATTACAATAATAGTGGTGATGCATTGGCACAGGTTGCTCAGAGAGATGATGATATTCTGTCTCTTGAGAAACCTAAGGTTGGGGGATGGGGCTCTGAGCACCTGGTGGAGCTGTGGGTGTCCCTGTTCACTGCATGGCATTGGACCAGGGTGGCCTTTAGGGATCCCTTCCGACTCAAATGGTTCTGTGATTCTGTGGTTCTTTGTGTTAGCATGAATGAGATGTGGGCATGGAGCTGCCTGCGGGCCACAGGCGAGGCTGCTCAGTGTGCTCTGTGTGCTTGCAGCTACAAAAGATGAAGGAGAAGAAAGGGCTGTATCCAGACAAGAGCGTCTATACCCAGCAGATCGGTCCTGGCTTCTGCTTCGGGGCATTAGCACTGATGCTGAGGTTCTTCTTTGAGGTACCATTTGTGCACTCACCCACACTGACATCTCCAGGGGCCACGGCCATCGCATTGGCCAACATTTATGGCACGATTGGATCCAAACCTTCCTCATGCCAAGGTGAAGGTCCCACTGGTTCCCGGGGGCACCCAGCCCAACCCTCAGCCTCTGCTCCCACCAGTGCCCGGTGCCCCTGTCCTGCACGAGAGCTCACACGTCCCACCCACGCTGTTATGGCTGCTCTGTGCATTGGGAGCTGCAAGATCCGACCTCGCCGCCATCCCCAAGGGTTCTTTTTCAAAGCATGCAGTAATTGCACATTCTAGCAGAACATAAAAATGTCACTTTGCAGCGCGTCCCCCCCACCGCACCCCACCCTCCCCCCTAGCCTTCCCAGCCTCGTCCTTTGCAGGGTAATGAAACACTTCATTCACCAATTGGGAAATGTGCAAATTGGAACGTGTTAAATCCACTTTGCCATTTTTTTTTTTAAGGCTGGAAATCCTTTCTTCTCTGACAGCAGAACTCAGGATATCTTTTTTATCCCTTTCCTTTGGGCTACTTGCAGAACCCCCGTGCTCTGCACCCGCTGCCCCACTAATGCTCTCCCCTTTGCAGGAGTGGGACTACACCTATGTGCACAGCTTCTACCACTGCGCCCTGGCCATGGCCTTCGTGCTGCTGCTGCCCAAGGAGAACAAGAAGGCCGGGGGGGCTGGCAGCCCCGCCAGGCTCGACTGCTCTACTCTGTGCTGCTGCGTCTGAGCTCCCCAGCATGCTGCTCTGCTCCACAGGATCTTTGCCCACCAGCTCCATACACATCCAGAGCTTTTCTTCCGTGGAACGGTTTGCTCTTTCCACCATCAGCCTGAGCTGATGGGCTTTCACTTTGCTAAATTCCCCTGGAGAAGCCTTTGTATGGGGTGTGCCCCTGTGCCAGAGAGCTCTGCATCACCCTTTGTGCTCTTGGCCGCGTCACCTCCCCCTGTCCCCTCTGCTAGCCCAGGAGGACCAGAGCTTCAGGCCCAGTTTGAGCACACAGTTCTCTGTTTGTAACACCCAGAACCTGTATTTTTGTGAGATATTTACTATTTTTATTTATGCTTTCTCTTGATGTAAATAATTCTTATTTTGCAAAGACTTGGCAAACGTGCAACACCAGCATTTCTCAAGTGATGCAAAACCCCTCCCAGCTCAACCCTGCCTTGCTCCAGCCCCAAACATCTTGGGTACAACCACCCCATCCCCTGCCCCACCAGTGGCTGCAGCTTTGGGTGCTTTGGCCAGGCCAGCAGGTGCACTCACAGCAAGCATCCTTAGTATGGGAAGCCCAAGGAAAATGAGAGGGCACAGCAAAGCTCTTAGAGAGGGGGGAGGGTTGTAAGCCTCTAACATCTCCTCTAACAGACTATTTACTATAGCAGAAGTGTATGATTTATTTAGACTGTCTGGGAAATACGCCAAGACTATATGTCATGGACAATTAGAGCAGTATTGATATACAGTGATGTCCACAGAAAGCCCACATTAAGCCTGGGTTCCTCTGGAAGAGAAATCCAGCCCAGTCATTCATCAGAGTCACTTCCTGCAATGGGGCAACGACCAAAGCTGAGCAGATTTCCAACAAAAACACAAATGAATCACGGAGCCCCGCATGTCCAGGAGTCACTGGCAAGCTGGTGGCACAGCCAACCAGCTGCACACAGAGCAAAGTGTGCCCAAAGGGCTCTGCAGGCACCTCAACCAACAGGGCTCACTGGAATGCACGCAGCCCCTGGGCCCATCTGCAAGGTGCATACAATGCTCTGCCCATCACTTGCTGAGCCATCCTGAGCACATCTGTGCATCCTGAATGCAGTGGGCTGGGGTTCATTGCTTCACATTCAGATGCTCATCCAGCCTCCATATCTCTGTGCACATCTTTACCACTGGCTGCAGACATTGACCGGAGGGACTCCAACCCCAAAACACAGTTTGTGGCTGTTTGGCTCCTGCAAGGCAGCAGTGCTGTGGATATTCCTCATGGGAAGCCCCAGCTGAGCTCACAAGCATGGGGAGAGCCTCATGCCTGCAAAGCAGTCAGGGGAGAGTCGCTGCGTAAATGCAATGGGTTATGGTGCCTAAATGCAGGTTATAAAAAGGCTGGCAGATCCCCTGCAAGCCAGAAGGGCATATAAGCTAAGGTCCAGCTGAGTAAATGAAAGCTCCTGCTCCCACCTGCTGTGTACTCAGGTGTTACACAAAAAAAAAACCAACCAAAACCAACCATGCAAAAAGGGTATTACACACAGCAAAACAGCAGTGAGGTTTCCCTCTTTCCCTCTCCCTGTTGCTGCCCCTGGGCTCTGCTCCCACCATCCATCCCCGGACCAGCACCCGTCCTCAGAGCTGCACCACAGCCAGGAGCATCCATTGTGCCCACGGTGGGACCAGCACCCATGGGGCAATGCAGGGCACCCCATACCTGCCTGCAGGGGCTGAGCTCGCTATCGCCCGGCCAGGATATCCCGTGCACTACAAATGCAAGGAAATATTATAAACATTTACAGCAACGTAGACAAAACAGTCTCTTGTAACCTTTTAGCGCTGCTGAGAGCTTTGCCTGTAAGAGCTCTTGAGCCCCTGCCAAAAATTCTTGCTGTTTTCATAAGACGAGGTGTTTTCGTCTAAGGTGCAGTCTGAGTGCTGTGACCTTTGTCATGTCTGCTACTGAAATTTCCTGCTTCTCTGTTATTCTCTTCTTTGGTAAGACGATATGAAACCCAAAACTTTTATTGCCCCTTTTAAAGCGTCTTTATATCTCCCCGTCTACTTCATATACTGTGTTATTCTCCAACGCTGGGATATTACTTATGGGATCCAGGTTTGATGCTGCAAAAGGCATTTGGGTTTCGCGGAGCCGAAACCGCCCGGGGTTTTTTACCTTCAACCCAAGGGGGAGAAAAGAAAGAAAGAAAGAAAAAAAAGGAAAAAAAATGAATGAGAGGGGAGGGACTGTGCTTTCTGCTCCAGTCCTGTATCTGCTGTCAGCACAAGGCAGAGCAGCATCCCACTGCACACCAGTGGGCACCCGCATACAGGAGGGCCCAGCGCTGTCCTCTTGCAGCACTCATGGTCAAAGTGTCCCCGTCACTGTCCCCTCCTGATGACAGACAACCCTCAGGGCTGGGATGTGGGGATTTAGGACCCGCTGCTGCACGAGGGGCAGCTTCCAGAGATGTGGAGTGGGGCTGAGTGCCAGCTAATCTTCCAGGCAAACCTTATCCAGATCCCTTTGGCTGCAGAAAGCAAAAATCTGGCCAGACCTAAACATAAAGGCTCGATTTCTGCTGCCAGCTGCACGGGGCACTCCAGAAAGCACCTTATCTCCATGGGATTCTGAACAGCAGCTTTCGGCTTTTTCCACTCACTGCTCCCCCCCTCCATGCTGACTCTCTATGCATGTCCAAGCAAGCGGCCCCACTGGGTTAATGGTGGGCTTGGCTTCATCTTCTGACCAGTGCTGTGCCTTGTAGGCACAGCAAGGCTACCCCGTTCTGGAAAGCACTGCAGCTCCTGCCTGAGATTGGGCAGATCCAGGGGAGTGGTTGGACAGCCCCAGGAGATGCATCCTCCAGGACTTACTCCTCTGGGGTTGCCCATAGGAATTCAATTTCCACGGAAATTCAGCAGTAGAGATTTGTGTTCAGAGAGCCCAGAGGAGGTCTTGCACTGGGCTCTTCCATCACCCTTCATTCTGTTGTCTCGGAGATGCCTGTGCCCTGTAACAAGGCCTGGCTCAGGGGAGACCCTGCAGTGGCAAAGGCAGCCACCACCCATGTCCTACCCAACATCAGAGATCCCTGGGATGTGGTACAGGGGCACCAGACTGAGAGCAGCCCCATCCACCAGCCTGGAGCAAAGGGGAGCAGGGTGGGATCGCTGCGGTTGGGTTTACTCGGTAAAAAACAACCCCCCATGCAGCAGCACTAGACATAGTCAAACCAGATACATAATACAGGTAGCACTCCCAGGACAGCCTGCCTCAACGCTGGTTATCCTGCAAGCATGCAGCCTTCAGCCCCAAATATGAGCACAGAGCTCTTGGAGGGGCAGCTGCAGGGCAGCAGGGCTCTCCTGGCTCCTGCCACGATGCTACAAAACTCTCACCCCAAATCCAGGTTGGGTGCCTTTGGCCGCCCTGCTCCTGCAGCAGAGAGGTCCCAGAGAGCGGCAGTCCAAGGTTTTGGTTTAGGCCAATCTCCCAGAAATTCTGTCATCATGCAGAGCATCACGCACACTGCCGGATCCGCATTACAGAAAGGATGGCCCTGAGCCAGCACCTCTTAAAGGCAGTGGAAAAACCCTCCCTCGCTACAATGGGAGCTGGCTCAGCCCTTATATGATCTGACAGATACCACGGAGCAAGAGGAGTTGTTTTAATCTGGGAATATCTCGTGGCCCCAAAGCTTCTCCTGCAGACTGACAGGGCAGTGTGTCTGTGGAGCGTGTGCTGCTGGAAGGAGGGCCTTCCAATAAGTGTTGAACTGATGGTCTTTATCTGATCCATGTGCTCCGAAGGCAAGGGAGCCGCTCGGGTTTCCAACTGTACACATCATCTGATGCTCATAAAAGGAGCTGATGTGTCTGGGAGCCTCAGACCCAAAGAAGCATTCTTGAAATGGGGAAAAGTCAGCGTTGCTCAAAAAGCACCGCACAGACAGGCATGGCGGCTGTGTCCCCACTATCTGTGTTCATCCAGCAACGATAAAACTCATCATCTCACTATAAAGGGTCTGTTTGCCCGCAAAAGGGAATCGCAGAATCATAAAATCATAGAATCACAAAGGCTGGAAAAACCCTCTCAGATCCCCAGGTCCAACCCATCCCTCCATGCCCGCTGACCATGTCCCTCAGTGCCACATCTCCACCATCCTGGAACAGCTTTTCTTGGAGGTTGGGGGAAGCTCTACATACACCTCTCCCCTCTCGAAGTGCCTTTCTTTGCATTTTTTGTTCTTTCAGTAGCCCAGCTCATTGGAACAGAGCAGGAGCTCAGGTCCGCACCGTGACCGAGGTATCAGGTAGCACCTCCACATCTGGAAGGGATTTTGACACGAGTTCTCCCAGACTGTTACAGACAGTTTAAAAGCAAAATCTGATAAATGGCAAATGTTTAACAAGTCAATAGGAAGCTGTGTTTGCTAGAACATGTGGCCTTCACTGTCCTAGCACTGCCGCATCGCCGGTGCTTTCTGAGCATGCAACCATGCAGGGCTCCGGCTGGACCTGCTCTGCATTACAGTGGGAAGTATTAAAGGCAGATGTGTCTTTACACGTCCAGATGTGTCCAGCAGCCCTCATGCCGCCTTTCTGTCCCGGTGGTGAGGGGTTTTTTTCTGCTGTTGCCAGTAAAGCATCTCAACACAACAGCTCCTGTAGTGTTGCAACCCTTGCCTGCTTTCGGGCAATAAACAAATGAACTGCCAAAAATGTGGCAACAAGCATTAAAATAGACAGAACTATGCAAGGAGCAGAAGGGGAGACAGAGGAATAAGGAATGACCAGAAAAACCACCAGAAACCCTTCGGGATGCCTGCCTATATTTAAAGATAATGTGTCCAGCCCTCTTGCCAAGTCCCACTCATTTGGAGCTGGGCTCATGTTTTGGATTAATTTTAAGTCAGTTCCTAAAGCAGCTCGCTCTCGTGAGGAAAAATGTTTGCCTCCTTGGCCAAGGTGACCAGTTACAAAATCTCACTCACTATTTTTCAGCCTCTTGCTCATTTAACATTGTCATCACCCAGAGCTCCAGGGCAGCCCACAGGGGGAACCATATGGCCCAGAGACTGCTTAATGGGGACAGGGCTGGGGTGAGTAGGGGGTGTTCCTCTGTCAGTGGGGCTCTTCCCCTCTCCAGTGAGCACCTCTGCATCACACAGAGCAGAAATCCCCCCTCTTGGATACCTGAGTCCCTTCAAAACAGTGGTCAGGTGCTGTAGTGGGCTGCCTGGGGAGGTGGTGGAGTCACCATCTCTGGAGGTGTTCAAGGAGTGCTTAGATGCACTGAGGGATGTGGTTTAGTGGGGAAATATTGCTGGTAAGTGAATGGTTGGACTAGTTGACTTTGGAGGTCTTTTCCAACCTTGGCTATTCAATCATTCCATGTGCCCATCCTGGGTTGGCTGAGGTTTCCATGTACACCACTCTTCCACTAAAGGACTTTTTATAACCAAATTATTGTGTGGAGGACACACGTATGTGCTCCTCCAGCGTGCTTCGCTTTTTTTTCATTTTCTGGCCCAAACACACAACACCTGAACACAAACTCTCTGCTTTGTGCCTTTGCTCCTTTGAGGAAAGGAGATCTAAATTGCAAATATCACCTCTGAAATGTGGCTGTTCAATTGTGCATGGAACAGTGCAATGGAAAGAGCATCGCCATGCCCAGCTCTGGGCTCAGCACGGCCCCAGGAGGAGCCATCCCAAACTCACCATGGAGGAGGCATCCAACTGGTGTCAACCCCTCATGTCCCTCCAGTCCCAGACACAATCTGGGGACACTTCCTGAGCAGAAACATGACAGTGATTGCTGGCGACCTGCTCCCACACTCCACACTGAAGCATCTGCTGCATCCTAATCACCTTGGAATTCAAAGCACGTCCACGGCGCTGCCATCAGATGCTTCCCATTTAGCCCACACAACATGGCTGCAAGATGCTCAGCTACTGACTCAATGTGGGACCTGAGCGGGGTGGTGCAGGGTCACCTCTGTGGGGCACCTGGCAACAGATGGGGCTGCAAGCTCTTCTTGGGCCCTTGGGACATCCCAGGTAAGGCTGGATGTTGCTTCATTTCTTCACACCTCAGTACCTAAAGATCCAGTGTACATGACCAAGTGAGAGCAATGATCAGAAATCAGCTGCAATAAAAATCACATTGCAAGACCTCACTGCGTTTGGGGTTTACAGTTAAGCACGTTTCCTCCAACCAGCAAGAAAAGTTCAGTTTGAGTTTGGCTGAATTTGGAAGATAAAGCCACGGATATACTCAAAAACTTCATTTAAACCAGTTCAACCAGCACTGCACAGATCCATCCCAGCAGGGAATGCACAGACTGAAGGTGCCTCTTGTGCAATGGATGCTGCTCTCTGCCCAGGAAGGTCTGGGATAGCACTCAACATTTCGCTCCGTCTCTGTCCGGGCTAAAGGGAAGACCACACATAACATGGGTTCAGGATGCCAGTAGCTGTGCAGAAAGCATTTGGTTTACATTAATTACGTCTGGACAGAAAGGAAAAAAAAAAAAAAAAAGAAGAAAAAAAAAAGAGAGAAGGAGAGAACACAAGGCGAGAAGACAGGAGGGATGGAGGCAGCTTCTGCATCGTCCCCAAAAGATCTCAGATCCCAAAGGAAGATGACAGCAGACGTGCTTAACACCTTCTGCCCCGAGCAGTGTGCTGCAACCTGCATGGCTCCTGTGCTAGAGAGGCACAGGCACAGCCCACGTGCTGAAGGCTCTAGTGGGATCTTTCCTCCAAGCTCTGCTCCCTGCCCTGCTTCCCTCTTTATCCTTTTCCAAACTGAAGTGGTCCTAAGAAAGACTGGGGAAGGTGATGCAAACGCTTGCTGGGAAAGGAAGCAGCAAACAAGAAGTGAGAGTGCATGCACGGGGAAGAGGAAGACAAGAGCAGATTCATTAGAAACAGAAAGATCTCCACTGTCCGCTGTCGGTGCATGAGCCCAAGCAGCGGGCGAGGATCAAAGCGATCCCTGCAACCCAACAATGCTGCAGTGGGTCCATGATGCCACTCACAGCTCCTTGCTGCAAAGCATCACCCCCAGCCCAGCTCTGGGCTCTGCTATGCATGGAGCCAGGGCATCCAGCCCAGGTGGCAAAGACCTGCCTGCAGGTATGGGGCTGAATGGCTGCAAGAAGCTGCCTGCGGCCTCCAACAGCTGCACCCACACGTCTGCACCCCATGCAGCCTTCTCCACAACCTGCATGCTCCCTAGCACTGCAGCAGTCCTCAAAGCAGCATCTTGCAGCACCAGGAGCAGTGCAAACCCCAAACACATCTTTATCTCCCACGGACACTGGACATGCAGCAGCCAGTCAGGGAGTGATGATGGCCGGCCATGGGGATCTGCTGCAGAACAGCATCCAGGAGCACAGCTCTGCATCCAGCCACACTGTGAGCAGGTGGTGTCCCCTCCCTGTACCCCCCACCCCTCACCACATACTGAATGTGGGCCCCATCTCCACTCAGTGGCTCGGGCGGCCCAGGCTGCATGCGCCAGGAGCTGGACTGACCCATGTCCAAGGTGATTAATTTATCAGGCTTTTGGCACCCACCGCTCCCCGCCAGAAAAACAATATCCCAAATTCCAGGCCCTCCCGCCCAGCAGATGTGTCTGCAGTGAGGGTGACCTTTCCAGCCCTGCTCGCAGAAGCCTCTGCCTGTCCTCATGTCCCAGTGGGGTCTGTGTGCTGCCAGATCATCACCACGGATGGGACGGGACAGGAGGGCAGTGGATGCTGCCGGGCCTAGGGAATAACAGCACTATGCCTGCACCCCATGGAGACACCTTGAGAACATGCATCTGATCTCAGCAGGTGATTAAGGCCTCATTACATTTGTATTAATCTGTAGAATCAAGGAAATACACCAGACCTTTAAGGGACACAGGCACAAAGCCATTGGGTCTGGCAGTGGGGATTGGACACGGCACTGCTGTGAGCTCCGGAGTGAGCCCCAGTGCTCAGTATCCCCTCCTCTGAAAATGAGAAATAAATTGTGCAGTGATCTCACCCTGATGCTGCGGGGTGCTGGGGTGTCAGGCAGCCAAGAAATGGGAGAGGATTTCCTCCCACCCCCTCTGCCTCCCACAGCCTGGGACACGAGCAGCCCAGTGCCATCCACGGGGACAACCCGTGCCCTGATATCGGGGCAATGGGACAGCAAAGAGCCTCCAAAAAGGTCACCAGCATTTGGAAGAGACTGGAACTGGACCCCATTGCCTTGGAAGAGGTTGGAGTTGGACCCCACAGTCCTCTCCTCGAAGGAGAGGTTTCACAATTCATCCCGTTTGTTCACTGTGGCATTTTCATCACAGTAGTTTGACTTATGCAATTACATAAAAAACATCTAATGAAATCTCGGTGACACAAAACATGAACGTTTATATTGGCCTCCCCGTGCCGCGGAGTTGATCTTGGCCGGGGCATCCAGACAGACATTCTGCATTCTTCAGAGATTAAGCACTGAAATGCTCCGGAGAAACCCAGCTGCCTTCTCCCCCTGCAACCGCGGCGCTAATTCCAAACACATGGTAGCTGTCCGGGGAAAGGGGAACACATACATTACACACACACAAATATCGCTGTGTCTGCGCCGGGCGCACGAGGCCGAGTCCCCATCACCATCCATCCCCATCTGTAACACACAGCGAGAGCGATGCCAACAGCTCGGCAAGTGAAATATGAAGGAGAAAGAGGTGCTTTGGGAAGGTGGAGTGATGGGGAAGGGTGGCACAGCGCTGGGGTCTGGGCTTGAGCCGTGCCCATGGCAATTCTCCATCCCCCCCCCCCCGGGTTTTCTGCCCCTGGCCCCATTCAAAATAAACACGGCTGCGAGGCTCTGGGCAATGAAACTCGCTCCTGGTTGGGTTCCCACCTCCCCCCTTTAAAAAATTCTTCTGTCTCCCATTAAAAGTCAAGCTGATCTTTAACCAAAAGGAAAAAGGAAAGAAAGAGGAGCGGAGGGATTTTTTTTCCAAGCAGCAAAGCCCACAGCTCGCGTGCCGGAGGCGGGGAGGGGTTGGGTAGGACCCGTGTGTGGGGCAGTGCAGAACTGTCAAACCCACATCCCGGTGCCATGGGGCTGCAGCATCATCCCTGCTCCCACTGCAGCAGTTCCCCGAGTTCAGACCCAGGGTTCCTGCAAATCCCCACCGAGCACCACGCAGCTCTGCGTGCCCACCTCAGCTTGGGAAATGCAGCAAAACACCCATGGAAGAGCATGCTGTCCAGCAAGGCTGTCCTGTGTCCCAAACACATTGGATCTGCTGTCGTGGTGGGTGACACTTAGGTGATAAGAGTGCCAGCAAACCCAGCTCAGGGCTGATTTCACCGTGGGCATTGCGAAGTGAAGGCGAGTGAATGCTGCCCTAAGCTGGCTGAGATTTAGGGTTGGCGTGGGGAGAATGACCAGCACTGGGTGACAGGGCTGGATGCGGCCACTGTGTTCCTGCACCACATCATCAGCTGCAGCCCTCGAAAAAGCACCAAATCGTTGTTTGCATGGATAGGGTGTGCAAAGCCCACTGGAGTCCCACCAGCACCACAGGGTCCCCTTGGGCACACGTGGGAGCATCACCACTGCCCCACATCCCTCGGTTCCCCTGTTCTAACAGCAGAACCTTTTGGACAACTGACAGACCATCAGCAAAACAAGATGTCAGGGCTGCAACCACTGCTGGCCAGGGCTTGGCTGGATGTTGGGAGGGATCCAGGAGCAGAGGGGGCACTGAGCAGCCCACAGGCCCCAGCCCTCACCTTACAGTTGGGTGCTGAGGGCTCCAGTCCCACCAGGGCACTGGAGATAGCAGAATGAGGAGAGAGGGAGAGAAAGAAAAGGAAGGAGGAAAATAGCCCCTTATTCCATTTTCATCAAGGAAGCATCCAGCCGTCCAAAAAATTTAATGTTGTATTTTAGCAAGAAAAACAGCTGTTGTGGTACTTGAAGGCCCAGCATATTTTGGCCAGGGCTGCATGTTGTGGATATTGGCTGAGTCAAGGTTAGCTGTTAAAAGGCAGAAATTCTAGACCCATACAAAGAAACATAGCGTTCCTTCGTATCCAGATAATATTTACTCCCAGGGCTGCTTTGTTTTGCTTTGTTCTCCCCCCTGGAGGGGGGCCAGGCACTCAGCCTTGCTGCAGGGCTCATAGCAGAGCATGGAGGGGATGGAGAAAAGCATTGGGCAAAGATGGGGAGCCCTATCTTGGCACTTTTGTCTTGGGCTCTGCCCATCAATTTTTGGTGTTGCCTGGCTTAGAGAGGTCAAAGCAGGGATTTGCAGGACAGTGAAAACACCCCAGCACTGTGGGTGTTCAGGGATTCAGATGAGGAGCATGAGATGATGATGGCTTCGTGCTCAGTGTCCCCAGGCTGTGTGCTGTGGGTCCCCACAGCTTTGAGCACTCAGGGCCCCTGGTTGGGAAAGGTGCTTGGGGAGAAGAATAATTTCTATTGCATGGAAACGAATCCCTCTCCCCCACCAAAAAAAAAAAAAAAAAAAAAAAGGAAAAATCTACCCAAAAATGGACATTGTGAAATCGAAAAATCCAACATGGTTTTCGACTGCCAAAAGAATTTTGATGGGGAGCCCAACTCCTCCGAAGCATGGTTGGTTGCCTTTTTGTTTTCAGCCCACTTCCCTTCGCCCGAAGAAACATAACTCAAAGGAAAGCATCAATATAATGCTTTCATCAGCCACCGCGGCGGGGTTGGCTCATCCCCCAGCAGACAGCTCCGTGGCAGGGCTGGCTCTGCCGACAGCCCCATTTCCCAGCACCGTGTGACATCCCCGGTGCTGGGGACATGGGGACAGCAAGGGTGCCAGTGACCTCAACCCCAACCCAATGCCACACAGGCTGTGGGTGACTCATAAAGCTCAGGAATAAAGCACAGCCATTGCCCTGAGACAATCCTCCCGTGCCTGCCAGGCTCTGCAGGAGCCATTCGCACCGTCTCTCTGTGTTGGCATCAATGTCCCCCCACTGCAGGACCACCACTGGACACCCCAGGGTGTCCCTCCCGCCTCCGCCCTGGCGCCTGCCCAAAGGCAGAAGCCACCAAACCCAACCCTGCAGACTTGGCCAACCTCAGGCTCTTGGATAGGGGAAGGCTGTGGGTGAAAAGGGGGGGGGGGGGGAAAGAAAGAAAGAAAGAAAGAAAAAAAAGAGTCCAAGGTGGAACCGCAATGTTTATAAAATGGGTCACTGAATTATACATAAAAATATTTTCCTTGTGGATGCAATTACTTCCTGGACTTGTTATTCCACAGATGCTTAAGTTCGCCTCAAGCAACTCCAATAAATGCTTTACAGTCTGCTAGATCAACAGTAGCAACGCTGGAGTGAATTGAATAGCACTGTTTCAAATTTGTCAGAAAACCACACAGTGTTTTCATGCGCACGTTTTAGAAACCCAAACAAAACGATTCCCAACCATCGTGCTCCCTCTCCTCACACTTTTAATGAGTTTCACATGAGCTCTGTGCGGCAGGCAGGGCACTGGGGGCTCCCCAAAAAGCACAGCAGCACCCCCCTATCCTTTCCCATATAAACCCCCCCTTCCTCTCGCTCCTGCTTTCTCCGGTCCCATCCTGCAGGATCCGGTATGCATTTGGGATGTGTAGGGCTTAGGATGCTTTCCTGGGGGAAAAGACTTTTGGGAGCCCCCCGTGCACCACCTCCACCTGCCTTAGAGGTGTAAGGTGCTTTAATGCACGCAGCACATCCTGATCCCCAAAATCTCTGCGTGACCATTACGAGCAAATGAAAATATTTTGTGTGCTTCCCATTGACCTTGAATGATAAAGCATGGGGCACCAGTGGACACACCATGATGACAGGGAAGGGTACACTTAAGCCAATAACACAGGTGAAATCTGCCCAGGAACACTGAAGATTCACCCCTGGATACACAGGCAGCTGTAAGGCCGTCATCCTGTTCATAGGTGGCCAGTAGAGCAGAAATGTGTCTTTAGATCTGATCTCCAGATTCCATCCGTGAGATTTTCTGAGAGGACAAATGGGTTCGTAGAATCATTGAGCACACCAAGTTGGAAGGGACCCATAAAGATCCCTTGGGTTTAAAAGGTTCCTGTGAAATGGGCTCACAGAAAGCTCCCAACCCCTACTCTGAGGATGCAGCCATTTTCTGCTCCCCCTGACGTGAGGATCCCAGCTCATCATTTTAAGACAAGATGTCCAAGGAAGGTTCAGGTTGGATAGCAGGAGAAACCTCTGCTCAGAAAGAGTGGTGCTGCACTGCACAGCTGCCCAGGGAGTGCTGGGGTCACCATCCCAGAGGTGTTCCAGAACCACAGATGTGGCACTGAGGGATGTGTCAGTGGACACAGTGGGGTGGGCTGCGGATCCGAGAGGCCTTTTCCAGCCTTAATGATTCTGTGATCTTTCCTTTCTACTTCCCCATGCACCACAGAGAGCCCATCTCCAGCCACCACTAAAAACACCCAAAGCCCCAAATGCAGAAGAATCCAGAAAATAATAATAATAAAATTGAAGAAAAAAAAGAAAATAAAAAGGAAATAAGAAAATCTCACGGCCAGTGTGGCAACCCCTTTACGAGCCCTTCCAGCCCACCACCACAGGTGGGAAGCACCGTGCCTGGCTTTCCACAGCCCTGGGATGGGGACACACGCTGCCCACCCCACAGCTTAACCCCAGGGCCCCAGGGGAGCGTGTTGGCATTTTTATTTGGGATTAGGTCCCAGCACATCTTAATTTTCAATTCAACCACCGCTGAAAAGAAACATAAAATAAAATAAGCGCCAGAGCCTGCCCACGGCCCCGAATTAGCCACAGAAAAACGTTAACATTCCTGCACTGGCCCCCAGCCAGGAGACAGAGCACTTCAGGAGACGGCCGCACAGCACCCGGCGGCAGGCACAGCACCGTGCTGCCCACAGCCCCCAGTGAATGGAGGTGGTTTGGGATGTGGAACAGCTGGGGACAGCCCCGGGCACAGCCCCCATCGCTTTTAGTGCCACAAAGCACTTTAATTCCTGAGGTTAAGAAGGGTGAGAGATAGCATGCAGGATGGGAAGGTAACACATCCCCCGTGGTGCTGTTGAGGGATGTCACCCCAGCTGAGTGCTGGCCCCAAGCTGGCGGTGCCCAGATTGGAGGGATGCAATTGTTCCACTGGAAACGCCATCGCACCCAAATTGGGGTGAACGTGCAGAGCACCAAGCGCAGCTCCCGCACCCCTCGGAGCATCCCCAGCACCCCACACCACCCCCAGCCCCACTGGGGGGGTCCCAGCAGCACCCAGCCCCACCCCACAGCCCACGCTGTCCCACGCTGCTGGCACCTCCCCATCCCGCCATCCGCTGGAGGTGCAGAGCTGGCGTGGGCTGCAATCTGGTCCTCATTAGGAAGAGCAGACAGCCCAGCGCGGGAGTCTGAGCGCTAATCTCCTTTCCAGTTGGTATCCGTCAGCAGATGTACAACAAGTGGTTGGATACTTTAGAGGGCATTTGTGCGACACAAGCTTTAGCTTTTTTCCATCTGCGGGGATAAATGGCCGGGGCTGAAGCTTTGCTGGGCGCACGCGGAGCCGCGCTGGTTCATTTTACCCAACGTCTTTCTTGGAAGAAGCAGTGATGAAGTTAACAGCCCATGAGCCATAATTGGCTCACATTAAATAGAGGAAATGATCTGTTTTGTTTTGCCCTTTTAAAAAAAATAAATAAATAAAAAATTGTGTTAAAAAGGTGGGGGGGGGGGGAAGAAATGCACATGGCCAAGGAAAGAGCAGGCAGCAGCTGTCAGGAATTTAGGGGGAGATTTGTGTCCTAAAGAATAACAAAACGCAGCCTGTGCCATCAGGGAGAGCAGCTTCATTCCAAAATGCTCAGCCCAAAATGCCCGCGGGCAAAGGAAGGGTCTCCAAAAACCCCAAATGGTGGCCCCAAAATGGGCACCACTTCAGAATCCATCAGAGCAGCCCAGTGAATTCAACTGGATACCTAAAAACTTCATATATAAATACATACACGCACGTATACATACCTTTAAAAAAAAAATTCTTTATGGAAGTTATGATTTCCTTAATCTCATTGCCTCTCAGCCAACACAGGGTAGCGGGAAGCTCGGTGGTTCCCTAGCACAGCTTGGGATATGCAGAGTATTGCTGACAGCAAGTTTTTTTTTCCCCTTCTTGTTGTTTTTCCATTTTCAGTCCCCAAGGACACGAGCCAAACACGGGCAGATCATCTTCCCAAGGTTGCAGCTGGACAAAGCCACCAGGCCTTGGGATGGAAGACACCCAGTCCCAAAAACCTGCCATGCAGACACCCCTACAGCCCAGTTATCTGCTGTCTCACTTCCACCTGTTCCAGGAGTTGTGCTGGATCAACCCAGAGAAAAACCCATCAAGCAGAATAAAAAAAAAACAACCACCCCAAAGAATCACAGAGCCATGGAGGTTGGAAAGGTCCTCCAAGATCTCCAAGCCCACCCCCACCAATCCCATTGCCACATCTCTCAGTGCCACATCTCTGTGGACCCTGGGCAGCCTGTGCCCATAGCCTGCTCTCAGTAAGGATGTGGATAAAAGGCAGCGCCCATGCTGAGGATCACCCACGTCTGCCAGCTCAGCCCTGCTTCCACGTGAGCCAAGTTGGAAGCAGGACACCAAAACCCCTTTAAAAAGCAGTGGGATCAGCAAAGCCTTTCCTTGGTGAAGCAACCAGCAAAACCCCCAAACCCAACAAGCTGTGAGCTTGGGTGAAGTGGCGATGGGTTAATGGCTGGATGCGATGATCTTAGAGGTCTTTTCCAACCTTAACGACGCTATGATTTTCCAACACATCCGTAGTGAGTATGTAATACTTTTTAAAACTACTTATCCTGGCTTTTTTTTTTTTTTTTCCCCCAACACATTAAACAAATGCAGGACCCCACAGCACTCCATCATGCAGCTGTGTCAGAGCTGAGCAGATCTTGCCCAGCATCCATTCCTCAGTCTATGAGGCAGAGTTATTCTCTTGCTCTGTGTTTGGATACTTACAAAGCCATTACCATCTCTTGCATGCACATCCATCATCAGGGCTTCAAACTCCAGAAAGCCCCCAAAAATTATTTTCCACTCACCAAGCAGCCTGCCAGGCTCTGTTCTTCTACTCTCTGTTGCTTCATCCATCGAAAGACATTTCAGCAAGTTCCAAGTCCAACCAAATAAACAGATGGCAGCCTGAGAAGGTGCTGATATTTTTTCTAAAGGGGGGGCGAGGAGAAAAGGGGGAGTGTGGTGAGGGATAGAGCAGGGAAGAGCCGTCTTCTGCCTGTCTGCTTTGAAGAGCCCCGCTGGGGCTGCAGACACCAATGCCCATTTGGAGTAGGATGCATAGGACCCCATGTCGCAAAGCCCTCAAACTTGGGGCTCAGAGGGCTCTGCGGGGACACACAGCTGGCCACAAAAGCCCCCTCCCTTCCTCCCTTCAGGGCTCCCTCTTGGAGCCCAGAAATGCCATTCACCCACATTTGGCATAGATCCCATTCACTACCATAACTCCGCATCACACCAAAGCTCCCCCAAATACCCACCCAGCAATCACCAGCCCAGACTCACAGAGATTTATGAAGGGATGCAGCCGGATGAGCGATGGAGACGGATCTCCTCGAGGAGCGACTGATTTCTCCCTTACAAGAGGGATAGAAATTAATTTATGAACCTGGTTAGTTAAGTTGCCAAGTGGCTTTGATGCAGTTTACTTTTTTGCACACGGTTGTGATCGATCGCACAGCTGTCAGAGGGGGGAGGAAGATCCCATTGAGCTGGAGCAATGCATCACTGTGTCTGAGCAGACAGCAGCTCTCAGCAGCACCAGATCACCCTTCACACAACCCTGGCACTGCTGACACAACACAGCCACCTCATCCCTCCCTGCGCCACCCTTGAGGGCTTGAAGCCTCCCCCCACCCCCATGCCATGGCTGAACACAGACCCCATTGGGGTTGCGGAGCATCTTCTTTCACCCTTGGTGTGCTTTGGTAGGACCTACAGAAATGCAGGGAGACTCACAGAGAGATGCAGTGCTGCATGCATTGCTCACCAAACATGAACTCAGGACCCCTAACACAGCACCAAGGGACCCCCACCTCCAAGGACACCGAGGGATGGGCCCTGCCCAGCAGCTCAGCCCCGGCTCACCGAGCCCAGGCCAGCAGACAGCAGCTCCCCCGTGCTCACAGCGTTACAGGTGCTTGGAGGGTTTTCAAGACACGAAGTAATTTCCTGCTTGAAGCAGTTGACAAATCTGCACAGCAACTGGATAGCACTTCGCCTTTCAGAGATCTGACTGCTTCAGGGCTCCTCTCCAACGTGCTTTTTTTTGCCCCAGATAGAAGGGAGGAGGTTGGGTTGAGCATTCCTCTCTTTCCTCTGTCCAAGTGGTTCAGGCTCGGGACAGACACCACATCCTAAACGAGCTCTGCAGCAACCACAAGCAGCAGCCACCTGGCCAGGAGGTGCCTCACACCCCCAAGGCTATGGGGGTCCCAGCCCCATCCCACCACTGCCAGCCTCATAGCCCTGAGAGCTCCAAACAGCAGAGAGCACAAACAGGGCCATCTGGGGGGAAAGCTGGTCGTTAAGTTAGCACGTAAAGGCAGCACTTGCAGATTTTCCACAGTCTGCAGTGGCTCAACCAGCAGCAGCATTTCCTAACCCCCATGGTCCTGTGAAGGACCGCAGCCTTGCACAGAGCATTGCCATCCTGCATGCAACAGCAGTGACTGACAGCGTTTGCAAACAGAGGGTGTGGGGAGCAGCCCCAGGTCAGCTGCAGCTGACAGCACCCCACACTCATTGGAAACCATTGTGACAGCACTGTGAGGACTAACACAGCCCTGGAAATTTTGTGATGAGCTGTCTTGAGGTCTCAGCATCCACCCCCCCCCCCCCCCATATGACCTTTCTTGCTTGCAGGGAAATTGCAGTCCCGAGTGGCTGAGTCAGCTGTGAATCCCCAGCATCAATCAGGCCCTAAATGCAAAGCTTGGTTGTTAGAGAAGGGGAAGCAGACAGCAGGGAGGGAAAACGTCCTGAGCCAAGGCAGCAAGATCCTGAACCACCACCAGAGCTCCCATGTGGACTTGGGGCATAGAAACCACTGCAGAAAGCCAATACTCACCCCTCCCTCCTACAGAGTGAGCCTGGATCACGCAGCCCTCAGGAACCACAGCTACTCCAGCACTGTGCTGCTGCAGGTCTCAGGGCAGGGGGACACTGCCAGACCCCAGCAGCTGCTCCCAACGTGCCAGAGCTGCCATCCCCATTCTATCCCCATCAGCGCTCATCATTGCCCTCAGCTGTTCCCTCACACCCCCTGGGTTCACCTCCCTCCGTTTTCAGTCCTTCCTCTGCTTTATATTGTAAAACCTTCCAAGGGCAGCTCCTATGGATGTAAATCACACCAGCAAAAAAAAAAAAAAAAAAAAAAAAGCAACCCTCAGCTGCTGCCAGTTCATCAAGGGGAGTGCCGTGACCTCAGCAAAGGGACTTTCTGCTGGGGTGAAGAGCTCCTGCAGGGATCAGCCCATAAGCATTCAGTTTTGGTGGTTTTGCCCTGCCCAGGAGGGTCTGCCAGGTGTGCAGTGAAGGCACACGGAGCAACATCACCTCCCTCTGTCACTCTACCCCAGCCCAGTTCCCTCTCCAGAACTTATCTGGGTATGAGCTCACGAGATGCAGATTTCCCTGATTAAGCAACGCTCAGTGGCCTCTCCCCTTTCGCTTTCAGTTGCTTCTTCCTCTCAGGCCCCTGAACCCTCCTCAAGTATCCGGCCCACGCCACAACAGGCACCAGCTGCACGGCCGCCACCATGGAGCCGAGCGTGCGAGAGCCGCTGGTGAGGAGGTCAAGCTCCTCGTACCACACCTTCCCCGACAGCATCAGGAGGGGGCTGAACAAGGAGTACCTGCAGTAAGAGCCAGGCTATGGCTGTGGGGCTGGATGTGGGGTGGCTGTGCACCTCGACCTGGGGTTTGGGAGCTGGGGGTGGGCTGTGGCCCCGTGGTTGTGATGTGAGGGAGCTCATCCTGTGAGAGGCTCAAGGTGCTGGGGTCTGCCTGGGAGAGCCATGGGTGCGTGGGATGTGGGGCACAGGGTGCTGCTGTGGGGTGATGGCAGGGAGATCTCTGGGGCCGCGGTGCTGCCCGCTTCCAGCTTCTGCTTTTCTGTTTGCTGAACTGGCTGAGAATGAGGCAGCTCAACTGAAATGCATCCATGGGGGAAAGCTGCGAAAGAGTGAGCTGGAGTTTCCACCGGGTGCCATAGAGGTGTCCAACACATCCTTCTTGCTCTGGCATCTCCAGGAGCCTCAACAACAAGCGGCTCTACGTGGCAGTGTTTGCTGCCGTGCTGGGGAATTTCAGCTTCGGCTTCGCCCTGGTTTACCCCTCACCCGTGATCCCTGCCCTGGAGGCTCACCCCGACCCCGCGCTGAGGCTGGACCGCTACAGAGCATCCTGGTTTGGGGTGAGGTGTGGGACCGCCTCCACTGGGAGGGGAGGGAGGATACAGGGAGAGCCAGGCTCCACCAAAGCCCCTCTGTGTCTCCCTGCAGTCGGTGTTCATGCTGGGGGCGGCAGCGGGGGGGCTCAGTGCCATGCTCCTCAATGACCACCTGGGCCGTAAGCTCAGCATCATGTTCTCAGCCGTGCCCTCCGCCGTGGGATATGCACTCATGGCCAGTGCCCAGGGCATCGAGATGCTGCTGCTGGGCCGCGTGCTTACAGGCTACGCTGGTGGTGTGACGGCTGCCTCCATCCCGGTACGTGTGCTAAGAGTTTGTGTGACGGGAGGGGAGGGGAGGGGAGGCTGAGCTGGGAACTCATTCTGCTTTGGAGGCATCAGCAGAGCTTCAGGGCTGCGGCTGTGCTATAGGGGATGGGGATGCTAGAGGGGATGGGAAGGATGCCCCAGGGTAGTGGTCTCGCAGAACATGTGTCTCCATTCTGCTGGGCTTTTCTGGACCACAAATGTGGAAGGCAGGCAGGTCCTTGTTTCTTGCTCTGTTCCTTCACAGAGTTATTTCCTCCCTTATTTACCAGACTCTGACCTCGTGTCACATACAGAGAAGGCGGCAAAGATTGAGCAACCCTTGGCTGTGCCTTTCCAGTCATTGGGGTCTGAACAGCACTCCTCCCACACTGGGGCAGGGATGGGTGCTGCAGGGCTTCCCTGTCCCACTGCCGGGAACAGCCCCTCCACATTCCCCTCTCTAAGGACGTGTGTTCCAGCAGTTTGGGATTCACCAGCTAAGCTGTGTGACTGCGAGACACCTGCAGGGAGGTTCTGTTGATTCTGGCTGTGTGGTGTAGATCAACTAAGTGTGTGCTGTCCTGTCCTGATCCAGGTCTACATCTCCGAAATCTCCCACCCTGGGGTGCGAGGCATGCTGGGCACTTGTCCTCAGATCATGGCAGTGCTGGGCTCCCTCATCCTCTACGCACTGGGCAAGTATCTGGGTGTGCAGTGGGAAGGCAGGATTGTTCCCTCACAGGCATAGGGAAGTGGTGGAGTCACCATCCCTGGAGGCATTCAAGAATCATGGAGATGTGGCACTTGGGGACAGGTTTAGTGGCTGTGGTGGGGGTTGGGGCTGGACTTGATGATCTTAGAGGTCCTTTCCAACCTCAGTGATTCTATGATTCTCCTCCCAACCAACCCGGCTCCTGCAGGGCTGCTCCTGGACTGGCGCTGGCTGGCCGTGGCAGGGGAGGTGCCCGTGCTCACCATGATCCTCCTGCTCTGCTTCATGCCCAACTCGCCCCGCTTCCTGCTCTCCCAGGGGAAGGAGGACGAGGCCCTGCGCTCCCTGTGCTGGCTGCGAGGCAGGGACACAGACTATGCCCAGGAGTACGAGCAGATTAAGGACAGCGTGAGGAAGCAGGTGAGGACTGGACTCGTCTCCAGCACAAGATAGGAAAATGGAAAAACCCAGCCTGCTTTGGGCAGCTCCTGAGCTGCTTTCTGTGTGTTGCAGGTGTGTTAATGTATCAGCTTTCTGGCTTTGTCCCCACCAGAGCCAGCGGATTTCCTGTGCTGAGATCAAGGATCCCTTCATCTACAAGCCCATCCTGATTGCCGTGGGGATGAGGTTCCTGCAGCAGCTCTCCGGTGTCACCTGTGTCCTCGTGTACCTGCAGCCGATATTCAAGAAAACGGCCGTCATCCTGGTGAGCCCCACTGGGTGCAGCCCAGTGCCCTGCAATCAGAGATGTCTGCCACGTCCCATGCAGATCTGAGACCCCGACCCTGCAGCCTGTTTTGAAGCACCTGGTTGGCAGGTCTCCCATCTCAGCTTCCCCACCACTTTTGCTGTTGCAGAAACCAGAGTACGATGCAGCTCTTGTGGGCCTGGTACGGCTGTTCTCAGTGGTGATCGCTGCTGTGTCGATGGATAAAGCTGGGAGGAAGATCCTTCTCTTTGTATCAGGTATGTCTCTCTCAGGGTGGGCAAGGGAATCTTTTCTCTAAGGATTTCCAGTAGCTTTGTAAATGTGCAGGAGTGGAGACTTCCACCATGCAGGACTGTAGAAGGATGTTTTTCCTTTGGCGAAGGCTCAGCTCCAGAGCATCACATCCAGGGCCATCACACAGATTGCTCTCCCTTTCATCCTTCTGTGCTGTTCCATCTCTCCACAGCTGGAGTCATGTTGGCCTCCAACTTGACCATGGGGCTCTACATCCACTTTATGCCATCTTCTCAGAACAGCACCATCGCCAACAGGACCCTGGGGAGCCTCACCAACCCTCCTGCTGAGCCCATCAATTACATCACCCTCATCCCCCTCCTGGCCGCTATGTTCTTCATCATGGGTAGGTGCAGAGAACAAGAGCCCAGGGCTGGGTATGAGCCTGGGGGTATGTTTCCCCTCTTGAGGATAATAAGGAACAAGGAGGTCTGGGCTTGGGCTTGGAGGGGACATAGTTCTCCCTGGCAGGCTAAGATGGCATCTGAAGTCACTTTCGGGATGGATGGAGTGTGTATGGTGGGGAATAATGATGGACTGAATGAGGTGGGATTGTGCTGCACTCACCTAAATGAGCTCTGAAGCCTCACCCCTTTGCCCCCCTGCAGGCTATGCCATGGGCTGGGGGCCCATCACCTGGCTGCTGATGTCGGAGATCCTCCCTCTGAAAGCCCGTGGGGTGGCATCAGGCCTCTGTGTTGTTGTAAGCTGGCTGACAGCCTTTGCCCTGACCCAGCTCTTCCTTGGGGTTGTGGTGAGTACAGCCCTAGAGGCATCCAGGATCTCTTCCTTGGAGTCCCTTGCACCAGCTCACGTCTGCTTTCTGTCCCACCTTCCAGGAGTCCTTTGGCCTCGAGGTCCCATTCCTATTCTTTGCTGTCATCTGCGCTGGGAATATCTTATTTACAGGCTGTTGCGTTCCAGAAACCAAACGGAGATCCCTGGAACAGATTGAGGCCTTCTTCAGGACCGGTCGGAAGTCGTTCCTGAGGTCGTTCAGGAGGTAGGAGCTGCTGGCTGCACCAGGCCACGTGCTCACAGGGCTAGAAAGAAAAGGGTTGTGCTGATAGAAGTGGACCCTGGAGACTTCTGCAAAGATGGTGTTCCCCCACCAAGAGGAGAGAACAGGCAGCAATGACTGTAGTGCTTCGGACGTTGAAATTGCTACCTGAAGCTTCTAAGATATCCTCATCCCAAGTCATTCATTGCTATGTATGGCTCTCCAGGCAGGACATCAGCACAAGGTACAGGACCACATAACCAGCACCAGGCTGGGTGTAAAGTTGTCCTGGAAAATACAAGGTGTGGCTGAGGACGTAGAGCCACCCGAGCAGCCCAAGAGCCCCAGGCTTTGGCTGGAACAGAGTTAACAGCTGCTGCTGTTCTGGCAAGCACTCAGCGTGTAGTTGCAAGAATAAAACTGTTTTGCCTCCAACTGCAAGATGTTGCTTTGAATTGCAGAGAAGAGCTGCAGGTGGGATGGGAGAGGCAGAGAAGGGCTGCGAGGTGAGGATCACAGCGTCCTGCTGCCTCCCAGGTGAGGCTCGCTGCTTGAAGCCTTCAAAAAAGGCAGAGCTCAATACTTTGTATAAAAAGCTGACACATTTTATTGCTCTAAAAACACCTTACGCTAGAAGCCTAATGAACAAGACCAACCACAGTTCACAAAGAAAACTCAGGACAAAACACAAAGACTGGGAACAGACAGACATTCAGCTGTAGTGCAAGTGATTCCCTGCAGGAAAGACACAGTCGGTACAGACAATGCTTTGTAGTGGGGCAGGTCCTTCCCTTCCCCAGGACCTTACAAAGAAGGAAGGTGGATGTGCCTCCATCACAGCTGTGTGTAGAGCCTCCACCTCCATCACTCTGAGATTTCAGCTGCATAGTTAGTAGCAAATTGCTCTTACCCCTTTTCTGATGTCCTGCGTGGTTAAGGTCTTATTTTAAGTAAAGCACAGTGCAGGAGGTGGTTATGGCTGTGAGGAACAGCTGGCCTTGCTGGGAACTACCTGACCTGACTCTCCCCAGAGGGCCAGAACAACATAACATGCCCTGAACCTGGAGATGATCTGCCCAAGCACTTGTCAGCCTGCTGAAATGCACAGGGCAAGCTGAGAGTTGTGGACAAGCTTGTGTCCTCCCATTCCTGCCAAGGAATCAGGAGGCAGTGCAGAGTACGTAACCAAGATGTCAGGAACTACTAACTACCTTCAGATCCCCTGCAGCGGGAGGTGCATCTCACCAGAGAGAAGACATGCTTTATCAGAGGATTAATTTAAAGCAGCCAAGGACCCAGGAACAGGGCCAAAATCAAAGCACAGAATTTTTAGTATTAAACTCAACCTTTGCAGCTGAGACCCATTTCCAGAAAGATGTCCAGTCCAGGCTGGAGCATGACTGTTTCTAAGCATGGCCTGAGGTCTCAAGAGCCTCTGGTTTCCACTGACCTACAGCAGATCAGGCTCTCTGGCAGCCCTGTCCTACAGCATTCTCCTCCTCACGTGGCTATGGACCAGGTCTCAATATCCTCCCTTCAGTGAAATCTTTCCCTGCAGACAGTGGATGTTTTTTTCCTGAGGAGAAAGAAAATTGAGCTTCCCAGGGCCAAAGGAGGAAATGCCCAAATATGAATTGAGGTTGGGCTCTCCAGGCCCTGAGAGAACCTTGTTGGAGAAGTATTTGCTGAGTGACCTTCTTTCTTCCATAGAGGAAGTCTGAGGGGTTTTGCTGCATTTGGAGTAAGAAATCACAGTGGCTCTTTCCAGAGGTAGAATGGTCTTTTTACTCACTGCACACACAGAGGATCAATTTGCTGTTCCAAAAAAATCAGCTGCTGCTTAGAGCAGCAAGGTGTGGGCATACAGCAAAACGAGAGGTTCTGCTCTTTGCGTGCCCAGCGGAGAGCCCCTGGGGAACCTGGAGCACATATGGACAAGTGCAGCACTTTTTTGTGACCAAATGGGGCACGGAGCAGTTGCACGCTGTATAAATGTGCTTGGTAAGAAAAGTGCACAGCTGAGACAGGAATGGTGTAACAGTCCGTTTCCAAGCGCACATTTACTGCCAGTACCCAGGTGTCTTTCCATACTCACTGCAGTCAATGTATCACCTGCTCCTGAGGTCTCTTGTAACAAAAAAAATCTGTCCCATCCTCCCCCCAAAGGCCTCTCTGAGACCTGGCAAGCAGAACCTCACCCACGGATGCCCCTTAGATGCACCAACCAGCCTGGGACTGAGCTTAGCCTATCAAATCACAACAGCGGGGCTTTTCACTTCCTTTATTCTTGCACAGCTCCAAGCACCTCGATGGTGCCTCTAAACACAACTAATAACCACCATGCACTGCGAATGGGGACATTAACTACTGCGATACTACTACTCTAAAAGTCTTCCTATTGCCACAAAAACAGCTTCTCACCCACACGGAGGAGAGACCATCCACTAACACTCCAACACTCCTGAAAGCCACGGGTGCAGCATGCAGACTCCACCAGGCTGAGGCCGCAGCAAGAGCAGCACCTGGTTTGTGTTCTGCTGCACCACAGCCAGCAACAGCTCCCAGGAGCACCCACTGCAGACGTGCTCACCCTGATCCTGCTGCCTCCGTCTGCAATGTTCCTCTACCAAATACCACTAAACTACTGAAAACCCCCTGAAACCAAATGTGGGTGCTCTCCTCATTGGGCAGGGTGCTGCTCTGCAACCACTCCATGATGCTGCATAGGGATGCAAGGAGCAGAGAGGCCCTGGCTGCTAACAGGGATCCCTGCACCCTCCCCATACACAGCAAAAGCAGCATGCCCTGTGCAGCAGGTTGCAGTCCCTGCACACACACAGACACAGAAAGCCAACACCCCCACATACTGCACACAGCCAAAGGACCAGCCCAGAGCTGGGGGGGGGCTCTGAAACAGCATAACTTTTATTAAACCACGTTGCATCTGGGTTGGCAGGTCTCTGCCCCAGACAAGCTGGTGTCAGAGCAACTACAGCACAGCGGCCCAGGGGGAAAGGGCTTAGCACAAAACGGCTGCCCAGCATCCAGCTGCAAGGCCCTGTGCGTGCAAATCAACCCACACCAGATTCCTGCCTGGTGCAAATCTTCACACCTCCTTGAACTCCAGAAAAGAACCAACAAGGAGCACTCGCTGACAGCTTAACCCCCAATCCTCCAGTGACAGAGCAGCTTCTGCTACAATGCCCACGTGCACCAGTGCCCTCCAGCAGCAGCTCTCCCAAACTGCAGCGTGACCCCCCCCCCCCCCCGGCACCCCAATAACACAAAGGGGACCCTGAGGTGCCAGCAAGCAGCAAGCACAGGGCCGGAGCTGCTGCCTGCCTCTACTGAGCACCAGACCCAGCAGGGAGAGCCATCTCATGTCACTGCAATCAGACAAAGGGATCAAAGGACAGCACGCTTTCCAGAGACCCCTGAAATGAGATGATGTGCTGTGATGAGACTCATCCAAACACTTAAATAAACAGAAATAAATTATTCTCCCTTTTCCTAAGTAAAACAGAAGGCAATCGTGTAAAAACCAATAAATTAACCCCCCCTGCCCCACCCTCTCCCATCCCCCAAAAGAAACCATGATGAGCGGTGGGGGATCTGGACCCGATGAGCAGCTCTGTTCTGCCTAACACAAAGCAAACAGAATCCGAAGGGAGCGCTACTGATGGTGCTCGGAATAAAGCAGCACCCCACAAAAATGGGATTTTCCTGTTTGCAAAGCGAGGATTTTCCTCCTTCCCATACAAAACCAGCCCGGGACTGGTGCAAAATGCATGAGCCCAATGAGAAAGGCTGTACAGACAGAAGCCAAGGGCAGGTCCCACGCTCAGAACAGACTGCAGGAGCAGACACAGGAAGTGAGAGAACAGAGCAGTGTCTGTCTGGGCTCAGGGAGGACTCATTTGCACATCAGCAACCATCCCACCTGCAAACAGCCTCCGTTGGCCTCAAGCAACACAATCCTTTTCCAGCCTCGCTTCCCTTCTTCCCCAGTAAAAGAGTGAAGCTGAAGAAAAGTACCCTTATTAAGACTACGTAATTAATGCTTATAATTCAAGCAAATTGCATTATCTGCCTGAAGCTGTACCCAGAGAAAGGGCAGACTGTGCTTCCTTCCTCTGGAGGCATCACTGTCTTCATGCATAGCTTTTTTTTTTTGCTGGAAGTCCTTTACTGCACAGAGATGCCTCCAAGGTCTGACCTAACTGGACCCATATTAAAGCCTGCATGATGAAAAACAAGTGCAAGCATCAGCAGGTACTGCTAAACATTGCATTAGTGTTTTATGCCCGGAATGAGCCACACCTGAGTGTGCTGCATTAAATGTGTAACGTGCAGCAGCACCCTGGGCATGACACCTCTGGAGCCAAGGAGCTCCAAGAGCAGCCCCCAGAGGGTGTGCTGCCCACACACAGTCGCCAGCAAAATCTAATAGGCATTAAAACAGAGAAAGGCTACGTATTTAGGCTTATACAGCAGCACTCAAAGGGCCAGCACCTCTACCATTAAGAATAAATAAATAAAAGAAAGAAAGAAAGAAAGAAAGAAAGAAAGAAAGAAAGAAAAAGAAGGACCATGAGATATTTGGTTCTGAGTGGGCAGGAGGAGGGAGCAGCCAAAGCACTGAGATCCAACTGCTGGTGTGTGAGGGGGGCACAGCCCACCCCAGCCCTGAGAGCTCCAGTTGTTGCTGTAGTGTCCAGGGAAATCGTGGAGTGACAGAGAGAGGATGGGCAGAGGGGAGGGCAGAGTGGGTTTCCAAATCTTCACCACCATCTCAGGGTCCAAAGCATCACCCTGGGCTCAAGCACTTCACAGAGCCTGTCCCTCCAGGCACCCCGTGAGCTTCTCTTCATCCATTTGCTTCTGCTGCTGGTGGATCCGAGCATAGGAAATGGCATCTCCCCTGCAGAGAGAAGGGACATCAGGGTGATGTGAGCACTGATCAGTACAAATGTCTCCCAGCCTGTGCCAAGGTCTCTCCATACCAAGTGACAACAGGAATGAAATGAGACTTGCTGGGCCTCCCCAGCCTCACCCTAGTTGGGACATGAAGGTTTTCCCAGGGCAACCTACACCAAGGCTCAGAGGTACAGCAGACCCCCAGATCTTCTCTCACAACATTTTGCTTGAAGAGAAAGCATGCCAGCAGGGACGTACCATCCAGCAGCACTCACACCCAAAAGCTTGGTTGATACAAGAGGAAAGCACAGCCTTCCTTAGAGCTGGGGTAGCCGATGGGGCAGGGCAAGAGGTCCCCTCCCTTTCCCAAACAAGCAAATCTTTCTTACTTCTTGCCAAGAGCTGACAGGCCATAAAGCACCCCAGTCGCAAACGCAATGGCGTTTCCAAAGAGCGTGGTGAGCGTCAGGCTGAGCATGACAGGGAACACGGCCATCCTGGAAGAGAGAGGCAGCCCTGGGGTGGTACAGGGACACAGCACCCCACACACCCAGCACTGCCCGGCCCCAGCAGCATCCTCACCCGCAGTAGAAAGCAGCTTTCTGCCAGGCCCGCAGCTTGTCTGCCCTCACAGACACGGCGTTGGCAAACTCGATGAACTGGCAGCAGAATGGAGCCTCACACAGGAACAGGATGAAGGCGTTGAGCCTCCAGGGAGAGCACATGAAAGTTAGCACTGCCCGGAGGGGGGTCAGCCATCCCCCAGCCCCACCGATGCTCCAGAGTGGGCAGAAGCATTTGGCAGGGCTGGAACCTGCTTCATTCTCTCCCATTCTTGATAATTCCCAAACCTTGGCCCCGGATCCCAGCCACAAAAGGGGTGAGGGAAGAGGGGTAGGGAGTAGAGGGGGCTATGAATAAAATAAAGCCCATATCTCCACCCAGCTTGTCAAGCAAGACCCAGTGATACACAGACAGCAGCATTTCACTCCAGCTCCCCGTGCTTCACTTCATAGAGCCCAATGGACAGAACCACCCTCCCAGGTGGAAACAAAGAACAGAAACTCCACTTACATCATCCACACGCCGGCTGCTATGTTCAGTGGGTTGATGGTAACACAGTTCCAGAGACCAGCAACAGCACAGGCTGGGAAAGAATAAAGATTTTCATTGACACAAAGAGCAATGTAGAGTGCAGCAAGGCCAGGCTGTCACCTCTGCAAGGCAGGGTTTTACGTGCAAAGGAATTCCTGCTTTGTCCCAGGATGAAGAAAGAGGACCCTGCAGGCAAACATCTCTGAGCAGCACAGCAAAAAGCTCAGCAAAAAGAATCACTTGCAGCACCGAGGTGTTGGGACTGAAAACAGAAAAGGAGAGGTGAACCCCATCACAGCCACACACTCCCAGTTCTGGGCATCACTGCTAGAGATGGGCCAAAAACAGCCGAGTCTGGGTCTCCATTTATTCAAATGGAAGTGGATGCTGGTTAAAGCAAGGCTCAAAATAGCTCCTGTGCTCCTGAATTTGTAATGCAAGGAGGGGAACCAGCCAGCAACATCCACACACCTACCTCCTGCCTCATTAAACTTGCAAAGCGTTTCCTGCACTTGATATGGCTGTTCACCCAGGAACCTGAGTCCCCAGTAAACAACAGCACAGCACAAAACGCCAGCTAAAATCTTACAGCCTTTAAGCAGTCCTGGGATGTGGAGCTGAATAACGAAGAGAGCAAGATTTCTTCTTCTAAGCAGTCACTGCTGAATCCTCAAGGTTCCCTTATTGACCAAACAGAGAAACAGAGCTGCATGCCTAGGACAGGACCGGTGTGAGATCATCCCACAAGCAAGCAGACTCCTATTTCTGCAAAACAACACCACCACCACTCTTAGTTTTTAAAGGATTCCTAGGTCAATCCCACAGAACTCAGCGAGTCCTGCAAGAGCAAGGTTCGAACAGAGCAGAAATGCAAGAGAACACGCTGCCAGCCATGCTCCAACAGCATCTTCCCACCACAAAGGGACAGTGTCAGCATCCCCACACTGCAGGGGGAAACTGAGGCACAGGGGTGGGATGACTTGCTCACAGTCAAGCTTGCAAACAGCTCGAGAGCTGGAAAAGCAAGCAAGCAGTGCTGCAGGGAGCAGCAGCAGCACGTGGAATTTTCTAACTCTTCTCTCTGATCAACAAACCCTTGGAACAACAAACCTCAAGGAAGGAGAGCTCAGGATTTTTGCCCTTAGTCGTTTCTTCTTCATCTAGCCAGTCAGCCCTGGTTTGTCCTCAAACACCCCAAAACAACCCCTGAGCACTAAAGGTCCCTGCGGGAACCCCAGCTAAGCGCTCACTGCATTTGCCAATGGACCCAGCAAACCTGAGCTGAGGGAGCCTCTACGTCAGCACAAACACCAACCAGGGGGAAAGGAGTCAGAGCTTTGTAAGCACAGGAACACCAAGCTCGATGGTGGCTGCCAACAGCCAGAGATAACGATTTGGTGACCTTCGCTCTCCTTTGCAGCACAACACATCCCACAGCAGCCTGGCACTTCCTGGTCCCGCTGGGCGGTATCAGCTCCTGCCTCCATAGCCAAAAGGGGACGAAGCTGCCAACTCAGTGACTTCTTCTTGCAAAACAAAGGCTCAGAAGAGGCATGAAATTTAGATATCGCTCGATGGCACGTAAGCTATGAGAGACAGTCCTGCCATTTGTTTCATTGCTGTTCCATCCCAAAAGCTCCGGGGAGGAACAAATAACTGGGAGCTAAAATGAGGAAGAAAAAAAAAGAATACCCCCCTACAAAGACTCTATTCATCCCTAGCAGCTGGTCACTGCCTTCAGTGCGACTCTATTTTTGCTCCTGGAGCATTGTGCAAAAGCCACAGACTCTCATCCTTTTGCAAACGGGAACAGAAGGGGAAGAAGGGACTCAGCCAAGGTCACCAACCAGCCTGTGCAGGAGCCAGCAGCAGATCCCATGTTAGTCGTGTTCCTGCTCCAGTCCCTGCACCTTTCTGGCTCTTAATCCTGTGGGCCACAGGTGTTTGCAAGCGCCAGGCGTTGCCTCTCACTGCTAACAAAGTTTCTCATCCTTCCTGCAGGGAACTTTTCATTCTGTAAGAAACAACCCAGCTCTGCAGCAGCCACAACCCAGCTGCCTGAACTCCTTATCAATGAGTTCTGTTCCTTGATAACAGGCTCTGAAACGAGAAGCAAACTCCAGCCTCACCGAGCTGTCAGACACTCCTTGTCCCGGCTGTCTGGCACTGCGGGATTGCCTTCTTCCATGGCATCCACTTCCCTGCTCCTAACAGCAGCCATGCCACAGCTGCCGTGCTCTGGACAGCCCTCGTGGAGGTTCCTGATGCCCTGAATGACTGGCAGCCCTGCGGATGGCTGCTTTGCCCAGAGACACCCACAGATGTAAAGCTCTATTGAAAACAAGCCAGGAGTTCTGCGAAGCTGTGATTAAAAGGTTGCAAAAAGAATCCAAGCGTAACTCGGCTGCTTCAAAAGCTGAAGATAGAGGGGGAAAAAAACCTGATTTCGAAGTGCTGTGCTGCTGCTAAGCCAAGGTTGAGCTGCTCTGGCACATGGGGTGGGCCAACAGCCGCCATCTTGGACTCCCCACACCACATCTTTGCCTTACATGGGTTAAGGCCACATGAAGGTCAATGAGACCCTGGTTGCAACCCCAGCCCATGGCAAAGCTGCTGCTCTGGGAGCTGCCCTCTGATGTGTCCCATCCAGCCTCCTGCCTCTCTTATAGGTGTGGGGCCTCCACCACAAGCATGGGGCCCATGGCCGGTACGTTTCACCACCTAAGAGTGGCCCTTCAAAATCTTTTCATGCCTCTTTCAGCACCTCAGCCACAACGCAGTGAGAGCAGCATTCAGCTACAAAGGGCAGCAGGAGGCTGCATGGCAATGCCTCAGGGTACAGAGCTGGGTAACAAACCCCACGGCCTGGCTTCATCAGGTGGCAAGGCAGGAGCCAGGCACAGAGGAGGTGAGGACCAGCCGAAACACCGCAGCAGAGGGAATAGATCTGGGCTGACTGTACTGGCTGAGAAACACTCTTGTTTTAACACTCAAGTCATGGACCCCAAGCAGAAGTTCTCCATCCTGAGCTCTGCAGGAGATCAGACTAAGCAGTCATAACAGTCCCTCCTACTTTTAAGAGCTATTAATCTCCTCACAGAACACAGCTGATTCCTGGCAAAGGTGCAAAAGCTCTTTCCCTGGGAAAAATTTCATCAGCAGCAGGTAATTCCCAGCCAGCCAACTCGTTTCGCTGTGCGCTGTCTCCCATCTTCTGCACGTCCAAGACTAAACCCCTTAAAAAACAAACAGTGCAAACCGAGTTTGTTATTTGCCTTCAAAAAACACAGCCAGGGCCCCTGTGATAAACAGCAGGAGTAATGGGAAACATGCTCCGACACTGAAAACAGGGAAAGAAAATAAGTGGAAGGAACACGCAAACACCTGACAGTCCAATAGGATGAAACAAACCCTGCGGCCCCAGTTCAAGCCCTGCACCTGACCCTACTGAGCCTGGTGCTCGCCATAAAACCATTGTCTGCTTTATCTGCCCACAGCCATCCCACAGGACTGGGGTTTGGCTGCTGCTCCCATCACGCCCGGTGATGGGAAATGATCTTTATCCAAGAAGAAACTCGAGGGTTTGCAGATTCCCCCCCACAAAGCACAAAGCACATCACTCATGCGCAAACTAAAATCACCCTGCTTCAGGCATGCCCACAGCTCTCCCTTCTGCCCAAAACACAGCAAAACACACGTGTAGTAAAGTTACAAACCTGCAACCCGAATTCTTAATTCAGGGCCCACCTCCCCATGCACAGACACAACCCAACGAGCAGCAGCATGACCCCTGACTTACGCTTTTGCATGCACGAGCAGAGCCAATGGGGAACAGCTGGCTGCGAGGAGGGGATACTTACACATGCCCCCGATGACCCCGGCAATCCTGCAGAGCCACCTGTACCACCAGGTCATACCATCATCAGCGGAGGAAGATGCTGGTTCAGGGGCCGCTGCTTGGAACTGCTCATCCTGAGAGCTCATGGCCCCACCGCTGCTGAGGGGTCAAAGGGCAGCTCCCCGCTCCCCACCTGAGCCCCAGCAGCGCAGGATGCCCCTCTAGGTGATGCCCCCCCCTCCAGCAGGACCAGGAGACGGCCCCTAACCCAGCCCTGATGCTGCTGCTGGGCCTCTCCTCGCACCCCCATACAGGGCCGGGCCCCCCAGGGCTGACAATAGAGGGTTTCTGACCGCAGCAGCGATGCCAGCGGCCGTGGGAGCAGCCTCCACGTCTCCCTGCCTATTGCATTGTGGGTCCCCTCCTCCAGCAGGGAGGGCTTTGATGTCACGCTCATTAAAAAGCCAGTGGGCAGAGCCCGCGTGTGCATGTTCATTGGAAGCAGCAGCCTGGGACGCGCGCACGCTGTGCTGCGAGCTGGGGCGCATGGGGTGGCCGTTCTGTGCAGGACAAGGGCAGGTGGCTGTATGGGAATGCAGCAGCAGCGATCCCCAACCTCTCCTCCCAGCCGTCAGAGCGAGCTCTGAAAGCACAAACCTCTGCACGGAAGTTTGGTCCGGGCTGATAACGCAGCTCCTTTCCCCCCATCACAGAGGGAGGTGGTGAAGGTGCCTCATTTCTGAAAGCAGCCCGTGTCTGTTGCACCGTGCCTCAGCTGTACGGCCGCTGCAAGCACACAGCAGCCTGTGCTCTGCTCTTACCTCCATCCTCGCTCCCTTTCACCTCTCTGAGGGTCGAGCTTTTGCTTTAGTAGAATGCAAAGTGATCTGTCTGATATCACACAGTAAAGCCAGTAGCAGAAGCCAGCTCCGGGTCCTGCTCCCCCTGTCTAACCACAGGAAGATGTTACCCACGTGTGCAAAGAGAAATATGATTTTTTGAAGCAACGCGAATTGAATGTGAAAATTGTTACAGAAATTGTGCCCTCAAGGCAAGAGAGAACCACTCCCCTTAATCTGAATGGAACTGGGTTTTTGCCCTAGAAACCGGGAGCTGAAGTAGGACTTTGCAGATCAGAGATGTCCCAGTTGGCAACGTGCTGGTATCCAAACAGCTGGTACAGTGAGACAGCATTAATTCTCCTAAATTATCAAGGCAACAGCTGCACATTTTGCAAATTAACATGGAGCACGCAGCCAGTAATCAGAGCCCATCTCTGCAGACCAGAAAGTCTGCATAGTTGATCTGGAACAATAAATAGCAATGAGAATTGGGATCCAGAGCAGAGGGGGAAGACAAATCCCATCTGCTAAAAGGTTACGAAAAAAAGAATTAACAAAAGGATTTCTTTCTTTCATTACTGTTACGTCTCTGGTTAGGCAGGAAATAAAAGCCCAGTGCCTGTGTCACCCACACACTGCAGTGGGACAGCTGATATATTCAGCTCCTCAAGGATCTTGCTTAAAGAATCTTTCTAGCTCTTCCAGGAACAGAACGTAAATCTGAAGGCTGGCAAGCAAAAAAAACCCAAACAAATCCAGGCAGAACTAGCAAAAATAATCACTAAGAAGACAGAAGAAAATAACATTTTGTGGTTGTAAAAAGACATCAGAGAATTCAGTGGAAAGAAAGCAGAGGTTGCAGTAAAACTGCCCAAGCAGAACCATTTATTGCATCTGTCATCAAGTGTAGAGGCAGGTAGGTCCAGCCAGGCTCCAGGTTTGGAAAAGACCTCTTTTGTAGGACACTGAGATGTTGATGAGGATGATAGGTTTGTACCAAGGTAAGGAACTGCTGAGCAGGTTAGAAACATTAAATATATATTTCAAGTTCTTTTTATTTAAGTCAATCGTGGGTGAATAGTTGTCGCTGCTCTAAAACACCTCTTCCTGCTACAGTTTGTATCACACAGGCTCAACAGCCTCTCTTGACACAGTTCCTGAGATATGCAGATACAAGGAGATTAGCACAGCGACTGTTTTATCTGAAGAAATCTCTCTCAGCATCAGACTCACCATTAAGAGACAGGATTATTTTATTATCCCATAGAAAAGCAGCACTAGCACCACTGTTAGATATGTAAAAGCAAAATCATAGATGTGGTGGGCTGGGAGGGACCCTCGAGGTCATTTACTCCTCCCATGCAAAGCCAGTTGTCACCAGTACTTGACCAGGCCAACCACCCATTGGTTAGCAAAGTCCTGAAAATATTCCATGGTGGAGATTCCATCAGCAGGTGACTTTTCCTAGTGTTGCACTACCCTTACGGGCAAAGAAAGCCTCTTGCCCTCGTACATTTCTCGAGCTGCTAGGACTCAGGAGGACTAACCTTCTTACACATCTTTGCCTTCTTTTTAATCTTCCAGAATTTCAATGGGCTTCATTTGCAATGGACATTTATGCTGCAGGAGAATAAACTTCGCTATTAAATCATAGTCATAACTACTTGTGGTATAGAGAGGTTTCTAAGTCACTGAGAAACAAATCTATTGTCCTAAAAACTCACAGCATATAAACAGAAGCTGGACCTTGAGACTTCAGTGCCCGGGTCACTAATTTCAGACAAGATGCATTAATACCAGTTAACGTAGAAAATCTACATTAGAACCATTTGTGAAATATTTGGTGGTTACATGCCTTTTGCATAAATTTTCTAAGTGTTAACTGAGATCCCAGCAGTCAGTAAACTGCTCTCACTCAGTAGATGGAGACGTAGCTGTAAAAAGGTTAAATGGTGTGTGTGGCATCAAGCAGTGAACAGGCAGCAGTGGTTGACTGGAGCACAGTCTTTTCAGTGGAGTGGCCCTGATCCCTTTTATTTGGGTTCAGCAGCATGATATTCAGCCCAGAAACTGGTTTGGTGATCCTTCATGTTTTCATGAAATTCAATTTCAGCTTGGCTTCCTGTTGATTGCCAGAAGAACTGTTGTTTCCCACGAAACACCATTGTCTTCATGGTGCTTACATCACGGATCTGGGTGAGGGAAGACCAAACTGTTATATCACAGCAGCCTACATCTCAAGTACTCACAAAAAACACTGGGGTCTTGCCAATTGGCTACTCAGGGGAAAAGCTGCCCTATTCAAATGTTAGAGCAAGATATGGTAGACTTCGGTATTGCTCACTCACATCTACGTTTACACAACAGTCTGACCCTCCTAGACTTTGAACTTGGCACCTGGATGGAAATCTCTAATGAACAGTTGGGTCCTCACCCATCTAAACCACCTCCTCTAGGTTTCCAACTCACCAGGATGTAATTGAAGTGTGTTTGGTTGCTCTCGTGGCTCAGGTCAACATACAGGCCTCGGATAGTTATGTGATGCTGAGGAGCCACATTGATGAAGGTCCGACACACCACTTCTTGTTTTTGACCAGGTGATTGAGTAGGATTCACTATTTCACCGTGGGGACCAAACAGCTGCTTGTCACATTCTGAGAAGGAGCAGAAGAGAAAATGATGTAGTGGAAGTGTCCAGTATCTCCAGGAAAAAAGATGTTTAAATTAAAGGCAGGCAGAAAACATTCTCTAAGGATTTTCATCTGGGAACCTCCAAGCATCAGCAAACACCTGCAGGGGGCTTGCCTCTAAAACAGAAAGGTAGTCCATAAGCAATATCCATTCCAACATTCCTTGAAAAGGAGATTATTAGCTCTTAGAGACAGAGCAAGGCTTCAATAGACTTCCATGGACAGACATGACCTGTGGAACTCTGCAGACCTTGTCACGGGTCCCTTAAATCTAAAGCAATAGCAAAGCTTCCAGTGAAGTACCTTGGTAATACTTTTTGGTTGCATTTCTGCTGTTGTACAGAAGAACGACCCCATTTCCTGGCAGCAAAACACGCTGTTTCACAATCAATGTATTTGTTCTGGATTTTATCAGAGACAAAGTAAGCTTCCTGCAGCCCGTCCGCCACATCATTCGTCCAGAAAACAGCACGACCTCACCTGGAATGGATGAGCACAGGGACTAAAAACACTTCAGAAATGCTGTAACACTAGAAACAGTTCAGCCTCTCATATTACATGGGTCAGAAATCAAGTAATTCCTGTGTCTTGTCCCTATCTTATCAAAACATTTCATGAAATAGTTAACTAATCTATCTGTACTGATTCCAACAAGAGGGTACATTGCAGAGTTTATAACAGGCCAAAGTGGGAAGCTTCTTTAACCCCATAAGGTCCTTTAATCCTATCACATCTTCCAACAGAACAAATAAGAAATCATCATGCAGGGAGAGGAAAGATATCATCTTAGGTTAATCTCATCTGGCAAAGACTTTGTGAAACTAAGAAACTCATAAAATGGTTTCAGAGATTATGTGGGCTCCATCCAAGATAGCAAGAACCACTCAGGGAAGCAAAAGCACGCAGGAAAATGAGGTGCACATTTCCCAACAGTCCCAGTTAGTTCCCACTTAGCCCTGGGCAGTACCTGCACTGCAGTTGAGGGAGCTCTGCAGAACGTTGATTGTGATCTCCTCTCCTAGAGGACGTCCAATAGCAACAGTGCAGTCACTGCTCTCTACACCTGTCATGTTGATGACCCCACTGGTGTTAAGAAAGAGCTTTCCACAGACATCTGTGCAACAGAGACAGATGAGGAACACATCCAGCTGTTAAAACACTGCACTCATCCCTCTCATGGCACTGTGAACAGATGAGGAGTACTCTGCACAGGAGGAGTCTGTTGCTGCCCTGAGAGTCCCAAGTCAGAAGAGCCTTGGGAAGCCAATGGAAGAAGGCAGTCATTGCTGCCAGCTTAGCATGGAGAGCTCATGGCGTGCTGTCCCCTCTAAGCAGGAGCATTCCCTTCTGTGCTCCTGTCTCTATATGCCCGTAGGGTCACTGGAACCCCATCGCACACAATTAGTACCCATCTGTACCTTTTGGTAGCTTGCTCCTCACCTTCACTGGTCTCCTTCATCTGTTCCTGAGGGACAGCTGGCAGAGCGGATGAAGGAAGAATCAGGCCTTTGTATCTTGCCCCTGTAGCATTTGCAGTAGTCATCAGATGCATGGCTGGTGTCACCGCCTGCAGTTCTGCTCCATGCAGACTGGTGCCCACCCCCTGCTCAGGACAGGGCCCTGCAGAGCAGCCACGCAGCACAATGGCCTTGGGGAAGCGCCTGCAGAAGATGGGGTTCACGTGCTTATGAGTCAGCCGGTTGAGGCAGAAATCGTGCCGTGTCTGAACACCATTCCCACATGAGGTTGAACACTGCAGAGTAAGAAATCCATAGGTCTTTACGCATGCATTCCAGCTACTATTCAGAAGTAAATAACATTGACTTGCTCAAGCATGATCCAGAATTCTGATCTTTTGTTCAATGATGCTGTTCTACCACTTGACTTCCCAGTTCTTTAGTTTCTTCATCTGTAAGATGGAAATAATGAAGCTGGCCCACCTCCCAATTGACCCTCTAAACTATATTTCTGAACTTCAGAAATGCTCCCCCAAAAAATCCAAGAAGATCTGCATTTGAGAAGGAAAAATGCCCAAGGTCATTATTACACAGCTGGACGATCGTGATACCTCTGTCCATTCGCTGAAGCTCCATTCATAAGAACACATTCGGATGACGCAGGGAATGGTGGTAAGGGGCTTCTCTGACACAGGACATGAATGCTGCTCCAGCAAAATCTCCTTGCCTTGCTGAATCTGCACACAGCTGACCAGCTGAACAGATAAGCCAAGCCCACAGCTGGAGGAACAGGGGCCACCTGGGGTTACCTTCCATCTGACAAAGGACAAGGAGGAGAAAAATCAAGTTAAGGATGAAACCCTACCCTCTACTGTTTCTCATCATAGAGAATGTAATGCAGCTCCCTCATCCTTCTCTCCTTTCTGCTTCTCAGCAGCTTTCTTCACCCCTCCACTTCACACATTTGCTGCCTAAGTATTTACAAGGCAGCCTCTGAAACAAGGTTAGGCATTCTGGAATAGGTTTGGTGTTGGGTCCAAAGGAAGGGCATTCACATACAGTTTCCCTCAGGGTGACATGCGCAGGCTTAACAGCAAAAATAATCATATCTCCCTCCAAAATGCACACCACTCTGAACAGCCAGATCTGATACCAACTCAGGGTTAGTTCATCCTGGGAGTGGCATCCTGTAGCATGAAAAAACATAAAACTCAGATACCAGTAACTTTCCAGTCCCCATTTTACAATCCTAAGCCACAGCCCAGATCACGCCACACACATTTACAGACAATTGCTCATGTGGCCCATGTGACCATTTTGACCTTGGCGGGCATGGCTCCAAGTTACACGTCTCCTGCTCCTCTGGACGAGGCAAACCATCACACTGGGCGTCCGCCACAATCTCTTCTTCCTTCTCTTTGGTTTCCCTTGCACAGTAGAGGACCTTCTGCATCACACCTCCTCCACAGCTTACACTGCATGAGCCCATTTTGTAATGCCACCTGGGAACAACACAGCCACCAGTGAGTGTCTCCAACTCTCACCCATCTTCCCTGGAATTTGAATCCAATTCTATCAAAGTACACCTGGAATTCTGTTAATGCACACATACACACTTGCTAATATTTGAGAGATACCAGTCACCTCACTGATTGCAGTCTGCATTGCTGTAGTCCCTAAGAGAAGCGCAGTCAATTTCCTTTAGTTCTCAGAGCAGCTATACCAGACTCTTAGAGTGTTTAATACTAGCTACTTTATTTATGCCACGTAGCTGGCACATATGTCACCACATTTTGCAGTTACAGATTTGTTCCCACTTTCTCAGAGTAAGAAAGGACCAAGAAGTTTTCAGGTTTGCCACGGACTCAAACTCCAAAGACTTCCCTTAGTTCTTCTTGAGAATTTACCAAGCCAGAAAACACACTGAGTTTGATAAGAATGGATCATTGCTACTGTTTTTGTCTGCCCTGCCTGGCCAGGGCAATCTCTTGCTTTCAAAGCAGAGGAGAAGAAAATAACATCCCCAGAGTAGCTCAAATCACATCGCACAGAAGCAGGAAAAACCTCTCACTGGTTCATTGTCTCCTGGTAACTGCTTTACCTTGGTGGGCAAGGACTGAGATTGCAGTCTTCCAACCTGCTCTCCGGCTTTGCCACTGGATGACAGTTTTCTTCTTGGGTTTTTTCTTTGGTGTCAAAAGCCACACATACATACTGTATCTGAGCCTTACCTAGAAAGAGGGAAAAAGAAAAACCACCCCTACTGCATGGCATACATGCAAGGTTTGAAAATAAGCACATAGTGACAAAAGTGGTGTCAGTCACATCTTTGTGAGACAAGAAAAACTGTCCAGGCATGCTCATTCCACCCATTTTCCCAGCCCTGACAGACAGCAGCAGCCACCTATTTCCCATTTGAATCCAGGCCTCCTTGTCTCTTTTTCAGTTGCAAAAAGTTGTGATCACAGCTACACATGCACATTGATCTGTAGAGAGGAAACAATCAGCTCCCAGGGGTTCTTAGGTTCTGAGCTCACACGTAGAACCATGTAACATTTTCTTGCAGCACTGAAGGATCTCACCTCTACCACAGGACACTGAACACTCTCCAGCCACAGGGCTCCAGACGTAAACACTCTGATTTTCCAGTTGGATATGTCCAGGTGACTCTGGATTCTGAAGCAAGCCTGTGTCTTCCTCCTCAGAACAGAGCAAAAAAGAACCAGGCTGACATTGACACCTGTTCTCTCAGAGGTCCTGATCTAATGAAGGCAGGGGACACCTCCAGATCAAATCCACAGGATATCCAGAGGCACATTTAAGCACTTTTTCTATGTTTGCAGGCCAAACAAGTTTAAAAACCAAGAATAGCTAAAGATACCCAATAGCCCAAAGCCGACCTAATTCACACTACTTGAGGCTGAATGGAAATACCTGAGACTGAAGAGAGATGCCCAAAGCAGTCTCTTCCCCTCTGTAAGTGTAAACCTGGAAGTGGTTCTCCACAATGGATTTGGATCTGTGATCCACTGCTGAGAAGCCCTCTTCCCTATTGGCAATCTTCCCTCCCACGTCAGAACCTCCCTGTTTGACAGTGATGTATCTGTCAGTGCAACAAAGATTATTTGAGTTTCTGATTTTTTTAACTTATTTATTTATTTTGGACTCTGAGGAGAAACAAAGATGGAGTATAGGCTGCAGCTGCCATAAACAAGCCACTGCTAATAACTGTTGAATCCAGCAGCATAAATTAAGAGGGACAGAGCTTTCTGAAGTCACAGAATTAACCTTTAATTGGACAAATGTCGTTTGTGTAAATCACCCTCCCAGACTCCACTGATAAAGTAGCTCCTTCTAACTGATAGCCTCATGTGGATCACAAGTGCAAAGCTCTCGGGTCACCTGAATGCCAAGCTAATAAACTCACTTTGTCCCATCCCAAAGGGCAGACATTAACTACACACGGCACAATGGAGAGTGGTTTTTCTCGTGCAGAACATAAGCTGTCATCCACAACAGTCTCCGTTCCATTATGAAACTGAACACAGGTCAAATTCTGCTGGGCAACACCACTTCCACAGACAGCAGAACATTCATCTATCTGAGATATCTTCCACCTAAATGGAAAGTAATTGTATCACCTTATTTCTCATCCAAATCATAGAGGTTTATTACTCATGACATCTGTTGCAGAAACGAGCCGAACAAAGTATTCAGCTTCTCTATTTCAAGAGCCTATTCTGGATGTGACAGAGGATGGCTGCTGGAAATGTAAGTCCTTGCGCAGAGAGAATTCAGCTTAGCTTCCAGGAACACTGACCTGTATGGGCATGGTTCTACAGCACAGGGTTCATACGCTGGAAGGGGTTGTAGGAGTTCCAAACACAGCTGATTTTCTGTTATTTCATTCTTCTTCTGATCAAAGCACACATGGTCCACCAGTCGTGTGCCTTGGATGTGAAAGTAAAAGGAAGGGAATTTATAAACAACGCCAACAGTTTACCTCTATTCTATGAAGATCCTTTAATTTCACTTTGACCAAATTATCTGTGTAAGGAAAAAAAATAGGTATATTTGGGAAGTAAACTTCCTATACAACTCATATTTCTGATGTAACTTTTCCTCAAGAATCTTCAAGTGACTTTCCAAGACAACCATCCCAGAAGATGAGAAGTTTGATGGATAATCCACCATCAAGATTGAAAGATTGCTTACGCCGGCCGTTTGCAAGAACAAGGTTATCAATCATAATTCGGTCCAAATACTTCTAATGATCTTGATGACTGATTGATGAAGGAAAGGTTGCTGAAAAGAAGCCCTAGCAGTCAGCCATGGGACTTTCTGTAGAACTGATCATGAAGTATCATCACACAGCCCCTGTACTTGCCAGTGTTTTCAAAGTGATCGTCCATATCCAAAACCAGATAAGGGATAGCCAGAGAGAAACTGCAGACTTGCAGTGCCTGTGGCATGCAAGACGCAGAATATTCACAATCTACTCCCATAAACAAGATTTTTAACAGTACTAAACAGAAAAAGATGTCCAATTTAAAATAAACTTGCCCCAGATTTGTGGAAAGACAAAGCTCAATGGATAAACTTCAGTCTACATGGCAGTGAATGAGCCACCCACAAGGCATTCCTACACCCCAGAGAAAAAGGCTCTATGAAGAAAATGTCAAGAATCAGACAGCAGTGTTATCTTTTCACTACCCCCCTGGTTTTCAAATAATGTGGAAAATATTGGTGATAGGTGGATGGTTGGACTGGATGATCTCAGAGGTCTTTTCCAACCGTGGTGATTCTACGATTCTAATGTTTATTGATGAGGAGGGCCTGAATTCAGCTTTCAGCTCTCAAGACACAATTTTCTCTTGGATTCTCAATGTTTTCTGCTCTTTAAAGTCTCAGCTGCTTTCTCATTTTCCTGTTTGTTACTACATTAGTTGGGAGGGCTTCACACATTACAGCATTTTGAGTTCTCTAATTCAGGGTTTCAGCAATCATTTCACCTACAGAATCTACTGCGGGATAAACAGGCATAATTAGTCTTAAAGCATGACTTCTTTAAGTGGTGATTAAAGTATTTACTAACTTCTTGTCATAAATGTCTTGAGAAACTTGCCAGTGTCACCCGTACTGTCTGGTAAACAAGATGTCAAACCATCTACTAGAGGTCTGTTACAATCTGCATTATGATTTCTACAGGGAGACAGAATGGATTAGCCATGACACAGGAACAGAATTCTAAGAAGGAAACTGTATAATTAGCTCTGAGGTTTTAACTAGACACCAGATACCACTGTGGTCTCAGATGTTTGATGCTCAACCAACTTCAAATTACAGCCTGAAGTAACTTTGAAAAATCTGAGAAAATTATTTCGTCTTAAAACCAGAAGGTAGGCCAAAACCAACCTAAAAATCCTCTTCTGAATCGAACGTTTTCAATATCATTTGGATGATTCATTTGCCAATCTGCTAATTTAATTCAAATCCTGTACCACTCTTTTCCTCGATTCACTTCAGCACTGGTAGCTGTAGTTCGCTGTCAGTAATTTGCTCTACATTTAATTTCATCCATTTAATAACTTCTAAGTAAGTATCTAACACTGATAAGTCACATTCATTTCTGAAGAACTGGGTGAATATCAGCCAGCCAAATTAAAAGCCTGTCCTGAACTCCATAAGAAGTAAAGGCTCCTGCCTCACCTCCTCCACAGGTCACTGAACACGGCCCCTGCTGAGGAATCCACCTATACGTCTGATTCTCTTTTGGCACAAAGTAGCTGAAGGTGATGTCTGGGTTGGTGGCATCACCATATTCTTTTGCATACCTTCTATAAACCTGATGAAAGAAAAGGTGGTGGTCAATACACAAATCAACTCACAATCATTTCTCAGGAGAGACGTGAGAGAAGATAGTCCTTCATTCTTATCCAGTCCTGAGCTTCAATGCTACAAAAACCAGTTCTTCCCAGGTACAGTTAAAGTGAATTCTGTGCACTAGGCAGCCAAGCAACAGGTTTGACCTGGTATGCCTTTTCCCACACATGCCCACCCCCTAGACCTGCAGAAAGCCAGTAGGCAGCATGCCCTCAGCATTACCCAGAAGGATGATCCATTGCTCTTTCTGAACACCAACTCCAGCAGCCTCGGGTACAAGGCCCACTGCATCTCTGTTGACTGCACTCAACAGAGCCACACAAACTCAGCCCGTCCAGTTCTGACCGGCCCCTTTCCAACTCCGCTGTTTATTTACCTGTATTTCAATTTCTTCTTGAGTTGGCCCATCCACATGGATTTCCTCCAGGCTAGGCAGGTTGTCCTTGGTGAGAAACACTTTGTATTCGATCTGTGTGTCCTCCAGAACTGAGGGATAGGTGACATTCAGTGAGATTTTTCCCTTTCCAGCAACCACATATTCACCTTTAACCTTCACAGCTAGAAGAACAAAAGTTGCAAGGAGGTTAAGAGATATGGTGCAGACAGAATCCCTCAGTGCTGGCAGCTACAGATTGCCCATTTGCTAGAAACCAGTTTGATTTAAATCAGATATTCCAAAGTGCATGGCTTCTATCAGTTCCCAAAAGAGAGCATCCCACAAACAAACTGCATAATCCAGAACTTCCCTCACAGATTTTGTCTGCTTGCTTTCACAAACTTGTTTGAGCTTTGCCTGTACTCCCACTTCTCCTTCTCATTCAACTCACCCAAATGTGTGAAGAGCGGTCTCTGATTGATAACATGGACTAAGGTGGCATTATAAGGCAGGGCCAAAAATGTAACATACTCTGAAAAGGTGGAAAGAAAGAACATATGGTCATGTTCCCCTCCTGTATCTGTTTGAAAAAGGCAGAGGATGACAGCTCAATCTAGCTTTGCCTTATTAGCAAAATATTTCTTGGAGGACAAGCCTTGCAGGCAGCAAAAGGACTCATTGCAGGCAGGGGTTATGTAGGCAATGTTCATTAAATAAAGATACAACAGCAGTGAGCAGCAGGCTTAAATTCACACTGACCCTAGCTCTTGTCAGCTTGAACAAAACAGTAATGATGGAAAGAGCCAACATAACAACTGAATTCTCTGTTCTGCTCCCATCTTTCTTTTGTTCTTTCTATGTTTTCTGCTACTAGTTGTGTGTGATACTAAAAGAGCCAAACCAGTTCTCTAATGGATGTTTATGCTCTCAGGCAGCACCTGATAGAGCTCTCAGATCCCATAAATGTTCAGGACTTCCAAATGGCTACATTTCTTGTCCCTAACCAGAGAAGAACTGTGAAAACAAGTCACCATGCCCACACAAGAGCTACACTGCTGTTACAGACCTCAGCTGCATTCCCTGTTGGCTACCCAAACTCCATCACCATACGTTCCATAAAATAAGAGTAAGCAAAACAGAAAAGAGAGGTCATAAAGAAGTTTAAGAGCACCTAATATGCTCTGAATCTCCTACAAGTAGCACTGAGGCTGAGGACTACACACCTTTAGCTTTTCCTTCTGTGTAAGATCCACTCACTTCCATGCAGGTGGTGTTATCACCCCCACAGACCTTGCAGGAGTCCATTGCCTTCTTGGAGCCCATCTGGCCATCACACCCGAATGCCTGAGCAAAAAGGAATGTCTGTCAAAACTGGCCTAATTCTGAGAAGAAAGCAAGCAAATGAAAGCAACATTACCTGAATTCCTCAAACTTTCTTTTTTATCTGTGATTAGAATTTAAGAAGACAACACAGGCAAAGTTACATTTACACCTCGGTCTGAGTTTGTACAGCCGCATACAAAACCAGGGATTGCAAAGTCTTAGCTAAGAGCACAGAAAAGTTTCATTAATTGTGTGACATCTTCTTTCCCATAAGAAGCAGCCCAGAAAGATTTCTCCTGAGACCTAAACCCCAAATCCACACCCAGCTCACATGCTTCAGTCTGGCCCTGAATCCCACAGAGCTCAGAGCAGAGATCCTATCCTCATTCCCACGAACAAGAGAAATTCACACAGAGCTGCAGGAGGATCTCAGCAGGCTTAGCAGCAAAACACGTGCAACTGCTGAATTTATGCTTGAGGCTTTGGATGCTGCCACAACACACATATTTATCACTATTGCCAATGAAACAGCAGATATTAGAATAGATTATGCCTATGCCCTCTGCTGTTCATTAGCTGGAAATACATTACAAAGCATTCTGAATGCCCGGAGAATCTGGGGAGTGGGGGGGAAATTAACAAGTGTACCTTAGGAATATAAAGAAACAACACACAAAACGACATGGTCAGCACAGAGGAGTTACTGAGATACACCCACTGGGGGAATAATACTGTGAAATTAGTAAAATACTTTATCCAGAGGGCATTGGATCCAGTGACAAAACTACATCCAGTAATCTAATAACAACATTATCTTGTTTTGGAAAGGACTCCGTGTGTTTCTTTCCTTGGATCCTACTCAACTGATTCCTTTAGCACAGATTACATCAGAGCTTCACCTGGATTCCTCAGTCACTTACTCTGCAGCTTCCCGCTACGCACAGATGGAAAGTCCCATCTTCAGAGTTATCAGGCTCACATCTGGTTCCATCTATGAAACTGTCCTCACGGCTTACCATGAATTCATCTTCAATGGCCCTGCACATGTGCTTGCACTGTGTGTCCCCTGGAGGAGGCAGACAGGAGGAACAAGTGGTTACCCTCTCAGAGGGACACACAACCGTCAAAGAGTAAGAAGAAGCTAGAAAGAATCTGTCAGAAAGAGTATCTAAGTTTCACTTGGAAACTAAAAGCATCACTGAAGTGGCCTTTTGATTCGAAAGTACAGTCAGGCCCATGAATGTTTTACTTCACAAAGAAACCAGGGTTTCTCAGCCTTTTCTTACCTTTGGCAAAGCCAACAGCAGAAGTCCAGGTGTAAAAGGATGGCACTCCTACAGTGAGATACAGTGGCTTTAAATTTGTTGCTGCACACTGTTCAGCCATAAAGTCAAGCTGGTTCACCAGACAGGCCTACATCCCAGAGAGAATTGTATAGATAATGAAAAGGGGTTACCAAGCACAGAATCTCAAGCAGCATTTCATCACCCACTAGCTAGGGGCAGAAAGCAATGGCTGATAAGTAAAACAGTAGAATGACTATAAATAAAGAGCACCGCTTTAAAGTGAGGCTGCAGGATATGCAAAGAATTGCATTCAGATGATGCTCTATGCTGCTTAATAAAAAAAAAAAAAGAAAAAATAAGGAAAATAGGGCTAATATAAAAACATCCCTCCAAAGAAGATTAGCATTAAATGAGTCTCTATTTTGTCAGTCTGTCCTACTATAAAGGTACAGAGAGAAATGCTTCATTACATGTGAACAATGCAATTAAATAATACTGTTGTCTTCAGGCACAGTGGAACAAATACATCAGACAGAGGGAGGCAGTATGCCAGATTTTAGTCCTCCTTCCCACAGCTTTCGAAGGGTTAAGCAGCATTAACAGAAAAGCTCAGAAGATGCAGTCAGCTGCCAAACCTGAGTATTGCACATCTCTGCTTGAATACTTGTGCCCTGGCACTCCTTCCCTCCAAAAGCAGGCCTGAAAATGACAGGGAAAGAACTTCTACAGCAGCAGGCTCATGCCAAGCAAAGCTCAGACTCCTTGGCTCTAAAAGGGCCAAAAGCCTTTGCAAACTGCAGGTCCCCACCTCTTACCTGGGGTTATTACAGAACCGCTGCCTTATCCGAACTCCACCTCCACAGCTGCGGGAGCAGGAGGACAACGGGCTCCAGCTGGACCACTGCCCATGGACTACAGCCATGGGGTTTAGTTCTTTCAGAGAGCTGCACTGTCCCTTGGAGCACCACTAAGACCAAGAATACACAAAATTGGCAGCAGCACCTCATGAACCCAGCAGCTCTGGCATCTACAAGCACGGCAGAAATCTCCGCCTTTAGGCAGGCCAGTCTGTCACAGAGAATCCCAAGATGAATGAGGCCCTTTTTCACAAGTGTAGAGTCCCATTCTTAATTATAGTCTAACATGAGGTTGGAGTTACAAAAAATAAAAATTATTAAAAAAAAAAAACCAACAAAGCTGATATATCATTTCAAGTAGAAAGCAAAGCCCTGGAGAAGAGCTCTGCTTTCAGACTATAGGACTGCGGAGTAACTCCAGAGATACAGACAACGTGGAAACACCAAGATCAGCTGGCACCAGTTTTCTTGGTAGAGAAACCAAGAGACAGCAAACCACACAGAACCCACATCCATTTTTGATTATTCAAGCATCAGAAGCCTCCTTACCTTATTGATGCCACACTCGGTACCGTCTAAGAGGGGAACACGAAGTCGAGTACAGATGGATTTGTCTCCTGGTTGTACATGGCATGAGAGAACTTTACATATATCCTGGTGTGACAAGAGAAATAAGGAGGTCAAAGAGGCAACTCATCAACACTGCAGTCCCCAGAAGCTGCTCAGTGCGTGTCCCAAATGTTCAGTTACCCCACAGGTATCCAAAAACACAAGCAGGTTCCTTAATTTCTCCTGCTATTAGGGAAAAGTTGTGGGCACATCAAATGACCAGCAAAGCCAGCTGTCATGCTAGAAGAGGATCCACTAAAGCAGTTAAAGTTTCACACAAATGAGTGCTTCCTCATTAACAAAATGTGTCCAGATGGCAGCTATTAGCCATGCTGCATTTCTCAGCCATGTAGACTTGCACAACTGCAGGGAAGCTGAAGAGATCCAACAAACAAGAGCTCCTCAAGATAGGACCCAAAACTCACCTGAGTAGCATAGCCAGTACTAGCACTACCAAACCCAATGCGGACAGAAGGCTCTGGGTACTGCGTAAACCTTAAAGGAGCCTTATGTAGACAAAGGCAGTGATAGAGAGAAGAAAAGCACTTTAGAAACCTTTTAAGGTTTGCTCTTTGCCAAAACAATCTGTGGCAGAAAAGCACCTTCAATCCCTTCATAAGAATAACATCCCCAGCCCTCTTCTCCTGAATCCTAGCTCCAGAACATTTCCCTGCTACCCCCAACAAGACACACAGAAACTTTCTACCTACAACATTGCTGTCAGCAAAGGTGCACGCGGTTGCGACGCTCCCAAAGGCTATTTTACACTGCTCATCTGCTCCATAGTACAAGCCAGGCTTCCATCCAGGGATGCTGCCGTCCATGTCCGGCAGGTCATTTAAGCAGTTTGTTTGGCCTGTGCTGATACAGACATAAAAAATATCACTTTCCCAGCTGTGCATAGTAAGGACAATGACATGTTTGCAAACTTCTGCTGAGTTTCATTCTGGGAGTTGGCTGTTGCTTTCCCAGACAACACATGCTTACTGTGGGCTGTGATAGATTTAGCTGCAGCAGCTGCCTGGAGATGCTCACAGTTCCCCACTGCTGAAGTTAAAACAAAAATCCATGCTTGTTCAAGCAGACAGCTCACAGCCCACAGTGTATGCTTAAACCTAGATTCTCTGACATTTTAAATAACATTTCCAAGCTGAAAAAAAAGTGTCTGAGGAGTTCAAGACAGCCCAGGTCTGTTAGTCACTAACCAAAGTAATTTCCAGCTACTTGAATCAAAGACTGGGTTTAACCTCAGCCACAGCCTCAAGTGATAAGAAACAAACAAACAAGTACATCACAGTTCCTCGTTGTCTAAGAAAGTTCTGTTTTGTTCCTTGTCCTTCCCTGCTCTTTCCTAAGCTGGCAGCACAGGGTAGTGCCCCCACACATGCACACAAAACTCGACCATTCCCTTACCTGACAAAGGCCAGGAATTCTTCTCGGCTACACTGTGACCAGATGAGGTCAACGCTATTATGGTTTCCTGCTGAACCCATGATGTAACCACTGCTGCTGCACTGATTCCCCTCACCATCATGGGGGATGCCAAGACTGTAACAGAAAAAGCACTGTGCTCTGAGAAGGAACCCAGAGATTTTGTGCTCCAGTAGCACCTCTGTTATCTCTAACTATCTAAGCAAGGGCCAAGCTCCCTCTGCAGAGACTTTCCTTCTGCAGTTGTCATAAAAGCTTGTAATTTTCCCAGAACTTGCAGAAATGCAAGGAACTCTTTATGAGAGCTTTAAATAATCTACAGGAACCCCAATGTTATGACAAGAGATCCTTTTCTTTCTCTTGAATCCTTTAAAATAGGAAGTGTTTTCCCCTGAACAAAACATACTAAGCTGCTCTAGGTCTTTCCTACTGACCTGTGCCCAATCTCGTGGGCTATGGTGACTCCCAAATCAAAGCCAGTGTCCTGGGTAATAACACAGCTCCAGGAGGAGGAGCAGACCCCACCTAACCGAGTCACTCCACGTAGCTCCTTGTTCCCATCAGGTAACTCCAGGTCGAACCTAAAGTAAGGGAGACACATCCAGAAGAAAAAGCAAAGAACCACTGCAACGAATAAAGTCAGGACTAGATATATAAAAACAACTTATTTGCACTATCCTGACCTAACTTTACTGCTAGCTAGCATTTCTTCTGTGAATACAGAACGCCCTCGGACAGGATGGCAGGAGTGGAGTCCCATAAATGCCAAACTACACTAAAGACAGGAAGAATCGACCCCAAACAGAAGAATCAAGCCATTTTCAAAGGCTCTGTGCAAATCAGTATCACTGTGCTGGTGACTGGACAGCAGTGGCCTGACTTCTAGCCTCTGAAGTACCTGGTCACATACAGGACAATGTCAGCATGCTGGGGATCAGAGTCATTCTGGGGGTTGACCTTCTTGCTCCACTCACAAACGCTGATCAGCGAGGAGGTGATATTTGTTGTGATGTTCACATTCACCTACAGTTAAAGCATACGTTTGCACACTGCATACAGGTTTTAGCAACCCACCCCAGACAACACTCAGGCAGAATCCTCCCTGCTTACCTCTGGCTCCTTCAAAACAAGCATTTGCATCAAATGAACCCTGAAATGAGCACCCAGTGAGGCGTCTCGCAGCAGTTCTGCCCCCTGTCAAGTGATAGAAAGGATTCCATCAAATAGTCACCTCAGTGACTCTCAATACCTGCTCCCATTTACAGAGGTGTACTCATTAAAAAGGTAACGCATCTGGTAATTATAAGGACGAAAACAAAAATCACCAGGAAGCGACATATATAAACTCTTGCCTGACATTACATATAGAATTAGATCAGTAATGGAATGAAGATCTTCTAACATTCACTTTTACTCATGCAGCTCCTTCTATAAGGGTAAGCTTGCTCTACAGTCCTAAAGAGACACAGAGGAACACCCTACAAGTAAGCAGTGCCCTCTAATAGGAGCAGAGAGCCACAAACACCTCTGAAGGAACACTCACAGAACTGAATCTGTTAGCAACACTGGGAGCTCCCACAGCAATCCAAACAGAAAGCTACACTCACAATGTTCAGGTTGGCAAGAATATATCGCTCCGTGTCCTCTTGGTGGTACGTGTAAACATCAGGACCTGCTACAACCATCAGCTCCAGATGTTTGACAGTTCCATCAGCCCTCTTTTGCAGGCGAGAAGCAAAGTGCCCTGCAGAACAACAAAAAGGGACACAGAGTTTAAAATGCCAGGCAGCACAGAAGATTCTGTAAGTCCATTCTCTTTTCCTGAAAGTCTAAAATAACTAGAAGACCATTCCTGTGGTTACTTGCCTAAGTTTCCCATTTCGGATGGTTTCTTTCACCTGTCTTCATCCTTGATAACAAGTTTGTATTATCAAAATAATAAACACCTAATGGAAAATGCACACTATTTACAACTCAGTAAGGTGAATAACACGCATCAAGAATAATCATATACCTGCAGATGCAAACCTTCCTCTTTCTCCTCAGGTCATTTAAACAACCTCACTACCAGAAGACAGTTTGTCAAAGCAGAACCACCAGAGCTTCCTCTCCATACATCTTACCTCTTGCTGGTTTTGCCCCTATTCCAGCTCTTCTGAAGAGAATGTGGGGACTGGAGAAGCCAAGATCCTTCAGCAGGGCCGTATCTTTGCTTCTGACAGGCCTGATATGAATCTTTTCTTCATCTGTAACAATGACTCCTTGCTAGAGGAGATGAAATTCCACCTCTGAGTTATTGCGGACATTTGCTACAAGGGAGAACCGTGTGCCATATCCTTCCTGTTTCTTCTTTGTAACACTCAGACTTTTAAAATGGATGGTTCACATATGTTTGGGGTTTCAAGCTGCAAGCCTGCAAAGGCTGTAAATGCTGGCAGAAAAGCTGATAAGTTCAGTGCATACTCACCAGCTGCCCTTCACAGTAAGTGACTCTACACTCAGCCCCAGGAGGTGCCAATAGATTTCCACCTGCAAAGCAGTTGCCTGAGAATCGCTTTATTAAGCTAAAGGAAGAGTTCACCACTTGGCTGATCACAAAGGAAGAGGAAAGGAGGGTATGGTCCTCTAGAAATTCGAAGGTGAACACTTCTCCCCAAGCCTTAATGGAGCAGTGTTGGATCCGACATATCAGCCCAGTCTGCTCTTCTTTACAAGGGCAATTTGGCTGAGCAACAACAAACTCAGGTACTGAAAGACATGAAACAAACAAACAAAAAGAACAAGGGAAATAGTTATGGAAAAATAACAATACATGGAAAATAAATGTAATGATCTGTCTTCTTAGGAAAAACTATTCTCTGAATGACAGCTATGGCCTCATTTTGTCAATAGGCAAAGAACTTCTGTGTCCTCATCTATTCCAGTGTGAGGTACTCAGACTGGGAACAGACAACAGCTCTGGAACTGGCTCCTGAATGATCTGTGCTTCTCTCCCTCGCCAATGAGAACAGTTCATTTGGCAAAGGCTGAGCAAGATTTGCTTCCTCAGACGTTAAATATTACTGAGAATTACCACAAACCGAACAGAGACGCTGGGAACAGCAGTAGGTGAACTCACACAGTGACAGCATCCTTGCTTTAAGAATGTGACAGTTCAAAACGTACCTTCATGCTGAACTATCCAGAACAATCCAGACCTAGAACGCTCCACCCGTGCATTTCAAAACATTAACGAGTGTGCTTAAAGCTATTCTCAGTCTATGCCTTCCCATTCAGATGCCTCAGATCTGTTAATCTTGTCGTAAAATACCGATACAGAAAATAAGGGCTACGGCTGAAAAAGATTTATCACAGCTCCTTAAGCAGATTTTAAACACTGGCCCAGTTCTTCGATTGCTTACACACTGAGACACGGATTACCTCACTGAGCAACGCAACTCAGAAATGCTAAATACTTGTCAGAGCAGGGTTAGTTAATAAGTGTTCTTAGTGTTATCAAATGTACGGGATTAGGAATAATCTGACAAATGTGTTCCAAAATCAAGAAGGAAAGAGCTCTGCATACCATCAGACGCTGAGCTGGTTCCAAAATAAGAGAAAACATCATCTGCATCCAAAGCTCTGAGAAAGCTCTGCAAGAAGAAGGATAGCTTTACGTTTTTTAAGAAAAAAACAAACGGACACAAGGTTATTATTTAACCGAAACGAACCTGGAAGGAACGTCAGCAAACAATTTAACAAGTACGGATGCCAAGGTCTAATGGTTTTATTTTGCACTAAGCGTACGCTGCACAACGGCCACCCGGAGGAAATAGGTTTATCTTCTTGATTAGTGAAGTCTGATACATCTTGGCTTAGAACACGTTGTGTTTTCTCTACTTTTTTTTCCTAGAAATAAAAAAGGCTTCCTGGAAACGGTGCTTTCTGGAGGTCAGGCTTACCTCTCGGAGGACGGAGGGCCAGCAAAACCCCAGAGGGAACATTATGAGTGCTCGGATGGTCAGACTGATGATCATGCTGGAGGGATTGCAAGCAGTGCTGCAGAGCAATCTCTGGCCCAGGGGTGATTAAAATGCTTGGTCTGAGGCATCACGTGGAACGGAAGCAAATCATGCAGAGTTTAAATAAACAGGAGAGATGATCGACTGCAGAGGGGGACAGTCGAGGGGGAATTGAACTGCTGTGGGAGGATTTACAGGAACAGCTGGAGGGGGAGAGCTTTTGCATAACATTTGCAACTTCATTACAGCCAAAGAGCACAGCGAAGAGAGCAGCTTCGGGCCAACTACAGCAGCCAAATAAACAAGGAATAATTTGTGAGGGGAAAGGGCTCTGATTTGTTGAACGCAGTTCCTGCTCGCCAAACCTCAACCCAGCCAGAGCCCCTCGGGCGGACTGTGAGTCAGGGCGATGTCCCGCAGGCCGCACACCCCGCAGCGGAGCTCCGGCCCGCACAGAACCCCCGTGTGAAAGCTCCAGGCGCACGCCCCGCCCGCCGTAGGGTTCGCCCCGCGGTTGGCCACCAGGGGGCGCCCGAACAGCCCCGGCCCCGCAGCGGAACGCAAAGCGCGGGGCGCGGTTCCCCGCCGGGCGCTGCACCGTTCCCCCGCCGCCCCGTCTCTCGTCACGGTTCCGCATGGCGAAGGCGGATCCCGAGGCGGCGGCCCGCGGGAAGGGCCGGAGGAGGAGAGCCCGGCGGGGCCCCGGGCAGCACGCGGGAACGGCCGCGCAGAAAGGCCCGAAGGCGGCGGCGGTGGCGGCCCTGCCCCGCAGCCCGCAGGAGTTCTCTTCCAACTGGAAGGCGCTGCAGGAGGTGAGGGCGAGCCGGGCCGGCTGCCGCGCTCTTCATTAACGCAGTTCCACTCTGGGTGTAATCATTTAATACGATTTTTTGCGTCTAATAATAACCCACGGGGGATGTGGCATTGCAGCCAGCCAGAGCCCTGCTCTGCTTCAGTCCTCAGAGCAGTGATGTCAGGGGAGAATTGAAGATGATGTTCAAGGAGATAATCTTTCTCTCTTCTTTTTTCCCCCTTTTTCTTTGTCCCTTTTAGCTACTGAAGCAGAAGGCAAGCACGTCGAATGAGCCCCTCCCTTCATCTCAAACATACACCAAGAAGCAGCATCCGCTGAAAGAGGGAAACAGCCAACAGGTTCCAGCTGGCACTGGGGATGAAAACGAGTTGAAACCCAAACCCACAAATAAAAAGGACAGGGGTCCGACTGCACACAGCCCTCCTTTGGCCAAGGTGAAATCCAAGAAGGCTGCAGCTGACAAGAATTCAAAACCTAAACACACAGATAAGAGGGCCGAGAGTTCTGCTGATGGCAGCGCTCCTACGGCCGAGCCCAAACCCAGGAGGGCTGAAAAGGACAAGAATTTGAATGGCACCAAAAGCGATGGGAAGGGCTGTAAAGAAAAAAGGAAAAACGGCAATATTGAAAAGGAGAAGAGCGACGTGAAACATAAGAAGAGGAAAGCTGAAGATAGAGCACAGCAGCCCAAAGAGTGAGTACTTCAGGCATCAGCACGTGCATATGAAAATGTATTTTAGGAGGTGTACAGAGAAGTACGTTCCAAATAGCTGTGCTCTTCCAGGCTAGATTTTGGGCAACAGAAGATGCATGCTGCCCCTCCTCACATACAGCAATAAATCTGCATAGATGACAGTATAGACTACTTTTCAGAGAGCTGCTTTCTTGATTTTAAAAAATAAATGTGCTTTTTGTACACTCTAGAGATGCACTGTCACTTTAAGACTACTTAACGTAATTAAATCTATACTTACCAGGGCTGACATCTGGTTCGATGATGTTGATCCAAAAGATATCGAAGCAGCAATAGGACCTGAAGCAGCAGAAGTTGCTAGAAGGAAACTGGGACTTGAAACAGGCCAATCCAAACGGTCTGTGGAACAGGTGCTGGTTAAAGAGAAGTCTTCAGGAAGGTGAGTGTTGTTCCAGCAGGAAGCACAGCAGCAGAGGCATCTATAACTGATAGACAGAGTTTAAGCTGACACCTGAGTCTGCTGACAGTCAGACTGCTGAGTTTTTCCTGTTTGTATCAATGCGTGAAGCTCGCAGCTTCGCTGTGTGATCCCTGTAAAGAGACGTGTCACTGAGTTGTCTTCTTTTTCAGTCTTACAAGAGCTGTAGGTATGGACTGTGAGATGGTGGGAGTGGGACCCAACGGCGAAGACAGCATTGTGGCTCGTGTGTCCATTGTGAACCGGTTTGGAAAGTGCATTTATGACAAGTATGTCAAGCCTACAGAAGAGGTGACGGATTACAGAACAGCTGTTAGTGGCATACGACCCGAGCATCTAAAGACAGGTAGGAGCTCTTTTCCTAAAACATTCTTTAAGGAAGGCAGATTTAATAGGCTACCACAAAAGTCCTCCTTGGCTGGGCTTGAAAAATTGTTAAGATTTGTTTTGAAAAGCAAAGCGGTCACGAATATCCCATTAGAAATATACTTGTTAATGACGGTACGGAAATAAGTCAGAAGTTTGCTTCCTTTTGTTGCTGCGCTCTTTGTGGAAGGCTCCATGCTCTTGTAACAAGCAGAGGATTGATGGTACAGAACACGTTTGTGTAACACACAGTCCCAAAAGACGTAACACTGTCTCCACAAAAAAAAGATGCCATATTTTGATTGCAGGTTGCTTAGATGTTGTGTGTGTCTAATGCCAAGTGTTTCGTTGTGTGGTATCTTCAGGTGAAGATTTTAAAACAGTTCAGAAGGAGGTCGCTGATATCTTGAATGGAAGGATTTTAGTTGGGCATGCATTACACAATGACCTAAAGGTAATATGGCTGCGGATTTATCGCTTTGAAGACAAAGCTCCAAACACTGAAAATTAATGATTTTATAATTTATCTTCCTGGATCAGTCAGATAACACACCTAAACTCATAGAAACTGCTGCTTTGTAACTGTTAGCTCAGTTTCTTGTCCTCTCATGCTGTACCAAGTGTAGCCCTGTTCACTGGCACACCAAGTTCTTCAGCTTCCACACTGATCTTAATAGCACTGATTTGGATGCTGAAGAGCAGGAAGCTGTGCATTCAGCTATGCACATTTTTGTGTAGCAGCACTCTTTACACCGGAACTATGATTTCTTTCAGGTCCTATTCCTTGATCATCCTAAGAAGAAAATACGCGACACGCAAAAATACAAACCTTTCAGACAGAGAGTCATGGTAAGGAAGTGATGGGAAGGAGTACCTTGATTAACTGACAGCCGAGCTGCTGACTCCCAGCTTTTAGCCCGCTCACTCCTGTGCTTGCCTCACTTGTCCCCATTTCTTCTTTCCAACCTGAAACGGAGAGATCTGCTTTTTGTTGGTTGAAAATACGAAACTAACTGAATGCTTGGTTAGTGTTTGAAGTATGGCGGTGTTACTTGGTTAGCTGCAAGTATTACCTGTAATACCTCTGCACAAAATTCAGCAATCCTCCCACTCCTTAGCATGTACATGGCCTTCATCATGCTTTTCTGGGATAGCAAAATAAGATTATACAGTTCTAGTAAGTTATAGTTCCAGTTATAGTAGGGTTATGTGATACTCTTAATAGCATCATTTGCATATGGATATTAAAAAAAATAGATGGTTTCAAGTTTCTACTTAGACTCCAGAAGAAAAGGCATAGGACGTTATTTTACTTCTCATAACTACACACTGTTTTTCACAGTAAAACACCTCAAACCTAGACCTTAGGGTTATGGTACTACATAGAAAATCCTCTAAGCAGGGCATATGGATGTGCGTAAGCCTCATCATTCATTCATTCTCCTTGCCAGTTCACCAAGGGAAGCTGTATATATACACATACATAATTCAAGCAGTGTGAGAAAGCGTGATTCAATCTTTATATTTCTAGAGTGCACGGCCATCGTTGAAGCTGCTCTGTGATAGACTTCTAGATGTTCAAGTGCAGACATCAGAGCACTGCTCGGTATGTATCTCATCAATGTAGCCTTTTAGGGTAGATTAACAACATGGTACACATTGGTTCTGGGATCAGAGTTCATTCCAGAGTCTCATGCCTTCATTCTCACCTCTCAGTGAAAGTCAGCAAGCTCTGCTTGGATGCAGTCATGTAAAAAGGTTACCATATAAGCTTTCTTATGCTCCATACCACTTGGATTCTTTACTTTCATAAGCTTCTTTTGCACAGGACAACTGTATTTTTAAGTACTGATTCTTATTTTAATTCTTGTTATTTTAAGATCCCCAGGGAGAAAAGTAACGTCAGAGTTCCAGTTGCTTACATTAAAAGCAGCACACTGCACTGTTGTGCTGTGATGAATAGGATAGAAATAAATGCATCAATAGTGAGAGCCTGCTCTCAGCAGTTATATCCTCTATCCACTGAAACACTGAAGCTAACAGGTAAAGGAGTTGAAAAAACGAGCAAGTTGTGCAGGTATCTCCAAAACACTGTAATCAAGACTATTTTTTCATCATGATTTTCCAAGTCACAATCAGAGAGAACATTGCACAGCACTGTAGCGGGCACCTTACATGTTCACCTCCCCCCTCTAGTCACTCAAGATCTGAATATAGAAGGAGATTATGAAACGTTACTTGAAAGGATGTATTAAAATGAAAGACTTCACTGTTTATTAACAATGACGTTTTTAAATCATGTCAAGCCATGTTTTGTTAAGCCTCCTGTTCTGTTTTCTTTTAGATTCAGGATGCACAAGCAGCTATGAGACTGTACACCTTAGAGAAAAAGAAATGGGAAGCTGCTCTTAAGAACAAATCTAAAGTCAAACAGTGAAACCTGAATGATTCCACGCTGTGTTCTTTAACTGCATTTGCTGCTTCACTGTCAGATCCCAGGCAAATTGAGGCAGAGCGACTCAGAACTAACAGCAGCAATGTCATAAAATTATACAAACAAAAACCCAGCACAGTATGTGAATGTTGCCATAGAAGAATACTGCTGAAGTATCCCCTTTCTGGATAGTACATACACCTAATGGAACAATACTTGCAAATGCCTGCGTTTGTGAAGTACTTCATCCGTAATTGGAAAGGAAATAAATACTAAATGAGCAATAAAAAGATGCTTTAAATTATGGTGGGTGCAGGAAGAAACTGATCTTGTTTTACTGAAACTATCAAGACTAAAACCTTTATTTTGGATATTTTTGAAGTCTACAAAGTAAGGCAAGTTCTTAAGCATTGCTGTTAGTCTCACAGTTGCGGTAACTGAACAGAACATAGAATTAAGTATTCTGAATGGCCCAGTATTAATCTTCCTGGTGAGAAATATCTTGTAAAACACTTCAGGATGATCCAGGCTTTTATATCTGAGCCAGAAGTCTGCAGGTCTTGTTCTTACACAGAAAGCTTTTACTTTACTCCTGCAGTCTCAAAAGTGCTGTGTCCACAAGGGCCATAATCTCCTGGAGAGAAATATGAGAACTGATAAATATAAGACTACCTTGTTGTTTCAATTATTTTTTATACGTCTCTATTAATAAAGAACCGTGTTTAAAATAAACCTTTAAAGCAAATGATGTTTTAAACACACGAGGTTTGACTCTGCAAAATCTAAAGCAGTTGTAATTGTCAGGCTGAATACTTGTGCTGTACTTTTAATAATCCAAATAGTGGAAAGTAGCGAGGTACAGGTTCCAGAGAATTAGCAGTCGCATGGCACGCAGTGTACTGCTAGATTAAGAGATTCTGGTCTTGTCTGTCTGCTTTGTCTGTTATCGTGGAACATGGGGAACAACAAATGGCATTTACAACAGAGGGAGCTGCTTTCTTCTCATTTCTGTTTTTTGGGGTTTTTTAAATGCACTAACTTATAGCTTCAGCTTTCATTAATACGCTTCAGGCAGTGCCTGCAGGAGACAGAGGAGAACAAGTTTGTTTGCATCTGTCTGTGACAATTTATGTCAGCAGACTAAATGCATAACTAAAAAAAAAAAGTGTTATAAGACTAACCAGTTATATTGGCTTGCTGGGAAAAAGACACCTTCTGATTGTCTAATTGATGGCTACCTGACAGCAAGCCACTGTAAAGGAAATTTCAGAATAACACATTAAATAGCTTGAATAACTTCTCTGTTATCTGTTAACCATTTCTGGTGCCTTAACAGTTTGCTTTTCCCCAGTATGACTGTGTTGGAATTTAACTTAAGCCTTCAGACAAACTATCAGAAGTGGGTTTGTACAACCTCACTGCTCTCACCATGTACACGCAATTCTTCTGTAAAGTTCTGCAGTACCTAATTCCAACCATTTGAGAACGACAAAGTCTATAACATTAAGCAAGCACCCGTTATTGTCAGTGGCTTCTGCGTACCATGCTAGATGGAAACCGGCTTTTTATTTCAGCCAGCAGCTCTTCCATTTGCTGCGACACCATTTCCAGTATAATGTCATCTAGAACATAAATGAAAAGGATCATTTAAGGTTACTGGTATGACTTCCAGTGGTTTTAGCGGGGACTAAAGGGGAGCAGAAAAGAAATAGATTTACATAAAGAGAATGCAAAATGAAGTTGGAACATTTGTACATTTACAAGGGCATTTGTAATTATTCAGTGACAAGAAAGAATGGGATGAATTCACAATTCCAATTCATCCTCCCTTCTCAGATAAATAGTAAGCCTTTCAAGAGCGCAATTTCAATTTACCTGAGTAGCTACTGCTTCTTCACTGTTTTTTTTTTGGGGGGGGGGAGGGCAGGGGGAAGAGATTGTACAGATGACACCACAGTCTTACCATACTGAACCATCTCATTAATCAGCACGCAGATACTTTCCACCACTTGTGGATCATCGCAGTAGAAGCGGTAGGTATCTTTGATCAGGTTTATTCCACTGCCTTTTGAATCCGTTATAAATCTGAAAGCTGCTATTTCTGGAAGGGAAACAAATGCTGCTGGACTAACCGGTAGCTGCAGACTGTGCTGTTTGCTTTCTGGTCCCTTGCCCCTGACACCACACGTATAACATCTCCAGGCAGTCACGTCCATTCTTTTCAGCCTTCCTAAAAGCTCTTCTGAAGATTATTTGGGCAAGTGAAGAACCATATATGCAGCATGATGTTGCACAGCAGAGGTAATATTTTCATATTTATTGTCTCTCTGAGCTCTACCCATTTATACTGTAAATAAAAGTGAGAACACTCAATAATGAGACTGTGCTGATCTGCTTTTCAGACATGCATGCCACATCCACAAGAAGAAAAAAATTGCACTTCCAGTTTTACTATCCCTCCTCCCTGTTCTGCAAGAAAGAAATGATTAACAAAGCAGAGCAGATGACAATCTCAATTCCACCGTGAACTCTTGAACTGCACAGAAATGTCTGTATCTGAGGTGATTTGCAATCAACAAAATCTATTTGTTCAGTATTACCAGATAGCCTTAATAGGCTTGCTAATGCCAGGCAGGTATTATTCACCAGCATTGGTTTTTCCAGGTTCATCCTAAGTGCATCCATCAGAAGGGCTGTTGTGGGCTCATAGTCATTTTCAGTTAAAAAACCTTTAAAAAAAAAAACAAACAAAACACTAATGTTTTAAATACTCATCTCAACTTCTGCCTCCTGTTTTTTGAAAGGACATTTAACTATGCATCAGAAGAAAGAAAGGGTGTGAAAGCCCATGTAACTGTAATATAGGCCTAATAAAGTCTTATTGTGAGTTCCTCTAGAAGCCTAGGGGAAAAAAAAAATCTGATACATCTTTTATGTCAAGATTTCCTTGCACTCTCCAAGCTAAAAGGAATGGAGTGTCCCAAACACCCAACATATTCTACTGGTAGGCACTAGAAAGGAGAAAAGAGTGCGCTGCTCAACGTGTCTTTTTCAACTCCTCTTTGGGGAAAGACTAGTAGGAGCACAGGGCAGCATGTAAACATATGGCAATACTCTTGCATGTGGGAGAAACGGAATAGTATTGCAAAGATAGATTCATTTGTGCGCATGATGATGAACGAGATACACGTTTTACTTTTTCATCTGAAGGGTTGCCAAATTACAAAGCAAATGGCCCAAAACAAACCTAAACAAAACCTGTATGTGTACACACACCATGATAAAAGCATGTTCAAACTTGTAGCACGTAACAGTAACGCCAATGGGATTCATGGTCTCAAGAGAGAGGCCAGACAGGATTCTCTGCACAACATAAACTCTTGTAGCTGTGGATCCCTGCAGTATCCACACATCAAGGGTATCTAGTTACATAATTGCCATGGTTCTTCCAAAATAGCTTCATTACAGTGTCAGGAGTGAGCACAAGGAGGGTTTATTGAGAGGATAAGTTTCTAACTCTGCTGCCACCTGCTGAGGCCGAGCAGTCTGTCCTTCAAGAACCAACGGACGGGAGTGTTGGGCCTTTCCCATGCAGAGGGGACAATGAAAATACCTCGAGAAAAACACACCTTGCAGTGACAGTGCCCACAGAGCCGAGCAAGCTGACTTCAGAACTGCTCCATTCTGGAGGTGCTCTCGAATGACCGCAGTGATAATGGGGACAGCACTTTGCAGCATTACTTGGTCTACATTGTTCTCTACATTACCATAACAAAAAAGAAATGCATTGAGTTATTTAATCAAGCAATACTGTCACAAGCACAGTATCTATGTCAAATTATATCAGTAAAGCATTAATGGGTGGTGGCACAGGAATAACATAACATTATTTTAGCACAGACAACAGAAAGGGAAGGAATTCAAAATATGCAAATCAAATTTTACAGCACTACTAAATAACACTGGCTATTGCAGAAAGCTGAACTTCTCCAGGAACTACTTTCCTCTGCCATTTAAATTATATTCGGACATCACAGCAGGAATCCTCCACAAATAACATCATTTTGGACTGAAAACAGTCCACAGGGTGGGCATTTCACTGGTCACATAAATCAAATGGGTATTTTGTCATGCAGAGAAAATAAAACACATCAAGTGTAATTGTGCATTTCTTCCACTTACCACTCACAGCCAAGCTCCAGAGAACTGCACAGCTAGAGTGGCAGATCTGCTCATTATGAATAAAGTTTGGTAAAATTGACAGAAGATCTGAAATTAATCCAGCCTTCCTTAGATTTTCCGCAGCAACTTCTAGAGGGCACATAAAAAAGAAATCCTATGAAATCTAGCATATTTGTCCTGCTCACTGCCCTCACAACAGGTAACTAACATATTTAAACAGTGATAACGAAAACAGTAAACATATCAAAAGAAAGAAAAAAGAACATAGATTGGATTCTTTAATGTGATGTACTTAAGCGAAGTGTTTAGGTTAAGTGAATCTTTCAAGCAGATTTTAGCCAATCAATTTTCCTTACAGATCTGCAATTGACAGAACAGAAAAGGAACTGAGCTCAGAGGAATTCCTCTACTCATAAGTGTTTGCAACTTCTCAGTGAAAATCACCTCATCAGAGGTTGGAAACAACACATAAAGGTTGGTATTACTCAGTAACTTGTACAAATGTAGACCCTTTGTGACATTCTGTACAAATTAGTCTACGTAGGTTACCCCACTCCTGCTAAATCCCAGGACTATTTACAAAACCCTCTTCTGGTGAATGTTGTACAGACACTGCACTGTGCCTACAAACACCAACATCTCAGTGAAGTCATCAGATTACACCACAAAAGTGGGAAATTAAGAATATCACCCCCGCCCCCCCCCCCCCCCGAAAAAAAAAACACCAACAAAAAACAGAGCAACCAACCATCAGCTGAAATCATCATCAGTAATGGGCAGATCAATGAAAGAAACTCTTCATCTTCAGAGTGCCTTCTCAGTATCTCTAACAGAGAGTTGGTCACATCCTCACCCAGAACCATCACCACATCCTGTTCTAGAGCTGTCAAGAATTAGAATAACATGGATTTCAGTGGCTTTGAATGAAGTTTGAACCTCCTGCTCTCTTCTTAAATAAAGCATTCAACTACCAGCACTTCTTCACATAAAATTTTAAGCAACTTTAGGATTTGTTATTTTCTTTTTCCTGAAATCTAACTGTTATTAATCTCAATCCTGTAACATTATCAGTTATTACAGTGGTACATTGCCAAGAAAAAGGCAGAAGAGACAATATGAGAAAGCAAGACATATGTACTTCTATGCTTTGAAATACAAATAGCAAAGCACTGAAAATCTCTTAGTCATAATATGAAACAGATTCAGTAGCCTAAAACCAGTATCCTGGATTTAAAATTTACACTTTAACAGAGAACTGATTTATGTCTACTCTAAAGAAAGCCCATGAGATTCTAGGCTTTTATTAAAGCTGGATAAATTCTTCTATTACCTTAAATTTAGCCCCTGAAAATATTTCAGAAACCATTTCAAACTTTATCTCCTACATGTAACACCATAACAGATAGGCTGCATTACCCGGCATTAGTTGGAAGTCTCATAACTGTACCTTGACTAAGAATTTCAAGCAATAATTTGCAGCCATCTGCTTGTAACTTGAGAGAATCTGTATGAACCTTCACGGCAAAAGCAATCAATTCTGTGAATGTTAGCAGATAGGGCAGAGCTGTGGGGAAGAGAAATAATCTGAGATAACACTCAGTTAAACAGTCAATTGCTTAGATTGCTCAGAAGATGGTTATGCTTCAAAACATGAAAGTTTCAGTTTCAAACAAATTTGAGTCCCTGAGAATGATGGGATATTTCAAAACAAGAAGGAGATCAGAAAGAGAGCAATTTCACTATCATTGCTGTGAGATTTTTTTCTTCTTCCCATTACCTCAAAAGGTAAGGAAAGAAAAGCACGAATAAACAAAGCAAACCTTACCACTTTTACCTCCTACAAAGCGGGCAAGGTGCTGCATGGCTTTAGCCTGTGCTTCTTCTACATCCCAGAAAGCCTGCATGAATTCTACGTTTAAAAAAAAAAAAAAAAAGGAAATTCTTCTCATTATTAGAAACAAAAACAAAAATCACTCCAAGTTCATCTGTTTTTGTGCAAGACACGAATTCACATAAACAGAAATAATGCAATTTGTGACTGTTGAAAGGGAAGTCCTTTTTCCCTAGTGCATCAATCATTCAGTGTTTCAGTGTGCTATGTCCCACCTCAGTGATCTCCGTATTTCACGGATATTTTGGGGGAACTGTTAGAGTATTGAATCAAGGCAGGGCTGGGGGCTTTAAATCACCCACATGGCTTTTTACATTAAGACAACCTCATCCTTGCTCATAAAGAAAACAGCAGAGCAGATTTTTTGTTGGCATAAATGGGCAAACATGGTAGCACACAGACAAAGTAAACATGGTTCCCAAGTTTTCTGTGAAATTATTTCTGGCCCCATTTGACGTGCACAGTACAAATGGCTGCTAAACTGAGCAGGTTGCAGACAAGGCTGTACAGTGATTTTTCCACTAAAGAGCATGCCATTTCAATTTAAATAAAATGAAAGTCCAATAATTCGTTTTCAAGTAGAATACATGCTGACTGGAAAAGAGATTGGTTTCTTTCCTACAAACAAAATAGCTATTATATTGTCTTATTTTCCTTATTACCTAGAATGCTTCCGATTCCTCCCCCAAGGAACACATCTATTATACAGGAAGACAAAGTCTTCTTCTGTTTTATTAAAGATGAACCAGCAACGATCAGGCATTCCCCAATAAGCGGCACATCGGTCAGATCCCTAGAGTTAGGAGAGACAAAAGTAGTACCAACAAATTAGATCTGGTAAGTTACATAGAAAGTTCTCCAGGCTTCATTTCATTTTGACAAAGAAAGTTAAATAATACAGTTTGAAGAACATATAAGTATACGTACATACATATATATATATTTTACAGAACTTATAGAATTTACTTAAAAACTGGTGATGATAAAAGCTTACCATAAGCAAACCAGACTTGGGCTTTAACTTAATGGCTTTTTTGAACAGATACAATACCAAAATATTCCACTGTGTATTGAAATGTATACGTTCTCAAATTGCAATGTGTTGCCTGCGATACAATTTTACCATGTAACTCTTCAGAAAAACCAAAGGGCAACCATCAGAACGCCCATTTCTAAAAGCAAAACACCAAAAATCTCTCTCCCTCTTTTTTTTTTTTTTTGGTAACTTTGCTTCAAACCCTTTCAGTCTTTGTGAAGGTAGGCGGGGTTTAGGACACAAAAGGAAAGCATCTCAAACTCACTTTGCTGTGGGTCTCAAGCTTGGCTCGATCTGTAGCATCATGAATAAAATTGGGAATAAAGGCAAAGAACTGTCATCTCTATTTTGCATTAGGGGCAGAACTCTTTCAAGATGGCTGGTATCTTGTCTTATATCCTGCAGTAACAAAGTGATTTCTTCTGCCTGTAAATAGTACAGTAACAACAGAGCTTTCCCACACTCAGTTACAGATGTTCTGTGGTGGGCTCATATTTTAATGAAACATTATTACATACATTCAAAACAAAACAGGTCATCATGTCAAGCAGGATACACCCTAGAGACCAGATGTCAGACTTATCGCTGAAAGAAAAACTGAATGCTTCCGGAGCCATCCAACACTTGCAATCTGTTGAAATAAGAATCCCGAGGTAACGCTGCTGACATCGTGCTATACACAGTGCTGCTTGTACAGGTATGAATTGCAGGCAATAGTTGTCTAAATTATAGAGACATGTAACAGAGAGTGGCGTTTGTTTGTTGTTTCTTTTTTTTACTGTTGATATGTTGCAACAGAATCAGAGAGACACTACAACTAATGAATGATTTTTCAAGATGTTGCTGCATATATTCCATGCTAAAAAAGGATTCCAACTGTATTTGTTGCGGAGGGGCTTTGAGATTGACAGACAGTTTTCAATTGTGAATGCAGTTAATGCTACGGGCAACTGACCATGAATATTCTATTCACATTTTTGAAGAACAGTAGTATAATGTGGAGGAGGGGAAAGCCAGATAACTTTGTGGCTTGTTTTTCTCCAAAGCTTAAAAACATCCACCATAACTGAATCTTTTAAAAGTACTGTAAAAGCAAAGCAAAAAGACATATCTACTTTCTTCCACTCTTATTTTCCATTTCCATTCATCGGTCATAAGCGTTTCTGTACCGAAGTCACAAAGCTTGAAGGATGCTTCACCAGTCATAAGTATGTTTGATGGCTTGAGATTTCTGCAACGCAAATATTTTCCATCAGCATGTGAAATCAGATTCTAATGACATACAACTACACATTTCCAGCATCTTCACACATTAGAAAGTAAAATTCACTTCTTAAGTGAGCAGCTCTACTGTGCCAAGTCTCAGCACAATGAAGAACAATGACCCATCAAACAAGGAGAACGGGGTTTCTGCTCACCTGTGGAATATATTTTGTTGGTGTATATAAACCAAAGCATCCATGATCTGTCCCAGAAACCTCAGAATCACCTGTTGATGGGTATATACATGAAAGCATAACATACACAGAATAATATAAAAGAGAATGTAGGCATTCAACAAAAGAGAATACCATTGTTTGAAGTAAGGTCCCACCAATAAGGAAGTACTATTTTCTCCAAATAGATAAACATGCTCAGCACTGTGTGTGCTCGGCAAAAAATCTCTACTTTTCATGGATAAAAATGTAAAATGGGGAAAGATGCAGTTCCTTGAGAACAAGCTACACAAAGAGTTAGTGTTACAGAATGTCACAGTGATTACGGACAAAGATGGCTTCCAAAGGTACCCTACAGCAAAACACTGTGCTTTGAAGGTCTTGGGGATGACTTTTAGAAAGACAGAATACAGAGGAAGAAACATGAATGCAGTGAGATTCAGTCAGTTCAGCTAGATGCTTCTTCTGTACATTTTACCATGTTTGCTATTTTCTCTGGCTTCTGCCTTTTTCTCTTGATCAGAGATGAAAGATCTACTTGGCCTGAGTGCTGCATTACCAGACAAAGGAACACAGACGATATCTGTAATAAAACATCACACCAAGATTGACTAATTGCTTGCAGATAATGATATATCCAGTAAGAAAGATAAAACCAAGGACTTGGCCAAGCTGGTAGATATGAAGTTCACCAACACCAAGGCATCCCGAGATGTTTAATTTCTCACAAAGCAGACGGTATTTACTTTCTTATATTAAAAACAGAGCATCTGTTGTTCAAAACGTTATCAAGTGTTTCTTATATGAAACCACATAGAATCATAGAATCAATTACTCAGATTGGAAAAGACCTCAAAGATCATCAAGTCCAACCGCAGCCTAACCATAGTGCCCTAACTCTAACAACCCTCTGCTAAATCATATCTCTGAGCACCACATCCAAACGGCTCTTGAACACATCCAGGGACGGTGGACTCAACCACCTCCCTGGGACAATTCAAGTCAAAAATACATCATAAAAGTCAACATGAATTTCATCTGAGTGCTAATTGTTCGTGCATAACACCTCAGGATTTTTACCTTTCCATAGAAGTGGGAATTTCCTTGTTTTGTTTTTTTCTCTAACACAGGTTTGCTGGAGATGGAACAAAAGCAGCTTAAAATCATGTATGCATTAGAAAACAGGACAGAAGCAGCAGAAACTTCATTTCAAAATCTGAGCCAGCATGGAATACTGCCATGCGATGGACACCAATCCCTTTGCCTTCATGATTTTCACCATGTTTATTCAGAAATTAAAAAACAGGTTAATTTCATACTAAACCACCTTTTAGTTAGCATCTTACACCAAACTTAAAAATGCCTACAACATTAACCATAACTAATCCTAGTTAATTCTCACCTCGTTATCCCAAGTCACAAACAATTCCTTGTAAGCACAGATGCGTGAATGATGAAGTTGTAGCAAACCCATTGCCTGCATGGCATAAATAAAGAAATACTGATGATAAAAGCCCACATACTCCACGTACTGTACCCTATTTGCTGTCGTTAGAAAAGGTAACAGGAAATCAGCTTAGCACACTATAGCTTTGTTTGTGACTGTGAATGTACATATTCAAATATAGGAATATTTAATAAAAAAGGGAGAACACTCCTGAGATCGTCCTGCCCCTTATTCACATACTTAAAGCTCAGATAAAACTGTGTTCTGCTAAAGAGCTTGGTTTTCACAAGTGAAGTTAGTAAAGAAGAACTGCAGATACCTCTTTCAAGGCCTCATTTGCTTGCTTTTCATCAGTGCATTCAACCTGCACCAAACAGAAGACAAAGTTGAGGTTGTAATATAGTGAAAACGAAACTTCAAAGAAGTATGATCTTGCTCAGATTAGAACTGACAACTGAGTATAAATTGGCATAAGTTTAAAATGATAACTTGAATCTTTAATGATTGGAACGGTCTTGTTTTTGGGAGACAGACAGAAAGAGAGCTATAAATGACTCTGTGACAGCAGGCCAGCCCTCCTGCACTGTCAAAGCAGCAGTATGCTTAGCTGAAAACACACTGGATAGACCTACTTTCCACAGTTCTATGTCGGTATTCTGGTAAGCTTACCCAATATTCTGGTAATTTCCAGAAGCACGGCACTGCGTAAGGTGTAAGCTTACCATGCAGCCACGCTGCCCATCACGTTCACCTGTTGCTATCAAAAGAGGCCACTGAGATGAGCAACACACAGATGGCGTCTTGTTTTCCTAGCAACCGCCCTCTCACCTGCTTTATTACAAATTTGTCCTTCGAGCTTCTCTCTGCTTTCAGCCCCGCTACCAGCACGGTGCCCAACGCCCCAGGCTGCAGCCGCTGCAGGACCTGGGGAGCACAGAGCGCCAACACTCAGCCGGGCCTACAGCGGCACGCACCCCGCCACCCCCCGCCCGCTGCTCGCAGGGCTCTTGGGGCACCACCTCGTATTTCTCCATAGCGAGCCGGGCCCGGCCTGGAGCTCGGGGCGAAGACAGCAGCGGGGCTGCGCTGTGCTGTGGGACGACCCAGGCGCAGCCGTTCCCGCCCGAGCTGAGGCGATGGCGGTTGGCCCCCTCACAATGCGGGCTCGGCGCAGCACCTCAGCAGTTTTTTTGTTTGTTTTTTTAAGAGCGGTTTTCCCGGATAAGGGCTTCCAGTTAAAACAAGAAGACCTCCCCCCTTCGGGGGAGGAAAAAAAAAGAAAAAAGAAAAAAAAAAAAAAAAAGAAAGTACGCAACGAATTGGGGCAGGAAGGAAAGCCGCAGATGGCAGCGCGGCCCCAAGAGCTGCCTGCAGCCGGCCCGGCCCCGCGCGGAGGAACACAGCCGAACGGCAGCGGTTCCCCCGCCGCTGCCCACAAAGCTATCACAGCAGAGGCGCGGCCTGGGAGAGGCGAATCACGGGCAGCTCAGTGAGGAGATAAGGAGCAACGGGCATCCCACCCTGCGCTCCGAGCCGCGCTTTTGGGCTGAAAAAGCAAAACACAGCTTTAACGCAGCCCCACGAAGCTGGGGGAAGAAGGAAGACATGCCCACTATCGGCGCCACGGAGACCAGCACATAGAAGCCCCCATTCCCTCAGCGGCCGCCGCGAGCCCTTTAAGCGCGGAGCGGCAGCGGCGGTGCCGCCCCTCCCGTCGGGCCCCGCCCGCCCCGCGTGTGTTGGCGCTGCCGCCCGCGCGGCGCCTTTAAGGCCTGGCCTACGTGGCAGCAGCGGCGGTGCGGCGCGGCCCGGCGCTCCCCCTCCTCTCCTTCCTTCCCTGTGGCCGCAGCCCCTCAGCGCGAGGCCGGGTCAGAGGCGCGCAATAGCGCTCCTTTTTCCGCTGCTATGGGTCAGAACGATATCATGAGCACCGCTGAGGACTTCGCGGATCAGGTGGGTGCCTGCCGGGCTGGGGGAGGCCTGGGGCGGGGGGGGTGGTGAGGCGGGCCGCGGCGGGAGGCTGAGGCCGGGACCCAGTGCTGAGGGAGCGGCTGTGGGCCTTCACGGAGTGGGGAGGCCGCGGTGTCCCCCTGCCCGCCGGATGGGTGAGCTGGAGCCGAGGTGTCGGCCTCCTACTGCTGGGTGCGCTGGGGGAGAGCGGGAGGCCGAGGTCTGCTCGCGGGGTGTCTGTGAAGGGAAGGCGATGGGCCCCGTCTCTGGCAGTGTGTGAGGCCCTGGCTGGTGGGGTGGCTCCCAGTGAGGAGGCACCGGCCCTGGGGTGCTGTGCTTGGAGCTGGGGTGGAAGGAAAGTGAATGAACAGGTGTTGTCTTGGTCCTTCTTACCTTGATTTCAACCATTGTGGTTTTCTGTGAAACAGAAGCATGTAATCACTTATCACTACACGCAACAGCAGGAATATTGTGTGTATAAGCAACGATAGCGTCAGAAAGGCTTTCATTGTTGTAGCGATTCATGCAATTGAAAATAAGATCTAACATCTAACAGGGAAAACCTTATTATACCCATTTACGTAGTTGAAACTTCTGAACAGTCAGTGGTACAATGCCTGCAGCTCCCGGGGCTGTGCTGTCACTGCTAGGCTCCCTGGGAAGACCTGCTCAGCACTTCCTCCCTGCCCCGGATGGAAGACTCATTTTAGAGATTGTGGCATGCAGCGGCAATAGGTGTTCTAATTATTTTCATCATCCTGTATTTACCCTGTTCTCTAAAGGGGAATGTAAGCTGTCAATATAGCATTCAAGTTGCTTGCCCAAATTTACACCGTTGTCCTGACCTTTTTATAACGCTTGTCTGTTTATTCCTGTGTGCCTATTTCTAGATGTCTCTAACCCCCGCTTTTCATAGCAGTAAAAGCTCTTTTGTCCAGCAAAAATGTGACTCGTTCCCTTCTGAAGTGAGTTTTAAATGGCTGATTTTATTTGTGTTTGAGCACATACTATTTAAAGACGAATCTTTCCCTTAGTCACAGAATTTGGGGTGTTTACATGCGCTTCCCATCAGATTGCAAAATAACTGCTGCCTTTCAAGTAACTGAAATGTTCCTCAGATGATTCTGGTTCCAAATGGCTGCCTCCTTGCTCAATCAGATCATTTCAGTACTGTGCCTGTTGCTAAAACTCGGTATCGCACCGGTGTAGGAGTGGAGGAGTTTTAGCAAACAGTAACCTTCAGTATATATTGTGAAGTGAACGCTTGACGTTATGGAAACCTAGTTCAGGTTGGAATAAAAAAGACAGTTAGAACATTTGGACTGTCACTATGTTGAAACTCTTCTTGGTGAGGGACTTAGGGAAGCTGGATAATTACTGTGATGGGACCTGAATACACTCTGATTGATAACCTTGCTTTCTTCGTTCCTTGTGTTAAAGATCTGACAAGTCTTACTTTCTGTAACATAAAGCACTGTGGGGAGAATGTTACAGCTACTTCCATGGCTTATCAGTAAGTACTGAGTATGTCATAAAAGCAAGAATCATATTTTCCTGAAGTTCAAGCACTAAGACTTAATTTTTCTCCAGCATTTCCATTTGAATTAAGAAAGCTACACTTTAAATGCCAAGGTACTCATCAGAAGTCCCCCAGGAAGTAAAACAAATGGCTCTTCTCAGGTGAACCATCACAGTAGAGTGGAGTACTGCATTCAAGACGAGGCCTTGCAAGGCAGCTGAGCTTGCTGGACAGCTAGCTGTCACTGACCAGAGCTGTCCCACTTTTCCCAAGGCTGTGTTCCTCTTTCTTTCTCACACGTTAGCACTTACCTGTCACCAGATTGGCAAGCTGAACGGGCAGAAAGAATTCCAGTGTTCATTTTTAGTTGGTTCATTTATCTTGATGTTTAGGTCAAATGGACACCAGCCCTTGCACAAGAGAAATACTGGAGTGGAGGACTGGGGTGACAGGAAGGTGGCCTAGATCATTCGTGAACACTGGCCAGTAGTTTAGCTTAGCACACATCTGTAGCCTGTGGGTGTGCAGTAGTGATATTTGTTAAAATAAGCATGTTAAGCTTGTCAGTGCAGTCACCATATGCTGTTCTTACGCTGATAAAGAAAAGCTTTAGTTAGCGCCTGTAGTGATTGTTTAAGGTAGGGAACTGTAGGCCTCTCTTTTGTAATCCCCGTAAGGCAGGGCAAATCTCAAGCAACTTTTCTAATGTCTGCAATAATATTTAGGAATGTGGGTGCCTGGTATTTCTGCCATTCTAAAAAAAATTAAAAGAAGGACAAAAATGCAATGAGACATTGAGTCATTGTACTGCAGTGAAAGGACTGTAAGGGAGAACCAGGCTGGGGTTTTAGTTAATTTTCCTATGTAAATGCTGGTGCACATTATTCAGCTAATTCTAACATCTCTGTATCCTATTTTGAAGGTAATAGAAGGGAGAAGAAAACATTTCATTGTTGGTCTGACCTTTATATTAAGGAACTGAATCTGGAAGCTCTAGCTTAGTCATGTTGGTATACTGATTCTTTATCATTCTAAACCAAATGTAGCCTATTTCTCTCAGGCTGGGGAAGGCTCTTCCCATGAATAGTGATAGCAATATGCAGTAGATGACTAAGAAATCCCATTCTAAGGATTTGATTGAATAGACTTCTTGAGAAGGGAATTGGTATAAAGCACATTCTATAAGTGAAAAGCATCGTCGTGAGAAATCTTAGCGCAATTAAAAGCGTGATTAAGACTGAATGTTCTGGTGGATCAGAGGTCTCTCTTTGCTTTTCGACAATGAGGCTCTCATACTGATTTAAGTTTTTAGGTTACACAAACAGTTTGTGTTTGTTGGTTAGCCTGATGTGATGGGTGCTGCTGTCTTTGTGATTATCAGGTGAGATCTCCACAAATATATATACAGGTTGGTGGAAGGAAAGCAAGCATCCTGCTCTTGAAAATCGGCGGTATCTACTAGAGCTGTTTGCTCACTTGAGAACAAAGTATTCCCTTAACTAAAATCAGACTAGATATTTCAAGTAGATCTTTATCAGAAGCTCTGAACTGGTGATGTTCTGAAGCCCAGAAGAGTTTTCTCTATAGTAACAGATGGTTGTTCAGCACTGTGATCATAATGTATGATGAACACACATAAATGAGAGAAGTCTCTGTGGTTAGACTTTGGACCAGTCTTAATTGTTGAAGCATTTCTGTTAAGTTTGGTAAAATCAGACTCACAAATCTGGAGGGAAATAAGAACTCTTGCATGCTGCACTACCACCCAGTGCATGTGCTTGTTTACTTATCTCTGCTTATAGAATGCACCTTGGAGACAGTGAAGGTGCCACAATTAGGGCAGTGTGTTGGTCTTACCTGTAATTGTGTTATGGTGTGCACACCTATATCAAATTTGGAGGTGGGGATATATTTGAGAAAGCATAGGAGATGAAAAAGGATCACTGTTACATCTCTTTGGGCCTATTCCTTTCATAAGTTTGAATCTTTCACGCCTCCTTTTGGAAAGGGATTTTGAACAGAGATTGGATGTCAGCATCCCGGGATCATCCTGTGCATCTTTGCATGTCAAACTAAGAGGAGCATTTAAATCTATTTGCCCTCCTAATCCCATTAGAGGGGGAAATGGCAACACAGAGCCCCTCTGCTATATGCTAATGACTTGACTGCCATCACAGAACCAGCTGTTCTCCTGTCAGACAGTTTTACTTTGGTATTTTGTTATCTTTTCCCTAGGTGTTTGACTCTTTTAAGGAGGCAGCATGTGCTAAGAACAATTGATGCAAAGCCCAGAGCAGAATAAGCCATCTGATTACTGCTCTTCCTGTCTTTAATGCTGTCACCTCTGTCTGTCTCAACACTTTGTTTTTTATTAAGTGTATTGTGCGTAGTAGTGTGCGTTTTGAGACCCGCTTATTACCTTTATAACATTTATCATTACATTTATCGGCTGCAGCTGCAAAGTTTCATGCTGCTTTTTACCCTTGTGAATCATACATGAGCATAGGAAGTGGGCTCAAAATGCAGCGTGTTCACCTACGTGCTGCTAATGATGTGTAGGGACAAGATTGGATTTCTGATGGTATTGGCTCAGTCCCACTAACAGAGACCTGTTTCTTTAAATTGCTCTATCCTTGCCTACATTACTTATGTTCTCTTGTCATATAACTGCCATACAAGACATCAAGTGAATTTTGAGATAAAAGAATTTAGATATTTTCTTCCTCTTTCTGGATCTTCCTCACCATTCTCTCTTTGTTTTGTTTTTTATCCTTTTCTTGTTTCTGCAGTCTGTTTCTGAAGTTAATTTGCTTTAAGCTGGCTATGCATAATGGTTTCAGCTTGTGAGTAGCTAAATAAATGCAGCTCCATGACTTATGGATGTCCAGAGATGGTGTGTGTCGTGATAAGGTTGCTTAGCACTGCAGCTACTTTAGGCCTCAGTTGCTCTGACTTGTCTTCAGCTGATTGGGCGCTCACACTTGTGTTTAACGGATAGTGTTAAATTCCCATTACATGCCAAGAGAACAGGTAAATGCTAAATGTCTTTTTGGCTCTTTCCCCTGTACTGTTGGCAGCTCTTTCAGGGAAGAGGAAGATGAGATAAACTTACATGACCCACTTCAAAAGCCGCAGAGACGAGGCCTGGCAGTGGATATCCTCTGTACTACTTGCTTCTTTTTTCAGACTTTCCTCAGCAATGGTTTATTTATTTTTCCTTCTCCTTTTCCTACAGGTGCTCAGCCCCTGTCCTCTTGTATTTCCTTCTTGTGCTCCACCCCTCTAGACCAAGGTTACCTGTTTTGCAGCTTGGCAGGGAATATTGTTACCTTATTTGGTTTACTTCTGTTTTTTGTACAATTTCCAAAATAACTTCATCTGCAGCATTCTTCACCTCGGGCTTTCCGAACACTCAGTGAAATAAGGGAGAGAAGAGAGCTGTAAACCAAGATGTTTCTCCTTCAGTGACAAAGATCACAAATTTTTTCTTCTGACTCATTCATCCAACTGTTGCCATGGCTTTAAGCAGTCCGAGGTAGCAGCCCCAAGTCAGAGTACAGCTGTGCTTAATGTGCACTTAATTGACTCCAATCTTGACCCTTAGACTCTGGATGCATACAGTACAACTAGTGTAGTTTGTTCTGATATTAACTGTTAAGCATGTTTGCTAGATCATTTTTTCTTGTGATAATCTTCAGTTACAAAGTAAGCAAAGCTTTTAATTTCCATAGAATTTGATACGGCCTTTAGTGCTTACTAATTAGTGTGACAAGTGAAAACTTGCAGAAATGGCTTTAGTGTCGCTTGCATTCACTCCCACGTGTACTGAAAGCTTCTGGGGCCTCAAAAAATATTCTGACCAGAAATAAACTTACTAGCTGTACTGACTAACCCAGAGACAATGTGAGTTCTGAATCAGGAAAGCAAAGCTTGGCCTGCTGTTCCTGTCCACTTTGTTACAAAGTTCAGTGCTGTCTGGCAAACACCTGTGCACATGTGGTTTTCCCCATGCCCTTTTCGTGTTTAATGTGCTTTACAACGCATCAAACTGTGTGTGGGATAGTGGAGTTTTATTAAATGACTCCTCCTGATTCTGCAGTAGGGATTTCTGGTAAGTCTGGCCGTTCTGCATGAAGGCTTGTAACACTGGCATTGACTTTCACAAGTGTCAACCTGCCCAGGCTGCTTCATGTGAAGGTGGAAAGCCTGCTGGTTGATCTTACAGAGTTAGTTTTAGGTTTATTTACATTTGTTACTTACTGGACAGCTCTTGCCTGAGCAGCAGCACACACTCACTCTGCATGTGTCTTTCTAGAGATGTGGCCAAGCCAAAGCAGTGTGTGCAGTGGGCAGCTGGGTGCTGACTTGCATTCGGAGTGATAACACCTAGTGGAAATCTGTTAAGTAATTAGCAGTTCCCTTCAGGAAGCTGCATGACAGAGCTGAGCACTTGTCATAATCCAGATGCAGTATGTTTTTCTGTGTATATAAGTAAGGTTCCACACAGATACGTGCTTTGCAGTGGTGCTTCTGTGAGCTGCTAGAAGGATCTAGCTTGGCAGAAAGCATATGCATGTTTTTTAATCTTTCTGCAGTTAGCCCTCTGTCAGCCTCGCTCCCTGAATCAGTTTGTTACAGGGTGTTGAGTGCCTGAGCATGTGGGTGGGAGTAGGATTGCCCTTTCAGCTCCTGGCTATCTGATAGATCAGTTGAGCTGTAACATGAAACTGAGACAAACTAAAAGCAAGGTCAGCCTTCCTCTAGTAAGAGCTCCATCCAAACACAGTTCTCATTACACGGTGCTGCCGGAATCTTCTTTTCCTCAAGTCCTTGGCCAAAATGCTCTTCAGGCAGAGCATGAAAATTGGTTTTTCCCCACCTCTCCCAGGTGTTCTTAAGCTGGAATGGAAGAAAAATTCCTTAAATTGTAGTGCCAAGTCTGTGTTTCCCTCTAGATGTTGACGATGGTGTGGGCATGAGAACCACTGGCCTCGGTCTGTGGAGTGTGGATCTCTTATGCCTTGAGTATCAGCTTGCCCTCTCCCCTCCCTCTCCTGCTAACTGTGCTGTCTGCCTTTAGTTCCTGAGGGTGACCAAGCAGTACCTCCCCCACGTGGCCCGCCTGTGCCTGATCAGCACCTTCCTGGAGGATGGCATCCGCATGTGGTTCCAGTGGAGCGAACAGAGGGATTACATTGATGGAACGTGGAACTGTGGCTATTTCCTAGCCTCCATCTTTGTGTTCATAAATCTCTTCGGACAGCTGAGTAAGTGGCTCTAAAGCTGTTAAGGTGGATGCCAGAGCACTCCAGTGTGTCTGCCACCCCATGGCTCATACAAGCACTGTGAATCATGTAAGCACGGGACACCTCATTGATTTCATAACAGCCACTGATAGCTTAGAATTGATAGTGCTCCACAGGCTGAATGAAAAGAACTGACCTGCTTCAGGCCTTCCTGGAAACCAACTGCAAGAATTTCTTGTGACCCGTTACCTCTGTGTCAGATGCCAGGAGTCTGTTAGGACAGTCTATTTTCAATTCTGTACATCCATCTATAAACACTCCCACAACTCTGAGTTCTCTAAGTTGAATAATCACATTTTCTTAAATGGGGCACCAGTAAGACTTTCACAGTCTGCTTTTCTTTTTTTTTTTTTTTTTTAAATAGAGATTAATCTCAGTGGCAGAGTCTTACTGTGCAGTTGGTACACCTAAACCACAAGGGAGTGCTTTTATCAAAGATACTCATAGCCTGGAAGCAGAACCTCTGGATATTTCCTAAATGATCAAAAACCGAGAGGAGTAGAATCTTATCTGTTTACATTGTGGTCCTCATCTGTTGTCTTTGATTGCTCTGCTAATTTCTCTTTTTTTCCTGGGTTTAGTTTTTTACCCTTCTATTTCCTGTTTAATTTAATGTAGTTAATAGTTCTCGTGTCAAAGTGGGAAGGGCTGTCAGTGCTTTTTGTTGGAACACTTGAGGAAAGATCTAAAAGCTTTCAAAGCAGAAGAGTACAGCATGTTTGCCCTAATAGCTATCATTAAGAAATTAATAAAAAATGAAAGAACAAAGCAAAGTCTCACCTCATGATTGGTTGAGTTTCTCTGCAACTTCTTTTTATGCTTTGATACTGACAGCTGCTCCAGAGTGCTGTATACCATGGGCTACATTCAGCATATGCTTACTCTTTGTGAAATAAAAGATATTTCTGGAATTATACCATTTTTAAACATGTTCAAAAACACTGATTCTGAAACTGATTTGTGTCAGCGTGCCATTAATCCTAGCTGACTCTTCAGCACAGCTGACAGATCTGATTCTGTTCAGTTCAAAACAAGTTAGCATTCCTGCAGCATCTTTTCCTGTGCAAGCCAGAAGTGTAACTGTGTTCAATTTCCCCAACTCAGGTGGCTGTATCCTGGTGCTGAGTAGGAACTTTGTGCAATATGCCTGCTTTGGACTGTTTGGAATTATAGCATTGCAGGTAGGAGGCTTGAGTCTTCAGACCTTCTAAACCATAGCTTTCGAGTCTTCTCTCTTAGCTGCAGTATGACCAGCATATTTAAATACCCAGAATTTTTCTCCACCCTGGCCTAATGCCAGTCCTCAGTGACATTGAACTATTTTGCTGTTTCTGTTCTTCTGACATGCCCAGCAGATCCTTGAATATAATTGTAATTAGTCAGCTGGAGACGTTGATTCAATATTTGACCTTGACCAATTTAGCAGAAGTGACTTGCAGTTTACCTGTACATCAGTAATGTACCAGATACGGATCTTGCAGTTGCTTTGGCCTTCAGCACACAGCTGTTCTGAAGGACTGTCCCCAGTGACAAAGAATCTTTTAAGTTGAAACATTTTGGTTTAAAACAGATGGTTTTTGTGGGGGCTGAAGCACAAGTTAAATTCTGGCTTCAGTTCTCTGTTTTACACTGAGTCACAGGACCATGGTGGTGTAATTTAGCTTGTTTCCTATAGTGTAATGTACTTCTAATTGACTTTTGCTATGGATGGTACAGGTTTGAGAATATAACAAATGTGTGGAACTTCAGTACAATGTACATGGTGTTTTCAACTTATTTTATTCTTTGCCTAGACTATTGCATACAGCATTCTATGGGACCTGAAGTTCTTGATGAGGTATGACTATTTCAGTTTTTATCAAAACACAACAAAAGCTTTTGTCTGTTGCTTCCATTCTCTGACAGGGAATTATCTTTATACAGAGTGCTGGAACGATTTTACAGATGGTCTGTATGTATTAATATCCCAGCACGTAGTATACATACAGTACTTGTTTAAGCTATAGACAGCAGGTTCAATACTGCAGAAGGAAGAGACTAATCCTAAGATCCACTAAGATCTAATTACTGCTGTGACATCCTTGCTGAGAGCTCGGGATCTGGTTTGGATCAGCGAGCTGCTATTTCCTAAACAGTTAAAATAGCAGCTGTGCTTACGCGTGAGACCACAGGCATTATTTGAGAAAACTGAAACATTTAGATACTAGGATGGTTTCTGGGATTTCAAGTCTATATCACCTTCCATAAGTAGAGAACGAGTTTGATAAGGAACTTTCCTGTAAAATGTGGAGTGGTGGCTATTACCTTTTCACCCCTCTCCCCTGAGGGTAGGACAGGGGTAGCAGCACAAGATCTGTGCTCTTGGGCTTACTACAACCCTGTAAATGTGTAACTTCTCCTAGCAGTGCTGCTGTTCTGTTTTCTCAAAGCAAACTCTGGACTTCTTTGGCATATGTAGTTAAACCAGAGTGTACAGAATAACAAATGCTGAGCAACTGTGCCTGAGCTGTGTGTGCCAGACTTCTCTAGCAGGCTGTGTGTGTCCATGCAGGCTTGTGCAAACCTGCACTGTGTACAAAGCTGCTGTTTCAGCTGCAAATTCTAATGCAGGCACACAGTGCAGGGTACAGAGTAATCACTTCTCACTAATATTCAGATTCTTAGAGTTAAAATTGTCAGATAAGACTTAGTAGTTTGTATTTACCTATAGATCTAGTCGTTTTGGTTTTGTTTTGTTTAGAAAGCTTTTGTTTTCCACTTGTATCTTTCTGCAGGAACCTTGCCCTGGGGGGAGGCTTGCTACTGCTTTTGGCTGAGTCACGCTCAGAGGGGAAGAGCATGTTTGCTGGTGTCCCTACTATGCGGGAGAGCTCTCCTAAGCAGTACATGCAGCTTGGGGGCCGTGTGCTGCTGGTCCTCATGTTCATGACACTGCTGCATTTTGATCTGAACTTCTTTTATGTAAGTATCACGAGTAAAAAGTATGAGTTAAAGAACTGGAATACAGTACTATCTCCCGGGTTGGCTGTAGGTCTTACTCATTGCTTCTCATTAAAGTCTTTTTAATTAATATTTAGAAAAAATGTTACTAGATTATCTGTACTAAGACAACTTGCTCTTATGAACTGCTTACCCATGCTCTGTTCTGACATCTACGTATCCATTTAAGAGACACAAAATTGTACTTGGTTTGTTGGTGGGAGTGTTTGCTTTTTGGGTTTTGACTTCTTTTTTTTTTTTTAACCTCCCCTCCTTGCAGATTCTGCAAAACATTGTGGGCACAGCCCTGATTATCTTGGTGGCAATTGGCTTCAAGACAAAGCTGGCTGCCTTGACTCTAGTCATCTGGCTGTTTGGCATCAACATCTACTTCAATGCCTTCTGGACCATCCCAGCCTACAAGCCTATGCACGACTTCCTCAAATATGATTTCTTCCAGACCATGTCTGTAATTGGAGGGCTCCTCCTCGTGGTTGCACTGGGTCCTGGTGGAGTCTCCATGGATGAGAAGAAGAAAGAGTGGTAACAGGAGTAGCAACACTTCTTGGGACATAACACGTTAAGATCAGAACTGACTCTGTATGGATTCAACAAAAACTGCCAGCATTTTACACATACATGCTCCCTTCTTATTAAAGGCACAGATGTTCTGAATTTGATTTACAGTGGCACCAGTAATATAATAGATAAAATCCCATTTCTTCAAGGAACGTTGCCTAGGCTTATCATTCTAACTTTCTAGATTTGGAACTAACCCAGCAAACCTGCATTTTGCTGGTGCTTCAGTGAGCTGCAGTAGAATGGTTGCTCTCTTTAACGTCAGCATTGTTTTAAAATTTGGAGAACTGTGAGAAGTCCAGCTGTATCATTCAGTGTGATGTTGGGTTTTAGCTATAACTTAAAGTGGATCCCCTTTTTCACCCTCATCAGATCTGTCTTGTGTATAAGGAGTTCCACTGGTTATAGCATTGCTTATCAAGGTGGAAAGCAGTGTCGAAAGAACTCATGGTTATTTTGCTATTCAGAGGGCCTGTAAATCCATTATTACTTTCCTTTTAGCAAGAAGGAGGTCTTTCCTGCACCCAAATAGAAGGCAAAAAGAAAATCCTGAAAGTAACTGTAACTTCCTTTAGGTAAGAAAAGGGGGAGTTTTTAACAAGTTACAGTTCTGTTCTTGAGGGGTGGTATTCCTTCTTGCTTACAAGATTTTAAGAGGGAAGGGGCAAGGTACTCCTGAAGAGACAGAACATTAGATGCTGGTAGAATTCTGTGCCAAAAGAACTCTTTACTCAACACCCTTTTCCCAGAGTTGCCCCCTCCTGGGTTCCCAAGAAAGCGAGCCTTGTTATGCTGCGCGTTCCATAATAAAAGCTCCTTTCTGCTATTACCCAGTTTCCATCCATCGTCCATCCACGTATGCTCCAAATTCACACCTGGATTGCAGGTTACTGGTGAAAGTATTTATCCAGAACCATGAAAACTCCCTTTTTCCCTGCACACAATACATGCAAGATGAGGGCAGTCAATCTTCTAATTACTATAGTCTTCTTGCTTTTCTGATTCACTTCTGTCAGTCTCAGCTGGCTGAACAGTGGATGGGTTGGAGTGCTGAGCTCCAAGTCTAACTCTTCCCCCGACATCTTGGGCCACACCTGAGATGCATAGGGAACGAGCATGGAAGTCAGCTGTGTGCTGCCATAGTCCCAGTTCTCAACTGTGCATTACAGGCAGTTATAGTTGAAGAATGCAAGTGCAAAGCCTGCACAGTGAGTGAGCAGCCAGGAGTGCAACTTTCATGTTCAGAGGAAGGAACTCCTCAGCTTAAAAGTGAGGAGAGAGCAAGGCTCTGTTTTTTACCTCAGTGCCACAGCCTCTGTGCCATGAACATGCTTAGTGAATGCTGCTTAGAGGAGGCATTTTGTCCTCTGCTGGTAGATAAACCTGTCTCATTAGATCATGAAAGCACTCTAGATTTTTAGAGCATGAGCCCTACCAACTTGCTAACGTTACCTTGATTTCTTCTTGTCTCCCTTGAGAAAGCTGCTCTATCATTTGTTCAAGGAGCAATTGAGCTGAACCATCTCTAGCAGGAACTAATTACCTGGGTTACCTGGTAAGGATACTGGCTTGGATGGTTCTCCTGAATGGTTACTTATTGGTTGAGAAAACTAGGCTAAATAGAGCAGATGGCAAATAGAAGAGTGCTGCTAAGTGTTAAAGCAGTGATTCCATCATCCTAAAGGAAAAGCATCCTGTGTAACAGCAGGATGTACTGCTGCTGAAGGGGGGGGGAGAAAGATGAGTATGTGGGGGTAGATGAGAGGAAGCCAGCATTGAAGTTCAGGTCACTTAGAAGGCTTCCTTCTAAATAGGTTTTGCAGGAGAGGTTTTTACCTCAAGTGTTAATTGTGCCTGTCTCTTTATAGCAAACCAAACTAGTCCTTTCAATTCCTGATGTGCAGCACAGGATGTTCTTTGCTCAGTTTCACTGCAGTTCCTGTAACTGATAGACTACATCAAGGCAGCCATTCTCAGATCTCTCAACTGCTGTTGGTGTTTGTGGTATTTATGAATTGAATGGTAGAAACAATTTCTGTAGGTAGCCCTAAGTTAGCTTCCTCAGCTTGTTCTTTGTGTCCTGTCTAACTAAGGAGCTGGATGATGGACTAGTCTGAAATACTGACCAGTTTCCTCTGTGAAAATAGAGTCCAACTTCCAATAAAAGACCCCCAGAAAAGGGAACTGTTACTGCCTCTCACAGCAGGAGTGTTTTAGTACTGAAGAGGCACGGTAAGGTGGAGGGCATTATAAGGTATTTCTAGGCAGCACAATATGTGGACTTAGAGCTGTGAGTCCTGGTACAGAAGATTCTGGTATCTTACATACACTGCTGTATTCACACATCTCCCAAAAATACAGTGACCTCCCCCAGTGGCTGAGAAGCAGGATGTCAGCTGTCAATTGGCTCTGCAAAGCGTTCTGGAATTCATTCTGAATATATTTTTGCTTTCTATGTGGAAAAAAAAAAAAAAGTATAAATTCTCATTTTATGCTGTATTTTGTACCTTAGTTGTGTTTGAAAATGTTTTGATTTTTGAAACAATCAAAATAAAAACAAATGGCATCTTTGTATCCACTTGAAGTGTATGACTGGTGACCCTTAAACATGCGTGCTTTTTCTCTTTATAAAGAGTTCCAAGCAGTGGCTTTGCCTACATGTTACTGTAGTGGTAATTCTTGTTTTGTTAGTAGTGGATGGAGAGAAGTGTTAACACACAGTTTTATTCCCCCTTGCTGTTTCTCCCTGCTGTACCAGTTACTGGAAGGGTCAGCAGGGTTTACAGGTGAACGCTTTGGTCTTGTGTGCCATCTGGAACTGTTACACAAGAGGCTTCACGCTGCATTTTTATCATAAAAATTTATTTACCATTGGTTGTTTTCTTGAACTTTTTGGGTTTCTGATGACAGTTCTTGAATTTCTTCTTTGAAGGGCCTGACTGTTTCTGTAGAAAGAAAAAGTCAGTCAGCTTTTTCCAGAAACTAAACCCAGCCTTGCCCCAGACTGCTTAGAGGGAAATCAAGAGTGGTCTCCTTTACCGAGACACAGAACAAGCACAGCCCAGGGCACAGGGCAAGCCAGGGTGCTTTCTTGCCCTATCCTGTGAGTTAGCATCTCTGACAGGCGTGCAGTTTCATTAGATGCAGACAGTGACTCTCTCCCCATAGAAATGAACCTAAACTTCATCCAGCCTCGACTTTCCATGTTGATAACAATTAGAAAGGCTCCAGCCCCTCCCTCAGAGTTTCCTGAGAGAGTTTATTCACCTTCATGTATATAGACATGTGTCTGTTTCCCTCCTGTAAGTACACCCAAAGGCAGGATCTGGTCAGCTCCTCAAGTGGCAGAAAAAGGTGTAGGTCTCCACGACTTTGGAAGTGTTCAGCTTGTGTGTGTGTGTGTGGAGAGGAGGACTACAGAACCTGCAGTCTCACTGTTAAGATGGTGCAGCAGGATTCAATCAAAGATGAGGTATTTATACAGGAAGTAAGATCCCCAGTTGGAGCAGACAGGATAAACATTTACTGCTACTAATTCACACCTCAGAATGCAAGTCAGTGGCTGGCACATGGAGAAAGTATTCTCCCAAATAGATTTACACCTTCTGCTGATTCTCAGACAGGAACAGATCAGACAACCACCTACAGGATAGGATGATGGCTGTTCATGCTCCCCATCTGCTACACACAGCAATGACTCCTACCTTTCCCCTCTTGCCAGCTGCTCTGCTCACATCCATTCTTCCATCTCCGTCCACGTCGCCGTTCTCCCTACTCAGCTCAGCCCCGTCATCCTCGCTGTCTGCTGCAAAACCATCACTGGCCTCTGTGTTTTGTGGAGCTGCTGGGCTTTTTTCTGGGAAGAGTCCAGCTAAAATACAAAGGTTTAGCTCAGGATCAGTTCTTCATGCACACAGGCTCTGCTTACCCCTAACCTTATTTTCTGCTCATCTAAGCTGACTCTGATCTCCAAGGATCAGCCCATCGTATACATCGCTACTGAAATACTCCGTAACAAACACGCCAAAGGTTTATTAGAAAAATGCCTGGTGCTCTCACTAGGCCCAGTTCTGGGAACCAGGCAACACAGGCAGTTCTGGGGTCTTAAAGCTCTGCTCTCCTACAGCAAGGCAGCACTTTCCAGATGTGAGTGGAACGGCATTACCAACTCGTGTCAGGCTGGAAGACTTGCTGAGAAATAAGGAAAAGAGCACTACCTAAAGGAAAGACCAGCAGATCCTGCATCCCTCCCCTCACACCTTACGGGATCCAGCTCTGGTATTGCTGTGTGATAACTGCTCTTTCACATTCGGCAGTGGCAAGCCTTTTCCAAACCCAAGAACCTCAAACTAGATGGACGTCACGTCTCCAGCATGTGAGCAGACAGCAGCAGTATAAAGGCGCTGCGAGAGAATGCGCTGACAAACTCGCTTTAGGACACAGGAGAGCAATGCTCTTACTCACGTGGGTACAGATCACTCATGCTGTCGTCCGTCTCCTCTCCATCCTCATCCTCGTCCATCCTAGGAGAGTTCGGCTCCCAGAATTCTTCTGTTCCGTGAGGCTGCCTGCTCCCATTCATCTGGTCATCAGCGCTCTGTCTCCGCTGCTGCTTCTGCCGCAAGCAGGCAGGGACATACTTCACCCCTTCCTTCTGGCACTTCTCATCTAATGGCGCGAGGGATTGAGCAGCACTTAGCAAAGCTACCCAATCCCTGAGCCCTACTTGCTTCCAGGTCCAATTTATATTAAATGCAACTCAGAAGCACATCAAAGCTCCAATACATGTTCACATAATCTACGTGATACTGCAGACCGTGAAAGAAGCTAACACAGATACTCTGCTGGACGTGTTAACCCCCACTCTGGGGAATCTTTTGTACCACTCCTTCCAAATAAGAAGGTTCCAAAGTATCTGCTGAAGAAGCCAGCTGATCCCTACACTCGGGATCTCCCTTCCCAGCTGAGGTGCACACACAGCAATTGCAGTGAACTGCTGCCAACTAGAGAAAACTTACCCATTCCTTTCATATACAGCCACTGGGACTTCAACAGCTCAGGGGAGAAAGCAGCTTTAATGAAGGTACAGCCCACCAACTTACATGTTTTCAGTGCCTTCTGATAGCGTTTCCCTTGGACGTGACGCAGGACATGCTCTGGAAGCTTGTTGATGTGTCTGAGAGTGAGTTTGCAGAACAGCTGATGTCTGAGATACACACAGAAAGAGCCACAGAGTTTAAGCAAGCTACCTAACAACCTTTCACTTAAACATACTGTGCTCAAATGTAACAAACGCTTCCAAAAGACTTTCCCAAGTACCCAAGAACTCGCTAAAGCTCAGCCACTGAGACTGAACGCACTGCAATACCTACAGGTTCTTTGTGCTGGGCACTATATGGGGCTCGAAGCTGCCATAATCAAACTCTCTGGACGTCTTGATCAGCCGCCGGTACTTCCTGCCGCCGGTGTAAGCCTGCAGCTCCGACAGCCGGCACGGCAGCTCGTGGCCCGTCAGCCGGCACCGCACCTGAGAACGAGGAGTCTCGGTCAGAGAGCCCAGGGATGACCCGGGGGAAGGGAGGAGAGACCCCAGCTCCTGCCAGGGCTCTTCTCCCTAACCCTCCCCGATTTACACAGCGGGTGAAGCGCCTCCGGCCCGGGGACTGAGCTCAGGCGGCATCGTTCCCCTCACGGCCCCTCAGGGGAACCGCTCCTCTCCTCGGGGAACGCGGCCCCAGCACCCCCCCCCTCCCCCCAGCTCCATCCGCGGACTGCTCCTGCCCACCTTGCCCGACTCCGCGAGGCTGAGCAGCGGATGCTGTCGCAGGAAGAGCCGCACCTCCTCGGGCACCTCCTGAGCCACCTCGGCCATGGCCACACCGCGCTGACAGCCGCGCCGCAAAGCCTCACCTCACCATAGAGAGGCGCTGCCAGACAGGAGCAACCTCACTTCCGGTACGGTCCCCGCCGGGAAGCGGTTGTACCATAGAGAGGGGAAGCCAGAGAGGCGGCCGCCGGGAACAGCCTGGGCGGGGCCGGCGGCGGTGGCGGTGTTGCCCCATGGCGACGTGGGGGCTGCTGCTGCTGCGCGCGGGGCCGCGGCTGCTGCGGGAGCGAAGGGCCCAGGTGAGCGCTGAGGGCAGCGGGCAGGGCCTGGGTGGGCTTTGAGGGGGGCGGGCAGGGCCCCGCTGGGCACCGAGCGAGGAAGAGAAAAGGGAAGGCGCTCGCCCAGAATTTATTTAAAAGCGAATTACGGCGCTGCGTACGTTTGCTGATAGCACACATGGAAGGGTCGTTTGTGGTGGTGGGACAACCGATAGCGTCTAGATGGAACACGTACAACGTAGAGGGGCTGCAAAGGATGTTATTTTGTTTCCTTAGGTATCACTTTGCTTGCTCAGAAGGACGTTGTTCGGATTTCCCCGAACCAAAGCGGGTTCTGCTGTGACCCAGCAGAGAGGTGAGCAGAGATCTGCGTGGGGTTCTGTCACACATCCAGCCTCACACTGAGGTGACGTTTCCTTAGGAATTTAGCACCTCTCCTCCTGTTCCTGTCCGCTTCCTCATTCTGGTTCTCTGCAGATGTTTGCCTGAGGCTGGGCAGCCCACGAAGCTCCACGACAGCCACAGGTGCATCTGGAGAGGACGTCTGGCTGAAGTGGGGCCTCCTCCTCGTGCCCCTGACTGCATTCTGTCTCGGCACATGGCAGGTACCAACATACATTCCATTTCTTCAGAGATGAGCACTTTCGGGCTTTCAGGGTTCCAATCTTTGGCTGTTTGATATAGATTGTACCATAGGCAGGGTAAAGATTTGCTGATATTTTACCTTTCTGCTTTCCCAGTGCGCACTGCTGAGGTTCGTGCAAGTTTTTAATGGAGAGATTCATTTTTTGACACTTTCGTTATAAAGATTTCCCCCCAAATGAAGTCAGCAGTCTCCATTTTCGTATCTCAGTTTGTTCTGTTTATGGTCAGGATAAACTTATGACCAGGAAATAGATTTTAAGGCTTGCTGTGGTCATTATGTTGCTCTGTTCTACCAACAGGAATTACTGTTGTGTTTGTGTACTTCCAGATTCAGCGTCGAAAATGGAAATTAGATTTGATTGCACAGCTGGCATCCAGACTTTCATCAGAGCCCATCCCTCTGACATTAGAGTAAGGAAGCTGAGAAGAATTCCACAGTAAAATCTGCCCGTGTAATCTGCCCATCACAGCTGTGATTTTTGTTTTATTTTGCTCTGTGCAGCCCTATGGAGTTGAAGGAATTGGAATACAGGCCTGTAAAGGTCCGAGGGCATTTTGACCACTCCAAGGAGCTCTACATTTTGCCACGGTCACTTGTGGACCCTGAGCGAGAAGCCAGAGAAGCTGGGAAGCTGACATCCCATGCAGAAAATGGAGCAAATGTCATTACTCCTTTCTACTGCACAGAACTAGGGTAAGTTAAGTGGTGGCTCACACGAACAACTCATTTCCTTTTAAAAAGCTGAACCATAGAGGCAGCTAGGTTGGAAAAGGCCTTTGGGATCATCATGTCCAACCATCAACCCGGGTCCTGTCCTTTGTCCCTTGGTGCCACATCCACACCTCTCTTAAATACCTCCAGGGATGGGAGCTCCACCACTCCCCTGGGCAGCCCCTTCCAATGCCTGATCACTCTTTCCATAAAGAAATTAACCTGAATATCTAAAGGTGCAGCTTGAAACCATTTCCTCATATCCCATTATTTGTCACCTGAGATCATCCCCCTCCTCACTGCAGCCTCCTTTCAGGAGCTGTAGCGCAATGGTAGCGATTGGGTTTGTATGTCTACCTCTCCCTTAAAATGCATCTCTCTGTCTCTTAGGTGCTTGAGTCTCGATTCCCAATTGCGTTTACATTTCCTTATAGCTGTAGACAGCACCAAGAATTTCCTTTAATTCACGAGGTATATTTATCCTGTTATGTAACTCTAGGGTCACGATCTTAGTCAACCGAGGATTTGTGCCCAAAAAGAAACTGAAACCAGAGACCAGGCTGAAGGGACAGGTAAGAGGGATAGGGGGAAGTCTTACACATTACTTTCTAACCTTTTACCCAGAGACACTTCTGACGAACTAGGAAAGGCAGCAGCCACGTTCAGCTTCGTGAGTCTCTGCACTTCTTAAAGGTGCCTTTTCTTAAAGCCTTTCATGAAGTAAATAAGGCATCTGCCTTTTTCCCTGCTGTGTTACAGCACCGTATAGCACAACCTGCTGAGTTACTTATAACCAGACCTGCAGGTGATATACTACCAGGTCCTGGTACGGTACAAATGAATCTTGAGAGATTCTTTTTCTCTCCTCTACATGTCAGATTGAAGAAGAAATCGATCTCACGGGGGTGGTGAGGTTATCAGAAAAAAGAAAACCTTTTGTGCCTGAAAATAACACTGAAAAAAACCGCTGGCACTACCGTGACCTGGAGGCCATGGCAAAGGCAACCGGTGCTGAGCCCATCTTCATTGATGCAGATTTCAGTAAGTCACAGAGGATCCCAAATCCGCAACCAATCGATGTCAGTCTCCCCCTTTTCTCTGTTATGTATTTCCCTAAGGCATTTCCAGAGGTATTGTACTAAGTTTACTGTACAGGCTTTTGAAGGTACAGCCACTGGCTTTACTGCTAACTTGGGAACACCACTGCCCAGAGAAGCGGGCTATCTTTGTGACCTACCACGCTCTGAGCTGCTCACTTGGCAGAGCATGGGCAGCTCAGGGCTTTGCAGACCAAACATCTGACACCATGCTGCACCTACAGGAAGCACAGTCCCAGGAGGTCCCATTGGAGGCCAGACAAGAGTGAGCCTTAGAAACGAGCACATGCAGTACATCATTACCTGGTAAGCTACCCAGCCAGCAGTGTCTGACCTTTGTTTTCTGAACATCAAGCCTTAAAATACTTTCCATTGAATCCGCTGAAAGCAGGGGAATAATTTTTCCCTGGCATTCTTGCTCCTGCATGAGGGAGACTGATGAGATCTTCAGCTGCAAACTGTTTGAACCTTAGTAGTATATCCCAGATAGTTTGAAACAACTTTATTACTGACCTGCAGCTGAGTCAGGGAACTTTAATCAATCTTGGAAAAGCCACGTGTTTGGACTAAGTATTTTTTTTTACTTCTTGTCACAGGTATGGCTTGTGTGCTGCAACTTCCTTCTTGTGGTACAGAAAATTTATACGAAAAATACCTCTCTGAGGGGAAGGATTCATTCCTGCTCCCCTGTACGACAGACAAGACTGCAGCCTGATCAATCCTGAAGAACTCAGTCTCAGGGCACGGGATTTATCAGCTGATGCTGGCAGCAGTTTGGAAGCACTGAACATCAGAATTAGCGGTGGGTGCTGACACGCTTGCTTACATCAGCTTTGTGGACATCTGAAGGATGCATTTTTCTATTGTAGTTGGACAGTTTGGTCACAAGCTACAAAACCTTTCCTTCTCCACTGCTGTATTTTCTATATTCAGTCCAAGCAAATGAGGGCAAGGGATTTTATCAATCACAATTTTTCACATTAGCAGTCATTCCTGAAGCCAAGATGGGGGGCACTGCAGTTCCATCAGGATAAATAAAACAGGCCTGTTAGTATTTGCCTTGTGATTTATGTTGCGTATCTTACAACTTAAAAGAGGGACAGATCTGAATTAAATGGAACAATTGCGGACAATTGAGTAAGACAGTGTGCAGCTTTGCAAGAACATTATCAGGGCTGGCAGGAATAACAAAGAGCTGCCTCACCTTGGGCTGGAGGCCTTACCAAGCTTGGTTGCCTCCAAGAATGCCTCAAAACCAAAGTCAACAGTCAGCAAAGAACAGAAGTAGGGTTAGATACTTCCGCCACCCCTTTAGTGTGCCTTCACTGTCTGGTCTTGTTATGAAAGAGGCATTACAAACCTTTAAAGGTCCTGATTTGCTTATTCCAGTGAAGTGTCACAACTATATAAACATGCCTTTACAAAATCCATGCAGTAATTAAGCCTAGGCACTAACGATGATTTACAGCTATTTCTAAGTCAGGTATCTGCATTCCTGAGCTAGGCTTAAAGCCAGAAATAGCCTAGCTTAGCCCATTCAGTGTAGGATCACCAGTATGTGCAGCTGCTAAGGGGGCTATGCTTAAAGGAGAGGAATATAGGGCTAGCATAGCAGCCAAGGGAAATTGTTCTAAGGGAAATAATAACGTGCTCTGTGCTGTTCTATCCAACCATTTGGTTGTAGGCAAATAGAGAAGGCAGGCAATGATCATTTGCGACCCACTGACCGCAAACCTCATTAAAAGAGACCACTGAAATTTCATCTGGGGGTTTATTCTTTTTATGTACACAAACCATGGTACCAAATCAGTACATCTTTAGCCCAGCTTAGTAGCCAGTTCTTTAGCCTTTGCTTTTTCAAGCTTGGCGATGCGAGCCACAGATTTTGGACCCAAGACGTTACCACCCCAGTGACGACGGATCTGCAAAGAAGGGAGAACAAGTTAAAGTTAGAAGTCTTCATACATTCAGCTGTGCTCAGTTCCACTCCTTCATGCACAAAGGGATGAACTCCCACAGTTAGGAACTCCCAAGCATTTTTAAAGCAGTGAATTACATTCTGGGAGCAGCACAGATGTGACAGTTGAAAGTCTCTCCTTGTCAACACATTCACTTCAGGAATGGAATCAAGTCTAGCTGAAGTAGATCTCTACACTCCTCTCCTTGTGTTAGCTCCATTTACCTCTAACTTGGTGACAGTGTTCACCTTGCACCCCATCCTCAGGTAAACAATCTGAATACCTAAAGAAACCCCTAGATACAATCTACACCCAACAGTCTTTAAGCTGATCTCACTCCAAAACAGCAATCTGCATCTTATTGAGAAGCTATCGAGGATGTTCATAGTATGAACCTGAAAGACAAGGGCTACACGTTTTACCTCATCGTATCTGTCATTGTAGTTGGTCTTGACAGCCTCCACCAGCTTCGCAAGGGCACCCTTATCCTCCCTGTTGAGGACAGTTGCATTTCTTTAGAGCATCAGTTTAATGTTTTCTGTAAGTCTTTTGTCTTGGAATTAAGCAGCTCATAATACCAACACCATTTTTCAGGTTAAGTATAACAAATCGCACAAACCATCCATGCTGTAGAACATAAAATGCTTACAGTTCAGCTCATACATTTAATAGCAACACACCCACTTTAATAAGCTGAAGTAACCTCTAGCTTCAGGATCTGACAGACTGCTTCATACAAGATGACAGAGAGTTCATGCAAACTCAGCTTTAGCTCTTTACACTGGACAAACCCAGATTTGATGTCCATCTGCTCTACGATCTGTGCTTACGGGCAGTTTGTTTGTTTTCTCCACTACAGCGAAGCAAATCAGCACACAGAATACTTACGGGTTAACTTGGGTGAAAGCAACACAGGTACAAGTTTTCCTGTGCACCAGTCGCCCCAGCCTGGCCTTGCTCTTGATGATGCAGTATGGCACTCCCATCTTGCGGCACAGAGCTGGCAAGAAGACCACCAGCTGAAAAGAGACAGAGTGTGCTGTATCACTGACAGAACATCTCAGTAGTGTTTCAGCTGGCCTGGGCTGTGGCAATTGCTCAGTGTTAAAAAGCTCGTTTTGCTCTTCATCGTTGATTCAGGTGAAGAAATTCATACATCATCGCAAGGGCCAAGCCTCATTCCAAGTCCAGGATAAGTTTGAACATTCGTAAGCATTCGAGTTCTCATAAATCAGTTGAAAGCTTATCCTAAAATGCACTCTCACCCCAAATCCACTTCTGACCTCAAGTGGAGTTATACAGGCAGCCTGTACCGTGCACCACGGAGCGTGCTTACCTCAATGGGGTCTACATCGTGGGCAATCACCACAAGCTGAGCTTTCTTGTTCTCTACCAGAGTCGTGACAGTGTTAACACCTAAAAAACAAATTACAGGTCTGTTTCAAGTCAGTCTCTTCAGCAGAGCTTTCACATGAGCCTCATAAAATCAGCTTCCTTCACAGCACACCTTTCATAATGAGAACTTCTCATATCCATCCAGTAGCACAGAGAAGATATTCCATGGACAATCTGCTAAAGCTCAGGGTTAAAAAGCTCGTCTATTTCGCTCTTCACTTTGAGCTCAGGTGAAGAAATTCATACATCACTGCCATAGCATGTCCAATCCTGTTTGGCTGGAGCAGAGCACCAACTTTTCTTATCCACTTTCCCTCCAAAAGACCACATTCCCATACATGCAAGCATGCAAGTTCATATGCACTTACCTGCCCGGAGAACTGGTGGTCTCTTAGTGGGAGTATCTCCCTTTCCTGCAGCTTTCTGCTCAGCACGAGCCAACAGCCTCTGCTTCTTCTCTTGCTTCGTTTCCGGCCTGTATTTGTGCGCCAGCTTCAGAAGCTGCGTGGCTGGAAGCGAGCGTGAGCTAATTAGTAAAATAACTTGGAAATCTCAGCGTTGCCTTTTAAAAGACTCATGTGCATCTAGAAGCACCTGTTGAGGAATTCTGGTTTTACATCCTTAAGTAGGACCTCTGATACTTCCCATCTCCCCTTCCAAAACAGTAATGTAGGCCAACCAACTTAGAAGCTTGCTGTTCCCATCATCAGTCACTACTAAAACCTCCCTAAAGAACTCCCAGAGACACTGCAGCTTACTTCTTTACTTTAACAAGTCTTATTTTGGTTTCTTTCCTGACACCCGCACATCAACCATCAAAGACACAAGTCAAAAGAGATTTCGTAGTCTACATCCTCACCTGTTTGGCGGTCCAAAGCCTGACTGAACTGGTTGATTGCAGGAGGCACCTTCAAGCGCTTGTAAAGAATGGAGCGCTGGCGCTGCAGCCTGATGTAGCGGGGCCATTTCACAAAGCGCGTGAGATCACGCTTGGGCTGGATATCCTGTCCTAGAAATACAGACTTTAACTCAAAACCGTTCCCAATCCATGCAGTGAGAGCATGCAATAGGCAGGAGTGCATCAGCGATCTTGGTGGTTATGGATGTCAGCACTACCATTCAGATAGCAAGTGTATTTTCACATCATCTGCACTTGTAACAGAAGTAGCATTATAGAAACCTGAACTAGTCAACCACATCACATGTAAGAGGGCAAGATTCATCACAACAGGAATACATAACGGATCTCTTAGCATGGCAGACTGTCACAGCCAGCTCTGGTACCAAGCGAAGTACAGCTCTAGCACTGACGATGGTAAAGCAGCTGCCTTTATGGCCTGCTCCACTCCATGGCTGTATCACATTATTCTTCTATCTACAATCATACGCAACAAAACCTTGAAGCACTCTGTATATCCCCTTACTCACCAATGCCAAAGTTCTTGGGCCTCTTCTCAAAGAGGGGATTGACAACCTTCTTGGCCTCCTGCTTCTTGACTACAGCAGGGGCAGGTGCCACCTTCTTGCCCTTGGCCTTTTTTCCTTTCGGCTGCAAATAAGAAAGGCATCCTTGTTTTTAACCTTAAACACCTACACTTAAAGAGCGTGCATGCCACCTAAAAATATGCTTTTACAGATAATGAACAAACCCGGCTGCCTCCCAACCCGGTAAGAGACCAAAACAAACCTTTCAGTGTGACCTAAAAGCGTTTATGAGTTTGCCCGATTTAGAACAGTGACTTGCTCTCCTCAGCGCACCCGGGGCCTGCAGGGCTGCCCGGATCCCATCCGGTCGCCGGATCGCAGGCCCAGACCCGCCTCCCCCATCCCGGCTTTGGCTCCCGCAGGCCCGGCCTGAACCGAGCCGCCTCCCGCGGCGCCGTAAAGCTGCTGAGCACCCGCACCGCCTCCACAGAGGGCCGCGGCCCGGCGAAATGCGCGGATGGATCTGGATGCCGGTAACCCCTCCCCAACACCCGCTACTGCTCACCATCTTGGATGTATAGTAAAAAAGGCGGAACAGGGCATGCTGGGGGATATCTATGTGGCACCACCTCTCGCGAGATGTTGGGCCGGAAGAGGTGGGTCCAGAAGGGGGCTGGCCGGAAAAGGAAGGGGGCGAGACGGGACGGAAGGGGCGGGACAGACCGGAAGAGGCGGTAGAAAGGGAGGAGGCAGCCATGGCGCAACAGCGGGTGCTGCCGCAGAGTAAAGAGACCCTGTTGCAGTCCTATAACAAGCGCCTCAAGGATGATGTCAAATCCATTATGGACAACTTCACTGAGATCATTAAGACCGCTAAGGTGAGCCTGGGTTGCGGTGGGAAGGGAGCGCCTGTGGGTAACGTGAAGGTGAGAGATTAAAGTCTTAAAGCCTAGAGATTATTGGCGTAGATTGAAATTAAATGCGTTGTGATGCAGTAGCTGTGTGTCAGCATTTGTGTTTGTAAAGGTGGATTTATACGTTTTTGTCTTTAGATTGAGGATGAAACTCAAGTCTCTCGAGCAACCCAAAGTGAGCAAGATAACTATGAGATGCATGTCAGAGCTGCAAACATTGTAAGTACTGCTTTTGTATTCGCTTCATTGGGCTGCGCATCCTTCAGGAGCTGTTTTGTTATTGTATGTAGAGAAGCCTTTATAGCACTCAGGAAGGCTGTTGCCAAAAGAGTGACCTGATATTTGGGGGTGGTAGTGTGGTGAATCCTTTCTGTGTGGCAAAGCTTGGTAGCCTGTGTTGTCAACTACAGGCTTCCGTCAGAACTCTCATCTGCTGTGGGAGCTTCTGTGTAGTCATGGATTGAGCAGGAGGAGCAGCTTGGGGGGACCTTGCATTACATCTGGAATAAAGTCCTGTTTAAAGATACTTAATGTCCATGTGATTTTTTTTCCTCCTTTTACAAGGTTCGAGCTGGTGAGTCCTTGATGAAACTTGTGTCTGACTTGAAGCAGTTCTTGATCCTCAATGATTTCCCCTCTGTAAATGAAGCTATCAACCAGCGCAACCAGCAGCTGAGAAGCTTGCAGGAGGAATGTGACAAGAAGTTGATTGCACTACGGGATGAGATCTCCATTGACCTGTATGAGCTAGAAGAAGAATATTACTCTTCCAGGTACAAATAGGGCAGTGGACTTCTGTCTGATGACTCCAGCCCTTCTGGGGGAGTTAGTCCAAACAAACAAATAATCCTTATGGTATAGGTCTTGAGAATGTTCCCAACAAAATTCCATTCCTGTTCCTCATTTGGTCAAACTTTTTCTGTGGTTTAAAACAACTGCCTCTTTCTTGCAGATATCCTGCAGGGTATAAGTGTTATATTGGAGAAGGAATTCACAGTATCCAGCTCTAGGTGCTTGCTTTAGTTGGCTAGATGTGACAGATGATTACAAAGGAAGCCTAAGCAAATTATTATAGAAGAAGATCCATTTCCTTAGGGGGTGATATCCTTCTGGAGGAGTCTCTATCTCTCCCTAGAAAAACTAGCTTGCTGAGCTGGGTGCTGATCTTAAATGAGATGGTGATGTCCCATATCCTTGTTACAAGTTCTTTCACAAGTGACCTGCTGACACAGTGTGCCTTTTACCTTGTAGTCCACTGCCCCAGTTGCCTGGAGTCTTTTTGAGGTAAACATCTGAAATGAGCAAAAATGACATGCTCAGTTTCATTTTAATAATGAAGTATCAGGATAGGATTTTTTTAATGAAAGATTTATTAGTGATTTGTTTGAGGAATTTTTAAGATTTTAAAAGGACTTTTGCATAGGAAACAGGCTTTAGAGAATTCAGACACTTTATTTTTTTAATTGTTTTTTTTTTTTATCATGCACTCCAGCACTTCTAATTGATTATGCAGTAAATGAAAGCAGGAGAAAATAACTGAGAATCAGATTATATTGGCTGCACTGTCCAAATTAAGTGAAGTCAGTGCAATAAAGGTGTGAATTCTAAACAGAAACTTATCTTTTCAAAATCTTACTCAAAATTCTGCTGACCAGGTGTTCACTTTTGTCTCTCCTCTCTATCTAAACGTTCTGAGTGTCTGTAGCTCCAGATAAGTCAATTAAAACAATAATTGCACAGTATGCTTGGCAGTTAGGCCATTGTTTATAGGTAATGTATTTTAATAGTGAAACTCCTTTAAAGAGTTCTTAAAGAATTAAGGTACTGATATAACATAGCTTAGAACCAGCTATGTTGTTTTAGGAAAACTTGAGATAAAAGTTTAGAGTTGTTTTTCCAGCTTTACTTAGTTTTTTGTAGGGAACTATGGCTAGAGGTCCTAGAAGTGCCTCAGAAAAGACGAGTGATGGTCACAAACCTAAGCACCAGTCCTGGCCTTACCAGGTCAGGGATGTATCCACTGCACAGACTGTATACAGCATGACATAAGCTGCATCCAGAATGGTACAGTGTGGAGTGAAGTGCCCCACGAGTGCTAGAGGTGCTTCTCCCACACCAACACCAGGCTGCCATGACTGTCTCAGTTGTGTTCTGTTCTGAACTAAGGAGTTCAGGCCACTCTATCACGGTCTCTACATCTGACTTGGCATGGCATGCCACTTGAAGCAACCCTTCATAACAGAACTGGCTTCTAAGCACAAACAGCTTTGTTTCCTGATACACTAAAGTGGATCTGCCTTTGTTCTCATTCTTTTGAGGGTGGTCCTGAGATGAGGAAACTTGGCTTGTCTACAGAGCTATGATCCTTCTACTGAAACCTCATACCATGTAGCACTTAATCATTGCTTTCAGCACTTACTATTTTCCTATGCTCTTTCCTGTCTTTTTCTGCACCAAAGAATGTGTAAATACAGAAATGGTGATTTATTCAAAGTCCTTTTATAATTAGAATATTATGATATTTTAAATGAAATTTTATTGTCTAATGTGGGAAAAGGGTTTTTGTTATGTCACATAGCCTTAGAGTGTTAATCATGTTTAAACGACGATGAATACAAAAGCTGATTTGCCCACAAGTGGGCATTCTGTGCTGACCTGGGAGCCTGGTTGGGGTTTCCTCTCTGTACTTTATTACTTCCCTGTGGGGCTTAATCCCACAGGATTTATAAAGAGTCCTGTGAGGCCAGGATGTTGGTTCCGTGCAGCCATCCTGCCAAACTGCTCTCTGATGCCCCAGAGTCCCTGCAGGTCACTGGTGGGTTTATTTTAGATTGTCAGGTTGTCCCTCCAGAGAAGGCTGTAGAAAAGCGAGCTCCCTAGAGCAGTGTACCTGCAGGTGCTGCAGAGTTGTAAGCTGCCCCATGCTGCATAGCTTCCTTTTGTCCTGTGTGTTGTTCCCAAGAGCTGTAGAAGGACTGTAAAAAGGAGCATCTTGTGCAGCAGTTATCCCTACCATTGGTCCATGAAACTAAAGCTGAGCAGGAGTCTTCACTTTCAATCTCTGTTCAAGTATTTTCCTAGAGCTATTCCGTTGTGCACAGATGTTGCTGTGCACCCTGAGGGGAGAAGTCCCTTCTGCGCACTGAGAAACCTTCAATCAAAGTACAGAGCAGGTTGAATGGTGGTGGTACGGGCTGTGCAGCTGCTTCTCATTCAGCCTGCCTTTCAAGGAGTGTACATGAGAGGCAGAGCTTAGACTTTAGGAACTGTTGTTTAGGACAAGTGGGAGAAGCACCTACACTGCTGATACAGGTAAAATGTTCTTAGTAACCAATCTATCAGGATACGCATGGATGCGATGTTTGGGCTCACCTTGGAAGCCATTGTTTGACGTTTAAAATTGTCAGAAAAGGGACTGTAGTTCTGATTTAGTCCCAGAGGTCTTCTCTAATTGAATACAAACTTGCTTTGTGTTGGGGACTCTAAGGCAGGGTGATTATCCTCCAACAGCAAAAAAATCTTCCAAGAGATTTAACAAAGGCCCCAGATATAAAACGTATATCCACTGCCTTCCCGCTTCTGGTACGAAACCAACTGGGTGATGCTGTCAGAAAACACTAAAAAAAATGTGGCGTTTGCAACTACTGCTTTGTGTGCTGCCTCTTGAAAGCAGTAAGCCCCTAGTCCAGCTTGCATTTTTTTCATTCTAAACCCCAAACTTGTATTCATGTTCCATTGCTCCCTCCTCTGAGATCACAGGAGCTGTCTTTGAGTGTGGACTTAAATCTCAGCATTTCATGTTTGTGCAATTTGAAGTGTCTCGTATTTCTGCACTTAATAGATGCTTTGCAAAATATTTTTCAAGTCCATACGTTAAAAATGTAAATAAAGCTGCAACAACAAAATCACTTGACCCACTGGGTTTGTTTTACTCCAATCACAAGCTGCTTTTTGCTCCAGCACTCACTTTGTCTTGGGTGTGTCTCTTGTGTGTGCAGCTCCTTCCTCTCTTTGGAATTTGTTCTGTTTTTGTTCCAGTTTCTTCCAACGCTTTCCTTTATAGTTTTTGCCCTTCCACATTGTGTATTCCTCGGACCACAGTCAAGAATTAGACAGTTGTTTACTTTCCCACACTGCTGTATCATCTCACACTATAGTCTGCAGGACTCAAATCCAGTAAGCTGCTTTTCTAAGGACTGTGGTACTGCTGAAACCTGTAGAAGCTGTCAGTGCTTCATAGGCTGGGGATTTTCAAAAGAAGACCAAGGCCTTCTGTGGGACGCTTTACTGAGGTATTAAGGGCATAAAGAGGCTTCAGTTTAGAGCATGATTTGTATTTGTTTTCTCCCTCACATAGGTTGTTAGGTAACTCCTAGTGAAATGATCAGGGATCTGTGCCTCACTCAAACTAGTAGAACTCCTGTCTTTGGGGTGCCACAACCTCAGCCCAGATCTGTCTATGGACTGGTAGTGTCTGGATTAGAACTGAGACTCTGTTTCAGTTTGTAGCAATAGCTTTGTCTTTGAAATTTCCCGGATCCTTACTGGGCCTTTAAGATTCAATACCAGCTTTTACAGGGTATTTTGGGAAAGACCAGTGTCACAAGACTTCTGATGAATTTGAATTTGTGAACACAGGCCTTATATCCATGAACATTTTTTTTGCCATTTTCTTAATGCTTTGCTTCTGTCTTGCTTTTGTCCCTCTCCTGTTTCCTTTCTCTCCTCCTTTATCATTGTACCTGCTGCCTCTCCTTACTGGTTTTTTTTTGTTCTGGAAAGCTACAGTCTATGTGACAGCAATGATCTACCACTGTGCGAAGCCTACTGGAGAGAAGACTTTGATCCGCTGTCTCCTGAAAGCCTCTCCATGCCTCTGACAACTGCCATGGCAGAGCAGAGTATTGCTGCCTCTCAGAGCTCAACCCCATCACACCCTCACGTGAACGGGCATGGGGCAGGCCCGACAGACCACTCCTGAAGAGGATTCTTTCCTGCTGGACACATTCCTCCTGGTGGCACTGAAGAAGTCTTCCACCTGCTGTACTGAGCAAGCATCTTCCCATCAGGACAATGCACTGGAGCTGTATTTGCAGGTTTCTGCTCACTGGATAGCCACAGTGCTTTCTCCATGCCTGGGACATTGCCGTGAGCGTTCCTTTCACTTAAAAGAAAGTGATAAGTGAATACAAAGCTGATTGTTCTAACAAATTAGAGTTAAGTTTGCTTTTCCATGACAGTTACACATGGAGATGATTAGAAATTCAGTGTTTGTTTCCATTTGAATTTCACAGTAAGTACATTGTGGAGTGTTGGTAGTTGAATTTGTTCAGTTGATTTAGAAAACTTGAGCCAAATCCGGGGATAGTGACTGTTCTGGGCCTCTTTATTTTTTATGTTTATTGACATTCTGGCTGCTTTAAAGCTTTCTCAGGATGCCGTCAGATAACCTGTAATACTTAAGTAAGAATCCTGCAGTATTTTTTACTCAGTATTCTTCACTGTCAAAGCGCTTCACAAACTTGAACTTTTTGCTGTGAATTGTTTAGGAGGAGGCTCTCCAGGATGCCTGATACTGTAGAGCAGTGTTATTCCTTTTGTGAAGCAGAAGGCAAACAGAATCAGACTGAGGTGTGAAAAATGTGACTTGCTTAAGGCTACAGATGGAAGCGGGAGCACACTTTGATTACCCTGATTCCAATGGTTACACAACAGCTTTCTATTAACATAGCTTGAGCTAACGTTTATATTCTTTAACAGTTTCATCTAGTGAAATTTTGAGACAACTGAGGTGTGTGGAGCAGAGGGGGTTGCTCAGTTTCCTTCCAGATGATCTTGGTGCTTTGTCTGCAGCTGTTGGGCAGCTTGGTTTTTCTGCCCTTTATCTCTGTAGTTGTTCTGAGTTGACCCTAAGAGTGCATCGAAGGGAATAGAGTTGGACTGGAACGTGGCTGTGTTGGCTGCATTAAAAACAGACAGTTCAGTGGAGCTTCCCCAGCATTCTGCTGTAACGTCCTGTTTGTTAGAATGTGAATCTGGTGTACTTTTTGTTCTACTTTTCCTTCCATTCCATTTTTTTTTCTCCTTTTTGTAATTAGGTGGTTTAATAAATAACTCTTTTATATAACTGAATTGTGTGTTTTTAGCTGCAACTTCTTCTGACAACATGAAGCATAAATGCATGCTGAGCATTCCTGTATGATCTGAAGAAAATCACTACCCTTGCAGCTTGTGCCGTACATGCAGTCCTACTCATGCTGCAAAGCATCGTAAACCTGTAACAGCACCAAAGCTTCTGGGAGAGGAGCTATCTGGGAACCGCCTTTAGCACTGCGCCTCGTGTTTGCAGAACTGATCCGACTGTGTCCTGCCCTGCCACCCCAGACTGAGGGCTGCGGGTCCCCAAGCCTAAAAGCGGACGGGGAAGCCGGGGCGGGCGGCCTTCCCCAAGCAGCGGGACGGCTAAAGCATAATGGCGCCTCTGTGCTGACTGCTGCTTCGCGCCTCGTCGCGCAGCTCTGTCGTCACTTCCGGCGGAAGCGCTCCGTCACATCTGCTTGGGGCACTCACATTACTTCCGGCGCTGTGCGCGGCGGTTGGCTTCCTTCCATCGCCACTCTTTTCCCGAGGTCTGCTCGCTGCGCGTAGCGGCGATGTCCAGCCTGGCCGCTCAGGACGCCTACCTGCAGGGCTTGGCGAGGAAGGTCTGCGCGCAGAACGACCCGGAGTCGCGGAAGAGGAAGTTCTGTAAGGCTGTGACTCGCGTCCCGCCTGGCTGCTGTGTGGGAACGTGGGCCTGCGGCTTGTCTGCCTCCGCCGGGTGCTCCTCCCGGGGGCGTTGTGTTGGTTTTAAGCAAAAGCTGTGATACGGGGTTTCTTCCCTCGTAGTTAGCGGTCTCATTCATCCTTACACGTGTGATGATGGCATGCAAGTGAATGCTGCTATTGCTAAAGTGGACAAGTATGTCTCGCTCTGCTTAGATAACTCCTCAAGGTTCATAAGCACCATTACAATGTTAAACAGCACGGTTGTACCTCAGTATTCAGTTGTAACTGAACGTTATTGATTGGGAATGTGGTGTTATCCTGGTTTGTATATTTTTTTCCTTTGCCTTCTAGTGTCGAAACCAGGCCAGACAGATGATGCTGGCAGGCAGCTCAAGAAAAAGAAGAGAAGGAAATCTAGAAAGCAAGCTCAGAAGACAGATTCTCCTGCAGATAAACAAGGGGTCTCTAACACCAATGAGCTTACTCCAGGACAGAAAGCAGCCCCTCAGGCCAACAGATCTCCACTGGGTGTTAAGCAGAACAAAAACGAGAGCTCTGTTACAGGTAAGAATGGCAGAATTGTCTGTGGTTGAAGTGAGCTGAGGTGGCCACATTTCACTTGGTTCACGTGTGTATGGTTTAGAAACCATTTAAGAAATCCAGTTCAATTGAAAATACTTGAGTTTATTCCATGTACATAAATTTACAGTGTGACCACTGGGGGGCTCTGTAGAAATATGAATCACTTCACATGAATTGCTGATTTTATTTCATTTTTTTAATGTATTTGGTAATTTCTGGGTTTTATTTCATGGGTACATAGATATCATCGTATGCCCTCTTTTCATTATAAATCAGGAAAGCCTGATCACAAGCTGAGTGGAAAGATGTATTTGGCATCTTTGTTTTCGTTGGTATTTGTCCGCTTTTTGTTTGGGAACTACAGGGCATATCAGGCTACCCTGGGCTGGCAACGTTGAATGGTGAAGTGGGTTAAAAAAGGGAGAACTCTGAAGATGCCAACAAGATAGAAGTTGATGAAATGAAATTCTAATGAAATCAACCTTTCATGATATCTAAAGAATTCTGATACCTTTTCCCATGGCTATAGAAAATTCCTCAGTTCAGCTAATGCTGTATTTTAAGTATTTTTATGTTCTTCCTCTCATTTTCAGGTACCAAAAGTGAACTTGGTTCCACTTCTTTTTCTGCAATCAATCTCTTGCGTCAGAGACTACATGAGAAGATTAAAGAAGTTTCTGGGCGGGTATGAGAACTCTGTTACCCTTATGTGCGTGTGGACATGGTATGAATTCTCCCTAAGTCGCTGCATGCCTTGGGAACTGTGATCTTCCGAGGTTTAGGGCTGGAGATCGTTCCATTCCGTAAGGATATGCCTGTAGGTATTGTTGGGAGTGCTGCTCTTTTTCTGGGGTCCAGAAAAATGCATGTGAAAAGGTGGGACCTAGCTTGGAGGAGTGCAGATAAGGCACTGAAAATCTGCCAGGGAGTGTAAGTACAGGGTTCTCAGTGAGAGTAAAAGGTTTGGAACGCATTTGCTGTATGCATGTGGTATCTCTAAAAGCTGAGCCGATTGCTTCTTAAATACTACATTTCTAGGGAAGAGTTTGAAATCAGGACCTTGAGCACATCCCACGTTTGTCTTTGTGTTATCCCTGCAAGACTCCTGATTCATATCTGTCCTTTTTAGGACGATACCAAAGAATTACCCCCTTCAGTGCTGGAGAAGAGGCGACGAAGGAAGTATGAAAAAGAGAGGAAGAAACGAAAAAGAAAGGAGTTGAAGATGAAGGCAAAAGCGGTGAAGGAAGAAGCTGAGGAGGTACCCATAGAGCCACAAAGCAAAAAGGAAGAGAGCACAGCTGAGATTGTCTTCAACAAGATCAAAGTGCATGAAGAGAATGAGCTGAACAAGATCCAGAAGAAAAAAGAGAAGAGGAAAGGAGTGAAGGGGAAAATCACTCCTCTGACAGGTAGGAATTACAAGCAGCTGCTGAGCAGGCTGGAGATTCGGAAGAATAAGCTGGAGGAGCTCAAGGAAAAGGACCAGAAGAAAGCTCAGGATCTGGAGATGAAAATGAAATGGACAAACCTTCTGTATAAGGCAGAAGGTGTGAAGATTCATGACGACGAGGCGCGCCTGAAGGAAGCTCTGAAGCGCAAAGAGAAGCGTAAAGCTCAGCGCCAAAAGCAGTGGGAGAAGCGAACAGAAAAAGTGGTAGAAAGGATGCAGCAGCGGCAGGAGAAGCGTCGCAAGAACATTCAGAAGAAGAAGAAGGAGAAGATTGAGCATAAAAAAGCCAAGGCCCGCAAGAAAGGTCGTGTTCTGCCGGAGGACTTGAAAAAAGCTGGCTTGTAGTGGCCCAGGAGGCAGCTGGACTTTTGTGGCCTGGCTGTGGAAGCTGCGGTTGAAGGCAGCTGATGGGATTCTTGTGGCAGTGTTTAATGGAGCTGTGCCAGCACATCGGCCTGCAGCTGTCCTAGCCTGGAATTGAGATATAGGGGTGTCACTGTCACCTCTTCCCAAGTCAGTAATAAAAACAAAAAAAGAAAAAAACAAAACCGCAGCTACTCGTTTGTGTTTGCTGATTAGTTTTCCTATCTTGCTGAAGCACTGTTTCTAAACGAGTCGTTGCTCGAGGGCTCGCATTCGCTGCCGTTTGGCGCCGCTCTGCGCCCGGGGCTCTTTAAGGCGGCGGGGCTCCGCGTTCCCGTCCGGATCGGCAGGAGCGTCGCGCGCGCGCGCTGCCATGGCAACGAGGCGGGCTGTTGGCCACGCCTCCTTTTGCGTTGCTATGGCAACGCGGGACGCGGCGGTCCGTGCCGGGAGGACGCGGTGATGCTGCGGGAATGAATGGCAGCTGCGGGAATGAATGGCAGCTGCGGCGGCCCGCGGCCGGCGGGGGCAGTGCGCGTGGTTCCGAGCGGCGAAGTCTACCGGCAGCTCTTCGAGGACGAGGTAAAACAAGAAGAAACGGGTAACAGGCGGGTAGGTTCGTTGTGCTGCTCTGCCGTTCTGCTTTACTAGATAAGCAGTGTAACCCTGCGGTGAGCCCGGCTGGGGAGTTCCGGAGTGCTGCCTTACAGCCAGGCACGACGCGCTGCTTCAATTCCCTTCAGAGGGAGGAGCGATCGCTTTCAGACTGGGGGGGAGGGAGAAAAGAACTGGATAAAAGTTGTTATACGTATGCCTTCTTTTATTTTGCTGTTCTGTTCTGCCGCCTTTCCCATCTCTTAAGCAATTAATTTGTCGTGGTTCTCTGCTCAGGAGGTTTGCACGGGGTTCCAACCCGTTTTGCTGCGGGGTTTTGCAGGCTCGCTGGGCGCAGCACGGAGTGGGCAGCTCAGTCTGCACGAGGAGCCGGGCAGCGCGGCTGGTGTGGGGCTGCGGCTGTGCAATGGGAAGACGGGGACTGCGGGAGCAAAGCCGCTGCAGGGCAGGTAGAGAGCAGGAGCAGGAACTCCTGATGGCGTGTCGGTGTGATGCTGTGGGTGTGAGGTTGTAACGCTGGGAACCCCATCTCCTTGTGACAGCCCGTCTCCTTTCCCCCAGATGTGAAATGAGTGCCCTGAGCTGCTGCCTCTTAAAGCACAGATTCTCAGCTCATCATTGAGGCTAGAAACCGTCACTAAGATTGTCAAGTCCAACGATCAGCCCATCAAACGTCTGGAATGATTTACATGAGCACGACTTTTAAAAGGCTCTTGGATGATTATTTTGTTGTTCAGAGCCACCTGGGTGTAAGCCCCTTTGTATTACTGACAGCATCTGATATGTGTTACTGTAGCAGGAATGCTAAGTCAGGGCTTGAAGCAGTGATTGGGCACCTGGTGGGAAGGCAGGGCCAACCCAGGGGAGCTCAGGTGTATTCAATGCACTGAGTGACCAGAAGGGCTGGAGCCACGATCCACCCCTGCCCAGACCTCATTTAAGGGTTGGCAGTGGAGGTGAGGGCTTTTTGCTGGAGATCCCTGCATATCCGAAGCCTTCTGATGGTAAGCAGCTTCTTTCCTTTATTTCTATGCCTATGGCTGTTGTATTTGAGTAAATTCTCTCTTGCTGCAGCCTGGGTCCTTGCTGCTCTGCTGTCATTGCTGCGCTTTCCATCACGTAACAGTAATACAGTAATATATATTTTACACTTCTAATGGTTTTAAACGATTATGCAGTGATATCATTACTCTTAACTAGATTAATTTCCCATATATTTGAAAACTATTTCCTTCAGTTTAGTCTGCTTGAGCCTGGTGTTAGTGGGGACAGGTGTTATGCAGCAGTGGGACCGCTCAGCTCTATTCTGAGCAATGTTCATAAGCAAGAAAGTAAATTAATGCCTCCATCCTTTACACCATAACCCTCATGCTGAATAAGCGCACCCTCATTCCCCCCTTCTCCCAAGTAGAAACCCAGCACCCTGATAGGGAGAGCAGTGGGGCAGATAAAGGCCGTTTCCTTCCATTTGAGAAGCAACAACGTTGATCCTGTGAGCCGTATTCTTCGGGGTTAGAAGCTTTCATTCCCTTAAATGTTACGTTTTGCCACATAAATGGAGCATTGTACCAATTACAAACCTCTGGTCTCACTTGGTACAAAGCAAGGCTTTATGTTCTGTTTCAGGGAAGCTACAGCATCTCAGGCATCCTGGAAAAGCGAAGATATCATTGCAGCTGAGGAAGTCAGAGCCCTACCTGACCTTGTTGGTAAAATCTATTTCCCTTAACGCCAGGTATTTTCATTTTTGTTTTGAAGAACCACCGTATGTATATAAAATCTTGAGCTGGATAAGGTAGAATATTGAGCTCAGAAACGATCTGATGTGTTTTATAATGATTTGTACGTAATCCTACCAATGAAGAATCCACGTGTGGGGCGGAAAAAAAAAGTGAAGTTGTCAATCAGTGCCAATTAGTGTTCAGAAGGTGGTGATGATATAAGCAGATTTAACTCACAGGACCTGCCGTTTTCCAGCATCACACCTGAATGCTGCCCAAATGGCAGAGCTCAGCGCTTTGATTTGGCCATTTATTGTTCCAAACTGCTCTAAGCTCCATCGTCCTCCTTTTCTTCTCAGAGGTTCCAGAGGAAAGCAGGCATGAACTCTTGGAGCTCGTGTCAGAACGCCGGCGAGGCCGCCACGATGCAGCACTGACCTCAATGCACCACGAGCTTGCTTGTGTCGCCAGGGTGAGGCTGGGGTTGGCGGCATGGATAGTCTGGAACAGTAAGGCAAAGCTGAGAGCCTGATGTTCAGCAGATGGGGCTGACTTCTTTACTGCTTTCAGGAAATCGAGCCCCTTGTTTTGGAACCTGGAAAACTGCTTTTGACAAAACTGATGGAATCTGATAGAAAAACAGAGGTTCTTCTTACAAAGATGGAGCTCAATGCCACTCCAGAAGGCTTCTCAATTGAAGTAAGGCAGTTCTTGTCACTGTCAGCTCTTCCGTTATTGATACCTGTTGTTCACAGTTTGCTCTGCAGCACAGCAGCACACCTGCCTGCATCTTGCTGCAGTTTTTGGATATGAATGCATTTATTTTCACATTTATTTATTTTTTTTTCACTGAGATTGAGAGTAAATCCTTCTGGCAGGATTTGGAAGAACTGTGGACAACCATCCAGCAGGAATCCCTGACCAGGAAGGGGTGGATCTGGGAATGGGATGAAACCTTAAAGGAGGTGGAACGGAGCCGAGCTGACAAAGTGAGCTCAGATATCAGGAACTGCGGACACCAGAAAGAAATCAGTCAAATAGTAACAAAACTGATTGATTTTTTTGCTTTGTTTTTGTGAGTGGGTATCTAATAATTTAGAATCAATATTTTAAGATTCGCTTCTCGATCTGTCGACCAATTGAATTTATTTGGGGGGAAAAAAAACCACCAATTTTTATTAATATCATTGAAGTGTCAGTTCCCTAAGGCAAGCAGTTCTGCAGAACCTTCTGTGGCTTTTTGGTTCTTTGGCTGTACAGATAACAGACGTGCTGAGAAAGTATGCTGCAAAGCTGGAGGAAATCTCCTTCTTCTTGTCAGCCGATGTTCACAGGCTCATTAATGATGAGGCCATGGTAAGTCCTTCTTATTGGGAGACAGTTTTACCTGTAAGAAAAGAGTGATCTGAATCCCCACCCCCCCGGCTCCCCAGAATTTTTTCTTCTCATTTACAAATGGAAATGGTCACTTCTACCTGTCAATCCCTGCCACGTAGGAGAGGGGTTTCTATATTGCATATCCCTTGTCAGTTCAATTCTTTGTCCTTTGTCTGACATCGAGCTGGCACTTTATTCCCGTCATATACTGCTTTTATTCTCATCTTTGTGTTTTCATACACAGATGATTAACAGAGCGCTGTTGGCGAACCAGAGGGCAATAGCCAAGCTGTTCTTTAATCTGATGAAATCAGAGATGAAAAGGGAATTATCTCTTCAACTGAAGTGGCGAGATAGAGTCAAGGACTGGAGGCTCATCCAAAAGAACTGCATCATCCAGGGCTTCAGGTCTGAATTTTGACAGCAGGTCGTATTTTGAAGCATGAAGAGAATGAAGTGACCGGTGTTCTTCATGGTTTCTACAAGAAGTGGTATTTTAGTATTTTTCCCCAGTAAAACTAAAGATTTAGTGTTCTTGTTTTCGGTCGGTACTCACAAGACACATCTCGTGTTTGTGTTTCAAGCATTCCGTTTTTCCCACCACGTAATCACATCAGTGTGTTCTTCCATCCTACAGAGAATTTATGGCAAAGGAAGAAATACAGAATCCCCATACGGTGAAAATGGAAAAGGAAAATATGATGAATGGTCAGATTCTGCTTAATGAACAGAGGCTGGAATTGCTGCAGCATCTTACGTATGACAGAAGAGAGTACAGTAACAGAAGTAGAATTCTTGATGTAGTCAATGAGGGATTTGTGTTGGCATCCCTGCCCATGACTGGGAATGGAGCTGCATGGCCTCTAAGGGCTCTTCCAACCAAGCCATCCTATTAGTCTTTGACTTGCTGAATGCTCTTTGCTGCACCTCAGTGTGCTGTTGTCCAATGCAGCAGTAAGGCAGGGCTTAAATCTCTTCCATAAAGCTCTTTTTAATCGGGGAGGGGAGGAAATCTTTGTTTTGGTTTTCAGTGAGCCTGTTGCACTACCAAGGGTGAGAAATGCAGCAACACAGAAGTAAACCTTACTGATGTATGAAGCTTAGTAGGAAGGGGTGGACATGGATGGGTGTATATGTAAAAAAAAAAAAGGATGATGCTATCCAATTTCTGGGTGGGAGATTGATTTGTACAATGCGTGAAGAAATGAATGTTGGAAGGAATCTTCTACTGCTGCTTTTGAATTCTGTCCATTCTGACAAAAATAAGATGGGTTGGGTGCGACGCTGTGATCTTCAAACGTAGGTTTTCTTTTATGATGGTTGCAGCAACAATGGAGGTTTAATTCCTTGTTGGTAAACAGCGGCCTTGAAAAAAACATCATTCACCTTGTTTTATTTTCATTGCTGAAACGGCCGTAAATAAAGCAGAGTAGTCTGGTCGTGCTGATTTACAGCGTTATCCTTTAACAACGGACTGGGTTATCTCTGAGATCTGATATATTGTTTCCTATTTTGATAGCGATCTGTTGCCTCCAACGAGCACACGAACTGAGATTGATGAGTGGTACAGCTCCTTGGTGGATTTAAACAGAAGTATAGGTATGTTGGGAAATCAGCAAACCAGTCTGGAATCCAAGCAGTTCTTTCTGTTAGTTTTTGTTTTGTTTTTCCCTATCAGTAACAAATCAGAAGGGTGCTTTGGAAGTACGTTTGCTGTGCTCTGTAAAATGGCATAGCGTTGGCAATGCTCTGTTTTGCTTACCCTCCAGATGCCCACAATATGCAGTGTACAATGAAAATTCGTGCCCAGTATGAGAGTGTCCAGCAAAAATGTTTGGCAGAACTGCAGCTGTGCAAGGTCAGTCCCATTTCACAGTGTTGTGAAGTCTTAGAAGGGTTCTTGGTGACAGCAGACAATGTGTTGTTGCAATGCTATGGGTTCGAGGATTGAGATAAGAAGATAAATTCAAATGATTCTACGATAAATTAGTTCCGACCGTTGCCTTATTCTGCTGGAATACCTGCTGTCCATTTCACTTCATGGTAGCATTTGTACTTGAAGTGCATAGAAGCAATGACAACTACCAGTGATGAAGGAAGTGCTGTCTCATGCTTAGGTAGAGGGCTCAGGGTCAGAACCCTCAGTCTTGTCCTCAGTCTGTCTCACCCTGGGGAACAAAGGTCACCCCTCTGCTCTGTTTCTCCCCACGTCTGAACTGGGTTGTACTGCTTACTTCTGGGATCTGGGAGGCTGAATCTTTGCTTCAAAGCATGTTGAGTAAACTGGGTACTGAAGCTATAAGAGGTGCAAATCGTTTTAGCCCGTGTTCATTTTCTTAAAGCCACACAATATTGTGTTAGATTATATGTATGTCAATAACGTCACATGGGTGGGTTTTATTTTTGTTCAGAATAACCTGTTGAATCTGAGGGTATGCACACAAAAAGAGGCCGAAGAAGTGGCAGCTTCTGACTTGCTTCTGTTGACTGAGAAACTGCGATGGCGCTTTGAAGAAGAACTGGAGCAGATGGTTGTACGTTTATTACATCTACTTTCATTCCTCTTCAGGAATAGTCTGTTATTCAAGTGCCATGGTCTGAAAAGCTAAGTGCATCTTAGGCTATTGATGCCTTGCTGTAGAGTGATTGATTACCTGTCCCATAAGTAATACAGGTAGAATGTGATTCAAGAGAAGAATTTATCAGTGATGGTTTTGTAATAGGTTGTCAGGGATTGGTTGGGTATAGCCCGTCTGGCCTGAAGGTGGAAGGATGGGCTCCCAAATCCCTTCCAGTCCTATCCTATGTGGTCTCATATGCGAAGGTGACTGAATAATTGCTCCTAAGATGAAGGATGGCAAAGTCTGGGGTTGTGCAGATCTTGGTGATTCTGTGCTTTATGATGCCGGAAGGATAAACGGAAGGTTTGATGGCTCAGCTTCTAAAGCAAAAGTCCATATTCTCATCTATTTTACTTGGACTATTTTTTTCATCTCTGAGTAGAAGAGACTGTGTTGAATGCTGATCGCCTTTTATTCCGTTATGTGTCCCTTTACTCTTGTGTTTCGCCTTCTTGCACACAGTGCAAGATAACTTGATCATGATAACTTGGTTGCATTTTTTTAGGGAGGCTTTGAGGAGCTGGCTAAGCACGATGAACAGAATTGCAGAGACCTGTACAGCTACTGTCAGGAGGCCAATGTTCTCTGGGACTTCCATCGGCTCAAACTGTCCCAGCAGGAGGGTGAACTGCAGAAGAAATTAAATGAATGGAGATGGAAACAGGGTAAATCCCTTCAGGTATGAGCATACAAATACAGTATGATGTAAAGAAAGGACTCAATGCAGAGAAGCCTTTTGAATTCAAAATGCCTGGTATACAAATAAAAATGTAACGATGGACACTTATACTGGATTTTCTATGTGTTACGTTCATACTATCAAGAATAGATTCTGGTAGTTAGTTAATTTTGTGAAGCCTAAATAGTTACGAAGCATTTTAGTAAGAACCCACTTTTACTGGGTTCTTTTTATTGGATTTAGATGATGGAAACTAACCTGGATATCATTTTGGATAAAATGAGAACAGCGAGCTCTGAGAAAAAGCTGAAGAAGTCTTTGGAGAATGCCCTTTCTTGTTTGGATGGCATCAGAGCTGGGTATGAAGTTTGTAGTGCAAAATTTTGCAGTGTGTGTGAGAGTTGGTTGTACAGTTTGGGCCGTGTTTATGCTGGAGTATAATGGTGTGGAAATGCACTGCTTGGTCCTTCTCATAGGGACGTAAAATGAAATGATTCCCACATTTGAGCAGTGTTAAGGGAAACAATACCTGTGTTTGGAGAATCACATCAATTTTAGCACATACAGCTCCACGTGCTGAAGATTTTACCCAAAGGAAGACTGAGCAGCTGGAGAGGATGCAGTCATATTTTCACACCCAGATGGTCTTTCCTCTTGGTCAGATCTGACATATGTTAGAAAACCATGAGGACCTGAGATCCATATGCACACACCCCACAATGAAACTGCTCTTAGAGCTGTTGGTTCAGTGCTCTTTATATCCATTAAGACCATTAAAACAAACCAAACAAAAGCAAAATACCTTTTTAATGGTAGTAAAAATATCATGAGAGGTGGTGGCTTTTGCTCGCTTAAGTGTTTATGCTGAATTAATCCCTACTAACAAGCCAGGATGTAATGCGTTCAGGTATAGTACAATAGTTGAACCCTGGCTGAAGCATTTATGAGATTTTGATCAAAAGCATATGGATTTAAGGACGTAGTAGTCATATTTCTTTTCATTTCTATACATTTTTAAGTCTCTTAAACACGGCTTTGAATTTAATAGGCATGAAGCATCCAACAAAGTTCTCATGGAGAAAGTCACGAGTTACCCAGAAGCCATTTTGCAGGAATTGATTTCTTACAGTGAATCCCTCAGCCGATATTTTAATGTGAAAGAAATCTTCAAACAGGTATGAAGAAGACAAACTTGTTTTGAAGTCTCGTGGGTACATTAATTTTTTGAGACTATTGTAGCTTACTGAAATAAATCTGTTCTGGAAAAGAATCTGCATCTCTTATAAGCAAGCCAGTTCTTACTTTAAAATTGTTCTGTTGTCTTTCTGTCTAGAACTTGGAAGGAAAGACAGACTCCACGTACCCAGGTCAAGGTAATACCTTGATAGTACAAACAGGCCTTTGGTTTGCTGGATTGTGATCACTAAAACTCTGCTTTCACTGGAAATGATTAGATGAGGTTTTGGATGCTGAAAATCAGGGGGAGCAGCAAACTGAAAACGTTGTGCAGGAAGATGAAGAAAAGCAAATGGCTGAGAGCTGTCAGCAACAGAAGGAAGGAACCGATATTCCTGAGAATGAGGAGGTCTTTGCACAGGAAAGTGAAGAAGGGGAGGAACAAGAAGACAAGAGTATTTTTCAAGGGAGTGATGAACCAGGAGACATAGAACAGGGGATGAGCTCTTTGCAAGTACGTGAACAAGAGAATGAATGTATTTGGAAGTGATGGAAGGTTTTTGCAAACTCATAGCAAATAGGAGGTCATCTTGCTGAAATGTCTTAAATGCCTTAGCATGTGTTTAGTTTGTACTTAGAGTATGTGTCCATGGTTATTAAACAGTATTTCTGTACCATAAAGATTTCCAATGCTGCTTCTAGGTGAAGAGCATAAAACAGTTCATAACCATTCCTTATTGTAGCAGAAATGCCAGGTCAGGGCTTGAAGCAGTGATTGAGCACCTGGTGGGAAGGCAGGGCCAGCCCAGGGGAGCTCAGGTGCATGCAATGCACTGAGTGACCAGAAGGGCTGGAGCCAGGATCCACCCCCACCCAGACCTCATTTAAGGGTTGGCAGTGGAGGTGAGGGCTTCTTGCTGGAGGTCCCTGCCTACCTGAGGCCTTCTGATGGTAAGCAGCTTCTTTCCTTTATTTCTGTGCCCACTGCTGTTGCAGTGAATCCTCACCTACTGCAGCCTGAGATCTTGCTGCTCTGCTGTCATTGCTGCACTTTGTCATGTTACACTCATGCACCCCTGTTACCCTTGTGGAAACCTGTAGCAGCTTTAGCACGCGTGTCTGTCTTTCTTCCTAGTGTTCTTAACCTAAGGAGAACGATTTCAGCCATATTTGTATCTCAGTCTTACTTTTTCAGGTATTTAGTCCCATTAATTCCATTTATTACCATAACAAAAGCCTTTTGAAGCATTGGTTCTGCCTGTTCAAACTTACATTCTCTGTGTGAGTTTGTCCAAATTGGTGATAAGAACATTAGGAACAATGTCCATAGGTTCCTATACTAGCACTGCTGATTATTCACTTATTTTAGTATAGTATTGTTAGATTATGTATTATTATACATCATCATCATGTTAATGATGATTCCCTGTTCTTTCCTAGGATACGTTCTACAGCAGCAGGGTGGAAATGCCTGAACTCCCTGTTGAGACCTTTTCCACTTCCAGTGGAAACACCTATACTGTTCTTGGAGCTGAAGAGGCAGGGAAACCTGGTGTCCTAGAAACATTTCTTACAATACATGATGAAAAAGGATCACTTCCTACGTACTTGGAACATGCACTTATCAAAGATACGGTGTTTGTGGAGCTGAAGAAAAGGTTAGTAGGAAACTGTTTTCTCTTTCCCTTTAGGTAATAGAGTCATTTCAGCTCTTTGGGAGGAATGTCAAACTAAGTATGCAAAACTTATCTGAATACTTTGGTGTTATTCCTTTTTTTAATTGGTGAAAAGAAGATAAACTTTCGGCAGTGCTCTTCACACGTGGCTCCTGGATGAACCACGCAAGCATTTCCCTCTTAATAGGATGTTCTTTTGTTAAAGAAAACTCAGTGAGCAAACAAGAATAGTGACAGAGCATTTTAATAGCCAGTCTAGTTGTTTCAGTATTATAGATACGTAAAATATGAGTGTATTATTTATAGCTGTAGACAAAATGAGTAGTACTAACGTTGTGCAAGTGTTTGTGAGACCACATCTTCCTGTTTGTTACTCAGCGTTCCTCACTGTAGGAATTTACTTAAATCTTAGGGTTCGCCTCTGCTTTTTTGAGCACTTGGAGAAGTGGTTTGCAGAGTCCTTATCCAACTCATGGGCCACTGTAGGTGCCAAGAAAGAGGAGCTGAGTTCAGAACTTCAGCGTCGTCTTCTCTCGTGTGAACTGAGGCGAGAGAATATAGAGACAAATATCTACCATGTCAGAGCTGGTACCCACCTCTTCAATCTGAATGCTGTCTTCATCTGGAGATGGTCATACAGGGGGGGTGGGAAATGAAGTGCTGGGACAGACAAAATGCTGGGGGGTGACTTCTGAGTACAGGAGGTGGAGGAACTACCTGTGTGAAATACCTCAGTGCAGCCACAGGTTGGCCATTAATGAGAAATCTTCTATGAGGAGCGTCGAGTATTTGGGGAGGGGGGGGGAAAGCTTGATTTAAGGCAGGTTTGTTGGTCTTTAGCCAACTGTAAAGAAGGCTCTTTGAAAACGGGAAAATAGATCATAAGTCAACAACAGGAGAAAAGTCAGAGAGTTGGATCTACTTTATTAGTAGGTTTAAACTCCTCTGAGGTCCAGTTTGTTTTGTTTCAGTGGTGCTTCTGGGTAATGGTGGTTGTGGCAGCCTGTACCAAACAGGGAATAATGACCAAATTGTAAGTCGTCTTTTCTCATCAGCTGAACTGTCACTTCATAAAAAGCACCTGGAGCGCCACTGCAATGAGGTGGGGGAAGCTCTGAAGAAGGAGAGAGCTGAATTCCTCAGATTTTGTGATCAGCAAAATGACAGCATCCAAAACTTGGACTCTCGGATCCGTGACATGGAATCAGCATTCCTCAGGGCTCCTGTGGCTGAGAGGTTAGTGTGCCAGCAGCCAGAGCTGGCCTGCCTGTTCCAGGCGTTCTCAGCTCCTTCTGTCTGTCATGTAAAGGCTCTCCTGGAACTCTATGAAAGTGGAAGTGATTTTTGTTCCCTTTCTCTCTGAATGGATTACTTTTTTTTCATATGTTTTGGAAGGGACACCAGTCTTAAAGTAGATTACGTGTTCGAATTATTTAGGCTTTATCCAGCTTACTGAATCTGTGAAGTAGTAGGCTAATTGGTTTTGAAAGATGCTCTGTAACTGCACCAGCTGCTTGCTGGTGTGTGCTGAGTGTTATGAAAATGACCACCATTGGGTAAGTTACTTTCAGAACAGTAAAATACTCCTGAGTTCTCAGATCTTAATGATATTATAAAGCCGGGAGTCTCCAAACCATAATGCTTGCTCCTCTTTCTACATGTTTTCTCAGTCTTCTGCTCACTTTAGGTTCTCTTCCTCCAGCAGCAGTGTGTGCCCAGAGCTCCTTCATTACTTGGACGTCATCCGAGTTTCCCTGGGGAGTTATCGGAACTATCTGGAGGAAACTTTGGGAAGATTAAGAGATTCAAATGTGAATTTTCTCAGAGGCTGCAGGTATTATAGAGATGCTGCTGGAGGAATGTTGTTGAAGTTATCTGTATCTGGGTATCATCGTTTGTTCTATGGGCAGAACAGAAAAATTTGGGTTTCCTTTGTTGCTCACTTGGTTAAGCTGCATGTTCCTCTGAAGAGCATTAGTTGCTAAGCTGCAGTTGTTACACTCTTTTCAACATGTTTGTCTTGATATCTGTGCAGTAGGGCTGCTCAGCTACCATAAAAAATGGGAAAACTTCTCCTGAAGAGCAGTGATGCATTGGCACAGGCTGCCCATGGAGGTGGTGGGGTCGGTGTCCCTGGAGGTGTTCCAGAGCCATGGAGATGTTGTACTGAGGGATGTGGTCAACGTGGAAATACTGGTGGTAGACAGATGGTTGGACTGGAGCATCTCAGAGGTCTTTTCCAGCCTTGATGGTTCTATGATGAGTGATGGCTTTCCCTTTGCTGGCTGCTTTCAGGTTATTCGTAGAGGGTGGCAATTTTTCTCCTGAGGAGGTGCAGGCTTTCAGTAAGCGTCTTCAGAAAGAAAGCAAATGTATTGACTCTTTTGAGAGGTTAATTGTGGCTGATATGGAGAAAATGGAATCAAGATGCTTGGAGCAGGTTTGTGCAGAGCTTCACTCTTTCGAATTATGGCTTATGTTGGCATATATAATAGGATTTATACACACCCTGGATTGGAGCTTTAAAACTGTCCTGGTAAATTCTGCGTGACAAATATGTGATGGAAGAAGTAGAAATGATGACTTCTATTACTTAAGCTGAAAAAAAAAAAAAAAAAAGTGAACACAAATGAATTTGTCTCTTATTTCTGGGATTTCTAAAGGCCACTGAAGTTATCAACCGGGCTGAAACGAGGCTCCGTTGTCTCCTTATGAATCGAGTCTTTATGGAGAAGATCCAACGGCTTCTGACAAATCTACGGGTGCAAATCAAATCCGAGGTACAAGCAGAAACGTCAAAGCTGTGTTTGAATGCATTTTAATCATTCCTCTTTTATTCAATTGAAGAGATTTCTGGCTGAATTCGGAGCGAACTGACCACGAGCAACTGCTTGTGTCAATTCAAAACTGATTTTTATCATTGTCCTCTGAAACCATGGCCTTCCTGCAGCTCTACTGGAATGCTGTGGCCTTGCAGCCATGGAGCTTGTTGGTTTTGTGGGTGTTAGTGATCGAGTCTCCTTACTAGCAAGTCTGGTGCTTTCAAAGATTCTGAAAATCCTGTGAATGAGATTCTCCTTCACCAAAATCTGCTTCTGTTCCAGGTAGCGAATTCCAATTTGCAGGCAGCAGCATTAAAATCCTGCCTGAAGAAGCTCCATGCTTTTGCTCACCCTACGGCAGATAAAGAAGTAAGTTCTAAACAGGTGAAATGATATTGCTTTGACCACGCTTTTGTCTCAGGGCAGCTCTGTATCTGTTCTCCTATTTGCAATACAATCTCATTGCTTTTCTGATGCAGTAAATGCCATCCGTATTGCTGTATCTTTCAGGCTTTGACTTCTGAAGAGTTGTATGACTTTATCAAAGTAGTGCTGAAAGAACTGAAGGCAAGGAGCCAGTACCTTGACTGCCTGCTAGTGAATGCAACGAGCCCATATGATAATGTAGGATAGTGTTTGTTCTCTCCCTTTTATTTAATCTTGAGTGATGCTTTAACGTGCATCTATTTTAAAAGCTTTTCAGAATCTTTAAGAGTACATATTTAGATGGTGCTTACGATGGTTGTGAAGATCTACTCATAACCACTTCTAAGTGTCACAAGCTGTACAGCTGTAACGACATTTCTCCTGGAGTTACAGATGTTTTTCTTCCCGCCTATCAAGCAAAACAGCATAAGTTTGGAACATGTATTTTATAGCCAGTAACTACATGTATTGCTGACACTACCTGCCTGCCACAACCAACGTGGTTTCATTTTGTGCCCAATTTAGGAGCACGTTGCCCCTCCTGCAACTGAGGTTACGTTACAAGGTCCCATTGCTGCTGCCATTCGAGCGGAGCACAAACTGGTGATGATGGGGCTGGATCCTGACAGATTTCCTTTGTTAAATCCAAGCAGAATGGGAAAATCTGCAATTGATGATTTATCAGTAAGCGTTATTAAAAACTTACTCGAGTAAGTACTTGTTTGCCTCATTATGTTTTTGTTACTGTCTTTATTTATGTTTTCCTTGCTACATATATCTCATCTCTTCACGAGGCCTCTGATAGTAATAAGAACAAGTTATTTATTGCACAACTATGCAATTAGTTACTCCGTGAAGGTACTCCCATCCCTGTTGGTTGTAAACGTGACCTCATGGATTGAACACCATCTCAGCAACTGGTCTGCACTGAACACTTGGTAGGAGAAGGGAGCTTGTAGCCAGGTATTCCAAAGCCAATTAACTCTTCCTTTTGTTCCAGAGTTCAGTCTCCCAGGAGAAAATCTTCAGACCAAAATCAGGACAGTGGTGATCCATTGGAACCAGGTGTGCTGGAAGTTCTAATTTATTACATTCATCTCAGTTGTAGTTTGTAGCATGTTAGGGAGAAGGTTGAGCTGTTCCAGGCCAGAGGCTTACACATGAGCCCTGAGAGGGCTGTGCATCCTCTCTGTCACCTTAGCTGTCTTCACTTTGCACTACGGTGTCTTTTTGACTCTTAACCAATGAAAGTTGCAAAGTAAGATAAAGTGGGCTTTTCTTTGGTTGTTTTTAGTGAAGTACCTGTGTTTGTTATAGCAAAAGTTGTGGAAGAAGGCTGGCATTTATATTTTGCTCTTCTTCTTTCCTTATTAAATGCAAAGCAACTCTTACCACACAGAAGAAGAATTCTCACTTAAACGTGTCTGATGAAGGTCCTCGGAGCTCTGCTGCTTATGAGCACGCAGCTCAGAACACCAAAAAGCCAGCTACTAAAAAAAAGACGTCAAGAGGAAGGTGAGATGTTACGTGCTCACATGTTCTGCCTGTTCTTGGAGAAATTCTTCATTGTTATTTGTGTTAGCCTTCTTCCTCCCAGTGCTTCTCATTTGGGATCTCATGGTTTGTGTCCTTGTGATCAGCCCTTTGCTTCATTTCATTTTCTTCCCTTTCATATCCATCACATCACCAGCTAGCTCAAACAGTCAGAGAAACAAAAGACTTTATGGACCAATATTTTTCTTGCCTTCTTAGCATACAGAAACAAACCAGATCCATTCTCAGTGACAAGAGATTCCAGATATTTGGGGAGATGCCTCCTGAATCGAAGTAAGTTGTGTGTATCTTCAGAAGGAAATCCATCACATTGGTGGGGGAGGGGGGGGTGATGTGTTCTTGGGCTCTAAATTACATTTGCACAGATGGATAAGGAATGAACCATTTCAGAGATGATTTTTAAGTGGTTCCCTTCCCCTACTCTATTAGAACTGTCTGATTGATCTTTATACAGCATGATTGTCTTTTTTATAACTATTTTTGTTCATTTGCAGTACTTTTAAAGGGATTGTTATGAATATTCTCTGGAAGGGTAATAACAACTTGCTCTGTCTTGCTGAGGTAAGAAAAGTGTTTCTCGGTCACTTTTGCTTCTGTAGGTATAATATGTCATCTGAATGACTTGGTTATATCTTAACATTTGGATGGCCATCTTAAACTGCTTACTTCATCAGGCAATCTAATTTTTAGTAATCCCTAATGCAGGGTGTTTTTAATGATTAAGTATTTCAGAACCTCAGGTGGTGTAATATATGGGGACACCAACACCTGTATTTGATTGTATGGCAGCATGTTTGCAATGCCAAGGCAGCCCCAGTCGTCTTGATTCCTTAATTTTTAATTTTAATTGTCTTAATTAAAGACAATTCCTTAATAGGACTATAGTACCATCATAATAACAAATATTTGAGGGCATGTTACCAAGGCTAAGAGCAGTACGGTAGTAAGAGGACTGATAATGTCTGTTCAGAATTGGTAATTAAGCTGCACTGTAGTCTTGGAAACACTCCCTGTTCAAAGAACAGATAGGGAATAGAATAAAAGCACAGGCAGAGGAAGATAACTGGTATCAGATAGGAGAGTGATTGACAGCCTTCTGTATCCCTGCAACTTCTGTATGCATAGATACGACTTGTTTGTGTTATCAGCGTCTTTTCTGTCTCATCTTAAACTCTTGAAGGAGTTCTACCACAAAGAGAAGCATCAAATCACGATGCCTGAAGATCTTCCAGAGACATTTGAACGTTGTGCAGAAGTACTCAGACAGAATCTGCTGTCATATCAAAGTCAGATAGATGAGTACTACAATTCCTGCCTTAAAGGTAAATTAATTCAGCCAGGACTTTTAATTTCACTGAAAACGAATCAAGAATAAAGAAGATAACTGGAAAAACTGTTGATTTTATTGGGTCAGTAACATCTTTAATGTATGATCTGCAATGTAGAATGTGAGGAGAGAGCCATTGACTAAACTGATAGAGCTGTACAAGGTCACATCTTTTAGCAAATGTGTTTCTGTAGTCATGGGGCTCAGGAAAAGGAATGTCAGGAACAGAATTTAAAGCAGAAAATTCCTTCCTGTTTGATCACTGCACTATACATTCACCTCAGCTGAATTTTCTTTGCTTGCAAGAATTCTGGGATCAGTTGAAGTCATTTGAAGAGGAACTCCCTTATGTCTCCCAGTTGGCAGTTGATGGTCTTTTAAAGGAACACGAACAGAAGCTCAGCTGTGCCACCAGTAACATTCAGCACTCCTTTGATCAGCAGCTGGAGGACTGGAGGAATGTGAAGGTATGTATCATGGATGCATTGGAATGCTTCCAGTCTAAGCGATGCTGAAAGCACTGAAATTATTTAAACTCTTTAGGATCTGTAACATTGTATGAATTGTGCTAGCATGCTTTTATATAAAGTGATTGGTTTTACTACTTTCTCATCATGACTCAATTACACCTTCTTTATGTGAAACATTTCTTATATGCTTACTTGCAGGCTGCCCATGAGAATGAATTATGTCCCTCTCTGGGACATCCAGACAACTTGCTGCAGCTGGAGGCTTTGTGCCAGCAGGAATCGAAAGAGCAAAAAGACCACGTTGATGCTATTCACCTCCACACACAGAGGCTTCAGGTAAGCATAAAGCCAGTGCTTAATATCAGCTTGATAGATGTTGCGCATGGAAAGGAGAGCAGCTCTTGGATACGTTTTTTTTCCTGTGCCAACAGTAAAGTGGAAAATGTTTTCAGTTTTATGCAGTGCTGTTCGCACAATATCTTTATGTTCTGGCAGCATTTGATAGATATATGCATTAATGCATGCATATGTAAGTGCACATAACCCATCATTCCTATCGTTCATAGGATGGATGTACTTAGGAGGGGTGGCTCATCTCTTAATGATAGAGTAGTTGCATATGAGTCTATATCTGAAGTAACAGTGACGTTCTCTGATTTAGTTATTTTACTTGCAGAAGACAGGCCTGGAAGGCTTTCTTTCTGTGTGCGTTTCATTAGGGCAGTTGGTATTTGTGCAGGCACACACATACCGTTTCTAGAGCAATACCTGAAAGCCCCTCTGCTCAAAGTATGTGAATTCCATAATGACCTTTGCTTTGAGTGGAAAGGTTATGTTTACAGATTCCTTTTTCCATCCATTTTGGGTGCTTAACCCAAATATGCAACTATGTGGCAACCACACACAGAACTCTGTAGGCTTTCATGCTTTACCTGAGGTCATCGGAGTGCTTAGAGCACCGCATAAGGCACTTCCAGATCCTTTGCTGTGCCATTTGCAGCCCCGTGGCTGTTATCTGCAGCTGTTGTAAAGCATCAAGGTTGGAGAAGGAGCATAGTTCTTTGGGAGCTAAACTAAAAGGAGAAGAGATCAAATTATCAGAGGGAACTCCTCTCAGGGGTATCCAATGTCCCAACAGGACTGTGCTGCTGAATGCACCCAGAACTTCGTTTCGGCTCTGGCTGCCTTCACAGAAAAGCTGCTGCTGGAATTAGATGAAAGCATCACAATTGATGACATACAAGCACCGAGTAAGTAATACTGGCATTTCTTGTTTGGCGTTCTCCTTCCTTCTCAAAGACTGCAGCACACCCTCTCCATAGGAAGAGGGTATGAAAATATTCCATAATACATCCAAGTGGGGAAAAATTGTGTGATTGCATGTGCAGAGCTGTTTCTTGAAAGTGACGAGCATCTATCCACGAGGAGTTACTTGAAAGCAGCAGCATGACTGCCTCTGTTTGGTTCCTCCTGAATGTATCTTATTATCATCTCCCAGGAACTGAAACACCGAAGGAGAAGACATCCATGTTAGTTCATCATAAACAAGCTGGTCTTCCTCTACATACCCATGGGGCTGAGCAGTTGGTTGAACGTGGGAGCAGGTAATATTGGATCATACTGGACACCACTGTGTTCCATTTCTCTTCCCTAGGCTGATATCAGGCACTGTGTTCATTGGTTTCTTGCTCCAGTTGTTAAAATTGCTTGATTGTTTTGCTTACCACTATTTCTCACTTGCCCATATACAAATCTGTGGAATACTGTGTGTCTTCCCTCAGGAAACACAAATTCTGTTTACTGTGCAGAGCTCCTGGCTGCTCTCCTCTATTCCAACTGTCTCTCCTCTGGTTTATTTGTTTTGTTTCTTTAAGGACCTGGCCAGGAATACCCATGACCACACTTATGGATGGTTCAGACCGCATTACAGTCAGAGAAACTGCATCAGTTACAACAGCAAAGACTACACTGGGTCACATAGCAGCAGTGGAAGCAAGAGATGCTGTATACAAGGTTGGTCGGTGGGAAAGGGCTCTTATGGGGGTTGTGTGTGTGGATGGGGGTGTCTGTTATTGCTGTGGATTTGTGTAGATATGGATGAATTTTAATATACAGAGCAATTTCAGACCTTAAAGCAGTATTCTCCTTGCATAAAAATCCATTCTTACGTCCGTGTGCAAATGTTTATGCACTCTATGATTCTAGGATCTGATTTAGGACTTGGATTTAGGAATTATACCTGATTTCTACCGATTTTGACCTTAATTGTTGTTCTTTGTACAGAAATACATAGGTAAACTTGAGCAGCGGTTAGCCCAGATCAAGGAAGAAAGTACTTCTCAGCTGGTAACAATTCAGCGTTGGGAAAATTGGTGGAAGCAGTCCATCCAGAAAATTAAGCAACTATATACATGAGATCAGTCAAATCTTACTCGGGTCCTTCTGTTCTACCAATAAATGTCCTCTTTAACATAGGAAATAATTCCCATCCTGCATCTTTACTGGGGTAATTGGGGAAGGTAGGTAAATAGTTTGTGGATGTGTTCATACATGCCTTCTCAGCTGTCATAGTTTGGCCTGGTTTCTGCAATAAGGGGGTGAAGTGACCCGTGGATCCACATCCTGGGAAGGGGGGAAGGGAAAGTGTAGGGAGATGGGCCTGGATGAGGAAAACAGTGTGGCAATGAGCTAAAGGAAAATCTAAAACTTTGTTTACTAAATATATTAGCTACTATATTTGGTATATATCTACTACGTTTGGTAAACTGAGTTTTCTGTGCATCCCTTTGCCTAGTTGTCATGGAAACCAGGCCAAACTATGACAATTCTAGCACATTGTCTGCGATACAAATCCAGGCCTTATGCATGGCAGGCAATAATTTTACCACTGAACCACCTCTATGTGATTTGGAATACTGATGAAAAACCATGAAATCATGCCATCATTCCATTCTAAGAAGAATTAAATCACAGCAGTTGGAAAGGACCTCTGGAGATCATCTCCAACCTTCTAAGAGCAACATTTTCTTCGTGGTGATGATCATTGCCTTATGAAGGCTAAAAGAAAGAAGTTTTCATTGAACACAGGGTAATTCTGTACTGCACGCTGTGGAATTGTTGACATATTACTGGTTGTTGTCAGGGATCTCAATTCCGCCATCCAAGACAGTTTAAAGCCCTGGTGATGAGCCTGGTCAGTTTGCTGCCTGTTACATCCTTACCCCTCCCAGCCAGCTGTGGCCCATCCAATGTCAGTGTGCCTGTCTCTTGAAGGTGCATCCATGCTCATAGTACATAAACCCTGAGTGTGACACCGTGACCATGCTGGTGCCTGTGTCACCCCCATCCTGACCCTCAGGGCTGTTGGTTGCTGTGTTGCTCCCTGTTGCTGCCAGTAAGAATCACAAAATGGCCTGGGTTGGAAGGGACCTCAAGGATCACAAATCCACAAGGCCACCGACCTCCCAATTTAATACCAGCCCAGGCTGCCCAGGGCCCCATCCAACCTGGCCTTGAACACCCTCAGGGATGGACAGGGCATCCACAGCCTCTCTGGGCAGCTGTTTCAGCACCTCACCACTCTCATAGTGAAGAACTTTCCCCTGACATCCAACCTATATCTTCCCTCCTTCAACTTAAAACCATTTCCCCTTGCCCTGCTGTTATCTACCCTTTCAAAGTGTTGGCTCCCATCCTGTTTATAGGCTTCCTTCAGGTACCGAAAGGCTGCAATTAGATCACCCAGCAGCCTTTTCTCCAGGCTGTACAAGCCCAGCTCCCTCAGCCTATCTTTGTAGGGGAGATGCTCCAGCCCCCTGATCATCTTTGTGGTCCTTCTCTGGACCCTCTCCAACAGCTCTCTGTCTTTCTTGTACTGGGGGCTCCAGAGCTGGGTACAGGGAAATGTAAAATAGGGGTAGAGAACGCTCCGCCTCACACGGATGTTACGCACTGCTCTGCTCGCGTGTGCTGTCATCGCTGCCTGCAGCCCAGCCGTTCCCACAGCTCCTGGCACCAAGCCTGCTGCTCTCAGCTCACACCAGAAATTCCTCTACATGATTTCCAAGAAGGCGTTGGGATCTTTAGTCTGCCTGTCCGCTGTTACTGCATTGATCTGGTAAGCATTTGTTGGTTGGTTAATGTTTAAACGTGAGTTCCCTGGCTGCAGCTGGAAGCGTGACAGCAGGTCGGCACAGGCAGCGTGTTTTACAGGAAGTTCCTCTTAGGGTAACGATTAACAGCAACCGCCAGCCCCCTCTCTCACCCTAACAGGGCGGCTCTTCCCCACCCAGCCCTGGCTGCACCCATTGCTCGGCAACCTCATGGTCCCTCCTTGCTCTTCATGGCCTGTGCACATCTCTGTGACCGAAGCTGAAGAGAGAAAGAAACCTTTGCAAACTGTTCTGTCTTTCACATGTGATTTACCCAGCATCTCTGCTTCAGGAAGTGTCACTGTGGGACGCTGCTGCAATTGCACGCTTCTCAGTTCTGAACGTTGCCCTGCGTCTCCATTTGTGCATCCATTTTGAAAGCACGTGGAGCTCAGTTTTGTAGATGGCTTGATGCAAACAATATTGAATCCTGATGTTTCAAGCTCAGCACTTCTGGACTCCTTTTAACCTGAGCTTCCCGTTTACACCTTAGCAGCGCTGTGTTCTGTTAAAGGCCGAATACAACATATGCTATGCTAATGAGTAAAGTAGACCAACAGTTAATTAAAGTTACTTATCACAACCTATGCCAGATTCTGAGAGTGCCTTGGGAAACACCAGGAGCGTGTATTTCAGTGCTGCCTGTCTTGTAACTCTTTTCTATCACTTACAGGATTGCAGTTGGGAATTGGAAAGTGCACTACATCCCATATTATCTTCCTTGCCCTGGAATCTTGTAAGTCTCCCGTTTTGTATGTAACAAGCATCATAGGTCACTGCTACAAGACCTGAATTTTGCTGACAGTACACCTGGTTGTTAGCAAGCGCTCTCTTATCTTTTATTTGGTGCAATAATGAATCTATGATTAGAGTCTCTCACATAAAATCGTGGTGATACAGCCCTTTCTGTTCAGTCTGCTCCCCCTTCAGACCAGCTCTGTGTTTGTACAGCGTGAACAAAGGTCTCAAGGTCCTTTTTGTTGTGTCATCATGGAGTTGGGTTCGTTATCAGGGTGCGATTACACGCTTATACCTGTACACACATGGTCTCTCTGTGCTTTGGGATGTGTGTATCCAGGGTTGCTGGGTGGAGAAACGTAAGTCAGAGGGGTAAGATGAAGGGTAGCATAAGGAGTTCAAACAGAGTCATTACAAATGTTGTCTCACAAGACACTCATTTCTCTGACTGCTGTTCCAGGTGCGATGTATTTCGGGTAGCTCAGCCCTCCTGGGGAACAGGAATGAATGCACAGGGAATGAACATGTATGTGATCAGCACTGGCAGCCCCAACAATTGTGTGCTTCCCTGGTTTTTGACCACTGCACTGATTTACTCACAGACTCAAAGGGCTGCCATCCTCTCCCCACTGCTGTTCTCTTCTGTGCTCAGCTGCGATTTGCCGGGCAGCCCTTTAAGATGTGCACAGGCAATGCCCAACTCTTTATACCAGTGTGCACAGCCACTGGAGTGAGAACTGGGACAACTGTCTGTACACCAGCAGGTCCTTAAGCTAAACCTGTGTCCTGTTAAATGCATCACAGACTCTTTATTTTCCCATCCCATCACGCAGCTCCAAGAAACTCCAGTATTTGGAAGAGAAGCCATTCCAGCTTTTTTCAGAGTAAGTAATATCTTTTTATTTCCCATTATTCCTCTCTTCTGGGCGTATTTTGTGTATTATTCAAGGGATATTTCTTCCTTTTTACAGATTATATTATCAGCAACCGAGAGTGCTGGCTCCAAAGTAAGTTTCTTTGTTTGCTGTTTGTTTCTTGGTCCTGCACATTACAGAGCTGCTGCCTTTGGCTTGGGTACTTTGTGGCTCTCAGACATTCAAAGGTCTGCTATTGGGAAGAGACTGTTCTCAGAGCAGTCAGGCACTGGCACATGCTGCTCAGGGGAGTGGTGCAGTTATGTCCCTGGAGGCGTTTGAAGGATGGGGAGGTGTGATACTTGGGGACACAGCTTAGTGGGCAGTGATGGTGGTCTGTGGATGGTTGGACTGGGTGACCTTAGAGGTCTTCCCCAACCTTAATGGTTCTGGGATCCTCCTCATTTGTTCCATGAGGAGCCCAGCTGTGTGGGTATGCCTGCAGCTGCCTATGCTCCTCTAGGATTGATCTCAGTCACTGTACACTTGCTTCTATACCTTCTGTATGTTCCTAATTAATATATTAGCACAGTCAGGCCATCTACGTATTGCTGCCAGGGACTCTGAGATGAGAAATAAATCTCCAAGTCTAACTACTGTTACTTCTGGAACTGCACTGTAGCTTTAACCAGCTGTGAGTAAGCTCTGAATCCATTTCAGGACAAAACCAAGCAGGTGCCTTGTATGACCTTCAGCAATGCTTTCAGCCAACCTGCTGGATCTTACCCTGGAATAAATTACAGGCAAGTCTGCCTGGGAAGCAGTCAGAGCAGTGAGCTTGAACAGACAGGGAGGGTTTTGGGCAGCAGCAGTGAGACGTGGCTTAGGCAGCCCTCCTGTCAGCTCATGTTTGTCAGCAGTCTCTTTTGAGCCAGCTCCTATGGCCTGACTCTTATCTCCAGCAGCTCCGCTTCGTCAATAAGCACACCCTGTAGGGAGGCTTTACCTGGCTGTTGTGATGGGCTGTGCTGTGGCTGAACGTTTCACGCCTCCAAACTGGAAGAAATCGATGTGCACAGTCAGCTGGTGTGTGCTGGAGTAAGTGAGAACTCTGTAGCTTTGAGTGCACTGCTTCCTAAAAGGAGGTGTCTGGGTGCACTGAGTGGGTGCACGCCTTCATCTTGTAATTGCGTGTGTTACTACAGGAGAGAGTTTGGTCTCTCTTCAGCTGCCATTGCCTTGGGAGCATGACAGGTGGGAGACTGCTCTAGCATCAAAGTGTGACCCTTTACCATGTGGCCATCACCATCTTTGTTAGCAGGGTGACACAGATCGTGGCCCAGGGGAACATGAACAGGCGAGGGGAAGGCTGATATTGTAAATAACATTCTGCTTAAAAAAACCAAAAAGGTGGTGTATGGAAACTGTTAATCACAGCCTGAACCTCTGATTAACCCTCTGAGGCAGGTGATGGCTCAGCTGCGGGAGCACAGGTGAAGGTAATTCAACTGTGCTCCCGGAAGGGGTGGAGCTTGACTCCACCTCTCCTAGATCCCATTTAAGGGCTGACTACCACTAAGGCAGCATCTCTTTTGAGATTGCTCCTGTGTGGAGTTCCCTGTGGCGAGCATCCATCCTTGCCGTGAAGCCTCAGAGTGGGTGAGTTGTTCCCTATAACCTCTGGATATTCATTTGTTACCACCTTGTATAATAACAACCATACAGGTGGGAAAGGAGCCCTGAAATGAAGGAAGAAAGTGGAAATACGTACAGAAGAGCCTGATTGTACCCAGTATATTCAACACTTCCACTTCCCCCACTCAGGAGATCAAGGATTTTCTGTAGCTCTTACATATTTGAATGCCAGTTCATATAAAGAATCTTGAATTCTTTCTGAATATGTTAAAGCTATATATAAATAGTAGGGAAAAACAACTGTCATGCTACAAGCTGTGTTTTAATAATTCCACAGCCATGGAGCATATTTCTGTAATGATTTATATATTTCTACTTGCATTTTAATCCACTTGTAGCCATGTGCATCAGAGTGATAACAAATGTGCATAGCTTCCCATTCTGTGAGTCCTGAGGTCATTAAACTCCCCTCAGCAGATAAGTCCTGTAGGCTTAAATGAGATTTCAGTGTGTCATCGCTTTCTTTTTTTTTGGCCAATTTCATAAACAGCACTGAATTTCAACCCAGGAATTGAAATGTCTATGCTGTATTGCTGTATGACGTTAAGAGCATGGGGAAAGAGATCTGAACACAATACCATCCATGAGAAGTCAATACTGATGTACTCTCCGGTGTTTCTTCCCCGTTGGCTTGAAACCAAAGGGAATGGTCGTGTTTTGTTAATGTTGCCCTTTTTTCAGGCGTCGGGATGTGCTAACAGTCACACCATGGTTGGCCCCCATCGTTTGGGAAGGCACCTTCAGCCCTGAGATCCTGGACAGTGCCTACGTGCCACTGAATCTCACCATAGGGGTGACAGCCTTTGCCATTGGAAAGTAAGTGAACCATTTCTGGGGGACCCAGTTCTTGGCTGCTTGTGGAAAGGTGCTTTGGGCTCTTCTTGTCCTCAGCAGAGCTGAAGTCTGTTCCAATCTGCAGCCTGTTTTTTATGCTTAGGTAGAACACCTCCATAGAATGGCTTGGGTTGGAAGGGACCTCAAGGGTCATCAAGCTCCAACCCCCTTGCCACAGGCAGGGCTGCCAACCTCCATATTAATACTAGACCAGGCTGCACAGGGCTCCATCCAACCTGGCCAATGTGCTATGTCCATACTCATACAAGCCTGTAAAATAACCTTGGCACCCAAGATATCTGCAGAAATTAGAGATGAAGATAGGTGGTTGGTTGGCCAAAGTGGGGATGATGGACTTGTTCCTTGTTCTCTACCGCTCTTCACTGTATATACGACATATGCATCCTTACAGCAGTACCTAGTAATGCTCCCTTGTCTTCGTTCACTGAAGTACCCTCCCTGATCCACCATGCAGCCCCATGTCTCTGCTGTGCTGCTCACATTTGTCCATACAGATACACGAGGTTTGTGGGCCGCTTCCTGGAGTCAGCAGAGATGCACTTCATGAAAGGCTATCGAGTGAACTACTACATCTTCACTGACAACCCCAAGATGATCCCTGATGTCCAGCTGCAACCTGGCCGAAGGTTTGATGTTGTGCACGTCAAGAAATACCCCAGCTGGCAAGAGATCTCCATGCGCAGGATGGAGGCCATAAACCTACACATAGCAGAGAAGAGCCATCAGGAGGTGGACTACCTCTTCTGCCTGGATATTGATATGGTGTTCCACAATGCTTGGGGGGCTGAGACCCTTGGTGACCTCGTAGCAGCCATACACCCTGGTTATTTCAATGTCCCTCGAAGCCAGTTCCCATATGAGAGGAGGAGCTCTTCAGCAGCCTACATCCCTGATGGAGAAGGGGACTTCTACTATGGAGGAGCTGTGTTTGGAGGGCTGGTCAAGAAGGTCTACGAGTTCACCAAGACTTGCCACATGACTATCCTGGCAGACAAAGCCAATGGGATCATGGCAGCCTGGCAGGAAGAAAGCCATCTCAACAGACACTTTCTCTCCCATAAACCCTCTAAGGTGCTCTCTCCAGAATATATATGGGATGACACGAAGCCAAAGCCCCCTGAAATTTTCCTCATACGCTTTTCCACAGTAGAGAAGAACTACCGGGAGATAAGAAATTGACCTCCTGATCCTCGCGGAGAGGCGTCCTCCACGTGATCCGACCTGCTGAATGTTAGCTCCCAGAGAAGATGTCCCACTGTGGGTAGTTTCTCTGGAGAGTGAGAGCCTTAAAGCATTTCAGAAGCAGCAGCCAAAGTGGAGGTGAGAATGGAAAGGTTTCTACATTCCTAATCATTGTAAATACAAGCGTTGCGCTGGGGGCTGCAGCACACCAGAAGGCATACAAAGGGTCTGCTGTTGAGTAGAAGGCTGTCTTCATAGCAAGGCTGCAAATGCTGCTGTTTTGCATGTTTTCTTGAAGCTTTGCAGAAACGTAGGCAGGATCAAAACAGGCTTTGGCATCCCTGTGGAAAAAGAAAAGATGCAGATGAAGGTCTTTCCACTTAAAAAATACTTAAATCACCCTGCTTTTAAAAAAATTATGATTATTATTAATTTTCACATACTGTTTTCAAACACTTGGTAAGGATGAGCTTGCCCTGGGTGCAGGTTATCCCTGATCAGCATGCAGCAGTCACAGACTTCAGCAGTGAGATGCAGGAATCCCTGACAGACCAGCAGTGGCACTTCACATAGCACTTACCTTCCACTTCCAAGCTGTTTTGGGCAACCAAGTTCAGGCTGAACTGGCACAGTTTAGACCCAGAGAGCGCTGTGGGTTTGTTCCAACCACAGATGTGCTCTACACCTTCTTGCCAGCTCACACATCTCTGGGGCTCATGTAATCTTTTCCATGGTGTGAGAGGTCCACGTGCTTACTCTCTGCTTCAGCCTTCTCCAAGTTTTCTGAGCACTATAAAACAAACTGGCCAGAAGCTGTTGGAGCTGACAGCGAGAGCTAGAGTGTTTCCTGCAGACAGGGTGGCTTCACTCCATAATGAGATGCTCTTAAAGCTGTATGTTCAGCTGGGAGCCGGGGTTAACCTTTTCTTTGCATGAACGTGGTGAGGAGCTGACCCAGGCACACCTTCCAAGCCTGTGAGCTCATGGGGCAAGCAGGTGGGGAGGGTGTCCAAACACAGGGGTACAGCTGTGCCTTGCCAGCAGCAGCTGCAAAATGGATCATCAGCTGAGGTTACAGTATGGAGGTCTGTGTGTTGTTACCCTGCTGCAGCACATCTGCTGTGAGCGTCTTCCCTGTGAGCTCCTGAGGAGTGCTGCCAGTGGGTGCTGCAAGTCTGTGCCAGCCTCAGTTGCTAGGAAGATCTTTATCCCAGTATTTCCAAGGACAGGCCAAAACCAGGATTATGACTGACTGTCTTCTAGTTCTAAAACAATTGTGTCCAAAGCCCAAGCCTGACCTTAGGGTCTCATTATGTTTGTGGCTACATATGGGCATATGGAGCCCTTTGCAAGCCAGAAGGAACTGTCTGGTTTGATCTCCTGCACAGGGTTAGCCAGATAATTTTATCTCCTGCTGTCAGTATCAATGTCATAATATATAGCTGAGCTGTGCTACATCACTTAGAAGAGAATTCAGGCCCAGCACAAACATCAGGTGATGCAGAAGCCACAAAGCCACAGTCAGCTCCTCCTGTGCCTTAATTCTGCTCCAAGTCAGGCTCTGTTTTTGGCCACTGGACTTTCTTCTGCCATGCTAGATTATTCAAATTCCCGTGCAGATATTCATATTCATGTCACAGTTCTGCTCACCAGGGCTGTGATTGGAAGCAGTACCCAAACAGCACCCATGTCTCTGGGGAACCAGGAGAGTGCGGCTGCAGGAGGATGCTGTGCTCCCTATTGCGGCATGGGAGGTGCTCTCTCAATCAGCACATGTCTCTAATTAATGAGAGCCTGGACTTCTGCCATCACTTCCTGCTGATTAATCCCCTTCCCCTAGCACCAGCAGCATGCTTTGCTTCTCGCCTTTGCATTGTGCAGCCTGAGACCCGTGGGCTGGGGGGGAGCTCCACAGGGACTGCTTTCTGGTCTTAACTTTTCACCAGTGCTCTGTGGGGAAACTGGGGCACACAGAAGCAAAGCATGGTGTGGTGCTGCTGCATGTGGGAGCTGCCACGGGGCGGGGGGGGAGGTAATGCTGTGTCTCATGTCCTTATGCCAAGGGAATTTAGACTTGGAAACATGCTTGCTGTACTGCCTGGAAAGTGAATCAGCGCATGCAAATAAATCATCACCCAAATTTACATTGTCTGGGGGTCTGATCGTGCTTTCAAGGTATTTCTGACTCAAGCACTCCTTGTCCTTAACCAAACATCACATTGTAGCTTGTTGCTTTCCCAAGGGTCCCTTGCCTTGTTCTGTCTGTCCCCTTCTGCTTGGCTGGAACAGATCCACCATTCATTGTCTATCTAATTTAAGAATGCACCTGACAGCCTTCTCTCCTTGTTCCTGCTGGGGACAGGCATAGTGCAGCCATCCCCAAAGGAACACCTGCTTTGGGAAACAAGAAACAGAAACTTCCAGCACTGAAAATGGTCCCAGGTGGGAGAAGGATGAGAATTATTTGTACTGGAGCCACATTAGCACCTTTTTTTTGCCTTCTTGGGTTTTCCTTTATCCTCCCATAGATGCAAAGTGAGTTTCCTTCGCAGCAGGAATTTGTTCTGATTCCAAAGGGCAGCTGTGGGCACTGGGAGTCCTTTTTGCTCGCGCACACTTCCCCTGCTCTGCTTCAGCTTTTTGCCCAGTGAGGGATCCCCAGGGGGAACCACACAGAGAGCAACAGCTGCTCTCCGTGTGACAGTGATGGGCACTGGGGGTCAGCAGAAACCAGAGGGCTCTGCAGCAGTGGGTTGCGCTTCACTCCCACTAAATCCCCACAGTTGCCAGCAAAACTCCTCAGGGCAGTGATTCCTCAGTGCCTGCCCACCCCCAGCTCCCTCCTTCCCTGTGGGTAAGAGCAGGGCTGCACTGACTCGACGTTTCTTGGGCTATATTTAGAATAAACAGAGATCCACCAAATGTCGCTGTTTCAAATCGAACTGCTGTACAGCCACACGGGTAGAAAGGCAGCTTAAACCAGCAGCCACCGCCTGCCTTGCCCCTCCTCTGAGCCTTCAGCTAATTTACAGCAAGTCAGATGAGTCCAAATGATTTTATTTTTTTCTTAGTGAGTTTTGCCTGCAGCAAATTACATCATTACAGACCTTCTGAAATATGTATTTTCCCCACCGTTCAGCACTGACAGTGTTGCTATAATTAGAAGGACGTTGCTCTGTAGCAGCATCCAGTGCCAGAGAGAGAGCCCTCGCAGCGCCTTTTCCTTTCGTGGCTGTGCTGCTCATCCAGAGCCTCTGGTGCTGCTGGTGTGAAGCCATGGAGCCGTGAGATGCAATGGGCTGTGCTGTGCCACCAGCTCCTGCCATGACCCCGGTGAGGCTCCTGGGGGCTGCATGCATTGGTTCCCAGCAGCGTGGTGGCCAGCTCAGTGTCCCCAAGGCGGGAGCATTGCTTGTCTCCATCCCACCTCCATGTTCACTTGCCCGTGGAGAGTGGCATATCTCCCACTTCTGACATCACTCAGCGATAGCACGTGTCATCAGCCTCATCAATATAAACTATGAGCACTGGAGCCTCACTGTTTCCAGGGCAACCCTGCTCCTCTCAGCCTCCTCTGTCTCACCAACTGACGCCCCATGGAGCTGCGCATGGAGATTTCCAGCAGTTTTTTTCCTCGGGTTCCCCCGTGCCCCCATTTCGGGCTCTGGGCTGAGCAGAGCTGGGGGCTGGATACTGTCTGCACAGTGCAGTGCTGCGCTTGCCTCGTTGGAGGCGTTGTGCAGGGCGCAGCCTGGCAGCGGCGCACGGGGGATCTCTCCCAGCAATGACCCGTTTCTCTGCCCTCAGCTCTTCTATTTATAGCTTTGCACAGCAGCACCGCGCTGCCAAAACACTGCAAACCGCAGCTCGCTCCACGGTGAGGCCTGAGAGCTGCTATCCTCTGAGGCACCTGCAGCTCAGACCTCCCAAAGCTGAATCCGAAGAGCCGTGGGGTGCTCAGAACACGGGGCTGAGGGTGCAGTGGGAGCAGCTGCCTGCAGGCATCCTGGAGCCGGGTGCCCTTGCACCCAGGGAACAAACAAGCAACCACGGAGCTGCAGTCCGAGTGCACAGCCCTGGGGTCAAGTCTACATCCATGGAGGGTTGGTGCACACCCACGGGGGCTGACACACACACTCGGGAGCGGTTCTGCACCGCCGGGGGCTGATGTGCATCCACGAGGGCCGCTGTTTGTGCTCCCACTCCCGGGGCAGGTGCAGAACCGCGGGAGCAGATCCGCACGCAGGGGGACGGGCATCCGTGCGCACAGCCTGGAAGCAGAGGTGCAGCCCCGGGGTTGGCGTCCTCGTGCATTGCGGGGGATGCGGGGGATGCGGGGGATGCAGGCGCGCAGGTACCTCGCACACTCCGCTCCGCGCCCCTCTCCGGGCGGAGCTGCCGTTCCCCGCCCTCCCTTCGCAGCCCGCCCGCCCCCGCCCCGCACTCCGCTCCTCTCTCTTAGCTGCGCTGCGCGCTCCGCGCTGCCGGTGCCGGCGGCTCCCGGTGGGGCTGCGGGGCCCCATGGCCGGTGCGGAGCGGCCCCGGCCTCCGGGCAGCGCGGAGCGGCGCTGAGCCCCGCGGAGCCCCGCAGCGGGACCGGCGCCTCTGGCAGCGCGGCCCGCGGAGGCTATGAGCGGGGCATGATGATGATCGACAGCCAGGTGAGCTGAGCGCTTTCCTCCTTCGGCTTTGTCACTTTTCCCGGTGCTCCCGTGCCCCGCGGCTCTACAACAACAGGGGCTTCCCCTTCTGCACCCCGGCTGCGGGGGTCGCGGGGACCCACGCGTATGCGTTTGGTTTTCTGCGTTCGGAGGGGATGAGCGGAGCCGGGAGGAGTGGGAATGAAGGAATAGGAGGGAGAGCAGCACAGCTCGGGTCGGGTACGGGGGTCGGTGCGGTGCTGCGGCCGTTCCTGGCTGCGTGCGGGGCTGCAGCGCTCAGCCAGGTGGCACCAGGAGCTCCCTGTCCCCGCTGCTGTGTTCGTGAGACTGAAAGAAGCCAAATTGGGCCTAAAGGGGCAAAAGCTCTGTGCTCACGAACCCCGTGGTGCTTTTGCAGGAGAGTGCAAACCAAGGAGAGTGTGAACCAAAGGCAGAAAATCTGGTGGAAGGTTCCTCATCTTCTTTTGGTCCTGATGCTCCTCTGATTTTATACTTTTTATTCCCTGCTTGTTATTTATACTTATCCTTAATTTATTTTTACTTTTCATTCACGTGCTCTCCGGCCCTGAAGAGGGATGGGGTTGGTGCCCACAGGGCGATGGGAAGGGAAGTGGGCAGTGATGAGTCCTGGGAGCCTGGGAATGGAAAAGGGAAAAGGCTGATGCTGCGATGGAAAAGTGGGATGGGAGCCATTTTTGGGCTGGAAAAAACATGCATCCCATAGCTGCCTTCTGCGAGTGGGTCTGTTTGGTCCAGGCCTGGTTTGCCTTGCCCCAGCACTGGGAACAGAAGCTGAATTAGCTCTGGTGGACATGAATGTGTGAGGCAGGAGCTGTGCCAACATGTGTGTGTGTGTGTGCTGGAGCGTGGCGTGTGCCTTTGGAAAAGGGCATTGGCAGCCAAAGTGCAGGGTTTGCATCAGAAACAAGACTGCTCTGTCACCGTGGCTGCGGGTTGGAGGGAGAACCAGAAAGTCAGAGGTATAAAATTGTGTAGAAAATGATGTCCGGAGCTCAGCCTCCCAGCTGTGCTGTGGAATGAACATTGCATTCCTATGGAGTGCGTTATATAAAAGTCCCAACGTTTGCCTTCCTTCGCTGCGTATCCTCACCCCCATTTTGCATGTGGGTAAACTGAGGCACACAGAGGTGTTTGTCACCAAACCCAACGGTGTGCATAGCACAGAGCGCAGGTCCTGGCTCCCAGTGCAGGCCCTGCTGGTGAGGGTGAGCACGTTGCCATGTCAGGGGTGCGATTCCTTCAGCCCTGTCATTTTGTTGTGACTACCAGGTGAGAGGAATTTCCAGCTGCACCCACAGCCGCACCCGGTCAATGTGGCTGCACAGCGGCATTCTTCGTGCCTTATACGTGTTCCTCTCCCTGGTTGCTATGAGAAGGACCCACACAAACAACAGAGTGCTGCAAAGCAAACAAGCTGAGCAAACAGGGAGGGTTCCCCCCCCCCCCCCTTCCCCTTCTCTGATCTAATCACTGCAGGTGTGTTCTTCAGGGAGTCCTGGATGGGAGGGTTCGTGGGGAAGGGAGGGTTCCAGCCTTAAAACCAGAACTTGCATGTGAGCGGGGTCAGAAGGTGGCTTCCAGCTGGCAGGAAGGTGGAGGAGAGATGCAGAGTCCCTCCCCAGTGTGGCTTGGCTGCTCCATCTGGAGCTCCCACTCATGCTTGTATGCATGACCATGAGCAGGGGATGCAGTGGCTGCTGCAGAATAGATCCCAGTGTGGGACGCTCAGTGCAGTTTGTTGTCCGGAGGCAGTTTGCTTTGCAGAGGTTCTTGGTGTGAGCAAAGGATGGGGTTTTCAGGGCTATTTGTTCTGGGCATCTTTGGGATTATGTGTTTCAGCTCCTCACAGTGCTTTTGCTGTGCCACCCCCTGTATAGTGCCTGGCTGTGGGACTGTGAGAAGCAGGGGTCCTGATCTTGCCTTGTGATCTTAAAAGTGATCTGCACTATCCATCAACATCTGATACCTTTCCCATTGCTATAGCAACACATATCTCGCAGAGGATGCCAGCGTGCTCTCCAGGCAGAGAAACCGATTCACCTGCCACCAATCTGCAATCCACCAGGAGCAGGGATGGCTGACTGCCTGCTGCCCACAGCTGCTGGCTCTGGGAGGAGCTGACAGGGGCTCACGGCAGCTGACCCTGCTCTTCCCACCTCCTGCCTGCAGTTCCCTGGGATCTCGGGGTCAGGGTTGCATGGCATCAGGTGCTGGGATCTGGGACTTCTCTCCGAGGGGTATGATGGGGGTGGTGTCAGCAAGCTCACTGAGGTTGGGAGGGTATTAGGGGCTGTTTGTGTTCTATCTTGCCTGTAGAGGCTGGAAGTTGAGCTCCACCTGTGGCGTGCAGTAGGTTTTTGACCTGCTTTGCCTTTCGCTCTCCCTTTGCACACTGCTGTCACTGCATGGGCTCTGGGACACTGTGGTTTGTTACTCTTCCATGCAAACCAGAGCTGTTCCCAGGCATGCAGCGATGGGTGGCCATTGGGATGGCTGCAGGGATGCCTTCCCCATCCAGTGGTGGTTGCTGCTGCCTTTGTGCGTCGCTCGGTGCTGGTTAGGGATGCATTCGCCTGCAGTTGTGACTGTTGTGAGCTGGGTGAGCCCACGTGCACACTTGCGCGGACCGGGCTGTGCAGGGCCGAGCGGAGCTGTGCAGCAGATGGCACTGTTGTTTTCCCTGTGAGTTATTGGGTTCTGCCTTTGTCGGTGCCTGAAGGGTCAGCGGATGGAAGGGGGCTGTGGGGGTGCACGGCTCTCATGGTGGGAAGCAGCACCAGAGCCACACTGTGCTCCTGGACTGCCTGAGTCCAACCGGCAGTGAGGCTGCATCCATCTGCGTCCCTTGGGGATTTACACTTCATGTTCCATGGTGTCCTGACCCTTTTTATTCCCAGCTCACCCTGGGGTATGCCTGCCCATGCTGCTCTCCTGGGGCTCTCTGCGGGATGCCGGATATTTGCTTTCTTCACCATTATTTTTTTTTTTCCCTGCACTTCAACTTTTGGCTGTGGGTCAAAACCAATGTTTGTAGACATGGGCTGACGTCAAAGGCGGTTCAGCAGAGGCGTGTCAGGGGATCACGGGCTCACAGGACAGAGTTCCCACTCCCTGGAGGCCAGGAGGTCATCCAGCAGGGAGATCTTCCTGTGCTCCACTGCTCTGCGTGCAGAGAGCTTTGGCAGATGGGGGGAGGAAGGGATGAGGGAGACTGCCCCAGTGGGATGCCTGCCTGCTGCAGATCGGGGAGGGGAGGAGAAGCCCCCTGGGCCTGAACTGATTCTGCATGAGATCAGGAGAAAATCAAAGGGGCTTTGCATACATGCCAGAGCTTGGGGATGCTGGGGCATTCCAGCTCCAAGCTTCCCTGTCTGGAGAAGAAAGGCAGAAGGAAGAGAGAACAAGCTGTCCAGAGCTGTGGGTGCCCCATCCCTGGAGGTTCTTAAGGCTATGGATGGGGCCCTGGACATCAGATTTGGGTTGGAACTGGATGATCTTTAAGGTCCCTTCCAACCTAAGCCATTCTGTGGTTCCGTGTGATGGGATCCTCCCATTACCCATCCACGGGGGGCACAAACCCATTGCTCCTCTGAGTGCCGCAGGCTGGTGGCTGCTCAAGGCCCTGGTTTTGCTTGGAGGAGGATGAAAACCCCAGCAGGCCCTGAGCTCTCTCTTCAGCATTTCCATGGTGATGGGCAGGCACCTGTGCACAGTGACTGGAGCAACAAAATTCACCTTTTTCTGTGAGATGTTTAAGTTGTGGTCTGTCTTTTGCTGGAGAACTTCTCCAAGTGCAAACAGGGTGTTGGTAATTAAGGGCGGACTGAAATGCAGTGATATATTGATATTCTGTGGCCAGCTCTTGCAAATTTGTGTGCATGGGCACTCCTGTCCTGTGCAAGAGCTCCCAGCTCCTGTGACAGTGACCTGCTTGGTTTGTGGGTCAGATCTGGCACAGCACCTGCAGGTGTCACAGCCTCACATTTGGGGGAGCCCCCAGTACCCACAGAGCTGTATGCTGCACTGGGTGGCTCCTCGTGCTTACACAAGTCCCCTTGGTGCTTCTGCCACTGCTGCTTGAAAGGGTGTTTAGTTAATAGGATTATAAAGCTTTCCCGTTGTTAGGCAACAGAAATCAATGGTGGGCCTCCAGGGTTGAGCCTCATCCAATTTGCAGCGGTCGCTCGATGGCTGTGCATGGTGTGGGATGGAGGATGTGCACCTCCCATGCTGTGCCCCACTCCTGTGGGATGCTCCTGTCTCATGGCACTGGTTGTGTGTTTGTCCTGCTGTGCACCTACTCCAGGAATATGGACCTGTAAGAAGGTTGCCCAAAGAGGTGGTGGCACCCCATCCCTGGAGACACCAGAGGTCAGGGGACGGGGTTCTCAGCACGCTGTGGGTGTCCCTGTTCACTGCTGAGTTGGATCAGATGGCTTTGAAAGGTCCTTTCCGACTCAAACAGTTCTATGACATCTGCCCATGCAACAGGTGTTGTGCTAGAACAAGCTGGTGGGCAGGGGACCACACATGGTGGAGATTTCTTCCAAGCCCCTTAGCCATACAGCATTGTGAGGAGGGGGGGTTGGGGAAGCCCTGGCTATTTGCATGGGGCTGGGTGGCTCCAAGCTGCTGCTGCTGTGGCTCTTATCTCTGAGCCCACAGTTTGCTGTCTGACAAGTGACACTGAGCAGGGGTGGGGACCTGCAGATAACCCCTTGGCCACGTGTTGGGTAGGCAAAAGCATGCACTGAGGTGCACTTCAGGTGAATTGCTGGATGCTCCAGCTCTGTTGGGCACTCCAGGTCATGCCTTATGCAGTCTGTGAGCCCTGTTTGTATGCAGGTCCTGATGGACATGGCCATATGCCCAGAGAGCCGCTCCACTCCTGCTGCCAGCCTGGGCTCTCTCTGCAGACGGCTGCTGCTCCAGCCTGGCTGCCAGGTGGAATAAACCCTCACCAAGAAATAATCACTGGTGACAGCAGGGGCTGTCGTGCCTGGCCTGTGCCTGCAGCTCTCTGTGCCCCGCAGCACTGCTGTCATGTCACACAGACACTGTGTGCAGCAAGGATCTCTGTTCCTGTGGGGATGGCACAGGGATGGGTGAGCCCTGCTACCCACCTGTGCACACCCAAAGCTGCAGCATGCTGCCCCCAGCCCAGGCTCTGTCCCCATCTCTGAGGTCGTTATGGAAACTCAATCAGCCCGTTGCCATGGCAGCCTCCAGCTCTCTTCCCTCCCAGTGCCATCCCCACTGTGACAGCTCAATGTTAGCAGCTCCCACAGGACCGATTCCAGCAGGATGAAGTGCTTTCAGCGCGGGATGCAGCAGCAGGATGGCAGCACTGGAGCCCCACTATGCTGCTGATGCAGGGAAATGGCTTCAGAAGCAGAAGGGGGGGAGGGGAGCTGTGGGTACCTCCTAGTTCCTGCTTAGGGGGAAGGTCCTCCTTTGCATCCTCCCCAACCCTCCATCCCTGCTGCTCTTGGTTGCTGCAGTGACCGTTTCCATGGAGACCGCATCCAGGGACCATGATGGAGAGCATCCCTGTCCATCCCCATGGGGAGCGGGAGCTCCCGGGGTGTGCTCCATCCCAAAGGAAATCTGGGATGCTGCTGGAAATCCCTCAAGTGGAAAACGTGTGGAGGAATCCCAAGATGACTAATTGGTTCCCCTTCCTTTTAATAGCTGGCGTTGGTAATTGCTGCTCCGTGCTATTAAAGGACTGTCTGTGCTTCACACAAACTGGTTTTGCATACGTTTCTATTCTGGGGGAACTGGGGAATTCATTCAGCTCAGGGTGCTGACCAGCTGGGCTCTGCTCAGGCTTAAATATGAGCTGAGTTTATTCTCTTAATTCATTTGGGACAAGACAGACAGATTTCAAATGGGACAGACAGAAGCACCATGAGCTAGATACTGAGCTGCCTTGGGTGTGCACTGAAGAATCAGTGTCCCAGCCCTGAAAAACCCACGGGGCTGCATCCATGTGTCCCAGCCCATGCCCAGCCTCCATCCGTACCCATGGCTCCCTGTAAATGCCACCACGTTTCTCCCGAGGGATGCTGCCATGTTGGGATTTCTGTGCTTTCAAAAGCAGATTTCCTCTTACTGATAAGCTTCAGAGGGGAAGAGCTGCTGGGATTTTCCATTTGCCTTCTACTCGTCACGCTGCTTTATTTCCTCTTTGCCTTTCCATCAGCCTCGCGCCGTGAAAATAAACCAGTCGGGTTTGCATCATTTCTCTGAAGCGAGGCATTCTCCTCCATGCGCAGGATGCAGCCATGTTTGGGCTTGTGGACAATACTTGGAGTTGAAATTTCCTTGGAAAAACAAACTCACCATTGTTATTTGTGGGAATTCTTTCGTTTTATGGAAGCCTTTGATGCTTGAATTCACCAAGCATTGAGGCTGGCTTTCCTTGGGTGGGTCTTTGTCGCTCGGTGTCAGTGTGACCAAGGGGTGGGTGCTGCATTTTGGAGCATTTGGAATGTTTGTGCCGTGGCAGCTGTGCTGGGTGTTGAAATCCTCCTGTGTGGAATTTTGTCATTGAAACCTTCATCCACCTATGTGGAGGCTTCACTGTGCTCCGTTGTGAAGGGCCCCAAACGATGTGCTTGTGGGGAGCAGAGGCAGCTCCACTTATTTGCCCTGTAGTTGCTCTGTTCCTGCCAAGGCAGAGTTACTGCTGTGAAGCAGTGAGGTCCCGATGTGGGTTTTCTCTGCTGAATCTGCAGGAAGCAATAAAACTCCCGTGCGAAGCAAAATGGGGAAGCACTGGGGTCTGTGCCGGCACTTCCCACACTGCTCAAGGGCTGCGGGCTGAGATGGTGCTGAGGGGGTTTCTCCTTCACACCCTGCAGGGCTGCCCTGTTCTGTGGGCTCCAGCAGTGTGTGGGTCCTGTGTTGGGGATCTGCTGCTGATGCTGGAGGGTGTGGGATCAGAGCTTCCACCCGTGCCAGCCAGCCTGAAGGCAGAGTGCTGCTGTTCTGATGTCTGTGTGGGATCGCCCTGTCTGGGCTGCTGAGGTGCTGGGGGAATCTCTGTGTTCTGCTTCTGCTGAGTGTTGAGTTGTCCCAAAGCACCTCCTGGGCTTCTGCTTTAGGAGCACAACATCCCTTGGTGCCGTAGGTGAGGACAGGGGACATTTCATGCCATTTCTGGGGTCGCATGAGTGCCCTCATTCTGCATTTCTGTGTGTGCAGCTGCGCTCGCATCCCATCACCCAGTCCCAGTGCTGTGGGTTTGAGCTGGTTTCAGAAGCAGCCGTTCCCACATCCAACCCTGTGTGCTGCTCTGCCTGGCACTCCCCCAGCACGTTGTGCTTGGTGTTTGGCTTTCCTTCATGGTCTCCCTGTGGGGTTTGTGACTCTGCTGTAAGGGTGAACTCTCTGGCATTGTTCAAGCTGCCTGGCAGGGGTGTAAGGGAGGAGACACAGGGGGCTGCTGGTCTCTGGGGACCAGTACAGTAGACCCTGGACGTGCCAGAAGCACATGTTGTGGGACAGTCACCGCTGTCATCCCTCCCTTGGTGCTACCACAGGATGTAGGGACATCCCATGGACCCAAGAACCAGCGGGAGATGGGAACCCTACAGCTCCTTCACATGGGCTCGGTGCAGGTTGGAATCACCTTCCTGGAACCCGAGCTGTGGGTGCTGCCCATGCTGGGTGCAAATTGCACAGCCAGTGATGGCAGCATGAGGCATGGGGCAGTCTCCCATGGGAGCACGTATCACTTTGAGTCACTGGGATATGGTGACTATGCCAGGATGTTTCCTGGGCTGTGACACTGCCTTGTTGGCATGAGAGGGGCAGTTCCCAGGTGGTGCCAGACATGGGAGGGCCCTGGAGGCAGCTCCCTATCCACGTGCAATGGACAGGAGCCTGTCCCAGAGCTCCCGTGCTGCACTGGGCTCCTCTGTCCCACCTGCCACGAGCATCTCCCACCCTGTGTCATCACTGCAGGGCCCAGCAAGAAGGGCTGCAGTAATGATGGAAAATCTGGTTTGTTTAAGGGCAGTGGGGGTTTTCATTGGCTTATTCTTGGAGTTTTGCGTCACCTCTGTGCTGGGCACTGCTGCCTTGCAGCAAGGCACTGGGATGCCACATCTCTGGGCTGCATATCTGGCTCCATCTTGACCCACTGACAGCTCTCAGTAGCAGAAACACCCTGGTTTGTGCCGCTCTCTTCTGTCAGGAAAACTCAGGTTTGGAGCTGCGAGGAGTGGAACAGGCAGCCCATGCCGTGCTCACCCAGGCAAAGCTTCCCACGCAGGATTGACCTCTAAGCAAAAATCATCACTGCTCACTGCATTAATTGAGTGCCACCCTGCATTGCCAGTGCCATCAGTTTCTCGAGCGCTCTCTGGGTATGAATTATTTAAGCCTGGCTGTGGTCCTTGGAGTGTAGGACGGCGCTGATCCGACAATGGGCAGCGGGGATGGAAGAGGAGAGGGAAAGAAAAGGGGAGGCTCCAGCCGGGCTCAGGCATGCTCCCTGTCTCACACCCTCTCATCCTTCCAGCTCTGCCTGTTTGCTGCCACAACAGCCAGCGGGAAAGGCTGTAGCTGCCGCAAGACACAATCTGATCGCAATCAGAAATCAACAGCCGGCACGACCTGTTGTGCCTCGGAGACAATGCGCGGGGTTCCGGGGGTGTTGTGCATGTAGATGAGGCTGGGAGCATCACACCGAGCCAGCACCCAGCTCGCCCCGGAAGAAAGAAAGGAAGAAAGAAAGAAAGAAAGGAGCGGTGGGAAGCGGCGTGCCGCGGCATGCTGGCACAGGGCTGCTCCGCCAGCACGGGAGCATCGCCCGCCGCACGCACACCCGCACACACCGCCTCCCGGCGCAGCTCCTCGCAGCCCTTTGATTTGCGGAGAAGGAAATAAGAGCTCTCGGAGCGGCGGCAGCTGTTGGCAAGATGCGCTGAGAAAACCGAGTAGGGAAAGGTCTTTGCTCTGCCTCCCCGCCCGGGTTGGAGCTGCTGCTGGAAGAGGGGCGGCGGCGGAGAGAGAAGAATGAGCAGCCCCTCCGTGCCGGGGAAGATGGAGGCGAAACCTTTGTTCAACGTGCAGAAGGCGCTGGTGCAGCCGGTGCAGATGTGCATGTTGGACATCCCTCTGAGCGTGCAGGACGACGACGTGAGTGGAAGCGAGGCCGGGGCCGGGTGGGTGTGCGGGGGGCAGCCAGGAGCCGTGACCCCACCCCGGGGCTGCCCAGGGGTGGTGAACTCGTGGCAAAGTTGAAGGTGGCACCGCCTCCGGGTGCAGCCGCTCCTTCCCGAAGCGCGGTGTCTCGAGGCAGGCTGTGCAATGCTCTTGCAAAATGCATCATGGAAGGAGGGGTCTGGGAGGCAGGCGAAGCCTCTCTGCGTGGTGGTGGTGCAGAAGGCTGGGTTGGCTGCAGGTGTCCGGGCTGGGAATGGCTCTGCTTTGCTGGCTGCGCTGCCCGTGGCTCTGACACGCAGCAAAGCAGCAGGGCTGCAGCACCCAGGCAGATAAACGCCTATGCTTGGATCTGCCTGTTGTCACCTTAACTCTGCCCATCGCAGGAATACACCAGGAATCTGATTGTGGAGGGAAAGGCTCCCGTACTAAAGCTGATGGAGAATCCCAAATAGGGTCTAAATCGTTTCCAGAGCTTGCAGGGGGTTGGTGGGCAGTTCCCCAGTTGGGTGAGGGTTTGGGATGTGCTCCAGGTGCTGGTAGCACTGAGGCAAAGCTGGCGGGCAGGGGAAGCCCATGCTCTTACTGTGCTCTTCAGCGCGTGTCCTCCCCACATGAGCCTCTAATCGGCAGTTTCTTGCTGGTGAGCAATTAGTGCGTCGTGGAGAATGCTACCTTCGCTCTTCTCCATTATCTGTGTGCTCACAGGGATACAATGACCATGGAGAGGAGCGCCGGGATGAGGGAGGGCTCCCTGCGATTACCTTGCAGGGGTGTGCAGCCCCAACCTCTCCACCCCAGCAGGGGTGGGGCTCCTATATTTAGAAACAGCCTCGGGCTTTTCCAGCACCTACAGTGCTGCTGTGCTAATGAGGATACCTGTGTCGGCCACTGCAGAGCCAGCGGGGCGTGGAATCGTGGGAAGCAGGAGGAGGGGTGGCAATGAGTGATGCTGAGGAGGGGAGGGAGCTGCTGACCTCTTGGTTGGAAGCTTTATTCTCATTTAGCTGGGTTTGTCAGCAGCTTACACCACCCCATAGCAGCACCTGGGGCTGGGTTTCCCTGTGGTGTGGGCTACTTAGGGACTGGTGGAAAGCAGACCCGGACAGTGGTCAGGATGAAGCAGGGGATGCCCTCCATGCTTGGAGTGACTTCCTCTTGCTAGTCATACCCGTGGTTTTATTGCAGAACAATAATAAGTAATAATAATCGAGGGGGTTAGGCACTGTTGGAGGGCTCTTCTCGCTTGCCTGGGTTTTCCACTGTTCCTTGCTCAGCAGTGTCGTGGGGCATCCCTGCCCTCAGCCCCCAATGGGCGTTCACTCCGTTGTGCAGAATGGAAAGGGTGAGCCCATTCTGGTGAAAATTCTGACCAGGGAGAGCACGTTCTCCATACTTTCACTTACACTGGGGCTCTGCCTGTGTATTTGTAAGAGGGAAACCCATGTGAGGGATGCCTCCTGCCTTTGCCAGCAAGTGGGGGTGAGGTGGCTGCACCCGCAGAGCCAATGCCTCACCGTGCTGGTGCAGCATCTGGGAGAAGTTTAGGTAAGCATTGCACTGGGATTTTGGATGCGCATACCCCAGTGAAGCTCTAATAACTGAACAGGGTCCAGGCATTGATTCCAGCAGGGAGCGAGCAGCTGAATACTACCCACACCGCAGGGCTGGCCCCAGCCCAGAGGTGCCTTGGCTGGGAAAACCCAGGCAGGTCTGCAGGGATGAGAGCAGACACCATGGGTCTACCTAATGGGAAAGGACGCAGCACTGTGCCCTGCCACTCTTCAGTGTACCTGGTACGTGTCCCCTGTCAAGTTTGCACTTTGCAGCCAATGATGGGAAGGGATGTAGCAATGTGTGTTGCCTGTGCCCACATTTGGGTGCTGGCAACTGGATGGGGAGCATCGCCCCCGCCACCCCCAAGCTCTCATTCCCACCTTCCCTGATGGCTTTCCATGGGGCCATCAGTCTTTCCCTTTCATAACCCAGCCAAAGCAGTTGCAACATTTCCCTGGATGCTTCTCTTGCTATTATGGGTAGGGATTTCCAAAGCTTTGCTAATAAAAGAGTAACAGTTTCTATATCTGGGAAATGGGGAAATCAATGAGCGGACTGTTGTGAGCGACATAACGGCTTTTTGTGGCAGCTCAGGCAGTTCTGTAACACGACGGAGCTGGAGGGCAAGTTGGTTGGTCAACTTCGTCAGCAACATCCGCTCTTGTGAGTGATGGGACAATGCCAGTGTGGGACCATCTCATCCCGAGGGGGTGTCCCTCTGGGGCTGTGTGTCCTGGGAACACTCCTGGCTGTGGGAACCATGGGGTGAGGTCACCCCACTGCTGCCCTCTCCGTGCCCCCCAGCCCACCCTGGTGCCCCCACATCCCTTCTCCTCAGCCATGTCCTCTTGAGCACAGTCTCTTTGACTTCAAAGCGGTTCGCAAACATTTTCCACTCCACTGGGCTAATTAGTCAAATTACATTTCACATGCTAATTTATTCCTCTAATATTATATTTTTTTCCCAATGTACTGGCATAGAGGGGGAGATAAAAGCTTCATTTGACCTTAGAGCCAGGCCCAGGGGAGCTGGAGATGGAATGAATGGTTTGTGCTCAGGTTTGCTGTGACACCGCTCCTTCCCTGCCTCTTTCTGAGATCCCATTCAGGCTTTACGTGTTTTAGCTGACTGTTACCTTGGGTGTAATGCACGTAGAAGAAAATCTTCCAGATCAGCAATAATGAGTTACTAATTTCCAGCTTCATTACTTGGAAACGCACCGCTCTGCAGCACCGGTTGCACCGTGGAGTGCTGCGGAAACGGCAATCAATGAATCCCGGCTGGAGCCAATGGGAATGGAGCGATCTTCCCAGCACTAATTGGGCATTGAAGCTGCCCTGGGGCTTCAGGCTGATAGATATGGCTGTGAAGGGGCAGGAATTGAGCCTTCCTCCCCAGGCTTGGAAGGCTGAGTGCCCCCAGCATTCCATGGGAGCCTTTGGGCAATGGGATGAGCTGGGAACACGTGGCATGGAAGCATCTCATCCCACTGGGGGACCCTTGCTGATGGCTGAGCCCTGCTGAGGCACCCAGCACCCATCCCTTCAGCACTTTGCCCTATGCAAGGGGCTTCCACCTGGCAGTATGGGGTGCTTGTACAGGTCATAGGGCAGAGCTGGGTGCTGGGGCAAAGCCGGCGCTGCAAACAGCCCCACAATGAATCAAAGGCTTTGTCGTGCTTATATCAAAGGCTGTTTCTTTTCCACTGCCTGTGTATGGTAGATGTTATCGAGAGGGAGGAGCTGAAAGCGAGCACTGAGACTGTTTCCTGACCACAATTACAGTGAAAAACAACAAATCCCTCCATCCCTTCTCTTGGCCAAACTTTCTACTGGGGTGAATCATCACTTGGCTTCTTTGAGGAAAGCTGGAAACTGTGCAAGAAGTCACCCAGCCTGAATTCTCATCTGCAAGGGCAGAGATCCAGGAGAGCACTGTAAAATCCCAGGGATTCTGGGAATTCTCCCAGCAAGGCTGTGCCCATCTCTCCGGTAGCAGAGTTCCCCCATTAGAGGGATGGGGCAGAGGGTCACCAGTCACCGCTGCCTTTGGCAGCACTGCTCGCTAACTCGCACTGAGGACGTGATGTGGTGTTCAGGGTGACATCCTCAAGAGTTTCCCTGCTGCTTTGCTCTTCCCCCTCCCAGCTCAGCACCAGCTCTGTCTGACAGCCGAGGGCAGCATGAGGCCCTTCTCCTCGCAGCTTTCACTCTGCAGACGTGTCTCTGCAAAGCAGATGCACAATTAATTGCCTGGAGCTGGACCCTGCCGTGCCTTCAGATGTGGCTTCCCTGGAGCCCTCGTTTCCTGCTGACATACGCTCCGCTCTTGTTGTGCTCTGAAATGTCCCCACATCATCACAGTGAGAGCGCAAATTAGGGCTGAATTTCACCACTTGGGTTGCAAATAGCGCTGAGGAGCTGCCCAGCTTGGAGCCCTGGCCTCCATGCAATGCATACAGCCCCTTTGGTCTCAGTGCGATGTGCTTGCAGGACAGCAGAGTGCTGCAGCCCATCACCGAGCACAGCTGGATGCAGCCAGGGCTGGCTCTGATGCTAACCCGGAGTGATTTCATTGCATGATTTTGGTATTTGTGCAGGGAGGGTTGGCTCCGTCCCGCCTGGCGGAGGAGCAGCTCTCCCTCCATCATATGACCGTGCTGTAATGTGCTGGTGGCTCCGTTTGGGCAGAACTTGTGATATTTGGTATTTTTAACTGCTGGGGCCACGTGTGTGGGTCACGCAGGCTGTCTGAGAGGGGAGCTGCGGTGCGTGGCTGAAACCTTCAGGTGTTCCCTCAGTGTCGATGGTGGCCAAGGACAGCATCCCCAGTGCTCCTCTTCCCCTGTGTCTCCATGGTAAGAATCTTACTCTTGAAAAATAACCCTAGAAAATACCCTTCCTTCTGTTCACACTTTTCTTCTCCCTTTGGGCTTCTCTGTGCGTTGCTGTCAGAGTTTGGTTTTTTCCTTTTGTCATAGCAACCTTCCCCCTGCACTTCTGCTTCCCATCCTTGAAACGAAGCACAAGTTAAGAGCTGCAGGTAGGGAGGATGGAAGAGAAACGGCCTTTCATGCCAGCCTGGGGGCTGCTGGACCTGCATAGCTGGGGCAACTGTGGGGCACTGGGATGGGGTCTGCAGGATGGGAAGTCCTTGTCTGTGGGGGTCACACTAAGGCAGCCCCTGAGCTGCTGGAGCCAGGAAATAGACACTAATCCCTACTGAAAAGGAGCAGAAAATCCCGGATTTCCCTTCCCATTTGGCAGAGGGATGGGGGAAGCACGAGGCAGGAGACGGACGGGCTGCAGGGCGCAGCTCCAGCTTTTTGCACTGCACAAAGCCTGCACCCCACCCGGCCCTCTATCCTTGATTCTTTTGTGGTCAGCCCAAGGCACTGCCCTGGTGATCCTGCTGGCTGCATTGCAGCAGCAAAGCCCCTCCAGAGACCTCCAACCAGCCTCCATTTCCAAGCTGCACCAGAAGAGAGGTTTGCGAGTGGCACTGAGTGTCCACAGAGACTGGGAGGAGAAGCAGAGCTCTGCAGGGCTTTGGCTTTTGCAAGAAGGTGACTCAGTGCATGCCAGGCTGGTGTTGCACCTGCATGCTGCCACACTGCGTGTCATGGAAACACTGACACAGCTCCTCAGCAGTGCATTGCAAATAGCAGTGGGGTGATTAACCATCGATATGCAATGGTGTGAGCTGCTGAGGTGACAAAAGTGGATGGTGGCTGTGCAGGAGGGGATTGATCAGTGTGAGCCATGATCGGAGGTGGGAAAAGCTCCTGGATGCTGCAGGAACGGCTCTGAAGGTGGACCCAGCATATAGGGAGCAGCTTGCAGTGCTCGCCCTCTGCTTCCTGGCCCTCCTACAAACACCTGGGTCACATTCTCTGTCCTTTCTCCCCGGTGGGTGTCTGTCTGTGTCTGTGTCCTTTTCCCAAACGATTTCTGAACCCACATCATGCAAATCTGGCGGAGGGCTCGCAGGTAATTAAATCTGTGTGAATATAAGATGGCTGAGCGGAGGAAGAGAATCCTGCGGATTCCCCCGAGCCTCTGCAGCGTGAGGTCGTGTGCTGATCGACACCAGCAGGTCCACATGGGAGGCACTGCTTACAAACGCTTCAGCCGCAAAAACGTTTTCGCTCTCAGTTTGTGCAGTCTTAGGCTCAGAGGTTGGCACTGTTGTTTTAATGGAAGCTGGAGTTCTTTGGTGCTTGGGGCTGAGGTGGGCAGGAGGAGCAGCGCCCACCAAGGGGTGCAGCTGGCCCAGTGGGGTCGTGTGGCCACGAAACCCCCCACGGAAATCTGGGAGGCACACTGGGATGACTTCCCCTGCTGAAACAATGCAGGGCGGAAACCTTTAAAGTGGTCATTACCGAGAGGAAAATTTTTAGGTTAAAGCACCCTTTGTTCTGAGGGTTTACCAATACCTGCGACGGCCAACAGACTTTTGCAGCTCCTAATTGACTTTTAAGCCATTTGGCTGTATGTGTCATAGGGGTAATACCAGGGTCTGGTTTCCCTTTCGGCACTTCCAGGCTCCTTTCCTGCTGCTTCCATGGTCAGCACTGACAGACCATGTCCACATCTGCCCTCCACATCCCAGCCTGGACAGAGAGGAACTTTCCCTGGGCTGTCAGATGCTGTCCTCTCATTGGAGCTCTTCCTCCCTGTGCTTGTGCCATACCAGCTTCTGCTGTACGCTTTCCCTGATGAAGAACCATTGTTGGAACATCCCTTTCCGTAGCTGCCACTGAAGTGCTTTGTTCCTGTTTAACTGGATTTCTTTGAGTACCCTTGCTTGTGTACTTGTAGCATTAACGCTGTGTGCGTGGTACACCTCAGTGCTGTGTTTCCAGGATCTGACATTTCAATCTGCACCACCTCATTCCTGTTCTGGTCTATCTGCACCAAATGGGCCGGAGGAGGGGTTAGAGCAGGGCTGGAGAACACGCTGGAGATGAGCAATGTTTCTTTATTATCCACTGGGAGTTCTCTATTGATCCGGTGCCAGATCCTCGTGTTTCTGAGAGGCTCCTTTTACACAATTCAGCTGAACGCGTCGTTTTGGCTGTTTACCATCGCTGGAAAAATGTACTCCCTGCCCTTGAGTGTGGGTCTGAGAGGCCGAGCTCCCATCCCATCCATTTTCCTCTATGGATTCTGTTCCCTTTGGGAAGCAGTGCAGAGGGACCCCGCGGGGCTCAGAGAGCTTTGTTGGTGCTGCGCCCAACGTCAGCAATGGACAGTGCTGTATTTCTGTATATGTAATGGCATCTGATGATGTCACCCTATTTTTCTATTACATGTTTTGATTTCAGAGAGGAATTTATCCTCTCTTCAGGGGTTACACCCATCCATGACTTTCCCTGCCTGTTTCTGTGGCTTCATATGTCTTCTCTTGCCTACCGGTGCTTTGTCCTTTCCCTTCTATCAGCCAAGCAAAGGTGGAAGCTACAACTCAGTGCAGCCAGGAGCCCTGAGCTGGCTGCATGCTGATTGCTAAGCAACAAAGAAAAAGGGTTTTCCTGTTTTCCTTTTGGTTATGAGCACCTGAGGTGGTGTTTGTTATACGAGCTGACCAAAACGCTCTGGCAGAAAGGCAGCAATGAGAGAAACACTGCCTTCAAAGACACAGGATGCAAGAAATACGCATCGGTGTCTGCAGCGTGACAGGCTTCAGCTGACCTTGGAGCCAGAAGTTCAGTGAACGTTCCTTAGAAAGTGCCCTGATTCCCCTTGCTGGCAGCATTCTGCTACATACTCAGAGGTCTGCAGGTCTGAAAACCAGAGGTTGAAGTTATCACCCTGAACAGAAGGTGCTTCAATACCGTGGCAAAGTGGATTGGTATGAACCATGGAATGATAAAGACTGCAAGAGGTCTCTAAGATCATTTAGTCCAGCTGTCAAAGATGAGGAGTAAGGACGGGGTGGAAATGATCCTGCAAACTGCTTTGTCTTCCACATTCCTGGCACAGTTATGCTGTATGGCTGAGCACTGGGGCTCTGCAGGAGATGCTGTGCCCAGCTGTGCGCGGGGCTGCAGGTGACGAAGCGCAGCAGCGTGGGGTGGAGAGGTTAACTCCTAATGCCCAGGGAGTTGGTGTGCTTCCTTCATTAGGCACTGATGATCTTTAGGAGAGCTGGCTGGGATGTGTTTGTTCCTGGATTTTGAGAGCGGTGCTGTAACTTCACATCAGCATTAGGGTGTGCTGAGTGCGGCAGTGATGTCAGGTTCCCTTCTTGCACAAGGTCTGAGGGTTTTTCCCTGGAATAGATGAGGAAGTGGTGCTAGTTCTTCATTTTATGAGAAATGCTAGTGATGATGATGATCATCATCATCACCTTCCAAGCTAAGACTGGGGCTTGGAAAAGCAGCCTGGGGGAGGGCTGGATGGAGCTGGGGGTGCTCATGGGCTGTGGGATGAGCTTGTGTATGGTGAGAGAAAACTCAGGGCACGCACTGAGCCCTGGTGCTGAGACAAACATAGGGTCTGAACCTGCAGTGCTGCCCCAGAGGTGCTGAGCTCATCCAGGGCACTGGCTCAGCATTGGCACATGCTCCCATTGGTGCCTGTTCTGCATCATTTGCCATGCGGGGAAGCCTGCAGGCTGTGGCAGATGAGGGCGGATCTGCGATCTGAAGGGGCACCGGTTTGTGTTTATTCAGCCAAATGCTCACTGTGGAGTGATGGGAAGGAACCGAGCGAGGGGTTTCCCGCAGCACCCGGCCCTGTGTCTGTCTTTGCTGCTGATGCTCACAGCTGACATCAACACAAAGTGCTCGGCCTGTTGTGAAAAGCTTTTGCTGAGTTTGCCAAATATGAAATGATTATTTGTATGATTATTATTATTATTTTACCGAGTCATTCAGTGGTGGATGCTTCCCTTAAATCCCCAGTCCTGGAGTCACGTGCCTGTAAGACAATCCTAGAATCACAGAATGGCTTGGGTTGGAAGGGACCTCAAAGACGAGAACTTGCACAGATTTTTAAGACCTTCAGAGCTGTAGGGGAGGAACCCAAGGGTGTTGTCTGATGCTCGCCCTTCAGAGGCAAGGCAGAAGCCTTGAGCATGTCTTTGCTTTGGGTCTCAAGGCGTTCAGGAGCACCGGCCCCGATGTCTGAGTGTGTGGGGTTGGCAGTGCTGAACAAACATCCTGAACTGGGGCTCCTGACCCCGCTTGGAGTGTTTTGCTTTTCAGGCCCAGGATGTTCCCAGGAGAGGGGAAAGGAAACTGCCTGGCTATTTTTAAACCCTCACCATTGCCTTCCTGCACTATATTATCCATTATCAGAAGTGTTTATCTCCTGAAATTATCTTTAGTGGTCAACCACGGGATGGGTGAGTGCCACCCATCGAACAGCTCCACAGCTTTCCATAGAGGTCAAACAACGCTTGGGGGTTCTGCAGGGGTTTGCAGCTGCAGACGAGCAGTGCTGCTATCTGTTCTGTGCACTCAGTGCTGAGCCATCCCAACTGTGGGGTCACAATTTCACCTCCCCAAGAGCTGAACCCTGGCTTCTCTCCCCACGATCCCACAGCCCTGAGGGCAGCACCTATTGCTCTGGAGGAGCCTGATCTCTGCATGCACTGAGCTCTGCACGTGACCCATTGCACTGCAAAGCACATCTCACTGCATCACACAATGCTGCACGGTGCGCAGGGTCAGGATTGGCATCACCCCGTAGAGCATCCCAAAGGTGTGGGGCTACGTGCAGCCCTTGTGCAGGGCTCCGTTCCCTTTCCCATAGTGTAACCCTGGAGGTCCTGTTGACCCTCTGCAGCTCCAGATAAGCGGGACAATAGCTCGCATTGTCCTCCCTCACCCTCCTGCCTGGTACGTTTTCAAGTTGAGGAGTATTTCAGCTTTGTTAATCCTTTCCTGCCCAGGCAGGAGGTGCCCTGGGCAGAGCTGGATGTGCAGCCCCTATATTCATGCTCTCATTGGAAATAAAGCCGCGGGGCTGCACGGCTGGGAGGCTGCTGTTATTTCAGCTGTGCAGAGAGCTGAGGCGTAAGCGTCTGGGTTTTGGTGGTGTCAGCAGCAGCTGCCGTGCGTTTATCGGCAGGGAAGGAGAAGGGGCAGGGAAGGGTGAGAAGGATGCTGAGCTCAGTGTGTGCATGAAGTGTGGAACAGCTCTGCCTGTTTCTCTGTGCCTCTGAAAAAAGTTCTGTTGTGTGGTTTCGGCATCAGCCTGAGAGCTCAGAGACACTTTAGAGTGGGATCGGCAGCCCTGCTGCCCCCCAGCCCAGTTCCCCTTTCCGTGCATCCCTGCAGGGCCACTCACCGCTGCTCTGCACCCTACTGTGCCCTGGTGCCTGCGCATCGGGGCCAGCACGGGAAGGGGCCCAGGGTTCCATGGGGCTGTAACTTTGGGGCCAGAACGGGAAGGGGCCCAGGGGTCCGTGACTACAGCGCCCCATAAATCTGCTGGGGCTGGGCGGTGCTTTGAGCACAGATGGCACCATGGGGGCCGAGCTCGTGGGACGAGAAGCAGCCCGGCTGAAGCACTAGGTTAATACTTAGCGGTGGGTTCGAGGTGGTGCGGTCTGAACCCGAGCTGGATGTTAGGAGCTGCACGAACACTCGGCTATACCAAGACCCTCCTCCAGAGCCGGCGTCCCGCCCTGCATGGCTTCTCCCATTGCCGCCCACCTCAATCCCCTTTCGCTCGGCTCCGCGCTGCCCCATCCAGCACTCCCCCGCAGCTCCCGGCTGAAGCTCTGCCCCCTCCGCCCGCGCCTTCCCCCGGGGGCCGAGCCGAGCCGAGCCGGGCCAACCCCCGGGGCGGGCGGAGGCTGCGGGGGAGGAAATCCAAGCGCCGTTTTCTCGGCGTGCCGTCGGGCTGCTCCGCTGCTGCTCCCTCCGGCAGCCGCTCTCCCATCCCGGGGGCGGTGGCGGTGCGGGTCCCCGGTTATCCCGGGATCCCGGTCCCCCCGGGCCGGCCCGGGGATGCGGTGGCGGTGCCCATGGTGAGCCGCCGGCACCATGCCGCCCCGCCCGCCCCCGACATGTTCGAGGGCTGCCGGCGGGCGCGGAGCCTGTGGGGCGGCGTGAGGCTGGAGGTGGCCGGAGAGAGCAGCCCCGTAGTGCTGCACAGCTTCACCCAGCTCGACCCCGACCTGCCGCCGCTGGAGGTGAGAATGGGGGTGGGGGTCGTGCTGTGATGAGTTGGGTTGGGGCTCAGCCCGGTGCAGGAGGATCGCGGTGCTCGCCCTCTGGCAGCTCCCGGAGTTAAGTATGGGGACAGCTGTGGGACAACGCGGCGTTGTTTCGTTTCATTTATTAAATAAGCGAGTGGCCCTGCTTGGTGTTTTTGCTCTGAGCGGTGGGCAGGCTGCCAGACCGGGCTCTGCAAAGGGCTGCCCTTCCTCTGAACAAGGGGGGAAGGGGACAAACCTCAAAACAAGGTTTTTTAGCGTCTTATTAAAAATCTTGTTAATATCTCAGCTGCTTCGCGCAGGGAACTGCTCTGATCTGCCCTTAAGGACTTCGGGCTTGTCCAAACCACAGAAGCGTCCTCTGGGAAGGTTATGGGCATCGGGAGGGCTTTGCTGGAGGATGCAAAATGTTGATGTTGCTTTGGGTTCGACCCCGGGCGGCTCAGTGCTGGGTGCCTGCAGCTCAGCCCGAGCAGTTTGTTGCATGGAGGTGGAGGCTGAAGCACCCAAAATAACGTGAGTCAGAGCTCTGGCTTTTTTCTTCGGAATGGGTGATCACCTTCTGCGTGCCAGGAATGTCATCGATTTGGAGCGAGCGGTGCTGGGAGGGAGGTTTGGGCATTCCTAGCAGCACGGAGCCCTGCAGGCTGGAGGCACAGGGGTTAACATCGGCGAGGTCAGGGGCTGGGCTGGGTGCAGAGCCAGCTGCAGATGTGCTTCGTGGCTCTGGATGCTGGTGAGGAGGGTGAGGGGGAATAGGGTGCGCCCCTCAGAACCGCTGAGTTCTGTGCAGATATCCGGCACCGCTTCAGCACGGCGATTCCATTCCTACCCCGTAACCCACGGTGGAAATTCCTGCTCAGGCTGTACGGGAAGGGATCAGTGCTGGCTCCAGCCCTATCGCTTCACCTCTGGCCTGGCAGCAGGGATTTGTCAGCTCATGAAAACCCTCTCCAGCTTGCTCTCCCCCCCTTCTTTTCCCCCTGCTTCTCTCTCCTGGGGGTGGGCGTGCTGACATTGTTCGCAGCACATCATCTGGTTCATGTTATGTCTGGCAGGAAGTCCAGCCCCTGCGGCCCGCTGCGCTCCGGGAGGCTGCACGGGGCTGCGCTGTTGGCAGAGATGCGGGAGGAGCGGGGAGGGGGCGGAGTGGGGGCTCCGGTGCTTCTCCCCCTGGGGTCAGCCACCCCATGCACCCCCACAAGAGGCAGCCATGGGGCTGCAAAACAAAGTTATGAGGCTGAGAGCGAAGTTATGGCCCTTACTGGTGCTGGGTCGGCCTCTGGGCGTGTGCCCAGATCATGGAATCATTGAGGTTGGAAAAGACCTCTAAGATCATCAAGCCCAACCATCAAGCCATCCCCAACATGCCCACTGGCTGTATCCTGGAGATGTCTGCTCTGGGCCCATGATGTGGCTGTGTGAGGGCAGAGCAGCCCCAAAAAGCACATCCTAGAGTGGAATACAGGCTCATTGAGCCACGTGCAGCAGGATTTTCTTGCTGTCATTGCAGCATACAGCTGGGGAAAGACACGCTGAAAGGGGACAAAAAATAGAGTTGTTGTGGCAACTGTGCTGGCAGCAGCCTGGCTTATAAGCCTCAGGTTAGGTTACTCTGCAAGATGGATCTGGGAAGGAGAAGGTGGATTATTCAAGTCCTCCCCCTCCTGTATTGTTCAGAGGTCCAAGGGCTCTTGAACTGGTTTTAACCGTGGGGAATGGCAGGTTTAAACCAATGATTTTTTTGCATGCCTTTTGCTTGGACCTTCCTGCTTCCAATCCAGCCCAAATCAGCACTGTGAGTTTGGGGGTCCTCCTGTTCCATGCTGCACACACAGCTGCAGATGGATGGCCCAGACTGGGGTTGGCACTGCCCAACCTCCCTGCGAGCAGTGAGGGCTGATGCCTATTGAAAACTCTGGGATTGTTGCTATTTTGGCTCTGTTTGTTTTCTGAACAATTAGGAGAATTCTCAGTTGCTAAACACATCCTCGAAAACTTGAATTGCTCAGCCCAGATGCCTCGGAGGTCAGTGCTGGTGCTTTACAGCCGGGAAGGAGGGGTGAAGATCTCTCTTAAAAGCCATTTTCTTTCCACTTCCAATGGAAGAGGATCCTTTTCTCGCAGCCTGTTCTCCCCGAGGCACCACCCGATATGCCCTGTGCAATCTGCAGGATGGACATCATCTGTCGGTGCTTCTGGAGAGGGACCTGCTTGTGGCTCCCGGCCAGAAGGGTTGGGTGAGCTGGGAGCTGGCTGAGATGTGAGTGCAGGAAGGGAGCGAGGAGGTGGGAGGGGTTTCTGATGTTTGTTTGATATCATTAAGAGGAGCTGGAGAGAGCTTCACCGTGTGTTTGGATAAGGCTTGCGTTGCATGCCCTGTTTCCATGGGGCAGGAAACCCTCCGGGACTGGGATCTCACTGAGGTTTTAGCAGGTTTGTAATCCCAGATTAGCAGCCCTGGAAACTGGAATCTTGTTCAGCCCTCCTGGCCCCACAGGCTCCACTTGTGCTGCGCCAGGGCCCCGTGATCCTACTACGGCTCTGCTATGGCCATTTGTTTTCTGGCTATGGGCAAGGGGTTTCCAGGCAGGGCAACTAAATGTGAGCTTGGAGGATTCCTAGGCTTCCTTGTGCTCAGATTTGTGTGTGGAATGAGTTCAGATTCTGTGGGAAAAGAGCAAATTGACTGCAGAGCTGTGGGGTTGTGCTGCTCGTCTGGCCCTTCTGCTTCTATACTGGGAGCCCGGCTGCAGCCACCCCACAGTTTGGGCCAGAGTGGGTTGGTCTGGCTATAGGATGGGCTCTGTCACCCTTCTGCCTCTAATTGCCAGCCATCACATTCCCCACAAGGATGTGTAATTGAAGAAGCACAGCGCTTATTTAGGTCACTCCAGAACACATGTAAGGGCTGGGCATCCCCTGCTTGTGCTTTTCTCCAGTGCTGTTATCTCCAGAGCTGCCTGAGTGGCATTTTTGTAAGTCGTGTTCCTTTTATTTGAATGCATACTTGCAGCTGGGCTGTTTCAGTTCTCAAATATTTCTCTGTCTCCCACGGACCCAGCAAAAAAGGGGGAGGGAATGCCATTTCCAAGGAGCAGGATTCGGACTCTGAGCTGGCTGCAGCGGGGTCCATGCACTGATTTGTTAATCCTGTGCTGTTCTTGTGCGGTGCTGAGTTAGACCCAGTGGCAGCATCCTTGTCCTATCTCAAAAAGGGCTCCTGGAGTTGTTGGAGTTTGTTTCGCTCCTGTCCCAGCACAGGGACTGACCCGCTCGTCACACCAGCCCCAATGCTCTGCAGTACTCTTGTGTTTGGACTTTGCTCATGAGCCGTTGGGAGAGGGAAGCCTGGAGCCCTAGGAGCAATGTGGCTGCTCCCTGGGATTGGCTCTAGGGGAGAAGTGAGGGCCAGGAGTGTGGATGGGGCAGGGTGGGGTTGGGCTTGGCATTAGGGGCTGGGGTCAGTGCTGCTCTCCTTTAAGGCAATAATGAGCATGGTGGGTTGATGGCTGGACTAGATGATCTTAGTGGTCCTTTCCAACCTTAATGATATGGTTGATCATGATGGAGCAGTGACTGCAGCACCCAAAATCACTGCACCTCCTGATGGAGTTTGCTTTGTTTGGTGCTTGTGGCATTATGCAAACAATCCCTTACAGCCGATAGCTGCGTTCATTGGTGCAGATTCATCCAGTGCAGCACTTCTGCTATCAGATAACCACAGATTGCTTGGTACGTCTTATGGTCAGTAGTGAGTTTGCTCCTGTTATGCCATTGGGATGTGGATGGGCCCTGTGCTGGGATGGCTGAGGTGGGATGGAGGTGGCTGGGGTGTTCCCGGGGCTGGTGGTGGAGGAGAGGAGTTGTTTTGGCTCACACATGGCACAGACTGGGGAGGAAAGTCATCGGAATCTGGAATGCTGGGGCATTATTTTTAGCGTGGCTTTTCTTTCTGCTAACCGCGCTTTAACAACGAGCAGCTGAGCTGAGTGCCTGTGTGCAGACCTGGCTTTAAAGGGCTTGCTACCCGTCTTACCAGAGCTGCTTTTCATGTAGGGAGCAAAACCACGAGGCATTTCCCTGCTCTTTGCAGCGGTTGTGTCTCCATGGTGACCCGAAAGCTGAGAGCCCCTGCCCGCCTCGCCTCTGAAGTCGATGTTTTGGTTTGTGAAGCAATGTGGGTTTGGTTGGGACTGTTTTGGAGTCAGAGCTCAGCTCAGGAAGCCACGCTGGGCAGAGCACGGCATGGGGCTGCCAGGGGCACCACTTATCTACAGGGAGCACTGGGGATGCTGCACATGGTCAGTTTGGATCCCAAACCTTGCCTTTCAGTCTGGGCCAAAAAAAAAAGGGGGGGGGGGGGGGAGGGGGGATTGGTGAAAGATGTTGTATAAAAAGCTCTGTGGGTGGCTGTGTGCATCAGGGCTGCTGAGGGATGTGTGGTCCTCTGTTACGGGAGGCCCAGGACCCTCTCATGGCCTGGATGACTCAGGTTGTTACATCCCGTCCTGGTTGCAGCAGTGGGAGCTGGCACCTGGACAGCCTGCACTCCTGCAGCTCCGCTGTGACTCAGAGCATCACCATCGCTGTGGTGTTGCAACCAAGTGCTCACTGCCTGGGGTGTTCCTTAAGGGGTGTCCCATGCACCCCCTCTCTCCCCATCCTGCTCGTTCTCCTGCAAAGCTTGGCTTTAAAGCGGTGGGAGTGTTTAGGGGTTGACCCCTCTTAGCCCAGGCTATGGAAGGAGCTGGTGTACCCCAACTGTCCCACATCAGATTTGTATTTTCACTTTGAAGGGGAGGGCTGCATGAAGCTGCCTGCTCTCCACCTCCAGATTTTGGGGAACTCTGACAGCAGGGTTTGCTGCAGGTCACTGTGGCTGCTCCTTAGACAGGGGCAGCTGCAGGAATGGGGCTGAGGCTCTGCTGGGAACTGGGGGGGAGGAGGGAGAATTGGGGCTGAGAGGGTTCACCCACCCTGGGCACCCTCTTCCTCCCCTGGGATGCACACACCCATTTCTCTGGGCAGGGCTCTGGAGTGCATGTTCAGGCACTTGACAACAGCTCGATTTTTGTGTGTGTGTTGGTTTTTTTTTTTTTTTCCCCCAGTTGTTTTCTCTCCAAAGGTGCCAATTAAAATTAAACCCTCAGTGGCTTCAGCTGTGGAAATCACACGGTGTAGTTGACTTTGCATCCTGACTGCAGGCCCCCCAGGTGCCGGCGTGTTGACTCCTGCCTCTGTACCTGCTTATGTAGCACCTCCTGCTCATTGACACTTAGTTAAGTAATGCTCTGAAGCTGAGAGTTCCTTGATTACAAGGCGAAAGCGTTGCTGTTCCCCCTTCCATCTTCCTACAAAGCAAAGCTGCCGCAGGGGAACCACGCAGAGGGAAAACGTGCAAAAGGAAAAGGTGCAGAGGGGAAAATGCGCAAAGGGAAAATGTGCAAAGTGAAAACGTCCCCTGCTCAGCTCCCCCCCAGCACAGGGGAACCGTGGCTGGGCATCCATGGGTCGGAGGGAGGCTGGGAGCAGGCAGGGTCAGCCCGCGGCTGCGCAGCAAATGGAGGCTGCGACGTCACACTGCAGGGTGGGAGCTGGGGGCACGGCCGGCAAACAAAGCGCTGCTTTTATGCCTTTTGCCGGCAGCCCCTCGCCCTGCCTCCCTGCCCTGGATTGTTCGTGCATTTTCTCTGCTTCAGCTGTTTACTGGGTCAGCCCGCAGTGGACACGCACGCACAGTGGTAGCATTGAGTTGGGTTGGGATAGCGCCCGATGGTGTGCCCTTTGCAGGGTGGGGGTGCGTTGGGAACCCCGTGGCATCTTCCTCCTCCTCTTCCTCTGGGATTTTGGGCATGGGGTGATCTGGGCTCATTGGTTGTGTTCATGTTTCCATCTCAATAGACAGGGCTGTGGTTCTTGGACAGCCTCCAGATTGTCCATCCCAATCTGCACGCCTTAGAAATGATGGGACTGCAGAGCTCTGCTTTCCTTTTTGCAAGCCGCAGCCATTGAGTTGGTGCACAGCTACGTGGGGGTTATCCGGCCTGCTTGGGAATGGCAAACCCCAGGCATCTCCCCCCCCCAGGTGTGCACTGCCTCCATGTGGGTCACCCATGTGGTGGGGCTGAGGGGAGATTTGGCAGTGGAACCTGGTTTTGGAGCAGCTGATGTTGCTTAATATTAAATTTTTAGCTGTCTAGACGAGCACATGGGCTGCGAACCGAGGGTGGGAGGATATGTATTTGTGGCTTTGTGTCTCTGGGAATGCAAAGACTTTTGGGTAGGTGAACTCTCTGGTTTGTAAGTGTTGATATAGGCCAGAGACAGGCATTGTGCTGGAACTGAGACCACTAAGAGATCTGTGCCCTGTGCTGGTCCTGTAATCAGAAATACATGGGATAACATAACTCAAAATTCAGTGGGGGACATCCCAAGTGAGGTCGGTGGGCTCTGCATGCTGACCATTTGCTAACACCTTTGGCATGCAGGTGGTGCAAAAAGGGGTGCGTTTCAGCATCAGGGTCAGCAGGGTGCTATGAAATCCTGTAGGCTTGGGCCTACCTGGGTCACACTCCCATTTCTCTTTGCATTCAAATAAGGCAATGCCGGGCTCTCACGCTGTGTGGGACTTAGACAAAAAAAAACGCATTTCACTTTTTGGCCTTGTTTCTACGAGTTCCTTCCAGATTTCTCCGTTCCCTCTTAGTGAAACACAGACCTTTGTTCCCAGCTTGCTGCGAGCCTCTCGAGCTGTGCTTACTCTTACAGAGTGCTACGCATTCATATTTTATTCACCAGTCGCACAGTGCCGGTTTCACTTCCAGCAATTACCCCTCAGGCTCCAGGCACCTTCACAGCCATCGCTGTCCCAGCACAGCCCCAGCTGCGTCCCTCAGATGCGGCCCCGACCGTGTGGGTGTTGGTGCTGAGCTGGGATGCTGCAGGAGCGCACGCCGGAGTGCTCACGAACGCACAGCAAAGCAAAGTGGAGCAAGAGCTGGAAGTGCTGCGTCGGCTGGATGCTTTTTCCATGGACGTAGAGAGGAAGCAAAACCTGCTGCAGTCAGTTTGCTGCTGCGCTTCGGCACGTCCCTGTGTAGGAAGCGTGGGGTTATGCAGTCACCACGGGTGGCAGATGGAGCTGTTGTCCCCGTGGCTGATCCCCTCAAGGTTGCTGGGGATGGAGTGGGCACGTGGCACTTTTACCCAGCTTTTGACTCTTGATTTCCAGACCATAAAAAAAGCAAAGTTCCGACATGTGGGAAGGCTCGCAGTTTTCTTTGAAAGCAAAACAAATGCAAACGGAGGAGGAATCCTGCATATCTGCTCTGTCTCGTTTCTGGACTCGAGCACTGAGCTCCTAATCCTCTCTCCAGCTACTGACTCACTGCGTGCAAGTCACAAGATGCCTTTGTACCAGATCCTCCTTTCTCTTCTTCCTAAACCAGGCAGGCGGAGGCAGCTGCCTTTGAGTGTTCTCTGCAGCCACGCTGGGTTATGGACACCAGCGCAGCGAGTGGGATTAGATGTGGCACTTAGGGACGTGGTGGATGGGTTGGGGTTGAACTCGGTGATCTCAGTGGTCTTTTCCAACCGTAATGATTCTGTGATTCTGTTCCATGTGACCTGCTACCTGCCTCGAGCAGACCCCAATGGAAGAGGGGTCAAACCCTCCTGACAGTCAGATTGGGGTGGCTGGGGATGCCCTCTCTCTGCCCACCCAGCTGCTTTGGGATGCACAGCCCCAGCTGCTCCCTACAGCTTCTCCTGCTTCAACTCCTGGAGCTGAGCGTGTCAGGGAGACTGGGCTGCAGAGCCAAGCAGCTGATGGGTGAGAACAGCCCCCCAGCTGTCGCTGCTGTCCGGGTGTCCTGGCAAAAACAGTCCCTTTTCACAGCCGGCTGAAGCTTCGCTTCTGGCCCTTTTTCTGTTCTTTTCCTGTTTCCCCCTTTGTTGTTATTTTATGTTGGAACCGTTCCTGGTCTGAAGTGGCTCGGAGCAGGCAGGAAGGAAGGCGGAGGATGTCAAAAAGTCAAAGAAGAAAACACGTCCGTCTGTCTGCTGGTCACCCCGGTGCTGCAGCACTGTGTGGGGCTGGGATTGGAGCTCCACTGGGGCAGTGAAACACAGCACAAGGGGAAAAGACACAGCGTGAGATCGACCTGCCAAGGACTGCTGGAGAGCCTTGGTACCCAGCATAGCACAGTGATGGTGTTGGGAGCTGTGGGTCCTGCAGCACTGGGCACCTTTCTCCAAATCACAGCATCACCCACCAGCTCTGCAGGCTTCCTGAGCGTGGCCAGGGAAAGGAAATGGCTGAGGAGCAGATGGGATGATCCCAGCCCACCGTGGTGGGGACAACATCTGCCAGGGTTTTGCACTGGAAGTCCCCATGAGGAAGGGTGTTGTGCTGCATGCACTCGTGTTGTGTGGGCAGGATGGGGGGGTACTTCTGCTTTTGCGGTCTTTCTCTGTGGTTCACGGAACCGAACTTGTTTTCCTTTCACTAGATGGGGGTGGCTTTTTGTTTCCAGTTTCCTTTACATAACACCATCCGTTCTGGTTTACATAAGAGGCCCCAAAGTTACTGCTGTGCATTGCGTGGGGGTCAGGATCTGCTCCTTGGGGGTGAAATGAAAGTTAACTCAGAGCTGTTGGAAACCACGAGGATATGTCCTTGGTTTCTTTTCTGTCTGAAAGAGCCAATTTCTCATTGCTGGTGGAAGGCATTATTACGACAATGGACTGGAGGCTGCGAAGCCCAACCCCCAGTATCTTTTTGTCTTCCATCTGGCTTTTGAACCCGTGCAAATGCAGAACTTCAGTGGGAAACTCCAGCTCAAGCAATTCCCTGTTGGGTTGGGGATGTGCCGTGGACAGGTCCGTGCTGCTCTGTGCCCGCTTATAGAACTCAAGTTCTGTGTTGCAGAGCTGAAAGGATAGCCAAGCAAGGCAGCCATCCTGAGCTTTCAACCAGCTGTTGCTCAGGGAGCATCAGTTAAAGCGCTTTAAGAGGTTTTGTCTCTTCCACGTGTGTTGAAATTAATACCTTTTTCCACTAACAGTTCATTATTTTGTGTCTTTGGAAGCCAGCACTCTAACCCAGGGCCACGTGGGAGAGGAGCTCTTAAGACCTGGTAATTGTGGGATAATGGTGTGCGATGCCCAGGAACGTTGTCATGCTCACACTTAATCCTGCTCTGCGCTCCTGTCTTACCAAAACCATGTCTGTGACTCATCTCCAAGGCTCTCCAAAACATGGTTTCCTAGCCAGTATTTTCTTTGCTGTTCGGGTTTGGCGTTTCCCTTCATTGGGCTGATGCAGGCAAGCTCCTGCTGCTCCATGCCTCGTTGCTTGCACCGCAGCCCCTCCTCCAGTCTCTCAAACCTTGCCTGAATCCTATTGCTCGTTATTAAACCCCTGTGTGCAGACGTGGGCTCAGCGCCGCGCTGTGTACCAGAACACGCGCCCGAGAACGGAAGAGTTTATTGCACGGAGCAGGAATTCCTCCCTGCTGCAGTCAGCACAGCTTTGAACCGAGGGCCAGAGCTCAGCGTTGCTCGCACAGCCCAGGGCGAAACACGGCTCCGAGGAGCTGGAAAAGCAGGCGGGCCATCTGGTGCGGCCGCCAGTTCGTATTTCAGGGGGTGAACTCCCACAGCGTTCACTTATGGCTTTTGCAAAAGTCTCCGGTTCCGTGCAGAACCGCGTGCCTCATTCCCCACCAGGTTAAACAAGAGCGGGGTTTTCTTATGCTGCCTTCATTGGAATGGCTGGAGGTTCAGAACTGCTGAGCTGCAGACGTGGTGGCCAAGCCATCGTTTTTGCTGCGTTCCTGGTTTTTTTTTGTGTGCTTTGGATCTCATTTTACGCCGCGCTGAGCCCCTTCTGTGTGAGCGTGGTGGAAGTGGAAGGGGCTGCTCAGCCATAACTCTGCCGTGTGCTTTAGGTGGAGCTGCTGATGAGAGAGGGTTTGCTTTGGTGCCCGGAGACCACGTCCCACAAAGCAGAGATGGGTGCTGAGGTGTGCTGCACAGCCTGGGCCCTGCTGCTGCTTTTTGCTTCGTTGGTTTTTAACGAACACGTGCAGAATGCACAATCAGCATCTTGGAGAAGAGCGGTAGGAAAGAGGAAGCTCACGCAGAATATAAATAACCAAATTTTAGAACGTAGCAGTGTAGCAGCTCGCCCAGCTCTTGGCCTGAGCCAAACTGGAGACCGCTGGGAGCCGCGTGCTGTGCGTGTGGTTTGCAAAGGGGGAACTTTGGGGGATATCGCAGGAGTCAGCAAACAAAAAATGAATGAATCTGACAGTCTTGAATATAGGAAGGAAATGAAATTAGCCTCTATGCGCATCAGAATTGGGTGCGCTTTCTGCACATGACGTGAAATACAAGAGTGGAAGCCCTCGCAGTTGTGGCAATAGTTTCCACTGTAGTTGCACAGCAGCTGCCAATGATTCATGCATCGATCTCGGGACATTTCGTCCTCTCACATGATTTGATTTCTTAACTAATTTAACTGCACCTCGACGAGCATCTGCTTTTTCTTGATTCTTCGTGTCCGGGCTTTCCAGTGGCCTGGTCAAACCTCTGCTCAGGTTTTGTTTGGAGCTTTCTGCTCAGCATCTCCTGACACGTGCAGCATCTCCAGGACCCATGGTCCTCACATCCACGGGGAGAGGACTGGGAGGAGGGTGTTTTGCAAGCAGCTGGGGTGTTCCTGGTGCGTGCTGAATCGCACTGCTCAGCTTCAGCCATGGTCTGGCTTCATGGGAAGGACATGGGAGGGACATGGCTTAGTGGGCATGGTGGTGATGGTTGGATTAGATGATCCTCGCCGTCTTTTCCAAGCGCTGTGATTCTGTGAAGCGCTGAGACCACCACTGGGAGCAGCATCGGATGGGGCACCTGCTGGCAGCCTTAATCCTCGGCAAGCTCAGAGCAGTTGCCATTCCTCAGGGGGTTTTCGTGCTCTGCAGACTGCAGGGAAAAGCTGTGGGCTGTCGTTGGCTGTGGGCTGGCAGTGTGTTGCACTCAGCGCATTGCTGCCTCCCCCTGCTAACCCTCTTACTGCTTCCAGGAGTTCTCCCCATCTGCTGGGCAGTGGGTTTTGCCACATGCGATGCCCCACATGGTGTGGGGGCTGGGGGGAGGGGGAGATCCCTGCGGTGAGCAGAGCGATCTTCAGAAATCCTCTTAGGAGAAGTGGTGGCTCAGCAGAGTGTGGTGGGAGAGGGCCAAACTGCATCTGAAGTGGTTTCTGCATCCCCAGAACAGAAACATGAGCCTCATGGCTGGGTTTGGCAATGGCCCTGGGTACAACCACCAGTTCATTTGTCCCCAAGGGCACCCTACTGCTGCTCCCTGAGGTTTTTTCCCCAATTCAGGCTGCCCAGAGAAGTTGAGGACACCCCATCCTTGGAGGTGTTCAAGGTCAGGCTGGATGGGGCCCTGGGAAGCCTGATCTGGTGCCTGATTTAGTGGTTGGCAACCCTACCTGAGCCGTGGGTGTTGGAACTAGATGGTCTGCTTCCAACCTTCCAACCCAACCCCCATTCTACTCTACTCTAGGATTCAGGCAACCCCTTTGACTTTCTGCCCAGCATGCTTGGCCAACATTGCCCAAAGCTCATGGACAGCTTCATTCCCCAGTTATTATTTGTTATGAGGCTTTGGGTGCTTGAGGTGCTCGGCTGAAGCTGGGGCAGATTACGGTCAGAGGCAGAGCAATGTCACCTTATGTTGTATAAAGGCAGAGGGAGGGGGATAACTGGGGTGTGGGCATGCAGGGTCTTGGCTTTGCTTGGGTGTAGGTGGGTACTGGGTTCAGCTGCCCCAGAGGGCTAGTTCTGCCTGCTCTGTGCTTCTGAACGAACAAATTGTCTTTGGGATACCCCATCCAGGCTTGGGAGAGCATCTGTGCCACGTGTTACCCTCCTTATCTCATGGTGTATCTTGTTGTCCCATGCAGAGCTCCACACAGGAGATCGGAGAAGAGCTGGAGGATGGTGTAATCTACAGCATATCGCTGCGCAAAGTGCAGCTCCATCACACAGCCAACAAGGGGCAGCGGTGGCTGGGGGTAAGTGGGGGTATTTTTGCCAGACAGGGTGACCTGATGTCAGGGCTCAGCAGAGACTTTACTGGGCTACATCCTGCCCTCTTCTTGTGTCCCCGCATACTCGTGCTCTGGGAGCTCCTTCCAAGCATAATCTGAAAATCATGTATTTATTTGAGCAACTCTGAGGCCTTTTCTGGGACTTGCCAGATGCTCAGTTCTTCTCAGTTGGGTTGCTGGCCACTTGGTGCCCAAGATGACCTTCTCTCTCCCCAGCCCCATCACATGGGGTCCCATCACTGCAGGAAGTCCCATCAGAGATCCATGTGATGTTTATTGAGGTGGTGGGACCACAGTGAACTTGTGTATATCCATCTTCATCCAGCCTGCTGACTTCTGCTCCTGTCCCAGCAGTTTGAGAATGAGTCGGCCTTAAACCTCTATGAGACGTGTAAGGTACGGACGATAAAAGCTGGGACCTTGGAGAAGCTGGTGGAGTACCTGGTGTCGGCCTTTAAGGGCAATGATTCCACCTATGTCACCATCTTTCTGTGCACTTACCGGGCCTTCGCCACTACCAAGCAAGTGCTGGACCTGCTGCTCAACAGGTGAGGCGGCCGTGCCCCAGAAGGCAGATAGAAGTGGCTGATGTCTGAGCATCCTCATCCAGGAGAGCTCCAGCATCTTATGCCATGTCTTGGAGGTCTGATGGGCTTCTCCCAACCCCCTCAGGTATGGCAAACTGCACGTGCAGACAAACGGGGACCACGCCAGGCACGTTGTGGATGAGAGGATGGAGCTGAAGAAGTAAGTCTGACCATGCTGGGGGTGATTGCTGTTCAGTTCTCGCATGGAGGCATGTGCTGTCCTATGCATTTCTTACGACACCACCCAGTTCTCCCCTCTGTTCCCTTCCCCACAGCACCATCTCCTCCATCCTGGGCGCCTGGCTAGACCAGTACTCAGAGGACTTCCGCAAACCCCCGGACTTTGCCTGCCTCAAGCAGCTCATCTCCTATGTGCGCCACAACATCCCCGGTTCGGACCTGGAGCGCCGAGCCCGCATCCTGCTGGCCCAGTTCCAGCAGCAGGAGCAGAGCGAGACTGAAGCAGAAGGTGGGGATGGTTCCCTGCTCGTGGGGATGTCAGGGTCTGTAGGGAGCTTCAGGTGTTACCACGTGGCTGGATGTGGAGGTACACTGGGAAGCTAATCCAGCTGAGGTAGAAGTGGGATTTCTAAGTGGATTAGTTAATCTGCCTTTAATCCTCTGCAAACACTTGCATGCAGGTTAAATATGCCTGTACATTTATCTGAGCCTTATCTTGAGGTGTGAAAGCAGAGCACTGGAGGTGGGATGTGGTGTGGGTTGCAGCGGGGTTCTGTGCTTGTGGCTGCACTGCAGTGCTCAGCTTTGTGCCGTCTTCACAGCTGTGGATCATGGTGGCTGCACGTTCCAGCTGGTGGAGGAGAACGGGGTCGGGGATGGGAAGTCAGATTTCCTCTCCTTCTCCCCTGAGATGGTGGCAGAACAGTTCACGCTAATGGATGCTGTGAGTACTCGTTCAGCACTGGGTCAGTGCTGCTGCTCTGGGCACAAACCACTCTGTTCCCTCACACGCCGCTCCATCTTTTCCCTAAAGAGACCCATCCCATCCTTTTATCTTCCAGGAGCTGTTTAAGAAAGTGGTGCCTTACCACTGCTTGGGCTGCATCTGGTCCCAGCGAGACAAGAAGGGCAAAGAACACCTGGCACCCACCATCCGTGCCACGGTCTCGCAGTTCAATAGCGTGGCCAACTGTGTCATCGCCACGTGCCTCGGGGATCGGACCCTGAAGCCACAGCAGAGGGCTAAAGTGGTGGAGCGGTGGATCGAAGTGGCTCGGGTAGGACAGTGCAGCCCCACTTGCCTTGCCCAGGGCTGGGGTTTTGTGGTGCACAAATCGCAGCAGATCCCTTGGCTTTGTTTAACATCAAGCCCTGCCGTCCCCTTATCTGCCCCCAGGAGTGCCGCATCCTGAAGAACTTCTCGTCGCTCAGAGCCATCCTTTCAGCTCTGCAGTGCAACGCTGTGCACCGGCTGAAGAAGACCTGGGACGAGGTCCTGCGGTGAGCAGCACCTGGGGGGTCCTGGGGCTGCTGGGAGATCTCAGGGGGTGGCTGTGCTGGAGCTGTGGCCTTTCAGTGTGTAGACGGGAGATGTGTAAATGGGATCATTGCAGCTCTGGCATTGCCCAAAGCCAAGGGATCTGAGGAGAGTGAGGAAACAAAGGCAGTACTGTCTGCTTCTCCTTTCCATCTGAACACCCTGGAATAACCCCAGTCAGCAAGGCCTGCTGCAGCTGTGAGCTTTGCTGGGGTCATTTGTGTGCGCAAGGAAGAGACCCAGTGTGGCACCATTGCTGACTTCCCTGTCTTTCCCCCGAGCAGGGAGAGCTTCCGCACTTTCCATGAGCTCTCAGAGATCTTCTCCGATGAGAACAACCACTCCTTGAGCCGGGAGCTGCTCATCAAGGTATGGGGCACCTGCAGTCCTGACAAGGAGCTTGGGCTGGTGCTGGCAGAAAGGTCCCTGTTTGTTCCAGCTGCCAGGCAGATTAGGCATTCTGCTTCTCCACCCCAAAAGCTGTCATTGCATGAAGGTCTCAGAGCAATTGAATGGGCAGAGATAAGCAGTGGGATATGTTCTGGTGCACCTGATGATGGCCTTTCCCCAGATGCACGTGAATAGCCTGGTGCAAAGTGCAACTCTCCGGAGGCCTCCTGGGTTAAGGTGGGGCATTGGGGTTTGGGAAAGGCTGAAGCCAGGTGTCCTCACAGCTTTCCAGCTCCAGACTGGGGACTGAGATCACATGAAATACAAAAGGGAACAAAACAGCCCATTGAAGAGCTATTTATACAGAGAGCTGGAAATGGGAGCAGCATTTCCTATTCATTAAGCCTCTCCTCCCTGTTTAGCCCTGAAAAAGCTCAGCTTAGATTTCCTTTTCTTCCCCTCATACCCTCTATGAGGAAATTGTGGCAGTAAAAGTGGCTGTGAATTTTAGCTCGTGTTTCCCACTCGTGCTGATGCTCTCTCCTCACCATCCAGGAGGGCACATCCAAATTCGCCACCTTGGAGATCAACCCAAAGAGGGCCCAGAAGAGGCAGCAGCAGCAGCGAGAGATGGTGAGTGGCTGTTTTCATGTCCCCATGTCCCTGCTGGGTGGCTGCCAGCTCTCTGCTGACCTCAGCTGTCCCTCACTGTCCCCCAGGGTGTGATGCAGGGCACCATTCCGTATCTTGGCACCTTCCTCACCGACCTGGTGATGCTGGACACTGCCATGAAGGATTTCCTGGACGTATGTACCTCCGTCTCTGTCCTCCTCCTCCTTTCCTTCATGCCCAGATGTCCCCATAGCCTGGCGGTTCAGAGTGGAGGGTTGATCCCCAGAGCACCTGTTGCTGTCCCTTTGGGCATCCCGTAGCCAACGCTGCCACCCTATGCATCCCGTAGCCAACGTTGTCCCTCGGCATCCCATACGCAGCTCCGGCAGGCTCTGGCAATGGGCCGCTCTCGCAGCGCTCCCTGGCGGGCACCGCCCGCACTGCAGCGGCAGCAGGGGGGCAGCCGGAGCGGAGCGGTGTCCCTCTCTGTCCCCGCTTTCCACTGACGCCCGGCTCTTTCTTTTGCAGGGAGGGCTGATCAACTTTGAGAAGAGAAGGAAGGTGAGAGTTTGCACAGCTGGGAGGCGGGAGGCTGGCGTTGTGCGAGCCCAGGCTCTGCCACTCTTCTTGGGAGGAGATTCCGGTCCTTCCTAGGCATCTTGGTGCACGGGGCTGGGCTGTTTGCAGAGGGTTGTAGGGCTGCAGACAGAGGGGTCATGACCACCTCTGTTGGCTGCAGGAGTTTGAAGTCATTGCCCAGATCAAGCTGCTTCAGTCAGCCTGCAACAACTACAGCTTCACTCAGGAGGACCATTTTGTGGACTGGTTCCACAGCCTGGAGCGGCTCAGTGAGGCCGAGAGGTGAGTGCAAGCAGGGCTGTGCTGCTGTTGGTGTATTGGAAAGCTACAGAGAGCGCTGAAACCTTTGTCTCTCCCCCAGCTATGGGCTGTCATGCGAGATTGAGCCACTGTCCGAGTCAGCCAGCAACACGCTGAAGGCAAAGAAGAACACAGGAATCATCAAGCGATGGAGCGAGTGAGTCTGTTTGCCCCAGTGGGACCCAGTTGGAGACAAGGGTCAGCGCCATCATGTCCTTCCCTGGGCCTGCTCTCTCCTCACCCTCCCCTATCTCCCTGCAGCCGGCAACCAGCCAGCACTGAGCCCTGTGCCAGCGGCAGTTCCCATTCCAAGTCCTTTGACCAGCTCAAGTGCGGGCAGTACCTGTGCAGTGGGGATGCCACTGACTCAGTCAGCGTCACTTCTGCCGGCTCCAGCAGCTCTGACGTGGAGGAGATCAACATCAGCTTCATCCCTGAGTCCCCTGACTGCCAGGAGAAGAAGGTACAGGGCAGCTTGTGGGGCTCCTGAAGCAGGTGCTCCCCTCAAAAGGGGGAGCAGCTCCCGCTTTGCATTGGGGCTGGGGAACTGGGGGCTGCTCCTGCCCCGCTGGAGCAAGGGAGGCCCCTGCTCTTTGTGGTGGAGCTGGGCTTGCCTTGGCACAGCAGGGTCTGGCAGCTCTGGTGGCTGTATGTCCCCTGCTGGCGCAGGGCAGTGAGATCCCTCTGGCCTCCCTCCCCCAGCACTCGTACACCCCGTCTGTGGCTGATGGAGAAGCTAAACCCACTGTGTCCTCCGCATCCCCTCTCCTCCCTGCCCTCCAGTTCTGGGAATCCACCTCTCTCTCCTCCCTGGACACGTCGGGCATCGGCTCGGGCTCCAGCAGTGCCTCATCGTCCTCCGTCTCCTCCACACCGGTAACAGCATCCCGCACTCACAAGCGCTCCGTCTCCGGCATCTCCAGCTACTCGTCCCTCTCGCTGCCCCTTTACAACCAGCAGGTAGATGACTGCTGTATCATCCGCGTCAGCCTGGCTGTGGACAACGGCAACATGTACAAGAGCATCCTGGTTAGCACCCAGCACCAGTGTCAATTTTGGGGTTGGGAGGCTCGTCACGCTTGGATGTGGGCATGTCTCACACTGGGAGGACGTGGAGGTGGGAGACATTGCACCATTTTGTGCAGAATGGTGGTTAACAATGCTGTGTGCTCATAGGTGACGAGTCAGGATAAGACACCGGTCGTTATTCGCAAGGCCATGGCCAAACACAACTTGGATGGGGACCGGCCTGAAGACTACGAGCTCGTTCAGATCATCTCAGAGGAGAGAGGTGCGTATGGGGGGTGGGATTCTCTTCCTGGCCTGGGATCTGGGTGGGAGCAAACTGCCCAGCTGACTCCATCCTTGGTCCCTCCCAGAGCTGAAGATCCCTGACAACGCCAACGTCTTCTACGCCATGAACTCCGCCGCCAACTACGACTTTGTGCTCAAGAAGCGGGGTTTCTCCAAGGGGGTGAAGATCAAGCACGGCTCCAGCTCCACCCTGCCCAGGATGAAGCAGAAAGGCCTGAAGATCGCCAAAGGCATCTTCTAGCCTCAGCCCCACTGCTACCCCTCACCGACGGGGCCTTGGGGGCAGGCTGTAGCCAGGCCTGGTGCTGCCGGCAGGGCCAGGAGTGATGCTCACCCGCACCGAGAGCCGCTTTGGCACCTGGCGGCCCTTCCGCCTCTCTCTGCACAAGCTCCCGTTTCAATCAGGTCTTTTGTTTTTCTACCCAGGAAGGCAGCAGGGGGGAATCTCTCTCTCTTTTATTTTTGTTTTTAAACCTTCCACGGTGCGACACTCGTCCAGCCACCGGCCTGCCCAGAGCAGGAGCCCGCCTCTCTGCCGTAGGTGCCTTGTGTCCGCGCGAGCCGGAGAGCGGTGGCTTGGAGGGGCCCTTTGCAAGGAGCAGCACATGAGCCACTGCCACGTGAGCTGGGATGGGTGCTCCCCATCTCGGCACTGGTTTACCTCCATGTCCTTCCCTGGATCACCTGGCATTGCCACCACCGCCTGTCCGTGCCCTGGGAGAAGCTGTGCTGGAAAGGATGCAGCCCCATGCTGGCACCTCATGGACCAGGGCTGCTGCTGATGACTGGAAGCCTCCGCGTGGTCTCGCTCCTCTCCCCAATCCAGCCGCCGGCCCGCGTTCAAACCTGCACCAAAGATCAAATGCCAGTGTCCCTTCTGCAGGCAGGGAAGCTTTGTGTGCATCCCCGTGCCCCCAGAGCTGCCAGCCGAGCCAGGAGGAGGAGGAGGAGAGCAGACTGCTGTCCAGATCTGTGTAAATAGAGACCTTGTGTCTGCATGGGCAGGCAAGGAGTCAGAGAGCTTGGGGGTGCTCCGACTGCCACCGCCTGACCCACAGAAAGTGCCACTCACCTTGGGCTTTAACCTGACTTTTTCAAACACCGACTATGGGAGAAGCAGCGATGAGACTCCTTTTGTACAAAACAAAACAAAGGTTTACTGGTTGTTTTTTTTTTGTTTTTGTTTTTTTGCAATATTTATTGGTTGTAAATAGAAGAGATGAACTTGTACATTTTACTAACCCAGAGTCCCCCGCCCTGCAGCCCAGTCCCTCTCCTGTCCCCCACCCCTACCCCCCTCGCTATTTAAGGCTGCTGGGAGGGATGCTCACAGCAGCAGTGTTGCTCTGCCCTGCTCACACAGCACCAACCCCTCTGGCCTCTCCCCTCCCTCGTTTCTTTACCACTAGTTGCTCAAGCAAGGGCAGAGATGCTTGTTTTAATGACTGTAGGAAACACTAACCAAAGGGGGGACTGGTTTTTTTTCTTTTTGCCCCTGGACCTGCTGGCTCCATTGCATTTGAGCATTTCCTCCCAGCACATCTTTTGTTTCCTGTCTGTCTGTGCTGCTGGGTGGGGTGAAACGTGTTCCCTGCCTCCAGGAGGGGGGCTGGGATGCAGCAGCACTGCACAGAGACACTCAGAGGAACAGGGCTGGTGGCAGAACCAGGTGGAGAGAGGCTGCTTGTTTATAAGCATGGCTGGCATTAGTTCTGTCAGCCCTCTGTCCCCTTGGGTGGCATCGCTTGGGTCACCATGCCCACACTGCACATGATGGGAGCCTTTGGCACCCTGACGCAGGGGCTGCCTCCTGCCTCCCACCCTGCCCAGAGCCAGGGCTCCACCTTTGGGTGCCAGCACCCTTGGGCCTCCCCCTGGCTCCATGCTGCTCTGTGCCTGCCAGCTCCTGCCCACCCCACTGCCTCCCTCCCCTCCTGTTGGTGTCCCCTGGAAGCCCAGCATCACCGGAGGGACTGGCTGTACCATATGTATTTTGTACCACTTCAGTGAAGGAGCACACTGCCCAGTGTGACTTGTACACAGCAATGTAATTAGTCTTTGCAATAAAATACCGATCCTCAAACATCCCTGCCCTAAAGCAGGGGTTGTTCTGTCTTCCTTCCTGAATTGCTGGCCTCCTAGAGAAAGGGGAATGGATCTGATTGCGGAGGTGATGATTGAGCCTGTTACTGTATGGTAACTTTGTTGAGCTTTGTTTTGTGCTTGAATGAAGAAACAAGGCTTTTTTGTTTGCAGGACCAGAGCCTGATTTCAAGCAACCGTTCAAGTGAATCGATGTTGTTGGGACTGGTGCCTTTTCTGGTAGCATAAATGTGACATCTGATTTACTAGTCTACTTCTCTTTATATTTGCAACGGCTGTTAAGAGCAACTGCAATGATTGGTCCTTATGGAGATAGTGGTCTGCTTTGGCTTTAGACATCGTTCCTTCACTGTTTGAGGGCTCATTTCCTAGCATAGCCAGCATGTTTATTTTTTATAATTGCACAGACTTCAGTGGAAATTGCCTGGATGTTGTAGTGCCTCTGGCTGTAGCTATTAAGGATGAAGCTCCAATAACCAATTTCTCTGTGCCTTTGGCTACGTAGATTACTTTAAAGCTGAGTTTCTTGAAAATCAAAGGACTATGTTGTACAGCCGGGGCTGTTAGTGCCATTTCCTGCTAAGTCAGAATTAAGTATCCAAGTAACTGCAGTCTTCCCAGAGAGAAGAATTTCAAAAATAGCTGGGAAATAAGTAAGCCCTGACACAAGAGATTTCTGGTTTCTTTGGCCTTAGGCTAACTGTTGATAACAAGCTTGGCTTCAGGTGTTTTCCTAGCATTTCTAAGAGTGTTTATCCTTGGTGCCTGATATGCCTTACGTGGAAGTGGAGCGCCCACAGCATTAGAACATATTATCAGCTACTAATGACAAACCTTCCGCTTGTAACACACTGGGGAATGCACAACACTTCGAACATGCCAGCAGTTCTTTAATTTCTATAACTGAATGGTAAACTCTTCAAACCATTTTTCTATTTTTCATGTTGCCATCAACCCAGACTGGGTGTATTTCTTACAGAGAATTGGGAACATAGTTTCTTCTATTTTAATGTGTATTGCCAGCTGGTTTCAATTCTCTTTTCTTGGGAGACTGTTGAGCTGCTACAGTAGACACCATTTGAAGCCTGTCAAGAAACCTGTTATCTCCATGGTGGCAATGTTCTGAAGGCTTTTTATCCAACAATTATAAAAACAGAATCATGGAATCACAAGGTTGAAAAGGACCTAAAAGATCATCTAGTCTAGCTGTCCTCCCATCACCATTACTACCACAAGCTATTAAACCATATCTCATAGCACCTCATCCCAAGGCCATGTGGGCCACGGTATCTGAACATCCAAAATGACAGCCATCAGCAGGCACCACAGTCAGTGCAGACAGGTAGGAAGCAACATAGTGCAAGTTCTGCTCTCACACACCCTGTGTATGGTTGCTGAACCACCAGCACTGAAGGAACAAGAGCCAAGAAGATTCTGTCCAACAGCAGTGAGGCTACTCACTGAGTTCACACGTAGTCTAGAATTTCTGTTTCCATTTCATTTTCACTCCCATCAGAAGGCTTGAAGTCTTCCTCCTCCTCCTCTTCATCATCTTCATCCTCTCCAGACTCATATGCCAGCTGTTCTTTGCCATCTTCACTGCTTGTTGTACTTGAGAAAAGAGCTTAATTGGGAAGAAAGAAAGGAAGGCATGACGATGTAACTCTCAGTGCAACCTGAAGAAATTTGCAGTAGAGTTCATAAGACAATGAGACTAAGGCAGAAACTTGAGGATCACAGTTAAGGTTGCACATGTGTAGTGGAAATGCCAAGTCAGGGCTTGAAGCAGTGACTGAGAACCTGGTGGGAAGGCAGGGCCAACCCAGGAGAGCTCAGGTGCATGCAATGCACTGAGCAACCAGAAGGGCTGAAACCAGGATCCACCCCTGCCCAGACCTCATTTAAGGGTTGGCAGTGGAGGCAAGGGGATCTTAATGGAGATCCCTGCCTACCTGAGGCCTTCTGAAGGAAAGCAGCTTTTTTCCCCTTTTGTTTCTGTGTCCACAACTGCTGCATTTGGGCTTGTCCTCGTTTACTGCAGCTAAAGACTCTGCCATCCTATTATCACCGTACTTTCCATCACACAGCATTACAAACCTGAAGGCTGTGATACTGGAACAGCGAAAAAGAAAACTTTTAGCTGTTCCTAGTATCCATGTCACGTGGCAAGACAACATCCTCAGCTCTCATGCTGTGATGCACATGAACACAGAACACCAGAGATGGTGAATATAGTAATGCTACTTCCCCAGCACTGACAACAAGATCCTAAAGCAGTCTCTCTGTCATCAGATAAGTGGTAATGCACTGCTTAGCATTTTGAGGTTCAAAAGCATCCATACCAGGTCTTGTGGATCTGATTATCTGCTTTATCATCAGGGACATGCTATCTCGCAGATCATCACTAGTCTTTGGAAGGCACCATCCATCCCTCTCCGTGCATTCTGACTCTGTACCGTCATTACGATGGATGATTTTTTGTAGGCTAAAAAGCAACAAAAAGAAGGTGAAATGTTAGCCTTCTGCACTCAGTTGCAGGCTTCAAATAAGACAGACTGTGGCTTACTTTGTTTCCTTGAGTTGGAAAGCATATTTGGCTATTCACCTGTCATACGGGAAAGGAAGTTTAGGTGAGAAGTCTGTTCTGGTTTTATTCAGAAGCCAAATACCTCTTAAGTTTCTGGTCAAGGAGAGTGAGAGTAATGAAGTGGATATAAACAGGCTTTGAAATCTAGCTCTAAAAGAGGAGTCAGCTGGCAGTAATACCTTTCCACATTCAAGTCACAGAGTTGATAGAACATCTGCCGATAAGGGGGTAAGGCTCCTTCTCGGAAAATATAGACAGATTCCTAAGAGGAAAGATGGAAAGGATTTAATGTGCGTTCTGAGGTGTAACAGGGCAGCTCTGGTGTAATAGCAAAGTACTGAGTAAACAACAAGGCACTTCCCGCACAGATCTGTCCCTAGTCACAAAATACTTAGTATCCAAGCTACAGCTTCATTAGCAGCTTGTTACTGCATATCAGCAGTTTTGTTCTAGCAAAAAGGAAGAAAAAAACCAAACAGGCTCCTATTTAAATATCAATTTTACCCTGCTCATTCTGCATTATGACCCGATAAACACATGGCAATGTTTTGCACTTCGCTGCCCTTTAAGTTCTCCAGTTTTCTCAGCTGAAACAAAGTGCTCATCACATTTAAGGCTGGGGCAAAAGCAGCAATCCCACGTAAGAAATACATTCCCAGAACAGCAGCTAAAGTTCTGTAGTGACATATTCAACTAGTGGCTATCCAGGTAAACCTGTGACCTTCAACTCATTCACGTCTTGAAGAGAAACCCACACCCTTAATGAATTCCAAACCAGAAAACAGTGCTTTTTTACTATGCTATTTCAGGATTATGGTAAAAGAGTAATGGTTACCTTCAGTTTATACCTGCTGGAGGCAGGCTTTTTTGCACCAGATGCACCAGGAGTACCAAGTCCCTGCTTCAGATCATGCACACTGACTGTATGACTTACTGAAAGACAACAAAGACCCGATTAGGAACAATTTCACTGCGCTGTTGTACTGTTGCCTCCCAGCATTGATTCAGTGTGGCTGCTCAGCAAAAAGGAGATCAACCCAGCAACTGAGCATGCACTGCTGATTCTTCAGAGATGTTACTACACAAGTCATAGGAAAGGTGTGAGTTCTAATTTTGGCTCAGCTGGAGCACAGGGAGACTTCTCACTACCTGAGAGCAGGATGGAATAAACCAAAGTAACAGAAGAGTCAGACATCCCTTCCGCTGGCACGACATACCTGGCTTTTTGACAGTGATGGGCAGGCTGTAGTTATATGTGCTGCGTTTTGCTTTCACTGGCATATCGTTAGGGGTGTAACCTAGAGGTGAGAAAAGAAAACCAATAGTGAACTGAGGATAAGCATCCCACAGAATATGCCTAGCTCAGTAACAGAAGTGCTGGACTACCATGTGAAATGAAGGCTGACTTTTGTCAGATAGAGAGAAGTATCAGATAGAACCTTTTTAGTTGGAGAGAGGGGGAGATGTGATTTGACCATACAGACTAGATGACAGCTCTCTCAAGCACTTATTATATGACTTCAGAAAGTCCTTTCCCTCAACTTGCTCTGTACAGAATTACAGCAAAGGAACCCTTGTTACCACAACCTGAGTCCTGGCGTCCTGCACATGCAAGCAACAGAATCTACTGCTCAGTTCTTCCCCTGAGCAAGAGTGAAGATGGTCTGCTGACACACGCTTGGGCTTTGAATGCATGGAGAAGGAAAGCCAGCAAGCTGTTTGTAAGGTTTGGAACGTGCCAAATGAGGGAAGAAATACTGCTTAGTATAAAGTTTAAAGGAGTTCATGGAAGAACTACAGGAAGGAATGAACTCAAAAGATGCACTCTCCATCAGAGCAGACAGAGCAAAAGAGTTTGAAAACAAACAAAAACAAAAGAACTACAAGGATTAACCATACAGCAGAGATGGTCTCTGGGGGTCAGACCCTTTTACCATATTTCATTCCACAGCGAATTCGGAAGTCCAGTACTTGATAAATCTTTGCTTCAGGGTGTTTTCTAGGGTCATACCCAAACCTAACCCATAAGCTCCTCCAAGGACCTGTTATCTGTGTAAACAAACAGGGGGGACAAGTTGCAAATACAGTTGTATTGCAGTCTCTTAGAAAATTCTAATATTTTCCTGCACCGTCCAAATCTATTTCTTTACCAGTCCCTTCATCGCTTTCCACAACCAGTATTTACAAACCAAAATCGAGCAAGGTCCTGAAGCCCAAATATTTGTGTGCCTTTAAAAATAACCTGCGAGGTCACAATAATCTGTTTGGAAAGAAATCTGCTATTGTTACCACATGGACAATCAATCTGAGTGTCTGATCGCACTACAAAGTAGACCAGATCCAACAGAGCTAACAGCTACTGAGTCCTCCATGGCTATAACTTCTGTTCAAGAGGAAGGTTTGTTTTTCCTCCTCTTACATAACATTAAGCTCAGATAGGACCTCAGAAACTGCAGAGAACAAGGAACGCCCAGGTGATCCACCCTTGCTGTCTACTAACTGCATCAGATGGGAACAATGGCAGATACACAGACTTACCATGTAGTAGGCCAAACAAGGCAACAGAAGTTTCAGCTTGTCTGGATGGACACTGATGTTTGCTTTAACTGCATTCCGAGACCAGACTGGACGAACTTCAAAGAGCTAAAATAATACATAATAATTTCAGATACGTGCCCCTCATTCAATTGCTTGATATGATGGCATCATGCCTTGACAATTTTTTATCTCACCCATTATTTACAGGAAGTGCAGCTGTTTTGGACACCAAATGTTCTGGTATCCTGGGCAGTACAGCCCCTCTCATTTGAAGGATCAGAGAACAGAAAAAGCAAATGTATTTTTTCTGCCAAGATAACAAATAACAGCTGATATTGAATGGGAATTAAAGCCAATGGCCTGGATTGTGAATCCTGGTGTAGTTCAACAAGCCACACCATCCTAACAATGTTATACACAGAACTTCACATCACAATCACAAAGCCTATGGAGGAGCCAGCAAGTGGTTAGGATTGCAGCCATCTTCTGGGAAGTCAAAGAAAAGGGCTGCATGTGGTCTTTTCCTACACAGCACACCAGGGCTGAGTGCCCAGCCCAGGAACATGGCACGTACTTTTCTCAGCTCTTCCTCTGCCTTCCTGTCCACAGGATTGGTGCACACTTTCTTCCAGGCCTGTGCAGCAGCATCCAGTGGTTTGGTTGGGACTTCATCATCAAAATTCACAAAGATGGCATTGTTGGGGCGCCGGGCCCTGCTGAGGCCAATGAGATTCTCAGCAGACACCTGGGGATTGTTGTAGCCTTCCCTATAAGACAGGGCAGAGGACTGGGTTTGCTTTCTGCCTATGGCACACACAGCCATGCAGATTTCATGGGAACATGCAAAAATGAAGGGTTTTTTTGCAGATGACTGAGGAGAAGGGATCAAGCTGTATGAGCAGTGAGTTTTACTTCGGCTCCAGCTCCTCGTGGATTTCAGAATCACATGCTTTGTGATTAAAGACTCCTGTGACACCACCGAGAAAGGGAAATTCTAGTTAAAAATACAACACCATCAAAATGGCCACAGTACCTCTGATGAAAGAGTTCCCCTGTGCTACCTGAGAGAAACCCCCCAGGCTGCTGATTGCTGATTTGTATGAGACGGATTTGTGCACAGAAGGCTGCATGTTCTCTCCTTGCTCCTCTGTAACTCCTGGAGTTCATCAGGGTACAGGGACAACGTGAGATGGAAATGCAATTATTAAGGTATTTTTTTTCCCCTACGTGCTGATAAAGGAGTGCAGTGAGAAAAATGAAATCTGTTTCTTGTGGGAGACCTTACAGATTGTTCTTCTGGCACAAGTGACCACGGGCCTGGAGGGAACAGATCCAGTGAATGTGGTCAGAGGAACATATGGCATTGACTCCTCATAGCCTTCACACAGCTCCAGCCCACAGGAAGCAGACAGAAAGACACACTCATGTACCCCATGCTACCTGTTGTTTCCTGCAGGAAGAGGTATCATCTTCTGCTGAGCAATCAGTAGCAAAAACTAATGAAATGCTTGAGCCATGTATTTAATGCTGGCCTGATGCTTCAAGAGCATAGAACCTATAACAGCACTGATTTCAGAATGGATTCGATTCATCTTCATATGATGAAAAAGGAAACCTTAACTTGAAGACTTGCCTGTTGGAAGTATATATCAAACTAGAAAAGTGTGTCACTGCCTTTCCATTCAAGAAGCAACACGGACAGTTTATTCTATAATGAGAAAGGGCACTAACCGGTGTTGGACATCTGGCCGATAGTAATAGTCAACAGGAGTGTCCAGACGTGAGAAAATTGGTGGAGGGATGTACAGAGGTAATTCCCTATTGAAAAATTCTTCCTTCTCCGGTTTGAGCATCAGGACTTTGTCATACATGGAGGTTTGTTTGCCATCAGGACCAGAATGCATCGCTAGGTACTGGAAATCTGACATTCCTACGGTAAACAAAAGTCAGAATGCTGTGAAGTGTGTTGTGAAGATAATGCTTCTCCCAGTGGTCAGCTTTCGGGAGCGGGAGTCTGACAGATCTGTGCAAACGTTTATATAGAAAGGAGGCTGTAACAATACAAGTGATTTCCCTTCCAGTCTTAAAAGGAAACCTTTCTCTTTCCCATCAGTCTTTAAGCCCCGAGGACAAAAACACAAGCATTACCTTGGAATTTGTAAACCGTCGTGACGATCCCAATAATTTCCATTTCAAACTGAACATCCTGCTCCTCTGCACCCAACTGCTTCCTCCTGGTCCTCCTCTTCACCTTGAGCAGCATGGCGGAGGCGGGGAAGCGGTTGGCACACACGGGATGGCAGTAGGGGTCCTTGGGGCGGAAGTACAGCTCCAACCTTTTGCCGGGGTCCGCGTAGATCTGTGTCACAGACGGCACGCTGTCACCTCCCGCCCACTGAGCGCACCGGGCCGCCCCACACCTTCACATCACCCCAGGGCCGGGAGGGCCTTCCCACCAAATCCAGCACAGCGCTGGGCCGCCCCGATTCCCCGCGCAGCCCCGCAGCCCGCCTCCCTCACACGCGGCCTCCGGCAGCCCCTCACCCGCGACACCCCTTCCTCTCCTCCCAGAGTCCGCAGCATCGCGCCGACATCCCGCACCAGCCCCGGGTACTCCACGCACACCAAACGCGGCGCGCTGGGCAGCTCCAGCACCCCCGAGCCCCGCTCCGTGCGCGGCGCGTCGACCGCCATCGCTCCCCGGTCCATCCCCCGTTCCTCCCCCAGAGCCGCAGCGCGATGGTTCCGCCACAAGAAGGTTCCGGGCCGCCCTTCGCTTCTACAGCTCAGTGTGCTTAAAGAATGGAGTGTGAGCGTTCAGGAGAGACACGAGGAGGCTCTGCTCTGTGCATCTGTGTGCCCCCCTGCCCCGGGGAGATCGCTGGGACGGCCAAAGGGAAAGGCTGTAAGACACACACCTGCACCCGGAGCTGTGTAGGAACAGCAAACTGTTGTGGCAGATATACAGCAGGAGATTGTGGCTTGGAGACTGTTTTATGGGTTCTGCTCACTTTGGAGAAATGGACTTTGTCAGCTTCCTGGGGGATGTGCACGCAAAGAACATTGCAAGTGAAAAACCCCCATGGCCTGTCCATGATGCCTTAGATAGCAGCTAAGCAGATGCCTATCTAATCCTTAGATAGGCAGCTAAGCAGAAAGCAGGAGGCTCCAGTGTCAAGATTAGGGAAATGGACGGGGCAGACATGATAAGTATTTACAAAACTAGCAGAGATCAGGAAGTAATGAATTATGAAGCAATAATGAGATAGGAATAACAAGATAGCAAGCATCAGATAGATTGTGAACCTGGAGTACCCAATCAACGAGGAAACAGGGAAAGAATTCTTAGTATTGGGGGTGTAGCGGATATCTGGCTGCGACGTGTTTTTGGTTGTGTTCTCCTGTTTGCAGGACGCCCGCCATTGCAATCATGAATTAAAACCTTTTCACAACAGTTCCGGTCTTCAAGAAATCATTTAGTTATTTCTCCCTCCCAGCATCCAGGAGAGCAGGGCTGAATTCACCACCTCACCAAATTCACCAATCAGCTTGAGGACAGCTCAGCAGCAGCAGCAAGAGATGGTGAGTTTACAGAATCATTGAATGTCCTGAGCTAGAAGGGACCCATCAGGATCATCGAGGCCAACTCCTGGCTCTACGCTTGGCCACCCAAAAATCAAACCATGTGCCTGAAAGTGTTGTCCAGATGTGTAGACACAGCTGTGCCCACGTCCCCTCCCCAGTAGCTTTCAGCACCCATCCTGGCTCCCTGCTAACCCTGGTGTCCCTTGCTGTCCCCCAGGGTGTGATGCAGGGCACCATTCCCTATCTCAACACCACCATGAAGGGTTTTCCAGGCTTATGTACCTCCATCTCTAACCTCCTGTTCTTCTCCCTTTGCTCAGCTTTCCCCACAGTTTGGGGGTGCAAAACAGAAGGGTTGGTCTCCTCAACAACTGATGCTGTTTCTCGGACATCCTATACCCAACACTACACCCTACGCATCCCACAGCCAACGTCGTCCCCTGAGCATCCCATAAGCAGCTCCGGCAGGCGCTGGCAATGGGCCGCTCTCGCAGCGCCCCCTGGCGGGCATAGAGCGCACTGCAGCGGAATCTTCCCAGATAAAGAACTGAAAGCAGCTGGTGAAGTTCTGGTGAGTTCTGCACAGGTGAGTTCTGGTTTCTCTGGCCTTGGGCTTCACGTTGGTAGGAAACATGGCTTTCAGTGTTTCTCTCCACATTTTTAAGAATGTTTTCAGTGTTTGTTCTAATTCCTGAGCAGAAATTCTTATCCAAAAGCTGAGTGCCTGTAACATCTCTCCTTTTCTCCTAGTTCTCTGCTTGCATTACGTTTGTAAGACCTCAGCTATCTTTGAACTTTCCCTTCATTCCCCACCGAGCAAATTCGATTGTGCCCACTGAACACTGGAAAATTACTAAGTGGAAACAGATGAAGGGTAAATACACTTTGATATGCTGTGCACCAGAGCTGCACGCAGCTGGCCATGGGCACAGGGAGGATGTTGGTATGGGACAAGGTTGTGATCATCCACAGTGCTGTAAAGTTGGGAATAGCTCCAGGCACAAATCCTGGGTGACGAATCCTGGTTCTCTCCTTAGTTCCTCGGTTCGGACCTGTAGCTCACAGCCTACCTTGGCCTTTGTGAAGCAGAGACTTGTAGCCACAAACCAATGCAGAATAACTACCCTGCACTTCTTTTTTAGTTAATTGGGTAACAGTTCCCTAAGAGATCTGTGTGTATATTTTACAATTGTAATTACCTATGAGATGTTTGTTATTAGTGTGGATGATTAGAATGTGGCAATATCCAGAGGTACAGATCAAGATTGGGTCTGTCCTGCTAGGGATCATGCAAGGAACAAGGGAAAACAAACCTTGAGCTGATGATGAACTGATGCATCATTAACTGAGCCACTGCTGTCAGGGGAACATGCTTTGCCCAGAGATTAGATGTTGCTTCCTTCCTAACTGTAATGTTAGGGAGAAAACTGTAATGACAAAGACATTCATAAGCCAAAATCCCTCAGTTTCAAGCAAGCATTTAATGAACTCGGTCTGTCTTTAAAAGGTGGTTTTGCTTGGGTTTTCAGCAGCTCCACGGTTTAGGATGTGTTGGCAACCAGTGGCAGTTCTTGATAGACCGAATTCCAGTAGTTCACATATGGGGTTCTTAGGTTCTGCTGCACTGAATTATAGTTCATTTTATTGTTGATTTCCAGGTAGTAGCCACCATCAGTGGTGTAGGGTGGCCAGGTAACGGGCACCTTTGAATACCCACTGTTGGGATCGCTGGAAAAAAAGAAATAGTAGTTTAGTTTTATCAGGGCAAATTTGTGTTCTCTGTGGATCTTATCTGTGCTCAAGCGAGGCTTTAAGTGAGTGCAAGGAGAGAGTTTGAAATTGAGACAAGCGATAGCAATTCTGCCTGCTAGGAGCTACTTGCCAACCTGCATTCTCCTCCATTGGTCCCCACTAGCATTGGCCCTGGCTGCACACAGCAAACTGAACTCCTGCCCCGATTCCAGGGTTCAGAAAGAAACGTCATCATAAAGTTTAAGGAGAGATCACAAGTTCTGAAAGTGCTTCTGCTGTTCCCAGGTGTTCTCTGGATGAGGAAGGCTCAGAGCAAACTCTACCACTGGGAGACACAGAGCCAGGTTTGCAAAAGTACAGAGGGCACCCTGCTTTTGAGAATTGCTTCTGAGAAGTTAATTGACAAAAGCAACAGGTTGAAGTGCTTCAGCAAGCCCCAGAGGTGGAACCAGGATTACTTACCCAGTCCTGGCAAAATTGGTCCAATAAGCAATCATGGCAGATGAGACTGTCCTGTGCTTGGGCAGGTAGCCTAGAGGGGTGGCAAAGGGTTTCCCAAACACGTACTGCAAGTCATCAGCATGGTCTGCCCCTACCCAGCTTGGGTAGATGGGCATTCGAGATGGCTGGGAGAACAAATAGCTGTATGTCTTGCCATTCCTGGGGAAATAAAATAGACTCGATAAGCAACTGTGAGTTGCAAGAAAAGGAGTGTGGATTCTTAACTACACTCCAAACATTGGCAGAGCCCCTTGTGCTGCAAGTAGAATTTTGTCCCAAATAATCTCTGGGCTCCTACCAATGCTGTGCTCCTCACCGGGCATTCTGATGGTGCAGGTTTAGTGTCCACTGTGTGGGAATCAGGAAAATGTAGTCAGTAGTCAGGTCCACCACTGTTTTCTTCATGACTTGTTGCTCTGGGTTGTCACCCCACAACTCCGTGTAGAGATCGTACGTCAAGTTGGCTCCTCTCTCACCTCTGTCCGCAGTAAGTCCTTTGACCAAGTTATAGACCTCGCTCCTGAAAAGACAAGAGGAATGAACTAATTAAGGACCAGCAGCTTGGAGAGGAGCCTGGAAGTTGTCCCAGCTCCCTTTGATGTTCACATCCAACACCTGTGGTTGGCAACTGTTTGGTGAAGTAAAAGCTAGGAGTTTCAGTCCAGGTCCTAGATAGAGAGCACATGATCCACAACTTTCTCAGCAGAACCGCTTGGGTTCCAAATGGGCCATAAGCTCTTTTAATCCTGAAAGAGGGGTCTTATGAGCCAGGCACCTAGCATTTCTGCATGAACATGCTCCACGCAGAGAGCATCAGGGCTGCCAAGCTTGTTTCTACTGCTTGTTTCTACTCAGGGGTACCTTAAAGATATTTGGGAAGGCTTCCCCACTAAACTAGTTCTTCCTCTTGAAGGCTCTGGGCTTGGCAACACATGCCTTGGGCACCCCACCTTGGAGTGACATCCTGTGCTGAAGATAGTGCCCCTTCCAGACCTGGGTGTTTGGGAATATGTTAAAGTTCCTCTTGATAAGGGTTTTAGGAATGTCCTCTTACGCAGTGATTTTCTCAAATGGTCGGTTGATAGCAGGTAAATCAATGCCAGCAAAGAAATGTCCATCCATGTTGTTGACCCCAGCAATGTAGTCAATGTCAGCAGCATTGGCAAAGAGGTTCTCTGGCATGTCAGGGAGGAAGTCTCCATCAACAACAGGAGTGATGGAGAGTGTGTGAACCAGGGGACCTGCAGCAGGAGGCAAAACCAGAATCTGTTAGGAGCACGGAAACAGCAGATGTGTGGCCTGGCATATCTTATTGCTTAAGGAAAAAAAATAGAAGGATGTTGTCAGTTTGTTGTTGTTTGTAAGCTGTATTCTGGAATTGCTCCTTTCTGCTTTCATGAAACATTGCAAAACAGAAAGCTATTTGTTCTGGAGCCAAGGCACAACCCCTGGACAATTGATCTGCCACCGCTGCCATTGCTCAAGCAACAGCATTCACTCGGCACGGTGTGCACCTGTCTGTGGAAGAGTGACTGCAAAATCTGTCATTGTTGTCCCCTTGCTGAATTACACTGCTTAAATACTTCTGGCAATCACCCCAGTACCCCTTTGAAGGCTTGGTGAACCTTTTGTGCATGGAGGACACAGCATAGGCTGGGGGACATACCAGGCAGGGAGATCAGTTCCATATGGTAGGCCAGTGTCAGGGCTTTGGAGTCAGTGGCACGGAGGCAGTTGGCCAAGACCGTGGTGTTGTCTGTGGGGCAGCCCACCTGCTCTCCAACCTGAAGAAGGAGAGAAAAAGAGAAAAAAAGCTCATGGCATTACACTCTGAAGCCAGGCTGCATTCCCAGCTTCCCAAAGGAGAGCATGGTTTTAATCTCAAAGATTCATGTTTCCAAAGCTCTGTGTTTGGCAGCCTGGCTCCTGCTAAATCCCATACTTGCTATGCTCTTTTCTATGAAATCTCACATTTTTTTTGTGCCCTCAAGTAAGACTTTAGCTTCAGGATTGCTGACTGAAGTGATGCAGCCATGATCCAGCCAGCCCAGGTAGATGTGCCGGCCGCTAACTGTCCCATGTGCCAGCCTCCCTCTGTGGGTTGGGGTCCCTCTGCAGAGGTGCACGTTACCTTTTTAGCCCAAGTGAGTGGGTCCTTTTGGATGGCCCAGCTGCACAGACTGGCACCGCTTTGGCTGATGGCTCTCTTGAACAGACCTGCATTCTTTGGAGACAATATCTGCAGCGTGAAATAGAAACAGGAGGGTTTTGTTCATGAAATCGTGAAGAAACAATTACATGCCAGACCTGGCCGATCCCCCTCACAATTTGTACACAAGGTCCAGGGAAGGAACCAGCTCTTGTGATACTTAACAGACTCAGTAGTTAAAGTTAAAAGGTGATATGGTGAAAAGGAGAGAAAAGGATGAGAGCAAGGGGTCGTGGTATGCACAGAGGAAAGAATGAGAGTGCCAAGAGGGCTGTTTTGCCTATTTGAAGAAATGAGAAGCAGCTGTAGTGTGGTCTAACAAGGACAGCAGACCTGCAGGGAGACACTAGCACCACCAGCTGACTCCCCAAAGATGGTGATGTTGTCTGGGTCTCCTCCAAAGGCCTTGATATTCCTCTTCACCCAGGCAATAGCCATGTGCTGGTCCTTCAGCCCGTAGTTCCCTGAGCAACAGAGGGTACCCACCATTCAGTCAGGGCACAGCCAAAGGTGGGCAGCTGGGCAGGCTCCCTTCAGAAGGAGCAGTTGTGGTACCTGGCATGTTTGAGTCTCCAGTGCTGAGGAAGCCCAGGGGCCCCACACGATAGTTGAGGGTCACCACAATCACATTGCCCCGCACAGCGATCTCCTCACCATCATAGAGGTAGTTGTCAAGGAAGTTGGCTCCTTGACCCCCTCCAAGAAGGAAGGCACCGCCGTAGATCCAGACCATCACTGGCAAGTTGGTGGAGACTAGGAGGTGAGGAGGAAAAGCAGTGTGAACCGCTACACAGCCAGAAGGTCCTGCCTACCTCTATGCCCGTTCACTGAGCATTGCTCCACTTGGGTACGGACCTATTGGGGCTGACACAAATACCCCTTCCTTCACTGTCATCTTACCCCACTGCAGGAAAAGCATTCCCAGGACAACAAACCTGTACGGGCTTTTCCTATTGGCTGACATCCCATAAAATTACTCTTTCCTTGACAAGAAAAGAACTTTTGTATCTCTGCTAAGGTTGTAGGACAATCATTTGTCCAGAAAGGGTTGTCTCCACTTCGAGGACATGATGCTTTGTGATAGCCTACGGCCAAGAAAATTTCTGCTCTGTAGAAGAGGCTGCAACTCACAGTGGGACGCAAGTGAGGAACAGTGGCTGAAATCTCTCCTACCCTTCCCACTGAAAACCAGGGCTTCTTTGGTTGCCCATTGTGGGAACGTAGCTGTTGAGGGATGCTCCAGAGCAGTTTATCCACAGAAGGTAATTGAAAATCTCCTCCTCAGGTCTCTGCCAAATACATACCCTCTCTCCTCCCTTGAGGGATCCAGATGTTCAGATAGAGGCAGTCCTCTTTCCCACGGACATCAGTTTGTGTAAGCGTCGTCTGCATGCAGCGATTTTTAAATTTTTTTGCTTTCAGCGTCCCTGAGAGAGAAAAGGGAACACAACAGGTCCTGGTTAGAGGTGTCAGCTCCTTTGGTTGTAAGCTCCGTCCATCCATCTTCCCCTCTGTGAGTCCGTCAGAGGCAGCAAAGCCTCCCCAGCCACTTACTGAGGGAGTGGGACCCTTTCCTGTATGAACTAGCTCCTGTCAGCAATGGAGTAGAGAGACAGCAGTTAAACCCAAAGCTAGATCTTACCTTCCCAGCCAGGATGAGGTTGGGGGTCTTGCAGTGTCTTTGGTGGGGCAGCAAAAGGGATCCCTCTGAAGATATCCACGTAGCTCCCAAAGAGTCCCCGTCGTTTACTCTCACCTTCCACAAAACCTCCCTCGGTGAGCACCACACCCAGCTAAACGGTACCATTGAGAAGAAAGGAAATCCATTGCAGTCTTTCGTGGCTGAGGCTTCTCATGTTGCCAGCACCCACACCTTCCCCTGGCTGGAGGGTCCCCCAACGCAAAGCACAGCCCCCTCTCCCCAGCCATCCCTGGGATTCCTTGTGGGAAGCCCACAGGTGGCTGCTGCCAGAGATGTGCCCACACCGATGTCCTTCACGCTGCCCTTTGGAGTAGAGAGCCAGCAGCAATTTCCCTGCTCTTCCATTTGTACGTGGTAGACTGTGAGAACCTACAGCCTTGAGATGTAAACCAAGCCACATCTGATAAAGAACCGTGCAGGGCACTTTTGTGCCCTTTTGTGCACTTTCTCACACCAATGAGAGCCTTTGCTAGGATAATACCCTGCCTTTGCTGTCACTGTTTGCAGGCCTTTTTCATGGGCTTCAGAGCAGACACTGGAGAAATTTGCTCACTCAGGCAAAAGCAGGCAAAAAGTCTTACGGAGTTGTAAGAAATGCCTCTGTACTTACTGTTGCAGCCTGTGCTACCCCGAGGCAGCAGCACAAGGCAAAGCTCAGAATTGCCCAGCGAGCCATGGTGTGCACCTGAGGAGCCTGCCTCCAAACAGAGGCCAACATATGTATATATAGGTAGGAGTGCAGCCATGTGTCAGTGCCAGTAGGCAGTTTTTGCTCTGAGTTATGCTGCATAAGTCCTTGCACGTAAATAGGCCAAGGCCAAACCATGGCTGAGGTAGGCTGGTGTTGCACTGTGGGAGCCCTGCAGATGTTGCTTCTATGGGACGAAGGCTACCCACGTATAAGGGAATATCTCAATCAGACAAAACTGAGATAGTGAATGGGAATCAAAGCCAATGGCCTGGATTGTGAATCCTGGTGTAGTTCAACAAGCCACACCATCCTAACAATGTTATACACAGAACTTCACATCACAATCACAAAGCCTACGGAGGAGCCAGCAAGTCGTTAGGATTGCAGCCATCTTCTGGGAAGTCAAAGAAAAGGGCTGCATGTGGTCTTTTCCTACACAGCACACCAGGGCTGAGTGCCCAGCCCAGCTCAGGAATATGGCACCCACTTTTCTCAGCTCTTCCTCCACCTTCCTGTCCGCAGGATTGGTGCACACTTTCTTCCAGGCCTGTGCAGCAGCATCCAGTGGTTTGGTTGGGACTTCATCATCAAAATTCACAAAGATGGCATTGTTGGGGCCGAGGACTGGGTTTGCTTTCTGCCTGTGGCACACACAGCCACGCAGATTTCATGGGAACATGCAAAAATGAAGTTTGTTTTCCAGATGACTGAGGAGGAGGGATCAAGCTGTATGAGCAGGGGGTTTTACTTCGGCCTCAGCCCCTTGCGGATTTTGGAATTACGTATTTGTAACTTGTAACTGAAAGACTTTTGTGACACCGCTGAGGAAGGGAAATTCCAGTTAAAAACAAAATGGCCGAATTACCTCTAGTTGCCTGATGAAAGAGTTCCCCTGTGCTACCTGAGAGAAACCCCCCAGGCTGTTGATTGCTGATTTGTATGAGATGGATTTGTGCACAAGAGGCTGCACATTCTCTCCTTGCTCCTCTGTAAGTTTATCAGGGTACAGGGACAACGTGAGATGGAAATGCAGTTATTAAGGTATCTGTTTTTTCCTCTAAATGCTGATAAAGGAGCGCAGTGAGAAAAATGAAATCTGTTTCTTGTGGGAGACCTTACAGATTGTTCTTCTGGCGTAAGTGACCACGGGCCTGGAGGGAACAGATCCAGTGAATGTGGTCAGAGGAACATATGGCATTGACTCCTCATAGCCTCCACACAGCTCCAGCCCACGGGAAGCAGGCAGAGGGCTGGACTGATGCATACAATGCTGCATATACTGTCCACAGGGCAGTAGCATCTTCCCCAAATCACCAGAACCCTTCTTGTGACAAGTTCTTCCAGTTGAATTCTGATGGAAGTTTATGCCGTTCAGCAGCTTCCCAAACCACCCCACCAACACCAGCAGCACATCAAAGGGACACACACCTGTGCCGGTCCCAGCTGACCTCTCCTGTTCTGTATTCCTGCAGCATCACTCCAAAATCTCACATGGATCCTGCAGAGACTCAGCAGCCCGGGCAGGGGTTCCAGCTGCAGGGTCACCCCCTGCACTGTCCCCTCCTCTGGTTGGGGCTGAACTCCTGGCCCTACGAAGACAAACTTTCTTGTTTCCCACAGTGCTTCCCATCAGCAGGTAGCCCATACACTGCAGTGTTTGGGACAGCTCTAGCCAGGGGTTTGGGAGTATGTGTGTTTGTGTTACAGCTGCTGGTTTTCCTGCTCGTCCCAACAGTGTAGGCAATAGAATTGTTCATTGTGGGATGGGGCAGAAGCAGAATGGCCAGCCCTAAATGCGCAAGAGCCCTGAGCCTAAATGTGCAAGAGCCCTGAGCCAGCCTCCCTCTCGAAAGTGATAAGCCTTGTTTAGATACTGTAATATACATATATAAAGAATGATTGACTCTATCTTCAGCCTGTAGGGTGCAGTGGCACCACATTTTCAATGCTCTCCCTGCAAACATCAGGCTTAACAAATGTCTTCATTCCTTGGCTCTGACACTCGAGCTTTAAGTAATACAGCTAATTATCATTAGACTTGAGAGGAAAGCCTCCAGACCTGTGAGAGCAGGTGGCATAACTGCAAAGGGAAATGCTTTAAAAGGAGACAGATGTGACTTCAATCATGCATAGTTCAGGTGGTGTTAATTCATAGAATCATAGAATGGACTGGGTTGAAAAGGGGCCATAATCATCATCCAGTTTCAGCCTCTCTGCTGCTTCTGTAGTTGTGTTGTGTAAGCACCTAAACTAAAATCCTGTTCCCTTTAGGAGCCCATAGGAAAGGGGCAAGGAGTGCATTCTTTTCTACTATCACAGGTCCATTGAAACCCTAGGGGAGGGGTTGGCAGATGAGTGGGTATGAGGCAGTTCAGTACTTCATGGCTGCTTTCCTGAAGGTTTTGCTTTACTCTTGCCTTGTCAGCTGTCACCCTGGTATGCTGTGGTGCAGCCCCCTGAAGCAACACACGCCTGCTCTGATTGATGTCTTTTTGAAGACATAATAAGTGGCTTCAGTAGGCTTTGTGAACTGTAATTTCACATTGGTGTGAATACATTAATATTCACAAAGAATATACACACCCATAGGGAGGTAAGCCAGTTCTCATCGCTTGTAGTTCAGTACTGGAATATGTTTGTGTGCTTCTCTTCTATGTTTTCTGTTGTTGTTGCATTTAATCTAGTGGAGGGGTGCATCTCTGTCTCACAGATATTGGAGGACCCACTGGGTTGAGATGTTCCATAAATGTGACATGAGTGCTCTGTGAATTGCGAACACTTTTGTTTTCATCAGAATTTCATGGCGTTTCTGGAACAGTGGGCTCTGACTGGAGTATCTGGGCTGAATGCAATTAAGGGAAGCACTACACCTTCTGACTGATCTCTAGCTGTTCAGTGTTTGATAACAGGCTTCTGAGCCATTGAAAATGTTGGTTATGGTGAACAGAAACTCTTTTTGAAAGTAGTTTGCCTGGTAGAACTTAATTTCAATGTAAAACAGGATGCCACGAAGACTCCGTATCAGCCCTGTGCAATGCCTAGATCACAGAGGGCAGAATGTACTTCATTTCCTTTCACGCTGTGTTCTCATTTAGCAATGTTTTAAGGGGTAAGGACCCCCAAAAGACAACTTTCTTTTTTTAATATTTTCATTGCTACACTCCATAAAAGGTCTATCAGGCATTTCAGCCCTTATGCCATGCAATTTTGCCAGCTTTTATCTTCCTTCTTTGAGCTGCAGCTTTTCCCCGCTCATCTTTGTAATCTGACATAGTGATTTGTTCACTTGTATGCTTGTTTTTCTCCTCAGAGAAGATTTGCTGAATCATTGGGGAGGAGGCAAGGGTTGTACATGCAGCTGGTGGGCCACGATAAAGCCGTGGTCGCATCCAGCCTTCAGGGTTTGCAGATGACAGCCCTTCAGTTGGAGGGTCTGAGTCACATTCCCTTCAGAGCTAAGATTGCTGGGGACTTGGGAACTAAGGAAGTGGGGCTGGGGAGCTAATACCAATGACTTATTTTTGGGACACAGAATGAACTGTTGGTTCCAATAACCGCAAATTTTTTTGTTGCATCTCCTGAAAATTTATAATGATGCTATGAGAAAGCTTGCAGACAAAGGGTTAATCCCTGCCGACTGTCATCGGGGGAATATTTGTAAGTGGAAAGTTCACATGGGGCTGGAAGATCACAGTGCAAGGACCTCACTTTAATGCTGTGCCCATTTTCTATGGGCTTTTTTTCATAATGCCAGGTCCCATCCCAGCACATGTGCAGCAATTCTACCTTGCTCTTATCTATTGATCTCAGAGTATGTCTGTGTTGTTATCCTCATTTTGTGGCTGGGAATCCTGAGACAGAGAGAAGGACAGTGACTGGCTCAGATCAGTTGACAACAGCAAAGATAGGAGGAAAGTCTTTTTTGTTTGAGTCTCATGTTCATCGCTCTCTGTGATGCCTCAGTATTAAAAAATGGACTTGCAGTTTCTAGATGCTCATATCTAGGTGTCCATTGAACCAATTGATTTACAGACAAGCCACTACAGGCTGGATCTAAATAAGGCACTGGGGCAGGGATGTGTGAGTGACATAGTGGTTCACCATGTCCGTGCTCTCTCAGGATGGTGTCTTTGAAAAAACAGGAATGCATCATCATCTGACTTCCCTTTCCCCAGCTGAAGCAAGAGATAACTTCTATTATATAAAGAGAAGAAACCAGCAGTCATGGCTACTGCTAAAAATCCCACCAAAGTTCTTAACATAGAAGAGCCTAGGATGTAAGATAAAGTCCCGTTGCTTTAAAATTCCTCAAAGAGAAAGTAGAATCAACAGTAGGTGGGTTTCTTGATTTGTTTTTAACTCACAAGTCTTGGCCTGAGAGCAGTGCAGAGACCACAAGAGTGCGACTCATCCCACGTAACTTTAGATATCTGCATGTGTTAGGTTCCATTTCTGATCAGTGGGAGAACAAGGTGCACTAAGGACATGACTTCTCTGTCCTATTTTAGATGCATACTTTAGGAGGAGCTGGATCACACTGTGTGTGTGTGTGTATATATGTTTATATATATATGTTACTTGCCATAAAGGGAGCCTTTGAGTGACTAGCTCATGTAGAAGATACCTTGTCCTACAATGCTGCTGTCCCCAGCCCTCTATGATCTACAAGGTACTCACTTGTAGGTAGGCAGCATGTTCTTCTGGGACAGGCTCGGGGCTTTTACTTCAGCCATCTCTCAGCAAAATTTCCTGATACAGACAGGACCCAAGTCCCCTGTTTCAACCCAAAGACCTGAAGATGAGCCCAATGCTCTGCATGCAGTCCACTACTGTGAACAGTGATGTGGTAACAGTACAGTTAGAGGACCTGTAGGAATGCAGTGTGTCTAAGCTGATGGTCTTACACCATTTCTATCCTGCATGGCACATCCTCAGCAAGGAAACCAAGCAGGAAATGTGCTGTGCTGCAATTCTTTCACCCTCTGTCATGACTGAGGTGTGCAGAAAGGGAGCTTGCACAGGCTGCACTTGTCCAAGGGAGTTCATTCAAACATGGGAGAGTCTCTGCTGTATAGATTTGGGTATTGCTGCACTAGGGCTAAGTGTGAAGGGTATTTGTTGGTCCATGCTTTTCACTGCTCAGAAGGGGATGAGGAGGTTTTCCTTCTATTTATTTGTTTGTTTTGTTAAAGGGAAAAAAAACAAACAATTATTTGTACACTGAAACTTGGTGACTTAGCTTTAGCCTGAGCTGCTGGAGCTGCCATCCCAAGGCTTGGTGGCAGCCTGTCTGAAGGAGCAGCTTGTGCAGTAAGCATCCAAACTTTGGACTCTAACTCTTCCCTTTGGGCAACGTTCCTAGGAAGGCTTTCCCCTGCACCTTCTCCCAGGCTTCTACATTCAAATTTGCAACTTTCCTGCTGCACTTACCAGTGTTATTTGCATGGACCATGGCTCGTGGCTAGGAGCAGCGGGCTGACAGGCCCTTCCTGCCAATCTGTCTGCTCTTCAGATGAAGTGGTTGGAAAGAGCTCGCTCTCCAGTTCCCGCTTTGGCTCAGGCACTCCGATAAGGCTTGGGCTGTCCTATCTGACCCCAGGAGCTGTTCCTCCTCCCTAACAGGCCCACTTTGCCGGCTGACAGTTAGCAGCCGGCAGTGCCTGATAAACTTATCAGGCTAAAGCTGAGCCCGGTGCATGCTCAGCTCCTCCCTGGCCTCAGATTTCCCCATTTCTGGGAACTCTTTGCTCTCTGCCTGCCTTGCTGTCTGCTGAGGTGAATGGCGATCACCCTTAGGCCACCAGGTCAAAATCAGCCCGAGGGCCAGATTGGAAATGCCTGTATTTAGGCAGCATCCTCAGAATGAGTGGGATCAAGTAGGATGTCTGTAGCATCAGTATCCAGCTCTGTCTCTCTCTCTCCCTGGAGTATTATTCACTGATGGAAATGCTACCTGTCTGATCTACCCCTTGTCTTTCCACGTCCTTCATTTCTCTGCTCACATGAAGTTTAAGATTTAATTTGGTGCCCTTGTTGTGCTTGGAGGATTTCTTTCTAAGCCACTAACAGAACTGGGTTGCTTTGCTGAAGTAAGTTTCTATCATTCGTTATTAGGATCACAGTAGCACTAAGTAGGTTCCAGCTGGGATCAAGGCTTCATTGTGCAAGGCACTGTTTGTAGGAGATAAGGAGGGGCAGTCCTGTGTCTGATTATCTTACCGTTGGGGGGGGGGAAACGTGAAATAGAAGGGAGAGGAGGAATTATCCTCCTTTTGCAGATGGGCTGAAGTTTTCTATGAGTTTCATAGGGTGCTGAGCAGCTTCACAAATCCGGAGCTAATGTCTTGCCCAAGGTCATGCAAGAGATGTGGCAGATCTGTCACCTCAGGTCAGTGTTGTGAGCATCGGATCAGTGTGTGCCCATGGTGACTGTTAGCTGAAGTGTGCTGGTTCTGTAACTGCTGCACAGGTCTGTTATTTTCTTAGGTCTCACCTACCACAGAAGAACTGACTGATTTAGCTGTCCTGTGGTGGTTGGTGTGGTGGTTCAGTGCTTCCCATGTGGATGTGCTGCTCCAGGGCAAAAGTGAGAAAACATCTCTGCTTTGTAAGCAGAATAATTGATTAAAAAAAAAAAAAAAAAAGGAAAGGTTATGTAGTATTTCCCTATTTGTGGCCAGGCCCTTTAATGGCAGGCAGGAATGTTTGTCCCATGCAAGGAAACACACTTATGCAGCTGTTACTGAGAGACTGTAATGCTTCCAGGTTTCCACATGTGTTGTTGTTATGGTTAACAGCACAAACCTGCTGGGAGTACAGCTGCATCCCCTTTACCTGTGACAGGCTGTGCAGCACTGGGGAAATGGCCTGCTGCAAGGACTAAAGGCTCTGCTTTTATCCTTTCACTGAAAACACTCTTGTGAGGTCTAGGATGGAAAACAACTGGACACAGCAAATAATTTTTTGTCCAGTGCAAACCATACCTGCCTGGATCCAAATTCTTCTCCATCCTTCCTCTCAGTTTCACTCAGACCTTCTCTAACTTTTGCCAACACACGTGAGAACTTCAGTTTTGCCTTCTCTGTAGGTTAATACAATCTGAAGATAAGCTCCAGTATAATGCCATGTTAACTAGGAGTGCACCTTCTCTTCCTGCAGGTGTCCTGTAGCTGTCTTCATTAAGAAAAGATGCACCCTGTGTCCAGACTTAAATCTACCCTCAATCATAACGTTTCTGGGCTGCTGCTTTCAATACCTGAAGCCTCTCTGGAAGACAGAGGCACACCTCTGCTCAGCAGGATTGCTTTGCATGTCCCTCATTTGCTAAACAAAACAGCTCAAAGACTGAGGATTTTCTTTCCCTGGCAATAAAGGAATGAAGGTGTGAAGAGGACTGGGGAAGTGCAGGGTTTAGGGCGGGCTCAGGGAGAGGCAAAAACAATCGGCTCTTTCTTCAGCCACAAAGATTAGTTGAGATTTTGCTTTTTGTTATCTGTTTCCTTGATTGACTGACCAGAATGTTTCAGATGCAAGGGGAGATGGTGGGAAAGGGGTTATTTTCAAAACAGTCAGAACTGGGGAGAATTTGCATGATTGGAGAACAAGGCCAGGTGTGTTTGGAGCTGGTGACACCAACTGCCTGATCCTGACAGGTGCTGAGCATCCTTGAGTGCCTTTTGTGTGGGTTCAGTAGTGAAGATCAGGTTGGGATTGAAGCACTTGGGTGGGACCAGATCTGCTTCTTTCCTTTCTCCTTCATGCCCAGGGAGGTGGTGGAGTCACCGTCCCTGGAGGTGTTCCTGAACCATGGCAATGTGGCACTGAGGGATGTGGTCAGTGGGCATGGTGGGGATGACTTGGAGTTGGATGTGATGATCTTAGACATCTTTTCCAGTCTTAATGATACTATGATTCTATGATTTTCAGAGCAGCATGGATGGAAGCCTGAGGAATGGTGCAGAGTGCAGTTGCCAGCCCCACAGTACGGGGCTCTCCTTTCCATCTGGAAATGGGTTGCCAAACACTGAGCAGCAGGCCAGAGCAGCCCCTGCTCCATGCTCCAGCCTTGGGAGGTCCATTGCAAGCAGGCTGTGAGGTTACACTGCTGTGTTTGTCATGCTGGCTTTGCTGGGGCTGTTCCTTAAGGTCTTTACTAGCATCTTCCTGATCTCTCACTGCTGGGCAGATTGGAACTGTGCTAGCTTTTTGCAAAGAACAGCAGGCAGTGAAAACCCAAGGTGGGGGTCCCTCCAGCTTCTTGCTCAAAGGACATCTCTCCCTGATCTGAGGGGCTGAGGATCAATGCCTGGTTTTCCTCTGGGCTGCTGACATCCATCACTCCTTTAAGCATAAGGTGGTATTTCCTGGTGGCCCGAGTGAGAGAGGCTCTTTAGGAAGAAATATGTATGTTTTTAATTGCGTCAGTGCAGAACTCTGCAAGCTAATTCCTTCTTCTTTCTCAAGTCACCTTCTGACTCTTGTTTTCCTGTCTTGCAAGCACCTTTGCCAGCTGGCCTCCTTCCACAACCTGTGTTTGTGAAGATACGCTCACAGAGCTGGTGGGAGTGGGCTAGTCTGCACATCCCATCCTGTTGCAGCACAGCATGCTGCCCATGCTCACCAAGCACTTCTTTACTCACTGCCCTTACATCTCCTGGGGAAGGGTTCGGCTCCCAACAAGTAGATGGGTGAGGCAGGCACTGCCTGCTCTGGTGTGACTGCTCCTTGGTCATCTGTAGGCTCAGGAACCAAAAGAATGGTGAAAGCAGCTTTATTTCCCAGTGTCTAGGGGAAATAAATGAAAGTTCTTGGGTGATCCTCTCTTTGCTAGAAGGGAGAGGATCCCAGCCACCCATTCAAGGCTGTGACTTCTCTGTTGCATAGAAATCAAAGACAGGGAGGAAATCTAATGGAGTTAGTCAGACCTTTGACCTTTAGTCAAAACTAGCTGGCTGCTTTGGATTTGAGTGGTTTTGCTGGCAATCTTGCTATGGTGCTGATCAATGTACACCAGCATTTCCCTCAAAACTGAGGAGCTTCTTGAGTTACAAGCAGCCAAGTCCTCAGGACACGGACTGGGTGCTGGTGTGCCTGTTGTTCTGGGGCTGGAGGGTGTTAGCTACAGAGCCGTTCAGATGCTCTTTGAATATCTCTGTTTGCAGATTTGAGGAGGACAAGGGAAATAATAAACACAGTTTGCGTTTTTGGCAGCAATTTTAATAAGCTAAAATGGTTTTAACTTATCTGAAGTTCATGCATGTGTGTCTGGCGTCAGAGATAGGGCCTGGGCATTGCTTCTTCCCTGGAAGCCCTTACCCTGACCAGGTTCTGGCATGGTAAAGTACAGGACAGCTCAGCTTTAACGGGAGCAATGCTGTCACCCCTCTCCTTTTCCCCTCCGTCCCCACCACTGGCACCTCCAGAGCTGAGCCCAAGACTTTCTTGAGATGAATGTTTTTAACACAAAGCACCCTGTGTTGGCAGAGTTACTGAGAGGTAACAGGTTTATCAGTTAAATCCCAGCAGGCCTGTGCATGTTGTCACTGTCTGGTCTATTGCAATGAAAATATACATTAGAATAAATACAAGTACATACTTACAGTGGGCAAGGTCAAACCAGGAGTACAGACTCTGTTTTGAGTTGCCAGACTGCATATTAATGAGGAGCAGCTTCAGCAAAGAACAGGGGCAAGTGTGTTTTAAATCTTAGTAGGGAGAATGGCTTTGGATTGACAGCAGTGTAAACGAGGACAGGATCAGAACTCTTTTCTTCGGGCAGTAAATGAATTTTCCACTTGGACTGCTGTTGCTTTGCCCGTGGGGGCAGCATTCTTTAATAAGCATTTGGAGTGAGATGGTGAATGCCACAGCCCTTTCTGCAGGCTGCTTCCCACAGGAGTCATCGTACGATGCTATGTGTTCAGGGATGTAGTTATGGAGTGGTCTGTGCCCTACAGAGTGGTCTGTGCCCTGCTGCAATGCCCCACTTAACTGCAAGCACTTGTCTTTTTAATGCTATAGTAGTACTTTGTCCTTCCTCTCAAAAACTCAAGGGACTTTACACACCTGAGCGAATGACTCCTCATCACCAAGAGGTGTGGAGAAATAGAAGTCAGAGCGGTACAGTGACTTGCCAAAGGTTATGTATTGAGAACACAGCAGAGCTTAGAGGAGAGCCAGCTATTTTCTTCTTCCAGTGTTTTGCTTCAACCTCTAGACCTGGAAGAAGGAGGAAATACCACTGCTATGTTTGCGTAATATTTGTGAAGTACTCATATCATGCCAGTGTATATGGGTTAGGCCACTTCCTCCTGTAAGAGTGGAAGGAAATCATATTTCTCTGGCTCTTGACATCTATATCCATGGTCATTCCTGACCGTGCAGTCACACAGGGCTGTCCAGGACAGATTTAAGCCAATAAATCCAGCACACAGTGCAACACTGTGGAACCATCCTAGCCTGGCTTCTGAGAGCAGCCAGTCTCTCTTGCAGGGTGGTACTGAGATACAGGGCTCATTAGCTTATCCCCAGTGCCGTGGCATGGCTTTCCCTGGAGTTCATCTGATTGTCACTTGCCCAGGGATCTTTGCTGTGGGGTGTGGATGTGGAATGCATGCAGAGACCCTTGTTATTAGTTAGGGATAGGAGCTATTTTTTTCCCCAATATTTTCCTCCTACTCCAAGCTAAAAATAGGACACAGTTAATTTGTCACTTGATCACAGTAAATGCTCCACTGAAAGAAAATGACTTGAGGTGTCTGTTGCTGGAATTTATGACCTGGGCAAGTCTCTGCAGATGCCCTGTCCAGGTTAAAGACAGCTCACTGAACGCAGTCTATTTGCATGTCCTATCCTTATCTTCCTAACCATCAAAGCAGAACGTGGTTACAGCAGCAGCTTGGCTCAGATTGTGGCTGCCACTAGTCCAGGTGTTCCCACCTCACTGCTGGTCAGGTCAGTCTGATGGACTGAATTCTGCACGTGGTATAAATCCAGAGTAACTGTGACCCTGGAGGAATTCCCCTGCATTTACACTTGAGCAGGTGATATCAGATCTGGCCTGGTACCTGCTGTAACTAAGAAGTGAGAGCTCCCACAGGTTTCTTTGTCACATACTGAGGTGTGTAAGGCTCTGGGGTTGCAAGAACACCAAAGCCGATGACATGGCTTTGTCACTTCCCAAGAAAGTGCAGGAAGCCATGTGAGCTTAATGAAATGCGAGGCCCCGTGCCGGGTGGAAATGCTAGGGAGGGTCTTCTTCCACAAAGCATGCACTGGCAGTGGGACCTCCAGCAGAGACCTGGAGCCATCCCTCACTTGAGACTGTGCTGGGTCTCCCGGTGCCTCCGTAGGTCCACTTTGCGTTGGAAGCCCTTGGCACAGAGCTCACAGCTGAAGGGCTTGAAGCCGGTGTGCTTGCGGCTGTGGGTGATGAGGTTGGAGCTCTGGCTGAAGGCTTTGCCACATACCTGGCATTTGTGGGGCTTCTCTCCTGCAGGGCAAAGAAGATGGTGAGAAAGATCTCAGAAGGAAGAAAATAAAAACAATGTCTGCCAACGTCTGCGCTCTCCTTCAGCAGCAGAGGGGGAGAAGAAACAGAGGCAGCCCTCCCCAGCTTGGTCCCAGGTTCTGTCTGTATCCAGGACTGGGGGTGAGCATGCTGTGGACCAGAGGCTGGACAATGACTGGCTCCTCATCACACAGAGGAGGTGCATCTCAGGGATGCTCAGACCTTTTGCTGCCTTATCACACAGAAAAGAATGACTTAGTTCCCAGTCACAGAGAAGCTGGACTCTGTGTGTGTGTGTGTGTGTGTGTGTGTGTGTGTGTGTGTGTGTGTAGACACGAAGGACTCCAGTTTGTATTTACTCCACGGGAATATTTTGTTTCTCACCAGTGTGGATGTAAGTGTGTTTCTTCATATCTGACTTCTGGTGGAAGCGCTTGCCGCAGTATTGGCAGGGATAGGGCCGTGTGTCGGAATGGATCAGCAGATGTGTGGAGAGGGTGGAGGAACGCTTGAATGTCTTCCCACACATCTTGCACTCAAAACTTCTTTCCTGGTAGGGAAAGAAAATCATGAGGTGTCAATCAGTGGCTGCAGAACATGTGACAGCTTGAAGAGTATGGTAGATATGATGAGCAAATCTCCTCAGCTCATGGGCTGATGTGCTAATACAAGGAGGATGAAAGGAGGACTTAAGGAAATAGCTGGCATCTTGTCCTGCACCCTTTAAGAGAAGGTGAGGCACAGGAGAGCTAGTAGCAACAATCCTCCTCATGCAGGATGTTCCCAAGGACAGCCTGAGAGTGGAAAGGTGAGAACTACGATCTGTGGTCTTTGGAGCTTCTTTCGCTGGGTGCTGCAGGGAAGCCATCAAATGTGTAACCTAGGAAGCGTCACCTCCCTCATCACAGAGGTCCAAGCACCACTGAGCTCTGGAGGGCAGTTCTTGGGAAGCGTGCTACACACCTGGGAGTGAATGTTGGTGTGCTGCTCCAGGCTCACAGCATGTCCAAAGGTTTTGCCACATACGTCACAAGCGAAGGGTCGGGTCCCGCTGTGAGACCTTCGTACGTGGACCTCCAGGCCATGGGGAGTGGAGAACACCTGAAAAACAAAATGCCATTGATTTTTATTTTATTTTTTTTTCCAGGAGGCAGCTTTGTTTTCACCTCTGGTTACAGTTCCTTCTCTTTATTTGATCCCTCTCTCTCACAGGCCATGTAAACTGCATCATTCTTAGCATCCTCCAGCCCCAACTCATGGCTGAGGTTCTCAGCCACGCACCTTGTTGCACTTCACACAGTGGTAGGTCTCCATGTCCGAGGAGTACCGCATGCTGTAATCCAGAGGGGGCTCGGCGCTTGGCAGGAGATGGCTTCCATACAGGCTGACTGGATGCTCCAGAAGGGCTGACTGCATGGTGGAAGACATTTGTCTGTAGCTGTATGGCACTTGGAAAGCATCCCAAGAAAAGCCGGTTTTGTAGAAGGTAGGCGTGCTTGTTGGGCTAGTGCAGTCTTTGACTTGCAGACCTGAGATGGTCATGTCTGAGTTTGTAAAGGAGAGGGAGAAAGTGAGTGTCATATCAGTGCCGCGTTACCCCCAAGTTAAGTCAAGTCCTGGTGCCTGTACAATGTTTGATTTAAGACTTTGATTCAATCTGAGGAAATTTTAGTGGAGAGGGGATGCTAAAGGGTTATTATCTTGAACGAGTATCATGGGGAAACCTATATCACACAGTTACGTTTGTTGCCGAGATTTGGAGGCTCACTATCTGGGAATCATAGCCGTATGCTTCAGGGAGATGCCGATCTACACCAGAATCATAAAGGGAAATACAGGAAGGTCTTAATGAGCTCTGCCTGGGGCAAGTTTGACCATTGGTGTCTAAATTAGAGCTGCCATTTACTGAAAATCTGGACCCAGTCATAGTGGGCCCCCTAAGCTTACAAAGCCCCGATCTCTTTTGCAGTTCTGGCTTTGGTTAGCAGACCTTGAGCTGAAGGTCCTGGCAGCATCCTGCTTAGGTACTGGACAGGGACACTTTCTTCCTTTGGTTGAAAAGAATCCTTTTCTTGTTTTGGAACCACCCATTCTAGGTCCTGTTTCTTGCCATCCTCTGGTGTCTTGTCTCTGTCTCCTGCAGCTGTAATCACAGCAGTGTCATAGTTAGTTTATTCTAGCTGGTAAGAGAACAGTCAGTGCACTAAGCATGTGAACTCATGTTTGGACATACAAATCCGTGCTCAGTTCCCTGAGTTGGTGCAGAGTGGTCCAGTCAGCATGGCAGTTAGGGTCTGTCCATTGCTGGCAAAGGGAAATTCTAAGCAGAATGAGATGTGCGCGTTAGAGAGGGGCAGGATATGGTATGCTACTTGGTGCAACATCTAGCTACAGCAAATTAACCTGAGGTGGCCATGTTTCTGTAAGAATATTTCCTTATTTAAAACCATTTTCAGTTATGAGGGTAACTAACAATCACTAACTTATTAACTTCCCCATCTCTCCTATCAGAGAGCTCAGTAGACAGCCAAGCAAAGAAGCTGAGAGGGGAGGTAACTGCTTGTACAGCTGCAAAGGTTGCCACAGAGCCTTGTGTCCTCCTGCCCACTCACATTTCTCCCTGCCTGTCCCAGCCCTTTAAGAGACCAACCAGTGCTTGTTAGATGTAGAATTTATAGTACAAATCTAAACCAGAAGTCTAATCCATGTGCCTCGTTTCTGCTGCAGACAGCACTGGGATGCTGAAGGACAGCATCTGCGTGTCATCCAAACCATCTTGTGCACCAGAGAAGCACTGCAAATGGCCAAAGGGTGATGTGAGGAACTGACACTGGAAAGTCTCTTCCATTCTTCTATCAAGCGTATCATAGGGTTGAACTCTATGTTCCACAGCCAGGGCTAGAACAAAGGGTAAGTTGATCCTAGATTTGAATAATGAAAATTTGAATGGTGCCTGAAGGAAGGAGATAATTGTCCCAACCCTGCTATTGCATGGATGGCTGTGGGAGAGAGCATGACCAGGAGCAGGGATGGCAGCAGGCATAGGCAGAAGCAGCACTGGTTTGTGTTAATCTAGCATACAGTAGCTCGTCTTTCCTCTGCAGTGCACTGGATTCCTTTCAGACAGTGTTTGGATATCACTATTTTCTCATTATAGTTGTAACCTTCCTTGCAAATCATCAGGTGGAGGTAACGCTGAGGTAGAGAAGATACGGTGAATGGAGATGAGAGTCAACAATTGGAGCAAGAGCAAAAAAGAAAAGGCAGAATTCTCTCTAATTCCCACACAGGTAGAGTACTGGCCATCAGGAGCCCTGTGCTTACTCAGGGCTTCCAGTGCTTGCATCTGCCCAAAGCGTGTCAGTGCAAGGGACTCTCACTGTGCTGGAATTATAATAGCAGCAGCCCAACAGGAAACAAAGGGAGGATCTAAATTTATTTCCAGCATGACAATGTGGATTTAGCCAACAGAAAGAGGGTGAGCACTGAGGGACCAGTTTGTCCTCAGACTGCTATCCCTGCATGGGTGCCCTTAGTAATTCTTTAGCTTCATCCCTTAGCTTGCTTACTCAATTATTTATTTGCCTCGGTGTATTCTTACATGCCCGGTGGATGTATTGACTCACCAGTGAAAGCAGAGCTGATTGGATCCCATGTGAATATAGGCAGATCATCTTCCACAAAGCGGTGCTGATGATAGGTATGAGCCTTTTTGCTCTTCACCAAAAAGGAACGTGGCATTTTCCATTCACTGCCTGGGCAAAAACATGGAATAACAGCATGTAAATCCCTGCAGTTTGTGGGGTTATTTCTCCTTGCTCCCACAGCACATCAGCTCTGCATCCAGCAGAGGTGAGAATTAAAACCCTTCTGCTGGGGTGACAGCCCATCTCGAAGGGCCCCCCACCCGGCTGAAGGGATGGGAGTGGTTACTTGGCTTTATGGGTCTTTCAATGGGTCTTCACTCTGGAGAAAACACACAGCTGTGTGTAAGCTGTTGCGGACCAGAAGTATTTGCGTGGCAGGAATACACCAGAACTCAGAATCTCTTTGACATCATTCTTTGTTCTGGCTGGCAAAATCAAGCAGAGGCTGAGCAGAGAGAGGTTACCTTTTAGACCCGACTCAAATATCACAGACCGTTGAAATGACGGCTTAGGAACAAACATAAAATGCTGAAATTTAATCACACAAAATTCTCTTGCAATGCATCTGTTATCTTTGCTACCCAGAGCCCAGCCCGCCCTGTGCCCGCTCCCCATGGCCAACAACTGCTCTCATGCAGACAGTGTGACAACAGGCTCAATCCTGCGTATGGCAATATCAGCTGGTGCATTATTTGCATATGCATTTGCATTTTCCCTAGTAATTGTTCAAGACAGCAACGCTAAAAGCAAATCTTGCTGTATTTCATATGGAAAGTCAGCAGTGAGTCCTGGCTCTCAACCGATGGGCAAATGCGTTATGTTATTGTTTGGGCTCTTTTTCTCAGGAGCAGTTGAAGCGTAGAATACTTATTTACTGAAGAAGAACACAGTTTGTTCCTGGTTGAGTAGGAATGACTACGTCTGCATAAGTCAGGACTGAGCAGAGTGAGCTCCTGGAAGCAGCCAGGGATGGAAAAGCTCTTCTCTGGCTCCTCTTTAGGGTTCAGAAGTGTATGTTCTTACCCCTGAATGCTAAATGTAATGACATAGCCTAGTGGTGTTCCATTTAAAGGTCCAAGGGACAGATTTACACCAGATTTGCTATGGCAGCTTTGGCTACAGGTACACAAACAAGGGCACTCATGCAGCAAAATCTGCTGTGGACAGGTAGGTTGCAAAGCCCACTGCTGTCTGTGGGAGTCAGGTGTTCACCAGCAGTGCCATTAGAAATCCCATCACAGCTCCAGCTGTCTTTTTAAGTCTGGTCCAGGATTCCCACTTTCATGTATGACTTCAGCCTTTTTTTTTTTTTTCTTCTGAAATGACTCACCTGTTTTTATCTTTTTTCCAAGAAATATACATGTGACTTGAGCTGAATATGAGAAAACAAGCCAAGAGTGGATGTGTTAATTTAATTTTAGTAAGAGAACAAAATTGTACTGAGAAGGAACCGTAAGTATGCACTCGAGAGGGATGCTGAAATACATTGCTGTATTTACATTTCTGTAACTCTCCAATGAGTTTAAGTATCATGAAATGTATCGGCCTGACCTGCATGCAGAAGCACTCAGCTCAGTAGCACAGAACTGTTCTGGGATGGCCGTTACCATTGCAGCAGTGCGTTCTGCTTGGCCATGTGCCTCACACCCTATGGAAACACTTAGCTCAGCAGACAAGGTGGGAGGGTCTCAGTACCCTTGCTCAGCCCCGGGTGGGATATATGTGCCTGGAGCTGCACTTGACAACACAGACGTGCCCCAAATTCAATTTCTGCTGCAAGCCCTTTCTACATGGGATTTCCACTCATGTCAAAGGGATTTTCCCATAGTGGGCAGGACCGTGCCATCTACAATAGAGAGCATTCAGATGTCTAAAGCTTGCTGGTATGCGTTGTCTGCCTGAATGAACCAGTTAATTTTCCTGGGCTTCCCACACAGTGGAGGAAGAGGCTCTGGCAGCAGGTGAAGGGCAAGGTGAAAGCGTGTGCTCAGTGCTCCTGGAAGAGCTGCTCTCCCTGCCTGCCGGCTGGAACACCCAAAGGCACTCACAGATAAATTTGAGGACTGCAGGTGGGTGGCATAAGAAGCCTTGCTGTGTTTTACTGTAGTATCCATGCACTAAGTATGTGAAGGTACTGATTCCAGCCTGTCTTCTCACATGACTGTTGAAAGTAGCTGCCTAAGACTCAACAGGGTTTTTCTGGATGTGTTTACCCCAGCATATGCAAAAGTCAAATTTGGGCCAGTATCTTGGCTGCTGATAAGAGCCTGTACTGAGCAACACGATCTTTAATGCAGTACGGAACGTTGCAAAAGGAAGTTACCTTCCCCCACCCCCATTTTGCAGAGAAAACAGGAACTGGGAGCCCAAGCATAGTTAATTAATGACTGCATTGGACTGTCTTTGTGATTCACACAGCCAACTTAGAGGAAAGCTGGGAGCACAGATTGTGAGAGGGGGAAAAAAAAAAAACTCTCTCTGAAATTCAAGATTATCAGTAGCAAGTGATGAGCTGCTGCAGACAGCTAACTGCACCTCACAGGGAATGCAGTGCTGTGGACAGCAGGGCCTGCTATGGCTTGAATGATCCCTGAAGCTTCCAATAGGATTTAGCTTTGACCTTTAGCTAAAAGTTGGGCTTGTTTTTTTTTTATGGAGTCTGTTCTTGCCAGCCCCAGTGGCAGTGGTTTCTGTCCTTTCTGACAACTGCATGGCAGAGTTCATTGCCTGGGCAGGAACGTCATCCCAAGGTGCGTGTGGATGGGTTGGGTTTAGGACCCTAATTTTGTAAGGTCTCGTGTTCCTCTTGAAGCCCCGATTCCCACCTCAGCGCACGGCAGCTCACAGTGCCCAAAACCACAGGATTGACCCCTTTGGTGTATTTTAGAAGAAACTGGTATTCTCTCTTCCCTATATGAGGTTGCGGGTCTGTTCTGTCAGCAGTTCCTTCAGGGACACAATTAACCCCAAATTACCATATTTTGGGAGCGGGTGTTTGCAGGAATATTATACATCTCACCCTGATTCAGGAACCCGACGTGCAGTTTAAGTTCCATTCTAAAGCTGACTCATTTTCCTCGAAGCCTTTCTAAATTCAGGTTTCCCATGTTCAAATTTACAATGTAAACTGCAGCAATGAAACCCTTCCTCCCGCGGCACTCAGAAGAAATATCTAATTTTTAACTTAAAATTGATGCGTGGCTTTATGTAAATTGATGAGTATGTAAAGTTTTAGCCCGAAAGAGGCTTATTTCCTTTCTACTGCTTAATTTATTTTAAACCTTAATATTGGTTTGTGTGCGTTTGGGTTTTTTTTCCCTGGCAAAATTAAGCTCTGAAGAACAGCGTTCCTATTGGAAGACTATATTATTGAAGGAAAAAAAGCACAAAAGATAACCTGTGTGTGACACTTTCAAGAGCCCAAGTAAAATAAGAAGTTTTGTGGACTCCTGACTCTTTAAATATAAAATACTTCAGAATTCCAGTTCTTTACACTGAGATCAGGCCAGGCTTGTAAAATTCATTGTACCTGGGGCAATTCATTTGAATGTGGCTTTTTGAAAGGGGAGAAACGCGCAGAACACTTTCCATTCCTGCAGTAAGGATGGGCATTAAGCCAGAGCCTGAAAATTACAGTGAACGTATTGTCAAAGTAGTAGATGGGAAATCCATGGAGATCTTCATTACCTGGACGAAATGCTAATAATATAATTGCAGCATTTGTCCTTCAGAAAGCTCCTTTGCTCCGAGTGATGTTGGGAATGCCACTGGTTTTAGCAAACCGCCTTAAGCTTCCATTTATAGACTTACAGGGCACAGTCTAACACCTCCTATGTCCCTCTGTAGATGCATTTACTTTGTGGACTTGTAAATAAATGGTTTTCCTGCTTAATGCATTGAATCAGCCACGTAGCATGTTAGGTATTTATAAATATCTAATTCCATGTGCTAAAAATTGTTACGCTAATTAGCATGTACTTAGAAAGGATGGAGAGGTGATATAAATTATAGGTTGGAAGCAAAAATCCTCAACAGGAGAGACTGAGTTCTCACCTAGCGAAACCGGCATCAAAACTTAATGCAATTAATCATTTAAGTCAGCAGAGATGTATTTTTATCTGAATCTAAAGGTCTGTACGAGAGCAATTAAAAGGAAAAACACAGTATATCCCCATTGCTGAAGTACAGAAGTCTACATCTGGAAACTGTTCCTGCTGCACAGGACTTGCTGGGATGCAGGTATCTGAGACCACTGACACATCTTCTGTATTTTATTCTGCTATTATCATTTTCATACGTGCATGTGAGAGATCCATGAGAATGTAATGTAATACCATGTAAGAATATGGTATGTCATTTTTTAAAGCTTGACCTGTTTGATATAAGTAAAGCATTATCACAAAGGACTGCTCAACACAGCTGACTTAGCGGGGAACGACGTTACGTATTTGCAAACAGAAGCAAAGAATAAGACAAAGGGTATGAAATGCATCAGAGAAACAAGCTAGACAATGACATTTAAAGTGTTTAAAAGCATAAATAAATCACCTGTTTAGGGGACTCTGCTTTACTGGATTTGCCTTGAGATCTCCCCAGACAAGCCCCCAGCGAGATGTTGTCTTCTCTCTGGGCTCCTTCTTCCACTTTTTCACTTAGTTGCAGCCTGCTGAAATAGATACTTCTCCTTTTTTTTCTCTCTGTTTTTTTGCCCCCGTTCCCCTCCCTGATTTTTCAATCAGATTATTTGTGTCAAAATCTGGCGGTGAAGAAACAGCCAATGGAGAAGCAGAGCCCAGAAAGTATTTGCTTATCAAAACTTCCCAGGACTTTGAAAACTTGAAGAGAATTCACAGTGCCCAGCTGCAAACCCTAGAGGCAGCACCCTTAAATTTCACTTTCTGTGGGAATACTCTTCTGTCATAGTGACAAAGAGCATGACATGGGGAAATAATGTACAAAGCAGGCATCTATTTGCTTTTTCTTTTTAAAAAGAGATTATATATAGCTCTTAAGAAACCTGTATTTTCACACATATTCATCCACGTGTCGGATCTTTCCCAACCAGACACGCCATCTGACTCACACTCACATACTTTGGTCTCATCAATAAAACCATATAGCACATGTGTACAAAATTATTTTATTCCAGGATGGATCTTTTATCTCTCCAATTTCCAAGAGAAAAAAAAAAAGGACAAATAATATCACAGTAATAACTGAAAAAGATGTTTGTTAATCAGCCTTCATTTTCCTAGATGTGTGTGTGCTGTCCATATACACTTTAGGCACTGCTCTATCTAAACACAGCTGTATATAAGATACAGACTTACGACAGCTCATTAACTTTGCAATAATCTTTGCAAAAAGTTCTTCAACTCAAGAGCAGTAGTAAGAATTTGTATTACTTCCATTGCTTGCTTTCAAATAAGGTTTGAAAATGGGTTTACAAGAACTGACTGCCTGTGAGGGTGGGTGAGAGAAGGGAAAGCACAGGGGGCAGAGTGCCTTTCCTCATCACCTGGTGGTTCTCCAGCACAGGTGAGATGGGAGCTGAAGAGCAGTGATTTTCTTTGGAGAATCCTCAGACACAGCTCTTGTTTGGGGGCAAACAAGGAGAGCTGATCTTTCCATAGGCTTTGGGGGGAAGGAAGTGATTATTTAATTTCACCTGATTTCTGATTTTCACCATTTTCCTGACTGCAGTGCACAGTGCCGTGCTACCTGTGCCACTGGTTAACCCCTCCTGCACTAAGATTGAGCACGGTTGGAACAGCAAAGATACCTCCTAACTTTGCAATTTGAGATGTACAGAAGCACGCAGCCAGCTGCCAAGCATTCAGACTTAGCTGTCAGAGGACTGCCTTTATGTCACGGACTTTTGTTTGTTGTGAGCCTTCAAATGCATCTCCCTGTTTCCAGCTGCGCTACGCCAGGATTCAGCACGCTCCGTTTTCCTGCTGTAATGCAGAGTGGTGACGGCACCAGGAACGAGTGGCTGCTTCTCTGCAGTGCAAGAGGATCGGCTGCAGGGTGGCGATGTTCCCCTGTGGAGCAGATGCGGTACAGACGAACCTCAGATTCATCGTGGAGGCATTCTGTGTGTCGCTGATGGCCCGAGCGCTCTCTGCTGGGACATCCACAAGTCACAGCTCGTGGCACCGCGTCGCCCCACGGCACCGGACACAGCGTGCAACAGAGCGTGCAACAGGCTTTGCTGCAACTGGGAGATAGGAGCATAGATTTCACCCGTATTGAGAAAGAATCAGATTTTAATCTTTGCCCATCTTCACCCTTTTACTGAACATAATTAATTCTTGCTGTTTACAGAAGCAAACAATCCCTTTTCCCTCTCCCTCTTCCTCCCCCCCCCCTTTGTTTACTTAGCCGTATTTTGCATGAAAGAAACGTTCCCAAAGCATTGTGCTAGCAGGCTGATTTGCATCCTCTAAAACACAGACATTCGAAGGATTATGTTTCCCACTACAAAAAAGCAAGCACTGTAGCAGAAAACCAAGATGTACATTGCAATTTCAGGGTTTCGTGTGAAGACAGTTACGGGAATTAAACAAAACAGGGAAAAAAGACAAGCTGCTGAAAGGACTGAGATGTTATTTTATGAAACACTGGAGCTGGCTCCTGCCAGCACCTTGAGCACAGACTTCCCATTGACACGAAATGCAATTGGCTGCTCTTAAACTAGAGATAATAAAACCGAGTCAGCCACAGAAACAAAATCCTAGAAAAGACTAATTACACAACACAATCTAACAGTGTGTGCAGTCAAACTGCATCAGCTAGCTGGTTTCAGAGGAGACCCAAACAGCACTGGGCACAGTCCTTTGGAGAAGGAGGATGGCTACATCTCCTCATTTCAGTAGGCTGTGCATAGAACAGCTGCAAAAAAACCCATCTGTATCAGCCAATCTAGTTCCCCAAGTAGCTATCATCTCACAAAGCACGTACATCATTGAATACAAATTGATCCCTGAGATACCCTGTGAGTATTACTATTATTACAATGCTAGAATGCCTGAAGAGAGATGGGGGACACTGCTGTATCTGATTCAGCTCTCATTCACCCCTTTTTCCTTTAGTGTCAGGAGTTCCTTTGGAGCAAATAGCTGCAGGACCGGAGCGTGGTCAGGAAAGCTGCCACTGTGACTTCTTGTGATCTTCTGTAAATCTCTTTTTGCAGCTCCTGTTAAACTTATCACTTCTCCTCCCCAATGAAATCATTAGCAAAAGGTGATTTATACAAGGAAAATAAAAGAACGTCAGAGATGCATTTTAGCCTAAAAGGACCTTTGAGGTGACCCCTTGCGTTCAGTCATATTTTATGTTCTTATTGATCCAGTTTTCCCTTTTCTCTCTTCATGTTTCAGGGTCAGCAGACAAAGAGGAGAACCACAGAGGGCCTGGATTCAGAACCTTGTGCTGGTCTTGACCCACGTGGGGGACGTACAATGAGTTCACCTTGCAACTGAAGGCAACTTCATTTTGTGTACTGCTGTGAGTTCTTATTACATGTCATATGCTCTGGTGCATCCTAAGTGAATAGATGATTACATGCATAACTCAGCAAGAACACACAGGTTAATTGTAATGCATCACACCCGTTCTAATGGTGTTGTCTTCCGAGATCTAGCAGCAAACCTTTCCTGTAGCATCCACGTTCTCTATGTCATATTTAATGGTAACTAAGTCACAGTAAAATAACACAACTAATTGTTCTCAGTTCTTTTCTGAAGCTCATCCTAACTTGAACTCTCTTCTGTGGCAAAAGAAATAAATATGTCTGCACAGCAGGAAAAAAATACCATCACTCAACCCAAGCTGCAGTAAACTGCAACGGACACAGCAGAAGCGGATTAAAAGCATGCTCACATCAAGCAGCTCCATCTCATCCAGAAGCAGAATGACCCATTGCAGGAGCAGCACAAAGGAACTACTGCATCTGCAGCAATGAGAGCTGCAACAGGGCACAGCTGATGCTGCAGAAGCTAAAGATGAGCTGTAACTTGTTGGATGTTGGCTCTCATCTGTTTTCTTACATCTAGCTTCTAACCCAGTATCTGTAATTCTCGCTGGAGCACAGTTCATACGGGTAGAATTGGATCAAACTTTTACAAAGGATTGTTGGTGCATCCGTGCTGAACTCATCCTATGGAGAACACTGAGACCCCACTGGGCTAAGGGCTGAAACACAGACCTAAGGAACCTGCGTGGCATATGAAGGCTGGAGAACCTTCCCTGAGATAACATCCTGGCTTCTCCCCTAAACGCTATTTAACCACAAGGATAAAAACAACAACAACAAAACATCTAAAGGGGAAGGACCTTCAGCCGCTGGTTCAGCGCGGGGCCCAGGCCGGCAGCACGCTGCTCACAGCCACAGCTCTGCCCCGACCCCTGACGCAAAGGGCTAAAACAAGCCATCCCAAACGCAATATCGCTCTGCGGGACGGACCGCGTGCGGTGCCGCTCAGCGGGACAGCGCGGGGATGGCCGGGCCTTGTTTACCGGCCGCACCCCGCCCCGCCCCCTCACGTGACCGCCGTCCGCGGCTCCGCCCCCAGAATCACGCGACCTCCCGGTGCCGCAGCGCTCCCTCGTCCGGATCCTTCCGCCGTGAGCGGCTGTGTGGGTGGGGTCATCTGTCCTGCCCCTCCGGCTTCCTTAGGGGAAGAAAGGTTCTCGAGGGGGAACGATCGGAGAGGGGCGGTGTGGGACCGGCGCGGCACCGAGGGTAGGAAAGCTGCGCCGGATTACTTTCTATGGCGGATGGATTCCAGGGGAGAGGCGGTTCGTGAATGGGAGGGGGAAGGGGGAGGCTGGGCCAAGATGGCGGCGCCCTGTGGGCCAAGGGAGCCCTGAGTGGTAAACAGCTGCGGGGAGGAGAGGGAAAGGTGAGTGCCGGGCCTGCTGCCGCCCCGCTGGGGGAAAAAGGAGCGGCAGCGGCCGAAGGACAGCGTGGGGTGAGAGCGGGGCCAGTGGGGGGGGAGCGCTGAGGAGGATACGGTGGGAGAAAGGGACGGGGCTGGGGGTAGGCGGTGATGGGAAGCGGGGCTGGGGGGGCGGCACGTCTTCCTCCCCTCCTCCTCCTCCTCCTCACCCCCCGGGGACCGCTGAGTTCTCGCTGAGAACTGCGGTTGCTCCGCTCCCAGCACCGGGCGGCGGCGTGCAGCTGCCCCCGCCCCTGAGGGGCTGCCTCGGCGGGGGGCGGCTCCGCGGGTCTCCTCGCTCGGGGTGTTGTTTGCTAAAATCTCAAAAACGTCCGGCTTCCCGTTGTTATGGAGAACTTGGGAGGCTGCAGCTCCGTCGTTCTCACTTTGTGAAGGCGCTCCGTCATTGTGTTGTCTGTTCAGTCAGTGTTTCTCTCTCTTTTTTTCTATTTTCTCCTAATGAGCCGTTTACAAGGCAGTGAGTGAGGGAAAGACATGCCTCAGAGCAGTGCGTGATTCAGACCCCGCAGAAATGACCCGGGATGGGGATCGGGCCGTGTCTGCAGAGCTGTTTCCAGAAATGCAGGAGCTTTTCATTCTTTGGTCTCATCCCGGCCTTTCCTCTGTGGCAAGTTGTTAGAAACCATCACTTGGAGCAGTGCTGAAGTGATGCCATCAGGTGGGGAAGGTCTGCCTCAGTGCCACGTGTGAGCCACAGGGAGCTGGCAACTGAGTGACTGCAACTGCCTGAGTATGCAGCAGTTAGTGTGAGCACTGGCAATGCAACTAGATGCCAGATCTGCTTATCAGAATGAGCTTTGTTTAAGCTTGAAATCAAGGATTTTAAGTCCTTTACCCAAACAGCAACAAAAAACATCTTTTTATGTTCTGTTTTTAGTTAACAGCCTCATCAGCCCTTGGCTAAGTTGTATTTATATGGAGTGACGTGGATTACTCAGATGAAAATGTAGTCAGAGCATCTAATGTCTCATGAGATAAGCTTTAATTAAATGACTTTAAATTTGTTTTTCAATCTCAGCTACCTGACTCTGTTACTTGAGAAGTTACTTTATGGTGACTAACAGAAAACAGCGCGACTGAAGCGTTCTCACGTGAGATGTGTTGTCCCATGGCAGACGTTCTGAACAAAACAGTGAATGTTGTGTTGGCCCCGTGTAGAGCTGGGCTGCTGACCTGTAGTGATCCCTGATATTCTGTTGGCTGTCAGACACCTTCTCATTGGGTCTGAAATGACCTGGTGGTGTAGTTACCACAATCAGTTCTGTAAGAGCCAGATAACTTGCAACACGTGTACACACACACCTGTATCTCTGGAAAAGACATCTTCCATGATAAGCGAGTCAAACAAATAGTCAATTAACTTTTTAGTAGCAGAAGTGAGGGAGAGGTACCGGATTTTATGGCATGTTGTAGCCAGATGAGTGGCTTTTTGGAAAGGCTGTTAGAGCTTGGTCTGATGTGTAGCTGCAGTGTTTTCACGTAACTCAAAAAAAAAATGTGATGAAGACAAGCAATAATACTTCATTATCATAAGCACCTCTTTAGGTATCACGTAAAGACACAAAGCAGAATTTTGGAATCATCATATCCCCATATCGCTTTCCTGGGTATTATTCATTGTTTTTAACTTGAGAAGTTTTAACATCATTTGGTAATGGCTCTGTTCAGCGCCTGCTTTAATTTTGGGGTGATTAAGATGACAGTGCGGCAGGTAGTTTGCAGTGGTTTCAAGGTTTATTGGATTACAGTGTAACTCCTGGGATATGCTTAAGGGGTTCTCTTAAGGGCAAACAAATGTGCAGCAGTGGTTCAGGAGTCTCGCTCGTGTTGGTGTGAGAACGAGAGCTCTGTGCATAGTTTTAGAAAGATTCTGTGTCTGAACTTATTTTCTTCATGTGCTGTTGATTAAATTAGCATAGAGAAGCAGTGCTTGTTAATATGTATTTGTTATTAGTATATACAGTTATATATAAGGAGCTGAAATAACTCCTTGTCAGGTTAGTAACTGGCTTGTTAGCATGGCTGCTGCCAAAGGGTTATGTGTCATCTCTGCTGTGTTAGGGCTTTTTTTTTTCCAGCATGAATTGGTCTTAAACAATTTTCCCTCTGTCAGAAGTTTGATGGGTAGCAATTAGTGTAATATATTGGCACAGCACAGTTTCAGAAGAATCTTTAAAGATGCTGAATGTGGTTCTGTCTTTATTTGGAGGTGCTGGTTTTCTTGTGATATCCCTGCTTCGTTTAAGCACCTGTAATGAGGTACATGAATGTGAATGTAATATTGAATTATACCTTATAAAATAATTATTGAGTTTAAGAGCAGGATTTTGTATCAGATTTTAAAATAACCAGAAAAAATGCAGATAGTTAGGAGAAAACAGGCACTTGCATTCTTAAAAATGAATAATATGTACTGTATTGCCTGTTGTAATGATCCATTCAAACTGATGTTCGAAGTGTTCAGGGTTACTATTCTCAGGGGGCAGAAGAGGACACTGTGAGCTGCTTACTGCCCTGTTACCACCACTGCTTTTTATTCCTACTCTTAGTTTTCATTCATTTCTTCTTCTTCTTTTTTTTTTTTTTTTTTTTTTTTTTTTGCAGGCACTGTGGCTTCTGTAGAGTAGTGCTTAGTTTGCTTGTGAAGTAATCATAAGATCAGATATTTCTAGGAAACCAAAGCCAGGCCTGGATTGTGGTGTTTCACACTGGAGAGAGTGAGGCGTATCCTGTTATGACCACAGAACATCTGAAAGTTTGGAACGTAAGGGACTCCTTTCTTATCAGTCTGAGGTTTTTCTTCAGGAATAACGATCCCTTTGCTGTACTTCTGTCCTCATTCGTGGCCTGCTTTGCCTGCAGTGAGACTCAGAAGGATGTAAGTCTTGAGTTTCATTTCATTGCTGCCAGCAGTGTTCTTACGTTGTTAACATCTCCCTACGTGCTTTTGGTTGGGGGTAAATAACCATTTCCTTATATGTCCCAAACTGTATTTAATGAAAGGGGATGAAATGCTGATATGACCCCAGCACTGCTAAATGCTTCTGAATTCCTGCTTTGCTGTAGCAAAGGCTAAGGACGTTACAGGAGGAGGAGGTGTGTATGTTGAGTGTGTCCCCCTCCTCCACACCCCTCACAGAGGCATAACTGGCACTACCAGCTGCCTTTTCCCTTGGCTGGAGATAAAAATACACCGAACTGAAGAACATCTCTTGACAGAAATACTTACGGAAGTCGTAATCTTTTGAAATACTACTTCTCCTTCTCTCCGTAGCCTTTTCCAATGAATATTTGTATAGTCTTTCCCTTTGTCGTGAGTTTGTAGCTTAGCTGTGTTGTGTTCTGGTTAAATTAACCACTGATAACGTTTTCAATTTGGTTTTTCTTGCCTTCTCCTTTTTTTTTCTCCCCCCTGTAAACTAGCTCTGAAGTTGTGCTGGTACTTAAAGTTCACACTTCAATTAAATTTGTCTTTATGAAAGGTGTTGAATATAAGAATAAGAGTCTTGCTCTTGGTGTTTATGTCTTCTGATGAGAAGAAATGTTGTGTGTTTAAAAGGTGATGAAGCAGAATTTTTTCAATCTTAATTATGTAGCGCGTCGGATATTTTATATAAAACTAATCAAATGGTAGTGAAGAGCCAGTGCCTCCAAATGCATGGGGAAGTTGCATTGTTTCACTGCTGTCGGTTCTGTGTGCTGTCAGTGCAGTTCAGTTCTGAGGATTGCTGCGTGGATGTGGAAATCCTTCTAATAAGGGAATGATTGCAGCAGCTAGTGATGGAAGAAGTAGAGACTCGTCTTTATGCCACGTATCCGAGAAGCAAGACACAACCACGTTAAAACAGTGCAAAAATCTAAGGGAGGTCTGGTCACCACAGATGCCATACCAATCCCAGGTGTTTTGTTCCAAGCTACTGGATGTTCCTCAGCCTGGTCTGTCTTGAGATCCTTATCTACAAGATTGGAAAATCACATCACAGGTCACAGTTGGGATTAGTCAGAAATCACATGGATACCACAGCTCCTGGGAACTGCACTTGTTTTTCTTTGGTTAAAGTGTGACGTAGTTTTAATGCTGTTGCTGGATTTTCCTGGTTTGTTCATTTGTGGTGTGCATTGTGCACTCTTAGGATTTCAAATCTTTTCCTCACAAAGGTCTTCAAAGGAAATCTTGCATCCAATAGGTTTGCTTTTAAAAAGTTTTGTAAAAGACTGATGGTGCGTAGTGGGGTGACAATTTTGCACTGGTTTTTATTCAGCTGATCAACTTTCCCCTCTAACACCATCCCATTGTTAAACCTGGGTTGGGATTCTTTTCATGTTTTGAATGCTGGCTTCTGGAGCGTAGCTCCAGTTCAGGGTGAGTGCTTTCAGTGCACAATTGGCTGAAAGGCAAATTCGTTTTGACTCTGCTGGATTTATTGGCACAAGGTCGCTTGAGCCATCTGTTTTAATTAGTTTAGGGGGCTTGGGAAGTGATTAGTTACCAATGTGTGTAGTTATCGTGAATTAAGCTTTCATTGTCCACCTTCCTTTGGTTTGACTGTAGTTTTTGTATGTGCCAACAGCATAAAGTTTGAAATCCTTGTACCTACTGAACACTTCAACAAGAGTTTTTCCCATCTGACTGCAAGGATAGTGCTGAATCTGGCTACCAGAACCCAGCTACTGCTGTCTGCATAGGTGTTTCTTGATTCCACCATGCTGTAGCTCTCCTCTGGTAATACCCGGGTTAGGAAAACCTGTTGTTGAGCTTTTTACTGGTGTCATTACAATCTGCTCCAGCACACTGCTATTCCTAGAGGAAAATCAGAAATAAAAGCGTTCTGGGTGGTGAGTTCTTTTCAGTTCTGTATGTAAAAGGTGCTTTGGCAATGGTGGGTGTGGGGAGCAAGGAAAATACTGTTGACAAGGTCTTGATGGGGTAAAAAAAAAAAAAAAAAAAAAAAAAGCAAAAAGCACAGACTGGTATTTATGCTGCTTGAACTCTCAAAACAGGTTTTGCTTGCAGCTCGTTTGGGGGGTGTGGTCATGCATCTCTTTTGTGAACAAGACTTTAAACAATTAATTCATGTTGCTCAGGAAGCCCGTGAATCTCTTGCTTAACCGTAGCTGAGGCTGAATCCTGATGGGGACTGAGGGATGTATGTTAGCAAGCCCGTGGTGACCTCAGAGATGGTGTTCTCAGATGGAACACAGTAGGTGACTTGTACTAAGCTATTTCTGGGACTGTGTGAGTTCTGACTATCTCAATATAACTGTAATTTACTAAATGAAATATTTCAGTGATTACTAGAAACTGACAAAGCAGTTGGCTGCTGAAAATGAAGAATGAAGTAGAAGACTGACCACTTAGGTTGTGTGGAGGAGTGATTTTACACTTTTTCAGTGGATGATTTCCCTCTTTGAGTGTTGCTTCTCTCTGACCAGCAGAGTTCTTTGAGGAAGAAGTTGAAGCTTGGAAGTCTGCACAATGTAGAGTCAAAACAAACCAACCCAACGCAAAAACAAGTTTTGCCCCTCTTCTTTTTGGGAAGCATGCTGAGCTCTTATGTATTCAAGTAAAATGCAGCACTTTCCCCTCCACCTTCAAGTTTCTCTTTTATTCCCTTCAGTTGGGATTCCTGCCTACAGTACCAGCTGGTTTTTTAAGTCCACAGTTTTTAAGGTCGTGCCAGCATGGGACGTGAAATGTCATGTGAATTGTCAGGTAGCAGGCTGCTTGCTGCTGGGGGAGGAGCAGGAATTTTCTTCGGGCTGCTGATCTATCTGTGATCATTGAAAATCGAGAGTGATTTTGTGTTCTGGAACTGTGGTTGCTGAAGCATTTTAAGAAAGTTTGTTGCTATAGAAATGCCTGTTGTGAGCGTGGTGCTATATTATCACCTTTGAAATTGCAATCAGTGCCAAATTAAGTAAGCTGATGGCTTGTGGCCCCAATAAAAGTGACCTTGGGCAGTTCTGCAAATAGGAAGTGATATGTTGCAAATGACGAAGGTTACTGGTGAACAGGTTAACTCCTGCAACCCACTAACTGTCAAACGTAAGCTCTAGAGAAAGTAATGGGTACAGAAGTAATGATAACATTATTTCCCAAAATAGAACGTAGATACATAGTCCTTGGCTAATGTGTAACAGTGTTTTAACTAGAGACTGAGGACTTCAATAATTATAGAAATTTTGCTAGGTTCAAAGTTTCCTAGGTAAGAGAAAAGACTTTTTTTGGTAAGTTTTTACCCGTAAAATAAAACTTTCTTTTGCAGCAGCTTAAGATTCACGGTAGAAGGCTGTAATCTTGTGAAAGCCATCTGGTTTGAGGCCATTGTGCTGCCAAACCTATGGACCATTCCAGAAAAGGCAAAATTGCAATACTTGGTGGTGTTTTCCAAAACTAAAGGCTGACTCCTTACAGGTACAGGTACTCCTTACTCCAGAACAGGACCTACTGAGCTCTGCTGTTCTGAATATTACCAGGTTTGATAAGGAAGAGATAAAATTACAACTTTTGTTAACCTTGTTGTGCTTTTTTTCTTTATGTAGTGATCATGAAAGGTGTGTGGTTGACAGCATTGCAGACAGAAGCTCAAGGCATCCACAGAACAGGTACAGTATATACAGTTGCAGTAAAAAAAAAAAAAAGAAATCTTCTGTGTAAGCTTGGTGCGTGTCAGTCCTGCCTTCCATAAAGGAAATGAAAAATGCACGCTAGCTGGTAGACAAAGAAGAAAACCTTACTAACAAAATTCAGTGTGATTTGAAGCCAAATTCCTTCTGCCATTTGGAAGAGTTCAGCATAGGAATCTTAGGGATGGAGGAAAACTTGATGCGTTTTGTAGTAGGTAGGTGTGATAACTACACCTTTCCCTCACTGCTCCTTGGGAGGAAGCCACCTAAAAAGACTGAAATGGTTTAGATTTACTCTTGCTTAGTACTGCAAAGGGGACCAGAGTCATTTAATCTACGCAGTGTTGTTTGTAATAATCTATACAGCTTGTGTGCTGTGGGGTTTTTAATATAGTATGCACAAATTATACATGTGAAATTGAAATGTGTTGTACTGCAAAGCTTGTAATTTAGTATGCGCGGATGGCCAAGCAACAGCAGCTGTAGTAACCCTAACTGAGTTTTTGAACAGCTGCAACTTGGCCACACTGCAAATATTAAAGCACAGATCTGTTAGTATGCAACAATGGAAGGCTGAGGGCAGAGAAAATCTCATCTAGCCACAGGATTGGTGAAGGATCTTGAGCTGTGGATTTCTTCTAGAATGTAGACCGCTATGCTACGTGTGTGGACGGTTGGTTGAGGAGGAATTGCTGTTAAGACAATGAGTGGTTTCGGGGAGTATTTTTTTCAAAAATTAATGGAATGTTAGGACAGTCATAGTCAATGCACGCTAGCCAGAGTCTTCCATAAAAGACATTAATGTCTTAAAAACAAACAAAAGAAAAAACCCAAGCTCTTCTTTCAGAGCTTTTATTGCAGGTGCGTGAACTCTAGCAATCCTTTCAGTGTGAAGCTGTTAAATGGGCAATACTGCAGAAAAGAAAAAAGGAAGTGGTGAGAGATCTAAGACAGAAAGGGGAAAAGGAAAGCTCATTCATCTCTTCTCTCCTAGTCTGGTAGAGGCACCAATGAGGAACTTCCTGAAATTTTAACCTCCACATTCATGTTAGTACATGCATCATGGCACAGCAAGGGAATGTTGGTGAGCTCCTCTCAATGCTGGATTCTCCAATTCTGGGTGTCCTGGAAGACATAACAGCTGCGTTCAAGGATAATCTCATTTGTGGTATGTATCCTTATGGTGGTAGAATTCTACTTAGACATGAGTAAATGTAGAATAATGGTGTTTTTTTCTTTTTTTTTCTATCAAATACACTGTTTTGTGAATAAGACTTAAAACAAACTCTTAGTATTAGAGAACTAAATGGCTTTAAGGATCGAGGCTCCTCTTTGGTCTGTTTTGCTCAATGGCATGCCTCTCCAAAGGTTTGTTATATAATTGTTAAAATGCTGTTATGAAATGACTGGAGTTTCCTGGGGCATAACCTCAAGTTGCAAACTGATGAAACTTTTCTTTGTGGATTGTATCTTAATGTATGTAACACCTAATTCTTTTATGGGAACTGGTGGAATTCTGCTCATGGAAAACAAAAAACCCAACCCCGAAGAGAATGCTTTCTGTTACTAAGGCATCCCTTATGTTGATGGAGCCTTTTCAGGGAGCAGGAGCACTGCTAATGTCCTTCTCCTGAAGGGAGTGAACATACAATTGCTCCTGAACTCTCTACCCCTACTGGGTAGAATACTCCTGCAGTTCAGCTGCCTCTAGGTTTTTAAGGTTAGGCAGTGCTACAGTCATTGCTATTAAAACAAACAAAAGAGCTTGCTAGTTCCTTTCCTACTGAACTGAATGCAGGTCAGTTGTAGCTGAGAGATCTTCTCCTAAAGGTCTGGTAAGAGTTAAGTATTAATTTGTGTCATAAATTGTGCAATAGTTGTTACAAAGTTGAGCAACATTCCTGTAACAGATACTTCATTTCTGGTGTATTGAGAATGTATGCTTTCTTCTTTTCTTGTTAAGACCGTGGACCTATGCTTGTGAACAGCCTCGTAGACTATTACTTGGAAACCAATTCTCAGCAGGCACTGCATATACTGTCCACATTGCAGGAGCCTCATGACAAGGTAAAAAAAATAATTGCGATTTTTTTTTTTCCACTTTTATGGCAAATGTTAGCCTCATAATTTGAAATAGCATCTGCTAGAATTCAGCTTTTTCATTATGATATATAATTACCTTGTAAAGATACAGACTCTCTGTAGTAAGAGCACTGTACTGTTTTTTGTGGCTTTTTTTTTTTTTTAGTCTTCTAGAGACTCCATTCTAAGGGTTAAACTGGCCAGGTTACTCTGAAATTAAAGACCTCGAGGAGTAATGTTGTCACTTGGAAGTGCTACTGCAGCTTGTTCAATGCTAGATTCCTTAGCCTGAGAAAAATGGGTATTTTGAGAGCAAGTAAATGTTCTTAAATAGATTAAGTGGAGGGCGCTAGAAATGTTTATTTTGGCTGACCAAATTCTATCTTATCGTTTTTATATATGTATATATATATATATATATACATATATATATAAGTATAAGTATATCATTTTAATGTTTGGATCTGTTGTTAGATCCTGTGTATGTGTGAAGTGCCCTTAGTTTACATAACTGACAATAGCAAACTGCTGAATATGGGTTGGTGGAAAAGAACATCTATCAGTTAAGCGTTTAAAAAAAACCAAAACTTCCCTTTTTCTGCCACTCTGCAAATCTTCCATCAGCACCTTCTGGACAAAATTAATGAATATATGGGCAAAGCTGCTACTCGTTTACCCACTCTCTCACTGCTGGGACATGTGATAAGACGACAACCATCGTGGAAACATAAGCTTTCTCAAGCACCTCTCCTACTTTCATTACTTAAATGTCTCAAGGTAAGAGCTGTCACTCTTGTCCACTGAAACACTCGTATGCCTCAGGTAAACATGCACGCTTGCAATGCAAGGTATTTTTCTTCTTTGATGTCATTCAGTTAAGCTGTGAGAAGAGATGCTCCTTAAAATATGGAGTTTAAAAATTTCTGAATACTCTGTGCTGACCCTGTTGTTGCTGTCAGTCTTCTCTTTAAAGAAGGCACTGCAGAATTTTGTGTTAGAAAAGTTCACCAAAACTCTTTTTGGTGTGTTTTTTTGTTTTTTTTTTTGTTTTGTTTTTTTTTAACCGTGTCAGAGATTGAGAGCTATTGGCAAAGCTGATGGATGCTTTGAATGTGAACTTAATAAGAAGTAAAAATAACTTTTCACTAGTGCATTCTGAAATCATACCTGTAAGGCAATCTGTTCCACTCTCCACAACATAAATGAGCCGAACAGTAGCAGAGGAACTGCTCAGGAAAACATGCGTTGAATTGGGGGAGCAAGTAGGTGCTGCACAGGGAAAGAGTTTGAATGTGTCCTGGTCATGCTTTGAAATTTGATTCTTTAGTGCATCTAGTTAAAGATTTTTACTCCCACAGCCCTTTTTCTCAGTATAAGCCGTAGAGTTCTGATAATTGTTTGAGTTACTGCTTTTTGAAATACTTAGCAACTGGAGTCATCAACCAGGCATTGTTTATGCTTGCATGCCATACAGCAGTGCCACCCTCAAGTCTCAGTGTTTCAACAGTACTGGTTTTTTTGCTGAACATTGGAAGACTCTGAAACTGTGAGAAGCGAGCTTTTGATTTAGTGAAGATTTAAAAGGCACAATAATTTATATAATAATTTATCACATGAGTCGTTTATCCTGCAAACTTAGTGGGCACTGTCACAGGTAACTTGTTTGCAGGAATTCAGCTTTAGTAGAAAATCTTCTGACCTTTGTGTTGCTAGTTGGCCAACATCCTTGGTCTCTGGTCAGGTTTGCCATTTCTTAGATGCTGAGTGCAGTGTGCTTGGCTCTGGGGAAAAAAGACAGGCAGTACATAAGATGCTTTACATACCTGTGATTTTTTTTTTTTCCCTATCTGATTGATGGAATTGTGGTGATGCTCCATTCTTAAGTGAAGGTGGTTTTCAACAGTAAAGCAGCAGGCAAGTGACAGGTTAAGAACAAGAATTTAAAATATTTCTTAAATTTATTATGTTTGCAAGAGACAATATCCTTGGTCCATTAAGTTATGGAATGTTTTGAAGAGATGGTTTCAATCTAGAGGACGCTTTTCATGATGATGATTCCAGCATCCACTTCATCCTTGGAAAAAACAACCTCTAGCCAACTAATGCAAGTTTTTTCCCTTCTTGCAGACTGACACAGATGTAGTAGTACTCACCACAGGTGTCCTAGTGCTAATAACCATGTTGCCAATGATTCCTCAGTCTGGCAAACAGTACCTCCATGATTTCTTTGGTATCTTTGGGCGTCTCTCAGCCTGGTGCTTGCAGAATCCAGGTGAGATTTCAGTTTGGTTGCATGCAGTTGCAATGTAGCAGTATCCTTGAGATTCTTACACACTTCCTTTTGTGAGATTCTGAATGGTTTCAGATTATTTAAATGCAGAAAATATTGCAGCTCGCAAGATATGCTGCTCTTTGATAGCATTGGGCTGTATGCCTTTACTCCAAAATTAGAAGTCTTAGATTTTTTAGTGTGATGCTGCTATTATGTGAAGTGTCATTGGTCAGAAACGCTACACTTCATGGCAGTGAGAAAGCAGAGATTTCTGTTAATTAACAGAGAAGGAAAAACTGCTAATATTTGAGGCAGATATTTAGGAATTTGAGATTCCCAGGTATGGGTAAGTAGGAGAGAGAAGCAACACGTGTGAGTTCATTTTAATATGCAGCTGTCCGTAGTATTGAAATGTCATCAAACCTTGTCTTCTCAGTTACAACATTGGTTTTGCAGAAATCCTAAGTTCGCTGAGATGTAACTATAGTTACATATGTATGGCTTAGGGCTGTGTGAACAAAGGCTGGGTTAAGCACACAAAGGTACTGTTCAGAGGGCCATTTGACACTGGCAATTAAGTTTGGAATTTATAGGAGGGAAGATGACTGGTAAGAGTTGAGTCAGAATGCTTTGTGTGGGGACAAGCTTTCAGTTTTTACTTTTGAAGTGAAGCATACCTTGTCTTTTTTTTAATCATTTGGTCAATCTTGCAAACTGTCCTGCTATTTAGAGTGGTTTCAACCTTTTGATTTGGATAGAAGGGACTGTACTTTCAGGACAAATTCCAACCAGCATCCTTTAATTCTTAACAGTCTATATCTGTTTTTTGTGTTAGCTGTGACTGGATGAGTGAGTATTTGCTTGTTCACTTAGAATACTTCATAGCTTTGCCAGGGAGCGTTCATAACTCAGAAGACTTTTTCCAGTTAGTATTTCAGATTTGAAAGCACTTTGCTTGCCTTCTTGAAGTATTGCTCTTTACTCCAATGTACTGAAAAAAAAAATCTAACTCCTTTTTCCAGGTCACGTGGCAGAGATTTATCTTGTCCATCTTCATGCCAGTGTTTATGCTCTCTTTCATCGGCTTTATGGAATGTATCCTTGCAATTTTGTCTCCTTTCTGCGTTCTCACTACAGTATGAAGGAAAACTTGGAGACCTTTGAAGAGGTAGTCAAGGTAAAAATGCAGCTCATCTCTCTGTTATCTGAGACGAGGAATTTATAGCTGTTCAAAGGCAGTTATGTGCCACATTAGTCCACTGTTTTATTTAACTGAGTGCTACTCAACCAAAATGTATAAAGGCAGGGTACTACAGGAATGGAAACTCATTTGGGAGCAAGATCATCTCTTGAATCTGTGGCAATGTGTGTAAGCTTTGAACATCTGTGAAATGCAAAAATCTCATTGATTTTTGTGATCAGGAGTTTGCTCTCAGCTTTGTGTAGTTCAGTGCAATGAGAAAAAAAGGTTTTAATTATAATCTGTACTTTTTTCTTTTTTGCTCTTGCTCATTCAGCCAATGATGGAACATGTGCGAATTCATCCAGAATTAGTGACTGGATCTAAGGACCATGAACTGGACCCACGAAGGTACATACGTTCTCTCTGCTATTAGGAAAGGCTGCAAACTAGCGGTTTTTACTTGGCTTACTTCAGAAGGCTTACAGCAAAACCTTTTCTCTTGACAACAGTGTGTGCCAGTGGTGTTTTGCCATCCATTTTTCCTAAGTCCACCAGGTAAATGTAAAATTTCTTCATCCAGGCTCACAGCTGGATGAATAAGCAGCCTTTTGTCGTGAAGGGCCATTAACAGTGACGTTGGGGCTCTGTATTCATTTTGTATCTGGGATAGAATCTTTCTCTTACCTAACTGTTGACTTTGTCTTAATTTTATGACTTAATTGTCAGAGTTCTAAAAGGAAGCTTCCTTATAATAGGAAGGAAACACTGACATAGGGTTTGGGTCATATGTTTTGGTTTGTTGAAGTACTTGGTGGGATTTTCCTGTTTGAAATGGCTTTGGCGTGTCTTTGTTTTGGTACCTAGACATTGGTTCCATTAACAGATCAGTTCTTTTAACAGGTATGTCTTAACATCAGCTGTATTAGTTTTCTTTAGAAATAGGCTCATTTGCCTGCAGCAGCACCACTTGCTGCTTTTCTCTTGTCTCCACAGGCCCAGCCACTGAAGAGGAGAAATTGACTCTTGTTGCTGCACAGTAGTGCTCTTGCCCTGCTTTTCAGAGCCACTAGGAAAACACTGCTAAATGGGAACCTATTGAATATCACAGTGCTCAGTTTTGCAGGCTTCTCTCAGACAGGGAGGAGGGGGATGGAGAGAGGGTGGCACCACTGAGGAATTCAGTTGGCACAAAACTACAATTTGAAGCCTTCTGATTTTGGTATCTTTCACATGTCTTTATATTCAAAAGTAACTCAGCCTTTAATAGACAGCCTTCTGTGCTTTCTGTTCTTTACAGTGAACTTCCATCCCCTGAAATATTGGGCAGATCTAATATGGCTGCTAAATTTAGTGAGAAAAGACTTCCATGTGAAGGTGGTAGTAGTAATAAAGGACGTTCCCAAAACTTAGGAGACAAAACACACAGACCTGAAACTGGCATTGCAGGTGGCAGTTGCTTAAATAATATAGTTCCCTGACTGCTGGCATTTCTAAATTTTGGCAACCGACATCTGAGTCTAGATGAGCTGATTTCTACAGCTGCAGAAGCTCAGGATCAACCGAATCTTCATATGCTATTCCTCCTTTCCAGAGCGCTCCATGGCAGACCTTTATGGATCTCTATATCAAAGCTGTTTGTCTCCTATCCGAGACCCCCTTTTACGAGTCATCTGGTTGCAATTTCTGTACGGTGCCTTGTTCTGCATTTGGGAGCATACAAGGCTGTCTGGATCGAATGAGCCATCCTACAAGCCAATTCCTGATATCTCCAGGAACCTTTGTTAGTAGCAATAATTGACTAACTTACTCTTTTGGATCCAAAAACTGTCTGCAGGTGGAAAAGACTAGAAACTCATGATGTTGTGATAGAATGTGCCAAAATCTCCCTGGACCCTGCAGAAGCCTCATATGAAGATGGCTATTACTCTGCGTCTCGGAAATCCTGTACAAACTTAAAACATCATCAAACTGACCCCAGTGCCAGCCATTACATTGACACACAGAGCAGCTATGGTAAGATCTGCCTGATGTCTAATGAATACCCATTTCCAGGAAGAAAACGGGCCCTATAGCAAAAGGGCATCTTTCTAATTTATTTCACCTGAAGTCCAGTTCTTAAGCACTGGAAAACAAACTTTTGTTTAACATATGTATATAATGCTATATATATGTATGTTTATTTATATATGCATGCACATCTGGTCATGCAGACGTACAGGATGTTGACAAAGTTACCTTTCCCTGCTTCTGCCTGGCCCTCAAAACAACCAAACCAAACAAAAGCTGTAGTATATAATACGTTCAGAACATATTTGCTTGGGTTGGAATAGAATTCTCTTGTTTGCTAGCTATGACTGTATATGTTTAATGGACTTAAAGGCTTTTAAACAAAACATTTCAATATTAGCCATAAGAATAACTGTTTTGTATTTGATATGTCAGATACTTTATTTATCTTTTTAAATTTTCAGGGACATCTACCCCATATTCCACTCCTCGGCTTACACTATCACAAATGCCAGGGCAGCTACCTCAGATTCTGAGCCCGCAGTCAATAAAGCTGTCAACTGAGCCACAGCAGGTAAAGCAGAGGATCACATGCAGTGTGTGTTCAGTGCTTTGTGTGTACCTTCTTGTGACAATCTCAAAAAACCATGATTCTGAGAAGTACTGTGAATTGTTTGGAGCTTTGCATGCATTTCAGATTTTACTCCCATCTTGTTTGTTATGTCAGAGCTTGGAGATATGGATGTCTCGCACTACACGTGTTCCTTTTAGGAGCTTTGCTGATTTGTGTTCATTGTGTATTACTTCTGCGTAGGTTACCATCTGGAGTCCTTCTGCAGTTTGTGGTATGACCACTCCACCAACCTCCCCTGGAATTGTCCCATCAGAGTCATCCCAGTCAGCATCACAACCTTACAGCAAAGCTTTTGGCACATCTGGTACGTGCTGTGTTTTTGAATTAGGCCCTGAGGATTTATTAAAATAGAAACTCTGACTATAAATTTTGCTGTCAGCTTCATAAATTGGAACTGCAGCACTTTGCTATTTGATAGGCTTGAGCCATTAATTCTGTGAACAGAGTGCCAGGTCATCCAGAATAGTACAAGTGCGAATACTGAGAGAGGAAATAAATTCCAGTGAATTGAGTGCTGGGGTCTGAAATAGGTCCATTGGAAACTCTGCACTTTTATCATGGTAAATAGTTGAGAGAGATCTAAGAAGTGATTGAGACACTGTTTAAACACACAATTCTTCACCTACAATATTCAGCTGAAATGAGGAAATGGGAACCTTACTGAGAAACGTTTTGCTCCCACTTTTCAGCAGTGGGGAAGGGAACACCTTTGGGGACACCAGCCACATCTCCTCCACCCTGCACTTCAGATGACTTTGTGCATGTCTCACTTCCTTCAACTGCTGCCACACCTCCTAAAAAGGTACAAAGAAATTATTCTGCCAGATGAATATGATTTGTCATTGACTGATAATACATGCAATGACCGTAACTGAGAAAGAAAATCAGAGTAACAGATTTAGTGTTGTATTTTATTGCGAAATCCCAATTTCTAAGGTTAGAAAACTTGCCATTTCCAATTACACATTTTTGTGTAATCATTTTACACAGAACTGTTGTGCTGCTTTGCTCTTTAAGGTATCTATCTGCAGGAATTTCCTTTCCATGAAACTCTCCAAGAGATTGGTTTCCCACAAATATCTGATGCAAGGAATCTGTATGCCTTTTTTGTGTTTCTTTTCTAACAGGAGGACAAACCGGATTCTGGGAGGCCTTCACTGTACCGACAGCAAAATGTCATAAGCAGCGATAAATCATTGGGTAAACTCCAGTTTCCTCTCCCCATTTTCCATAACCTATGTTAGACAAATCTTGGTTTTGTTGACACATTCCAACTACCAAACACTTTTCCACAGGTTTTTCTCTTTTTCTCTCCCCTGAATTCTTCATAGTTCCAGGATCCTGCCTTAACCTGTGATTCAGCCTAAAACCTTCCTGTGATGCTTTTGATTTCATTTTAACTATTCACCTTCAGAAATAGCTTGCAGATATTTTTTTAACTGGCCCTCTTGCATTCTTACACACATCTAAATATGCATATCGACACTGAAAGCTGGAGAAGGATTAAAAACAAAAAAGCTTTGAGGGTGATTTTTTTTTTTTCTAGAAGCAACAAATTTGAAGCTTTTACTTGAACAACTTTTATGTCGTGTGCAGCCTTACAATTTGACCCAGTCTTAAGGATAGATGCTTCTTTTTAAAGGCTTTTGGAAAAATTTTGTTTGCTGTCTACAATTGTATTGCTGTACTTGAACCTTTTTTTTAAAGTCCTGTGGAATGTTGAAAGCAACAGTGGATGGTTGAGGAACTCAGCTTCTAATAGGTAAATCTAGATTTCCTTTTCCATTCTCTATCACCTACACCTGTGACAGCTGTAAAAAGGGATTTTGACTCTGTATTTGAGACTTCTGTGCTGTGCTTCTATACTGTCCTCAGGGTGGAGATGGTAATGAAACTTAAGCTCATTTTCCTGGTGAGGTTGTAACAGCAACCCTGGAATCTGAACTTCCTGAACTACAAGTGAAGATTGTGCTAGGTTCTTCACTGGGTTCATAATCAGTGACTGAGCTGTGAGCGTGAGGTTTCTGTCCTGCACTGTCTGTGTGTGTGTGTTCCTGGCAGCTGTCTCAGGACTGATCAGTGGTGTACTACATCAGTTTACTGTACCCCCTTCTCTCAGGGAGTAAGTACTGCATCTCTGAGTAGCCAGCTCAGAAGCCAAGAGGGAGTTTAAAGCTAATGTGGAAGTGTAGTAGTCACACCACATTTTGGCTGTTTCTCTAACTTACGTAATGGGTTTGGCTGCATCCTTCTTGGTAGAGGAGGCCACCAGCAGAAGCAAGTGTTAGGTTTACACAATGACATTTCTGGATCAGGAGCAATGTGTGACTAGTGTCTGAACTGGTTTCCACAAGAAGAGATGCTTCCTTAAGAAAGGGGTGCATTTAATCCAAGGTCCTTTCGGCAGTAAAAGGCTCCTGTTTTGTGCTCTGATGAGACTAGACGAGACAACATCTGTACAACTAACTTTTCTCTTTTTTTTTCAGACACATCTGGTAGTAAAAGTTCAGTAACCTTAAGTGATCTTCCAGAGTTTTTAGGCGGTTTGTCTTTTGAAGATAGTGCTGAAAAGGACAGAGAAGAAGGTAACTTCTGTCATCCTTACATACATCTTAGCCAAGGAAGTGTTTTTAACAGAAATGTAAGATCCATGGCTTGTTCTGAAGCTTCTTGCCCCATACCAGTGTTGTTCTCCATGCTCTCTACAGTAGATTTAATATGGTTCAGTCACTTCTTTTCAAATACAGTTGTTGTTTATAAATAGTGGAAACAGTAAAATTTGCAAAGTTAATCTTCAGAAGGTTACTGAAGTGAGTATGATTTCAATGTAAAAAGCAAACTCTCTAGAAGATGTTTTGGCTGCTGTAATTCTGTGTTACCTTCAAAGCAAGTTGTAGGGGATTTTTGTTTAAGGCACGTTTTTGTGTTGCCCGTTTTAAATCTTGGGTTTAAGTTTTAGAGGAAAAGTTGACCAGTTTAAGAACTAGAGCCACTTGAAACAGAAGCAAATCACTCTTCTGCCTCAAAACCATCAGTTAGCTTGCACTTTGCAGTTCTGAAGCATGGTCTGCTTCTAATTTTACACTAGGACACCTTGCAGAATTTTTTTCCCTGGTTATATGGAGAAGTCCAAGCATGGATGAGGTAAATGGATGCCTAAGGGTGCTTTGAGAACTGGTTAGGATACAGCACAGGAACAGCAAAAAGTACACTGTTCAGAAACCAAGTCTATTAAGCTGAGCTGGCAAATAACTGTGCTCCCTCTTTCAATCCTTTTCAGATGCAATATCTAAAGAGATCTCTGAGATCACAACTGATGCTGAACACATGGTGCCTAGAGGAGGATTTGACTCTCCATTTTACCACACAAATGAAAATCTGTCAGGTTCTCAGAAGAAGACCCAGTCAGTAGTTTCTAGCGTTCAGGGACACAGTCTGACCTCTGAGCCTTTAACATCTTCTCTGGACAAGCCTGGGCCTGAGAGTGCACTTGAGACACCCAAACAAACGTTTACTCCCATAGACAAGCCCTGCGGAGGCTCTGGTGAAAGCCTTGCTGGTAACAGGGAAGGAACCTCTGGAGAGACGAGCATTCTCACTCCCAGCCCCTGCAAAGCATCAGCACAAGGAAGAGCAGTGTTTGGGAGTGGGCAGCCTCCCCTGTATGAGCACCTTTTTGAGGTTGCATTACCAAAGACTGCCTACCTCTTTGTTGGCAAGAAGACTGAGGAGCTGCTAAAGAAAGCCAAGGGAGCCCAGGATAAAGACTGCATGTCCTCTACTTCTCCCGTGGAAGTACTGGATAGACTGATACAGCAAGGGGCAGATGCACACACTAAGGAACTGAACAAGTAGGTGACTGAAAGTCGTACTTTGCAAACTTTCTCACAAAGCTTTTTTGTACTTGCTTTGTTTTAATACCTCTGCCTGGAAAGCAGCTGTGCTAGAAAACCTGAATGAAAGCGTATTCTGTGAAGCATTCGTTACTGGGTAGAGAATCTTTATAGTGACAACTAGTTCAATATTGTTAGAAAATGGTCGGGGGGGGAGAGGGGCATGGTGGGGGAATCTGTGATGGTAGTTAGAGCTCTTCATACCTTCAGTAACAGAGTTTGAGATGAAGAAGCAGGGCAGCTGGGTGTCTTACAGACCACTATTGTACATACTTTCTTCTTTCTAATAGAATGACACTGGAAACTGAAGAATCAGGTTTAAGGGTTAAGTGCATCTGCTGCTCTCCTTCTTTTCATCTCGTTACCCTGTACTCCACATTGTCCTTATGCTGTTTTCTATGCCTGAGAGAATTATTCTTGCTGAGATCCAAGAAATAGTATGTCCTCTTTCACCATCTGCCCTTGCAGCCTGCTTCTTGCACAGCTCCTCTTTATTCTCCCCGTATAAATTAACTGTCATTGTGCTTTTATTAAGCTGTAAGCTCGTTTGAGGTGGGGATTCCATTTTAAAGTGATTGGCTTAATATTTGCGTATTTAAACTTAGTGGTTAATGCTGCATTTTCATTTTTCAGATTGTCTCTGCCAAGCAAATCTGCTGACTGGACTCACTTTGGAGGTGACGATGTTTCTTATGTTTTGGCAATCTGTTCCTCTATTATTAGACTTGTTTAAACAATGACCTGCTACTGTCTTGGGTGTGTGTGTGTTCATCTCTGTCTTGTAACTCCAACCCAGGTTCTCCCCCTTCAGATGAGATTCACACCCTGCGTAACCAATTGCTGTTGCTGCACAACCAGTTGCTGTATGAACGCTTCAAAAGACAACAACATGCCCTCCGGAACCGACGGCTCTTGCGAAAAGTGATTAAAGCCACAGCACTGGAGGAACATAACGCTGCCATGGTGAGGAGGGATACAAATCTAGCAGTGATCTAAATGCATTAGAGCTAAGAACTAGTGTTAATTGGCTTGGCCAGCACCTTTCCGTACCGCTGAATTAAAGCAGCATAGTATCTCACCTTACTCGAGTCGATGTTTGTGGAATGACACATGAATGAGTTGCGTGTGCTGTGATTATTTCTATTGACTGCAAGCGACTGAATCAGTGGATGACTGCATGCTTAACCTTTGCAAGCAGTTACCTTTGTTGAAGGCTTCACAGTTGGTATGGTGGTTACTTAATGCTCCTCAGTTAAAGAGAAATAAAAACTGCTGGAAAACTCAGATGTTTTTTGAGTTATTTACTGCGATGAAATTACAAGTTGTAAGTGCACTGAAGAATGTTTAATTCTCTACCTCCGTATTGTAGCTACTTCCATTTACAATTTCACTTTTCAGTAAATTATTTGAGTGAAAAATAGCTTTCCAGATTAGTTTTGGAAAATAAAGTGTAGCATCAGCTCTGAAGTCTAAGGCCCTGTCAAGAGCGTGATGGGAAGAAATGTGCTGTTGCTCACTGTGCCTTTGGATGTGACTTTGTGTTGTCAGCCCGTCCCTTTTCGCACCATTTAATCTCTTTTTAAGTTGAAGAAACCCCACAAAACCATACATTACACAGAATGTTCGTTGTATGGAAAAGTCTTCAGACTGCTTGCTGTTTACTGATGTTTACTGCTGTTTATTGACGCTTTACTTAGCTAGTGACATTGAATAGATGTTCTTATTAATAAATCAGATGTCTAATGCTTTGCTTGGGGTTCTTAACAGAAAGATCAGCTGAAATTACAGGAAAAAGAAATCCAGGCCTTGAAACTGAGTCTGCAGAAAGAACAGGCCAGGTACCACCAGTTTCAGGAGGAGCATGAGAGTATAGTGGCTCAGCTTCACAGCCAGATCAGACAGCTGCAACATGACCGTGAGGAATTCTACAACCAGAGCCAGGAATTGCAGGTATGAAGCAGAACACTGAACAATATTGTGTTATCTCCTTACTGTGGTTTTAAAAATAACCTTCCCAATGACACAGCATGAAATACCTCAGAGAAATTTATTATCTTCTTTGGATATATTGTCCTAATTCAGAAGAGGACAAAGCTTAGTTGGAAATGCCTGGCTAAACAGTCACTGTCCATTTGTAGTTCTGTTTTATTTTGTCTTCTTTTTGGAAATAGGAGTGCTCTACGTAACTTGACTTACAGCCCCGGTGGTTCTGGCCTTCCAGCCGTGTGGCACCGCTGGTCCTTGCTGAAGTTTCAGAACCCTGAGCGAGTTCTTTTTGTTTTGAACAGACCAAGCTGGAAGACTGCCGGAACATGATTGCAGATCTGAGGTTAGAATTGAAGAAGGCTAACAACAAAGTCTGTCACACAGAACTGCTTCTTAGCCAAGTTTCTCAGAAGGTAAGACAAGTCACAGATTCCAGGGCCCCTTTGTTTGTCTTCTTTTTTTTTAAACTTTTGATGATTGCAATTGAGAGCTTTTTCTTTCTGGTTCTGAAAGCCTGGATCCATAGAATCTGATATTCATTGCACAGAAACAACACAGAAGTATATTGTGGTGATGAAATTCTAAACAGTTAAAGACTCTTGAACCTTCTCATTTTGGCTGCTCTTCCTGCACAGATTGAGCAACATAAACTTGTATTAAAGCTCTGTTAAATCTGGGCATTAGAGAGATCTTGTTGAAGTTAAATGGGCTTTTCCTCCAAGTGGAAACATGGTTGAAGGAAACAGTGCCAGCGTGGTGAGAGCCTGTAAGAATTGTCACTAGCTTTATGAAAACTTCTTCAGCACCTTTGACCTTTGTCTGTCTTTTTTAATAAAAATAGACCCCGTGAGCAGTGCTGGTCAACTGTGACTCCTGCTGAAATGTTGAATCCAGTGTTTAATTCTGTTTAATTTTTCTTTTAAAAGCTTTCCAACAGTGAATCAGTGCAACAGCAGATGGAGTTCTTGAACAGACAACTTCTGGTTCTTGGAGAGGTCAATGAGTTGTACCTGGAGCAGCTGCAGCACAAGCACACAGACACTACAAAGGTACAGTTGCAGACAGTGCCTTCTGGGAAGACTTGGTTTGAGGTCATTGTTGAGCTGTTTCAGCCCTGTTGTCAGAATAAAAGAAGTGATTCAGAACTTCACATATTTTGTTGGCCTTCTGTTCAGATATTTTTATGCACTGTGTGGTTATGAAATCTCTTCAGCGTGCTGTTCTTGAAAGCTAAGAATGGTGCGTTAGCGTACACTTGAAGTCAGTTTTAACCACTTCGTATGAATTGTTATTAATTTCTTCATGCCGCTGCTGTAAGTCCCGTACCTTACTGTGCTCCTGCTGTAATTGGTAGCAGACTGTTGGTGGTAAAGTAACACTGGGTTCTTACGTTTGTGGAAGTGTATCGTATAGAATAGGTTTGCTGGTACTTTTGCAGGAGGATCTTAACCAGGATTTACCTGTTCAGTGTGACATGCTGTTTCAAAACAAGCTGTCTTACTCTTCTCCCTAAGTTGCTCTCTTCATAAGAGCACTAACTTTACCAAAACACCTGTGGTTCGTGTGGTTTTACTTCCTGACTTGAAATAAACCTGTTTCTAGTGAGAAGCAAGCAACTTGCCTAACGATAGAACTGCTTCTGCGTGGCAACAAGTAATTGAAGAAGGTGTATAAGCCATAAAAAAAAAAAAAAAAAAAGAATTATTTTTCATGTATTTAGTGAAGGTCACGTTGGAAAGATTGTTTTAAATTGTTTGGGTTTTTGTAGAAAGAACAGCAACGTGCTCATAAATTCCAGTGCTGTAGGATTGCTTTCACAGTGACTTTATGGACGTCCTTTCGCTATCTGGCTTTCTATATCAGCTTCTAGAAATGCATCTTTTATTTGATCCTGCTTAAGTTGTGCTTATTTTTAGTGTCAGAAACATGTCTAAATGTTAATAAAAATAACACACAATCGCATTATACTTAACACTGTGTTCTTTCTTTTGAGGAGGTTGAAATGTTGCATGCTGCTTTTCGAAAGGAACTGGAGAAAGCAAAATTGTGTGTTCAGCAGCAAAGCCAAAGGCTCGATGCTTCCCAGAAACGGATAGCTGAACTGGAATCTCAGCTTTCTAAAAAGGACCACCTCTTCTTGGAGCAAAAGAAATACCTGGAAGATGTCAAAATCAAAGCAAGGTAGAGATTTCCTATAAATAAAAAAAAGTTTGTGAGCGCATTGACAGATGCACTGTTATATTTGAGGCACAGTTTGGAGATAGTGGACCTGATGGGTTTTGATTTCTCTTTCCATACAGAGGTCAGTTGCAAGCAGTAGAAAGTAGATACAGGGCCCAGAAAAGAATCACCCAGGCGTTTGAGCTGGAGATCTTGAACCTGTTTGGCCGACTGGAGAACAGCCCGCTGAAAAAACTTGAAGATGAAAAAACAGAAGCAGCTGAAGCGGCAGAAGAAAGGTGAGGATGATGGTGCGAAACGTGCTGGACTCACAACCAGCTCTTGGGGGTTTTATATAATTGGGGAATTCCTAGCACTCGGATGTATCATTTCAAGGTATTTCAGTTACTCCCCCTTTTACAGAATGAACCTGTTTTGGGATTCTTCCTGGATTACAGGGAGTCATTGGCAAAACTGGAAATGCTCATAAAATACTTCTCAGATAGCTGAACCGTTACTCAAACTCTGGGGCAAACTTCTCTATTTACGCCAATCTGAAGAAGTTGCTGTACATAAGTGTAAAGCAGTTGGGTCTCATTTCCCCCCAGATCATACTTAGTTGTTCTACACCAAAGTCCTCTACAGCATGAGGATGATTTCTTGCACTGCAAGCAGATTTGTAGCAAAAGCATGTTCTTGGGATAGGTGAAAGATCTGCAACCCAAGGACTATATATAGTTATACCCACTAGCTATGTCCGTTTTCCTGATCCATCAAGGATGCAGGTCCGTTTTGCTTTGGGATTATTGTAAGCTATTCCCTTCCTGGTTACTCACTGTCAGTTCTGCTTCACTACGAAACTGCTAAAGGAAACCTGGTGTAGGCCTGCTGAAGTATACGTGCAGTTCTAGAATTAGAAAGTAATGAATCTAACCTCTATTCCCATTTAACAGTTACTGTGTCCTTGATGCTGTATCCTCTTTTGTTCCAAAACAGGCTGGATTGTGGTAATGAAGGTTGTGCAGATACTGTGGCAGGATACAGTGAAGAAACCATTGATAGAAATGGAGAAACCAAACCTCCCAGCGCTCGAGGTAGCAGTAAAGGTGGCAGCAACAGTGAGCTCTCCACCCCAGAAAAAAAACAGAACCAGAGATTCAGCAGTCGCTGGGAGACCTCCATGTTGCGGGAGCCCTCCACTACTGTCCCACTGACTGTAGGTTCACTCCCCAGCTCCAAGAGCTTCCTTGGTATGAAGTCACGAGAGTTGTTTCGCAACAAGAGTGAGAGCCAGTGTGATGAGCATGGTGTGACCATCAACAGCCTTTCTGATACTCTAAAGAGTGAACTATGTAAAGATCCAAGCATGGAGACGAAGGCTCCTCCAAGCCCCGATAACCTTAGCCTCTCACCTAAGATCCAGGAAAGCAGTGTTGGACAGCTTCATATCATGGACTACAATGAAACTCATCATGACCACAGTTAAAAAGGAAGATAGTCAATCAGTGTTATTTTCATATTCTTGGCATAGAACAGGAGGCGTGAATGCACGTTTAACTAAAAGCTTTTATGTTTCTTTGGTCTGAGCAGCTAGCTCATGCAGTGGAATAGGATTGATGTCCAGTAACGGAAGAAGGCTGCTGAATGAATGCAAGGTGGATCTTTGGGTCTGCAGTTGAAATGCCCAGCCTAACTCTTGCTTCTTTCTCAAATTCAGTCCTTAGCAGCGTGTACTAATTTGAAGGGACAGCTGTTAGCATTTGCAGATATTTTTTTTCCCCCTTTCTCCCTGTCCCCAGTGAGTGGCTGCATTTATGAACTTGAGTGCAATATGAGGCCAAATTAACGTTTGTGAGTCTACTATGAGTGCTTTGTATTTCCTTGCAAGCTTCCAATTTAGAGCAGTTAATTGTGCTGCCTGTCTGGGTGATTTTGATTGTTTTCATCACGGAAAGGAGCAACACTAGGATTTCTGGTGTGTTCATCTAAGGGTCTCTATTTTGCCTGTCTGCTGCCCCACCTTTCTCAGAGCCTGATCTTTAAGTTGGACTCCAATTGAGTACTTAAATGTTTAAGGAACGGTGTACCTCTGCAAAACCATTCATTCACCCTAATTCATAATCACTGTTTATATTGTCCTTAACATTTCTTGGGAAGTTTCTTTTGAACAGACACTTAACAAGGAACTGGAGCTTGTAATGCGGAGACCACATGTGCTGAAGACTTGTTAAAACACTAGCTTCTGATTGTATTGGAATTGTGTTTGCTTGACAGACTGGTACTGACCTCAGACTTGGTTCACAGGGGAAAGCAGTTCCGGTGGGAGAGAAGAGGGAGAAGGAAGCCTTAGTCACATAGGGAGAGCATGCAGAACGTGTATGTGGAATGAAGATTTGCAGCTCACAAAGAGCGTTTGTTTCTCTAATCAGGGAAATCCTTGTCCTGCCTGGACTCCTTCATGGGTTTTGTTCCTGATCTGAGCAAGACCGCTGTGTTCTGACTCAAGAAATTGGCTTCTACCTGGGAGTGTGTTTTGAGGCCTTGCTTGCAGAAAACAGTTTCCTTTGAGTGCTGTTCTTTGAGTGCAGCACTCAGTGTTCAGCTCAGCAATGTCAGTTTGGCACTAGACATGCCCCCTTCATCCCCATTTCCTTAGAAGATGAGACTGAAGAAGCAGCTTGCTCGATCGAACTGAGAACCTGAATTCCATTGTGAAGCCTTTCTATGTTAATCATGATTAAGCCTTCTGTGAAAGAGGATTGCAGGGTCAGGGCTTGTCAGTGGTCTGACTCAATCTCCTTTGTGACAGAGCAGAGCCTGTGGTTGGGAAGGCAGTGTGATTGTTTCAAACCGTAGGCGTGTCTGGGTCCAAGCGTACGTGGCCATATCAGGCTTCACAGGTACCCACACTGCACATGGCCTCTTCTCGAATGTTCTGTGGGTGGCAGCTGCTGGTCAAGAATCGTCTCAAGTATTAAATGGAGGCCACATTAAATCAGTTCCCATCCTAACCTGAGGAGGAGCAGGAGTCTGCTGGAGAAGCTGGCGGTCTGATAACTTGTGCCAGAGCTTGGCTTTTCCTGCTGCTTTGTCCATAACACCTCGGGTCGAAGTCCATTTCTGCCTGTCTGCGTTACTCCGTGTCCTTTGGGTTGGTCAGTCCTAGCTCTGAAAGTAAAGGTGAACTTAAGTGGTTTTGTCAAAGCTTGAATCTGCATGGAATAGAAAATAGAGAGTTGGTTGTAAGTGACAGACTGGTTTTGTCGACATGTCTATAGGCTTTCTAAGACTTAGTGGTAGCAAACGTGGTAGCGTTATGTTTTGGTAAGGTTTGGAGGTTTCCTGCCTCTCATCCCACCTGGTCCCAGCACGGGGAGCTGGAGGTGTTGTAGGGCTTCCTCGGAGCACCCTGCTGTGCTGAGCCCCACAGGAGCACCGTGCTGGTGTGGTGGAGGAGAGGCAGCTTTTGTTGTCGGTGACAAACATGCCCTGGCGGTAATGCAAGCTCATTGAGGTGGCTTTTTTTTTTCTTCTTCTTTTACAAAGGACTTTAGCACCAGGATAGTAACGGAAACCACTTTCGGTTTGTTTATGGACCACAACAATTACGGAGGAACAAGGTTTTTTTGTGTGTGTAATAAGAATCATGGATCTGCTGTGTGTAGTTAACTTGCGGTTTGTTTGAAGGGGTCCCATCAGTGAAGTGGAAACAGATTGGGTTTTTTTTTTCTAACTGACTGCTTTTAGTTCGATCTAAAATTGCTGTCTTTGTCAAGTTAATCTGTTCCCTGCCTCGCTCTTCGTAAGCATGTTAAACAATCCACATTAAATGCCATAAATATGAAATACGAGGAAATGGTACAATCCTAAGCTAAAGAGAACTTAAACCAAAAGGAGGTTTTGCTGTCCTTATTAGAATGTTCTAAAATGTCAAGGCAGTTGCTTGTGTTTAACTGTGAACAAATAAAATGTATTGTTTTGCACTACTAAGTGTTAAATTCCCTGCAAGCCGATCTGTTTGGGACCAAGCTGTGCTGTGACAGAGCGTGCAGAAACCAACTGGAGCATCCTCCAGGATCTGCGAGCAGAACAGCATCGAGCAGGTGAGTGGTTCTGCCCCTTTGTGCATGGGGTTCATTTCTTAGAATTTAGACGTGCACGAGGGCATGGCACGAGTCAGTGTGCAGCTGTCTTTGAAAACACATTGGCTGAATAGGAGCGCCGTGCTAGGGAGAATGTTGTATGACTCTAAGCCTCATTCCAGGTACTGGGTGATGGGGAAAGCTGGCTTTGGTCCTCCTGCGTTGGACAAGAAAGCAGAAAGTTCATTTGAGCTCATTTTGACTCCCTTTTGCACAGCCCTTAAGAAGTGTAGTGCTGGAAAGCTGAATGTGCCAGTGTAAGAATTGCAGGAGTGCGTGGCCCCAAGGTACACCAAGAAACAAAAGCCACACTATGGAATAGCTTGGTAGTTCATAAACCTGGCTGCAAGCAATAAATACGCAATAGGCACCAGGGAAGGAAATCAATAACTTTATTTCATGACTTTTAAGCACTTTTGCTGGTTGATCTTGATTTATTTCCACTACTTCGCTACCAGTGCAGTAGGCTGGAGCTTAAAAGCAGCTGGTTACAGAGCTGTGTGGGTGAAGCACTGGGCGTTCAGTGCCCCAAATGCATTCAGAGCCCCGTGTCTCAGCACTTGGGGCTCCAGGGCAGGACACTCAACTCGCACACTGACAGAAGTCAGAGGTGACCCCTTACCCCAGTGCAGTCATAGTTGCTGGGGTCCCCCTGAGCTCTGCTGCCCTGCAGCCCTTGGGATCTGAAAGAAATGCAGCCTTCATTTTCTCGGTGTACATCAGCTCAGTGCCAGCTGTCTTTTGAGGTTTGATGCTCTCAGAGGCTAAAGTAAAACTTTATGGCACTTCTGTGCTTGGCATTTACATCCTGTTTATGTAAATGCCTCAAACGGCTTGATTTGTAAGAGGGAAAAACAATTCTTGCTGTATCTTTTTCTCTTTTGAAGTGTCCATCCACCCTGGAAGAGGAGAACTTGTATGGAAATTAAGTAATTTGTCTCTCTGTTTTTGTGAGGTTTAACTCTGTCTTTCCAACAGATCCTGGTCGTGTCATTACCAAAGCCCAGGCTGCAGTTTTATGTGCTCATTTTGCTGCTTGTGCCTTCAGATTTTGCTTAAGACTGATTGAAAGGATAAGGCCAGGTTAGAATTGACTGCTAAAGTGTGTGAATTGTGTTTCTTGTGTGTGTGTCAGACCTCTGTCAAGCAGGAGTGCTAACAGCAGGGCTGGAGAGGCAGCAGCTCTGGTGGCACTGCTCTGACATGCACAGTTTGTGCTGTCGTGCGCTGTGGGGACTGAAAGGAGCTGTGGAGTGGAAGATAATTGCAGTCTGATCAGAGCCTTGCATATTCAAGCTGAAACGCCTTGGCAGCTGGCATTGGGACAGCCAGAAAAGAGAGCTGGGAATTGTATCCCTGGTGTCCCAACACTTGTCGCCCTGTAGTCAACATAGCTGTGCTGGGTTTAGAAAACTTTCCAGGCCAGCAACTGTTATCAGACACTTGTCTTTGCAACGTGAAACACAACCAGGCAGCTGCAGACAGCTTTGATTTCCCTCCCCGAAGCTGCCTCTGCAACACAGCTCCCTAATGAAGCACATCTTGCTGCTTGTGGCCCCATTAGCGCGCAGGAGTCTGTGTGGCCTCAGGAAGGTTCGTTATCATTTTGGAGTTCATCATGTTTCAGTTGGATTGTGATGCCTCATAAAAATAGGCTTCTTCTCCAGATGGGCAGATGTGTTGGAGAGCAGGGAAGGAAGGAAAGTGCAGAAGAAAGAGGGGCTATGAGAGGAATAACAGTGCTCCTGAAACCACTTCCTATTACATCTGAGCTATCATTCCTTGCTGTGTTCCCTCCTCTGTGTTGTGTTAATTCTCCCTTCTTTTTTGGCCGCTTGTTGCCAAAATCTGGTCCTAAGGCAACAGCTTTCCACAATTTTAGCAAACTGAGCCAAGTATGCAAGGGGAAATTGTTTATTCAGGAGTGTCTTCCAGCAGGAAGCAAAGAACAGGAGCTAATTTGCCTGTGGGAGGGGAAAAGAGCAGTCAGATACAGGGAAGACATTGCATTAGTGAGATCCTAAGTTTGTTGCTAACTGCATTTGAATAAAAGCACCACCACAGACGCATGTCGGCTGCAGGGACAGGGAGCTCTGTGACCGCTGAGCCCCCTGAGCGGGCTGGGAAGAAAACTGCCCTCAGCAATGGTGGAAAGCTATTGTGCTGGAATTGCAAAGTGCTGTTATAAAAGCAGCGTGAGGCTATTTGCAGCGCCTTTCAGTTTTAATGAACTGGCGTCATAACACCCTTGAAAATCAAGGAAGCTGGGTTCTTTTCTTGAAAAGGGGGAGAGGCGTTATTTTGCCTTGCAGTTTGTAAAGAAAGGAACCATCTGAAAATGGCCACAGCTTTCTCAATCTCTGCTTCCCTTAGATTCCCATTAATCGCACTTAATGAAAAGGACATCCCATTAGCTTTGCAGAGGTCTGGGAAGGAATCCTTGATATCTCCAGCTCTGCTGACAGCAAAGGAGTCAAAATGGGCATAAGGAAAATGTTCTGGGTGGTGTTACTGGTGATGGTGTGAGGATCTGCAAGGACCCAGCAGAGCCCAGGCAGTGCACCTAAACCATGCTGCCCTTTCTTACAGCCAGTGGCATTACAGCCCTGTCAGCACTGATTCTTTGGTCCAAAAAGCAGGTGATTTCCATGGGATCAGCTGGGGCGGGGACATGTTAGGGAGAAGCCCTGTGTGATTAGAACCTGGCTGCTCCTCACTGTTAATCTCGCCACAATACTTGTCGAAGGGACCATGAGTGATAAAGCTGCTTCACTTGAGATCTGACTTTCAGGAGGAGAGTGGGAATAACAGCAAGGAAGAGGAGGATGTATCTGGCAGGACTAACTGCTCAGGTCACGGATCTCTAGCGTTCATTTTGCTATCTTTAATCAGGCACCTGATTAAAGGCGGTTAAGTGGAAGACGCACGAACTTCGGTCCTTTAAAAGGCATGTCTGCCAGGTGGTTTCCAGGGGCCTTTAAGTTTCCCACAGTGATGTTCTCTGTCAGTCAGGTGCTTCTTTCTGACATGCTTATTCCCCTGCACTTGTACGCAATCTTTGTTAATAACTGAGGTCTGAGCTTCAGGGTGGACGGAAGGTGTTTTGGGGGAAATGGCTGCCCTAGCTGCTGCATCCTGGGGTGCCCTCTTCTCAGAGACAGCACTTCTACCACTCACATTACACAGCGTGCGCCGTGGCAGCTTCTCAGTGTGGGACAGCCACTCCTTCACGCCATCCAGGACAACGGGGATGAGGCTCACCACACCTCCGAAGTGATTCTTTGCTTCGTCGCAGCTCAGGTGATTCACAACATCGTGGGGGTATCTGTGGGACAGAAGGAAGCATTCGTTGAGTAGTCCGGGCAATGCAGCCCTAGCGAGCCCAACAGTGCCACCATGAGGCCCACAGGGAAGGGTGGAGATGCAGACAGCAACGTCTGCAGAACAAAAGGGCACTGATGGAACTTGAGAAAGGAGCTGTGCCACACGCAGCATTGCGGCTGCTGGACTCAGCCTGCAAGAGTTGAAGAGCACATACAAACACCTGCTCCACAGAAATTAACTATACACAGAGCAGGAATAGCAAGGGAGGAGCCAGAATGGTGTTATAGCAGAAACCAACAGGGAAGTCAAGTAGGAATATGCATTCTTGCAGCAGTCTTCCTGTATCCACAATTGCCTCCACAGAACTCAGCTGATAGAAAGGCGTACTTAGCTCGGATGGTGCTCAGATCATTGCTGTGGTTAAGGAGCAGTTTGCATCGTTCCAGAATTTCATTGGTTGTGCTGTTACCAGGATGTACAGTTTCCAGCTTGTGGCAGAGATTCCTCAGGTCGTTACAGATGTTTAGGAACATGGTGAGGATACGCCTGTCTGTTAAGTTGTTACAGTGGTGGTCCATGTAGGACTGTACCTGCAGAGTGCAATATGGGGAAAGACAGGGTCTTGAATGTCAAATTACATTGTGATATGCTGCAAAGTTGCTTAAGTTAGTGAACAGCAGATACTTTCTGGTGCGACTGAAGGAATGAGCCACTATGGAAACTGATACAGAGGCAAGCAGTAAGCTTTCTAGGGCATGCCTGAGATGTTTGCTCATCATTGATCACAGCTGAAGAGGGCTGGGGTAATGGATCTGCTTGTCAGCACAGCGACAAGTCTTCCTTCCCTCTTTGGAGAGAAGTATGGCAGTACTGCAGCCAAAAACACAGCTCTGCTACGAGCACTGCAGAAATGGGTTGGGTGCAAGCAGGGAGTTTTCTGTCTTCTGCACTGCCACAGCTGCTTGCATAGAATGGGGTGGGAGATGGGGGTGGTGGTGGCCAAACTGGGAGTGTTCTGGAGTAACAGCATGGATGTGCTTGCATACGTGCACATTCTTCATGGTTCTTTATTTGGCTCTATTAGCTGTGACAGCAAAATTAAAACCAATTAACCCGAGTTGTCCTTACTAACCTATTACAGCAATGACAATTCCCTATTTGCCTTGAATGGTTTTGTTACTCAGTGTAAATGGCATTGCACAGTGAAAGACTATACCAAGAGATTCAGTATCTGCTCCAAAGACATTACAGACACTTCAGACGTGAGTGGTGGGAATTGAAAACGCAGAGGGGGGGTTGGCAGCCATGGCTGGGCTGTAACACCTTCAGTGCTTTCTGTAAGACTTCAGCATAAGAACGAAGGAACTGCTCTAACACCAGTATGCTCTGTGCATACAGAACAGCCATGCTGTGCACCAGGGCAAATTCTCAGCAGGTTTGTAAGAGAAATAAAGAAGGCCCCTAAGGGTCCATTTCCAATACAGATTTCTCCTTCCTCTGTGTTCATTGTGTGTTGTGTCCGTGTGAGTGGCAGGATTTTTTTTTTTTATTGCTGCTCTGAGCAGAAATAGTCCTAAAGAGAATAACATTTTAGCCTGGGTGTTCATCAACAGGGTTACAGGACTTCTTTCTGTCCACATCAACAGAAAAGAGTTAATGCACCTACATATCCAGGAGGGGACCAGGACAACGTGAGCAACAGCTTGCAATGACCGCCCAGCTCTGCAGCAGGCAGTTGCTGGCTCTTAAGCTGCAGCCTGGGGAGCTCAGGGAGAGCTGGACTGAAGCCATGAGCACAGCCAGGCTCGGCAGCGGAGGCGCTTGCTGGGTTATTTGAGTCTCTGATTGAAGCAAGTGCCAGCACAGGTATTTGTTGCTTTTATTCCTATCCCCTCCTATACACAATTCAAAATAGGATTGGGATAGGGCAGAAGAATGGCAGTGAAACTAAATGGATGTTTGGTTTTGTCCCGGTGAAATTTCTTTGTGCTGTACCAATGTTCCCTGCTCTTCCCAGTAACAATCTCTTCCTTTTTCTATCCTTCCTCTAATGGGACGTTATACCCTTAGTATACCCAGGCAGTAAGATTTGCCACTGCTGAGTCCGCTTCACTGTATCACAGTGACACCATGGATCAGTGTAACGTATGAAGTAGTTGCTAGGAGGTTTCACCTCTACAAAAAGCAGGTCTTCCACCCCACCAGGAAGCAGAGTTCATGCTTGCTCCGTGCTTCTGCAGTGCCTGTGCTTTTAAAAACAACATAATGCTATACAAAACTTCAGTGCCTGTTTTGGGGGGAAAATTAAGTTAATGTCTGTGGGAGGTCCTCTTCAATGTTAGAAACAAAGCCTGTATGTTAGAACAAAGTCGGCCCTTCTGCTTCTTAATCCCGATAAGAGCTTGGCCATCAGTCTGGCTTTGGTGTACTTCTGATCTTTATGCCTGGGTTCTGCTTTCTCACATCCACAATTCTAGTTCTGTATGGATTTTTCTTCCCCCTTTGTTTTCCAGTGATTGAAGTTTGCACTACTTAAAACATTCTGTTATCAAAATTCCAAGACATTTCACTTACCAGCCCAGAAAACACCTAGCCCACTTGGGACTTTCAGCCCTCGATCCATCATACTTTCTCTGTAACACAGCCATTATTTTTAATAAGCGCTACAGAAGGATACAGCAGCACCAATGCCAAGGGAAGAGGCAAGCACGCTGGTTACTGTAAGTTAAGGATTACAGATTCCATGTGTGGCTGGGGAGGGAATGTTTGTTTATCGTACCCTGTATTTCTGGCTATGCCTCAGCAGTGAAATGACAGTATTAAGCTAAATCCTACAGCGATGCTGAGCAATGGAATTCATTTTCTATCAATGGGAAAGTCTAACGGAGGTGTTCCTTTCTCCTGCTTAATCTTTTGTCACTGCTTCGCAGTTGTGCACAAGCATTAGTAGCAAGTTTCTGTACGTTCATTCATCACTGTGCCCTCTTCCCATCAGCAGAGACCTCTGTGTTGAGTGTTTTGTACCTGGCTGATGCTCGCCACGGGTCTGATCATGTCGTGTGCATTCTCTCGGGTGTGTTGCAGAGCTCCAACAAACGTGAACTGCTGCTGCAGGAAGAGCTTGTAGTTGTCTTCTATGACTTTTAGGGTATCCTTTACCTCGTTCATGTTTTCCCTCTGTTGGAATCTGGGAGAAAAGGGGAAAAAAGCAGCTCCTTTTTAGAAATGACATGATTGTACGTGTGTAACTCTATCTTTCAGCAGAGTTGGAAAGCAACAACAACAGAAGGATGAAAAAGATATACGATATCAGAGCACGGCGGTCCCTGGGCCCCAGGCAGTAAGTCATGGCAGTAGTAACGATGCTGGAAAAGAGGCAGAGAGCCCGGAGGGGCGCTGACAATCAGCTGCCATAAACCCGAGTGGGTCTGCTGTAAACATAAAGTGGCAACGCATCAGTCACGGCGCTGGGAAAGGGCCGCAGGGAGAGATGTCGTCTTTTTGCCGGTGTAAAACCATTGCCCCATGCGGCTTAAAAGCGCGAACGTGCGGGCGGCGACCCGAGAGGCAGCGTGGGGCAAACGGAGCGCCTCTGTCCGCCACCGGCCGAGCTCGGCCCTCCGATTTCCCTCGGCAGCGCAGATTGCCCCAACGCCCTCACCCCTTCCCCACCGCAGAGAACTGGGCCGGGCCTCCCCCTGCAGCCCCGCGGCTCCATACCGGCGTGTGGGGCCTGGGCCGGGCTCAGCACGCTCCGCGAGCCGGGTCCCTAGCAACCACCGCCGCCGTCTCCGTAGCAACCGTCGCGGTTCGATGACGTCACACCACGTGCTGCGCACCGAGGCAGCTGTAGCGCCCCCCTTACGTTGCGGTGCGCGCCTCTCTGAGTCGCCGTGCAGTGACGTCACTCCATAGCAACGCACCGCCGCGGATGGTTGCTAAGGACCGCCATGGACGCCCCCGCCCGGCCGTGGCCGCCGTCGATGTGTGGCTACGCGGAGCAACGGGGGCTCTTCCAGCTCCTGCAGGTGAACGGGGGCGGGGAGGGGCAGCTCGGCATCGCCCCGCCCGGGGGGCCCGGCTTTCCTCACGGCCTCCAGCGTCACAGGGAACGTGGGCACGTATACCTACAGTGCCCGCATCAAATTGAACCCCGATGAGCAGAAGTGAATAAAATGGAGGGGAGGCACATAAGGGCTGATAGGACGTGGGCACGGAACAGAGAGGGTCCATCACCGTCGGCCTGAACAAGTTTGATAAAGCTGACTTTTCTCGGTTTGCTCTTTTCCAAGTGGGTGATGACTGCAGTGCCCAAATCAGGGCTCGTAGTTCAAATAAACGCTGCAAAGTGATGGTTGTGTGGTGAACTTGGAATAAGAACCCGAGCTTTACGCTGTGCTGTTTGCCTCTGAATAGAAAAGTGTTAAGGCTGCCTTTTACAAAAGAGACGCCCATGTTCCGTTGGGAAGCATCTCAGGAGATGGTAATTAACTCAGCACGTTTGCTGCTGTTTGAGGTTTCCTTTTAATTACAGAATTCCCAGCTGTGCTGAAGTTCCTGATGAGAAAATGGGTGGAGTCGGTGTTTGCCCATAGAGCTGCGGTCAGCAGAGATCAGTACTGCTGGAGGGGCTTCACCTCAGCCCCCCCCCCCCCCCCCCCCCCCCCATAGCCTCCACTGAGCAATAAGAGATCAGGATCCAAAAGCGGAATTCAGAAAAGGGCCTTAAACACTTTTTTTTTCCCTGCTAGTTTTCTGGCAGGAGGGAGAGCAGCAAGGTTAAAGCAGCAAAAGGTGCCGCTTTTGTGGTTTCGATTGGTTTATTTGGGGCAGTTGCGTGTGTTTCCTGTGTGTCCCATCTATCCCATTGCCCCCTAGGCTGGCTGGGTACTTATGGGAACGTGCCAGAGGTTTAACTTGCCCCAAGGAGACAGGAAGGTGGTTTGGTGCTGACTGTGTGGGTTGATGTCAGTGCTGGCTCAGCCATTACACCACCAGGTCTCTGTGTGTATCATAAATAGGTGAAAGCAAATTGCTGTGGGGTTTTCATTTCATTCATTTATTTACTTATTGGGGGGTGGGAGGGCTTTGTAAAACCGTATTTCACTTTTTCAGCCCCTAAAATAGGGTTTATATTCCCTGCTTTGTCTGTTGAAGGGGACCTAAGAAAATGAGTTAATAAGATCCTCATCACCACCTTGCTGTAACATTGCATCGTATCATGACTGAGAGCCTTTTAATTTTCCTCTGACTTTGTTCTGTTGCTTTTCAGAACATGCTTGAAGAGCTGTTAATTCATAAGCCGGAGGACCCCATTCAGTTTATGATAGAGTATTTAAAGCAGCACAACGATGATGGTAAGTGAAATTGAGAGGCCAGAGACAGTGCAAGGCCTTATTTGCAAAGAGCTGTTCAGAAATGGCATTTAGGTTGGCAAAGGGTGGATAAAAGGTTTCAGACTGTTCCTTGCAAGGAAGAAAAGGATTGAGTGTTTTGCAGTGGTTATAAGTAAGGTGCTTTTAATATCGTCATCATCATTTTTTTTTTTCTTAAAGTGGTTAATCTAATAAGAAATACACTTATAACAGTTATAACAATGAAACCCTCTAAGGGAATAACAAAGAGTTCTATTGTATCAATTATTAACGTGTTCTGTGCCCCATCTGATATTTCCTGTTGTCTTTAAGCTCGCTAATTACTCCTTTTGTCAGGTGTAAATTTGGTTTCCCATTCTACCTGGGCTGGCAGATTCTCTGGTTTTTGATTAGTTAGTTAGTGGTTGTTGTTAATGAGTTCCACCGCTCCGTGGCATCTCAGATGAAGGAACAGTGATTGTGCCTACTTGTGTGGATAACACAGCCTGGTAAATTGAATGGGAAGGCTGTACTCTGCACAATAAAAGCATGTACACTCAATCAAATTATTTGATTTACAAACTGTTCACCCTTAGGCAGATTCTATTTGGATATGCACAACGGAAGTCTAATTTTTGTTCTGCGTGAGCTGTCAGGAATAGCTGGTGTCATGTTGCTTTGATGTTTCTTTAAAACCGGAGTAAACCATTATGAAAGTTCTGCTGCAGCATCAATGAAGTCATTATCGCTGGAGGTGCTCTGAGATCTTTATACGTCATGGTAGGGATCAGATGGATGTTGATTGAAACACTGCTCAGTATCAAAACCAGAAAGAAATATCCAATCCTGCAAATTATGCCCAACCCTTCCTGGTGTGGGCAGCACCAGAAATCAATCTGTTTTATTGGCCCATGGGCAATTTACAGAGGAATTTCAGCTTGATAGAATGCCGATAAGGTTTCTCTGCGTTACTCTAACGTTTGTTGTTGAGCCCCACAGAATTGTCTGAGTGGATTTAAGCGGGTTTCCATTTTGTGGCTTCAGTACTTGGAGGCTAAAGATAGAACTACAGCATTTGTTTGTCAGAGGAAAAATGCTGCCTGCTTTTGGTCTGGAACAAGCTATTAAGAAGGGGAAGGTGCTCCAATTAAAATTAGAGACTAAATGTTGTTTTAGAGATAAATTATATGGAAAATAACGTAACAGAAATCTGTAACAGGGTTGATTTTACCTTTTTGATCATGGCAGAAGGTGCTGACTATTTAGAAGAAAAAAACCCCTTATTAGAGCCATCAGTAAAGCGATGAATTTTCATGATCCTGCCTTGCTAGACAGCTTTAGCCCTAGAGAAAATTTCAAACGGAGACGTGTGGAAAAGGAGTATTGCATCTATCCCAGGTGTGAAGTTAGAAACCCTCTTTAATTAATAATAAGATCTAAAGTACTCTTAAAAACATAAACAAGTCTAATGATGATTGTAGCTCACAACTGCCTCGGAAAGCTCCTAGGTCAGATGCATGCCAAAGGGTTTGTGCTTCCAGTTCTGTGGTATTCTTCTTTGATGTGATCCTTCTGAAAACCTTAACAAACCATATGAAGATTGAGAATTCTTTAATATACAAGGATGCAAATTTTGTACCTTGTACCTTGGTTTTTGTTAACAAGGAGAGCTTTCAGGATCCAAGCAGCGTTTCTGTGAGCCTTTCCTTTACAACCGTACCTCTGAAGGAATTTAACAAAGTTCTGTAATGTTCTTCACGGACTTTGTGCTGTTCCTCTTTGACGAGGAATTTCCCTTACAAATTAAGCAGATTTGATTGCGTTAATATTAATCGTAGACCCTTTTGGGCCTAAATGGAACGCAGAGAGTCCGGCTGGTTTTCATTATTCCAGGATTCATTTTGTTTATTGCTGAAAGCATCCTTGAACCTTAAAACTTAATAACGCTTGGAAACGTAAATCCTGTAACATCGAGACTAAACACAGAATGAAATACGATTTGTTACTGCAGAAAAAAGTCATTTTCCAGATTTTTCTGACTTCGTTTTGGGGCTGGAGGTCCGGACCTGCAGCATTAAGCACTATCTGCTGATTGGAGAGGGTTAAATATGACATCCAGCCGTGTCCTGCTTGTGCCCTCGTGTCAGATGTTTGGGGAGAATGCTTTAGAAGAGCCTTACAAGTGTGCAAATGAGTAAATCAGTGAATTACGCTGCCCCATCTGCTGCGAGTCACTAAGCAGAGAGAAAACCAGATTTAGTACAAAGTGAGCATTTACAGTAGCCCTGGGCAATATTAAAGCATGATATGGTGTATATAATGGTATGTTTCGTTTTTTATCAAACGTTTGTCCAAGAAAGCTGTGTATTAAAGCTTCAATACCTAAGGGTTTTCTTGTGAATTTTAAATCATGCTCCTAGTTAAACCTCAAAAGGATCTGTGGATGGAAAGGTTTTTTGATTTTCTTTGAAGTGGTTTGAAGAAGTTGATTAGTGTTGGCACCCGAGCACTCTTTTATGACGCTGTTTATAAATAATTCCTAAGTATCGGGCTGGAGTTTCAAGGTGTTAGATTTAAAAAAAAAAAAAAAAGAAAAAAAAAAGCCCTAGGATTTAATCACATTACATTTGAAAGAAATTAGGTGATAAAAACAGCTGATGTATCCTTTTAAAGTATTTTCCTACATTGTGTACTAGTTCTGTTGCACTTGCAAGAACCAATAAGGGGGAGTTTTTTCTTAAACCTTCCGAGTCAGATAACTTTGTAAAGATGAATCTGTAATTTGGGTTTTTCATGTATGTTTAAAAATTGCACCTGCCCAATAGCTGTTAAGTGCACGGAAGGCCTCATAAAAATACATTTCACATCCTTCCATGTCTGCTGTCATCAGACACCGCATCTCCCTCGGTTACCAAGAACTGAAGAGGGTTGGGGGCTTGCAGATCCCCCCTCTGTGTTGACCTGTGTTGCTCCTGGTAAGCGCTTGTCAGTCCCTTCTGTAGATGATCTTTTTTTTTATTGTTATTATTTTCCTGAGAGAACATCAAAGGCATTAATAGAAAATGACTGCTCCAGGGATTGCAGCCCAAAATATGGTCGTGCAAAAAGTCCCAAATACTTTCCTGAGGGTTGCTCCATTTTTCCCTTTTTTGTTCTTTTTTTTTTTTGCCTTGCCCCTACTCCGTTCACATTACAGCTATCATTGAGGATTCTCCCCATCGTGGGTGGGGGACACGCAGCAGAGAAATACAACATACAGGGAGGGGGAGAAAAAAGGCCTTTCAACACTGACTGGAGAACATGAAGGCAGCTGTCAAAGCGTGGAGGAAAAAGGGCTTAGTTTTACAACATCTAAATCTTCTTTCAACCCTGACACAGCTGTTTAGTTACAACTAAAATGCAACGTTGTGGGGTTGGTCTTTTTTTTTGTGATGGGAGCCAAAAGCTGTGCCAAAGTTTGGTGGTTTTGCTACCCTGCTTCATAAGGAAAGGAGAAGAGATCAGATGATCTCCAGAGATCCCATCCAATGTCAACGACTCTAGGATTATAATAACAGTCACTTTTAAGTAGTCTTGTCCTGCAGACACAAACTACCTACTTTTTTTTCATATGCTCTAAATCAATCTTTTGGGAATAGAAGTCAAAATGAGATAAGCAAATGTTCCTGTTTATGCTCTGGTTTACCCCATAAACTATTTATCCGCTGGAATAGAAAAATATGCTTAAGTGACATGTTTAGTTTAATCAGTCTAATTAGCCTCGGAGGTTAAAGACAGACCGAGGTGCCACTTGCTGAGTGTTCCCCCTTCTTTCTCCTCTGCGCAGACCAATCCTGAGGTTTACATTCAGGCAGATTTCCAATTGAAATAATTGTTTCATTGTGATCATGGTTACGTTGTGCAGTAACAAGGAAACAAGTTTGGATTTCTCTGTTCTACATCTTAACGTTCGCATGTTCTCATTTCTTAGCTCCAAGGATTTGCATACTCGGTCCACCTGCTTCTGGTAAAACTACCATGGTAAGTAAGCTGTTTTCAGGGCTCTGACACTCCCCACGTACCATCTGAGCTCAGTAAAAAGGAAGCACTTGTGAAAATTGTCGAAGAAGAGCACAAGGCACGTTGAACAGTGGCATTCATAGGGTTACCATAACCTGTATGTTAAATGGGGAGCATTCAAATGAGAGCTCTGTGAGAACTTGCAGGGGTAGTGGTGGTGATACTGCTGTAATGCAGCAGAACGGCAGGTGCCTTTTTTTTTTAGCAGGGTTAATGAACCTGGGAGGAGTACCATCAGTACCTGTTTGTGGTGTTCCCACCTTGAGGACTGCTTTGTTTGCACAGCTGCTTGTCTCTTCTGTCCACACTGAAAATGTTGAAGTTGTGTTTGAACCACAGAGAGAGCTGAGCACAGAAACTTCACAGATGATGGTGCTGTGTGCATGCTAGGAAGAGTGCTTTCTTCTTTGAAATCCATGTTATAGTAAGGTAGATGAAAAAGGCCTTATTCAAAGCTGTAGATTCCTGAATGTCTTTGTATGATACTGTTTAAAGTTACACATATAGTCTGTTTGTTTAAATTGAAGGCAAGGAAAGCTCCCTTTCTTTCTCAAGTCTGTTGAAAAAATGCTTCATTTTCTTTCCAGATATTTCATCCTGTACTTTTGTTTTTTTTTATCTTTCCTCAGGCAATACGGCTTTGTAAACATTTGGATGCCATGCGTATCTCTCAGGAGACTTTGCTTTCCAAGGAAACATTAGCTCTGACAAAGGAAGCAAAGGCATATAAAGAAAGAAAACAGGTATGTAAGAGGTTATAATAATGGTAGTTCTCGTGTCACGGAAGAAGAATTATGCGGCATTTCCATGATTTTTCACTGCTATGAGTTGAGCAGATCAGAGTAAATATTCTTATATCTATGGAGGTTTGTACATCAGCTTATGTTGACGTAGGTGCAGGGTCCTTTGGAGAGGAAGGGTAGCCTCTGCTCGATAAGAAGATATCTGCAAATATAAAAATATGTCAGGGCATAGAATTAGGGGCAAGAGAGGAAGAAAATGTAGAATAATGGAGATCTGGAAAACATTAACCTTGGATGAGTGACAAAACTGAGAGAAGCCCAGGAATGCTCGGTACCATTTAGGGAGTGTTTCATTATATCATTAAACAAAGCACCTTCTGGTTTCAGCATATTTGGTAATCTCCGTAAAGTAAGCATTAATCTCTGAGGCTTCCTTCACTACAAAATATGTACGCAAAGAACTCTTTTTTGATCTGACAGAGCTACTTAGTTGTGCGCATTTGATTTCTCTGTAGCATGACACGAATAACTCAGTGCATTAACTCAAAAGTTAAATGACAATTCAGTCAGTTATTGAAAGCTATAGAAGCTTTCAGGCTGAGGCAATAGCAGTAGACTTAGGAGATCATTGCATTCGCAGCTGGGTGCACTTTGTCCAACTGTAAGTGCACCATTTGCTCTATTCCAGGTTTTTCATCGAAAGCAGTATGTTTTCCTGTGACCATCTCTAGCAAGTCCACCACTCTGAGTTGCTTTTCTCCTTCATCACTTGTTTTCATAAAAATGGAAAGATTTCATGTCTGGAAGAATTCTGTATCCCTACTAAATTTGATTTGAATTGGCCAACAGATTTAGAACTTGCTCAGATGGCAGACAGAGTAATTTCCTAATTTTGGTTTCCTGAGAAAACTAAGTTGGAAACGGAGTAGTGTCTGTTACGCTGAATTAATGAGTGAAGTTTGGAGATACCTCAAGTGATATATTTAAAGATCTGAGAGGAAAGACATCATTGAAATCATGGAACTTGCTGGCAAAAAGGTTTGCTTTTGGCTGGGGTGATAGAAAATGATTCTCACTGAGCATACATACTTTGAAATTTTAGTTCTAATTATTAGAGATTGTTTTACTAGATTCATAAATTTCAGCTTAGATGGGGGAGAATTTAAAACAAAAATTCCCGTTGGTTTAATTACTCTAATTATTAATGTATTTCAGACTATACAGATGTACTTTCAAGGGTGTCCTTTTGGTCTTATTTGGTTTAGAAAGATGGATGGTGTGGAAGATGAAAGGCAAAAATGTCAAGGCTAATCAGGTAGTGAGGGCTGTGAGGAGTGCCTGAAGAGCAGAATTTGTTGGTGTTTCAGCACTGTGCAGTTTGCCTTTGTTTTCGAGATGTTAAATGCTAAATGTTAAATCACATGCTCATTTCTTTTGTTCTTTTACACAAATTTGAATCTTCATATGTAACTCCTAAAACTAGGAGGAAACTCCTTGCTTCCTCTAAATCAACTGAACCTTCAGAGTAACTTAAAATGTAGGCAGAGGATCGTCTCAAGAGCTGTATGTTTTCTTGCTGTTTCATGGCTGCTGGCTACATCTACCTTTGCAGTAACTGACCCTAGGTTCTTCTGAAACAAGCGGTGAACTTGATTCCTCTAGCACACGTAACATCCATTAGCACTAATAGGTTTTGAATGTCTGTTCAGGAACAGAACAATAGCTGTTTATACAATGTTTGATGCAACCAGGGCATTTAAAATGATGTACTGCTGGCCAAAGCAATTTAATAAATGGAAAGAGGAAAAACATGAACTAAGACTGGTTCTGAAAGTCCAGTGTGAAGATCACGTTGACACAGTTTAATGTTAGAGGAGTGTTCTGTGGGTATAGAGTTGCTGGGGCTAATTTAACCCCAGTGCCAAAGGTCATTCATTTTGGGGTCAGTAGGCCAATGTTACTAGATTTGGGCACATGCTTCGAAAAGGTCTGCAAATATTTGTTCGTGGATTGTACTTCTCTTTAGCTGTGCTTTCATCTCTTTTGTGTTCGCTTCTAATGAGGAAGGGGGAAAAAAAAAAAAAGGAGTTTTACCTGCACAAGAATTCGTGCTATTTAAAGGATGCGATTATTCTCTTTAGCTCAATTTTTAAATTTGGACATGCAATCATCCACTCACACACCTGGCCGCTTACTAATGAGCACAGCTGAAGTAGTGAATTTTAAATATTGACTGTTCAAAGCAAAATGTGATCATTCTGCATGTCGAAGTATTCCGAAAAGAAGTAAAATATTTGAATATTCAATAAATTTGAGGAACCGTGAGCTACCAATAAATATTCCATGAACAGAAAAAGAGGCTACATTTTTTGATAAATCATTGCAAATTATTCCCTCATCTCTAGTTATTATAATGTTAATAGAAAGCACCTTCAGGTTTTTCCTATAGTGGAGCCTAATGATGTGCTACTGCATGTTTCACTTCTCCTGTTAGATGGGTAAAATAAGAGGCTGACACAGCTGTGCTAGCTGTGGGCTTGTGAGATGGGTGTGCTTTTAATTCAATACTGGGTTACAGGTGTTTGTACACTACCGCGTCATTTAGAACTGCTCTACAGTTGCCTCATATCCTCATGATTTCTTAGAAGACACAGAAGAGAGGGAAACTCATGGCGTCCTTTTTTATGCATGGTGAGTGTTCTAGTCTATTCGAGAAGTTAATATGAACAAACGAATAGGAACGGTTCCAATCTTGTGTGTGCATTAGAAAAAAAAAATCAAACAAAAAAGCCCATCCTTTTTGTGTACATTTCCCTAAACAGGCTAAATGTACACACTCAGGATTTTCAAAATGCTAAGCCAAGTTTCTTGGACCTTTTGGAAGGTTTGACGTTTCAAGCAGCACATCTTTCCGTTAACCAAACTGCATTTGGGGACAGGCTTGGAGTGCCTTCAGTAAGATACATCGCTTCGGTCATCAGATGTATACGTAGCATTTCCATTCTTGCAGATTCCTGGAAGGAGAAGTCCCACTTTAATCATGATGTACTCACATGTTAATGTGTAAATGTGCTTGGTAGTACCACGTATACATCGGATTTAATGGTTTCTAATGCAATAATCGGGTGTTCTACAAGCCAGCTGCTGAAAGTGATTTTGTGGGCTGCTGTTCGGTGGGAGGAAAACTGCCCAGGAAATGAGACTGGAATTTGAGCCACAGAGAGCAGAAGTAGCTAAAGCACAGAAATACCCATGTGTCACCTGGATTGTTTTTGTGCAATAAACCCTGCTCAAAAGAGCGCTAAGAATACCGCTGCACTGAAAGAAGGTGGTATAATTTAAATTGCTTTGGCAGAGCTTAGCAGAGTGGACCCCTGGCAGTTGCTAGCCCGTCTTGACATGACACATCAAAGAAGTAAGCAAGACACTGGCTGTTTCTGATAGCAGCATGATGCACCTTTGGAAGGTGACAGACTCAAAGGCACAGACCCAGGTTCCAGCAGTGAGAGACCGCAGGAGGCTTTGACGCACCATCCTGTGGGACCTGCTGACTTTCAGGAGATGCAGCGATTCCTTTCCCTTTCTCTCTTTCACCTGCTCGAATGCTGCCTGATGAATGGCTGACACTGCCACAGGAGCTGAGGCCTGGGGACAGCAGAGATGAACAAAACAAGGAAAACACCGCCTGACTGGGCCACCTTGGTGCTTCCACTGCTGGGCGAGGACTGCTTTCTGTAGTGTGTTCTGCAGTGCTTTCTCCACTCCTACTTTAAAGTAGGAACTCATGTGGTAGCGTGTTCAGTGCTCCTGGTGAAAGTGTTTTGTGATTAGTGGTGCTAGGAAGCCTTCCGCCACGCTTCCACCATATCTATTTAAATCCCTTAGTACGATGTAAGCCTACAGAAACACTTTGTTTTAGGATTATGTCCATCAGATATTTGGTTAGACAAAGAGACGGGAACCCACAATGTATGGAAGTGCTTGTAAGAAAGAGTCCAGTTCACATTGTCAGGTGAAAGATAATTCCGTGCCTCGGGAGGCAGAGGAACTGACAGCAGCATTTTTCCAAAGTGATGGCAAAATGAATGAGGCTGAGGCAGAGCATTCGGTTGAATGGTCATCGACTCAGACTGACAGTGCCAAAGGTTTATGTTTGATCGAGTTAATCTGGCTAACTTCACTGAGTTTGGCACTGGATGAAGGCCTAAGTTAACAAGATGGTGAAAACAATTTCCTACAAGGAGAGCGTTGTTAATTCATTGTCAGGTAATTAATGTGGCAGTGGAATGAAATATCATGGGTGGGAAAATAATAAATCTGTAGAGGAGGATCTTTGTTCTCCTGCCCAATAGCCGATACCGTGTTATAAAACATCCCTGGGTGCGGGCAAAGTGGAAGGGGCAGGAAGAACCACCACAACAGAAAATCTTGGGGTGTGTAATTTTCATTCCATTTGGAACTTCTGCGTTGAAAATGAAACTGACATTAAAATGAACTTTAACGTTACAATTTGTTTTAAATAAGCTTTCCGGAAGACGAAAGAGAGTTAATAGAAACTGAAAGAAATTTCCTGACAATTAGACTATCTTCATATTGTCTGTGGCTGACATCCTGCTTAGCTCACATGATGGCTGTTCATTTCACTAATGCTGCACGCGCTGATGTGACACAGTGGGTCAGATACTTGCAAAAGAAATTACGTGTGGATGTGATATCCTTATGCATCCCTTTGCCAGTTTGATGTCCAACATGGTAGTGTGCAAAATTTGGGACTGCTTCCACGTTGGTGTGCAAAGTACATGGAGGTGGGCTTGGGCAAGCGGAAGTGTGCTCAGCTTACCTTCAGCGCTGATTTTTATGCCTTTATTAACTCTCTGACCTATTGTGTTAACGACTTGGGGCTTACACAGTTTTATTAATATATTTATTTCAAGAAGACATCTCAGTTCACCTTTCACCGGAATCTGCCTGCATGGTAAAATTCCTTTTGAACTCAATTGTGAATATGCAGCCTTTTTTGTTATTGTTGTTTTTGTTCTTTCTTTAGAAAATTCCCAACGCGCTTTGGGCCAATCTGATCCGGGAACGTCTGTCAGACGTGGACTGCATCAAACAAGTAAGAATTGCTCCTCAGAGGACCGGTGGGATAAGCACTTACACAACTCGTGCATAGTCGTTAGCATTCTGAGTCCTGAGCAGAGGAGGGAATGGGGGCAAATCTTTGGGGGCTCAGGAGTGGATTGCTTTCTTGAACATCAGCAGAGGGAGTTTGGAGCTTTATTAACAGGATAAAGGGGAGGATGAGAGTATGCATATGCTAATCTTTTAGCACTGAGATGATCAAAGGCTGAACAAGCATAGCTTTGTTGATTGCCTGGGGCAACTGGCAGAGTTGAAATGGACAAAACAGATAAACAGAAAATATATAAAAATCGATATGTTAAGGCTTTAACTCTTATTGAGGAAAAGAGGAGGAAGAGTCTAACGCTATTGATTTCAATTTTCTTTCTTTCTTATTGCATCTTTTGTTTCTTCCTTTGTGAGTAAGCACTGAATTTGAATATATTCTTCTCTAGGTAATAATTAATATGTTTACTGTTAATTACACAAATAGGCAACTGCATAGGTTTGGTTGTACCCACAGATGGGTGACTTTCCTTCTTTCCACTCCCCAGTATGAAAGAGACTTTAAGTAGATTAATATTGGTTGAAATTAATGTCTGGATTCAACAAAAACAAAACCTCTTTTATGTGTTTCCTTTAGTATCTCAGGTGTTGTTATGGTTTATTGGCACCATAGTCAGACCATTATAAAGGATTATTTGTAAGAGACAAATCTGTAAGGATAAAAACCTCCTTCTAAACAGTGCCAAAATAATACTGTATATTATTTGATGTACGGTTGAGAGGAAAGAGCCCACTGTCCAAAGCAGGTGTTGCACTCATGAAGGACTGAGCAACGTTTCCAGACAAACAGTACATGTGCTTAGGAGGGTTGCTCTGTCTCTTCAGCTGTTGGTCATAGGCCAGCTGGTCCTTCCTGGCCTTGCAGAGATGTGGCAAGCTCACAGCTGTACTGAAATGTGTTACTCCTTGACATCATCCTCTACCTTGTTACTTCAATAAAGCAGGGCCAGTAATTAATATTTCATTGAAGTGTGAAAATTGCTTCTTGAAGTTGTTCCAGCATCGCGCCCAAAAGAAACTGAACGTGCTGGAACCTTATGTCCTGTGTTTCTGGATCTGTAAAACTAGCAAGAAAAAGAAGCAAAACTAGCAAGAGCTCAGAATGTTGTTTTCTGCCCCTGACTGTAAGTTTCTGCTTTTGCAACTCAGGTAATGTAAATGGTTGCTATGAAGGTCTTGTGCTGCAATGCAAAGTGAGTTATTTCAGCTTAGGCCACTGGCCACTCTTCTCTAAGCTAGATCAGATGGTCAATTACAGCCTATGAACTGTGGAAAGGATAACTTGATCAGGATGGTAATGAATAGCTGGAGATGTAATCTCTTAAATTGTTCTTGCCTGGCAGGTTTGCCAGGGGACATCTGTCTGTGTCATATATCCGTTGCAGAAATATAGCTGTACCAAAATAGGTGGCATGCTGCTCTCCTTCAGCAATGCCTTAGGACTGGCAGTTGCTAAACTGTGACCTATCCCGTTAGATAATCCACTCTTTGTATGGGAATTGAATTTAAAATTCTGCCTGCTGGTATTTAATGTTACTGAGAAAAGTCATTAAGCTGAAGTAAAACTTGCCAGGTTTGGAAGAAGCGCACACAGTGCCCTTATTTACATGACAGTGCCCTTATGTGCTGAAGGAAGAACCTCAGTATAGAAGTCCTTCCTTTTACATCTGAAGAGAAAGCTGTGAAAGAGTAAAATGAAGTTAGGGTGGGTGATTTTTGAACATTTCATTGAATTTTTAGCATAATCCAGGTTTACCGAGAGGCTTACTGTAGCAAAAACCTGGGGTGCATCGTTGGTTTGCATAAATATTTACAGATGACAGCATGATAGTACTTCTCCTCCCCCAAAGAAACACGTGCAATTGCTTTATGACTGGTAACGTAGGAAGCAAAAACCTGGCTTGCCTGTAGGTTATAGTTTTCTACCAGGTATGGATCCCACTGATGGTAATGGAGTGGAATATCTGCAAATTTGGAGCAGTGAGTTGAACCCTGCACTTTTAAATTACGCCCATATTTGCTTACATGGAGAATTATTTAGATATTCTAAGCTTCTCTATGTGGCTCTTATTTTAAGTACCAGGTCATGTAAAGTCTGAGTGAGGCGGCAGGATGGTTAAGATGCCAGCACGGTGTCCTGCCCACGTTTTGTTCCTGTTGTTATCAGAGCAACATGGAACTGGCAGCACCGGATGGGTTACAGGAGCAACAAAAGCAAAAACCTTTATTTCTAAAGTTTCCCTGGCATTCTGAAAGAGTGAAATTCGTATTATTAGCCAAGGTTAAGATTTCAGCTGTTTTTAGGTAATAAGCATAACTGACATCTCAAAGTAGAGGTAGATATTAAAACCATTTTATTTAATAGGGAGTAATCTATGATCACTAAAACTTCCTTACGTTGTGCATGTCTTCTCCATGGAAGAGGGGATCTAGGGATTTTAATTGCCATATTCTCCCTGTATGATTGGAAGAAATGCAGTGGGTTTTGTTCTTCGTTGAGCAGATTTATGCCATCTCTCTCATAGCATGAGTCAGCTTTTTTTTTTTCCTACTGAAAATGTTAATAGATGAGGAGCTGGATGTTGGACACAGTACCACCAGCTGTTTGTTTTATTTCTCCTTGTGGTGTCATTGGGTTGGCATTAATTGCACAGCTTTCATCCCACTGACAGTAGGAATACAGGATTTTTTGTGCCATTGTTTTGACACTCACAGGTTTATAGATGTCACAGGCATTCTCTAAGGAGAACATTTTTATTGATCAACGGCTCTGCTGGAGACTGTTGTGTGTTCTTCTAATACAAATGTCGTTAGGACTGCGAGGGATCAGATGGGTAGGTCTTCCAGCACACACAGCAAACTTATTGCAAGCATTATGTTAGAACCTGGGACTTGGGAAGTTGATAGGAAGACTTTTCATCTTTCAGGGTTAGTACATGTTGGTTACAGCACCTCTGGCTGTTATCTAACTCCCAGTGCTGGGGCTGAGGAGGGAAATCACAGAACTGGGGAAGGCTGGTGAGGAGATTGCTACATGATGAATTGGTGAGAGTGAGCTGAGCAGCCTTAATCCTGCCTTAAGCCACTTGGAAACTGAGTTTAGGCTGGTGATGCACGTGAATAGTGGCAGAATTACATCTGATTGGTATTAAACAAATCAGAAGGGTGGCTGGTGGCTACCATTGAAAGGGAAGGGAAAGAGAGCTATGGCTACTGGTTCTTCTGATCTTGCTGTGACAGATAAAGATCATCGTGCTGTCTCTGTGAAACTCCATACCAAGACAGTGAAGGTCTATTTTTTTTTCAAGAACAATGTGGCTTTTTAATAGCTTCGTAGTTAACTAAAGCTACAAAGATACTTTGCAAGTGGGATTGAGAGGTTTCTTCCTAAGGGAAAATTCGATAAAGTTGGAGCTTCTTCCATCATCTGTACTCCTAATGCTGACAGGCTGCAGGAGCTGGGTTGGCAGTTTGGGATCCATCCTGGCAGAGCTATTACTGACATCATTTTGTTGCATTATTGTCTGTCCCCTTTGTTCAGATGGCAGAGAAAGATGGAGTACTTTTTCGCAATGGCTGAATGATGATGATGTGGAGAATCTGTTGCACTGATCTATTTTCCTAAGGGCAGAGCTGGTCGTGCCCTTTGGTTGCCTAAGATTTCTTTCAGAGGTGCCATGTAATTCAGCGTTACATCTGTGTGCTATCCCATTGCTGTTTTCATTATTCCAAGCCAGTCACAGCTTTGTCTCTTCTAAAACATTTTAAGGCTGTGCTGGTCAAATAACAAGAGAGAATTGAATATCTAGGTCATTATCATTGGGCTGGAAGGTGTGAAAGTATGTAGGCTTGGTCTTACAGCTGAGAGCAGTGTGCCAGTGAAGGAATGAGATCTACGTTTTAGAATGACCTTGAGGTTTTCCTTTTCTCCAGATGCCTTAAATCTGGAGAGGAAAGTGGTGGTTTTCAGTGTACTTGCTTGTCACTGAATTTCAGTGTGGCATGGGTCTCCAAGGAGCGCTTCACCTGGCATTAAGGCACCAGCAGAAAGCTGTATTTACAGCAGTCCTCATGGGAGAAAGGATGGAGGTTTGCAGCCAGTGACCACAGAGTAAGGCACCGTGGAATTACTCATTTTTAGCCTTTGTTCAACCCTTGATGTGATAAAGTGCATTCCGTGCTTGGATGTAAGGTTACTGCTATCAAGAACAAAAAATAGATGACTTCTTAAAGAAGCAAATTTACCATGTGAAGTTACTAATTACACTTTAATGATAGTCAGGAGGGCAAAAAAGACCAGTGTTTGCATAAAGCATGATAGGCATATTTTAAGTCAGGTCTTGCTCTGCTGTGTGTTGCTTCCTCTTGCTGGTTCCCAAGCCACACTCCTTTTTACTCTTTTTTTTTTTTTTTTTTTAATATTTTTTTTTTTATCTGTGACATCTGCTTGGAGCTTGTCCCTCCTGTGATACCATACTACTTGCAGCTGTTCAGACCTCCAGCTCTGAGCTGTGCATGGGGTGCCCTGAGCATACGGCCTTTTTGATGTGTGATAAAACAGAACCAAGCCACTGGGGGTATGGAGAGGGAATGCAGCAGAATATCAATAAACCTGTTCTGAACAAAGCTGCAGCTCTGTGGTGGAATAGACATTTCACTGAAGTGTCAAGTAGATGGATAATGTATTCTAATTAGGGACTGACTGATACCCTGGAACTCGGAGACCTTTGGAAATCAGATCCAAAATGCTAACTATTTTTTGTAGCGTGTGTTTATTATGCGTTTGTTTTATGCCTTGAAGTGTTTTTGTTGCAGGAAGCTATTTGTTGAACTATGTTTTATTGCACTGCAAAAACTTTCACTTATAAAATTACTTATTGCCTGCTTTAAGGACCTTTAAAATGAGTACAGAAGCGTCTTGAAGCTTACACTGTTAAAAAACAGTCTTCTGTATTTACTGCCTTTTGCTCAGGAGTTGATTTTGAGCAATAAGCTGCAGTGACACCAGAAGCAATGGTTTTGTGGCACGCTGGATGTTTTTGTATTTTTCCTTTTTTCCCTTCTGTTTAGTTTCCAAAAGCATTGTGCTTGGAGTGAAGAAAATGAGCCGGATTTGTAGGCTGTGTAAATAGGCATAGATTTATTGGCTTCTAACCTCTGATGCCATTTCTCCTAAGAAGAGGATCCGGGCCTGTATGTACACCATACAAACGCAATATATTCAGAACTAGCACTGAAGTTCCTTGCATGCTGCTAAAAATACTGTGCGGCCTTGCCTCCTGCAAGTCCCAAGGGATAAATTGATTTCTTAGCACCTGTGTGACCTTAGGCAGCGGTTCATTCTAATTCGATAGAGCAAACACTGGGAGTGGCAAAAATGGCTCGCGGTTTCTTAAGGCTCTTATTTTCTACAGCTATCAGCAGGATGACATGTTCCTGAAACCAGGCTAATTAAAGAATTTGAAGTAGTCTACTCTATTTTCATGTATAATTGGAATGTCCCAATTTCCTCTTACAGAAGTCATGGAGATATGTGAAAATACTTCTAAAACCTTTGGACCCCATACTGGCAGAGCTTCAAATTTATGTGGGAGATGAGAATGATTGCTAGCTAATGCAATATTAAAGTGTCTTATTTCAGTACAAAGATGGTTTTCCCGTTTACTGTAGTACCTCAGAGTTGTTTGGGGGTATGGGATGTAGTGACAAGGGCACGTGGTTAAGGCACTGACAAAAATCAGAGAAAGTTCCGAAGATTCAGCCTTGAGTCTGGGAAGTGATTACATCTCAAATGCTGCATCACACAGAAGCGGGGTGAGGCTGCTGCTCTTCTCTGCTATTTTGCAGATCCGTAAATGTTTTTTTAAAGATGCTCAATCCAACATTTAGCTGCCTATAACAAGGACTTAAGGGAGCAAAAGGCTCTTTTTTCTTTTTCCTTTCTTTTGCTCTGTTGCTTCATTAGCTTTGGGAACGCCGGTTCCATTACTGTGAGTTTCCCTGTATAATTTAAGAAAATAATGAAAGCGTGCATGTTTTCCTCAGTGTTCTTGGCATTAAATCTGTCTTTAGATTTGTTTAGCCTCTTTTTTATCCACAGTGTGGGCTGGTATCCTTTTGAATATTTCAAAACTGTAGAAATTGTTTTGGGGTTGTTTTTATTCAAGAGAGAAGTTTCCTTTTTTAAGACAAGCATGGGGGGGAAAAAAAGAAAGCAAAAAAACCCATTTATGCTGCAAGACAAAAGCGCCCATTGCACTGAGGTGGTGGTAATAGTGCGTGCCACTTCACAGTGCTCCATGTTTGTGTTCTTCTCTCATTGGCATCTGTAACAAACATTATGCTGTTGTGATAGAGAACGAGGCAATTCTTCAGCAGGTAGCACTGATATTTAGTGCTATTTTGGGGGGTTTTCTCTTCTAGCCCCAGTAATGCTTTCATGGTTTTGTTCAATAGGGCTGGATTTTGGAAGGCTTCCCTGAAAATCAGGAACAGGCACGGTTGCTGCAATCATCTGGCATCATTCCGAGGCATGTTGGTAAGCAGTGTGAGGCTTATGCGTGATTGCAACCAGCAGGTGAAAGCCTCCAGTGTTTTTCCCCAAACATCCTCAATAAATTCAGTATCAAAATTGAAGACAACAGAGTCACCAGACAGCCAAAGGATGTTTCTGTGTAGTTCGGTTTCACTCAAAACCTTGAGCTAACCTGGAAATCTTGAAATCCTGTCTTTCAATACATGAACCCTTGTCTTCCTAAATGTTAGAGAGAGAAAATTCCAGCAAGTATCTCTGAGCAGCTGTATGTAACTTTGCTTCAGTACTAGGCATGGGTCTAAATTTTTTATGATTTCAATCTCTAGATCTCTAAATCAATCTCTAAATCTGTTTGGTGATTCTCAGATCAAAGCAATTTCCTCATCCCCTAAATACAAATTCATTCTTCTGCTGAATTAGAGAATACAAACTTGGTGCAGCACAGTTTGCTGAGTGGAAAAAGAAGCACTGTGATTTTAAACTTGATCTTCACCAGTGGGGATGAATTATAACTTGATTTGAGAGGAACGTTTCTTTACTGGAAAAGAGGGGATAAACATGACTTGTACAGCTGCCATTGCCATCTAGAACTGCCAGCTGTCCCATAGTCATATAGTTAGAGAACCTACTTAGAATGTAAGAAATGATTGCAATTGCTCGGAATACATTGTGAAGTGATAGATGTTCTGCTTGCCAGTGGATACTGAACTTAGCGCAATGTTAGCAATCTCAAATTGTCACTTTGGATTTGATTTGGATGAGGTTTGACTGTTAATGAAGAATTTGGAATCACTGCAATAGAGTCAGGCAAAAATGTTTAATGTCTGGTACTTGCATGTATTTTTAATATAGCTAATAACATTTGAAGTCAAGTTTTGCTCACAATTATATCTGTGCAACCACGACCTGAATGAGAATCTTAAAGCTCAGTCTGTCTAGTTAATCAAAAAGAAGATTGAGAGAAGATGAGATTTACAGTGTATGAGTACCTTAATAGGGAGAAAAGTGTCTGAAAGTGTTATTTGATACTGTGAAGAAACTCTTAAGAAGAACTGGTTTGAAACTTGTAATCAAATGCACTGAAAACAGTAATTAAATTACAACGTTTAACTGTGAGAATGATGAGCTGAAAGCAACCCGGGGAACTGACAGATTCTCCATCTTTTGATGCTTTCTAATTAAGTTTGAACACTTTTCTGGGAGGTTATCCAAAAATAAGTTTCACTGGTTTCACTACCAGAATAGCTGGGTGTAAAGTAATTGCTTGTGGTGCAGAAGAGAATCAATATTGGATGATCCATGGGTGCTTGTCTATCCCAAATTCTGGATATAATTTAAGTGAGGAAGAGCCTTGTTAATGGATATGGATGGCTGGGATAGCCAGTGCTCTTAGGTTATGATTATGATGTATTTTCTCCTGCTATGCTGTGTTTAGGAGATGGAGGAAAACTCTGATTAAAGTGAAACTAATTGTTTGCAGTAGAACATTTGTGAAAGGACAGTGAGACAAGCGGAGACGAGTGCGTTTGAAATGCATTTACCCATCTTTAAAACTAGAGTACACTAACCAGCTACAAGAAATAAAACAAATAACTAACGAGAACTACACTTCTTTTCTTTCTTTCTCTTCCTGCTGTTTTCTGGCGGGGGTCCAGTTGTGCTCTATGCTGCAGACTCTGTGCTGATTGAGCGGAACAGTGGGAAGAGGCTCGATCCCCTCACAGAAGGTGCGGTGTTTGTTTCTTCCTGTTCTTGACTAGAAACTATGCTAAGTCTTTTAATATATCCCTTTAAAAATGAGCAGAAATCTGTAAATTTATAATGTATAGAGTTTGGAAAAAATGTGTTCACTTTATATTATTTTCTGTGCCAGTAAAATATGGGAAAATGTAAAGCTCACTATTGATTTTGTAAACAGTAGAGTATGGCGGTACAGAAAAATGAAGGTAGGTCTGCCCATATGAATTTACATCACGCATCTGTGCTGGATCCTGATCTTTTTCTGAGCTTCGGGAATGCTTTTGTGTGCCTTCCATTGAATGACTGTCACATAAAGTTAGCTCCACATCATCTCTCGAGTAGCTGTCAGTACAGGTAACAAGGGTGTTGCACAGATTATTGCTTGTGCTACAATTAGAAGCTTAAACGTAGACCTTGATATTCTTCATGAAACCAGAGCTGAGCAGGACCGATGAAATCATCCTTTTAGCTCCTAATCACTGTCTAACTTCCAGAGGTGTACCATACAACCTTTGATTGGCCAAGCGATGTGCAGATACAGCAACGTTTGGTGAAACCAGATCTGTCTGAGGAGGAGATGTCAAAGCAACTGCTGGAATACCATAGGAACTTCCCCAGGCTGTTCCAGATCTACCAAAAAATTTTGAGATCAATCAATGCAGACCAGCCTTGTGTGGATGTCATATCACAAGGTAATTGTGCATCGGTATGGCAAATGGTAGGCGATAAACTATTCTCTGAAAGGTAGCTCCTAACTGTTTTAGGATTAAGATTAGTCAACACAGATGGCTCCCAGCTGAGTTGTGTTCTCTGTTGCAGAGTTTGCGCTGTTCCTGATAATTATTTTCAGAGGACTGGGTAAATGCAGATAACCAGAAAGCCTTGTTTACACCCTCCTATCAGGGAGCAGCTTGCTCAGCACAGCAATTGTCAGTTACTTCTTTGAGGGTCACTTGAAGGCTGTGCTGTGGCTTAGCTGCTGACCCCCCGAAGGGCTACTGCCTTCCACAGGTCTGATAATAAGACATAGGAGTAGCTGAAAGCTGGTAACATTTCATGCTTTAAAAGCTGCTTGTGCTTGTAGCTTTTCTCTTCAACAATCCTTGTTTGCCTTTGCTTGACTGTAATGTAATCTGACTTCTAGTGTTGATACTTCAAGAAGAAAAGAGGGAAATTGCCAGAACGACCAACTGATAATGTACTTTGCAGCTGCCAGTCTGTAGATGATCTGTTATATCCCAGTAATTTTGCATCTCATAAAGGTCTTTTTTTTACTGACAAGTGCAGCACTTTTAAGATAAACAAGTAGGAAGTTTATATTCTGAATTTACGCATTAATTACCTCTAAATTACTTAATTAAATTTAAAAGTTCGTATCATAATTCATAAAGAATTCATGCCTTGAATTGTAAATAAAAATGTGTGTGCCTGAATATTAATTATTATTAATTAATAATGTAGTGAGATAAATTGAAAATTGGAATGAAAAAATCCTCTCTAGATCTTTTTTTCTGTAGTGCATCAAGCAGCCAGATTTTTTTTTTTTAAGAATAATTAGATGTGGAGACTGTCTGGGGGATCATTACTCCTAATTAACTTGGTTATTTACTGCAAATTAAGCATCATTTGTAAGCAGGGTGCTTTGCCTGTAATGTTTGTGCTTTTCAATACACAGGGTTATGGAAAATGTTCAGAATAACTAGAGCGCTCCTTGGTTAGCTGATATTGGGTTCTGCAGCAAGCAGACTTTGCTGCTGCCATTTTCCTCTTTGGTTTTGCTTCTGTGGTGGCTTTTCTTACAGTATTTGTATTACTACAGACAGAGATTAAAAAATACAGAGATCTCAACAGTGTAGGGATTTTAATGGTTTCATACAACGATGAGATTTTGCAGTCTCCTGAATTTTAATGGAGTTACTGCTGGGGTATGTGACATCACATCCAGCTGCATGTTGTAGTATCCTGGTACAGCTTGCAGTGCTGGAAGAAGAGATGTGTACAATCCTAAGTGGCTGCAGATTGGGTTAGTTTCTAAGTTCTCTACATCCTCTAGAAGTAGCAGAGTGGGAGCTTTCTTGAGCTGCAGCTTTATTAATTAGTCCATAATGATACCTATATGTCTAGAGGAGGGTCCTTAGAAAAAGTGTTAGTATGCAGCAGCATGTTAACAATTGTAATTCAAATACTTATCCTGATGTTGTTCTTCATCAGTCCTTTTGTATTATTTTAATACAGAACTACGATTCATACAAATCCTAATGGCTGCCCTAATAAGATTCTGTTTTATTGCGAGGACTCTTTAGTACATACACTTACTGGAATTGGAGATGCCTGGGCTGACACTTGACTGTATACACTGCAGGTGCAGAGTAAATTGAAGAAGTGTGGGTGTGCTTTTGCAGCTCTTAAACATGGATAACAATGGCAGTCCAGGTGCAGTAGCATGAAGTGAAGCCTTTCTATGTGGATCTGTGATGCTGGAAAGCTCACGTAGCTTATACTGCAGCTTTAGCTGCTCTCCTTAGTGTTATTTTTGGCCAGAAAATGGGTATGGAGAGTAAGACTCCTTGGCTTTGTACAAATACAATCCTAATTTGTCCACACTGTCAAGCCACCTTGTGCTATAGCGTCTTGGTATCTACCAGGTTCTATTCTGAGACCGTGGCAAAGTTCAGATCTCTGTAATGCAGCTACAATGATACTCTGTGCATCCTGTGGTCCTTCCAAGCTCTTGTAGTCTGTACATTGATATGACTGTAAATTCCAATATGCGGTACAAAATGTTGAATAAAGAATACCATCCAACACACAGAACTGAATCAGACAGAGGAGCTCAAATAGCCTTTACACATTATGCAAGAATGATGGACAAAGAAAGAGAATTGTGCTCAATTATGTGTTGTCAATACCATATTGTGACATGACACATTACAAGTCTATGATAATGTAATTAGGAGTGTGTTAATCACAAACGATGCTCTGTAAATGTCATATTAATTTAACATCCTGAGTTTGTACAGTTAAATATTTGTTCAGAAACTGCAGAAAGTATTAAATGTAATTATCTCCCTCTATAATTTGCATGGTAAAATTGTACCTATCAAGCAAAAAAAAGGAAAAAAAAAAAGACTTCTAAAAACAACATGGTAAAAGAGCAATTATTAATTGAATCTGCTCTTTAAAATGATTTGATGTCTGCTGATGAAAGGAGGTACAGGAGCCTAATGATGGTAAGATTTCTAAAGTGCTTCTCGGTGTAAGTTGCTGACACAAGAGTTTTATGAGAGTCTTGATTTGGGCTGGAATCTCTAGATGTTTCCGTGGTAAAAGAAGTGATGATGATGATGATTACAGCCTTCAAGGAATAAAAAAAAATAGAAGTTAATGTTATACTATGTGTATTTTAAGAAGCAAGGTATGAACAACATTTCTTGCCTTTCTGTCCTCTTCTAGCTCTTACCTATGTCCAAACGCAGCACCGATCAGCTGCCCCTTTTACTCCACGTATTCTCTTTTGTGGCCCCCCAGGCAGTGGGAAGAGCCTGCAGGCAGCACTAATAGCTCAGAAATACGGCGTTGTCAACAGTAAGTTCTCAGTAAATATGCACTTTGCTCAATTCCTCCTTTCTGTCTTTTTGATCATTTATCTTCTGCTGCCTGTCTTTCTTACTCACACCTAGAATTTCTCTGCCCATTGCTATGGATGTCAAATTTTTGAGGGAACTGAAAAATATTTCAGTGTAGAAGTATATACCAATAGAGCATACATTCTGTGACAAACCAGCTCTAATGTTTTTTTAGTCATCATTCTTTATATCCTTTACATCAGTGCTTTTTCACATGTTGGATTCTTGTAGTGCTGTGAATTCTTCAGTGGATCCAGGGATTGTGAGTGATAGCATTGCAGCTGCAGCTGTCTGACCAAATTTGGGGCACTTTTAAGATAGAATTTGCTCTGAAAATGTCCATTTTCTTCCTTTTCTGTCAGAAAATTCAGTTTGAGGCTTGGCTAGTTCCTGGTTAACATGCTAGTGTTTAAGAAGTGCTACAATACAGATACTCAGCTATGTGATGGGATCAATGTAATGCGTGTCCGTATTCTATAACATTTTCTAATGCTGGAATAGCCATCAATTATTTTAAACAAATGTCTGATGTCTGTAAAATTTGCCAGCTGGTGATATCCTCTTGGTTAAGTAAAATGCTGGTTTGTTTCATTAGTCTTCTTTCAGCGTATACCAAACAACAAAGAAACAGAGCAGAATTAAGGAGGTAGTGGGGTTTTCTTGCAAGTTTTTTTTGCAAGTTTGGCACAGTGTTTTCATCTAGGTCAAAATTTGCATTTTTTAAAATAACTGCTATGTAAAAGAGTTGCAGCTCTTTTTACTAAATACCATTGCCACTGCTTCACCCATCCGTTAAATTTTATTGTAAGTATACTTTCAACCAAATGTTGCTAAGAATTGCCTATTTAAGACAAAGTCAGAAGGCCACCATTTTTTTTCATCAAGTCAGTGGTGCCGCTGATGTTGGTGCCATTGATTTCAGGGCAGAACTGATTTGCAGCTGTTGGTTGAAAGGTTGTGCAGTAAATGCATGCTGGCTGTTATCTAGTATGTACCAAAAACGAAGTGCAATTAGGACATGCTGTGATATCACTGAACTTCTCCATACCTTGGTTCCCTCTCTGTAAAACGAGGTAGCATGAGCTTATATGGGGCAGCCAGACACAGTAACTCAGTAACTGGTCCAAAAGCGCTGTACAGTCCAAAGTAGAAGCATTTCATGTACTGCTGTCCCGAGTGGAACTTTAAATGTGTGGCTCCTGGTGTTCTGTGTATTTGAAGTCAATGATAATATTGCATTAGCACAGTTTTTTAAATATAATTCTTGCATGATCATTAAACGATCCAGGGAGTCACTTCCTTGAGCTGTGTATTATCCTGTGCCCCCAGCAGTGCAGCTCAGATGCTGTTCAGCAGGTGAAACTTTATTCACTAATTATAACTTTATAAGAAGTGAAAAACACTAGCAATCCCTTGAGTTTCTATTTCAGTAACATATTTGATTAGTATCTTTCTCTCTGTTTTTAATATGATCTTTGCCAAATGTATTCTTTTTTATTCGATATTCTCCCCTGCTCGGTCTTTTTGCTTTTTCCTCTGCTTGGCCAAAAAGAAAATAATCCTAACAACAAACCCGAAGAACCTACAACTTTTATTTTATTCAGTGACCTTATTCCAGTATGCAGCTTCTGTGTTGTGCTATTTTTTTTTTCTCCTTTGTTGCTTCCTTTTTAAAATTTAACCTCGTGTCTTTTTGTTCTTCCTTCCTCTTAGTTTGCTGTGGGCAACTGCTAAAGGAAGCTGTTGCAGACAAGACAAAACTTGGAGAACTCGTTAAGCCTTATATAGACAATGGATACCCAGGTAGGGCACCTTGTTGTCTCATGACATTGTAGTTACAAATTAATGGAAAAACATAAACGATGAGTGATTTCTTTTTCTTGATTGGAGTCTGCATTTTGTCAATCTGGAGGCCGTTTAATTCCATTCATTAGATGTGACTTACAGCACCACGTAACAGAAGCTAGATTTTTAAGCTCCTCAATATCATCAAATAGTCCACCGTTCCAGTGACATTCAGTATTTTTTTGTACATATTCCAAAATTTGAATGCCATATTTTCTATCTCTAAATCAACATCGAAATTCTGATACAGATGTGCAATTTAAACATATTTAAAACACAATACCCTGTTTCACTTTTATTTCAATGAGATGTTAATAAGGGCTGCCTGCTTTTGTATAGGTGGGTATTGACTTATAAAATGCTACTGTAGGTTCATCTAGATTCACACAAGCATTTTTAACTCAAAAATAAAGTTTCCGTGTACTTCATTTCTTATTAGCCTCTGTGGTGGTAGGAGGGGCATACCACAAAGAATATTTAAGTATATATTGCTTTTGGATGATGGTTCTGCAAGTGATTTCAGATAAATCATAAATACTGTAAGCTCCTTAGGGCAGCAGTTTAAACTTGCATGTTTGTTAGCTTTCTTGCACAAAGTTAGTTCTCTGTGGTGGATATTAAAAATCAAAAAAAGATCTATAGTTCTAAAATATAAATTGCATTTCAGTACGGTTCGAGCATGTTTATTTTGCCAAATGACAGTGGCCTGGAAGAGGAATTTTTAGTCCTGTTTCTAGCAACAGGCCACCTGGTTACCAATGAGACAAATACAGGGGGAAGACCTTGCTGAAAATTGAGCAGTCTCAGTTAAGTTTCAGTATTGAGAGAACTTTGAGCAAAAAGACAGTCTTTGTCATCTTTTCTATCGTTTTGGCAAGCTAAGCCATTTGGTGAGATGGAAAGCTTAAAGGTCTGTCTCTCTTTTTTTTTTTTTTTCTATTATTTTTTTGCACAATAGTTTAATTCTGTGACTGAATTACATAGATCTGAAACATAAGCCTATAAAATTAACTAATGTTCCCTCGATACCATATGAAGAGATTCTGTACTTTCCTAAGCATTTCAAAAAGACCTTTGGCAGCCTGCAGCTTTGGGTATTCTATCCCTCCATCAAACCACAAGGTAATATATTTTAACTCTAAACTCACTTGTGGATTAATGGCTCATGGCTGCCCTTTCTAGGAGATAACTTTCTGATTTAGAGATCCAACTAACCAGAATGTCTGTTTAACCCACAGGCAAGTGTTCTTAGCCCTTATTATTTGCAATGTATCCAAGGTCTTAAGTATGGAAATAGTTTGTGTGTGTGGTCCGACTGACTCTGGACCCGTGCCTGTTTGATGGTGTCCTTTAATTTCAGAATATTATGTATATATACCATCATTTCACTTTTTTCTCATCCCTATGGAGCGGACTCTATAGGAGCATTCAGGGCCAAGTTGGATGGGGCCCTGGGCAACCTGATTGAGTGGGTGGCAACCCTGCCTGTGGGGCGCAGGGTTGGGTCTGCGTGGGCTGTAAGATTCCTTCCAACCCAAACCATTCTGTGACTTCTGTGATGATTCTATGGGGGGGACGACTGCCAGGAACAACTTCCTCTCTAGATTCCAGTTATGTCTGAGATTGGAGTTTGGATGATCTGTCTATTCAAAGATAAGTCCTATAAGAGCTTTCTTTACTGTGTGTATTTTATAAACTTCATCTTAACCATAAAATTTCCTTAAAGGGGATACCAAAAGCATTCCCAGGAGAGTGAAATAATTGCACGCGCTGTAGTGTTTCGTCTTAAAAATACGCACATCCTTAGTCCAAGGGAGCTCCTTTTATTTCAGGAACACACAGCTGAAGTGGTGATCCATTTCTTCCTCCAAATTAGAAATTATTTCAGATTAAGACAAATTTTTTAATATAACATGCGAGGATAAAACTATATAGTGCTTTTGAATGTTAATGGGAATCATAACTATATTTCAGTGTATCGTGCTAAAAAAATCTCATCTCTTTTGCTCTGTATGCACATATATTTTATTTAGTTGGACATGCTACAAAATTAATGGATGAATAAAAATAAATATTATATAGCAATACCAGAAATAATAAGTTCTGTCACTTTGCTAATCCTCCTCTCCTAGGGATAACAAAGAATGAATTTACATTCGTAAACACTAACAGGAATTCATTAATGCCCTCACAAGAGCCTTGGAGAAAATGAAAGAACATAGGATACTGAGAAGGAAAGACGGGCTGCAGAGTCACAACCAGGTTAATAGGAGGGAAAGATTCTTGTGCTATTATTGACTACATTCCGTTTCAAGAAAATGACATTTTTATAGAGTTAGTTTAGCAAATAACAGTAAACGAGGACAAATGTGGACTTTCACAGTGTCATAAATGTGAAAACAATTAAAACTTGAAAATGTTCAGTACGTTTCTAGTTACAACAGAAGTAAGCTTAGTGCTTAGTGCTTCGTTTGGACATGGAATCGTGGGAGCGATTGCATCACAGAATAACCCGGAAACAAAGACAGTCCAAGAGAAATGCGATACTCAAATCATTGCTAGTCAAAATCAAACCAGCGCCATAAAATCCTGAGGCATGCCTCATATATTCTTAAAATGCTTGCCTTGGGGACAGATCTCAGTGTGGTTTCCCTTCTTTTGGACCAACTGATTGCATACAATTAGTCAGTCAAGATACGCCAATAGAATATGTCATGGTGTCATAAAAAGGCTCAAAAAATAGCTTATTCAGATCTAACTCATTATGGAGTTACTGAGTCTGTCCGCTGCCTATTCTGTTCTAGTTCTGGATGACTAACTCAGATCTCTTCTTGTTTTCAGGATTCACAAACATTCCTTGTTATTGTTTCTTTCCTGTACTGCTGCTTCATGTATACTACATGTATTTCAAGAACAGCTCAAACAATCCTGTTATTCATCCCAGAAGGCAACTCAGTGCATTCCCATTTTCAGTGTTTTCTAGTGTTTGTTTCTCATAAAGACCATAGCTCTTGTTTCATCAAACTTCTCAGGTGGTTTTTTTCGTACGGTGATTTATTTTGCTTAATGAAGGTTGCATAGCATTTTTGAACCTGCTGATTTTTTAATTCCCAGAACACTCTTGCCTGTGCTAGATATTTTAATACGTGTTTTCAGTTAAAAGTTCAGCATCTGGACCGCCTTCTTTATGTCAGAAACACAGATTTGTTCCTTGGACAACTCATCTGAAATGTGCTGATTTTTCTTTTATTACATTGTGGTTTTCTCTGAATGCTGTGCAATTATTGCTAAATATACCCTGGGCAGAAAATGACCAGCCTGGAATCTGATACCAGTTTCCTGGTCCCTATCTCCTGTTAGCTTAAATCTCGGTCACTAAAGCTGAATTTAGCACTTGCTGTTTACTTGGTTGGGATGGGAAGACTGACGTGTGTGGGATGAGATGCTCTAAGGAGCCTTTCCCAGGCAGCAAAAGACGACTCACATAAATGAATTCTTTCCATTTGGCTGCTACTGAAACATTGTGAAAAGTCTGTTCGGTGGGTTGGTCCTTCCCTTCTACTATTTCAGGGCAAATGTGGACAAATAATGCATGTATAGGCAGCCCATTCACAGGCTCCTCTGGCTCGGTGAAGACTTTGAAGGCCTTTATGCAGGCTTTGTTGATCCAGATTGCTGTAATTCTGAGGACTATTCTGCATCTTAGTAATGAAAATAGCAGAAGAATTCTGGCGAGAAAAAGAAAGGCCATCAGTCAGTTGAAAAGAAATTTGTTTACTGTTCTGTATCTGTTCAATTTCATATGTCGTTGTGGTGGAATAGCACGGAGTGATCACTGTTAGTTAATGTGTTTGCAAGGCTGCAATAAACGGAGCCAGGAAAAATGAAAGGACAGGAAAACAGCACGAAGGGCAGGAAAAAAAAAAAACACCAACCCTGAAGCAGAAAGATTCTGCTTTTCAGCTGGGAGAACTGCTATTAGTTTGGGTAATGTTGTTGTTTTTTCCCACCAAAATGAGCGTTCAGGTGGTAAAGGGATTCACGGAAGACAAATAACATCGCGCTGTGTGCAGCCTGTTAGGATCGAACGCACACAATCCACGTTGGTGTTTTTCCTCTTCCTTTTTCAACTAGTAATATACGAAGCTGTCCCCAATGGCAGCGTTTGTGTGGGGGGCACAATCTGGTATTCCTTAATTTCTCCTCTTTTCTAATAACAACTATTACTGCACAAACGATGATTTTCCCCCCCTTATTTTCAATTGGAATGGATTTAAAGGGGTGCTTTTTGGTGCCACCTCTGAAAGCCCCCTGGTGACAGCGATCACAGTCTCCCTGAAAGCACTTGTGGGGTTGGGTTTTTGTTGTTGTTGTTGTTGTGTTTTTTGTTGTTGTTGTTTTTCATTGACATCAAATTAATATTCTCATCGCTAAGTGAGAAGCACAGGTTTGACAATAGAGCAGCTTCCTCTTTGTTTAAAAACTTGCAAAGAGTTTCGGAGTTGAAAGGCTGAGTAAATCCTTCTATCTGAGGAGGTAAGCTTCGTGTTATTTCTTGTTTTTAGCAGCGCTGTACTGGCGAGCTGCAAGCTGTCTGAACATCGGAGAGAGACCCTTTGGGAGCTCCATTGGTTTTCAGCAAGTCTTTGCATGCAGTGTGTTTGTACTAGCTGAAGACAGCGCATGGCTCTCTAAATAATTTACAAGTTGATTAATAGACTCACATGGGTATAATTAGAAGAGGGAGAGACAGCAGCTACAGTAACGGGTACAGTGCTTGGGGGAACTAGAGACTTTATTTTTTTTTTAAGAAACTTTCTAGGGTGCTGGGCGTTTGAAGATAAGTTGGGAAGAGCTCAGTGCCTCTTCTCTTTTGAAGTGGAAATAGGACAGTTTGAATCCGTCGAGTTTAATTTTTCACAAGCTTTAGGGGCCCTGCAGTGCAACTCCCTTTTTATTATTGAAAAAAACTCTCCATTTTTCTTTCATTTTTCACACACACACACACACACACACACACACACACACACGGACGCGCACAGAGTCCAAACAGTACCTAATAAACAAATCGATTTCCTACTTTATTCAAGTTCATTTTATAACAAGGGCGTGCATTCATTGATACACGCATCTCAGTCACACATGCACCTCATAAAGTTATGAAGGTATTTATGAATACACCCTCCTTTAATTTATGCATCTTTAAGAAACCCTCACCTCTGTTTGACAATGCTTTTGAAGTAGCTCCGTTTTTCAAGTCAAACTTTTGACTTCTCCTCTGGGACCTCTACAAAGGTTTCTTTATGGAAAATAGGTAGCAGCCTTTTTTCCTACTAGGAGAAAATCGGTGGTCAAGAGAACAAAATAAAATTTAAATATATCTTTTTTTTTTTTTTTTTCCTCTGGTTTAGGTGTCTGTATTTTAATAACAGATGGAAGGTCGTAGAATAGAAAGCTTCACGTGGGGGCACATGGACAGTGAGCTGTCGTCTCCTTTTCTGATTTTTACTTCTGTTCTTTAATGTGTTGAATCACAACAATGTGCTAAATTAGAGCCGTCCCCCGTTTCCTGTATTTGGAATTTGCAATATATTGACTTTCTTTTGCACGACATGCAAACAAGGCGAACCTCTGCATGTGGTTACCAGATATGCCAGGTGACACCGGGGAGACCTGGGCACAAAGGTAATTCTTTAAATGCCGCCCCATGTGGGATTAAGAAAAACAAACAATAAGAAAAACCAGCAACAAAACAAACCACACCACCACCAAACAGGCAAACAGAACCACACACACACAAACGGGAAGGCAGATCGGAAGCGGTCTGTAGAGTCTGTGATTTTAGAGGCTGGTGAGGCTGTTGATGACAGTTAGTGGGCATGGCTCTGCCCGTATGAGCATTGCCATCCTCCTGGGTTTGCAGCGGCGTTCGCCATTGTCTTCATCACCAGAGTATCAATAGGTGCCTTCATTCGCAGAGATACCGCTGGGGTTGGTGCGTTTGCATGAGGGAGGGGTTAAAGCCCTTCGTACATGACAAGGGATCAGATGCCCACAGTCGCCCTTTTGAGTCATTGGGGATCGCTGTGAACCACCACAGTGCCACAAAACCCTCCTGGATTGGAGGGAAGCTTTGGCCATCCTGGGCCTTGTGCTTATCAGGGCTTTTAAACAGCAAAGCAGAATATTGATTCCGAGCAATGATCTTTTGTTTATTTGGATCTCTATTTGCTGACAGTCATTCTTAGAAAACATAGACATGAATTTGTTATTTTCTTCCTGGCTGCTCTTCTTGCAGTACCAGCTGCTGGGCAAAAAGCTTGAATTGTTTTGTTCTGTTGTTTGGAGTTTGGGATGGAGAAATCACAGTATTTTTATAAGATAAGCAAAAGGGAATGCACGTTGGCAGCAACTCTTTTTAGGATCTTTGGAGTCGATCATCAAATTCTAGTGTTGGCTGTGCTTTGCTGGGAGCTGTATGTATAGAAACACTTTACTATGACAAGCAAAACATTAAATAGCTTTTATGTATCACTTTACATTTTGGAAATGGTGACGTTCGCTCGCTGTTTTCTGCCTCACTATTAGGTGAGCTGGGGTGGTGTGAGATGTTGGTCTGATGTTTGTGGGGCTGAGAGCCCCTGAACGTGGGCAGAGGGTGGGGGGAGCGGGGCTGGCACCAAGCATCGCTGCTGGGGGATGACAGACCCCTTAGCATCCTCCTTCTCGTCATATGGTGAAATCTGTATTTGGTGTAGAAAGACAAGGTGTTTTTCACCACGGCTATCACAGTGAAATTCTTCTTCTTTTTTTTTTTTTTTTTCTTTTTTTTTTTTCCATATTCTTAATGTAATAAAAGGGGTTTTGTAGCCCAAATTCTTATCACAAGACCTGTGCTTTTCAGTAGAGCTGATGTAGAAATAAGGAAGAGATAGGGAGCTTTGTAGATTACCTTGGAAATGATGCATTACCTGGGTGAGAACTGTGCTTGCTGTCTGACATTTAGCTGTATTCTCTCCGCAGAAGCTGAAGGAGTAAGAAGCAGTGGTGCAAATATACGATTTCCTGCTAGTTTTAGGCACTTGCAAGTTAGAAACATCCCTTTGAGGCAATTCAGAGCAGCTTTCATCTTGCAGGTGGTAAACTGAGGCAAGAGACCTAAATCAGCTCAAGCCATGCAGTAATCAATGTCTGTTTGGGGATGGGAACCCAGGTGTGTGGATGTGACCTTGCTGTCAGCCCACTAGATCATCCCAGGGCTCGCCGATGGCTCCTGCCATTAGGCAAATACGCAGAGATGCTCGAAAACATCGCAGGGACTATTTTTAGAGGGGTAAAGCTTTATTTGTTCTTGGCGTGGAGGATGCTGAACTTGGACTGAATTTCCATTGCTAAACAGAAGGTGCCACTGGCAGGTAAAGCAGCATAGGGCTGAGTGCTTCCCCCGTCCCTGGCTATGAGCAGGGGTAGATCTCTGCCTCGGTAACCGAGAGAGAACGATGCGCTCCTTTCACTTCATCATACGTTTCTGAAAGTCTGAATTTGTCACACATCATCTGGGATCTGATTGATGATCTGGGGTTGTACCTGCTTTAAAAAATGTTGTTGTCGCTTCTCTTTAATACGGTAAATTTTTATTAAATGACAACAAGCCTTGTGGGGGAGGAGAATAAAATAAAAAAGGGGTGGGGGGGGCTGTGATCTGAGATGTGGCCGTTTTATTGTATTAGAATAATTCCTGTTCTTACGGCGAGTCATTCTCAGCTGTGCTGCACACGTGAAATGAGCGACCGCAGGCTGTGTTTCTGCGTGCATTTTCCATCCGATGAGATGATTAAATAAACGTTTACAGCCGCCTTGCGAACACCAAGCCGGTTTTCTCCCTTTTACATTCGCTCCTTCTTTGCTGGCAACGCATCAGCCTCAACGCTCGGGAAGAAGCGACGCGTGCGGTGCTCGGGCGCCGCTATTCAGTTCCGAGATCCCCGCTATTCAGTTCCGAGGGCCGCGGGGCAGCTGCAGTCGGGCGGTGCTTCCGCGGTGCCGCCGCGGCCGGCAGGTGGCGCTACACAACCGGGAGCGGCGCGCTGGGCCCCGCTCTGCTCACCCCGCGGCCGGAGAGCGCTGTCCGCCCCGCGCGGTGCTGGCCCCGGAGCGGGTCGGACTCCGCACATCGGCACCCGCAGTATGGATCGTTGGTTCTGTTCAGCTGTTCGCTGTGAGGTGCAGGAAGTAGTTCCTGAGTGCCGGCGGTGTTGTGTGAAAATCTCGGTCGGGCAACGCGACTGTAAGTCGCTACGGAATTGCTCTTGAACGTTATTAATTTGGGTCAATCTGAGGATCTTAACGTGGGCGAGAAAATGGAGTGCTTCTGTGAAAGGCCCGAATAAAATTACCTAATGGGAATAATGTGGAGTTTATAGAGCAGTAAAATAAGCAAATTGCATGCTTTGCTAATTTTAGGATTGACACCACAATCCGGGAAAGCAGCCTTTGGCAGTAGCTTCTACTCAGGGCAAGATGTTAACTGTCAGGTACTGGGATTGAGCCTCGGGCATCTGAATTAGCAGTGAAAGTCTTCTGCTAAAAAAAAATCTCAGAGTGAAGTATAAAGGGCAAATGGACAGTATTGTCAAAAGGACCTTAAAGTTTTTACAGCGCAAAGCTGACAGAATTTATGCCTGCAAATGCATTTATGCCCTCCTTAAAATCAAGGGTTTATAGCATTGGAGAAGTGAGTCAATACCCCTCAGACGTCTGTTTTAAAGAGAAATAGGTGGAGGAGGAATCCATTTAAATATGATAATTGTATAGCTTGGAGCACTGACAGCACTGAAGCTACTGTAGAATAATGCCCTGTAAGCTCTCAAGCACTGTTTTTTGCCTCTCAGACTGTGCCTTTAATGTTCCGTTACTTTTGTCTTGAGCAGATGGTATGATTTTGTCAACTGATTGCCTGATAGGGTTTTCTATTAGTCCTGCAGATCTATGGGTTGGGTCAGAGCTAATAGGCCACACTCCTGTGAGTTTCATGAGAATGTGCTTTTCATGCGAAGTACCTTTTACCTGGGAAAAGCTTTGAAGCTCTGGGAAGTAAATTTATTTTTTAATGGTCTGCTGGAAGGTGCTGATTGACAGTCACAAAGACAGGAGCTCTCCAGGTGTCTGTGCAGCAGTTCCAGCACGAGCAGCAGCGCTTCCAGCTTCTGTTCCTGGCCCATGCCCACCCTTACCCTTGGGCTGCGTAGGGTCACAGCCAGCGGTGTGTTCTAGACCATTAACACAGCTGAAACAGGCTGAGAGATAAAGGGGATGTGCTGTGTGCTATTGACATTAGGCATGAGTATAGTTTGTTTGTGCATACGGTTCTGTATGAAGCTGATTGTGGCCCAGTTCTGCTGCGCATGCCATTTCGGAGGATCACCGTACCACTGCCCCACTGCTCTCAGCATAGGGTGCCACTGGAGCTCTGAAGAATTCTTTCTGAGGGTGGGTTTTACTCCTGTACCTTAATTTTGCTCCTTAATAGAGACGTGCTTCCAACTGCCTAGTCTGGATATCTCTTTGTAGCAAACTGTAATATTTACAAGAAACTTATCTTTGGACTTCTCTAATGATAAAGTAAAATCTCTCTAGAGCCTCATTCCCCCAACTTTCAGAGTTGAAAACTCACACAAGCTTATGTTGAAAAGGAATTGATTATTCAAAGCTCTCGTGCTCCATAATCTACTTAAAACATGTAGATTGACTGCCTCATCAGAAAAGCTGTAGACTCTACTTTGCTATATAGCCCTCTGGGTCATGTGCTAAAGGCCAGGAGACCGATGGCTGGTTGCTTACAGGCTGTGTGCCACTCCAATTACAGGTTATTAATTTCCCTTGCATTCCAGAGACAGTTCCACATGAGTGAAAAGGAATACCATACTGCAGCATTCTTCATTACTTACTGTCTATACCACAGCAAAATACTGATTTCTTTCTCCCCTCCTCCCCCTTTTTTTGTTTCTCTGGCCTGTGGAAGATGTTTTACAGTTTTAATGCAGCCGTTTTAAGTGTGACTGTTCCTGTTCAAGGGCAGCTGATGTACTTTGTAATGCCACTGAACAGCCAACAAGCTATGTTCCCCCATTGTGTTGAAGTGATAGGTATGTTTGCTAATCAAGAGGAGAGCAGAGCTGGCTGTCTGACTTGTTTATGTTTTATTTCTCACCATCTAGCTTTAGAAGGAGGCACAGAAGTATGTAAGCATCTATATTATTCAGTGATATATAGATGTACGTGAGCATACAAGCAACGTGAAGAGTATTGCTGATCTCTTCTCATCAGTCATCACCAAAATTAGCAAGATATCAGGGTTACCACGTAATCCCCAGTACTCCTCGAAAGAACCATCAACCTGGTGTATTGTTGGCTATATTGTTAATTAATTGTTACTTCAACCCGTTAGATTTTTTTTCCTCTTGTGTTGGCTTCAGTGTTTTTTTCAAAAGCAGTCACAAAATGGGAGGATTTTGATCCTCAGGCTTCATAGAAGACTGATGGGGAGTGATCAGATAAAGAGATGCTGCCTGGTTCCCATCACGGTTGCATTTTAACTGCTTGTAGGCTGTGGTGTTTCTCCTCCCGTTATGCAGGATGGAAGCAGTTTGACTCCTGGAACTGGAGAATCTCTCAAGTTATGCTGGCAGCCCAACAGCAAAGTGCACCCACTTATGTTCCTGTGCCATTCCCGGGGCTCCAAGTGCTTGCCCTGATTCCCTGGAGTTCATCTCACAGGGAATGTGGGATCATGCGGAATCCAACCTTAGCACGGATTTCTGCATGGCTTTGGAGGTCTCATTCAGCTCCGTTGCACAACCATCTTTAAGCATTCTGTACATGTTTCAAATATCACGTTTTGGCATCTTTGTACATCCATTCCAGCAGGAATCACAATAAAACAACATGCATCAACACAGAAAGTTGAGCGTCGCAGCCAGAAATTCACAAGTACTGGGAAAATTCCACCCATCTTTGCATGGGAATACATTTTCAGGAAAGAGAAGGTGGGATTTTGTTCTTGTTTTCCTACTGGGATGTGTTGGTTTTGTGTTAGATCTTGTAACCCGGAGGGCAGGGAGTAGAGCTGACCTGCAAACAGCTCTGCAGTGCTGCTGCAACCCCCAGTGCCAACCTGCAGCTCAGCTCTTGGGTAGCTAGATAGGTAACATCTGCTTAATAACATTCGTGCCTGCTGTTAGTTTTATCAGTCCCATTTTTAATGCAATGCCGAGTTTTGCACTGTCATTTTACCCCCTGTCAAGCAACTGGTAATGATTTTATTCCATTCCTTTTTTGTTTTTTTTCATTTAGCAGGTGGGGAGCAGTGCTCTTTAACTTGTTGGGCTTCTTGTTTGGTTGGTTGTGTTTTCTTTTGTTCTTTGTTTTTAATAATGTGAAGCGAGTACCCTCAGTTAATACACTAATCTGTTTTGTAATTAATTCCCGGCGGTTTTCCTCTGTGTTTGCTGGTACATTGAATTCTGAGTGCAATGCTGTAAACTCGGTAATTTGATTGCTTAAAGGAGAGGTAATGAATTTCATGATAGAGGTATAAGTCTTTAGGAAATATTAAATTTCAGGGAGCAAATGGATTCTATTACTGTAGTTTAAAACCAGCTTGTATCCAGGGTATAAATGTGCACTGACGATAATACACTCCTCTAAAACACAGGCACGTTGCTGTCAGTTAGTCCTAAAGCGAATTGCATTGTCAGAAATCTGACACATACACCCTCCTACAAAAACCTGTTGTATTTCTGTATGCAGATGTGATGGCAGGGCGAGTATCAAAACATCAGCATCCCACCATGTGGATTTAATGTCACGTTTTTTCATTGCTTGTTTCCAGTAGAGGCAACAGCGTATTAGACAGAGTGCACAAATGAAGAGGAGAGACTCTCACTGCTTCTTGCAGATCACTTTGGCTGCTTTTTGGGATGCGGCTTGAGGTGGTTTTGCTGCCTTTTCTTTGTAGTTATTTGACAAGAATCCCAACACAATGCAAGGTCTCCGGAAAATTAAGTCGTGGTAGTTGAAGCTGGTTACTTCATTCTTAATTCTCCAGTCCGTGTTTGTTGTTTAAAAAATGGTAAAAAAATATTTACTGCAAAAATATTTTACTTTCTGAAGTCTGCTATGCAGGACAACCTCCTGTGTATCATTACCTGGGATTTAAAAAGCTGCGCACTGATTGTAAGCCCAACTCTTGCAGCTATTACTCTCTTGCCTAAAAGATAAATGATAACAGAGGAAAGAGAACTTCTCTCTCTAAAATTAGAGCCATCAGCGCTGTAACCACAGTAGTTGAAATACGTTTTGGAAATGTATTTTTGGTTGTAAAAGCTTCAAGCCTTTGGGCAAAATGGAGAAGCAGCACATCCAGCCTGCTATTGCAGAGCCATTATCATCCCCAAAGTTAAATACTGAATGCTACAGACAGTTCTTTTTCCTGATTTTAGGATCAGGTCATTATTTTTGCATTTTTATAAGATTATGTCACACACTTCATTGTGACATCATCCCAATATGACTGGGAGACAAAGGACAATGCAGAACTATCTAGGCATCACTTCTCACCAAACACTGTGCTGTAATCCTATGGTTTCTTATGATTTGGGGGTTTCTGTGGTGGCACAGTAGATGCGCAGGCTCAGCAGTGATCCTCTCTCCAAAATCCATCATATGTAAAACACGTCTGTATTTTTGTTGTTCCTTTTAACTGGAAGCAGTGGCATGGTTGCCTCCTTAATTGCAGACTCAGCGTACAAAAGAAATGTCATCTTTGTAATCCTTTGCAGTCCCAGACAACATCGTTATGAAGATCCTGGAGAAGCGCCTAAATGCACCAGACTGCATGACCAAGGGCTGGGTGCTTCGTGGCTTCCCAAGGGACATAGAGCAGGCAGAGAGGCTGCAAAAAGCATGTATTATTCCAAACAGGTAAGATATATATTTAGCACATCAAGTACTTTGCAGATAAGCCTGTGGAGAGATACAGATCTTTACTGACATTATATAGGCAGCTGCAACTTCTTTGTTTATTCCTTCCATATCTAGAAAAGGGGTCTCAGTCCCAAAGAGCTGGAAATAGAGCGTTGGCCTTACAAATCCTCCAGATGGCCAAACTGTGGAAGAGAAGAGAGGTTGTTCTGACCATTTGCCTGAGTTGCTTTTAAAGACAAACCATAAAACCATAAGAAATGGATTAAAATTTGGGATGTATCAGGAGGTGTATTTTTATTTGCAGCAGGAGGGGGATCTGCATCCTCTTGCTTTAGCATATGAATGATGGAATGGAATATATTAGTACTGCAAGGAGCTCGTTATGAGAGTTTTGGATTTTGTGAAATCATTAAAGACAACATGAGAATTATATTTTATTTGAGCCATGAAGAATTGTTCAGAAATGCAATATAGGAGAAACGTGCATCAAAAGAGAACTTGTATGACAGGCAGATACAGTGGGGTTACTCTTCACAGCTGGTCCAAAGGTGGTGAGCATTTGAAATGTTGGTAGACTTATCTATGCTGAGAGGCTCTTCCATTCTGCTTCAGGAGTTCCTGGTTCAATCTGTACAACTGGATGACACAGTGGCCGCTCCCAAGGCACACAGTGGAAATATGCGGTCCTTATGCTTCTAAAAACTTGTTTTTGTCTAAGAACTAATAATGGAAAAAGCATTTAAGTTGGTGAAGGTATTCTTCCTGTATCTTCTCTGTGGCTGCCTTCATCATGAAAAAAGTAGAGAAGGAATCTTGATAGCAATGTTAGTGACAGTTAAATAGCATTTCCCATGGATTATTCTTCATATTCACTGAAAAAGTAGATCCACAGTCTCCTGAACAAGTATCTGAGCACACGGGATCATTGTGAATGCTCAAGTGTGTGCAGGGTGCTCCTTTACAGGGCTGGGACCTCATCAAGTGAGAAAGAACAACTCATCATAAGATCTTCCATGTCGAAATTTTGCACTCATCCATTTCTTCAGCTTCCATTTTCTTTAAAGAGCAATGCACATTCAGATCTGAGATAAGAATTTGGCCCTTACTATTTTACACAGGGCTTGAAGTAGGGGACAAAAATAGGCATCATGCTACCTGATTGATTTTGGAGCTGTTATTTTCCATGCAGCTGAAGCAGTAGGTGTTTGAGGGAGAGAGGGTGATTATAAACAAAAGGACATATTGCAGCATAGGATAGCAGGGCAGTAATTCAGTTGCAGTTGTGATGCTAGTTATAAAACACTATCTGCAGAGGTGGTGTTTCTGACATCAGGAGAAAACCCTGATAGAGTTATAGCCTTGAAATCAATCTGGGAATAGGATGCAGAAATCTATAAATCAGACACAGAACAATCTGCAAAGTCTCATTTTTAGGAGGACTCTGTTGATGAAATTAGATTAAAATAAATTTACATATATATCAAGTTTATTATTAAAATCTAGTCACATCAGTAAACAAAATTATTTGTGAAAGAGTATGTTACTCTGTGTTTTGAACTCAAAGTAGACCTCTTTGGCTGATCAGAACACAGAGTTATTGTCTGGTTGTCAAGTCATAAATCTATTCCTTAGAGCTAATAAATGGTTAGTGTTCAAATACTATGTTTTATCTGACTCCCACCTCATAAAGCTAGTACACATAATACTAAATTATACAGCATGGAGCAGGATCAGTCTCCTGACTCCTCCATCTTATGGAAAGAAAAACAAACCCAGTAATTGATGGTAGAAAAGAAGGAAAATAAAGTTATTTGAAAACAAACAAAATGGGCCATAAAGTTTGTTAAAATGTAACAATAAAAAAAACTCATACTGAGTCAGCCACTGCATCCAAAGAACTGCCCTGGAACAAAAAGGAAAATAATTCATCTTCCACTGAAAGAGGAAGGTGTAAGGTTTTGTTTAAATTGGAAGTTGCAGTAGAGCAAAGGCTGGCTTACAGGCTGGTGCAGGAAGATCTCCTTTGCACCAGAAAAAACTTGTCTACCAGAGAACTCCTCTTCCTATACTCAGAGAAGAGCCTTGTACTGCTTTCTGTGTTCTTCCCCATGAAGCAGTACTGCTTAAGTGGACAGGATCCTAATCGCATTGAACTGTGGCAGCCTTTAGGGCAAATAAGAAGCTGAATCCATTAGTGGTCTCACAGCTATCTAGTAAAAGAACAACATTAACCTCTTAGTGACTGCGGTAAGTGGGGCTCCAACTACAATTACAGGTTGGCATCTGAAGCTCAGAACTTCTGATGCGAGAGACTGAATGCAGTTCCTCATCCAAATGAGCAGAAATAGGCATTTTAGCTTTGTTCATTGTTAATGCTTGAATAACAACAACAGGAAATACATAGCATAGCGCTGGGCAGTTCTAATATAAAGAAAACTCTACTTAATATTTTGCAAAATCTTTCTTGTCTCTTTCTGCTCTCTCCCAGCTATAGATAAAACACAATTCAGCAGCAACAATCTCATCTGTTATTTTTGTCTCATCATTAGCTCCAGCTCGTTCATGACCAGCTGTCTGCTGGTTCCAGGCCACTTCATGGCCACCAGCAGTTTATGGATGCACTGAGTCAGAGGCTCGTCTGGGCAGCTACATCTAAAAACCCCCTTTTCTTGACTTTATAGCTTCTTCGACACATTGTACTTTGGGCCTTGACCAAGTAGGAATGATTTTCACTTGTTAATTTGGTGTCATACGAAAATGCTTCGCTGGGGCTTCTTTGGGTTATAAAAAGAAACAGTTATAAGCATTCCCTGTGCATCCTCTCCTCACAATCCTGCTTTTATATCCTTTTGTATAACCCAGTTCAGCCTCGGTTTGTTTCCTATGCAAAGGATCTCGATGTGTTTACCCTTTCCATTTTTGGAAGGTCATTTCACTTTTCTGACGATAATGGTTCACTGTTCTCTACTTCTTGTAGTTCTTCTAGCTGGTCCATTTCTATGATGGGACAACCAGAACTGCATTCAGCTTTCAACATAGTGCTGTGTATATATAGATATGTATATAGGAGCACAAATATGTTTTCATTCTATTTTTATCTCCATTAATAACCACTCATATTTCCATTAAATGTTACTGCGATATATTTGGGAGTAACGTCTTGTGTAGATTGTAGTAACTGTGCAGCATTGCTTTCATTGAGAACATGCTGGACACCAACAAAGCATAACCGATCTCAACTGAGTGTACAAACTCAGCAAGAAGGAGCCTCAGGACCCTTTAACTCAAGATCTCTGTGGTTAAAATTATAGCCTACTTTGTGTTAGAGCTCCTCTCAAGCTGATAAAACCACTCTTTCCATCTGTTCCAATGGAGGCTACTGCTAAGGATGTCCTGAGATTCCCATTTCCTCTGCTACACCACTTCCTTTATTTTTCCATCTATTCTGAATCCAGGGCTGATTGTTTCACATCTCAGTATTGATTAATTACGTTACAGTAGTACCTACAAACTTCATTATTAGACAGATAGATAACAACGTTGTCAGTTCCCGTCTCATCCGATATGCAGAAAATTTGCTCAGCCAGTCACCATGTGGACAGACAAAGCTGGGGAGGGATGTTGAACTGGAGGGATGATGTAGCAGTACAATGAAACAAGTGTGCAATATACTTCAAATACCCACTTTTCCAGTGCTAAAGGTTTTTCTTTCCCAGTGGAGAAAACAAACAGCGGTAGCTTCTCCAATACAAGTCTTCCAGTGCTGTTTTATTTGGTCTTCAAAAGGATGTGGCTGTATCTCCAATTATATGATCTTTTTACATAATAGATTTAAAGCTTCTTTTTCGCCAGGCTACTAAGAACTTGTATCCAAACAGATTAGGATAATGAAGTTCCCCATTTCTAACGTAGCGTGTGTGAATATGTTGAGAACAAAAGGAAAAAAAAATCAGAATGGGGAAAAAAAAAGATTTTTTTAAACTATTTGGTCTTTACATGGGGCTTTCATATTTCTGCAGCTGATCCCAGTGTGGATTAGGGATAATAAACAGCCTATTAATGGAGGCCTGAACTAGGAAATGGAGTTTGAATCAGCAGCAAAATTCAATGGCTGGCGAAGGTTAATAACTCCATTACTACCAGCTCTATTTTTTAGCCGTTTGAAGAGCTAGGTGTTAGCCTTATCTTACTCCTCATTAATTGAGCTAATAGAACCCCAGTGACCCCACCGTGCTGCCATTATCTGAGAGTTTACCAGACATGGACTGGAATACTTATCACTGAATATGTATTCCTCAGATTCATTTTTTATATCAGAAATATTTTTGTTAAAGATTGTCTGTCTTCTGGCTCCTTTTCTTTTCCTTTCTTTTCCTTTCCTTTCTGTCCTGCCTTGTGTAACAGCTACACATTTGGAAATTAAATGTAAATGACTCAATTAAAATCCTATCAAGCAACAAGCTAAGTCCCAAAATAGTTGCACCAAGGAAACATAACAGTGATTGAATTATTCTGACATGGAAAATCTTACAGGGCATTTTTCAAACTTTGGCCTAATTTAAACGATAGCTTCTGTGTATCTTTTTAGTTGTGTTTTTAATTGATGGCATGCAAAAACCTTATGAGTAACAAAGAGAAAATGCTGTAACAATATCTTATTTTCCCCTCGTTTTCAAGGGAAAAATACAGAAAGATTGTTTGTTAATTAAGGTACTAAATCAGTACACCACAATTTGCCTGCACCAGGGACACAGAGAAACTGCATGCAAGTCCAAATGGCCTATGGCTTAATTTTAAAAGGAAGTAGTAAAAATAATGGGCAGATCAATTCCCCGTTTCAATCATTCCTGCTTTCTGTCTCTTCTGATTAGAAGGCAGCTCTCTCTCTTACCAGAGCTGTTTTCTGGTTGCTGGCTTGCTGACTGTTGTCTTCACTAATGCTAATTGGTTTCCTTTTTATTATCACTTCTCACATCAGTGCTCCCATCCCAGCTACTCTCGTCCTTCTCCTCTACATATTCAATGCCAAACAGACTGAGTGGTCTGGTAAAATCTAAGGGGCAAGTCGTTAGGAGCTAAGAGGGCAGGACAGAGTCATTTACCTTTCTTTTTCTGTTCCATCTCTATTGCAAGAGTTGTCACCGAGCACTTCAGAATAGGCAAAATGTCTCAGGGAAGTGTAACTATGCCATTAACCTTATACATAACAGCTGTGCATGGAAGGGCACTCTTTGCTCTGGCATCTGGGCTCTCCCCAGCAGTCACGCCCACAGGTTACTGCATAGTGAATAACTGTGGGATGCTGCATTTGCTGTCACAAAGATCACTTCTTTCTTACTCTGCTCCAGCAAGAATAAGAGGTATATTGGCTTCAGTTGTGGGAAGCAGGTATTAGTTTTAGAAGTTTCCTCTTCCAGGCTCTTTTTGATGGTTGGAGTTGGTTTGGTGAAGTCCTGGGTACAGCAATTAAGGAGATCTGTGATCTCAGCAAGCTTCCAAGTCTCCAGGAAGAGAAAGAAGAAAAACTTCTACTTCTAAGCCAAGGGTTTCTTCTTACTATTTTTTTAAGGACACAAAACCACATGCAGAATCCTTTCATTCTTTTTGCTGCAGAAGAAAGGATTGTTTTTCTGCAGTAGCTACCTCTTGCAAATGAAGAGACATTAGGAAACCTGAAGACTCTCTATCTTGATAAAATGTGCGGTCTGGGCTACTTTTCATGTCTTTGGCAATTGTAGCAAGTGTTGGACAAGACAAACCAAACCAGAAAAATCTCTGCATGGGAACAGATACAGTCAAACTGTAGTGTGGAAGCACTGAGCTTAATATTAATGCTTTCCGTCCTCCTTCACAAAGTGGCTTGAAGTATCCATACTGCCAAGGCAGTGCCACTGCTCCTAGATCCTCCTTTAGCTTCCAAAATTAGATGCCTTTGATCAAGGTGACTTTGAATAGGTGACATTGGGTAGTAATCTCTAAAATCAACAAAGACAGTTCAGGGTATTCACCTACACCACAACTTTTGTTCGAGGAATGAAAGTCGTGGGATATCAAAGTGTTATCACTTGTGTGATCAGATGTGCTTTTCGCTCCTTAATTATTTCTGCTTTGGTGACAAAAATGGGAATAAAAACCCTAACAACAGCCCTGAGAGCTCACTGAGCTCACAGAGCCTGGACCCCTTGGGTTTCCCAGTGTGGTCTCCCCTCATTCTGCTCCATGGGCTGACCCTGTGGGCTGGGATCTGGTAGCAGCCTATGTGCTGTGAGAGGCCATCCTGCAGCCCTTGGCTGTTTGGTATAGAGCTACTGTTAACTAATATTTTTGCTGAGATGAACATGCAGGAGAAGATGGAGCTGCATGTGGCCATGCACCCTCAGTCACGTTTTGCTGAGTGTAGCACTGATTGATCTCACCAAGGTAAAACATGATATGAAGTGTCAATTCTGACTGTTTCTTTATGGACTAAAGCACCCATTTTGTTTGAAATTTTACCTTAATTTCCCCAGTAGTTCACACACAAAAGAACTAATATGCAAATCTTATTTTAGGGGACGTAGGAGCTTTTGGTAAGGAAAATACTGGTTTCAAGAAGAGATTGGAACCAACAAGCTGGAGGAACTAAACTGAGGGAGGAAACCTTTGACTGTAGTGGTGCAACAGAGTTTTCATATGCACTGCAGAAAAGACCACATACTGATAACACTGATGAGAGTTGTGCGTGCCTGAGAACTGTGGATGGAGACGGTGTCTGAGGAAGCACCGGCGGAAGGGGAGGGCTCTGCACTGCTGTCAGGCATCTCAGATCGTTGATCTCTTACCATTTCCTTCCCTCAGTGGCGAAAGTTGGCTGAATATTATTCTGAATAAATGTAGAAAGGTCACTGTTACATCTCACGTGTGGAAATTTGGTTTATGAAAGTCCCTTACTGTGTATGCTGTCTGATTTTGCACCAGGGCAGTTACATTAGAAAGGTACCTTGCCTTTGAACTTTGTGATTACTAAAATCCAGGGATGTTGGAATAAAAACATAGGACAAGACTTTGTCAGCTGCCCTCAAGTTTAGAAGGCTCTTTGGACCTGTGCCTAATCCCAGAGTAAGCCGTTACTCAGGTAGTGTGGCTGGCAGCATCGGGCCATGCTGAAATCCACAGGCAGATCTGGCATTATGCTGCTTTTGCTTAGATTCCCCATGCTGAAGATCTGGGAAGACAAGTGCATCAGTCTGTAGCAAATGTAATACGGCTTGGGTGATTAAAACTGTCAAGTAATATTGCATATTGAATGGAGACTAGTTTGTCATTACCATGAGGATTAGAAAGTGTAATCTTCATTAAAACATCCGTGGATTTACTGCTGTTTGCCTTGGAACAAGATATTTGCTCAGAATTTTCTAGTTAGTAAATTCAGCAAGTGCAGGGCAATTTAAGAGAGCAGAGCTGAATAGTGTCACCACTTATCCTGAAGGAAAGGTGTTGGAACGATCCCGTAAGTCTGATGCAGTGGATCTAATTCTATTGGTCTGGATCGTGTGCAGTCACATAAATGTATTAATCACCATCACTTAAATTGGCTTCCCTTGTCTCAGCTGTAAGTGGAGACCCAGTGTTTCTGTGCTACGTAAGGATTATCATTTCTGTCCCTAACTGCGTTATGTTTACATACTTGTGTATTACTGAAGTCTGTCCTTTATGAGGCCCGGAGTACATTTTGGGTAAGGCTCTCATCTGTCCCACAGAAGCTTCTTTCTTCTCCTTTGCTAACAGACACTGTATTTTTTGAGCTCAGTAAGACCAGTATTGAGCTGTGCACGTGGTCAGAATTAAAAAAAATAATAAAAGATTGTATGGTAAAATTGTTTTCATATGAATCCTGATAAATATCCCATTGATACGTACTGCCATGATCCAGAGAGGAATTTGTTCTTTTGGTATAACTCTCAAAAGACCAAGGAATGGCAAGTTTAAAAAAAAGAAGTTGTTTGGTTTAACCTTCCCAGAAATGCTGCTAATTTTGTGAACTTAATTCAAACTGGTTTTCTGGCCAAGTTTATAGGAAGAATTCCTCCTTATGTACTTGCAGTAAAATCAAAGGATTTGTATTGGCTGTGAATTTGCCCCAAAGTTGAAGAGAAGAGAACCAGAATAAGGAAATCACATGGCTTCTCAGCCCCATGAGTCTTCTGGGCTTTTCAGGTTGGCATATATTTTCCATGGCTGTGTACCCAGTAGACTGCTGAACTGTCAGAGATAAGTCATGGGTAAGGCAAACTTGCTATAATTTTGTAACTCTAACCCTAACTGCTGTGGATGACAGTGCATTGGTGCAGCCAGAATAGGAGCAAGTCCTTGGCTTTCATCCCAGTGGATGTAACTACAGGGGAAGTCTAGGACTGGATTCAGGACTTAAGGTCTCATCTGTGTCCTTCTTTATATTTGCCTTAAAAGGACAGGAAGTTCAATCATTACAGCTTCCAAGTTGTCATGTCTGCAAAAAGTTGAGAGTAGCTCCCTCTGATTTATTATGCCTTGTGTTGTTTCAGTGCTGTGTGTAGGAAAGCTCAATATTCAGGCTGAAAATTTGTTTTTAGTTCCTGCCTTGCCAAGAATTTCTGCAGCAGTTCCTAACCATCCCCTTACCATTCCCCATCTTCCTTTCTCCCACCCCTACCTGACCCTGCCGTGGATCTCAACGGTTGTTTTACCTTGTTGATGTTTTGTCTATATTTGCTTTAACCAGATGCCCCTCTTTGCATGCAGCACTGGGACTCATCCCCTCTCTCCTATCAACAATAATTAGCCTTGTAAGACTAATGGAAGAAATCGTGTCTAATTACCCTGTTGAAGGCCCAATTATGTTATTAACATTTGTGGGCTATAAGCTAATGATGAGGAGAGCCGCTCATTTGCATAGCATTAAGTTAATTGAGCTGGAAGCTATGGGGTGGATAGCGGCGATGATAGCAGGATTCTGTTACAGAATGGATAATGATGACCAGAGCAGGACGATTCACCTGACAGGTTTATTAATTAACAGCTATCTGATTACCTAAAAGAAATGGCAAGTGGCAGTCCTTCTGAAAGAAGCAGCAGTATTTCTTTTTACTGAAAGATTCTGTATCACTGGTGATGTTCTGGGATGATTTATGGTAATGGCAGTGTAAGCTCTTTCCTGGAAGCCCACCCAGAACTCATTTGGGTCCAGCCCCACGCTGTTGTGAAAATGCCCAGTGAATGCCCCGTAATTCTCAATATGCCTAATTCCTACCTAGTGCTCCAAGTGGGGCTGTACCAGTGAATTGAGACGGTTCTGAGAACGGTGGATTTGGGGAATCCTTAATGATGATACAGTCCTCGAGTTTTGCCCCTGGAAGAGCTGGATGGTTTGATTTTGTAAAGCACTTGTTAGCTGTGATGTTGGGAGGGATCCTCTGTTGTATCAGGGAGAAAATAACAATAAACTTTGAGCTTTTCAGATTTTCCTGGTACGAACAAAGCACAAGTGAAGGTGAGCGCCCTTACCTTCAATTTATTTCTAGGCACAGAGGGTTGTGCAATGTTGTTGAGCCTTTTAAGAAACAGGATTTTTTTTTTCCTTATTATTATTATTTTAAACTGTAGTAAGTATAAAAATCTGTCCTTTCCTTTCTGATTAGGCGTCAGCTTGTCTTGTTAAGTCCAATCACGTTGTAATTCACAACAGATTCAGACAGTCTTGTTTGAACTGCGGTATCTTTTAGATGAAGAAAACTCACTCTGTTTAAAAGTTGCCTGCATTAATGATTCCAAGGGAGAGCTGAGCTACTTGCTACGCCGTTCTTTCTTACAAATCCTCACCTTGGTTCTGAAGGTACCCACATGTCAAATACACCTTGCAGTCAACAGATGTTCTTAGATTTATTTATTTTTTTTCTACTACTTTGAAGGGCCCATTATTAAATCATGTGAACTCCAGCCCTTACCTACTGGCTGGGACACTGGTTCATCCTGGAATGACCTCTGACCAGACTTGTTCCAGGCAGAAAGAGAACACTGCCAGTTTTAACCTTCCAGAGGATGACCTTTTATCCGTCAAGATGGCACAATGGTCGGTGTTTCAATAGTGAGGGGTCTGTGAAGAGTAAAGACCTATGGTTAAAACGCCATCACCATTATTGTGCTGTCAGAGAACCTACATTCGTACAGGCTCTCTTAGTTCTGGAACTGGAATTTGTTGGATAACAAGAAGTAGATAACATTGCCTTCATCAGATGTGATAAGGAGGCCAAAAGTTTAGTTTAGTAGATACTTAGAAACATTCTCAAATCAGCACAGGCACATTTGGTCGTGAGGAGAACAAAAGTGGAAAATCAAATGTAAGGGACACAGTCTGGGAGAGCAGCTCCTGAGCTGGCTACATCTGATCTGTTCCTACGGCTAGCAGCTGCCAGCAAGGAGAGAGTCCCACTGTTAGCACTGACTGAGGGACAGTGACTCTGGCTGCAGAAACCTGTGTGCTGTGGAGCAAGTGAGGGTGAAATGTTTGTCCAGTATTTACAAGGAGCATCTTCCTTCTCCTTGCAGTGATGGCGCAGAGCCTGATCTCCACAATTGCATTAAAATTACCTAAAAAGGTTGCTCAGGAAACCTAGCACAATAAACGAGTGCTGGAATTTAAACCCTAAGTCCTGCTGCTCCTCATTATCTTTCCGTAATCACTAACCCGTACAGTCAGTGTTGGATAGAAATATCTTTACTGTACAAATTAGTTTTTCTGTAAGGCATTGTGCAGTTCACTACAGTGCCTTGCTGTATAAAATAGACAAACACAGCATCAAGCCAAGATCCAATAGATGAGGAATTATGTATTTAATTCAGAGTTCTGTATGGAGTGCTCATAAAAGCTTGATCATGATAGAGGGGCCAATAAACATTTGGGAACATAAATATTTCTGTAGGAAATGGCTTCGTGAAACATTTAGTTGTTGAGTAATAAGAAGAACAGAGAAAATCAGAGGAGCAGAAATCTCTAGGTACTAATCTGATGGGTAATATATGTTACAATGATAATAATGTTGAAAGATTTTTTTTTCTTTTTTTTCTTTATGGGACCAGTAGCAACAAATACGTTGAGTCCTGCAATTTCTACTAACATCTTTGTCTGTTTGATGCTCCACTTTCTATCTCAGCTGCTCCAAAAGTCAGCTTTAAGCCTGGGAAAGCAGTGGGTGAGACCTAAGAGTGCTGAGCTACTGTGGAAGCGACCTGTAAGTTCTCTGAATCTACAGGAGTGGAGTGCTTTGGCAGAGCAAAGCCTTGGAATCTCAAGCTTACCCAGTCCCACCCAGCAGCTCTGCTGTTGGAACAAAGCCTCTGTCAGAGGGACCTAGAGGGACAAGGTATCAGATCTGGTGGCAGCTTCTACCAACAGACAACCAGGAACAAGCTGGGTGCAGGCTGGAGGCAGGTACCAGAGGTGCTCTGCAGGCAGATCGCCTGCTGTTGGCACCCTTCAGCAGCAGAAGGTGATGGAGCTGGGGGAACAAATCTGATCACACAGCCCACGGATTGCAGAGGAGTGGGCAGCGTTTGTGGTGAGGGATGGGCTGTGAGTGGATGTGTGACTGCCTGAGGATTCGGGGAAAACAATGCTCGCAGTCTCCCTGTCTTTTGGCTTTTTTGGAACATCCATTACCTGAGTATTTAGGCATCAATTCAGATCGAAGACACAAGGGAGTATGTTTTTAGAAAATCACAGATCAAAAAGTATTCTGAATGATCAAATTGTAGAACAAACGCTGTGGCAACACAGCCGGTGCCTTTGTCAGCGTGTAGGCTCAAAAGTAAGAGAACTGGTAAGAAAAAGACAACCAACGTAGGAATGGCTAACCAGGTGAGAAGCGATGCTTTGGCTGCAAGGATTTTTGAGGGCTATAGAAAAAAAACAGAGTAAGATTAGAAAATATTTGTCCACCCTGGATGACAGATGTGTGAGAAGATGTTATCGTTTGCTAGTTCTCTTTTTCCCACTGAAAACGGCAGCAGCAATGAGCTGGCAGGCACAGTGAAATGCAGTTAGCAAAAGTAATGGGAGTTGAAAGTTTGACCTTTTGTGATGGAAATTTGATATGAAAAAAGGGTCTTTTGATAATTTCTCTACCCAATCAGATATTGGAGATGTCTTGATCCTGTTTCCTCATTTGCATGCTGACTGATCTCATTTGAAAACCCAATCATTCAGAAATATTGGGACATCAACAGAAATGTTACAAGCAAGGAGCCTTTTTATCTGAAAGGTCTGCAGGATGTCATCTCTTGTTTTTCACTCCAGTGGCCTGATCTCTTCTTCATGATTCCATGTTTTTATTGGCAGGATAAGTTGAACATATTGAAATGCAAATCGCCCTTTCCACATTGAACCAAAATAGAGAAGTTTTTTTTTTCTGTATGATTGATTGTATCCGAGGCACTTCAAAAGCAACAAAGAAAATACTTTCTGCTGGATTTCGTGACATTGCCAAGTTTTGACGTTTCCTGTTAGTAATCATGGGCAGAACGTGGTTTCTGGGCCCCCATCTCACCTCTGCTTTTCCCCCTCTTAAGGCCTACGCTGATGCAGTTCACTGTTTCTGGGACAAGGCTGTGAGGTCCTCCCATTTCTCTTCATGGACTTGCACACAAATGCTGTTCTCAGTGTATTTAATAGACTTTCTGAAATTGTAGAGCTATATTAATCCAACAGTGGTATAATTCAAAGCCCACCAATATCGCGTACTGACTTTCAGCTGTGTTAACAGATTCCTGATCCCGGGCACTGCCCACTCGAGTGAGTTTAATCTCACAAAGAATTTAACCTTTTCATTTTCTAGAGCAGGCAATTCAGTTTTCACAACATGGTAGGTTAATGGCATGTTCTTACCTTTTGCAGTTGGAATCACCTTCCCTTATTTCAGAGAATGCCTATTAATGTCTTAAGCCAAAATTCTGCATTTGTTAAACCAGAAGCTAAGAACAAATGAATAATATATAGTAGTTCCAAACAAAGAAAGTGATTTTGTCAGGGACTTTTTAAGAGGCATTCTGCTTTTTAGAAAAAAATAGATGCTCGCTGACTGTAAGTCTCTTGCCTTGTGCCGGTGAACACCTGCACTGGACTGCAAAAGTACTCTGCTTTTTTGCTTTGGTGTAGCTTTTGCTCAGAACAGAATGATGCCATTAGAAGTGAAGGACAGAGATGGATGTTATTAGTTTAGTGTTGTGGCGCTTGGCTGGGGGATGGTTTGTCACTGGAATGCCAATGGAAGCTGGCACATTTTAAAGAGTAATCCTGTGCGCCAGCTCTCGGCTGTCCCTCCCTAACAAAACCTTTCTTCAAATGGTGTGGTTTGCAGAGTTTTGCTTTCAGCAGATCAGCTCACATCCTTGAGTTCTCTGGAGCCCAAAGGTTCAGAGAGGGGACTCAATGCCCTGTGCTGTCTGTAGTGTGGGTTGTGTGATGGGGAGAGGCAGTGCAGGAGAGAGGGGACGGATGGACCGGACGATCAGCTTTACATAATAGGATGTTTTGAATGTTGTTCAGTTGGTATTCGTACAATGCTTTGGAAGGTAAAGCTCTAAATTAAGCAGGAGGTCAAAAATTACCATGGTCTTCCTCAGGTGGGTGACAATATGTCTGATGAGGGACCTGTAGAAGTTCAGTCTGCAGTTTTGGGCTGCAGAAGTAGTGCATTAACCCAACTTGTTCTTTATTCAATAGATTTCAAGGCTTGACCACAGTGTAGTGCATCTATTTGTGGTATTCATCTTCCCCCAGTTTCTCCAGCAGTAGATGTAGTTCTGGGTGCAGGTTGGGGGCTTCACTGGCGGAGGAATGCACGTGTGGGTGACTGAGGACAGGAGCACCTCGACTGACTGGTGGGCCTCTTCCGTCAAACCCCTTTGTGGGATGTGCTTTGTGGGATGGCTGTAATGGTAAACCTCCTGTTCTTTGGGCATTAAAGGTAGACCTCTTGTTCTTTGGGCAATAAAGGTAAACCTCCCGTTCTTTGGGTAATAAACTGAAGCTGTTGGTATGAACCCCGAGTGCAGCTCTGCATTAGACGCCGAGCGTTTTCCCAGGTGGGAAAGCAGCCTCCTTCATCTCTCAGTATTTTAGAATATTGAACCACGTAAGTTAAAACACGCTGTGTTATTCTCAATAGCTGCAGCAACTGAACTCCTCCCTGCTGGATTTTTAATATATTTCTCTCTCCACCTATTTCTGTTGCTCCTCAGCGCTGAGAACAAAAACGCAGCTTAGTTTACCAATATTTTCTCTGTGGTGAAGTCAGCATAGAATATTAGTGTCCAAAAAGTTGTAAAACAAAAGACTATCATATGTTGCACCTTTTAATCATGTAATTGCTGAGTGACATTTAACTCTGCGGCTTTAAGTTTCTCCTTTGTCAGCCAGCCTTCTCCTCCTGCCCCTCTCGTCCCCTCCTCTCGAGGCAGCCTGCTTTTGCAGAGTAGTGCTTTAACTACACTGAAGTTTGGCTGGGCTTCTACATATTACAGCAGCAACACGAAAGCAAACAATTGAAGTATTTGAGAACAATGAAATATGTATGGCTATCTGTGACAGCCCTATAAAGCAGAGCAATTAGCCGCGTAATCCGAGAAAGCCAAAGCGCCCGGCAGCCCACGGTTCCCTATTAGTTAAATGCTTTTTGTACGTCCTCTTCCCATCAAATCAACTAACACTTCCTTTAATTGGTTCATGAATTATACAGCTCGGCTGCATTATAATTTAATCACCAGTAAACATTCCTGGGGCCCGCTGTAAAGCGTATAGCGCTCATTAATTCCTTAATTTCAGCAGATGGAAGGGGAGATCGGATGAACGGTGGCAGTACAGAGCGCCTTGGGCAATGGAAGAAGGAAAAAAAGGTGGGGGGCCGTTTAGGTTTTTTAAGGGCTGTCAGAAACTCAATCTGTGAGCTGTCAGCAGCTTGGACCCGCTTCCCCCCCACCTCCCCCTGCCTTCACCCCACCTACCGCTGCAAGTGACTGACGGATTCATATGGAGCCTTGTCAACCCGTCTTTAAACATCAAGCCAGCGGGTAAACCAAGCCCAATGTAAATTAATTCTTGTCTTACGGGCCCCCCTTTCTCTGTCCCCATGAATATTTCATGGCGGGCAGCATAAATATTAATTCTAATAGCTCTGCACAGTGGTTATTATTTCTGTTTTATGACAAATATTCATAAAATATTCAGGACCCTTTTTTAGAACATTTACACACTTGATTGTGAAATTTTCCAGCTTCCTGGGGACACAGTAAACATATTGGGGTTCTCTTGATGGACTTTTTTCTCTCTTAATTAATACTACGCCGCATTAATATTTAATCAGATTTAGTTTTCTTTTCCCCAGAAGTGAACCCTATTACATTTGAGGATTTATTTGACAGTACTTAAACAGGGAATTTTTATTCCCTATTATGAAATTGGTTTCCTTTGACACACATATAAAATGACACATAATAATCCATTCTTTTATTCCCTCCCCTTGCCCCCACATCGTACACTTTTTGGTGTCGGTTCTTTAGTTTATCTCATAGACCAAATATCCTGCCAGCAACAAAAGTTTGTGTTTAAATGGTGGAGTGGGGGGACTCTGATGTAGCTTCTTATGAGAACGCCTAAGATTAAACATCATTTGCTATCAAATTGATTCTGTTTATTTAAAAGGAAGAAAAATGTAAGGAAGAAAATTATAAGGAGGAAAGGTGCTTTTTAGGAGCAGTTGGTAGCAGAGAAAAGCTGCAGAAGGCAGTGAAGGCATCGCTTCTGATACGAGTTTCCAAGTGCTTAACCCTGGAGTTAAAATTTGCTCAGCAGAATGTAATTAATGCAGGGAGGGCTGCAGGCATCTGAGGAAACGGGACTGTGCTGGGGGAGTGGATTCAGGCTCCCAGCCGTGGGCCTCCGGGGCTGCAGAGGCTTTCGATTATCGGAGATGGATCTGACTAACCTTATGGATGGTGGGAATCGTGGCAGCCACATTACTCTGAGGCAGTGCTGGCTGCCATCTTATTCTGTGATTCATAAAGCACCGCTGGAATGAACTCCAGGCGGAATGCAAAGATGCTCGAATAACAGCTGAGAGTAAGGAGGGGGCAAAGAATGAAAATGAGGGGAGAAACGTAAAGCAGATTTGAATGGAGGCAAGCCACTTAGTGCATACAGAAAGAGTTAATATTGCCTTCTGAAGAGAAGCTTTAAAAACGCGTGGAAGCTCCTCGTATGAAAGCATTTGCTCTGTACATGTGTGCTTTTCACTGTGCTTATGTAGCATTTACACTACCGGCAGCTCGTCTTGCGTGGGATGGCTCAGGGTGTACATCTGCACAATGCTGGAGCAGCTCCTCTGCTTTCTCCCAGCTGAATACCCAGCCCATGGTTCTGCCCTGCAAGGCTGTGCCTGCTCCTGTGGGGTGAGCCATGTGGCACCTGCAGAGACACTGCGATGGCTGGAGGGTTGGCTGCCCAGGGACCCATCCCTGCGGCTGTCAGAGGCTGAGCACGTCTAACTGCTGGGTGGAGAGCATGTCATGGGGTCACTGCTTCGTACTGTCAGCGAAGAGAACATCTGCAGCTCCAAAGGATGATGTTCATCTCACTCCCCTGGCCAGAAGCCACGTCCTGGGAATTGTGGCCCACTTAGCTGCCTTTCGGAGTTATCCTACAGAAATGCATCCATTTGAAAAGGAAGATCCGATGTCTGGAAATAGCTTGTTGTCAAGTGAGTCATTGTAGGAGCTCAACAAGGAAACGTTTGTGCTGATTAACCTGTGCTTTAGTCTTTATGCGGTGTATTTTCCCTCGTGGTCTAAACCTAGAGGGTGAAATTACTTTCCAAAATAGAACTAAGCATCCTTCATCAGAAGAGATCCTGGAACTTGAAAGACATTGCTGAATAAAACCTCCCAACACCTCCATCCATAAATAAGAGATAAGGTTCATTTCATCCACTGCAGAGAGATGCAAAAGCAGTATTTAGGGTAGGAGGTAGACTAAGATCCACGTTCAGTCAGTAGTTCAGCCTTAGAAGATCATTTGTAGTCTGGGCATCCAGGGGCAGAATAGCTGGTTTATAGCTACACTGAGAGGAAGCTGAACAAGACTGGGGAAGAGGTAGGTGGGATCTACGTAACCAGTTTCTGTGAGGGACTTGGAGATGCAGAATGTAATTATGGAATAGGGTGTCCACAGTCCTGTGCATGGGCTCTTGAGAGGTGGCTTAGCCAAGGTTTCAGGTTCAAGGTGTGTCTGTACTACAGGAAAGCGAACATTCTGACAGGGAACTGCTTGATCCAAGCCTGGCGTCTGGCTGAAACATCAATAAAGACAAGGTGACCAGGGTTTTAGCTCAGAGGAGTCACTTGGATTCTAATCTGAACCTCTTTTTCCTTCTCAGGTTGAACCACTAACTTGATCTGCCATATTGTTGTGAAAACTCCGTGGTGCTACCCGAGAAAAGCACTTCTTTGCAATGCAGATTTTACTTGTATCTTGACAGAGCCTGCTGCCTTACCCCTGCTTTGCTTGATCCAGAAATTTATATTTTTTTCTATTTGGGAAACTTTTAAACAAAAACAACTGTGGTCAATTTTAACAGTGGGTCTGTGGTTTAGCCGTGGTTCTTATCTCTCTGCCAGGCCCATTCATAATGGCTCCAGGGCTACTTCATCCTTTTGTGAGAACTGTTATTTCCTCCTCCACCTGCTTTGGCTCTGTTTTATGAACCAGAGGGAGGAGCTTGCACTGTGCCAATAATCACACAAGGATTCGACCTGTGGCAGCCCTCTGGGGAGCCACTGCATCCATAACGCTTCGATAGCCTCGTTTCTTTTCCAGCTTTATATCTCAAATACAAAAATTGTAACCGTTGTGCTGCCAGAATGAAGTCCTCCAGGTGAGTTCCTTTCCATAGGGAATTATGCTGTAGTATCAGATAACACTGTGTTAATACCGCCAGATTATCAAAGAGGTATCACACCCTGTCAAAGACTCCATTTTCTCGCCTAGAGCTTAGCATTTTCTATTTGTCTGCCTAAAAAAGCAGCGTAGTTTTGGGGTCCTTCCCTCTCCTTCCTCTTCCTTTTGCTCTTTCTCCCACTCACTCTTCCCATCGTCTGTTTGGCTGGGGCTTCTGTCAAAGTTCTGCCAGCAAAGTTTGACGTAACTTTGAGATCACCCAGGCATCTGATCTTCACATTCTATTTTTTTTTCCTTTTTTTTTTTTATTTAAAGAAAAGCAGACTGATGTGGTATGTTGTAAACTGCCAGGAGCACTTGCTAATTTAGTAGTTAATGACAGTCACAGAGAGTGTTTTTCTTGCCCCTGGAGAGGTTTTAGACACAGCTGGGGTAGATTTGCCACTATCAATTATGCACAATTTTAAACAAGAATTGGCCAGCAGGGGCCTCTTTTTTTGCAGAGTGCAGAGCGTGAAGAATGGGAGTATGGCAGCTGGTACCTGCCTACACGGGAGAAGATATATAGGAGTCAAGAAAAGAAGGGAAAGATTAATAGCTTACTATTTTTAAAGTTGCAGTTTCAACTCAAAAGTTTAAATGCTGCATTAGAAGTGGCCCAGTGCTGTGCTTTTGGTGTTTTTTGTTGGTGGTGGGTTTTTTTTAATTCAAGCATCCCAGCTTTCTTGTAAGGGCTGCTCTGGCCGTAGCATAGTTACAGGTGAGTCAGCACTGCCTGCTTTTCAATGCCAGTCAGGATTCTGAGTTCAGTGTTCTCAGATATTATGTCACATTCTCTTTACATCCTTAAATGTAAACGAGGTATGAATTCTATTAGATTTAGTGATGTAGGTCAGATTTCACAGGCAGTAGGCTTAGAAAAAGGGCTTGGCTTTGTGTTCCCCTCCTCCGCTGATGTCAATCCAGAGTAACTCCAGGTAACAGGAAATGCCAATGAGAATCTGACCTAAGTAAATAGCTCAGCTCCAGAACAGTCAACATCTGCGTCATTCCTCCAGGTCAGCCTCGCAGAGCAGCTATGTTGACATTACAGGACCAAGACCTGCAGAAGGCCACAGCCTACGGGCAGAGCTTTGCTTCTCATGTCTGGGAAGACAGCTGGAAGGGCAGTAGGACCATCCTGGGAGATGGCTGTCAGGACCCACCTGGGGAAGAGAAGCATGCCCTGATCCCCAGCTCCATGGTGTCAGATTGAGGCATACAACACTTTTTAAGGGCAGCACATTTTTCTGTTGTACGTGCTTTGAGATATTGTGACATTATATCCACAAAACAGGAAAACACCGCCAAAAAAATTCCCCCGAGGACAACTCTCGGCACTGTCAGTTGTTAATAACTTGGGTTAACTGGGTTGCCATCTGGAACAAATGCATTGTTTAGGATTAGAAGAATGCTGCTGTGCAGGTCAGAAATGCTTCCTTCACTTACTGCATGGCTGGGACATGTTTCTCCAGAAACCTCTGCCATCAGCACCTTTACCTTCTCTCTGTTTGCAAAGGGAAGCCATCAGGATGCCCCAGTGACAGTGCTGAAGAGCCAGAAGCAATTGGAGCACCGTTCTGGAATAGCAGATGGCTGGTAGGAAAACAGCATTATATTCCAGCTGTTGGAGGCCCCGTGTGTTTCATCATCATCCAAAGGCAGATAGTTCTCATAACAGGGCCTTTGACTGCGTGCACAGTGAAGATGTCATCAACATTATTAATTTGTTGGAGTTTAATGTCTCTAATGTATCTGAAAGCTGCAGTAGATTAGACAAGTAGAATCACAGAATCGTAGGATGGCTTAGTTTGGAAGGGACCTTAGCAATTACCACGGACAGTGGGAAATAAGCAGGGTTTCAACATAAGATTTTTCCCTTTGATATTTGTTCCTGGTTTTATTATCTGTGTAAGCCATCTGATGGGACTGGACCTTCTCTCCCATCTCTCTCCTGGGATGGAGAGCAAAGGAGAGAGGACAGAGCTTTGCTTACGAGTCACTTGGTTCACTCCTGCATCCGGCAGCAGCGTGTCCACTCAGTAGGTTTGGGCTGAGTGCTTCTACCAAGTTATACTCCACAGAAAGGTGATCTGTAACTGGGTGCCGATGGTTTGGGGTTGTCCCCAGGCGGGGAGCTGAGCCTGTGGTTCAGCAGGGAGGATTCGTGGAAGGTCTGTGCCCAGCCCGTCCCGGAGCGCACCTCGTGCTGCTGCTGATTGACATTATTCACCTGTTGCAGAGCTGAACTAACAGCTTGCCAACTCTGAAAGAGAAGCTCTGCTAGATGCTAATCTAGCAGTATAATGTAGTATCCTTTGATATGAGGCTGTGTTTCCTTGCCTCCCTGTCTACTGATTCTGATGACATCTGTTTCATATTTCCCCTTGATAGAAGTTGTGACACATTACAACATACAAAGCCTGGCTGATTCCTAACGCGAGCTTTACAGAGGATGATGCATTGATGTGGGGAAGAAAAACAAAGCGCTGTATGCAGAAGGGGCCAAGCCGTGAGCCCAGTGCTTGCCAGGAGCTGCTCCCATCACAGCTCTGAGCTCTGGGTCAGGGTCGTGGATGCATCTCTCTGTCTCAGAGGATTTCTAGGAGAAATCCAACAAAGGCATTACCTGGACAGCTTGAGACAAGAAATACCAGAAGACCAACACTCCATAGAGTGCATGTAAATAGGGCTCACTCGTGTGAGTAACCGTCTGGAACTGCGTAACAGCGTGCATGCAGTACGTTTCTCCATCAAAACAATAACAACGCTCTCTAATTGGAAGCATTTAAAATATCCCTGATAGCTCCATTGTTTTTCCCTTTCTTTTCCTGCTTCGGAGTGGCATTACCCAGCCAGCCCTGGGACTCCAGCTGTGTTCCAGCCCTCTGGGGGCTGTGTGGTCCCACCTTCTGCTGGGCCACATCAGGAGTTTGTGCTGTGTGTCCCACGTGCACCTTGTTACCGTGCATCAGGGGAAAAAAGAAATCTGTATTAGCAGCGACGTCTGTACTCTCCCACATCTTCCCCCGACACTTCTCTTTAATGGTGACACCAGACTGGATAATAAGAAGCATCTTGTGTAGAAAAGAAGGGAATCTCAGACAAGGCTTTCAGAGTTCATTTTGTTGGCAGCTTTTTAAGTGGAGTTTTTTAGGCTCTTCTGTTTCAAACACTGTAATACTTCCTGAGTTGGTAACTATGAATTACGACAAGCTTTCTTGATACGCCAGGTTATAATCCTTCAGTGGTTTTGTTTATTTCAGAATATAATGGGAAGCTCTATCAATTATCATGGCTGTATAAGTGTTGTTCCTCTCTACTAGAATATTCATCTCGAGATGCATCATCAGATGTTACCTGTTCTGACAATCACGTTTTTGTGCCATTGTTGGGCAACAGAAACAAAGAAAAACAAAATGTTAAGAGTGTATGGGATAAAAGAGTGTTGAAACTGTTGTTCTCTCCCTGTCTTTGGAACCTCCAAGATCTTGAATGTTTTATTCCTGGCTGTTGTTTTGTTACCGCGGTGTGAAAGGAAGTCATTATCTGTAAACATTTGAAAAAGAGAGATGATTTTCATAACTTTAAATCCTACAAAGGATTCTAGTAATCTGCTCTGTGCATGCCGAGGCAAAGCTCAGCCTTTCATCTGGTCTGATCCCACCCAGTCAGTGTAAAATGTTCCTTTGGTGAATGTCTAAAGCGTGCCGCATCGCTGCGAGAGGCAGACAGCCGAAGTAGGAAGTTGGGCCCTGCAGGCAGCAGCAGCAGCAGGTGTATTATAAAGAAGGACGTATTTACAGCCTTCAGGCCTGTTCAGTTGGTCAAAGTTTATTTTCATAAGTTTTCAAGGGAAGCTTTACTTTTTATTTCACTCTAAATTAACCATTAAATGTGACCTTTGGCCTGCTTTGTTCCAGTGCTCTCTTCCAATGACTGCGGGTCTCCCCCCAGCCTGGGGGCTCACGTCCACTCAGTCTCACTGTGAGAATTCATTGAGAATTTTCTGCTGAAGAGTTTTTGAACCTGAATATGAAATCGACAGAACCATTGTATGGAACCAACCTGCCAATGAGGGGTCACTGTGGGATGGGCGCAACGGCATGGCTGGGCTCCATAGCAATGCGTATTGCGTTCTGGTTGTGTATCCTTGATTCAGATCAGGGCTCTCGTGTAAGGCAGACGAAAGGAGCTGACCAGTCCCACCCCATGCTCTGTTCACAGCATGAAACCCACACCCCTGGCATGGGGGGGTCGGACGTTTTAGGGTGCTGAGCAACTGTGTCTTGTTCAGACTCAATGAGAGTTGCAGATTTTGATCTTAAAACCAAGCATAATCTTTCCTCTTAGCAGCCTTAGCAGCAAGGCTTGTTGTCAGTGGGGTCATGCCTCTCCGTGCTGCTTTTTGTACCCCGGCATGGGTGTACGTTAAGCTCTGTCACTGCACTGTGCTACTCACTCCTGCCTTTGAAATGCAATAACTGCTGTCCTAGCCTGGAGACTCAACAAGATGGGAGAGGAACCAGAGAAGAGTCTGTGCGTATACTACTGCCTTCTGATACACTAATGCATGACGGGCATTTCCGTGTTTGTATGTCCTGTTCCATTTGGGTAAGGATTAACTCCTGCTCCGAAGGTTGCCAGTGCTGTTGTCAGGATGTTAATGCTCTGACTCATTATGTTCTCCATAGGGTATTTTTCTTCAGTCTTCCCTACGAATCCATCATTGAACGACTGTCTCAGCGGAGGATTGATCCAGTCACAGGGGAAAGGTTAGCACTAATATCTCACATTTAACGTGGGGGTTTTTTTGTGTTTTTTTTTTTAAGACTGCCAGCAAGATGAAAGCAGCAAGTAGACTTCATAGAAACCTAAGGAACCTCAGGAATATTGTACTCATGCTCAGGGATTCCTTAAAAGAAAAGTTAAAATTTTCATAGCTACTCAAGTACCAACCCACCCATCTGTTACTGCACGCTCCTCTCCACAGAACAGGGCATTTTAAAATCCCAGGGACTGAAATGCACAGCAGCAAGTAGCTCCATCCTTAACATTTTAATGGCAGCTAAATTGGTCGGTAAAAAGAATGCTGAGGGAAGATGTCTGAAACCTCGCCTAAATGCAGATGGTTTTCAGACATTCCCATGGGAATTCTGAAGGCTTTCCAGCTGGGGAAGATGGAAATCTTGCTGTGTTTTACTTCCCCTGCTGCTGTGATGGTGGTTCTCTCTACTGTGAGATATTAATATATTTCCTGCTCAGTGGAGCAAACTTGTTTGAGTCACAGAGTCGCTGTAAAATGTGGTTCTCAGATGTGCTGGTTTGTCTCATGGGTCCTCACATCACCTCATTCCACTGGGGACCTCAAGTTACTGCCTTCTCCACCCTTATGTTTTTGGGGGACTGCCCTACATCTCTGCTGGAAATGGGGCTGGAACTCCAGCAGTCACTTGTGCTCTGTTTTATTATCTCCAATGGATAACTCCCCACACTGAAGTTGTACGGCACTATGTCACATTCTTAACATGTAGATGCCTCCCGTTGAATCAAAGGCAAACAGGGAACCCTCGAAGATAAAGCCCTCAATACTGGGTTTGTGCCAAAGCAACGTGATTATTCAGACATCTCACTCTAGGTGCAACATTAACTGGTGACAGCAGCAGTGATTTGCAGTAAGCGTTCCCTTTATTTTAGTCATAAGCGATGCAGTTGTTCAGAAGAAATGAACGGCACGAAGCAAATCATTCACACGTCTTTGCATTCCTTATCATTAGGATTAGCCTGTTCAGTATCTGCTCCAGTTAACACGCTTCCTTCTTCCAAAGTCTGGGTTTTATTCATTCCAAATTCATTGTGAATTGAATTGTTTTAGATGCTGTATCTAATCCTCATCATTACATTAAAGCTGCGCTGCTGGCTGCAGTGTGATGAGGAGGGCGGGTGGCCTTCACTTTGTCCTAAATAACCCTCACGTGGAATGAATTTTGTTCCCACATCTTGGTACCAGCTGGAGCTGTAATGCAGTTCTGCGCAGAGGCTCCGCTTTCCTCCCTGTTGCATCTATCCCAGTGGCTTCAGGAAAACTGGCTTTACTGCAGGGGGATGCACCGTTTCTGTGACACCGGAGGCGAAGGGCGCAGGAGATGATCAGTCAGAAGCAGAATTACTGTGGCAGAAAATTTAAATACGTGTCTGCAGAAGAGCTTTTAGCGATTGCTGGGAGCCTCTGGCAATACAGGATCACTGTCCATACCTTCTGGCATCAGCTGCAGACTGCTGAGTAGTGAACTCACAGCTGCAAGGTCCAGGAGAGCCAAATTCCAGCATTTTGGAAATCAGACGTAACTAAAATCTACCTCACAGTGAATCGAGCTCTTTTTATCTCCAGCTACTATAAAAAGATACCAAGAATTACATTCTACCTTTTATCCTCCCAGAAACAGACACTGGTAGGAATCAAAGGTTACAGTAAAACTGGTTACGGGGGGAGTGGGGCTGGAACAGATTCAGAAGTGCTTCTTAATTTGCAGCATTGGGCACAGGACAGGGGTTTCTCTGCCCCTCATGGGAAGCTTATAGATGCTAACAGCAGCTTCTGCACCACCTCAAGAGAATCTCCTGGTTCTTGAGTATCTGACATTCTTGAGAGCAGAAATGCTGGTTAACTTACCCTGAAATTTCCGACTGAGACCAGAAAGGAACAGGGATAGGTAAAACGGTGGCTGCTGTGTCCTCAAACGGAGCTGAAGAGGTGGCATTTGTATCCCATCTGCAGATACCACATGACCCTCAGACCAGCACCCACTCCAAAGATCCAAGCCCGCCTCAAGCAGAACCCCAAGGACAAGGAGGACAACATTGAGAAACACGTGGACATCTGTCACAGAAACATCAAGCATCTGGAGGAGTTTTATGAAGATGCCTTTTATGTCAATGCTGACCAAGATCCGCATCCTATCTTTGAGTTTATAGAAAGCTGTATCATTAAGCCCCTTCCGTGCAAAAAAGTAAATGCTTCTAATTAATTAAGGGCGATTTCTTGGATAGTTGGTTCCAGTTTTTCCTTGTAATTCTTGCAATCCAGTCACTGATGTTGCACATTCACAGGGAAACAGGAATTCAACCAAGCAGTGTTTGATTCAGAGCCCACCATGGCGAAGTACAGAGTAAGAGATCATGCTTTTGGGGATTTTCATTTGGCTTCTGCTTTGTGATCCAAACTATGAAGGGCAGCAGCTAGGGAAGCTCCCGTGTTTGATTCAAATGTCCTTTCCTGACTCTGCAATTGAGCAGTTAGCAGTTCTACGTTAACCATGTGATACCCATGCAGCTAACTTGCAGTATTAAAGCTTCCAGATGTTCTTTGTTTTTTATTCCCTTGTTAACACAACTTGCTTAAAATTTTCTGGCAAAGCAGCAGGATGGTCCCTGCGACCTGCTCTGCAATCACACAGCCAGGCAGAAACGCTCCAAACAACAGGAGATAGTATCTAGAGCCATAGAAAACTAATAGCAGGTTCATCACATTTAGAACCCAATTAAGGACATAACGAGGCTCTCAGCCTGTGTTAGAGGCTCTTCTGCAGCAGCCATTCTCATCTTATATCCTGCTGGCTGGGGCTGCAGCTGGGGCTGATCCAGCTTGGCTGGGGCAATGGGTGCCTGGTTGCTTTGCTCTGCCTAGATCGGGTTGCCCTAAAGATTCAGGTGAGTCTTTCTTAACTAGAAAATCTTTGGTGAGAAAGCTGGTGCTATTCACTAGAGCCTGGCTATGGGAATGTGCATCTTTAAAGCTTCTAAGGAAGGAGTGTGATTTGTTGTTGTGATTCAGACAAGCACTGAGTTTGATGCCTTTATCATGACTCTATTTCTGCTGTGTACATGAGTGTGAACTCCTCTTGACCAGGGGCTGGGGGTGTCTCATCTTCCTCCTTGAAGTCTTTATGTCTGGGAAGAGATTGGGTGCACGTGCCTCCACGTGCCTTTTGGTTTTGTGACCGTAAGTACCGTAAGGATATGTGTGCTCAAATCCTTCCTTACACCTGTGGAGTAAATCTGGTTGGGAAGGCCCTGCTTAGCTGGATGGCTCAGGTGGTGCTGTGTTATTTGGGGTAGGAATGATGAGAGTTTAAGGTCGGAATTCACAAAACCTGTGGGAGGTTTGATGAGTGGGGATTCGCCTTAAAAGAGGGACAGCCTTAAAAATCTCAGGATAAATAACTTAAAGCTCAGGCACTGGCAACACGAGTCGAGTGCCTCTTACACTGAGAAAGCCAGCTCGTAGTGCCAGGAACAGCCACGCAGGGCCTGACTGCAAACCCTTGTGTAAAGCTGGGCCAGAGCATTTATAAGAGTTTTACCTGTTACAAATGCGCTGTTTGGTAACCTGTTTGGGCAGCTGTTTTTTATGCTATCGCTATAAAGATACGCTGTAGCATTCATGCATAATTGGGAGCCCTTCTATTAATAATACATGGGAAGCTCATCTCGCTAATATCACCTTCATCTGAGTGTTCCAACTAAATATTTTGATAGATGAAATGGATCGAGAGTGTATTTAAATACTGTTTGTACTGCAGCTAGGGTACAAAAGGGACGGCCCGTCTTTAATTAGACAGGTACATCTGCTTAATTAATTTAGCTGTAAAGCCCTTTTTCCTCTTCATTCTTTCATCTATATGCGGACGCTATATTAGTTCCGCTCTGCTGGTTCCATAGAAACTGAGAAAAAGAGCTCGTCTCATTGAGATGCGCTTGGCATGTCTGGGTACGCAGTCTCAGGTCAATGGTCAACCCCCAAGGGTTTGCAGCAGGCCTGAAGAGCAGAACGTAAGGGTTAGCAGAACATGCTAATACTCGTGTAGAACTCTCCCTCGGAAACAACTAGAACAATTGACATTCATTTAATTACTGTAAACGAAACAGCCCCTGCATCACTTTGCATAGTAAAGCCTGTTAATACCAAAAAGGTTCAGTGGATGGGAGGAGGAATTAGGTTTTTATAATTGGAATGCAACACTTGAAAACCAATTTGGTAACTGTTCTTGATTTTATTAGCATCTTATTCTGGCAAAACAAATGTTAAGCAATGAGAGAAACACGGTAAAGAGGAGGTGGTAAGAACACAGCGGGGAACAGACGTGACTTATTGTGCAGTGTGCCCGGTCCTGAAGCAGACATCTTTTATCAGTTCCAAAGACACTTTGCAGAGAGGGCCGTTTGGAGGTTGTGCTATACTCAATATATTATGCTGTTAATGATGTAATTCAGCAACAAAATGAATGCGTTCAGCTGTTCCACAAACTTTCACATCTGCCTGCTCTGGAGAGCGGATCCTTCGTGTGCTTTTGTGGAAAGATGCTCAAGTGTCCGTGGGTAGGAAACCCAATCCTCCAGCACTGTCTCTGCAGGGGCCCCTGTAGGTCCTTGAAGGATTTACCCTGCCTTTTTTGGTTTCTCAGCTTTCCCTTAAGGGCTTAGGTGCATACATCTCAGGTGATGATGCCAGCACAGAAGTCTTTAACGTAGCTGGTTTTACATCCATTCACGGGGTGTTGTAAAAGCTGTATGACTGTAAGGAAGAAAAGGAGGGGGCATCCTTACAGCTCCCTAAGTTTCTTGTTTTAGGGTAAGGACAGGCTTGGCAGGTTTCTGTGCCTGCTTCTCAAGTGGTGCAAACTGTAGTTCTGACCCTATAACTGCCCGTCTGTGTCAAGCTGCCAAAACAGAGCCTCAAATGTGACTTCTGTATTGCTCTTAATCATACAGGAAAGCGTCTGTTCCTCTCTAGCGGCAGGATCTCCTGGGTTATTCTCCTCTTTCTGCAACCAGAAGAGTTTCTTTCTATGGAAGAAAAGAAAAAGTGATTGTCAGGCCCCTTTCTTGGAAGCAGGTTGCTTCTTTTGTTTAACTGTGGATCTGGAGAGCTGCCATGCAGCAGTTAGGGTGTTGGGGGAAGGGGCTGAACCTATGCAGGTGAGGAGGGAAGGGCTGTATTGCTGAGGACCCCAAGTCCTCCCTCAGGCTTTACTGCCAGTGTTGTATGGGAGTGACCACGTAACAACACTTTGAGACTGGGTGTAAAGAACTCTAATGACCTTCCTTTGCGTCCACCTTGTGCAAGCTCTGTCGAATATGACCATAGCATTCTTCTTCCTCTTAGGAGCACGCATCAACATGACTTACGGTGGGGCAGGGCTGGATACCTTATTGGTGAGGTCCCAGATTCCACTCAGTCTGCGGCCAGTTTCGGTGAGAACTGTGATGCTGTGGAAAGGTCCTTGGCAGCACAAGGTGTCACACAGCTGGCTGTGCTCCTTGCCATGCAAGACGGCAGCAGAGCAGGCCAGTTTGGCACCTAAGAGTCAAAACTGCAAGTGCTGTAGCTGTGAAGTCACTGTCCAGATCCATGGAACTTGCCTCTAAATCATGCCATAGCCTTCCTACTTCTCCCTTCCTCTATGTGTAACAACAAATGAATAGTGCTTGTTCCCCCCCCCAACTCGGTTATTTGGGTGTTTACAGACATGAAGTGCTTTGTTTTAATTCTGTATTTGTTTTAAGCAAATAGTCTCCACTGTAAATAACTTCTCAGAATTAACTAAATGAGGCACACCTGTCCCATTTCTCTCACAAGCTGCTTTCTCAGACCTGCAGAACTAAAACTTCCTTTTCTCTTCTTCTCTTTAAAGATTAAAATCAAGAGCTGATCTTTTTATCCTCTTTTGGGTAGCTTAGGCTAAAATCATTTATCCTTTCGTTATACAAATGAGGCCCAGGGTTACAGCAGTCAGAGATTCAGAAGAGCTGCCTGTCTGCAGCACGCAGCTCCCTTGAAATAAGCAGCCCCTGGCTCTGCGTTCACCTTTCCCACAGCTCCTGTATTTCAAGTCTTTCCTATGTCATAGCTGAGAAATCTGACTTTCAAAAGGTACGGGGTCACATCTGCTGCTCCGTGTAGTCCTTATGGAGGTGAGACTTCTATTAAGTGTGAAGCCTTGTGCTCAAAGACCGGGTGCTTTACATGCCTCATCCTTCTCTTGTCCCTTTCAGCTCTTGGTGCTTCTGTGTCCCTCCCAAGAAGTCACTCCCTTAAAACACAGACGTTACAAACAGGTACTTCATTTATTTATGTAGAATTTAAGAAAGGAGTGGGATTACAATGCGGTCTATAAAACATTCATCCAAGTTTGCTTCACGTTTACAAAACGTGCCATGTACATCGCATCAGCATTCACAGCAACTTTGTCAGACCCTCCCATGAACTGAATCTCAAAAGAAAAATCCACAAACTAAAGATGAGATCTCAAGTTTGCTTTTCATTTAGCTTGGACCATGCAGTCTGCCAGCCGCAACACTCACACCCCAGAACGGAATTTGAAGCAGCGTGAAGAGATCCATTAAATTAGCAGAGCAATTAAATTAAAATCTGATGTGAACTGTTCTGTTTGGGTGGCTCTTGGGTCTTTCAGAGCTGGCTTGTTATGCTTAGTGTTAAATAAGAGTGCTACGGGATTGGTGTGGCCCTGGAACTGCTGCTGTAGGCTCTCAGCAGTGCATGGGTCCTGCTCTGATGGAGGTGCTCCAACTCAGATGCCTGCACTTGCAGTGATTTAGCTGAAGCCTAAGACAGCGCAGGGAATTACTCCATTTGCTGCTCTGGACAGTAATGCAGTTAATGTTAGTACGGAGCCCTGTGTACCTGCTGTGCTGCAGCAATGAAAACAGCTCTAGCTAATCATGTAGAGGCAGTTGTGACACTGCTGAGGTCCCTACCCGGGTGACAGAGCAGCAGGAGTTCTGGGTATCTCAAATGAAGAGAACTAAAAACTGAATCAGCAGTAATAAAATGCAGCTATGGGAAAAGAATGATTCCTACTGACAACAAGGTACTGGAAACAACTGCAGTATTAAGTATTAATACGTACTTCATATGAGTTAGAACTGAGGATAGCAAAGGATTAGCTCAGATTAAGTGACGGTGTGGATACAAGGCCCTGCTCCACTAGAAGTGAGAACAGCAGCACTGCAGACACTGCTGTGCAGACACTGCTGTGCAGACATGCTGACCTCTACGTCGCTGTGAAAAGCCATCCTGGACCGAGACTTCCAGGAGGATGCTGAGCTCTATCTTTCAAGATTCCTCCATCCTCAACAGGCAGAGTAGGAATCTCAGTGCATAGAGCCAAGCTCCCGTTCTCCTTGTTTACCCGCCCAGATGGGAAAAGCAGCTCTGCTAATCTCATGTAGCAGGAAAGCAGTAACCTAGCAGGCATCCCACAGTTGTTGTTAAAGGAGAAACCCTTCCCCTTGTCAGTGTACACTGAGAATGTAAGTATAGCTTGTGTATGGGCCTCATACAGAAAGCTTCAAAAGGGGGCTGAGAACAAACAGTACTGATAACTGCTTGGAGCATTTCACCTCTGCTTACTGAGATCTCATAAACTTTTTCTTCCAGTTAATTTAGAAACTTATTATAAATCTCCCTTCTGCTGTGACTGCCAGCACTTGGAGGCTAATTCTGCTCTTGCCGTTGCTTCCAGCTGCATTACTAAAGCATTGCACTGCAGCAACAAACTGTGAAGTTTACTGTGGTGGGTACTGGACTGCTGCTACCAGCACACTTACCACGTGGACTGCCAGCAAAACGACACGACATTCTTCTCCTGGTTCTCTCCGACTTCCTATTCAGAGGCGGTCACTGAGATGCCAGCCATTGCGCCTTCACAGCTGCCCGCTGTTTCACAAACTGGGTAAGCAATAACGAAGGGCTTTTGTATTTGAGAAGTGAAACTTGTGAAACCAAGCCTCCTGCAAATGTTACTGTAGGAAGTAACAGCACAGGTGTGATTTCTGAACCTTTAACCAGGACTCCGAATGTTTGCATTCAGTTTGCACGTCAAGAAACCTTTCATGAAGATAGAATAAACAGTGCTGTGCTGCCCACAGTCGCTGATGATATGTTTGCCAGTGGAAAACCTGGCAAGCTTATGAAAACTGGGGAAACATGTATTGTTTACGTGTATTAGCAACCGTAGTATTTCCTATCTAGAAATATACAACAGGATTAATAGGATCAGGGAGTATAAAAGAGGATGACTGAAGAATAACTCCCCAACCCATAGCTAAATTAATGTAAAAAGGCAGTGATGAGCTGTGCTGTCACTGATTCCAGAGCAGGAGATGCAGTTTGGAGAACCAAAACGGTATCACCACGAACCCAAACTTTCACCTTAGTTCAAACAATGGCATTTAGCATCAAGGCAATAAAAAACCAGTCCAGAGCTGTTGTGCCCATCTCTTGAACAGCCTGGATTTCTTCACTCCAGGATAAGAGCGATGAACTCTTGTAATTGGCACAAGAGGTACATCTTAAAGCTATCAGTTACTTACAGAACATGGCATCGGCAGCGATTAATTCTCAGATGCAACAGGAAATCCTACAATCCTTACTTTAAAGAAAATAACAATCAAAGTAGTAAAGCGAGAACTGCTCGGTCTCTGCTAGAGTTTGTCTGAAGGGGCACCTTGGGCAGCCACATTGCTCACCACCAAATGCTGAAGCAGTTGAGGGCCTTTATTCACTCTTGCTTATCTCACAAAACTTACGGCGCAGACTCAGTGAGATACATTGGTTTCATGGGATTTGTTTTTTAAATGCTTCGCTTGGTGTCTCAGACCAGATTGGGCCTTAATGCAGAACTGCTCTACGAGGTACCGGTTTGGGAAGGCAGCTCTGTTCACAGCAAAACAGTGCAAGGACCCAGCAGCAGGTGTTTGTACCTCCTTCATCCGCTGCCCTTCTCCATACATGGGTTGAAAGCAAAGGTTTTGATCAGGGGAAACACGAGGGATGATGCGCTGGGGTGCAGCTCTGCAGGCTGTTACAGGAATGGGACTGAAGCCCGTGTTCCTAGGCCTGCAAGCCACGTCTCCAAGACAGATAAAAGCTTTCTTGAAGTAAGTTTCAACTGGTAGCTGGGCAGAAAACCCCAGTAAGATCAACATGTGAGGTTAAATGCTACTGGTCTGAGGCTACGCTACTCAAAAACACACTTAGGGACCAATGATTGTTTAACAAATAAATAAATCACAATACCTCTTTATGTGTTGTGAATGGGTCAGGGTGAGAAGTGAAAGCTTTGTGCTAAAGGATCTCCACTGGCATGCAGACAAAGCCGACATCATTGGCTTTAAAATTCCATTCTCCCAGCAGTCATAAATCAGGTTAAGTAAACTGGCAATGGTATAGTGAGTATCTACTGCCTTGAAAGACAAGGAAAATAAACATTAATGCTGACACATTAGTGCTAGGTGTGCTAGCTTCTACACGTCTAAAGCATTAAAACTCTAGGGAAAGTCAGGAGAACCGCTTGAAGTAATAAGCAGGTTTTCATCTCATGATAGCACAGTGAACCTTTCAGTCAGCCAACGTAAACTCTTCAGCATTAAACTGCTATCAGAGCTCTTACATACAGCTCTGGAAAGCTCTCTCGCCTCCGTCTGCAGGTGAATTTCTGAATGGGGATATTTAGTCACTGAGAGAACTGGTCAGGACTGCCCAGGCAAAGCCTTGAAGCTTCTGCTTAATATGGTTTCCCTTTCAACACCAATAACCCTTCTGTTCACATCAGAGATAAACGTTGTGCTCCCCCCACACCCCATGAACGCTGGGAAGGAGAACATAAATGCTGTGTCAGGTATAGATTCTGCCTCAGACTGCACACGAACGAGGCAGCAAGGTTACTCTGACTTGGCTTTATGAGCTGCTATCACGATCTGCGTTTTCTTCCTTTGCAGACACACCGAAGTCATTTCAACTTGCAACGCACAGCAATAAAAAACTAAACATTTCTTTAATACAGTCATGGTATCACTTCCAAGGATATTTACAAAGGAGACTAATTATTTTACAGATGAATGTGCTTCCGCTGTTCTAGTCTACCACATCAGTATTAGTCGCAGTCAAAGCACTGTCATGCTTAATGCATGAAACACCAAATAGCGAGGACAGCCGACTTAGTTTTAACATTAGCTGCAAAACGTTTTCTCCTGCTAAAGGTTAAGGAACATGAAGAAAATATGCATAGTCATTAACTCAAGGAAACGTAGGCACCAATCCACACACGCACTGCTGGAGATTGACACTGTCAGGACAGTTCCTTGACTTCTCTCACAGCTATAGAGGACTTCACACACAACGAGAGGGGTCACAAACAGAGCAGCACATCTGAGTGTCCCAGTTCATATTCTTGAGGAATGTAAATACGTGAACCTTGTATTATTTGACACCATGGTTTTTTAACAAGACAACTGTACCATATAACCATACATATCTTAGAGGTATCGTTCCTCTAGCACTGCGCAGGAAGCTGAAAAGGATTCTCCTGCTTCCCCTATGTGAACCAGATGCAAGAGGCTGATTATTTTCTGAAAGCAGAACAGATTGCTGGGCTCAGCCATGCTACATCACCGCCTCATTTATGAATCTCTTGATGAGAAAGTCAGGGCTATACAAGAGCAGCTTCACCAGGCTCCAAAACCAGCTGTGGAAACGTTACTTGGAGTCCATCCGCCATGCTGGGGGTTTTGTTTTGCTTTGACTGCATTATCGTGAAAAGAGAAGCTGTCAGCTGGGAGCGATGACCTGTGTCAGATTTCTGTGGAACGACGTCTGTAGGAGGGAGACTCGATTCATTTGGAACTAAGGTAAATCGGTAGTGGTTTTGGTACCGACTTGCCCTGGAAAAGATGGTACTTGTTGGTAAAGGGTTAAATGAAATGAAAAGTACACACATTGGGAAGCAGTCAGAAGCTTTTTTTGGAACAAGAAAGTCGGGCAGGAGACCTGAGATTGGAGATTTTATATATATTAGTGTTTAATCTAATTGCTAATAGTTCAAAATCCGTTACGTTAAAAACTCCTCTTCCTGATCTGTATTTGATCCAAGCAATGGTTTTACCCTTCTAACTGCAACACCGTTATAAGAGCTCAAAGGCAGTTATTCTTCAAGACTTGAGGCGAAACTACTACCATGGCCAATTTCTTTCCTATGGCTGCAACTGACACTGGCTTTGCTCTTCAAGAAATCAGAACCACAGGTTGTTTTGTTAATTCAATACTCTGCAGCAAGAGCCCGTACTTGTGGGGAAAAAGGCAAACAAGCACTAGGAGTTAAAGCCTGCTCTACCCACCAAGGCTATTCAAGAGGCAGCTCCGCTGTTCCCTCTGAGATTTGGGAAGTCACACAGCTGCCCTGCAGAGAGGACAGTTCACTCTGTGTGCTTAAGACTTCAGTTTCTCTTCAGTAAAAGGAAGCTTGTCCAGCTGCTGGCACATCAGTGGGGTGCAATTCAAAACTGCTTTATGAGCTCGCTCTTCCAGATGTACTTCTGCTTCTGGAGCATGGAATGGCCTCTGGACACAGGGAGTTTCTAGAACATCCAACGTTCTACTTACAGGGTCACGGACAGAGTCCTCCCCTTTCAGTAAAGTTTATATTCCCTTATATTCCTGCACTTGATATCATTCTAGACTGCGAAGGGAGCTTATGCAGTACAGCAAATAGTTTCAGTCTTTACGTAGCTCCTCTTTAGAACACGGGAGAATCGCAGAATGTGCAGGGTCCTTGCAGTAACCTCTTGATCCACTCAGGATCTGCAAATAAGAAAACACTGTTTAGAACTGGAGATGCAGATGAACAGAAACGGTGCTGAAATGGACAAACTAAATAGGAGTCCTGAAAGTCTGTATACGTTCACCACACAGGATTAACTGAGAGTTCAGGGAGTCCAACTCCGTTTCTGACTTAAAATTCCAAGTAATGCCAGCTTAAATCTCATTTCAGCAGGTGACAAAACTGAGGTGAAACAGTCAATGCTGCATCATTACATACTCAGCTAAGTGGTCTTAGATAGGAAAAAGTCACACATAACTCAAACAGGAAAAAAAATTCAATGCCAGAATTCAGCATCCTTGTTTTTTAAATGAAATCAGATGCACTGCTTGCAGTCCATAATTCCTTCTTCTTTGTCCCCCTCCAACACGGAGGAAATGAAGGTTACAGCCTCTCTCCATACAGGTTTCAGTTCTGTAATTGATCCTTAGGGATGAGAGGAATATTCACACCTTATAGAGAGGAGGAGCATCCACGGAATTTGGGGCCTAAGCCAGCACGATGCCCTTTTTTTTCTTAACTTGTGCTGGATCAATGCGACTTGCACTGCTTGTCAGAGACATCCCACATCTGCAGAACTGCATGTTAGTTCATTTCTTTAACTTGAATATAAACTAACTCTTGTAGCACTCTACTCTAGTTTACGTGTTTACCAGCTGCCATAAAACACAACACTAATGAGTTAATTCCCACAGTAGCTATTTCGTAATTAACATCTACCAATAAGGCATGCCAAAGCCACAACTGCAATGCATCACTAGCACCTTCATACAGCTGCCCGAAAGAGAAAAGTCAGTGAAATGAATTCAGGTCTTTATGGAAATACGATGTAAGAATACACAGTCCTGCCCTTTTGGGCCACAGGAATGATTTACCTTCTGGGGTCGGATGCCGTGCAATGCTGTCGTGAAGCAAACACCTCCTGTATACCAAACTCTGACAGGACTGGTAGGTTAGAAAGCACCTGTAAAAGGACAAGTTGTTTTTAATCACAAAGCTTGGGGTTTGATTGTTTGGTAACCTGCTCACACGCCCAGGCTGGCTGGGTTCTGTTCCCAACACACCTCACCTCCTGAGATGAGGGCAGTGTGAGTCGCATCAAGCGCAAGAGTTGATAGTTTATTCATTCAAGTTAAGTGAAACTTCACAAGCTCACATAATTAAAAAGTCCAAAACCCAGCTTTCTAGAAAAAAGGTTTCATCATTGGCCAAAGAACTGTAGTGTACATTAGGGAGGCAAAATGTCCCACAGCCACTGCACAGGGAAGAACCACTGTGTCTCCGACCGAAAGCAATGACCGTAGCCAAAATAGCTCTTATTTCTGTTAAGAAAAATGTATATGTGGGAAAGGCTTTTCTAAAGTGACAGATTGCTGCCATGCTGAGGTTCCAGGGACCAACAGCATCCTGATAAAAGGATGCAGAAAGATTTCCTTTTCTAGATATTCCAGAATGTCTGACTTCTCAGCATAGCTGCTGCCTATCATTTTCACTGTGTTTTCAGTGCTGAAGTAACTCCAGCTCTTTCATGTGCTGTTCCAATGGCTGACGTCTGCTTCATTTCCCATCCTCCCCCCTCTTTCTCCCTGTCCCATCCCTCCCCCCCTGCTTGAAGAAAAGAGTTTAATGATCCAAAGCATTTTATTTGGAAAGCACTGTACTGATAAGAGATCCAAGTCCAAACTACAGCGTCTTCTCTTTCAGGGATGAAGACAGATAAGAGCCAGCAAAACAAAAACCCCATGCAATGAATTGCAGTATGGCAACGCACGTCACGACTTTTTACTCCAAAACTACAAAGTATTTCACGTTAGCTATTTAAACATGTTTCATTTACATACGGGAGGGAAGGGGAAAGGCAAAAATCCTAAGAACAGATTACCTGAGCCAGATATGTCCATTGGAGCAGACTGCCTGTTTGCGATCAGTGAATGGCAAGATCTCCTTGCACAAGCTGCAGTGCTCTGGAAAAGTCTGTTTGTTCATTTTCTTTAAGATATGCCCAATCAGCACCTGGGAATACACAGCAGTCAGCATCATTTATAGCAAGACAGCTGCCTACTGAAAGGTAGAGGAGTCTCTCAGGATGTAGTGATTTTAGAATGTGATACAGGATGCAAAGACCTATCCACTTCGCTGGAGGATATAAAGAAGTAGAAACACAAGGGCTGTCAAAGAGACATTAATTTATTCTTGCTTTATCATGATCTCCTGGATTAATCTGTCCTGTACTAAAGGGGTACAGAATTTAAAAGCAACAGCGTTAGGTTAATTGTAAATGTAAAAGCCAATTGATGTTGTAGCACTTTAAAAGATGCCAGCAATGGTTACAGGGATGTTTTCGTGTGTATCACAGTGAATGTGCTAAAAAACAACGACCAAAACACCTACCCAGCACCCAGTGGGATGTGCGTGTTCAGCAGTCACCACAGAGGATACGTAACGTTTACAGCAGAACATCTACACGATCAAATTTGTCATTTCAATGTAAAGTTTGTAAACCGCATCCCAAGAACCTTTAAAATGTGACAGCAAACCAAACAGATAAAATAGAATTTGGAAGTCAGCTTTTAATCACTGTAGGAAGCAGAATCTTAAGCTTTCAATTCATAGTAATTGGGTACTAGAAAAACACAGCAGTTTTGCCAGAACGCTTTCCTGGTGAATTACTGAAGAGCCCACTGTGTGCCCTGCTTGCTTGCAAGTCCAGCAGAGAACACCACTCTGCATCAGCAACAGAAACTCTGCTTGCTTGTCCTTCTGAATGCAGTGTAAAGATTGGTTTTTACAGTTCAAGCGGTTTGAGAATTTGGGTACAGAAAAGCGTTGTTCTCTGCTTGTACAAAGAGGCACGGACAAACGTGAGACAATCTTGTCACAGAGTCTTAAGAGTCTTAAGAGGCCGAGGGCAGCGTTCCCACTGAGGCTTCCTTTGCCTGAAGGAAACCTCATTGCCCAGCACAGGGCTCCCTGATCACTGATTTCCTGCCACAGAAATGCAGGCCTGCAACTCTGAAACATTACAACCGCAGATGCGACCTTCTAGAGGATACAGCTCCTGGGTTTAACTTTGTGGAGATGCTAAACTAAGTAAACTCAGCCACAAAAACATGCTTCTCAATCAGCGTACGTTCTAAACCTACCAACAGCAGTGGAATAACTGAGCCTCTCCCATGTTCTGTCAAAACTGTGTTTACACGTGTTTATTCTTTATTGCACCTGATCCAGGTTTCAGCATCTGTATTTACGCTCCCTCTTGTTCCATAATTTCAAGGAAGCACAACTCAAGCTGTATGCGCTACAGGAGCTGTCTAGCGAGGATTACATGATTACAGTTCTCTTTCCCACCCAAGCTGTGTTCTCACTTAAGGTTGTGGAAGGGGATGAAAGAAGCAACTTGTAACACCAAATCCCCAGAGCATAGAGGTGCACTTACTCGTGCTGTTCTGTCATCATATCCATCATCGGACATTAAGAAATCACAGACTCCTCTGGTGGGAATACTGGTGTTTTCTGTAATCCATGTGTGTAGATAAACTTCTCCCAACACCCGTTTCATGTGTTCTCGTGTCAAGTGCATTTCTACCGCCTCAATCTGTGCCTGTATTTCAAGAAGCTTTTCTTCCATTGGCTCGCGGCCTCCTATGTCACTCGACTGAGGAAGAGAATCATCTGCAGTGTCATCTATGTCCATACCTTTGCCTGTGTCGCATAGGCCCTGCTTGCTGGCTTGTTTAGAAGTTCCTTCCTCTTGATCATCTTCAGTGCTGCCCATTCCAGGGGAATCAGATATCAGTATTTTGGCATCCTCGTGTGAAGGTTTCCACATCACCTCTGTGGGAGCTTTCTGCATCGACTGGTATAAAATCCTCAGGAGAAACAGCTTAAACCGCCAGAAATAAGTAGAACCACAGCTCTCAATCTTTTTATCCAGTGCTTCCTGTAAAAATTGAGGAATATGCTTATCCTTCAAGATTTTCCAGCGTACCAGATCTGTCAAGTCCACTTGCCGGAAAAGGTTCTGAACAGAAGATTCCAAGAGCTGCGCAGCTGCCTCCTCAAAAGTCTTAAGGGTAACGAACTGAACTTGGTAGTTTTTGTTAACAGGGTGAAGGCCGTTGGTCATGCCCTCGGTCGTAATAACTGCTAAGTATGCACCGCAGGGGCTAACAGCTATTCCGTGAGTCCTTACAGAGCCAAACACTTCTGAGAGCTTAATCAGCTGGTGCTCAAACTTTAAAGCAACATCTGTAAAGATAGGAATCAGCTGCCTTACCTTTCCATCGTTGGAGCACGTATACACCGTGCCGTTCTGTTTGTCCGCCGTCATAGATACAATTGGCAAAGAGTGTAGCCCTGTCACGTGGGAATTATGGACATTCAGACCTGCCTTGGATATCAACAGAAGACACCAAAACACATAAGATCCTCTTGCAGCCACCACTAAGCTACAACTACATTTCTGGTAGGGATGGTAAAGAGGAATGCATTTGATACTATGCACGGGCAACTGGTCCATTTCTTGCCATAAGACTACGGGCTGTCTGAGCGTAAAGTAGCCTTTGACTGCTTTTAGATTGACAGGAAGGATTTTAACTGGTCCGAAAGCACTCCCTACAATAAGTCCGCTCATCTTTCGGTTGTTATGTTCGTATTCCCACCAAGACAGGACGCTCGGTGAACTTATTCCAGACTCTATGGTATTGCAAGAAGTAATGGATTCCTTACCCAGAAACGGAAGCTGAAATTGCCAAACAGCAATGTTACTGTTTTCAAAGAGCACTGCTAAGAGCACGCTGCCAACATCCCGGCATTCGTTGTTATGTTTAACCTGCTGAGTGGTACAGATACCCGACCACTCCATGCGTACTGGGGTCTGCATGCTGTGCCGTCGTTGAAATTCAGAGAAGTCTTCTAATTCTCCCCTGGGAGCGTCAGCCTTCGTCAGTCTGTAACTGGCTTCGTACAAACGCTCCCCATAGATTTCCGTCAGGTCCGCCAGCTGTACCCACTGCAGCCTGTTGAGGTTTGCGTGGATGGTCAATCGATTGTCCATGGTTAAAGCTGCAAGCAGGCACCTTCCATTGGCATCACAGCCCAGTGGTGACCAGCTGGAATACTTGAATCCTCGCATCGGTGGCAGCGACTTTCCCTCTGGATTGAACACACGATCCAGCATAAAAGTTTGACTAACAGTTGGGTCCATGGAATTGGCAAACTTCTCTTTGCATTCTGCTACCTCCTTTTTTGGGCCAACCTGAAAGATAACGGAAAAAAAAAAAACCTTAAGGTTTAGAATGTTATTTTAAGAAAGCTTTTTTGGAATTAATTACCATAGAGTTTGAGTTGGAAGGGGTCTTTAAAGGCCATCTGGTCCAATTTCCTGCTAGGAATAGGGATGCACACAGCTCAGTCAGGTGCTCAGAGCCTGCTCCAGCCTGAACCATCTGAAACAGAGCATATCTATCACAACCTGTGCTCCAGTGCTCAAGTTAATAGTTATTCGACCTCAATCTTGGAGACTGAAGCTTCTCTGTTGGCCAAAACTTGTACAAGTTCTGACTTAGAATCATTAAGGTTGGAGAAGACTGCAAAGATCGCATCCAACCATCAGTGTTCCCTCTGAGCTGCATCCCTCCAGGACTTCAGGCTTTTGAATCTTAGTCTGCTGAACCAAAGAATGTTTTTGTACATCAGCTCTGCAAGCTGTCCATAGGGGGATTTCAAATAACATCGGGAGTGGAGTAATGTGAAATACGAGGTGCTTCATGCAATCTCAAGTGTTGTTTTGGAAATAATAATAGTAATCAGAGTGGCACTGACAGATTGATTACTGAAGGAGACGCTCAGCCAGAGCTGACTGCAGGGTGGGCTGAGGAGTGTAAGAGATGAGATGCACCCCTTAGAAGAACAAAGCAGTTCCTGCTGTGGAAATCTTTCTGCTCAAACAGCATCGCAAGCAGCATTTCTACTCCGAACTGCACTCAGCTCTCACACCGTTGGTGCCGAAGCGGTTCTCAGAGCAGCAGCTCGTCCTTGGAGCAGCGCCGTACGCCGTCCCCGTACGACGCTCGGACCCCCGCGGGGCCGGCACAGCGCAGCGGGATCCGCCGGGCTCACAGCGGCTCACCTTCAGCAGGCAGGCGGCGCCGGGCGCGGGCACGGCCGTGCGGTGGATGACCATCTCCTGCCCGCCGCTGTGCACGTCGCTGAGCTGCTCCAGCACGGCGATGCTGCGGGCCGTGCTCACCGACACCCGGTGGTCCTCCGACCAGGCCAGCGGCTCCAACCCGCTGACCCCGTGCTGCAGCCGCACCGCCGGCTCTCTCCTCACCGCCGTCAGTCGGAACCCGGCGCTGGCAGCCGCCGCGGCCGCCGCCGCCTCCTCCACCAGCGAATCGAGCCCCAGCGGCGGCTCCTCCTCCCCCGCCGCCGGCACCGACGGGCTGTCCCCGCTCTCCGCCGCCGCCATCTTATCGCCGCCTCACAGCCGCCCCGCCCGCACCGCGCATGCGCCGTCGCCGCGGCCGAAGGCCCCGCGCCGCGCGGTAGGGCTGTCCCGGCGCTGCCTGAGCGCGGCCGCTTCGGCACGATGGAGGAGAGCGGGCCGCTGTTCCTCAACGTGGGCTCGGTTCCCATGCGGGTAGGTGCGCGGGGCGCTGCTCTCGGTCCTCCTGTGTGAGCGGGTTGTTTGGGAAAGGAACCGCGGGGCCGGAGCGGTGCGTGCGCGTGGGGACGGCGGGGCTGCGCGGGCGGAGGGAGCGGCGCGGGCACCGTCCGGAGGTGCGGCGCTGAGGGACGGCGCAGCGGGCAGCGCTTCGGCCTGGGCGCCTGAGAGGGCTTTTCCACCCGCGGTGGCTCTGATTCCCGTGGGTACGTTGGGGCAGAGCAACTCCGCTGTGAGCGTTCTGAGTCGCTGCGGGTGGAAGGACTGGGTTTTGTTCGGTTGGTGTCCGTGGATAAGCGAGGATGGGCTCCGCTGATGGCGCGTGTCAGCCTCTACAGAGCGGGCTGGGGGAGAGCCTGAGGAGGGCTGGGGGCTTCAGACGGGCTAAATCCATATGGGGGAAGCACAGAGGGTAGTGAGGAGCGGTCGCACGGAGGTCGGAGTGCAGCCTGCATAGGGGTTGCTCAGCCGAGTGTGAGAGTGCAGAGCCGCGGGTGGGATTCGGGCACTGTGTGCAGCTGGACGTGTGCTGCGACAGCTGAGTCTGAGCTGAGAAGTTCTGTAATGCCAAAAAACGTGAAGAAGCAAGTGGAGAAAATGAGTGGTGCTTGAGAACGTGACGGTTTGCAGGACAGAAAATTGCAGTGCCCGACTAGAAGTGGGGAAGAGAGAGAGGATCAAGCAAGGCTCTGTGGGGACATTGCCTCTTTGAGGAGTTCTGCACATGTGTCAAACATCCTTTGAAAAGGGGCTGAGGAATAGGAAAGAGATTTAGGAACAAAGGAAGTGAAATTAGTGTCTTCAGATTGGAAGATAAGGGAAAGAATCCAATTGTGGTAACAGAAGAAGAGCTCAGAAATCTTGAAAGCTGGCAAAAGCACAGGTTGGAGTGAAGGATGGGGTTCCTCTTCTTCCTAAGAGAAATAAAGAATCCCTATGAGATTGTTTTAATGATGTGAGGACATTTGCAGAGGTTTTGAGAATGATTTTAGTAGCTAAACAGTTCTGAGTTTATGAGTATATATAAAAATCTCTTTGTTTCTTTAATTGAGGTGCAGAGGATTTAAAAAAAGAAGGGATCAGTTTTCGGACTAATATTTCTGTTGTTCACTGTGGGTGAGATATGGTACCATTTACTTAATCCTCATTCATTAATGCATCCTTGCTCTCTGGTTTGTTTGCTAACATCAAAGCAGCCTAATGCTCTGAAAAGAAAGCTCCAGTCGTCACCACATGGAAACCCACCTCTGAAACGTAAACCTAAGCCATCAGTAAACAACTTCAAGAAGCGTGCTGCAGAGACTGGCACCAGGGAAAAGGGAAGCTCATCAAAAAGATCTCTTCCTAAGAAGCAAGTGACTGCCAACCAAAATGAAAGCCAGAAAAGCAAACTTTTCATTAAGACATCCAGCCTGTTTAGAAACAACCCTGATATCCCAGAAATTCACAGGTATCTTACAGCAACAACGAATTTCAGTGCTTGAAATTCAGAGTCTACAATTCTAGTCCTTGGTTGGGCAAAGCAATTGCTTGGCGTTTGGTTTCTTTGCTTTCTACATGAAATACTAATGTGTAATTGTTAACCGTACCGTAATGCTTTGCTTTGTTTCCCCTAACTCAGAAAAGCAGTGCAGCAGGTGCAAGAAAGTGTTTTCACTACAGACTCTTTCAGCCAGTTGGACCTCCATCCACACCTGGTGAGTGCTGTGGAAGCTTTGTGCCTTAGAATGCCCTATTTGAGAGGGGTTGCCTATTGAAAAATGAGAGATGTGCTTATATTTGTGGCAATTCGGACAGACTCAGCAGTGCTTTGTATTGCAGTCTCTTAGCTCAGTGTGCTGACCAGTACCCTGACATATCCCTGCACGCAGTGACTCAGCTCCCTTTGCTGTTTCCATCCGTAATGTGGAAACCACTGAAAACTGTTTGAGAGTTTCACTGTTTTAACACATCTGGTGTTTCGTGTTGTACAAGCAACGATGTGATTCTGATGAGCTAAGAGAAGTATTTTGAGGATGTTGGAACTTTTCCATTTGGTTGTCCTGGGCTAGTAGAGAACGTGTTTGCTGGTTTTTGCTTTGTCTTGTGCTACACAAGTAACATAAGAGACAGTTTGACAACAAAACGTGTTTACTCCTGTTCATTCTCTCTCTAGATAGCCACAATAACTACTGTTTTGAAGATATGTAATATGACCAGGTAAGCAAATCCATATAAAAACTTCACATTTCACTAACTTTTAAAGCCAATCATATGTGATTGCTTCATTACATATAACTGGCTTGTGAAGGCAGCGGTAACTGTTAAGCTGACCCACTTTCCATGGAGTTTGTTTCTTTCACATTTTGGGACAACAAAAGGCTTTTAAGTTATATAGCAAGTCATTGTCATGAGTAGAGATGAAACCTCGGAGTCCTAGCTGCTAATATGGTGCTTAAATCATAAAATCATCTTTTTTGTGATTTATTATACCTAACATGTATCTGTAGACTTTCCTCAACGGCCACCTTTACTGGTGTAGCTATGCAGCAGAGACGAACATGCAGAATTAGGGGTAAGCAGTTTAGAAACAGTCAGTGTATGTTATAACCTTAGGTTTCTGTGCTCTCTTGCATCTGTATTTCCTGACCTGTTTTGTTGGTTACACAGTGTTCAGAAGCAAACAATTCCTGTTCTCCTGCAAGGCAAAGATGCTCTGGTGAGATCTCAGACTGGTTCAGGTCAGTGTTTAATTGCCAGTTTCCATTCCTAGGGCATTTTAAGTTGGATGTGAAATAAAGAACCAAAACATCATGTTCCTGGTACAGCTTATGAGAGTGACAGGCTCAGAACCCTGGGGTGGGACTGCTGTGGCACAGACAGATGCTGTGCAAACTTCTGTAATGACACAGCGCACAGTGGTGGGACTGAATGTTGATGTGCAGCTGCCAGCTATTGCACATGAGCTGCTTCCAAGGCTTGTGCTTGGAATGCAAGTCCAGGAGGCCAGTGGAGCTAAGTAGGGCGCTCTCATCAAATAAACTTATATGCTTGCTCTACAATTAACTGTCCTGATGTCACATTTTCTTGAGTGGATGGGAATATTTATTTGGATGGATTCTGCCACCTCTGCTTTTTAATTTAATCCCTAAGTGAATGATCTGCCAGTCTTCCTTACTGGAAACATTCTACTTAATTAAGACTTTTCCAAGTTCTGACCTCAGTTTAAGAATAGCGGGGAATATTAAATAGGAAATTATACTTTTATTTTTGGAGTACCACCATTTCCTTTTTTAATTTTTCTTTTTTTTCTTGGATGCTCTTCCAATTTTCTTCTTTTTATGAAGGTAAAACTCTTGCCTATGGAATTCCACTTGTACAGTCTTTGCAAGGAATGAAATCCAAAATACAGGTAGGTGCAGTGAAGTATATTTGGTTTTGATACTAAGATTAATAAAAAATTCCATCTGTTCTCTTGAAGTCATCGGTGTCAGTTCTTGTTTACAAACATCAGACAGTCTCACTTTATTTGTGAATGTGGCTCATGTGATTGTCCTATCCTGTTGAGGTACAGATGATGTAAGAAAATTGTATATGTTCTTATATGTAAAATGTTTCACATTCACTTTTACATCATGCAGCAGTTAAATAGGCTATATTGTAAAGCTTGAAGCGGGTGGATTGCAGAAGAGACAACAGTTTGGAATCACGAAAAACTGAAAACAAAGGTTACTGCCGTGTCCTCGGAAATAATAGGCTTCTTATTTTCAACATCAAGTGAGATTTGTTGATTGCTCCCAGTTTGGATCATCTCGTTGAGCAGAGAATGCTGCTGCCATCATTTGTGCATTTTATGGAAAGCCTTCAACCCATAAAAAAGTTGGGGTGATGCTTTTCTAGCCCGTGGAATAAATGGGTGTCATGGAATAAATTCCAGTATGTGGAGTAAAATGTTGGGTATGACTGGGTATGACTGAGGGTGGCTGTCAGAGCAGAGAAAAGGTGGCATTGAGGTATTGAGATTTGAAAAAGTATTCATTTTTTAACTTTTTTTTTAAAGGGGAGGGGAATACCTCAAACCATGGTGTACAAGCTTGTACTAAAACCCACCAGAATTTGCTTTGTCAGTTATTAGATGTTAATAGTGGAAATGCCATGTGTATTAGCACCGCATTCTTCTTAGCAGTCTTCTCTGTTTGCAGCGAAGTGATGGGCCTTATGCACTGGTGTTGGTCCCAACAAGGGAGGTAGGTGACCCTTTTCCTTTCAGTCTCGCTGTGTGTTTGAATGTAGGGCAGATGTGGATCCACAAGAGCCTAAAAACTTTTAGGGAATGTTTGTCCTTTTGCCCTCACAGAAAGAAAGTTTGCTCTCTGGATGTGTGTTGGCGCTTCTGCTTGCTGCCATGCTTAAATAAGTCATAAGAAATCTCTAAGTTTTTCCATGCTGTTAGATATCAATTGGCAAGACTGGAGAAACTCTCTAGTTCAATGCATGGGAGGGAGAAGCTTGCCCAACTCATGCAGGGGTTGTAAGTAAAGCCATTGAAATTAGCTTTGCACATGCATAGGTTTATACAAACACATCATTTTTAAAGCCTCTCTTTGAAAGACTTAAGTGAGTGCTGAAGATGAGGCTATGAACAGGTGGTTTCTGCACTGAACTGTCTGCTGTCTGATTTATATGATTTGCATTTGCCAAGGCAATTTCAGAGGAAGGCATCAACCTATTTTTTTTTTTGTGCATGAAATAATAATAACTTCAATGTGGAGAATTGATTTCAGGTATCCAGTTTGGGTCACAGTATTTCATACAACCTGCAGTGCGATATCTCAGCTCCATGAAAGGAGAAGGATCTGAAGCTATTTTAAATTTTTACCGCAGTAAGCTCACTGCCTTGCTAGGATGCTCCACAAATACTAAGCGTGTAGGAAACTGCTCATGTTTAAAGCTTGTTTGAAGAGCTTCCATTAAGTGCACTTACGCAGATAACTTGTAATTACAATTGGTGTCACTTTCTGTTGAAGGCAGTGGCCTTTCTTGAAAGCTCGGCAAAGGTCAGAGCATTTAAAAAAGCTTTTCTCCCATAACTAAGCCCTGGTCACTAACTGGTGTTCCATGAGTGAGTCAGAGTACCACCACTGCCATTCTCAGTCTTCCTCGTCTGCTGCACGAACGTCTGTTGGGCAGCACATGAAGCCCAACAGTGAAGTGTTTTTGGTGACTTGCAAGCTTTGTGTAACCCATCTCTTTTGTCCTTACTGGGAAATGAAGAGGTAGTAAGATCCAATGGTGTGATCACTCCGTGGGCAGGGGAGGGAATAATGTGGCCTTTCCTGACTGCTAGAAGACAACTTGTTTTAACCTCTGGGCTCTGCATTTCCTTTTTGGAACGATTTTCTTCCAGAAGATGCAGAGCTTTCCTTTTTACTCCTCCAGCGGAGCAAAATCTTCTGTACCTCCAACTTATTTTCTCCCTGGGGCATTCACAGAGGCCAGCAGAAGTCTGTATAGTCCTCAGAGCTGCCTTGTGGACCTGAACCAATAGAGAGGTTTTTGAGCAGGTGCAAATAGAAGAATTATTCAAGATAATAGGCAACTTCTTAAAAAAACAAACAAAACAACAATCAAGGATATATTTAGGATTCTGAAAATATATGTAACTGCATTATTTTACAGATTTTTTGAGCCTAAAAGGGACTTAGTGTCCATTGGCAGGCTTTCTCAGAACTCACTTTCTTATGTTGATTTCCTCAGCTTGCACTCCAGACTTTTGATACAATGCAGAAGCTACTCAAGGTAAGAACTCAACTCCCTGTTGTTTTTTCGTTTGGTTGTGTTGTGTTGTTTTCTTTATCCTTGGATCATCTTTGAAATGCTTGCAGTGACACAGTCTGTTTCATTGAAAGTTACTGGACTGATGGGTTTCGGATGGGGAGTAGAAGTTATTTTGCCAATTGAAAAGGCTTTTAGAAGTCATTAAATGGTGATGTGTTCCTTTTTGCTGAGGCAAAGCGTCGTACAGTGGGGTTAGAACGGATCTGAATGGTTTATGTGATCCATATTCCCACTCCATCTTCTGGTTTTCCTTGAAATAATTATGGACTTTCCAAATCTTTTTTAATGCTGGACTTAGTATTTGGTTGTATCATGGTAAGGTTTAAAGTACTTCAGTCTTTCATAGTAGTTACAAGTTATGTGGAGCAGTCTTTTGGTGTGGAATTTGGATCTTATAATACTGGGCAGTAGCATTCTTTCATGACCTCAAGCGATTGAAGATGATCTTCAGCTATGAAGTCTGATTGCCACCCTTCTCTCCTCTAATTTTTTGCTTGGTTACATATAATATACCATGACTATCAATTGCCATTGTGACCCAAACCAGAAGACTTAGATCATGGTCTGACTGGACGACTGGAGGGTGTAATTTGCTTGGGTAATTATCAAGGGAGAAAACCAGTTGATCTCTTTTTGGCAGAGATGATATTGTATGGATCTTGCTTAGGCATCTTTCTTATTGTAAACCTTACAAAGGAGTGCTTTTTGTTAGAAACGGTTTTGTTGGAGTATTTTTGGCAAGCAGTGACCCATGCAAACTTAAACTTATTGACCGGTCACGCATTTGTGCAATCCTTGCAAGCTGTGCTCTGTGTCTGTCCTGCATTTCTTCTCAAGCGAGGCAGTGACAGTCCTGTGCTTTGATTATCTCCCCTGTAAATATTGGGCAGTGTTGGATTTGATGAAGAGCTGGGCCTCATTAAAGTAAATGGCAAAAACTCCTGCTAGTATCAATGAGACTGACATTTTATGTGCAGACATGGTGACTGTGTGCCTGTAGGGCTGTGCACATACAAATAAACTTCATAGGTGCTGTGTCTTTCTTAAGTCTTCCTTGGCCACAGGAGGATATTGCTTAAAGGCAAGATAAAGAAATAGCAACATAGCTTGTCTTTGAACATTTAGACTTCATGGGGAGAAGGAAAAGAAATATTATTATGTGAGTGGAAGTGGTGCAAAAATGATTTCATTTCTATCTTCCTAGACAATGTGGGGAGTAAGTTACATGCCTAGAACTAGAGGTGCCATTGATATTTAGCTGTGGGTGAGATGGTGCACGTAGATTGTATCTGTTAGATCAGATCAGGCACGCTCTGCTGCCAGCCCTGTCTTTTCTCTTTTTGCCAAGAAGAGTAATTTTTTGATTAGGCTCTGTTTCTTTATGAAGAAGAACCTATGTTGCTCTTGGTTTTCCTTTCTGTAGCCATTTACCTGGATTGTGCCTGGAGTGCTTATGGGGGGAGAAAAGAGAAAATCAGAAAAAGCCAGGTAGGAAGCCAACTTCTTAAATTGCATTTTGGGTTCTTCTGCTCTCCAGCCTTTTTATCTGTTGCTCTTCTTTGGAGTGCTTTTCTTACTGAGCAAGAGGGTTGTGAGTTTGGTTCTAGCTGTGATCCCCCCGGATCTTACACAGATACGGTGGCTGGGACAGCAGGAAGCATTCGCTTTCCTCAGTTGGATCTATTTCTAAAGTGTTGATGAGCCTTCTGAGAAGATGATCTCTTGTGTCAGTATTTTTTCTCTTCCAACAAACACTTATATTTGCTTACCACCGAGTGCTGCCTGTAGTATTTGTTACAGGGGAAATTGCTTTCTGGAGAAGAGATTTCCTGGTGTTAAAAATCTTTCTTTTCCCTTTTCAAAAATTGAACTGTAAGCCAGTAATCCAGAATGGAATTTTCATTTGTCTATGTATAAGCATATACACAAAAGGAAGTTTACTCTTGACACTGAAAAGTACTCAGTTTGAAGGAAAACCTGGCTTGCATGCTTTAGTTTTTGGGTTTTTTTTTTTAATATTACTGATATTTCTTTCCACCTTGTCTGTATCACTGAGTGCGCTGCTGTGAATACCAGTGATGATTAAAGGTGAAAGCGGGCTGTGTGAGGAATTCCAGTTTTTAACAGTAAGAAACTACCGTTCTGCTCATCTTACTGAGGTGACGATTTTTCCTCTTTAGTTTCCAGTTCCTCATTCCAGGGTCCTATTCCAGAGTTTCTGGTGATATGTGTTGGTTTTTCTCTTTTTTTTTTATGTGGTTTTTTTTGTTTGTTTGTTTCTTTCTTTTTAAATCAGATTACGGAAGGGGATAAATATCCTTATTTCAACTCCTGGTCGCCTGGTTGATCACATCAAGTCCACGAAATGTATTCATTTCCGTCGCACTCAGTGGCTGATCATTGATGAAGCAGACAGGTAAACTTAGGGATGTTTAGGTACAGAAAAGAATGAAATTACCTCCTGCATCTACATGGGTAATGCATTAAAAAAAATAATGAGGATCTTCAAACCATTCATGCTCGGTGGCCTCAGTCAAGCAGCAGATGCCTGAGATGAGGAAGAAATGTCCCGTTTGGACAGATTATTCTGCAGTTATTCAACTACAGAGATTCTCTCAGTGTCTTCTGACGTATCTGACTCTGGCAAAACCTGAGGATGAGACATAAAGCTAGATGGGCCAAAGATCTGATCAGCTCTAGCACTTCTGCTGTTTTTAATTGGATTATGTAGGCTTAAGACTTTCTTCCTTACAGCGTCTTTTGTCATTTCTGTTGCTTTTGGTAGGATCCTGGACCTGGGCTTTGAGAAGGATGTAACTGTGATACTTAATGCTTTAAATGCTGAGAGGGAGACGCGTCAGAACGTCCTGCTCTCAGCCACACTCACTGAAGGTAGGTTACAGACAGATGGTCGGCTCTTTAAGCTGAAAAATTCACAGGGAACTGCAAAATATTTGAGTCTTAATAAATTATAGCCCAGTAAGGAGCCCTTTGCTGAAGTGGAATAATGCCTATTGATTTTATGGGGTTTATGACACTTCTTTGTTACTAGAGTTTCTGTCAGTGTGTTTATGTTTATGTCACACACGTTCCAGAGCCACAAACCTGGCAAGCACGGTGGTTTTTTTTATGTTATTTCTTTCCTTACATATGAGTTAAGGCAAAAAAAGTAAGGACAGGGCAGGACAGTTGCTGTGTTGTTTGCTCTGTATCTTACAGTCAATTGCTGAGGGTGGAATTGAGCCAGGCCTAGTGACTGTTATGCTCTTGGTAAATGCAAAGTAACACAGTTGGCTGGAGTAGAGCCTTGTGACACTTCTGGTGGAGTCCACAGCGACTGTGTTTGGCTAAGGCCTGAAAAATCTAAAGGTTGTGTAAGTGTTCTCTCAGTGTTTGAAGCATTACATGTTAGTTCCTTGCCCTTCACTGTTTTTCACTGGAGTTGCATGGTTGTATGATCACCTTCCCCAGCAGCACGCCAGATTGAGCCTCATGTATTTTTCATTTCCTGTGATTTAGGAGTAACACGGCTGGCTGATATCAGTTTGAATGATCCCATCAGAATTTCCATAGCAGATGAAATCCGGAAGAGTCTCAAACCAACATTACAAACAGAAAAAGAAGCTAACAGTACCTCAAACTGTATGGACCAGGAAAACTTTGCTGTTCCAGAGAAGCTTAAGCAGTATTTCGTGATGGTCCCCAGCAAATTGAGGCTTGTCACATTAGCAGCTTTTATCCTAGAGAAATGCAAGGTGAGACTCTTCTTTGCATTTTTGTTATTAAGTAGCCTTTTGCTCATTTCAACTCCTACCTCTCTTAGTCTGTCAGGGTTAGTACGGATTACATATGAAGCTTCGAATCTCGGTCTTTCATGCTTACAATGAGGTAATTTCTTCAGTGGCTTAGCCTTTGGTTTCAAACTCCTTAATGTATTCGTTCATGGGTAATTGTGTCTACAGAAGAGGAAGTCAGGTAGATGCCCTGAGGTCTTGGAGCTGGGAGAGGCCTGTGGGAAATGGTTAAATGCAATTTTCTTGTTTTCTTGCAGTATGAAAAGCAACATAAGATGATCGTCTTTTTCTCCAGTTGTGAACAAGTGGAATTCCACTACGAGCTCCTTGTTAATGTCCTTTCAGGAGAGCTAGAGTCTGAACAACCTAAACGTTCATCTGTCTCCTCTGTGCAATTACAATTTCTACGGCTGCATGGCAACATGGGACAGGAAGTAAGCATTATCAAAATGGCAGGATACACAGTTTTGCTCCTTATTCGCTGTGATTTATTTTGTGGTTATTTTTGGGAGGAGGGCAGAAGAGAGGATAGAGAATCATTTCACCTCTAGGGGCCTCACTCTTCCATCTGCTAATGAGAATAAGGATATTGTCCTACTTCTGAAAAGTACTTTGGTAGCTGTATCTTAAAAAGCTGAAGAGGAAAAAGGTACTATTTCAGCAGGCTGAGGCAGCCGTTCAGTATTCCCAGTGGGCATGCTTAAACCATTTATGTATCCATGCTTCTTTTTCATGCAGTCAAGAAAGACTTTTGATGCCAGAGGCAAACTTCATCCAAGCCCCAAAACGTTACTACATGATAAGTTGACCCCCATTAGATGAGGATGGAGCAGTTTGGCATTGATTTTAAAGAACAGTGTCTTGACAGGCCACTCTTTTCACTGGGCTGAAATAATAGCAAGATAATGATGATTACCCCAAAATAAATGGATTTTAGCAGGGTGGGCGTGGATGATGAATTTGGAGGTTGCTGCAGGGAGCTGAGAGGCCAGGAGAGGAGCACCAAATAAGCTGTCACTGCAGTGTTTTTCTCAATAACTGAGGGAGCTCCCTTGAAACTTCAGCCCCTGATCTTGCCCTTAGCCTGTGATAGAGAGAGCTGCTGCTCCACTCTGAGCTGCACAGCGGAGATGGTAAATGAATAGAGCTTCTCTGATGAAGCAAGAGGTGAAGAGCCATTGTTTTTCTCACTCATTCCCATCCTGTGGAGACCAGAAACATGTGCTTTGCTGTCCCTGCATTCTGGCCTTTCCTCAACCTGCCTGTCTGAGCGAGTGAGCAGGCCTGGTCTGGCCCAACTCTACCCTGACCAGCTGTTAAGGCAACAGAACACCACTAAGTAGCTGGCACCAGGGGAAGGGTTTTGCCTTTTTAGTACCCAGTGTGTAATTAGTGCTTGATGTCTTCAAATTAAGAGCATTAATGGAGCTAAATTGTGGATCCCATATGGTACTGCTGAGCACGGCTGCTGTCATTGTCAACAAGATACAGCGTGCTCTCTTCTTTAATTTTTGTCAGCAGAGGGTTCAGCATGTCAGCAAGGCCCAAGTTTCCCTTCTTTCCTAGAACAATAAGTCTAGCTGGGAGTCAAGTGTGTAAAGCTGTTTCTATAGCATCAACGTAGCAGGCTGTTCACTTAGCCCCTAACTCTGAGGAGAAATGGTTGGAACATGGAGGGTGGGGATATTTTGGAAGAAAGAGGAAAAGGGCACGGGAAGAAGATGGGAATGGTATTTTAGAAGCCAGAGGCAGTCTGAGTTCTGGAAAGGACATGAGTAAATGGAATAAGATCAATACAGTTGTTTCTTACAGCTGGGGTGGGCAGAAGCAGCTGAATAGGTATTACTGGCAAATGTGAAGACCAAATGCTGTTGAGGCCTTCACTTACTGGTTGTCAGAGGTTGACTGATGTGACAGCAAATACATCTGTGATGTCATGTGGGACTGCTGGCAGGGCAGTGTGGTGCCTAGGGCTGTGGACACCTTACCTTGGATACTGACCTCAGCTTGGAAGTGGAGTAGCAGGAATCATGTTGGTACAGACTAGAGATGGGGACACAGCTGTGGAGCTGATACTGTGGTCCCATCCCAGTGTCATCAGTCCTGGTTTTTAGGAGCCCGTGGGGTGGCCCTTATGGGTGTAATGGCCCTCCTCGTTGCTGGGGCCACGGGAGGGCGCCCAGGGAGCTCTATGGAGGCTGCCTCAAAGGCTGGGAGCCTACCTCCCCTTTGCCTCAGCCCAGGAGTTTCTGACCAAGGTCTCCTTTCCCTTGTCCTGTTGCTTTGGAAACATCCTAGGGTTCTCATGTGAAGCTGAGCATCTTCAGGACTTAATAATCTGATCTGATCAAGAGCATTTGGGTTTGCTCCACTGTGACTTCCTGACCACGCATCTGTACCATTACTTTTTCATTTGAGCCTGACTGCTCTTGAAGCTGGACATGAGAGAGGTTGAAAGAGGCATAGCTGTTACTCTAGCTAATTTGCTTTGCGGTTGATTGTAATGTGCATACATATTCTTCATTTTTTTTCTGTTCTAATCCTCTAGGAAAGAACAGAGGTTTTCCAGGAGTTCCTGAAATCCGATACCGGCATCTTACTTTGCACTGTAAGTATCTTAGTTCCTTTGCAGCACCTTGCTAATGGGCCTGCCTGGTAATCTAATGGTAGAACAGAGGACTTGGCACTGGACTGTAATTCCAGCTCGCTGTCTGACCTTGAGGAAGGTCATCTCCTTTTTCTGCATCTCACATGTTAAATAAGGGCTGGTGCCCTCTTTGCAAAGTATTGCGTGACCTTTTGCGGTAGGGCATCACGTGCAGAAAAAACCGTGTGTGTCTTATACAAGAGCCTCTAAGTATGTTGCATGGCCGTATGTTTGCAAAAATCTGTTCATTTGAAGCTGGAACCTTGCCCTCTGCATGCAGTCAATAGAAAGCAATCCTAATTTGTAGCATGCCCCGTAACTGCCAGGTAAATTGGATGTGGTGTGATATTTTCCTTCTTAATGACTACCCCAAGGTTAAAAACAAAAACCTGCGGGGGATGGAAGGGGAGCCCTACCAGAGAACGGTGTCATTAGAAATGCACATGCTCTGCTGCTCTCCATGGTTTGCCCTTCAAGCTTCCTTCACGGGTGCTGAGGGAGAAATTCTTGTCCTCTACTGAAGTTTGCTGGCACCCTTGTGTTATGGTGGCATCTTCTACTTTTCGTGTCTGACCTGTCGGTGCCACAGCTAGCCTGCTGCAGTGGTGCAGAAGGCTGCACGATTTGCTCTCTAATAGTGGCAGCTGTTGATCTGAAAATGTGTGAATCTTGGCGATTTCTACCCACCGCAAACTTGTAAATTACAGCGATCGGGAGTAATTAGAGCTGAGAAACCCTCTCTAGCTCTGAAATGACTCCTGTTCTTGCAGCACATTGTTCTTAAAGGAAACTGGTGTCAATTTATTTTTTTTTCAGAGAATGGGGGCTGATTTTTTCTCTTATTTTTGTGTGCGCAGTTACGAACTGGGACTGCCACGTATATAGGAGCATTTGACTTAGCATTGCCAAATTGTTTTCTATCACCTGTAAAGATGTACGTATTACCTGCTCCTCTTCTGCATAAAGGCTTTACAGCGAATTGATCAAGGTCAAAGTGCATCTTTGCAGTTCATAAGTGTAACTATTACTTGATTTTCCTATATCTGGAGATAATACGTGTCTCAGGTGAGGAACATCCCAAGCTTGATCTTTCACTGGTGCAAATAAAGTGTTTTGAAGATAAGTAGCATATGGTAAATGCTGTATACTAAACAGGTAAACTGCGCTATCCTTCATGCACGCTCTGTCTGTAACTGAGAAATTTCGAGGACTTATTTTGATTCTGAAATTTCTGTATCAGGAGTTCACAAAGATGCTGAGTATTCAGTTTTAGACGGAGATAAAATAGAATCATTGCAAACACTCTTAGGTCTTTCATTGGGATAACAGTTCCTGGGTAAGACAATTTGGAGGGGAGATGCAGCCTATGGAAGGAAAAATGTGCCAGGAAACATAAAGCTGATCACAGGATAGGAGGGAAAATAAGTTAGATAAAGAAATCCCAGTGGATGGGATTCCCCTCTTGAGACACTGGAGATGTGTCTTGATTTCCTGCCATGCCACAGACTCCGTACAAGTGGATGTGGAATTGTGATGACAAGGCAGGTAGCCACGTGTCAACTGAGTGATGATGGTGGTGTGTTTGCTCCTGACCTGTCATAAATGGGAGTTAATGTGTATTAGCTTCGATTGCAGTGAAGAGAGTAGTGTAAGGTGATGCGTTTATCATAATCCTACTTCATTTTGCAGTCTGAGCTACTTCGCGTTTACTGCAAGGCAGGGGATGCAAATCCTGACAGTTACAGTTACTATGGCTCAGCTGGCACGTGGTTAGCATGTTAAGTACAGAAAGTTGTACGCCTAGGTCCAAAATAATCTCTGCTTTTCAGTTCCCCATCTGTAAAATGGGGATAGTAGCACTCTTCTATCTTACAGAGATGTTGGGAGGACAAATGCATTGAAACCAGGAGGTGGCCTGTTACCACAGTAATGGGGACCATATGGACACCTTAATATAGAGATAGGCTTTGCACTAGTCCCACATTACAGGTGCCTCCCCAACGCAGATGTCCAAAGGGCAGCCAGGCTCTATGACCACCTCCTGCCTCCGAGGGCACTGCTTTTTTTTTGATGCTTTTATTCGTATCAGCAAAAATCTGCAGTGGGTTCTGCTCACTTCACTGCAAAACCACGTTTTGTGCCCGCAAAATTTTGAAACTTGGCTCACAAAAGAGCAGCACAAATAATGTTGCTGTCCTTCCCTTGTCCCTTATGCCATGTTCTCCACCCATCTTTCCGCTCCAGTAAGCAATGGGACCTGCTGTTCCTTTTATTAATTTGCTCTATGTCATATGTATATTAGTATAGCCCATGAAATATTTTCTGCAGACAAGAAAATAAAGAAGGGCTGTATATCTCAGAGGGTCTCATCCAGATTTATTTCTCTCTCCTTCACTGAAGTTCTTTGCGGCTTCCTTTGGGATGTGCCTTTTAAACAAGTTCATCTCTTCCAGGGAGAGAGGAAAGATCATTTGGAGATTGTTTGCTGTTTACTCAGTCACGCTAACTCATCTTGCCAGTTTTCTGGCGGCCCCAGCCAAGAGCTTTCGCCTCTGACAGCTTCTGTGCTCTCTCCTTCCTCCTCTGATTACGCAGCCCAATCTGTCACCCTGCCGACGGGGGTCTCTACCCTGCTGATGGCTTTCCACACTCGGCAGTAATGACTTTTGGCAGGCCGGGAAGGCGCGAGAGCTTCTTCCCCAGCTTGGAGAGCCGTTAGGCCCTCTCTGCCTGTTAGCTAAAGCACTTTGTGAGGTTCTTTGGTAAATAAATGAGTCATTTTAATCCAACTGACAGCCTGGCACCTGAGCAAGCTGCCTTCCATCTGTACTTCTAGGCCTCATGTAGGCAGCCAATTGTCAAGCTCAGGGCCTTCAAGACCTCACCATTGAGTGTCTTTCAAAAGCAACTTTAGCAATTTCCTTTGCCCTAATTAGATTGTGAGCAATCAAAAGCCACTGCAAAAGTTTTGTGGCTGCGCTGTTTCTGATATTCTGCAGCAATACGCTTTGCTCTCTGTGTGGGGTTTTTGCCCTTTGTTCCCTTGCATCCAACCCCTCTCTCTTCCTCACCACCTCTGTCGCGTGCCATGAGGCTGGGCTGCTGATGGGAATTGTTAGGGGAAGGAATTCCAGCATTTCTGTGAGTCTTCAGGCAGGCTGGACTTTTAAATTGTGCTGTTCTGTTGCCTTGCGGTTGGGATCGGGCCAGGAACGTGGGTAAGGCTTCAGATTATTATTTGGTTGGCTTCAGCCTTTTCTTTAGAATTACGCTGGAATAGTTTCTTTCGCCTTGCTCCTTTGAGATGGGCATTTAGATCTCCTTCTCACTGCCCGCTGAAAGGAAACAGCAGTGATGTCATCTATCAGGTGTCGTATTCTTCATTTCCCTGTTATTAAGGAACGGTGGTGTGAGAAATATATGGGAGGGATAATGCTGTCTGGGGCAATGGAGAAGAAGTGAAAGTAGTGAATTGGAAATCCGTCGGGCTTCTTGAAAGAGCGTTGGCAGCAGGTTAGTGCTTCAGTGTAGGAAATAAACGTAGTGCTAGTAAAACAGGATAACTGCTGTTTGAGCTGCATTCTGTTTCCTGGTACAATGACCCAAAAGTGTTTTTGTAAAGATGTGAGAAGCAAGAAGCTCATGCCTTCCTCAGCAGAGGAAGGCAAATCATCTCCAACTTTTTATCCTAATTCTACCCTGCTGCTGCCTACCGGGGTCTTTGTGAAAAAGGAGCTCCAGGAGACGCAGGTGGACTGATACTGAGAAATCTTTGAGAGTTTGCAAAACACTCCAATTACCAGTAAATCCCAAGATACTTCTGAAAGAAAGCCAAGTTAAACCCCAAGAGAATAGCTGCTGATACATGTCAGTAACAGCTGAATGGAGTTGGTGGCATTGTGAAAGCAGTAGCGAATGTAAGGCTGACGATGGGAAAGAGCCTCCTCCTGAAACAGGCCTGGCTCTTTATCATGATTTTGGTTAACCTTTCAGCTTCTCTGCTTCCTTTGGAAAGTGTGCTTGGGAGTGATGCTGTCTGCAGCAGTGGTTTCCCAGCCAGATGCGTTGAGAAAAGGTATCTTAGAAGAGGAGGGAAATGGTCCTGGTGGATGAGAGGGGTGGTCCCTTTCTCTGCAGTTGTCCACGTGTAGGAGATGAATGCTTGTGACCACAGGGTTATCTGCTGCCCTTGTCCCAAGGTCAGAGCCCTCTGCTCAGCTACAGCCTTTCCTAGACTGCTAGGTGTGAGAAAGAGCACAGAACAGGAAAAGACCAAAGACTTGTCAGCATGGAAGTACATAGCAGAACCAGCAGAATCAGGCGTCAGCACTCCTGTCTGATTGTGCTGTAGAGTTCATAATCTTGTTATCCTGGTAACTGCTGTACACGTTCCCTGACTTCTCTTGATTTATTTTCTCCAGCCTCCTTTAAATGGCTTTTTGTACATCTGTTCATCCGACTCTGGGAACAAGTCGTTTCTTAATGAGCTTGTTGGAGTGGAAGCGCGTATTATTTCAGAGTGGGCGCTGTGGAAACTGTCTCCTCCTTTACTGCAGTTGGAGCCACAAAGCAGCCTGGCTTGTGCTTATGGAAAGGCCTTTGCTGCCAAAACATCAGCTTCCTCGTCTCTTAACGTGTGTGGGAGTCGCATGAAAACACTTCAGTGGGTGGCTGACACATTTTTAGTACATTAAGCTCCTGCTTACATTCTTAATATATTCTATTTTGCGACTAGCTAAAAGATACATGTGTTCCAAAACATTACCTAACAGAGTTAAATCTGCACACCTGCTCTGTTACTGCGCGTGGTGAATGTGAAATCCAAGGAGTATGTGAGGACATTACTAATGAACAGAACATCAAGAAGGGAGATTGAAGCACGCTTGAGCTCCCTCTCCATTTTGAACACTATTTAAACTCTGTTTCCTCTCTGACAGGATATATTTCTGAGCTGCACTGTCTGCAGATAACTAAAGGGTCTCACTCAAGCCCTTCCCCAAGTCGATGGCTTTTCTTACCAGCTGGCACATCAAACCATGTGCCTGACAGTCGCTTCAGATTGTTTTCTTCAGGCCTGAGTTTTGTTTCTCCAAATTAAAGCCAGACTGGTGAAAATCTGAGGCATGGCTGAAGTCCCCTCCTCTTGAGCTGTCCTTCAGCTTCCCATAGATTATACTAAATTCTTTGTTGGCCTTTTATTTTTGTAATCACAGCACCAGGTGACTGCAAGTCTTCTGCTCCTCAGCTTCATATCATCACTTAGGACATGATGAATTGGTTCTTGGCAGAGATCAGTGCACTTTTGGTTGTTCTACTCTAGGCCTAGGATCACCGATCATTTGTTTTGTGGCCGTTTTCCTTTTCATCATTAGCAGACTGGTTATAGTTCTTAGACTTGCAGGAGGAGAAGTTAGCTCAGTAGCAATATTGCCTTCCAGGGGTTTAAATCTGCTTCTCTCGTTGTTAGGGTGGTTATGTGCTACAAGCAGGTCTGTTTCATCAATGAAACAAACTGAAAAACCAAAGGCGTGCCATTGAAGTAGTTGACTCTCTCTGATGTAATGTAAAGGCACTGTAGCAGACTGCTGTAATTCAACACCTCTCTCCTGAAAGAGTTGTTTTTATATTCTCCAAGCTTTGGCCCAAGGTAGTGGAATGCTTATAACTGTGTTAACCTGATAACAGTCTCCCTTGTATTCAGAGCTCTTCAGTAGTTTTGACCTTCAGCCCATCTCACCCAAAAACAGGCACGTAAAATTCCTATCTGTGTAGCTGCTTGTTTCCCAGCATAATCACTGTCCCTGCAGAGTTCTTAATTTGCTGAGATCTGTGAAGCATTTTTACTTGGTAATTTCCTTGTTAATTTTAAAGGATGTCGCAGCACGTGGACTAGACCTGCCTCAAGTCACGTGGATCGTGCAGGTAGGTTTGCTGTGTATGTATGTGTATGTATGTATTAAGTGCAGTCCTGCTTAGACGAACTCCCTTTCCAGTCCAGACCCTCCTTCTGCAGTTAGCTGGTCCTTATGCTGATGCCTCAGGTGTGGGAGACCTGTATATTCCTGACTGCATCTGTGCAGTGATCTGAATGCTTCAGGCTGGGCTTTGCCGGTTTGGGATGGGCTGGGTTAGCTGTAAGCGTTCAGCTGCGTAGTTCAGGTTTCTCCTTTAAAAACAATCAAAAACCCACACCAACACTGCGTTGCTGTTGACAGAAATACTGCCTTTTTAAAACAAAAAAAAAACCCCTGAAACTAGGAGAGGTGGATTGAACCTTAAAAATAGCAGCCTGTCACTTCAAAGAGGATGCTGGGGGCATGAAGCAGATTTCATTTTTGTAAAAGGTTGATAATTAAAGGAAAGGTTAGTTGAATTGGGGAAAACTGCTTTAGAGATTCTCGTGTATCAAGTGACACGTGGGTAAAAAGAACAGGGCACAAAGCATCGGTGAAACAACCTTTTAATTTCTACCTCGTCCCTTCAGGTAACAAATTTGATCTTAATTTAGTGTTTTTAAAAATGAAAGATTCGGTAGCAGCGAGCTAGTCGGAGAAGGCTGGGGAAGTAAAATCTTTAATTCCCAGATCTGTATATTAATAAAGTGTACCAAAGATATAGTTGCCAGTGTTAGAACGCAGTGCAAATTACCTCAAGCCCTGGGAGACTTCTGTGTGTCCAGAAGGCGAAATCTCAGCTGTCCTGAGAGCTGTGTCCAAGAGCAGGGACCTGCAGGGAGCAATTAGATTGCTCACAGCATCTTACTCACACCTCTAGCCAGTAGAAACTTTGCCAGAGGGCACAGGTATAAACACTAGAGTGGGCTTTGGTTGTTGGTTTTTTTCCAGTTAAACTGCTGAGGGCTCATTTCTAAGCAGTATCTCTGTGCATGTTCATTTTTCTAGGAAAGGAGGGGGGAAAGAATGGGGGGGAAGGCTAAAGGGAGGGAAATATGTCACCCTTTATCAGATCTTGCAAATAGCTGGGCATTTTCTCAGTCAAATAAATGAGAGGCTCTGCTATACTGGGTTTGGGTGGGGGCCTCTAAGCAACATCTCGGTTCGGTCGCACAGTCATAGACAGAAAGACAACTGCTACCTGTATCATATGCTGCTCAAGGGACTTAATATCACATCTCTCTTAGGTTTCTTCTATCCAATAACTACCTCTTATTTGCTTCAATCGCAACGAAAACGTAGCCAAATTTAGATTTGCCATATTTAATTGCATGGCTTTTCTCCTAAGTGCGGCGCAGGTGGCACCCCACAAATGTATGGTACTGTATGGGTACTGCTGGGCTTTGGTTGGTTGGAGGATTTAGTGAGAATTTTCTTTTTTTTTGAGAGGGAGAAGCAAACAGATTCCTGATGTGCCTGTATAGAAATAAAATGTAAAAGGCAAAGAGAGACACTGAGATGGGGAAAACTGTCCTATTATCTGAAAGTTGGCCGATGTGTCACATTCACATGTCAAAAAACTGCTGTGGCTGAGGGGGTTGAGTGATGGTTACAGCGATGAGTCCGATGGGCTCTTGATAAACAGACTGATTCCGAGGGAGGTACAGCAGGTGGGTTTTGCTGAGATCCCCTTTGTTTCAGACGAGCAGACTGAGTGTCTCGTTTATAATTAACATGCTGTGTTCTGTTAATTCCTCCCTTCCCTTCTCATGTTCCCTTTTTGAAGTATAACGCTCCAGCTTCACCTGCGGAATACATCCACCGGATCGGGAGGACGGCTCGGATTGGCTGTCACGGGAACAGCCTGCTTGTCCTGGTGCCTTCGGAGGCAGAATATGTCAGCTTGCTGGCTTCTCACAAGATTAAGTGAGTCAGAAACGCGAACAAAAGTTTCAGCTCATCCTTGCTAATTAACCTTCCGTGGCACTTTCAGCGGGACTGTAGCTCGTGCAGGTTTTAATAAGAATTTATTAATTCTCGTGATCCGGAACCAGCCCCAGATTGGCGAAAGGAGAGGGGGATGCATGCGGAAAATCATCCGGCTGGCAGATTGTGTGAGCAAGTGTGTGTGTGTGTGTGTGTGTGTGTGAGATGAGGGGCTTGGAGGAGATGGGAGTTGGAGATCCTTTGCGCTTGGTTGTTATCAGTGTGGCCCTGGGTTCAAGTTGTGGCTATGCGGAGATCACAAGTCAAATGAGCCTGTCAAATGCTAGCTGGCCATCTGCCTGCATAGCACCATATTGTCAGAGATTGTGCTTTCTCTTCAGGAGAGATCCGGCAGAGAAATAGCTGGGGAGCTGTGGGTCATATCTAGCAGGTAATTGGCCCAGATATGTTGTGTGAGTGCCTTGTGGCAAAAATAGAAGAGGTTTCTGCAAGTGGTGCTTGCCCAGTATGGTCCTGGAAGGCAAAGGGCTGGGGGGAACTCAGCAGACCAAAAGCGGGGTGTGTTTCCAGGCTGGCTGAGAATGTTTCTCTCACACCGGCTGTGGCCAGGACTTGGGAACAGGCAGTAAGGAGAGCAAGCCAGGCTGGTGAAGGAGCTGACTGCTCTTCATGCTGGTACTCGACGGCTGACAGGCTATGAGATTTCAGTCCAGGTCTCCTCGCACAGTGGTCCCTTTGTGGGGATAAAAAAAACATTGGTATTGCTAGCAGAGATCACTACCAGGTCCCAAGCCTCCCCAGCAGTCAACTGGAGATGCGACTCCTCTTGCTTCCTGCATTGCTGTCCCTGGCATTTCAGAGCAGCAGCTGAATAGAGTCCCTTTAGTGTTGTTCTGGTGTTGATGGAGTCCTGTAAACTCATGCACAGATTAGTTCTCTTTTGTTTGTTGTGTTTATGTCGGGTGGAGCTGCTTGGAGTCGAATTTGGTTTTGCATCCTTGAAACAAACAAATGTTGGCAGTAAATACAGGCTTATTCTAGGCTGCGAGCCATTTAGTGGTCTAACAAAGAGCCATCCATCATCCCAGGTAACTATCTATTAAGCAGACACCAGCAAGACGTGGAGGGCTAAGCTGACAGGGTTTTTTTTCATGTAACAAACAGCACTGACATTTAAAGGTGAAATCCCACATAATTGTGAATTTTTAACTCCAAGTAGAAAGTTGTATTTTTCCATTTTATAATATTTGGGAAGGGTTGGAGGAAGGAGAGGAAAAATTCCTTCTCTTTTTTTTTTTTTAATTGTTAAGGCTTTTATCCAGTTTTGTTGGATTTTTTTTTTTTAACAAGTTTAAGAAGCAGTGTCACTCACTCACTCACACTGCTAATTATATCTGCTGAGAAGACCTGTTGTTGAGCTAGCCACCGTTCTTCAGCAATCTAGAAGACTGTGCTCAGTGTGTAAGGGGAGCTTTATGTGAATATTTTTTTCTCTGCTTCTCAAATCAGTACGTCCAAACAACTCCAGGGATTGTCTTCTCTTGTTTGTTTTATGTTCTTCATAAAACTTGCTGCCCTGGAGATAAGGGACCGCCGAAAAGAAGGAGTGTGATTTTTTTTTTTCTGCCTTTGACCTCTGTCTTCAGATGGAAGAAAATCAGTGTCTAATTGGCATGGGTGGGCGATTCGGCCTGTTTGCAGTCATGCGTCCTCTGCTCTTCCTACGTAGCAGTGCACGGTGTGAGAAGGGACAGCGGCAAGAAGAGAGCTGATGAATTACAGAGAAGATACGGGAAGGCAGCTCGAAGCTAAAGGCAGCGAGTGCCATCAGCACAAATTGCCGTTACTCTTCATAAACAGAGCATTATGGTGATAATCCTGACAATTTAATTCAGCGCGAGGCTGAAAGACAGCGTGTGTTGGGCTGTCACCGATCCTCTTCAGCGCTGGTAATTTTTTTTTCCTTTATCCTGGGGTCTTCACAGCTCCTGACCTGGGCCGCACACCTTACAGGAATTGGCGTTGTTTCCAATTCTTAGTCTGTTGTTCCGTGTTGGGCTCCAGTCTGCGTTGTGAATGGTTTTTAATTGTTATTTTTATTTTTTTTCTCCTTTTATCAATGAAATTCCCGCGAGGTTTATTGAAATGTAAATACTTCATAAAATATGTATTTCTAAGAAGACAAAGCAGGAGACAGGTCCCCGCCATCTTCAGCTGGTGTAAATGAGTAGCGCCACACTGATTTACAGGAGGTGAGGATCTGACCCAGAGTTTTTCTTAAACCCCTCCACCCACCCCAGCATGCATGGGAGTAAGTCCAGAAGTGTTGAGAGTCGGAAGTAATGAGAGCAGACGTGGCTTTGTTCCTGGATGAAAATCCACTTCGGAATTAGGGATGACTGCCTTTGAAATTGGAAATCGCTCTCAATTAATTTTCACCAGTACCTGAAGCCTCTCCTTGGCTTCCACTGTGGAAAAGCAGCGTTCGCCTTTGCCAAAACGATCTCACTTTGGCTCTGCTGAGATCAGTCATTCCCAATGGGTCTCAAGGAAGCTGTGTGCCTCTGTAACTTTCTTCTCAGTCTTTGTGTGGCTCGAAGTTGTGGCTCCTCTGCCCAGCTGTACATACACGCACGCTGATGTTTTGTGTGCATTTCCCCATTTTTCTGTATTTTTGTTTAAAGGTTAGACTCCAAAATGCTCTGTCTCAGCATAACTAAAGCATTTCCCTCTATAGGGAAGAGGCAAGAAGCAGCAGAAAGTCAGTGAGGTTTACTTGTTGTTGTTGCTTATGTCTCTTTTAGTTCCTTCAACTGCAATCTTGCAGCGCCGGCCTCGACAGCTATCAGATAATTTCTTTATCTCCTAACGGCAGCCTAACTAATTTATAAAGGAGAGCGCATCACCGTGAAGGCACGAGTCATTTCTCTCCCTTCTCCACTTTGTGCTCCCCCTCCCCTGCTCCCCTCACATGCTGCTCCCCGCTGAGAACCAAGTTCACATATCTGTTAGGCTGCGAGCTGGCAGCGCGCCGCGAGAGGGGAGGATCGGCGAGGGGGTGACATATCAGACAAATCAATGTCAAAGGTTTGACGTTTTCATTCATAGCTGTGTCAAAGAAACCTTGGGGGATGGGGAGGTACACTTTTCACTTGCTTAAGCGGTTGCCGTTTATGTTTTAATTTACTGTTACACTTTTCAAAAACAAACAGAAAACCTCGGTTGTCATTTTATGCTCCATTTCCCTTTCTCCCCATCTCTCCCCCACCCTTCTCTGCATCCCCTGTGGAGAAATCTGTGTACTGAGAGTCCCAGCTGCACAGAGGTGAGGCTCCTTTCCCGTGTAGGATATCTTTTGGCCACGTTGGCCCATACCTCTGAGGCTGGGTGACTCTTCCTGCAGACCATCTCTTTTCCTTCACTTACGTTGTGATGATGGGCTGGTGGAGGTTGGAAGTGCAGGTCGCAGGATAAAGGTATTTGTTGCTTTAAGTGGAAAAGGCACAGCTTTCTGTTGTAACACAGGACATGGCAAAGAATTATTCATTCCTCCTTATCAGGAGTTTTGAGATCTCTGAGTGAAGAGAAAGGGAAGATCCTTGTTGGTACAGTTTGTTTCTGTACTTCCTAGAAAATCATCAGTGCCTCCTTTCAGAAACCGCCTGCATCTGTTTGGCCATGTGAGATGTGGGAATCTGAGGAGTGTTGGGCCCCCAAGATTTACCTCTTCCTCACCCTCTAGTAAACCCCAATGAACTCCTTGGCTTCTGTGTAGTATTTATGATTTACTCTGTTATAAAAAGGAAACAAATCTCTTTTCTAGAGATGACCTTTGCCCACTGCTGAAATGCAGCGACTCGAAAATTTGGACCCACAAACTTCAACTTTTAGTATCTGAGTAATTCCCTTGGAAATGAGGCCCAGTTTGGATGCGGCCGTAATATTAATTGCCTGAAACTGCACAGCTGTTCCTGTGTTGTGTCACCTGGTGTGTGTGTGCCCCACAAGACAGTGTTAGAGAGGACGAAGGATGCTTTTCCTTTACATGCATCTCTGGATGGGACCACTTGCATGCTTTAAAATGAAGCTGGCTTTTAAGATTCATTGGTATCTAGGCCGTAGCAGTAGGCCAGCGGGGTCTTGCGAGCAGGACTGGAGAATAAATCATCTGCTTGAAGCTACAGGAAGAATGTGAAGTTGACAGAATGGAAATAAATGCCCAGTGTGAAACGTGGCTGGGGATGGCTGACTGAGTCGCCTTTATTTAAAAAAAAATAGGTTAAAAAGTATTTAAAGTCCCTAATGTGCAGGGCTTTGGTTTTACACTTGTGCTAGGGGAGAAAGAGGGCGAGTCCTCAGAATGGAAAAGAAAATCAAACTGCGTGTTTGGTATCAGAAGTGGCTTTTGAAGCTCTAAATGGGTGTGAGAGTAGGTCCATCAGGAGGTGTGTTTCTGGGCTCTGAGTCCTGCAATGGAGCTAGAGGTTGGAGTGACATAAGATCTTGTGGGAGTGGGGTATGATGTGACTGCATGGAAGGAAACTGGGAGAGACTTGGCTTCATAGAAGCTCCTTTTGATCCTGTTGTTTCCCCATAAACACTTCGTTTCTTTGGATGAGGGTTGAGTATCATCTCCTGCCTTGCCATTTATTACCAGCCTTTAGTTTTTATGTGCTATTTCTTTAAAAGCAGAATAAATTGATTCTGGGGTTTTGTTTTTTGTTTTTTGTCTTCGCTGCTTCAGTGTCTCAGAGATAAAGATGGAGAAGGTATTATCCAGTCTGATGAAAGATGATCGCTTCAGGCTGCACAGACCAGGAAGCAAGGTGAGTTATTCTGCTGATTTGGAATCGCTACCATTTTCATTTACCAGTTAAACATCATCAGTGTTCTTCCCTTAGCTTCCATCTTTACAGTGTGATGGTTGGTGTGTCCATCACGTCAGGCAATGCAGATAATCACAGAACTGCCTTATGTCACAGTTGTCCAATCTTTAACCTGCTGTCCAAAAACCAGTTCTTTCTAACTCTTCAGCCAATATTTTGTAGCAGACAGTAAAGCTTTCCGACTGCAAAAGCTTTATTTTTTTTCCCACAATGCTTCTCTTCTCCTTGACTTTTCTGCACTAAAACTGTTGGAGCTGGCAAATAACATAAAATTGTTTCAAAGAAATGAGCAAAATGTATTTGGTGATGTGCTGTGTAGGCTTTTTAATTATTACCTGTGTTTACTTGGAGCCTGAAACAAAGCTTGCTGGGCTGACAGTCATCTTTGCATTGATTTCTGCAAACTTTGGGTCTGTCGTTGGTTTGTTAATTCACAGCATTCAGTCATTTGCAGTTAATGGCTGAGGTGTTTTTTTTTGCATTCTGTGCAATTAAATCCTTGAAGATCTTTCATTTCGAATGGAAGTCGAGGATGCTTCAAGCATGGTGCAGAATGCTTTTTTCTTTCCTCTTGCTGTGGTTTTGCCTGCTTGTTCTTTCTGCTTTAACATACGTGAGCCTACAGCCTGTCCAGTGCCTTCTCATTTCCTTCAGATGACTGTGAAGAACTGTGGTGTTTTTGGTAGACATGCTTTTGAAAGACACTCTGTTTTCCGTCATGCCCTGTATTTCACAGAAAGCTCCATCTTTGACTACTGTGAGATACGGCTTTGTTTCAAGCTCTTACCTTTTCACTGAAATCACCATATATCCTACTTTTTAAATGTTTGGAACATGCTTATGATATGGTCTGTTAGCTGGTTCAGCAGACACATGGAAATGTAGATGTGCTTTGTTAATGCAGGAAGTATTTAAAATAGCTTTTTGGTGTCCTTTTCTGGCTAGTAAGCCTGTTTGCAGCAGGGCTGATAGGATTGGTATTTCTACCATGCTTTCAAATTGCAACATACACTGCACATTTAATGTAAAATATTCTGACTTAAATTCTCATCTTTGGCTCACCTACTGTTCTCAAAACAAAAACAAAAGAATGCACAAACAACAACATGTATTTGGAAAACAGTTGTTGCTCTGGTTTTAGTTTTGCTGGGTGCTGCTGCCTTGGCATGCCCTGTTATGCCAGCTGCTGTACATAAACAGAAGGAGTTGGTTCCTTTCACCTGCCATCAAAAGTAGGATTGAACTTCTATCTTCCCTCCACCTTCAAAGTGAATGGTATTTTGCTGTTGACTGCCCCGGAGCTGTGATAGATCTGCTCTGGCTGTGGAATGGATTGAACCCGCTGTGGGAACTTAAAGAATTACCAATTTTAATATGACTCAGAATCTTACAGAATCGGGAGTGAGAAATAGCTCATGGAAAAGAAATCTTTGCAGTTTGATGGGGATGAGATTGCAGTAGGCCTGTCAATATCACATAGGCTTCTTGAGGAATTACCTGAAAAATATACTAATGCAATCAAGGATGTTTGAGTTCTATTTTATTGCCATCAGAGGCTCTGTAAGAGGTCTAATGCTTTCTCAGCTGTTGCAGGGACATGCTACCAAGTTTTAATGAAGGTTAATCTCTACTAAATTCCCTAAGTTTGCTGTAAAGGCAGCGCTGTAAGCCGGGGATGCAATGGACACTGCATAGGACAGAGAGAGATGGAGGACCTGTTACAAGGAGCTGAACCCGATCTATTTGTGATGTTGCCATTCGAGAGAGAGTTAGCTTTGCTTATCAGCCCTCCATGCATTGAGTCATGTATATATTATAGTTGTGCACACAGGAATCTCATTATGATGCTCTTCGGTTCTCATTGCCTCAACTGAAGTCCATTACAAGAAGCCCGTTGGAACATGCATTTTTTGGGCTTCTGTGTGCAGCCAGGGAGCAAGCTGAAGTGCCTGTAAAATGTATATTTTATATTTAGGTGTATAAAATATATATGTGGCTATGTCTGGGTGTGTGAATGTTCACCTGCCTACAAAGAGAATAAATTTGATCTTTCAACTTTTATCGAGGGGGGCAGGGGGACTTGGTGAGTTCTGGAGGAGGTGTGTGGAGGTTAGTAAAAAGTTGTTATTAAAACAAAATCCTTCATTTTGTTTTGAAGTATAATGGAAGCAGGAGATGTTAGAGCCAGGGTTTGGGGCTGCTTTTTTTTTTTTTTTCCCCTCCTGCTTTAAGAAAGAATTTTTCCACCTCAGCCTGGTTTTATTGAGTTTCTGTCCTTTCTGCCATTAACAAACCCTCCTAATGAAGTAAGAGGCTTTCAGTTCTTACCCTCACCTCTCAAACCTGAAAGCTGCAGTCTTTATAATCACAAGTTTCTTCTGAAAGAGGTAAGTGTGCCTTTTCCAAGCGTAGCTGTGGGGAGGTCCCCCAGTGTCCTGAGCTGGTTAAGTCACGTTATGGCCAGGCCTTTTTCTTCTTAGAGATGATAGATGCTGTTATCGATTGCAGGTTATGCTAGTGGTTAGGGATTTGCCAGAATAGGTTCATTCCAAGCAAGTACAGGCTAGAAAAAGCTCTTCTATCCCACTAGTTCTCCATAATGACAATAATGCTTATTACTTAATGGATGTAACGAATTCATCTACATGGAGAGTAGATCAAGCAAACCTCTGGGGTAGGCTTTTATCTTTTGGGTCTTGGAAAAGGTGTAAGGGTCTCAAGTGAATTGTCCTGCTCACCTGAACCAGGATATGAGCAGGACTAAAGCTTGTGAAGCATAGGGGATGGCTTCCAGTACACTTCCAGTAGCACTGTGCTGTTTGATCTGCCCAGACACTCGCATGGTGCGCTGGTTTTATTTTCAGTTCGGCTCTGAGACAGTTTTAAATTCAGATTATTATTTTTTTGTGTCATTTTTGTATTATTTTTTAAGATGAACCTCCCTGGAAGGCAGGAATCAAACACGGATATTTTTTTTTTCACGCCCATTAGGGGGCAATTTTAAAATGAGATCTGTCTCAAGGGGCTGAAGGGGATAAAAGACAAGGTGGAGATGGGAGGAGGGGAGAAGCTGTTTTCTGAGTACATTATGTTTCCTGCCATTTGCTTTTTTCATTTATTTCTCTTGGACTGACCTCACACTTTGGAAATTATGCACCTACTTCTTTATCCCTCATTTTTGTCTTACTTTTTTTTTTTTCCCCCAGCACCAGGAAGAAGAGATGCCTCATTTTGAAACCTAAAGGGGGGAATAAGAAAAGTCCTTTGTAATATATTGCCATATTATCACTAAATCCCCTGACAGTTGTGACACAGAAGCAAGTCACCTGTCACTTAAGCTTGAGGTCTCTTTAATTTTCTCCTGGAATTCGCACCAGGCTGTCTTTAATTTGAGGCCTTTATTGGAATTCTGAAACCTTTCTGCCTCCCCGGTGCTCAGATCTATTCTGAGTGCTGTTACAGAATGTATACAATAACCAACAGAGGGATTCAGAAGGGGCTGAAGCACTGTTTATTTAACACTCTGGAGGGATTTTCGTGCTTATTCGGTCCAGGCTACCCGGCTTTCAATATCGCTTTGACAACCGTTATGCCCTTCTCATTAATTTTAAACAGTTAAAACACAGGAAAAAGAGAAAAAGTTTTCATTATTAAAGTGCTTTACTTTTTAATAACAGAGGATTCTGTCCGCCAGGGGAAAGGGCAAACCTCACTAATTTCACATTCATATTAAAAAACGCTGGGAAGGTGACACTTTGTGCTGCCAGGAGGCTTAACAAAAGAAAAGTGATGGGGGCTAGGAGGAGCGGGCGGGTGGGAGAAAGTTTTATGTTTCACGTCAATGGAAACTTGTTAGTCACAATGACGAGTGTCCACTTGGAGAAGGCAGCACCACTTGTAGTTTATTACACCCTTACAGCGGCCCCTCGGGTAGAGACCATCTCAGCTGATTAATAGGAGTGCGTTAAGTCAAACCAAAAGATGATGATGAAGCAGTCTGTGTTGGCCATCTCTGCAGTGAACTGGGAGATGGAAAGAGAGACTGGCAACCTGGGAGGCTCTTACAAGGCCTTAAAACACCAGTGTTGACTTTGCTGGAGGTACAGGTAGTTCAGGCAGTAGGAGAGCAGGAATTCTGTTCCCCATATGTGTTTGTTTCACTGGAGGGTGATGCACTGCTGGGAGCTGTGGGATCTCAAGTTCCAAGGAAGGCACTGTGCAGGGACTTTGAACTGCACCTGGGGTCTTTCTTTGGGTGGATTTTCTGATAGTATACAGAGCAGCAGATCTGGGTCAGCGGAGCTTTTTACATAGGGTGTCAGCAGCATTGCCTGGCTTCCACAGTCCCCAGGGTTCCCAGTCAGCGTGATGCGGCTCTCCTGGACTCGCAGCGGGGCAGAGGGGAGTGGGGGGGGGGGGTTAAGCAGCATTAGATATGCTGGGGAGGAAGATGAGGAGCTGACCAGCATCAAATTACTGCCTTGGGTCAAGTGCTCCAGCTTGGATGCTGGTTCCTATCTGAGTAGCTTTTGAGAGTTGTGGTCCTTTCTTGAGGGAGGTTCATATCCGTGGATGCTTGGCTTTGCACTTTGCTGTCAACTTGCCATCAAGGATGTTTTCTCCTTGTCTACGTTTCCTCTATCTGCCTTGGTAGTTCAGAAGCAGAGCCAACCTCTTTCCTCCTCCCAGTAGTGACTTGCTCCCTACAGTATTTGCTCTCCATTTCCTGAACCAACTCCTACAGTCCAGTTATGGCAAAGCTTGAGAACATTCAAAATTGCCTTTTTGGTTAAGGCAGTTTTTTCTGTCATGCATTTGGTGCAAGGGGCTTATCTTACATAGAGGAACCATGTGATGACAGTTAGTTACATATGGCTTGTTGACAGTGAGGAAACTTCATGTAGACACCAATAATGAGAAGTTCATTTTAGTTGGCTTTGTTCTCAGGCACTGAATTTGGTCTATTCTCTCAAGCATGGACGTGAAGGTAGATCTCCTGCCCTGTGCATGCTGAGAAGGGGCCAGGTGCTGTGGGGAACTGCTCAGGAGAGTTTGAAACATCAATCTGAAAGCCTAAGAAAAAAACTCAAGTCTGGTGAGGCCGGCATGGAGTCTGTGGAGAGTCACTCCAAATAACTGCAGGGGAAATGAGCAGTGGTATCTGGCCTATTGAATCTGAGGAGGAAAAAAAAAAAGGGGGGGTTGGTTGGGGGGGGGAAATACATGAAAGATGTTAGAAAACACAAAATTAAAACTGATTTGCTCTCCTCACCATGGAGTGCTTACTGGCTGCTTTGACTTTAACGTCTTTATCTATAATTTTTTTTTCCTCTAGTAATATTGAGAGGATTACCTTTGTTGGCCCCTGGGTGGTTACTGTGTGATTTTACTGTTATTAAATCTATTGTAAACTGCTTCATTATTCCTGACTCAAATTCTCTCTTTCCTCTTAATCCTCTCTCCGCCCTTGTAGAAATCCTATGGTGTGGACCCTCAGGAAGTCCGGGAGCGGGCCACGGTCCTGCAGACAAGATTTGAGAATTACGTTCACTCCGGTGAGAGGACCATCCGGTGGGCAAAAAAAGGTCGGTGCATTTCTTCTCTGTTTGTTCCAGTAGGGCTCATAAGCTGCCAAGGTTTGCTTCAGGGAAAAGGGTTGAAAGAAACCTTTTTGGGTCCTTTGGGCCCTGCAGGGGGTTGGGATGGGCCCAGAAGGCTTTGTGATGATATTATATGTTAATTTCTCGCATTCCCATATTAAGTGCAAATGAGGTTTAATCCTGGCTTTCAGCAGGATTCACATCTGAGGGCTCTGCCCCAATCATGTGTGCGAACAGAAGGTGTGTTACTCTGGGAAGGTCATGGGTGACCTGCTTCACCACAGCCTGTGCAATACCTGCGTGATGCTTTCAGTTTTGCACCAGGGGTGTTTGAAAGCTGTACGGCAGGATGTCTTGGGAGCAGCTCTCAGACTGGTTGTTGCTGTGTGTGATGGGAGGAAAATGGGAGAGATCACAACTGCGTGCAGAAGCGAGCAAGAAGTAGAAAAAAACAGGATTGATTTAATACTAATAATACCTAAGAACAAATCTGGAGGTTGTGTATCCATCTTTGCCTGGCCAGATATGCAGCTGCTCTCACTGTGCAGCCCCAGAGGCTTTTTCCTTCTGCTTCTCCAAAAGAAAACGAGTGAGGTGGATTTGGGGAAGAAGATGGGAAACTTGACAGGGATGTGGTAGGAACTATATTGCATATACAGCATAAGTCACATACTAAGTGATCCAGAAACAAATGGGGAAGCTGGCCTTTGAGCTGTACAATGTCATCGTGTAACTGAGTGTGAGGAGGCTGTTCTCAACATAGAATTCACATGCAGCATTACAGTAGTTTGAAATCAAGAGACGTGGTTGGGTCTGTTAAAGAGGTCAAAGGGGCTGTTTTTTCTGAATATTAGTAAAACGTTTTTGATTGCACTCAGAAAACCTCTGTAGTCTGCTTATCCAGTGCACCACACACACACATACTCCATATGCACTTGTTGCTGACCTCAACACTAAACTTTTTTTAGTGACAAACGAGAAGTGCAGAATATATGGCAGGAAACGCTGGAGTGTTGTGCATCCCATTTGTCTTGTGCAGGAGTACTCCACCTCTTTTCCTATTCCACTATCTACATATGCAAATTTTCCACTGCTGAGTGGCTTCCATAAACCCCCTCTTCCTCCTCTCTGCCAGGCATCATGAATAATTAACATGGCAGCTGGCTTTTGCTTTCATGGCAGACAATCAATTGGAAACTGTGCCAGAGATGCATTTGTTTCTCTCTTTTTCTCTTTTTCCCCATTTTCTGACCCAGTCAATGTTAATAAGCAGTGTTTTGATTGCAGCCCGCTTTCAGAATGCGAGTGGCTCCCTGCCCGCTCGTCCCTTCTGCCCTTCAGATCCATATTTTCCTAACTCAGATAGTTCGGGGAAAGTGCTGCCCTTCAAACTTGATTGACTGACCAGCAGTTGTGATAGCATGGGAGGAGAGCTGTGGCTGAGCCCTGCTTTCTGAAGGACAAGCTTCATGGAATGTGGAGCCTCTTTTGGAAAGCTGAGGTCTTACGTGGTGAGAGGCGTGCTACTCTGAAGCTGCAGTGACAGGTAGAGCTCAGTCTTCTGAACCTTCGTGCTGCTGTGGTTACAGGAAGGTAGGGAAGCAAACCACTGTTCGTGGTTAGTAGGTGAGAGCAGCTGCTCGACCTCTCTATCCTCAGCACTGTTGTGTGCAGAGGGACAGCAGGGTTACAGGAGCCTGCTGCTGTGGCACAAAGCCTGTGTTGGTGGCGGTTTCGGTGCATTCTTCCTTCTTATTCCCACATACTCTGAACACTGGCAAAATGTCCCCACCAGCTTATCCAGCCATTATCCACAAACCTATCAAACCTCCACTGTGTGTAGTTCTTTGTTTTTTTCCCCTTGTCTTTGCACAACTACAATTCCAGTAGAAAAGAGAGGCTATGCATGGGAAAAGGACCAGCCTAAATCCATTCTCTTACATCAGTGCAAATTTGAAATCTCCCCAGCCCCGCATGCACCTCCTAGAGCTTCTGTTGGGTCTTCATTTAAATCTCATGGGTGCTCTGATGAACGTTAGCAGCTCTGAGCTCCCTAGAGGTAAGACAGTTACGTGAGCTGAGCTTTCACCCTGCTGATGTGGCAGGGCTGTTAGTTCAGATTTGGATTAGTCTCTCTTTCACGTGCTCTGAGTCAGTGCTGGGGCTGGCAGTTTTCTGGCTGGACTTTGGGAAGTGGGGGGCCTTTGGCACTTTGATTCTCAAACGATGATCTGGGGAATGAGTACCAGCAGCTTTTGCCATCTGAAGAACTGTGGGAGATGAGCTCAGCCTTCATAATAACAGGATCTTTAGTATCAACCATTTCAAATGCTGAAAGAAAGACGGCTATATTAACTCCAGTGGGACTGGATTCAGTGCAGGAGCAAGCTCGTGTTGTTCCTTTTGAGGAGTTGCACCCTCTCACGGCAGGTGAATTCGACCAATAACTTTGTGAAAAAAAACAACAGCAGAACAGGGTTGTTGAGAGCATGTGAGCTGGTTTATAAGCCCTCGGAGGGATGGCCTTCAGATGAGACGGTGAGACTTGGTGTTTGGAATTTAACATTCTCTTTTTGGGAAAATACAGGTCTCTTGATGTTCAGATGCCTCTAAAACAGTAACATTGTGAAATTGGGAAGAAGGTGCAAAAAAACTCAATCTTTTCTTCTCATCGATTGGGAAAAGGAGTTCGCTTTGCTCAGTAAACAGAGCTTTGATGGATTCCCTGGGTCCTTCCAGGAGCTGATCTGCTAAAATGACATTTTTATTACTGTTCATAAACTCCAATCTCCTGCTGCTGCCAAGAGATTAGACATAAGCTGTGGGCAAACTTGCTGGTCCGGTGGCTCAACAGGCAAGGGCAGGAGAGGTTAGAGTTTAGAGCTTGCTGCTGTCAGGGACTGAGAGGGAGAGAGAGAGATGAAGGTGGTGGTTGGGGTGAGGGCTGGGGAGGCACGGGAGGTTTAGAAGCAGAGGAGCAGTCAGGGGATTGTGGGGAGGCGTTTTCTGAGCTGTGGAGTTTCCTTACTAAAAGTCCTTGTATTCCCTGTAGCAGAGAGGACAACCTGGGTATAATGTTACAGGTACATTGAGGAGCAGTGCTGGTGTTCGTATTAGTGGATGATTGTCTTTGGAGCAATGAGCCCTGAGGGAAGGGCATTACAGGAATATAAAGATGTGAAAGAGGAAATTTGCACGCTATCCTATTATTTTTCCCTTCTGAGAAGGTGAGCTCTGTTCTCAGCGCGATGATGAGTCAGGAAATCCGTCTGGTTCTCAGATATTTATAAGGGACTATCTAGTAACTGGTGAAAAATGCATGCGCTGCTGGGATTGTAATATCAGAGGAATCTTCCTGTGCCACTTCCATGCTTCGATTTCCCTTTCTTCATCCCTGTATCCCTCTATTCCCTGTTTCCCCCTTTCTGCTACCTTTTGATGTCAACAACTCTTCATGTGAGATGTGCTGCAGACATTGCCCTCTGTGGCAGAAGGGGCATCCTTACGAGAGGCAAAACTAATGCAACTTAATGCAGTGTTGTTTCAGTTCCTAACCCTTCTCCACCACCTTTCTTCTCCTTACGGGATTGTACCAGTGCTATATACAACCTTCACAGATTTTTAACGTGCCAACCTTATTCACCAGCTGCTGACCAGAAGGTGTCCCAAAGGACAAGACCAATGTCCTTTCAGCTGGAACAGCTGAATCTTTAAGTATATATATATAAAGATGCAGTAGCAAACAGAATTCACTTCTGTTTTGTGTGTGGTTTTTTTTTGTCTCCCCAGCGCTGCAGTCTTTTCTTTGTGCCTACGCTGCCTATCCCAGAAGCCTCAAGCACATCTTCCACATCAAATCTATCCACCTGGGTCATGTGGCCAAGAGCTTTGGCCTGAGAGATGCTCCCCAGAACCTGACTACTCTTCCAACTGCTAACTCAAAGAAGAAAAGCAAACTAAGAGCAAAAAGGTAGGCCAGCTTGATGTTCTCAAGCCAAGGGATGCCATGTGCCAACCCAGGGTGTGCATTGCTCCCTGAAGTTCTTGCGGTTGCTCCAGGAGTTCATATGTGGTTGCTGAGAGTCTAAATCATGCTGAGCCATTGGCTTAGGTTGTGCTCTGAGCTGTTGTTTAATTCTCCCTTTCTCCCCAACAGCTGTAGAATGCCTAAAACTTATGTGTATTAAGCCAACTTGCTTAAACATTTGAATAGGAGTGAAGTTTAAAAAAGAAAATTAGCTCACTGTAGTTTGGCTTTTTTTGAAAGAAGGTGTTAAGTGTGGAGAAGTGCCTCCATGGACTAGCCTGGGTTTTGCTGCACCTTTTCTGTTTTCTTAGCACTTGAAACACAAGCAGAAGCAGCCTAATTTTTGTTCATTTATACTTCACTCCAGAACTACTTTGAAGGATCAGGAAGGGCGCAGGCACCGTTCCAGAGTAAAGCATGAGACTTCCCATATATTGGAGTGATTCTCTGCCTTGCACTGGTCCTGGTTATGATAGAGTTCCAGCAGCAGTCCTGTCAGAGCCAAACGCTTCCACAGTAGAAGCTGCCAGGTTTTTCCATTCACATCCTGGTTTCCAATCACGCAGTCCTACACAGATCTGTGATTCCTGGCTTGGGAGCAGCTGCAGTAGCAACTCTGCCCTCATCCCTGTCTAGGGAAAGTCTCTCAGGAAAGGCTGTGTGCATAATTGCTTGCTGTTGGTATATGGCATGGAGCGATAAAAGCATCAAGGAAACTGCAGAGGAATGAGTATTTTCACTTTTCGAGTTTGACCATTCTGCTTACTGTGATCCAAGGCAGTGTGAGTGGTGATTTATCTCACAATACACTTCTTCCTTCCTGGCCTTGACAAATGCCAGTTACTCTCCCCTGTCTTACATCTGTTCTAGTCTCCTAGGTACACCTTTCCTGCATCAGGAATCTGAGATTCCTTGTCAAACCTGGAGGAGAAAAGCTCCAAGTACTCTCCTCTGCCTGAGATGGAGCTGAAAATGCTCAGTACCTCTCACCCTAGGTGCTTTGAGGTGGTTCCATGAGGCAAATAGTCCTCCCTTCTGAGATAGCAACATTAAGCTCTTGCGGTCTTCCCCAACTCAACAGCAGACTACAAACTACTGGCTTGCCTGTAAAATCACTGCAATAATTCAAAGGAAGAAAAATCTTTCTTCTTTTCCTGGTATCAGTTGTGACTCCTTCCATGTAATTGTTGCTGCAAACCCCATTAGCCATGCAATTAAAGCACTAATCCACTTAATTGTTCCTAGGCTGGTGACATCTCTTGCACATGTATGTATTTTGGAGGGGGGGGAGGGGGCTGAGGGAGGGAAGGAAAGAAAGAATAGGGAAAGGATTTTAAAATAAAAAGTCGGAGACTGCATTGTCCTGCTTTGAGAAGCCACCAGGGACAGAGCACCGATCTGCCTCCTGCTTCAGCTGACCCTCACCAGCAGATGGGCAACAGGATGGGAATGCCCCTGTGAGGGGGGATTTAACGGAGCTTTATTTCAGGAAGAATAGCCTGATTAGCTGATAAAGAGCATGTAAGATGGTATGGGGTGGGCTTTGATGTCTTGCTGGCCCAGCAGGGTGTCAAGCTATGACTGACAGTAGCGTGTCACAGGATTACTTGGCCTGCAACAATGCCTCTCTGTGTTCCTATGATGTTGCTATTCTGTTAGAGCTACTTTTTCCCTTGTTACGCACCTCTTCTAGACAGCATTCCTCCTCCCCAAGTCTTCATCCTATTATGGTACAGACAAGCTCAAGATACAGTAGGTAGTTTAGGCACAGGATGCATGGGGTTGGGGGATGTGGAGGCGTTGGAACAAATGGTCAGAGTGATTTGAAAGCTCATTTGCACATGGGTCGTACAATTACAGCTCAAGGCAAGTGGGCAGACTTTGCATGGGTTTGTCACTGCTCAAGCTCTGGGTTTCAGATCTGAGAACATCTGGAAAGTTAAAAACCTTGCACAAATAGTCCGTTGGCATACAGCTGTTATTGCCTGTGGAACTTATTTCTAATTAACTTTGTTTAAAAAAAAAAAAGAAAAAGAAGGGTATATTAGTATTTAAGGGACAGATTAGAAAACAGTGGATATAGATTGAAATTCGGTATCTGCTAACGTAAATTCAAGGTAGCTCTGTTAGTTTACAGAGAATTGCTTTTGATTTCACACTGACGAAGCAGAGAGCGGAATTTAGACTGCCGTAAAAAGACAAATGGTTTTTAATTGTAATATGTGGGGCTTGAAATGATAGCGGGGTAGTCACGGGGCAATCTTTTTAATTATGTTTCTCACGTGATACCGTGAGTGCTGGTTGTATTACACATTGTCTCCAAACATCTGATACTTGTTTTTAATCAGTCTGCTCGGTAAGACCTCATCTCTCAGCGCCTGCCCAGAGAAGAAAAAACAGGCAGTCCAGTTGGAAGTGGGGTAAAGGGAACCATTAAACGTTTCTTTAAGAGGACAAAGAAAAGTTGCCGTTTCTTTTGAAGTCTCCTTTTGTGCTTAGTGCCTCCTTAAGGGAGCCTGGCTGGGGAAAGTGGGACAGGAAGATGTGGCAGCCAGGTGTGTGATGGTTCAGTGCTGGAATGTGGAAGCAGCCTTCTCCTGAACAAGTGTGTATAACTTCTATGTATTTTTTTTTTTGTTAATCTTTATGTGCAAAGCAGCTGTCCCCTTAGCCACAGCAGGCTCTGGAATACCCAATCTGAGGATGGCAAAATCACGTGCTCATGATTTGTTTGGAAGTTGGAATGGTGTATTTATGTAAGCCACATAAACTAGATACTGTATATTGAGTTACAGTACATCAGCTTAGTAAGTGCCTGAGCTCGTGCTTTTACTGAAGGTAGGTGCAAGGAAGCTGATCCCACTTCCATTGAGGGATTAACTGTCTTTCACTCACTGCAGAGAAGCAGCTTGCACAGGAAGCAGCTGACATGCCCAATAGACATGTCTTTTGACTCCTTCACAATGCAGATGCCGAGGACCTATTGCCATTCCCCCAAGCCTCCCTGTGCTGCTCAGTGTTTTGCACTGTGAATCAGCAGGGTTTTATGGGATTCTGTGGGGGACTGGTGGCCTGTTTCTTTTCCCTATTGATCTCTCTGGAAGCCAAAGGGTTTCACCATAATGGGGAGTCACAACTTAATTTGCCTTGTTTGTGGACTCATGCCATTACAAAGAAAGAGATAAGTCCTTAAGTTCAATGGATTCTGTGGAACTCATTGCTGCAGGAGTGCTCAGAAAGGTTGAATATTAAATGCAGTCATTGCTGCTACAGCATGTGCATTAAAAAAAAAAAAGTGTAAAAATTAAGGTGAAAATCCTCTCAACTTCAAGGTTAAGTCAAACCTTAGGTAATATGGGATCAAAGTAAGGCGTACAGGATGGCTCTGTTTGAGGGGATTGATTTACATCATTATTACACCAGCATTGCTTTGAATATGAGTATTGTTAGGCCCTTAAGGTTTTGGCTGCAAGATTGTTATTCAATTTCGTCTCTCTGTGTTGCTGAAATAATTGACTTTGGTAGGTGTGCAGTGCACTTCACTGTTTGGCTGTCTTGACATGAACACTGCTCTGCTCTGACCGTACTGCAGCAGCACTTGATGCTCGATCTGACCAAGTAATAATTTTGTGCATTCCGCTCGAGCCAGTGTTTACATCAGCAGATAAGAGGCCCTAGTCTGTCTGTTGGGAGCAGCGCAGGACTGCTGATGGATTTCTTGCCCCCCACTCCACTAAAAACAGCAATGGAAAAACCAACGCAAACAGGGTTGCGTTGGCTGCAGATGGTTCATCCAACACTATAAGTAGAAAAAGCAGGTGTTGCAGCAGCCCTGGCCCAGAGGTAACCCAGCTCTGCTGCTGGCACAGTTTCAGAGAGCTGTTGGAGATGCTGTCAGGCAGATTGATAGCACACTCCATGTTGAAATGCTTTCTGATAAATGAAACAACCTACCTCAGTCTCCTCCAAAGACACCCCATGAGTTCTGGGACTGTGCGTCAGAACTTCATACTCTGTCTTCCTCAGCTGAAGCAATCTGGGAACCCTTGGTTGCTGCAGATGCTGCAAGTTGGTTAAAGGTCGTCACACTTGCTGCACTGCATCACACCAGCGTTCCACAGAGCTCGAGACAAAGGAACGGCCAGCAGTACTGACTAAGAGGAAGGAGAAGAAAAAGCACGCTCACCATTTAGGTAAAAAGAGGCATCTTCTCTACCATCAAATGATGCCTGAGAAACCACGCACACGTGGGTGCACTGCGATGACTTGTAGGAGTTTTTAGTTCAGAGATCAGCTTGCAGTCCAGCTCAGTAATGAAGCAGATAAGTCAGCGTGGTACGTGTACTGGAAATTTGGTATGAAAATCAAAAGTGGCTGCAGAGGCTCAATCCTTTCCTTAGCAGTGTTCCTCATTCCTTTCACACCTGAATGTTTGAGAATCTCCACATCCGTGGTGAGGGGTATGGTTTAGTGGGCATGGTGGTGATGGGCTGTGGTTGGTGTAGATGATCTTAATGGTCTTTTCCAACCTCAGTGATTCTGTGATTTGAAGCCGATCACACGTGTTGCAGTCACGTTAGGAGGTCTTTTGTTTGTTTTTGATGTCAACAACGATTAGCGTGGATGGTTTTTTAATGATACTCTGAAGCAGAGCAATGAACTGAATTATGGGATTGAAAGGCATTGCAATCCAAAATTGTTGGGATTTCCTTTGGGAGGAGGGCTGGGCAGCTGGTCACTGTGGACAGTGACACAGAGAGGCCTTGTGCTTGTGTACAGGGATAAGCTCCTCCTAATGTGCACACTGGGGCCGTTTCATTTTCTGAGTTACGATTTCTCTATTCCTGTCTTGCTTTCCCCCAGCTAATAAAACCAGCTGTTTTCTCATCCATCTGAGCATTCCTTTCTCCTTTAAGCCCTGCTGAGATCTTGGCACTGTAGCACATGGAGATGGTCAATCATTAGTGAATATATATATATTTTTTCTCTGCGAGTTCCCCTTCGTTTCAGTGTTTTGTAGTTCCCCACCAAAACACGAACTGTTGTTTGGAAGGAGGAATTTAAAGGGCTGTGGATTTCAGTGCCCGTTATCAACATGATGTGTTCTCATTAGAGCTCAATACAGCATGATATCTAGACATGAGATCACAGAAAGAGATGCTGACAATCCATGTGTTTATCCAGTGATGGGAACATGGGTTCTGTCTGTGTTGCAAATGTGTCTTACGTTTCCAGCCGTTCTGTGAAGCTTTTTGCCAGGTATCTGGTATTGCCACACAGCTCTGTTCAATTAGCATCACACCAGCCCTCGGCAACAGGGAAATACAGACATCCCGGGTTATGAGGTGAGAGAATGGACACGAAGGACAAAGAGGTTAAATACTTTGCCCAAGGATGCTCAGAGTGTGAGTACTGAGGTCTCTCTCCGTTCTCCTGGGCTTTGTCTCATAACCACAGGGCACCTTTCCTTGTTAGCTTGGCTCCTCTAGCAGAGCCCTGGAGACTTTGGCCGGTTGAGCAGAGGAGGGGATGTACAGTTAGCAGCAGCACAGCAGGGATAAGGATCTGGCCGGGGATCCTGACCTGGTGCACTTTCCCTGCGTGCTGTCACTGCAGCCTGTCACTGTTGCCGGTGGCTCTTGCATCTTGTGGTTAATCGGGGCCTTGACAGCTGTTTTTCTACTTTCAGTGATCAGCACAGGTTCCACAGCACAGCTCCATTGATTTTTGTGGCCCTCGTTAGAGGGAGAAACCTCTCTTTTTTTTCTCCCCCACATCCTTATTTTCCCGAGTACAGCTGATCACTCCAGCAGGGGGTATTGATTTACTAATTGGGCAATGATTTTACCTGATTGATAATAAAGTGTTGGACAACCTCCCTGCTGAGCTGAAATTCAGCCTGGCAGCTACTGGTGGATTACTTGTCCTTTTGCAGCAGATAGTTCCATGTTGTTAAGTAAACTGATCTGTTGCTTGGTAACCCTGAATTACTGTAGTAAACACTCAGAGACGCGACGAAAGTGTCAAATAGAAACTTTGTCAAGTGAATGGAGGGGTCTGGGCAGGGAATGCAGCTGCAGAGGTACCCTACAAAGTTGTTCCAGCAGAGCTGAGTGGCTGAGGGCACACCTTGCACTGGGGCTGTTCCTGCACCCCCTGGAGCCCCTCGGTGCTGCAGTGCCACATAGGTGTGGGAAGGCAGTTTGACGAGGTGCATCTGTGGAGGTACTGTAGGTAGGGCTTTACCAGCAGCATAATTGCTTCACTAGAGCTGATTCTGTCTTTTTCCTTTAGTTTCTTGTGGTTTCAAAACAGGCAGTGGCTGTGGTGCTGTGTTTCTTTGCTATGTCCAGTCTCTGACCCTTCTGTCAGCTCTGAGTTTGGGTCTTAAATTAGTGAGAGAATGGAGGCTGCAGCAAAGATAGCAGAATTTTCTCTCCTCTGTCTTCTAGGCTTTATATCTTAGAGAAACCATCTTACAGAGGTAACCATCACACCATCCTTCTTACCATTCAGAGCCTTCCTATTGAACGCGCTCCAGCTGTGAGAACTACACAGGGATGGAAAATGAGATGTGGAAGAGGGGCGAGCAGATATCCCAGATAGCCAAGAGTTTGCTTCCCTTCCCTTCCTTGCACGTTGGGCCTAATGAATGAGTTCATCTGTTGCTGCAGCCAAGGATCTGTGGTCCCCAGCATGGTTCTGCACACCTGAAGGAACTGTGTAGGGCAGTGCTGTATGGCTGCACCCTTTAGGACTGCTGAGGTCCACGTGTTATCAATGACGCATGCTGGGAATGCATGTCGGGCTTCTGTCGGATTCCTTCGTTGTACTGAGGTGGACTTCTGTTTACTTCTCAGGAGAGGTTTGAGATCTGGTTCTGGCCTTTGTGATAAACCAGAGGGTGGGATGTGCAGACACCAACAGCTGTGGATGTCCCCTCGTGCTCAGGACTGCGGGAATGCTGTAGGGAACAGCGGGTCCTCTGCCGAAGAGACTGCAGTTCAGATAGTTAAGAGAGGGAGGTAGCAGCAACGAGGATGAAATTTGCCCAAGGTCACAGAGCAGGACAGTGGCAGAACTTGTGGTGGAAAAATGCTGAGTGGGTTTTTATATTTATAGCTGGCAGTTCAGGGCTGCAGGGAGATCCACGTCGGAGTTTAGAGGCTGGGCAGAATGCGGCTTCCCTTGCAAAAGCTGGTCTCAGGAGAGGGAGTGCTGCAAGGTGCATGTGATGCCTGCAGGACAGCGCAAGGGAAGAGCCTGCTGGTGTTACACCCTTGAAATCATTTTTTGTTGATCGTTTGTTTGGGGTTTTTGCTTTCAAGCTATGGATTTCAGCTCTGTTTATAAAACGTTCCCATTGTTCGGTGTCTTAGAGCTCTTAGTCTTTTTCATTATTATTACAGTTTTCAAACTGCTGTGTCACCTAATTCATCAGCCTTCAGCACAACCTTCCCTCCTTCTCCCCACCACCCCTGCAAGAGCATTTGTACAGAACAAAGGCTTGCTTTTAGAAACGGCACGATATTTTGCCACCTTTGTGAAAACCTGTCACAACAATATCTAATTTTGCATGAGATGGAATTTCAAATCAAGCCCCAAGAAAAGGAAGCTGTTCTTCTGCTAATGTGCAAATGTCACTTTCCGCAGCTGTAAAATAAGTAACCCACCTAGCAGAGCAAAGGAAAATCTAATTCCTCTTCTCTTCCCCCTGCCCAGGTCTGACCTTCTCAAGAAGATCCATGGCAAACATCGCCTGGCTGAGATCTTGCGATCTGAATATTCCAGTGGGATGGAAACCGGTGTATCCAAGGTCAAGAAGAAGAAGAAAAAACAGAGAAAAACTGGCAACCAACAGATCCCAGTATGAGCCAGGAGCTCCCAGTCATTTGCTGCACGACCTGCTGGAGTGCATCAGCCAGAGGTCAGGGTGATCTGCCAGACTGACTGACGAGCGGTTCAGTTTGTCAGGCAAATATGGGGAGGGGTCTTGGAGATGCTGACCTCCTCCCTCTTATCCCATAGTTCCGAATGGAATTGAATCCAGACGTGTCCTGTTGCACTGCTGCAATTATATGTGGCTTCCTGAGGATGCAGCTTGTTTCTAAGGTGATATTTTGTGAGAAAAATAAAGGAGTTTAATTATGGTTTTCTGAGAAATGTGATGTCTGTATAACTTCAAAGTGAGACAAGCGTGTTCAGAAAGGAGACACTTTCCTGTTGAAAGGACCCACAGAAACACTCTACAACGTGTTTGCTTGCTTATTTTTAGCCAGAAAGCAGTGGTGGCGGAGGAGGTGTTCAAGGTACTCGTCTAGGAGGAGGGAGAGGAGGCTGCTGCTTCCCCTGCTGCTGTCCAAGGGGACGCTTCTGCTCCTGTTACAGGTAACGCACCGAGTCGCTGCCACCTCCCCTCTGTGCATGGGGACAAAAGCTGTCCCTGGACACTGTGACTCAAATGCTGCCACCTCCCAGGAGTCTCCCCAGATTCAGTGAAGTTGGTCTGCTTGTGGAGAACTCTTCAGTGCGGTGACACATGGTCCCTTTGGGGCAGAGCTCATGGGCACAAAACTTCATGTCAAAAGTCTGAGTTTGGGAACAAACGTTGTCACCGTAGGAAGGAGCCAGAGTGGAATCCAGCAATCTCCAAACTTCTCCTTGCCTGCAGCGTATTGTCATACCTAATTATGAAATGCAGAATACGTATGAAATGTCTCACCTCTCTGAACATGAAAGCCTTAGCAGAGCCTTGCTAACGCTTCCCCACTAGTAACCCAGGCTTTCAAGGTCCTCCCTGCTTTGGCTCGGCCTCACACTGTGCTTTATTTCAGTGTGTCCCAAGCCAACAGATTTCATCTCGTGCTTTTCCCATGTGTTGGGGTTTTTTTTTTTGTCCTCACTCTTCCTTCTCTCATCAGCCAATACCCATTACTGAGTGTGATCCTGAACGCACCAAGGCTGGCACTCGTTCCCCATCGCCCAGCATGGGGAGACCAAGCTCCGGTGGGTTTTGTGTGAGTTTGGAGTGGGGCGAGCAGGGTTCCAAGCAGGAGACCTGCAAACCCCTACAGGTGCTCGCCCAGCTCACCGTGCTGCTCCCAGCACCCCAACAGCCCTGAGCCTTCCTCCAGGGAAGGGACGGAGCGCAGCCCATCCGTGTAACGTGGGGCCAGAGGGGGTTCCAATCCAGCAGCAGAAGGGGACAAAGTCACGAGAACAATACCCACTTTGTGAATACAGAACCGAGGGCACCTGCTGTTGGGCTGTAGTGAGTCATGCTAAGGGCTGTAGGAGGGAATAAATCAGTCCGAAAGTGTTTAATTTCTCAAGTGAATGCAACTCTTGAGAGCCAAAATGATCCTCCTTTCCTCCCAGGCAGTTACCAAACAACGCCGATTTTACTGCAGTACTTTTTGACTATTTAAGAAAGATGTTAAAAAGGCTCCAGCAGAAAATTAACTGTGTTTTTGCAGAGAGAGAGAGAAAAATAATAATAATAATAATATTTATTAGATTAAGATTAGGCCAACAAAACCCACCTGGCTCTGTGATTGCTGCTTGGCAGAGCAAGCAGGTCTGAGCCAAATGTCAGCTTAGAAAACAGAAAAGAAACCCCTGAGGATGAAAATGACTCAGAGAGAGCAAAGCAGGGAGTAAGTTTGGGAAGAAGAGATCTTGTGCGTGAGGGGAGAGCAGCTGAGCTTCTGGTTCGCTGTCACATACGAATTAATGGAGGCTGTTGGTAAGTTCATGGTCATAGCAGCTCTGGCCATCAGCACGTCGCTGAGACTCCAGGAAGTCGCGTTGCTGTTGGCATCGAGTGGGCGCCTCACCTTACAGACACGGTGATGAATAATGCGACGATCTCTGTTAGCAGGGAGGTCTGGGTTAATGGGGCGGTTAGGGAAAGGAGGAGGAGATTGTTAACAGGGAAGTCTTAGAGGAAGTGGGCACACCTGGTTTGCTTTTAATAAACTTTAGAGCCAAAGTGCAAAAAGTTGATGCTGAGACAGCAGGAGCCCAATTCTGCCCTTAGTTGTGCTTCAGCAGCTCTCCGTAACAGCAGCACCACGGAGCCTTCCTCTCGAGCTCCTCTCCAGGTGTGGGTTTGCCTTCCCTGCTGCTTCTCTGCACCCTTCTGGCTCCATGTCCTTCCCAGCAATGGGAGCCCACATCCTCTGCTCCTTCAGGCCGGGCTGTGCGCTCCCTGCCCTGCAGCCGGGGCACCCAGAGCGTGGAGGCTTTGGGAGAGGGAAAAGCAGAACAGGGGACCTCAGTGTGGAGGGCACAGCTGGGCGGTCACACACCAGGCACCCTGTGCCCTGCTGCTGAGATGGCTAATTAGGGGAGAAAGCAACAGAGCCTCCCTGCTTATACTGGTTTATATCCTCCATCAGCACAGTGAGGGGGCAGGAGCATCTCTGAGCTCTCCATTTTAGTGCAGCATCGCCCGCATTCAGACAGAAGAGTAAAACAGCAGCTAAAACCACTTCTGGTGGTTTCCTTCCATTTGTGTCTCTCAGTGTGTTGGCAAAGCAGCTCTCAGTCCTCACCTGCTGCCCATGCCCCGGTTAAAGCTGCGGAGCCAGGAGGAGTCGGCAGTCATGGGAATGGGTTTGGGGGTCCTGGGCCTTCACAGGGGCTGCAGAGCTCCCCCACAGACGATTCCTGTCTCAGAGCAGAGCCCGCCACGCACGGCACTTCTCCCAACCCTTTTTTCTTTGGGAGCTGCCTTTGTTTGAGTGCCGGGAGGTCCCCCCTCCCTCAAACCCACCCTTCCAGATGCGAAAAGGCAAATTGGGATATCGCAATTACCGACGTGTAACGAAGCCTTGTACTTCGTTAACGTCGGAGGAGGAATCAGCCACGGCTACAAGGACAATTAAATATTAGAGAGCGCCTTTGATTCGCGTTCCTGCTGCGCGGATGGGAGGAAGGCTGCCTGCCGCCCGCTCCTCTCCTTCCCGTTCGCCCCACGGAAAGCAAACCCGCTGCAAGTTGTCCTTTGATCGATTTTTAATATGATTTTAAAGAGTTTTGTTTGGGCCTCATTCTTATTCAATGAGATTAATTTAAAGCACTTATCCCCTGGGTTTAAGTCAATCCATGTCGGATTGGGGACGGGGTTTGTTGCCCGCGGAGGGGGCTGTTTGCAGGGCGCTCTGAAAGACTCCTTTCCCACTTCATTAACCCGGAGCTGGGAGCAACCCCCCCCCCCCCAACACCCCCCCCATTCCTTCTCCTCGCCGAGGTCCGGGGATTTACCAAACTCCCCCATTCACATGCAAAGGATCCGCTCCGGCCACAAAAGCCGGGGCTCTCCGCTCGGAGCGTGGCCGCGCATTTCTCGGAGCCCCCAACCCAAAGCTCCGGGGACCGGGCGGGGAGCGGCGCGGAGCTTTGCTCGGTCGAGGGGGGGGGGGGGGGTGAGTTCGGGGCCGGGCGCAGCCCGCAGCCCATCTGTCGGCTCCCGGAGCCCGAGAGCCGCTGCCCGGCTGTCCCGGAGCAGCTGCCGGGCCCACGGCCGCAACCATCTGAGCGACACTTTTCAAGGGTGGAAACAATCCATTTTCCAAAGCGATCATTTAAAGCACTTAGGCAATTATACGCTTAAGATTAGCGTTAATAATTCACCGGGCGGATGCCGGCAGTGGGAGCGAACCCCACTTTCCCCTTCCCCCGAGGAGGGGTGGGGGGGGGAGAAGGGGGGGGAGGGCAGAAAGCCCGGCGCAGGCAGGAGCCGTTCGTGTGTAAAGAAGTTTATTTCCACATTTAAAAAAGGGGGGACGGGAGCGGGAGCTGCCCCCGAGCTCCCCCCGCCCCGGCCGGGCCGGCCCCGGGATACAGACGGACAAAGCATCACTTACACAAATACGCCCTCAGGGTTCACAAATAAATAATTCATATACATTTCTCGCACCGTATTTACATTCGCCGCTTTTTGTTTCTTTTTTTCTTCTTCTTCCTTTTTTTTTTTTTTTTCCTCCCTTTTTTTCTTTTTTTTCCCCCTTTTTATTATTATTATTATTTTTTTTTTTTCAGGTTACGGAGGTCCCAAAGTGTCGCTGCGGCGGACGGGGGGGTGGGGGCTGTCGGTACCCCCCGGTTCTTCCCGATCCCGAAGCAGGGCCGGGACGGGTGGGGAGGCGCCTTCCCGGCTCCGGCCGTACTGGGGGGTCGGGCCGGGCAATTGCTTGGAGGGAAACCCACCCCCTTCACACCCCCCACGCCCCCCCCCCCCCCACTCCCCCCGGGCAGGCCCTCCCCGCGCCCCCGGTGCAGCCTCGGATTGGGCGGGGGGTGGGGAGGGACCCGCATCGCTGCCCCCCGAGGGCACAACGGGGTAAAGCGGCCGCAGTCCCGGAGCCGGGTGGGGGGGCGGCTTTTTTTGTTCTTTCGTATTTCATATACTAAAAAAAGGTGTTGTGTGTGTGCGTGTGGAGGATTGGGGGGGAGGGGGGGTCTCGTTTATATATATATATATATTTATATCTAGGGGGGAAGCGGGAGTCTGTCGCTTGCTCGCGGCCCCAGGGCTGGGCTGGCCCTCTCCGGCCCCCCCCCTCGCCCAGGGTTCGGGGCCGGGGCTCACCGGGGCTGCGCGGCCCGGGGCAGTACGCCGGGCAGTGGGGGTAGCGGCGGGGGGGGCTCGCTGCCGCCCTGCAGTCCGTGGATGAGGATGCGGGGCACCAAAGGTCTCTGTAGGGCCGGGGGCGGAGCGCTGGGTCCGCGGTACAGGTAGAGGGCAGCGCCGGGGTCCAGGTTGGAGACCAAACTCTGCGGGTAGAAGTAGGGCGAGGGGAACATCCTCTGCAGGGCTGAGTAGTTGCCAGCCTCGGCCAGCAGCTCCAGGCCCACCGCCGTCTGCCTTTTCCATTTGGTCCTGGGGGGGGACAAGCCGAGACAGGGGGTCAGGGATGGGGCTGCTCTGAAAGACGCTCCCGGTTCTTCCCCCCGCCCTTGAGCATCCTCTTCCCTCAGGCTCCTCTCCCTTGCCGCTGGATCCCGGGGCGTCCGGAATAGGATGGGATGGGATGAAGGGACGTAGCCCTCATTAACGGGACGAGAGGATTTAGCTGCCCCCGCGCAGCCCGGAGGCACCGGAGCCCCAAAGCGGCCGCGATACAAATCACTGCGTTCCAAACCGCGACCGGCACGGTCCACCTTTCCCTGTGCGCAGCCCGCGGGTAACGAATCCCGCACCGCGCAGGGTGTATCTCATGCGGGACGCGCACCGGGCAGCCCCGCCGGCACCGAACCGGGGTGCGATGAGCAGAACCGGCGCCACAGCGCTCCCGAATCAGCGCGGAGCTCTCCGGGCCGCCCCCAGGGTCGGGAGTGCCGCTGCCAGGAGAGACCGCGGGGTCGGTGCGGTGCATTCGTTGGCGGTATATGTGTGGGTGCGGGTATATGTGTGCGTATATATCTCTTAAATTTACGCATGGACCCCGCAGTCCCCACAGCGCCTAAAAGCCCCGACGGGTGGGCAAACCCGTCGGGCAGTGCAGAGCGTGAAGTGGGGCTGAAATCGGGGGGAGAGAGGGTTAAAATGTGGGGGCAGAGAGGGGCCGGGAGGGGATGCGCTCTGTGTCCCTCATTCCGTCGGGTTTGGGGACAACGCCGGCGGGCCCGTCCGGATGAATCAATCGGAGCAGTCAAATGTCTTCAACCCTTTTACGGTTTCGTCGCTGAAGCGCTAAACCTATTTCCCCCGGTAAATTATTCATCATAATAATAATTGTGTAATTACTGTAAGGGGTGTTAATTATTGATGCCCAAAGCAGTAATTGGTATCTATTATTAATGGGCCGATGTGTTATGCTGTTGTGTTTCGCTGGAAGCCCGCTGCTCCCCGCCGGCTGGGGCTGGGGGTGCGCATCCCCCCGGTTGCTGGGCGGGGCGGTGCGGGATGCAGCACCGCTCTGCTCGGGGCCGCGGGGCCGGGAGAGGGGCAGGACGGGGCCCGGAGCGGTGGGGCGGGAGGGGACGAGCGGTGCGTTTTTACCTTCTGTTCTGGTACCACGTTTTCACCTGCGTGTCGGTGAGGTTGAGGGAGGCGGCCAACTCCATCCTGTCCTGCACGCTCAGGTATTTCTGCCTCTCGAAGCTGCGCTCCAGCTGGGCCAGCTGGTGGTCGGTGAAGGCGGTGCGGGCTTTGCGAGGCTTTTTCAGCCTCACCGGGGGGCTGTCCCGGGAACTGGAGATCTCCCGGTCCCCTTCTTCTTTCACTGGGCCGAGAGGAAGGAAGAGAGGCCGGGTCAGGGCAGGAAGGGACTGGAAACGCGCTCAGAAGAAAGCGGCAACGCGCGGTAGCAACAAACCGGAGGGCAGAGCTCGGGCACCGCGCGGATTCCCGCACCGTTTGTCCCGCAGTTGCCTCAGTTCGAACCCGCGGGGCCCCTCGGTGAGCCCGGCCCGGCCCGGCCCATCCCGGCGGTGCGATGCGATGCGATGCGGTGGTGCCGGGGCCGCCTGAGCCCCAACTGCGCCGCTCCGCCCGGCGGGACCGCAAACCCCGCAGATTGCTTTATTTTTTTTTCTTCCTTATTTGTACGCATTTCCCTCGTTTTTTATTTCTCTTCTCCCTTGTTATTTTTTCTCTTTCCTTTCCTTTCTTTTCCTTTCTTTTCCTTCTTTTCTTTCTTTCTCTCTCTCTCTCTCTTTCTCTCTTTCTTTCTTTCTTTCTTTCTTTCTTTCTTTCTTTCTGTCTGTCTGTCTGTCTTTCTTTCTTTCTTTCTTTCTTCCTTTCTTTTTAATTTCTATTTAAACGATTTTTACACCCCCAAACAAACCCGACCCCAAAATAAAGGCGCTGAGGCCACAGATATTTAGAGAGAAAAGTCTCCGGGCCCGGAGCCTTCCTCCTCCCGGAGCCTCACAACGAAATGCGGCGGGATGAGCGCGCTTGGGCCGTTTTTTGGCCCCTAAAGAGAGAACGGGGGCCGCGGTTCGGTACCGGGGCTGTGCGCAGCGGCGGGGATTTACGTTGCGAAACATCAGCGAGAAACAGGAAAACAACGGAGAGGAAAAACATCCGTTAAACAAAATTTAAACGGGGGTTTGGTGGGGGGGAGGGGGGGGGGGGAAGAAGAAGCTAAAAATGATCAGAAAGAAAACAAAATAATCATAAAAAAAAGACAAAAAGGGTCCGTGTTGGTGCCCGCCGTGCCCTCCCTCTCCCCCTCCCGAAGGATTTGGTGGCAGAAATCGGCGTCCGCGGCTGTTTGCGGGTTTATGTTAAATTTCCCGGCGGTGGGGGTTAGTGGGGCCGGGGCTGCGCGGGCCGCGAGCTGATGCCTCTCTGTAGGAAGACAATAATCCCGTTAATTGAGCCACCGGGGAGCGAAAGCCTTCAGCCGGAACCCTCAGCTCCGGCCGAGCGGGCACAGTGCGCCGGGGGGGGGGATGAGAGCAGCGGGGATGGCGGGGTCCGGGTCCGGTCCCAAAGTTTGGCGGAGTTTCGTCACCCGCACTCCGGGAAAGGTAAATCCGCCCTCCCCCCCCCCCCTCCCCCCCCCCCCGCACTGGAGCTCAGCATCGGCTCCCAAAAAAGTTCCGGGCCGGCTCCGTGTTTGTGCCCCCGCCGCTCCGAGTCGACATAAGGAAAAAACCACGGATCTGGGTTGCGGGGTTCGGGCCGTTCCGGGTTCGGGGCGCCCGCGCTGTCCCTCCGTGCAGGAACTCGGGGGGTTGTCCGGGATCGGCAATGTCCGAAGTGGCAAAAAGGGGTCGGAGGGAGCGGCGGCGCTCCTCTGCTGCCCCATTTACGAGCGGACTTTCAACTCCAATCGGGCACTGTTTTTAATCCTAGTTAAGAAGTATTTTTTCCATGGTTTGTTTTTTTTAAGGTTTTCCTCCATTCAAGCAGGGTTTTTACCTCCATGTATGCAGAGTTTTCACTCCATTTAAATAAGGTTTTCCCCTCATGAAAGCGATGTTTTCTCCCCTGTTTAAGCGGGGTTCCCCCCATTTAAGCTCTCTCCCCGCCCGCGGACGGCCCCGCTCCGTTCCTCCCTCCTTTCCTCTCTCGATTTTTCCAAGCTGGGCCCTTTTTTCGGGAAAGGGGATAAAGACTGCGAGAATCGCGGGGGGAGAATTCAGGAAGAAAAAGAAAACCCCCCAAAATCAAAACATCTCCACCCCCCCAAAAAATAAACCACCAAAACCCACCAAACCAAGCAACCAAAACCAAAACAACCAAAACCAAACAATCCTTTCACCACCACCCCCCCCCCCAAAAAAAAAAAACAAACCCAAACAAACCCAAACCCAAAACCAGCGGAGGGGATCGCGGCCGTTTTCGATCCCTTCGCAGCGCCGGAGCCGACCCCCGCTGCCCCCCCCGCTCACTCCGAGCCCCGGCCCCGTCCCGCAAGGACCCCCCCTCGGTATTTCGGGACTCTTCGGGGTCGCCCCCGGCCCTACAAACAATTTTCCCGGTTGGAAGCGGGTTTTGTTTTTATTTGTTTATTTATTTATTTTTTGCGGGGGTGATGGGAGCGAGAAGGACGGGAGCTGCCCGCAGAACGGGCTCGGGGTGAGGGGGGGGGGGGGGAGGGGATCGTCGGTGCCGACCCCCCCGTGCTACTCCCGTCCCCTCCGGCCCTGGCAGAGGCTGGGGGGGCCCGAGAGGCCGCAGCCGCCTCCCTGCAGCCCCGGGGCCGTCGTGCTCCTTATCCGAATCACCTCCAAAACAACACCGGGGGTAATACCGATAATACAAATCGGATCCAACCCCGCCGACTTTTCTTATTCGTTTCTTACCGGAGCAGGGGAAATTCCCGGCAAAACCTACCATGATTTAATTTCGTCCTTTCTTTTTTTTTTTTTCCTTGTATTTTCCTCGCGTTTTCCCTGGCGGTTCTCCCTTCCCTTCTCCCCGCGGATAAGAACGAAAGAACCGAATCCTGTCCGCCGGAGAACGGCTCTACGCACCGCTCGGGCGCCCCCGACCCCGCGCCGCGCACGGCCCCGTCGTTCCCTCGCGAAGTTTCCCCAAGTTGGTGCAGACCCCACTCTAATTTCGGGGGCTCTCCCTGTTCCCCCACCCCTTTATCTTCGGGGCCCCGCAAAGGGCTGCGCGGCTCCTACCTTTGTACTCGGAGTCCGAGGAGGAGCTGCTGGTGGTTTTTTCCATTTTCTCCCTAAAGTCCTCGCCGGGTTTGGTGGGGATCCTGCCCGCTGCCTCCTGCCCGCCGTGAGGTCCATTGGTGCTGGAGTAAGGCGCGCAGGCGGCCAGGGGCTTGCAGTCGGCCAGGATGTCTCTGATGAGGAAGGAGGAGGTGACGGTTCGGGACTGGGAGGGAGCCGAGAGCTGCCCCGGCTGCAGGTGCGCGTCCAGGCCCGGTCGCACCGCCGCCTCCGGGGAACGTGGAGAGGGGCACCCGCTGCTGCCCTCCGAGCGGGGGCTCAGCTCCAGCGGGGAGCGGCCGTCGCCCACCAGCGGGTCCCCTTTGGGCACGGCCGGGCTGCCGGCTCGGTGCGAGAGGATGGAGTCGATCCCGAAGCCGGTGGAGCCCTCCATGGCCCCCGCGAGGTGCCGGCTCTCACACAGGCATTGGCGGGGAGGGCGCGGCGGAAGCGGGTCGGTAATGGCAATTAACAATAACGGCGACGACAATAACAAAAAGCGAAAGGAAAAAAAAAAAAAAAAAAAAAAAAGGAAAAAAAATCTAAAGGGGAAAAAAAAAAAAGAGCAAAGTTCAGCGTGGGATCCGGGCAACAATTGCTGCAGGGCTCTCCGATGCTCCGCGCGTTACATCCAGGGCTGCTCCGTCTTCAGCATCGCGCCCAGCTGCACTCAGACAGACAGACAGGAGAGGGGGGAGAGGGAGGCAGAGTCAAACTTTGGCCGCCGAGGGTGTGTGTGTGTGGGGGGGGGGGGGACGGACCCCGACCTCACCCGGGGCCCCTTCCCGGCCACCCCACCCTTGCCCGGAGCCGCGGGGCTGGGGGCTGCCAGCCGGAGGTGGGGAGGCAGCGATCGATAGTGAGGGCTCCGCAGCGCCTTAACCGCTTAATGATCCAGAAATCAACGGGGAGGGCGAGGGGAGGGCGGAGGGGGTGGGAGCCTTCGGGCCGCCGCGGCGCCCCCCTTCCCCAACAGCACCTCGGACAGAGCCGGGGGGGATCAGGGGGCGGGAGGTGGGGGGGTGGGGGGGAGTGGGAGAACCGGAGTCAAACCGGAGTCAAAGCGCCAGTACCGCGACCAGAGCCCGGAGTCGCTCCGGCTGCCAATTTCAGAACCTCGGATAGCTCCGGAGTCACTCCGACTTCAGCACCTCGGACAGCGCCTTCCCCACGGTGGGGGCCGGGGGGGTTCGGTGTAAAAAAAAATCGAAATTAAAACGTTTAAAAAAGGAGCAAAAAAGGAACTCGTGCCGCTCCGGCTCCCCCCGCGCCACAGCCGTGTGAACGCGCCCATTGGCCGCGAGGCGTTTTGGGGGCTGTCACTCTCCGCCGGAGACACCTTGCAGCTTGATTAACGCGAATTAATTGCCGCCCGGGTCCCTGCGCTTTCCGGGCGGTTTCCGCCCTCTTTGCTGTCATTATGGCGCTGATGGGGCTCGTAATGGGGTGATTAGCCGCGGGGGGGTGGGGGGCATTCGGAGGGTTGCTGCTTTCTGCTCGCCTCCCCGCAATTAACTGCTCCGCCGCTCGCTCCCGAGCAGGGAAAGTTTTGCTGAGCGTTCGAAATACAAAATAATAATAATAATAATAATAATAATAATAATAAAAAAACGAACGGTGAGGAAAAGCTCTGAAACCCTTCCCGAAGCCCCAGCGCAGAGGCGGCAGCTGTGAGCCCGAGCTGAGCCTCGGAACTGCGGATTTCGTTGAATCCTCTCGTTGAAATCGGTTGCGAACCGGCAGAGAGAGCCTTTTGCAAAAGCAAACGCGGGGCCGCCGTGTGCCGAGCTCCGGAGCGGCGGCGCTGCCGTCAGTTCGGCAACCACCCCTCCAACGAACCCCCGGCCCGGCTGGAGCTGCCCGCCCTGCACAGCCCGGTTTCTCTTTTTCCCCTCCCGCCCCGTCGGGACATTTCGCCGCTCTCGCGCTCTCCCGCACGGCTCCCACCTTCCGACCGCTCCGACCGCTCCTGCCTCCTCCTGGGCTCTTTTCCTCGGGGCAGACAGCAGGAAAACGTCCGAACCCGCGTGCGTGGAGCCGCGTTATTTCAGAGAGATACTGCGGCTTATTTCTCAAATGGTCGATTTCCTCCTTTTCCCCCCTTCCCGGCCGGGCAGCTGCATCTTGTCCCTCTTCCAAAGCCGCTCTCGGCCGGCAGCTTGGAGGCGGCAGGGCCCCCCCCGGGCCGCACGGCTGCCAGCTGTCGGGCAGCGGCCAGGCAGGGCCCCCCACCTCCTGCCCTCCGCCCCGGCTCAGGGCTGGCTGTGAACGGGGCAGGGAACAAAGGGGCCCCGCAGGTGGACAGGGACGGGGAAAGCTGTGTCAGTCCCTTCTCTGCCCCTAATCTGGGGGTGCAATGGACCGGGCTCGGGGCTGCGTGTCCCCCCATGTTCTCATATTAGGAGAAGTTCCTTCTGTGAAAGGGTGGTCAGGCTTTGGCACAGCTGCCCAGGGAGTGGTTCAGTCACCGTTCCTGGAGGTGTTCCAGAACCACAGAGATGTGGCACCGAGGGGTGTGTTAGTGGGTATGGTGAGGTGGGTTGGGGTTGGATTTGGGGATCTTAGAGGTCTTCTCCAACCTGAATGATTCTGTGACTCTACGATTCATCTGCAGGCATTGCTTTTCACAGCATCCACCAGAGTGAGAGATGCACTGGAACCGGTCCCAGTGAGAAATGGGGCAAAGATGCCCAAGGGGTTTCCCAGCTCTCTGCAGCATGCTCAGCTCTGGCAATCCACCCAATCCAACCGGAGCACCCTGTTTGGGATGTAGATGGGCACTTGGAATAGCACCGAGGTTGGATTTGGGGCCAGGAATGGGACCCAGAAGATGGATCAGGGGTGGAATTGGGATTGCTTTATAACCACACATGTAGGGACTGATTTGACTGGTGACTGCTGCTGGGGTTCTCTCTCTTGAAGCGAGCACTGGCCTTCAGACAGTCTCAAGATCTCCAGTTCAGCTCTGTTCTCTGCACAAAGTTATGTGGTGCAGGCAGGGGAGGGGTCCAGTCCTCACCCCTGAGTGCACACAGAATTCTGCCACCCCCAGCCAAGGCCCCGCGTCACTCTGGGGCCACACTTGGTGTTCTCAGCAGCTACAGGTGCTCTCACTGCTCATGTTCTAATGTCAGTGTGGCTGACATTCATTAAAATGAATTATTAATATTATTATTATTTCAGAACTGGACTCTCCAAGGCAGAAATGTCCCCCATTTTGCCTGTGCACGGCGTCCCCTCTACAGCAGTTAAGAGCTCATTAATTCAAGTGGTGACGTTTTCAATGTGGGTCAACATCAGATGCAAACTTCCTCTTTTGGTTGGGCTGAGCCCTGCAGAACCCTGCGGCACCCGAGGCCATGCAGGACCTTAAAGGGTAAATCCCTGTGCAGCAGAGCTCAGGTTCATCCTGGCAGCCCCTCTTTCATGAAGGCTGAAAAGCAGCTTAGGAGCAGTCCCAGGGGTGAGGCTGGCAGAGCACCAGGACATGCTGCCTCCATGTCCCACCGGCCAGGTGGGTCCCAAATGGTTTATCCACATGGGTGTCCTCATCCCTGTCACCCCTGCTCTGCAGCCATGGGGCGTCCCTGGAGGAACGGGGCCTGCTGGCCATGGCAGGGCCATGCACCACCACATCGGGGTGGGGGACAAGAGGTGCTGTGCTGCACTGATGTCTGCAGGATTGAGCTCTTTCAGTTCCAGCACCTTGTCGTTTTCATACAAAGCAGACCTCGCCGCCCTGAAAACCCGTTTCCTCAGGACGCTCCCGTTCCCTGAAGGGTGTCCGGATGAGAGGGAGTAGAGCGGTCTGGGTGAGGGTGGTGTTCGGGTGGAGGAAACAGGGAAGAAAATCGGTCAGAGGGCCGCAGCGAGCGGGGCGGGCGGCGGGGAGCCTGCGGCAGCGGTAGAGCAGCGTTACCAGTGGGTGTCACTGCAGGACAAGGAGCGCCGGGGCGTGCGGGGCCGGCTCAGGGCCCCCCGGTACCGGGGGCAGCGGAAGGGGCCGATGGGGGTCGGAACGCTGCTCTGTCCGGCGCCGGGCGGCAGCGGCTCTTGGGCTGTACGCGTGGGATCGGCGGGGGCTGCGCGCACACAGCGCTCTGCGGAGGGGCCTCGGTTTGGCAGAGTGCTTGCAGCAGGTGCTGGGATGGCTGCATGCAGGCAAACGGGCAAGAGCTTTGCTGAATCAGGCAGCAGTGGGGAGCTTGCCCGGCAGCCAGGTGGGAAGGACTGATGGGCTCTGGAGCTGTCCTAGACTTGGTGTTGAGTGGGATGTGGTTGAGTTTAATGTGTTTGTGCGGAACAGGCAGGAGAGGAGACTGCCCTTTTCCTGTGGGGCTGTGCTGCTACAATCACTGCCCTCTTAACACTGTGACTTGTTACCCTGAGCCTGAGATTTGTGGTGACCAGGCTGAGGAAAGCATTGGTGTGCATCGGACATAAAGCAACGAACAGGCTGAAACAGGATCTTGACTTCCATGTTTGATTTATTTGGCTACATCTGCATGAACGTAACTCTTTAAATCCCGAGAAATCCTATGTCTACGGCTGATGCGGGGCTCCATGCTGGCTGAGGTCCTGACCTGAGCTCGCTGTATGGCTGCCCTGGGGAGGGAACTGCTTCTCCCAGGCCAGGCACTTCTCAATGGGAGGCACTGAACGCCTTCTTACGAGCATCATGGTCTGGAAAAGTACTGAGATGAGGCCCAATCTATAGTGAAAGAAGCAGATAGATGATTGGTTATACGAGCAGCCGGCCAAGGAAAATAGGTTGCAGATACAGGTTTAAACCGAGACGTGTGAGCACGTCTTCATGTTTGGAGTGGGGTTACCAGCGCGGGCCCTGACAATGCCTTGTGCCATAGATCTGCCTCATGTGGGTGTGCAGAGCTTCCTCCTGCTTCCCCCCGCCCTCCTCAGGCTGGATGGATGTCAGCTTTTGCATATGTAAAAATACACAGCAGTCTTTGCCCTGAAAAGCTTGCTAGTAATCTCATTAATCAAGACAAACAAAGCATATTTAGCTATTCCCCCTCTCTGGAGGAAGGCATCCGGGTGCTTCTATTTGCATTCGAGTGCCTGACTCCAGACAGCTGTTTCTGGATGTTCTTGCTTCCACGCAACCCCTGGCTGGGAGGGCATGGGGGAGGCAGAGCCCAGGCTGCAGACGTGGGTGAGCAGCCCCAGAGCCCCCCAAGTCAGCTCTGACCTCCCACTGTAGTTGCAGCAGTTCTTCCCTGTGACCTGTGTGGGGCCAGAGCTGGGGCTGTTAGAAAAATCTGCTGTCTGTATGTAAGGACAGCTGAGCTGCTTCTCTTGGCTGTGTTTCCTGGGAGCTGGGAGCTGGGCAGGGCAACATTTCTGTGTGGGGTTGAGTTGAGGCCACAAGGGAGGCAGCAGCAGTTTGTTCACTCCAGGCTGGTGCAATGCTCCTGGGTGAGAAATGTCACACTGAGCCACCGCCGGCTGTAATTAAAATTAGAGGAGCCCTTGACAAAGTTGTGAGTGATGCCACAGCATAAGTAAGTGGGAAGCACCAGGTGTAAGGCAGGGGACAAGTGCTGTGTTAAAAAATGAGGAACCCCCTCATAATGAGGGATATCTGAGGTGTATGGATTAGTCCCAGGCCAGTAATGAGAGACAAGATAAGGGTGTCCCTGGGTCAGAGGTCTTCCCGTGACAGACCGGTGTGAGAAGTCAGTGCTGGTGATGGATCCACATCTCTGATTCTTCTAATTCATATTTTAAATGATGAACCCAACAGTACTTTCTGTAGAAGCAGCTGATGATCTTCACTGCTTTGATGTGGTTATGGGCTGTTACACCAGGACTTGGTTTTAGTTTCAGGTTTAGAGCATTGGCTGTAACAGGACAGGGGCACAGGCTGCAGGCACAAGCGTGGTGGTTTCCTTTGCAGGATGATGGAGCTGCAGTTGCTTTCTGCTCATTAGAAGCAATGATTTGCTCTTTTTCTTTGCATATTTACTGACAAATTAAAGCTCGCAGAACACTTTTAGATGGGGTGCTCTAACATCAGCCCTTGCTGCAATGAGTTAGAGGGGCAGTGAAACAAACTTGGCCCTCAAAATACATATTAAAGCTTTAGGGGTGCCATTTTCATTTGGGTAAATGAATTATACTCATGTTTTCAATTGGAGATTTGTAAGAGATCCCTTGTCAAGCATTGGCACAACCACGTGCATGGCGCAAGCAGATAGATCCATCAGAGGAGAACCAATACAGAGGGAGATGTAAGAAGCGCAGGGTGGGCAGAGCTCCCTGAGGCAGCAGCGTGCATCCCAGGGATGGTTTCTGGGTGCCGCTGGGTGGCCGGGCAGGTCAGCTCCTGGTGGGAGGTAAATGGGAGAGGGGGCTCAGGAGGCAGCTGTGCAATGACACATGGGAGGCACTGAGCAGCCTGAGGGTCTCCCAGCCCCACTTCTGCCATTCCTCGCTTCTGCAACACAGCCGCCCTTACACCCCACCCAGCCTCCATCATCCATCTGATCGAATGCTTTTAGCGGGTGACAAAACACTTTCCTGAGCTCTCTTTACAGGAAACCAATCTCTGTTCCTTTTTCAAAGCCTCCCTCATTTACAGAGCCTGAGAAATCCCGGGCCTTTCAAGCCTTCTCCTGTTTTTCTTTTTCCCCAAACGACACAAAACAACAGCGTCGTGTTTGTAGATTTTTGTTTTTTTGTGGGTTTTTTTTTTTTTTTTTTTTGGTGGGGAGGAGGGAATAAAAACACACAATGTATGGGTGCTGTATGCACTCGGAGCTGCACCGAGCATCCCCGTACAGACAGAACCTCGCGCACATCGAGATGCAAATGATTTCCGTGAAGCTATCACTTGTAAAGCTTGACAGAAAATAATGAGAAACACTAAATCTTTTATAAGGTCAACACTCAAGCAGCTGTCAAACAAGAAAAGAATTTAGCGAAAGATCCGCAAAAACTTCCATCGCCTCATTAAATCCAACAGGGCCGGGGCCCGGCGTGGTGAGGAGGCACCGGGGCGCCTCCGTTTTGTGTCAGTAATTTGCGGCGGAGGAAGAGGGAAGACGAAACAGCCAGCGCCGAAGGGGCCTTGGGGGAGGCTGGGGAATCGTTAGTGCGCCAGGAGCGGCCTCGGCTCCTAATTGGAAGCATTGGGCATTATCAACGGAGGATTTGCCTCGGCTCCCTGACAGCTCTCTAGGCCTGGAATGATAGCCCACTTGTCAGTGTAAAAGACCATTAAAAACAAACCATTTTGATTTAATTGGAGGCGGTGCGCTGGGGGCCCAGGTGAGGCGCTTCATCAGCTGATGTTGGCTGCTGATGCCTTTTTCCCCCTGTATTGATGGCTTTTTTTTTTTGCTTTTTTTTTTTTTTTTTTTTCTTCTTCCTTCCCCTCCCTTTCAAAAACTGTCTAGGAAAGAGAAAGAGGTGCTGAAAGATCCTTCACAGCTGCACTGAGAGCGGCTTTCAATAGGCTTGTCAACAAATGCCATGACAAGTTAGGGAGAGGCAGGTATTTTTAAAACAGACGTTATTCTGTCCAAGCTGAGCTGCGCTCGGAGGGCTGTGTTGGGTTATCAGGGCTACAAACACTGCTGCTTTTCCTGGTGCTTTCGTCCTGAAGTTGCTTAATGACTGGGTTGGGTCATCTCTCCCCACCTTTCTAGAAGAGAAGGAAATCAGGACAAAGGAGTTTGGGCTGAATGGTCCATGTGTGGCGCAAAGGCTTCCCAAAATGCTCGGTTCAATGCCCCACTGAGACTTCGTGCTTTTTTCCCTCCTGCATTAAGGGCTGCAGACATTTGCCGGACTTCACAGCTGTCTCAGTTTGGGCAGTTTGGGATTTTGACTTGGAACCCTTTTCGTGCCATGGAAATGAAGTTGTCAGGTGGCAAACAGAGTCCCTACAGAAGGCAGAATGGCCATGAAGGAAACCTCAATCCAAAGCATTCCTGTGGATTTGTACGAGGAAGTAGCAATGGTAGGGGCTTACCTGGAGGACAGCACAACATCCGTGGTTTCACTCTACTGCAATCCATGAGGCTGCAAGCACCCCACATTTGCTCCTTCGTGGTTGAATCTCTAACAGCAGTGGGCCCTGGGTGCCAGCAGCTGCTCATGCTGCCCTTGGACATCAGAGCTTGGGTGCAGCTGGAGCCTGGCCTGGAGATTTCCCAGGCTGAGAGGCTGCATAGAGGGATGCTGAGCTGCGCTGTGCCTTGTGCTGCAGGGCTCAGCATGCTTGGGTCTCTTGCTTGGTTCACTCTGATGCTGGAAGTCATGAGCTTACATGCTCTGGGGGCTTCTGGACTGGGGGTTCAATTGTAGACCAGATCTAAAGATCTTCTCTCTCTTTTTCCTTTTTTCCTTTTCCTTTTCCTTTTCCTTTTCCTTTTCCTTTCCTTTCCTTCCCTTCCCTTCCCTTCCCTTCCCTTCCCTTCCCTTCCCTTCCCTTCCCTTCCCTTCCCTTCCCTTCCCTTCCCTTCCCTTCCCTTCCCTTCCCTTCCTTTCCTTTCCTTTCCTTTCCTTTCCTTTCCTTTCCTTTCCTTTCCTTTCCTTTCCTTTCCTTTCCTTTCCTTTCCTTTCCTTTCCTTTCCTTTCCTTTCCTTTCCTTTCCTTTCCTTTCCTTTCCTTTCCTTTCCTTTCCTTTCCTTTCTCTCTTTCTCTCTTTCTCTTCTTTTTTCTAATGCTGTCTTGTTGCTGTCAACCAGGAGATGTCGGAGAGCAGTGAAACGGCAGAGGAAGGATGCTCTACCATGGAGGTTTAGTGGACATGGTGGCGATGGGTCGATGTTTGGATTAGTTGATCTTAGGGTCTTTTCCAGTATTAATGATTGTATGATTCTACCACATCTCTGAGGTGAAGGAAGGACTGAGAGTGGCAGAGAGGGAGTAGGGTACGATGGAGGGGCTGAGTGTATGAGATATGTGTGAAGGGATACTGGGAAAGACTGAACCATGGAAATGCATTGCTGTGACCTGAAATAGGTTGGTCCAAGCAGTTGTGTTGTTGGTAGTTCTGATGTTAGGCAAAACAAGAAAATCCAAAGGATCCTGGCTGGACTGTTGCCCACCAATTCATTTCATTCTGGCCACTGATCAGCCATCAGATGAGACTGTTTTTTAGCAAAAACCCCAGCTGAAGAGAGGTTTGAACTGGTGCCACGGTGACAGAAAGCTTGCTTTGGTCCATGTGGTATCCAGGCCTCAACTCCAAGAACTTCTGTTGTCCCCCTCAAACCTGGGAGGATCAGTGCTGCACTGTGAAGCCATCCCACTGCATGTATCAAGCACAGGTTGGTTAAGCACGGTCTATGGCTTTTCTGACAAGGCAACAATTGCAGGATTACATGAGCCACGCTTGTCAGTTCAGCTCTTCAGACAAAAATAGAGGTAAAGCATTAAAAAAAAATGCAGAACATTTTTGTGTGTATGTCTTAAACCTCAACTGTTAATTCTGACGAAGGATCAGGCTGTGAGCAGGTATCGGATCCCCGGTGAGAATCAAATTCTGGAGCCCAGAATTTTACTGCAAAGTTTATACAGTGGGGATTCCTCTAATTACTTTCACTGGAAATTTACCTGACAGAGCTTTCCCAGGTAATGCAAGGCATACGCGGGAGAGCCGCTCAGTCGTTGACAGAGCCTTTGATTTTGTGCCAGGTTGCAAATTAAGTCTTTTGCCAAGGTACCCGAACACTTGCTCGTCAATTGCTTATCGCTTATTCATATCGCGCATCGAGCACAGCTCGTTTCATCTGCTCGGGAAGGCAGCACACGTTGACAAAAATGTTGTCCAAAGTTGCTGCATTTTCTTTCCTCCCCCTGTTTGGTCAAGTAAACAAGAATATTCTCTCTGGAAAGCCTCCCTGAATGTGTGTGCAAGTTGGGATTCTCTAATGAGCAAAGAAAAGCCAATACTTTGCGTGTCAGTGACACACAGAGTGCGGAGCTGTTTTGACACGTGCAAATTCTGTCCTTCCACAGCATGAGGTGCTGCTACCAAAATAAATGCCCTTCTGCACTGACTTGACAGAGCCCTGAAAATCTATTGTTGAGAGGCCTGTTTGGATTATGGCCATCAGATATTCTTGGTTTGGATTATGGCCATCAAAGATTCAGATGGAGGCAGCCGAAGCCTCACCCTGCCCTGGCTCTCTACAGACAGCAATGCTTTAGGGATGATGTATTTTGGCAGCAACATCTTGTCCATAATTTGATAGTGGAGATGCCATTTTGCCTAGGTCAACGCAACATTAGCGATGGATGACACAAGGATGGGACACAAGCTCTTGTACATGCTGGGTGTCTGAGCTCTCATAGACCCCAGGGAATGTAGTGCAGACAAAAAGGAAGTCCTGGTGCATGGTCCCAGCCATGTTAGCAAAACCTGAGCTGAGGGATCAGATCACTGCAGGCGGAACAAAACAGAGGCCGTTTGCCTTGGGGCTGGTTGAGGAAGGGGAGGGCAGTAGGAATGCTTGCTGAGGTGAGCAAGGAGCTAACTTCTGTTTGGATTTGTAACAAATAAATGTAAAAACCCCTCTAGTTCAAATTCCCCTAATGAACTGCCCACTAGGACATGACTGGCTCCCCATGCCCTGCCACTCTCCATGAGCAGGGGGTCTGGGGGTCCCAGGGGAACACGCACCAGGTCAGTCCTGCAGAGCGAGACGCAGAGCTGGAGAGCCCCATTGTGGGAGGGCGTGCAAACCACACAGTTAGCCTAATGGCATGGGCCATTATTCTAAAGCACTGGGGCTGAAACCAAATGAAAACAGTCAATTTGTCTACACTTTAGCAACTCATTGGCTAGGTAATGCCATGCAGCCCTGGCAATGCAGGGAGCAGGCGGAGGCAATTAATGGAGAGGGCAAAGCTTCTTTGTTTTCTTTTCTGCTTTCTCCATGAAAGCAGAAAACCTAGCATGGTGCCAGGTCTTGCATGGATCTAGTGATAAGACCAGAGATTTCATAAGAATAGGAATGGTGTACGAACAAACTCCCACACCTCTTTGGAGTGCTGCTCTTTGTCACCCTTCTAAAAGAGGGGAGGGTGGTGAGTGACTAAGTTTGGCTGAGTTTGGGTGAATGGCTAGGCCAGCTTGTGCCCCAAGGCTACTGCTTTGAAAGAATCCAAATTTAGAGATGGTTAAAGCACAGTTTGGAGACTTCCAAACATTCTTTGAAGCCAACAGCTTCCCTTGGGGTATTTCTGCTCTTAACTGGGTACACTTTTATGGATGTTTGAGAACTTGCTTTTCCATGGAGGAAACCATGCACTGAAACTCAACTAAGCAATTAATTTCCTGATCCAAGTTCTAACATAAACAGTGCCTGTTAGATCTGCAGCTAGGGAAAGGTGAACCTTTCAGGTTAATGTAATGAGAAAGGAATGCAGAAAACAGAAGATGCCGTGCAAAGTGATATTTCTCCTCCCTGGATGCTGTTCCTGAGAAAGAGAGGAAGAGGAGGGAGGGAGAAGTGAGGGAAAGACTCAGGTGGTGTTTGAGACCTGTGGCTATGGGGAGAATCCAACCACAATCACGGATGAAACAAAAGGGAAAGCACAAAGAAAAACGGAGGCTGAAAAATGAATAGTGATGGAAAGGTCTGGGGTGAGAGGAGCTCTAAAGAGAAGGCTTGCCCCAGTATCTCGTGTGACTTACACAATCTGTTTAACAGCGATCGGTCATGTTCTTTCCCTGACACGAGCCGCAGCAGCAGCTTTGTGCTGACAGGCAGCTGGGATAAATGATTACTGACATATGCTAATCGGACAGTCTTAGACAGGATGTAAGAGGAATACATCAAGGTGGTGCAAAATACATTTCTTGGTTGAAACTTTCCAACTTGTACAAGTAAATTAGCTTCAGGAAGTCACAAGGCTCCTTCATTGTTTTAAACTGCAGTTAAAAATCTACAGCATGGTAAAAAAACCGAACTACAACAACAAAAAAACCCAACCAGAGCCATCAGAACCAGGGCTGGAGCAGAGGGTTGAGAGGTTCTTTGCAATAGTATCTGTCAATGCCAGATATGATTTTGACCATGTCAATTCTCTGCAGGGCTTCAGTGCTTTCAGACTTTCTGGTGTTTCCTTTCCACCTCTCTTGCCCAGCTCTTATTCCTTCCTTTCTAAAATGCCTCCTAGCTTTTCACTTGAAGTTTCCCTGCATTTTACACCACAAACAAAGCTAGGAGAATTCACACAAGTACCACGGAGCGCAGCAGGATGTGCAGATGAATTCAGAAAGATGTCCAGATCCCATTGCTAGAATAAGAAATCATCATCTCCTTTGGATCAACTCAAGGAAGTGTCTTGCACATCTGTAGCCTGGCTAGACCCTTTCCTCAGTCTCAGGGTGAATATTATCAAACAGGTAGTTTATGGAGATATCATGAGCATAGGCTTTCTGGGAATCTCCAACTCTTGGGATGAAAATGAGTCTTTGTAGCGGAAATGCTGTCAGGGCTTGAAGCAGTGATTGGGCACCTGGTGGGAAGGCAGGGCCAACCCAGGGGCGCTCAGGTGCATGCAATGCACTGAGCGACCAGAAGGGCTGAAGCCAGGATCCACCCCTGCCCAGACCTCATTTAAGGGTTGGCAGTGGAGGTGAGGGCTTTTCACTGAAGATCCCTGCCTACCTGAGGTCTTCTGAAGTTAAGCAGCTTCTTTCCTTTATTTCTGTGCCCATGGCTGTTGCACTTCAGCAAATCCTCACTGGGTGCAGCCTGGGGCCTTGTTGCTCTGCTGTCGCTGCTGAGCTTTCCATTGTGTTACAGTCTTGAAACACTTTAATCTGGCATGGCTTGAATTAGTTATGGTGAGGCTGAAAAAGTGTTAGACAATCTAAAGGTAGGTTTGATTGTTATGGTCATGTAGAGCAGTTGCAGGAATACCAACAGAGAACAAAGGCCATGCCAATACTGATGGGAGGTATAATAAGGTGCTTCTGACCTGATGAAGATCACACAAGTGCCCACAAGTCAGACAATAAGTCACAAAACCCTTTATCTGTTAACTACTGCCTCTCTTCAAGGTCCAGAATATAATGGAGTTCAAACACATCCAGAGTGGAAATGCTATAGAATCTGGGTCTTGGGGAGCTTTGAGGTAAGAGACTTACCTCTACTTTCATGAGATAAGAGACTTCCCAGGGAACTTGGGCAAGGTTAGAAGGTGTTCCTAAGTTCAAGTGCTTCATACCTTTTCCAAGTGGGGCAGATGCCAGAAGGATTCCTCCTTTGGAGGCTCTGGGTTTTTTCGGAGGAGCGTGGTGCGAGTGTCGCGCGCTTTGTCCTTCTGTGACTAAAGATGAACAAGAACAGGCTGAAATGGCTGCAAGATTATGTATGTTGCATCTCTGTCTTGAAATGTAATGACACTGGGATGGTCTAGTCTAAAAGCCGCTTTGGATCATCCTGAGGTGCCGTGGTCTTTCATGTCCATGCAGCTAATGCTGATACCTAAAACATACTGATAAGGGAATTCTGGGCAACAGCCAGCTTCCAGTTTTATGTCATCTCAGTGAGATGATTGTTGCCTGTGCAGAAACCTGAACTAAAGCAATTGCTCATCACCAGCTGGGAAAGTCACTTCCACCACCCTCTTTGGGGGGGGGGGGGAGGGAAGGGGGATTTCCTGACTGTTCAGTGTGTTGCTCTCCCAATTAATTGAAACAGGGGACCTGTCCACTCCGTGGTCTAATTTGTAGGTCTGCATTGCATAACTCGGTAATTGGTGGTGGCAGAATTCAGGAATTTGATCGAGGGAACTTAGTGATTAAAACATCAGTCATTAATAGATAAGTTAGGGATGCATTTTTCCAACATCCTCGGCTTGTGCGTTCATAAAGTAGCTGCTAATTAAGAACACTGTATAGCAATTCCACTATAAAGCATACTTTGTGATGGCAGTAAGCCCATTGAAATTGGTCATTACCATATTAGCTCGACTCTTCCTTGAGTCATTAACTAATAAAACAGTCATTGGCTGCTTTTAAATGTTATTACAATATTGCTATGTTTAACAGCTCTAACAAATGCTTGGGGTGAGGGCATCTGCTGTGCCATGCCAGGATCAAGGCTGGTGTTTGTCCCTTGAACATTTGTTGGCTGCTCCATTCTTTTATCCACTGCTGCAGGAAACCTGAGCAGAGTTGATGCTGTCCAAAGGACAATCTGCAGGGTTTCTGGCATGAGGATGGCATTCAATACCAATGATAATTTGAAACAAAATTCTTTGTTACAGTAGAGCTTTTTGGTTCTGTGGTGATGTAAGAAGAATTAGAGCTTCCATTTCAATTTAACAGGAGTTTAGGTGGGCACCCCGTGACTAGAGACATATTGATGTAAGCAGGTGCTTAATGATAGCCAGAGGGATGTCTCTGGGAGAGCTGCCTAAACCTTTAGCAAGGCCTTGACCAAAGCACCACTGCTCTGAGCTTGCTCAGTTTCCAATAAGCTGATACACTTTCCAATGCAAAAAGTACTTTTAAAAAGCCTCCCTTCTGTCTCCAGAGCACTTCCAGGTGCACACATCTGCTGTTCACTCCCACAGCATCAACCTGCAGGACATGCTCTGGTTGGAGCCAGGCCCATCCTGGCTTGGAGGAAGATGATCTTTATGAGGTTTTGTCTTCTAGTAGGCAGGGAGAACGGTTTCCCAGCTGAAATCCCTCCCTGTGACCGGGAGAAGCCCATCTATTGTGGGTGGGACAGCGGGAGATCATGTCTGGTAGCAAATAGTAGCGTTGGAATGTTACTACCTTTTTCTTCTCCAGCCGGAGTGCTGCAGTCCGTGCTCTCTGCTGCTCCATCCACAGCTCCTTGTATTTGTGCTGGAGGAGGTCAAACAGGGGAGTGGAAGGCCTGGAAAACATTCAAAAGATGATATTATAATCCCCAGGGTTAACAACTTTCCACCTCCTTGTGCTGATTCCCTTCTCTACTCCTGGAACATATGACCAAGTGGTGGCACAGCTGTAGCCTGGACTTATTGAGGCTTGCTCCTGCCAGGTGAGGATGCTTTAATCAGAAACTGCAGGAGGTAGAACTGGCAGTGGCAGCAGTGGAGCAGCAGGGTTCTTGCCTTGAGGACAGCATATTGCTTATCACTGGTTGTAGTGCTATTCTTCTCCCCCAGAAGCAAACAGAAAACCCAAGGGAGGAGGTGATGGAGGATGTCTAGCTTGAATTTCATCAGTCCTTGTCCTTGCGCATCTTGCTGGGGAGGGACTTTCTCATCTCAGCAGCAGCCATTGAATCTGTGGAGCCATTAGGTCTACACACTTGTAGCTGCAGTGCCTTCAGCTGCTGCTCCTGTAGCATAAGGCAGTGCCTCTCCCACCTGACCAGGCCAACTGCAAGACACCAGTGAGCTGGGCAGAGAATCTGAGAAATGCAAAATGCCACCAACGTGCAGTGGAAACATCTCAAATTCCCTTAAACTTTTTCTGATAGTGCTCAGAGCTTTGCAAGGGTACTCAGCTGTAGCTCAGGGACACTGGCAAAGGGGGACTCCATTACAGCAGAAATTAAAAATGACTTGTGTCTTCAGAATAACTTCTGCTGTAATTAAAGGAGTCCCCATTGCCACCTCTGTGCTGTCTACATGCTTCAGAACAGCCTAATCTGTGGTTGTGTTTTCTAATGATACTGAATGGGCAATGCAGCAACACACATCCCAGGGGGCATTCATATCAGAAGGGCATCCTGCTGCAGCCCTCCTGCTGCACAGATCACACGCTGCAGGGCTTTTCAAGGTTCTGCTTTCAAGTCAGCCCTGCTGCTCCAGACTGCCGTCTGGAGAGCCACTGTGCCAAAGGGGACGCCTACATTTGTCCCTCTCTTTCCCCTTTTCATTTCCTTTCCTTCCAGTTTGGCTTTTCACACTGATCAGAGCTGGGCAAAAGTATCTACAAAGGATTAACAGATATGGCAAAACTGAGGTTGGATGTCTCATTGCATGGTGTAAATGTTGGTAATGGCACAAGCCTGTGGTGAGCCTTGCTCCCAGGCTGGCTTCCTTGACCTGACCCTTGGCTCTCCAAGGCAGGAGATGACCTGAAGTGCAGGAACAGCAGGGAGGGATGTAAGAAAACATGGAGCCCTTGGGGTGGTGGTTGATTATTGATTTTTGTGATAGCTGTGTGTTTTCACATCTCTATGGAGGTGACTTTACCATCTCTGATGGACCAGCCAGTTGGTGACTGATTAGTCCACAGCTGGCTTGTACGTAAATGCCTGAAAGGACACATTTGGGTTGATGCTCTTCAGAAACTCTTCCCTGCCGTGTGATTAATCGCATTTAAGTCCTGATCCAGCAAAGTATAGAACCATGCCTGGAATAATGCACGCACGAACTGCCTCTTTGAAATTAGTAGGAATGACTTGTGTCCTATTTAAATGTGTGGGTTCTGGTGGGCTGTAGGATGTGGCCCTTTATCTGGCTTTATCTTACCGAGTGAACAAGGAAGAGAGGGGATATTGAGTAGCACGCTTCCTCAACTAAATCTGCAGGAGAATTTTCAGGGAGGAAGCTTTTTCTTTGTAGGTCAAACGCTGATCCAGTTGGAGTGGATGGGGAGTTGTGGCTTTGCTACCAGTGCCACTTGGCAGTGTGATGGTACGTCCTCATTGCAGCTGGCCCATAGGAACACGTCCCCTCCCCTCAGCTTACTTAGGGGCTGCTGATGTGTCCTGTCACCCTGCCCAGATGTCACCCTCTGAACTGGGAGTCTTTTGCTGTAACTGTCTGTGGATGCTGTGGGGGGGGGGGGGGGGGGGTGGGAAGCATCTGCTGAAAACATGCATTGTGGATTAAAACCTGTCTCACTCCCAGCACCTCAGATCTCCTTGTTTTGGCACAAGCACCCTGCCACGGAAAGGAGAGGGAGAGAAGTTCTGATAGGATGTAACAAATTATTTATAATTGTGGAGGAAGAAAAAAATAATCAGCTGCCTCCTTTTATAGTCAGATAGTTGGAGCCACTTCTAACGCTGACATTTCCTAAATATTTTAAAATTTATCTATGCACATTTTCAAAACTATTATCCCTGAAACAATTCAAGTCTCTTTAATAGACTTTCTCTCTAATTTACTTTCAAGAGTGAGGGTACAGACCTATTTTCAACTGAAGTGACAAGTGCCTGCTTACTTGGTTACACAATGCGGGGCGTTAGCCTGCCAGAAATCTCTTAGAAAAGGAGCTGCAGCCTCCTAATAGGCTATTTTACTGTGAAAACAATGTTAAAAAGTATAATAAAGTATTAACAATATTAAAATAAAACAGTGTAGGCCTTAAATGAGCTACAAACTAGTTAAATCTATTCTATTCAATGTGAGCCTTCAGTGCTTTGCAGCTGATACCTCAGAGCTGGGATTTATCTAAAATGAAGGCACCAGGGACATGCAAGGGAAATGGTAATTATAATTTGCAAACATTAGGCTGACACTTTTTTTGTGTATGTGTGTATAAATTCTGACAGCTGTGATTTGTGCGGCATGCCAAATAGTGTTCCAGCGAGTTGGGAGGGAGTCCCTTTCTGGCAGGCCATCCTCAGAGCAGCAGCTCATTAAAACTTTGCAGAAGGAGAAGTTGCTGAAAACAGGAAGGCGTCAGAACCATCTGAGGGACTTTTGGTACACGCTCGTTGAAAGGTGTTTGAGAAGAGAGCCTTGGGTCTGACAAACTGGAATTTTAGTACGCCTCTCCGTTCACAGTGGGGCAAAATAATTGGTCATCAGTGACTACTAATTTGGTTTAGTAGCCAGAGGCGTTTTTTTTCTTCCCAGAAAATCAATGACAGCGCCGAGGTCTGTTCAACGTGATTCAGCTCAAGATGGGTCCTCATTTAGCTCTTGATGCTGCTTCCACTGGAGACAGCTATTTTGTTAAAATGAAATTAAAATCTATCTATAATACTCGGCTCTGAGAGCAGCACCTGTCAATGCCACGCTGCTCTTGAGGTTTCAAGGTTGTCAGTCTCCCCTCAAACTTATTTTCAAAGGTTTATACATCAGCGGGGAAAAAAGGTACCTGGCAAAAGTGGGTACAAAGGGCTTTGCTCTGGGAGGGTTTTCACGCTGGCTTAAAGGATGCAATCAGTTGGATTGTGGAGTTGTAAAAGGGTAAAAACTTGCGATCGCTTTGTTCTTGCATTACTCAACAACATAAGGGCTTGCAAATATATTGGAACAAACTTCAGCCCTTGGGTTTCCTGGGAGGCTCCGGCCAGTGCAGCGGTGGTGTTCTTGCTGATGGTCGAGGTGTGGTGGGAGTGCTGCTCCCAGGAGTTGGGTGTGTGTGCCCCAAACTCAATGGCATCTCGACAGCAGTGGGCTGTAGCAATGCGGTGTGGGTGTTTCTGCAACAGAGAAATCGTGCCATTGATGGTTGTTGTGTGTTTTTTTTTTTTAAATCAAAGCTGTGTTGCATGACCACCAAGCCATCCTGAAACTTTAAATGTTTCTTGAAAGGTTGGTGGGGTTTGCATGGAAAGGATCTCTCTTTGGGGGTCTTTGGTGCATACAGGAAACAGTATAGGGGGCACCACTTTTGTATCTGTTCCCTGTGGATCTCATGATAGAAGGTTTTGTCCTGAGGTGGTTCTGTCTGTGGTGTTCCTCTCCCTGCTCTGTGGCTGGGGTTCAGACAGCCAATCTGTCTCCCAGCAGCTCAGATCAGTCCCTTGCTGGGAACCAGTTTGGTCCCAGTGCCTTTGTGGAGCTCCTCAGCGTGTCCAGCGCAGATTATCTTCAGCAAATAAAGCGCAGGCTGGAATCTGTGATTCAGCTCCAGGCCTTGGGGTTCCGCCAGTGCACGCAGCTCTGAGACATGAGTACTCAGCTCCCTCTGCCCTGAAAGGGATTTACAGTACAGGAAAACTCTGATTACAGTTCCCTTGTACTGCTATATTGTCTCCCTTCCTCCCTTGTTACTGATGGGCTGGAGCTAGCAATCTATCTACCATTAATTTGTCTCTGTGTAGCCCAGCAGGAATCTGGGGCATGATTACAGCTCTGGCCCTTCTGTGAGCGCCGGCACGGCCCCGCATCCCCTTGCAAACTGCCTGGCTCTGCCTCGCCTTAATTGTTCCCCTTTGGCCAGTGGACCTGTCTGCTCTAACAAGGGCAACGAGGAGGGCCGAGGTAATTGAAGCACTTAGCCACACTCCCCAGCATTGCCTCCTGCAGCTAATTAGGAAAGAGGGCCGCTGGGCTCTTTGTTATTTCTTTTAATTGTTTGTGGGTTTTGCATAACAGTGAATGGCAGAAGAGGGGTGTGCAGTTAGGGGTGAATTCTTGACTTTGAAATTTGTATAAAAGGTCACTTACAATTTGTTAACGCTTTCACAAAAGTGAATTCAATTAGCAGCTCCAGAAGTCCCTGCACACACATGCATGAGTGTTTGCAAGAAGAGGGAGGGATGGAGAAACAAGCAGAGCACAAATGCAATGGCTCTTCATTTTCCTAGGAAGCTCGTGGACGATACAGGGAAGTTATAGGCCCCATACAGCTTTACGCTCTTCTAAATAGGTCCTGGCAATAAACCCATGGAGAGGCCCAAAAGATCATTTTTAAATGATCTCCACTTGTCCTCGCTTTCCATTAACCACTGAAGAAAATAACAAGAGAAAAATTGGTAGAAAACACTCGGGGACCAATTTTTTTGCAGTCTTTGCGCTGGTAAAACTCACGTTGAAATAGTGGGTCTCTCACCCTCGTGGCAGCAGCAGGATCCATGCATCGAAGCACTGATTACTCTGAATTTCAGAACCTTCTTTACGATCCTTGTAATTTGGACGAACACCAATATAAATTATTTCACCGTGGGCAGCCAATAAGGCAGTGGCTTCTTCCAAGTGTCAGAGGATCTGTTATTTTGCTCAGAGGGCTCGTATGTACAGAACAGTAAAAAGAATAAAATCCATTGTAAACATGCACTTTAAAAGATTTATCAGATACTCATAGCTGTACTTAAGAGCACACATGGTTACAAGAACACCAATTTGCTTTACTATTCCCTCTCAGGCCAAGAGTGAGATGTATACTTGTAACAGTCCTGAATGTGCACAAGGAAATGTGTGTCTTGAAGTAAAGACACCAAACCGGCTCTGACCTATTAAATAACCAGCTTCACAAGCTGCAATTTGTGCGCTAGCATTGATTTTGGGGGTTGGAGATGCCCTGTGGCTGATTTAGTTGAAGGTTATTTAGATCTGTCTGCAGTAAGTTTCTCTCTCCTGACTTGAAATTCTGTGTTGTTCTCCAAGAAGCCCAGGTGGGACCTGGCTATGGGGCAGAGCTGTTCCAACAAACACAGGCCACCCTGATGGGCGTTCCATTTGGAAGGAAATGATTCCCCCTTAAAATCTCCTAAATTCCATAACTCTGAGTGGAACAAACTGAAGAACCAGGTCTTCCCCTTGACCTCCTGTTTACACTCAAATCTCTTTGGTGAGGCGGAAAGGCCTTCACAGGGGAAAGAAGTCTACAGGGGCAATGAGTGGTTTTAGTTCGTAAAAGTTTTTTTGTAAAAGCCAGCTCTATTGATAGGGAGAAACTCATGGACCTGTGCAGGAGATTTAATTACTTTCCTACCCAGCATAATGCACTTAGTAATAAGAGATCAAAATCTTTTCTCTTCAGATCTTTTTTTCCCAGCTCCCTTATGCCCAACCCCAACCTGACCGTTTCCCTCTTCACCCAAAAGCCTGAATTAGTTCAGAAGTTATTTACTGCAGCTGCAGGATGACCAACATCTGCGTGGTGAACTCAGGGTCACTGCAGGCCTATGTGCAGCGGTGGGCACACAGCAGAGCAATCCAGGCAGCAGCAAAAGCATGCACAGCAACGTGAGCACATCCCAGCCTGGAAGGTGTCCAACACAAGGAAATGACTCTTGAAATAGAAATTCTTATCTTAGCAACGTGAGAATGGTGGCAGATGCACAAAGTGTCTTTTGTGGTGGAGCTGGGTAGGATATGCAATTATCTGAACTGATGGGAGGCCTATTTTATTTTATTTTTTTTAACTCGGTTGCATTTTTTGGTCTCTTCAGCCTGACAGTGCTTCCAGTCTCTATGTAATATTTTTATAATCTTTCTTTGTCAGTGCTCAGACATATTTTTTATTTACTTCATAAAACTTTGGTTTGCCCCAATTTGGGGGGGGGGGGGGGGGGGGGCTCTGTGGCTTTACACGTTATTTGTTCTGTTTCCAGTGACTGCAGGCCAAGGGTTGCTGTAATATTCATCTTCCTTGCCTGCCCAGCTCCTCCTGGTGGGCTCTTTCCAGGAGGAAGCTGGATAGCTAGACTTTTCTTTCTGCCTGCAGGGCTATACATTAATGACCTGAAATGCTCTTTAAGTGTTTGTCAAAAAATAAATCTGCTAATGCATTTTGTGTGCCAAAGAGATGCCGGGAATATTAAAGCAGCATTTGGGGCAGCCTTCTAAACTTTGTTCTGGCTGTGTGCAAACAGCACGGGCACTTTGGGAGGAAAGGCCACTTAAAAAGCACAGGTATGAGCACTGAAACCTCTCTTCTTGGGAAAGGTGAAAGATAAGGACAGAGCAGCCAGGTATGCCAGGAAGCTGCAGGAGTACCCAGTGTAACAGCTGAGCTGCTAAAGGCCGCTGAGACAATTGTCAGCAGAGCATCATGCCACTGCAAATGATACAAAGGAAAGAGGAGGTACTGGGTAACTGATGCCTTTGGCTAGTTATGTCAATTTGTAGAGGAAAGGCTGCAGTGAAGAAATGCTTTAGAGGGGTGAGTTTGCTGCAGAAACATGGTGAAAGCAGCCGGTGAAGAATAAAGACTGGCTGTAGAGAATGGGAGGCGGAATGGTAGGAGGAGGTGAAGTTAGAAGGAAAATGGGATGTGAAATTCAGGAAAGGGACGGCTGAAGTGAAGGCGGGCAGTAGGGGGGACCCTGCAGGAGATGTGGGGATGACAGAGTGCCAGGGAAATCCTGCCAGAACACCCAAGGTCAGCCCAACCTACAGGCCAACTGCCAAGTGGATGGCAGCATGGCTCAGGCAGGGTTATGGCCATGCAGGGTTTGAAGGAGGTTCAGGTGTAGGATGGCAGAGAATGGCACGTCTGCATGGTCCTCGTGTCCAGGAGTGTGTGCAGGGATGTGGAAGGCAGAATTAGCAAACTTGCACTAGGAAAGGAGAAGCGAAGATAAACCTTTCTCTAAAAGCAGCCCTGGAAATGCTGGACTGTGTTCATGCTCAGAATGTGCTCTGCACTGCTGGAATGTGTCCCTGGCTCCTAGGGGTAAAACTGGTGCTTGGGGTACCAACTGTGTGCTGGGATGTTTTGCCTTCAAACTCCTTGTGTGACCTTGTGCGAATCAATATAATTTGAAATCTCACGGCAGACAGCATCCATATCTTTGCACTGACTTATGGTTCCAAAAATGATAGTTTAATACATGCTGATTTCAATGCACAATGAATTTCAGTCAGAAAAGTTTGGGAGGCTAAATATTTGTCTGGATATTTACTGGGGGTTTCTAAGTGCTCTATTGACATCAGTGAAGATCCTGCAAGTCTTCAAATTTCCTTTGTGTCTTTTGGATCTCCAATACCATCAGGACTCAGTCTACACAGCACCTTGCATCCTCCCTTTTGTGGAACACTACATGAAGAGGCTGGGGGTTGAACACAGCTGCTATTAGCACAGTGTGTGAGGTTATTTTAAATGAAAAGACAGAGGACTTGAGTCCGGAACAGCAATCCTGTGCTGCAAACATGTTATAGCTAGGCAATGTGCCATGCACAAAGAGCCTGCATTGATAGGATGGGCTCATCTCTTGGAGGTCAGGTATTGCTATGGGCATTTTCCTTGAAAGAAAATCTGTAGATGTTTTTGCAGCTGGGATGCAGGCTGGGGCAGGTGGAGCTGGATGCATTTGCACTACAGCATGGCTGTTACTCCAGTGCCTGCACCCAGTGGGCACGCACTCTTGCAAATCGTGGCTTGCACAAGGCAGCTCTTGTGTAGAGATCAGAAGCTGGAGTGTGAATCAGAGGAGCCCGGCTGGAGGTTGCCCCGTGGGGCGGGCTGGGACCCCACTGCATCCTCGTTACTGCTGACCTTGGCATGAGTGCTGCCTGCTGATGGATCAGCTATGGAGCTGGACAAGTCCCTGGGGAACCGCTGCATTATCTATTATCGTCCCATCAGTGCCTCCCCTGACCCCTCCCAGCTCCGAATGCCACAGGCATCAGGGAGGGAATAAATCTTTGTCTGATACCGAGAGAGAGAGGGAGCGAGAGCAGGAAAAAGGAGAGATGAAAAATGTCCTTTTTATGGCTCTCACAACAAAGCTGCCACATGATTCGTAGCGAACATTTCTCTGGGAAGAGGGAGGGAGAGAATGGGGGGGAATCAGCAAAAAAGCAGAGCTGCTTTTCTCCCCTGGAAGGTGCCCACAGGGAATTAATAGAGGGGGGGGCGTGGGTGACCTTTGAAGGTAAATATCCTGTGAAAGGAAACGGGCCCCAGAGCCTCAGAAAGCTCTCACTGATGCCTGTGAGGTGCCTGGTGAGATGCTCTGTGCAGCACACATCCACCAGAATGGGAAGCAGAAAGTGATCTGTGCTAGAGGGAGCAGCAGGACCGGGATGTGATTAATAAGGCACTAATAGCAACCCCAGCATTTATCTCGGCTTGTTTCCATTTGGGATGATCCAGGAGGGCTTGTACTTGTGAGCCTGGGGACAGCTCCTGACCTTGGTGTCTTTGGGACACTCGGGTACCTTCAGCAGCGCTCGCTCCTCGGCTGCACCATCTGTGCTGTGCCTTGGGCAGGGGGGCATCACGCACTGTTCTCAATGGAAAAACTTCAGAGATCTTTATCCAAGTGGATGTTATTAAGGGCAAGCAAGTGCTTGCTGACATGGAAAGGGGCTGCATGCTGCTGATGTCTCCCTTTTTGCCCCTAGGTAAGCATGTACCTTAACAGCAAGCACATTCCCAATTGGCAGCAATAAGAAACAGAATTATACAGAGCTTGGAGTCCAGAAGCAGGAGAACACTGGCAGGCAGCTGATTTTTAGCAGGGAGGGTCTTGCTGAAACAGATCTGTGGTGACTGGGGCAGCCCCAGCTGGGAGTGCTCACCCACATGGGTGTCTTTAACTCGTTGGTCATAAAAAGGGAGTTAAATTCCCCACTTTTACCCAAATGGCTGTAACAACTCCTTGGTGATCCTGGTAATTTGATTTTGTCTATAACGTGCTTTTTAAGTAAGGGGATAAATACAATCAGTCTGCATAAAAGGTAGCTATTAAGGAGCAGACAAGTTGCACAATAATAACTTTAAATTAAAAGCCCTTTCTCACTACTTCTGTGGTTGTGGGGTCTGCAGATTTTCCTTAAAACTTTTGGAACGTGCCTAGACTTCTTACAGGCAGCCATTTAACCTCCGTTTATGAAGAAATAAAGCAAAATTGATGTTGATTTTGGTCTACATTGGGGGATACTTTTGCAACATAAAAGCCCTTTTGCCTGCAATTTGCAGAGCAGCCCTGTCACATTGGTGAGGGCTGATACTGATAAAGATAAAGCTTTATAGCTGGGGCATTTGCAGCTAACAGCAAGCTAATGCTGCATTTTCATTTTGATGCAATTAATGTTAATGTCTGCTACGAAAATTGTCATTAAATACCATTTTAAAATCCATTCAATTTGCATATGCAAAGCCCATTTACTATCATGTAAAATACACAGTGCAGTTCATCATGTCTTTTCTCTAGAATTTGTTGCTGTTATTTTGCTGGTAGTGATTATTATCCAGCTCTTAAAACGAAACCTAATGTCTAGTCCAGACCTGCACAGAGCAAGAGAAGTCTGTGCTCCAGTAGCAGCAGGGCTGCTTTGGAGACTGTTTTTGGAGGTTTTAGCATTTGTTTGCATTGAAATTGAACTGGCTTTTCCAGAGCACCCTGTATCCTCCAGCCCCTTTGTGCTGCTGTAGGGGACAGGTGCCTGGGGGTCAGGCTAAGCAGGGTGCTTGTTTTCCCCCACAGAATCCCTGTTCACAGCTGCTCATGAGAAATCAGCGCAGCGGATAATCAGGAATTGGAGTTTGAGGGACTTGTCAAATGGGTCACTTTTTCCACTTCTAAGTGCAGGGTGGTGAACTAGCAAGTATGAGAGAGTGGGATAAAGAATTTTAACTCATTCTTAATTGCACAAGAGCATTTCAACCAGTGTGAGCAGGTAGAAATGCTACTGCTCTGCCTCAACATCACTTGCTGCCCAAGGAAGCCGTTATTCTGGCTTACAGCTCTCTGCTCCTTTAAGTCGAAGAATTGGCATAGAACATATTTTTGAAGGAGTTCCAAGCTCTTAATACCAGAGGTGAACTGGGGATGTGCTGTGGCATGCAGGCCAAATTTAGGCTGGTGATTGTGAAGGATAGAACCAGGTAGCAAGGCCTGCAAGTAATGCTGTGACTCTATAGCAGTATGTCTGATCTTGGGTTACTTCTCTCTTGGGGTCTGCACTGGCTGAGATGTGGGAGTGTTGCAAATGTGAAGGTAGGAAGGGATAACATCGTTCTGAGAAGGGCCCTGAGCATTCTTCCTTACCGTGCTGGGATGCCATAGGTCCTGTCTGCAGGAACGTGAGGAGGAGATCTCTTAAAGCGACTGTATTCGTCATCTTTTCGCCGAATGTCCTTGGCCTTGTAGTACAAGTTAAAGTCCCGGGCTGTGGTATACCCAGCCTTCAGAGCACCACGGTTCATTGTGATGAAGTCTCGGGGCATATTCCGAGTTAAATTTGTCCTAGGCTTTATTGTGTTCCAGTGGCCTATTGCTGGAAAGGAAAGGAAATGTGAGGCAAAGAGAAAAAGGTGATGGTAACTTTTATTTTTGGAGAGACAGAATGGTGCAAGGTTTGTGTGCCATGCACGAGGGCCTCAGCAAGTCTGATTTCATAGGGTAATCCCTGAGAACATAGAGAAGGAGCCCTCTTGAGTTACAAAGCAGCCATAGATATGTAGCACTCTTGCAGTTGCCATACCCTTCTCTGCCTGGGGTCTGTGTGATCCTATAGACGTTTCCAGGATGATAGGGAAGATTTACCTATCACCAAGAAATTTGGGTCATATTAGTGGAAGTGGGTGAATGTTGGGTGTTTTTTTTCAGCCCCAGTGTTGTGAGAAGTAATGAGGAGCACTGGGAAGGAGAGTCCCTGTTAGCATTAGGACTTGTATATTTTAGTGGCATTGCCATACCTTCAGGGACTCCTCCATCTGTCCTTTCGATGTACAGCCCGTATGAAAAATCCAAGCCTGGCAGGGTATAGCAGTTTCTCAGAGGCTTTCCCAGTTCTGCCTGCAGAAGAATGAGGTTCGAGAAGAAGAATAAAGACCTTGTTTGATGAGCTACACCCTCTGAAAATAAAATCATGTATAGAATGTGGCCATGAGTGCCTGCAGTGTCTCTGTCTGCTCTTGGCACTGGATAGATCCCCCCTGTCCGGACCCAAACACAAAGGAGAACTCATAGGTGTGAGGCTTCCTCAGGGCTGGAGCCTGCGGGATGCTGAATTTGGCACAAGTTCACAACTGAGTTATCAGGTGATCCAGTTATGCTGGAAATAGGGACCTTGACAATATATATTGTTTTAATTTAGTTGTTTGACTAATTTCTCCTTTGGCTAGGGTGCCCAGCCATGGTGTCTGCACATAGGCTTTCAGCAGCTGACCTTAAATTTCCTTCAAAGTATTTCACTTCCAAGTTGTTTGCCCTCCGTAAACTCCCCCAAATATAATCACACTGCCACTCCTGTCTGGGAATAATCAAGAAGCAAGGCATGCTGTGGTGGGATAAGGGGGATGAAGGAGGGGGAGCAGAGCCTGGGGTTTATAGCACAGAAAAGAAGAGAACTTGAGCTCAGTAATCTCATTTCTATTTAGTTTCAAAATGAACTCTTACCCAGCCCATGTGTATCCCAGCCTGGTGTTGTCTGTGGGATTAACTGACCTCCCTTCACCCCTTTGTCCCGACTCTCCCATCTCCATGGTGAAGTCACTGCAGGATGTGTGTGTCTTGAAACCTTATTGCTGCTTGAAAGAGAGGCGATGGAGGAGGGAAGGGTGAGAGCTGGCAGCCGTGGTGTGTGTGCTCCTGATGGGGAGAGGGAGCAGAGCGAAGCATTCAGATCCCTGCAGCCCTGAGGCATGGAATGGGTGCCTTGGGATGGGTTATTTTCCATGAGAAGCCTGTTGAGGAAGCTGGGGTTGTAGGTGTTGGGGCAAATAGCGATGTTGAAATACCGCTCTGTGGCTGAGATCTCTGTGCTTGCAAAGCCATATACCAGGACTTCAGGTACAGCAGGGCACTGGCTTCCCAGGTCTGGGAGGGAAGTCCTACACCTTGGGGCCATTAAATCCACCCACCCACGGCACTATGGAACTGGTGTGGTATCCCTGTGATTCCCAGCAGCACAAGCTCACCAGAAAATGAATTTTCTGGACTTACTGAGATCCTTTGGTAAACTCCATCACTCTCCTTGCCCTGTGCGAGGCTATGGATCCCTTGGTGCGAGCAGACATGAGCAATAAGCTTCTTGAAAGCAACCAACTCAGCTACCTGCTCAAACCTGTGCATAACATGGCTGCTTTCTCCCCGCTGCCTCCCGCAGACCTCTGGCAGAGGAAGGGACCATTCCTTGCAGACGTGTGCAGCGATGGCAGCAAGAGGGCTTTTAGCACTGCTGCCATTGAAATATCGCACGGCGGTGCTAAACCATATGTGCATGCTGGGTGTGAGTTAGGGAGCTCACGCAAAACGCATAAACTGGTGCCAGGAGTGATAAAGGAGCTTTCAGAGTTGATCTATTTCTCTGGTATTTACAGGCATTTGTACGGCAGCTATTTTTAGGCGGGTTGTCACTGATCTAGCAGGGAAATTGAACAGCGTTCTTCAGATGCATGAGGGAAGGCTTTACCCTGGGCTCACGTTCTGATCCTGGGTCAGCTAAGTGAGGCCAAGAATCTGCTGCTGGGGTGAAGGTATGGCAGGTGGGAGGAAATAGCTGAGAAGCTGCAGGAAAGGAGAGGCAAAGAGGCTTCCAGGCCTTTGGATGCACAACTCCGTAGAATGGCAGAAATTCCCTTTTGCAGAGCACATGATGTTAACACAGTCGGGCATTTCCTTTACCTCAAAATGAGTGTGTGCTGTTTCTTTTCGCGATCAGGTGGCATTTTACAGTCGCTTTGCACTGAATAAATAAAGTTGAAGGTGCTGGATAATTAATTAAAAAAAAAAAAAAAAAAAATCTGGTCCAATATGTTGAACATGGAGAGAATCTGCGGCTTTGAAGAAAACCAACGGGCTCAGAGGACTCTGGCTGCATGCCAAGGATTTTACCCACAAAAGCAAAGAAGGGGAAGGATGTAGCAGGAATGAATCCTGCTGAGTGTAATCAAAGATTAGCCTTTCTCATTCATAAATTAGCAAAACGCTGTTGCGACCTCATGGGCTGGTTTCGTTTGCTTGTCCTCGGGCAATGTAGGTGTGCTGTGCCATGAGCTGTGGTGGGAGAGAGCCAAAGTTGGTGCAGAAGGTCCTTTTTTTCCTCCCCAGCTCCAGCACTGCTTCTTGTGTTTGGGTTTAGACTGTCACAAAGCTGCTTGGCTGGAATACAGATCTGTCTGACAGCTGTGCCCATCAGCAGACAACTTCATTAAACCTCATTAAGATGTCATTTCTCTGCCTTATTTCCCACCTCTTGGCTCTAATTAAAACCGTCTCTCTCTGCATCCCAGGCGGTCCTAATTTTCTCTGGGTACCTTCTGCAAGTTTTCTCCCTTTACGACCTCAGTGAGGAAAATCAGGCATCTTAAATACTGTTTATCTAGCCCATTTGGAAACACAACTCCAGGTTTTTTCCTGAAGCACCCCCAGTGCATCCTGCAGAGAATGCCTCTTCCCAGGGCTGCAAGAAATGTGTGCTGAGGCTTTGCTTTCTAAAACTCTCTTTAAGGACTCAGCTAATGCATCCCTTCCTCCTGAGCAAGGTGATTGTAATTTTTGAACCAGGGGTGTGTTCTGTGCTCAGAGGATGCTGCTCCAAGCAGTGCAGTGCTGGAGCTGAGTGGTCAGTGGGATGCCCTGGTTGGCTGCAGTGTGGTGCTGGGAGTACGGAGCTCCCTGGTGCTTCCGAGGTAGGCTCCCATTCATGCAGCCCTGTATTTGGGTTTGAGTGTCTGATGGTGTTGGAAAATGTTTGCTGCAGAGGAAAAGCTGGGCTTGGACGCAGGTCTGTGTGTAAGAGGTGGGTGAGCTGCAAAAGAGTAGCAAAGTAAAGGAACTCGCGGGCTTACAGGTTTTGCTGTAAATCTCATTTGTGTTCCATCCCCTGGCATTTATGATCCATCAACACACGTTGCATTAATTTGCTAAAGATGGTTGGGATAGAGAGGGGTGAGGCACCTGCCTGTGTGCAGAAGGGTACAATGAGAGATGGAGGCCTGGGTTTTTAATCCATGCATCTCCTGCAGCCCTTTGGGAGGGGATGCTGGGCAGATCCACAGATCCCCTCTTCTCCTGCTCAGCAGGGCTGCCCCATCCCCTCCCCATCAGCTCCGTCCTGCCGATGAATGCCTGCAAACCCGCTGCATTTCCAACCCGGCAGGCCCTGCTTCCTTCCCTACCTTCTGTTCCACTTTTCATTACACCCCCTTGTACAGTAAAGCCTCCCGTCACGCTGCCATTACTATTATTATTGCAGATTTACTGCACTTGCAGAGTGAAGTGATGGCAGTGACAAGGCCCAGCATTTTTCCCTCCTTCCCCCCGCGACAGCTTGAAATCAAGCCCTTCATTTGCATTTACATGATCTTGCTGTGCAGCTTATGAGATCGGGAGATTTATTTGCTACTTAGCTTGATGTTTGATTACACTCTAAGAAGGCAGTGAGCTACAAAGTGCAGGGATACATCAGAACTGAGCTACTGAAAGCCTCTGGGGGACAGTAACTCAACATCAGGTTTAGGTAGATGAGAAAGGGAATGTTCAGTGTTTTGAGAAAGGCAAATTTGATCAGTTTTTTTTTTTTTTTTAAAGGTGAAAAACTTGTTTTCCATCTCTCTCAAAAATGGTTGAGAAAACAAGAATAGTATTAAAATGAACGTTAAAATCTGGATGTGTTGCTGCAGAAGAAGTCCAAGCAGGGCTGGTGGCTGCTGGGCTGCGTGCCACAAACTGCTTCTAACTTCCCCTCCCAGGAAGATTATTAATAATAAGTTGGCACTTATCTTAGAAGCTTCTCATAAACATTAAAGGTCAAAGACGAAGGAAGTTTTGTTTGATGAAGGACCACAAAATCCGGCCCTGATTTATTAAACTTCAGAATGTGCCACCAAGTGATAATCCTGCTGTAACAGCTGGGGAAACTGAGGCAGGGAACGAATGTGTCTGTGACTAAGGGCAAAGGGAGTGGAGGTTGGATGGGGGGAATGAGGAGTGTGGCTGTGCTCGGGCTGAGAGATCACAACACTGGTGTCCCCCACAGTGGGGTGTGAGCCTTCCAGAGCACAGGGAGATGTCTGGGAAAGCAGCTCTCATGGAGTCCAGCAGGACAATGCTTGGGGGTCTGATGTGCAGCTGGACTCCTGGCGCTACCGACCCTCTAGGCAGAGCAGGGATGCTACTAAACCAGCTACACATGCAGCCTACACTGACATGTGCTCCTGACTGATCCACCTCAAGTCTGAATTTTGGAGCACTGCTCTCCTCTGGAAATGATGCACAAGGCTGGCCGCAGGAGGTTGTGTGGACAGTGGGACAAAGGTGTCCCCTCACTGGGTCAGACACAACTGCACTCATGGGCTGAAGGGAGCACTTCTACCCAAGGGGCTTCCCCCACATGAGCCCACTTGCCCCCTCCCCTCTGTTCTACACTCAAGGGAAGGATCTGCTGCAGCAAGGTGGAATCAGTGATAACCAAAGATCCCCAGTACAGAATCCTACATCTGTAGAAAGACACCTCTATCTGGTACTGCAGCTTTGCTTGCAAACTTTGTACATACACTATTACAATTAATCATTTAGAACTTAAGAAAGAGTATACCCCATTACATAAAAGACTCCAGCGATGATCTTTATCCAACTTGTAAAATGGGCAGACTTGATGCGACTGAATAATTTTCCTCTCATCTGCACAAAATCATGAATGCAAGTCATACTTGAAGCCTGAAGTGAACACTGTGAGACCAGCCTATAATTACCAAAATAGAAAAAAAGAACAGCGTTTTCTAATGAATGACAAGCCACTAGGTGGAAATCTAATTTGGTCTAATTAAGCAGCCTTTGTGAGGATTTGTCTTTAGATGAAAAGAGGGAGCCAAAGAGATCTAAATGCAAATGAACTCTATCGTTTTGGTCTTAAAGGGCCAGGCAGATATAAAAGTATTTGTGTACGTAAGACTTTCATTTGTCTTCATGGGCTCATTCACCTTCCAGGTTTCCCTTGAAAAATATTTTGTGCCCCCGTGTTCCTGGGCTCAGGATACTGGTTGCTGTTTATTGAGTAAAAACATAACGTGCTGTTTGAAGGATGATTTTTAACCACAGGGCACTGCAAATATTAAATCTTGACTTCTCTGCAACAGAGCTGCATCTTTCTGCTGTTTGCAAATTGTTTTGGACAAAAACATTCTTTGCTGGGGAGCCAGATGTAAGATCTGCTGCTTTTGCTGCAAGGCTCTGTATAACTCAGGGGGCACCTGCAGGACCCTAAGCTCTTCCTCGGAGTGTTTGTGTCAGTACGAATCAGTCCAGTACTGATAAATCACTGCCACCTCACCACACCGCACTGCTTCTGCCAACAGTCCCAATGCTGGGACCTGGCAGCCCAGATATGGCCCAAAGGCTGAGACTCCCAGGGGGTTTGACTGTAATTGAGATGCAAATATTGGAAACGATCTTCTCCCGCTCTATTAAATCTACTCCTGACTTAAAGATAAATTTGTGTCTATGTAAGGTTTCATGCCAGTATTGAAGGTCAAAGAAGCATCCATGTTTCTGGAGTGGGTGTCAAGTCATGACAAAGCAGTGCATGCTATTCATAAAACAAAGCTGTAGGCAGGAGGGAGATGTTATTTGGGATAAATGAAGACGGGTGCAGCCACCCGCTGTCTCCAGCGGGACAGATGTGAGCACGGGTGGGGGAAGAGGCAGAGATGTTTGGGGTGGGGAAGGTTCTGCCCCACTGGGAACTCTGATACCAAATTCAGTGGGGAAATGCTGTTGGTCAGCTCCTGTTGGCTTCAGAGGGAGCACTGAGTTGTATCTGAGAGCAGGATTTGGGTTAGTTGTTGGCTGAGAGAACATTCTATAAATGTTAAAGAGATGGGATGGAAAAAAAAGTTCCCTTAGAGCAGTTACGACCTTTTCTCTGTGCTTCATCCTAAGTAATATCTTTTCTATAAGCCTCCCCATCTGTTACTCTGAGAAAAATCCCTTTATGTTCTCAGGGCCAGATGTTGTTTGAGTTTATGTCCAGCACAACTCAACTCAGTGAAGCCACTATTTACACCATGTAACTTACTGGTGGCTCCTTCAGCTCCATACAGGTAGTTTTAATTTCCTCCTCCCAAATTTCTTTGGGTCCCCATAGAAAATGTTAGGCAAAAAGCTGCCAGTATGATATCCATATACTCACGATGACATTTAAAGAGTTGAATGCAAATGAGAATGTGGCTCTCTGTGTTTTTGAGCAGACCGAATATGGTCAAATTCACAATACAGCAAAATAGTTTCTTGGTGGCATAGATGTGATTTTAGGGCCAAATTCAATCCCTCACTGCAAATGAGATGCTGGCTGCCCTCAGAGATACCTGTCATCTTGCAGCACAATTTGCCTGAAGTCAGTACAGCTGTAGTTCCTCCCAGGACAAGACATTCGATATCTCAGACTAGCAGACAAGTTGTTAACTTTGGGCAAGCTTTTGGTTTAAGAATCTCTCTGCTTTCACTCAAGGAGAAGCTCTAATCTCCGATCACAGATGCAGGAACTTTCCACCTTTAGTCACTTCATGTACAGAATAATCTCCATTTTCATTAGAGAATAGATAAAAGTTTTTGCTGCTTAAAAAAAAAAAGATGCTGTTTCTTTAATGTAATAAAACCTCAGCAGGACAGAATGTCTTTACTAGACTATCCCCCACTATTCCCATAAGAAATCAAATATAATCCTATTTAAGAAGCTTTAAATAATTTTGAGCTTTCATATTGACTTATTAAAATGCAGCTTAAAAAACGCCTTCCTTGCAATCCCTTTACAAGGGTCAGGGATATAAAATTTGAAGAAAAATGATTAGTAGATCAGTTGGAAAGATATATGCAGCAGCTTCCAGTTTTATTCCTTAAAGTGCCCTTTTAGGAGAAAAGGTGATTCTGATACACAGCGGCACCATCTCCTTGCAGGGCTGAGACCCTTACTTCCTAACTGTACCTCCTGCCCCCATACCCAAAGCACTTCATAGGTTTTTCTTAGACCTGAGGAGCCCTGACAGTGAGGATTGAAGAGTTTGTGTCCTCATAGCGCAGCAAAGTGGGGGCTGATCAGGCTCAAGATGCAGAGGAAACTAGTTGCGCTTTTGCACATCCATTGGTTGGTGCCGAAGACCAAGCGATGGTAATAGAGATGCAAATATGCCATGGAGGAAAGGGACACTGCAGAGCTATTGTAAGCATGAGCTCACACTGGCCCACATTGCTTTCCTTTTACTGCCTGGAAACTGTTAGGGAGGAAGAGCTCCTGTAACCTTCCAGATTTTGGAGTGGGATGAGTCCCTTTTCACTTTCTAAATACTAAGTGCTCACATCCAGCCCTGTTGACTTGGGAAGAAGTAGAGCTATAACCAAGAATGTATTGCTAGAAAAATTAGCTGAAAGGCTCTAAGCAGAGAAAATTGAGTCAGTTACATGTCCTGAGCTTCAGCTCTGCAGATCTCCTGGGATTAGCAGGGTTGTACGGATGTAAATGATGAGACAATTTGACCCCCGCTCTTGAAGTATATTAAATACAATGAAGATCCAAATTGTGCTGTCAGTTAGACAGAACTCCTATTAAGCATAGAGGGGCTTGTGCTACTGCAAAAAATCTGCCCAAGTCATTTGCTCTGTCCTACAGCAAAATGTATTCAACATGCTGAAATTAAACCGCAAAACCTAGTGAGCAAAATCACACCCTGCCCATTACACTTACAGCCAGTTACTGTGAAATCCTAATGTGTCAGGTTCTTTCTCTGGGAAATAAGGTAGCTAATAACTTTACTCCTGCCTAAGGCTGGACTTTGGTCAAGGCTGTCAAGGCTTCTATGATTTTCATGTGTTTCTGAAAAAATACCCATGATTTTGACACGCTGGGACTTGTGTGAGCAAGCAGGGAGCTGTAATAGCTGAACTTCCCCGAGAGCTGTAGTGCTCAACCTTGGGCTCTCTGCAAGATGAACACCAAAGTGGCCCTAGCCTACGAGTGCCTCAATGTCTTCAGCTCCCAATGAAGTCAATGGCAGTCAAGTGTGATTGACTGCTGGTAGGATCCTGCCCTGAGTTTTCTCTTGTGGCAGAAAAAGCAGCAGTGACACCAAAGGCAAGACCAGCAAATGCTGGTGAGAGCCTGAGTCCCCCAAGGAGTTGTCAGGGCAGGAAAAATCTCAAGACTTCCTAATTTTCTACACTTACGACAACTGTGAAACTAGGCTGAAGCAGCAACGGGAACTTGCTGCTGATGGTTAAAGAGCTATCACTGCCCATGAGACAGTTGCTAATGGCACCAGAAATATGGCAAAAGATATCTGGTTTGCAAATTAATGCTCATCTTTGATACCTGCATTTTTACAAAATTCCCTTTAATCCTATATATGAGTCCCTCACCTCTTTCTCCACCAAATCTTCTACCTGCAATCTCAGTCCTGCTCTGTGCTACTGTGCCCTTCAGTCCTGTCCATTTCCAAAAGCTCAGAATGACGCGGCACAGGTGATGCACACAAACAGCCCAATTGCTTTCAGAAGGGCTGCTCTTGTGAGGCAAGGAAGAGTTGGCTCTGAAACCACTTCATAATTGCATCCTATTTGATGAATCAGACGTTTTACGTGCTTGAGAATTCTCTGTGTTCCCTTCGTACTCAGCCATTGCAGAAGGATCCTGCTCGGCTGGAGTTCTGACCCATATTTTCCCGGCTGCAGTCCAAATTGGGTTGCTAAAAGGTAAAGGAAAAAATCTGTCTCATCACATCTCTCCCAACCCCTGTTCAGCTGCTGTGGTATTTTCCTTCATTATGCCGCTGCCTCAGACTGTAAACCTCTCTAATTTCCTACATCGCAGCTATTTATTTAAATGCTAACTCGCATTATGAAGTGATAATCCACAAGCGCAGGAGATAATTTATGAAGCATTTAAATTAAGAGGAGCAGCTAATTGGGAGCATGTGTCTTATAAGCCTTGCTAACACCAGAAAACTACAAATTAGGGGGAAAATGGAAGATATTTTTAACTTGCTTTTTTCTTTTGTAATGCACTGAGGAAAAATATTACCATACATCACACAACACTGCTGCTCACAGAAGTCCTCTCCTTTTCTGTTCTCTTCATAGCCAGTGTAACACACAATGCTCTCGTTATTACAAATTCCTCATTATAACACCAAATAATCTTTGCTCTCAGAGAAGGTGCGACAAGGTGGTGTTTTCTGTCTCCAAGTGAAGCGGAATAAATTTTCCAAGAAAGGTCCCCTTCCCAGCTACACGTGTTAATTTAAAAGAGCAAAGACTCCCTTGTTATATCGGGACGCTAAAACGCATTTAATTTAGAACTGTATCACCCCGTAAGAGTTTTATAGGCTTTTGTTGAAATGGGAACAAACAGAAATGGCTGCGAATGGGGGAAAAGCCAATATGTGATGGCCACAGGGCTGGAGAGAATGTACTTGGGATGCTCTGTGCAGGTTTTGGTGCCAAAATCACAAGCTTGGATTTCATCAAAGCTTAGTGTTTGAGTCAGAAAAACAAATAGTAACCTAGATGCAAATACTGATACCCCGTAATGTGTGATTCCTAGGGTTACAGCTGTGTGATGGAGATTGCTCAGGAAATGCTGCTGGGATGGGTGATGTAAGAACACTTTGGAGGAAGGGGAAGGCAGTAACCATCCCCACTTGGAGGCTCACAGCCATCCACAGTTCCTGGTTTTGCCCTTCGATGCTGCTGCCTTAAGGGGTGAGTTGCAATACTTTGTTTTGCATTAGGAAATGGCCTCTTCTTGAAAGCGTAATGCCACTTTGGCTGCTTTTTGGGTTGCTGGTTGCTGGATCTGCAGAATGGCTGGGACATTCTCCCAGAGGAGAGAGAGAGTTTGTCAGTGCTCCCCCAGGAGCACCTCAGGCACCCTGATGGTTGTGTTAATGCAGTTAGGAAAGAACTGAGGTATTTAGAAAGCTGACAGCTAGGACTGCCTTAATATACCGCTCTCTTCCCCTCTTCAGCTACAACTTAAGAGTAGTTTCCAGCAGAGTTGTGTGAGATGTTTAGTTAGGATCCTCCTTTACTAGGCAACCAGTTCTTGTGGGTCCCCAGAGTGGTTACTTGAGACAGATTTGCTGTTCGTGTACAACACGGTGCACATCTCCTGCCTCGCTGGGTGCTGCGAGCCGCAGGGAGGGCTGTGTGAAAGGATGCTCTGGAAGCATGTGGGAATTCAGCCTCACACGTGTGCTCTGTTTGTAGAAAATACCCTGCCTTAGTATTTGCATTTGTGTTTCTGCACTTACAAATCTCCCTTTACATATATCCTGTCAAAAGCAGTCAGCAAACAGGCTCTGGCATTATTGGAGCTGCTCCTCGATTCGAAGGAAACCATAAATCTGAAACTTCAATCATATCTTTATGATCATTCAGCAAACAGAGATGGAGGATTTATTCAACATGGGATAGCAAAGGGGAAACTGCAGGGGGTTATTGCAGGAGATATTGGTTTAGCTAAGGCAGAACTGCTCCCTCGGGCCTCTCTATGGACGAGCCAATGAACAATGGCACCAATGACAATAACAAGGCAATTATGGGGAAGAGGGTGAGGAGGGGGTAATGCTTTGTTAAAGATATAGGTAAGATTCCAGCATGGTGTCTCTTTTGTGTGCTTTCAAAACTAAAGGATGGTGTGTCTGCCTGGGGTGGTCTTATTAGGAGCTGCTGATCCTAAAAACACAGCAAGTGCTTAAAAGAGCTTCTAGCTTGCGTGTGATTGTGCTGCTCTTAGGATTTTATGAAGATTCCCCCCCTCATCAAATAGGGCTGGCAATAGGGTTCCCTAATCCATCCTACACCCCAGGGCAGGAGATAAGTACCAAAACCTCTGTTGGCAGAGGTTTGTCTCTCTGTCCAGAGCTGATGTTGGGCTTTCTGCATTTAGGACGTACTCTTGTTCCTGGGAGGGGGCCCAGGGGACTTCCCTCTGCTGGGGGATGCTCAGACTTTTACCCTAGGCTGGTTATGCTGTTGTGCCCCGGGTGCCGCTGCCCTAATGCACAGCAATGCTGGCATCAGCAGTGGGCACGGGCAACAAAGTTGTCCAAGTGCAAGACGGGAACACGAGGTACAAATGTTCAAGGGAGAGCTGGATCCTGCTGCTGCCACCAACAGAAGAGACTGGCACAAAATCCACACCTTTTCAGCGTGCCTTAGAGACAAATGCCTCTTTTAAAAAAGATGCAGTGGTACAAAAGCGGGAACTGAGTGATCCATCCCCACCTGTCCCGCCTCCCCTCCCCTTCCTCTGGCAATTTTTCCTCCCCCTCCTCCCTCACAAGCTCCCAAAGCAGTTTGTTTTTGCCTGCAGAAGGAAGCTTGAAATATTGCATGGGGGGTACAGGCGGCGGTCCCGGCGGCCCTGCCCCTGATGGCATGAATGCAGACATAAAATAACCCAGTGCCATCAGTAACCTGTCGCCAAAGCCCCACTACGAGGTGAGAGTTTTCCTCCCTGCCGTGGCTGTTAGCTGCAATGTATTTCTCCCTGCACTAAGCACCGTCTTTCCCAGGGCTGCATTACAATGATTTATAAACCCCATTTCTGTGGAAAACTAATAGATCAAAGTGAGGAGAAGGAAAAGGAGACATGAGCAGCTGGAAGATATTGAGGCATGAAACAAAAACAGAAATGAAAAACTAGTTTGTGGCACTAGTGAGTAGTTCTGTGCTGCACTTGCGTTATTGAAAAATAATAGGGGGAATCTGTATTTTAATCTGTTTTTCAAGAGCCATTCAAGTAATCTGAAAAGCTCTTCCTAGAGCCAGCTTAGCTTGCTTTTGTATATTTGTGCATCTCTTGCAGAACTAAACACTTTTTTGTTGTTGTTGTTGTTTAGCCCTTCCATGCACATTCCCATGTTGTTTTTAGGCTTTCCGTGGTTTGAGCAGTCTCTGGATTCTCTAAGAGGTCAACAGAAAGCACTGCATGGGGAACAGATGCTTGGCTGGACCTCAGCCTGGGATGTGTTGTCCTGAGCTGGCTGTCACAAAGGGACAGTGAGCTGCTCTGCCTTGGCTTTCGTTTCCTCTACCGCATGGTGGGGATAAACAGATGAGATTTCTGGTGTAATTCTCAGCTTCAGTCAACTTATATCCTGACTGAATTGAGCCCGGAGTACAGACTGATGCTCATCTTCGTTTTACAATGATTAATGCATTAGTGTTCGTAAGAGCTTTGGAGATAGGAAGCTAATTGGGCTTTTGTGTGTGTTCAGCTTGTCTGGTTCAGCCACCAAACATCCCCGACTTCAAACATACATAGGCAATGGCGAGGAATTATTATGAAAACAACCACAATCCTTAGTACTTGGGCAGCACTTACGCATTCAGAGTGCTGCACAAACCTTAAATCTGCAATCTCACTGCACGGCACGTATGTAAGTGCAAATGTTATGTACAGTAGGCGAAATGCCTTGAATAGGACAAACAGCAGATTTGGTGGAAAACAAATGTGTGGTGGGACTGCAGGGGCATTTATAAAGAATTTACAGAGCCCTGAGATGGAAGCTGCTGGATTACCCCTAGGTATGTTCAAAACTTGTCTGAGGTTTGCAGGTTTCCATTCGAAGTATTTTCTCTCTATTCTTCAGGTTTGTTTTGTTGTATTTTTTTGTCTTAAGTTTTCACCCTCCCTGGCAATTTTCTGTTGCCAGTGAATGCTGCAGTGCCATGTTAACTTCAGGCTGGCCGCTTTACCTTGGTTCCTGATTTCTGTTGCATCCTTTGGAGTTGGTAAGGCAGTGCTCCTGGGGGAAAGCAGGCGCAGGGATATGTTCACAGACATCTATAATTGATATTTCTCACAGATGACATAGGAAGCAAGCACGTACTGAATGTGCTGGTGTGACTGCTCTGCACGAGGAAATGCTGCACTTAGTTACATGGTGGAGCAGTGTGGGCAATGAAGCTACCAATAGGTGAGTGACACACTGCTGTTGGCAGGAGAAACACCTGACTATTAAATCAGCACGAGATGACCAACATCCTCACAGCTGAGCCTGACTTGAGGCTAAAGGCTCTGATCATTAAGAGATGAGTGAATTGAAAAGGAAATACTGCTCTTTGCTCACAACCTGTGTGATGCAATTTTAACACCCTTCTCACAAGCACTTGGAACCAGAGGTCACTTTAAGATGTTTACTCCCTTCCTTTTGGTGCTGGTCTTGTGGCTGGTGCCTGGCGTGGTGATGCAGCAGGCAGATGCAGAAGCCCTGTTAATTTCACTGCATGGCTCCTGCGTGCTGCTGACCGCAGCCTAATGCAGCTGTCTCTTCTGTACACCTTGCACTGTTAGCTGCAGGCTGCATTCTCTGCTACAACAGGCAGAAAAAGCTGTCCGTGCTCTTAACAGCTATCCAGAAATGTTGACAACATCTTTCTTCTGCCTCCCTATGGCCTCACCACTCTTTGCTCTTTTTCTTTTCCCTTTCTGCAGAGAGAGCTCGTGGGATGAAAGACAGCCAGGAAAGTAGGGAGAGATGAGCATGGACTAAGAGCTGCCGGAGGAATATGAGAGGAGAATTTTGCCCTATAAGTTTTAATAAGGTGGTGGGTTAAGAGAAATGCAGCTAGGGAGAAAAATGGGGAATGTTCTCTCTCCAAATGGGCACTGCTTCAGTTTGTAAAAGCACCAGGGATTCCCCATGTGGCTTAATTTATTATTTTCCCACTCGTTAAATGCCAAAACAATAAAGCAAAATCTATTGTTAGCTTTAAAATGCAGATGATTTGCATATGGCTGTGATCGTCCTACTGCTGCCTTCATTTAAACTCAGTAAGCCGAGGTACCTTTAAAAATTATGACTTGTTTTACATTTAATATACTGAACTATGTTAACATAATAGTAAGGGGCTGACTTCACAGCTTAATTGCTGATCATGGAGGAGGCTGGGTAGCGGCAGCGTTAGCTTGGCAGCGTGGTAGGGCTGTCCAACAGCATAGCAAAAAGGGGCTGAGCTGTTCTCCTCCTTGGCGTGATGCCCTCCTGAGAGCACCAGGAAACCCAGAGTGATTTCTGTGCTGCTCTTGGTTTGCTTCTGCTGGAAGGCATTCAGGGCCCATGCAGTTCGAACAGGATGTAACTGCACCCAAACAAAGTCCTATTGGGAAATCAGTGGGGTTTTTTTTTCCCCCTTAAGTAAAATTTTGTAGAGGGGAATGGATGTCCTATTTAGTACGTGTATCACTTCCCATCCACGGGGTATCCAAGGTTGCTGTAGAGAGCCTGCGTGGTTCTAGCACTGTTTTTACATCCTCTTGCATTTTTTCCTTCCTTGTTTGACCCCTGCTCATGTCAGGCTGAACAGAGACTGCATAGGGACTGGGAAAGGGAACCAGCTCCACAGAGGCTGCTAATTCTTGCCTGAATTCAGAGACTGTGTGGCAGTAGGGCTGGCAAGGTGCAAAGCCTGCGAGCTGCTGCATGGGAAGGGGGCATGGAGCTGTATTCTCTGCACCTTCTGGATTTGTAGCATGAGCCTCCAGGTCAGCACGTGATGGCAAAGCACCACCTTCCAGGAGGGAGCTGCTGCAGATGGCTGACCTTCCTGTCTGCTACATCCAAAGGAAAATTCATTAAGGACTAAATACTGCCCCAAGGTGTGTCCAGAATAAGCAGCACTTATGGGCTTCTCAGGAGCTGAAGAGGTATTCAAGCATTACCAGCCATTCACATCCATGCGTCTCTCTGACTTCCGTGCACAGCTCCAATTTGGGAGTTCTGGACTCCTTAAAAAATTTGCCTTTGTTCCTCAAATAAAAAGTGTGTAGATTGACAGAGATGTACACCGAGTCCTAGCATTCTGATTTAAAAGAGCAAAGTTATAGGCCCCTGAAAATTGAGGTTTATAATAGAAGCACTGGCAAACCCTTAACTGCAGAGAAGCTACCAGGCGTTGCAACAATAATTGGGAAGGGAGGGAAAAAAAATCGCACTGTGTTTTTCAGTGCTTAGCTAAGAAATACAACAAGAGAGTTTATTGCTTGCAAAACACAGCTGCACTGCCTCAAATTGGATGGAAAAACGAACCCTGATAATTTATTACACCCCTAAAGTCACAAGAATGTACCCATAAATTACTTTTTTGGAGGGGGAGGGAAGTGGTACCACTGTAGTCCGTTCTGCACAACCTACTTATTAGTATCATAATTTATTATTATTATGCCCTGCTGCAAATAGAGAGGCAGATAAAACTCAAATCTATTAAAACAACCGCTCCACTTTCTCTGAGCCACTGAGGGACACCATTCCAAAGGAAATGAGATAAATTACAAAGACAAATGGAGGAGTCTTGCATTGCAGCACATAGCTTGTATATATGCAAGAGCAGGAGGATAATTCAAGGAAAAAAAGAATCGTGTTAAATTTCACCATTCAGGATTCAACACAGAGGGACCAGAATAACATCAAGTGGTCAATTAAATATTTGTAATGTATTGATTTTTTTTTTCTTTCAGAAGATCCTATATGTTAACTCTGAATACCTGAATGTGTAAGTCTGAATAACTGCCCTGCGTCTATTCCAAATAATACTTGAGTCAACATGTATTTAAAAATACTCTTTATCCAGCTGCTTTGAGGAAGTGGATACCATACTGAGAAGCCTGAAGATGCTATTATTGGAATACAGACACGCTTGTGGTAAAGATTAATTGCAAGGCTGAAGGGAATTTAAGGTTGGTGGGAGACAGTACTTTGAGATCCCAGAAGGACAAAGGGGCAGAACCAAAGATGCAGTTATAAAGTTCTCCACGTGCTTCAGATAATGGGTTCCGGAGAAGTCAACAGGATTTTCTGTGTTATTTTCCCTTCTCTTCATTTCCTACTGGGGTATTTAGCTGGACCAGCAGTTCTTAATGGCACGTTCCTCTTCCTTGCTACATGGGTGGATTAGCAGGAATGATAATTGTACTGGGAGCTTGTTGCTTATTGCTCTCTTCAGGACAGATTGTTGTTAGGCTCTAACAAAGATGTTTGGTGCTTTTGGCCATAGTCCCAAAGGTGTATGAGACCCCTGATTCTGGATGAAGGCAGGCTGCTGGCCCAAAAGGGATTTGGGAGCGGTAACTGCCATCCTTAAGGAGAGACCTAGCAGTAATCTTCCTGCATAGCCAATTTGCTTTTCAGTTCTGTCTTTAGAAAAATACATTACTTAGAAAGGTCCAATGTGAATTTTTATCACATATGCATCATTGTAAGAGCTGTGGATGTTCAGCTGGCTTCACTTTTATGAACTCTGGGGATCCTCAAAGCGAGAGTACAGGAGACACAAAGCCAGCAAAACCTCAACAGTCCCCAACATAAACAAATTTAATGAGAAGAAAAGAGTCAGCAATCATTTCATCTTCCCTGCAAAGCTTGCTTCTCTGATAAGGAAAACAACATCCAGGCCACACAGCAAGACACCCAGACTTCGTGCTCTTACGATTAGTGGGGGAAAAGAAGGGACTGACAAAGGAGGGAAACGAGGCCACCTACTTGCTATGATACTGAAGATTTTCATCTTTGCAGACTGCTGGTGACATGCATCAATCTATACCTCAGATTATTACTTCTACACTCTTGCATGCTTGTAGCAACTGGGTGTTTCTAAGTCAGAATCAGAATGCTTTTCTCTGATCAATAGCTGCTTGTCTAATGGGTGGAATATGAAAGACTCATAGAACTGAAGTTTGGTGACCCATTGCCTATTGATAACCCTCAGTGCTGACCAAAAGTCACGGGGTAATGCATGATTGAGGTGGTAGATGGGTGATGTTCCCCTACCTTTTCCACAAGTTGTAGGACTTCCTCTGTATCAGTGAACTGTGGCTGTGTTTTCCAAGATTGGGTTCGGAAGACCTGACCCCAAAATGTGCTTGGAGAAGGGACTTGCTTGGACAGGACAGCAAGGAATATGGAAAGCCTGACCTCGGAGTACCATTTTGTGTTGCTTTGTGAAGCACATTACTGTTGAAATCACATTACCAAGCAACTATTGCCCTTTTCGAGAGGGAAGAGGATGACGGGAGCTTAAGTGAAGCAAGGATAATGAAATTTAGAGTATTATGACACACATATATTTAATAGTACATCACATGTAAGGAAACAAGCACACACGATTGCAATATTACAAGATGAACACTGGTCCTACAATGTTAAATTTAGTGCCTTGTGATTGATGTTCCTTTGTTTGCAGGTTTTCTTTTTTTTGTATACATTATTTCTGTAGATAAGCATCTTAGCGGCTGGAAGAAACATACAACTTTTTTATTTTCTAGTGTGTAATTTCTGTTTGATTCACAGCTAATAAATAGGTCATCTTGTACTTTCGAAATGCCAACATGCAGTAATTCAGTGAAATAGAGACTCTACATTAAAAAGCTGTCAGCCTTGGTGCAATTTTCCTGCACCCAGCGCTCCAGAAAGATACCTTGTCACTCATGGTTCAGCTCTGCTTTCCTGAAATATCTCTTCTTCTGCATAAATAATGAACATAGTTGCATGGAAATACCTGGCACAACGCCTGTTCTTCCTCCCACTCTAAGGAGCTGTGGTGCATGCTCTGTATTTATTGGTTGATCTTCCCAACAAATCTTCCTGAAATCACAGGTGTGGTAATAGTGGGGCCCCCTCCCACCTGCAGGCAGGTGCTCTCAGCTGTGCTAATCACATCCCAGGAACACTGCCTTAAAATGATCTGCTGCTATTGAGCTACTTCCCCAAACATAAAGGCTACATGACGGAGAATAGTTTTAAACACTTATTTGCTTTCAGTCTCTTTCTATTTCTAATGATGTGTTATGGAACTCTTGCATAAAAAAAGTAGCAGGACGAAGCAGACCCAGTTTGGGACAGTGCCTTCAAGGGATTCCACTTTCAGAGATAATTTTCAAAAGTGATATAGACGAAAGTCTGCAGTATGTATAATCCACCATTGCAGCAAACAGATGAAGTTCCAAGGCAAAGGTTTAATCCTGCAGGTGTTACTTACAACGAATTGTTTCTCCTGACCCCAAATCTGACAATGTGGGGTGAAGAGGGGAAACGTGGTTTCATTGAAAAAGTGGACTCAAACCATGAAAAATTTGGCCGTGCCTTTTGTGTTCTGAAATCAATAGAAAGTTGAAACTGATAAGATGTCAACCCTGCAAAAATGGGAAAAGCAGGGTGTGCTTAACCCCCTGTGAGCTGAGTTTTACAAGGGATAAAGCTGCTGAATCCTCACAGTGAGGTCCAAAAGTAATTTAAATCTCTTCCCCTCTCTCTTTGCTCCCAATTTCCCCATCCCAGTTGTTGTTAGATGCATCAACTGAGAAGGAAAGTTAGAGAGTGACACTAATAAGGAGGGCTCAGACTCACTAAGAGTATTAAAAGGTTAGGTCATGGTGTGTTCTATTAAACAGAATATTAATTGAATTCTTGACATTTGAGGTGAACTGTGACATACTCATGGGATAAATATTGCATTTAACAGAGCATCATGACCTAAAGCTCTAAATACTACTGAGCATCGGTGCCAATCCTTCACAATAGATCTGAGCCTCAGTCCTCAGGGTACGAATGCTCCCTTGGAGTTTTGGAAGATGAGCTTAAAAACTGATTTCACATTTCTTGTTTCTGTTCTCAGTTAAGTCCAAAATTGTTTCTTCCATCTCATGACATTCACGTGCTCAGGCTCAGATGTTTGGCTATAGTTTGGTTGTATATAAAAAAATGCCCCTTTCTAAGGCCACGCATTACAATCCTATTGGGCATGGTACAAGAAAGGTTGAAAGACAATATCTCCATTTCCAGCCCTGCACCATAAAGGAGATTAAAACATTAAAAAGACCAATTAAAAATAGGGAATCTCATGGCAACATTTTCATTAACCCTCCCCAGTTCTTCTTTCTGTCTCATTAGTCATCACAGGGAGAGGAAGGATCATTTTAATTAGCAGCATTGTAAAGCTTTATTTAAGGCAACTGCCCCTCCTGCTGCTCTCTAGATTACCCTGCTGGCTTATAAATACAATACCAAATCATTAATAGCCAAAAACAACACCACTGAAGGGTTTGGAAGAAAGAAGATCCACTACGGTCAATGTTTAGGGCTCTTTAACAATGTCCTTTTTCCTTATTCAGGCATAATTCAAGCGTAATATTGGGCTTTATGAAACAACTCAATATCCTCTTACAGCAAAGCCCTTTCTAGCTGAGGATACCATGTGTTCAACTTTCTTCCCCTTTGTTTGCAAGGCAGTGAAAGCACAGAGCCACATCTGATGGGATAGACATGGTAGATAGGATCACAGATTTTCCAACGTTCTAATTTAGAATTCCTTGTTAAATTCTCAAATTAAAGGGACTGCTGCACACAAACAGCCTTGCAGGAGGGAGGTGAGGGACCAGATCGCTACCGGGGATGCTGGGGGAGCATTTTAGAAAGAGGCTCCTGCAAGTTTGGCTTAAAAAGAACTTCAGAATACACATTTCATAAAAAAAGAAATTTCTTTTTTTCAATCATTACTTGCTGAGTTTCATCTTTTGGCAGAAGCACATCCAATCAGTGTGCTGTTAGGAAATGTTCTGCTAGTGTTTCTTCCCAGCTGTTTCCATGCCTGAGAGCACAGACCTGAGCATACATCCATGCAGAAGAGGAAATCTGCTTGCCCTCACATCCCTGTGACGCATCCCGCTTCTGGAGCAGGACACAGGCTCATTTTGAAAGTACTATGAGCTACTATGGTTGATCAGGAATAAGACGCAAATGGAGATATGACTCAGGGCTGTGTTAATGGAAGCGAACAGGACAGCGTGACCCCAGATCCTAAAGACACCAGTGCTGGGAATTGCTGAGCAGTGCCTTCCAGCCCCTGGCACTTTCTTACTTTTGCAAACAAACAAATTGCTCTTCCTCTGAACCATGCTGCAGCAGCTCTTTTGCATACAGCACAGTACTGAGGGGAACATCACATTTCTTAAAACACAAGTTGCACAAAACCTCCTCCTTACCACAAAACCACAACTCAGGCTGTTAGGATTCATCACCCGGATCTGTGGCCTACTTTCCCTGACCTGAATATGTAAACACAGACTCCTCAGTACAGCTGTGTGCTGCGATCCCTAATTGTTCATCACTGTCCAGCAAAGGCAGCCCAGTCCTTCCCTTAGAGCAGCCTATTAGATACACGTGGGAGTTTAAGTGCTCCGAGTACTCCACTGTGGAATTTTCAGCACCAGCCATGCTGGGACCACAGTTAGTATTTGATTTTTCAAAGCTAGAACATCAAACAGCTGAAGTGAGCTGAAAGCCTGAGATACCACCTTTTTCTCTGGGTGCTGAGGCCCACCAGCCCAGAGAACACAAACTCCTAACATTCAAATCTGAAAACACAAAGCACAGTTTGTCTCTCCCTGACGAACTTTGTGCATGCTTCAAAAGTATGTATATTCCTCAAGAAAGGCTAGGAGTACATGGCTTTACCTACATCAACTGCTGGATAAGTAATAAAAAAGACAGCACTGATGTCTCCCTGAATGATTAATGCATTGCTACACAGTTCATTTCATGTTAAGCCAAGATCTGTATCTGTGGCTGTTTGCAGGGAGAGGTGCTATCTTGTATGGAAATCACTGCTATGTGTCAGACTCTCTCAAACACAGTTTTGTAAATGAATTAAAAATAAGTAAAATACTTTGATTTTTCCAGTCTGGGAGCACTCAGCCCCTCTGTACCTCTGCTCACCATGAGGGGCTCTGAAGACAAGGCTGGCAGGTCACAGAGTGTGGCTGCAGGCGCTGGATGCTCAGGGCAGAGCTGGGGCGGGTTACAGGTAGCAGTGCTGTGCCAGAGCTGGAGCTGAGGTTTCAGGCAATAGCAGCCTTCAGAGATCACAGATGCTAAATTCACTTAAAAACAGGCTGTGATGATAGCCTGAGTAACAGTCATTGTAAAAGTTTACGTACAAGTTGCTTTGTTTTCTATTTATAGCTGCACTGTATTTTTCTTATAATACATTTTTAATGACTTATAAGGCCTAGTTATTTATTCTCCAGAAGACAAATGCTTTCTCCCCCTGATCATGCCAGCAGAGGAACAGTGTGGGAGCTGGGCAGGCAGGGGGACACAGTGGGGCCCTATGGAGCCCGGGGCATGGATGCAGCGTGCAGCTCCCCATAGAGGGGCTGCCTGCACAGAGGGCCCTTCCCAGGCCACAGTACTTCCAAATGATTAATTATTCTATCTGCATGCAAGGGAGTCTCTTTCTGTGGTTATTCAGCTCTGCGTTTCCCAATCCCAAGCTAGCCTTAATTAAAAAAAAAAACAACAATCCCTAAACCTGCAGTGCCATGCATTCAACCCCTTCCATCTACGTGTTGAAAAGTTAAGCAGCATGAACAACAGAGCAAACAAAAGCAGAAGACAGAACACTTGGAAATGACGGTTTTCTGGATGGAACACAATTAATCTGCTAAACCATCACCCAAATGCTGATTGCCTCATACTGACTCTAACCAGAGTGTTATTAAGTCTACTGTACTTTCTAAACTGTTACATACCCAATATCTTCTTTTGACTCTTTTTCATATTTAGATTAATAACTTTGTAATCACTTCATTAGCTTATTTAGATTATATCATTTTAGGAAATTATTGTTTGGATCAGCCTTGTCCTTCCCATCTATCCACGCTTCCCCAGAATTAAGTAATTTCTGTGGAAACCAATTAATTGCAACTCGACTGCTGTAATGGGGTCTGCTCTACAATGTGGCAATGTCTAATGGAGTTTTAATTTCCCCATGGTGAGTCAACATTTGCTTAAAGAGAGTAGGCTGTCAGAGCAAACCACTGCCCCAAGGCGCACACAGCTCCTTCCAAGTCCATGGGGCTGGAAAGGCATCTTGGGGCTGCTGCTGCTTTTGCTGTGGCTAAAATCCACAGGGAGTTGTGGAAGAGCATCCCAGTTCCCACTGCAGGCTCGGGTGTCCTTTGGGCTTGTAGAACAAGGACATTTAGCCCTGTGGGGCCTTCAGATTACACCTTGTAACCTTGCAGGGATGCTGGGTGTAAAAAGAACTTCATCACAGTTTGAAGGTTATGAGGTCTTTTCTTAACACGTGGTCTTCCTGAAAAAATACATGTTTAAGTGTCCTGGGAGCTTGCTATGCCATTGCACCAGGGAGTCCCTGTCACAGAGCAGAGCCCGTCGAGGTGGGGCTGCACAGAGCCTCTTCCCCAGGGAAGCCGCTGTGCCGGTGCAACGCACAACACACACGGGATGCAGGCAGACAACAGAGAGCCAGGAACAGAAAGAACAGGACTCATAACGAGTTTTTCCATCAGCTGGGCTGTTCAGAGCTTTTAGCACCACCAGAAGTTCCACTGGGGATGCCCGAGGGAGGCAGAGCATCCAGCTCCACTTGAAACTCAGCGGGACCTGGCCCCTCCTCACCCAGACCATGGGCACCTCTGCCAACCTCAGCCCTCAGCCCCTGCCGCTGTTGGCTAATGACTGCTCTGCCTGGAGAATGCTGACGAACTTTAAAGTCGCTCTGCCTTCCCCAATTTTCTGACAGCTTAAAAGATTTGAAGCAAAGCTACATTGTGATGCAACCCATCTCAGCAGCATCTGATTAACAAAAAGGAGGCCACAGCCACCTGACAGCAGCCGGTGGTTATTTTTTATTCCTAAAACAAATGGATGGGCTCAAACATTCATGCATGTATTTATTTTTCTGTTTAAATGTCTCATTTCCAGGTGTTTTTTGTTTTTTTTTTGGAGGGGGGATCATGCAGGGAAATAAAGTTTTGCAATTCTTCTTCCCATAATAAGTCTGTCCAAAAATGATGCAGCTCATTCTGTTGAAAGATGGTTTCATTTTCTACTCAAAATTGGTATGAAAAATTTGCCTTGCCAAATGAACATTGTATACTGAACTTGTCAAATCCTCTCTCCTGACACAAATAAAAGATAACATTGGGTGGCAGCATGTAAAACAACACTGACAAGACAGCTGGGATGGAAGCAAAGAAATACACAATTTTTTCTCTCTCTCCCTAAGAAGGGAAGGGGAGAGATCCAGGTGAGCGAATGCTGCTGCGTTACAACTAGAAATGCACGGTCTAAAGACTTAACAAGGCATTTCAGTGCGAGTTTTAAGATGAACGTAAGTGATTCCATTTCTGATTAGTAAGATCATGACAAAAGTTCTCCACTTTTTCAAGGCAACCGAGCAAGCTGCCAAGTGGCTGCTTGACAGAGGTGCTCGGTTCAAAGTTCACAGCTGCACCGTGCAGGCTGGAAGGGCTGCTTGCAGCACTGCTGAAAATTATTCCTATTATGTTTAAATACGAACAAGGCGATGATAGCACTTTCATTCCATCTGCAGTCACATCATGTAAGTGATTTTTTTTTCCCATTAAAATAGCTGATTGAAGGCTGTTAGCTATTTATCGGCCCAAAATTACATTTTTCCTCTCCTAGGGGTTGCCTCTGCTAAAAATCACCACAACTGCCTAGTTAGTAACAAGAAAAGACGACTAAAACTGCAGTTTCGGACGAGGGGGGAGGAATACAGGCATGAAACACAGATTGCACCTTCAAATCCCCAGTGGCATCACGCTTCTTTGTTCTGCTAAGAAAAATTAACCTCAATCTCGGCTCAAGGTCCCCCGATTGATTATCATAGTCATTTAAATACTGTAATCTCATTTTCAGCATCAGGGAAAGGGAGCGAAAAGAAGAAAAAGAGAAAGAGGTGGGGAAGAGGGGAGAGAAGGAGAAAACAGAATAAATTATCTGACAAAAGGAAAAAGGGCCTTTCTGCTTACGGAGCCTATTTCAGATCCTTCCACTTGATTGGAAAAGTTGATGAAGTTTAAATGAAGCAGAATTAGAGGCTCAGGCCACTGAGTATTGACAGGGGCCCATGGAAGAATGTGCAATTCAATAGGCCCGATTTCTGTGGAAAACAGGGGAAAGGCCTAAATGGTATAATCTTCAATCAAATCTAACATCGACACTGACAAGGCAGGGTAATGAGATAGGCCAGATCAGGCATGTTGGTTAAAGAAATTAATCCCTCTTGCTGCACCAAGAGTTCAGCTTTGATGCCTATTGTATGGACCCCTGTCCCAGCCTATCTAAATGCTAACTAACCGCAAGTGTGATCTGGGACTGTGCTTTTCATTGCTGGGGCTAATCTGATCCCAATTTGATCTCCCTGATGGCGGAGGCAGGGCTGGTGAGCAGCCCCATGCCATGCAGAGCAGAGGGGCAGAGCACGGCGCTGGCCGTGGCGGGGGGGTGCAGGGAAACTTGCATTTCAGCATCTCTCAGCGCCTTAACACGCCGTAATGCACTGCAATTATTGGAGTCACCGCCGCCTCCCTGCCATCCCATCAGAGCCTCCTGGGAACCAGCGAACGGAACGTGCAGCATCCGTGAAGGTGATCTGAGGGGAGCAAACGTAAAGGGACATTGGGAAGCTACAAAGCTGCTGCAAACAAAGGCGCTCGTCCACCTGGGCTGGCAGCCCGAACCTGTCATTAAAACGATCTTCATTTTTAGCCCAGTTTGCTCTTCACTCTGCTTGCTTTCTGATTTTTCAGCCTGGGAGTGACGCTATCGCTTTCAGTTGGGTTTCACAGTGAGATTTTTAGGCACGAATCTGCACGTTGATTTGCTTTAAAAATAAAAAAAAATCAAACTAAAGCTGTTTGCCCCAGTAGAGAAATCTCTTAAAGGCTCTTGTAAGAAATCTGGCAATAGGGTCCTGCTTTTGCTTGTCCATGTCCCTTCAAGTAAATGCAAGTTGAAAAGTCATGATGTACTTTATTTTAAGTGTAAATGGTTAACAAAGATAATAACCTCTGAATATGTCTAATCTGCACCATGTGAGCAGCCAAGCAAGAACAAAACAATTCCTGCAAGATGACAAAGGCTTCTCAAATTCAGTAATTAGGCATAAGAGCATCTCCAGGAATTTGCACGGAAAGCAATCTGCCCTTGGGAAAGTGTGGCGAAAAACTTGTAAACCTGGAGCAGAAAATGTTATTCCCAGTGACCCCTGTTTGCTCTCTAGGCTGCATAAAAAGAGAAATGATTTTAGCAAAGGTTTAGAAATGAAGAGCCTTCTGCCTTTCCTTTGGGTGCTCACCCTCCTGTTCAGAAGGGCCCTTACTAAGCCTCCTCCAACTTCTCCTGCCTTTTCCAGAACAGGAGGGCTATTTGTCGCTGATGGGGTGAGGAGCTGAGGGTGCAGAGGAAATAAGGGCAGAGATGTTCCTGTGCTCCTACAAGTCCCCAGTAGATCGGCGGTGCTGCCCTCAGCCCGGTGGGTTCAGTGTCTCCAGAGGACAGCTTGTAGATAAGGGCACGTTCTCAGGTTGGTGGTTGAAATGGCAGAACAGAATAAACTGTGAAAAGAACTGTGAGACATGTGCGGTTCTGAGCCCTGGGGATTATTACAAACCTTTCCCCTCTGTTTGACAGGGACTCAAATGTCCCTGACATTTTGCATGGTGTCCTGGATTTGAATTACCCTGCAAATCATCTCCTGGCTTAGCATGGGTTGGGGCCAACACCATGAACGGGTGTTGGCTCTCTCCCAAAGTTTCTTAAACCTTCGAGACAATAAGGCCTGAGTTCCAGCTCCATCATAAAAATTTATAGCCTGACGCAGCTCTTGTTGCATTGTGAGTACGACAGCCTCATTTTATACGTGGACCCATTTGTGACCTTTTTTGTTATTTTATTTTTTCTTCTCATGTCTAACATTCTTTCTTCCTTTAGCTTAATCCCTGATTTTATATCACCAACAACTCATGCAAGAGGCTGTGCAGGCGTCCTTTGCTCCGGCAGCGCTGCTGTTAGGGTCATAATGCAACAATTCGGTCTAATGGTTATTATTTTGCAGGCTGACTTCAATAATGCACTTTTAAATCAAAGGGCCTTTGAAGCTTTATTTCCATTGTATTAGACGGATAAACACAGAAGATTTTCACAAACATGAAAGGCATTCACCTTGTAATGTTTTGGGGCTTATTAGTCTCACCAATTTGCATTGTTTTGTTCACATAAAGGATCAAAATGCCCTTTTGCTTGTTTTCACATGCTGCACGCCTATCTTTGTGCTGAGCAGCTACGGATGCCCTGCATTGCTGCTGCCCCTCTGCCCGCTGACTCACTGCTGTCTGTCTGCAGCCTGAATCCTGCCTTCAGACACCCACCAGAAGAACCCACTATTTTCACCACTGCAGAATGTTTACTCACCTCTCAGAAATGCTGATTTATTTCAGTGTTGTCTGTGCAAAACGTGGGAGGGTGTTAAAGCTCGTAAGGAGTTTAATTTTTAGCGTACCAAATAATTCATTTAAAATCTTAAATGAGTTCATGCTGAGAAGAAAACCCTCAGAAGTCAGAGCATTGGCAAAACAAAGCTCAGAACCAAATCTAACGATTATTTGACTAACCAGCCCTTCATTAGCTTATTTCTCTAATGAATTATTGAGCTGTACTGCGTAGGCATTTCAGAATACATTGTAAAAGCACAATGCCGGCCTTAGACTGTGGAAATATAATAGTAAGAGTGATATAATAATAATAATAAGCACACAGATTGCTGCATAAACACTAATTAATCCTCAGCGCCCCTGAGCAGCAAAGCACAGGATGCTCAGCACATGTAGCAATTTGAGGTAAATAGTATAATTAACAGCAAATAAAAGACACTCTTATTCTGACCACAGCTCACAGTCCTTGTGGCTGTTCTCCTCTGCGTTCACCCGCAATGGACAAATTAGAACTGGTCCCCAACCAAGTTTGGAATAGGAGCATTGAGTACAAACAGCTGAGAGCAATATTAGGAAAGGGAATGGTTCTTTAAATCAGCAAAGCTAACAGCTGAGGGAAGTTATCTAAGTGGTGGTAGGAGCTGCCTTGTGAATGGCAGCGATGCTGTCAGCAGCATTTCCTACCTCAGGGGCTCTCCTGGCTGCTCTCAGCCCATGTGCTGCTGCTTTGAACCCCCACGTACTGGGGTAGGAGTGCGCCATGTGGATAGAGCAGGACACCAGGGCCAGTGTTTTTTTGGCATGCTTTAAGGGGAGGGAATGGTTTATGTTCTTTGTCAGTCCCACCCATTGCACACGCACTGTGTGGTTTCTAATAGATGTGGCAGCTCTGAGCATTCAGCAATGGCTGTTATTTTTAGAAAAGCCTTCGTTTTGTCAAATTCTCTTCCAGTGTAGGTGAGCAGTCCTTGCACAAAGGTGGATGCGGATGAGGAAAGGAGTGTTGCATCCTGGTTGTGCCTCCTGGAAGGGCTGGGTTAGATAGGAGCACCTGGCTCCCTGTTATGCCCATGTGAGGAGAGCTGAAGGAGCCGTGTGGACAGGGAGAGAAGGTCTAAGAAATGAGTAAACTGGAGGTGAAAGGCTCAAAGGTTGAACACAGTGTTCAGGCAAGTCAAAGTCCCATTACTGCCACAATGTGGATCTCTTAATAAAAGCTTGAACTCCAGAGCGCTGGGCAGCCTGTCCTTTCAACAGCTACTGCTGCAAGAGATGTTTTTTGATGCAGGCAGTTTGTACCTTGAAGTCAGTATCCTTTTCCACACCATATCCTGGTCCATGCCTACTGATGTGTCAATGGTCAGACTTCATGGTCTTTTCCAGCCTTAATGGTTCTATGATTCTGTGTTTGTCGCTCATGTAAGAAGAGCTTTTTTTTTCCTTTCATAGTGTGACAAAATTTGATAAAATGCTGCTGTTCATTTTCACAGCTGTCCTTTCTATGAATGTCTCCAGAAAGCAAGATGAGTTTGCAATAATTCTCAGCAGTTCAGAAGTCACTTATGGTGAGGTTCAACAGGCATTAAAGGAAAGAGTGAAATCTGGTGAGTTGTTTCTGCCTTTACCCCTTGGGGTTGAAGAGCAAAGCTCAGAGAAACAAATCTTAAATATTCTGGCATTTAGACTAGTAAAAAGAGCTTGGCAACAGTCATCATGTAAGTAACAAAATTTTGAAGCAAATATTGTGGATGCGAATAGTTCTGAAAGATTGTTTGTTACATCTGGTTCTCTTGCAGCCCGGATGACAGGGATTGAGACTTCCAGCAGCCTTTCCTATGGGTGCCAGCCTTCCTGAGCCTCTTCAGCCCCCCCTCCCTCCTTGGAATTGCTGCTTCTGAAACAGCTTTTCTTTTTGATATTGCAAGACTCAGTTTGGGCTCAGAGGTTGTTTCACAGAGAGCTGTTCCCAGACCCCACCTTCTTCATGTCCCCCAAATGCACTTCAGCTGGTAGGAGCATGCTTTGATGTGTGGGTTTTACAGCTGTGATTTCTCATTTACCTTCATGCAGCAGGTGTGTGTGCTGCTATGGGCTAGCGAGGCAAGGACTTTGGTAGCTCTCTGTTGAGGATGATTATGGTGTGCTGGGGGTTAAGTGTGGGAAAGTCATTTCCTGCCTAGAGCTGGATTATTTTTGTATCACAGAGTAGTTTTCAGAAAGTCTTTACTGAGCAAAGTGCTTTGCTAAGGCTTTTACTGGTAAAAACAAAGCAAGCAAAAATGCTTTGCTCAGATTTCTACTGGCATCACTAGATGAAATACTTTCCTCAGTTTTATACTTCAAGAGAACATATATTGATTAATAATATTAATTCCATGATTAATTAAAACCTACCATATATTCTACTGGAGAATAATAGAGAATAATAGTTTCAGGGACTGACTGCTGGTCAGAGTAAGGCTGGGGAGCAATTGTCCTGTCCATCGCTCCTGGGCCTTAAGATCTGTATTTGCTGCCCAGTGCACCTTAGTGCCAGCTGTACATTCTGCAGTGCCCTCCCATGGCTGCCAGAAGCACCTGTCCAAGTGACAGTTGTCTCAAAGCCTTTGTCTCCTTCTTCACGTCTTTGGCTGTCAGGTGTCACTGCTGGCCAACCCCTTCAGCACTGGCTCCAAAGCACTGCGCCTCCATGGCTCCCCTGGAGGGAGAAGAGACCCAGGACTACAACTGGAAGGTTGGAGAGGGGATGTGGCAGAGGGCTGGTGCTGTGGGTGTGCGACCATCAGCGCCATCCCATTGGCATGGGACACACTGCACGCTTTAGCATTCGATGGGGTATGGCGTGATATGGGATTGCACTTAGAAGGTGGGCAGCAGAGTTTGCTGTGAGGTTAAATTATTGCTCACTCTGCGTGTGAAAGCATCCTTGTTGTTAGTTCACTTGCATCATGCTAGAGGATTGCATCACGTGGGTGCAGGTCTCTTTACATCCATACCAGCTAGCTTACTGGGAAGGAAACCTTGCAGAGAAACACTGAGAAAAGTTGTCCAGAATGCTAAAACACAAAAATTTATCACTGTTTTTCCTCAAAACTTTCTCAAATCTTATTTCACCTGACCAGATAGCAGTAACCCAGATTAAGCCTTAATAAAGCACGCTATGGTTTATGCATACTCAGAAATTCCACTACTGAGATGCTCTACAGCAGCTGTGCCAGTCAGAGGGGGCTGCCAGGCTGAGCTGTGCCAGGGCTGAGCAAACTCCTGGACCCAAGTGAAGGAGACAGCAGTGACCTCCATGGATGGGCAGTGCCTGGTGTGATGCTGCAGACAAATCTCCCACTGTAAACATTATAATCTTCATGACTGCATATAATTTTACCTGCACTGAATGCAGTACTGGAGAAGCACTGCTCCTTACAGAACTACTCAGTTATAGAATCACAGACCTGGAATTTTACAGTGCTTACTTGTGGTTTGTATGTATTTCAGTTCAGGGGAATGAACTGTGAGGACAAGTCAGACCAACCAACCCTTACAATTATGCCTTAAAATACCTTAACTATTGTATAATGCAAACTCTTCTGCTTTGCGTACCATCTGAAAATGTATTTACTATCATCCTTTTCTACAAAAAGGCAGAATTAGCATGGAGGGATGTCTGCCCCGCATCCTTCACAGGGAGGTCTTTAGGTGAGGACAATCTAACCCGAGCTCCACTTCTAATCAAAGATACCGGAGCACTGACACAGGTTGTGCAGAGAGGTGGTGATTCCCTGTCCCTCCAGACACCCGAGGGCAGGGGATGGCTCTGAGCACCTATGGAGCTGTGGGGGTCTCCGTTCAGTGCGGGGAGTGAGACCTGAGAGCCTTTGCAGATTCCTTCCAGCTTAAACGATTCTATGGTACCGCTGCTTTCCAATCAATCTTAGATGATGCAGAGAAAAGAACTAACGTAGAAGTTCGGGATTTGAAAAGGTGCGCTTTGCTTTTGAGCCGCATCGTAGAGCTCCGCTGTGCGGGGCAGCGCCGGGACGCCCGGAAGCAGCCATAGCTGCGGGGCCACGCGGGGCCGCAGTGCCACCCAGGGGGCGAGCGCTGCACTTCAGCCGCTGTGTCCGGGGAGCCCCGGCCACGGTGCTACGGGATGCCGGCGATCGAAAGCCGGGCGGCCGCGGGAGCTCACCTTGAGGATGCGCGGGTTGCGCAGCATGCTGTCCCGGGCCACCCCCAGCCGCTCGTTCTCGCTGCCCGCTGCCACCTCCGCCAGACTCAGAGGATGCCGAGGGGGCCCCGCCATGCTGAGACCGCTCCGCCGTCCGGGGGCAACAGGTGAAAGAAAGGGGAAGAAAAAAAATTAAAAATTAAAAAAAAATTAAAAAAAAAAAAAAAAAAGGGACAGGTCTGCTCCGCGGGCGCCTCGGGGCGGCCGGCCTTGAACGTGGGGGCAGAACGGCGTCGCCCCGTCTCCTAGCAACCACCACGCCGGGGGTGCGCTGCTGTGATGGTTCCGGGCGGGAACGCTTCCGCCGGGCGGGGCGGAACGGGAAGAGCGGGCGGAACGGGAAGAGCGGCGTGGGGGGCGTTGTGCGGAGTGACGCGGGGCGAACGCGTGAGTGGCGGTGCTGTGCTGCGCGGGGCCGCGACCGGCCTGGCGGTAACGGCGCGGTGCTGAGGCGGTGCGGAGGGGACGGGCTGCGGTGCTGGGCTGCAGGTTAGGGGTGTTTTGCACGTGGTTTTTCCTGGTTGAAGGTTCGAACTCTCGGGTGTTGGCATGGAGCTGCCGGTACCGGCACAGCCTCTCACAGAACCGGAGCGTGGTCAGGAGCTTCTGAGCAGAAAACTTAATGCCTCAGTGCTGTAGTATTGTTAAATTGTCGATGTCTCGGTGCTGAACGTAGCTGCGTTGTTACGGAGTTATTACAAGTCAACTTAATGGTAACGAAGTGTCTTGTTCTAGGCGGCGTTGTCAAGGCTGGGATGCGCAGTGTGAGCGATGAGGGCGGCAGCGCTTCCGTGCACTCACTTTGCAAAGTTTCCTCTACTGCCAAGCAAGTACCTGCCCTGTCTGCTTCCCACCCAGTGCTGAGTGGTTCTACAGCAGTTCTATAGATTTTATCTATTTATTTTTTTTTTACTGTATGAGAGTATGGTCCGTATGTAATGTTGAGTGCTTGAGTAAAACTCTAATTTAAGGTGAGGAAAAAAACATGACAGAAAAAGCAAATGGTGATGATTTTCCCATCTGGGATTCTCACAAAAAGAAAAAGAAAAAATACAAACGACCCCATGTGGACCATGAGAATGGAAGGATACAGGATGCAGAGCTCAGCTGTGCTTCTCCGCAGCAATCTGAAGATCATGCTGCACAGAGCAGTGAAGTCTCTAAAAAGAAGAAAAAGAGAAACAGGGGAGAGGAGCAGCAGCCTCTGTTAGATAATTCTCTTGCAGAACTGGAATATGAAGTTAGTAGTGAAACTGTGATAGATGCTTCCCAGAAGAAAAAGAAAAAGAGGAAGTGGAAGCTCAATGAGAGTACGGATAGTCACAGTGATGTAGCCTGTGTCCCTGTAAATGAGAACTGTGTTGATAGTTGTCAGGAGAATGATGCTGATAATGTGTGTTTTAAAAAGTCTGTTAAGAAGAAAAGAAAACGAAAATTGGCAGAAGAGGATGGGGTAAGCGAGTCACCTGCTTCAGAAACACATAGTAAAACTGGCAGTAAAAGGCCGAAAAAGAAGAAGAGAAGAGTGAGCAGTACCCAGGATATGCAGGAGGACACTGATGTATCCTTTGACCAGTCGCTTCTGACATGTCCAGACCAAAAGAAGGAAGGGGAGGACATGGAGTCACCATCCACCACATGTGGGGGTGGTGTGGCAGCATCGCAGCGCGGAGGCCGTGCCTGTGGTGCTTCTCCTGCTGTCACCGAGGATCCTACGGATGCACCCACTGATTTCTCCAAACGTGCTGAAGAAGCTAAGAAGTCTAGACGGGCTGCAAAGGTTATAAAAAGCAGGACTTATATCACGGAAAGCAGCTCTTCAGATTCTGACGTAATGTAAGTTTAGATTTGTTTTTTTTCCTACTCCACTTAAATAGGTTTATATCGCAGTGTTTGAGTCCCAGATCTTTCTTCAGTCTCCATTGCATACGTCTTTAATAACAGCTTTAAAACCTGAATGTTTTGTTGAGATAGTAGAATCCTGCTTTTAGACTTTAGGTATTTTATGAATATACAGTGAAAGTTTCTAAGAATATGTTACCATTTGCACTGATGTAGGATAAACAGTAATAATAAAAATAGTCTTAAAAGTATTTTTTGGTAGTAAGAGCATTAATAACAAACAAACGTTCTGTATTGCCACTGATAATCAAGAGCCACTATTACTTATGCGTGCCTATGTGTAAGAGTTCTCTGAGGAAGCTGGGGCTGATTTCAGAAACTGATGGAATACTGTAAGCATTGAAATGGCATAATAAATTACATCTGTATGAACAGGCTTCTGCTGGGATGGAGTGTATGGGTGTCTGAAATAGTCCTTATTCTTTAATTAATGAACGTGTTTATACTTTGTAGACATACTTACAGTCTCCGTTCTGGAGCTCTGCTGTTGGTGGGTTGGTTGGTTTGTTTTAATGCTGTTTAATATTTTAACCAGGACACCAGAAAGCAAAACGTCAAATAAAAAGGAGGACCAGAATAATTCGTTTACTGAAACCACTGATGAGCTCAGTGTGGATGATGAAGAGTTCCTGCACATGTTTACAGTCTTGGATTTAGATACTGCAAAACAAGAATTGGAGGAGTTTATTCCTCATGTGGGTCGATTGTCTGACCATTCAATCAGAAAAATGGCTGGAAGAGACCTATTGAGATTTAAACAGTTTAAAAAACAAGGTGAGGCCTCAAAAGAATGCTGCAGTGAAGAAGTGTGGAGCTATGCTGATCTTTTAACAGAGGGGAAATAGCTTGCTTTTGTGTCCTCTCACAACCATGCTCTTGTTGCGGTATATTTAATTCTAGTGAGCATGTTTTTTGTTGCTCTGTTTTGTAGCATCTCCTACTTGGTCAGCAAATTACAGTTCAGAACGTATGCTTAAATTACCTGCTCCCACCTCCTGTTTTCCTTCTCTTCCACATGCCATTTTACTTTCTGAATTTGTTGATCTTCTGTTATATGTTTGCTAGAACATCTTTGTTACCTTGAAATATTATGTACTTAGGGCTGTTTTATTTATTTTTTTAATAAAAGTGTCTTTCTATTTTAGGTATCCCTATCAAGTTTGGCAGATTTTCCCAGAAGGAAAATAATCAAATCAGGAAAAATGTTGAAGAGTTCTTATCAATTACTGGGATAGACAGTGCTGAAAAGCTCCTGTTTACCTCGAGGTATCCAGAAGAGAAAGAAGCCATCAGTCGCCTGAAAACAGAGAACCTTTTTTGTGAAAAGCTTGGTAAGCGTTAAATCTCTGTCTCATGTATTTCAATGTTACATTCTGCAAACCGGTGATACCTCTCTTTTCTTTTTAGTAAATTATTATTGAAAAATGCTAAAGTTGATAGGTTTGGCAGGGAAAAAAAAAAAAAGGAACACGTTGCTGCGGTTTTGTAGTTGATAATTGCACAGTGTACTGTTGTTATTATTTGTTCTAGGTCAGGAAGAGGTTAAAAATGAAAATTTTATCGTGACCAGCAGCACGTGCAGACTTTGCATTTGGGTTTTGTGGCTTAAGGTACATTATTTGCTAGGCTGTAACTAAGTTTAGCGATTTATCAATGGGAAGGAATGATTGAAGTGTTCAACGTCCAGTGATGTCATAAACAGGAAGAAATAAAGTCATTAGCCAGGGTAGTTAGTATTCCAAAATGTGAGGAAAGCAAATAAGATTCCAGCTAATGAGATTCTGTTTGCAAGAGGCAAACAGAAGAGTCTCTTCTTTCTTCCTCACTTTAATTGTTAGACTTCTCATGGCTAGGAAACTTTGCTGCTTTGTATAGCAAATATATTCTTTTTGTTATGTCCCTGGTGAAGCTGCTCAGAGCCCTTTCTCAGTGGCTCGCCATGCTGTGTTCTGTATCATTAGCACAGGCAGGACAGAGTAAATGATAACCTTGGGATTGGATACTTTGGTTCTTCTTGAAGATTTCATGAACTCGATCGTTCCACCTGTGTTGTCACACTGGCACGGTGTTGACTTCTCATTTGAAAAACCACTCCTGCTCTGGGAACGTTTGGCAGGAAGTGACATTGGTGTTATGCCAACTGCTGTTAGCAGTCTTGGCCAAGGTTGTTAGGTATTCCTAGGTGTGTTTATCTCTGTGGATCTTTCTCCACTTCAAGGATCTTTCCTTCAGCTGGGATCTTCAATTTCTTTTCTCTGAATGCCTCCATTCCATGATTTTTCAGAGTCGAAATAGCATGCAGAAGTGCTTGGCCTCCTGATGGGTGGCTGCCTGGTGCCTTCTTATTAGTAGGACAATGCATATGATCCACGTTATAAAAATTTACACCCAGTCCATCCAAACTGGAAGCTTTAGAGCAGTAGATTTGTGCTTCAGAATTCAAAAGATCAGTTTTGGATATTCACCTACACACTCACAGAACTATGTACCAGCTGTCAGCATGTGTAATCTTACCACAGCTGTAACAATGACATCTTAGAAACTCTTCAGGAGATTCTATCTGCACTGTTTCCTGTGCAGTTTCTGATGTGTTGTAGAGTACTGTCTCTTGAATGGAGAGAATCTGATTAAAAGCAGAGTCATAAAAATACTTGTCTTTTTTTAAGTTGCCCCACCAGTGTAAAAATGTTTCTTAAAATGGAATCATTTACCTTCCAGCTGAGGGCATACCACGAGCCTGGAGACTTATATATTACCGAGCAAGGAAGATGTTTGACCCAAATAATTACAAAGGGAGGTAAGCCAGTAATTTGAAAGAGTTTAAAAGAAGGTTGATAGCATTCTCTGATGTTAAATGTGGATATAATTAAAATCATCCCACATTTTTGCTGGTTACTGTGACTTAATGGGCAATTCATTTTCCTAACTAGTTGCTATGAATCCCTCCAGGATAAAGCATGACTTGAAACTGTGGTAACTATCTCTTACGATGTTGGAAGGTTTGAATTTGCATGTGAAACTGTGTCCATTTCTTCTATTAGGTATACTAAAGAAGAAAAAGAAAAATTGAAGAAGTATCATGCTGTCCATGGCAATGATTGGAAGAAGATTGCTGAGATGATGTCCCGTTCCAATCTCTCAGTTGCCATGAAATATTCTGAAATCAAGTCGCGTATGTAATTTTTAAGAATAATAATTCATTCTGTGTATTTTAGTTTAAAAGGCTTTCAGGCAAAAGAGAACAGTCTCAAATCTGAGGGAGAAGAAAAACAAACTAAAAAGGTGGTGTGGGAGGAACAGGAGGTGGGACAGATGCAATTTTCTTAAATGGAGTTGACCCTCCTGATGTCTAAATGCTATTGTGGGGAGGATGTGAGGAATTTGACAGCAGGGTCTTGAGATACAGGAGCTAGGAACTGGTGCTATTCTTTAGGCTGAACTCTCATTAGGCTGAATTTTCCTCTCACATCTGGTATGCAGAAGAGTTTCTGGGAAGCGGGTAAAAAATGGATCCTTTAAATAAAAATAAGGCAAAGTGAAGCATTTTTTCCTAATAATGTATGATATATTATGTCCTAACCATTAATATTTTTCAATTTCAGCAATTAATTATGGTCCTTGGTCAAAGGAGGAGATCCAGAAGTTGATGCATGCAGTGGAGGAAGTGATTGTAAAAAGAATAAAATCAGAAGATGCAAATTCTCTTTCATCATCAAAAAAATCACATAGAAGTCTCCAGATCGACCGTGAGAAACTCTTCCAGAAATTACCATGGACTGAGATTGAAACTAAAGTGGGCACTAGGTACTGGAGACAATGTAAGCAGAAATGGTAAGGCTTTATACTAGATTGAGATAGTGAAGTCTGTTCTCGGGAGTATTTAACCCCATTCTGCAAAAGTTTGTAATATGATATTTGGTAGGATAGGCAATAGGTTGGAGACTACAAAATGAGACACATAAACGACTCCTTGCCAGCTGTGCTGAGTTTTATCGTTGCTGTGATCTCAAGGCCTGATTGCTGCTGCTTGGTTGCTGTAGCAGTGGCATCTTGGAGTTGTTTCCTTTAAATGCCTGAAATGTCATGAAATAATAGGGACCTTTTTTGTGTGTTTTAAAGGACTTCAATTTTAACCAACAAGATTACCAAAGGGCAGCAGTTACACAGGGGGACCAAAGGATTACAAGCCAGCATCAATCTTATTAAAAGGTATAGTTGAGAGTTACTGGGGTGTTTTTGGATCTCTTACTGTTCAGAGTGGTGGTATAAAAGCATGCTAGTTGTGAGCTGTTTGCCTGTGGTTTCGTACGACTCTTTGGACAAAAAGTCCTTTAACTTCTGATGGGGGGAGCTGTGAACCTTATTGAATTATTTAATGAATTTTGCCTACAAAATTCTTCCGTTTTGTTCCTAGGTTGTATGAAATGAAAGTGGAGGATGCTAATGAAATAAACTGGGAAGAACTCAGTGATATTATTGGGTAAAAACTCTTTTCTTTTCTTATGGATACAAAAGATAGTTGAAGCAGACTGTCTTAAATTCCTCAATAGGAATCAACATTCTGCAACCATAACAAATACTATCTAATTTGATAATGTACAGTTGTATATCCTTGCATAGCACCGCACAATCGACCATGTCTAGCAGCTCTGAAACCTAATTTTACCCACTTCAGGCAACGCTGTTATTCTGCTCCTGGTGTTTTTTTGTTCACTAAAACCGTATCGCATAGTCTGTGCTGAAGTTTTGATAAAGGACTTTTCCAAATGCACATCAACAAATAGCAAAAGGGGTAATTATTGGAATGTGCGATAGAGTATAAGTCTTCTTCCAAACAAAGTAAAAATTGAACATAAAATTACTGATGCTGTGAATGCTATATTTTCTATGTGATTCTCTTGATATGTGATTCTCTTGATGTTTTCCACAGTTTTTTCAGCTTTGTTTCTTTTTACTAACTAGGTAATGAATATGTGTAATGATGAGTTTTAGGTGCTTACCTTAAGGGGAATTGATACCTTGAAAGGTTGTCTGTATTAGAATTTGCAGACTGCTTTCTACCTGAAGCAAAGTTAACTGTTTGACCGGTGTCATTCTCAGGAATTGGTAACTCAGGTACAGTCAGTTGTGATCCGTTGCACCACTGTGCCTTTCAACTCTTGTCTTTTCAGAGACGTTCCTGGAAGCTACGTTCAAGCAAAATTTTACAAGCTAAAAGTCTCTTATGTTCCTTTTTGGCGAGCAAAGACTTTTTCTGGTTAGTATCCCAGCTGTTTTTATATACTTCTTAAGCTTTTTGTTCCAGCCTAAGAGGTTGAATCTTCTATTTCACCGCATGCTTTCTTAGTTTTTCTCTCTTAAGCAATTTGCCACACGCTTTATACTTATTTTACTAGATTATTATTTTTTTTTTTTTTCCTTTTAATTGCATCTTCACACGGTGCTCATCAACCCCTTCTGCTTAAGTACCTCAACTGTAAAGAGTTTTGACCGTGCGTTGTTGTTTTATGTTTTAATATACATGTATGTCTGATCTACGCTGCAGTCATTGTAATTACTATGGAATAGCAAGATATTTGCATTTAACACTGACAAAACAGTTTCTGCCTGTGAGATCCTTTCTCCTTAAGGGATCCAGTTCTGAACAGATTCTATTAAGACTCCTTTTTCTTTTTCCAAAGAAATCATTGATCATCTTTTTGAAGAGACGCTGCCAGAACTTGAACAAAAGTTGGAAAAGAGGAAAGGGAAGCAGGCTAACTCTAGCGATTCAACAGTCAATCCAAAGAAACAGGTTTTCCTACTCAGTGATGTTTTTGACTCCAGTGAAGAGAGTGATGACTGACTGCCTTAAAAACAATTTCACTGAGTATTTTACTGCCAAAGGGATCTGCTGGAAAGGGGGTGCAGATCAACAACTGCAGGTACACTGGCTACGAAATAATGGAAAAGCAAGAATATAGGCACATCTGCTTTTCTTGTTTTATATTGAAGACTGATTGAAGATACAGCTTTTTCATGCCACCTTTGGTTACCATAATTTAGCTTTGTTTTAGAAGTCCTTTTCTAATTGCAACCAAATTTCTTTCTGAAAGTTTCAAAAATAGATGATTTTTTTTTCCCACTGCTTTATTTTCTGTGGAGTTAGAAACTTCACTGTGACCTTAACTTTAAAATATATCAAATCTTCAGGCATCTGTGGTGATGGAAACAGCACAACTATGTGATATCATGCTTTAAAGCAACTCATTTTATTTTCATTGTAGATTGAACCTCTTTTAGAGGAAAGGGATTTTTCTCCATTGTAATCATAAATTGTACCATCATTTCAATGTAAATCAGAAGGTAGCATTTAAAATGTTTTTGTTAATATCTGGAATATGGAGAAAAAACAGACTGTGTGTATGTATATACATAAATATATATATGCACATAAATATTTTTTTATTGCGCCAGGGCGAGTTTTTACATTTTGATATGAAAGAAAGATAAGGTGGAGGTTGCACCTCCTGTCTTTGTATGATCTCTTAATAATTTGCCTAAAAGTTATTTGTAAACTGACTCAGTGAATGTAATATAATTTTACTGTGAGTATAAAGTATTTGTATGGCCTGTTTATATTTCATATAATGCTGTGTTAGAAGCATATAATAATTGGTTCTGACATAATTCTTTGTGTTGCTCATTTTAAGTGAGAATTTCCTTCTTTAATAATTGTCAATGAAAATGCAGAAGTTTTAAAGGCTCTTGAAATAAAGGCCTTGTATGACTATTTTCTTGGCTGTCATGTAGCAAAAAAGGATGTTACATGGGAACTTTCCATGTTAATTGCAGTCTGGCTTTAGTCTCTCTGAAGATAGAAAGCAGTGGGACAGACAGGATGTTGCATGAGATCAGCTGCCTGTGTAAGGGTAAGTTTTCAGTCCAGCTTTTCTGGCAGCTTTGGAGGTTAAAAGTTGAAGTATTTGAGTTTTTAAATATAAGCAGTCTATGCTTTTTCATCCTATCTTTTTTTCTTGAAAGATGAACAGAGTCTAATTTATTTTATATTTTTTTTTATTGTGGGGTAGAGCACAACAGATTGGTTGCAGATTTTGCAGGGTAGATCTCACAGGAATAAACTTGCACCTCCATAACAGGATTGATTTTATACCTGTTTAAAGGCAAAATTCTAAAGGAAGAGTTTTGCTGATACGTTCTTTAATGGAGAAACAGTATTTAACAAGACATCAGTGCAAGAACTGTGAACTTGAGGCCAGCACTACAGTGGCTGCTTTGAGAAAGGTACGAATCTGACCTCTCTCCTACCGCAAAAAAAAAAGGGGAAACTTGTCATTCTCATGCACGCTTTGGGAACGGAGAAGGAAAACAGTTCCTTACCCCTATCTCTTTTGGTAATGTTGTTGACCCTTCCATCCATTGGAGGAGGACAAGGCTTCCAAAATCATATCCCATTTTCTGAGTCCTGGCACTTGAGAGGATAAGCAAGGATTTTTTCCCTTTGTACTTTTTTGGTAAAGGTGGAAGAGGGAAAAACAATTGGCTCGTGTGGGTATTTGAATATTACTAAAACCAGCAACTCTGTGTAGAGGTTAAAAAATAAACAATAATCAAGAACTTCCCAGACCCAGCAGAAGAATAACACTGACCGAGCTCTACCTTAGGCTGTTATAAGCAATGGGACAGATCCTTTGAGTCTAAAAGCACAGTCAGTCCATAAAAACATGGGAGATGCAAAGAGACAACGTCACTTTCAAGCATTTTCCTGCAGCACTGATGGTGCAAATGGTGTTGTAGAAAGAAATCTCGGCTGTCATTGTCACAGGCAGAGCCCACTGGGTTACAGCTGTGTGTAGCAGAGCCGTGCCTTGAAGCTGCGATGTGGGCCGTGGGCAGCAGGAGGGCCAAGCAGGACCTGGCCTTTTCCATCCCCCTCTCCTGTCAGTCTGACCGAGCACTAGGGGCAGGCTGAAGCAAGGCTCTATCCAGAGCCCCAGCCTAGGGGACAGCTTTCCTCGTCCCCAAGGCCCAGCAGAGGGTACTGTTCTCATTGAAGCCGCTGCAGCTGGGGCGCTTACCGTTGCACCACAGGCCTCGAGGGGAAGCTTTCTCCCAGGTGTTTATGGTCTCAAGACTGTTGATCACAGGTCTTATTAGTTTAGCGCTTAAATAATTCAAGATCGGGATTCGGTCACCGCTTGCATTCACAGCACTACTCGGCTCTCTCCGTTCCGCGCCTCTCCTCCGCCGCGCACTTTCAGTTTCCCCGCCGCGGCGGTCCTACCTGCTTGCGGCCGCTGCCCTTTTAAGGCCGCGAGGGCGCCACGCCCGCGCGGCGCCTACTTCCGCTAGCGGACCGGAAGCGCGGGCCGGCGCTGTGAGGCGGGGCGGATGGGGTCGAGTCGCGCCGCCATCTGAGGTGAGCTCAGGTGAGACGGGCTTTCTCGGCCCCGTGATGTTGATTTTCGCTGCGCCCGGTAAGGGACCGTACTCCGACTTCCTCTCTCCCTTCTCTTTCTTTTAGCTGCTCTGTCTCTGTGGAGGTAGCGCCGGGCCCTATTGGCGAGCTTAGGTTGAGACAGGAAGAGGCAGAAAGCTGCCTTCAATTCCTGCCGAGGCCGTGGGTCCCTCTGGGGAGGGTGTAGGTTTCGGCGGGAGCCGTTACGATGTGTATGGAGCGCAGCGCCGCGGGTTGGGGCTTCTTTCTGCTCAGGGCGTTCGTGTGTGTGGGTCTCTTATTTTTAGCAGACTTGTTCCTTGAGGTACGTGGGTAAACTCTCACATCTCTGTCAGAACAAAGTGAGTGGATATTGTACTGCCTGCATTTGAACGATGGAAAGAAATGATACTTAGCAACTCGGGAAGGGACTGTTAAAACAGAAACGAAAGCAGTTCTTAGTCTACGGCGTACTGACCTGATTTCTGACGCCTACTGTTTTCTTCAAGATCTCTGAAGTACAGTTGAGGCCCGGCTACCGGCAGATAGGATGTGTTCCGCTCCGCTGGAGGGCAGCTGTGGCTGCAGGCCTTAAGCCCCGGCCCTGAACACAGGGCAGCCCCGAGGCCTTCCCACCATGTGACCCAGCACTCCTGCAGCAAATCGTTTCCTTTTCCAAAGGTGAGTACCCCTGCTGGTGCTTTGTTTTCCTTTCAGTTAATTACGTATGAGGAAACGTGTGGTTCTGCTTCAGGTTTCACTTTTGCATTCGTTGTTATGCTAAATAACAGTGGTTACCAGTGTTGATTTTATGCAGTCGTTCCAAGTGTTCATGCTTCTCTAGAACTAGTGAGATCTGAGATGGCTGTGTAGCTTCTGTAGGAATGGAATATTGTTTCTGCATTAGAATTAAAAAGGTAAGTATTTTATTTCATGGTCTCTGCTGTCATCTAGCATCCTTTATTGGTACTAATGGTTCTTTTTGGGTCCTTTTTATTTCATTGGTGGTCTCTGATAGTCTTCATCATTTGTCCTTTAGGTGAACTTTCCATATTCATGCACACTCAGTAGATAGGTAAAGTGATTTACAGTCACAGAGATTAGGCAGATGGAGTAATTTCTAGGTACACAGACTGCAGCTCTTGTCTGTCCAGCGATTTGGAATACCACTGAGCCTTGAGGTAAAGACAGGTTAGACAGCCCACTCCTAAACAGTGTGCTAATGCCTTTATAAATCAGAAACCCTTGACAGGGATGTCAGTAGGCTCGTTATGTTGGAAGACGGCTGATTTTTGGTGCTGGACAGACAAGGCCTGAGTGATAGAAAATTTAAGGTGGACAAGTTAAATAATTAGCAATATACATGTGTAGTGTGAGAGGTAGGTTGTGCTTTTGTATTGGAGGTTTCCAGTATTTTCTGTATGTAGTGTAGGCTCTTACTGAACTTATAATCCTCTTGTGAGACTTATATAAGTTGTTTTTTCACAAAGGAAGTTGCTGAATGGAGTAAAGTTGAGATTGGGGCATTCTGGCTCAGACAGAATTGAGACAGGCACAAGATAAGGTAAATATGTAGGGTGGAGAGTGCCTAGCACAGGACAGCACAAATGTGCTCACTTTTGGCCACGTTGCCCTCCATTCACCTTAGAAAAGTACAAAACATACCTAAAAACAACAGGTTGATAACACATCTTATATGGAGATATGTCATAGCAACAGCGCTGGGAGGCTTGTGAGCCTGAGATGCTCAACCAGTGAGCACCAGGAGAGCTGTTACCTGCGTCAGGTTTAGGGCATACAGCAGAATGAATTTTGCTGACTGGTGTGAAGTTTCCTGCTTGCCTAAAGGGGGGCGTGTGTCTATTATTGAAATAATGAAAAAAAAATTGGCTGCTTTCACTAAGATCTTTGCATAATTAGAAATCTTCAATTCTGAACGTTTCTCACAGTAGCAAGCAACAGTTTATGTTTAGCCAGTATCCATATGTTTAGTTAAGGGTCGGGAGGATTTACGAACCTGAAGTACTCATCCAGTTAGGAACCAGGGGAGGAAAAGAGGAGTGTTGCATAATAAGGCATAAAAGAAGTAACACTTTCTGCAGGCATGCTCCTGCTTGCCGGATGCCCACCGTTGCAATTGTGAATAAAATCTGCTTTTCTCAGAGATATCCAAATAATTTGTCAGGATGGTATTTCCAACAGAGCGAGGGCTATATCATGTGACTGTTTTGTAGTGTTGTGTCTGTGTTTTTTAATGTTTGTCACGCAGTGGGCAGTTTTCTGTAATTTTTGTGTAATGTTTCTCACATGCTCTGTTTCTTTGTTGAATTGCATGTGCCTGCATTATCTCAAACAAACCAAGAGCGGACTGTTATGGCTGGAAGGAAATACTTGACCACTCTCAGTCTTAAGACTTCTGTTGATCTCCTTTTCTTTCTTCCTAAAGAATGAACGTATGTCGATGGTGTACACCGAGTGGTCTCGATGCCACTGAATACCTGAAGAGCTATGCTTCTAAACAGTTGTCCCCAGAAGATTTTGAAGGTTCCAACGATGATCTCTGTTACTGCTTGGAGTGCGTGGTTGAATACCACAAGGCAAGGGAGAAATTGCCAAGCTTGCATCAGGTAATGGAGCGTTTTGACTCTCAACCTTTACTTAGCAAGGAGAACTTAAAACTGAAGGAAAACTTCAGGAGAGGCTTTGGTGGCTTGGCCTCAGTATACAGGGTTTGGTTCTTTTTTTTTTTGCAGGAATTGTGCTACAGTGACTTTGGGGAATATGGTATATTGAATTTTAACTATGTGTTTGTTGTTTTGTTTTTGTTTTTTTTTTTTTTTAACATTTGGTTGCATAGAGCAAAACATAAGAGAAGACCTATTTGTTTTCATATATTCACATTAGCAATAACTAGAGTAACTGATTTAGAAATTATAGCTTGTAGGAAATCAAGAGATTGTATGCCAAGCAAAGTAACTGTTCTGCTTTTAGAGTTTTGGTTTCTGTTCAGTTTTGAGTTCTTCCTCTTTTTATTTTGCTTTCATTTGCAGTTTCCTACAGTGTTTGAGTTTCAGAGCTCTGATTTGCATGTGTGTACAAGATAGGAATTAATGGGAAAGAAAGTAAAAGGCTTAGAGCTACTGGGGATCAGGTAGTCATAATCGTAGAAACTCAAGGGGGACTCTGTAGGAGATTGGTTAAAATTCCAAAAAGGGAACATGGTTGAGTAAAACCCACCTGTGTTCCAGTTACAGACGTCACAATATAAGCTGCTCACGAGGCAGTGCAGTCCTGAGACTGTGGGCCTCCTCCTCTGTATAGCTTCAGGCTAAGGCTGGGCTGAATTCTAACCATCAGATAGAATAGAAGAAAAGAAGAGGTAGTTAATGGATAACTTTTGAAGAATCTGCTGACAACAAAATGAACGGGATGTTGAAAAGATGTGTGCTATGAAATGAAGTGATGAAGATAAACTGAGAAGTTCACGACTTTTGACTCATACAAAAAGAGACTGCAAGGGAATGGACCCCGGGAAAGATTTTGGTGGGATCAGAGATTGAGGTCACCTGTTAGTGTGTGTGTGTGTGTGTGTGAATATATATATATATATAATTTTAACCTTTATCTAGATATGTACCTTTATCTAGATATGTGTAGACAATCTAAGTTTAGGGCTCTACCTCTGTGGTGGTAGCCCAGTATGTATGCTGATGATTATTTGGGCAAATCAAGAGCCTAAGGTACCTGTCTGAATCTCTGTCAGTCCTTAACAATGTGAAACTGACTTAACAACTTTGAAACCCTTTTCATTGTTTTTACTTTAAGATGCTTGTTAGCTTCCCATTGTGTATTTTGAAAAGCTTATTTCTGTGTGTGGTATCTGCATTTATGCAAAATGAATATTTGTAGCTGATTAATCATCATTGTTCTTTATATAGAGAGATTTCTCAGAAGTGCACAAAAATGCACACCTCTAGAGGGCAGTCCCACTTGTATAAAGGCTGGAACGAAGTGGGGGTGACTGAACCACAGAATGTGCCTTTCTGCGTGGTTTGGTTGCGGGACATGACCTTGATTTCTAATTGGAGCAGTTAATTTAGATGACTGATGTTATAAGGAAAGAATCCTGGATAAATATTCACTAAGTCAGTCGTTCTGCTTACATTGTTAACGTTCTCACTCTTCCACTATTTTGCTACAAAATACATGAGAAAATAAGATTTTTAAAGTCGACGTTTCTATTTTTTGAATTTTCTGGTATCATTGACTTCTTTATGCTGTGCTTTACCTGTGGCCTGAACTAATTATTTGAACAGTGTGAGTTACGAAAATGCTTGAAGTTTGAATGCCACTGTTTGTTGTTTGTTTGTTTTCTTTAATCATTTTTTAATCTTATCTCTGGAACGAGGATGTTCACAAGCTGAATTCCACTTCAGAATTTTGTTACATGCTATGCCAAGAAAGAAGCTTTGCAAAATGAAATGGCAAGTTTTGAGAATTTGGTCAGAGTTTCTGCTTGTAGTAATATTCTTAATGACTTTCTTTGCAAAAGCAATATTTATTTATTTATTTATTTATTTACTTTTTTTTTTTTTTAAATTATTTTTTCCATCTCCTGCACTGATAGGATTTATTGGAATTGGAAACCTCCCGTCTCATAGCCCACATTGAAAAATCCATTAGAGAAGAAGCTGGAGAAGATGATGAGTTGTTTATTGTGGATGAGAATGGAGAGACACAGCTGCCTGTTTATGTTGATTTTGATTTTGAGAATAACCTGAAAGTGCCACTTCTCGAAGTGCTGAAATACCCATATCTGCTGCTGCATGAGAAAGTCAGTATGTATCTTCTAGCATATAATTGGGAAGGCATGGTGTTTGTACTGAAAGAGGCGAAAATAGCAAATAGTGGCTAAACCAAAGTACCACTGTTTTGTTTTGTGAGCTTATGATTTTGTTTTTATTATAAGTATGTTTCTCCTTTTAGGTGAGCTTTGTGTAGAAGTGCTGTGTAGAATGGAAGAAAGTCACACCTCCTTTCAGGTTTTTGAGAAATATCCAGGAATTTATCTATTTTTGGTACACCCAAATGAAGTGGTAAGTTGTTTTTTCTGTTCCACTAAAGCTTGATTTTAAATCATGTTACAACAGATGCTTAGTGTTTTTGTGGTGTTTATTTTTTTGTGCATGTGTTTTGTTGTAATCCTTAGATTCGTCGTTGGGCCATCCTAACAGCAAAGAATTTAGGGAAGGTTGACAGGGATGATTACTATGACTTACAGGAAGTGTTGACTTGCTTGTTTAAAGTTATTGAATTGGGGCTTTTTGAGAGTCCAGATATTTACAGATCTTCAGTGATTGAAAAGGGAAAACTCATTCTTCTGCCATCCCATTTATATGATAATACCAACTACAAGAACTATTGGCTAGGTGAGTATTTCTGATTCGGAGTGAGTCTTGTACTTGTAACCTGTCTTGTCTGGTAAGCAATTGTTTCAAGTCTGAGCTATTCCAAGTAGATTCGGTTTCTTTTGGAGCTTGTCAAATGGAGAAACTGAACATTGCACAACTGCAGTAGTTTAGGTAGTTAAATGTTGCTGCCGATCTCTTAGATTGAGTGTTACAGCAGTAGTGGCATGTGGGAAATCCTTTATTTGATGAAACTTAAAACAAGTTTTCAGAAATGTACAGAGAGGTTGTTTTCTTGCAGGGATTTGTATGTTGCTAACAGTGCTGGAAGAACAAGCTATGGACTCCTTCTTACTGGGCCCAGACAAACAGAATGATTTCATGCAGTCGATACTTCACACCATGGAGAAAGAAGCAGATGGTAACTAATTTTTAGCACTGAGATTAAAGCATTTTCTAGCTTATTATTTTCCAATATTTGGACTGTACTGACAAACACTGAAAAGTGACGTTCATAACGAACTCCTAATAAGAGAAAAGACTGTAGTGCTTTAAGAGAGCAAGATCGATCATTTCTCCCACATCGTTTTCACGTAATACGTAGGTTGTATGGAAATGTGCATTTCACTGTGGTGTAAAGTTAGATTTTTTTTTGAGCGCTAAGATGACTAAACACCTTTTGGCTTTTTTGGACTTGCTTAAGAAACTGGATCTTGCATCTATTTTATTTAGACTTCAGATTTTAGACTTGTAGCCCTTGAACCATCCTTGTAGACTGCGTGCCATGGTGTAGCTCTAGAAAAGTGCACGAGCTGAAAATTGGAGCTGCCCTTTAAAGAAATAATTTTCTTTATGAAGATATTTATAAGCATAGTGCATATATTGAGGATGTGGTATCACCTTATATGAAGAAGGAGGATCACACAGGGAAGAAAATTAATTGCTTTCATCTTAAGCTTGAAGAATAAATTGTCCTAGAGGTGTAAGTTCTTGTCTAAGAACTACTTTGGTTTTTGAATTATCAGAGTAGGGAAATGGTAATGATAGTTATCCAGGTACCTGTTGATTAAATACAACATAAGCAGTATCTTTCTGTACAGACAAATTAAGCTGACTTTTGTTCCTAACTTTTTTTCTTGGGGCTAAAAAGCATAATCACGTCTTACTCAACTAGTTAAATCTATATTAATTTTATTTAAAAAACAAACAAAAAACACAGAACAAAAGCCCCAGTAAGAATCAATTTCACCTTAGTCCAGGAACGTGCAGAACTCTTGCATTTCAGTTCTCTCTGATATTACTGTCATGTTTCAGATGATTCTACTGACCCCTTCTGGCCAGCGCTGCATTGTTTCATTGTTATTTTGGATCACCTTGGATCTAAAGTATGGGGTCAGCTTATTGATCCTGTCCAGGCCTTTCAAACCATTATCAACAGTGTGAGCTACAAGAATAAAATAAAGAATATACGCAATAGCTTAATAAGGTGAGTTTTCTTTTTTCATTTTTCTTTCTTTTTTTTTTTTTTTTTAAGAATAGGTCATTTTTGTTACTAGAATAGGACAGTCTTTATGATCATAGAATGGCTTAGGTTGGAGGGGACCTTAAAGATTGTCTAGTTCCAGCCCCCTGTCATTGGTAGGGTTGCCAACCACTAGATCAGGCTGTCCAGGATCCCATCGCACCTGGCCTTGAATGCCTCCAGGGATCTTAATATCAGGTATTATAATAGCTTGGTATTGGTTTCCTTGTCAATGTTGCCTTAATTTATATTGGGGAAGTGGTAAGGAGAAAAACTAGGCGTTGACAACTTCAAGCAATGCAGAGTTGAAGTAAGCCCTCTGAAATCTCAAAAAAGCATGTGCTTGCTTCTGTTTGACTACTTGGTTTGACTACTTGATATCTCAGGAATACTCAGTTATACTCAAGATTCTTTCCTGAATCAGGAAGGCTGCTAACTTCTTAGTGCTTACTTAGTGTTATAACCAGCTCACACTTGAGACTGAAGAAAAATGCCACGTCAGAGACTCTTGATAGAGTTATGGGAATTCCAGGATTTTTCAATGGGTTGATGCTGCTTTAGATTTTACTCTAGTTTCGTATGGCGACTGATTTGAGTTTACTTTCAACTCATAAGTCTTGATTATTTCTCTAGATTTTTCAAAAGGTACTGTATGATTATGAAAGTTTTATACATTTTCTGAATGTACTCCTTTCAGAGAAGGTAGTAAAGCCTTACCTTGTAACATTGCTGTTTGTTTCTTGATTATGTTGGAGTGAAAGTATGAGTACCATGTGGCAGTGTAGCCGCCATTTGGCTGCATTTATGGATAGAAAATTGAAATAAAATTGACTTTGGGTGTTTGTTCTATTTAATCAGTCAAACCCATGTCTTAATGAAAAACTCTTTCCTGAGGCAGTCCCTCCTCCTTCCCTGTCTCCCCACTCTTTTACAAGCAGGATAGAATAAGCTTTGATAATTTTTAATGTCAGTGGTAAAACATAGCTAAGAAAAGTTCTAATAGTGACACAGCCAATATCTGAAAAGTCAAGTCGGTGTCTTAGCTGATTGGCTTTCTAATCATTGGCTACTTGTGTGGAATCTATAATAGTTAATATTATTTTTTTTTTTTAGGGCGAAATCTGAAGTGAAGACAGACTACGATGATGAAATGGTTACTTGCAGTCAGATTGTGTATACTTATAACACAGAAAAGCCTCAGAAGGTGTTAACTACTCCATTTTTTTACTTGCTTTTTAAACTGATCATTGAAAGTGTCAGTTTAAATCATCTGTGAAATACAGAGGGGAATAGGTTCTATAAGTAATGTTCATAATATTGCGAATAAACAAAAAGTATTAACTCAGTATTTTGTGCCTTAAGCAGCAGCTGGTCTGGCCACTTCTGGTACTTTCAGGCTGTAAAAGGAAAGAAGAACCTGTCTGTGAATTAGGCAGAGATTCTATTACAACTAAAATTGATATTGAGATCAAGGCAAACATTATTACCTGTGGGAAAACTCTGAATTCATTTTAAATACGGAGAAACAAAGGGCTTTAAATATAGGATGGCTGATTATCTGAGATTAAATTATGTCATTGTGATAACATCTCTGGAAGGTTTTTAAATGCTTTTTTTTTAAAAAAAAGAAAAGAAAAGAAAAGAAAAAAAAGTACAGTTCTACATTTGCTTCATAAGTTTGTCTAAGAAATATTTTTTCTTGCATATATTTGATTTTTTTTTTTTTTTTTTTGTCTTTTCATTTAGCTTTTGACTTATATGTTGACTACTAACAGATCCCTCATGTGTGAGAAAATAACAGGAAGGCTAGGAAAACAAAGGCGGATTGAATTGTGAAGATGTGAATAATGATCAGAATGCATGATTAACTTATTTTTTCAGGATACTGGGTGGAAAACTGCTATTTGTCCGGACTACTGCCCCAACATGTATGAAGATATGCAAACACTGGCTAATGTGCTTCAGTCTGATATTGGCAGAGATATGCGTGTCCACGACAACACGTTTCTGTGGTTCATCCCTTTTGTTCAGTCACTAATGGATCTCAAGGACCTGGGTGTGGCATATATAGTAGAGGTCATTCACTACCTCTGTTCGGAAATCAAGGATATTTTCAATGAAAGAAGCCAGCGGTGTGACAAAGTCTCTGAATTTTTTTTGTTGATCTTGGTGTCAATTATTGAACTACACAGAAACAAAAAGTGCCTGCATTTGCTGTGGATTAGCTCACAAAAGTGGGTGGAAGTGGTGGTGAGATGTGCTAAGCTTCCAGCAATTGCATTTACACGATGTACTGAAAAAGCAGCTGGCAGCTATGCAAGAGGTTCATCGGCTATATCTTTGCAGGCTTTTAACTCTGTGCAGCATGCTTGTGTGCAGTTGATACGCAGCCTTCTTAAAGAAGGCTATCAGATCGGTCAGCATGCACTATGCAAGCAATATTTAGACAAACTCAATCTCCTTCTGCGAGGAAATCTATCTTTAGGTTGGCAGCTGAACATCCAAGAAACTCAGGAATTACAAATGTGTTTAAAGCAGGTTATAAGGAGCTTGAAGACCAGAGCAGTGAATGCGTCTTTATCTGTGGAAAACAATGCTAACTCTACAGCTTTACCCACTGTTTCTTTGAAGCAAGAGAAGAGCGCACCTGGTGATGGTCATAAGATGAGTGGACATGGCAGAGAGAACCTTTGTTCACCAGTTGCCTTCGTATCAAACGAAGGTGAGGATGGACGTTGTCAAGAGAACTCTTTCACTGGCAGAAATAGCACCTGGGAAGAGGATTGTAAAGATTCATCTAAAAATTCAAAATCTTTGACTTCTACAGACTGCCTCTTGGTAAATGTTAAAAAGGAACCTAAGGACTTAATAACTCAGGAGCGCAAATGCCTGCAGAAATCATTTGCAAAAGAAATGTATGGGAAAGTTCTGGAAAATAGGAACAATGATCATATGTCAGGGAACTGTGCTATGGGTAATCAGGGCTATAATACAAGTATTCAGAGTTCGAATTTTAGAAGAAGCGGAGTGTTGGAAAACAAACAGGAAACAGAAGCCATATTACCAATACATCTATCTGCTCAAACTTGTGTTGATTCTCCACAGCGTGTTTACAGCTCAGATGTAAGGGGAAGAAACGTGTCTCCTAGTTCCTCTTCGAAGTTTGAAGAAGATGCACATGGACTTGGGCATCTTCAGTTTCAGACACACAGTACTGATGGGCACTCTAGACTGTCACCTCAAATAGCGGATTTGAAAAACTGCAGTTCTACAGCAAGCGCTTCAGAAGCAGAGCAACCTGGGTTTTGCACTGGCAGTTCATGTGTGAGGAAAAACTGTTGCAAGCATCAAGGAGTAAATACTGTGGGTAAAAACGAAGACAGAGAATCAGCAGATATTTCAAGGAGTTCTGAAAGTATGCGGGAGAAAAGTGCTTTTCAATACGGGCTGGTCTCCAAAAACCAGGAACAAAGAGAGATGCCGCTAGACTGCATCAGCTTCACTAAACATCAAGCTGGCTTGCAAGGAAACAAAGATAACAGTATTTTGCTTGCAGATATTAGTGACACCTTACTGCAAAACGTATCCACCAAAGATGACTCAAGTTTGTTGTTGAAGTCAGTCTGTCTTAAAGACCAGGAACAGCCTAATTTAAGTGACACAGTTAAATGTGACCGCAAAGGTCAAACTTCAGAGGCGTCCTGTACAGTTAAAAATTCACTGAGTGGTCACGTTCCGTCTAGCTCTGAAAATAAGGGAGATATGTCCAACCCTGCTCTTCCAGCCAGCCCACTGGCAATCAAATGTGAATCAAGTGAAAGGTTGGTAGTATGCTCAAAATATTTCAAGAGAGAAGACAATTCAGAGGGGAAGGAAGAGGAGGATTTTGTGAGGACGGTTTCTGGAGATAATGCTGTAACTAACTCCCAGATTGATAAAGATCTCAGTAAATTGTCATTAGCTGCGTATGCCAAAAGTGTCAATTTTCCCTCAGAGTCGAGTAAGGAAAGCTCAATGCATCATAATATATGTGACGTTAAAAGGAAAGTGAAGAGTGCTGTAAGATCCTCCAGCAGTACCCGGAGTAACCAGACTCTTTGCGATACAGATAGCCATGGCAATAAAATTATTGTAATTCTAGATTCTTCTGATGAAGAAAATGGTGTTAATGTCAATGAGGAAAAAAAAGAAATTAATGAAAATGCGTGTCCTGAAAAGAAACCTTCATCAGAAATGCAGCATGATGTTACAGATGGCAAATTAGAATCAAAGATGCCAAACTCTCCCTTGCCACTTGAAGACTGTTACTCTCAGTACTTTGAGTTTGAAACGGAAGTTGATGTCTTTTCAGTTTGGCAGGATACTCAAGAATATAAACAAGGCTGTGTTTTAACATCGGATGATAGCAGTCATTCAGATGGCTTACTAAAGGATCACACAAATGCATGGGGTTATGATACAGATTATGTAAGTGATGAGGCCATGGGAGAAGAAACAAACTGTGCAGGAGAGGAGATAAATACTTCTCAACAGAAAGAAACTGATAATACAGGAGTAACTAAATCAACTTTGCAAGAATTTTCTGCTAAAGAGAATGCAAAAGATGAAGTGGAGAGTTCTACTGGTGAAAGTACTGTTGATAAAGACTTAATTCTGAATGCGGAATTGATGGAACCCAGAGCTTCTACATCCAATATCTCATTAGCTTCAAAGCTGGCACTTAAGAAAAGTACTCTGAGCCCACCTAAAAATAAAAATATAGCTAAATCTAAGGTAGCAAGAACTCTTCTGAGAAGTCCTAAAGCAACAGCTCTGAATACAACACAAACTAAAAAACGACTTCAAAGTACATTAAAAAGAATTCAGCCTGGCAGGACAACGCCTGCTATTGTTCCTCCAAAGAAAGCTCGGCAGTGTCCCGCACCAACATCAACAGTGGAAAAACTTGGTCTGAAAAAGGCACCCCGCAAAGCGTTTGAATTATCCCAGCGCTCTTTAGATAGCCTAGCTCAATTGCGTAGTTATGGTAAAGTTGCAGGGAAGGTTGGAATTGCGCAGAGAGGGAAACTTAAACAGCTTGCTCATCCCAGTTTATCTACGCAAATTAACAAAAAAATGCTGGCTTGCCAAGACCTTCAGTTTTTAAAGCAAACAAGGCTCAGTAAAAGTGTTCAAGTGAAAAACATTCCGAGGAGTTCTGAGGATAGAAGCAAAAAAGTTAGCACAGTGGATACGAAGTCCATCAAACAAAAGGTTAAATGTTTTGATGAGCCATTTGTTGAAAAGCAAAGAGAAAAAAAAATAGGAGAGGCCTTTTATTTGTCTTGCGATGAAAGAGAACGTATCACTAACATCTCTGTGGAGAAGGAGGCTGCACAAACTACACTTGTCTCTGGTTGTTCAGACTCAAACAAATCAAAAGATAGTGATGTAATGGTTCCTCCTGTGCCTATGGATTCAAGTCCATGTTCTGCTGCAGTTGTTGAAGATGCTAAAGGTAAACCAGAAGGAGGCTGCGTCGTCCAGCCTGAATTTGGGATGACAGCTTTGAAAGAAAATAAGTGCAAACCGGATGAAAACAGTGATGATGATGATTTATTTTTAACTCAGTTAGATCCTGTGGATATGGAATTGTGTTCTCAGAACGAAGATGCTGAAGACAATACTGTAGCTACTGCAAGAACAGAGGAAGTGGAAATAGCTAGCGCTGAGAGCCTTCCGCAGAATGAACCCCTGACTGTTGTGAAATGTAAGTACGAAGACTGTATGGAAAAAGTGGGAAAAATAGGAGATAGCTGTAGCAAGCATTCGGCCACCAATTCAGAATCGGATCACTTGTTTGTCAAGCCTTCTTCCCTGCCACCAAGAAAACCTTCCACTACCAAAATTTTCAGCTCAGTAAGTTCTTCACGAAATGCAGCCTTCAGCAAAGATCTTGAAGATGTTGAAAAACAACCACCAGCTTTAAAAAGCAGAGCTAGCATTGCAAAAGCTGTGTTGAGACCACCGAGCGAAAAGGCTGTGCCAGCAAGAAATCAAGCGTTCAAAACTCCGAGTTCCAGTAATATTCCTCCACCTCACTTTTCTAATAACGTTCTCCAGTCACGAAATACACAGATCAACAATGCTTCAAATATATCCAGACGGCCTGTCCGAGCGGAATATTGTTCTTCCTTTCTTGGCGCTCAGCAGCACGATCATAATATTTTTGTTAAGGAGGTTCTGAAGTGGACTTACGAAATGTTTGCAAACTCCATCCAGTTTGGACCTCCAAATACTCTCCTTCAATCAGTAGTGGCCTCTGTTCCCGTCAGATTTCAGGGATACAATGACTATTTTAATACGTTTTTCCCCTTGATGATGCTAAATGCCTTTGAGACAGTAAGTTTTCCTTAGTTTGTTTTAATCAGCTGTAGTTAGTAGACTTTGGAAAGAGATACAAAACTGCTTTATGTCTTTTATTTACGTAACAAAAATGTTCTTGGTTGGTTCAGATGTTCATCTGAACACAGGAATGATTTGGGACAAATAGTAAGGCTTTTTTTGTGCACATTCCCAATAACATGCAATATTATTACAAAAAATTGTTCCTCTTCATAACATTTAAAGCTTAAAACAGCAGTTTTTATTTTTTTTTTAAACTGAGGTTTTTCAGTGGCAGCCTCTGTGTTTTAAGAAGAGTTTCAATTAATGTTGAGAAAGTCAGTGTCAGGATAATGCTGGCGTGCATGAGGATGTGAGGCAGAAAAACCCACGTTTGTTTTAAAGGGCTGTGTAAGAAAGGTATATTTAAAATGGCAGGAAAAGTAAAAAGCATTTTTGCTTCCTGCGCTTATCTTGTGTTTGACAGCACTTGGGAGTCATGGTGAGCTGTTCCTCTGAATCCCGGAATCCTTCTAAGTGTTTTTATGTAGCTTTTACTTTTTAATATGTAGCTGGCACAAGAATGGGTGGAAAACCAGAAGATGAAAGACAAGACTTACTACTACTACTTACAGAGCTTCTGTGCGGATTTGAATACGGCAGAGTTTATGGGTAAGTGTGATGTTTGGTGTGATTTTTGGGGGGGGGGGGGGGGGGGGGTTGGTTTTTTGTTTTTTTTTTTTTTTGCTTCTAAATGAGACTTAGCCTTTATTTGCAAGTAGGCAGTGCCTAATAACAAGTGAAGTAGTTACAGGTAGAAATAAGCATGTGCCATATGCGCTGAGTGTCATATGTCTATTTAAAATAATTGTAGGAAGGTAGGGTGATGTTTTCTTTTTTCTCTACTATTTATCTTTGTTTTCAAAATACAGATATAGATGTACTGAGGTGTATTGTCGTCTTTGTTTCTTGGAATGTGATACACTTTGTTTACTGATTTGGTTCTTCAGCTCTGAAAGTACTGTCTTGAGTCATGGAATTGGAGTAGCAGTGTAGTAGGAATCCAGATGTTGCTACCTCTGGTTTTTCTGTCTGCTCTTGCCATGTAACTGCTAAGGGATCTCATCTCTATTCCTCTCCCCTTTTCTACCGTGGTTGCTTCACCGACTGTGTGAAGTTTTTATTTGCCTTACATGCTGAAAGGATCTTTAATTTACACTTCACAGAATGTACAGAACAGAAATAAGCATTTTGCAAGGAACTTGTTCCTCATCTTGATTGGTTCAGTACAAAAGTTATTTGCATCGTGTTGGGATAGTTTCATTCATTGGGAATGTTGTTTCAGTTTATTCTAGCAAATAAAATAATCCTTGACTTGTTCTGCTTTTACATGACTCAGGCTCAGGAGTGCAGGATGGAGTTAATTTCATAGTCTTTAGCTATCTGAGAGTTAGACTGTGTTTTTGCAGTGGAAACTTCCAAGACCAAGATAGAGGATTACTGGATTAGTAACTTTCTTACAAAATGGCTGCATAGGTTAAAATGTCCACATAAGTTATTTTTCACAAGAAGGGCACTGAGAAGCAGAACAGAATGGAGGCTGGGACATGCTGAACAGGGTAAGAAATTAATCCAGAGGGCTTGAGCAATGCCCACAGTGATCGAACGTGAACAGTATGAACTTCTATGGAAGAGTACACACGTTCATTGAAGAGAGGAAGGCTGCTAAATAAATGTAAATGTATAATTAAATTTACGCTTCTTAGCACAGCAGATGAGGTATCATAAATCAGGAACTGGGGCTTAGCAACCTTTAGTTATTTGATGATAAGATTTTCTTTTTTCTTAAATGTGGCTTTTGTAAGTAGTGAGAGATAAGACAAAAATACAGAGCAGGGTAAGGAAGGTCTGACATGAGAACAGATGTGACAGCTTCAAGAAGTACTGCCCTCCTGTATCCGTAGGAAAGTAAAAAATGATCTTAGTGGGTTGGTGACAGACCTTGTGGAAAAATGGATTAGCAAATGTGTCATGTAGACTGTGAGCCTGCTGTACCTAGCCAGCAGGGGAACAGGAGAGTAATTAGCTGCAAGGAGAGAAAAGGTATATAACGAGAAGTGTTTCACTAATTAAGTGCGTGTTCTCCGTTGCCACAAAGAGGCACATGCCCACTATTGCAGTAACAACAAAAACACTTCGCTGCGTCACTGAAGTCTTTGCCTGATTGAAAATTATTGATTCTGAGAATTTCCAACAGCTATCAAGTAGGAGTTACTGAAATCTGTAACGTATTAATTGTAGCATTTTGTTAGTCAGGAAGTAGTTGTACCTGTTTTCCTTTTACAGTTCTAACTTTAAAATGTATTTTTTTATGTAGCTTATCTTGAGGAAACTGAGTTGACAAAGCAGCTCCATCCAAAGGAGGATGACTTAATCTTTCTGGTGGGCCAGAAGAAGAAAGATGCCTTTGGGGAAGACAGCGAGGTTGAGGACCACCTGGTGAATCACGTTGGTCTCGTGAGGCGATTTTCTCGTGCATCTGGCTGCTTCTCTAGTAAGTAATTGGGACAGAAATAAAAACGGTATGAAATGCTTCTGTAGAGCTGGTTGATGAGCGTTGTGATGTAGCTGTCACCTCAGGTGCTAGCAAGCTTTGTAAAAAGCCAGCAACCGAATATAAAGACTGGTTAGTTTTTTATGCATTTTCTTCTGTGTTCAGTACACATGCTCCTACTTTGTGTAAGAGAAGAAACTAATATCTAAGTGCTGTGCATCTTTAGGAGCGCGTTGTTGCTGGATATGAGGTGTCATGAATTACTGTGACATCACCGCATAAAATCTTCACAGTCTTCAGTAACTTAAGCTGTGAAGTACAAGGTTTACCAAGCATCAAGATTAATGCTGCTCAAAGAATACAGGTTATTTTGGTAAGAATTATTTGTATAATAGGCAACTCTTAATTCTGACCATTTTTTTTTTTACCTAACTTTGAGTATCTTTCAGTAAACATCTGGAATATTCTTTGAATTAACAATTGTTATTGTCATTTCTCCTCCCTTCTCTTTTAATAGGACAAAAAGATCAGCGTACTGTCTGTCATCTTTCTGTACAAACTCGAGGAAATTTGTCATTCTTCATCAATAATCGAGTGAAGTGTGTGGTGATTGGCTCCTTAGTGCCCACACAACGATCATTCAAAGCTCTGCTACTACTGAGCAGGAGTCCCCTGGCTAAACCCATCATAAATCCAAGTTACAGTGATTTCTGTCCAAGGGATTTGCCTGTAGCTTCAGAAAGTGCTGTAAGTCCTGTGCCTAAGGAAAGTGATAGGATTGGCTGGTGGGCAATTGGATCTTGTGAGTTCTGCAAAACTGATTCTGCGTGCTGATTTTGGGGGTGAGCAAGGGCGAAAAGAAAAGTTTCAAAAGCACTGAGTCAGTCTTCTTTTCAGAGTTGGTTGATTGGGTGAATAGAGATGATGCTGAATTTGTTCAGGTGCAATGGAACACCTTTGTTTCACTGAGTTGTCTGTTCAGGAAGTAAAGTGAAGTGTGGGAAAGGTAATGCGATTTTATAGAGGAAGTTATCGCTACAGCTTTTCAGTCAGGATTAGTATGTGTCTAAGAGCAAACAGTATCAAAAGCTTCCATGCACGTTGACTTTGTGAGCCTTAGCTAAGGGGATGGGGAACATTCTGGGATTATATAATGCTTAATCAGCATTAAGTCAGTATTTTCCTGTCTGTTCCTTCAGACGTTTTGTATGAATGAGTACAACGAAGATCAAAAGAGAGCCATTGAAACAGCTTATGCCATGGTAAAGCAGCATCCAGGGCTTGCCAAAATCTGTCTCATCCATGGACCACCTGGAACTGGGAAGTCCAAAACTATAGTTGGACTTCTGTCTCGTGTTTTGATAGAGGTGGGTGAATGTGATGCAGCCATCTTGTGTGGGTGATTGGTTTCTCAATGCAAGTTAGTGGTAGCTTAAGGTAAATGGAAGAGTGGCAGTGATAATGACTAGAGATGCAGTTCATTAAACTGAATTAGTTAAACCAGAACAGAATGTGCTGTAATGGTGGAAATAATACTTTTGGATGCTTTGGAAAACGTTTGCTTTATAGAACTTAAAAAATTAAAAAAGAACAGAAATTTGCTGAACATACAAATTGGTAGCATAAACATTTTATTACAATTAAGATATCAAAGTATTAAGATAATTTTAACAGTGCTATTTGATCTGTCCAGGTTAATGGTTTTGGTATTAGTGTCAGTCAGATAATTGCTGAAGGGAGTTTGTGCAAATGGTGTTTGTTTGAATCACCTGCTGTACTCAGCGTGTGGCCTACCTTAGAAGAGTTTAAGTAACAGTAGTCCCTATACTCTGCGTGCTGATTAAGTTGAATGTGCAGACTAACTTCTGAAATACAAGCAGAAACAATCTGAAGAGCCTGTCCTGGTTTATTGTTAATTAATCTCCAGAACACCAGGAATGAGAAAACAAGTAAGAAAAATGCCAAGATGAAGCAAAACCGTTTTCTGGTTTGTGCACCATCCAATGCTGCAGTTGATGAACTCATGAAGAAGATCATCGTTGCATTTAAGGAAAAATGCCAAAACAGACAAGAGCCCTTGGGTAAGGTTTATTTTTTAAAGTCTCCTTCTGTGTTAAGCAGGCCAAGTTGTTACAATTTCTCCTTCAGGTTAGGTGTAATACTTGTGTTGCTCTGTACAGCTGTTTTCTTCTGCGGATCATGACTGATGCTGCATCCTCATACCATTGTTAGCATGCTTTTTAAAAAGGTGTGTTCTTTTTATTTAAGTAAATAGCACTTTCTCTAGGCGTTTACCTGTTCCTCTTAGGGTTATTATCAAATCACCACTCTTCAAGTACTTAAAAATTCGAATGTAGTGTTACTGGTACTGCTGCTACATTGATTTTTTTCTTTTTCTTAATTATTTGTTTTTTTTCCTCTCAAACTGAAGCGCAAAGATGATTAAAGCAATCTAAAAGTATTTTGGCTCTGATTTTGTAAACAGGAAACTGCGGTGATATCAAATTAGTGCGACTGGGTGCTGAAAGATCAATCAACAGTGAAGTCCGGGCTTTTAGTCTGGATAAGCAAGTTGAACATCGAATGAGTAAGTAGTGTGCGAACTGGGCTTTTCTTTAGGTTTTATTTAAGAGCTGGATGATGTTATGCACATGGGACCCCCAGAAATTAAGCTACAGCATGTCTTGTGCATTTTAAAGAAATAATAACAACTGTGTGTTAAAGCCATTCTTTTTAAACAATATTACTGTGCAGCATTTGAGAGCTACAGTTGGAACCAAGAAAAGTGTATCTTCATTTGGCTGTCCAAGATAAAAGATCTCGATAGGAAAAAGGGAACTGCAACAAAAAGTGACTTTGCTCATTGTTAATGACATAGTGCTCTTACTGTAACCAGTTGCACTATTCCCCCTGCTTCATTTCCTTCAATTTACTATAGAACGAAAGCCAACTGACCGTGACCAGGATATTCATAAGAAAAAAGCAGCTCTGGATGAGAAGCTGGACATGCTCTCTCGTCAGCGCGCCATGCACAGATGTGAAAAGAGGGAGGTAATAAATTGACAGCATTTTATTATTTGTTTGGGTGGTTGTTTTTTTTTTTTTGTATTCACAACTGTATCCAAAGAGTGAAAAATGCTTTCTTTTAAAGCCATCCAAGATAAGGAATGAGGAACTTCAGGGATTTTTTTTTTTGTCTTTTTTACTGATGTTTTCAGCTGCACAGTTAAGGGACTTGTTGCTCCAATGCCCAGCACCCTTCATTTGGTTCTGCCTCCCTTTAGTTCTCAGTGCAGCCATATTCATTAATTATTTAACTTCATTGTGTGCTTCGAAGCTTTGTTTTGTTTAACTGGAAGTAGGAAGATGACTTAAAATCTGAGATTTGAAATGTTTTGCGCTGGAAGTTTTCCATCTCCTTGCCTAAAAGAAATTGGCATTTGTTTTCAAGTTACAGATTTCTAAGGGGAAACCATTCTTCTGTTTGCACAGAAATGTGAGAATGCAGTGTCATGTGTTGCAAAGTGTGAATATGTTGACGATTTCTGAGAAACTGATCAACTTCTTCAGACACATTTGATACTAAAGACAGTCTGGACCAGTCTAAATGATAAATGAATTATATAGTATGGGAGGAAGAAAGATAAGTAGAACATGTGCTGTTAATTATTCCTGATATTTATGTGGATTCTTTCTTTTTCCCCCCTTATGTAGAGTCAAATGCTAGATGATGAAATTGGCAGACTTTCAAAGGAGAGACAGCAACTTGCTTCTCAACTGAAAGAGGTAGGAATTTTTTTTCAGGGCTCTTTAGTACACCTCAGCTAATGTATTTGGATACTTGGTATCCTTTGTGATGAAGATTTGGATTTGATGTAGCTGGTAGTATTTATAAGTAAGTAAAGAGGTGAAAGACAAGATGTTTTTAAGTTATGGATTGCCAGATATGAGTTACATGTGTACTCTGGCTGTGTGTGTTGGGGAGAAAAACAAATTGAGAATTCTCTTTTAGTGGATTTAAAAGGAGATGTAACATATTGGGTGAAGAAGATAGAAATGAGCTCACAACCTTCATTTAATTTGACCTGTATTCATCACCACTTTCATGCCTCTTGCAGTCCTACTGGAGTTGAGGTATGTTTAAGCCTTTCTAAGGAAAGCAACAGCCAGAGATTCTGTGTGTGGAAGGGGGGAGTGCCAGTCTCCACTTTCAAACCTGATAGCTAACAGATTGCATAATTGTAGAGGCAAAAGTTTGCTGCTTCAGTAGGATTAATCTGTGATTTAAAGTGAGAGTACTTCTTAGTCATGTTAGCTTTTGTGACTTTTGTTTGCAGTCATGAAGATAAGTTTCACAGGGATGATCTGTTACTCGTGATTGGTTTGGCAGTTAGAGTTGTCCAGACAGTTAAAAATTGCTTGTAGTTCATGAAAGCATAAAGGGGAAGAGAATACATGGTGTTCTATTGTACTTCAAGGTTCGGGGACACTCTCAGAAGGTACAGACAGATATCATCTTGGAGTCTGATATAATCTGCTGCACACTGAGCACCAGTGGAGGAGGTCTGCTAGAATCTGCTTGTTGGCGGCAAGGACTCGACCCTTTCAGCTGTGTCATTGTGGACGAGGTCAGTGAAGCTATTTAGAATTTCATCTTGTTCCGTGCTTGAAGTCTTCCTCGTTCTCTGCTTAGGCTACTTGTGGCTGCTTGCTGATGTAATATGATCTGGGCTGACTACCCCATCCCCACATTATATCTGATAACCAGCCTGTCCTGCCACACAGAGCAACGAGAAGAAAGAATAAGTACAAATTGCTTTTTTTTTTACTGGCTTGTCTGTCACTAAAGCATCACACGTTTCTTATTTAAAGATCATGGCTCAAGTGTGGTTCTTGCTATAGAGATTTGTACAGGACTATGTTATGTTTATATCTGTTTGGGGAAGCTCTGCATGTTTAATAATAAAATAATAATCTGGTTTGAGTTTTTACTAGAGATTTTTTTTTTTTTTTTAAGCCTTAGAAAGCGTTTCTGTGTTAATCCTAACTGGTATTACAGAACGCTTTACCTACTTCCACTCCTTTGCTTACAACTTCTGCTTTTTTGTCCTATTCACATATACAAAAGGCGGGACAGTCCTGTGAAGTTGAAACACTGATTCCACTGATTCATCGTTGTAATAAACTTGTCCTTGTTGGAGATCCCAGACAGCTCCCTCCCACTATAAAATCAGTAGTAAGTGTTTAAACTATTTTTTTTTATACTTTCTAGTGGCTATAGCGTAAGAACCATGTAAAAAACATAGAAAAGAAAGAAAAGAAATATTTCAAAGTCAGGTCACGGTGTCTGTCAGGTTTTTTATACAGCATTTTATGCTGCCAGGCGATTCATGTTTAGTCTGTTACATGGAGCCTTTGTCGACACTGCCCTCAGATATCTTAGCTGATGTTGATGTGTGAGCATGACTTGCAACTAATCTCTTGCACCAGTAAGAACAGCTACAGCAGCACAGAGTTCTTTACAACCCAGCACTTTATTTGGAATCAGCTTTGCATTGCTGCAGGCTCTGTGATATCATTGTGAGCTTCATCCAGTGTCACATTCCTTAGGGAGCACAGGATTAGGATGAAGGCTACTGTTTGTGTGATGACTTTCTTACCCTATCAGTGTGTTCTAAGAACACACATATGGGAGCTCTTATTTTGCGCCTAGCAATAAAGAGAAGTGCTTTAAGCATCTGACAAAGAAAAGAGGAAAAACAGACTGCCTTTTTTTTAGAAGCGCTTTTTTTTTTTAAACTTCAATGCTTATTTAGAGATCCCACCTGGGAGACCTCACTTTTTGTTATTACTGTGCTTAAAATGGTGGTATTTCAGAAAGGAGAAACGTAAAAATGAAGTACAAGTGTTGTCATTTCATCAGTGTTTTAGAACTTCAAAATATCAAATAGTTTCAAGTCTGAAAAGCAAATTGTTATTGTTAAATTTGAACCTAATTCCTCAGAAATCACTCATGTTTCCTTCTGACAGAAAGCTCAGGAATATGGCTATGGTCAGTCCTTAATGGCACGCCTGCAGAGACACCTGGAAGAACAAGTGCAGAATAATGTTTTACGACGTCTGCCAGTTGTGCAGCTGACTGTGCAGTACCGAATGCACCCTGACATCTGCCTTTTCCCATCCAGTTATGTTTATGGCAGGACTCTAAAGACTGACAAGTGAGTAGCTGTCTGTTCTGATTTCTGAGCAGTGGGGATTTCAAATGATCCTTTTCATATCAGGATTTTTTTTTTTTATTCCAAAAATTCTTGAGGGTTGTGGGGGAAGATGCTTAGTTGGAAACTTGCATTTAATCTCTTAGCTCTCTCTGTTACACATAACTTAAGTAATTCACTTGAAAAGGAGCGTGCTCCTTACTACATGGAGTTCATTTTTAAGTTTTGGTTTATTCAGGTAATGGTTAAAATTAAGAGCTCTGAAAAAAAGCTGAAGGTTGCTTTTATGAAAGTGATGGTGGAAATAATTATGCGTCAATTTCTTATGGTTACCTGGTGATTAAACTTATTTACAGAGCAACAGAAGAGAACAGATGTTCTTCGGAGTGGCCGTTCCAGCCCTATCTTGTTTTTGATGTAGGAGATGGCCGTGAGGAGCGTGACAAAGAGTAAGTCCTGCAGTCTTCGTTGCCAAATTGTGCATGTGTTGAGAATCAGTTACCTGCCGAGGAGTTGTGTTCTTTCCTGTATTGTTTCCAGTGTGCATCAAGTAGCCAGAACCTCACTTTCAACTTGGTTTGATTTATGGGAAAAATTTTGCTGGAAGCAGGTGTTGATTTGTGGTGGGGGGGTGGTGGTGGGGGTTTATTTACTTGCCTGAATGTAGTTTTAATCCTGGTGTGGCTGTCTGCTAGATGCCAGTCAATCCTTACAGATTATGCTAACTTAAGAGGTGGTTTGAGTTTCTGATGTATTTTATTTATTTATAATCAGTTGCTTTTTCTTCACAGCTGCATGCTGAGGTAAGACCAGAAGATGGCAGGCTTGGTCCTCCCTTGTATACATTCTGTAAGGAAAGCAAAGCTGTATAATTTTAAGGGAGCAGGATGTGTAGCCTTTCATAGTTAACATTTCTCATTGTTAGTACCTTGTCAGGGCCTGCTTGTAAAGGTCTTGGAGCATCTGTATGAAGGAAGCTCTGAAAGTTCCAAGGGGGTTTTTGAATCTCAATTCTACTTCCAATTTGGCTGAACTGTTGAATTCAGAAGCTGTCAAATGCATTATTATTATTATTATTTTTTAACGTTTCCTTCATTTCTTGTTTAGCTCTTTTAGTAATCCCCAAGAAGTGAAACTGGTGTTAGAAATAATTAGGACAATTAAAGAAAAAAGGAAGGATCTAGGTCTTCGTCGCATTGGGATCATTACACCTTACAGTGCACAGAAAAAGAAAATCCAAGAGGAACTAGACAGAGTGTTCAAGAATAACAGGTAAATAAACCATGATGTTTCAAATGGGAAGTGGCTCTTGTGTATTAGTCCCTTGATTATCCTCGTAAAATCACAGCAAAAGCTTTAAAATTTCTGTGTGTACTGCCAAAATCTGCACTTGGCAATGCTTTTAAAAAAGGACGTTACCAACCTTTTCTCTTAAAACAAATATGGTCTCTTTGTACCATTTCTTAGTTATTGCTTGTCTGTGTGCTTTGGTTATATTGCTGTTCTGAGTGTAGCTGACTTGAAAGGAAATGTAAAATTCCAAGCGATGGGGAGCTGAACAGTTTTTTAACGGTGATCTTGACCTCAAAAAAGGAAATTTTGCTTTACATTCATACACCGATTCTTTTCAAGTTCAGAAGCTGAAACGTAGATTGAATAGTTCTGACAGCTGATCATTCAGGATAGTTTAGGCCGTTTGCAACAGTGTGTTGCTTAAAAACCCAACTAACCGTTTAATGGCTTGATAATATTTTCTTCAACAGCCCAGGAGAAGTGGACACAGTGGATGCATTTCAGGGACGAGAGAAGGATTGCATCATAGTAACATGTGTCCGGGCAAACAGCTCTAAAGGGTCAATTGGGTATGTCCATCTCCAGTGGTTTGCAGGTCTCATTGCCTATAACACTCTAGATATTGTCATTATATTTTAAACATTATCAGTAGAAAAGTTATTAGAGAACAAGTCACAACAGCTAGCAGATGAAAAGCCTTCTGCATGAATTAACATTAGTGGTTTGACATCCCACCCAAAATGCTAAGTATGTTCTGCGTTATATGCCGATGAATGCACATGTCTGTTTTAGCCTGTCATTGCTTAGTTTTGGCAGGCTCCTTAGTGTACTGCAAGACTTTTCTTTTAGCTTTTACTCTGTATTGTGATTTAACATTTTTTTTGTCACTGTTGTTATATTATTAATACAGCATTCTGCCTGTGAAAGCACTGCCAACTGGTTACGTAGTTTGGGAATGTCATGCAGAGCAGCTGTATCTTTGATTTGTAGAGCAACGTGCCGAAGTTGATATGCAGAAAGTCTTGAATTAAGATTGCAGATTTGATAGTTTATGTAGATTTCTTCCAGTCTGAAGCAGAAGGAACTGTATACCAGGTGTACTGTTTGTCCCTCCAGACTGCTACACAGTTGTTAATTTACTTAATTTACTTCAATAATATTCTTCATAGCTTACTGACGGCTTCAACTTAGAAATGGCAGTAGAAGTGTGCCACCTCCTAGTTCATTAGTTTTTAAATTAATCTATGGGAAGGCTGTTCACGTAAGCAGAAATCTTTGTCTCCACACACCAGGTTTCACTAAGCTGTTAATGCTTTTCTGGTACTAATTTCCTAATTTTTAGCTTAAGGGCTTTTAATTGTGTTGACCTGTCCTGCTTTGGGAAGGATAAAAGACCTGAATTGTGTTAAACAGTGATGCTTTTTGAAGGTGTCTTAATGTAGTTGATTGAGATTGGAAACTGAAGGCAGCTAGAACCTGCCAGTACTTATGGCTGGCCTGGGACATAACCTCTATCTGTTCTTTCAGAACAAAACTTTGCAACTTACTGTGCTGGAGATTTACATAATAAAACTTTGGCAATGGTATGCCTTAAAAGCTATATATACTGATGACTTGGACATCTCTGTTACAAAGTCAAGTGTCATTGGCAAGATGTGATGGGAAAGTTTGCCATCACCATTACTGCTGATCTCTTAGCTGAGCAAAGTATTTTGGTCTCCAAGGTTGCTGGTCCAGCATTAAATTTGCTCTGAAAGTACCTTGCAAAAGGAGGAGAAAACTCACAAGACACAACAGTTAAAGGATTTTTTCTTTCTCTGTTGCTTTTCGTGCAGTAGCCAAATCCTCTGGTGTGGTTCTGTGATTTTTGGGGTCTTTACTGCAGGTATTGTGGACCTGGTGTTCAGCAGGCATTAGGCACTGATGTTGGATCTATTCAAATTAAGTTGTGCAGAGATTTGTCTTTGCCTTTGAATTGCAAACTTTGTTAGTGCAGAATAAGCTGTGCATTTTGGGAACTTTTTCATTAGAGGAGGAATATAAGTTTCATAACTGAGTGGTGTCTTTGTTTTTTTTTCCACTCTGAAGATTTGTTGGGGATTAATGTAAAGATGCCCTAACAGAAAGCAGCATTCAAGGATACACTTAACATTTATCTGTAGGTTTCAGCACCTTGGTTTGTGATCCCACAGAAACAGGCTAGGTAATCTTGTGCTTGCGACATGAGTATTTTCTTTTGCAAGGACTGTGCTTTTCAGATCTTGAAGCATGATATAGCAGGTTTTCCTTCATATTCTGCCAGTGCAGTTCACCTTTAAAATAAACTGTTAAAGCCCCACATTCAGCATTTCAGTAGAAATTTTTTTCCATTAATCATGCCAAATATTAATCTATTTCAGTTCAAGTCAAAAAGAAGCTTAAAGTCTTGATAGGTGAAGTGAGGTTGATGACTTCGGTACTTTGAGGAACATTTAAGGAAGCAGTAGTTGGCATTAAGAGGGGATTTGCACTAAGAAAGGAAACATCGATGGTAAGAGCTGGAAAGGACTGGAATTCCCTGCAAGGTATCAATGGAGAAAGAAGGAATAGCAATTCATCTGAAGCCCTTCATGTAAAGCAGGGCTGCTGCAGTGGCATCTGGGAATGGGTCATGGGCTGTTTCTGTTGTCTTCATTTCACTTTAACTGAATATTTCCTTAGCACTTTTAAGTCTCTTCCAAGAAGTAGTTTAGGAGATTCATTTTGTCATGTCTCGTAGGTTTCTGGCAAGTCTTCAGCGTTTGAACGTTACAATTACCCGAGCCAGATTCAGCCTCTTCATCCTTGGAAGACTGAAAACACTCATGGTAGGTACAGTGTTAATCAAACGATTGTGATCTACCCTTTTAGGTCAGGTGAGTATTTTCAGTAACTAAATTATAACACAGCCCTTTACAATTTAAGAACGGAGGCTTCAAAGATAGGCAAGATAGAATGATAGCAGAGATGCTTTCCTTCTTGATCCTTACTGTTCTTCCAGTTACTGCAGTTGTCACTGGATGCTAGAGCAAGGAAAATGATTAAAAACTGCAAAACACCCCCAGACATTCCCCTGATGTTCAGATTGTTTTTGACTCTACTCTGTATAGTCATGTGGTGTCTGAGGATACTATCTGATGGTATTATTTGAAACAGATATGCATATTTGGGGGGGATTATAAAGGTCTTATGAAATGTGCAGAAGTACTCTTGAATAGACTTAATGTCTTATTGTTCTTGGTTTTTATTCTTTTTCCATTGCAAGGGGTGTTAGCTACGTCACTAGGGGGCATTAGACCCACATTTCACGCTGGGAGTACTCAAGGCTTTCGTAGATACAGAAATTATCACTTGAACAGTAGTTCATAGATTGCTGAAAGTAACCTTCCCTGTGTTACAGCAGCCAGAGTGCCTATTGCTGGTTCGCCAGAGAAAGTTTAGATCCTTCTATTCCAGAAGGAGTGTTATGTGGTTTCCATTACAGTTGTCAGGTATCTTGATTAAAGGGGTTTTGTATCCTCCAAAACCTCTGTCCATGTGTGGTTTTCCTTCTGATAAATGTTTTCTTTTGGTGTGGGTGGGGTTTTTTTTTTTTGTTTTTTTTTTTTTTCCTTCTTTACCATAAAGGAGAATAAAGACTGGAACGAGTTGATTCAGGATGCTCAGAGAAGAGGTGCAATTATCAAGACATCAGACAAAAGCTACAAGAAAGATGCGCTTAAGATTCTGAAGCTCAAACCAGCACCACAGAATCCCCCATGCCAGCTTCCCACCAAAGCAGGGACGACAAAGGCTCCTCTGGCAGAGGCTTGTTCTTCTAGTAGGAAAATGGGTGAGCCTGCAAATCCGAGGGAGGCCAGCAGACCACAGGAACGTGCTGCTGGTCCTGGCCATGCAGCGCCACAGGGAAGCAGAATGCCCCAGCAGCCACAGGGAGCTCAGGTTGCAGACTCCCGGCGAGCCGGCATCTCTGCACCAGTGGAGGCTGTGGCACTCCCTGCTGACAAAGTGAAACCGCGGGACCCAAGGCTGGCAAGTATGGCTAGCAGATCTGAAACTAAGGGAAAGGAGCAAGCCTCAAAAGACAACAGTCAGTCAGCCCAGAGCAGTCGAGAATCAATGCTGCAGCAACATCTGGATGTGTCCGCAGCTGCCAGGAATCAGATTTCCAGAACGGAACCTTCTCAGAAGCATCAACTAACAAAGGGGCAGTGTGACATGCCTTCCACGTTGCCTTATGCAGCTAAACTAGAGGGAGACAGGAGAGCTCCATTACCAGAACACCATTCAAAAGCCAGCAGTGAAAGAGGTGAATGTAATAGCAGTAAGTGGAACAAAGACCCACGTACTTTAATGAGGAGAACATCAGAGTCGTCATCAGTGGGCACAGACTCCAACAGTGTCAAACGAAGGAAGACCTCTCACTGACTTTAGTACTTCAGTGTTGGCTCGTTACTGAAAATCTATTCCCAGGTTTCTATCTAGCAAGGAATGTATTTTAAAATATTTAGTACACCTGGAACTCCCGTATAGGAATACTACTATTATCAGTAGATCTATCATTTTCAGCCTTTCTGATTATGAAAGGGACTTGTATATCTGGCAGTTAAGAGCTATTGAAAAGTTGGAGAGTTGCATTCCTTGGAATGGCGGTGAATTTTGTCGTCTAGGAAGTGAAGGTTGTAAATGTTGTATATTTGTACAGTATGCAGAATTATTTTAAGATTTAATTGGGCAAAAATATAACTTCTCATTTCCTTGTGCAAATGCAGGTTTCTCAGCTATGTGATTTGTGTTTTTTTTTTGTTAATGAAGAACAAGAGCAAAGCATAAAACAAAAACAACAAAAAAAACCCAGACCTAACCTTGCCAAAACAAAAAAGAGGGGAAAAAAAACCCAAACAAAACAGCCAGACTGTTTTCCTTTTGTACCAGGGAGTATAATTTATTTAATAGCAAAGTGTGTGTGTTGGTAACGTGGTAATGATGAGTCTTCCTCGTGTTCCACTAGTGCCTCAGGGAAGGCTGAAGGCAGATGTACGTTGGTTGAATGAAGAGAATTCTACTTATTTTGTGTATTTTATTGTCTGTTTTTATAGGAACAGAAGAGCTTTCATTTATATAAACATGCCTTGAGTTTTGTTCTTGCTGCTGCTTCGTCAGCTGGAATCCTTTTCCTCTTGCAGTGGCAGTACAAACTGCAGATTAAAGCCTAGGAGGTCTGTTTGAACCCAGTGAGTCCTTGTGATGAATAATCAACAGGACTGTGGAATCTGACTCAGAGATCTAGTTAACACTTATTGATAACGACGCTTAAGTTTCTTTGTATGTTGCTCTTGGAGATCTAGAGATAAGAAAGGGGAAGTGGTTCATTCTAAGTGTTATTACTGGATTCTTTTCACCGTGTTGATGAAGAAGAAGTAACCAGTAATATGAGGTGCGGGGGGGGGGAAAGAAACAGCTATTTTTAAGAAAGCCATCCTTTCATCATTAACATTTCACAATAAAAGTGGAATTACTTCTCTTAAGAGTGAAGTGTTAATTTTTTGTCTGGAATACAATGCGTCTGTCTTGAGCAAGTGAACAGTAATGTTTCCTGTGCATGCAGTTTTGCATGGAGATCGTCTTGCATGCTTCTACCCAAGAATGTGGCACCTTGGTACAGTAACATGAGTTAGGGGCTTTGTTTGCAAGCCAGGTTACTAAATCCAGGTTCTTGTGTTCTAATTCAGTGCTTTATGAACCAGGTTGGTTTCCTGCTGTCCCTTTCTAAGTCTGACTTGAGAAGGGCTTGTTTGTACTGTGACTGCTGTGGCTTGATGTGATCTAAGACCTAAAAAGAAACTAGTGTTATCTTTGTGAGTGAGCTCTGGTAAGTGAATCTTGCACCTGGAAATGGAAGCATTGTCACATAATTGGGGGGCAGGTTCTAGGAGGGTGAAGTACTGAAAAACATGCACTTAACCAACATGTGGGGGTGCTTTTGCTTCCATCCTGGCAACGGCTTTCCCTGGTCAAATATGCTGCTTGGTTTCTCTGGCCAGAGTTTAACCATAACCTTATTTCTCATTCTGTCCTGACACGTTCATTGCAGTGATTAGTGCTACCGTTGTTCTTTTATCCCACTGCTGAAGTGGTGTATGTGATCCAGTTCAGTGATACACAAGTGGCTTACAGAACAAAATCGTGTAGCAGTTCGGATGGTAATTGATGCTGGGGTAGCTGGCACGCTTGATGTGTCCAAGCTCAGAAAAATATGCTTTACTAGCAACAACTGCATTGTAGGTGTGTTGGGAGGCTGTTAGTCACTGTGCCTGTCCCATCCGTTGTGCTATATAGTGCAGAGCATCAAGTTAATGGGAGAGTTCTGACCTTTGAGATGCCGGTGAAGTGAAAGCAGAGGATGCATGGTGTTCAGCTTTAGTTATTCTCCATGTTGCAATCTTAATTGTTTCAGTGACCCCCGACCTTCTCAGCAGCATATGCCCTTCTAGAACTGCTGCCACTCTCCCTTGATGTTGCACAGTGTGTGTGAGAACGAAGGCTGCTTTATTTAACTCCCAGGAACTGGGCAGTTCTGTCGCTCCCACGTTATATAGATAGCACGCTGGGATGGACTCTCCCTTTATGTCAATAGGGACACTTATAAAAATACCTTTGTCTTTTAAACCTTTTGGCTACTCGCCAGGGCTGTGTTGACCCGTCTGCTGTGTTTTTCACACATTAAAAAGGCTGCTGTTCTGCAAGCTGCTGAAGGACCCTATAGCTGTGGAACCACGAAGCCTGTCTTTCTGTAAATAAAACGAAGCTGGCAACAGCGTGAACGAGAGGATGCTTTTCTGGCCATTCAATAGAAGTTTGTCGAGGGAATTTTCTTTCAAGGCTTCTCTTGTTTTCTTTCTGCTTAAGCAATCCGCGTTTCAGAGCATGTTTTCTTCTGAAACTCTACTTATTCTGTGCTGGAAGGAGTTCTGTTTGAACGTTGCATTTTGCTTGTGTTACGTATGTGTGTAAGACATGTCGTTTTGTAACTTGTGTTTTTCCATAAACCATCTTTGAGGCGTGGTCAGTGGCTCAGGCATTTTTCTTATTTAAAACCAGGTTTATTTTAGCCTGCTATGAGTTCACAGCGTCGCACAATTGCAGAGGTTGGAAGGAACCTCAAGAGATCATCAAGTCCAACTCCCTGAAATGCTGATCTCCCAGCAGAAGCTTTTTCCTCCTGTTGTCAGCCTGTGCCATTAAGGGTATATCTAGAATGAAATACGTTTGGGTGGTTGGCAGCTTAATTCTCAGTGTAAAAAAACAAGTTCCTTGTGTGATGCTATTGGTCCGTGACGCCATTGAGAAGGGAAAATGCCTTGCGTGAGCACAGGGCTGTTCTTAAAGGTTTTTGTCTTGTTGATCCTTTACATATGTACATAAATTCTTTACATCCTGTACATAAAGCAGCCTTTCCAGTAGAAGGTGAAGTGTAACTCCGTGCCATTGCTCCAAACCATAGCTGTATCTATACTGATGATATCCAACCTGGGACGCTTTCCTGTTCAGTTCTTCTCTTACTTCTGTTTCACTGCATGTGCAGTGTGCAGCTGAGTGCTTATGGGAGGATGCTTTTGCTAGCTATACCTACAGATATCTGCCAACCCACCAGAGGAAGGCAGGCGGTTTGCAGGAGCGTTATTCAACTCTGGAGAAAAAAATTGGGGGGGCTTTATGCTTCTCGGTGTGGTGGCAGTGGCAAATATGGCTGAGTAATGCTGAGAGCAGGTGATATCTGTGATGTGGGTGGCACTCATGGGAGCAGTGCAGTGCTGCTGAGGGGGAGGCCGAAGCAAGACCCAAAAACATCAGCATCTCCTCCCGGTCTCTTGTCTACATTCACATCTCAGTGCTGGTAGTACTGGTGAGGCATGAGGGGTTACAGCACTGGCTCACAGATGGGCTGTGTGCCGTCACCAATTAGCAGCCGGATCCATTAAGTGAAGGCATATGAGTTGGGTGACGGCTGTGCCCAGGAAAACTGGCAGTTTCCAAACACTGAATGAGGGCAAACATTTTCAGCCTCAGGTGAGATCCAAAAAATAACACGGAAACCCAATGATTTAAGAGGCTTTGTTTTTGTAGTTACCGAAGTGCGGTGAGGTGTTGCCGTTTACTTTTTGCCCATAGAATGGTGAGACTGAAGTGGCCAACAGCTAGAGGTGGGTTCTTTATTCACGGCCTATGGACTGTGACAATACCAAGAGTAAGCAGAACTGTGGTCCTAAAAATGCAAGGCGTTCTCTCTAGCCTGCATGAATAAATGATGGATGAAATGGCTGCTGTATTGTAAATGGAATTTGTAATGTTAACAATATAATACAGTCTCTTGCCACAACGAGTCCATTCCCAAGTCGTATATTAGGTCTCCTTTCTTGTCTTTAAGATGCTTGGGAAGGAGCCAAATGCGTTATTCTTTAATACAAATAAATGTAAGCTAAGCAGCCCTGCACGTTGAATGTTGCTGATACATGAGACCTTCTAGCCGTATGTGCCTGCCTGCTGAGGCCTCGACTAATTTGCCACCAACTCCCAGGCAAATAGTGGTAGAAATGAAAACGGAGGCAGGCTGAGTACGTTCAGTACAATGAAAGAGTGGAAAACTTGGTTGTGTAACCCGACAGACCACGCTGTCCGGTTTTGTCCTTATTTCACTGCTTTACCAATCAAGAACTCTTTCCTTGGCTGCAGAGAGAGCTTCCCATCTCTTTGCTTTAATCCCTGAAATTGCAGGGGGTGGGGTAGGGTGGAGCTCTTGGACCTCTGTTGTGTTGTAGGCCAGGAGGAAACAGCAGTGTGGTAGAAAAAACGGGTTATCTTTAGGCTTTCCTCACACGTCTCACCCTGCAGTGAAACCTGTTATGACACCTAGAGAATCAAAATGATAAAAGGAGCCCTTAGGACAGGCTGAGGCTCTTCTGTGCATCTGAAATCAGTGTGTGATTTCTGCATGGCGGTGGCCGAACGTCCCAAATCTGCCAGGAGTGCTGAGAAGGTGGCGATGGAAATCTCTTCAGAACCCAGATCTGCTCTTATTTCGGACAACACCGCTCAGCCCCCCCCCCCTTAAGCTTTATTTGGGACGCTTCATGGAAGCTGATTACAGAATACAAATGGTTGGTGAGGCCGTTACCACTTATTACCACTAATGGATTGCTTTCCCACTGGCCTGCGTGGGGCCACGAATCACTCCCAGAGATGAGATGTCTGCTTCCCCATCTTTAAAACAAAACCAATGGGAGAACCAGCATACCCGGTAAATTCCTATAGGCAGAATTTTATTTCCTCGCTTCTGTGTCCAGCTCACGTGGACCACAGGTGTGTCACACTGCTTTTTGGTGAGCGTGTAAATGTGCACGAAGCCAAACTGCTGTAGGCTTCCCTACAGCTGGGTCTGTCCTCCATCACAGCAGGCCGTTTTTGTTGTCTGGGGCTTCTGGTTGCATGGATTTCAGTACTTGCAGCAGTTAAAATCAACAAAGAATTTGAGGTAAACAAGTAAAATCAAAAGCTTTACTTGTACTGTTTGAAGAGGTCACCTTTTTGCAGACAGGAGTGTAATCCAAAAACTTTTTTAAAGGAATCAAATGCTGGCTGCCAACATGAGAACCTCTTGAAAGAGCACAAGTGGCTTTCCTCGGAAGGAGAAGTACCTGTCAGCTCACCTTTCCACCAGTGAGGTATCGAGCTCATTGGACAACATCTCCATTAATGCACAAACACCTCTATCTTGAGAAGAACTTTCAGATCTGCAGGTACTTGCCGTGCTGGTTTCTTTCTGTATGATTTCAATAATGCTTGATTCTCTTGGTGTAAACACCTGTGTGCTAAGAAACGCCCGCACTTAATGGGTTTGCAGTGCTGAAGCTCTCTGTAAATTTACATTATTCTCTTAAATGCCAGGTTTTGTGAGAGATTCATTTTTTTTTTCTTGTCTTGTAGGGCGTTTTTGTTTTCTGATTGTAAGTTCTCCAATGCAAATGGACAGGTGAAGCTGCGCCAAGTGGGGCTGGCTTTATGGAGGAGCCTGAAAGTGCAATCTACTGCCCAGCTTGCAACCACAGCTTGCACTTCCAGCTCTATGGGGTAGACTTGTTCTGTTTCTTGGTTTTCTTGCCCTGTCCACCACCTTCAACGTTTCTCAGGTGTCCTTTGATACCGCTACAGGAGGATTAGCACGGCTTTATACTTCTGCATGCCGTTCATCAGGCTTTGATTAAAGAGGCCCAGGGACTGAACATCGAGGTATTCAGGGTACATGGGGAGGTGGTAGCATCTCTGGAACTGAGTTAGGAAGCTGGGGATGTTTTGTCTTGAAAACAAAGAAACTCCCCCAGACAGCACCCAGTCAAGCAAGGGAAACTCCCCAGTCCCCCATTAAAGCTTAGTTTAGTGGTATATCACCCGCAGTAATCTTAGGCTGTTCTGAGCTTTGCTGTGCTTTTCTGTGGTTATTTTCTATGGGAATTCAGTGCTGCTGTTGCTTGGTGTGCTCCCACCGGCATCTCCTAAGTGTGCTTTTGCAGGGAATCTGCTGGCTGCAGTTTGTCTGGGATATGGCTTTGTGAAGTAGTAAATTTTCTGTTGCTTAATCTAATTTGCTAGAGAAAAACAGTAGTGCAGGGAAAGGAGAATGTGTGCTTCACCTTCCAGAAATGTCATTAGAGACCTTGATCTTGTTACAGCCTGTTCTGCGCTATTACTTGTAAGAACAGTAGCATATAAGGATTTGAAATATATCTCAGTAAGAAAGTATAAGGAAGGAGCAAGTGTCAATGGCAACAGACAGCAAACGGCTGCATTAAAGGGAGGAAATGCTTGTGTCAGCCCACTCCCTCCAAGATCGGATCTCAGCAGGGTGAATTTAACCCTCATTTCTTCTATAGTAGATATAACAGTCCTGTGACCTACCTCTGTGGTGCCCCTTGAAGCAGGCACCAGATTTCTTCGCTTGGTATGGCTCTGGATACAACGCGATTGAAGTTCTTGCGTTGATTATGATCTACTTGTTTCTTGTCTCAGGTTTCTCCTGCTTTCTTTTACATGCTTAACTGCATCTGCTTCCTCCACGATGATTCCCTATGAGAATCTCTACACTGAAATCCCAGGCTGCAGCTGCTTTTGGAGGTGCTTAACGAAAAGGGCTTTTTCTGCCGAGGTGCAGCATGGCCCCGTCTCTGTGGGATGACGTGGGAGGTTGGGCAGCTGAGATCCCCTGGAGAACCACCCCTGGGCTGCCCAGCGCTCTTCAGCTGCAGGCTCATTTGGAAATGGCATTTCAGCACAAGGCTGGGGTTTAATATATCGTTCATTGTCTACAGTTAGTGGTGCAACCTAAGTTCAGCAAAGTAATTAGGAGAAATAATTAACAGCTCTCAGTGCTGAAGCAAGGTCTCTCCCTCCCCTTTCCCTCACCATGCGGTGCACCTTGCCAGTGACTCAGAAAACACAAGAGGACGTTATGAATCAAAAAAATAAGTCTTTACCTGTAATTAACTGTGCACACAGAAAGGAAAACGTGGCAATCAAGCAGCAATTGATGGTTGCTTTACTGTAGGAGGATACACCATAATCATGGCAAAACGTCCCTTTCAGTCGTGGATCTTTTGTAACATTTAATTCAAACAAAAATAAGTCTCTACCAAAGGAAAGAATGAAAAAAAAGAGAAGGATTTGAACCGTACACTATACGGAAACGTGTGGGTAAGACACTGCGCTCCTGACGCACTGTACGCCCAACGGCCCCTGTGTTCTCCGTAAGTGCAAGAAAACAAAACCCGGCAATGAGATACAAAATCGATGCAGCAACTCGAGCTGTAGGCAATGGTATGTGAGCAGCCAGGCCCGGCTGGCATTGGGACTACACAGCGGGATGGAGCGGAGTCCCCTCTTCCCTCCCTCCCTCCCTTCCCCCTCCTTGTGGTGTTGCAGGGCTCTGACGTTATCATGAGAGGCTCTTTTGAAACGGGACACTAAGAGGGAGGAAAGAAAAAGAACACCCCAGCCTATACCAAAGTAAATAAATCAATCGTTTAAAAAACAAAAATTCTCCCTTGGATTGCAGCACTGTGGCACCAGGGCCCCGGGTCGCCCTGTGCAGAGCGGGGAAGGAAGGACAGCCGTGTCCGTGAGGCTCTGCTGCAGTCCCTGCGCTGCTGCTCAGCCATCAGCTCTGCGCCTCAGCCGCCCCGTGTGGTTCCGTGGTCAGGAGTCAGCCCCTGCTTTTCAGCTGCTTGGAAAGTGGCCGAAAGACGTTGTGCAAGTCCTAGCGTGAAGGAAGGCAGAGGAGCTGGTGGGGGGAGCCACCATTGCCTTGCGCTCCCCGGTCCCTCGGTGCTGTGCCTCAGCTGGGCTCCCTCCTCCCAGCCTCAGAGCTCAGCCCAGCCGCGCAGCTGCAGGCCCAGCACGCCAAAGATGACGGTGCTGATGGCGGCCCGCGTGCTGGAGGCACCGTCACAGTCCTTTCTGTCAGCTTCACAACGTGACTGCTGGCACAGGACCCCCTTGAAGCCCACGGGGCAGATGCAGCGCTGGTTCTGGTAGCAGGTGCCGCCGTTCTGGCACAGCAGGAGCTCGTCGTCACAGACGTTGGCTGTAGGGAAGGAGGGATGGTGGTGGGAGCCATGCTGAGGGGTGTGAAACCCTTCAGCTGCAGCAGAAACCAGGAAGGTTTGGGGTTTCTGCTTTGGCTCCGAGGGGTTCCATAGTCAAACCCTTACAGTGTGACATCGGTCCCAATGCCAGAGGAACAGAGCTGGGGCTGCAGACTTCAAAGCTGTTTTGGATTTGGGAGGAATGACCAAGCTCACCCCCACACCATGGGGTGGGCAGGAGACGCACTCCTTGTTGGAGATCTCCACCTCTCTGGAAGTGCCGCCCCTCGTGGGACACCCCTTCCTTCACTGGAGATCCACTCCACATCGGAGATCCCTTTCTCATGGGAGATTCCCTCCTCATTGGAGCTCCCACCGTGTCCATGCCCACCTCCCACCTCCCCACGCCCTGACGGGGTGGCTGCCCGCAGTGCTGCCGGCTACTCACGGAAGCAGCCCTGTCTCCAGTAGTAGTTGGGCAGGCAGTCGTCGCACTTTGGCCCCGTGGCACCTTCCTTGCATTCACAGTAGCCGGTCTCGTTGCAGCGGTCGTGCAGGGAGCCGATCTGATTGCAGTTACATTCTGGCCATGAAGACAATGCTGTGAATGCTCACCCTGCCCGCAGGCTTTGTGCCTCCTTGTGCCCCCAAGGAGGGGCTGGGAACTTTAGGAAGGCCTGGCTATGTGCCAAGGGCTGGCCCTGAGGGGGTGCATGGCTGCCTGAGACCACCCTCACCATGGGCAGCGGCTGCTGCAGCAATGCATCTGAACCCAATTGGAAAGATTATTTGAGCTTTGGTGCCCAAAGAGGTTATTCTGGGCTTGGTGGATTGCAAGACCCTAACAGCTGCTGTCCTCTGAGAGCATCCCAGGGGACATGGTGCCCTCAGGCACTTTGGGCTAAACCGAAGCCCACCTCACAGCACGAGTGCTCACCTATGCATACATTCTCATCGTCCAGCTCTGCCGAGCTGTTGCGGTAGAAGCCCAGGCGGCAGTGCTGGCAGTGCTGGCCCCGCGTGTTGTGCTTGCAGCTCACGCAGGTCACCACGTTCAGGAAGTCGATGTAGCTGCAGCGGTTGGAGTGGCCGTAGCACTCGCAGTCTGCAGAGAGGAGGAGAGAGAGAGAGGTGGGCCACGGGGAAACCTTCTGCTCCAGCAAAATGCAATGGCTGCTGCCTGTGGGGCTGAGTGCTTGCAGTGCAGGCCGTACCTCACTGCTGCACGGGGGTGGGGGTGGAGGTCTTTGCTCAGAGTGGGGTCAGGGTGGTCTGTCCCTGCAGGGTAAGGACAGGCAACCAGCCCCAGGAGACAGCCCTTCAGGGAAATGTGTAATTACAGGAGCAGCCAGTGGGCTGTGGAGTGCTGTCAGGTGTTAATTAAAGAGCTGCCTTGTTAATCAGTAGAGCCCAGCTTGATGTCTGGGAGAAGGGAGAGGCATGGGGCTATGCAGAGCCCTGGGGAAGGCTGTGCTCTGCCTGGTGGTGACAAGGAGGATCTGGGCTGGCAGAGCAGGTGATGGGAAGGCTCTGGATGAGTGAAACCTACTGTATGTGCAGGTAAGTCCTGGCTGCTTCTCTGGCCTATTCCTCATGTATCCCATTGCCTTGGCTGTAGTACTTTCCCAGGCAATGCCTGTTGTGAAGCATGGTGACTCAGTTCTGGCTGTGTTATGGCTTAAAACGAGTATGTGCTATGATGCACGGCTTGTGTGGGCTTCTTCCAAGGGACATGGGCATGGGGAGGTGACCCAGCGCTGCCTGGCATGGCACAGGGCTGCCACTGCTGAGCAGAGTGTTGCTCCCGTCCCCACTATGCTGGGCTGACCTTTCTCAGCTGTGGGTGTGTGTTGAGAAACAACCATTTAGGTTTAATTTCTAGCTGGAAGAACTTGATTATTTGCTTCTTGTGTTTGCTTTTTATTACTGTGACGTGGGATGGCGAACACCTTGCAGCACTGTAGTGCCGTGTTCAGGATAATGAATCTTTCTGGGAGTTGAAGAGGACAACACAAGAGGAGGGGAGGGCTCCTGTCTGCTCAGTGGCACAAGTTGACCTGCTCAGGAGGTGTTCCAACCAGCTGGTAGGGGACAACGTGAGCAGGGAAGGTGTTAGGCAGGTCTAAGCTTCTCCAGTGCTGGAGAGGTGGAGGGGGGTTCAGATCAGGGGTTTGGGTCCAGGCTCCCAAGTTAAACATTCCAGCATGGCAGAGCGATGGCAGGGGAGGATGGGCAGGCATGCACGTAGGGCTGGAGGAATAGAATTATGCCAGTGAAATGAAGGTCAGGGAGGATGGAGCATGGCAGAGATTTCCCCATGGTTTGCAGTTGCCTGAGTAGGAGCTGAGACCCTCTGTGAAACAACCACTGCCTGCCTGCCTGATCGATATCCAAAGAACTTCATCTCACATGGTTCTGCTGCTGCAGTTCACAAGTAGCATTTCACCCAAGGTGTGTTATCCTACATAGAGCAAACCCTCCCCATCTTCTCCATGTCCGAAGCTGCAGCTCTGGTGAGGAGTGGGAGCCCTGGAGCTCCTCACTCCCTCCTCTTACCTTTATATGTTTCAATAGGAGCCACTGGGCCGGTGTCTGGTTGGAGCCGGATGAGTTTTGAGTTCTTTGAGGATGCTTAAGGAAAATCAGAGACAGGCTTTTTCTCACTGCTCCGCACCACTTTGCGTCCTACACTACCGCGAGCATCTCTGCTATGAGAACAATGATGAGCCAAGTCAGGAACACCGCGCTGGCAGCGTTGAAAGCTATTTCTGCACCAGACAGCTGGTAGCTGCTAAATTTCTCCTCTTCTTCTCCCCTCCTCAAAGTTTGATGCATGAAAAATTCCATGCACGGCAGTATTGCAATGCGCAGAGCTGAGTGCTGGGCAGAAGGAGCCATCCACGCATCCCCTGGTTACACACGGGATTAGCCTGGCCAGGCTGAGGATCTACAGGTCTAAAGAGCTCCTGTCTGTGGCCTTGCTTTGATGACGGCCACGCAGACAGCCCCTCACCACCCTCAGAAAGCATCTAGGATCACATCTAAGAGCACAAAAGCTACGGAGGTGGTATAAAGCACAGAATCCTGCAGAACCCAGGCTGCTCCAGCCCATTTGCCCATCCCAGCACCTACCTGACTTCTTCCCATGCCTCTTGCCTGCAGAGTGTGCTGTGCGCCCTGCTTTGCTCTTCAGAGCTGCTACATGAGATGATAAAATAGAACTGAGTGCTGAGGTGGAGATGCAGAGCCCCCCATGCCCACTGTGCTGGGCTGGGTGGTGGCTGATGCACCGGGAGAAGCGGCTGCCCATGGCTGAGCTGGTGCTCGTGGGACCCCCAGAGTATCCTCCATGTTATCCAAGTGTGGAAAAGGCAAATGGTGTCTCAAGGAGTGTTGGACAGGGAAACTGACTCCTGGTTTCTCTGGTCTGTCCCACCCACCCATCCATGTCTGCCAACCCCAAAAAAGCCTTCAGAAAGTCTTCCTTGGGGCGGAATGAGCAGAAGTGAGCTGATCTCAACTGTGAGTGGGAGAATGGATTGCACGATGTTGGGCTTGCTGAGGACGGATGCGTTGTCCCCAGCCTGTGGGCAATGAGGGAGAAAACAGACCTGCCCCATCTTTGGGAAAGGGCCTTACCTCGAATATTCTTGGGAGGGTCTGGTTGCTTCAGCTTGGGTTCAGGTGCTGCTGCTTTTGTTGGGCTCTGAACAGCTTAAGGTGGCATCAGTTAGAGAGAACATTGGATTTAATACAGGTCTTGCACTTGCTTGTTTAAAAAGGTGAGAAAAGGACACTAGAAGCTCTATTCAGGTATCTAGGGTGGAGCCATGTGTGGTTGAGGATACACTGGGGCACGTATGGGGGACAAAATCTCCTGGAAATTGGTCTTCTAGTACAGAAGCTACTCCTAAGGGGAGCTGCTGGACAGCTGAGTGTTGACATGCATTGCATGAAGCATGGAGAGAAGCAGACTGCTGCCAAGGCTCAGAAGTCCCCATTGTTCGGTACAGGCTGTCAGCATCACCTGGCATTGATGCAAGTGGTGTTGGCCTATCTCGTTACTATTTCAAATACAATTTTTTTCTCTCTGTGAGGTTAGAGACAAGCCCAAAAGCACAACAGTTCCAACAAGTCTGAATTCCAGCACTTTCTGGTCCCCCATTGACTATTAGCAGATGCTGGGTTTTGTCCTGGCCCGGCTCCAGCTGGTGTTACATTCTGCACTGGAAGGGATGCTGATGTCTACGGGGGAGATAGCTACAGGCATCTCAGCTGGAAAAGGGCAGTGAGCACCACCAGCAGCTGCTGAAGCCTGTGTGCCAATGGGAGCCCCGAGGAGGAGACACTCCAGCCCCAACAGCTTCCCAGGGCTCCCACCAGGAGCTTCATAGCTCACTGTAGGCAGACAAGTGGGAGACCTGAAGCAAGGAAATATGTAAGAAGGCATCTATGCTATAAACGACACAAGCCTATCTGTTTACAAAGTTATTCTGGTCTCAGGAGACAACAGGATTTCCATGATCCTCTCTGCTCAACCCAGCAGCAAGCCGAGAACAATCTCTTCTACCACTTATCATCCTCATCTTTCATGTATGCGACTAAACCCTGAGGCTCAATCCAGCCTCACCAGATTACTGGCTGCATGTAGGGCACAGACAAACCCCCAGCTTTTCCCAGGTGGGAGGAAGAGAGAGATGCACGGAGAGAAGATATGCAGAGCTACAAAGGAAAGCGGTGGGAGCAGGGATTCGTTGGCAGGACCCGGTTCAGCCGTGTGTCTCCTACCTTCTGCAGCCCCAACCTTGGCTGGGGGAGAGCCCACCTGCAGCGGGGCGGCCGCCGACAGGCCGGGGTAGCCTGGCAGCAATCAGACAGAGAGCTGAGTTAGGAGGGGAGCTGGAAACCAGCTGGGAGCTTTGTGTTGCGCTGGAGGACAAAACCTGGCCCTGTGGCTGTTGCTGTGAGCACGTGCCATGCAGGTTTTTGTGCCTCGGTGGGATTTGGCAGCTAACATCCCCACATTGCTGTGCAGAGGACAGGAGGGAAGCAACGCACCGAGCTGTCGGTTCTCAGCCATTCTGAAAGCACTGCTTTAGTTTTGTGTGAATAACACACGTATCCTATGTTGGAGGCACCAAGTCCTCCTGTCTGCTATAAACTCGGCCCTGTTTCAGGCTCTGCTCTCTCCTTGGAAATAGCAGTTACAGAATTTGCAAGCCCCTGCAGGGAAATTAAAGCAGCAGGACATTTATAGATCCCTAGTTTGGTTTCTCTGCACGCTCTCAGCCCCACTGCTTCCATACCCCTCTCTGTCTCCTCGGTAGTGGTAACAATCTTCAGGTTTGCTAGAAAACAAACCGAGGAATGCAAATTTAAAAGCCACATTATTAATTTCAGGCTCCAATTGGGTAACATAAGGAGGAGGAGGGAAAAAAATCTCCTTGATCCTTGCCAAGTTTCAAAGGACAAACCCGAGTAGGAGAGAAATGTGATTTCCCAGCCTCGTCAAGGGGATCATAAACAATGCAGAATAAAAAAGAATATATAGATATATTTTTTTCCCTAAATGATGAGCTCTAAGAGAAGGTGATAGACATTGTCCTTTTCAGCTGGAAAGTGGAAACCAATTGATATTAATATGCTGTTAAAGGAGAATATGAAAAAAAGCCCTGTGCAAATTGGCAAGGGTTTAATTAGAGTCACAATAAAAAACAGCCCTGGAGGCATTTTGCTTTTTAGTCATTCGCATACACCTCCACTCAATCGCATTTGCAGAGCCAGGAAAATTATTAATGCTCATTATCTTGAGAACTTTTCCCTTGTAGATCTGTGACATTAATGGACAGTTTTACATTTTGGGAGTGGGAGAGAGAGAGAGATGCTTCACCCAAACCCGCTCCACGCCAATGGGAGCACCAGGCATGTCCTGCTGGGGCTTCTATGGCTCTGGTGGCAACCCCGGGTCTTGGTGGGGTTTCGGTGAGGCAGCTGAAAGTGAACCAAGAGTTCAGTCTTTATAAAAAACACACAGGGGGAAGAGATGTTTGAAACAGTGCGGAAGTACAGGGAAAGGACCTTGAGAAGCCCTTGTCTTTCCCCAGGTGCATGACCATCTGGGAGAGAAGGGCATAGGATGTGCTTGTCCAGCACCAGGGAGTTGGTAAAACCCCAAACCAAAGCTTAGGTTGGTTCTGTTTGTCCCAGAAACGAATTGGCACCGCTGGGTTACAAACCAGAGAGAAAATGGAAGCAGGAAAAGGGGGGAAAAAAGACCAAGAATGTTCCTTTTGCTTATTTTGAATGTGGGGGGAAAGCGTAACAAATGGCAAGGCGGATTTGACAGGCTCAGGGGAAGACTTAGAAATAACAAAACTGCCAGAAGGGAGGGGAGAGTGGCACTTAATTCATCCTCCTGAGGGTAACTGCTCTGCCTGTTTCGGCAGACCCCGCCGTGCTCAGACCACAGCCTGTGTTGGTGAACACACTCCTTTCTCCTCACCACACAACGGGCACAAAAGCATCCCAAGAACACGAGCACGGCTCTGCCTCCACCACAGAAAGCACCACGACAGCCAAAGGAAGCCTCTGTCTGCCTGATCCGCGCAACCCAGAGTCAACCCAACTCTAATCTACCCCTCTAGTCTACGTGCCTGGCTGCTATCCCAGCGTGCAGAGGGATGGAGGAGAAGGGAGAACACAACAGCCTGGCTGGAAATACCTGTTTTTTCCTCCTTCTCTTTCATGGGCACAGAGGCAGCAGGCTCAGAGGCAGGTCTGATGATGCTTGCTTATGGTGGGAAGCAGAAATTCAGAGGGTGAAAAAACAGTGCGTATGTTAGAGAGTGAAACAGTGATGGGACAGGGACCTGAGGAGGGGGGGGGGTTGTTATTCACATGTGTCTGAGCTGACTTTTAAGTAAGGAGGAATTTATTTCATGCTTCTAAAATTGAGGAGAGAGGCAATGACAGAGTATCTCACTTGGGATTGTTACCCATCTCGGGGTTATTGCGGCTCATGCAAGCGGGTCACCTTTTTTTAATGAGGTGTTTTCCCTGAGGTTCAGGTGAGTTCCATTCAGAGCCCCTTGTGGTATTTAAAGAAGTACTTTACATTTTGCAGGGCTGGAGTGGGAAGGACATCTCTGGATGCAAATGGCAAACTGGAGGCAGGGGACCAGATTCCCTCTATAAAGGGACCACGACAGCTGCAAAACCCCAACCTGAATCTCCTTTCCTGCACAAAGGTAGGAACTGGGGGCAAACTCTACTCTCTTAAGCTCTAAAACAAATTAGGATTGGGCTGTGCTTTGATTCCACATCACAGAAACTGTGTTCTGGGATGAGACCTGGCAGTGCAGAAGAACAAACCAGGACTTGGATGGAGGTGATCAGCTCAGCCCTGCCCCAGTAGAGGCAGAGATGTGGTGGCTGTTCCACGGTTTACATTTCTTATTTACTTATTACCTGGTGCTAAGGGGTGATGTGAAAACACAACAGGGCGTTGATTCTGTCCAGGGAGAAGGGATAACCCCCAAATGCAGGATGCTTTCGAGGTTGCTCAGAGCAGCTTGGCCTTTCACCCCCAACACCACACTGTTGCCTCCCTGCCCATCCTAGATGGACAACACTCACAAATCATATGTGAGATAGGCACAAAACACACCACCCACGTACACACAGCGCTTGCAAAAAACAATAACAACAAAACAGGCCTAAAATATTGCTGCAGGCGAGCATGGATAAAAATCAGATGACCCCAAGTGTGTGGTGGAGAGGTGGTTCCCCCCATTGTGGACATGGTTGTGATGGGAGACCTGGGTGGCCAACAACCTCCCCATGCACATTGTAGGTCACGTATATGGGTGAGGGGAGCTTTTGAACAGAGCAGAAGATCACCCAGAGCCCATGGAAGTTGGAGATAAACCCCCAGCTTCCCCGAGCTGGGTACCTCCCTGCATATAGCTATATATTCATAAACATGTAATCAAGTTTCCTCATCCCTTTGACTGGCTTCTGGCAGCTCCCCCAGACAGACTGTTACTAACATACTGTGGGTGTAAATCGTCCTCCTGGGAAATATCAGGCCCAGAAAGCATGGCAATGGGAGGAATGCGTGTCTAATTCCCCCATGAGAAGCTTAAAAAAACACGTCCTGCTGTTAAGTTTTATCTGCTCGTTTCCAAAAGAATAGAGAAACCGATGTCTCCTTGTTGGCAGGGGAGGGGAGGAGGAACCCCAGGAGAAAGCACAAAAGTTTTCCTCCACGGGGTGATTGTAGAAATTAGGAAGGGGTGTTATAGGCGTGTGCGAGCTCCATTTTCTGCCCTCTATTTGTGCAGAGCTGCTTGGGGATTGTTGGTGTGTGCCAGTTCCCTCGGAACACTGCCCTTGAGCAGGCAGCCAGCCTGCAGCTCAGCCCTTGAGGTGGGACTTGAGGCAGGATTTGGAGAGCTGGCAAAGGCAGAGCCAGTCCCCTGGGGGAAGTTGGGTAGGAAGGTGAGCAAAACCTGACCTATCCTCTCCTATTGTGCCTTATTGGAGGAAAAAAAGGAGGAAAAATAGGGAAAATTCTTGCTTCCCAGCATCCAGTCCTGACTTCTTCCCGCTGCCCTGATGGTAGGAGAGGGAGATGTCAACCCACTGCGTGGTCCTGGACTCCAAGGTGGACCTGTAACTGTTGGCTTCATGGTTGGAGGAACCACGGCACCTGCTGCTTGTACCCAGGGACTGAACAGGGGCAAAGCAAACCAGGACTGCTCCGAGGTTGAGGGGTGTGAACCTGTCAGGCTGATTTTTATCCATGTCCCCATATCATCCTAGAGCACAGAAAACTCATAGCAGCCCCACGCATTCCCCAGCACCACCAGAGGAGCCAGGGTGGGAAGAAGGCAAAAAGAGGAGTGCAGGAAGCATGGCACCCACCTGGCTGGGTGGTGGTGGAGGCAGGAAGGGGGATGCTGCTGGTGGTGGTGGTGGTGGTGGGGGTGGTTTTTGCGGTGGTGGTTTTTGCAGTGGTAACCCGCTGCGGTCGCTCAAATGCTATCAAAGAGAAGAGGTGGGAGGCACTTTACTGCAGGGCACAGAAGGGCTCCCTGCCCCCCGCGGGCTGAGCTGGTGACCGATTTCCCAGCGTGGATCCAACTGGGGCACTGGGAGGTTTCTGCAGATTAAGGCTGTGACACTGGGAGCGCGTGCGTGCAGGGCTGGAGGCTGTGGCTGTATCAGCTTACCCTGTTGGTGCTGATATTAGCTTAAATGCTTACAGCTCTATCATAAACTAATTGCCAATTAAACTTGAAAAGAGGAAAAGAAAGCACGTCCTGTGCAAAGGAGAGAGCAGGATGGGCTCCTGCTTACTGTCATCCCTGTGCCAGATGGCAGAGCTGTGCCCACCCCAGCACGGCTTCCTCCCAACGCCCCAAACCTGCTCAACACCATCAACCTGTGCCTCTGCCATTTGTTCCTTCCCACCAGCATCTTCCATTCACCAGGGCAAAGGAACTGCTGTCCTGGCTTCAGCACAGTGCTGGGTGTGATGCCCATTGCCTGCCACAACAGCCGGGACCGAAATAACATGTGGAACACAAATTCCTGCTTAACTTACACCTGCTGCCCTCGTGTCCTTGTTTGTCCCGCTGCTTCATGCAGATTATTGCGCTTAATTTCATAATAGCCCTGAGCTAGTTTAAATACTTAATTTAGGTCACTTCTAGTCTCCTATGCAGGCTAAATAATCTCTCCTTAACTGGCCTTGGATACAAATCCCTCCTGTCTGCTTTCTGCACATTGCTCTAAGCACACCCCCAGCTTCATCCTGGCAGAAAATTTTGATGGGAAACATTTTCCAGTGAAACAAATGCAGAGCTGAGAATGCCAGGCTGCGTAGAGGGGAAGAAGGGTTGCGAAAATGTTTCTGATCAGAAAAGCAAAGAATGTTTTGGACTCGTAAAGCATTTTTATTTTTATTTTTTAATCCTAAATTACTTAAGGGAGACTCTTAGTTTCTATTTGAAAATTGTAAATCAAATGACTCGAAATATGGTTCATTTACCCAGAGAAAAAAAACAACCCTATTCTCCAGCTTTCAGACAGGTGCGTTTTTCTTAATTGCGTTTGAAGTTATGTGAAACCACTTCTCCCCCACTTCTTTCCACTTGCCTGCAAACTGAAGAGCCCCGTATTCATTCAGCTCTATGATTTGTTTCTTCTGGAGGGCAATTCTGAGCCACAAAACTCAGAGCCAAGCTGCTGCTTCCCCCAAACTCAGGGCTCTTTGATACCAAACTACCTCCAGCCTTGCTAAATAAGGACTCCTATTATTCCATCAACCTTTCAAGAGAAATCCCTGCTGAGCTCCCCACTCTTCGCTGCAGACACTTCATAGACATATGTTCACATACATACACATGTACATATAGACGTACGCACACTGTATGTGTTTTTTTTTATAGGTAGCCCAAGGTGACCCAGCCTGGATGCTGCGCCAAACAATTCAAACCCAGCTCCTTCTCAGAGCAAACGTCTGCAATACTGGGGGGGAAAAGTTCACAGCGAGCAGCGGTGTTTCTGTAGAGCCTTTTTTTATTTCCTTTCCGGCTGCCATTCTAACGAACCTCATGGGGGGAAACCATGCCAGAGGAAGAGGCAAAATGAGGCTGCTGAAGTCAGAGGAAGAAAATATAAGACTCTTTGACAGGACAGAAAATGAGGAGCAATTAGGGAAGACTTATAGCCTGGAAAATGATAATGGACAGAAAACAACCATATTTTTTCTTTCCTAGCGCCATCCACAAGGAGCATGCACCGAGGTGTTAAATGCCAGCATTTCAGTTATGTTTTTACTTACTGCCAGAGGCTGAGCCTGCAGCTGCACCTGGAAAAAACAAGGAGAAGCGTGGTCACTGGAAGCAGGAGATCAAACAGGTGCACAGAGCGGGACCAAACAGCAATTAGTTAGCAGGGGCCTTGCTCAAAGTCAAACATGTCTGATGCATCGTCTTAAAAGCTGCTTTTGTCAAAGCACAGAGGAGATGTCCAGGGTCTGATATCACACGCCTTTCTCATGGCGTAGAAAAACCATCTTGGTCCTGGCTGAAAGCTTTTCTGTTCATCTTGATCTACCATTGATGCCCAGGGGAGGACTAGCACATCTCGTGAGGTTCCCTGTGCTAAGTGTGGGCTGCAGGGTCTGGACCAGTTTGTAGCATCCAGGCAGTCCTCATTGGGAGAGAAGCTTTTGGTGCCCTTCCCGTAGGGGGCTGCAAAGCCACAAGATTCAAATCTGCCACCCGAAGGCATGGAAAGCCTCAGCTTGGCACAAACACGGAGCAGGGGGCCACTAGTGGAAGACTTCCAAGAGGAGAGGGCTATGGAGAACAAACAGTCCCTCTTGCAGAGGAAGAGGCTGTTGATGGAGGAGGAGGAAGCAACAGAGAGGTGGGGGGAAAGAAGGAAGACTGATTGACAGATGGAAAGTGAGATGAATGGGAGAAACAAGAGCAGAGGAGAAAAAGAGATAGAAAGAGACACAAGGAACAGAGGGAAGGGAAAAGGAGAGAACAGCATGTCTGTGCCTGTCAACACCAGAAACTTTCCCAGTCTCCTTTGAAGCGATGCAGCCGCTTGGTGGTAGCTGACAAGCTCGTTCCCTTTCAAAGAACCTGCTCGTCTACCATCCCTGGCACACACAAAACATTCCCGTCACGGCCTTCGGAGCCTGGATTTCAGCTTTGATCATCTTAAAGCACATAAATCTTTCAAAAAATTGGGGGGAGGGAGGGAAAAGATTCTCTTTGGTAATGCTCAAAGCTTCTGCTTGAAAGGCCGAAGGGGCTACTGTGGCTCCGTGACATTTAAACAAGTCTGTTGATGTGGACTGGATGGAAACCCAGAAGAAAGTGGCCCATCTGTGATGTTTCCTGCCCCAATTCCCTGGCCCGAAGGATGGTGGGTAGACATCCTTTCTCTCATCTGCGCACCTTCACTTCTGTCACTGTCTTGCTGCAGCAATTGGATGAGACTGGAGCTGAGCAGAGGGACTGCAGCTCTCAGCGCTGCCTGTGACGCCGACACGCACAGAACAGGATCCAGAAATCAACCAGCATAGCTGTGGTGCAGCTCCTGCAGCCAGCTTCACTAGGCTCGTGGGCTATGGGAAAGCCAAGGCTCTACTGTGGCCAATTAATTTTCTCCAAGGGAAAGTAATTTACGTTGCTACAAAGCCACAAACCTTTACTTTGGCCCATACTTGCACAGACCTAAGCAAAGTCATCCATGGACACATCACTGATCTACCATCCACCAACAGATCCCCTTTGTGCCCACCCGGATCAGTTCTCCTTTCTCTGTGCACCACACCACGGGTAAATACTCACTTCCCTTCTGAATGCTGAGTGCCCTGCCCTGCTTTGAGATGGAGGAGGAGAAGATGAGAGCATGCTCCCATCCATGGGCATTGTGCAGGCTGAGGTGCAGGTTACTTACATGCATTGGGGGACCCGTTGGGGAGGGGCAGGTAGGATCCTGCTCGCCAAGACCTGGAGCGAAAGTTCTTCTTGCACTTGCCACAGTCCTGCCCCGTGGTGTTGTGCTCACACTCACACTGCAGGCTGCCCTCCTTGAAGGTGCACAGGTTAGCGTGGAGGTTGCATTTGCACCTGGAAGAAGACAGGAGAGATGTCTATTTTGCTGCACGTTGTCCTTGCCCCGACGTGTCTGAAAATGCAGAGGTGAAGCTGGGTTGGTTACCCCTCTGCTATTCCTTCTGCAGTGTTTTTTCCGCCGAACCCAGGGAATTTGGTGCTGTGGGGTTATGATGTCCCGGGTGGATCTGTACAGTGCATTCTGAGATGAGAGATTCCTTATTCCTCACACCCAACCATGGGAGAAGAGACCATTTCATGGTAAGACAGTCTCCATCCGAGACCCCAGAAATGAGTCCCTACATTTCTATCACAGAAATACAGCTGTCAGCCCCGATGTAGGTTTTTACTTGGAGGCAGAAATGACAGCTTTGGTTTCATGGATGGAGGAGAGCAGTTAACACCAATGTGGCAGTCCCTTGACCCCTGCACAGCGTGCTCAGTTCAAGAGTGTTTTCTCCTGGGTGTGAAGCTGCACAGCACAACCCCTTTTCACTTCGTGCAGTGCAAGCCCAACCCACTGTGCCCAAATTAACATCCAGGAAACGTCACCATCAGAACCTGCCTTTTAGTCAGTGCCTCATTGGAGAAGGCACTGAAAAACACTATTCAGCAACCTGCAAACATTAACCAACTTTTAATGAGCTGTAGGCCAGCGTGCAGGGAGTAATTATCACCATGCACAGCAATTCCTGTTGCTCAGACTCGGGAGGTGATGTGCAGAGCACAGAGGCTGAGCTCATAGCTCACACCGTGGGTCTGTCCAGCACCCAGCTCAGCCTGTTGGGCAGAGGCTGTGGGTACCAAATGTCCTGTTTCATTGTGGACAGTGGATCCCAGCACATCACGATGGCTTCTCACTGCTTTCTCCATCATGGAATAATGTACACCCTTAAAAGCAGAGCCATTAGAAAATAACGATGCTGAACCTGATGTGAATGTGTGGAGCAGTCTGACCAGGATGTGTTCTGCTTTGTAGGGCTACTTGCAGAGCCGAGGGATATGAAATGCTTGCAGAGAAGCTGTGGGAAGAACAGCCTGTTTCTTCTTGTGCTCTGTCCGCCCAGGAATGAACAAAGTGGATGAGGCTGGGAGCTGTGCTCGGGTCCTTTCCTGGCTGCAGACTCCACGCATGCCCACGAGCACTTGGAGACCCTGAAGAGGCTCCCAGGCGCCGTGCTGATGTGGTGAGCCTGCCTCTGCTGCCACTGTTCACGCATGGCTGGATACACCGACCTCATGTATGATTTCTTTCCTTCCTCCCTCCCTGTCCTTAATTCTAGCAAACTATGCTCAGAGGCTGAGCATAAGCTGGGTGAGCATCTTCATAGCACAGCCCTGCCCGGCTCTGGTCAAGAAGGGCAGGGAGTTTCACAACCTCTAAAAAGGAAGAGGGGAACGGGGGAGAAACGGTGCCTGTGGAGCAGGGGCTGGCACTCTGTGCACTCCGTTGGAGTCTGGAGCTGGAGGGGCTGCATCAGGCTGAAAGCAGACAGCCTCCGAGCACCCACACTCTGCAGCTGAAGCATGCAGTGGCTTTGGGCAGTTTCACACCTGGAGTTGATGCATTTCAGCTGCTCCGTGCCCGTTGTGAGGACAGATTTCGGTAGTGCCGCCCCAGCCCTTTGGCAGAGGTGATGCCCGGCCCTCGGTGCTGCAGAGCCGGGCACTGAATTATTCAGCGGCCAGCGAATACGGCCTCCTTCTCTCACTTCCGAATTAGCGAGCGGGAGGGGAGGAGGGGAGGAGGGAAGGAAGCAGGCAGGGGAGGGGGTTAAAGCAGGTCAGAGCCTCACTGCAGCCGCACCGGGCCCTGAAGCAGAGCAGCAGTGTTGGAGTGCTACAGCCGCCTCCTCCCGTCCCTGCACGGCATCCATTCCTTTGCCAGCGGGCGCTGCTTTGCCAGCGAAGAGCCTCACTCCCTAATTGGTGTAAACAAGGAGAATTAAATAAAGAGCAAACACAGGCAGCCTCTCGCCCTTCTCTCCTGGCTCACCTATTTCTCGCTGCTCAGCCCGTCACCGCTGTGCAGAAGTTTTGTTATCCAAAAGATCAATTTTACTGGGGAATTGCTTTCTGGCTTTGACCTTTGAGGATCATCAATCTAAGCAGGGAACTATAACCCTAGTGAGCTGACCCCGCAAGACAGCACTTCTCAGAGCAATCAATCAGGCTGCATTATTTAATAGCCAGCAGCTGGCCTAGGTTGCCAATCCCATTTTGCCCCAGCCTTTCTGCATCTGGACTTCCCTGCTCTGCAGCTCAGCTTTAACCCCATCCCCAGACTTTCCTGCCTCCCCCTCTGGGCCTCCAGCCCAAGGACATGCTCCTGCTGCCGGTCTGTGCTCAGCATCGTTCCCCAGCCAAGATCCAGCTGGTGGAGACGGGAGAAAATGACATTAGCCCAGTCCCCTGGGTGGGAGCCGCTCGTCCTGCTCGTCTCTTCTCTTCTTTCCCGGGCGTGCAGCCATCTCAGGAAAGAGAGGATGAAGGGAAAGGTTAGGAGCTACTTAGCAATGAGGCTTAAAGAGCAGCAGTGGGGCAGACACCTGTGCTCTGCAATGGTGAAGGCAGCAGTGGCCTCAGTCCAGAACTGGCTCTGCTCTGCCCGCAGCACAGCGCTGAGCATGGGGTGCTCCAAAGGGCTGGCGGCTGTTCTTATTCTATTCGGGTTGGATACCACGGAAAAATTCTTCTCAGAAAGAATGGTGAGGCACTGGCACAGCTGCCTGGGGAGTGGTGGAATCACTGTTCCCAGAGGTGTTCCAGACCCATGGGGTTGTGGCACTGAGGGACATGAGCTGAGGTTGCTGCTGGGCTTGGGGTTCTTAGAGGTGTTTTCCAACCTTCGTGATTCTGTGATTCTGTTCTACGATTCTCCTTTCCAGCTCATGGCTCCAGTCTAGCAGTGATGGCAGCAGTTCTTGGTGAGTATTCAGAGCCCACGTGTGGTGCAGCTGTGGTGGGTGACAGCAAACCCAGCAGGAACACAGCGCCCTCGGTGACCTGGGGACACCCAGCTCTGCTGCTGGGAGATGCACACAGCTGCTTTTTGCATTGCAAGCTCACACCATGCCTCAGCAAAAGTTGCTAGAGCAACACTTGGCCCAATACACTGCAGTTTGCACCATAGGGTATTTACGAGTTTATCCTTAGTGCAGGTCGTTCGGCTGCTGCCTTCCCTCCAAGTGGTGCAGAGCGGTCGAAGGCTGCCAATGCCTCCACCAGGGAATGGGAAGGAGCTTGGAGAGCCAAGGAAAGTTTACAGAAAGTGTCCTTTTTTTTCCTTTCTGTCTTTTTTTTTTTCTTTTTTTCTTTTTTTTAAGCCATAAAGAGCCGCTCTCCATCCCTGCGTTTCCCCAAGTCAGCATCCTGGAGGTCACAGCAGCAAGCGGCTGGAGACGTGCTGGTGCCAAGACATCAGGCTGTGGGAGCAGGCACAGCCCGCGGGTGGGTGCAGGAAAGCAGCCACTTCCCCCGAGCTTTCACTACCAATGACTTTAGAAACAAGTTTTAAAAGACCTCTCAGACCTTCCTTTCTTCCCTTCCAAAGATCCTTATGTGTTTCACAACCCCTTTTCTGCCCATAGCTGCGTCTTGAAGAGCAGGAAACTCAGGAACATCTTTTTGCTCCTCTCCTTCCTGATCTCCTTGCTGCACGGGCAAGGACATGGGGCAGCAGAAGCCACGATGGTGTGTGCCCACCTCTCTTTCCAAGCCTCCCTCTGGTCCAGCCCACACTGTCATCTCCACCCTGTGCTCAAGGTGAGGATGCTGCTGCAGGTAGCCCAGGGATGCAGTGGAGACCTGGTCTCCTCTCACTGCCTCCCATGCTCTCTCCTATTTGCACTCTGGTCTGACAGTGGTGCCCCCCTGCTCCCTTTCTGCTTACCCGAGCTGGCATTGGGGAGAGATAGAACACAGCAGAAAGCTGCTAATGACTGCCATCCAAAGGAAGGATTATGATCGCTTTCCCCTGAATTGTTTGCTCTCACTGTAATTGATGAGCCTTTAATGAGTCTCATGGGATGATGTGTTTGAAGGGAGCTCTTTCCTCTCCATCCCGGAGGAGAACGGTGTTTCAACTGATCTCAGCTCTTGGGGAAACATGAATAACTCTTCCCCTCTCTCTATTGTCATCCCCAGCCATGCTTACAGCATGCTCTAGCAGCTGCCTGGCCGTGGCTCACCCACTTTTTACCTGCTCCTTTGCGACTGTTTTGGCAGCCCAGCAAAAGCATGGAGCAGATCTGTTGGGCAAAGCATGATGAGCACTCAGCTTGGATTGTTTCTGGCCCATCTGTGCCTCCAGAAGCAAGGAAAAATAGCTCCTAATGGCTGGTCCATGCAAAAGGCACGGTCTCTTGCTGAGGATCTCTTGGGCAGAGCGGGGCTGACGGGGCCATGCAAACACAGAAAGGGGCAAACGCGGCTCATTCACCCAGGAGCAGAGCCAGGAGTGTAACTGAGCTGTGGTTAAAGCCAAACGAGGAGGAAGAGCCATCTTAATGCTCTGCTTCTTTCAGGGAGGGAGGCTTTGGGGTTTTGCTGCTTTTTGTAGAGCCAAAAAAAAATGAGCAAGAAAAGGAAAAAAAAACAAAACACCAACCCAGGTAAGGTCAGAGGGATGTGCTGTGAGTGGTTCCTTTTCCTTGTGGGTTTTTGCTTCTGGTTGTGTGGTGGGGACTGATGAGGGGAGGAGGCCCTGCTCACTGCCCTTTGAAATGATTTGAGGTTTGGGTTGCAAAGAGGAGACAGTTTAAAAGATGCCAAAATGGAGAGCAGGCTAGCTGGCTGTTCCTGTTCAAGTGGCTATTTATTTGAAATAAGTTGACACTCACCAGCTGTCAGGATCCTGCTGACTGGTGGAGCATTGTTTGCACTCAAAGCTGCCTTAAAAAAGCAAACAAAAAAACCAAGCTTCCCCATTAGGGGGTCAGGCAGCAGAAGGGAGGAAGGGTGAGGAGGACATCGCAGGGATACATGACCGTAAATATTTGCAGAGTAATGTGTGTAAATGCTCTTGGTCTTTCTCCTGGAATGCAATAACGCCTGCAATTGAGTTCATTGGCCAAATTGGATTTGGGCTCCTGTAGAAGTCTCTTTATATTAAGTGCTTTAACATACATCACCTTCTCAGTCTATTGACAAAATTCTATTATCTGCTCAGGGCCGGACACAGCTCGGCAACAGAACCTGGGTGGAAATAAAAACCCTCACAAAACTAAGCAAGGAGCAGGTAATGGGACCTGGGGATCTGCCTATTGACAGTGTCAGCAGTGCCTGGGTGCAGGGGGAGATTTATCCCTAACTGCCTCCTTACCTCCCAGCAAGCTTTCGTGGGAGTAAAGCCCTTTACGAGACTGTAGGAAAGCAAAGCAAACAGTTGCTGTGCCTTAACTTAATTTAACTATATGACCAAGAGCAAGGTTTTGCTTGAACTGAAGCTAATTCCAGCCTGGGTGAGTGCCAGGGAAATTCATCCTTCCAGCTCTTGGGGCTGCCTGGCATGGAGATGAGGACGGAATGAGGACCGCATGGCACCACTGGCGCAGGCTTGGCTGTCCTTGACACCAGGATGCTGTTACCTCCAGGGACCGGTGCATGGCTGCTGGGGCTGTGGGACAGAGCAGGGGCGGTGGGGGCTGAGCTCACCCTGGTTTTTGTGGTCTTCCCAGGGGTGCTGAGTGTGGGTGGGGCTGGCTGTGAGCTGCTGGGTCAGATCACGGGGGAACGCAGAATCACAGAATCAGTGAGGTTGGAAAAGACCTCTCAGATCCCCAAGTTCAACCCCAACCCACCCCACCATGCCCACTGACACGTCCCTTAGTGCCATATCCCCACAGCTCTGCTAGACCTCTGGGACAGTGACCCCACCACTCCCTGGACAGCTGTGCCACTGCAGCACTGCTCTTTCTGAGAAGAAATATTTCCTCATGTCTGTGTGGCATGGGGCTTGTTTTGGGGTGATGTTCCTGGGCACGCCCAGATGGCAGAAGCCCACGCTTCCCCAGATCCTGTACCTCCAGGTCCCTGCTATCTCCTTTCTGCAATGCAGAAGTCGTGCAGCTGGTGGGTCCCACCTGGTCCTCATGGGAAGGCATTCAGTGGGGACACCAGTCATTATGCAAAATCTAAGGGGACTGCTCCAGTGTTTTGTGTCTATTGCATGGTGCTGCTCGGTGATGAGCATCACTCCTTCCTCCTGCCTTTCTCCATGGTCTGCATCACCAGCAGGACAGACAGACAGAGCGTGCATAGGAACAGGGAGGACAAAGGAGAAGAATCTGAATAATCAGCCTGAAATTGATTCACTTCTGCTCAATCTGATTTCTCCTAACTGGATCCGTGTGTCCCAGCCATGGCACATTAACTTCAATTACAGCTTATTAATGTCTCTGTGATGGAGCGTGTCCCACTGAGCACTGTGGTGACTGACGTTATGGAGGGGAAAAGATTACTCCAAAGAGACTTGATGTGTAATGGAGACAGAGCCGACGGCATTCGTCGCCCTCTGCCAGTCCCAGCAGCCAGGAAAAGCTCATCCACCTGCTCTCAAGAAGATGACCGAGCTCACTGCTGCATCAGGGAGAAGATTGGAACTGGATGATCTCTAAAGTCCTTTCCACCCGAAGTCTATGATTCTGTGACTCTACAATGAGCAGTGAGCAGAGATCTGTGGGGAAAAGCCCTTCCACTTCCCTTACCCGCCTGCCTGGAACGCACACAAGTACAAGCGCACAGGCCAAGGGCTTGCTCGTGTCTATTCCTGTCCTGACTCCTCTGCAGCTCCAGTTACTTCGCAGATCAATAGGGGCAGGATGGGAGGAAAGGAAAAAAAGAAGAAGATATCGAAAAGAAAGACAGTAAAAATAAACCTTCAGCCCTGAAAGGAGAAACGCACCAGGCTGAGGTTGCAGGAGATGCAGAGTGCAAAGCAGCAGCACCAGGAAGGGAGTGAGGGCCCTCAGGACCCGCTTCATTTTTGGATCCTGTCAAGCTCTTGGGTTCCCACCAGCCTGGCTAATGAAAGAAAGGAAGGCAGCAGAGTATTTCCCTTTCTCCCCGTGTCCTTCGCTCCTTCACTCTCTGCCTTTCTGCAAAACTCTGCGGGGTTGTGGTGAGCAGTTTTAGTTGATGGGAAGCAGAGAGAGGTGAAGGATGGGTGTGCTTGGATGAGGTGCTGGGATGGCACTGCACCAGCGTGAGGAGCCACCCCTTGCAGCCTGCCCTGACAGCAAAGCATTCTGCTCTTCCCTTCACCGTGAGCTGCAAGCAGAGATGCATGTCCCTCATTGCATGCCATGGACCACCACCACGCAATGCCATGCGCTGCAGCCATGCACCGCTCCTCCTCCATCCATCCCTGGGCTGCCCCCATCTGCAGATCACCAGCTCCTCTGCACCCCAGCTGGGATCCTCTGGCTGTTTTTGCCTTTATTTCTTCATAATCATCTTCCCTCTCATTTCCTATGACCTCAGTGGTGAATCCCAAACGGCACATCCCTTCCCTTCCTTCCACAGTTTGCATTGATTTCTCCTCTCTTCCTCTCAATACCCCACCCCTTGTTGGACTGCACACGAGATTTAATTTGGTCTTGGTCCCTGCACGTAACTGGCTTTGCTTATAGCTCGAATTAGATTGCTTTCCAGAGGGAAAAAAAAAAAGAGAGAGAGGAAAAAAAAAAAAAGCCCTGCTTGCTGGGACTGGAATAACCACCAGAGCAGAGTGAATTCACACAGAGCTGCTCCACCTGATGCACTGCTTATCCCCCACAGCTCCTCAGCAACTCAGCACTGGGGGTTCAGCCCAGGACAGCCATCAACTCCATCCCTGTCCATCTGTCCAGCAGTGTCCCCCTGTCCTGGAGACCTCCAGGACCCAACCAGCAAACCCCAACCCCTCTCCTCCCAGCCTTGGCAGAAATGCAGCATTGCAGCTCCTGCCGGACCTTTGCAGTTTGATTGCACTGGCCCAGGGCTGTGGGTGGATGTGGAGTCTCTGATGTCTCATAAGGGGTTGTGCCACCCCTGCCCCATGTTCCTCCCCTGTTCTATTTGACTCTTTTCATAAAAATGTGTTGGGGTTTTCTCTCTCAAAGCAATCTCTGCTGCTATTATAGGGTATGTGGTGAGGTTTGGACAGGGTGGGAAAGGAAGACGCCTGACAGGCAGCAAGGGGCTCAGTTATGGGAAATCTCAGCACTGTAGCCAGGAACTAGAGATGCTGAAGGGACACCTCCTGCACAAGGCAGGCAGGAAAGGCAAAGTTATGTGTGGGGACAGGCAGCCATGGGCCACCACAGCCCCTACACCACACAGTAACACCTCTATTTTACCACGTATCCTAAAGCATCAAGCATCCCAAATATACTGTGGGCACAGCAACGAGTCCTTGGTTACCTGCACAGCGCCTTCCAAGCTCAGAAGCCAAAGGTCCTTGCACAAGGGCATCAGATATCACATCCTCAGTTACTGAGCAAGCAGGGCTTTTTTTTTCTGAGCTGAAATCTCTGCATCCCTATAATAGCCCGAAGTCTGACCAGCCCTGATGTCCACCCATCCCCTCCAACCCTTCCTGTCCACTCAGTGCTGCCTGCCAGGTGCTGCAGCTTTGCCACCAAGTAGCCACCATGCTTGGAGCCAAAGGGAAGGCAGCGTGCCGGCCTCGTATCTGCCTTTGCCTGCTTTGTGGCTGCTCAGCCCCACTCTGCCTGATCTGCTCCCAGCACCCCGCTGCCCTTCCCGTCACCCCCCGCCGAAAGAAAGGGCTCTTCCATCCCTTCCTCTCCCTTGGAGCTCAGTCAAAGCCAGCCCCAGCGGCACCTGCGGAACATTTCTGCTTGCGAGACTCAGAAGCAAACAGTTTGGAAGCAATACAAACGGCTCCTCTGTCGCTGTGGAGATTCTTGTTAGCAGTGGTGGGTGATGGGGAGATTTTTCCCCTCTCGCCTCTGAGTCTCACACAAGCTGCATCCACAAGCTGGATGGGAAATCAGCCATCTCGGCATTTTTCCACCTTACTTTGCTTTTTCGGTTAATGTCATAACATAACATATGGCATTGCGCAGAGAAACGAGAAATAAAAAGCAGGAGAAACAAATCCCCTCCTGCCCAGCCCTGCCCCAGAGCTGGTGCTGGCTTTGGCCTCTCCCCAAAGCTTGCTGGCTGGAGCTGGGGCTGAGCCAGGATGATCCTGTCTGTACCAATGGAGTTTAATGGGGAGAGCCTCATTCCTCCCCCCGCAGAGGGCATCCCTGGGGGTGCTTCAGCCTTTCCTTGCAAGGACACATCTCTTTTATGACAGCGATGCTGCCCTGGCTTGGGAAAGAGGATATTAGAGAGAGGAATGCTGATCATCTACCAGTTGACATCAACGCTGGTGGCTTAGTTCTGCATCAGTAACCCTGTTCTCATCTCTCGAAGAAGAAATATCCAAAGAAATACAGTGGCCGTTACCTGCCGGTGACTTCGATGTTGGAGACAGCGTAGAAGTACTTGTAGAGGTTCTCCCTCTGCACGTAGGTGCCCCCCAGCGCCGGTCGCAGCAGCCTCATCCTCAGGTCGGTCACGGTGAAGAAGTCCTTGAGCCCCTTGGCGCTCTCCAGCCGGGTGTACAAGTTGTCCATGTTCTTGAGGTCGGGGCCTGCGAAGATGGCGAAGCGGTCCCTCACCTCAAAGCGGACGGTCTTCTCCTTTTTGGAGCCCGCCCAGCGGGAATACTCCTCTGTGCAGAGGACCCTGTTGGCACTGGTGGTGGAGAGGTCCCGGACCCTCCGTGCTGGCATGCTGAAGGCCTCCATGCAGTCATCTGCGTAATACTGGTACGGGTGCCAAGTCCTCCCATTGTCCAGCGACTTCTCCAACATCATGATGGTGGGACGGCCGTACTCGAAGGTGATCACGATGTCATCCGTCAGCTCGATGCTCTTGTTCCAGGACAGAGTGATGTTGGCCAGCAGCGGCTCCGGGTACCGGCGCCATGTCACGCTCTGCCAGTACGTGGCCAACCCCTCATCCTCGCTGTCAAACATGAGCTTTGGTGGGTGGGCCAGGTCTGGGTTGGAGGCGTCGCACTCATCGCTGCACAGGTACGGGTTCTCCTGGAACAATAACAATGGTCACAAGAAAAGGCGACACGTGGGCATCCCAGACAGACCCTACTTGCCCCATTCCTGGTTTTTGGTGCTTTTGGTAAATGCTGACTGCTCAGCTGAGCTGGGGTATTGGAGGCCTGGCTCTGCATGGGGCCTCTGCCCTATGGACATCTGAGCTGTTTCCTCTGACAGGTCCTTTGGGAAAGGGACCTTTAATTTGGCACAGGGGTGATTTTCATAGACAGCACTTTCCCTGAGACAGTCTGAGAAACTTCATTTCAGCTTGGCCAAGTTACAAGCCCACGGAAGGCCATTTTCACACCTGCTTGCTCACAAGAACAAACAGCTCAGCCCCCAGGCACAGCTGCGCTGGGCACATCCGTGTCCCCAGTGGCTCCTGACACCATCCCCAGGCTCTGTGGGGCCCAGCACCACTGCAGGAGGGAGCCCCGTCCCCCATCCATACTCAGGGCTCTGCAGAGGGCAGAACTTTGTGCTCATTGCCCATGGGGATAGGCGCTTCCCACAGTGTGGTGCAATGGCAGAAAAGGCACAGCCATCCCATTATGCCCACAGGGGATATGTGCTCATGTCCCCTTTTGCTCATATCCTCATCTCCTCGTGTCCCCATGTGCTGAACTGCACTGCGAGTGCACAGTTAAAGTCACACACACCGAAGTGTTAAAGGTTTGGAGGCACACGTCAGGGTTACTTGGGCTGCTGGGTTTATTGCTCGTGAATGTGTCAAAACCCTTTGTGACAAGCTGGGTTCTCTCTTGCCCTTCAGCCCCTGTAAGTGATGCCTTTTAGCAAGCATCAACCCCTGAAAAACTCTTCACGGCTCCACACTGCAAATCTTTGCATACAAAGCATCTCTTTTCTTCCCTCTCAGACTCAAAACTGGGCTGGGAGTGCACCAGGCTCAGCTGCAGCCAATGCCTTATCACACAGGAGGTGATAAAGCAGCTGGAGCTGACTGAGGTTGAGGCCTGGAGGTGAGCAGCCTGCACAGTGGTTGGGGTCTGGTCTGATCATCCCGAGCACAGCACGTTAACAAGGAAAGACAGAGCTGTTTTGTGGAGAGATGCTGCTTTGCCTGTGGTCCTGGCTGCGAACTTGCTTTGAGCTGTGAATCTTTTGAAAACCCAAGTGCTTGTGGTCTGCTTTTAGGGTATCCAGTGTGTGCTCTGGGCAAAGCAGAGGGTTTCTGGATCCCATAAGCGGGTGTTCTTGGGTGCAGCGTGGGGGATTATACCTTGAATGTGGATACTGATGTATAGTGTGAGGTGCTTTGGAAAATCTGATCTTTTCTATCTCCAATTGGGCTACCAAAAGTACTGGGAGCTATTTAGGGTTGTCTGTATCCTGAATGTGTGAAATGGGTTTCTTTGCTTCGACATGGCTCAGAGACATGTTAGATGTGAGCAAGCAGAGGCCACAGTGCTGAGAAGCCTCCAAAAGCTCCAATAATTCCACCTTGAGCAGAACAGCAAGCAGCTGAGCTGTGTGTGAGCACTGGGCTCTCTGCAGTGCACAGAGCAGCAGCTGTGGGCAGAGGGGTCCTGCAAGTGGCCGGTGCCTTGCATTTAAGTGGGGCTGCCAGGGGAAACAGCTAATGAAAAGGGTCACTGTTCCCATCCCAAAACTGGGGAGATGCTGTCTGCGATGGGGGATGTTGACTGTGGGCTCTGAGCTGTGCTTTGTCCCCTCCTGCTTCAACATGCTGTGCTGGAGCAGGGAGTAAAAGAATTAAGTATTGACATATTTAATATGCTCTCCTGACTTGTCACGTTCAGAGGAATTGTTTACCTCTGCTAATGAGACACAGCTTCCTGCTGGGGGATGCGGCTGCCGCTTAGCGCAGCTTTACGGTGGTTGATGGGAAAGGAAGAAAAATGCACCTCAGCTGAAGCTATGGGGGCTCTGAGTGCGTTTCCTGTGCTGAGGCAACATATTGTGCTGCAGTATGCTTCTGCTGCGAATGTGGTCGTACAAATGGCTTAATAGGACAGCCCTGAAAAGGCCATCCCGATGCTCCTATCAAGGCTTTCTCTGGAGGCTCTCGGTAGCTGAGCTGCACAAGGGAAGGTGGAGGGGCTGTCCCTGGAGGTGTTCCGGCACTGTGGAGGACACCGTCAGTGGGCATGGTGGATTGGAGCTGGACTTGGTGATCTGAGATGTCTTTCCCAACCTTCATGATCCTATGGCTTTGCAATCAAACCACAATGACAAAACCTGGCCCAGAGCTGTGGGGATGGATGGTGGCATGGAGTGGGGCAGGTTTCTCAGGAGCAGCAAAGGGAAGCGATGGGGTTTGATGAACACATTGTGCCACGGTGCAGACAGGGAGGAGCAGAGCCTGTCTCCCATCTGCTCATCCCAGAAAACAGAAAATGGAGGTGCACCATCCCTGCTGGATCCTGCACACCCAAACCTGTGCCCGCACGTGGCTCAGCAGACAGTGAGCCCAAATTGGTCTTCATGCACCCTGGGGTGGCACGTGGCTCAATTGCTGCTCAGTTGTAACAGGGTGAGTGTGGAAATAACCTCTAAGTGACAGTGCTGGAAGTTGGGAAGAGCCTCAAAAGCCACCGAGTGAGTCATGCCACCATGGCTTCCTCTGCTCAAATGAAGTGTTCCTTTTTGGTTTTTGGCTTATTGAAATGTCCTTCCTCCTCGGGATGCTCAATGCACTTTCTGCTGGTGGGGTGGTTTCAAGTCAGTTGGGAGGGCAGGGGGGGAGCGGAAACAGATGGCCGTAATTTGGCTGCTCCGCCAGTCCTGGTAAGATCAGTTATAGCTCTGTTGAAACAATTCCAGGTATTATTTTAGAATCTGGTTTCCTTATCCAAGCCATGTGTCCTCCAAAGGATCTGTCCAAAGTCTCAAGATATTTACGTCTTCAATCTAAAAGTCAGAATGCATTAGCTAGGGAAACTTGGTCTTCGTGCGCTTAAAATAAAGCAGCTCACTTAGAGTCTCACGCTATTAAATCAGCTGTGAATGTCCTCACGGCAACTGGATGCTGCAGGTCCCCAGCTCTGGATGCTCTTTTCTTGCGTGTGCACCAAGGAGTGCTGCAGGATTTCTTAGCCTGAGCTCAGCCCAACTGGCAAAGCCCTGGGGAAAAGTGGCAAAAGCTGAGGGCAGGTTGTCACAACCAATGGCATGATGGCAAGGCTGTGCCTCCACGGGACAAACATTCTGGGGGCTTAGAGATGGATGTCCCGTTGGGACACATCTGGAGATACCCCATGCATGGGGCGTGCATGACTGCAGCCCCATGACTGCATGCCATATCATGCGTGACCATGCATGACTGCAGCCCATGGGTTTCATTTCCCATTTGTGCTCTGCAGAAACACTGCACAAGGGTCCTTCTGAAGATGAGAGCAGGGATCTAGTTAGGGATCCTCCGAGGATTTCTTTGGAAACAAGATGTGTCAGGGCACAACAGGAATCCAGGGTGCTGCAGAAGAGCTGCTTCCTACTTTGCCAGGAGAGAGGGAATGGGAAAAACAGCCCCAGTCAAAGCCTGCCTGCTTTCTAGGGCTCTTAATGAGAGCACAAAGTTGTTTTGCTTTATTTTCCTGGCAGATAATGCCATTTTTAAGCCTCATAGCATGAAACTATATATTTTTGTAGGTGAAATTGCTTGATTAATCACTAAGCTGTTGAATATTTTAAACAAACCAGACATCTGTTGTGAATGGTGGAAGCTGCACAGAAATAAAGCTGCAGCTTTTAGCAGATCTCCATGCCAAAGGGAAGCTAGAAAGAAACTACAACCACTAGCTGCACCATGAAGAAAATCAGTAATAATATTTGTAGTACTAAAGGGGGGGGGGGTGAGATTTGAGCAATGAAAAATAAAAGGACAATGTGAAAGTTTGTACTGCTCTTGTGACCCTAACCTGGTGTGAGCTTTCAGCTGGTGCCTTGGCCAGGGGACCCCACGGAGCTGCTGCTTTTCTGGATCTCCTCTGCTCGATTAGGTTGGTGCTGAGGTCGAGGCCTTTGCTAGAACCCCAGTCACCCTGGGATCAACCTGTCTTTAACCACAACCAGTGTTCTAATAAGAATAATAGCAACGTCACACCAGCTTGGAGTAGCTCCACTTATTGAAACGCTGTGTTTTCAGCTGGAGTGAGGAATCCTTGGCTTTTCTCTGAGGAGATTTTTATCTGAGGGGAAAGAAATTAAATACACTTCTTGGGCAGAAAGGTCCATGCTATAGTGCAGTTTTCTCACGTGCTCCTCCTTACATTGTATTTTCCCCAAAACTGGCTCTCAGAAAGCTCCCAGACCTTGGACGACTCCATGCTTTGTGCAAGAGCAGGGGATGGTTGGGCAGTGCGACTGCCCCTTCCACCACTCGCAGCATTAAAGACCCTGGGAAGGGGCTCCAGCTCCCTGTGGGCTGTGCAGATGGGACAGCCCTTGGTGAACAGGTTCACCATACAGCTGGGAGTGCTGGGCTGAATGAATGTCACCTCCACCCACCCAGTGACAATCCTCTCCCAGCTGCTCTCCAGACGTCTTAAGGAGCTCTCAGGTGCATCCCAAGGTCTTTCCGCTTCCTGCGGCGTGCCTACGACCCTGCCTTTGATTTTCAGCTTAAAGATGAGCTGATTAGGTTCACAATGTCCCCGCGTTGCCTCGCACGGCAACAAAGTGCTGGGGTTGGTATCAGATTTCCAACCGACCCTGCAGAACGACCGCGTCGGCAAAATCCTGGCGTGCACCTGATTCCTTGCAAATGTCCCCACCATGCTTTGATGCCACCGAGCTGCGGGTGTCCTGCAGACCACCTGGCACTGGTGGGACTGGTGGAGGGCAGGTCCCTGACCCACAGCACCCCTGGGTGACAGCAGATGGCCCAGCAGTGTTGATGGGCAGCTCCTGCACGGCATCTGCCAGGGGTGCTCGCGGTGGGCAGAGGTGACATCTCTCTGTCCTCATCTCTCAGCACGCAGATACCCAAAGCTTGATTTTCTGGCTCCCCGTGGAGCACAGCATCGGGTTTGTTTGTGCAGGAGGCTGTGGGATAAAGCTGGAAGGGCGGCTGCAGCGCATTTGTTGTTGTTTCACTCTTTACGCTCGAGTTCCCCGATTAATCCCTGGATTAATGGCCCCACGCGCTGCTCCCTGCGGGCAGGCGGCCCCGTCCCAGCTGAGTGACAACTGTCCTCATCCCCTGCACCGACGTGGGGTTAAACCTGCTCTCTGTGTGATGTGTACATCGAGTGACCTCCCAGTTTTTTCTTTCAGTATCTATTCCATGAAGCAACTGCTTCCCAACCAGAATCCCATTTACACGAGGGAATATATGGGATTGTCCTAAAGCCATTATTGGGCATTTCCACTCTTGCTGCTTTTGACCCGAGGGGTCAATGTCTCTGTCTGGATTTATGGAAAGACACGGTGATTTTATGATCAAAAATAACATCAGTGGGTAATTAAGTCTTATGCTTCGGGGCACAAACCGTAACCTGCCAGTGGCCAGGATGGGACTCCCAGAGAACTGGAACTACTCACTGACAATTAATTTTCACTCTCTTCGTGGGGGCTGGGAGGGATCAGAGGGGTGAAACAACCGTAATTAATTTACAGCGATTATTTCCAACAGCTGGCAAGTGGCATAACTCAGCAGCAGCGATGTCTGGGAGCACGGAAATAATTGAGCAGAAATTATGAGGTGCCTCTGGAGCGAAGCAGCCCTGCGCTTTGCTGGGCTGCAGGCAGTGGTGACATCGAGCCCCATGTCCCGGGGGCTGTAGGTGGCCCTTGGAGGGCAGAGCTTCTTGACTCCAATGCACTGTGTCCTGGTGCCAGGATCGTTTTCTCATTGTTAAAAGATGGGATGGTTTCCATTGGTTGTGAAATGAAGGGGAATCTGTGTTCTGGTGTCTATCTTCTCTGTGCTTTCTATGGGTTTAGGGGCACGGGGTTTGGAGTGGTTTATTCCGGCCCATTAATGCCCATCTGAGATCCTGGATTGACACCTGGACTCAGGCAGCACCTGCTCATGTGTGTGCAACAGCACAGCCCAACGCTGGGGCAGACAGAAGAGAGGAGATGCATAGCTGGGGGTAAGGGGAGTAAGGGAATGTAGGGTGCATGGAGAGCTCCTGAGCTCCTCCTGCAGTGATTGCCCCACTTCTTGTGCCTATGTGGGCAGTGTGTGGGGATGTTGGCTTGCTGCTTCCCTTCCCCTAGCTGCCTGCAATGGGCTCTGCTTAGGGCAGAGAAAGCAAAAGGGGAGAAGAACGTCCTCGCTAACAAGCAGTTTCCTGTTTATTAGCAGGTAAAGACGGAGCTGGGATGAATTATTAATAGGGTGGAAATGGGGTCCCTCCACAGATCTGTGCTAATTCTGGCTTGGCCAAATGTCACTCCCTCTTCCTCCCTGCTCCATCTTGCAGTGGTTGGGGGCATCGATTTCTCCCTCCCTTCCTTTCCACCCTCAGATTGCAGGGTGTCAGAGCAAGGTCACCCCTGGGTGTTAGGACGCACTCTGCTCGCAGGGTTCAGGATCCTGTGAGTCAGCAGAAGCATCTGGGGTTCAGAATCCCATGACTCAGCAAATACATATGGGATTTGGGATCCCATGAGTCAGCAGAATGCACTCAGGGTTCAGGATACCATGAGTCAGCAGAATGTGTGCAGGATGTGCCCAGCCTGATGCCTTGCTGCGTGCCTCTTTCCTTTGGCCAGCAGCAAACACACTGAGCAGCACGCTCCTTGCTCAAGGCTCTGCTGCTCCCTCGGGCCAGTCTCTCTGCAAGAGAGAAGATGCAACCCGCGCTCACTGGCTGCTGCTCCCCTTCCCCCTCTGGTCTGTTTCTGAATTCCAGAAGCATCTCATTCTTATTTCAACCATGGTGTAATGCTGGAACAGATAGGCTGTACTGCATCCCCTTTCCTGGTGGGGAAACTGAGGCAGGCAGAGGGTGAGGAGCAGGGTCTGGCATTGCCCAGCGCATCCTGGGCAGTTGAGCGTTAGTTGTTCCTCAACTCAGCCTTAATGTAAAGAGCAAGGAAAATTCAGCTCTTGCCCCATACTCTTGGAAATGTTCCCCATAGCGTCCTCAATACTCCCATGTGAATAGGGTCTGCGTCCAGCTCTGGACCGCAGGAGTGCAAAGGGAGTGCCTGGAGGGGAAGGCAGCTGCTGCCCATTGTATACCAGGGCTGACCCCTGTCCCTTCCCCATCCTCACAGCAATGCTCACACACAAGAATCCCTTAAAAGGCAGCAATGGACAAAAATCCATTGATACAACCAACTCCAACCACCTGGCTGAGCTCAGCCCACTGCAAGGGTGACCCATTGCAGGAGGACCCCAGCATGGTGCTGGCATTGCAGCAGTGATGGCAATTCCAAACCTATGGGGTGCCCCAAGCAGCCCCAGCTGCACTGCGGGGTCACCTCAGACCCAAACCCGCGTGTGCAGCCCAAATGTGGGCAATGTGAGGGTTAAGCGCCGCATGGAAAATTCCACTCCTAAGCAGATAATCTGTGCTGGGTGCATACACACAGCGTGCAGCCCGGCCTCCTCCCATGGCATCATTTGTGAGCACTCCTTCATTCTGACCCGGTAATCCCTGCTGAGCTGCGGTAACCCCATGCTGCAGAGCGGGGCCGGGCTCGCCTTGGGATGGGGCTGCACTGTTGCTCCTTTGGTGGGTTTGCAGATTTAAAGGGCGACCTCGAGCATAAGATCCACCAGCAAGGCATGGAGCTGGGGGCCCTCAGCCTGCAAACGTGGGCGCACATGCGTGGATGCACAGGTTTAACCTTGGTGACTGCTTTTAGCTCACCATGATCTGCAGGCTTTGCTCTTCCCAGGGCACAACCCCTGCAGGCTGTCTGTGAATCCAGCTGCCCCATCCCACCACCGCGGTGCCCTGCTGCAGCAAGGGCTCTGTGCACAGCCAGCCCCTACCAGCAGCACGGCAGCGACCTGTTTGCTGGACCCGGAGAGCATTATTGATTCAGGACTCAGAAAACGCTTAGGAAGTAGGAAAAGTGTCCTGCTCTCTAAAAGCCTGAGCGCCTTGTGAGCTCAATACATGCAGCCTTTGCAGAGAGGCTTGCTACGCTGCCATTAATATTTTATTCTGTAAGAGGTCCGGGTAGTTTGAATGGGGGAGGGCAGAGCTTTGTGTTGGGGGTGGGAAAAGCAAGGAGCAGAGGTGTTGTGCAGCGCTCTGATGCGGGGGGAGCAGAGCGTGGTGCTGGGCACCCCTGCACCCACACTACCTGCTGCCTGGGCTCCTGCTGCATGGAGCATTCCCCTCACTTTTGCTGTTGTATGCAAAGCGTTTGGCTGTTTCATGCTATGCTTAAGCAAAGCTCTTCTTGAGAGCAGCTCATTCTTTCCCATCCCTTTCAAGGTGGGAGTAAACTTTCTGCTCACTGTACCAATTAAATCTACCTGACAGCCTGGGTTCTATCGCTGAGCCTTTTCCATCAGCACGCTGAAGTGACTCTTGTTAGGAAAGCACTCATCCTGCTATGCAGCGTGATGAATCCTGGATCGGGCATTTAAGGGAACTGCTGCAGACTGGGGGGGGGAAGAAATCCTGTTTGCTCAGCACTCTCTAATTTGAAGCTGAGCCTGTATTCTCTCGTTTTCTGGAAAGCCTCTGCTTTTGTAACTCCAAGATGCTGCTGCGCTGGAATGGCCTCTGTGGCAGGCAAGGAGCGGTGTGCAGTTTGTTGGGCAGCAATACTGTGTGGTCCAGGGGTCTGACCCTGAGGGCAGGGAGCTGCTGACCTGGGTTGCAGAGATGCTCTGTGCAGAGCCCTGGTGCTGGGGAGTCGGTAAGGGTGGGGACAGAGCTGAAAGGCACCAAGTCCTCCTCCTGTGATGCAAAGCAGTGTTGGTATGGGTTAGGGAACCTGTGCGAATGGCAGCAGTTCCCAGCTCCAGGCACTCCTCCAAGCAGAGGGGAGGATTTTCCAGGTGTTGTGTCAACGTTTTGGAGTACTGAGAGGGGAATGGGGCCATTAACACCGCATAGATGAGACAGAAAGAAGCAGCGTCCCATCCCTGACTGAGGGGCCGTTTCAGCCTGGGAGTGGATTTCCTGTGCTGCTGAGAGTTGGCACTGAGGCACAGTGATTGTCCCCAGCACCACGCAGGGAGGGCACAGCCAGCTCTGAGTCTGGCCCTGCTGAGGCCAAGGGTGGGCTGATTCACTGCAGAGGGAGAACTTCCACTTCTGGAAGGGATTTTCCTTTCCCTCATCCTGACTCCTGGGGTGGCTGCAGAGCCGAGAAGCCCAAGGAAATGGCTTCTATGCCCAGAAGTTTGCCTGCTTTTTCCAGTTTTAGTACCCTGTCTAATAAGAGAAATAGCTTTTAGCACAAGCCTTATAAGCCCATGTCATTCAGAAAAGTTTAGCTAAGAATTAAACTAAACATCAACCTCGACTCAATGTGTAATGAATAAATAAAGCCTCTTCCTTTCATGTAGCCATGCCAAAGTCAACGAGCCCTATTAGCTGATGAAACAATGCTGACGCTAAATAAAAATACCCCTGACCCATCAATATAGGCTGAGAGCTCACCCTGCATCAAAGAGCATCGACTGAATGAGAGTGCCATCCCGACACCTGGAAATAACTGCTTCTGTCTCCCAGAACTGCCATGGGAAGGTTGCTGCCTACACCTCTGCTGTTTTCCTGCTTTCCTTTTGGAGGGGACTTGGAACCCCCTCGAGCTTTTGTTTCCTTGTTTGTCCACCTCCCTGCCCTGCCAGGAGTCAAGGCAAGATGTGGTTTCCAGGTGATGCTGCCAGAAGTGTACTGACATGGCCAGGGGACAGCTCAAACAGATGGGGACAAATCAAAGCTCCCAATCTTAATGAGCAGCAAAACCCTGCGCTGCCAGAACAGAGCAGCAATTGCTGCAAGAGGGAGAAAACGATCCTTCAAACAACTCTCACATCCCCCACGCCTCCTCGAGACCAACGTGCTAGCAGGGAGCTGTGTAATCCCCTATAGGCGTAGCTGGGAAGTTTGGAGCCCTGTGGGATCCTGGTGCTGCCCCATTGAGTCCTGGCCCCGGTCCCCTCCAAAGATGGGTTCATTGCCCACTTCCTGTCTGTCCGTGTGTCTGGCACTGTGTGTCTGTGTGTCTTTTGTTTTGATTTCAGTTGTCTGAGCAGCACAGGCATCCTATGGGGCTGTGCTTAGGGTTAGGGTTAGTTCTGAGCAGCGCTGGTCTAACTTCACAGACAGTACCCTGCTGTTTTGAAAGACACCAAGAAAGCAATATAGTCACCCTAAGAAATTCTCTGCTGGACAGGTGGGCTCATTTGGGAGCCCACCTGTTATGGGACAATAACCAAAGCCCAAAGGGAATTGATGATGCTACAGGGAAAGGCACTGGTGGGAGGCTGCAAAGTAACATCCGGTGCTCTTTGTTTTCCCTTTGTTCAGGGAATCTATTGGGATTTTGCTGTGTTTTCTGTCCCGGGGTCAGGCAGGGATAGGGAGAGGTGAATCCATGTTGTGTGTTGGTGCAGCTCTCACTCACGGCAGTACGCGGTGCAGCATGTGCTGTCATACACTGCAAGGAAATGCTGCTGGCGCCCAGAATAGAAGGATTTCAACTGGATATTGACTGAACAGGGAGAGGCAGAGAGCTGATCCCTGGTGGTGGCTTTTACTGGAGGAGGGCAGTGGAGCTGGAGCCCTGAGCAACGTCTGCCAGGGAGTTTGCAAAGAGTGAGCAAAGCAGAAAGCGATCTGTTGTTCATCTTTAATCCTTCTGCAGCCAAATAAGTGGAAGTCCGGACTGCCTTACCAATAGTTAACTGTTCTGTTGGCATCCTTGGGCTTAAGCTTTCTTTCAAACGATCTTTTAAAAGGAAAAGCTGCTGCTTTGCTGGAATTAGTGGAAACGGTGCTGGTTTCAATGAGCCCCCCGCAGGTTGGGCAGAATGGGGTAAACAGTGGTGACACGTGGTGATGGTCTCAATGTTCAGTGTCCCACAATGTATCAGAGCTCTTCTCTTGGCTTTTCATGGGGAGCCCTGAGCTAGGGGGCGTTTCCTGGGGGAAACTGAGGCATGGGGTGTACAAACCTGGACAACGCTGGCAACAGAAACTTGGCCTCCTTTCCCTCTTGCACTGCTAATTGCAGTGCGATGCTTCCCCAGCACCCCTGGCTTGGTGCCCCCATGGATGCCCTCCCTGCAGTGGGGGCTGAGTTGTCACTGCTGGCAGCGGGAGGGGACACTGTGGCCGCGTCGCTGCACTCTCTGCTTTGACCCCTGAACTCTTTTTACCAAAGCAAAGCCTTGTGAATTATAAATCAGGTGCTCCTGCTGAGCTTTGTGGTGCACGGAATGAAATGCGATGATTAATATTTAAGGGAAAATAAGTTAAAAGATTTTAACTACAAGGGCGAGTGTCTGACCGCAGGCTCTTTTCACATAGGGCAAAGGAAGAGCTGGGGTTTGGGGACATCAGTGGACTGGAGCCACTCTGAGCTCCTCACTGGTGCAACACAGCCCCACGTGGGTGTTAATGGCGCAGTGCCCCGGGGTTGGCAGCTAATTGGGGTGGGTCAGCAGTGACATCCCAATCAGCTGTCCCCATCCCTGGAGGTGCCCAAGGCCAGGCTGGATGGGGCCCTGGGCAGCCTGAGCTGGTGGGAGGCAACCAGCCCACGGCAGGCGGTTGGAGCTCAATGATTTTTAAGGTCCCCTCCAACCCAGGCCGTTCTGCAGTCCATGCTCGGAGAAGTTCAGGCGATGCACTCTTTGCCAGGTGGGTATATCTGAATTTCAGACCCCACCACCCAAGCCAGTCCACTACTTCCCACCACCCAGCCCTGCTCAATGTGACACCAACATCACCGCCCATAGTGGAGGTGTCCCTCCAGCAGCACCCAGCAGGATGCTCTTCCTGGCCACCCGCACGCAGTCCCATCTAGCAAGGAGGGAAATACTTACATGAGTGCAGAACCTCTCTGGTGGGTCCCCACATGTGATTCCTGCTGGATCCACTCTGACTGTCACGTAATCCTTCATCCTCATGGCCTTGGGCTGACACGCGTAGAACTCCCATGATGGGCCATCGTCGGTGGTCACCCAGGACTTGCAAATGTCGTACTGTCCCATGGCCAAGGGGAGACAGTGCAGGAGGAGAGCCAGCAGGTACAGCATGGCAGCTGCGGCCGAGCGTGGGGACCCTGGGCTGGGGACGTGCTGAGAGTCCAGGGGGAGGCAGCTGCTGGGCTAGGGGGTGCTCTCAGGTTCAGCATGGAAACTCCTCATTTACAGATGGTCCACTCTAGGGAGGTCAGGGTGAGGACAGGAGTGATCCCACGTTGTGTTCAGCTGTGGAAAGTTTCTCTCTGCACAGAAGCCAAATTTGCAAATGACTTGCTTGGGAAAGTTTTGGCTGGGATTGCTGCTCAGTGGTCAAAAGTCTTCCTTAACCTCATTTTCCCCCCCCCCTTTTATCGTATAAAAGGGCTTCCAAATCAGCATGAAAATATCTAGAGGTGACTCCAGTCAATCAATAGAAAGATCAAGTTCTGAGTCGCTGATGAAATTTGATAGGAGCAAATTGGAGAGGCTGCGGGATGGTGCTGGATCAGGTGCTCCTCGACCTTCGTGTCTGCTGCAAACGCATCACTGGGTAGAGCGCCTTAAACTGTGGTCTTCTTTGACAATTACTGGAGCTTTGGGACATAAATGTGTCAAATTGCTATAGCATCTGGGAGCTGGCAGAGAGGAGCTTTGGGGCTACAGTCCCCTTATCCCAAAGGGTGATGGGATCGGAGCCACTGTGTTGGGTGGTGGCATTGGTGGGGTCTGCGCGGTGGGCAGCGCCGTCCTCTGCTCCTGCAGTGCTGGGAGGCACCACGTGCAGTTTGTCTGTCTGTCCGCCCGTCTGTCCGCCTGTCTGTGCCTTTCGGCAATGGAGTATCGAGTTCCCAAGCCTTCAGCTGTGAGCCACACTGCTACCTGAGGTCCTGTCCCTCTCTCATGGTCAGAGCAAAGGGGGAGTTCGTTAGCGGGCTGCACCTGCAAATTGAAAGACAAATGAGCTGGGAGGGAGAGGGGGTGCAGCTGGAGCAATGAGGCCAGGGGGTCCCATGGGAAACACAGCCCACATCTGGGTCTGTGATCCCAGACACACGGCGGGGTTGGTAAAAGGGAGATATACAACTTTAATAAAAAGAAATCCATAGTAAGATGCTTATGGCTCTTCTGCTGTTTGGGAGGTTGGAAGGAGAGCTTCCCCCGCCTAAGGTATTTGATTTTAATGGCAGCTGGACAACAGTAGCCCTAATGGGTCTTCAAGAAATAGCTGGAGGTCATTAGAAGATGGAGAATATGCAGACACAGACCAGGGACAGACAGAAAATTGAACGTCTTAAGGAGATAAGCAAATAAATAAGACAGCTGGGGAGACGCATCCACCGTCCAGCATCCCCGCGTATGATTTATCTGAACAATAACATTTAATAAAAAGCAATTTGAAGTCCTAATAACATTTAAGGTTCACCCAACACAAGGAGCAATGACCTTCCCGGTTGTCATTTCAGGTGAAAACAACAATTCTGCAGTTTTGTTGCCTTTCCAATGGAGCTGTACATTTAGTAATTGCAAAACCAAATGACAAGGAACTGAAAAAGGAGAGTGAAACCCTCTGCCAGCAGAGGAGAGGAAGTGCCATAGGAGAGGTGGGAGGCACAAATCCAGAGCAGAGACTCGGCTCTCAGTTATTCCCTCTCTATTGGCTTCTCCAACTTTTCTCCCACAGTTTGGAGATGCCCCCTTCGTTCAGCACCACGCTCAGCGTTTGCTTTCTCACGAAGCTCACTTAAGGCTCAAAGGCTCCAGGTTAGCGGGTGCATCGATCCACGCTGGGGGGATTCGTAGTGCTGTGCCACTTCCCCCCTTTCCCCCAGTCTTTGGTTGAAAGGTTTCTGATTGAGATGAATGAGCTCAGAAGGGAGAAGCCATCTCTCATGCTTCATCGCTGGCTCTCAAAGAAGAGCCTATTACAGATGCATTGGACCTGAATAAACTCCCGAAGAAAGAATAGACTGGCTGCTATTTTTACATCATGAGTAAATGTAGTAAAAATATGAAAGCGGCGTGACAGAGTGTTTAGAAGGTCCCACTGACATCAGAGCTGTCTTTGCAGTTAAAATAAGTCAGCTCCTCATTATTACATCCAAGCAGTCCCAGCCAAGTGCCCAACAACTGCAGCGTGTGAGACTTCAGCACCGGGATACAGCGCTGTTAATGAGGACTCCGTCACTGTGAGGTTTATGGATCTATTTTCATAGCCGTAAAACCATATTTTGCACTTGAACGGCTGTCAGGGAAGAACCCAGGAAGAGAAGATCTATAATATCTATTAGTTTCTTGTTAAGCTCGCTAAATGTTGTAGATTCCCAGGGAAGTAATTTGCCTGGGAATTGAGAGGCGGTCAATCCCACGGGCACGCGGCACAGCGCTCCAGCAGCACCGTCCCTTTGCACAAATGGGAGCACCGTGTGGCTTTGAGATAAAGCAGCAAACCCTGAACGGGGGAGAGAGACTTTCTGACCCGAAGGCTTTGCCCTGCTTGCCTTGGTTTGGCACAGAGCAAATGAATCTTCGCCCGATAATATTAAGAAACTGCAGTTCATGGGAACAAATGCAATCGATGCTCTCTGTTTTCTTTGAGGCGTATGCAGCAATCGCAGGGGACTGATAGCCAGAGTATTAAAAACACAAAATTAGATTGTATCTCGGCTGAGCTGGTTCCTTGTTGTTTTTATTGTTATTGGATTAACACCCAATTGAAATCAAGAGACAGCACCGAGCAACAACTGAGCAGCTCTGGAATTAAGGACACAAAGTAAACTCAACGGAGGAGTTCTCAGTTTCAGAAGTTGCCTCGAAAATAAAACCCAGCCGCTGTCCCCACCGTCCCCAGCGCCGACGGAGCGCGGGTGTGCGTCCCTTCCCGTCCCCGCGGTGAGAGCCCTTCCCCGCATCCCCAGCAGCGGGGTTGGGAGCACCGCTGTGACGGAGCTGTCGGAATACGGCAAAGCTCAGAGGAGCTCCGCGTTCCCCGAAGGAAAACCCGTGCATTTCGCTTACAGCAGCCGCGCTCCTTCACGCGGTTGTGCCTCCCGACCAAACGATGCCACGGGGTTCATTGCGCGCTAAGAGAATTCGAGGTTTAGGCTAAAAAAAAAAAAAAGTGAGGAAAACGGGAAACGTGCCGCGAGCATCCCCGGCTTTGCATCGCTCCGCTTCGGAAACTCCGAAGCGGAGATCCGAAGCTGATCTCCCTCCGCCCGTTCCGTAGGGGCGAGGCGCTCCCGCAGGGCGGGGAGCGGATGGGGGTGAGGGGACAGCGTGGGGCGGCGATGGATCTCCCGTCCCCGCACCCACCCCGCAGCTCTGCGGGGCCGCGTCGGGCGCAGCCCCCGCTCCCCACCCCGCGCCCCCCAACTTTCCGCGCTTACCGGGGGGCTCTGCGGCGCGGGGCTCCCGAGGAGCGGCCAACTCCGGGGCCGGGCCCCAAGGGCGGGCGGCCGGGAGCTCGGTGCGGTGCCCGGCTCCCCTCTCAAGTTAATGCCGAGGCTGAAATCCCGTTTGCTATCACTTTCAATCACAATCGGAGCTTTTATCTCCGTGCCTGATCCGGGCTGCGTAACTTCCTCTGTGCAGCTTTAGCACACACCATCCCACCGGCGAGCAATGTGCTTCTTAAAGGTGCAGGGAGGAAATGCGGGCGGGGAGGGGAGGGAGGAGGGAGAAAAGCACCCGGGTATGGGAGGCTGTGAGCGGGGGGGGCCGGAGGGGCTGCGGGATCCGCGCGGTGCGGGGCTGGAGAGCGGCGGGCGGGAAACGGAGAACCGAGAGATGATGGAAGCGGCTGTGCCGCTCCTTTTCCTTCTTTCCCCCCCACCTTTTCCTTTTTTCCTTTTCCTCCCTCCCTTTTTCCTTTCTTCTCCCCCCTTTCCCTTTCTTCCCCTCCTTTTTCTTTCCTACCCCCTTCCTTTCTTTCCCCAGCTTTTTCCTTTCCCCCCTTTTCCTTTCTTTCCTCCCCTTCCCCTCCTCCCCCCTTTCCTTTTCTTTTTAAGAAATAATAATCACGAGATCGTGTTTCCTCAAGGAATAAGCTGTAGTCACGAGGGTTTTCCCCACACATGTGAGATATCCATGCTGTGTCCCAAATATTTTGGGGAGGTTCTGCTGGCGGAGATGCTGTAAGCAAGGCTGCGTGTGCTGGGGAAGAGGGGGTGGTTGGAATTAATAGGATAAACAAAGCAGGGACTCGGGGATGGGGAAATCAGATGGTTGGGAAATGCTTTGGTAATGGTGGAGATGCATTCTGGGATTAAACCAAGCTGAGTTTCCTTTGGTAAATGTGCAGGTCTGTGTGGTTTAGCAGTTCCTCCCAAACACAGGGCACGACTGCTGTGGGTGCTGCTCAGGAGAAGCAGTGGCAGGTGGAGATCTCAGTCCACCCATGCCAGATTCTGCCATGTGAGCCCCATTCTACCCAGGCAGATGCTGCAGGGGGGTCATTCCTACAGGTTTTTGATGTATAGATGGATAAATGGCAATCTATTTCTGGGGAGGATAACCAAAGAACCCTGCCGTCCCCTATGTACATGACCACCAAAAAATGAAGGTTCTTTCCCAACCAACAATTCAATCATTTCTAAGCCAGAAAGTGCATTGCCCAACTTGCATGTGGTTTGCAATCTCATTGACTCAGTGTTTCATGATGTGATTTACTTCGGCCCGCTGCTCCGAGGTCCTTCTATGGCTTTTCCTGTTGAAGAGTCCCTGGAAAACATACAGATCACCCTGGGAAATGTTTCCCAAATACTGGAGCAGGAGCAAGAGGTAGGGAATGATGGAGCACACCCTGCCTGTCGCTCAGCCTCAGTGCTGAAGTATGGGACAGTCTTTACCTGAAGGACTGTGATTCTGGGCCCATCTCCACTCTGGCCATGACACAGACACTTTCCACATGTTATTTCTTTGGGTTTTTTTCTGTAAATATTGTATGGCAGTGAGAAACATTAGCTGGGAATTCAAGGCTGGCGAATATTCCCGGATTTCACTTTGTGCCTTTAGGTCTTCTCTGTAGTAATGACTCCCCTGGAAATTCCCCACGTCTCACTTATTACTCCTTTATTAGTTATTATGGTACAGTAACAGGATAAAAAGGAGTTGGTATTTCATTTTCATTCCCTCTAATAGCCATGGCAAAGACCAAGTGGTGTGCTGATTATTGACATCAGAGTTAAGTGATATGCACGCATCATTAGGTTTCAATTGGAAAGAATAACAGCACAGTATGAGTCGTCACACTTCTAAACTACTTGGCATTTAAAGCAAAACTGAAGCCGTTTTTCTCAGCCCTGCGAGCTCAGAAGATGACAACTGGCACTAATATTCACACCTATGCAGGTGAGGGCTCCAGGTGCACCCCGAGGAGACCCAATGACCCAAACGCCCTGCAGAGGTGGGAGCAGCTGCTCCAGGGGCTCCGTTTGCTGCAGAGTGGGTCACCCATCCATCAGTGCTGTTCTTGCAGGAAGGAATGGGGAACAGAGTCAGCAAATGTTTAATTTGAGACCATTTACCTTCTTTTGCCCAAGAACGTGGCAAATATTTCCTGCTCAGCGTCGTTTCCTTCTTGGGGAGTTTTCCTATGGGGAGCAACGTGGCTGTGCTGCTCCTGGACGGCTGGCTCTGCCCCTCCCTCATGCTGAGCACTGCCTTCTCACACAAGGTTGAAAATCAATGGGTCTGTGCCGAGATTTAATTACCACAGCATAGGCAAGGGTGGAGAACAAGGCCCTTAATTTTTAATACAGCTTCAGCTCCCAAAGGGATCCCCGGGGCTCAAGGGCCAAATGAAAACCCATTACACGCAGGTGTAATTCTATTGACATATGCAGTCTGGCACCTGTTTGTACGAAGGCAATATTTGGCTCCCTGCATGGAAATGGCAAGCGGTGATTTTGACACGCGTGGGGGGAGAGGGAAGTGCTTTCCCAACTTGGGATGACTGAGGATGAACTGAAACAACAGAAGGCAAACGTGACACCTCGCAGCGCTGCTCCTCGGCGCCAATGTGCTTTACGAACACTCGGGCTGAGTCTGGTCCATGGAGAGAGCTCTGAGATTAGTGCCAGAATAATAACCAGCTTCACAAAGGATCTTTCATTCGGGGATACATCTTGCTGTATCACCTATAATAGCGATACGTTCTTTTTATAGTCCTTATCTAGCGATGCGCGGCCAGGGATGTCAAAGCGCCTGCCGAAAGTGAGTAAGCATTTTATTAGGTGGGAGCACAAGGCTGGTAAATGTCCTCCAGCCCAGGAGCAGGAGAGGGACCCCTGAGCAAAAGAAGCTCTCACAGTGTCTGCAGAGCCCAGTGCAGCCTGACCTGTTGTTCCAGCTGCGCCAGGACCTCTGGGGAGAACTGTGCTTGGGGGGGGTGGGGAAGGAAATGAGTAACAGCTCTCTGAAGGGGGAGCATTGGGGATGATGGAGGGGAGGGCTGTTGTGCCATGGGGTTGAACCTTGTCCTGCTGGGAGGTTTGTCTCAGCTCACCCCCCCCCGTCCCATCCCTTGTGCAGTCCTTTTGTTCTCGCTGAGGTGGATGTGAACAGATCTCCCAGAGCGATGGGAATGGGAAGGTTTGTGCTTCCCGCTGCCTCGTGCTTTGTGCAAAGGTAAGATCAGCATGCTGGAAAAAGAAGAGGGACATTGTATTTTGTAGTTCTGAGAAACACCAGAAAACCCACACAAAGGTCAAGAAACTGAGCAACAGAGGGCTGTGATGGAAGGTGGGGGGGGTTATGCTCTTTTTCTTCCTGCATCAACATCGGGGTGTAAATACCAGCACCCGCTCCTCAGCACATGCAGACACAGCCATCAGCAGAGGGAACAGCCCGGTGCCTCCATCCCTGGAGTGCTCTAAATCTTTTTCCTTAGAGCAACTGGCTGGGAAGATGGCAGAGAGCATCTGCTCCAGGAGGGGAGGCTGCTCCCTGCCTGGTGCACAAGACCTCAGATGCAATCTCTGCATTTTGCAGGGCCCCGGGTGAGTTTTGCCCTCCCTGATTAGATAACCAAAGGAGCAGTGACTGTAGTCTCCAGAGAGGAGATGCAGTCTCTTTCCTGCCAGAAGGACAGCTGGAGGGAGGGTGGGATTTTCAGCATGCGAGCACTTAGCCAGATCAAGGAAATGGGATGCAAAGCATTTTAGGCTAAGAAAGGTTGTTGTGCAGGGAAACATGAGGCTGCTGTTCTGCTGGGGAAAGAACGATTCTCCAAAAGCTCCTGCGTGCCAAACTGCAAGGCTGAACCGTGGCAGGTCACTGCCTCCTGGAGGAAAACAAGCATGACAAGTCAGAAAAAAGCCCATCGTCGTCTCTGCTGAAAAACTTTGATCATTTAAATATTATTGATGCTCATTTACGCCGGGGGAGACGGGCTGGGTGATGGGAAGCGCTTCACCTTGACACGGGGAAAATATGTTGTTTTCTGTGCCTTGTCTCTTGCCTTGTCTTTTGTTTCATATATCAAATCAGAGCTTAGCCGAGTGAATCAGCTCGGGAAGCATTGAAGATTTATTTGATTTTGGGGAAGGTAGAGCTTTCCTTATCTTTCCCATCTGTGGGGGAGTAAGCACGGATAAAAACAGGAGGAGCTTCTGAAGGAGGGATCTATAATTAACAACCCCTCTGAAAGGGGAACTTTCCTTTCGACTTACTATTCAAATGGAAGTGTTTGAGAGTACACGTTTTTGGCTCTGGGGATCTCGCTTGTATCCTTGCCAGAGCCCTGCGAATCCCCTCGTCCCCTCCTCAGAGTATGCGTGTGCTTTCAAACAGCCCGTGTTGGGCTGGGAGCAGCAGAAGGTTCCCAGGGACGGCCCCAGCACTGCCCCTCTGCATGGCACAGGGAAACGGGGATGGGAAGCAGCTCCCAGCCTACAGCCTGGAGCTGGGAGGAGACGCCTTCCAATTCTTTTTAACCCGAGGAAGGGATGTGTCACTTCTAACGGAGCTGACAGCAGCAGGGAGGGTTTTTAGGTTAGTGGTTGAAGAACAAACTTGTAATGAGTGAAGTAATTGAATAAATGCTGACAATTTGATGTGGAAAATGCATAATCAGCTAGCTCGGGAAGGTTGACTTGTTCTTTTTTTCTCTCTTCTTTAGCACTGGAATAAACATATTTCTTCTCTTCCAAGCAGGTGATGTGTTCAGCAGCACAAAAAACAGCAGATTTCTGCACATGCTTCCCTCCCAGGCACGCATGTGCTGATTGCCAAATAATTGACCCAGTTATGCTAATATGCTGTTTGCTTCACTGGAACTTAATAAATACATATATAATCAATCTTCACACTTTTTCTTGAGCCTCGCACCGGTTCGATCAGCTGCTGCTTCAGTAGTTTTGCTGGCTCCAACCCAAGAAGCAGAGCCGTACCCGTGCTGGAGGGAAGAGGGGGCAGTCCCCTGGGTAGGTGCAAATGAGGCCACACCAGGGAGCTCTGAGAGCTGATCTTGCAGGAATAACTGGGAGCAAAACTGGCTTCGCAGATCCCGAACACAGCCTGTGAGTTGCGGACGTGGTCGGTGGAGCTGACGTATGGAAGTGCAGTGACTTTCCCTACCCAGCCATCATCCCAGCCTTGTGCAGATGGAAACTCAGCGAGTTTCTTGTCATCAAGCCCCCGGTTTCAGTCTGACAATGGGAACAGCATCATCTGTGTCATGTATGTTGGAAGCAATGAATAGAGAGCTGAGCTCACTCATCTATTTGCATTCTGAAGATATGCAAAAAAAAACTGTCTTCTTGCTTACTCTCCTGCCTACTCAATATCTGTGAAACAAGGAGGAGAATATGGGCTGCCTTGTACTTCTGATCTCAGTGCCCTTGAATAAAGGAGCAATTGCTCAGCGCAGCCTTCAGGGATGAGTGTGAGCTTCAGAGCTACGACGGCAACAAAAGCTCTCCATCAGTGCAGGCTGGTGGGCAAAAGGCAGCTCCTGGATGAGGAGTGCTCATCATCATGGACACCTTGACTTGGTGTCATTAGGGCACCTTCTCCTCTCCACATCCGAATCAGCACTTGCATCTCTGGGGCACGTAGGTCTGACCTGCCAACTGTTAAACGAATTACAGCGCGCTCCCCCCAGACTATTAGCATGGAACAGCACACGTCCACAGGAGAGACAGGCTGAGGACACAGCAGTTCTGAGAACAACAAGCCGTAGGAGACTTTCCTTTTGGATGGAGTCGAATGAATCGGCATTGGGCTGCGACTCCACACTCGGGGTTTGCCTCATCACTCAGCAGCTCACGGATTATCTTCCTTTTAATTTGAACAGCTACTTCTCCTCCAGGTTATAGCTGTCTCAAGCAGAAGAAGCGTGATCCAGACCGGGCTTTAAGGGCTGGAATTTACATGCTTTTTTCTTATGCTTTCTGGTATTAATTTCATATGCAGTGGGAAAGCAATATCCTGTCTGTCACTGCAGAGGAAGGGCTGTGCATGCGTCTATGCACAGTCACTGCTAACTGTTGAGCTCTTTCACTCAAATTTCGTTTTTGTGAAGATTCCTAAATTAAAGCAAAAATCAGCTGCAGAAATGATGAATGTGAGCTACCAGCAAGGCGAAATCAGGAGATGTTTTCTCTTGTTTTCGTAACTCGTGGTCTTTGTGTGTAAGAGTGGATTGCATGGCAACTGCATTCACACTTCTCTTTAATAAAAGATCCTAGCAGATGGACCCACTATTAACGTGTATCCCCCAGATTTGCATATTTCGTATTCATGCCAAGATGGCACTGAGCACACGCGGGATGAACGAGGCCGATACCAACACAACTGCACCAGATTGATGCTGCCATCGAAGGGCATTGTCCCAGCACCCCTGTTAGGAATCCAGTTTTGGTATGAGTTATTAATTTTATTCAGCTCCTACTGGAGTCAAATTCAGGTCTTCCAAATACAATTGGACAGGGCTCTTAGGTACTACAAGTTGATGAATATGTAATAAATCCCGAGAGAGAGGGTGAAGAAACAGCATTTGCATCTAAACTGTGAAGAATCCTGTGCTGGAAGTGTGCGGGGCTCCAGGTTTGGTGCAGCGTGTCGGCTAATTGGGGCCCACTTGAAATTCAGCTCTTATCCAAGATCAGGATCTGAGTTTCTCAAAATTCCGGTACAATCAAATCTCGTTGGAAGACGAGCCTATCTGTAATATCTCATCAAACATTAGGCATTACAACGTGGCATTCCGGAGCCCAAAATATATTTGATCCCATTGTTCCAGACCATTAATCCAACACGGTGCCGCACATACTAATAGGATCAAACATTAGGAAATATTTATGAATGGGCATTGTTTTGACTGCAAAGATTGAACACAGCAGGCTTTAAATACAGAAGATCCTGAAAAGGGAAACTTTATCATCTCCCATATATCTGGTGCCAAATTCGGAGATAATTTTAAATGCATCTTATGTAGTTGGTGCTTGAGTAATTTACACCTCCTTCCAACTCCCTTCAGCGTGTAAATTACACCTGCTCCCACCTATATTGGGTCTGACCCATTGCACCAAGGATAGTAATGAAATCGTGTAGCACCAGATAATGCACTTTCTGTCGTTGCAGGAGGGAGGCAGAGGGACTGTGTGCAAGCAGAGCAGTGGTGCTAGGGGTTAACAGAGCTTGAAAGTATGGTGGCTTCTATGAGGTGCTGTGCTCTGTGAGTGCAGTCCTGGGTGGAAATAAACTACTGCTCACCCACACGGGCTCTTGTGCTGTGCAATTTCATAGAATCATAGAATCATGGAATGACCGGGGTTGAAAAAGACCGCAACGATCACCTAATTTCAACCCCCCTGGCATGTGCAGGGTTGCCAACCACCAGACCAGGCTGCCCGGAGCCACACCATGCTGCGTGGGTTTCAGATGCGGTGAAGTCATTTCTGGATGCTGGCAGCTTTGTCCCTTCCTTCAAGGAACGTGGCTCACTGGGCATGGTGCCGATGGGTTGGACTTTGCGACGACCTTTACCAACCTTCACGATTCTATGATTCAGCAGGGACAGAATTGTGTTAGCTAGCTCCAATGGCAAGGCATTAATGTATATGGTAGTCCCACAAGCTGTGGTTTTATGGAGAATAAATCATGTTGAAACAATCTCCTTTTCCTGTGACAGGGCAGCAGGTCTCAGAGAGGGGAGAAGCTGGGGCTGGTATAGATCTTGACTGCAGTCAGGCTGTCAGTATTCTGTTGTATGGCATTCCCATGAGAAAAGTAGGGAGGTACAGTCCAGGAGAAATGCTTTCAGGTCTATATAGTCCATCTCCTACCCTGGGGGAAGGAGATGGAGCAGGTAATCTCTCAAGATCCCTTTTTCTCTTATTCCCTGTGGCTCTATGCATATTTTGTACCGAGGTGATATTTATACATATATATTTGTATATTTATATACTTGTACTCTTTTATCAGCTGCTTTTTGATGAAGTGGAAGGATGGCTTGAGCAGGGTGCTGCAGGCTCTGCCATTACCCAGTAGTCTCCTTAGTGAGCAGGGCAATGGAACGCAGAGCAGACTCATTGCATCTGCTGGCAGCGCCAGGCTGAGAGGGGCTGCAAGAGCTCTCAGAGAACGGGAGAAAGATGCAAAATCTTGACAAACTGAAGAAGCAGTCTGGAAAGAGTAGATTGACATTCAAAAAGGACAAGAGCAAAACAGAATGTACTGGAACTATCGAAACGTATGTCAGGAAATGGCTGCGTAGGCAGCATTTCTGTGGAGTGGGGGTAATGTTGTGGGCAACAAATTAACCCTGAGCCAACTGTGGTGCCCCGGAGTGAGAACATCAGTGCTGACATAAGGATGTGTAAACAAAAAGCGGAATGCTGCTCTGTTTCCATCCTTACAGAGCATTTGGGAGGAGCCGTTTTGGTCATCAGACTTCCAGAAAAATCTGGAAAATAGAGAAGAAAGATCGGAGTTCTAGAAAACAAAACTGCTGAGAAAGGGTTGTAGTCAACTGCTTATGGCTGAGCAAAGATACAGTAATGATCCCGCAAAGTGTAAAATGCTGCAGAAGTAACAAACTGTTGTCCATGTCCACAAGGGTAGAGCAGATGTAGTGGGCTTGAGCAGCAGCAGATAGAATTTGGGTTAGATTTTAGGGGAAAATGTTCTGTTTACAGGAATAGCTGACAACCAGGACAGATCAGACTCTCCTTAAAAGCCTCCAGTGATGAACAGGTTAGACAAACACCTGTCAAGAACAATTTAGGCAGGGTTGGTCCTACCCTGGGGGAAGGAGATGGACGAGGTGACCTCTCGAGATCCCTTTCCCTCTCATTCCCTGTGGCTCCGTGCATATTTAGTACGGAGAAGGCACTGTGAGCGGAGAGCTTGGTTCTACATCAATGTTTTACATTGAAATTGAGAAGTTGGGTTCACTTGTCAGCCTGTTGTTGTTTCAGCTCAAGTCTGACTAATTTCAGTTGAATACCAAATTATAAATCGCAGTGATGGGCGTATGGGGGATACCTGGGGAGGCAGATGCTGAAATCCATTCATCTATCGATGGCATTGAGGGGAGCATTTCATTTAGAGCAGCATATACTTATTTTTAAATACGTTTTAAGAGACCCTTAGAACACCTTTGTTTTACCACAGCACAGGACTCCTCCTGCTCGCTGATTGGTGGCACATCCCTAAGCAGGCATGGAAAAAAACCTGCTGTTGGCATTCGTGAAAGGCACGGGACGGAACCACACGCTACCGCAATGGAAGGAAACCATTGCCTTTTTAAATGAAGTCAGGCAGTGGTCTGGCTGCCAATTAATGAACACATTACTGTTAAGTGATAGCTTTGGAAAGGAAAAAAAAAAAAAAGATGTTCCTGAGTTCTCCTAATGGCTCTCACTGCCCTCTCCTCCAAGCATTATGCTTATGGGAAGCAGGGCCCCTCCAGCAGTGGTAAGAAGGCCTGGCAGGGAATGGGGATCCTGTTCTGTAAGTGCAAGGGGCGGGGGGTGATCTAAGGCAGCAGAATGCAATTCCACAAATTAATTTGCTCCCAGCCCAAGGGTTAGCACTAATTTTGCACTAAGTACCAGGAGAGCTTTAACGGCCACAAATAGCAAACACTTGCGTTTTCACTCCGTCCCACTCCGAAGCCCAAACTGCCAGGTTTACAGTGCCCTCTAGTATCGCTCTGGAGCATTAGCTTTCCTGTGCCACCTGCTGAGCTGCCACACCGTGCAATCCTTGCTCACCACGGCGGATTTTCCATCGGCACTTTGCTACTTTGGCACCCGGCTGCACCGCTGCCTCTCAGGTGGGAGGAGGGACGCCTTGGCTTTCATCCCGCTGCAGCAGTCCCACTGTTTTATGCTAAAAGTGCTCTGCTTAGAGGGTTGTATGTGGTTACTGACAGTTTGTCAAAGAGATAATAATGATAACCGGCCTTAAAATGGGCACGGCACCCACAGCTGCACTGCATCACCGCGAACCGGCAAAACACGCACTTAGAGAAGGAGAGGGAAGGACAAAGTAGAAAAACCTGAGTCATAGGAAAGCCATCCAACGTTACCCGGGACCACATCCCAGCCAGCTGAGGTCTCTTCTTGCAAGGACTTCTCCGAGCTGCGACCTTCAGCCCTGTTTGGATGGCTCAGTGGAGCAGATGCGGGACAATTCCCCAGTGGGTCGCAACGCAGCACCTGCTGCAAGAGCGGGAGGTTTGTAAGGCAGCTCTGAAGCTTGCAGCTGCTGCAAGAGCCTGTGGAGGCTGCTGGGTTGAGATGGGGACAAGGCTGGGCAGGGATGCTCACATCGTGCCCACCTCACCCGCAGTGATTTCTCTGATGGGCAGAACCAGGCAGCAGGTGAGCTCTCGCAGGCACAATCAAGGTGTTGGCAAGTGGAATTTATAAGCCTACATTAACTGAGCAGATTAAACAAGGCGCTGCTAGCATCCACGTTCAGATTTTTCCCATTGTTTTATATGGCTGCCAGCAAGAAACTGTTACCAACAAAAGCTGGCATTAAAATGTACCTCTTCTAGCGCACATCATAATGGACATATGCACTTCACATCTCAGTGGTGTTCCTTCCTTTGAAATATGTGACCAAAGGAGAAAGCTTCCTGCTGCCCGGGCCTCTGCTCCTTGTGGCTGTTTGCTGGGCTGTGGCTGCAGAAGGCACTCGAGCTGCCTTTCCTTGGCCACATAGCAGAGGGCAAAGCCTGGCTGAGAGCAGCCCGTGCTCGTCTTTGAGGAGATAAACAGTTCTTCCTGTTTGAGAGGGTAACATGTTTATAGGTGAAAACACGTGGAATGGGAACAGGTGTGTCAGAAGGACAGTAACAGGTTAGAAAAATGCAAGTTAAGAAGCGTAGAAAGAAAGAGGAGCCCTAAGATGAAGCCTCTGGTATACGTCTGAGGGCTGAACTGAGTCTTATCACTGCTACTGACTTTCAGAAACTGCCCATGTGAGACAGTTTTCTGTCTCTTGTATAACAGGTATGTGTGATACATACAAATGTATTTCTTTTCCTAAGAGTCACTGCAGGGCAGAGGGACAAAGAATGAAGCACTTAATGGAATAACCTGAAAAAAGTCTCATCCTCCCCCCCCCCCCCCCCCCTTAGCTCTCAGCATGCAAACAGCTTCTGGAGCACAGGATGGAAGCACTGTTGTATCAAGTCAGATTCTTCTTCCTCGGAACACTTTCTTGCCCTCTCATGTACTGTGCATTCGATGTAAATACTGAACTTTCATCATTGCCAATGTGATTCCCGCACACGGAGCCACAGGAGTCTGAAAGAAGAGGTCTATAGCCCTGCTGCTTTACATTCTAACTCCTGCTACGGGTGCACTAGAAATGGAGAGCTACCTCATTCTACATGCAATATGCAAGTAGTTTGACAGGGATGTCTCCTTACAGCTAAAGTGTCAGCTCTACCTGGATGGATTGGGGGTCTTGAAAGGCTCTACACAGCTCTGCATCATCGTCTGTAAAAACTTCAGTAAGTATCTTAAATTCCTTGCACAGCAATACAAGCAACTGCCTCAGCTTCTCAAGGGCACTGTACCTTTGATAATGAATATATTTAAACAAAAGGCACTGGGGGGGCAACCTTTGCTGAACATAATAGAATGCAGCTTTCTGCTTTCATATTTCACAGGACGTGAAGGTTCATCATTTATTGAAAATAAGCTGTGGACCACTGGTATCGTGCTGTCTGGGTCTCATCTTCAGAGTGCAATGCCTTGGCAGTGAAACTACAAGGAAGTGCTTTTCTCAGACACAGCCCCGCGTTCAGTATTCTCCAGGCTCTTCCCTCACTTTTGCCCTGCTCCATTACAGCTTGTTTTGTCAGCTGAGGAACTTCTGCAAATCTGTTTTCTCCTTTCTATTTGAAAATTATATCCTACGTAGGAGCGAATTTCCATAAGCCTTCGGGACTCGAGATTTATTGTTATTCCTCAGTGGCCAACAGCCAAATTAATTTGATTAGAGTGCAGCTCTCGAGAGGCAGTTTTGAGGGAAGCGGAGTCCAATCACGAAATATCTGGGATCAGCAAATGAGCAAAACCTCCTCCCCCTCCCCCCCACCACCCCGGGCAGCATTCAGTCCCTCCTTCACGAGCTGAACTCGCCGCGCACCAGCGGCATCTCCAGCTATTGCCTCACCTGTCACAAGACATCTTCATTGCAATGGAAGGACCAAAGCGTGCGCTGCCGCGGAGCTCACAGCCCACAATAATAGGCGCTGCTAAACAAACCCCGCAGGGGGTATCAGTGAGCTGATGGGAATGAGGCAACTGAATGTCAAACCCCAGGCGCAAGCACCCGACAAAAGGGTCTGAAAGTGGCAGCTGGTCCCTGCCCTGTGGTTACCAGCCCACGCTGAACAATAGTGGGGATGGGGGGCTTTGAATGAGGCATGGAAATAGGAAACAGTGTGCCGCGGCGCTAAAACAGCCAGGAGAATCATCTGCTTGTGGGACAGCTCTTCTGTCTGCAGTTGATCTCTGAGATCCGGGCTAACTCATGCACTGGGCAAGCTCCCAGAGGCCGAGGCCATCAGATCAATGGGCTGCACTCCCATCACCTTGCAATGCGATATTTGCAGCTCTCACAAACTGCTGGGGCTGCTGGGTCAGTGTCCTGAGGATGGATCTCAATGGAAACCATCCGTGCTGCAAACATTGTTTGGGCAGTTCAGGAGCTCTGTTTCCCCGGAATCAATACAGGATGAATGCAGTAGCGTTCCACCGGAGGCTCTGGGAGAAGCCAGCTGTAAGATGAGATATGGAACTGAAGTGTACTTGTAATACCTCCTTGTAATATTTTAACAATTCAGCCACAGCTTTGTAAGGCAGATGACGAGCTGTGCTGCATTAAGCAATGCTGGCCAGAGTAACCGAGTCCTCTCGCTCTGAACCTTGCCCCTCTATTTTTATTTCTGTCTAATATTCCTGACTTGAGATCTTGCATGGTGTTGCAACGCATAATTGAACTCCTACTATTTTCCACTGCAGGCGTGGCTGCATTTGGTTTGGGGTGGAATTTCTCGGGAGAGCTTAATCTGCAAAAAACACTGTGTCGGTGCCAACTATTAATTGCTACTTCTCTATTTTTAAGCTGAGAACCAATGGCTGCAGGGATGAAGTTGGCCTGTTGGCTCTGAGTTATTAAACACACCCTGTTGAAGAGCAATTTGCTCTCCTCCTTTCAACTTTTGCTCTTGGTTTATTTATTTACTTATGCAGAGGAGCACAGCGATCAGATTCTTGATCTTCTTTATTTTTTCTCATTGTGAATTGTTTCCTAAGCACCAAAAGATAATTTAAGGTCTTTGTTCCAAACATCAGCATCCCTCCTCAGTGCTGGTCCCCAACCGTACTCACATCTATGAATCCATACAAAGAGCCCTGAGGAGTAATACATAACCCAGTGGTGCAACAGGCCAGGAGACAAAAAATAGCCCATTAAGAGGACAATGCTAATCAATACAAATAGCAAAGACAAAGATTTTAAAAGCATCTCAATGAAGTCAGGAGCAATCTTAGCAGTCAGTCAATGAAAACCCAAGTGTGCCAGGGAGGAGACTGGGGGGCAAGTCAAATGGGCAGAGAGGAGAGGTTCCTTCTTAGCAGACTCAGACAGGTTACCTCCCCAGGGTGCAGGGCATGTCCTGGCTGCAGCTCAGTGAGGTGGAAGGAAGAGCAGCACTTGAAGAGGTGAAATGCTGACAGCACACAGGAGAGGTCATTTCAGTCTCCTACTTGCCTCTGCTGTTCCTTAGCTCTTCCAAACACGCTTAGGATGTGAGCAGCAGGGTTACAGATTACCCTGTGTCAAAGCACCCATGCTCAGTCTTCCCCTTCTGCTTCCAGACTAACCAATTTTCAGGATAGAAGGCACTGTGGTTTCATTCCCTACCTGGCAATAACTATTCTACCCAGGAAGATGGCATACTGAAGTGGTTCTGTCTCATCCCCATGAGTAAGGTTCTGGATTTGGTACCAGGGTAGCAGTTTGCACGTATTGCATGAGCAAGTCCTTAACTCTCAGAAGGAAACTCTGGGAGGACTGAGCATCTCTTCACTCTGTGTCGCACAGAGCCCAGCCACAAAGGCATCAACACTGTGGAATTAGTATCAATAAGGCAAAATGGCAATCAAAGTTTTCCACCTTGTGCAGCAGAACTGGCAGAGGAGGCAGGATGCTTGGCTGCTGTAGCTCTGCCAGTCCTTGGCCTCTGTTGAAACTGCTACAAAGGCAGAAAATCACTTCAGCTAGCACTGAAGGAAGCAGCAGCACTATGGAGCTGCACTGGGATCGTTAGAATGGTTAATATTCAGCAGGCATATTGCTAAAAAGACAGTGCATGCTAAGGAAAAAAAAAAAAAAAGAAAGCAACAGAGATATAAACAGTGACAGTGGGATTTTTGTAAAGCAGATAGCAAGTATCCATTAAGAGTGGAACCAATGGCACAGCACATTGCTGTGAGGTCAATGCAGAGTGGTTGTGAGACCAGTCCTAGGCAATCTGGGCCATATTTAAGACCATGAATTAGAGATTAAATGCTTTTTATTGCTTTGCTGGTCCTCCAAGGATGGCTCCTCTACTTTGGCACACAATATTCCTGCCAGGGTGGCACTGAGGCTTTGACTGGGGGTCCAAATGAAACAGTACTTCTGCCCACACATACAAACAGATTTTTTTTTTTTTGCAGTTAACCTCATTTAATTCGTTAAAAAAAAACAAGTCAGAACTGAAGAAACTCTTGGGATAGGCCTTCAGCTGGAGATATTGGCTGCCATCATCAATGCAATGCAGCTGTAAAAGGAGTTCTCAATGTATACACAGACCGTAGTCCAAAATGTGCTATCAGGCAGAAAAAGCAAATCCCTGTGAAGGGCCACCTCTTGCTACAATGCAGGTCTTTTCTATAATAGAGTCAGCTCTGATATAGGGCTATTGCTGCACTGCGAGCTCCAATAAATATTAATGCGTCAAACTGTATGCCACCTCTATTTTGGGATGGAGGCAGAAGACAGCCTTACAGAGGATGAGTCGCAGCCCTGCTAGGGAGATAATGCATTCCCAGGGCTTCTCTTAGGAAATGTTTACCTTTGCAATGATTGCACCCTGCATTTCTCCAAAGAATCAGCCCCAATTCCATTTCATTCTATGAAAGAAGCACGAGGTCTGCCCGTGCTCATGGCTTTCTGGGGGTGATGTCTGCACATCTGCCCCAATTTCCACCCAGCATTTTGTCCTGCTGCCCCTCAAGGTCATTCCCTACCAGTCGTGTGTTCAAAGCCAACCAACCCACCTTATAAAAAGATGCTGATATTTACACGGTATTTCTTTCTTGTGGTGTAATTGCTCTACAAAGAAAATGAAACATGAATATATATGTGTGTGTCTTATTAGATAATCCTTTCATATTCCTGCCTGCATCGTGACTCTGTATTTAATGTCTTACCTAAGCACATCTGTTAGTATTGCTAGACCAAACATCTGAATGTATGCTTGCCTTTAGACATAACATTATTCTAAACGCAGGATACCAATGTAAATAAATATTACACTAAATATTTATGTTTAGTATCCCATGTAACAATAGTTGATCAAATATTTACCAGCCTCCTTACCTGCACTCTTGTGGGCATAGCTGCATTGCTGCTTATGCTACGGAGTGCTCTTGTGGTTGAGGGAAGCTCGCTGTTACAGATTCTGCAGCAGCCTTTCCATGAGGCTCTCATTAATGTCAAGCTAGGTGTCTGTGGAGCAGCAGGGTGTTTCTGAAGCGCTGGGATGCCATGCACAGTGTTACGCTGGAAAAAGAAAAAAAAAGGAAGAGAAAGCAAAAGCAGCCTCTGTTTGTTATGAGCCCTGATCATCGGCTTCAGCTCACAATATGTTGGTGAAAAAGAACTGTATCTGTAGAAAGGTGGTTTTGTTGGGGAATAAAACTCTCAGGTTAGGAGGCAGGAGAGGGTCAGAAGAGCATTGTGACGCAGTGGGGCTGAGAAGTGGATGAAGGTCCCACTCCCTCTGAGTACAGACTGAGGAGGAAAGGGGAGTATGTGCTGCTACCAGGAGGATCCGGGCAGATTTAGGGCTAATTCCAGCTTCGTTACACTTACTGCCCTGCCAGCAAACACTGCTGCTGCTGTTTGCTCAATATAGATTCCAGCAGAAATAGTTTTCCTGCAATTAGTCAGTGACGTAACTGAGTATTTAGGCAATCTTAGGTGGCAGCAGTCACAGTTCTGCCTCCCTCAGGTCCATCTCTAAGCAAAGTTTCGTGTTCTCATGACGCAGAAGGGCTGCGTTTCCCAACAGCAGGCAACCAGCTTTGGAAAAAGTCATCCTAGAAGAATCCCAGCAGAAATGATGCTGTGATTCGAATATAATGGCAAAAATGTACCTAAAAGCCTCGTTCGTTAAGCTCACCGCTAGCTCAGCTATTAACAGAAATACGACAGGAATGAGGAAGAAACTCAACTTCTTGCTTTTCGTGGTGGATTTCAAGCAAATAATCTCAGCTGCAATAGGCCAATGTGGTTGCAACTTCATTCATTTCAAAGAAATTGGCTTTTCTGGGTCAAACGTTGACACTGGAGAAGATCTGGCCTCCCACTGCACAGCAATGTGGTGTCAGCCAGCAGGGCTGGGGCTGAGCTTGGTCAGGAAAAGGAGACTGCAATGGAAATGAACCGAAAAAAAAAAGACCTCAAAAGAAAGCCATTAAGTGCTTTTTCATCCTAACTAAGTTCATCGTGAAGGGTGGTTGGGAAAAGGGGTAATATGAGACTTTCTTATTGAAAAAAGTATCGATTGTTAGGAATCAATAGCATTAAAAAGCTGTGGCTTAAGCAGCAAGCTTTGAAGGACTCCACGAGCTGTTCCGTTCCCTGCCTGTTCTCCTGCCAGAACTTGGATAGCTTTCACCTGCAATCCAGCAACTGCGGTGATGTGATGGTGGCCAATATATATTAAAAAAATTAAGGTGTCAAGTGTGAGTTTTATTACCTCTGCAATCAGATGCACTTCCTTCACTCAGCTCATTTGCAATTAAGTCCAGCTGTTCTCAGTAGAAAGGACTCTTCCAAGGAAATTTCTGTAAAAAGTAATGGGAGGATTTTCCTTGGTGTTTTGTTGCAAATATTGTTTTCCTAATAGGCTTGTAGAGGGCTTTGCCTTTTTATTCAGTGGGCAAGAGGGTATCTGTCATTTTTTCAGGCATTAGAAAATGAATAGGTCCTAGGTGCTAGGGCCCGTAACATTTATAAGGTATTTTCACTGTATTGCAATAGAGGGCTTTAAACTTGAAGGAAGGTGTCCCTGCCTACAGGGTTGGAACTGGGTGATCTTAAAGGCCCCTTCCAACCCAAACCATTCAACAATTTTATGATTCTATGAAGGAAAGTTTTTGAGGTCTTATTTGTTTGGCCTGCAGAGGTTTTGGTTTACATACATAGGGCTGTTTGTTAACTGACAAATCAGACAGAACTGGATCGATGTTCTGTATTGGGTTGCTCCTGTCTAAAATCGGGTATGACAGCCAGAGAGTGGCACCAGGCTGCAGACTTCAGAGCATGATCCTTCGTGTCAGTGTCATAATGCAACATCCCACAGCAAGGGCCAAAATACGGCACCATGAGCTCACAAAATTGCAGTCCTTGGAGAGTCTTGTTTGGCTTTTAGGCCAACGATGAGAATAACACACTTTTCTACCTTCTTGCTGCTGTGTCTGAAAGAATCTTTTCCCTTTTTGTCACTCAGAAGCAGCTTAGATGTATTTTTTCAAATCTTCCAGCAATCCTTTTAGCAACATTCCCAATCTGGGTGCTGCTGTCGCACTGCTGAGCGGAGCCTAAAATAAAGCAGTGAGATTTGTGCTTATTGACATTATTTTAAGATGGAATGCTGAGGCATTAAATACGACAAAATGAAAGGGAAACACTGAGACATGAAGGATAGGAGATACTGCTATTGTGGGTTTCTTTTCACCCAAGCAGAAATAAGACTCCTTCTCTAATGGTGAAATACGACCTAGCTCTTGCAGAGGGAGTAATCTGCTAATTTGTTTAATGTTGTTATCTGTGCAGGAAAGCCTTGCAAGAAAAAGAATAGAGCATGGAGCAAAAGTGCAGGTTATTTTTGGAGGCAGAGTTCAGCCACTCCTTATTCCTGAAGGCAGTGACCGTGTTCCTGTTCTGGCAGCTGTGAATACTGAAGAGAAAACGACGACTCCTGATTGTAAGCTGTGTTATCGTTGCTATCTTGGCTTGCATTGCAAAGAGTGAAAGTAATGTCCTATCAACGAAACCCTTCTGCTGATGCAGTGGAAGTCCTTCTGCTAGTACAGTATATTCGAAGGACCAGAATGAGCTGCAGCAGAAGAAATATCCTGTTGCTAGTATACTCATATAGCTACCTTGGCAAACCTTCAGGCTGTAGAATCCCACCTCCCATGTCTGCAAATAGCAGGAGTTAGCTGGCACAATTTGAAACAGTTCTCCAAAATAGCGTAGCAGATCAAGTTATAGAAGAAATCTCTGCTGAACATGTATGTTCCCATGTACAGGCTTGAGAACAGATTGATTAATCAAAAGGTTTTGGATCAGTCAGAGCTTGCTGCAGAGGGATGTAAAAAGATGAGGTCTCTGAGAGAAGATTGGCTTTTACAGAAGAGATTACAAAACGAACCTCAGTAGCACATGATTAACGGGGGAAGGAGAGAACAACTTGAATTTCATGCTTGAGGTGAACTTCTAGTTATGTGTTTTACTTGTTCAGCTTGCTTGGTTTTGGTTAAGTCGCCGTCTCTAGGATAAGGAATGCACTTTTCAGTTGGAGGTATTTCCTGCAGATGAGTCTTAATGTTTGCTGTGCTATGAATTCATCAGCTGGGTCTCCCCAGCAGGAGTGGGAGGAAAAAGCAGGGAGCACAAGAAATTAAATGTTTGCTTTTTTGAAGAAATGCCTAGAGCTTGCCTCTCCTTCTCCTGATCCGTAGGCTTTAATAGGCAGCGCTCAAAGAGGGAGTGCCCAAAGCCACCACAGGGATTGTGGATAAATGATGGTAACACGAAGGTCTGTTGCAACTCTGGAATGAATAGTATTGACCTGAATGACATCGTGTCCCACTGCTCCAGTGCTGGGTTGTGTTGCTTTATTGGGTATGTAGTTGTTAACGCTGTGCCATGGAGATGTACACCCAGATGAAACTATGAGAAGGTCCTTTCCTCCTGCAATTTCGTTAAGCTCTTCTTTGCTCCAGTTTTTGCTGTATTTAGCATGGTAGTTAACAAAGGTTTCATGGAGAAACATCCAGTCACGAGGGAATAAAAGATGAAACAGGATTTCTGTGCTTCTCCTACCAGCTAGCAGGATTCCAAGGAGAACACAAAGCACTGTCTCCGTGCTCATTGGCACCACTTGTGTGAGGAAGCTGCATGCAGAGCTGAGGCTGCACGGTCTGCTCATTCATTGCAGTCCTTTGCATGCTTCTTTTCCTGCCTTCATACTTGAGGCCGATACACAGATGCTTTAAAGGTGTCTGGGTCACATTTCAGCTGGTTTCTGGTAAGGGAAACAGCACAAATGTACATTTTTCACTCCATAACAGAGCAATTGCTGTAGGAAGCTGGAGACCTGGTCTTGGCTGTTCCCCACATTAAGTGCATTTATGGTTTGTGAGCTGTGATCCATCAGGGAGGTGCATGACAGCTTCTGGAGAAAGCTTTCTGGGTCTCTTAAGGATTCCCGCAAGCATTATTCAGTCATCACATTCACAGCCTCTGTATCAGCACTTACCGCTGGGTTTGGCTTTAGCGAAGAAGGGCATCTATAGAAACCTGGCTCTGTTTAAAATAGCAGATGTGCTTGAGACAGGAGACTGGGTTCCAACACAGCGCTGTTTGTGAACAAGCAGGTTCCACCTCGCATCTCAATGTGGTGTGGTTTGGGATTTTTTTTTACTTTTATTTTTTCCAGCTTCACTCTAAACTCAGAAGGTGACCAGAATTAATTCTTCTTCCATACATAAAAAAATCATGCATGGAGTTTTGGAATTGGAACGTCTGAACCCTCCTGATAATACTTTCAATTCTCAGACATTTGCCTTCTGACATTCAGAAGACAAAGGGAATCTTTCCATGACGTCATGAGCATCCTCATGAGAGCACACGAGAGCAGCTTTGCCACAGGAGCTTATGGAAACTTTGGGACCTGCGTGGCACTGTATGAAAATTGTTGAGCCACGGCCTGAACCACTGATTGAGCACTTGGGGAAAGGACCGGGTCAGCCCTGGGAGCACAAGTGGAGGCAATTCAGCTGTGTGACCTGAAGGGGTGAAGCCTGGCTGCACCTCTCTTAGATCCCATTTAAGGGATGACTGCCACTGGGGAAGGATCTCTTTCTGGAGATCGTTCCTTGGCGAGGCTTTCCCCTGTAAACCTGGAATCTTCTGATATGGGTGAGAAATCTTCTTCTCTTCCTTTATAGCATCTTTCTATCATACTGGTCTTTTCATCTTTACTTTCCCATGGTATTGATCTGTCCAATTGCTACAGGAACTTAATGCAAAAGATCTGTCCCTTTGATACCTGAAGTCTCCATTGACATCTGGTGCATTGAATCCAGTTCCCGTAACACTTTGTAGACTGAGCTACACAGGGAAACTCTGTTGTCTGCTGCTCCCTCTTCCTGGCAGGAAATGCCTGGTGTCCATAAGCAAATTACCTTCTAGCAGTTTATCTCATCACTTCAAAGGAAATAATTAAGCAATTTAGAATGAAAACAAGATTGCTTGGCACAACTCTTGCCTTCTCCTTTTGCATTTCTTGCAGCAGTTGGGCACAGACAGAGCCAGGTGCCTGCGCACAGCTGAGCCCCACACCCAATCAATATCAGAAGAGATAAATCAGCTGCAATTGACTGCAGGCTGCACTGCCACTAAGTGACGATGAAAAACGATCGCTACTTGAATACACTGCATTTTTATCTTTAAATCTTTCAATAGACGCCGTGTCAATAACAGAGCACTAAATAATCTCCAAATAGAAGTAGAATCTTTTCATTCAGTCTTTTTTCTTTCTTTCTTTTCGTTGTTGTTTTGTTGGTTTTTTTTTTTTTTAAGAGGGAAGAAGGATGTCACTTTTATTTATTTTGAGACCTTCAATACTGAAGTATGGAATCAGACCTGCAAATTCCAGGGGGTGATTGTCTGTTTAGACAAAATCTGTCTTGTTTTGGGAAGGTCTGTCTGCTTTCTGCTTGAAAACATGGCTCAGTTCCACAGAAGGAATGCAGCAAGGTAGCTGTGAGCAGAATATGCAGAAATAAAGCAAATAAGGATTTTTCTTCTCTTGTTCCTTTGGGGATAATATATCATTCTGAATTGGATTCAGCTGACAGAGATGGCCTTTCTTTACTTTAAAATGCCTCTGACCTTTTCCTCAGCTAACTGGACACCATTTACCACGTTGGCTCAAGAAAAAAGCCAAGTCCTTTTTGGATAACAGTGTCAGGAAAAAAATCCAACCTGTGCTGGATCTGCTGATGGCTCTGCTCCTTCCCCACCCATGCATCACAAGCAGTGTGACCGCAGTGTGCGTGTAAGCTCACACTGCCAAAAGGAAGGGAGAGTTCAGTTTTAAATATATTTGATTAAAGTTATCTTTGTTGTTGGCCTCTCTCTTACAGCTGGAGAATAAATTAAAGGAGGAATGTAACTAAAGCTAAAGAGTAGAGCGCAAGATTTTGTTGCAGGATAGCTGATGCTTTCAAGGCAGTTCAGCCTAGTTTCATCTGTTATAAATCCTGCTGAGATTGATTGGTTGATGGAGAGGTGTTTATAAAAGCCAGCAAGTAGCTTAATTAGGATGAAGAGTTAGGAGAAATCTCTTGGCTTTTATGAGAAAGTGGAACAAATGGCTTTTGGCAAGTGGCTGGTGGGATGGAGAAAGCTAAGCTCGGAGCTGGGCAGGATGGTTGCTTGGCATGCTGCATTCATATTTTGAAGCAATAAAGCTGATGATTGCAGAAACCGTGCTTGAATCTGATTCATATCAGGTCTCATTGCCCTTGCGAGGCTCCTCCCAAATAATATTTACCAACTGGGATCGTTAGAACACTTCGAACACAATTGTACCACGTATGTTTTTTCAAGAGACCAGGGAAAAGCAACCTCTCATTTGTATGTTAGAGTTTGGTCCTGCCAAGAACGACCATATATTGTATGATGGAATTCATCATACATGGAGAGCATGTATGGGAGCAGATACATGGCTGCACCTCTCCAAAGACATGCAGTCTCTGGTGAACGTGCCCAACCAAGTAGAGAATAACCATGATGTTTCAAGCTTCTCCTTGCCTGTTGTGAAACCCTATCTCTGCAAGGGACTCGTAAGGGCAGAATTCAAGCATCATATCCAAATTCTGCTGATCCTTGCTAGTCAGTGAAGCTGGAATGACTGTGCCAAATAGTAGCCCTCTGTGATAAGGGAAGCGGAGTGAACCAGTGTCAGACAGAAATCCCGAGAGTGAAGATAGAACATTCAAAAATGCAGCCCAGCAATAATAATTAAAGAAAAAAAATGGATTAAACCAGACCATTTACAGAATGAAGGACTATCCCAGAATGATGCAAAAGCCTTATCCTGCAGTCCTCAGGTAGAGAAAACAAGTTCAACTGATTCTGATAGTGTGGAATCATCAACGGAAACAAGAAACAGCAACTGGGTCATTGTGTCTCAGACACCTGCATAATGCAGAGCTACGTGGTTGTTTTTGCTGCTCTTTTGTCCCTGCTGATGTCTTATTTAACCTGCTCTGGATAGTTGTCGTTTTGAAACCGTGCAAAATAGATTAAATTTTAACTGCACCATTTAAAAATACATGTGCGGATTTCTGAAGTGACTTGGATCCAAATGTATAGGGCAACAGAACATGACTCAAAGCCCAATTTAAAGACAGAAGTATGTTTTGAGCAAGCATGAATAGTTACTCTGAACAGCAAGGCAAAAGCATGGGTTTTTTGTTTTTTTTTAGATGTTGAGTGGACTAAATGCAATGTGAATTTGTCTGCAAACCATCTGTGATTTCTGGTATTTTTTGATGCCTTCACAGCTCTAATTTTAAGCAGTTACGCAGCCTTTAAATAATGATAGTTTCTTCCCATTCGGTTTTACATCAGATTCCACACTTGATCACTGAATGTTTGAAGAAGTGGCTGAGTATATTCCTCTGCAGAATAAAACAGCAGCTTCTTATTTTTGCAAGTAAAATGTGACATATTTTGGGACAGATTTTCTACATGCATAAAATACATCATGAGTTCTGCTGGGTACGGTTTACTTTTTGTGTTTTAGCTTTACATTCCTCATGCAAATTCAGCGCTGGGATAAGGTGCTGGGTTGACTTCCCTGGAGGCTGAAACTCCAGACACAGCTCAGAAGAGCAGCAAATCTCTCTGAATCATCTCAAAACTGATATCAAGGGTGCTGGTTTCATCAGACACAAGGGAATTTGAGAGTCATCATCCATCCAGTCCTTAGCAGCTCTGCTGACAAGTCTGCTATGTGCTGGTGTGTGTGATGTGGGCACTCTGTCACCACAAACTGAAAGAAGACACTGGACAAGTTGCTGACCAGCCATCCCGAAAGCATAATTCCTATACTTGCAGTGACCCCTAAGGAGACTGGAAGGCCTCCAGGTGTGCTTTCCACACACTGTGTTGGGAGGGAAGATCATTTCTAATAGGAGCTTTGTTTCCCGAGAGCCTGAAACAGTTCTAAGCTAACTCTGGTCGCCCCACAGGAGAAGTGGCGATAACCACATTATTGTTGGCTCTGTTTGCTATTTCACTCTTTCTTCTAGCAGAAGGTTTTCTCTCACTGCTGTTGGCTATAGTGGGAGATTCTGATTCAGGGAGCAGTAAGAAATGGAACAGAGGGTGAAGGCTCCTCCACATCTGGAAGTATCTTTGCCATTCCAACACTGTCTAAAAGCAGGCAGGATGCATTCTTTTCTGCAGGAAGAAGCCTCAGACGTGGGTTGATAACAACACAGTTTCTCTGCTTCAAGACTGCATTGTGTAGTACGGTCTGTGGCAAACTGCAGACTGAAATCCTGAAAGAAATGGATGGAAAAATTGCAAGAATATTTTACTAACGGTGTTATCGAGCCTCACAATTATTTGAACAAAAAAACCATATCCTTTTATTACATTTGTCTGAACTGCTGTCAAGATTGCAGCAATGAAGCATGAAGACATGAAGGGGCCCTGCTGGTGAGTATCAGTCCAGGTTGCCATGGAATAAAGATCAGCATTTATCTATTTCAGAGGAAGATGAAGATCGTTTCTTACAATGTCATTTATTGCAAATCTTGCAATATTTATTGCAATGTTTATTTGCCTTTTCTAGGCATTTAACAAGAGGCTACCAGCACTTGCTATGAAACTCCTCAATAGCGGTCATTAGTTGTCTCTCCTGGCAATTAAATTATTTCTTTTTAAATGTGAATGCTTTTCTAATTGGGCACTTTCTTCCCTAACAAATGGTTTACAGTGCAAGGATTCAGAAAGCATCCCAATTCTTTGGTGTTGCTGATTAACTACAGCCCACTTCATTCCTAGTAGCTGTCATTTAAGTACCATCGTGTACTTTGGTGTGAAAGGTTCATCTTAACTACATCTTCCCCAGACAAGTTTTTTGCTTCTTGAGAGAACTGTGCTTTACTTGTCAAGCTGCATGCAGTGCTGCTGTGGATTGTTACCTCTTTGCCACCTCACACCTCTCCACGTGAGTTCAGGGCTCACAAACATTACCAGACAGGCAACACCCAGCATTCAGTTCTGTCTCTAGCCACAAAACACCTCCAAAAGTGGCAGCTCACTGCAGTCCCCTGCATCCCTTCTTTTAGTCTGTCCACATGGCACGGAGCAGCAGTGTGTGGAGATAACTGGGCTAGCTGCAGTGTAATTGTGTTGGCATAGCAGTCTGCCAAAGCTAATTAGCAGTGCCTAGAGGCAGCGTGCATTAGGCTGGTCAGAATGCTGAACTACCAGAGTAGGCTGCTCCAGGCCTGCAGCTGCTGGTTGCATCTCTACACAATGCTGTGTGGCCCAGTGTGGATTTAGCCCATATGTTTTGTTGTTTTTTGAAGGGAGATCACCAGGTCCTGGAACTTCTGCTGGAGGCTTTAAAGAGTGTCAGTTCTGATGCTTGTTCAGATGTGGATATGTGTCCAGGCTAGGCCACCCACATCATTTTGCAGGTGCCCACTCAACAGCTGTTGGACAGGAAGGAGCAGTGCACATTTTGAACACCAGTTGGGTTTTAGTTTTTATGTGTAACCAGTGATACTAAGGCAAAAGGTTTTATCAGTACCTTGGGGATACCCTGGCTTTCTGTAATGCCAGCTTTGGATACAGCTGTAGTGAAGATGGAATTACTGTAGTGCATTGGTATGGGCATGATGGCACCTAAGGAATATTTATTGGGGGGAAAAAATAGAAGCAGTGCTCAGCTTAGGCAGGGCATACCCTACGAACAACCACACCAAACTATGCAGACTTCTGCTTCTATTGGTGGCAAATGGGGAGGAGAAGTAAGAGGAAAAGGGAGTTTTGACTGGAGAACTTGAGTCTTCATTTCTGAAAGGAGATGCAGACTCCTGCAGCAAGCAGCATGAGTGCCCTCCTTTGAGTTTCAAAGCCCAAATTGTGCTGTGATATTTGCTCTTTAGGGGTGAGATACAAGTGGTTCCTTACGGCTTTGTTTTCTAGCCACTGTTTTGTTGCTGCAGTTTAAAAACAGTAACCCAAATGTTAAACCTTTTACTGCTCCAGATAGGTTGTAAAATCAGAAATCCTTGCATTTGGGCAACAGTGTGATGGTGATCCTGGAGGTGGTTAAAATAAAACTGATATTAACAGCTGAGGGCAATAAATGAAAAAGAATCATCCATGTCTTGGTGTGACCTACAAAGCAAGTTGCAGACATAAGCAGTGTGTGCCCACAATCTGAACTTGGAAGTGAGGGCCCTGCGGGAATGGTCCTTCAGCTTACAAGTATTCTTTTAGAAGACCAGCTCTATATGCTCTATTGCAAAGAAAGGTATTTTATGACTAACATTATAGAACCAAAAATGGATTAGGTTGCTGCTCTGGCTGAGATAGCTCTTTCTGCCTCTTCAGTTCAGTCCTTTTTTTGCATAAAGAATGAAGTATTCCTGTCTTGTTTGTATTTGCCTTACTATGTGCATTCAGTCTGTTGCTGATTCTCTTCAGCACAGCACTATACATTTCACTGCTTACGTGGGCTGAGCTATATTGCTTCAGACCATATTGCTTCCAGTTCTGCTTTACCTCTGTGCTGAGATGGGAGAGCATTACTAAGATCCAAGCAGAAGCAGCATACCCATTTCATTTTCCTGATTTTTATGCTAAATAAAAGGGTTTCACTGGTCAATATCTTGCACGTAGTCTGGGAATATTTAATTGACCAGATGCGAGTTTCAGAATCCATGGGATGATAGACAGGACGGTGTCACTGAGCGGAGAGCAAAGCCTCGCTTCACTTGGCCACTGACACCTCTGCTGCTCCTTGTCAGACTCATTTCCATTTTACATATTTAAAAAAACCCACAAAACATCCCCAAGTAAAGAATCTGGGCGAATTGTTCTTGCTGAATTTAATTAATATCTGTATGGGAGAGGTTGTTATTTATTCTAGAAACTGAGAAAACACCAATCTCAGCCAAGGGCTGGTGGTTGTTTCAGAAGCACCAGCAGCTGCCATAAAGTCAAACCAGCAGTGCTTATTAGCACAGTGCTGGCACTTCCAAACCCCGCAGTGCTTTGCAAACATCAGATAATTAAGGCTGGGTCCTCACCCTGTTGACTGAAGCACAGCCTGAAGAGCACCTGTTCATGGGTGTAGGGCAGACAGAGGCAGCCCTGCCAGCCTGCAGCTACGTGCAGCTGCTGCAGCAGGATGGGGCCTTCCCTTCTATTGTAAATGCTTTTATTTCTGTCTCTGCGCCTGCAGAAATCCATTCAGAAAGTCAAAAGGAGGACAACGAGCCCCAGCACCTGACGTAACTTGGATGCTGCTAGCAGAGAAGTGGGGAAACAGATGAAAAGAGAACAGCTGGGGAGGAAAAATGAACGTTTTGAGGAATACAGTGGGTATTTCAGAGATGCGTATGCCAGTATTCGCATCTTTTGCCCCTGGCTGCTGCCCAGCACCGGGCAGACGTTTCCTCAGCTGCATGTTTCAAACAGGCCCTACAAAAAGGCTCAGAAAGTGACCAGCTGCAGCGGCTGCCTGACCCGCACCCAGCGCAGGGATGGCCGTTCCGCACTACATTTCCCAGAATGCCCAGTGTCGCCGCTGCCGGACTACATTTCCCAGCGTGCCCCGCGCCGCAGCGCTGCTGCCGGCTGCGCAGGGAGGCAGCCGGGCGGGCTAAGATGGCGGACGGGGTGCTAAGCCCCGGGGTGAACCTGGAGGCCTTCTCCCAGGCCATCGCCGCCATCCAGGCGCTGCGTTCCAGCGTGACGCGGGTCTTCGACTGCCTGAAGGATGGGATGCGGAATAAGGAGACCCTGGAAGGCCGCGAGAAGGGTTTCGTGGCCGCCTTCCAGGAGAGCCTGCACTCCGTCAGCCGCGACTTGGGGTGAGCAGCGGCCGTGGGGGCACGGCTGGGCCGGCCGTGGGGGGGGGGGGGGGGGGGCAGCGGCTCCTGCGGGACACGTCTGTAGCCAGGGCAAGTTTTAGGCTATTCGCAAAGAAAAGCAGCGTGTGTCGATCCTCCCAGCACCGCGTGCGGCGCCTCTCCTGGGTGTTGAGCTCCGAAGGGATGAGTGCTGCGCGTGGTGGTCGCCTCTGTGTTGGTTGTTTTTTTTGTAAGCACCGAGCTGGCTGCGAGGCGTCGTGCCCAGGTGTGCGGTTTTGAGGGCGGGAGGATTTTCCTCTGGTTTCTTAAAGTTAAAACGAGAAACGGGCGCTTCTTTGGCTCTGAATAATCATGAACATCCAGGTGATGCAAAGCTATACCAAAAGCTGGGAGGCTGGGAGGTTAACATGTGCTACCGCGGCTGTTTAGTTTCAGAAGCGTTGATGTCGGGATCACCTGGGCTGTGTTGTAGCCCCCAAAGGGCTCAGGGGCTGCAGTGTCCCAGTGGGAGCTGCAGCTTTGGGGCTGTGTCTGACCACAGGCATCCTCTGCCTCTGCAGTCGTTGGGTTCAGGGCCTTCTGAACCAGGAGGGCTGCCTGGTAGGCCCTGCTGCTTTGTAACGTGTAATGCTTGATGAATGTAACCCGTTACCTACTTGTTCGCTTTAACTAGGAAAGAAGGTGATTAATCATTTTTATGAATGATGTTGCTCACAGCTTAGTAGGCTCCTGTTGCATCTCTTTGGTTTTTATCGTCTTCTAGTTGAAGAGGCCGCATTGTTCCCAGCATGGAAGCTGTGCCCTCCCTTTGGTCATCCTTCTTGTCTTTATCAGTAGCTTTTTAAAGAGCTAACTAGTCCAACTAACCCCAACGTCTTGCTTCCAAACAGTAATGGATAGCAACATGCTCTAACCTGTATTTTTGCATGTGCTCTGTTACACTTCTTTACATTGCAGTTTCTCATCCAGTGTTTCAGTGCTGTGCAGTTCTTCAACATCTCTTTGCAATTAGTCCTTGTCCTAAAACCTGATATGAGAGTAGCTTCATCGTGAAGTTCCTTTTTCATCCCCCTTTTCCACAGCATTAATGAATTTATTGATCAGTGGATGCCCCATCCCTGGAAGCATTCAAGGCCAGGCTGGATGTGGCTCTGGGCAGCCTGGGTCTGGTGGTTGGCAACCCTGCACATGGCGGGGGGGTTGAAGCTAGAAGATCATTGTGGTCCTTTTCAACCCAGGTCATTCTATGATTATTTTGTTTATTCACATTTGTTTTATTGTATGCCTGTGTCAAGAACTAGTAAGCATATATATGAAGTGTTTCTAAGTCTCTAAGAGATTTAGGAAGAATATAGGTCACAATGATTATTTAAGAAGAATTTTGTGGTAGGGAAGTGTAGTTAGTTCCCAATCACTGGTGTTTATTTTTTATTAACTTCATTAAATGCAAACTGAGGTATTTGGGACTTTTTTTTTTACTGAGATTTTCATAAGCCACCCTTTTGTAAGGAGCTAAGTGCTACTCTTGGTTTAGTGGAAGTTCTGGAGTTCAATCAGAGTAGGATTTAAGCTCACAAGTCAAGAGGAAAGGCACTTGATGAGATGTGTCTCTGGAAAAACTGCACTTTATATCTGGGCAAAGTAGCCAGTCTTCTACAGCTGATTAATGCAAGCTTTAAAAGATGCTTAACTCTTGTTATTATTAAACGCAGTGTTTGACAAATGAGGTATGAAGTAATAATAGATCATTTTCACAGTGTGCTTTTTTTTTTTTCCCATGGAAAAATGGTACTTATAATGCTGTAGCTGAGTGTTTCATACACTTCTACGGGTGTACTTGTTGCTCATGAGAAACAGAAGGTGATTCCTTGCCCTGAGAGGTTGCAATGCATCTGTATGGTTAGAGCAGCCACCAACTCTGCAGGACCATCTCCGGGGTTAGGATCAATGCCAGTTCTTCTGCGTGTTTACATGAGGGCCATATTAATTTCCAGTGCTTTATTGAAATAATGGGGCATCTGTCTGCTTGTTAATTCTATGATAGCCTATAGTATTGCAGCCAGTGCTTCAGGTCACAATTCTGTAAGGGTGCTTTGCTCAGAAAATGGCTTGAGTGGTGGAAGTGTTTGCAGGCAGGTCGTGCCATGGATTGACTCTTTCCAGGCTGCCTTAGAGACTCCTGGTTTGTACTTTCTCTACTTAGGAGCTGTGTGCTTTATGACTAACAGGCCGCTCTAAAGTGTTTGGGTAATGGCAGTGATTACATTTCTTTAATCAAACTGGGCAAGTATTTAAAACACTTGTGGGTATTAAAATAGAGTTTAAATGGGGTTGCTGTCTCTGTAGGAGGACTGTACAACTCAGCTGTGTGTATCTCCAGATCTGACTTAAAAAAAACACCTCCTGTGTATTTCAGTGAGCTGGAGCGTCTGAGCAATCTGGTTGGTAAACCATCTGAGAACCATCCCTTGCACAACAGCGGGCTGCTGAGCCTGGATCCTGTTCAGGACAAAACGCCTCTTTACAGCCAACTTCTTCAAGCCTACAAATGGTCAAATAAGGTAACGGAATCCATCAGTGTAATTTAGTTGTATATTCCTCCAGAATGACTGATCTGTCGTACAGTAGACCGCTCAGTATCTAAGAGTGTCCAAATAGTACGAAACTGGCCAGCACGATGTGTACCCAGATGTGCTTTTAAAGGTAAAAATTGTGTTGCAATTAAGGAGACTTGTCTACAGTGTCGAGGTTGGGCCCTTGTTTTTCTAAGAGGTGTGTTAATTCCCAAGCTGAAAAGTAGTTTCCAGGTTAGCTGTTTAGCATTGTCTTAAGTAGATTGGATCTGTCAGTACACACTGTAGCAGAAATCAGTGGGATGTTAGAGCAGAGAGTGTTGGGTTTGTCCCCTACCAAGCTTACTCCTAGAGAGGAAACTGAGAGGGAAGTTGTCGTCATCAGAAGTATTGATGGCTTTCTGTACTATTTGCTGTCATTAACACTATGTGGACTTGGCTTTATAAGAAACTCTGGATCTGAATATGTTTTTAAGTAATGTAAAAAGAAAATGCAGGTAATGATAATGTATTTGATCATGCTTTTCAACAATTCATTTTTAAAGAAACTTTCTTCTAGTGAGAATAATTCAATAATACTGTTTGCTGAATATATCTAGGGGCAGAAACTGGATAGATATATTTGTTCTGAACATACTGTTCTCATGATGGGTCAAAAATATCCCTTTCCTCACATCTGTTTTTATTGAATAACTAAACATTGCATTATTGCAATAATATTAATCCCTGTCTGAGCCTCATTATGCTTCAGGTTGCCTGTTTCCATCCTAATTTTTTTCAATGTGTGTACTACTTTTTATAGAAGTAATGAAACTAATTAGTATTTAAGATTCTCCTTAAAAATAATTTTGGAGTGTTATTGATCTGTTACAAAATGTAAAAGATGGATTCATTCCTATTAGTTGTGAGAGATTCCGGAGCTGTAGCTCTTAACAACTACGTACCAGCCGGCAGAAGGAAGCAAGAATAATAAATCTGAAAATAGCAGGGGCATTAGAAGAAGCAACTCTAAATTATTTATTGCAGTACATGAGCAAGGAAGACTTTCTGACTGCACGAGAACTTGGTAGGCAAATCCTTGTTATCGGCTGTGCCAGCTGATTTAATGGTAGTCAGGTTTAAAACACAGCACTGTAGTAATGCTTGTGTGAATACCACGATATATCTGTATGGTTGCTCTTCAGGATGTGAATACATGCTAATGTCATAGAGTGCCCTGGGGGGTTGAAAAGGACCACAGTGATCATCTCGTTCCAACCCGCTGCTATGTACAGGGTCACCAACCACCAGACCAGGCTGCCCAGAGCCACATCCAGCCTGGCCTTGAATGCCTCCAGGGATGTGGCATCCACAGCCTCCTTGGGAGGTTGGTTCTACCTTTTCGTTTATCTTTTATTTTAGTTCTATAACAGAAGTAAAACAGACTGCTTAAGTTGTATTTCAGTACTTTTGACCTAATAGTTAATCTGAATTTTTACTAGCTTCTTTTCTAAGGCTTGTAGCAACCAGCAGACAGCAGTCGGTTGCCTTTGTTCTTGACAGCAGATGTGTTACCTGTGCTGGATGCTGCCATTAGCGCTGAGGGCTGTCATGGTGCTTGTATAGGTTGCTGCTTAATTTTTAATTGTTAAAAACACTTCTTGAATAAGTGATATTTCATTACTTCTTTTGACCACCTTTCGTTGTTATTACTTGTGCCTGATGTTTTCTGTTGCTTGGCAGGGAGAATTCAGATGCGGTGTTGTGTCAATACACATTTAATTTTTAATTTGTGACCCCTTTGTGGCTTGCTTGCTTGTATTTTTGATGAGCTGAGATAAGGGCATTTTCCTCTCTCTCTGATTGTTCATGCATTGCTGATGACATGAGTAGCAGCGCAGCTGCCAAGGGAGGATAGATGGAGTAGAGTTTCAGGGCTACGGTGCAATTCCTAATAGACATCCATGAAACAAAGGGGAAATGGACACGTGCACACTTTCTACTGTGTGTTTCGGTGCATCTTGTTTGTTCTTAAAGTGTTCTTAAAGCGTGGGAGTGTGGTAGTAAAGCAGCTTGTAATAAGTAAGGTCAGTAAAAATGGCTGGGCTGTTTCATGAAAAGTGAATGGTTGTTTGGTATATCGAAGTACAGTATGCTTTTTTTGGGGGGGGAAGTGGCTTTGCTGCATTCTTTTTTAATTATTTTATTGAAAGCTGCAAGAACAATTAAAGACCTGAAACAGTGAGCATTTCAAAAAACAGCTATATCAGCATTTCTAGGGTTATCCTCCATCATAGTCCGCTTGGATAAAAGCTGAGATATTTTTTTGTGTCCCTTTGTATATCTGCTCTGGAAGATACAGTGTGGGCCAGTTCTTGGTTAATGTAGTAACAGTAGCCTTCCAAATACCCTGATCCACACAAAGCACAGCCAAACTGTTGCAATAGTTATTTCTTGAGATGAAAAGCTTGGTTTTGATGTTGGATCCAATGAATGCTCTCTGTTGGTTGGGTGTGGGGCGCATGGCCAAGCTTTTAGAGTTAAGTAGCCATGTTGGGAAGTGTAGTGAAAATGATGTTCACAGACTTTTTCCTTACAGAACTGCGTTATCCTGGCGGCTCTCGTTATTTATTAGCACCTGCTATCCTGATATTTACTTACTGTAGTTTATCCAATAGTTTTGCAGATGGTGAAGTCATTCGTATAATGGAAGCAGCTGTTTGGGAACTCAACAGCTTGTGAAGTGCATTAAGTACACATACAAACAGCTGTACAACTTTCCTTTTCCAGGTGTTTAACAGAGCTTAAAAACCAGTGCTGACATAAACATGGGAAGTTTAAAGTGATCTTAGTGCAAGAGCTAAGTGGTTTTGTCGTTGCTTTTGTAGAAATCATGCAGGTAAGTTACTGTGGCTGCAGGGTGTGCAGAAGCACATAGTAGCCTTGGAACAATACTCAGGTCTTCATAGATTTTTTTTCTCCTCTACAATTTTATTTAAGAAATGACATTTTTCTTAATCGGGATTGAAGTACTGTTACTCAGAAGGGTCTTTACGTGCCTTCTAATGTAATGCTGAAGATACAATGTGAGATGAGACAGAATGGAGCTGTTGTTCTGTGTGGGTAATGTGATGAAGGTGTTCTGTGGTATGAGTTATGGCTGAGGTGGCAGTGGGAAGGGATTCTGGCTGTGTGTGTGCCCTGGTCCTGCTTACCTCTGCTGCCCTGTGTGGTGATGGCTGACTAATGGTGCCAGCTGCTTCCTTCTGCCATTCGGATAGAAGTCAAGGGAAACTGTAAGGGAAACAAAGGATCTTCTGGACAGGAGCGCAATTATTGATGATGGGATTAAAGCAATATAATGTACATAGCCCAAATATAAAACATTTAATGAGCTCGTGCTGCTGTGGCTGTCTGATCCAGCTGCAGTAGTGTTAGCAGTTAGGGTAGATGCAGGGGTTTGGAATCCAGGAGTTGGAACTCATGCTTTCAGTAAGGAAAGAACTTTGCTGCTTTAACGAGGTTATTTATTGCCTGTAGTGTATATTTGTTCACCCTCTTTGCCCTTGGCAGAGCATTTGTATCCCCTCGCCCTGTGCATGCCCGAGGCGTTGTCTGTTAAGGTGTTCATTCCCTTTGACTTCAGTGGAACAGCACATGTACAGCATGCTCTGTGCTCACCGAGCTGGGCAGCTGTTCTGTAGAGCAGGTTCCCCCTCTCTTAGGGGGTGCTGCCAAGTACTTCATGCTCAGCATTTGAGCTGTAATCACTGGTATAAATTTGTTGCTTATTTGTTGTTTTTATTTTTATTTGAAGTGAATACTCAAAAAGGAATTAACTGCCCAACTCCCCAGAATTGCTTTTGCTACCAGCATTACAAACCATTGAGCTCGTTGGGCAGCAGCAAACTCAAGTCTTCCCTGAGCTGCTGAGTAATTGCAGTGTCCTGACCCACTACTGAAGATCTTCTGCATCTTCTCTGTTTTTTCTCAGTGAGATATGGTTTCTTTTCAGATCCCCAAGACATATTTGTAACAGTGGCACAAATAAGGGAGATTATAGAGCAGTGATCCTCTTGAACAGATCGTGTTATGTTTGGTCCTTGACTTTAACTTCATTGAAGTACATTGCTGGCAGCACCACTGAGCTGGGATGTTGCATCTTTCTATTTGCTCTTCTTACATTCCAGCACTTCAGGAATTTGCACCGATGTCCTTAGGTGTATTTGAATAGAGGGATTGGATGCTATCATTGTGACACAGTATGGAAACTTCCACGGACTTCTCAGAGATGCTGTAAATGCTGCAGGAGAGCAGAAGTGAGCGGTTGTCATGAGTTCATTCGAAAGTTATGCACTGGTAAATACAAACCTAAAGAAAGATGTTGCTGTTCATTGCATCATCAAATACATTGTGCAAATACTTGGATTTCAGTTTGTTACTGAGCGGCTTCCTGTTGTGTTTTACGTGAATTGAAAATGGAACTGTTGAGATAATTACCGTTAATGAGTTAAAATGATTTTCAGTCACGTGACAGAAGAAAAAAAAGGAACATGCAGTTTTTGTTCATTAAATTACCTTGATATGTTGTCTGATAGATTATTGGTATAAATCGCGTTTGTTGTAGGTCTCACAAAAATAAGGAAGAAATCAATAGAGCCTGTAGAGAAAGTCCAGACTTGCTGGGCTGCACTTGGTAGCTTAGTATTGATTAGACACAAATATTGAGCTTAATGACAATAAATGCCATTAAATGCTAACCATAATACTAAAGGAACACCGTTGAAGCAATATCCTTTTTGTTGTTGTTGTTCTTCCTGATTGTAAAATGAAGTGCTCGTTCCAAGGAGCATTAATTTTCATTTCTGGATGCGCTCAAACATTGTGAATTTAATGTAGTTTTACAGTAGCGTGGACAGTGTAACTGAGTTATTGCAGTTGGTTGGGAGTTCAGGCAGACAGCCAAGGTTTGGTCCTTTTAGGACTTTGTTCTATAAAAACGCAGCGTTGTGATGTTCTGGCGTGGTGTTGTATGAAGGTTCAGCTTTTTTTTTCTGCTGAGATTTCATCCACCCGAACTGGGAATTGTTTCCAAGTGTGCTGTAATAGCAGTGACAAATGCGTGGTGTTGACAGAAACGGTGTCACAGTGACTGGATCCTCTTCTCACCCATTGCTTCCCGAGGTTACTTCTGAAGAGCACCTGTGTGCTGGGTGGGAGCAGGAGGGTGTGTGCTGCAGCTTCAGCTCTCAGTGGATGGGAGCTGAAACACAGCTGTGATACAGGGAAAAGCAAAACCCCTGCTTTGCTTACAGGGGGGCTGAAATGAAAAGAATAAGATTTGAGTTGAAACTGAGCAGCTGCTTATACGCTTTCCCAACAACAATGTTAGTGCTGCACATCTCAGTTTGCTTTGTAGGTGTGAAATCAGTGCATTGTAGAAGGTCTGGAATGCAGGAACTGTTCTGGATTGCCTGTAGTGTAGATAAGCCATCGGTGTTTGTATTCCTGGCACTGGAGATTCGCACCGTGCACGTCCTGGTGACATCCTGGGGTTTCTTTGTACAGAGCACAAAGCAGGAGCTTGGCTGCTTGGGTTCTATTCTTGCTTTCCTTATTAATTTTTATTGTAACCTTGAGAGGGATGAGAGATTTCTTCTGTGCCTGATTTTTTTTTTTCTTCTGTTTAGAATTGAATAATAATATTTAACCTACTTCTTGGGAGTTTCTGGTCTAAATGTGTCTTGAGTGCATTGGGTTCTTTAGGCAGAAATGCAGTAATGCATTATAGATGCCAAGTATTACGCAGTTAGTGACTAATGGTTGCCTGTCCCTCTGGAAGAATGCCATTTATGGGCTTTTAATTTCATGTAGTTTTAAGCAAACATTTTGGTGAAATGCCTTTGTTATTGACAACCACGTTAATGTTTTTTTATTCTTGATTTTTAAATGACAAGGCAACAGGTGGTTACCTCTTTGTCTCCAGCTGCCACGGTTATTAATTATTAGTCAGCTGTCTGCAAGATTAATATTAGATGTTATTATTGCAGGGTTGATTTTTAGAGACCGGAAAAGATGAGAGTGGAAAATTCAGGCAGCGTGCAAAGTATCCATGGAAAAACCACTGGAAAAGGTTAGGAGTTTAAAAATTGCCTCTAGGTTTGATTGCGCCCAGAAGCGCTTCCCAAAGCCGCATCTGGGAGTGCGGATGGTGGCTAACTGTTGCACCCATCTCCTTGTTAGGAGGAGGTTATTTGAACTTCGTGGGCATTCCAGTAGATGGAGTGAGGTTAGTTTTGTTACCTCGGGAAGAGAAGAGTGGCAATCACTTATTTGTCACTTTAATAGAAAGGCATGATTAGCCTTTGATTCTGGCTTGTTTTGTGGTGTAGTTTTGACAGCTTGTGCCTGTGATCTTCCCAGACTTATAACTGTAATAACTGATACTTGGGTGCCATTGAGGGAGAAGATTTATATGTGTGGAATTTGCCTTCCTTGCTCCATACTGCTACAATACTTTGTTTCGCATCTGAAACACCCTGAGAGTATGATGAGGTGTTTGGCTATTGTGCCTGATGCTTGTTGTTATTCGATGTGTTTTTCAAGGCTCCAATCAAAATAATGCTGTAAGCAGTACTGGTCTCACTTTTCCTAATTATGGGAAGTGATATATCAATACATACCATTATAAATCACAGCCCCCTTGTCAGCTGGTGGGAATTATTTAATGCTTTGCAACACCTTTATTTGCTAATGAGTATTTTTCTCCTGTTTCTTTGCTAAGTATTAATGTTCTAGCTGTTAGCCTATTTCAGGATGGAGATGATTGATGCTGCTTTCTTTTAACCAAAACACTGCTGCCCACTCACAGCTCTTGCTCCCATAACTGCTTTTTCCCTCTGCAGGAGCTCTTCAGCCCATTCCCATTGGGTGACCGAGTTGTGGCTGATATGCCTAATGTGCAAAGCAGCGATCGCTTTTCTCTTCTGAGCTCTATAATGCTGTTGTCAAACCAGACAGGTTAAAACTGCATTTCCAATGTTAATAACAGACTTATAAGCCATGCACGGGCACAGCAATGCAGCGTATAGGTGAATGTCATGGTACAAAGATAAGATAGGCATAAAAGACTTTATGTTTAGAAGTTGAGAAATACAACCAAGTATCATCCCTAATCCGTGTTGTATAGGGATTAATTGAAGAAAATATGTTGGACTGCAGAAGAGGAGCATTGTAAGCAACACTTAGAGCCAGCAGTGCTCTGGATTTTGTTTGTGAGCTCTCCCCACGGCTCTGACCAATTCGTTTCTGCTGAAACCTGCCTGCCCTCCTCTGGGTGGCACAGATTCCAGTCCCTATAATCATCCCAACAAAGAGATTGCACAAAAACTCCCAACAAACAGATTTTATCATGTGTGAAATGTGACTTTTTATCCTTCCCTATCCCCTCCCCCCCCCCTCCCCACGCACCTTTTTACATATTTGCTCAAATACTTGATTGGCTTAAGTTATCTCAGAAATCCATAATCTAATGCTACCTAAAATAGCAAGATTTGCCAGTGATTTGACTCAAGAGAATTTCTTGAGGTCTGGCCCCTTTACTTGTGGTTCCTCTGAACTGGGGTGTAGGGTTTTATTGTGTGGGAGAGCAAGTGGTGGTTCTGGCATGCTCCATCATAGCCCGCAGGTAGGAGCCATAAGCATGTTGGGGTCCTCATCTCCCTGAGGAAGCTGTCTCTCACTTTCTCTGAGTCAAATTAAAGATGTTTATAAAGTGCTTGGGGACTTTCGTATGAAGGGTATTCAAGGGATATGAACACTAATATAAAATAACTGATGGAGCTGATAAACATCCCGTTGGTGTTCTTTATATGGAAAAGTTTTTTTTTTTTTTTTTTTTTTTTATAGCTTCTAAAGGAAATCAAGCAAAGCAGGAATTTTAATGATGTCACCCTGTTGCTCTCCACTATTGTTGTTGTCAGATCTTTTGGTGTGTCTGTTATTTATTTTTATGTAGAACTGCCCTCACCTCTCTAATCTCTTTCGGATTTCTCTTTCAGAGTTACTAAAGCTGGTCCCCTCAGAAAGTTCGCAGGGTGACTTAGCTCTTTGAATTCCACAGAAGCAATGCTCAGTTCTACCCAGCTGTATCTTAATCAGGTAGCCCAAATAACTAGGCTCCAGAACATGGAAGTCACCTGAAAGCAAATAAATATGAGGCTGGTCTGTGGAAAGAGCTGTGCATAATCAGTGCAGTTTGGATACCACCTCATGGAAATGTACGTTTGGCAAAAAATATGATAGCAATTTTTGGGGGGGGGAGTTACTACTGGGCTGCAAATATTGGAGATGTTTAACCCAGGGAGTCCATGGTGATCCTTGAAAAACAGTTGTCTGCTTTTGTAGGTGAACTTCTTGGTTCAAATCTGGTCAGATTCCTGACCTGGCTGTGAGGGATGCTTCAGTTCTGTGCATCAGGCTGCTGTGCTGCTTTGTGAAAGAGCTCTGCTGAATGACTCCTGCAGAAAACCGAGAGCTGACTTCACTTCTGTTGTTAAGTGCTGCCTCTTGAGAAATGAGCTTGATTTATTTATTTATTTTTCCTGCTGTAATTATATTCTTCTATCATCAGTTGGGTTGGAGCAGGAACGTGGTAAACCAATACTGTGAATGTGGTGGTTGGCATTGTAGCCTAGGAACTACTGTCAGGCTTGTTCTGTGGTTATGGCAGCATCCCTTAACCTTGTAGAATGTTGTGCTATGCCACAGCAGGGCACTTTGGGGCTGGGGGACAGAGACCAGAAGACAAGTGTGAATATGGATGTGCCACTATGAGCTGCCGCTCCTAACTCCTTTTGGATCTGATACTTCTCATTGGCATAAGCTGGCATTTAAATCAATTAGAGTTGTATGGTCCTGAAGATGGAGAGGGCTTATCAGTACATGTTATCAGCTTCTGTGTCGATGTAAGATTAGCCCGAGCATGTAGCAATTTATTTTCTCTCTTTTTAAATGTCCTGGCTGTAAAGCTTCCATTTGCACAGGAAACAAAACTGAGTAAAATGTTTGAGCCACTGACATTTGTTCAGTTACAGTATACCTAGAAAAGGATGTCCTCTGGATTAATAAAAGATTTACTGAAAGCTGATTGACTGTACCGGCTGCTCGTCTTTTACCTTCTTGATCTTTTCACAGAAGGATCAAAAGGTTCCTTATGCTGAGCAGTGTTCCCTTGTTGTGCTCTGCTGCAAGGTTCTCGGATGAGTGTGAAGTTCAGCCGTGCTCCGGTGCTCAGCTGGATTTGCTGCAGCTCTGAGTTCTTGAGTTAGTGCCTAAAGCAAGGCAGGTGGGCAGGCTGAAATGGCTTGTGGCTGTAGCTGTGTGCTTGCCTGGTGTCTTAGCTAAAAATGCATTTCATGGAGTGTGCTTTTTTTTCTAATACATGCTAATAATTGGCTTGCTCCCAGATAGCTGCTCTTCAAAAGGACGTATGCTGACAAGCTGGTAGTAATAACTAAAATAGTTATTGGGTGGAATTAGTGTACATCATGGTACAAAAAGCGATGAGCATGCTGAAATGCTAAGAATATTTTCAGTATTACTTTAGTTTTGATTGGAAAACCAAGTCCACCAGCTACATCTTACAGCATGTGATAAAGTCGTAGTGGTCTTTGATATTCAGATTTATGCTTCAGAATGAAGTTGTATTGAAAGCCCCCACCAGGCTTGATTAATTTGCCTGTTGTGTTTGAATTCTCCAAGCTTCTGTTAACTGGCAGTGACATAGTGTTATAGGTGCTCTATATGTTTTGTGGGCTATTAGACACAAATTAATTATATCTAGATGTGACATTTTACAGCATATTCTAAAATAGATGTGTTTACTTCTCATTATATGAAACTGCAATTCCTGTGGAAATCGATGTTGAAAATACTCACTGAAAGCCTCCCAGGATCAGCAGGCATGCATGAAAAGAAACTGTGCCCACGTGCTGTTGTTCACAAGTCTTGGGTTCAAGTGAATTATGTTCCATCTTCTCGTGTCGACAGCAACTTATTCTATTTTCCTTATTGCAGCATCCTGTTACTGCTACTGAAAAACGCCATCATTGTGGACTAGAGCAGAGAGAGTCCTCCGGTGTCTTTTAAACTGTTTGAAGCTGCCCATGGTTTGAAAATATTCAGGAATCTGTGATATGAGCTGTTTGACATTTTTCCTATTCCAAACGCTCAAAGGAATAAATCTACATAAAGAGCAACTCTGTTTTCAAAGGAGTGTCTTCGCAACGGCATTTGGAATCTGAGAGTGTGACTTGACTTCCCTCTTTTGGCTGACCACCACAACGAAACAGCTGAATCAAAGACATTCTCCTATGTAGGAAAATGGATTTTTGAGGTCTTGACAGCTTGTTTCCAGTTTTAGTCTAATTCAGTTTGAAACAGCTGTTCCTGATCTCCGCAAAACAGTTTTTTGATGGAAATCATGACATTCTCAGCTACAGCAGTGCTACCGGGCTGGGCCTTAGTTCAGGAGTTTGGCTTTTCTTTGTGTTAAAATATTTCTTTGTTCAGAGAAAATGCCATTTTTACATCACGTAAGCTGCGTTCAAAGACTAATAGCTTCTCTCTCCTCCCAGGGTTATCCCTTATTGTGGTTGGTTATATGATTCTGTCCCTGCATGACTTTTAAGGAAAAAAACCTTGCTGTGTGTTTTACCATGGCTTAGGTTTTCATTCGAACGTTCCCTGCCCATATGCTTTCAGCTGGGTTCTATTTAGAGTTTTCTCTGCAGCTGTCTGTGCACTCAGCCTTAGCAAGTTCTCTGGCTCGCCTTGTGCTTCAGTTTTACGCTGCAGTCAGATCTTGTGTTTTCAGAATTTTCAGTGTCACATTTTCAGTTTGCTCCGTGCCTTTTTTTCTTTGTGCCCCCCTCCCCCCCACTGGTTGGCTGCATTGTGGTGGTGGGGGTTGGGGGGTGCATTTCCCAGAGCTGAGTGTAGGGACTTTGGAGATCTCAGAACTGATGGGTAAGCTCTGTCGTGAGATCCTAACATGGAATACGGAGTACAGTTAGGAACTTTCTGCAGGAAGGAATTTGCTGTCTTGAGGGCAGTGTGAACACACGTGTATTATGATGGTGTGTGCCTTTCCTGATGGGAAGGGTGCTGCTAATGGCATGGGAAGGACTGGAGTTGCCCTCTCCTTTCTTTGTAGCTTGCTGGGTGGATTTCACAGCTCACTTCATTGTGCATGGCTTTGTTTTCCCATCTGTCAAGTAACTGTGCTTCAGGATGAGTACTTGGAGTAATCAGACAGACTGCTGTGTGAGGAGCAGGTCGCTGCTGGTTGCTATCTCACTTCTGAGCCCGCTGTGGACTAATACCTTCCTGAAGCCTCTCTTGGGCTATCTGTTAAGGCACATTTTATCAGCTGAAATAAAACCTGACATCGAGCATGACACGAAAGCTTTGCTTCTTAAAGAGCTGTTAAATATGTTTTACATTCCAAGTTCAGCATTTTGCCTGGCAAACACTTCGGAACGTTTATCACTTTCCTTGTATCTTTTTTCCCACAGTCTAAGGAACCTGACTCGGGGTTGTGTTAGGATTAACTGAGATTACTGGCATCTCCTCTCCATCCCTCTTGCGTACCGTGTATGAATGCATCCTAATAACTATTGATATTGCATTCATCCTGTGAGAAGCAAAGACCTTTAGTGTCTGCTGATGCTGCAGTTTCTGATGTTGTGTTTTTCTTGCAAGTAAAATCAATTGAGACAAATCTTAGTAACTTTTACAGCAAAATAAAATGACTGTGCCGGGCTACCACTGAAAGTTCCTTTTTTTTAAGTAAAGGGATGCTCTTAGATCACATATATGGGGTTGTTCAGCAGAATTGATTGGTTGATCCACTAGATTTAAAGGTCGACTGTAATCACATTTCAGGAAGTCTAAAGAAGATACAAAATTGCTGCTATGGTTTTCTGAGTCCTATACCTGCTTCTGATGCTTTGCTTTCCCCCTGTACGCTTTAATTTACTCAGCTAGAGTATCAATAGATAAAGGGCACAGGTCAGCGAGCCTGCTTTGTCTTGTCGATGAGGGAGCTGGTTAGCTGCTGTCCTCCAAACTGATCCCTTCCTTCTGGAAGATGGGAAGCAGATGGAAGGACTGCTGCACTCCATGTAAGTGGAAGAAATAAATGCCTTTCTTGTAGAGGAAGACTGAAGAAAGCTGCAACATAGTTGTCAGAGTGGATGCATCCAGGAGGTGATGTCGTCTCTTTAAAATGCACATAGGTGGAATAGACCCAAGGACTTCACAGAGGTTGAAAACAGGCATACATCATCTGTTCATGAAGCTCCCAGATTTCAGGGAGTCGTCAGGTTGTAAGAGAATGCTTCTTTGTGGAAGGAAACTTACCAGGTTTAAAGAGTAAAACAAAAAGCAGCAAACGATCATTAAGAATACTGTAGTACAATGCTTATTTTAATTTATGCTTTTTTCTCGTTTTCCCTTCAAATCACAGAGTTCTTTCCCAAGTTTGGTAGTCCTGCCAGCAGGGTGCTGTTGTGAATGAAAACAATTTAATATAAGAGCTGTCGTTTGCCAACAGAAAATTAGAAAAAGGAAAGAAAAAATTGACTATTTGAGCAAGATAGGTACTTAATCAAACATAATCACTTGCTTTCTTGAGAGGAGCAGTGCTGGTGGCAGCTGTTATGGAAGGCGCAGTGCTATGACTCTGTGTGCTGGGCATTGCTCTGCAGGTTCTGTTCTAATGCTTGTTGTGCAATCAGCTCCAGAAGAAAAATGTCTTCTGAATTCCTTAAGATGAGTTACTTTAAGGAACAATCATTTTGGTTGCTGACTGAGAGCAGTAACAAACTCGTGCCTTCATGCTTCTTCTACAAACTAGACAGAAATGCTGTCAGCTGTGCTTTAATGCTGACTCCTTTCAGAATGCTGCCCAGCTTATGCCTTCCCCTGTGTATTTCAGAAGATGTGAACTATGGAAAGTTTTGTGATTAATGTATTTTTCCCTTTGTAATCTGTCTATCTTTCTCCTCTGATGGAAATTAAACTGGTTGGCTTTCTTGCTGATCCATGTCCCGCTGCTGCTGCATTTCTGCCCTCTGACTGTGCTGCAGGTTGGTTGGAAGAGCTGCCCACACTGCAAGTTGGTTGGCTCTGTGTGTCCTCAGGTCTGGAGCGGGACTTCCATCTGAAACCAGCTGCTTGTCTGCTCCAGTGTGTGGCTGGAAACCTCCCTTGGCAAATGCTGGTTTTGTTCTACCTCGTTAAACAAGTCTGCCAGAAAGAAGAATAGAAATCAAAAACCCCACAACTTGGTGATGCTGCCCAATTGCAGGCTGTACTGGCTCCGTGGTTGTGAGCCTTCATTATGCAGCTCTTGCTTAGTGCACTTTTATTTAAAGTGGATCTAAAAGTAGAACTGAGTAGCTGACACTCACAGCCATTCCGAGCAGTGTAGGATTATGGGGAGGGGGACAGGAGGAGGAATGCTGCTGGTGCTGGGCAGTTTGCGTGCGTATATTTGCACAGAACTATGCAGCTCTGTCTGAGAAAAACTGAACTAAACCGTGGTCTTACCAAGGAGTACAAGCTGACTGAACTAATAAATACTTTTGTTCTTTTCTAAATATCCGGAACCAATGCAATTCAGTTTGCAGTGACTGTTGGAACAACCAGACGAACCAATGCTACTACATCACCGCGGTGTCCCCATGCTGAAGGCTCTCATGGAGCAATCCCCATATTGCAGAGCCATCTGTTTCCTTACTGTCCAAGCATTAGGCTCAATAGTATAAATTACAAACTGCTCCGTGGCTTTCGATTGTTCCTCTTTGCTTAGCGTGCCAGAAGTGAGCCTTCAGCTCTCGGCACCATTTATAAGTCTTACTTGCTCTTTTGTTTTCTTTAATGACTCTAGCAAATATTGCAGTTGAATGAATTGTCAGTCATTCAATGTTGCTAAATTGTTGACTTGATAAAATAAGCTTTGAAAGGGATGTAGGTAGCATCCTTACTGATTTATTATGCCTTTTTTTATGATGGTCACCTGAAGCAATAGAATAATGTTAGCTATCTTTACTTCATTATTGATGAAGTGTACATAGCAGTGAGAGGGCTGGTTGGGCAGTGCCTTAAACTGGGGCACTGGTTGGGTTTTGATATTGTGAGATTTTTCTTAACAATATTCGGGATATAGAAATAAGGTACATCCAGAGCTCAATGTGGAGCTGAGATGTCTGGGCTTTGTGGTAGAGAGTTCAGTGTTAATTAGGTTAGTGAGGAGTGCCTGCAGGACTGCTGATCCGTGAAGAGTCAAATGCATTCCAACCTCTTTTGAAGTCCATAAAAATTAATCATTCAGGTTTACCCACTGGTTGAATTCTTTCCCATGGCAACTCAAAAATGCCCGTCTCAAAGCCCTTCTGCTAACAGCAGTGCAAATTTCTAGCTAAACTAGAAATTGGTGGTGTTTGTTGTTTTGGAAACATAACATTTCAAATTCTGCTGGGGCAGTTAGTTGTGGGAATGTTGCAGGGCCTGTTGGTGAGGGGTGTTTGTGCTGAGTACGCTGACAGCTGCAAGCCTGCTCTTCAAAAGCTCGGGCTTGGCCCTGAGTATCATCCTGTCTCCTCCCTACCTCCTGTTTTGAACCCAGTAAGGAGAAGCATATGTTTTCTCGCACAAGATACATTGGTGTTACCTTGTGAAGCATGACAAGGTCATACGTTTGCGCGGCAAAAGAGAAAACCTCAGATTAGATTTGAGCTATCTTAGACTTGGGCTTTTTTCAGTGATGTATGGCAGATTCCCATGATATACGTGGTTAGATTTCTGTTCATGTAGGTATGCATGTGCCGATGCTACATTGCTGCTCCTGAAATTGGTACTGTTATATTATTAATATTGCAGATCATGCCAAGGAGGTGTCTGGCATTTAATACAGAACATAAGAAGGCTCGCCTGCCCCATATGAAAATCTCAAATTGGAACTGAAGATGCTATAAAAATTTAAAAGCTACAAGGTCAGCCTGAAAATCGGGTATTTTAAAAGCAGAAAATCATTCATTTTTAACAGCAAATTTCCTTACCTGTTAGTACCTTTACTAATAACTTATTCAGATATTAAGGCTTGAAAAAGGTTTTAAGCCTTACTTTAATTGCAAAACTGTTTTGTTCCCATTTATTCAGGAGCCTGTTAAATCTGGGTTTTCTGGTTGGGCGACACGAGAACTGATCAAAAGCGTTTGGATTCCTGCGCTCTGTCTGTATGATCAAACAAGTGGAATTTATATTAGTCATAAAAGGTAATGGATGTCTCACTTGTTTTGTATCAGCATCTTTACTGCTGGGGGAGAGATAAGAGGGCTCTTCATTTTAGCAAGGGAAGACCAAAAGAAAGAAAGTAATTTAAAAATAGAAGTTCTGTTCAAGCTGCAGCTGAGGTGTTTGGTTTAAACACTTGTGGTAGTAAACACTGGAACATGGGGGAGGGATAGTATGAGATTGTGCCTTGGAAGACTTCAGAGGTATGTGCATTGGGTTTTTTTTAGCTACGTTGGCTATATTGTCAAGACAGAAGTAGCTTACAACGGGTACGAAGCAAGGCTGAGTACTCACAAAGGTTCTATTAGGTTGACTTAGTATTTCCTTAGAAGCTTGTGCCAAGAACTGACTTATTGTCCAGGCTCTTAACCATAATGTGTGTTTTCTTTTGTCTCTCCTGGGCTCGGCGACTCCGTCTGATCTGAGGCTTAAAATGAGAAGGGTCTGTATCTGTGAGAACACACTGTGCTCCAGAGCACGGAACTCAATTTGAAGGTTTGGAATCTCAGTTTTTAACTTAGTTTCAACACGTAGCTAGTAAGATGTGCTTCAGTGCCAATTAGTGGCTGATCAAGACAAAAAGTAACAGCGATCTGCTCCTTTATTTCAAGTGATAGAAGTGGGGGGTAAAGATTTTAACCTTGCTCATAACCCAACTTAACACCTCTTTGGGCAGCTTTGAAGAGCTGTGCTGCATCTGTCAGCTGTTATGTTCTGTAGAAGCTCTGCTTTAGGTGTACGAAGTGGTAAATCACTCAATGCTCTTAAGATCTGAGATTGCTCAGATCCACACCCAGCATGAGTGGAATAAGAATCGTGAAGGTAAACTTAGTCTTTGCCAAGAAGTCGGATAAAGCAGGAGAATATCATAGAAGAAATCTGAGAAGATAAGTGTGGGCATTGTGTGTTAGACTGCAAATACCATTTTTGCATGAAAGTGGGCATTGGGCAACTGCTTGTGCATCCATGCGATCCCATGGATGGTGCTGACTGGAGGTCCCTTGGAAAGAAGTGAGCAATCAAAGTCAGTGCTGACCATAAGCAAAGGTATCACCTCGTTACTGAATGCTTTGTTTGTAGCCTTAACAATCTGTAATGCATTAAAGGAACACTGCTTCCCTCCTCCTGTACGTTAGCCTTTAAATGTGAAATGTTTATTTGGTCAGCGCAAAAGCTCAGATCTCACAATGAATGGTCATGCTATAGACATGTAGATAAATACAATACAAAGCTGTCTGGAGAGAGCTTCTTCCTTTCAGCAGCAGTGGGAGAGGGGTAAATAAAATTATTGATGTGCCCTGTTAGCTGTCAACCAAGTTTCATGTGACGTGTCTTTCCTTTGGCATGCATATAGCAGCAGCGCATTTTAGCACCTCGCCTACAGCATCCACCTCCTGACAGCAAGGCTTGCCAATAGGAAAGCATTCAGCACTTCATTATTTCTACAACCTGAGTGCATTTGCAAATTAATTGATGTGTGGGAGGAAAGGCATCTGCTATTGTAGAAGTCCCGAACTGTTGCAGAGAAACTAGAAATAAACGGGGTGGCTGAAGTGAGCTGGTATGCTGGTGCAGGTGTTGAGCTGTCTTGAGCGTTTTTATTGCTGTCTTTGATTCGTTCTTTCTTTTGGAAAAGAAAAACAAACCATTGGCTGAGCAGTGGAAACTGATAGTATGCTGAAGAGATGGATAACAGCAGACATGTATGGGCTGTTAGCAGGGGGTTTCGTATTTCTTCCTGGCTCAGCACCAGAAGAGAATTTTAATTAGGCCAGTAATGAATGACTAGGAGCATTTTGAAGGCGATTAATCTTGTGGTATGATTGAGTTAATTACAATATCATTATCAACTCCCATGAAAATAATATGAGGTATATTCCATTTGTTTTCATCCTTGAAGATCTTTCTGAGGTCCCACTGGCTTCATCTGAAATGCTTCTGGTGGAAACCTTCCCCATGGGCAGAGAAAGCTGCAGAACTGCTCTGTGCTGTGTCCCAGCACCCTGCCCCTCCAGGCCCCACTGTTCCCCTCCAGGCCCCACTCAGGGCTCTGTAAGCTGCTGCCATCCCTAAAACCGCCCTTCTTTCAGGGGAGCTCATCTCTTCTAGCCTTCATTGCACGCTGTAGTATTTCCTTGTTTTTCTGATCAGTTAGCTTACCCGAGTGTGGAAGATGAGGATATGTGGTCTATTTTCAGAAATAAAGATTACAGCAGCTTTTGAATTCTTTGTGCTGTGGCTTAAAAAAAAAAAACAACGCACACACACACACACAAAAAAAAAAGCATAGCAAAAGAGGTGTTTTTGCAAAGCATATGGCATTTACACTAGTTCTGACTACAGTAAGTTTTGGATTTGGTTGTAAAACAGCTCTCTGCTTTTTGCACTCTCTAGTCAGAGTGTGACATCTTCAACAGATGGACAGATAAACTTTCCATAATCCATGCCTTTCCTTTCAGAGGAGGAGATGAGATTCTCATTTGTAAAAGTTGTTGAGGAAAACCTCATCTGTATAAGTCTGTTGTAGGCTCAGATGTCAGGGTGTGAAAATGTGATGGATACGCAGCTGAGCGCTGGAGTTATTGATATTTTGGGGGCTCTTCTGGCAGCTGCAGAATCAGCCCTGCCTTTGCCTGTGCTCTAAGCCTTATTAGATCATTTGCTTCATCTGTTTTCAGAACCATGTGCTTAATCATGGAACAGGCATATTGCTCCAATCCACGTTCTCCCTGTATTGGCTGATATTTGGGCTTGTTTGCTTCTTGTAACCGTGCATCATCAGGATTGGTTTGGTTTAGTATTTAGAGTAGCACCATCAGGAGAGTTGTTTCCAACCTTAATTAACCCTGCTGGGATGGTAGAAGTGCCTTTTTTTTCTTTCAGTAACTTTTCTGGTCACACTTCTATATATTCCATCCTCTTGACTATTACAGATTTTGTAAATAGTTTAGAAATGCCAGCCAGTGATGTATGGGCCTCTTTAACATTTCTTTGATTTATGTGCACTGTGCTGAGAAAAAGCAGAGGAAGCACATTATTCTGGGGAAAATGTTGCCACTCTTCAGTTTTTTTCGGTCTTAGTTAAAAGCTACGTTTTTATCAATCAAACCTGATAGATTCTTTGTTCATCCCTGAGAACATTCATAACTTAACTCCTTGAAGGCTAAAGAATGAATCTGGCCAACATTTTGTTATGTGCCTCTTTTGTTTTTTTTATTGGAAGTCTTGCTTGACATTGCTTTGAACCCGATTTTTCCAAACTGGAATTTTCCATCGATCACAGGTTTGGTCCTTTGAAGTACAGACATTCAAAAATCACTGAAGCTGGGGGGTCTGGCATCTTTAATTTTGTTTGTATTTTGCTATATTTAATAACGCATCGCACATCTTGATGTTGTGGAATACACGGAGGTGTCCAGCACTGTACAGTAGGGTGATTTCCTCTGAAGGACTGCAGCTGTACGATTATCCAGCTTCTCATATAAAGGTCCTTATTAAAAGCAGAATGCTAATGTTGCTTCAATCGAGTGTTTTATTCCAGAAGTCCGCGTCGTAAGTCATAAAGGGCAGTTCTGAAGAATTAAACAATGAAAAAAAACCCACCAAAAAATCTTGTAATTTACAGTTCCTGGCTATCCTGTAATATTGTTCCAGCTGGAGAAACTGGTCAGTGAAGCTTCTTCAGGAGGAACTCACTCTCATGTTTTTTGGCTGCCTTCCTTACCTCTGCCTGGCTGCACACCTTGGACTGGTTGTGTTTGCGTAAGTTGCACGTTGGAGACATTTTATTGAAGGAGAACATCTATTTCTTTATTCCAAGTAGTTTGTTTGCTATAGTGGCAAAGCTCACTCGGTGCTGCAGCCTCTGGCATGCTGGTAAGCAATTGGAGGGGGCTTTCTGTAGCTGTTTCCAGCCCTTCATTCTACCACTTAGTTTTCAAGTACTTTCACATTTCTTATTTAAGCACCCAAGCATCCCCTGTCAGTGAGGCAGCGTGCTGTTCTTTATCCTGACATAGCTGCCACCTGAGCCCCCGACACAAAATATTTAGTCTGGGGCTTTAGAAAATAATAAGCTCAGCACAACAATGTCTTCGGTCCAGAGTTCTGGTGGTTTTTAAGGGAGCACAGCAGCAGTAGGGAAAATATGAATGGAATCTTTATTCAGCCTTGAGTTTTAATGACAACTCCTCCCTGCTACAGATTGTTTGCCCGATGCAAGGAGAATCCTTTTCTTAAGGAAGAATTTAGGTTTTCTGTTGAATATTGGTCCAGTGCGCTTCTTACTTCTTGAGTCTTTAATGAAGTCCACAAAGTGAACGCACAGTGTGAACATATCAAGTGGACCGACTCCACTTCTGTATTATTGACTGTGACCGCCTCTGTACCAACTACTACCTCGGGCTCAGGGTTACCTGAAATCGCTGCTCGTTGTTGCTGTGTGTTTTTATTCTGTCGTTTAGATGCAGGATGCGATGTAATAATTGCATCCCGCTTTATGGGATGCTTTTACGTGCACGTTTTGTAGTTGCACATCCAATGAAATGCCAGTTTATTTCCACTGAATTATATTTATGGCGGGTTGCACTGTCATCTGAAATCAGCTCTTACTTTCAAATCCTTCAGAACACCTGAATGTTTTAATGGGCATCTTTAGCATCGAAGATTTACGTCTTCAGAAGAGGTAAATAAGGCAGTGCAGTCTGTAGCCCTGGATTGCGATTACCTCTTTGAACCTCAGAGCCTGTTGGCTGCGCAGTGTTGCTTTGTGTTGGTGTTAACCCATAAATATGAGTATGTCACTATTTAATAAATTCTAAAACACTCAAAAAAATGAAAATTAAAAAAAAAAATTAAACTGGGAAGAGGAGGAGTGCCTTTTGCAGAGGCTTTGAACAGTGCATATGATTTTGTTGGCAGTGAGGATGCAGATGCTGAAGTTTTGACCAATTCCTTGGAAGTGCCAGATTTGCTATCTCTGCACGGTAAAAAGCCAAGGGCTTGCAAGCAGTATTGAAATGAGGGGATGTTGATGCAGTCATTCATCAGCAGAACTTCGATGTGTGGGATGAACACAATTTAAGGCTGAAATTTAATGCTAATTGAAACGGCGCTTTCAGCAGAAGTATGAATCCTAAGACAATAGAATAAAAGACATAGGGAAGACAAAGCATGAAGACCAACAGGGAAATGTATCGATGCTTTTCCTCCTATCTTATCAAATATATACATGTCTGAACTTGTTCTTCAATTCCCCAGCCTTGGGAGGAGAGACCTAAGGAAAAGCAAGGTCGCGTCTGCGGAGCACTGCCCACCAATGGCTTATTGACCAGCAGAGGCACTGGCACCGTGCATCCCAATGCAATGCAAATAAGATCAGATGCATGCAAAAGGCTTTTAACAGAAGCTCGAGCTCATTAGTTTCACAGTTTAGTTGGATCAGGGAGATCAGGAAAGGATGGAATAACTTTTGTAGTGGGATTTAAGAGAAGAATGGAGTGGGGCTAGCCCTTGTTCCCTTAATGGATAGATATTTGTTGTTTAAATAATCTCATAAACTGGGAAGTGCTGGGGGGGATAAATGTTTAAAATAATGGAACAAAGTGTCCTAATTAAGTTGTAAAGTAGAGCAAAAGCACAACATCTAGCTTTCTTATTAATTGAAAAGCCTGCAGTCCAGTTCAACAAGAGGAAAACCAATGGGTAAATAAATTGGAGACTCTGCTCTTTTGGTTTATTGATGCTGTTACGGCCAAGCTGAGAATTCAGCTATTCTAAAATGATCAAACATTGTTTGGGGAAAAAGAAGGATTTCCAAACCGGCCTCATTATCTGTGACGAGCTTTAAAAATAACAATTAAGGTAGTGTAATTTCTCTTTTGCTTACTTTAGTGTGCAGAGATGAAACTGTGGGAGTGTCCTGGCTGCCTGCTCGTTGCTCTTTTCAAAAGAACAGCCAGAGTTTTATCATAACAGACAAATCCCTTGTTAGCTGCAAGGGAGAAATACTATAATGATGAGGGGCAAAGTACCATGCAACTTAAAAGGAAGCAAATGTGCATGCATTTGCTAGTATTGCAGTGAAAATTCTTTGATAAGTGTCTGTCAGGCACTTCTACAAAGCCCAGTTGCTCCAAGAGATGCAAATTTTATTTCTTTTATATATATATATATATATATATATAAACTTAGGTTTTTTTCTCATGTATGTGTGTGGCTTGTATCTAAATATGGGAAGGTCTGAAAGAAGTGTCACTGCAGGGAATGCAGTCACAAAAGTCATTCTTCTGATTTCATCTTTTAAAACAGACCAACTGGTGCTTAGATAGCTTTGAGTAATGCTAATGCATAAATGGATTGTTCGATGGGGAGTCTACATGGTCATTCAGGTTATTATACCCCACCCACCCTTCTAATTTCTGCACCTTTACTTGGCCTTGTAAGTTAGCAGAGTCCTGTGGCTTGGTTGGTCAGCAGCACGGGTGAAGTTTGCAACCCGTGAATTATGTAAGCAAAGACCTTTAGGCCCAGCATGATTGTAATGATGAAGCTTTAACTTCAAAAGTTTTGAATGAACTCGGTGTTTATGTATGTACTTGCATCACATACACTGTAAAGTAGCCCTACACACCAAAATGTGCGTACCCCATCAAGGTGATGTCAGTTTGTTCTGCTTGAATGATGGGACCTGAATGCCTCGTTCTGCTTTGAGCCCCTTGTAAGCTGCAGCACGAGTGCTGCCAACTCCAGATCTTAAACATAATCTGCAGAAGGCAGTGCTGTCTTTCAGGGGAATAGAGATGTTCTTCTCTTGTTTTGTTGTATATTTTTTTGTTCGTTTTGAGTCTTGTAGGGGGTGCATTGCCTTTCTTCTGGTGTGAAAGAGCTGCTGGGACAGAACGAGGAGAAGATACGGCATGATGAACTTCTAAAGAATATTGGAGCTTATGGAACTCCATCCAATCCGTTTTTCTCTAATAAGCCTTCTCTCTTTAAATAGCTCACGTTAAAAATAAAGGCATGTTGAGTGAATGAAGGAATTGCAGCAGTGAGAAGAGACTCCAAAGGGCTGTGTTTTGTTGAGGTGTGTTTACTTTTGTCAGGAAGATTGAGTAACATTCCTGTATGAATTCAGGTCTCGCGTTCTCAAGTACTGTGAAAAACATACATTTTGGCACCTGTAAAACGTTAGTGAGAATCATTTGTTTTTGGAAATGTAGGCCATGTGGCTGTTAACGTCGGGGAAAAAAAAATTGTGAATCTCACAAATAAGCAGAATTAAAAATAATCCACGTTCTGCTTTACCTACCTTCAGGTAAAGCTTTTCTGTGTATTGAAGTTGTATTTGCAGCAGTTCTCCAACAGCCTTTAGAACGAGAGCCCCTCTTGGTCTTGAGATGTGGGATTTGCACATTTGAAACTGAAGTTTTAAGGAAAATATCAGCTCTGGTGAAGCTGTACCCGTTGGCACTGATATATATCCTGGCTGCTAACTGCTGTATATTGATTTTCTCGTTGTTGGTTTTTAGTTTTCCAAAATAGATTTAGTTTCATTTGTGTGTATTGGGGGAAAAAGAATCAATGTTGCTGAAATTTTAGAGGAATATTTCGTAAGGAAGAAAAGAGTTGAGCTGCTTGTTAACCAGCTGGAGTTCCCAACAGCTGAGAGACATGGAGGCATGCTGTAATGAAGCCTCTGAATGGTGGGGAGATTCCTTAGTGGCTGACCAAGAAATGGTTTGCCATACACATAGTGCTGCACCAATATTCAAGTTTACTAAGTGTTCAACTGTGCTATGGACAGAACTCTTGCTGTTTACCAGTCTGCTTGTTTAAATGAACACAGTAGTCGAAAGCAGATGGGAGGTCATTGGGAACACAGCAGCAGAAGGCTTTCATGGCCATCCGCAGACACCATGCTGTGGTCCCCAGCTGGGTCCTGGGCTCTCAGAGGCATTCAGTTCACCCGCCTGGATTTCTGATGCTGCTGATGCTGCTTTGGCTTATTGCTTGACTGCTGCTTTCGGTCTTATTTCTCCTGCTCAGAACAAACGATTAAGAAAGGGTTTCCCCATCTTTTCAGTTAACACCCCTCTGCCCCCAGAAAGGACTGTGTTCTGTGCAGTGCAGCGTGTGATGCTTTAATAATGTATAAAATCAAGCTGGACAGGACCGCCTGTCAGTTTTATTAACTTTGACCTTTTCTGCCATTATAAGGATGGTTTGGTAAATATTTAATGGGCCATTATAGATTTTGACAGTTGGATCTGCATTCCTGGAAGCGAAGGCAGATTATGTACAAATACTTATAATTAATAAAAATAGCTTAACCACTGGGAGCAAACCTTCAAGGACAGAATCGTTTCTTAGGATCTATTTATTTTTACTTCCTACTTTCCTTGTGTCTGCCCACTAAATGTCAGGCTAGCCAGTTAGGTTATGAAATGTTTTCAAAAGGTTACATTTAAAATTCATTTATGATTAACGCCTGTGATTACCTCTGTCTTGGAGCAAGTGGCCGAATGATGTTGTTTACTTGAGATGTCTGTCAGTGTCATTCTGTGCAGTGAACTGATGGCGTCAACAGCACAAAATGGCTGAAGGAGAGCAGCTCGTTTGTGGGATGTGAGGGGGGGGAGGGGGAAAGGTGCGTTCCTGGAGTCAGAGGGTCTTCTGCCAGAGCTGCCTTTCCCTTTAATTCCAGACATATTGCATTCCCTGCAAATTCTGGGAGCGAAGATTGAAAACTAAGCCCCTGACACCTTGAAGCATTGCCTTCTGAACGATTACTGCCCATTGCTCTCATTGATTTCTTCATTTCAGAAATCCGTAGAAGAACAAATTCGAGCAAAATCCATGGAGTTCAGAGGAGTTGTTAGGGCGGTGCTTGGAGGCACCATGTAAAGGGGCTCTACGTTTTCTCCAGGTGTTGCCATTTGGGGCTGATTGGCTGGCTGGCTTGGCTCACGTTAACGGCCACCTTCAAGTAGATTGCTTTACCAAGCTTTGTGTCCCATGGATTCAGTCGGTACCCCGCAGAGTAGCTGTGCCTAAAGCTGCTTTATGTTCCGACTGTTGTAAGTCATCGTTTCCTAACTGTACATCTTTTTGTATGTGGATCTCGGGATCTGTGCTGGTAACTTGTTAAACGGTTCACCTTTATCAGAACAGATCTGTAGATGCTTTAATGAAAATGTTGGTGCAGGGACTGGCTGGAAAGTGGGATTGGGTTTGTCTCATGCTGAATCTTGAGCTTTTTTTCCCCTTTCCCTTTCAAAAGGGAGAGCCAGGAGCTGGTGCTGGCAGCGTCTTGAGGTGAACTTGGAACCTGTTGCACTGGAAGCTTGTTTCAGGACAGGCACAGCATTGTGGCTGTTCTCAAATTTGTGAGCAGTGGGAGTGCACTGAAATTGTAAATTCACATACGTCCTTCATAAATTGTCTTTTACTGACAAGTAAAATAAAAGGCTAGAGAAGAAAGCTACCGAACACGAATCTTTCTGCTGTGCCACCATTAAGACACTCTACTTGATATTTTAAAGGCTAGATTTTTCTTTAGAGTGACAGAAGCGTCTTTGTGAATGCTGGGTTTTAAGGGGAAAAAAAAAAGATGAGCATTATTTTAAAAAGAAAAGTTTATGCAGTGAAAAAGTCGCACCTTTCTTCCTGTTACCTTCTTTCGGAAAGTAAGGATGCTCGATCCCTTGAGGGGAGAACAGTCTTAATGCTAAACTGCAACTCCAAGTTTCAGGAGAGTTAGGACTTTCTCAAGTCTTTGATACATCATCTTACTTTCCCAATGGCATAGTTTCCTTGTAATATCTATTTCACAGCAGACTTTTATATGCTTTTGTTCGTATCGTCTTCTATCCAAGCAATACATGAAATAGCATACATTAGCTTACTGGCTGGCTGTACTTTTAATCAAGTGATACAGATAGTAGAAGTCTGACACAGAGCACTGCAGTGGTTTGTGTTTTAATGTACGTTTTTTCCCTTCCCCAGCTGCAGTACCATGCCGGGCTAGCATCTGGCCTCTTGAATCAGCAGTCTTTGAAACGCTCGGCCAACCAGATGGGAGTATCTGCAAAACGCAGACCAAAAGCCCAGCCAACAACTCTCGTCTTACCTCCTCAGTAAGTAATGGAATCTTGTGAATGTTTTGAAGAGTTTGCACAGCGGGGTGGGGATTATTTGGGACTTTTAATAAAATAAACACACTACAAAGTCAATAATCATAAAAACTTTGCGCTTGTGTTGTTGTTTCATGCCAAGTGAATTATTCTTGTTGGGCGGTTGGGATATTCTATAGAAGCAACCTTTTGTTTCCTCTCCTGGGAGAGGAAGCGCTCTGATAACAGAAAAGCTGTGAGGATTCTTTTTAGTAGCAGGTCATAGAAATTTTTGCAGCACTGAATTGTCATTGAGGAATGATGTTCCCTTGATTAGTATGACTTGAAGCATCAAGAAGGACTTCTCTGAAGGTCCTGAAGGGTAGAAGCCAAGCCATTTTTGGTGTGAGTACTTTCTTGACAAATGTCTGTTCTGAGTCCATCTGTTCACCATATGTTAATTTTGCATTGGATCTAGACCTCTTTTACAGGTGACAAGCAATTACGAGGACACTTAGAAACTGTTTGAGGACATGGAGTATCAACACTTCAGGCAGTCTGTGTACTGGTGCCAAAAACACAGAGATGCTCACAGCTAGGCTTATGAATTAATAAACTGCTTAAAATATTTAGTTACATATAAGAAAATGATTATTATGTAGAAAATGAAGTGCTAAGCAATTATTCATTGTACTGAGCATCTTTGAGGAAGCTGTGTGCTTTTTTTCACAGAACAAGAGTCACTGATGTATAAACACCATGCTACTAAAAATGTCATGGTTGTAATAATAGCAGTCCCTCTTGTCGTTGGACTCCACAGGCCCAAGCTCATGAAGGAACAGAAAGAAGTTTAGATTTGTTGTCATCTATTCTCAGGTCATACAGACAGCAAACAGGACATTCCCCATGTATATTAACTTTAAAGGATTGCTAATGCAAGAATCCGTACAGTGTTTGTTTGCTGTAGTGAGGCATTGCTCAAAGAAAAGTGGTTAGGAAGGCAGCTGTAGCAGAACCACCAGTTTGAAAAGCAGATGCTTTTTGTAGTGTATGTGTGGAAAAGCACAGCTATACGGTGATGGACTCTGGCTCAGTGTTGGTTTTTTTTCTTTTTCTTTGTTGGACCATTGAGTTTTGAGCTGAAAATTGACGTTGTCAGCTGCCGTCAATAAAGCTGAGCACTGTGATGCTAGTTGTCATGATTTGTATTCAGAGGCTTTATAATCATGGCTTCTCCAGTTACTAGCATTACTTTAATGACTGAGAAAGAGCTGTGGTAACATTTTTTCATACAAAAGTCTGTACCTGTATACTCTGTGTCAAATGGAAGGGAAGAAACATTGCAGCAGTACAAATCTTTACACAGAGTGTGCAATATACAAATTAACCTAACAGTACTGATGTCTTTCTTTTCATCTGCAGGTGATTATTCCTTTTCATTTGATGATATTCTTATCTAGAATTTGCAGATGGGTACCATGTTAAAATTTAATTACCAAGTTTAGCTGGTCTTGGAATGATATTCTGATATCGTATTACCACTTCCAGCATTATTCACAGTCAACACACGTTTGTACTGTGCTGGCTCTTTTTCCTCTTTATTTTTTCCTCTCTGACTTCTTTGCCCTTTCAGATTTTGTTGTTTCTTGCTATCTTGGTGTGTCTTAAGAAGAGAATAATAGTTCTATTAAATCAAATCAAATACCTGTTGAGCTCAATGTCGCGTATCCAACACAAGGCTGGGGCAGGTTATTAAAAGGCATAAAAATAGGTTTTTGGAAAGGTGTTTTTAGAAGGAAAAAAAAAAGTGTGACAAATGGAATTTTAATATCTTGATTTTTGTTGTAGTTTCATGCAAATAATGATGAATAATTCTGTTATTTTCTTTCTTCAATCTCTATAAAGTGTGAAGGAGGAAAACATCCAGGTGCAAAATCACGCATCTCCTTGAAAGGACATTTTAGGAAAAAAAAACTCTTTTAGTTTCAATACAGATTTTCTGATGGCACTTCTGTGATTATTTTTAGATTATTATTATTTTTAGATCTATTGATTAATCAGGAAAGGGGTAACTATTCTTTGGGGTTTGTTTTTTTCTGCTTTGATTAATGTTATGAAAATAAAGTTCTGCGGCAAGTCTTTGGGCTGAGTAACAGTGTGCTGAGTCAAGCATATATTAAATATTGCTTAGCACAACTACGTTACCTAGTGCTTTTCTTAAACCTGAGTGTATACGACTGCTTATGTGCCAAAATGTCATTTTAGGGTATCAAACCAGAGCAAACAGCAGCACTGCAGTAATCCTTTTCAGCTTGTAAAGTTTCTGCCTTATGCAAGCAGTGTCAGTAGAATTTCCATTTTCTCCCTGTTTTTATTATCATAGGGTTCCTAAGGATGCTGAATAGAGACAGAGAACTTGGCATGTCGGGTGGCATCTCTCACCTGATTTCACTGTATCTCAGTCTTGGAGTGAGGCCTTTTGGTGTTCGTTTGCTTTTCAGTTTTGGTTTTCACTGGGTCTGAAAGTGCAGAATACAAGCTTGATATGTGTCTCGTTTCTAGCCAAGCATATCTTTATGGGAAAGTGACTAACTGCTGGCTGCTTTCTCCGCTTGCTTTGTCCCTCCTTCTGTCTTCTATTAACAAGACATCTCCCTGTGCTTGCTAATAGATGCGTTCCCTCACATGCTTCTCATCTGGCTGCTGCTTCCTTCCTTCTGTTAAAGAATCTCAGAGCAGCGTTTGCTAAAGTGCTGAAAGCTGTCAGCTCCTTCCATGTGACCAGGAAAGTGTACTCGTGCAACGCTTCTGAAAATCAGAATGACTTTTTTGTGTATGCTTTTGAATGTTATTAATAATAAGAAGGCTGTTAGGTTTAGGTTTGGGGTTTCGTCTCCCTCCTTGTAAAACAAAGTCATTGACAGATTTAGTTTATCTTGCATTGTTTTGCTTGCCACTGCATCTCTGATGCAAATTGTGATGTTGGCTCCCAGACCCCCAGAGCTGAGTGCCGTGCTCTGAGTGGGCTGGCAGGGCTGGATGCTGTGAGCCCAGGGGTCCCAACCAGCCATGAGACCCAGCAGGCTCTGCTGCAGCACCGTGCTGCTGAGAAATGGCAGCAGGATGGCAAGGCAGAAAGAAAAGAGGAAGTGCAGGATTGACTTCATATTCATGCAGCTGTATTCCTTGGCACACACAGGAGGGTCAGTTAGTATTAATGGGAATTTTTAGGGGTCTCAGCTGAAAACCCTTGCACTTGGATAGCTGTGGGGCACAGGGCTTGCTCAGTGCTCCCAAGTGAACCATCTATCTTCTCTGCCTGGAAGGAAATTGCCAGAACAAGAACTTGCTCACCACTGTAAGTACTGAGACTCTTGCTCTTTATGGTGCTTTTTAGGGTCATTTGTTGTGACATTTGTAGTTTTGCAGAAATAAGCAGGTTATAAACAATAAGGAATGGGAAGTCTGGTTCTGGTTTGACAGCTTCAGGCTGAATGGATACAAAGGCTTGAGTAAAAATGAGTCCAATTTTGTATTTTAGGGTTCCTCAACTTGTCTTGTAAATCTCTTGTGCTCTGATGTATTCCCTAACCTGACAAAGAAAACATTTTAATAGATTGAGGAAAAATCTTTGTGAATTTAAGCTGTGTTGCTAGGAGCAGACCAGCAAAATTACTTTTCCTTTATTAAAAAATAAAAAAAAAGGGAAGACGTGCTGCCCATAGTACTGCTGTAGGTAAATGAGGAACAAAAAGCTATGAAGGTGATTTTTCTTTCAGAAGAGAATAAGGACTTGAGGTTAGAAGTGCTGGGTGGGGACTCAATAGGAAGGGGAAGCTGGTTTATTTAAGTGGGCATGAGACCATTTTGTTGTGCTGCGTGAGTGCCGTGTAACAAAACTCTATTCCAACACCATGTATCCACAGAATGCGGAGCTGTAAGCACTTCTTCCATCTATCTGCCTGTCTAAGTGACTGGCTTATAATAAATCTGCTGTCAAGATTGCTTCCATAGCTTATTGTACAAAACTCCCATCATCTCATCTGCTTTCTTGTTCTAGAGGAGGAAGTTACACTGACAAGAAGCACGTACTTGCTTCCGTGCTTTGGAGTTACTTTACCAGAAGCAGCTCTTTAGTGAGCAGTCTCCTTTAAGAGCTTATTACTGGGTCAGCAGATACGTGTTCATCTGGATTTGGAAAATAAATTCACACGTATCCCAGTCTTTGTGGAGCTTGATTCAATACCAGCATTGTCAAAGTGTTGATTTTTTTTTTCCATCATGCTTCTGCTCTAACAGATTTAATGGTTCTGTTGTACAAGTGGTATTACAGGGTTCTATTGGACACAGCAGCTGAGTGTTGAGGAAGAAATTCAATTTAAAATAATTACACAGTAATAAAAACAAAAACGCTGTTTTAAATGGTTAGCTGAAAGGTGTGTGTGTGTATATGTGTGTAAACAATAGACCCAGACATTAGATGTGGCAGAATAAATTATCTGGAACTGGTGTAAATTACCGTTTCTATATTAAGTAGAATCCTGATGAGCCCTTTGCCAAGAGTTTGGGAAGAAAAAGGTTTTCTTCAGCATGTTGTTTTATAAACAGCATCTAATTACTTCCTAGGATCGGGATTTTCATTATGAAAGAGGCAGATGATATTAAAGATAATGGCAAAGCATGCTTCAGCCAAGGAACGCGTGTTGTTGTTTTAAGAGCATATGTTTAAATTGTGTTTATGTAGTGTGACCTCGCTGGGTTAGAGGTCTGAAATCCCAGCCAGGAATTCATACCTTGTAACCAAGATGTGCTCAGCAGCCGAGTGTGACACCCAGCAGCTACACTGTGGGGCTGTGGTGGTTTGACATGCAGGTGTTGTTCCTGGGGTCTCATTGAGCACTGTGTGCTGTAATCCAGCTTGTGGGCCCATTCTGAAAAAGTATTCAAGAATGAAAGAGCAGAACGTGTGGCTGTGGTTTCCTTTTGGAGAAAAGTCATCAGAAGTTCTTTGTACAGCTCTCAGATTCTCCTTTCCCCCTACTGGCAAAGCTGTATTAAGTATCAATATTCATTAAATGCCGCAGAGATGATATTGTAATAAAGCAATAATCCTCAGGCCCACATCTGTACTTCTTTTAGAAGAGCCAAGGTTGAGAATATAATTAAAGATTAAAACTCTTATTTGCATTCTGGAACACAGAGATATCTTTCTGTACATGATGGGGAATTGTATTAATAAGGAAGAGATCAGTTTCCAATAAGTTTCAATACTCGGAGCTCACTAAATATCCCTGTTCATGTTTAAGTTTCTCACGGTATTCCTTTAGCTTGACTTTAGTGAAGCAGTGCAACAGGAACCGCAAAAGAACGTGTTGCTGAAATGTGTGACCCTTTTGCTCTGCAAATGAATCCCTTTTTATATGAAGGAACAGATTAGAAGTTTGTTCTTTATACTGCAAGACAGTCATGTTTACATGAATAGGTTTAATTACTTCGTAGCTGCGTGCCATGTAGACCCAATCTTAATTTCAGTACTTGGTATCTCGTGCACAGTTTGGATCTCATCTGTGTTGTTTTTCTTTGCTGGGAATCGATGAATGCCTTTCCTGCAGGTCTGTCACGCTGTTCATTTTGGGGGTCAGTGTTCCGTTGCTGTTTAAATACAGCGATGGAGGGGCATGTGGTGATGCTGCTGCTCCATGTAATGCATTCCTTCAGAGTCTTTCAAAGGAATGCAAATAGTGTGCATGTAGCATTACGTTTCTTCGAAGGAAGGCTGCCGAATAACACAAACCTGCTTAAACTGCCACCTACAGCATTACTTCAGAGGATAACAGAGTCCCCAGGCGTTTTGGTGGTGGTTTTGTTTTGTTTTTGAGCCACGTAGAATATAACAAAATGTAATGAGCAAACAGGGAATCACTGTTTTGACAACGTTGTTACATGGAGATAAGTGCTGAGAAACAGATCACAATGATTTTCAACAGCTATTGAAAATACGGTGGTTTCAATTTATTTTAAGATACAGCCATGTTGTGTTTTGCTTTGGGTTTTTCTTCGGGTTTCTTCTCTGCCTACCAACCAGAGATGATGGCAATTGCTTTGAGACAGGTTGTTCGAGGGAAGTGGGACTGGATGCTGTTAAAGAAGTGAGATACCTTTCTTTCAGGTTTGGTGAAACCCCTGGGTAATTCTGGTTCCGTCAGATAGAGCCTTGAATGGCTTGGGTGGGAAGGGACCTCACGGATGGTCAAGTTCCAATCTGCTGCCACAGCAAGCATTATTTTTTATTCTAAGGTACAGAAGGAAAAGTTACAATTACATTCATTTTCTACTCGGCCATTTTTCCCCACCGCTGAAAGCTAAGAAATGTGTCAGTCCCCATAAGGTGTGTTGCCACCGCAGTGTTAGAAGTACTGACTTAAGTTACCTTTAAACCAAATGGTGATTTGTAGCAGTTTGAAGCTAATCTGGTTCTTCACAGGGTCAGAAGCAGAGACATCCAGATCCCAAAGCTGAGAAGCGTCTGCCATGATTCAACCCATGTTGTATTAAAGGGGAAAATGCCAAGGTCATAGCACGTCATTAAGCTGCATTGAACTGAGTTTTATCTAGAGAACAGCTGTACATACAGGTGTCAAGTTATTATCTTTGCTTACAGACGTAGCCTGAGATAGATAACTAGTCCTCATCACAGGGATAAAAGACCCCTGTTGGCAGTAGATGAGGGGCTTACAGAGCTCGGCAGGCACATGGGTGTGGGGGCCAAAGCTGCCCACTGTTTCTTTCTGTGCATTGTATTTAAGTGCTGGGGGTTGGGTGGAACAATCTGCTGTGAAATGAAATAGCATTCAGTTTTAGTTATGTAATGTTTACTGGTTAGCTCTCCATGTAATTTAACTGGCAAAATAATATTGAAAGTGTTGTTTTGATTCATGAGGAGTTGAAGTAGACAACGCCAATGAGGTCACATCCCGTTACTTACTGGGGCCGTAGCATCCATCAGTCCTTCCTATTTGTAGCCGATGATGCTTCACCAGGCTGTGCTTCAAAAAAAGGGAGAAGGGGACAGTGCAGGTGAGCTCTTCATTTTAGTGCAAGTTCTAAAAGAAAGCTCTGATCATGTTTTCTTTCTATTCACTGCTTTGTATTCACGGTTCAGCCGTTGACAAGCTTTGACACCATGCATGTGTTTTGTAACGTGCTGAGATAGCAAATATATTGAAGGAAGGAGGATGATGTAGCGGTATTTTTCGCTTTCCACCTTTGGTCTGCAGGGTTCTTGTGGTCAGCTGTCTGTTGTTTCTGTGCTTTATTAAGGATGTATGTGATTTCTGTAGTTAGGGGCAGTTTTGAATACTGGATCAACAGAGATTTAATGAGCATCTGAAAACCAAGGGGAAAAAAGGTGATCTGATTTTGTAATTCATAGGTGAAAAAAGTGTAATGTAGCAGTCCATCCTACAGCAGATACCTTCTGGGACTCAGAGCCACTTCTGCATCTCAGACTTCTAGGTTTTTGTATGGCATGTTCTAATATAATATAAATCTGACAATCTCTTCTACTCTGTAAACCTGATCCAACTCTATTAAACCAGCACTCCGACAGCGGCAGAAACCCTCTTCCAGTGCAATATATTTGGGATTTGCATTTATGTTTATTTGGGCCCCAGCTGGAGCTGTATGACTTAAGGACTTGGGTAAGATTTGAACTAGAGCCTTGTACTGCTGGTAGGAGGGAGCAGTTCCTTAGCACACTGCTGTGGCTCTCAGCACATTTGGGCCCAGTGTGTGCTACGAGGGCTGTGATGGGGCAGGGGTCCTTCCCTGCTTTGTGTTCTCTGCGGGTCCTGCAGTTGTCAGTGTGCTGGCATTGCTCTGAGCAGCCCCTGCGTGCCACTGCTCAGCTACAACACCTCTTTGTTACAGAGCACCTTCTGCACAGCTCCATTCCGGTGCTGGGCGCTTGGGACCTCAGAGCTGAGTCGATACCTTTGCTGTTCTGTGCAACTTTAGAAAGATGACTCCTTCAAAAATATTTAAGCTTGATCTAATCTCCTAATATCTTGACGTATCTGGCAGCAGGAGGCTCTGTAATAATCTTCTTTATTTTGTTATACCCGATCAATGCCATTTTTTTGGCTGTAGTTACATGCTGAATTTCATTTCATTCCGATAAGTACTATACAGCTGCCTGTTTTCTTACAAAGTAATTATAAAGAAGCAGCAGGCATTGATCGACACAGATTGTCCAAAGAAAAGATTTTGACTAAAACCAAATGTTCCTTGTGATATTCATTAGCAGGGTAATAATTTCTACCCGTGCAAGTACAGGAGACAGAGGTCCTGGGTGTTGCTTTAGCCACAGTAAATTACTGTGATGTGCGTTAGTGGTGTTGTAAAATTTTACAGTGCTTTTTAACACCAAGGGAAGAAGCCGTGCGATTTATTCACTTTTCAGCAAATCCTCTGTCCAAGCAGTGTGGGTAAAGAGGGCGTGTAATTAAGATTTCATCATTTCTTCGCAGTGTGAAGAGCTTCTCTTGCCATTTGCTGCGAGCTCTTAAGGACCGATAGCCTCAGCTCGTGTGTCCTGGTCAGGAGCAGCTCCGTGAATGTTTTTCTTGATGGCATCAGCCCACTGAGGCCTTGGGCTCATCGTGTCTTGGTGTCATGTTCCACGAACTAATCTCACAAATAATATTGCTCTGGGTGCGACGCGCAGCCTCGTGCGACTGAGCACCGTGATTGGAAGCAATTCCCATCTACTTTGCTGGAGATTGACTGGAATGCTTTGTAGTTGGGAGCGGTAAGGCCGTGTCTCGTTGGAAACCTGGGGCTGTGCACCATCCTTGCTGTGTGTGTTCATTTTCCAGGATGTGCACGGATCCAAGGCAGCATGTAGCCCTCGGTGAATGTTAGTTTTACTGGGAATTGCAATTCTGTGGTAAAACAGCACGTTTCTGACTCTTTGATGTATGTTTGCCTTGAAGGTAATGTTTGTGTGAGAATCCTGCTATCAGAAGGTGGCAATTAATTAAAAGTTCTTCTGCAGCCCCAACCATTACAAGATGCCCTTGCAACCTTTGGAGCAGAACGCTGGGTTCACCCTGCAGGGAATCCCTGTACATTCAGTAGAAGGAAAGCTCAGGATGAAGATGTTAATGTGTAATGAAAGACCACAAGCACTAGTTTAACTGCTTGTTTCTGTGTCAAAAAACAAAGCACTCTATCAGTGGTTGGACTAATTAGACAGTGAAGAACAAGCTAGATAAGAGAGGAAATTTGTGTGAGCTTAATAATGATATCAAAGCTGTTGCCAAAGCTGTGATTTTATCATGTGATTGCTTTAACCCCCTTTCTTGGCCGGGCTGTTTGATGTGGGGAGCACCAGAGGCTGCTTTGCTGCAGCAGGCAATCAGCTGGAAAAGAATAAATGAAACCAGCCGCTTGCCAAAGTCAGGAAATGTTTCCATATTCATTGGTTGTATATTCCACTGTCGAAGATGACAAGCAAAAAGAGTAGAGCCCTAATAAGGTGGGAGGAGGAGGTCTCTGTTTTGATGGCTTAGCAAAAACGGCGTTATTGCGTAACTGTAATGTGGTGCGATGCGAACATGTTGTGAATGTATTTATCAGTTACGTCACTTCTGTGCCTCCTCATGATTCCAGGCAACCTTCAGCCATTTGAGGGAGAAACCAGACAGCTGTTCTGTGAGGGCAATAAAAGTGCTTTCAAATGTGATACGTGCTGGTAGGGAGAAGGAATAAGAAGACTGGAATGTCTTACCTAAGAATAAAGGCAATGAGGCTTACCTGTATCTTTGACAGTGACTCAGAAGGAGGGAGTTTCCTAAGCAATGGGTGTAGGTGGGAGCTCAGCAGGAGACCAAAGTCAGATTTACCTGGGGAGAGAAGAGGTAGTCCCCATCCCTGGGGACCCGGTGGGCACAGCACTGGGTTTGATGCTGGTCAACTGACCTGGTGTCTGAGATGGAGAGAGAAGGAGCATTTCACTGCCTACCTAGAAAGGAGACACAGTAGAACTGCTTAGCTGTGTTTTCTTTACTTGGTGTTAAAAATAACAGTTATTACTTTTTAATTTCACTTTAGGGCATTCTCTGAGTATTCATGTGTTTACAAGGAACCCTGTGGACAGGATAAATGGAAAAAGCTTGGGTAGCAGATTCTGGCTGATCACGTCATAGCGTTATCCTCTAAACATAACCTTCATCTGTAATAGTTTTAAGTATTTTTTTTTTACTTCACTCGTCCTCTTTGTCCAACTGCTGATGGAAAAAAATAAAATGCAGCTATTAGAAGTTTCACTGGGTGAAGTTAACTCGGTTTTCGTTCATTTCCAGATGTTGCCCTGCTGTTATTTGTGTTCCTAATGATGCTTCCTCTTTGCTACGTAGATTTTTACCCAACAAAATCTTAGCACTGTTTCTGTCATGTCAGTGATATAATTCATGTGTATGTGTTTGTCATTTTAAAAAGAAGAGGGTTACTAACATAACACACATCCCTAATTGGACACGTGCCTCATTGTTTTAGGTTTATTTTCCATGCTTCTTATCTTTGCATGGGTAACACAGGTCATAAAACACTGGGCAAGGAAGGCTTTATTAACATCAGCAGTGGACTCAGCTCTGTCTTTTTTTCCTGTGACTTTTATTTTGTTCTTACAAATTTTATTTTGGGAAAGAAAGTAATACTTCGGTGTAGAGATCATGACTAAAACAGCAAATTACTCATTTAACCATTGCTGTTTACCTGCACACCTTGAAGGAAATGAAAATTACATTCTATATGCGATTACTGTGCTCTGTTATTGCCTGTAGGGCTTTGTTTCCATCCCTCACAAAACATAATTGTGGGACAGTGATCAGCCCTTTCATTCTCAACCACGTATGTTGAAAAGCACTCGAAGATGCAGAGGTTCCTGGATAAGTTTCTGCAGAGCAAATTGCTGTTTTGTTGAGTTGCTGCGTGCCTCGGTTTCCCCTCTTGAACTGTATGAATTGTAACTTCTGGGAATGGTGAGGGAGTGCTGAGAGCAACTCGAGTAACATTTGCACAAAGCTGGGATTAGAGGAGGCGTTAACTACAAGGCAGGTGCTTGCATGTAGGGCCGGAGTCTGGATTGTTGTCTTCATTGTCAGTTGTTCAAGCCCAGTTGATTTCTTATAAGCCTCAGAGTCCAGGAGTGACGTGTTGTGAAGAATGAATGACTGTATCATTCCTACATGTGAGCCCTAATGGGAAGCTCTTAACTATCCACTGTCAGTATCCATTCTGAGAAATGCACGCTGATGTATTATTCTGTATCCTTTGTGTTCTTGCCTTAAGGTGTTCATTTCAGTGATGCAAGACAAAGTGCAGACACATGAAATAATTACACAGCAAGCTTGGCTGGAGCCTGTCAGTCTGTGTCAAGCTCCCTGGATGCCTTCAATCTCATAATTGCTGAGCTCTTTTGCTGATTGTTTCATTTAATGTTTGGTGTTAAAATCAAATGCTCTGTAGAAGTCACAGAGAATACCTTACTGTTTTGATGTAATCTAAGCCAAAATTTTATAGCTCTGTCCAAAGTAGCGCCATGAAACTTAGCTTCCCTCAAGCCAAAAGCAAGCTTTTCTACTTTCCTTTTACATGCAGATCCTTCTGTTTCATTTTGGCTTTGGGATTTTGACAGTTTCTCAGCAAAGATGATGCTTTTGCTCATGACACATTTGTGCCTTGTAGACAGGTCTTATAAAAAGAACTTTTTGTGGAGGACTGAAAGACAAATCCAACTTAGATCTAATTTTGGGACTCGTCGGCTGCATAGCAGGCGCATAATTTGAAGAGCCATGGTCATAGCTAACAGTACTTTACCATTATTATAAATAATACCTAAGTTCGAGCATTCATTGCTTTTTAACTTTTCAATGATTCAGTCTTAAAATTAAGTTTATAAAGAAAAAGAACAGGAAAGAAATTATTAGGCTTGTTAGGCAAAAGTTGCTGAGCTGTGTTGTTGGCAAGTCATCTATCGATTTGCACATTTGGGATATAATTCCCGGGTGATTGTCATTAATCTGGTGTTTCAGGTACTAAGCACCCGTCTGGGAGTGACATTCCTCATCAAAGCGTGCTGCTGCAGAAGGCATAGCAGATTTCAGAGATATCTGTGTTGTCTGAGGTTTTGATTGGCATTTCAAAGGTGACCCTGCCCGGCCTTCTGAAAGCAGGAATGGGAGTCACTGCTTCCTGCGTGTTTTGGTGGGTGAACCGCAGCAATGAGGTCTTCTCTCACACAAAAAACCTGAACAGATGGTTGACTTCCTTTGCCTTCAAACCCTAAAGAAGTATTTCACTTCCATCTCCTGAATGTGAAGGATGGGATACTGGGGAAACTTCAGCTCTGGTTTGAGCTTAGAGCCTTCTTGAGAGCTGTCATTGAGCACTGATGCACCACTGATGGCATGTGGGGATGGGAAAGTGGTCCTTGAGTGCCTTGTGATGCTGTGAAACGTATATATGCACACGTTTAAACTAAAGTTAATGTTTTAGGGATTTTTTTAAGCCCTCGGAAAGAGCAGAATAAGTGCTATTTTGTTCACCCTTATTTTCTGACTTTGTTTTGTGCTTCTTATGAGCTGCGGTTTCCAAACAAGTCTGTTTTCCATCTAATGGGATGGGTTGCAGGCAGGTGGAGCAGCAAACCTTGGAGCAGTGCAGCTAAGGATGCAACTGTATCCACAGTTCGCTTGTTTTCAGTCCAGCTTTCTTCTTCAGCTTTCCCATCCCCGTGGTTCCTTTTCAGAGGTGCGGTGTGATGTGTGTCTCACTGCGCATTTTGCCAAGCAGTCATGCAGTACCATCAGTGCCTTGTGTACTTTTGTCTCTTAAAAAATCCATGGAACGCCATGAAGAATGTCTGATTTCTTGTAACTGCATTTCATTTGTGTTTAGAATTGGCAGAAGACTTTATGATTCTAAGTACACGAGAAGCGAAGAATAGTTAAATGATGAAATAGAAGTCAAGCACAGAAATGCGTGTCAGTGCACTGAATAGTGAATGCAAATTGGGAATGAATGGAGAGGGGTTTTGAGATATGTGCCAGTTCACTGACGTTCAGAAACGTCACTGCTTCTGCGGGATGTTGGCTTCAACTGGTTGACTCTCAGTAGCTCCGTGTTAGCCAATTAATCATGTAATTTGCTGTCATGTTACTAGGTGAACCTGTATTGTGCTAGCAGCATGAATTTGAGATAATAGTTTGCAAATGATTGAAGAATCTCTAATAGCTCTGGCCCTCATCACTGCCTTCAGCTTTTGCCCCTTTGATAAAAGCTTACTCTTAATGAAAGTTCTGCCTGCTCATATAGAGAGTTTTCAAGTCTATGTATTGGTAGAGCTGATTCCTGTTCACTTCTTTATATAGCACAATTTTAATTAAAACACTACGGTAATATATTGGTATATGTTATTCATGCCTTTAGTATCAAACTGATGTAACTTCTGCTCTGTGATGAACCAACTGGTTCTTAACTGGGTTTGGCTTTTGCTTATGTTCTTTTAGATTCTTTCCTGAAAAACAGAGCTCTCTGCTCTGTGGATTTGACTGGAGGTTTTATTAATTAGAAGACCTGTAAGTTGGACAGTGCAGCTGCGTAATGAGAACAGCCGTGGCAAAAGAAGGAAAATAAGAATTGTGTTTGAAACAAAGAGACTTTGCTTTAAAATAGGTTATCATTTATTTCCATGTTTAACATTTTGTCTGCGTGCTGGAAGTGTCTTTAGTCAGTGTAAAAATTGTAATTAAATCTTCTCCTGATAGTGATTCACGGCTGACCCTCTCTTCACTGGAGCATCTTATTAGAATAATAAACCACTCCCCGCTGGGAGACGCTGCCGTTGACAGACAGGCGAGACACTTTGGCTGCTGATTAGAAAAGGTTGATTGGGCTCATATTGTCTTCAGAGTCTGCTAGAAACCCTTTATTGGCCCCGCTGCAGCAGCACTGCGAGGTGCCGTGTGGTTGGGGCTGGCTTGCTTTGCTCCCCCACTTGCGTGGCAGTGGACAGCCTGTTAGTATGGGCTGGTGGTGCTCAGAGGCTGTGCTTTTACTCTTCAGTGCCTGTTTGCTGTTAAAAACTATGTAGCAACTTGGAATTTCTTTCCTGTGGGTAATCAACTGGACATTCCTTAACGAAACTTACTTTTGGTAGCGTTCTGAGCTCTATATTCTTTAACACGCGCTCAGAGCGGAGGAATATATCTAGCAGCAGAGCTAGGCAGGTTTAATGCTCATGTATTTTTCGAAGGACATTGTCATTCCTTGTTTGTTTGTTTTTTTACTTAGGATGTTTTCTCTATTAGTATGCTTAAAATAATAACGCTTCTCCTTGCTAGCACAGAACACAGTGGTTCTAACAGAGGTATTTTCCTTCAGATACATCCAGCCTGAGCACTGATGTATTTGCTTTTTCAGGAAGCTGTGCAGGTAAGGCAGAGGGATGTGGAAGCCTTGTTTCCCACAGCACTGCCTTGGCTCCAGGCCCAGCTGAGCCTCATCCCTTCCCTGCCTGTTGAGCACAGCGGAGCGGCACGGGCAGACCAGCATTAAGAAAGCTGCTGTGGCCATCAGGCCATTCTGGTCTCTGTGGTTGCACGCTGATCCTTGTGTGGGAGGGGAAATAACCTGACACATAAGGAGGAACCTGGTTACAGGAGTGGGAAGGAAAAAGGTGTAGTGTGATTGTGGAGAGTTGTTTTGCTGCGGTGTCTGGGCTGGATTTGGTGAGCCCAGGGGTTACTGCTACTGTAATCCGTTCCCTTTAGCAGCCTCTGTTGTTTACTTCTGCCAGCGGTGGTGGAATTAAGGGGAATTTCATTTTCCTGAGTACTTAAGGGAATTAGTTCCCTTCCTTGCTGACTTTCAGTGAGCCCTGTAAAAATCCCAACCTAAGGAAACCTGCTTGGTTAAAAAGTCACATTGGAGTAAAAGGCGATGAAAGATGTGGGCTTTAGAAAACAGGATTCTGAAGGGCTTCTTCTCTCCACTGAGTGTATGGGAGACTCCTGAATGTATAAATACCTAATTGTACTTATTATATGCAGTTTTTGTACCAGAAGGGTGGAAAGATGCCCTTGAAGGAGTTGTGTGATAAACCTTGGAGTTTTAAGAGAGATTTTCCTTTCTGTATTAGTGCAGTAAGATTGAAATACTCGGTCACAGCCTAATCTCAAAGAGAAAAATCAGGATTAATCAAGGAAACTTAGAAAGTAGGTGATCATAAACCTTGCAAGAGATACTTATTACTAAGTTTGTATGACAGATGGTTTGCACTGAGTTGCACAAGTCATTGTTTGGTGCAGTATTTCATACTTTTTTTTTATCCTCCCCTTAAAATGCAGGCCTGTTTGTGAGCCACCCTACTTTATTTTAAACTCCTCTTGTGCTCAAGGACTTCTCATGTTTAACTTGACATTTGAAAACCTAACAGGTTTTCCATGCTTGAACTTCCCACCTGCCAAAGCTTTCTCCTCTTGTTGCCTTGATATTTTTTTAATTATTATTGATTTGAATAAGTATAAACAGATATGTGCAGAGGTCTGTACGTGGTGTGTGTGTGCACGCAAATGTGTGGCTTTTCTTGAGTCTTTGCTTCCTGCTACTCCCGTTACGTACTCCAAAATCCCCTCCTATAGGAACAATGTAATTCTAAAGTAGGAATTGAGCAGTGCAGTAATATTCCACTGTGGGGACTTCAGTGAAATTGCAGAAGCCGGATTTTTAATGTCTTTATGTCTGTGATTTTGTTTTGCTTTGCTTTTTCTCTTGGCTAATGCACTCATTCAGGCATTCTGTTTATCTGAGTATCCTTAGATGTCAGCACCATGATGAGCTGTAGGAATCTGCTTCCACAATACAGCTGGAGTCCAGTAGGGGTTCTAAGGTAACAGTGCTAGAATAAAACTCTTTCATAAAAGTTGAGTATCTTCACACTGATAACTTCTAGGAAGTCACAAAATGCTGGATAAGGTAGAACAGCTAACCATGCAGTGCACCTACAGGTGCTCAGGGGTGTAGCTGCAGCTCTGACACACGTGCTCGTGCCTGCATCAGGTGCTGACATGGCAGAGACATGAAGTTACTCTCTTCGTAGCCAAAACTGAAGGAAGCATATGGTAAGGATGAGAAAATCTACTGAAACAGGTTTTCAGAGTACTGAGCCATTCTGAATTTAGAGAACATTTTAAGACTGCCGAGCACTGCCTGCGTGCCATCAGAATCTTATTGAAGTAGGGGATACTTTGTTTGAAGCAGAAGACATCAGGGCTTTGGTAACTAAACCACTACAAACAAAAGCTATCCTAAGGACTGCTCTGCTCTCTGCATCTCTCCTGCTCCGATACTGTTAGACGTTCCTCAGAGCGTCATATCCTTAATGCTCCCTGCTTCCCACCCTCTGCTATTTTGTAGCCTTCGTTAAATTCAGGGGTTGATACACGTAACATAAGTGACGGCTGAGATCTTCCAGCAGTGCTGTCAACGTGATCAAGTACAGTGCATAGGAAGGTCTAATTGTGCAAAATATACTATGTTTTCCATCCATCAATCAGTGAGCTCAGAAGTAAAATCTCACTAGTTGTGGTAGGTATAGAATACATAATAGGTATCATGCGTTAGCTGTTACTTTTCATAAAAGCACGTAAGTACTGTCATTTCCCCTCTGTTGAGGGAGATACAAAGCACAAAGAGAGAAACAGGAAAGATTGTGCTATTGAAATAATTCTTCAATAGCAGAGCTGAAAATAACGTATTATAAAATACTAACTTTAGAAGAAATGACAGCATGGAATAATGTGGAGCATCAGGATCCCATCACGTAGTCAGCCCAAACAATGGAAGCCCTCCCATCTGCAAGGAACCCCTTTTATTTGTTTTAGGAGCCTGGCAAGGCAGGTGATCCAAAATCCAGCTCAGCCCAGTGTCTTTTTTAGAAGCGGGACTAACACGATGCAGGACAGGGTGGGCACTGCCTGTCTCTCTGAAGCCCCCAGGGCTGGGGGGTGTGTAGTTTGTGCAGGCAGGTTTCTATGGAGGCCAGCTGGATCTCTTGGCCCAAGTTAATCCCAAGGACTTCTGGCATGGCGTTACTGTATGGAAACTTGTGTGTGCATGCTCAAATTCCAGTTAATGGGTGGGACGCAAATTGCTTGACAGGTTATAAGAACCATCTTTGTAGATAAATGTTCGTGTAATAGTTCTGATTCTCATCCAGGCCTTGGAAAATTACCGCTGTTAGCATTTAGTGCTGGCTGTGGAGCAGCATTGACTTTCTCGAACAAGAAGAAATAAACAATGCTTATGTGCTGTGAGCCATTGCTTCTGGAATTGTTATTACTGATGTTAGGGAGGGCTGTTTTTCCTCTTGAGGTACATATAAAGGAGTTAATGATGTTTTTCATAAAGCACACGGTCTAGTAACAAGCCCAGACAAGATTCTGGTGATGACTGTAAAGCAGATGCATGCTTATTTTGTTAACCAGCCTTCACACATTGCAATATCCGTATTCAACTCTTGATTAGTACTGTGCATTTAAGGCATTTTGAAGAACATTCTACACAAGTACCAGGAAAGCTATTTCAACCGGATGGTGAAATGTCTGTGGGAATTTGACTGCAAGGTCGCTGTTTGTGATTTGAGGTTTTCCTTATTAAAGTTGCGCTATTTAAGATGATACACTGGAATCCAATGTTGTGAACAGAAGTCTTTTTGCTCTTCCTTCAAAACCAAATGAAACAGTGCTCTGACAAAATGTGTATTTTCAGAATGTATTAAAGGGGTGTTCTTATCTAACTTAGACATGTGGATGTACAGAGACTGGTTCAGGGCAGGTTTGCATTTTGTAAGTATTCAGCATGAGAACCTGCCTGGATTCGTAGCATCACTGTCACTTCTTACCTTTGAGGAAATTCCTTATGTGCTTACACCTCATCCCTTATCAGCAGCTTCTCAGTGGCAGTGAATAATGCAGAATTGTTTGTTGAGTGAACAAGACAGTATAGACAACATACTTTGCAGTAAAACAATGTTTTATTGTTGTAATAGAACGACACTGATATACAGCATTCCTGTCCTGGGAGCTTTGGTCCCCATGGGAACTGGGCGAGCACAGGGCCGAATCATGAAACTGGTTTACATTTAAAGCATTTCCTACTTTTTGAAGCCAAATCAGTTCTTTGATTCAGCTCTCCTAGCACAACATGGTTGAGGGGGCCGGGATGTGTCAGTGCCTTATGTCACTATTGGTGCTGGAGACTGGAAATTGTTGAATCAGAGCCTCAGGTTTTGAAATGCCTCTGTGAGTCCAACCCTTAAACGCGGTCTTAGTTTCTACAGAGCTGTCCAAACTACTCAGTGTGCATTTCTAAGTGCTGTACTAGTTTGGCCTTTCCTGGGTGAGAAGTGCAGATGGTTAAGGGTTGGATGCAGCTCTCCATGCATATGCTTTTGAAGCAGACCACCCTGTATTTATACGTAAACGCTTGTAGACTATTTGGGCACATACGTGACTTAATCTTTTGCATCCACTCAGTATTGAGACGTTGTTCTTTGTGACCACAATAAGATTCCTTAGCACAGCTGAGACCAGTTAGCTGAAGAGCTAACTTGCTGAGATCAGCGGTGAGCTGCCTTCTCTCAGGTTTGGAGCTGAATCTTTGTGCTTTCAGATGCATGCTGTCTTGCTTCCCCATACTGAGGCTGGGTTGGGCATGAATTGTTGCCCAAGTTATCTTAGCAAATTTGCTCTTTCCAATCCACACCTCCTGGCTTGCTGCTTCCCCCGCCTGTGGAGTCACTCTCCCAAGATGCTGCCATGCCAGCACCCCTTGTGCCAGCCACGTGTTGCCACCCCAAGGCTGAAGAACCATAACTCCAACTTTGGGTTTGCCTCTTCTGCCCTCACTGTACCTCACAGTAGAAGTTTCTTAGTTGAGTAATGTAATGCTTTTCCTTTACAACCTATCATGAATAAAGATTTCACAGCAGGAATTGGAGGCATTAAAGAAGAAGCAGAAGAGAGAGTTTGCGTGCAGATGATGAAAGAACAGAGGGAAGCATGATGAGCTGCAGCAAGGAGCCTGGCTGGAGTCCTCACCGACAGAAACTTTGTGTTTGAATGAGAGAAGAAACTACTAAAGCAGTTGGCTCAGAGGGTGAGAGGCCGGTAGTGCAGCTGTAAGACAAGGCTGTGCCTGGCAAGGGAGGTTTTAGCTGGGGGAGGGGGTGGTCGAAACAGGCAAATGCCTGCAGTGCTGGTGTCAGGAAACACGGGCATTTTTAGAATTTCTAGATGGAAGAGCAAGAGCCTGAAATAGCAACAGATCAACTGTGGAATTTGGGGAAAGAGGCAGAAATTTCCAGGTTGCTCTATAGATACAGCGGGTTGTGACAGCTGCCTAATGAGATGTCTTGAGGCGTGATGTTGCTTTCTCAGCGTGAGAGTTGTTGAATTCCTTTTCATGCTCTTCATTGCCTACCCAAGCAGGAAGTGTCATTTCACAAAAGCTGACAGAGGCCACTGTTTTAATAACTATTGTTAATTGATGCTTCTCAAAAGCCTTCTATCAACTTGAATTTGCTACCTGCAGAGACCAGCTCAGCAGGTGGCTGAATCAAATTAAAACTTTAATTCTGTGGTTAATAAATCACGCTTAAACTGTGACTGTATGTTTTAAAATATAATATCCAATCAACTTGTCTGGAAGTCATTTATTTGTAATAAGAAATTACCAGCTCTGATGTAAACAGTAACAAAAAAACCCCTCCCCAAAAGTCTGAGAGCAAGTAGGTATTGTGCTAGTAAGCGATGGAATGTGTGGAGTTTCCCCTTTTGCTATCCAGAATAGCACGAATCACAGACTGAACAGAATCAAGAGCTGCTCTTCGTCCCATACACGGTGTTTTCCACTGAACCATTCAGGAATGCTGAAGCTCTGTTGCACTGCAGACATCTGTCCGGCTCTCTCTCTGAGATCATTTAGCAAAATACTCTTCTTCTGAAAGATCTCCTCCAAAACTGGTTACAAACACCTTTATTTCTAATTTTTGAACGGTAATATTGTGTGGAAAAAGTGAAAAAAGTGAACAGCATGCGAGTGAAATACTGTGTGGGCTGAATGCTATTTAAATCTCGTCTAAGCTGCTAAACATCACACTAACATTGGATCACTGGATCTGATCCAGTAAAAATAGAAAAATAAAAAATAAAAAAAAGGAGACAGAGAGGTCACATCAGAGAACCAGGCCATCTGTCCAGTACGGAATTAAAGGCATTTTATAATGAATTAGTTTTTCATATTACTGTGTTACGGGGGGCCTAGGTGTGAATCAAAGAGTGTCTGCCTGCAAAGATAGTTCCTGAATTATTTTTATGTTGCCAACCTGATGTTTTAGCATGCAGCATCTCATCTGGCTTGCATAGCTAATTAGTCCATTATAACCAGTATTTTATAATTGGCTTCAAAAGTTTTTTTCAGTCAGTTCCAGGCATTATTCTTGTAATACGGACCAAAGGATTTACATGCGAGCCTGCTGCCAAGTTTTCAAAGAATATTTCTGTTGCTTTATTCTAGCATTGTTTTATCTTACATGTTCATAACAAAGAGAGCTTTCATTTGGAGGATAACAACATTCAGAGTTCGTTCCAGTCTTTGCTGGTGTTCTTGGAGTAGATTGGTTTGTTTGACCTCTGCAGTATTAATACAGCATGTTTATACAAAAAGGTACCCTACTGCATTAAAATGGAAATAACGATTTATAGCGTTGACAGCCTTGGAGGATCTCTGATGTTAGCTCTTATCTTACTGGACAGGGTTCAGTGTCACATTCAGATGCATACCACTGATTGGTACTATTTATCATTTTTAAAATAAAGATCTTCTGTTCAAAAATAATTTTAAAACCACCATAAAAAAAAAAAAAACAAAAAACAAAAAACATGAAACTATGCCACAAAGGAGAGAAGGATGAGGAAAATGGGATCACAGAATCACCAAGGTTGGAAAAAACCTACAAGATCATCCAGTCCAACCATCCACCCATCACCAACAGTTCTCACTAAACCATGTCCCTCAACACAACGTCCAAACGTTCCTTGAACACCTCCAGGGTCGGTGACTCCACCACCTCCCTGGGCAGCCCATTCCACTGCCTGACCACTCTTTCAGAGCAGTATTTCCTAACATCCAGCCTAAATCTCCCCTGGCGCAGCTTGAAGCCATTCCCTCTGCTCCTATCACTAGTTACACAAGAGAAGAGGCTGACCCCCAGCTCACCACAACCTCCCTTCAGGTAGTTGTAGAGAGCAATGAGGTCTCCCCTGAGCCTCCTCTTCTCCAGACTGAACAATCCCAGCTCCTTCAGCCTCTCCTCATAAGCCCTGTGCTCCAGACCCCTCACCAGCTTTGTTGCCCTTCTTTGAACACGTTGTAGGCCCTCAATGTCTTTCTTGCAGTGAGGGGCCCAAAACTGGACACAGTACTGGAGGTGTGGCCTCACCAGTGCTCTGTACAGGGGGACAATCACCTCTCTGCTCCTGCTGGCATCACTGTTTCTGATGCAAGCCAGGATGCCATTGGCCGCCTTGGCCACCTGGGCACACTGCTGGCTCATGTTCAGCCGAGCATCCATCAATACCCCCAGGTCCATTTCCTCTACACAGTCCTCCAGTCACTCTGCCCCAAGCCTGTAGCGTTGTCTGGGGTTGTTGTGGCCAAAGTGCGGGACCTGACATTTGGTCTTGTTGAACCTCATCCCATCGGCTTCAGCCCAGCTCTCCAGCCTGTCCAGATCCCTCTGTAGGGCCTCGCTACCCCCAGGCAGATCCACACTCCCAGCCAACTTGGTGTCGTCTGCAAACTTACTGAGGGTGCACTCAATGCCCTCATCCAGGTCATCAATAAAGATATTGAAGAGGACAGGCCCCAGCACTGGCCCCTGGGGAACACCACTCGTGACTGGTTGCCAGCTGGTCTTAACTCCATTCACCACCACTCCCTGGGCCGGGCCCTCCAGCCAGTTCTTTACCCAGCCAAGGGTGTACCTGTCCAAGCCACGGGCTGCCAGCTTCTGCAGGAGAATACTGTGGGAGACAGTGTCAAAGGCTTTGCTGAAGTCTGGGTAGACCACATCAACAGCCTTTCCCTCATCCACCAGACGGGTCACTAGATTGTAGAAGGAGATCAGGTTGGTCAAGCAGGACCTGCCCTTCATGAACCCATGATGATGAGGATGGGGAAGTTGCAACAAACCTGCTATTAAAGCTTCTTTAAAAATCTTCCCTCTGACTAGTACAATTACATTAGCAAAATTGGTCTAGTACTTGATAGGATGTAATGATGGGAAGTCCTGTTGTCAGTTACCGGTCAGAACCCATCTGGGGTAGGATGCAGTTATGGTGAGGTTTCTTGAAGCTCTTTTCAATAGAGAGCCACTAACTGAGATACTTAAAATGATCAGGTGTTCGTGTATCGGTTTGAGTTTTTTTCTGTCATGGAGGAATACGAGAGATTAAATTCCATCTGTAAAGAGTTTGAATACTGTGCTGTGCCTGCACGTGGGGACTGCTGGGTATGGTCTTTTGCAGTCTGTCTTCAGGCCTGTTGGAGATGCTTTGCCTGCCTGGACACCCTTTTCAACTCTGTAAGTGAAAGCATGGCTGTTTTAGGGCGAGAGGGGAATTTACTGCCTTACCATTTCAGGTTGTGTGTAATCCTGAGAGTTCGGTGTATTTTTTTCTGAAGCTGAAGATGTGCCTAACATTTCAGCAAATCTATTTCCATGTGCTTTTCCCTGCTCTGTTACTACTTGTGTCTGTAAATGCTCATTCCAACCAGCGTCTCTTGTAAGTAGGAGAGAACTGAGACGTGGTGAGGATGTTGTAAGTGCTCATAGCAGAAGTAAAATTAAACTTTTCTTCGTCCTGAAGTGCTACACTTTTCTGAGAGTCTGCAAGAAGTTCTGTAACCTAAATAGGAGCCGTCATATTTTTGCTGGATAGAGATGTGTAAATTGTGATTTCACTTATTTTGGCTCTAAATTAATGCATTTCAGTTCTGCAAAATAAGTTCCAGACAGCAGCTTTTTCTCTGACCTTCTTTGCAGACAGCCTCAGGAACGCACTGTATCTCATCTTCATTGTATGTTCTTCAGTTTGCTCTACAGTTGTCACCAGTTCTACATTGCCGTGCTGCTTCTCACGTATCATACTGATCATAGAATCATAGAACCACTCAGGTTGGAAAAGAACTTCAAGATCATCGAGTCCAACCTCAACCTAACCATACTTGGCAGGGTGTTTTACCTGATGTCCTCTCTGAAGGGCATAGCTCTTGCTTTGCAGTGCATTAGGTTGTATGTCAGTTTGTATTTGAGACCGTCGTGTAGTCAGGCTAATTCAGTAATTATATGTAAATCTTTGAAGAACCCTTCTGGTCTGATGCATCCTCAGGAAATGCCGATGTCTGCTTTTGAATAAAAGCTTGTGGATTTCCTCTGGGATTCTCTTGGTTGAGAAAGGAAGGAAAAGGCCACCTGCGGGCATGGACCCCATAGCTACTGTGCCTTGCCAAAGTAACACAGGTTTCTTTTGGTTATTTTTTGGTGGATTGGTTTTCTTGGATTGGTTTTCTTGAGCATTGCAAAACCAGTTCCAAAGCCCAGTATCTTAGTAACCAGCTTTTGGTAGAACTTCACACTGAGTTAAAGTTGAACGGTAGCCTTCAGAAGATTTCTGTTTTATATCAACTTTTGACCTAATTGCATAGCTTTATGTGTGGGTTTACTTCAGGGCAGGAGTGTTGACAAACTCAGAGCTCCCTGTTCTGCCTGGCACCAGTCTTTTATGAGAGAAAAGCAAGGATCTCTTTCTCCTGCTCAGATGATGGCAGTTGGCTTTGAGCATAGCTTGAAGGCATGCAGTCAAGGCAAGTTTTGCATTTAAAAATGGTGAGAGAGAGCTGAAGAATTAATCACCTCCAACCAACCTGGATCTTTTCAAAGGATAAATGTACATGGCCACTGGGGTTTTTCAGAGAGATACAGGCAGATAAAATGCCAAAGTCCAGAGTGTTGTTTCTGTGATGTGAAATTACTTGAATTTTTCTTCCTTAATGCATGTAGGTTTTGTCTTTCGTTTTATGATGTGCAACTTTGTATTTTATTATTTGTTTTTAAATTATCACCCCAAACTCGGAAAATTTTAAGTTCTACAGTAATTTGCATTAAAATGTCCAAGGCTGTGAGGTACCTTCCTAACCATATACGAATGGAGAAGTACAGAATTGCTTTTCACCAGCATCTCAGATGTCTCCATTCACACACAAGAGATTTGGGATTCAGTAACGTTTAAAATTAGGCGTGTGCTGTTGATCTGTTGATGTGTAGATTACTCATCCTGAAGCACTTCCATGTCTTCTCCTTCACCATGCTAAGATCTTGGTTTGTGGATATTCTGGCTGCTTATTAGCAAACGAGCTGTTAATGAGTCATTCAGATGAATGGGGAAACTTTTCTGCTCAACTAGAAGTGCAGATTACTGCTTTAACAGAGCTTTCCAGGGTGAGAGAGGTTTTGCTGGGTTTTCTCATTCTATGAGTGCTGTGAGCAAGCAGGACTCGTTGATCTGGGTCTCCTGTAACTCTGATGGGCAAAACATCCCTGGGGGAATTGCCTGACAAATTCTGTCCTATGTTTTGTTTCAAACATTTGCAGACTTTCATGTTACCTAATAAAGGACTTCTGGTTCGATTTAAAAATGCTTTGCAAAAATACTTTTCTCTTAAACAAAAACCCGTATTTGCTTGTAGCCCAACTTCTGCTTTTTGAAAACGCTGTGTATTTTTACATTTCAATATCTGTGTTGCAATAATTAGTATGTGCAACATCCACCTGGGTGTAGCTCGTGGTTTGCCTGTATTCAAGGTCGGTCAGTTCCATTTTATGCTCATACTTTTATTCTGTACATATTTGTTGTGTTGTATGTATCAAAGACAATTAAAGTAATTCAAGGAAATCCTCTGGTCATTAAGGATAAGTAATAATCTGCGAGTCCGTGACAAGGAGGTGTGTGTAACTGCTGTGTTGTTTGGCAGATACGTTGATGATGTGATCAATCGCATTGATAGGATGTTCCCTGAGATGTCTATCCAACTCTCCCGGCCCAACGGGACTTCTGCAATGCTGCTGGTGAGTTGGGTCGTTTTGTCCTTTCAGGTGGATTTCTTAAGGGATTGAAGTGCTATTTCTAAAAGGCAGGCTATTAAAGATGATTTTTTTTTTCCCCAGAAACATTCTGCTCTTCATTTGACCCAGCGGTGTAAGATCTCTTTTGCTTTTAGGCAAATAGATGATAAAAAGAATTTCACCTTTAAATGCTTTTTGTTGTTAAATAAGATTGTTGAAATATGAACGTGAGGTCAGATACTGTGTTTTTCAGCAGTCTTGGCAGTGAGTGTATCTCAATCATGATAATTAAGGAGAAAAAGAAGTAGGGGTAGGAAGAGAGAAATTGTATTGGTTTCCTTTGTCTAAATTTGTTCAAATTGCTCTTGGTCCAATGAATTTCTGTTTTATGATGAAGTCAAGAATTTGCCTTGGAAGTAAATGAGCAGTAAAGGCTGGATTATAGATAAACAAGTCCAATACATTCGACTTATTTCTGCCTGACCAAGCAAGATTTCATTCCAGAAGAGCCTATTGTTCACATCAATTTTCACAGGCAGCTGTTGTGGTTAGAGAAAGAGAGGAGCCTGTGAAGTTTTTACTCTAAGACAGCAACACGGGGATAGGGTCTGCTGAATCTTACAGCACGGCACTTGGAAGCCGATTTTCCTGCAGCCGAGTAAAAGACTGAAGTTACATCTTTTGACAGCATTTAAACAAAAGTGGAAAATTCTATATCCAAGTGAAAATTTGGGACCAAATCAGTCTTTTCCATCACAGATCGTTCATGGCACATCCTCACATAGGCTGCTATGGAAGGCTTGGGTATAGAGTATGTGTGAGTACAGTTGTTGCTTCCAAGCAAATGGTAAAAGGAATGTAGAAATCAGATATTTTGTCAAAACAGCTTTCTTGAATCAAGAATGTGTGGTTTTTTAGTGTTTGTTAAATTGAATACTCTGCTATTTTCAGATTTTGCCTGTATTTTTCAAAATTACTATTAACATCTGAGTAATAAGCGTAGCTGTGAATACATTCCATGTTAATTAATCAATTCTTTAGCATCTTGCTATTAACTTTCTTTGAGTGGCCCAAAATTTGCCAGAGATTAACTGAGTCAGAGGTTAAAATATACAGCTGGCTACCGCTGGCATTAAATCATTTAATCTGCAATTGTTGGATTCACCAAGTGGAACAACATATTCCATAAAAGAATTGAATTCATCAGTGCAGTCTTAAGAAGCTGTAAGTCGTGGAAGCTTTTGCATTTGCTGTTAAGCTGACTTTATATTTAACTGTTTCGCTGTGGAAAAGAAAAGGTCTCATTTTACTTCCTTGCTTGGAAACCATTTCCATTCTCTCAGAGTCCTTCTCTACACCCAGTTATTGCCTTCCGATTCTGATGGCTTTTTGGGGTCAGAAAACATGTGATACTTTTCAAGAATTGGGCCCAGCTGGGAAATTTTGTGAGTTATCTTGGATAAAACTGGTTGGGAGCAAGGTGCGTTGGAACAATGGTAAGTGTAAAAGAAGCTTCATTTGCAGTTAGTAATAACTTACCAAATAGCGTTGGTCTCTACATCAAGGACATTATTGTTGCTACAAGACAACAGCACTGTACTGAACCAATGGATCGCATATTTTCCTTGGATCAGAGATCAAAACCACTGTTTTTAAAGTATTTTTGCATGTGATTTTGTGATGGGTTTATCGTTTTTTCTTTTAGGCAGGTTTTCCCTCTTTCCCATCTGTCTCAGTTGATGTTGCCAATATGGCACTTTCCATCTGGCCCCGACTGCTGCAGGAGCTTTTGCTGTTTTCAGCCACAAATCATTCAGCGAAAGGTGCTGCAGGATGGGCAGTGTGAAGAGATCCTCCCCCAGAAGAAGGGAGGTTTCTGCAGAACTTGTCATTTCTCACACTGAACTCATCCCAAGTTAGATGTGGAGTTGCTCTTCCGCAGCAGTGATTTACCATCATGCCAAGGGATTCAGATGATGTTTGTTTTGTTTGAAAATATTTCATGACCACACGGTTTGTCCAGTGCTAATTAACCAACCGTAAACTGAACCATTTTCATTTGTGCGGTGTTTGTATCATACCTGCCATTGCTTACGAAGGTCTTTACCGTAGAGGTAACGTTGTTATATTAAGATATCTTCAAATCCAATCCTTTGGTTTGCCAGAAATACACACGTTCGTCATCACAGGCACTGATAAGCAGGGTGTGTATTTTAAGAATGTGCAAACTATTGGAAAGAGGTGGGCAAGAAGGATCAGGGCGTGCCTGTGAGATTCTTTGGAGCTTCAGAATTACTGGAAAAGGCCTCAAAATCATCTTCGGGAAAAAAAAGGAGATGTAATTCAGAAAATTTCAGCCACAAACTGATTGGTGCCCACCTTCATGTGCATGTGGAAATCAAGTTACGTCCTTAGCTGTGATGGTGGGGCTTTCAGAGCCTGCATGTTTCTAGAGAGGTAATTACAGCTGCGGGAGCTGCCGCTCTGAGTCCTGGGGTCCGTAACCTCTGTGTGATGCTGGGCTCTCCCTCAGCACAGTACAGCTCTGAAATGAGCTGAGAACTTTAAGGAGGGGAAGGAAGTATTCCTGTGAGCGCAGATGCTGTGCCTTGAAAGGTTTCTGCCTCCTGCTCCTTTGAGGGTACTGCTTCCCCCAGACAATAAGGAGATTTTTGTGTTGTAGATTTATACGCAGCAATTGTACCTCATTAGTCTGGATTTATGCTGCACAGACCAAACACATAAATAATTGAAGCCTTTCAGAGCTGTGTGAAATCCTCAACCGACTTTAAAAGCAGTTTACCATTTCAAGGTGCTGTTTAATCCCAATCTTCACTAGTGATTTTTCTATTAATCTTTTAATCGCGCTATGCATAAAAAAAAGACTAAACATAGAATTATATCAGCTTTAATAACAGTGTTATGCAAAATTAATTTGCAGCAGCAGCAGAGGGAGCTGAGGCCTTCTTAAGTTTGTGAGATTTTGTTGGTCAACTGCCAGGAACTGTAAAGAGAGAAACCTCATCTCGTGTTAAGAAAACACAAATTGATTAGTAATTAATGAGAAATACCTACAGTTTTGATGGTATTAAATAGTTAGTTGTATTCCTAGATGGACTTTATTCATTTCTAATGAAGGGTGGTACAACCTTTGAGTGGCTGTTTCACATCCCTTGTTTCTGTTACCAGCAGTAAGACTATTATTTTTTCAGTGTGGAACTTCTGATTCCTTTGTGCAATTCATTCTTTTGATATCAGAAGTATTTTACAGCACAGCAAGTTTTAGTCCCATATGGACTTCTTTAGGGCCATGCACCTACCTGCCCAGCCCTATGCAAACACAGCAACTTCTGCTCATCTTGATCCAGGAGCCACTTGATCTTCAAGCATCCTTGTCCCCTGTGTTTGTAAAGCTATGTAAGGTGCTCTCCAAGCTGGGGACAGCAGGTAAATATTTTTTTACCAATAATGAATAGCTGTCTGTATTTTGAGCGGTTTCTGAAGCATAACGCTCTGTGTAACGAACTCTCCATTGGAAAAGTTGTTTCTGCCAAAGCAAAGCTCATTTCAGAAATTGCCATTCCTTGTTTTCATGTTATCTTACAAACTTTCTGGTGTTGAAGGCACTTTATGCATTCATACAGATGCCTTGAGTTTTAGTGGAGCTCTCCTATAGAAACGTGAAGCATTTTTACACACTTTCTGATCATTCTCGGTAAAATCGGTCACGTTTTGCTGTTCAACTTTCATATCTTGTTCCAAGCATTTTAAACAGGCTGATAGTATGGAAGTGGGCTGTATTAATTGCAAATAGGGTAGACATCTGTTCACTGAATCTGAATAACTTCTTACGTCTGGATATTGTTTATCAGTGTTTTACAGGAAATCGTGATGATTTTCTAGGGGGAAAATGGATTCTGAAATGGATTATTTGCCCATTGAAGCGGGCCCCAACTGATTCTTGTTCAAGACACCTTACTCTTGGGAGGAGTTGAAGAACTGGGGGAGGGAAATTGTGACCTGAAGTTAGAAGTATTATTTTTTTTACTACTACTACTAAGTTTCATTTTCCACAAGGTTCAGGTCCGTTTTCATCCCTGCGAAGTTCCTGCTGTGCTGTAATTCAGAATAGGAAGAGACAAAATCCATTTTGCCATCCATAGCAGTGCTGGTCCAGCGTCACCAATCCATATGCATGGCTGGCCGCTGGCACAACACCACTTTGTTTGGCACTTTGTTTGCTTTATTAGCAGGATGTGCCATGGGACTACAGGAGAGCATCACCAGCTTATCCTTAATATGGCAAAATCATTTTAATCCTTCATTTATGTTAACTTTTTATTGTGCACTATTGCAGTTAGGTTCGATTAATGAAAGGCAAATTCCAGCCCTTACATTAAAATAAGGAGGGGGGGGGGGGGGGGGAAGAGGAAAAAATTCCTTGTAAAGAACTAATTAGTGTGTTTGTTTATTTAGACTCTAATAGCTTAATTGCATCCTATCTCGCTATTTACAAATAGGCATCATTAAAGAATAATGAGCATGTGAGGGAAAGTGCAGCACTGATACAGCAGCAGATGAGACATGGAAAAGAAACTGAGCTGAAGGTTCTGGGGGGGGGGGGGGGGGCGGAGTTTGAGTTATGTAGTGAATACAAAACCTTCTTTTTCAGTATATATAAATAGGATTTCCAGCCATTCTAGTGATTAGTAAGATAGATGTAGCAGTGGGAGGAAAGGCTTCTGGCTGGCAGCTCCAGGAGGAGCAGGTGCCTGGCCTTTTGCTGGAAGTGTGTACGGCTTGGTTGCATCTCTGCTTTGATGTTGCCTTGTTCTTTTGAAAGGTGACTAAAAACCTCGTACAAACTCCTGGTCCTTTCTATACTAGCAGGGAGGTACCCTGTTAACCGAAAATAATGTTGTCTTTCTTTTAGCCCTGCAATGCAGAGCATCTGCAGTTCAGATCAGCAGCAAATTCCCTGGGTTGCTGAGGGGAAATCTGGAGCTTTGGGATTGCTGTGCGAAGTGTCGGCGCTCGGCGCTGTCAGCACACTTTCTCCTAATATTAAACTTTCAGATAAATCTGAGGAAAGAATGTTTGTTAATGCATTTTTTATATCATTTATAAAAGGCCCTTTCATTTGCTATCCGTTCCAATGAAAAGGCAAAATTAAGGGCTGTGTTGCAAGCTATTTCTTCCAGGTAGAACTCTGGCACGGCAAATGGCTTTTTTGATCCTTTTCATCGTGAGGATTAATTTTGGCCCCGATACCGACTCATTTGGAAAGGTATTTCTTTCTTCTCCAATTGGTGAGCTGTGCTAACCGGGAACGTCTTTAGCAGCCTTACAAGAAATTATCTGAAGCATTTTTCACTGATTATTCTGTTTCCCCTCCCCCAGTCTTGGCACACAGCATCTGTCATCTGCTCTTTGAGAGCTCTCTTAGCGATAGACAAAATATTTTTAAAACTGGGATATTTCAAGATTTTTATTTTCTATCATCTTTTTTGTCAGAAAAGCTGCGTAATATTGCAGATTTCAATCAGCTGCCTGTCCTACCTTCGTCTGGTGCCTGCAGGGACGTTATGAGGAACTTCACTGCCTGAATTCAGTGCACTTCAGTGAAAAGCGAGTGAAAATCACATTGTTTTTGCACGGACCGAAACAGAGGCTGCAGAAGTATTTAACTCGCAGCTGTCCCATTTTCAGCTCACAGAACTGTGGGGCATGTTTTTTCATTCATATTAATTGAATTTTAAAGTGACCTTGTACACGTATTGATTTGAATTAAAATCTTCCACATCAAGGACAAGTTGGCATATATCCTACAGGCAAAATATTAAAAAGCCAAGTGCTGTCTTAACAGGGTATTGACAGAAGAGGTTGCAATTTAATGGGGGAAGGTGGCTTTGAAAGGAAATGGTTGCAATGGAAAGGTATCCTTTTGGTGTAATAGAGGAGCTTCGTGCAGCTGCTATCTGTGGCAGTGCAGGGGTGCGTTATGCCCATTAGAGCAGGGAGAGCCTTGACCTCCAGCACGGCACCCTCTGCTCCCAGAGTTCAGAGCAGAACTCTTCGATCGTGGGGTTTTTTTATCAGAGACATTGGGTTTTTGTTCCCTTCCTTCAGGTGATCTGTGGGGACGCAGCTCTGTGACCAAAGGTGTAAGTTATGCTCCATACACATGGGCTTCAGTTACCCGCGTTCAGCAGGCATCAGAGGAAAACTGTTGGCTGGAAAACGGGATCTGTAAAATGTGGTTGGTGTGAACAAAAACATTGCCTTCTGAAAATGGTTATGAGTCGTGATCATTAGAGGGAAGAATAAAAGGTCCCTCATTTCTTGTGTACAGCAGAGAATGTGTTCTATCCTTTAAAGAGCTGTGGGGCATCCTTTTGGCTCCCACGTGTAACTGCATCCTCCAGCCTGGTGATGGTTCATTCTTTGAAGTGCGTGCCTCAGTGTTTCGGCACTGTTACAAATGATGAACTGTAAGTTCTCAGAGCTGTGCTTCTTCTACATTTCTTGAGGCTTAACTCATGCTATTCCTGTTTCTTCTTTCGATACGACCCTGTGGCAATTGTCTGAAGGTCCTGATTTCTCTTCCAACCTCTCTAAAACCCATAGGAATTCCATGCCAACACAACAGCAGCACAGAATAGGGGAATGTTCTGTTTCGATGCCAGACTGCTAATTCACTGCTAATACTGCTGTGTGAGTAGAGATTCCAACACAGCACCTCACCCAGGGAGCTCACTCCGAAGTCTGTGTTAAGGGTGGCTGTACACAGCTCTCCCACTTATGGAGGACGAGGGAAGGCAGCGACCCTGCTTGTTTGGCATTCAACAAGCGGGTGATATGAGCTGCTGTCCTGTTCCAGCCTGCGAAATTTGGCCTTTCAGTTTTGCATGATGGATAACAGCTGCAATCAGCGACAGCTTCTGAAAGTGAAAAGTGAATCGCTGGAAGGCTGTGAAAACGGATGACCTGTAAAAGGGCAGTGAGCTGATGCAGGAGCATTTCGAGAGGGTGTGTGCAGGTCAGCCTGGCGAGGAGGTTTGGGGGCAGCGGGATGTGTATGTGAGCAAGCTGGAGTGCCAAACATGGGACTTATCAGTTTGTTACATGTGACGACTAACTCCGAGGATTTTCAGGAACATCCCACACAGGCTTCAGAGCAACTTCATCCAAGTCTTTTTTTTTCTGCCTGGCAGCAATGTGAGATACGAACGCAGAACGCAGGGGAAAGAAGTGAGCATCCACTGAAGTGTGTGAAGGGAATGAAAATAGAAAATATTACACATAGAGCCGTGTCTGGGAGTTTGTAGGGCTGCCTTTTTGCTCTTCATTAAGAAGATCTCTGTTTTGTTTAACATTTCTTCTTTTTCTCCTCTGCGTTTTGCTGTGTGTAATTGCGCAGTGCGAGATGGAGGCAGTTCTCTCGGTAGGGATGTATCCTAGAAAACCGCCGCGTTACTGAGGTAGAAAAGAGTAAATAAAAAAGCCAATTGACTCTGAATGTGCCGACAACGCTATTCAGAGTGTCTCCAATTTCTCATCTCGTTTCTAATCAATTATGCCATTGTGACAGAGTAGCTCTGATTCCAGCAGATGATCAGCATCATAGAGCAGCCACATCTGGGACTGTATTTTTAACTTAGTCGTTACAGTGCTGAAATTCCTCTGCTACTTTCTGCTTTCCTTTACTTGCAGGCCTACTAGGTCTCGTTACAGAGGATCCCAGTAAATACCACCTTTAGGCCTAAATTCACAGCAGCTGAGACCTCGATAGGGTTGCCTGAGAACACTGGGTAGTTCCATACAAGTTCACGAAGTCCCAGTGTGATGGAAGATGGTGGGAATCAGAAAGAGCTATTTGTGCTGTGGGCGTAGCTCAGGCCTTCTTGCAGGCTACCCTACGTCTGCAACATGTTTTATTCTTCAAAGATTTCTTATGGCTTGCTTTTTTCCTTTATGGTTTTGCAAAATCATGCCTAGCAGCCTGTCATCTTGAAGGCTGTCATGGACTTCTTTTTCCCTTCTCTTTCTCTTATCTGTCTGTTGCTGTCAACTCATTCTTGTCTCTTGCTCTAACTCTTCTGGCCCGGAGTTGCTTTCTCCACATCCCACACCAAAGAGTTGTCGTCAGTTCCTTATAGGATCTGTAACTGTCCTACAGCATAGCTCTTTAAAATGGAAAGGTGGTATTTACAGCAGTTTGGGTGACTGTTCTAAAAAGCTCTGTGCTGTCACTCCATTCCTACCCCCGTTTCCCATCCCGGCCCTCTGTCCTCCAGCACAGTCCATCAGCGTTGGCGTCGCCTGTTTTCTGCTGTCTGTGTTCCAGCACTCCATCCAGTTTAGATGAACACATGCGAGAACCATCATCGTCTTCCTGCTAGCATCAGCAGATAAATCGGCTCCCAAAGAAATCAGTCACCCCGCGTCTCTATTGATTTGTTGTATATTTTTCCTTTTTAATTTCTGCTAACGACTCTCTGCCTCCCGCCTTGTTTCAACATGAGTAACCGGTGCTGACTAAGAGAATAAAGAGCAATTTTGTGCTTTTGTGGATGAGTGAAAACTCCGCAATGTTTGTACAACAGAACAGAAGGGCAACATTCTTATTAGGCGTTTCAGCGGGATTGAAGTATGAGTTCATCATTGAATGCCGAATTGATTTTTAGATTAAAACACCTTCATTACTGTTTTTTTTGTCAATACTGTAATTTAGGTGTATTTCTGCTGTTTTATTGTGACAGACCGAGATGCTACTTTTATTCCTTGCCCTTTGCTGTCGCTACAAAATGAAAACGAAACCTTTCAAAGTGTGAGATTTTTACTGTTGTAATTGCTATTCTCCCGCTTTGTTTTCTTGTAAATACTTTAGGCCCAATAAGAATGTACAAATGTTTTACACTGAACCCGTGGCGTGCTTTAAAAGCTAGCATTAGAAGAGCCTGATTCTTCTTTCAAATTATTATTCCCTAAATGGACTCACATTGGAGACAATAGAATGCATGGAAACTAATCACATCGGCTCATTGTTTTTGACAAGTTATTGAGTTGTGTTGTTTATAAAATGGAGAGAGTTGCTTGGCTGTGTTGTGTCTCCACAAGGGAGTTCTGTGAATTCATACGTTTTCGGTTGCAAATGAATGTTTGCTCTGCACTTTATGGTCTGTCTCTTCCTCATAATGTGCGCAGTGCTTTCAGATCTTTTATTTTGTTCTGTCTGTAAAATATTGAAAGCTGAGATTGCATCAGCTTCAGCTGTTAACACGACGGTCTTGCGGATTCAGACACCGTTAGCTCTCCTTCACCTTGTTTGTCCTTCTCTTGTTCCTGATAGGTTACCTTAGGAAAAGTGTTGAAAGTGATCGTGGTGATGCGGAGCCTCTTCATTGACCGTACAATAGTAAAAGGATACAATGAAAACGTCTATACGGACGATGGCAAGGTAGGTAATTGTGTATCCAGCAACCATCAATTTTATTTTTAGCTGATATTTAAATGTCAGAGAAAAGGAATCCCATCACAAATATGCTGGAATCACAGAACTGTCAGAAGGGTTTGTGGATGTTTTGCAGGGTTTAAATTTATCGTGCTTTCCTTGGATTTTTCATACCCGAATGTCTGACTTTTTTCTGAGCTCTGATGCTCTTGCTTGAATTTCTGATTTATCACCTTAGACCCCCAGTTGCCTCATTAACAGTGTCTACTGAGAAAACATTTTTTCAGTGTACCAGCACATCAATAGCCCAAGGTTCAGCTTTCTCTTTTCTGAGAGCTGTTGGGAAATCTTAGGCTAGCTTTGTGTTCGACTTGATAAGCTCAGCCATGAGAATCACTGCTAGGTAGTCCTCAGTAATTTCCTTGTCAGTATTAGCTCGTCTTGAACAGCAGCTACGAAAGGCGAGTGTTCCCCATTTCCACGAGGGTTTTGTTTCGTCAGCCATTCACCCTGCTTGAACCCTTGCATTTCTCCTGACTGCATACACTCCAGATGGCCGCCTGCAGCCCGAGTTGGGGACAGGAGCTGACACCCTTGGTTCAGGTTGTTCCTCCTTTCAGGGTGGAGTGGCCTCTGTTACTGAGATAGCAGGACACTCCTGTGCCAGAAACAGTACTAAATGCCTCCATGTTGCGCATTTTCTCTCTGGAGCTTTCTCTTCTGATTATGAAGCCTATTAAAATACAAAGTTCATTATATCAAGATGAGTACTTGGCACCCATAGGCCATGTTATAATGAGGTGAGACTTTTTTCCTTTCAGAAGTGATAACTGTGTTTTAGCACACAGCAGCACGCTGTGTACTGACCCAGGGTTCAGCAGCTCCAGTCTGAACCTCTGTTCCCCAGAAAAGGCCAGAAGCAGATCTGACAAAGAGTGTAACAGAGCTGTATTTCCCAGATGAGAGATTCTCACTTGAAGGGTGGGGGATTGGCCTAGGGAAGAGTAAAATAAAAACTGACCGATTTTTGCTCTGCGCTGCTCAGATCTCAGGTTTCAACACTGCTTTGCAGAAGAAGCAGTTGCACCCCACTCCCACTGTATCAGCATTCAAATGCAGACTAAAGCATCAACCCCTCTCCACCCCGAGTTCTGCTGGGAAGTGAAAGAATAGCCTAAAAAGCACTGACACCATTTGATGGTTTCCCATGCCACATTTCATGTGGGTGTGCTCATTTTCTCCGATGAATCCGGTTTCCTTCGAGGCTCCCTTGAAATATAATTATGCTGTATGTGCTGAAAAAATGAGTAAAAGTTCCTTTGCAAAACTCAGCATCTGGTGTGGAGCTTCTGTCTCGCTCCAGGTTAGCTCTCGGGAGAGCTGTGCTCCTCCTCTGTTGTCATCTGAGAGTGGCTCTCACCACGGCTGGCTTTGGGCACAGGGCACTAACCTTTGTCTGTGTCCATGGGGAGCAGTTAGCTCCTCCTGAGCAGCACTGCTAACACCTGCTTTGCCTTCTCGCTTCAAGCGGTCTGCAGGGGAGGCTGTTCTCTACCAACTTACATTTCAGCATCCTAAGCGGGGCGATGTGACTGCTCCCACGAGGCCGAACGAACCCGTGTCTGTACCGTGGCAGTTGCTATTCCATTGGGCAATCTCAAGGGCTGGAGCAAAGCTGAAGGTCTTCATTTTAGGTATAAATAGGAACATTTCGCCTGACTTTGGTAGAACTGGAGTTGCAGCCACTTAAATCATGAGTACATTTGGCTTGGAAGATTGAATAAATGTGTAGCTTGCTAGTTTTGCCAACTGGAGCACATATTGACAAACAGTGGGCTCCCTTTTTTTCCACTAATTAACTACCCTGGTAATTGGAGTATAAGAATAAGATAGTGCTCTTGCAATGATTCGCTTTACTTTATTGTGCCTGCTGGGAATGAGCGATTACAGTCAATTGCAAACATAGTCCATTCCAATTCCTTCTCTGTCACAACAGCTGCTGTAGGGAAAGTGCTCCACTGTTCTAGCTTCTCAGTTTCCAGCCTGGTGCTGGGAGGGAAGCAGTAGCACTCAGAGACTCAGAAAGGTAAGAAGGAGATCAGCAAGTATCCTCTTTGTTAGATAATAAAAGTACAGAGAAGCTTTGGTTGCTGTAGGGGGTGATTGTTTTTCCCACGAGCAGTTTGCACAGTAATTGCTGATTTGGGGGATTTGCTTACATATTTGTAGGGAGCATTTAATATTTGTAAACAGCAAGGGTGAGATTAACTAAAAAGGCATCATACACTATGGCAATTCTGAAGCTCCTCTGTTTTCTCTAAGTCATGCTGGAGAAGGGACGCTGGAATAAGTCGTAGCATCCTTGCACTTCTCTACATGTAAGTAGCTGAATGGTGGTCTTCTGAGTAAGCCTCCTAAGCCCACGCATCAAAAGGTCCTTTAAGTAAGAAAAGTGAGATTCTCTGGGGGGATTTCTCAAGAGGTTTGGGGCAATGCAGTGTATTCAGCACTGTCCAACAAAAGAAGTGGCCATCGTTGGGAAACTGAATGATGGCACAGGTAGTAAGTGGAACATGCGTTGGGAGGCACGGGAGAGGAAAGAAAAACTGGTTTAGCAAATTTTGCATTTCTGGGAAGAGAAGGGAGAGTGCAAACAGGAGAGGTATTGATGTCCTCTGGTGCATTAGGCAGGCAGATCTAGAAATAAAACAAACATGGGTGTCTCAGAGCTGTGGCAGCGTGCTGAGGCACAGCTAGCAGGTACACAGGAGAGCTGACGTTGCATTATGCAGGTTGCTGTGGGTTGCTGTGCACTTAGACGTCGCTCTGTCTGCGTTGATGGGAGCTTATGCGAAAGCTTCCCGTGGTTTCTGCCGTACCGAAGTCTAGTTAAATTGGTCGCTCTCTCTTACAGACTTAAATACGTTCAAAATGAAGGTGAAAAAATGAAAAGTAGTGTTAAGCTTTCCATGAGTAAAATAGGATAGTGCACTTCGGCGTTTTATTTTCAAGCTTTGCTTATATTGACAAAGCATCAGCGTGTTTCTTAAGTGCTTCATGTACTTCTCTCGTGAATTATTCACAAACCCTGCAGAGTGTGTCTGTGCCAGGTTGCCAGCTGCATAACTTAGACATTTTTGGTGACACTTTGCAAAAACAATAGGTGAGATCTGGCAGCGCTGTCATGCAGCCGGCTCTGTGTGCTGACTGCTCTGCTGCTCTCCTGCTTACTGTACCAGCCCATCACGTCCACCCCATACTGATGTGTTTTAATTAGCCCTGTAGCTTCAGCGATGGCACCGTGCCACCTTCGATTTCAAACTTTGACATACTCATTGTGCACTGGAATTTAACCATGGATAGTAATTAATTACTAATGTTGTCCTGATTCCCGAGTAAATGAAGCTGTGCAGCTCGCTCTTGCAGGGCAGGCTGATCGTCAGCTGAACCATTAGTTAACCTAGTCTGCCAATAAAAATAGAGAAGCACTGGGATTCTTCTGGCATGTTTAGGTAACACCCTGCTTCTCTTTGGGTTCAGATACCACGAAGCACCATGACAGGGTGTATTTGGAGTGGGTACTTAACATCCCTGCCTAGCCAAACTGCTTTCTGCATCCGTTCAACTTAAGAAACATAAGTGTCTCTGTTGAATTATCATGTTAAGGAACTGGGGTTATGTTAATGCTGTGGCTTCATTAATTACCCCATATCAATAAGAAAAGGCAGCTTTTAGCCTCCTAGCGTAAGAGAGGAAAAGAAATAGTAGTATCAAAGGAAAGCTTCAAAGACAGCCAGAGCTGTCTCTCGGGTAATTTCTGATCCCCGTATTCTTTCCACTTCAAAGCTGGATGTGTGTGTGTTTGGGCAAAGGGGGGGTTGAATCCGATTCCTCTAATAAGTGTTGGCACCGGACCTGTTTGATATTGGATGCAGGGAACATTCTGATTTGTTATCGCCTTTGAAATCGTTCAGATGACCTTCAGAAAATGGCCTCTCGTTACTTATGCTGGGGGTGGGTGGGGAGAACGGGGTGCTGGGAAAAAAAAGCCCCAGTTTAATTCACATGCAGAGGATGCCCTGGAATTGTGCTTTCAGCAGTTTTTTTTAGTTACAAATGTGTGTCTTGATTGAAAGTGAAAAGTTGAAGAATAATAGACCTGTAACGATGCATTCTTTAATCCGCCTCTGCCTTCATCCTCTGGTTGGGGGGGAAAGGTGGTCAGTCATGTAGGATTTCTGCGTGTGCTTTGGGGAGGGGCTGGGAGCTCGTTTTTTTCTTTTCTTTTTCAGCTTGGCTAACATCATACCTAAGAGACCTTCATTGCTTTTTCAGCTCTCCAATCTCCTTGTCAACTAATGAACATTTCAGAACCTGTTGGACTCATCTTAATGCCTAATGCACCATCCGAAGTGGATTTTTTCCCTACCTAGGGAGGATCACACACTGGGTGTGATCACTGGAGATTAGCAAAACCGTCTATATATTCCAATTATAGCAACTCTGGCTGCTTTTGAAGCAAGCCCAAACTTACACAAAAACAGCTTAAAAAATCTGTATTAATATTTTAAGTGTAGACTTTTCTAATATGGAAATGCGATGCTTCCTTCCCTGCAGGCACAGGTACACTGTGCAGAGAATCAAGCGTGGCTCCAAGTCCCAGCTGGGCTGCTGCTCGTAGGAGCGGTGTTGGTGTTCAGATTCTGGAACTTGCCTTAAGAGCCATAAGCGTAGAGTTTTGAAGGTAACATGCCTTAGGGTACTTCTGCCTTCGGCTGACCTGGAAAAGGCATCGAGGCATCAGCTGCCTTCTGTCTCACGGCAAGGTCAGCACTGCTAAGCCATGGCACATCCATCCAGAAGTGATGTTCAAATCTTTAACAGCATCACCCGTCCAGGCTGAGGTTTGGAGACTCAGGAGTCACTTCTGTGCCACAGTTCTGAAGGCAGCCACATAACAGCTTCGGTCTTAAAGGGATGGGGGCTGGTAGCATTCTCAGCCATTTCACCTATGTGCTTTAATTACTGGGGCTCAGCGGCCTTCCCCTTCCTGTGTGTTCTACGCACATGCTGGGACTTCTTCCATTTCAGGCTCTAAGCTGTGTGCCTTTCAGAAGGCCTGTCGTTCAGCTGCAGCTTGTGAGCACTACTGCAAGTCAGATTAAGATACCTGACTGCACTTTATTATAAAGGAGGTGAACCCAGCACGGAGTCGCTTCCTTTAAATCCATTTCTTTCAAGGTATAAACCATGCGGAGTGTGTTTAGTCCCACACTCTACTTATTCTCAGAATTGTACAGTTAGCTTGAGACCTTTTATTTACATTTTTTAGCATTGTTTGCCGTATTTTAATAAAATAGGTGCATCGTTCAATTAATGGAACAGCTAAGTAATGTAACGCAGGTTTCATGTGTGCATTTAAACACACTTCTCCAAGAAAGCCAGAGCTGCTGTATGTGTTTATTTCTCCATGATTAAAGGTGAATTTGCAAGTGAGGGCATGCCGTGTGATCCAGGGGATTTTGTGCACTTTAGTAAAAACCTGGCACTAATGAGTGAAGCTGATGGCTTTTCTTATCCCCGTGGTTGAGTACAGTGGGATCTATAAGACAAACGCGATTTGCAAGTCAGGGGTTGAAGGAAATTCTCCTTTTCCCTTTTTTTTTTTCCTTCCCTGCTGCTTTTCTGTGACAGAGTACAAGCTATTCCACGGGGCTGGGCTAAAGAGCACTGGCACATCACTTAGAACTGTCCGACGTGCGAGCCATTTGTTGTTTAACAAGGGCAGCATTACCTTCTGCTTTCTGGGGTTACTAACACTTATTTCCTATCTGGCTGAGCCCACACTTATGTCATGGATGTGTGCAGTTATCTACAGCTAGTGTGATTTTGTCTGCGGATGTAAATGCAGTTTCCTAAGGGATGCTTTATTTAGCCCCAGAAGAGCAGTGCTTTGGCTTAATTCAGCTAAACGTTCTTTGTGTCGTTTGTAACTGCATCACTTACTCAGACACAAGACAAGCATCAACTTAGGAAGAATGCCCTCATTTTAGAAACAGACCAAAGCTGATGAATATTTGTGCAGATCAGCCGCAGCCTCAGACAGATGAGCGCTTTTTAAAGGGAACACATTAATTCAACAGATCTCGTATGTATATACATATATATTTTATTGAAACTGTAATGAACCGTGCTCCTTTTTCACTGCGAAACAAATTAACTCTGATGTCATGATTTCCCTTTCTTAATTGCAGCAGATATGGTTGATGGGTCAAAGTAGTGAACTGGGAAGTAAGGCTCCGTAGCTCACTTTGCCTGTGCTTTGAGTTGAACAGCTGCTTCCATTCTTTTACATGGCAATCGCATGTAGTAATCTCTAACTTTGTTTTTCCTATTGCAGCTTGACATATGGTCCAAATCCAACTATCAAGTGTTTCAGAAGGTAAGTCCCACATCGTTTCTCTCTATGGAGCACACATGAAATACAGGTAGGGTTGGTTTAAAATAAAAATGCATAATTTATTCCTTGGTCATCTGTTATAAACCCCTACCATTTATTCCTTATCACAGTTTCAGTCAGTGGTTTGGAATGGGAAGTTGGAGGTTTTATTGCCATGGACTTAAAATTTCCGGAGGAATTTTCAAGTATTCTCTTTTTTGGTTTAAATTTTTGGAGGAAAGGAGGGAAGTTATTTTGGATTTTATTGCATTGGATTCGTTGTTTTTGGTTGCCTCCCTCTTCTGGAAACTCAGTATCTTGCTATTCTGTTGTCTTCCAGGCAGGGAGGAGAGCATTCTTTGAAGGCCTCTTGTAAAAACGCTGCAAGTTCAGATTGATCTGGGGTTAAATTCTTCTTCCTTATCTTCAAGCCACAGTTCAAGGAGCCGGAGTCTGCAGCTTGCACACTCACTGCCTTTCATCTGTTTCTGTAGTTTCTGTAACAAATACGGGGCAGGGACTCTAAAGGGCATAAAAGCAGGGGTCACAGTCTGGCATATTGACTCTATTTGTGCATCTTTCTTCCAAGGCTTCAGATGCAGTCAGAAGCAAAGATGTTTGACCCGTGGTATTACCCTGCTGGAGATCAAAGGACAGCTTTTGGGGAGGCTCTTCCTCCCTTTGGTTGCTCTCCCTCTCTGCCTAGCATTAAAGCAAAATGTTGCTGTAGTCAGTTCTTTACTCCAGAGATTAGTGGATTAAATATTCTTTCTTTATTTTTTTCTTACTCCTCCAAAATATTTTATGTCAAGTAGGGTAATCCAATGGGAAGTAAAACAGCATAAATCTTAGTAAATAGTTTATCAGTATACTTTTAAGTATTTTTTTGCAATGGAATAAATTTAAGGTTCTGTAATTAAGCGCATCATCTCAGTTTCCCCATGTGTGTTTTAGATTGTAGTCTCATTTGGGCATAAGGTTGTCTTCCTGGCTTTTTTCCTTTAGAATAACTTGGAAGAGTTAAGTTATATTGCAAACGTTTGTGATAAATGATGCTGAATCTTGGAAGTTTTGATTATATAACTTTCTCTACATGAAAGATAAGTGTACAGTAAGTTGACAGTTTGCTTAGGAGTCCAAGTTAAGGAGTTGGGGCATAAGTCCATAAAGCCAATTTCAGGTCCAGGTGAGAGCCTTCAGGTAGAAGGGAGAGAGCTCAGTGAGAAGCTGTGAAATACCCTTCTGACAGCTGCCTATGTGACAGCATTTCGGGTACGTAAGAATCTTTATTTTCTAGTTCTAGTTAATAATGATTTCACTACAATGCCTTGGATGATGATTCAGAAATGTATGAAGAGAGAAGATGCATTTGTGTTGTTGTCTGTCTGTTGGCACGTCTGTGTGTACGTGAAATAAGTGGCTGATCTCTTCCCAATCCTCTAAAATAATTTGATGTGACCTGACTATGAAGTTCCTGTTCTCCAGTTCTCTCTCAATAAATAACACCAAACGCAAAAATACGTACCAAAAAAGGAAAGTCTTACAGAAGTAAGGGTTGCCTTGAACCAGTGGAACAGCTCTGACCTTGTATAGATCATTCCCAGCTCTGTCATTGCCTTACCTTGGGCAACCTCTTTTTTGGATCAGTTCTCAACGTGTCCCTTCAGCTGGGGGCAATACTTGCTGACTTCACAGGAGCTATTGCTGGGTTGGTCGTAGAGAGCTCTGAGACTCCGGCATGAAAAGTCTGTCAGAATGCAAGGTGATGGTGCTTTCTAATCAATAGATTCTGCACAATTGAGCTGGTGGTTAAATAAACTAAAGCTGAGGCTGAAGTCAGGTTTTCAAACAGATGTCAGAAAATGCTGTTGTTCAGCATAGTTAAGTTTTCTCTCAGTGACACCATGTTTGGTTTTCTCTTTATTCTCTGGAACTACTCTTGTATGCATTTAGACATCCTGGAATAGCTGCTCAGCAGTTGCGAAACAGAGGAAGTAGTTAAAATAGTTTGAGGGAAACTATTACATTCTGTTAGCATTGCAGTACCGCGAGGTCTTCACAACGAATGTTTGAATGTGACTAAAGAATCGTCGGTAAATATGTCAGAGAGTATTTCTGAATCTTCCTGAAACGTTTTCCTCATGGCAGTCAGCAATACCACGGCATGGGAGTGCTGTACAAGAAGGAAAAGTATGGATGAGTGACCGAGGAGCCCAGGCACCCCTCCAGCCCTGTTGCCTTGAATGCTCTGAAGTCACCCATCGTTGAAGGGCAGGGACGTTTCTCTTTAAAAGCCACGCCGAGTTCTCAAACTTTGCTTTCAGAGATAATACAGCAGCATCTGGAGCTCACAGGATACCTGTCTGTGGTAGCTGCAAGCCTGTCAAAATCTCACAGGGCTGCGGGATGACTTTCCAGGTTAAGGACCGGAGACCTCTGATCTTCAATCCAACCCTGTCAAGTGATGCTAAATTTGTCCTGACTTTTGTTTGCAAGCTCTGGCTGTGTCAGCATGCCTTTTCTCTCTCTCCTTAATAGGCAGGATACCCGGGTGTGTATAATTTGATGGGGGACAGCTCCCAGAGGGCCCATTACTGTTAAAGCGTTTGGTCATTTTGTGAGTTCCCCAGAGCCTTCTTCAGTCTGGTCCTGGGGTGAGTAAGCTTTGCAGCTATTGAATCCACCAGCAGGGTTGGATTCAGAGAATGGAGCTGGGAAACGGGAGGATGAAAGGGCAGAAGCTTAAGGAGCACTGAAAAGGTTTTCAGCCTTCCGTAGTAGTCTGACATTTAAACTCGTCAGGAGTGGCAACTGATCTCAAACCTCCTTATTTTAACACCTCGCGTGTCTTTGTCTGCTAGCAAAAGAGGAGGAACAAAGCAGGAAATCAGAAACTATTTTGGTGCTTAAATCTTGGGAGGAAGAATGTACAATTCCAGATCATCGTGCAGAGAATTAAATATATATATATTGGCAGTGGAGAATAGTGTAATGTTTGTAACTTTGCATTCAGAAAAAGAGACATGTAGTGCAGCAGAACTGCTCTGAGTGGATCAAAACTGTGCTATGGGGGAGACGGTGCCGGACGTTAACTGTTTCATTTGCCAGCTGCTCAGTGAGCTGCTCTGCAATGCGCTGGCCTGGGCTGGTTGAGTCACATGTAGGCTGTAAGCTCGTTTATTTCTGTCTGATCCCAATCTCTTATTTACACCTACATGGTCTCCATTTCAGCATGCCATGAACTGCTTTCCTTTTCGGTTTGATCACTTCTCCCAAGTCACATTTTAATCTAGACTTTGAGAAGCTATCGGTGCCTATCCAGCTGCTGCGAGGTGTGTGATCCCCAGGTGGAACTCAGAGCACAATCTTCTCCCCTCCAAGGGCATATAAGTATTGTAATGTATGAAGATGTATTCTTGTCAATAATCTAGGAATAAAATCACGTGCAAAATGAATGCATGCATGAGACAGCTATCGGGCTATTGATGCTGTCTGCTCAAGGAGAGGGGATGGACTGTTCCAGGTCACCCGCATCATTGCTCCCCTGCACGATCAGCGCGTGGCTGTCTTTGGGAACCTACTTAAGTGGAGTAAAACCCGTGACCCGGTCCAAATGAGCAGAATAAGCAAAATAGACACTTAAACTCTGAGCTCTGCAAGTGACAAAGAAATCCTGCGCTCCACAAAAGTATGGCAGCGTTTATCTGAGTGGGGTGTGGGGAAAGGTGTGTGAAGGATTTCCATGGCATTATCAGCACTCGTTTGCCAGGGTGCCATCTATCATCCTCCCCGAGCCACCCGCTGATTCCCTCCAGGGAGACTCCAGTGCATACCTGCAGTGCAGATTGAGTAATGGGAATCCTTGGAAATGAACAGAGGCACTTGTGCAGTTTTCCATGGTAGAAGAGGTCTAAACACTAATAACACATGACTTTTTCTTTCTTTCCACGCCCTGATTATCCCCTAGAACTCATTGCCGTAGGCTGCTGTTAAGGCTGTGAACTTAGTGGGGTTTACAAAAAAAAAATGAAAAACTTTCTGGGGATTTGGAAGAATCCCGTTATATTAGATTGAGTTCTCAGTGCTGCACTCGGGGGAATAAACCAATAAGTAAGTCGCAAGAAAAGTTATGACTCTTAAGGGAAGTTTTTTACCTACTCTTGAAGAGCGCGTCCAATAGCAGTGAGAAAATATTAGAGTAGAGAGACAGCTTCTATGATTCAGTCAAGTGAAATGTTCTTACTTTTCTGTTTTGTGTTTGTGCCAGATATAGCTTCCTACCTCTATGGAACCTCATCTGTGGTGGAGAGCTGTGCCGCAGGTCCCTGATTGTGCACTTCATACAGCCATTAGAGGAAACACTTGTTCAGAATGCCCAGCCTTGGAGTCGTGGGATTCTTTTTTGAATGAATTTCCAGCATTGCAAATGTATGACTAATGATGTTACCGGGGCCCAGCAGTGCCGTTTTGCAGGATCTCAGCGAAGCAGTGCTATCAGGTGGCCGGAGCAATGCTGTAGCAATGCCTGGTGTTGGCTCAGCAGAGACAAATCCCAGGGGTTGTGCTTGCTGCTCACAGCTGAGCACTGCTTTCAGGACCTTTTATCCATGCGAGGAGCCAGCACGCAGTGACTGGGGGCACCTGGCATCGCTGCCTCCCCGCACGCAGCATGGGAGCCCCTGGCAGCAGCAGGGACGCATTGCCCCACTGCCCTGCTGGGGGCTGGGCTGCTCTGTGGGAAAGCTGGGGGTGCAAGGTTTAATTTGCACAGCAATGCAGTGAATATTGGGTCTGACCCAGGATCGGTCCGTTTCGTATTCCCCGTGCATCTGGGGCTCGAGGCCAGGGAGCGCTGATGCGTTTCAGGAGTACACATTTCTAATCAGCTTGGAAACAAATAAGGAGGAAAAAAAATCTCTCAGGCAATACAATTAACTGTTAAGAAGGGAAGTTCTGTTGTTCACACTGGAAACAAGACTGGACTTCAGCAAAGCAGAATTCCGTACAGCCCAGGACAGCTTCGGGTTGTTTCAAAGAGAAGCCTGAGGCCATCTCTTTGCCAGCTTTTTTTGTCTTGTCCCTGAAGTGTTTTTTCCTCTGTCTCAGGGTGGGAACATGCTTAGTTAAACAATAGCTGGTCTATTTAGCAAAATTGTGGCTTCAGGAGATTGCTTTTTTTCCCCCTCCCCCACCCCCCTTTGGCAAAGACGCCAGATGCTTTTCAATGTATGAATTGTGAGATATTGAGCTCTTCTCCGAGATCACTTGAAAATCTATTTCAAGGTTCGGAGCAGCAGCTATCCTAATCAATGTGTGCTGTTCTGAGCGTGTTCCTGTATAAAAAGAGGCAGAGAAATTAGAAAGTGTCAGATAACTGAGATAGTGGGGAAGATATAGCAATGAAAGTGAAGTTAATAAAAGAAAAGTCCTGAAATGCACAAAATGTCATCCTGCACCTGGAATAAATTCATTTGTGATTCCAGCTTGGCTGGAACAAGAAGCGCGTCCCTTGGGTGCGCTGGCACCTATTCAGTTTGTTTTGCTTTGCTTTGCTGTGGCGCGAAATCACATTGCAATTAGTAAAAGCTCAGCATTGATTTTTGATTTATTTTTACTATTAAAAACAGAAATCTGGGGCAATTTATGCTTTCTGTCAGCATCTCTCTTATCTCGGAAGTGTTGAGTCTCCCTGCTGCCCTGCGCACTGCCCAGCATGTCCTTCTCCCACTCCTTTTCTGTTCGACATCATGTCTGTTGGTTTGATCCGGGGTGGCTCATTCCCATATCCTCTTCCTCAGTCTTGACACCCACTTTAATGCAGTGCAGAAGCACTGTACAAGCACTTGCTTATGGTAGGAATCGCCTCCTTTTTGTTTGGAAGACATGATTAGTGTTCTAGCAATGCTGGGGTGGCTTTCATCTCCCCGTGGAATCTCATTAGCTTTACATTACAATGGGAACAGCATATGTGCAACTTCGCCAAAGTGGCCAGTCAATTTAAATTTGTTCATAAGAGTATTTTTAAGCAACTTTCTACGTCTTCAATGCCAAGAGAAAACAACTTTGTTGTTCGGGGAAAAAAATGTGGTTTGTTAGAAGTAGCAACACAGCAGAAGGAGAGCGGCTGCTCATAAATATCTTCAGAACTTTCTATTCTTTGACATGTCTGGTGCTATCCTATAAAAGCACCATCTTAAAAGGAGAAGCTCGCGTAGCTGGCGGGACTTGGGTTGCAGTCATTTCCAAACGCCGCGTGAGTTGTTTGAGCGACGTGACTGACTCGAGTTACACCGTGCTGCTAATGCATAGTTAATCCTGTTCGTTTTATAATGCATTGGATGGAAGTGTGTAAATAGCTTACATGGGTCAGGGTCATAGACTCATGTCATAGAATCGTAGAATGGCCTGGGTTGAAAAGGACCACAGTGCTCATCCAGTTCCAACCCCCTGCTATGTGCAGGGTCGCCAACCAGCAGCCCAGGCTGCCCAGAGCCACATCCAGCCTGGCCTTGAATGCCTGCAGGGATGGGGCATCCACAGCCTCCTTGGGCAACCTGTTCCAGTGCATCAGTACCCTCTGTGTGAAAAAATTCCTCCTAATATCCTACCTAAGCCTCCCCTCTCTCAGTTTAAAACCATTCCCCCTTGTCCTATCACTGTCCACTCTCACAAACAGCCGTTCCCCCTCCTGTTCAAATGCTCCCTTCAAGTACTGGAAGGCCACAATGAGGTCACCCTGCAGCCAAGCCAAACAAGCCCAGTTCCCTCAACCTTTCCTCATAGGAGAGCTGCTCCAGCCCTATGACCATCTTAGTGGCCTCCTCTGGACCCATTCCAAGAGCTCCATGTCCTTCCTGTACTGGGGGCCCCAGGCCTGGACGCACTGCAGGTGAGTCCTGGGGAGCGTTTTTGTGAGTGCATCTTTTGCAGACTCACAGCCCTGAGCAGCCCCTCTGCCTGCAGTGAAATTCAGAGCACTTCATTGCGATTCGCTTTGCTGGATTAGACTAAATGCCAATTAGGAACAAATGGAGTTAGTTGGGAATGGCACTCGTAATGTCGAGTCACGCTTTCTTACTCATAATTTATCGTACTTTCGAGCCAGGCAGTGGGAAATATATAGGCAGCACCTGAGAGGAACGCTTCATCTTCTTGATAATTACTGATGAGGCCCATAAATAGAACTGCAAGCGATAGGATGCAGGAGTGCTACTGGCTTTGTTGTCTGAGGCCTTTAATAGCACAGCCCAGAGATTTGGGCTGATAAGTTCTGCCCAAAGGCTGTAATGGAGCTGTTGAGGACTACAAACCTATTGAACCATCACTTCGTTCTCCTGTTATTTGAAATTATTCTTGCTATTACGGGTTTACGTGTCCTTTGTATTCTATCTCGCTCTAATTCCCAGATGGAGGATCCTGTTTTGGCTCTGTCTGGTAGATTAAAAAGCTTTCTATCAGGAACCTTTTACTAATGCGAGTAGTTATAAACCATAATCGTATTAATTGATTCCTGTTTTCTGAGGAAATGAGAGCTCGATTCCTATTTGTTCAACGTAAGCAACCTGAAATAAATCTATACAATTTAAATGTTCAAAGTGTTCACATCAGAAAAACATTGGAGACGAGTATCCTCACCTTCCATTAAAATGCAGTTTCAAATCAGGGTATTTTTTTCCTTTCTTTCTCCTCAATAAAGCAGACCACAATCAAAGCTTTGGGGGTTTTTTTGGCTTTTTTTTTTTTCTTCCTTTTTTTTCTTTTTTTTCCCCCCCTCTTTTTGTTTTTACACTATTGACCTCTGCCAGGAATCTCTAATTTAGCTGCACTGTTGTTTTTTCTTGAAGGGGTGAATGTATGTTAAGGGAATACATTCTCTATTTAAAAACGGCCAGAGTGAAAAATGGGAACATCTGAAGAGAAAATCAAAGTGTTTCCCTCTGACATGCTTTGGTCAGTAACTTTGCTTGCTTATGATTTCACAGAACGTGTGGGATTTCAATCACAGAACCTCTGGGTTCTGCTCTTCTGCTGTAGGCATTGGAAGTTAGATGAATTACTTGATATGGAGGCTTTTATTTTAGTACAGGACTTACTTTTTATTTTAGTTTTGAGACATTTCTGTCCTTTTAACAGTGATGCAGGCAGTCTCTTTGGTCCCTTCTGTCCTTCAGATACCTCGCAGGGCTGGGTCCTGCTTTTGGTGCTGTTCCATGTAGCATTGAGCTGGCCACCTTCCTGCATCACTTTGCTCACATTGGCCACCAGTCTACGTTATTTTACATTATTGGCTTCTGCCACATGTTTGAATTTCCAAAGGTGAGTCGTTCTCACTGTGTGCATAGGAAGTTAGTCTTCATGACTGCTGTAGCTGATTGTTGTATGAAGGCTGACAGTGGGAATGGAAGGCAGCTGGGATAAGCTAGCCAAAATTTCTTTGGGAGCATCTTTGCAGTAATGCAGCCCTTGGTTTGCCACCTCCCTGTGGAGTTTATTTTCTTTTTCTTCGAAGTAGCACCGCTTTGTCTGAGATGAGAATGAATGAGGGAATGTTCTGCTTCTGTCTTGCACAGGTGACAGATCATGCGACCACTGCCCTGCTGCACTACCAGCTGCCTCAGATGCCCGACGTGGTAGTCAGATCTTTCATGGTAAGTGGATTTAAAGATAACTAACGACCTTCAGACAGATTTCAGCATGCCGACAGCAAATGGCATGGGGCAGTTCTGATGCAGTTGTAACTTCACCTGTTTAACCAAGCTAGACAGCAGAGATCGACTGTAATTCTTTGTGTCTCATACCTGGGCAAGGATGAAAAACCTTTCTCAGTACTGTGGGATAGCTGATGTTTGAAGGTTGTGCTGTGCACAGGCACTCTATCGGAAGCCACAATACTTGCTCGGTGATGCCAGTTTGCAAAGCTAGTCTGGGTCATCTCTAAAGACAGCAGGAAAAACTGCCCCACACTCTGTGTTACAGTCCAGCCCGGTCACGCTGTGCTCAGTGTGCAAGGAGTTGGTTTCTGGACGTAAAGTCAGCTCCAATGAAACTCACAGTGAGTGTATTCCAGCTTGCTCATCAGTGTGCCCGGCACAGCAGGGAATGAGGGTTACTGCTGTGAGTGGAGAGCTTTGGAGGCAGGAATGTCATCAGGAAGAATCCATAGTCCTTCTGGCCCAAACCTGGATCCCTGATGGGCTGTGGGTACGTGCTCAGTGCAGCAGCAGGTGACTTTCAGGGCAGAGGAAATGTTTGCTGAAGTATCCCACCGTTACTGAATACAATTGATATAATACTGCTCTAACTTCATGTGTAGATTTAAGTTTATCACCTTTAATTCTGCTTGTATGTAGAATTTTCTGTGTGAAATACACTTGGATGCAAGCAGTCCTGGTAGTCACAAGGGTTTATGATTCAAAACGCCTTCCACGAAGATGAGTTTTGGCAGGGAACGTGGTTGCTGTTCTCCTCACTGCAGTCTCCCAAAGGAGATTCTGGGGGGGGATTTTCTCTGCTCTTCAGACTTTTTAGTTCATCTATTACATTACCCCTTCACTTGGAGCAATATAATCAAGACTTCGTAGAATCCAACATCTAATTTTGCCACTGGCAATCCGTGGGTGTGTAAGATAGCACTTGTTCTTTTATGTCTTTCTTTTCCAATATGTAATTTCAGGTCAGACTCGCTTACCTGCTGTGCTTGTTTCTTTGTTTATTCAATAAAAAGGCCTCTAAGATGAGAGCTGTGCAGAGGATGTTTCTCTTAGGGTGCACGTGAGCACAGCTTTCAGAAGGTGAAAGCAGCTCTTCCTGGTCCAGCCCATGTCTCAACACATGTCTGAAAATGAATGTTTAATAGAAACGGGTAGCATGTCTGTGTGAGCCACGGGCCTGCCGTATTGATTCGATCAAACGCTGCTAAAAATGTTAACGAAGCAAAAACAGATGTACAACAGCAGTGTCAATACGTTCATCCTTTCACATGTCAGTTGTGCAATCCACATGACAGGGTGTACCAAAGCCCCAGCTTTCTGATGGCAGCGAAGAACTTGTTCTTTTCCCTTTCCACAGATGCCTCAAGTGCCCAATTTCACTTATTTACTGTTTTTGTGTTATGGTTCAGAAAATTCGATTTCTCTGTTGTGCAAGCAGGGTCCATCCGAGCTGAAGTAAATAACAGCAATTTACTTGTAGTGTTCTGCTGCCCTTGTCCCTGCACTTAGTGCTAAACCCATGGAGGAGTTCTTTGGAGGAGAGCTATTGATGGCCAAAGGTTCGGCTGCTGTAGAGAAAGCTCTGATGAAGATGGAAGGATTTGTTTCAATAAACTCCTCTGACCTCTTCTACAGAGAACAATTTTCTCTTATTGACGTAATTCAATAGGACTTTAAATGACAAGATTCATGTGCGTCCCTCACAGCATAAATCTGCTGCTCTGGGTATTTTTCAGCTGCCTATCTCCTTGAGTTTGGAATTGAGTTATGCAATGCTCACTGCTATGTACGACGATGGGAAGAAGCACTTGTGAGGCAAGAACTGCACCTAGAACACCTGTTCTTGCTGCTTGTAGTTCAGCACTCACCTTTGTACTTATAAATATATCCCTGATTATAGATATATATCCTTGTAATCGGATTTAAAATCTTACAGTATTTTTATGACCAATGAGTATTGATCTTAAAATCACATTAGGGAGGAAGTCATTTTGCTGTGAAAGTGCTTATATCTTCAGCTGCTAAGAGTTCAGAGTGTTGCAGTGCGTTTGCACTGGGGCTGAGATGGATGGCCATAGGACGAGACAAACCAATATTCAGCTGAAGAAGGTACCCATCAGGAACAATTAAATTCCAGGAAAAATATGAGGAGCATTGGAACATTTGCCTTCTGCAGAGATTCTCCTGCTACAAACACCTCCTGCTCAGAGTGCGTGAACTGCCATTAACAAATTGGCTTAAGTGACTAAAAAAGCAGAATATTCTTAATAAAGTGGGAATTCAGCTACGTATGACCTTGTCATCTGCTGCACATTCTGTTTATAAAGTCACTGTGTAGCTCGCTGGGGCCTCGCCAAACTACATTCCCTGTCCTTGGGATCACTGCTTGACAAGAATGATGACATAAGGGAATGTCCGGATCCACATTTCTTAACGTCTCTCCCTTTTTTCTCTTAGACCTGGTTAAGAAGTTACATAAAGCTGTTCCAGGCTCCGTGCCAGCGCTGCGGAAAGTTTCTGCAGGATGGCCTGCCGCCCACCTGGAGGGATTTCCGGACACTTGAAGCTTTCCATGACACTTGCAGGCAGTAGCAGCACAGCCCAGCAGGTGATGTGTGTGGGGTGAGCAGTGCTGGGCTGGGAGGAGAGATGCTGGTTTCACTGCCGGCTTCACTGCTGGCTCTGCTTTTGGCCCATCCGTTCTGCACTAAGCAGTGAGGTTGCACTAATACAGTTTGCTATTTCAAAGTCCTCACTCTGCAAGGTACGTGTGAGACTGGTGGGTTTTGGAGGCGGTGTGGGTTTGGAGAAGCATCCCTTGGTGCTTCTCAGCTGGAATGATCCATCTGAGGCGGTCTGATGGTAATGATCTTCATCCTAAATGTTAATGAAAGTGCCCCTGTGCGGTTTGTGTCTTGCAACAGAGATTGCTATGTTAAAGACTTTTTTTATAAGCTCAAAATAAATTTTGTATTTCGGAATTTGTGCTTTTTCTTTCGTTATTTAATCAGCAAAATCCTTGGGATCGGTGTGAGTTTTTCGTAGCTGCTCTTCTCTTTAGAAAAACTGGAAGCATTTAAACATGTATATGCTGGTATGATAGAGTTTTGTTGTTGCAAGGCTGCTTATCTGTGCCGGTCTTTTTCTGGAAGAGATTATGGTGTTGATTAAACATGGAATTTCAAACGCACGCAGCAGCTTGGAAGATGCGAGGCACTTTCAGAGGCTGGGGTTGGGGGGGGGGGGGGGGAACAGATGTTTCCCTTTACTAAAATTGTCATGAAAAACGTTAACAAAATTTGCATGTATTGAGTGGTTAGGAAACGCATCTGAGCAGTGACAGCGTGTGTAACTTGTTTGTCCTGTTCTGGGTCTGAAAGCAGGAAAATAGTTCAGCCCTTCAGTGCAGCTTCTGAGGTCCCTTTTGCTTGCCTGAAGAGCTTTTGGTGATGTAAAGATCAGAGGCTTTGGTGGTGGCGAGGTTTGCTCTGGTTGTCAGCAAGGAATGTTGAGTGAAGTTAACCATGTTGTATGAAAGGGAGAGGGGGAGAGCAGGCAGGAGGGGAGGCACCTGAAATCAGCTGTTATGTTACAGCACTCGTTTAATTCAACTTGAACCAACGGCAGTTGTGAAACAGAGCAGTTAGCAGTGATGGGAACAGAAACATGAGCGTGCTGTGTTTGTGTCGGTGTAAAAGACTGAGCTTCCAAAGACAACGGCTTGTTGTGAGAACAGTGTGGGATGTGGGAATTCCAGCTTTCTAGGTACGGAACAGAAGCAAGACTGGCTCTTACAAAAGGAGAGAGGGGGTTGAAAGAAAATTTGGTGTGTATGACTTCCTTTGGGGGCATGGAATCGTGCGTGAAGGATGAATCCGTATTTGCTTGAGAAGGTTGGTGGTTTGATTCTTTCTTTTCGGCTCCTTTTCCACCCCCATCACCAAACAGAAGCATCGCCATAGGAGGGAGGTAATGCTGTGTCCCATCCCACTGCAGCTGAACTACCTGGCTCTTATTTGACTCAGGCAGCCTTCATGATACAGAGAACACCCAAGACAGAGCAGCGTGTGCATCTTAGATGAGAGAGCCTTGTAAATAAGCAGCTCTGCTACCCGTCCCATTACTGCACTAATTGGAAGGCTTGGGTTTCTGATGGAGTAAGCATTTTTTTTAATAATAAAAAGGTCATACTACGGTATCCAGTCTGCTTTAGGCACTGCTGTCTGCTCCGTTTTGTTTATACTTAAATAATGGTGTAGAAAGCAAATCCCAAAGTTCACAGAAGTATTATATATGGAATCGTGTATTGGCACTTGGAGATAATTAGTCGCAGAAAACAACATCAGCCAGTTCGTGTGTTAATTGAGCCTGAAAACTTAAACCTGTAATTGGCAAGCCTAATGGAGAGCCATAAAATCCACTGTAGTTACCCGAGTGCAGAAATAATTGTGCTGGGAAGTGTAACATGAACTGCGTGTCGCATTTCTGCCCTAAGAAACTGCGGTGGGAAGGGGTCTGCTCCCAGAGGCCCTGGGAGGGGCCCTGCTTCCAATCCCTGCAGTCTGTTTAAGTGTAGCAGTTTGCAATATTTCCACTTCAGAGAGTGGAATTTAACAGGATGAGCAGCCTGACGTTTTGTTTGTCATCAGAGTCTGTTGCAGCTTTTGGAACCGCTCAGATCCTCAAGGCCAGCAGTGAGGACCGCGGTCCCCAGGGAGCAGCTGGCTCGTGCTTCTGGAGCATCTCCTGGACCTGCACTTGTCCTGATGCCTGTGCCTGCCAGGCAGCCCTCACTGCGCAGTCCCTAACAGAAGGAAAAGTCTACATGCTGAACAACCCTGCTGCTTTGTTGTTTGGGATACAGATGTTATAGAGCTGCATTTTATAACACAAAGGTACACGAATCTCACCCAGCGCTGCAGAAGAAGGCCTGGCCTCACCGTGTTGGCACAGCGTCGCTCCCCGGTCACTGTCCTCTCCCATCACACCCCTGATGGGCAGAAATCCCTTTTTATTTTCCCATATGCAAACCCCTCCTACTGTTCTCGTGGAGCTCACAAGTGCTAAAGGTTACAAAATCCATCTTTTCTCTAAGAAAGCAACTTAATTAATGTGAAAGTTTCTCCCAGGAAGGGAACCCTCGGCAGATATGCGGTGCGTATCGCAGCTCCCCTCTTCCCTCCCAGCACCCCTCCCCAAACCACTTTAATTTCTCTGCCAATATTGGACAAATGTAACAGGCTGACTTTTTAATTTTCTACTCCCAGGTCTCCCTTGTCCCCTCATGCATTTTTCATCACAGCTCGTGGCTCCCTCCCTGCCTGCCCTGTGAACAATATTGATCGACTGATTAAGCCATCAAGCCGTGGCAAACAACTTTAATTTTCAAACCAAAGGCTTTTAGTTCTCTTCCCTCTCTTGTATATTTGTTACCTCCTTATGAAGTTTGTAATGTCTCCTTGGAAACAAGCACGTTGGTGGTGGTTGTTTTTTTTTAATTAGTGCCCAGGTTAATTGGGAGCTGCACACCACCGATAGCAACCCACGTGAAAATGTAAGAAGGGCAAATGGGGAGCCCTGAGCACAGGTTATGGAGAAAAGAGGGCAGGTGCTGCCCTGAGGGCCGTGTCAGTGTGCACAGCGGGGTGGGCTGGGGTTGGCTTTGGGGATCTGAGAGGGCTTTTCCATCTTTCATGGTTGTGTGATTCCCCATAATTCAAAGCCAGATCCAAACTCTCAGGGAAAGACTTGCTTGCGGTGCTCTGCCTGTTCTCTTTGGTGTCTCCACCTTCCTCGAACCTGTCTTAAGCTCTGGTGATGATGAAGGGAGAGGAGATTGATGTGCCCTGAGTCCCAGGGTGAGAGCGTGGCACCGCAGCCTCGCTGCACGCGGCTCCGTGAGGCTTGTCAGTGCTGCTCTGCGGGCTTGCAAATTGCTTTTCAAGGTAAAAGTGCAGCTTAAATAGCAGGATATTTATCTCCAAGCCTTCGAGCTCTGCATCGGGTAATGATTCTGCATTCATGTCTTCGGTGCTGGGCTTTCAGGCAGCATGGAGTCTTGAGAGCACCGGTGGGGAATCGATGGAAACAGCGTTTGTGGAGGACCTTCATCTTGAAGCTGCCAGTTCTGCTGCACCCAGGTGTATGAACTGCAAAGATGAGCAAAACAAAACCCCTAGGAGTTGTGCTGCCTGCTGAGGCCTCACCCCACAGTGCCAGGACCCCATGTTCTGCCCCTGGGGCGCTGCAGGGAACCCATCTCTCCTTGCCCCAAGATATGAGGTGGCCCCCGTGCTCTCACTGGGACAAGAGCTGTAAGTTCAGTAGCTGCTGAGCATGAACTTTGCACGTTCCTATTGCCCTCTGCCTGTGTGACCTTATTACAGAGGCGTGCTGTAGATTTACTTCAGATACATGCAACAGGGTGACCAATCAGCCTCGAGCTGCCTTCAGTGCAGGTTTTAGCAGTGAGTTCGGCACCCTGGGCTTCCTCCCCCCCCCCCCCCAAGCTTAGCACAGGACCTGCTTCCTTGCTTGGGGTCGAGCAGATCAGGCAACACAGGAGCCTCAAATTCCCCCGGTTTATTGCTAATGCACTACAGCAAAGCAGGGCTTCAGCTCTTCACTCTCACCTCATGTCCTTCAGAGGAGATTTTCTGCACACAAATGGGAGAGCAGCTGCTCTGCTGGGTTCCCTGCGCCCGGCTGCAGTACGGAGTCAGAAGCAGCCTTGTATGGATGGGTCAACAGCAACCCCAAAACACGGCTGCCTTCGAGCAGTTGGAGTTGTTTTCCGTCTTGCTTTGAAGAGCTCAGAGTCTGGTTTTAATATCAGCTAATTAGTTCCAATCAGGATGTGCACGTGTTGTGAACTTGTCAGAGTTCTTGAGGTCATCTTTTTTTCTTCCCTTTTAAAATCAAATGATGGGAACAAATGACGGCGCTGGGTTTCCTTCTTGATAACGTGGGGAGGCTCTGCAGGGTGGTCAGGGGGGATTCCTTTGCAGCACGTGGGGTCTTTTGTTGTACAGTTTGACTTTTCTGTGTGTCTGAAGCTCCACAGTGGCGCTAAGCACCGATTATTGGTTTTCTCTGATGAAAGAAGAGGAAAAAGCTGCGGTGTGGCACGAGAGTGCAGATGATCAGGGTTAACACATGGAGAACGTGCTGCTGAGAATCACCGAACTGTTAAGGTTGGGAAGGAGTGCTCAGATCCCCAACCCACCACCCGTGGACGCATCCCTCAGTGCCACATCAGTGCCATGGAAGATGCTCTTCCCACCAAGCAGACCCTTCAGAGCCAAGGCAAATGGCAACACAATTCGATCCTCACGTTTAAAATGTTTCTCCTGCAGATAAACATAAGGAAAGTAAACTGTGAGTATTTAATAGGACGTGCCAAAGAGGAGGGCTGCGAAGCTCCTCACATCCCCTTTGCTTGTGTTGTTTGGTTCCTGTCGTTACGGACAGGTGTGAAATGAGAAGCGCAAACTCCTGAGGTAGGAGAGTGCAGAAGCTGTGTTGGAAACCTCAGCGAGAAGATTAGCATTTATTTTTAATCTGAGAACGTTTATAAAAGGTTTTCTTAAGGATGAGGGAAAGGGAGGTGATGGGGCACTGTATTAAAAACAAAATGTGGCCATTTTCCTTGTGAGATCCAACTGAGAAGAGTGGGACCAGGAGGGTTCCCAGAGCCAGGGCCGTGCCCGGTGTGTTCCATCACCACACACAGTGCTGGGATTTATGGGGCGTGGAAAATTGGATTTCTTTAAAATGTAAATGTTGAGAAGGGTTGTGTTTTATCGTTCATCCCCGAGGTAGTGCAGGTTTTATAAAACCCTTTTTAGTCTTGGATTGATGGATGTCGATGGGAGTTTTCCATTCGGTAGATGTTGGACGGGTCCCAGGGCGCAGCGCAGCAGCCGTCCCTGCAGGGAATGCTGTCGCACCCCGTGAGGTGATGCTCTTGGACACGAGGAGCTGTGTTCTCGGGCTGAGTAAAACAGAGGTAGGCAGCTGTGAGCCCCAGACACAGCGAGAGGTCGGAGATGGCTCTGGGGAAAGAGCTGGTGTCCCACTGCTGGCCGGAGAGCACCTCCAAGGACGTCACCGGCGTCCTCTGCCCATGTGCTCTGCTGAGCTGTGTGCTCCTGGGAGATGGAGATGTGGGGTATGGCACAGGGACACGGGGTATGGCATGGAGACCTTGGGGTAGGGACGTTGGGGACAGCAGTCAGAACACTGGAGGTGATGTGGGAGCACTGGGGACAGAGATGCTGAGGATGGCATGGAACGCTGAGCATGGCACTGACGCTACAGCATGGGGGCATGGTGTACACTATGGGGACCTTGGGGACAGCGCAGGGACCTTAAGGATAGCACAGTGACATTCTGTATGGCATGGGGACTTAGGCAATGGGGACATGGGGGACAGCATGGGGACCTTGGGAATGGCATGGGGAGACTGGATATGGCACGGGGATCCTGGAGACAGCACGAGGGCCTTGGGGGTGACACAGGGACACAGATTACAGCATGGTGACCTTGGGGGTGGGAACGTGGTGTACAGCACAAGGACTTTGTGCATGGTATGGGAAGACTGGATATAGCATGGGGACTCCATACAGCATGGGGACAGTGGGGACAGCATAGGGACCTTGAGATGGCATGGGGAGGAGGCATGCTCTGGGGTGTCTGTGGGGGCTGCATTCGGGGGGCTGCATTTGGGATGCAGGGTGAGGAGGGACGAGCTCGGTGCAGATCTCCCAGTGCTGTTGTGCAGGGATTGGGGCTGAAACCTGGAGCTGCTTGGGGAGAAAAAGAGAGAAGTGGGCTCAGGCCTCATGGAGTGTTTCTCCCACCAGGATTTAATGACATCCTGTGCAAACAAAATGCTGTCGTGCGTGTTGCACATACTTGTATTTGCCCAGAGGCCATATTAAAGAAATATCCCAATATGTGGTGTAATATAGACATAAATCACATCACTTTTTTGTAATGTGCCTGATCAATCTGTGTAGCAGCTCCCCCTGTTCTACTCCCTCTCCTCTCCCCCCCCCTCCCCTCCCCGTATATAATGATCTTCAGTGCAAGATTAATAGCAGCCGGTTTGAGAGCATTAAGATGACATTATCTCAAAAGAGAGCAAACACCATTAGAATTAAGGGCTGTCACGGGGCTGACATTCCCAATTTCTGTGGGAAAAGGGGAAGAGTGGAGCTGGGGCTGAGCGCGGCACAGTGCTCAGTGCTCGCTGGGTGTGGGTGCAGCGCTTTCTCCCTATCTGGGGAAAGGAGGAAGGGTCCCCCCCGTGGTGTGGAACGGCCTCGTGCTCTGGGATGGCATCGTGCGATGGGTGCGTTTTGTTGACCCTCCCCCCTCCCTCCCCTCCTTCATTAACTCGGCCGTTTTCAAGCCCGAACGCCCGGGCTGTAAATCTGAGGCCATTTAGCAGCTGAGGTGAACTGTGAAAAGCAGCTTTGCACCATTTGCAGATTGCTCGGTGAGCTGAGAGCTGACGCTGCTGACTCACGGGCTGAGCTGTGCTGGCAGCCCCCCAGCCCAACCTCCCCCCCACCCCCCCTCCTCCCCGGCTTTTGGCAGCATCCAAAGTTCATTCCAAGAACTGAAGTTTGCTGCATCCACCAAAGCCACCTGCTTCCCCCGAGCGCTGTGAGTGGCAGCTCTCTGTCTGTCCGTCTGTTCCTTTCCTGTCTGTCCGTCCGTCCAGCCCCCTCTCAGCTCAACATCTGGGACCAACTGGTAGAACTGAGCCAAGGACGCCCCGGGCAGAGCCCTGCAGTGCTGGCCCAGCACCGCTGCATTCATTGGCACAAAGGGAAATGGATCATTGCTGCGGGTGCTCTCGCTCACCTGGGGCTCAGAGGACTTTGATGCAGTCTGATGGGGCCAGACCCACCTCCCTTTAATTAAACATGATCCTGAAAATTAAGAGGCAAACCTATTGGCTACTGGAATTAAATCAATCCATGATCGGTAACGAGAGAATGATGGAGGGGGCGATGCCCAGGGATGGAAGGACACACTCAGCAGATGTTCTCCAAAGGCCACAGCTCAGCAGGGAGCGCTGAATGCAGATCCGCCCCATGGCCTTCCATGGGCAGTGATGGGTGGAGAGTGGCATCTGATCCCACTCCTTGCAGTGGATGGGGACACCCACAGCTCCATAGGTGCTCAGAGCCATCCCCTGACCTCGGGTGTCTGCAGGGCTGGGGCACCACCACCTCTCTGTGTGCCCTGTGCCAGTGCATCCCCATCCTTTTTCCTTATATCCAGTCTGAACATCCCCTCTTGTAGTTCACAGCCAACTTGCTGTGTCCTACCCCAACAGACCCTACTAAAGAGTCCATCCCCTTCAGTTTGACCACGATGCTTGCCTTGATGACAGAAAGATCCTGGAAATATGTGAACTAAACGTATTTCATCATCGTGTCTGCAGCACTTGGCAGAGGGGGTTTAGCCCCATCCTTGACTGAACTGTCCTCATTACAACGCTCAGAATCACAGCCACTGGAGACCCCATCCCATCTGAGACCCTCACAGTGAGCACATGCAGTATCACAGTGTTGTGCAATATATGGTGTAATTGTATGCACATTAGGTAACCAGCCATAGAGCTGGAGACTCCCGGTGTGTGTCGGACCAGCAGCACCCAGCGGGCACAGCTCTGCCACCAACCGGTGTCTGGCAGCTGAAGGTCTGGGCACTAAGTGGGGAAAAAGGTTGAGAGCCCTCTCCTCAATGGGGCACGGCTGGCAGGCACCGAAGGGTTGATCTCAGTGTGATCCATAATTCATGAGCTTCCTTCCTTTTATTTTTTTTTTCCTTTTCTTTGAGCAGCTGTGAGTTCTGAACCAGGAGCTGTGCGCCGCGCAGCAGGCACCGCTGGGACCAGAGGAGCAGTTGGAGGGGAGAGCCGTGCCGCTTTGTCATCGCTGTTCTCTGCTGCCTTTCATTACCCCCAACCTCTTTTCTCTGTCACCCACCTGTTGTTTTTAGCTTGGGCCCATTGAGTTCCCTCGCAACCACCGACACATCCACACCAACCAACCACGTCCCCGAATGCCGCATCTCTGCAAGTCTGGAACCCACCCTCCCCGTGCAGCTGTGCCAATGCAGCACCGCTCTTTGGAGAAGAAGTTCTTTCCTACACATGGAGCTGGTGGTGCTCCGGGCAGCTTCATGGCAGTGATGGACAAAGCGCAGCTGTGAGGTGCTGGGTTCGATGCACAGATGCTATAGGAGGCGCTGAGTTTTGTGCTCACGGTCATACAGCGGTTCAGGTTGGGAAAGAAAGCTGAGATCACTGAGTCCGACCGCTGGGTTGGATTGATTGTCAGCAGAACGAGGCGTGCAGCAGTGGAAGCTCTGCTCTGAGAGCCTGCAGCCACCTGCATGCAGGTAAACACTCGAGGTGAGGAGTGAAGGAGGCTTCAAGCAGCTCCACCACCTGCAAGATGCATTTCTGCTTCCAGCTCCTCCCCACAAGCTGTGGAGAGCACACAGAGGGGACAGTGGCGAGGTGTTACGTATTCAGATCACACGTAATCATCCCTGTAAAGTGCTGGTATCAGTATTAGATATGGAGGTTGGTGGCCCTGCATGTGGCAGGGGGTTGAAGCTTGCTGATCCTTGGGGTCCCTTCCGACCCAAGCCATTCTATGATTCTATGCTGGGGGCGGTGGGGCTGCTGTGATTCAGACACATCCCTTGCATCCACATCTGCTTCCCCACAGCCAGGCACGGTGTGCTGGCTGTGGGCCGTGCACGGGGGGTCAGCCCCAGCACTAGGACGTGGAGAGATGCTTGTGAACTAAAAGAGGGGAGGTTTAGGCTGGATATAAGGAAAATGGATGGGGAGGCGCTGGCACAGGGTTCTCAGAGAGGTGGTTGTACCCCATCCCTGCAGGCACCCGAGGCAGGGGATGGCTCTGAGCACCCGGTGGAGCTGCGGGTGTCCCAGTCCATTGTGGGGAGTGGGGCCAGGTGGCCTTTCAGGGTTTCTTCCAACTGAAACAGTTCTGTAGTTCTATGAAAACACTGCACGATGCCCTCAGTGCAGTGGTGGAGGGGATCCCCGTTCTGGGCATGGGGTGCTGGGAGGAGCCCTTGTTCCTCTCCTGCTTCTTTTGTGCCCAAAAGTTATGGGGGGGGGTGGGGAGGGGTTGGGGGAGAAGGGGGGAAATGATAATAAAAAAAGCAAACAAACCCAAATCCGACCAACCAAACCCAACCACTTCATCATCAGCAGTTGGACGGGGGCCCACAGCACAGTCTGGTGCAGCCTGGCACGGAGCAGATGGGAGTCCTATATGGGGCTCCTGACTCACCGCATGAAAAACAACGGCTGGCACAGAGGCGGCGGTGCCCCGAGCAGCCCTTCCCTGTGCCCTCAGCCCCATGGGCCAAAGTGTGCCCAGGGAGCAGCACAGCCATGCCCAGCGTGTGGCCAAAGCCACAGGCTGAGGAGGTGGGTGCCCCAATCAGGGTTTGCCCCCTCCCCTGGTTACTGATTTCCCATTGCTCCCAATGCACTGCGCCCTTTGATCCATCCAGGTCACGGCTGCCAAGGGGCCGGCACTAACGATATGCTAATAAGGCTAGGGCAATCAATGAGTCCTTAATCAGGCAGTCGATCTCCACCACAGGTGCTTCTGGACTTGACTTGCAGTTTTAACATGGAAGGGTCTTTGGGGCCACTTGTCACAGCGGGGCTGGGCTCCAAGGGGACACCCCTTGGCATTTATGATCACCATCATCAACATTTAAAGATATAAAGTAAATTTAAAGAGTTCTGGGGGGGATTGGAGCATCCTTGCAGAGCTGCTGTCTGTCCTGGCAATGAGCTGAAGCTCGCTGGACCAGGTGGCACGGAGGGATGCACACAGCTGTCCCTCTGCCCCTGCTGACGGAGCCCTGTGGGTGCAGACATGGGGTGGGCGGCACAGCATGGCACAGCACAGCACGGCATGGCATCACATGGCACAACATGGCTTGGTGCAGCATGGCACAGCTCTGTATGGCACAGCATGGCACAGCACGGCATGGCACATCTCGGCATGAAATGGCACCGCACAACATGACATGGCACAGTATGGCTCAGCATGGCATGGCACAGTATTGCATAGCTCCAATGTGAGCTGTGCCAGGGCAGGGGTGGCACCGTTGTCCCAACATTGTCCCCATCACTGGGATGGGTTTGGGTTATCGCTGTGTTTTCCCACCGCTGTTCTCCCTTCATCAGTGAGAACAGTCTTTTCCTCATGCTTATTAAGCCCTAATTTTCATCTTATTCATTACTACCGACTCATTAAGATGGCAAGGAATTAAAAGAGGTGAAATAAAAAGAACTGAAAGCAGACGGGAGGGTCTGGGGGGGGTTGGCTTTTCTTAAAAAGAGACCAGAAGGTAATCTCCCCGGATTAAGCAGGTGAGAGTGGCTAACCCTGCAGAATGGCAGGGAAGACTTAATGAGGAGGCTGCTAATGAAGTAGAGATGCCATGGGAGCCTGGGGGTGCTCTGCTCACAGAGAGGGCCGCGCACCCATCCGGTCCCAATGGAGCGTCAGTGCTCTGGGCTGGGGTCGGCGCTGGCAGGATTGAGTGAGGAACACATGTGGGGTTTGTGACATACTCTGTGCCTTCACTGTCCCTGCAGCCTGGGGTTTGCCCTGGGACCAGGTTTCCCTACGTGCACCCTGAGATGCACTCTGACCACAGCACTGTCCCCCAGGACCCCATTTCATCCCCATTCCCCAGCCCTCCTCATGCTGGGTACGCCGTGGCACTGTACTCAGATACCTCACACCCATGCATTGCTTTAGGGTTTTCTAGACAGAGCCTGGTGAACCCACCCAAGGGATCCCAACACTCGGGTGCCTTCACTACTTTGTCCCTGCTCACCCCACTCTCTGCCCCATCACCTATGGGGATTTGACCCCCAGTGCTGGGACCCCACTGACACCTCCATCCCTACAGTGGCAGCAGTGCACGCATAACACCTCACCCACTGGCTTGCACTGGTCTTACTGGTTTTAGAGCCACCTCCTCACACAGGCAGGGACATCCCCATGGCCCCCCAGCCTGGTGTTCCCAGGTCTTCTTCCTGATCCTTGTGGCCGTGGGTTGGTTCCCACCCCGTCATCGCTCCCAGACCTGCTTCACATTCAGCACTTCCCCATTTAAATGGTGACCCTGCTGCACTCCCATTCATTTTGATGCATTTGGGATCGTAAGAGGCTGTTATTTTATGATGGATTAACGATGCTGTATTTGCTTTCAGCCTGTTTTACAGTGCCCCAAGTGCCTCAGCTATAACTCTTCCGTTTATTTGCTTTATTATCCTAACAGGCTGTTCATGGAGATTACTGTGAAAGCACCTCTCTCCCCACCACGTGCCCCTGCAGAGAGGCTAGGGCTGGGACCCCACAGCAAGGAGAAGGCTTCAATGGCTGGAATACAGCCCTGGTGGTGCGGGATGATCTATGATAGCCTGTAGGATGCTGTGGGATGCTCTGCAGGATAATCTGCAGGCCAGGGAGCAGCTGGGGAAGTAGAGGGCATAGGAAGCCATAACAGCTTTCATTTGGTGTCCTCAGTATATCTATCCACATGCATGCAAGGAGCCGAGGGCTCAGGATAGGCATTGAGGAGCTGTCAGTGCTGCAGGAGGTCACATCCGTCCCCTCCATCCTCACCGCCCTGCTCCATCCTCCCAAGGAAGGGCTGACCTTGGAGGCAGCCCCAGCCCCGCTCCTCTCTGGATGCTCGGCTCCATCCTCACATGGTCCCTTCTCCTCCCCCGGGGCAGATGTATTTGCAGTGCAGAACTGTGCTAATAACTCCCATTAGCACCTCTGGCTGATGGACGTCAGCGCCAGGGGCCAGATTCAATTTCTGCTGAAAGCCCCAGTGCTGATTTCCAGCTGCAAAGATCAACCAAGAGCTTTGGGGACTGAAGTGCTGGGTGGAGGGGGAAATGAGAAATGAAAGAGGAAGATAAACATAAAAGTCATACAAAACAAATAGCTGGCAGTAACTCCATTAAATCAGACATTTTTTTTTTTAAGGAAATATTAAAATATTCACTATGTAATTAAGTACTTGTTAATTAAAAAGGAAACATGCTGCATTGAGCTGAGCACAGCTTTAATCAAGTCAAGTGCAACTTCTAGTTTAGATCAGCAGAGCTGGACCTGGACCTGGCTCCCCAAGACCTTGCCTTGAGTCTTCAGACTGAGACCCTGGGAATCCTCAGACCTCCGTGGGAAGATTCCTAGTGGAAGATTTCCTAATAGGAGGAGGAAAAAGCTCCAAATGCTCCCACATTCCCTGCCCTTTGTGAGCTACAGATACCTGGGCTGGTGTCCCACCCTGGGGGCAGCGGAGGGGATGGGGGTGCGCAGCTGGAAGCCACCATCACAGCTCCAGCATCTTGGCTGTGAGATCCAAACCTTTTTTGTGGCACAGAAGGACATGGCTCTGTGGGCATGGTGCTGATGGGTCAGTGGTTGGACTTGGTGAGGTCTTTTCCAGCCTGAATGATTCTGTGGTTCTATGATCTCATGAAGGTCTTTTCCAATCTGGATAATGCTGTGATTCCATGATGTCATGAAGGTCTTTCCAACCTCAATGATTCTATGATCTCATGCAGGTCTTCCCAACCTCAATGATTCTATGATCTCATGCAGGTCTTCCCAACCTCAATGATTCTATGATCTCATGCAGGTCTCTTCTTTTCCAATCTGGATCATTCTGTGACTCCATGATCTCATGAAGGACTTCTCCAACCTGGATGATTCTGACCCTACGTCACACCAGGGGAGGTTTACATTCAGCACTGGGTGGTCAAGACCTGGAGGTGGCTGCAAAGGGAAGCAGTGGCATCCCCATCCCTGGAGGTGTTTAGGAGAGGTGTGGATGCGGCTCTAAGGGACACAGCCAGGTCCCACAGCTGTTCTGTCCCCCATGCAGGGACGCAGTGCCACCAGCCCCAGAGCTGTCACTCGTGTGGCACTTGCGGGGGTCACATTGAGCCCCATGGCAGCAGTTGAGCTGTCGGCTGCCTCTGACAACTCATCCGTCACAGAGCGGGGCCAGCGGCTGCGAGACGCCACGGAAGGGAGAGAATTAAAAGAGGGAGAGAGAAAGAGCAATCAATACATTATTTAACAGCAGGAATGCAAATGACAAAAAATTAATGAGGCCTCCCCCCCCCCCCTCCCCCAACCCTCCTTTGCAGTGAGATTGCTGACAAATTCTCTGGAAAATATCAAAACAGCCGGAGGGTGTAACCTGCCAGAGTGATGCACCATTATCTATTATTGATGGAAACCTTGACACGTTCCCTTTAAAAAAGGAGAGGGAAAGGGAGGGAGAGAGGGGGGAAAAAAAATTGCATCTAATCTTTGTTTTAAAGCTGCAGTCGCTCCTTTTCTCTCCCCTGAGGGTGGATGAGATGCTCAGGTCCGCACACCCAGCACGTGTGCTTCTCCCCCCCACGATGGTCCCATAGAGTCCATTAATTGTTACTTAAGGATCAAGTGGGGCTGAGTTCATGGAGGAGGCACCAGGGATGGGGTCTGAGGGCCCTGGGGTAGGAGGGGAGCGGAGCATCAAAGCGGGGTGGCATAGGGCAGGGGTGGGGTTCCTCCTAGGAAAATCACCCAGCGAGTCCCTGGAGCGTGTCTGCTGCGCTGCTGAGCGGGGAGAGGCAGGAGCCAGCGTGGAGCAGCTATCAAGCACACACTGCAGGGATTAATACTTTATAAATGTCATTGGCCTCCTGACAAGCTCCTGGATAATCCTTTTCTTTGGCCTCTGAGAGCAAAACCCTCCAAACGGCTCAGCTCCCACCTGTGCCACCCTCCCTGCTCTGTGCTGTCCCCATGCAGCAGGGATGTTTCTGGAGCCACTGCTCCTGGGTTTCTAATCTGATTTCCTTTATTTGCAGCTGGAGCTCCCGCTGTCACTTCACAAGGTGTTGTCCTCCAACCACACAGATGCCTCTCTTCCTAGCAAGGACTGCAAGGGCAGTCCGTGCTCCCAGGCATCTCCACTCATCGCTTTGTATGCCTCTGCCATGCCCTCCTTATCTTCCCCTCTCTCCCATCCCCTCTCAAACTAAACAGTCCTAAGTCTTTTTAATCTCTTCTCATGGATTATTGATACTATTTGTTGCACTCCTTTGGATCTTTTCCATTTCTGCTGCATCTTTGCTGAGGCGGGGCGAGGAGTTGCTGACTCCTGCTGAAGGTGAAGTTGATAAAGTCACGACGGTGTTTCTAGCTTTACTTCTTCTTCCTCCACCACAAACCCCTCTGCATTACGGGGAAGGGGCTGCTTCTGCCCATTGCTTATCCCTGGGCCTGGGGGCAGCAAGCCCAGCTGCTTCCCTAAGGGCTCACTGCAGCTTAGACCCACCCACATGCAGCAGGAGCTCTGCCATCCAGCCACCACCTGCACTGGATTTATCAGAAATGGAGCTAAATAAACCCTGAAGGGTTTGGGGTTAAATGACTCCCTGGGCAGGTTGGAGCAACAAGCACTGGAAGGAATTAAACTGGTAGCAATGGGCAGGAGAGGCGAGTGCTGAGATGCTCCAGCAGCAGGGCATGCAGGCACGCCTTGGGCGAGGACATCAGCTATTCACAGAGCTGAAGGTCACCCCTGGGCAGCTGCAGGGGGCAGAGAGCAGCCACTGCAGTGCTGGAAATGCCACATCCAGCCCAGAGCATTCTCTTCTGCTTTTCCATTGTCCGTCTGCTAAAGAAAGCTTTGTTGGCAAACAGACTTCATGGGAAGTTTCTCTCTCTGCTGCTAATATGGTGAGAGAAAAAAAAAGAATAATAAAAAAAACAACGAGAGAGTGAGTGAAAAAAACAATAATAAGAAGAGCCCAACATAAATTCCCAGCCAGAATCAGAGGTCAAGTTTAAGAATAAAAGAAAAGAGAAAAAGAAAAGGAGGAGGGAAAACGGCATTAAACAACCCCTCGGTGCTGGCTTGATGACAAAGAGAAGCGCTCTGGGCTGAGAAATAATGGTTTGAAGTTTGCATCATTATCAGGGCTACGTGCCCCACATTGACAATGCCTTCTGGAATGCGTGCAGGCTGCAGTTCGTGGAGTGATGGAGACAATGAGGGTCGGCCAGCCCTGCTCTGGGGATGGGACAGCCCACCTCCCACCCCGCAGACCTCACAGGGTCCCTCCTCTCCCCATCCTCCCAGGTCTCTGCACCCACTGTCTGTGCACAGAGTGCTGCTGTAAGGTGGGCAGGTGGCACTGTGCCTTGGGAACGAGGTCTGCCTACCTGGGATCCAGGAGCAGGGCTGTCACATCCGATTGCATTTTTTTCCAGGTCACCTCTATGTCCATAATGGGATTTTTACTATTTGACTTCGGAATATTGATTTTGATTTCCTTTTCTGATTCATTTTGGTTTTGCTCTTTCCAGCAGGGGAGGAGGAGGGGCATGGGGCACCTTTCAGCTTCAGCTTGCTCCATAGGGTGAGGCAGGCAGGGCCATCTGGAAGCCCAGCTGAGTTTTGGGGAGCACACTGCATGGAGCAGAGATGTGGCTGTGAGATGGGTGGATCTTTTCTCTCCCAATTTTACTGCCAGGTCCTCGTGGGCTGCTGCAACACAGGGCCAGTGGCACCCACCCCCATGGGAACAGCAGCAGCTGATAGTGGGAGAAAATTCTCCATGTTTTCTGTTCCTTTCTTCATTTCAGTTTTTTTCCTCTAATCCAGCTGCAGCGCCTGTCTGTGGTCTCACTGATGCAGAATAGCAGCAGCTGATGGCACAGCTGTGCTGCAGGGATGGCCTTGGGACCACGTATGACCCCAAGAAGATGCACTCAGGATCTGCAAGTAGCACTGAGTGCTCAGGACAGGCTGAGAGCCAGGAGGGCTCCCTGCACCTTCCCCAGCCCAATGACAGACCACAAAGCCAGCAATTAGGGGAGGACCAGCTCGGTGGAGCTGCCAGAAGTTGTTCATTACCCTGGAGTGCCAAGCGTTCAGCGTTCCGTCTGGTTTTGGTGTCTCAGTCCTTCGGGAGATTTGTCAGGGGTAAGAAAAGCAAAGGCAATGAGGCGGCAGGGCTGGGGTGCGCTCAGCACACACGGCCGGCCCCGGCCCCGTTAGCGGACACCCAGCCGGGCCTCGGAGGTCGCTGTGCCCATCAGCCGGCATCTGCTGCCCTCTAGAGCCCGCACCCGAGCGGAGAAGGAAAAAGCCTGTGGAAAAAGCAAGTCCGGGCAATGACGTGTCAGCAACGGGACACCTGCCAGGGCTGCAGAACAGCCCCGGGGACTGCGGGAGCGGGACGGGACCCGCACGGCTGCGGGTGGCAGCAGGACAGGCATCGCTGAATGGGGAAATCCCACCTCCGTCAGCCCCGGCTGCGAGGTTGCCAGGCACAGCTCCTGTCTTGCTGCAGCTCATCGCACACTGGTGGTCATCCTACAGCCGGGTGCTGGCAGACGGCAGGCCGAGTAAAACTGCAGGGTGCTGAGGTTGAAATGGAGGATGTGCTCCAAATGGAGGACTTCTTGCTCGGATGGTGTTTGATGCAGCCCACATCACAAACACGTTGTTGTAGGGAACAGATGCAGGTGCTCTGACCTCGCCTGCTTTAGCTCCCTGCTCCGGCCCCTCCTGCACCACTCCTCTGCGCCCCTTATTGGCCCCACCTGCACTCCTTTCCTGATCAGTTCCTCTCCATCTCACCACCATCTATCCTGCCACTGCCTGCCTCAGAGCAGCTGCGTCCATTAACAGGTGGTGGGAATCTTGTCCTTCGTTTGCTTCCACCAAAACGTTTCTATTTCTCCCCAGTGTCAAGAGGAGAATCAAAGCCATTGAAGTTGGAAAGGCCCTTTCAGACCCCCTGGCCCAACCCCGGCCCAGCCCACCGACCCATCCCTCGGTGCCACATCCCCGCAGCTCTGGGGGGAGAGGAAGGACGACAGCAGCGCTTATTGAACGGGGCACTGAATTCCCGAACATCGGCACTGCCGCAGGGACAGACACGGCACCGCCCGGCCCTGCAAGCAGGAGGGGAGCAGAAAGAGGGATGGGGATGGGAGGGAGCAGCCCGGGAGAGGGGAAGGGCACGGAAGGGCACTAGAGGGCAGGAGAGCTCTGCTGTGATTGCACGGCTCGGAAATCGCGTCGGCATTTCTTGCACAACTTCCCAGCTCAGTGGGTCAGCTGCAAAGGTCGCAGGATGTGACCCTGGGCTTGTAGCACGTCTGAGCGCTGCCCCGGCTGCTGCTGGCACGTTTGCTGCCGACCGTTTTCCCTCCCAGTAAAGAACTGTCGGAGGAAGGAGCTCAGCTTGCTGCCCCTCTCCTGCTGCTGGGAGGACATCAGCGCGCTCATCTGGGAGCAAAGCGGCCCTGCAACACCAGCACGACCTGACCGCGGCTCTGCGCCCTCTTGGACACCTTAAAGCAGAAGGTGTGAGAGAAACTTCAGCGTCCCGCAGAGGCGATGCAGCGCGGGGCGTTTTCTGTCAGGAGCTGAGAACGGCCCTCCCACCCCGTGGCTGCTCCGCTCGTTGCCGTTTGCTCTCTTCCCTTGCCCAGCTCTGACAGCAGCGCATACAACAGCAGCGGTTTCTTCCTCCTCCCGCACGCTCCCTGCTCACATCAGCACGCTGTGCCGCAGCTCCCGCCCGCTGTCAGCGGCGCAAATGGGGTAACGACACAGCTTACACCCACGTAAATGAGAGAAGAAGGCACGGTGCCGCTGTGCTGCTTGCTGCCGACAAGGCGACAGAAAGGAGCTCGTTTTCCAGCCGACCCACCGCCCTTCTACAGCCATGAACGGCCGCTCCGACTGCTGCCGCTCCCCGCTAGAGGGAACCCGCTTCTCTCCGGCACCGACAGCCGTCAGAGCATCCCGGGAACAATTGACAGCAAAGCGCAGGGCGGCCGTAGGGCGCTGCTGAGCGGGGACTTCGGGGTTCCCTTCGGGACAACGGCAGCCCCGGCAGCCGCTCCCCGCAGCGGTGTGTTCCAGAGCCGCGGGGATGCGGCGCTGAGGGACGCGTCAGTGCGCACGGCGGGGTGGGGTCGGGGACCTGAGAGGGCCGTTCCATCCTCCGCTGTTCCGCGAGCTGGGAAAGCGCGCGGCGAGCGACCGATGGGGCGGAGCTGAGCGGCCATCCCCGCGGCGCGCCGCCTCCCTCAGGGCCGGGCCCCGCCCGTGGCTACACTTTCCGAGGTGGCCGGCAGGCGGCGCTGCGGCCCGGCGCTCGCGTGTGCGTGTGTGGCGGGAGCCCCCGGGCCGCCTCTTCCCCTCGCGGCCCGGTGGAGCTGGGCGGGGGGCGGGAGCGCTGCCTGCCTGCCTGCCTGCCTGCCTGCCTGCCTGCCTGCCTGCCGGCCGAGCCCCAGGGGCAGCCGCGGCGCCTTTCCCGGATCGCGGCAGGCCGGCGGCAGCGGGAGGAGGCTGCGGTGGCGGCGCCGCTGCCCCTCGCTGGCTCCTGGCGCGGCCGGGCCTGAGCGCCGAGCCTCGGCTCCGACATGTCCGGCAAGATCGAGAAAGCAGGTGAGCGGCGGGAGGCCCCTGCGGAGCGGCAGCGCTCTCCTTCCCGTCCTCCGCGGCGCGGCCCGGAGCTGCTGCCGCTCGGCGCGGGCCCGGCGCGGCCCTGGGGCGGGGGGAGGCGGCGGGCCGGGCGGCTCCTGGGCCGGCGGGGGCTGCTGTCAGGCCGGGCCGGCGGGGAGGGCTGCCGTGCATTGCCGTGCCGTGCCGAGCCGAGCCCAGCCCCGGTGCTGTGCCGCGGTGCCGCGCTCCCTCGCTGGTTTCCTGGTGGATTTCTTTTTTTTTCCTTTATTTTTGTGGTTTTTTTTTATTCTATTCCTTCAGGCTTTGTGTTCGCTGGTCCGCTTCTCCTTTTTAGTTCGTTTTTCTTCCTTTCCTTTTTCCTTTTATTTGCCGTTGTTTTGTTTCCCTCTTCCTTCCATCCCCCCCACCCCCCCCACCCCCCGCACCGTCCTTTCAGTGTAGCAAAGCATCACAGCAGAGCTGCAGCGCTTCGGGGCCTACACGCAGTGATTAATTGCAACTTCTCCAACTTTCCCGGTGTTTGGGCACGATCAGGACAGACGGGGCTGTGGGCAGGCAGCGCAGGGAAGGGCTGGGCTGCAGCCGCCCCTTTGGGGCTCTCCGTGAGCCGGCAGTGCCGCTTTGGAAGCACCCAGCGCACACCATGCAGGTTCTGGAGCACTGCGTGGTTCTCAGCTGTCACTGGAGGTGCCCCTGTGCCTCCCATTGCAGTACGGTGAAAGCCTCAATTAGCGCTTTGCAAATCAAGCGCTGAATTGATTTAGTTTAATTACGTCGCGTTTAATTAGCAGGAAAAAAACAAAACCAACCCAATGCTTTTTGGTGGTTTCTTACTGTAAGGAGCAGCTAGATGCTTTCCTACCGGGGCCGTGCAGCAGTGTGAGTCAGATGTGTGAAGCGCAGCACTGGGGCTTCCCAGAGCAGTGGTTTAGGAAGGTCCCTGCTTCAGAGGAGCGGGGCTGGGGGCAGCCCTCCATGGCTTTGATCACTCGATCCTGCTTCGTTCTGGCTTCTATGCTGCGCTGTACAAGGAGGCATTCTCTTGTGCTCCGGTTCTGGAGCAGCCTCCAGGGAGGAGCGGGCTGGCAGCCGGCGTGGCGGTGCGGCACACAGGCCTGCTTCCAGCTCTCAGCACTCAGTCACTGTCTGACAAGCGTGCCTCGCATCACGGGACAAATGCTGTTCCAGAAATATCAGAGGTTAATCTGATGCACCATCCCTTACATAGCATCGCAGCGTAACGCTTTGCTTGGGGGGTCCTGGCTCTCTCTTTTCCACGCTTACTGGAGTATCGCTGCCACTTTTCCTCCTGGAAGCAGGGAACGGCGTAAGGAAGGGGTGAGCAGCAGCCGTGGAGCTGGGGTCAGCTCCGAACCTATGGCCACTTGTTTCCGTTAGAGGTGAACTTGGCTCGGGGCTTTAGTAAATGCTGACCGTGCTATAGCCAGCAATTGCAGATGTAAAAATAAGTGATCACGTTCTGTTTATTCGCGTGCAGTCAATAACCCTGTGAGAATAGTAACTAGGACTCCACCCCAGCGAAGCAGCGTGAAGAGTTCAAACGCTGGAAGATGACTCTGTAGACACACACAAACGCGGTGAGGCTCCGCGTACAGTAGGACAGAAAGGCCCAAAATACCATACAAAACCCATAACGCTGCGCAGCGTAGAGACCCGGCCTTGCGACACACTGAACTCCCATTGAAGAACTCAAGACACCATGCAGGATCCGTGGCCAGGTCAGTGCTGTGTGTGTACGGATTCGAAGGTGCCGTGGGTGAAGTCTTAATGCGGAGGCGTGCTGCGGTGGGTGTGGAGCGTGGTGGTGATTTGCTGAGCAAGAGAAAGTGTAAATTTGGGGAAGCGTGCTCTTTCAGCTGCCTGTGTTTGCATTTCTTTGAGGAAGGGGTTATTAAAAAAGGGGAAAAAGAAAGGCGGGCTAAATGTAAAGTGGAGGAGAAGGGATGGGGAAGGGAGGGAAGGAGGGCTGGAAGGCGGCTGCTTCGGTACGGAGCGCTCTCGGTTATGGTTTGAGCGTTGGAACTTGTGATTGACACCAAGAGTTGGGTGGGTAGGGTTGGTGTATAAACACAGCCTGTGATACTGCAGTCATTCTGGGATAATAGTTGTCCAGATGCACACGGTGGCAGAACAGAGGATGCGGGGTCGTGGACCGAACGTTGTGAGATGTGAGATCTGCTTATTTGTGTATGTTTGCGTGTGGTTTTTTTTCTTATGGGAACGGAAAGGCGAGCAAGACCCACTGTGCTGTAAATAACATAGGCTGTTGGCCGACGGTGTCTCTTCTTGAATTGCTTCCGAATGGTGTGGGGCTTTGGTTGGACTATCTGCGTGTTCCTATGGGATGAGAAAGTGCTCCTCTGGTCAGGCTGCGGGGTACAGAAATGTTTGGAGTTAGATCCCCGGAGATCCTATTGCCTCTGCTCTGTGGGTTTGTAACTGAAACACGTTGTCAACACTTAACAAAATACCCAAATAAATGGTGATACATTATAGCTCCTGTCCACCTTGGGGGAGAGGGCCGGGATCCCGCAGGAGCCTCTTAGTTCTGCTCTGTGCGGGACAGAAGGGCCGCTGTGGAGTGATTCATAGCACTGCTTTGGAGGGAGGGGGATCCACCTGGTAGTGCAGAGCAAGGCGGAACGGTTCAGTGTTAGCAGTTCTAGAGTCCCTGTTTTTCGGGCTCCAGCCAGACTTCCAAATGCTTTCTGAAAACAGAACCCCTTTGACCCGAGGAGGAAGAACAGCATCCGGCCTTGGTTGTTCTTTGCTCTAGACCTGATGCATCAGTACGTTTGGTCTTCACTTACAGAAGATACTTGTTCATTCCAAAGCAGAGCTGCCAAGAAAGAGGAGCAGGCCACAGATTCGGCTTGGTTTTCCTGTTACCATGGCAATACGTGAATTCCTGTATTTATTTACCTGATGGATTACATGCTTCAGGGAGTCGAACAATTCTGTGTCGTACAGAGAGAATAAGAGAGCAGTGAGATGCCGTCAGGTCTGAAATACAGGCTTTTCCACAGAGGGTATCTGTTCATTGATGCCCTTTATTAAAACCAAAGAACGTATGGATGCTGTATCTTGAAGGCTTGTTCTACTTGATGCATTCCATCGTAATCTTGTGACTGCTTGCAGGCTTTTCACATCCCTTGTAAGCTTGCCTTTTCAGTAATCATCTGCTAAGGGCTGTCTGAGACCACTGTTCCAAGCATTCAGCTGCCTGGAGTGCAGTTGTCTCCATTCAGCTCAGGACCCAACTGGGGGTATTCCCAGCAGACCAACAGTGCTGTTGTCTTCACCTTGCTTGATAAACAAATTCGTCTCTCAAGTCTCATCCAGTGTTTGTAATATAAACATCAAGGGAGGAGTCCTGTTCGTAAGGAAAGTAGCCCAATCCCGGGGATAGATCATTCCCATCCTTAGAGGACCTTCGCTGTCCATGCACAGCCTTGCATGCTGTTTTACATCATTCAGAATCGTGCTTGGTGTGTAGTTCACTGGGATCCTGTTTCTACAAGGCTATATTTTGGACTGTGGCCGTCTCTTGGGTCAGTCTTAGCCCAGAAGTAAACCTGTACACGTGGGGTTTTTTACACCCACGCAGTTCTCTGCAGTTTCTGTTTTCCAGTTGAGGTTCAGGTGAGTTGCTGGGCACAGTTCTGCCTTGGTTCAGTTGCGCCCTCGCTGCTGTGTTTTTGAGTCTAAGTGAAGGCTTTTGAGTTTGTTAGAGCTTCTACAGTTGACCGACAGAAGTGGTTTCTGTAGTGATGGTTTGCTAACCAAGTAAGAATACCCTATGGGGTGTTTTATCCTGGTCTGAGAATGAAACTCCCCTGAAGAGTCAGCGCACAATCCTGAATGCCGTGCGGTTCCAATCCTTCCTTCCTCACAGCGCAGTTCCTGCTGCAGGCTGCTCAGATAGCAGCATCCCACGTGTGTTTTATTGCAGCTTGTTTCGTAAGCGTCGACAGTTCCATCTCGTTCTGCGTAGATGCACAGCACGAGGTGATTGCTATTTAGTGCTTCTTAGGGAACGCTACAAGGAGTGGGGTTTGGCATCTTTTGGGAGGTCAGCGGAGGCTTGGCAGGTGTCGTGGTGCACAGCATCAGCGCTGGTGCGTGCAGGAGGAGCGGTGCGGGGCTGAGATATTTGTGGCAGTTGTAAGAAGGAAGCGGGCAAGGAGTGGGGAAGGAGGACAGCTGAAGTCTGCTGGAATGCGCAGCAGCTGGGTCGTGCCTTAGTCAATGAAAGAGCAGAAACTGGAAACAATTGCTAAATTTATTTTCAGTGCAAGCAGTGGTTTTCTTTGGACCGCAGTGACTAAATATATCTGTTTGTGTGGCTCTGTGTGGGGGTAGCTCCTACTGGCTCTTGCTAACCTGCTGGCACGCAGGGATGCGGGGATGGTCACTGTCAGCCAGTGCACAGCGCTGGTGCTTCTCATCTCGGTCCACGGTTTCACCTGCAGACAGTGATTCCCGTTTGCCATCCGCCAGCATGGCTTTGGTTGTTGCACAGCGTTGTGTGAGTGGAGGAAACCCGGTGTTCCTTCCTAGGGAAGGGAGTCCATCTGTAACTGCTTTGTTAGCTGGTGCCTTAACAGCTCTGTCTCTCAGTGATGCGAAGTCGGGTCTTGTTTAAACACAGGTTAACCCTTGATTTATTCCGAAATAAGGAGGGCTGTGTTGCGTGTCAGTAGAGTGAATAGGGAAAAGGCAAAGAGAGGACAAGAAGAGAAAGGGTGGCAAGGAGGAGGCAACTTGCAGCTGTCGTGGAAGCTTGTTGGAAGGCACGGAGAAAGAAGGTGAATTTCAGCCTGCAGGGGTGCTGCACTTGGGACGTGCTGCCAAAGGAATGCTGTGCACTTCTGCTATTCACGTTACTGCAGAGTGAGAAATTGACAGCTCTGTTAGCTGGCATGGAGCACCTGTTCTTCAAAATGCATTTCTGATCTCTTCCTGTGGTGGGTGGCACTGATGCTCGTGCAGGGAATGATTTTGTCTCTGTGAAAAAGAAGTGATGTCCCCACACACGCAGAGATGCTCGTGTGAAGCATCCCAAGCAGGCTGTTGGGTGAGGCTGTTGGTACTCTTTCCTTTGTGTTGCTTGTTTCACTTAGGGGTCTTCAAGTCCTCTATTTTCTATTACGGTTGATGGTGCAGCTCATCTTCCTTGGAGTTTGTGAGGCAGTGCTCTTGTGCTGAGAGCAAAGAAGGAGTGGATATCCACAGGAAGAGGAGATGGTCTGCATTCCAAATAGACTTCCATTTCATGTCTCATACGGACAAACAAGGTGGGATAATTCTGTTTTGAAAGAGAATAAATGACATTTTTCTTCATAGGTTTCTGGACAGACAAGGGAAAGCATCAGTAGAGCTTTAAGGTTCAGGAGCAGTTATGAAGAGCTGGCAAATTGGAGGTAAAAAGGTGCTGCAGCTTGGTTGGTTGATGAAGCCTTGGCAGAATGTTACCACTAGACTAAACGTGTAGTTGTAGGTCTGTTAAACGGCAGTTTGCAGGTCATCTTCAATGTGTGGTAGCAAAGGAGCGTGTTTGCAACGCCCGCTGTTTCATCCCCCACCCTTTGGTTTGTTTGTTGTGCTTCCCACTCTGCCAGCTTGTCCTGCCCTTACTGTCACAGAGGGGACAGAACAGCCACAGGAATTAGTTCCATATTTAGCAAGTTTCCTTTACGAACCGAACGTCGTTTAATAAAGGGCATGCAGGGAAATCAATGTTTTCATTCTGCATGTACAGCACATTGCAGCCATTGCCAGACAGCTGTGTTTGGTGAATCCTTCTGCTGATGGGCATCACATAACAGGACAACACGGCTTAGAACAGCTTTTGCTGGGTGATATGTTACCTTTCTCTTTTGTGTTCTGGCTTTATTAACATGAATTTGACTGTTTGTGTATGGGGAAATTAAGTGCAGATGGTTTCGCATCTACTTTTTGCCTGACTTTCCAACACAACCTGGGTTTCATCATTAGGAGTGATGAGTGCTAAGACTTTCACAAGCAAAGAAATATCCATTTTTGGATATTTTTGACATTTAAATGGCTTTTCTGTGTCCGTGCACAGATTCTGCTTTTCTAATTAGAAGATGCCTTAAACTAAATGACATGCAAACAAGAACAGTAAGGTTGAGGAACCACGAAGGTTTACCAGCAGTGTCAGTGCTCACCTGTGAGTTTACAGGGACTTACATGAAGAGCATTGGCCTGTCTGTATAAATACTCTTGGAAAAGGCACATGGAATCTTAGGTTAAGTCTGATGCCAGATGCAGGAGGGGCTTAATTGGTAGTGTCTTCTTCTATGGAAACATGACTGCTGATCCATCCTTACTTGTAACTCTTAGGCCTACGGCCAGACTGAGTCGCTTTTCAGAGGACTTGCTGATCTAAAGCTCTGTACATTTTCTGAAGAAGGCTGAGCAGAAAGAAGAGACTGCAGATGGTGCCTGTATCGTGGCAGAAGGGGAGATGCTGCCGTCCTGTTCCGTTTGGCCATCCAGCATCGTTCCAGAAGTGCTAACCGGTGCTGCTGGTTCAGATGTGTCTTCTGGGGATGGATCGGAGGGCAGTCATGGACAGGGGGGGATGGGTGAATGCTGAAGTATCACAGCAAAAGTGGCAAATGATCTCATGAGAACTGTGTGAAGAGAGTTTGGGTCTCGTGACTGTGCGTTTCCAGATAGACTTTAAACAAAGATGTTTTTGCACCCGTCTGTCTCTGATGAAAGCAGTTATACAAACGCTTTAAATAGGCATTGGCAGCTCTTACTCGTAGGTTTTCTCCTGAATTACAGCCTTGTTCAGCAGACCTCAAATCTTAGGTGTACATTTCACTGTAATATGGCTAGGGCTCCTTGGAGACATCAGGTATACCGCAAGTGAGAGGCATGAAATTCTCTCTTGGCTTTTGTTTGGCTGGCAGCCTGGGAAGTGCCGTGATGTGAGGGATCGAGGCCATCCCTGCCCAGTGCAGGCACAGTGCTCAGCATTGCCTGGGGCTGTCTGGGTTCTTGGGGCTATTTGGTGAACAAACGACATACCTGGCAGTTGCTCAGGGTTGTCTGTGTCCAGAGTTACCACGTGGATGGTGTTTTACACTTCTTGTTCTGGTTGAAGTTCAGGTGATGCAGGAGGAAGGCCAGGGACCCAGGATGATGGCAGGCAGGTCAGTTTGTCTGCAGATCCCGAGCAGCTCTAGC